>OX388346.1:0-2744000 GCA_947579665.1 Sympetrum striolatum | reverse complement strand
GGTCAATGACTTGAGGTAATGACACGAAGTCAATGATCCCAGTTCGATGACCCCAGGTCGATGACCCCAGGTCGATGACCCCAGGTCGATGACCAAAGGTCGATGACCCCAGGTCGATGAACCCAGGTCGATGACCTCAGGTCGATGACCCAAGGTCGATGACCCCAGGTCGATGACCCCAGGTCGATGACCAAAGGTCAATTACCAGAGGTCAATGACTTGAGGTAATGACACGAAGTCAATGATCCCAGTTCGATGACCCCAGGTAGATGACCCCAGGTCGATGACCCAAGGTCGATGACCCCAGGTCGATGACCCCAGGTCGATGACCCCAGGTCGATGACCCCAGGTCGATGACCCCAGGTCGATGACCCCAGGTCGATGACCCCAGGTCGATGACCCCAGGTCGATGACCCCAGGTCGATGACCCCACGTCGAAGACCCCAGGTAGATGACCCAAGGTCAATTACCCGAGGTCGATGACCCGAGGTCTATTACCCCAGGTCGATGACCCAAAGTCGATGACCCGAGGTCGATGACCCAAGGTCCATGACCCAAGGTCAATGACCCGAGGTAATTGACCCCAGGTCGATGACCCGAAGTCAATGACGCAAGGTCGATGACCCGAGGTCAATGAACCCAGGTCTATGACCCGAGGTCAATTACCCGAGGTAAATTACCCGAGGTCAATGACCCGTGGTGAATGACTCGAATTCGATGACGTGAATTCGATGACCCGAGGGTTAAGACCTGAGGTCGATTACTCGAGGTCAATGACCTGAGGTCAATTACCCAAGGTCGATTACCCCAGGTTTAAGACCCAAGGGCGAAGACCCCAGGTCGATGACCCCAGGCCAATGACCCCAGGTCGATGACCCCAGGTCAATGACCCCAGGTCAATGACCCCAGGTCAATGACCCGAGGTCGATAACCCGAGGTCAATGACCAAGGGTCAATTACCCAGGGTCGATGACCCGAAGACGATGACCCATTGTGGATGACCAGAGGACGATGACCCGAGGTCAATGACTCGAGATCGATTACCCGAGGTCGACGACTCGAGGTTGATGTCCCTAGGTCAATGACCAGAGGTTATTTACTCAAGGTCGATGACCTAAAGTCGATGACCCCAGGTCGATGACCCCAGGTCGAAGACCCCTGTTATATATCACCCGAGGTTGATGACCCGAGGTCAATGACTTGAGGTCAATTACCCCACGTCGATGACCCGAAGACGATGACCCGAGGTGGATGACCCGAGTTCGATGACCAGAGGACAATAAACCGACGTCGATGACCTGGGTTTGATTACCAGAGGATGATGACCCGAGGTTGATGACCAGAGGTCGATGACCCGAGGTTGATGACCAGAGGTGATGACCATAGTTTGATGACTCGAGGTCAATTACCCGAGGTCAATGACCCAAAGTCGATCTCCCGGAGTCAACATCCCGGAGTCGACCTCCAAGCGTAAACTCCCGGAGTCGACCTCCCGGAGTCGACATTATGCAGTCGATCTCCGGTCATCGACCTTGATTCATCGACTATGTGTCATCAATCTCCGGGATTTGACCTCGTGACATAGTCCTCTGGTCATTGACCTCGGGTATTTGACCTTGGGTCAACGACCTTTGGTCATCGACTTCAGGTCAATGAGCAAGGGTCATCGACCTCTGGTCAAGATAATATCGAAAAAAGAGACAGAATGAGATACTTTTAGCGATCATTGAATATTTTTGCTTGATATTAGCAAAATTTTCGTCATTTTGTCAAGATAATATCGAAAACAGCGACAAAATGGGATTATTGTAGCGAAATTTTGATATTTTTTCTCTCTCGTTCAGCAAATTTTTCGTCATTTGTCAAGATAATATTGAAGAAAGTGACAAAATGGGATAAATTTAGTGAAATATTAATAAAATTGAATTTTTTGGCTCTATTTCACCATTATTTTGGGCATTGTGAAGGATAATATCGAAAAAAGGTGCGGATAATTTAAGCGAAATTTCAATTTTTTCCTCTATTTCGCCTTGTTTTCGTAATTTTATCTGAATATTTTCCAAAAAAGAGAGGAAAACGGATAATTTTAGCGACATTTCAAATTTTCCTACTATTTTGTCTTTATTTTTCGTCATTTTATCGGGAAATGTTCTAAATAAGCAACGAAAACGTTAAATTTTGAGAAAATTTAATTTTTTTCTCTATTTTGTCTTTCTCTTTCGTAATTTTATCGAGATATGATGGAAAAAAGCAAGAAAAACAAATGATGTTTGCGAAATTTTAAAAATTTCTCCTTTATTTCGCCATAATATTTGTCATTTTATCGAGATATGATCATAAAATGCAACGAAAACGGATAATTTTAGCTAAATTGCTAATTTTATCATCTATTTTGCCTTAATTTTCGTAATTTTACAAGATATTATCAAAAAAACAACGAAAACGGATAATTTTAGTAAAATATAAATTCTTTCGTCTATTTTGCGTTTATTTTTCGTTTTTTATCGAGATATGATCAAAAAAAGCAAAGCCAATGGATAATTTTAGCAAAATTCCCATTTTTTTCTCTATTTCGAATTAATTTTCGGAATTTTATCGAGAGATGATCGTAAAGAGCCACAAAACTAATAATTTTAGCAAAATTTTAACTCTTTCATCTATTTTTCCTTCATTTATTTTTTTATTTATAGTTAAAAAATTTAAAAATAAAAATTTTTTTAAATAATTATTGCTTTTTTCGATCATATCTTAATAAAAAGACGAAAATTTGGGCGAACTAGAGGAGAAAATATGAAATTTCGCAAAAATCATCTGTTTATGTTGCTTATTTCGATCGTATTTAGCTAAAATGTTACCTTTCTGTTTCTTTTTTCGGTAATATCTAAATAATATGAGGAAAATTAAGGAAAAGAAAGAGGAATAAAAATTAAATTTCGATACAATTATTCGTTTTTGTTGCTTTTTTCGATTATATCTCGATAAAAAGAGGAAAATTAAGGAAAAAAAAGAGAAAAAAACAGAAATTTCGCTAAATTTATTCGTTTTTGTTGCTTTTTTCGGTTATTATCACGATATAAAAATATAGAAAAAAATGATATTAAGCTAAAATTATTAGTTTTTGTTGCTTTTTTCGATAATTTCTCGATGAAATTTGGAAAATAAACGAAAAAAAGGAGGAATGAAATCGAAATTTCGCTAAAATTATTCGTTTTTGTTGCTTTTTTCAATAATATCTCGATAAAACGAGGAAATTTAGGAAAAAAAAGGAGAAAAAGTATAATTTCGCTAAAATTATTCGTTTTTTTGCTTTTTTCAATAAAATCATGATAAAACGAGGAAAATTAAGGAAGAAAAAGGAAAATAATGGAAATTTCACTAAAATTATTCGTTTTTGTTCCTTTTATCGATAATATTTCGATATATCAAGCAATATTTACGAAAAAAAAAGACGAAAAAAATTGAAATTTCGCTAAAATTATTCGATTTTGATGCTTTTTTCGGTCATATCACGATAAAACGAGGAAAATTAAGGAAACAAAATAGAAAGAAATTGATATTTAGCTAAAATTATTCGTTTTTGTTGCTTTTTTCGATAATATCTCGATGAAATTTGGAACATAAAGGAAAAAAATAGGAGAAAAAATTGATATTTCCCTAAAATTATTCGTTTTTGTTGCTTTTTTCGATTATATCTTAATAAAATGTGGAAAATTATGGAAAAAAAAGAGGAAAGAAATTGAAATTTCGCTAATATTATTAATTTTTGATTCTTTTTCGGATAATATCTCGCTAAAATGACGAAAATGAAGGCAAAATAAAGGAATTGAATTTTAAATTTCGCTAAAATTACTCGTTTTCGATGCTTTTTTCGATCATATCTCAAATAAAAGACAAAAATTTAGGAAAATAAGATGAAAAAAGTTGAATTTTGGCTAAAATTATACGATTTCGTTGCTTTTTTTGGTCATATCTCGATAAAATGACGAAATTTAAAGCAAAATAGAGGAAAGAAATTTAAATTCCGCTAAAATAATCCGATTCGTTTCTTTTTTCGGTGATATCTCGATAAAATGACGAGATAAAAGGCAAAATAGACGAACGAAATTGAAATTTAGCTTAAATTACCATTTTTCGTTGCTTTTGTCGATCATTTCTCGATAAAATGACAAAACAAAAAGACAAAATAGAGAAAAAAAATTGAAATGTTCGTAAAATTGAAATTTCGCAAAATATATCCGTTTTCGTTGTTTATTAAATCAAATATCGATAGAATGACGAAAAAGACAACATTGATGAAAAAAATAGAAAGATCGTAAATATTATGCTTTTCGATTCTTTATTCGACCATACCTCGATAAAATGACGGAAATAAAGGAAAACTAGATGAAAAGAGTTAAAATTTTGCTAAAATTATCACTTTTGTGGCTCTTTACGATCATCACTAGATAAAATGACGAACATTAAGGCAAAATAGAGGAGAAAAAAGTAAATTTTGCTTAAATTATCCGTTTTGGTTGCTTTTTGGATCATATTTCGATAAAATGACGAAAAATAAAGACAAAATAGGGGGAAAATATTGAAAATAACTATCCATTTAAGGTGCTTATTCAAAGCAACGAAAGCAAATAAGCAACGAAAACGATTAATTTCCAATCCAAGAGGTCGACTCCGGGATGTCGACTCCCGGATGACTCACGGTCTATCACCCGAGGTCTATGACCCGAGGTAAATAATTTCCAGGTCGATGACCCAAGGTTGATGACTTTTAATCAATGGCCCAAGGTCGATGACTCCAGGTCGATGACCCGAAGACGATGACCCGAGTTCGATGACCAGAGGACAATAAACCGACGTCGATGACCCCGGTTTGATTACCAGAGGATGATGACCCGAGGTCAATGACCTAAGTCTATGACCCGAGGTCTATGACCCAAAGTCAATGACCCCAGGTCGATTACCCCAGGTCGATGATCCCAGGTCGATGACTCCAGGTCGATGACCCGAGGTCGATGACCTGAGATCGATGACCAGAGGTCGAACACCTGAGGTCGAGGACCCGAGATCAATGACCCGATGAATGATCATAAAATGCAACGAAAACGAATAATTTTAGCTTAATTACTAATTTTATCCTCTAGTTTGGCTTAGTTTTCGTAATTTTACGAGATATTATCAAGAAAAAAGGAAACGGTTAATTTTAGTAATATACAAATTTTGTGTTTATTTTTCGTTTTTTTATCCAGATATGATCGAAAAAAGCAAAGAAAATGGATAATATTAGCAAAATTCCCATTTTTTTTTCTCTATTTTGAATTAATTTTCGTCATTTTATCGTGAGGTGATCGTAAAGAGCCACAAAACAGATAATTTTAGCAAAATTTAAACTCTTTACATCTATTTTTCCTTTATTTTTTTATTTATAGTTACAAGATTTTAAAAATAAAAAATTTTTAAAATATTTATTGCTTTTTTCGATCATATCTTAATAAAAAGGCGAAAATTTTGGCGAAATAGATGAAAAAAATCTAGATCATATCTAGATAAAATGACAATATTAATGCAAAATAGAGGAGAAAAAATGAAATTTCTCTAACATTATTCGTTTTTGTTGCTTTTTTCGATCATATCTCAATAAAATGAGAATATTTAAGGAAAAAAAGAGGAAAAATAAAATATTTTCGCTAAAATTATTCGTTTTTGTTGCTTTTTTCGATAATATCTCGATAAAACGAGGGAAATTAAGAAAAAAAGGAGAAAAATTGCAATTTCGCTAAAATTATTCGTTTTTGTTGCTTCATTCGATAATATCCAGATATAATTAGGAAAATTAACGAAAAAAAAGAGAAAAAAACAGAAATTTCGCTAAATTTATTCCTTTTTGTTGCTTTTTTCGGTCATATCACGATAAAACGAGGAAAATTTAAAAAAATAGGTAAAAATTGATATTTAGCTAAAATTATTCGTTTTTGTTGCTTTTTTCGATAGTATCTCGATGAAATTTGGAAAATTAAAGAAAAAAAGGAGGTATGAAATCGAAATTTTGCTAAAATTATTCGTTTTTGTTGCTTTTTTCGATAATATCTCGATAAAATGAGGTAAATGATGGAAAAAAAGAGGAAAAAAATTGAAATTTCCCTATAATTATTCGTTTTTGTTGCTTTTTACGATAATGTTTTGATAAATCGAGGAATATTAACAAAAAAAGAGGAATAAAATTGAAATTTCGCTTACATTATTATTCGTTTTTGTTGCTTCATTCGATAATATCCAGATATAAGGAGGAAAATTAACGAAAAAAAAGGGAAAGAAATAGAAATTTCGCTAAAATTATTCATTTTTGTTGGTTTTTTTCGATAATATCTTGATAAAATGAGGAAAATGATGGAAAAAAAAAGAGGAAAAAAATTGAAATTTCCCTATAATTTTTCGTTTTTGTTGTTTTTTCGGTCTTATCACGATAAAACGAGGAAAATTAAGGAAGAAAGAGGAAAAACATATAATTTTCGCTAAAATTATTCGTTTTTGTTGCTTTTTTTCGATAATATCTCGATAAAATAAGGAAAATGAAGAAAAAAAAAGAGGAAAAAAATTGAAATTTCGCTAACATTATTCGTTTTTTGTTGCTTTTTTCGATCATATCTCGATAAAATGAGAATATTTAAGGAAAAAAGAGGAAAAATATATAATTTTCGCTAAAATTATTCGTTTTTGTTGCTTTTTTCGATAATATCTCGATAGAATAAGGAAAATGAAGAAAAAAAAAAGGTAAAAAAATTGAAATTTCGGTTAAACTATTCGTTTTTGTTGCTTTTTAAGATAATATCTCGATAAAACGAGGAAAAGTAATTAAAAAAATTGAAATTTCGCTAAAATTATTCGTTTTTTTTGCTTTTTTCAATAATATCTCGATAAAACGAAGAAAATTAAGGAAGAAAAATCTGATGTGGCCAGCACATGACTTTCTCCATATATATAAGATGTAAATATGTATCTACGGCAGTATCTTCGAACTCTATATTCAATCTAAACTTGGAAGATAAGTGATTAATTTCTTTCATATTATCTTTGACGTCACAAACATTATAAATAATGTTTTTTGGGACATGTTCGATGAAAATTGATGAAATTTGCTTTTCGCCCCAGCGCCCAGAGCGCCCACAACGTACATAATCAACAACTTCCGGATTATCAGTATTTCATAAATAACTCCTACACAATTAGTGATACAAAAATATGTTTTAAACAAACGTTATAGTAAAATACATTTACTAAAACTTTTATAAATAATAGTATATACCTTAATATGATATTTATGGAGATATTTTGAATACCAGAAATGACCATTGTAGACTGAAGCTCGACTTCCGGTTAACCAATATACTCCAAAAACTAATCAACTCTGACAGCACACACGACAGTACTATATATGAATTTTGGTATTGATACGACTAATACTTTTCACGTTAGAGCGCCCACTATCACACACACACACACACACACACACAGTTATCATTCCAAAAATGGTCAAAGCGTGTTCTAGGGATCCCAAAACATGTATTTCCGTTGAAATCTCGAAGTCGATTTTTTTCATGAAAACAATACTTTCTCTATACTTCGTATATGGAGAAAGTAAAAAAAGAGAAAAATTTAAATTTCGGTAAAATTATTCGTTTTTGTTGCTCTTTTCGATAATATCTCGATAAAACGAGGAAAATTATGGAAAAAAATGGAACAATTGAAATTTCGCTAAAATTATTCGTTTTTGTTGCTTTTTTCGATCCTATCTCGATAAAATGAGAATAATTAAGGAAAAAAAGAGGAAAAATATTTAATTTTCGCTAAAATTATTCGTTTTTGTTGCTTCATTCGATAATATCCAGATATAATGAGGAAAATTAACGAAAAATAAGAGAAAACAACAGAAATTTCGCTAAAATTATTCATTTTTGTTGCTTTTTTCGATAATATCTCGATAAAATGAGGTAAATGATGGAAAAAAAGAGGAAAAAAATTGAAATTTCCCTATAATTTTTCGTTTTTGTTGCTTTTTTTGGTCATATCACGATAAAACGAGAAAAAATAAGGAAACAAATTAGAAAAAAATTGATATTTAGCTAAAATTATTCGCTTTTGTTTCTTTTTTCGATAATATCTCGATGAAATTTGGAACATAAAGGAAAAGAAATAGGTGAAAAAATTGATATTTCCCTAAAATTATTCCTTTTTCGTTGCTTTTTTCGATTATATCTTATTAAATGAGGAAAATTAAGGAAAAAAAAGAGGGAAAAAATGAAATTACGCCTAAATTATTCGTTTTTGTTCCTTTTTTCGATCATATCTCCATATAATGTGGAAAAAAAGGGAAGTAATCGAAATTTCGCTAAAATTATTCGTTTTTGATTCTTTTTTCGTTCATATCTCGATAAAATGAGGAAAATCAAGGAAATAAAGTGTAAATATATTTGAAATTTAGCAAAAATTATTTGTTTTTGTTGCTTTTTTCGGTCATATCTTGATATAATGGGGAAATTTAAAGAAAAAAAGAGGAATGAAATTGAAATTTCGCTAAAATTATTCGTTTTTGTTGCTTTTCTTGATAAAATCTCGATAAAATGAGGAAAATTAAGGGAAAAAAACATAAATTTTTCTAAAATTATTCGTTTTTGTTGCTTTTTTTGATAAAATCTCGATAAAATGAGGAAAAATAAGGGAAAAAAGAGGAAAAAAACATAAATTTCGCTAACATTGTTCGTTTTTGTAGCTTTTTCCATCATATCTCTATAAAATTAGGAAAATTAAGAACAAAAACAGGAATGAAATAGAAATTTCGTTAAAATTATTCGTTTTTGTTGCTTTTTTCGATAATATCTTGATAAAATGAGGAATATTAAGGAAAAAAGAGGAAATAAATTGAAATTTCGGTAATATTATTAATTTTTGATTCTTTTTCAGATAATATCTCGCTAAAATGACAAAAATGAAGGCAAAATAGAGGAATTGAATTTTAAATTTCGCTAAAATTATTTGTTTTCGATGCTATTTTCGATCATATCTCAAGAAAAAGACGAAAATTTAGGAAAAATAGATGAAAAAAGTAGAAATTTGGCTAAAATTATGCGATTTCGTTGCTTTTTTTGGAAATATCTCGATAAAATTACGAAATTTAAAGCAAAATAGAGGAAAGAAATTTAAATTCCGCTAAAATTATCCGATTCGTTGCTTTTTTCGGTGATATCTCGATAAAATGACGAGATAAAAGGTAAAATAGAAGAACGAAATTAAAATTTCGCTTAAATTACCTTTTTTCCTTGCTTTTGTCGATCATTTCTCGATAAAATGACAAATCAAAAAGACAAAATAGAGAAAAAAAAATTGAAATGTTCCTAAAATTGTATGTTTTTGTTGCTTTTTTAATCATATCTCGATAAAAAGGAGAGAATTAAGGCAAAATAGAGGGGAAAAATTGAAATTTCGCAAAATATATCCGTTTTCGTTGTTTATTTTATCATATCTCGATAGAATGACGAAAAAAGACAAAATTGAGGAAAAAAGTAGAAAGATCGTTAAGATTAACCATTTTCGTTGCTTTATTCGACCATACCTCGATAAAATGACGAAAATAAAGGAAACATAGTTGAAAAGAGTTCAAAATTTGCTAAAACTATCACTTTTGTTGCTCTTTACGATCATCACTAGATAAAATGACGAACATAAAGGCAAAATAGAGGAGAAAAAAGTAAATTTTGCTTAAATTATCCGTTTTGGTTGCTTTTTGGATCATATTTCGATAAAATGACAAAAAAATAAAGACAAAATAGGGGGAAAATATTGAAAATAACTATCCATTTAAGGTGCTTATTCAAAGCAACGAAAGCAAATAAGCAACGAAAACGATTAATTTCCAATCCAAGAGGTCGACTCCGGGATGTCGACTCCCGGATGACTCACGGTCTATCACCCGAGGTCTATGACCCGAGGTAAATAATTTCCAGGTCGATGACCAAAGGTTGATGACCCTTAATCAATGGCCCAAGGTCAATGACTCCAGGTCGATGACCCGAAGACGATGACCCGAGTTGGATGACCCGAGTTCGATGACCAGAGGACAATAAACCGACGTCGATGACCCGGGTTTGATTACCAGAGGATGATGACCCGAGGTCAATGACCTAAGTCTATGACCCGAGGTCTATGACCCAAAGTCAATGACCCCAGGTCGATTACCCCAGGTCGATGATCCCAGGTCGATGACTCCAGGTCGATGACCCGAGGTCGATGACCTGAGATCGATGACCAGAGGTCGAACACCTGAGGTAGAGGACCCGAGATCAATGACCCGATGAATGATCATAAAATGCAACGAAAACGAATAATTTTAGCTTAATTACTAATTTTATCCTCTAGTTTGGCTTAGTTTTCCTAATTTTACGAGATATTATCAAAAAAAAACGAAAACGGTTAATTTTAGTAATATACAAATTTTGTGTTTATTTTTCGTTTTTTTATCCAGATATGATCGAAAAAAGCAAAGAAAATGGATAATATTAGCAGAATTCCCATTTTTTTTTCTCTATTTTGAATTAATTTTCGTCATTTTATCGAGAGGTGATCGTAAAGAGCCACAAAACTGATAATTTTAGCAAAATTTAAACTCTTTTCATCTATTTTTCCTTTATTTTTTTTATTTATAGTTACAAGATTTTAAAAATAAAAATTTTTTAAAATATTTATTGCTTTTTTCGATCATATCTTAATAAAAAGGCGAAAATTTGGGCGAAATAGATGAAAAAAATAGAAATTTCGCTAAACCTATCCGTTTCCGTTTATTTTTTCGATCATATCTAGATAAAATGACAATATTAATGCAAAATAGAGGAGAAAAAATGAAATTTCTCTAACATTATTCGTTTTTGTTGCTTTTTTCGATCATATCTCAATAAAATGAGACTATTTAAGGGAAAAAAGAGGAAAAATAAATTATTTTCGCTAAAATTATTCGTTTTTGTTGCTTTTTTCGATAATATCTCGATAAAACGAGGGAAATTAAGAAAAAAAAGGAGAAAAATTGAAATTTCGCTAAAATTATTCGTTTTTGTTGCTTCATTCGATAATATCCAGATATAATTAGGAAAATTAACGAAAAAAAGAGAAAAAAACAGAAATTTCGCTAAATTTATTCCTTTTTGTTGCTTTTTTCGGTCATATCACGATAAAACGAGGAAAATTTAAAAAAATAGGTAAAAATTGATATTTAGCTAAAATTATTCGTTTTTGTTGCTTTTTTCGATAATATCTCGATGAAATTTGGAAAATTAAAGAAAAAAAGGAGGTATGAAATCGAAATTTTGCTAAAATTATTCGTTTTTGTTGCTTTTTTCGATAATATCTCGATAAAATGAGGTAAATGATGGAAAAAAAGAGGAAAAAAATTGAAATTTCCCTATAATTAATCGTTTTTGTTGCTTTTTACGATAATGTTTTGATAAATCAAGGAATATTAACAAAAAAAGAGGAATAAAATTGAAATTTCGCTTACATTATTATTCGTTTTTGTTGCTTCATTCGATAATATCCAGATATAAGGAGGAAAATTAACGAAAAAAAAGGGAAAGAAACAGAAATTTCGATAAAATTATTCATTTTTGTTGGTTTTTTTCGATAATATCTTGATAAAATGAGGAAAATGATGGAAAAAAAAGAGGAAAAAAATTGAAATTTCCCTATAATTTTTCGTTTTTGTTGTTTTTTCGGTCTTATCACGATAAAACGAGGAAAATTAAGGAAGAAAGAGGAAAAACATATAATTTTCGCTAAAATTATTCGTTTTTGTTGCTTTTTTTCGATAATATCTCGATAAAATAAGGAAAATGAAGAAAAAAAAAGAGGAAAAAAATTGAAATTTCGCTAACATTATTCGTTTTTTGTTGCTTTTTTCGATCATATCTCGATAAAATGAGAATATTTAAGGAAAAAAGAGGAAAAATATATAATTTTCGCTAAAATTATTCGTTTTTGTTGCTTTTTTCGATAATATCTCGATAGAATAAGGAAAATGAAGAAAAAAAAAGGTAAAAAAATTGAAATTTCGGTTAAACTATTCGTTTTTGTTGCTTTTTAAGATAATATCTCGATAAAACGAGGAAAAGTAATTAAAAAAATTGAAATTTCGCTAAAATTATTCGTTTTTTTTGCTTTTTTCAATAATATCTCGATAAAACGAAGAAAATTAAGGAAGAAAAATCTGATGTGGCCAGCACATGGCTTTCTCCATATATATAAGATGTAAATATGTATCTACGGCAGTATTTTCGAACTCTATATTCAATCTAAACTTGGAAGATAAGTGATTAATTTCTTTCATATTATCTTTGACGTCACAAACATTATAAATAATGTTTTTTGGGACATGTTCGATGAAAATTGATGAAATTTGCTTTTCGCCCCAGCGCCCAGAGCGCCCACAACGTACATAATCAACAACTTCCGGTTTATCAGTATTTCACAAATAACTCCTACACAATTAGTGATACAAAAATATGTTTTAAACAAACGTTATAGTAAAATACATTTACTAAAACTTTTATAAATAATAGTATATACCTTAATATGATATTTATGGAGTTATTTTGAATACCAGAAATGACCATTGTAGACTGAAGCTCGACTTCCGGTTAACCGATTTACTCCAAAAACTAATCAACTCTAACGACATCAACCGAAATACTATATATGAAATTTGGTGTTGATCCGATAAATACTTTTCATGTTAGAGCGCCCACAAAGTACATAATCAGCTACCTCCGGTTTATCAGTATTTCACGAATAACTCCTAATCAACCGGTGATACAAAAATATGTTAAATACAAAAGTTATAGTAAACTACATTTTCTAAAGCTTTTATAAGGTATACAATATACCTATATATCATATTTATGGAGATATTTTGAAAACCGGAAATAAGCTTTGATGAATAAAGCTCGACTTCCGGTTAACCAATATACTCCAAAAACTAATCAACTCTGACAGCACACACGACAGTACTATATATGAATTTTGGTATTGATACGACTAATACTTTTCACGTTAGAGCGCCCACTATCACACACACACACACACACACACACACACACACACACATACACACAGTTATCATTCCAAAAATGGTCAAAGCGTGTTCTAGGGATCCCAAAACATGTATTTCCGTTGAAATCTCGAAGTCGATTTTTTTCATGAAAACAATACTTTCTCTACATTCGTATATGGAGAAAGTAAAAAAGAGAAAAATTTAAATTTCGGTAAAATTATTCGTTTTTGTTGCTTTTTTCGATCCTATCTCGATAAAATGAGAATAATTAAGGAAAAAAAGAGGAAAAATATTTAATTTTCGCTAAAATTATTCGTTTTTGTTGCTTCATTCGATAATATCCAGATATAATGAGGAAAATTAACGACAAATAAGAGAAAAAAACAGAAATTTCGCTAAAATTATTCATTTTTGTTGCTTTTTTCGATAATATCTCCATAAAATGAGGTAAATGATGGAAAAAAAGAGGAAAAAAATTGAAATTTCCCTATAATTTTTCGTTTTTGTTGCTTTTTTTGGTCATATCACGATAAAACGAGAAAAAATAAGGAAACAAATTAGAAAAAAATTGATATTTAGCTAAAATTATTCGCTTTTGTTTCTTTTTTCGATAATATCTCGATGAAATTTGGAACATAAAGGAAAAGAAATAGGTGAAAAAATTGATATTTCCCTAAAATTATTCCTTTTTCGTTGCTTTTTTCGATTATATCTTATTAAATGAGGAAAATTAAGGAAAAAAAAGAGGGAAAAAATGAAATTACGCCTAAATTATTCGTTTTTGTTCCTTTTTTCGATCATATCTCCATATAATGTGGAAAAAAAGGGAAGTAATCGAAATTTCGCTAAAATTATTCGTTTTTGATTCTTTTTTCGTTCATATCTCGATAAAATGAGGAAAATCAAGGAAATAAAGTGTAAATATATTTGAAATTTAGCAAAAATTATTTGTTTTTGTTGCTTTTTTCGGTCATATCTTGATATAATGGGGAAATTTAAGGAAAAAAAGAGGAATGAAATTTAAATTTCGCTAAAATTATTCGTTTTTGTTGCTTTTCTTGATAAAATCTCGATAAAATGAGGAAAATTAAGGGAAAAAAACATAAATGTTTCTAAAATTATTCGTTTTTGTTGCTTTTTTTGATAAAATCTCGATAAAATGAGGAAAAATAAGGGAAAAAAGAGGAAAAAAACATAAATTTCGCTAACATTGTTCGTTTTTGTAGCTTTTTCCATCATATCTCTATAAAATTAGGAAAATTAAGAACAAAAACAGGAATGAAATAGAAATTTCGTTAAAATTATTCGTTTTTGTTGCTTTTTTCGATAATATCTTGATAAAATGAGGAATATTAAGGAAAAAAGAGGAAATAAATTGAAATTTCGGTAATATTATTAATTTTTGATTCTTTTTCAGATAATATCTCGCTAAATTGACAAAAATGAAGGCAAAATAGAGGAATTGAATTTTAAATTTCGCTAAAATTATTTGTTTTCGATGCTATTTTCGATCATATCTCAAGAAAAAGACGAAAATTTAGGAAAAATAGATGAAAAAAGTAGAAATTTGGCTAAAATTATGCGATTTCGTTGCTTTTTTTGGAAATATCTCGATAAAATTACGAAATTTAAAGCAAAATAGAGGAAAGAAATTTAAATTCCGCTAAAATTATCCGATTCGTTGCTTTTTTCGGTGATATCTCGATAAAATGACGAGATAAAAGGTAAAATAGAAGAACGAAATTAAAATTTCGCTTAAATTACCTTTTTTCCTTGCTTTTGTCGATCATTTCTCGATAAAATGACAAAACAAAAAGACAAAATTGAGAAAAAAAAATTGAAATGTTCCTAAAATTGTATGTTTTTGTTGCTTTTTTAATCATATCTCGATAAAAAGGAGAGAATTAAGGCAAAATAGAGGGGAAAAATTGAAATTTCGCAAAATATATCCGTTTTCGTTGTTTATTTTATCATATCTCGATAGAATGACGAAAAAAGACAAAATTGAGGAAAAAAGTAGAAAGATCGTTAAGATTAACCATTTTCGTTGCTTTATTCGACCATACCTCGATAAAATGACGAAAATAAAGGAAACATAGTTGAAAAGAGTTCAAAATTTGCTAAAACTATCACTTTTGTTGCTCTTTACGATCATCACTAGATAAAATGACGAACATAAAGGCAAAATAGAGGAGAAAAAAGTAAATTTTGCTTAAATTATACGTTTTGGTTGCTTTTTGGATCATATTTCGATAAAATGACAAAAAAATAAAGACAAAATAGGGGGAAAATATTGAAAATAACTATCCATTTAAGGTGCTTATTCAAAGCAACGAAAGCAAATAAGCAACGAAAACGATTAATTTCCAATCCAAGAGGTCGACTCCGGGATGTCGACTCCCGGATGACTCACGGTCTATCACCCGAGGTCTATGACCCGAGGTAAATAATTTCCAGGTCGATGACCAAAGGTTGATGACCCTTAATCAATGGCCCAAGGTCAATGACTCCAGGTCGATGACCCGAAGACGATGACCCGAGTTGGATGACCCGAGTTCGATGACCAGAGGACAATAAACCGACGTCAATGACCCGGGTTTGATTACCAGAGGATGATGACCCGAGGTCAATGACCTAAGTCTATGACCCGAGGTCTATGACCCAAAGTCAATGACCCCAGGTCGATTACCCCAGGTCGATGATCCCAGGTCGATGACTCCAGGTCGATGACCCGAGGTCGATGACCTGAGATCGATGACCAGAGGTCGAACACCTGAGGTAGAGGACCCGAGATCAATGACCCGATGAATGATCATAAAATGCAACGAAAACGAATAATTTTAGCTTAATTACTAATTTTATCCTCTAGTTTGGCTTAGTTTTCCTAATTTTACGAGATATTATCAAAAAAAAACGAAAACGGTTAATTTTAGTAATATACAAATTTTGTGTTTATTTTTCGTTTTTTTATCCAGATATGATCGAAAAAAGCAAAGAAAATGGATAATATTAGCAGAATTCCCATTTTTTTTTCTCTATTTTGAATTAATTTTCGTCATTTTATCGAGAGGTGATCGTAAAGAGCCACAAAACTGATAATTTTAGCAAAATTTAAACTCTTTTCATCTATTTTTCCTCTATTTTTTTTATTTATAGTTACAAGATTTTAAAAATAAAAATTTTTTAAAATATTTATTGCTTTTTTCGATCATATCTTAATAAAAAGGCGAAAATTTGGGCGAAATAGATGAAAAAAATAGAAATTTCGCTAAACCTATCCGTTTCCGTTTATTTTTTCGATCATATCTAGATAAAATGACAATATTAATGCAAAATAGAGGAGAAAAAATGAAATTTCTCTAACATTATTCGTTTTTGTTGCTTTTTTCGATCATATCTCAATAAAATGAGACTATTTAAGGGAAAAAAGAGGAAAAATAAATTATTTTCGCTAAAATTATTCGTTTTTGTTGCTTTTTTCGATAATATCTCGATAAAACGAGGGAAATTAAGAAAAAAAAGGAGAAAAATTGAAATTTCGCTAAAATTATTCGTTTTTGTTGCTTCATTCGATAATATCCAGATATAATTAGGAAAATTAACGAAAAAAAAGAGAAAAAAACAGAAATTTCGCTAAATTTATTCCTTTTTGTTGCTTTTTTCGGTCATATCACGATAAAACGAGGAAAATTTAAAAAAATAGGTAAAAATTGATATTTAGCTAAAATTATTCGTTTTTGTTGCTTTTTTCGATAATATCTCGATGAAATTTGGAAAATTAAAGAAAAAAAGGAGGTATGAAATCGAAATTTTGCTAAAATTATTCGTTTTTGTTGCTTTTTTCGATAATATCTCGATAAAATGAGGTAAATGATGGAAAAAAAGAGGAAAAAAATTGAAATTTCCCTATAATTATTCGTTTTTGTTGCTTTTTACGATAATGTTTTGATAAATCAAGGAATATTAACAAAAAAAGAGGAATAAAATTGAAATTTCGCTTACATTATTATTCGTTTTTGTTGCTTCATTCGATAATATCCAGTTATAAGGAGGAAAATTAACGAAAAAAAAGGGAAAGAAACAGAAATTTCGATAAAATTATTCATTTTTGTTGGTTTTTTTCGATAATATCTTGATAAAATGAGGAAAATGATGGAAAAAAAAGAGGAAAAAAATTGAAATTTCCCTATAATTTTTCGTTTTTGTTGTTTTTTCGGTCTTATCACGATAAAACGAGGAAAATTAAGGAAGAAAGAGGAAAAACATATAATTTTCGCTAAAATTATTCGTTTTTGTTGCTTTTTTTCGATAATATCTCGATAAAATAAGGAAAATGAAGAAAAAAAAAGAGGAAAAAAATTGAAATTTCGCTAACATTATTCGTTTTTTGTTGCTTTTTTCGATCATATCTCGATAAAATGAGAATATTTAAGGAAAAAAGAGGAAAAATATATAATTTTCGCTAAAATTATTCGTTTTTGTTGCTTTTTTCGATAATATCTCGATAGAATAAGGAAAATGAAGAAAAAAAAAGGTAAAAAAATTGAAATTTCGGTTAAACTATTCGTTTTTGTTGCTTTTTAAGATAATATCTCGATAAAACGAGGAAAAGTAATTAAAAAAATTGAAATTTCGCTTAAAATTATTCGTTTTTTTTGCTTTTTTCAATAACATCTCGATAAAACGAAGAAAATTAAGGAAGAAAAATCTGATGTGGCCAGCACATGGCTTTCTCCATATATATAAGATGTAAATATGTATCTACGGCAGTATTTTCGAACTCTATATTCAATCTAAACTTGGAAGATAAGTGATTAATTTCTTTCATATTATCTTTGACGTCACAAACATTATAAATAATGTTTTTTGGGACATGTTCGATGAAAATTGATGAAATTTGCTTTTCGCCCCAGCGCCCAGAGCGCCCACAACGTACAGCTAACAGCAAAAAAAAGTTACCACCCCTGACCCACCAAGAAATTCTAAGTCCAAATTTCGGGCCAGCGAGCCTTTCTCTAGAAAAGGGAGGGAGAGAAAAGAAAGATGGAGAACATGGTTCGTTACGCTAGCTCGGCTCTCGCGTTTGGATGGAGAATTTTCGTTATTTATATAAAAATCATTTACTACTATCCATTATCTGCCGCAACATTTGATGTGTTAACGCGTACGATTGAATTTGACGACGATCAACTGGAAGATAACTAAAGAAATGAATCGAATTGAATGCAGCATTCAAAGTCACTCTCACTTTAATTTTCGATAACAGATTATTAAATCATTTCCAAAACAATACAAATGAATTTAACTGAATACAACATTCGGTATCAAATTAACTCACATTTCGTTTTTCGAAAATCGATCGTTTAAATCACTTCCAACGATTGATTATGCTCATCAATGTGAACGAAACCAGCAACTGTTCTCTTCTTCTTAATTTCAAATAGGCCAAAAAGCAGGATCTCGGTTTCAACAATGGCATTTGTCGTCAGGGGGACCGGCTGTTAATACTCACAAAACTTTTCGTGTATTCCGTAAAAAATCTCGAAAATTCAATTCGGAAACAACAATAAACGACCAAAATAAGGTTTTTCCTATTCATTTACTCTGCTATTGGTTCTTGTCTCAATCTCGTATGACTATAATTTTTAATTTAATTTTGCAAAAGAAATGAAGCATGCAGCGACAAAAATGAACTTTAAGTGCATTTCTTAAGGAAATGCTTTGACTCGTCTGGGATCGAAGCAAGGACGAAGTGTCACCATTTTTTACAATATAAACACTTTCGAATATATATATTTGAATGCAATGTTCTATAAAAATTTCAAGTCAATCGACCAAGTGATTTTTGAGTTTTGCGGGCACAAACATATGCAGGCTGAATTTTTATACATAAGATATGTGCATAATTCGGTGGATTATTATAATTTAATTTGATTGCTTTTACAACCCTTTTGTTTAACTTTCCCAATTGAAAAGCGTTCTATCATGAAGAGAAATAACTAAGGAATAAACACAAGGAAATAAAAGTTCCTCATCTTCCACACAAAAAGTCGTGTAACTTTGACAAAGTTATTTATTTCCTTGTGCTTAGTTACCTATGGAGTTCCGCAAAGTTAAAGCTCATTTGATTGATTTAAATAAGGAATAATCTTTTCTAGATTACCATTTCCCCTTACTCTCGTGACTCCTATAGATTATATAATCCAAGAATTTTTAAAATTAAATTATCCTTATAACAACACTGTAGCAAATTCTCACAATTAGCTTTGACGTTTACTAGCACCATCTTCAACATTTACATAAATACGCGATCCTCCATATGGCGTGTGCCTTGAAAAAGAAGAAAGAATGAGAGGGAACAAAAGTGTGTGTGCAGGTGAAAGGGTAGAATTCTTGGAAAACTGTTAAACAGGACAAAACGAAATAGGTGGGGGAAAAGGACAAGATAAACCTTTTGTTACCGAAGGGGAATGGAAAGGAAAAACTTTCTCGTTGGGAGAAGAGGACGGGTTGCAATTTGCTCGATTCATTTTGATTTTATCTAAAATAATGTGTCGGCTAGCTTTCTCTGATATATGTATAATTGTTAGCTCGCAATTAGAAGAATGGCTCGAAGAAATAAATCTCTCATAAAGTGGGACTGCAGAGCATCAGATTAGAAATTTTTTATGTTCTTCAGCCTATAACTTACGAAATCTCACTGTTTATCTGAAGTCGATTGAATTAAAATAATCATAAATCGCTTGATGAAACTACCGTCCTAAAAATTGGATCCATGGATTCCTTATCGTTTCAGAGTAATGGCTTACAGTAAATACTGTAGTAAAAGGCCAGCGGCAGACGTCCTTTTGGTAAAATTCTCGAAATTTTGTTTCTCAAAAGTTACTTCTCTCACTTTTTTTAGCTATTTACTGATCCACCAATCGACTCCGAAGAGTATTACAATTTGTTTATTTCGAAGTTCTCAGTATTTTAAGAAGACCATCTTTTAGTTTATTAGTTACGAAAAATGTTAAGACCTTATCCGTGGAATTGTGACTTCTGCATGACAATGTTAATCGACGTCTAACCAAATTTAAGACTTAGCTAGAGTATGACTTATTAGTACTCGACGCAGGATGGGCAAGTTATTGCGTGTGTGTTACAGTAATGACTATTATAATTGTGTTTAAATTCGTATTTAAATGACATCTTTATTTTTTATTTTATAAACCAGGTGAGATGTATATCGACTAGCAAATTTTATCAGTGAATCAAGATGAGTTTAACGTTTTGGCTATCAGCAACACTGAGAGAAAAAATGTATTCACTTTCTCTTGGTGGTTTTTTTATATTAATTTTTAAGGTTCTTAAAATCTACGAAACTAATAACTGTATCTAACATTTAATGGGATAAAAGGATTGAAAACACTATGCATTCAATGATAGTAATGAAAAAGAACCAAAGGAACGCTAGTTTACGCAAATAGCTATTTCTTAAATTTTCCCGTTTTTTTGTTGATTGATTTCTAAGGGTATCTTGAAGGTTTATGAAAATCATTGGTTAGAAGAAAAAGCCTGAAAAGATGAATGTAAATATTGTGAACGTAATTTTGGAATTAGAATGCTCCGAAGCTTAATTTCTTCGGGAGTGATCTTTCTACGGTTAATATATGCTTAATTCTACTCCTGAAAGCATAGACGGTCCGAGACATGGGCAGTCTGGGAGACCGTCGACAGCATTTGTGGGCTCTTCTCAGATCCCTTGAAGATTCTCAATGATAACATTATACTCGTTACTATAGCTTAGGTAATTTTGACGATTACACCCGGTCACAATATTTAAGTAAACTTTTTTTATCCATTAAGGGGAACTTGTTCTAAACGTCTGCCTGCCCAGAATGTCAATAATCTTCAGATTACCCCCTCCCAAGGATTGAAATCAATTTCCTTCGCAATGGATGCAGCTTTCTTTGGTCCTAGTTCTCTGAGTAATTTCCTTTAATTCCAATTGATTGAAGAAGCCGTTACTTGGTGAAACTGCGTTATGTAAGAAATTGTGAATCTTTTTCCTTAGTTATTTCCACCATTCCTTATAGTCGTTGAGCTATGGCTATATTTTTACGGAAATTACATTTAGGAAAACTGCTAAATCAGGCGTAATCCATCTGAGTTGCCCTTACATCAGTAAATGCTGTTTAATAATTAAAATTTAGCCTTCGTATTTTACCCTTCCTTTTTTAATGAGAGGCCAGTTTAGTCCATCAGCGATTACTGAATAAAGCACTAGAAATACTGACATCTCGTACTTATTATCTATGATTACTCTTAAATAAGATGGGTAAAGCTTCCTTTCTTGGGAAATATGTCAGGAGAATCTATTACTGCTGAATCTTAATGCTGATTTCCAAGCCTCACCTATTCTTCCTTAAAACTTCTTGGTTTAAAGATAAGGAAGACATTTACGATAACTTGAAGGTTCAGAAATTTAAATGTGTGAATAGCTCGACATTTGTGTGGGATCAACTGGCGGAAGCTCTAATTGTATGCATGAATGTATGCATATTCTTATATGCCTACATGATTATATCCTACCCTATGCCAATAATTTTCGAAGCAAAATAAATTTACATTGATAATAAATAATTTCGACTATGATAGGTCTATTGTAAATGGTTTATGAATTTTGGATGCAAATGAACGTTTTAGAAGTAAGTTCACATAAAACCTAATTCAGTATGTTAGGAAAATGAAACTTGCAAACTGCCGTAAAAATCGGAACTTTTTCGAATCGTTGATCTAATTTACATTCCCTCTGGCTGAACCATTGAAAACATATTTTTCCAGTCACCCTCTAACCTGCATTATTTTGTCTTAAAATGGCTTGAATCGTTTTCTCAATCTTATAAATAGCCAACATCCCAGGATCTCTGCACATCACTTCTGAGCCTGTTTACCACATTATCTTCATATTTTTTAGATGTATGCCTTAGAGTCGAAGAGAATAAACATTCTTTTCTTAGTAAGCATAAAATATTCCGTATTCCCATTGTTTATTTTCCTATCATCGTCTCCATGAGGTAACCCATTCATATTCCTTCTTCGACGAACTTTTCTTTATATCACCATCCATGACGAAGAATGGCATTTTCAGGCAATTCTCTCTCTCATACAAAACCCTTAAACGATGCCTCGAAAATTAGAGGCACTGAAGACGGAAGTAACCTGTGACCGCTCCATTGAAGACCCTTTCTCTTTCCTCTCTCACCCCCACAGAGAAGCTCCCTTTGTTTTCTTGAGAAGGAAGGTATGCATGCTACCGATTAACCGTTATGTAGACAAAAACATTAAAAGCAGACGTAGCACCAAAAGGTGAGCTTGCCACAGATATCCTTAGCAATAGATTTAAATGTATTTTTCATGCATGAGCGTTTACGTGCAAATATTTAGATTTAGATAAATACCCCGCGAGCCGCCAGAGGCGTGTGGCAGGGGGTGTAATACACCACCATTATTCATTCCTACCTATTAGCATCTCTAATAGCTTGGGGAAAAAACGACCAAAAGTAATTATCCGTCCTTGCGATTACTTCCCTATGACGCTTCGTCGATGCCTCTCGGAGATCGCGTTCGCTCCTTACTGGCACTAACATTTCACTTACTTCGTCTATAAATTCTGAACGATTGAACTTTTCGAAAAGTTTCCGACGATATTCAGATCTTCTCATCTGTAGTGAATTCCAACTGAGGGACTCTATCATTGCCGTAATATTTAGAGTGGAGTTGTAACAGCCTAAAGTTGTTGGCTCATACCTATTTTCTATGTTGAAACTCTTAATCGTTTTAGCATTTTAAAATTTTTGTCGGAGGTTTAAATAAAGGAATTCAATATTTACAAGTATATTATTCAATTCTTTTTGCGCTTTGCTCGACTCTGCACGACTAGTCCTACTGATTTCATTACCCAAAATAAATTCTTGAGCGTTAAATATAATAATAAGCTGTTTGTTAAGAGACTACAGGTTAGATAGCAGTGAGTCCAAAATGATCGGAGCCCTCCGCTGGGTATCTTTTAAGAATATAACAATGTAAAGACAATAATTATTAGAGATATTCCTTAGCTGTGATTTACATGACGAAATACGCGACGACATGATCCCTATTCTCAACGATCGTTATTTTCACTGCCAGATGGTGAAATTATTACCGCGAGATAATAGCGAGGACAGATGGTTTATATTGTTATCTTCTTACATATAGTATAAGATGCGTAAATATGTAAATTATTTAGATAGTTGAGTGTTTCACATTCTCTGCAATAAGCCTTATGGAGGCTCGCGGATAGTCTATTTAAATGTATTTCTTACTTAACTATTTTTCACAAAGCTGCAACACCATTATTATATTTATAATATACGTTTTTTCTTATTTTTCCTACTTCCGTTGACCTGATTTACAGTAGTTCATATTCTCTTAATTATCGTATCATAACTAAGCATAATCTTTGAGAAAACGATCATCCTGCGGGCATGTGGAGCATTACCTGAAATAACCAATTTCATTATAAAACTGCATTGATGGAAAATGTTATGTATTATATATGTTAGGACGAACTAAGAGCAGCCATAGTAATTCTTGTCCAATATTTTAAGAAGAAGAGCGAATTACGCTTGAGATTCGAGCCGATTTAACGAAATACGAATTTAATTATTTCATGATACAATACTGCTTCTACCGCAGCAAAAGTTATGACTTTTAGCGAGTATTTATAAAATATATATCATCACAAAAGCCTTCAAAACGTGCCAGGCATAAAGAGGAAGACGAAAAGCGCGCTCAAAACAGAGAATCTGAAAGACTCGCCCTCCTCGAGTTATGCTGGTTGCATCTCAGGTGGTAACTTTTTTATGCTGTTAGCTGTACATAATCAACAACTTCCGGTTTATCAGTATTTCACAAATAACTCCTACACAATTAGTGATACAAAAATATGTTTTAAACAAACGTTATAGTAAAATACATTTACTAAAACTTTTATAAATAATAGTATATACCTTAATATGATATTTATGGAGTTATTTTGAATACCAGAAATGACCATTGTAGACTGAAGCTCGACTTCCGGTTAACCGATTTACTCCAAAAACTAATCAACTCTAACGACATCAACCGAAATACTATATATGAAATTTGGTGTTGATCCGATAAATACTTTTCATGTTAGAGCGCCCACAAAGTACATAATCAGCTACCTCCGGTTTATCAGTATTTCACGAATAACTCCTAATCAACCGGTGATACAAAAATATGTTAAATACAAAAGTTATAGTAAACTACATTTTCTAAAGCTTTTATAAGGTATACAATATACCTATATATCATATTTATGGAGATATTTTGAAAACCGGAAATAAGCTTTGATGAATAAAGCTCGACTTCCGGTTAACCAATATACTCCAAAAACTAATCAACTCTGACAGCACACACGACAGTACTATATATGAATTTTGGTATTGATACGACTAATACTTTTCACGTTAGAGCGCCCACTATCACACACACACACACACACACACACACCCACACACATACACACAGTTATCATTCCAAAAATGGTCAAAGCGTGTTCTAGGGATCCCAAAACATGTATTTCCGTTGAAATCTCGAAGTCGATTTTTTTCATGAAAACAATACTTTCTCTACATTCGTATATGGAGAAAGTAAAAAAGAGAAAAATTTAAATTTCGGTAAAATTATTCGTTTTTGTTGCTTTTTTCGATCCTATCTCGATAAAATGAGAATAATTAAGGAAAAAAAGAGGAAAAATATTTAATTTTCGCCAAAATTATTCGTTTTTGTTGCTTCATTCGATAATATCCAGATATAATGAGGAAAATTAACAAAAAAAAAAGAAAAAAACAGAAATTTCGCTAAAATTATTCATTTTTTTTGTTTTTTTCGATAATATCTCGATAAAATGAGGTAAATGATGGAAAAAAAGAGGAAAAAAATTGAAATTTCCCTATAATTTTTCGTTTTTGTTGCTTTTTTTGGTCATATCACGATAAAACGAGAAAAATTAAGGAAACAAATTAGAAAAAAATTGATATTTAGCTAAAATTATTCGCTTTTGTTTCTTTTTTCGATAATATCTCGATGAAATTTGGAACATAAAGGAAAAGAAATAGGTGAAAAAATTGATATTTCCCTAAAATTATTCCTTTTTTGTTGCTTTTTTCGATTATATCTTATTAAATGAGGAAAATTAAGGAAAAAAAAGAGGGAAAAAATGAAATTACGCCTAAATTATTCGTTTTTGTTCCTTTTTTCGATCATATCTCCATATAATGTGGAAAAAAAGGGAAGTAATGAAATTTCGCTAAAATTATTCGTTTTTGATTCTTTTCAGGTTCATATCTCGATAAAATGAGGAAAATCAAGGAAATAAAGTGTAAATATATTTGAAATTTAGCAAAAATTATTTGTTTTTGTTGCTTTTTTCGGTCATATCTTGATATAATGGGGAAATTTAAGGAAAAAAAGAGGAATGAAATTGAAATTTCGCTAAAATTATTCGTTTTTGTTGCTTTTCTTGATAAAATCTCGATAAAATGAGGAAAATTAAGGGAAAAAAACATAAATTTTTCTAAAATTATTCGTTTTTGTTGCTTTTTTTGATAAAATCTCGAAAAAATGAGGAAAAATAAGGGAAAAAAGAGGAAAAAAACATAAATTTCGCTAACATTGTTCGTTTTTGTAGCTTTTTCCATCATATCTCTATAAAATTAGGAAAATTAAGAACAAAAACAGGAATGAAATAGAAATTTCGTTAAAATTATTCGTTTTTGTTGCTTTTTTCGATAATATCTTGATAAAATGAGGAATATTAAGGAAAAAAGAGGAAATAAATTGAAATTTCGGTAATATTATTAATTTTTGATTCTTTTTCAGATAATATCTCGCTAAAATGACAAAAATGAAGGCAAAATAGAGGAATTGAATTTTAAATTTCGCTAAAATTATTTGTTTTCGATGCTATTTTCGATCATATCTCAAGAAAAAGACGAAAATTTAGGAAAAATAGATGAAAAAAGTAGAAATTTGGCTAAAATTATGCGATTTCGTTGCTTTTTTTGGCCATATCTCGATAAAATGACGAAATTTAAAGCAAAATAGAGGAAAGAAATTTAAATTCCGCTAAAATTATCCGATTCAATGCTTTTTTCGGTGATATCTCGATAAAATGACGAGATAAAAGGTAAAATAGAAGAACGAAATTAAAATTTCGCTTAAATTACCTTTTTTCCTTGCTTTTGTCGATCATTTCTCGATAAAATGACAAAACAAAAAGACAAAATAGAGAAAAAAAAATTGAAATGTTCCTAAAATTGTATGTTTTTGTTGCTTTTATAATCATATCTCGATAAAAAGGAGAGAATTAAGGCAACATAGAGGGGAAAAATTGAAATTTCGCAAAATATATCCGTTTTCGTTGTTTATTTTATCATATCTCGATAGAATGACGAAAAAAGACAAAATTGAGGAAAAAAATAGAAAGATCGTTAAGATTAACCATTTTCGTTGCTTTATTCGACCATACCTCGATAAAATGACGAAAATAAAGGAAACATAGTTGAAAAGAGTTTAAAATTTGCTAAAACTATCACTTTTGTTGCTCTTTACGATCATCACTAGATAAAATGACGAACATTAAGGCAAAATAGAGGAGAAAAAAGTAAATTTTGCTTAAATTATCCGTTTTGGTTGCTTTTTGGATCATATTTCGATAAAATGACAAAAAAATAAAGACAAAATAGGGGGAAAATATTGAAAATAACTATCCATTTAAGGTGCTTATTCAAAGCAACGAAAGCAAATAAGCAACGAAAACGATTAATTTCCAATCCAAGAGGTCGACTCCGGGATGTCGACTCCCGGATGACTCACGGTCTATCACCCGAGGTCTATGACCCGAGGTAAATAATTTCCTGGTCGATGACCCAAGGTTGATGACCCTTAATCAATGGCCCAAGGTCAATGACTCCAGGTCGATGACCCGAAGACGATGACCCGAGTTGGATGACCCGAGTTCGATGACCAGAGGACAATAAACCGACGTCGATGACCCGGGTTTGATTACCAGAGGATGATGACCCGAGGTCAATGACCTAAGTCTATGACCCGAGGTCTATGACCCAAAGTCAATGACCCCAGGTCGATTACCCCAGGTCGATGATCCCAGGTCAATGACTCCAGGTCGATGACCCGAGGTCGATGATCCCAGGTCGATGAATCCAGGTCGATGACCCGAGGTCGATGACCTGAGATCGATGACCAGAGGTCGAACACCTGAGGTAGAGGACCCGAGATCAATGACCCGATGAATGATCATAAAATGCAACGAAAACGAATAATTTTAGCTTAATTACTAATTTTATCCTCTAGTTTGGCTTAGTTTTCCTAATTTTACGAGATATTATCAAAAAAAAACGAAAACGGTTAATTTTAGTAATATACAAATTTTGTGTTTATTTTTCGTTTTTTTATCCAGATATGATCGAAAAAAGCAAAGAAAATGGATAATATTAGCAGAATTCCCATTTTTTTTTCTCTATTTTGAATTAATTTTCGTCATTTTATCGAGAGGTGATCGTAAAGAGCCACAAAACTGATAATTTTAGCAAAATTTAAACTCTTTTCATCTATTTTTCCTTTATTTTTTTTATTTATAGTTACAAGATTTTAAAAATAAAAATTTTTTAAAATATTTATTGCTTTTTTCGATCATATCTTAATAAAAAGGCGAAAATTTGGGCGAAATAGATGAAAAAAATAGAAATTTCGCTAAACCTATCCGTTTCCGTTTATTTTTTCGATCATATCTAGATAAAATGACAATATTAATGCAAAATAGAGGAGAAAAAATGAAATTTCTCTAATATTATTCGTTTTTGTTGCTTTTTTCGATCATATCTCAATAAAATGAGACTATTTAAGGGAAAAAAGAGGAAAAATAAATTATTTTCACTAAAATTATTCGTTTTTGTTGCTTTTTTCGATAATATCTCGATAAAACGAGGGAAATTAAGAAAAAAAAGGAGAAAAATTGAAATTTCGCTAAAATTATTCGTTTTTGTTGCTTCATTCGATAATATCCAGATATAATTAGGAAAATTAACGAAAAAAAAGAGAAAAAAACAGAAATTTCGCTAAATTTATTCCTTTTTGTTGCTTTTTACGGTCATATCACGATAAAACGAGGAAAATTTAAAAAAATAGGTAAAAATTGATATTTAGCTAAAATTATTCGTTTTTGTTGCTTTTTTCGATAATATCTCGATGAAATTTGGAAAATTAAAAAAAAAAGGAGGTATGAAATCGAAATTTTGCTAAAATTATTCGTTTTTGTTGCTTCATTCGATAATATCCAGATATAAGGAGGAAAATTAACGAAAAAAAAGGGAAAGAAACAGAAATTTCGCTAAAATTATTCATTTTTGTTGGTTTTTTTTCGATAATATCTTGATAAAATGAGGAAAATGATGGGAAAAAAAAGAGGAAAAAAATTGAAATTTCCCTATAATTTTTCGTTTATGTTGTTTTTTCGGTCTTATCACGATAAAACGAGGAAAATTAAGGAAGAAAGAGGAAAAACATATAATTTTCGCTAAAATTATTCGTTTTTGTTGCTTTTTTTCGATAATATCTCGATAAAATAAGGAAAATGAAGAAAAAAAAAGAGGAAAAAAATTGAAATTTCGCTAACATTATTCGTTTTTTGTTGCTTTTTTCCATCATATCTCGATAAAATGAGAATATTTAAGGAAAAAAGAGGAAAAATATATAATTTTCGCTAAAATTATTCGTTTTTGTTGCTTTTTTCGATAATATCTCGATAGAATAAGGAAAATGAAGAAAAAAAAAGGTAAAAAAATTGAAATTTTGGTTAAACTATTCGTTTTTGTTGCTTTTTAAGATAATATCTCGATAAAACGAGGAAAAGTAATTAAAAAAATTGAAATTTCGCTAAACTTATTCGTTTTTTTTGCTTTTTTCAATAATATCTCGATAAAACGAAGAAAATTAAGGAAGAAAAATCTGATTTGGCCAGCACATGGCTTTCTCCATATATATAAGATGTAAATATGTATCTACGGCAGTATTTTCGAACTCTATATTCAATCTAAACTTGGAAGATAAGTGATTAATTTCTTTCATATTATCTTTGACGTCACAAACATTATAAATAATGTTTTTTGGGACATGTTCGATGAAAATTGATGAAATTTGCTTTTCGCCCCAGCGCCCAGAGCGCCCACATTGTACATAATCAACAACTTCCGGTTTATCAGTATTTCATAAATAACTCCTACACAATTAGTGATTCAAAAATATGTTTTAAACAAACGTTATAGTAAAATACATTTACTAAAACTTTTATAAATAATAGTATATACCTTAATATGATATTTATGGAGTTATTTTGAATACCAGAAATGACCATTGTAGACTGAAGCTCGTCTTCCGGTTAACCGATTTACTCCAAAAACTAATCAACTCTAACGACATCAACCGAAATACTATATATGAAATTTGGTGTTGATCCGATAAATACTTTTCATGTTAGAGCGCCCACAAAGTACATAATCAGCTACCTCCGGTTTATCAGTATTTCACGAATAACTCCTAATCAACCGGTGATACAAAAATATGTTAAATACAAAAGTTATAGTAAACTACATTTTCTAAAGCTTTTATAAGGTATACAATATACCTATATATCATATTTATGGAGATATTTTCAAAACCGGAAATAAGCTTTGATGAATAAAGCTCGACTTCCGGTTAACCAATATACTCCAAAAACTAATCAACTCTGACAGCACACACGACAGTACTATATATGAATTTTGGTATTGATACGACTAATACTTTTCACGTTAGAGCGCCCACTATCACACACACACACACACACACACACTCACACATACACACAGTTATCATTCCAAAAATGGTCAAAGCGTGTTCTAGGGATCCCAAAACATGTATTTCCGTTGAAATCTCGAAGTCGATTTTTTTCATGAAAACAATACTTTCTCTACATTCGTATATGGAGAAAGTAAAAAAGAGAAAAATTTAAATTTCGGTAAAATTATTCGTTTTTGTTGCTTTTTTCGATAATATCTCGATAAAACGAGGATAATTATGGAAAAAAATGGAACTATTGAAATTTCGCTAAAATTATTCGTTTTTGTTGCTTTTTTCGATCCTATCTCGATAAAATGAGAATAATTAAGGAAAAAAAGAGGAAAAATATTTAATTTTCGCCAAAATTATTCGTTCTTCTGCTTCATTCGATAATATCCAGATATAATGAGGAAAATTAACGAAAAAAAAAGAAAAAAATAGAAATTTAGCTAAAATTATTCGCTTTTGTTTCTTTTTTCGATAATATCTCGATGAAATTTGGAACATAAAGGAAAAGAAATAGGTGAAAAAATTGATATTTCCCTAAAATTATTCCTTTTTTGTTGCTTTTTTCGATTAAATCTTATTAAATGAGGAAAATTAAGGAAAAAAAAGAGGGAAAAAATGAAATTACGCCTAAATTTTTCGTTTTTGTTCCTTTTTTCTATCATATCTCCATATAATGTGGAAAAAAAGGGAAGTAATCGAAATTTCGCTAAAATTATTCGTTTTTGATTCTTTTTTCGTTCATATCTCGATAAAATGAGGAAAATCAAGGAAATAAAGTGTAAATATATTTGAAATTTAGCAAATATTATTTGTTTTTGTTGCTTTTTTCGGTCATATCTTGATATAATGGGGAAATTTAAGGAAAAAAAGAGGAATGAAATAGAAATTTCGTTAAAATTATTCGTTTTTGTTGCTTTTTTCGATAATATCTTGATAAAATGAGGAATATTAAGGAAAAAAGAGGAAATAAATTGAAATTTCGGTAGTATTATTAATTTTTGATTCTTTTTCAGATAATATCTCGCTAAAATGACAAAAATGAAGGCAAAATAGAGGAATTGAATTTTAAATTTCGCTAAAATTATTTGTTTTCGATATTATTTTCGATCATATCTCAAGAAAAAGACGAAAATTTAGGAAAAATAGATGAAAAAAGTAGAAATTTTGCTAAAATTATGCGATTTCGTTGCTTTTTTTGGTCATATCTCTATAAAATGACGAAATTTAAAGCAAAATAGAGGAAAGAAATTTAAATTCCGCTAATATTATCCGATTCGTTGCTTTTTTCGGTGATATCTCGATAAAATGACGAGATAAAAGGTAAAATAGAAGAACGAAATTAAAATTTCGCTTAAATTACCTTTTTTCCTTGCTTTTGTCGCTCATTTCTCGATAAAATGACAAAACAAAAAGACAAAATATAGAAAAAAAATTGAAATGTTCCTAAAAATGTATGTTTTTGTTGCTTTTTTAATCATATCTCGATAAAAAGGAGAGAATTAAGGCAAAATAGAGGGGAAAAATTGAAATTTCGCAAAATATATCCGTTTTCGTTGTTTATTTTATCATATCTCGATAGAATGACGAAAAAAGACAAAATTGAGGAAAAAAGTAGAAAGATCGTTAAGATTAACCATTTTCGTTGCTTTATTCGACCATACCTCGATAAAATGACGAAAATAAAGGAAACATTGTTGAAAAGAGTTTAAAATTTGCTAAAACTATCACTTTTGTTGCTCTTTACGATCATCTCTCGATAAAATTCCGAAAATTAATTCAAAATAGAGAAAAGATATGGGAATTTTGCTAAAATTATGCATTTGCTTTGCTTTTTTTGATCATATCTCGATAAAAAAAACGAAAAATAAACACAAAATAGACGAAAAAATTAATATTTTACTAAAATTATCCGTTTTCGTTGTTTTTTTGAAGAGATCCAAAACGGATAATTTTAGCAAAATATTAACTCTTTCATCTATTTTTCCTTCATTTATTTTTTTATTTATAGTTGAAAAATTAAAAAAAAAAAAATTTTTAAAATAATTATTGCTTTTTTCGATCATATCATAATAAAAAGACGAAAATTTGGGCGAACTAGAGGAGAAAAAATGAAATTTCGCAAAAATCATCTGTTTACGTTGCTTATTTCGATCGTGTTTCGAAAAAATGACAACATAAATGCAAAATAGAGGAGAAATATTGAACTTTCGCTAAAATGTTACCTTTTTGTTTCTTTTTTCGGTAATATCTAAATAATATGAGGAAAATTAAGGAAAAGAAAGAGGAATAAAAATTAAATTTCGATACAATTATTCCTTTTTGTTGCTTTTTTCGATAATATCTCGATAAAACGAGGAAAATTAAGGGAAAAAAAGGAGAATAATTGAAATTTCGCTAAAATTATTCGTTTTTGTTGCTTCATTAAAAATATCCAGATAAAATGAGGAAAATTCACGAAAAGAAAGAGAAAAAAACAGAAATTTCGCTAAAATTATTTATTTTTGTTGCTTTTTTCGATAATATCTCGATAAATCGAGGAATATTAACATAAAAAAGAGAAAAAAAATTGAAAGTATCCTTTAATTTTTCGTTCTTGTTGCTTTTTTCGGTCAAATCTCGATAAAATGAGGAAAATTAAATAAAAAAAGATGAATGAAATTGAAATTTCGCTAAATTTATTCGATTTTGTTGCTTTTTTCGGTCATATCACGATAAAACGAGGAAAATTAAGGAAAAAAAATTGATATTTAGCTAAAGTTATTCGTTTTTGTTTCTTTTTTCGATAATATCTCGATGAAATTCGGAAAATAAATGATAAAAAGGATGAATGATATCGAAATTTCGCATAAAAATTATTCGTTTTTGTTGCTTTTTTCGATAATATCTCACTTAAATAAGGAAAATGAAGGAAAAAAAAGAGGAAAAAATTTGAAATTTCGGTAAAAATATTCGTTATTTGATGCTTTTTACGATAATATCTCGATAAAACGAGGAAAATTAAGAAAAAAAGGAGAAAAATTGAAATTTCGCTAAAATTATTCGTTTTTGTTCTTTTTTCAATAATATTTCGATAAATCGAGGAATATTAACAAAAAAAAGAGGAAAAAAATTCAAATTTTGCTAACAGTATTCGTTTTTGTTGCTTTTTTCGATCATATCTCGATAAAATGAGGAAAATGAAGGAAAAAAGAGGAAACAAATTAAAATTTCCCTATAATTTTAAGTTTTAGTTGCTTTTTTCGGTCAAATCTCGATAACATGAGGAAAATTAAGTAAAAAAAGAGGAATGAAGTTAAAATTCGCTAAATTTATTCGTTTTTGTTGCTTTTTTTGGTTATTATCACGATAAAACGAGGAAAATTAAGGCAAAAAAAATCGAAATTTCGTTATAATTTTCCGTTTTTGTTGCTTTTATTGGTCAAATCTCGATTAAATGAGGAAAGTAAAGTAAAAAAAGAGGAATGAAATTGAAATTTCGCTAAAATTATTCTTTTTTTTTGCTTTTTTCAATAAAATCCTGATAAAACGAGGAAAATTAAGGAAGAAAAAGGAATAAAATTGAAATTTAGCTAAAATTATTAGTTTTCGTTGCTTTTTTTGATAATATCTCGATAAAATTTGGAAAATAAACGAAAAAAGGAGGAAAGAAATCAAAATTTCGCTAAAATTATTCGTTTTTGTTGCTTTTTTTAGATAATATCTCGATAAAATAAGGAAAATGTAGGAAAAAAAAGAGGAAAAAAATTGAAATTTTGGTAAAATTATTCGTTTTTGTTGCTTTTTTCAATAATATCTCGATAAAACGAGGAAAATTAAGAAAAAAAAGAGAAAAATTCTAATTTCGCTAAAGTTATTCGTTTTTTTTGCTTTTTTCAATAAAATCCTGATAAAACGAGGAAAATTAAGGAAGAAAAAGGAAAAATTGAAATTTAGCTAAAATTATTAGTTTTCGTTGCTTTTATCGATAATATTTTGATAAATCGAGGAATATTAACGAAAAAAAAGAGGAAAAAAATTGAAATTTCGTAACATTACTCGTTTTTGTTGCTTTTTTCGATCATATCTCGATAAAATGAGGAAAATAAAGGAAAAAAAATTGAAATTTCGTTATAATTTTCCGTTTTTGTTGTTTTTATTGGTCAAATCTCGATAAAATGAGGATAAATAAAGTAAAAAAAGAGGAATGAAATTGAAATTTCGCTAAAATTATTCATTTTTGTTGCTTTTTTCAATCATATCACGATAAAACGAGGATAATTAAGGAAACAAAATAGAAAGATATTGATATTTAGCTAAAATTATTCGTTTTTGTTGCTTTTTTCGATAATATCTCGATGAAATTTGGAACATAAAGGAAAAAAATAGGAGAAAAATTGATATTTCCCTAAAATTATTCGTTTTTGTTGCTTTTTTCGATTATATCTTAATAAAATGTGGAAAATTATGGAAAAAAAAGAGGAAAGAAATTGAAATTTCGCTAATATTATTAATTTTTGATTCTTTTTCGGATAATATCTCGCTAAAATGACGAAAATGAAGGCAAAATAAAGGAATTGAATTTTAAATTTCGCTAAAATTATTCGTTTTCGATGCTTTTTCGATCATATCTCAAATAAAAGACGAAAATTTAGGAAAAATAGATGAAAAAAGTTGAAATTTGGCTAAAATTATGCGATTTCGTTGCTTTTTTTGGTCATATCTCGATAAAATGACGAAATTTAAAGCAAAATAGAGGAAAGAAATTTAAATTCCGCTAAAATTATCCGATTCGTTTCTTTTTTCGGTGATATCTCGATAAAATGACAAGATAAAAGGCAAAATAGACGAACGAAATTAAAATTTCGCTTAAATTACCATATTTCGTTGCTTTTGTCGATCATTTCTCGATAAAATAACAATACAAAAAGACAAAATAGAGAAAAAAATTGAAATTTTCCTAAAATTATATGTTTTTGTTGCTTTTTTAATCATATCTCGATAAAAAGGAGAGAATTAAGGCAAAATAGAGGGGAAAAATTGAAATTTCGCAAAATATATCCGTTTTCGTTGTTTATTTTATCAAATATCGATAGAATGACGAAAAAAGACAACATTGAGGAAAAAAATAGAAAGATCGTTAAGATTATCCTTTTTCGATTCTTTATTCGACCATACCTCGATAAAATGACGAAAATAAAGGAAAACTAGATGAAAAGAGTTTAAATTTTGCTAAAATAATCACTTTTGTTGCTCTTTACAATCATCACTAGATAAAATGACGAATATTAAGGCAAAATAGAGGAGAAAAAAGTAAATTTTGCTTAAATTATCCGTTTTGGTTGCTTTTTAGGATCATATTTCGATAAAATGACAAAAAAATAAAGACAAAATAGGGGGAAAATAATGAAAATAAATATCTATTTAAGGTGCTTATTCAAAGCAACGAAAGCAAATAAGCAACGAAAACGGATAATTTCCAATCCAAGAGGTCGACTCCGGGATGTCGACTCCCGGAAGACTCACGGTCTATCACCCGAGGTCTATGACCCGAAGTAAATAATTCCCACGTCGGTGACCCAAGGTTGATAACCCGGAATCAATGGCCCAAGGTCAATGACTCGAGGTCAATGACCCAAGTTCGATGACCCGAGGTCGATTACCCGAGGTCAATGACCCCTGGTCGACGACCCTAGGTCAATGACCCGAGGTCAAGGACCCGAGGTCGATTACCCGAGGTGAATGACCCGAGGTCAACGACTCCAGATCGATTAACTGAATTCGATGACCCGAGGTCGATGACCCCGTGTTGATGACCCCAGGTCGATGACCCCAGGTCAATGACCCCGATCTATGACCCCAGGTACATGACCCCAGGTCGATTACCAGATGTCAATTAAAGGAGGTCAATGATCCGAGGTCGAAAACCCGAGGTCGATGACCCGAGGTTTATGACCCTAGGTAGATGACCCCAGGTTGATGACCCCAGGTAGATGACCCAAGGTAAATGACCCCTGGTCGAGGACCCAAGGTCAATGACCCAAGGTCCATGAACCGAGGTCTATGACCCGCGGTTTATGACCCGAGGTTGATCACCCGAGGTCAATGACCCGAGGTCAATGACCCAAAGTCGATAACGCCAGGTCGATTACCCAAGGTCGAAGACACGAGGTCTAATACCTGAGGTCGATTACCCGAGGTCAATGACCCGTGGTGAATGACTCGAGGTCGATAACCCGAGGTAAATTACCTGAGGTCAATTACACCTGGTCGATGACCCGTAGTCAATAACCCAAGGTCGATGATCCCAGGTCGATGACCCTAAGTCGATGCCCCAAGTTAGATGACCCCATGTCTATGACTCCAGTTCAATGACCCCAGGTCGATGACCAAAGTTCAATTACCAGAGGTCAATGACGTTAGGTCAATGACCCGAGGTCGATGACCCGAGGTCTATGACCCTAGGTCGATGACCCGAAGTCGATGACCCCAGGTCGATGATCCCAGGTCGATAACCCAAGGTCGATTACCCCAGGTCGGTGACCCCAGGTCGATGACCGAAGGTCGATGACCCGTAGTCGATGACCCGAGGTCGATGACCCAAGGCCGATGAACAGAGTTCGATGACCTGAGGTCGAGTACCCGACGTCAATGACCCAAGGTCAATTACCCAAAGTCGATGACCCGAAGACGATGACCCGAGGTCAATGACCTCAGGTCAATGACCCGAAGTCGATGACCCGAGGTCGATGACCCGAGGTCAATGACCCGAGGTCAATGACGCGAGGTCAATTACCCCAGGTCGATGACCCGAGGCCAATTACCCGAGATCAATGACCCGAGGTCAATTACCCCAGGTTGATGACCCGAAGTCAATGCCCATAGGTCGATTACTCGAAGTCGAAATCCCGAGGTCAATGACCAGAGGTCTATACCCAAGGTCGACGACGCAAAGTCAATGACCCAAGATCGATGACCCGAAGTCAATTACCCAAGGTCGATGGCCAGAGGTCAATGACCTAAGGTCTATGACCCGAGGTCTATTACCAAAAGTCAATGACCAGAGGTCAATTATCCCAGGTCGATGACCCGAGGTCGGTGACCTGAGATCGATGACCCAAGGTCGATGACCTGAGTTCTATGACCCGAGATCGATGACCCGGAATCGATTACCCGAAGTCGAGGATCTGAAGTCGATGACCGCACGTCGATGACCACAGGCCAATGACCCGAGGTTAATTTCCTGTGGTCAATGCCCCGTTGTCAATGACCCGAAGTCAATGACTCGAGGTCGATACCCGAAGTCAATGACTCGAGGTCGATGACCCGAGGTCGATGACCCGAGGTCAATGACCAGAGGTCGTTGACCCGAGGTCGATGACCCGAGGTCAATGACCCGATGTCAATTACCCAGGTCAATGACCTGAAGTCGATGACCCAAGGACGATGACCCGAAGTCGATGACCCCAGGTCGATGACCACAGGTCGTTGACCCCAGGTCAATGACTTAAGGTCGATGACCCCAGGTCGATTACCACAGGTCGATGACCCCAGGTCGATGACCCCAGGTCAATGACCCCAAGTCGATGACTTCAGGTCGATGACCCGAGGTCAATGACCCGAGGTCAATTACCCAAGGTCGATGACCCGAAGTTAATGACCTGAGGTCTATGACCCGAGGTCTATGACTCAAGGGCAATGACCCCAGGTCGATGACCCCAGGTCGATGACCCAAAGTCGATGACCCAAGGTCGATGACCCCTGGTCGATGACTCCAGGTCGATGACCCCAGGTCAAAGATTGATTAGCAGAAGTCAATGACTCGACGTCAATGACCCGAAGTTGATGACCCGAGGTCAATTACCCCAGGCCGATGACCCGAGGTCGATGACCTGAGAGCGATGACCCGAGGTCGATGACCCGATGTCGATGACCCGAAGTCGATGACCTGAAGTCGATGACCACAGGTTGATGACCCCAGGTTGATGACCCCAGGTCAATGACCAGAGGTTGATTACCCGTGGTCAATGACCCGTGGTCAATTACCTGAGGTCAATGACTCAAGGTTGATGTCCTGAGGTCGATGACCAGAGGTTAATTATCCTAGGTCGATGACCCGAAGTCGATGACCCCAGGTCGATGACCCCAGGTCGATTACCCAGGTCGATGATCCCAGGTCGATTACCCTAGGTCGATGATTCCAGGTCGATTACCCCAGATACATTACCCAAGGTCGATTACCCCAGGTTGATGACCCCAGGTCGAAGTCCCCAGGTCGATGACCCCAGGTCAATGACCCCAGGTCGATGACCCAAGGTCGATGACCCGAGGTCGATGACCCGAGGTCGATGACCCGAGGTCAATGACCCGATGTCAATTACCCAGGTTCGATGACCCGAAGAAGATGACCCGAGCTGGATGACCCGAGGTCGATGACCAGAGGACGATGACCCGGGGTCGATGACCAGAGGAGGATGACGCGAGGTCGATGACCCTAGGTCGATGACCAGAGTTCGATGACCCGAGGTCGATTACCCGAGGTCAATGACCCAAAGTCGATCTCCCGGAGTCAACCTCTTGGAGACGACCTCCAGGCCTTGAACTCCCGGAGTCGACCTCCCGGAGTCGAACTCTCGGAGTCATACTCATGGAGTCGTACTCCCGGAGTTGACCTCCCGGAGTCGACCTTGTGTCATCGACTTTGTGTCATCAACCTCGGGTCATCGACCTCGGGTCTTCGTCCTCTGGTCATCGACTTCTGGTCAACGAGCATGGGTCATCGACCTCTGGTCAAAATAATATCGAAAAAAGCGACAGAATGAGATAATTTTAGCGGTCATTAAATATTTTTGCTTGATATTAGCAAAATTTTCGTCATTTTTTCAGGATTATATCGAAAACAGCGACAAAATGGGATTATTGTAGCGAAATTTTGATATTTTTTCGCTCTCGTTCAGCAAATTTTTCGTCATTTGTCAAGATAATATCGAAGAATGCGACAAAATGGGATAAATTTAGAGAAATATTAATAAAATTAAATTTTTTGGCTTATTTCACCATTATTTTGGGCATAGTGAAGGATAATATCAAAAAAGTGACGATAATTTAAGAGAAATTTGAATATTTTTCCTCTATTTCGCCATGTTTTCAACATTTTATCGGAATATTTTCCAAAAAAGAGAAGAAAACGAATAATTTTAACGGAATTTCTACTTTTTTCTACTATTTTGTCTTTATTTTTCGTCATTTTATCGAGAAATGTTCTAAATAAGCAACGAAAACGTTAAATTTTGCGAAATTTAATTTTTTTCCTCTATTTTGTCTTTCTTTTTCGTAATTTTATCGAGATATGATGGAAAAAATCAAGAAAAACAAATAATGTCAGCGAAATTTCAATTTTTCTCCTTTATTTTACCATAATATTCGTCATTGTATCGTGATATGATCATAAAATGCAACGAAAACGGATAATTTTAGCTTAATTGCTAATTTTATCCTCTAGTTTGCCTTAATTTTCGTAATTTTACGAGATATTATCAATAAAAAAAACGAAAACGGATAATTTTAGTAAAATATAAATTTTGTGTTTATTTTTCGTTTTTTTATCCAGATATGATCGAAAAAAGCAAAGAAAATGGATAATATTAGCAAAATTCCCATTTTTTTTTCTCTATTTTGAATTAATTTTCGTCATTTTATCGAGAGGTGATCGTAAAGAGCCACAAAACTGATAATTTTAGCAAAATTTAAACTCTTTTCATCTATTTTTCCTTTATTTTTTTTTATTTAAAGTTACAATATTTTAAAAATAAAAATTTTTTAAAATATTTATTGCTTTTTTCGATCATATCTTAATGAAAAGGCGAAAATTTGGGCGAAATAGATGAAAAAAATAGAAATTTCGCTAAACCTATCCGTTTCCGTTTATTTTTTCGATCATATCTAGATAAAATGACAATATTAATGCAAAATAGAGGAGAAAAAATGAAATTTCTCTAACATTATTCGTTTTTGTTGCTTTTTTCGATCATATCTCAATAAAATGAGAATATTTAAGGGAAAAAAGAGGAAAAATAAATTATTTTCGCTAAAATTATTCGTTTTTGTTGCATTTTTCGATAATATCTCGATGAAATTTGGAAAATTAAAGAAAAAAAGGAAGAATGAAATCGAAATTTTGCTAAAATTATTCGTTTTTGTTGCTTTTTTCGGTACTATTTCCATAAATCGAGGAATATTTACAAAAAAGAGAGGAAATAAATTGAAATTTTTCTAACATTAGTCGTAGTTATTGCTTTTCTCGACCATATCTCGATAAAATTAGGAAAATAAAGGAAAAAAGGAGGAAAAAAATTGAATTTCCCTATAATTTTACGTTTTTGTTGTTTTTTTCGGTCGAATCTCGATAAAATGAGGAAAATTAAGTAAAAAAAGAGGAATGAAAGAAAAACGAAAAAAAAATTAAATTTCGGTAAAATTATTCGTTTTTGCTGCTTTTTTCGATAATATCTCGATAAAACGAGGAAAATTATGGAAAAAAAGAGGAAAAAAATTGAAATTTCGCTAAAATTATTCGTTTTTGCTGCTTTTTTCGATAATATCTCGATAGAATAAGGAAAATGAAGGATAAAAAGAGGTAAAAAAATTGAAATTTCGGTTAAATTATTCGTTTTTGTTGCTTTTTAAGATAATATCTCGATAAAACGAGGAAAATTAAGAAAAAAAAACAGAAAAATTGAAATTTCGCTTAAATTATTCTTTTTTTTGCTTTTTTCAATATTATCTCGATAAAACGAGGAAAATTTAGGAAAAAAATATAATTTTCGGTAAAATTATTTGTTTTTGTTGCTTTTTTCGATCCTATCTCGATAAAATGAGAATAATTAAGGAAAAAAAGAGAAAAATATTTAATTTTTGCTAAAATTATTTGTTTTTGTTGCTTCATTTGATAATATCCAGATATAATGAGGAAAATTAACGAAAAAAAAAGGGAAAGAAACAGAAATTTCGCTAAAATTATTCATTTTTGTTAGTTTTTTTCGATAATATCTCGATAAAATGAGGAAAATGATGGAAAAAAAAGAGGAAAAAAATTTAAATTTCCCTATAATTTTTCGTTTTTGTTGTTTTTTCGGTCATATCACGATAAAACGAGGAAAATTAAGGAAAAAAGAGGAAATATATATAATTTTCGCTAAAATTATTCGTTTTTGATGCTTTTTTTCGATAATATCTCGATAAAATAAGGAAAACGAAGAAAAAAAAGAGGAAAAAATTGAAATTTTGGTAAAATTATTCGTTTTTGTTGCTTTTATCCATAGTGTTTCGATAAATCGAGGAATGTTAACGAAAAAAAGCGGAAAAAATTGAAATTTCGCTAACATTATTCGTTTTTTGTTGCTTTTTTCGATCATATCTCGATAAAATGAGAATATTTAAGGAAAAAAGAGGAAAAATATATCATTTTCGCTAAAATTATTCGTTTTTGTTGCTTTTTTCGATAATATCTCGATAGAATAAGGAAAATGAAGGATAAAAAGAGGTAAAAAAATTGAAATTTCGGTTAAATTATTCGTTTTTGTTGCTTTTTAAGATAATATCTCGATAAAACGAGGAAAATTAAGAAAAAAAAAAACAGATAAATTGAGATTTCGCTAAAATTATTCGTTTTTTTTGCTTTTTTCAATAATATCTCGATAAAACGAAGATAATTAAGGAAGAAAAAGGAGAAAAATTTAAATTTCGGTAAAATTATTCGTTTTTGTTGCTTTTTTCGATAATATCTCGATAAAACGAGGAAAATTATGGAAAAAAAGAGGAAAAAAATTGAAATTTCGCTATAATTATTCGTTTTTGTTGCTTTTTTCGATAATATCTCGATAGAATAAGGAAAATGAAGGATAAAAAGAGGTAAAAAAATTGAAATTTCGGTTAAATTATTCGTTTTTGTTGCTTTTTAAGATAATATCTCGATAAAACGAGGAAAATTAAGAAAAAAAAAAACAGAAAAATTGAAATTTCGCTTAAATTATTCTTTTTTTTGCTTTTTTCAATATTATCTCGATAAAACGAGGAAAATTTAGGAAAAAAAGGAAAAAAATATAATTTTCGGTAAAATTATTTGTTTTTGTTGCTTTTTTCGATCCTATCTCGATAAAATGAGAATAATTAAGGAAAAAAAGAGGAAAAATTTTTAATTTTCGCTAAAATTATTTGTTTTTGTTGCTTCATTTGATAATATCCAGATATAATGAGGAAAATTAACGAAAAAAAGAGAAAAAAACAGAAATTTCGCTAAAATTATTCATTTTTGTTGCTTTTTTCGATAATATCTCGATAAAATGAGGTAAATGATGGAAAAAAAGAGGAAAAAAAATGAAATTTCCCTATAATTTTTCGTTTTTGTTGCTATTTTCGGTCAAATCTCGATAAAATGAGGAAAATTAAGTAAAAAAAGAGGAATGAAATTGAAATTTCGCTAAAATTATTCGTTTTTGTTGCTTTCTTTTGTCATATCACGATAAAACGAGAAAAATTAAGGAAACAAAATACAAAAAATTGATATTTAGCTAAAATTATTCGTTTTTGTTGCTTTTTTCGATAATATCTCGATGAAATTTGGAACATAAAGGAAAAGAAATAGGTGAAAAATGAAATTACGCCTATATTATTCGTTTTGTTCCTTTTTTCGATCATATCTCCATCTAATGAGGAAAAAAAGGGAAGTAATCGAAATTTCGCTAAAATTATTCGTTTTTGATTCTTTTTTCGTTCATATCTCGATAAAATGAGGAAAATCAAGGAAATAAAGTGGAAATATATTTGAAATTTCGCAAAAATTATTCTTTTTTGTTGCTTTTTTCGGTCATATCTTGATAAAATGAGGAAAATCAAGGAAATAAAGTGGAAATATATTTGAAATTTCGGAAAAATTATTCTTTTTTGTTGCTTTTTTCGGTCATATCATGATATAATGGGGAAATTTAAGGAAAAAAAAGAGGAATGAAATTGAAATTTCGCTAAAATTATTCGTTTTTGATTCTTTTTTCGTTCATATCTCGATAAAATGAGGAAAATCAAGGAAATAAAGTGTAAATATATTTGAAATTTAGCAAAAATTATTTGTTTTTGTTGCTTTTTTCGGTCATATCTTGATATAATGGGGAAATTTAAGGAAAAAAAGAGGAATGAAATTGAAATTTCGCTAAAATTATTCGTTTTTGTTGCTTTTCTTGATAAAATCTCGATAAAATGAGGAAAATTAAGGGAAAAAAACATAAATTTTGCTAAAATTATTCGTTTTTGTTGCTTTTTTTGATAAAATCTCGATAAAATGAGGAAAATTAAGGGAAAAAAGAGGAAAAAAACATAAATTTCGCTAACATTGTTCGTTTTTGTAGCTTTTTTCCATCATATCTCTATAAAATTAGGAAAATTAAGAACAAAAACAGGAATGAAATAGAAATTTCGTTAAAATTATTCGTTTTTGTTGCTTTTTTCGATAATATATTGATAAAATGAGGAATATTAAGGAAAAAAGAGGAAAGAAATTGAAATTTCGGTAATATTAATAATTTTTGATTCTTTTTCAGATAATATCTCGCTACAATGACGAAAATGAAGGCAAAATAAAGGAATTGAATTTTAAATTTCGCTAAAATGATTCGTTTTCGATGCTTTTTTTGACCATATCTCAAATAAAAGACGAAAATTTAGGAAAAATAGATGAAAAAAGTAGAAATTTGGCTAAAATTATGCGATTTCGTTGCTTTTTTTGGTCATATCTCCATAAAATGACGAAATTTAAAGCAAAATAGAGGAAAGAAATTTAAATTCCGCTAATATTATCCGATTCGTTGCTTTTTTCGGTGATATCTCGATAAAATGACGAGATAAAAGGCAAAATAGAAGAACGAAATTGAAATTTCGCTTAAATTACCTTTTTTCGTTGCTTTTGTCGATCATTTCTCGATAAAATGACAAAACAAAATGACAAAATAGAGAAAAAAATTTAAATTTTCCTTAAATTGTATGTTTTTGTTGCTTTTTTAATCATATCTCGATAAAAATGAGAGAATTAAGGCAAAATAGAGGGAAAAAATTGAAATTTCGCAAATTAAATCCGTTTTCGTTGTTTATTTTATCATATCTCGATAGAATGGCGAAAAAAGACAAAATTGAGGAAAAAAATAAAAAGATCGTTAAGATTAACCATTTTCGTTGCTTTATTCGACCATACCTCGATAAAATGACGAAAATAAAGGAAAAATAGATGAAAGTGTTTAAAGTTTGCTAAAATTATCACTTTTTTGGCTCTTTACGATTATCTCTAGATAAAATGACGAACATTAAGGCAAAATAGAGGAGAAAAAAGGAAATTTTGCTTAAACTATATTTTGGTTGCTTTTTAGGATCATATCTCGATAAAAGGACGAAAAATAAAGACAAAATAAGGGGAAAATATTGAAAATTTGCTATAACTATCCATTTAAGGTGCTTTTTAGAAACAACGAAAGCAACGAAAACGGATAATTTCCAATCCAAGAGGTCGCCTCCGGGATGTCGACTCCCGGATGACTCACGGTCTATCACCCGGGGTCTATGAGCCGAGGTAAATGACCCCTGGTCAATGACCAAAGTTCGAAGACCCGGGGTAGATAACCCGAGGTCAATGACCCGAGGTCAATGACTCCAGATCGATTACCCGAAGTCGATGACACAAGGTCGATGACCCGAGGTCGATGACCCGAGGTCTTTCACCGGAGGTCTTTCACCCGAGGTCAAAGACCCCTGGTCGATGACCCAAGATCGATTAGCTGAGGTCCATGACCCGAGGTCAATGTCCCAAGGTCGATGAACAGAAGTCGATGACCCCAGTTCGATGACCCTAAGTCGATGACCCCAGGTCGTTGACCCCAGGTCGATGACCCAAGGTCGATGACCCCAGGTCGATGACCCGAGGTGGAGGACCCAAGGTCGATGAACCGAAGTCGATGACCCCAGTTCGATGACCCTAAGTCGATGACCCCAGGTCGTTGACCCCAGGTCGATGACCCAATGTCGATGACCCGAGGTGGATGACCCAAGGTCGATGACCCCAGGTCAATTACCCGAGGTCTATGACACGAGGTCGATGACACAAGGTCGATGACCCGATGTTTATGACCCGCGGTCGATAACCCTGGGTCAATTACCCGAGGGCAATGACCCCAGGTCGATGACCCGAAGTCGATGACCCAAGGTCGATGACCCAAGGTCAATGATCCGAGGTCTATGACCCGCGGTCGATTACCCGTAGTCAATAACCAGAGGTAATGACCCAAGGTCGATGAAAGGAAGTCAATGACCCAAGGTCGATAGCCCGAGGTCGATGACCCGAGGTCGATGACCCGAGGTCGATGACCCGAGGTCGATGACCCGAGGTCGATGACCCGAGGTCAATGACCCGAGGTCTTTGACTCCTGGTCGATGACCCCTGGTCAATGACCCAAGGCCGATTACCCGTGGTCAATTTCCGAGGTCCATGACCCGAGGTCAATAACCCAAGGTCGAAGACCCGAATTAAATTACCCCAGCTCAATGACCCCAGGTCGATGACCCCAGGTCAATGACCCCAGGTCAATGACCCAAGGTCGATAACCCAAAGTCGATGACCCCAGGTTGATGACCCCAGGACCCAACAAAAACATAAAATTTTGGGAAAATTTTAATTTTTTTCTTATTTTGTCTTTTTGTTTTGTCATTTTACCGAGAAATGATCGACAAAAGCAACGAAAAAAGGTAATTTAAGCGAAATTTCAATTTCGTTCTTCTATTCTGCCTTTTATCTCGTCATTTTATCGAGATATCACCGATGAAAGCAACGAATCGGATAATATTAGCGGAATTAAAATTTCTTTCCTCTATTTTGCTTTAAATTTCGTCATTTTATCGAGAAATATTCTAAATAAGCAACGAAAACGTTAAATTTAGCGGAATTTTATTTTTTTCCTCTGTTTTGTCTTTCTTTATCGTCATTTTATCGAGATATGATGGAAAAAAGCAAGAAAATCAAATGATGTTAGTGAAATTTCAATTTATCGAGATATGATCATAAAATGCATCGAAAATGGATCATTTTAGCTAAATTGCTAATTTTATCCTCTATTTTGCCTTAATTTTCGTAATTTTACGAGATATTATCAAAAAAAACAACGACAACGGATAATTTTGGAAAATATACATTTTTTCCTCTATTGTGTGTTTATTTTTGGTTTTTTTTATCGAGATATGATCGAAAAAATCAAAGAAAATGGATAATTTTAGCAAAATTCCCATTTTTTTTCTCTATCTTGAATTAATTTTCGTCATTTTATCGAGAGATGATCGTAAAGAGCCACAAAACTGATAATTTTAGCAAAATTAAAAATCTTTTCATCTATTTTTCCTTTATTAATTATATTATTTATAGTTGCAAAATTTTAAAAATTAAAATTTTTTAAAATATTTATTGCTTTCTTCGATCATATGTTAATAAATAGGCGAAAATTTGGACGAAATAGATGAAAAAAAATAGAAATTTCGATAAACCTATCCGTTTCCGTTTAGTATTTCGATCATATCTACATAAAATGACAATATTAATGCAAAATAGAGGAGAAAAAATGAAATTTCGCAAAAATCATCTGTTTTCGTAGCTTATTTCGATCGTATTTCGAAAAAATGACAAAATAAATGCAAAAGAGAGGAGAAAAATTGAACTTTCGCTAAAATTAAACGTTTTTGTTTCTCTTTTCGGTAATATCTCAATAAAATGAGGAAAATTAAGGGAAAAAAGAGGAAAATAATGAAATTTCGGTAAAATTATTCGTTTATGTTGCTTTTTTCGATAATATCTCGATAAAACGAGGAAAATTAAGGAAAAAAGGGGAAAATTGAAATTTCGCTAAAATAATTCGTTTTTGTTGCTTTTTTCGATGATATTTCGATAAATCGAGGAATTTTAACGAAAAATAAGAGGAAAAAATTGAAATTTCGCTAACATTATTCGTTTTTGTTGCTTTTTTCGATCATATCTCTATAAAATGAGAAAAATTAAGGGAAAAAAAGGAAAATATTGAATTTTCGCTAAAATTATTCGTTTTTGTTGATGCATTCGACAATATCCAGATATGATGAGGAAAATTAACAAAAAAAAAGGGAAAAAAACATAAATTTGCTAAAATTATTCATTTTTGTTGCTTTTTTCGATAATATCTCGATAAAATGAGGAAAATAAAGGAAAAAAAGAAGAAAAAAAAATGATATTTCGCTATAATTTTTCATTTCTGTTGCTTTTTTCGGTCAAATCTCGATAAAATGAGGAAAATTAAGTAAAAAAGAAGAATAAAATCGAAATTTCGCTAAAATTATTCGTTTTTGTTGCTTTTTTCGGTCATATCACGATAAAACGAGGAAATTTAAGGGAAAAAAAGGAGAAAAATTGAAATTTCGGTAAAAGTATTCGTTTTTGTTGCTTTTTTCGAAAATATCTCGATAAAACGAGGAAATTTAAGGAAAAAAAGGAGAAAAATTGAAATTTCGCTAAAATTGTTCGTTTTTGTTGCTTTTTTCGATAAAATTTCGATCAATCGAGGAATATTAACGAAAAAAATGAGGAAGGAAATTGAAATTTCGTTAACATTATTCGCTTTTGTTGCTTTTATCGATCATATCTCGATAAAATGAGAAAAATATTGAATTTTCGTTAAAATTATTTGTTTTTGTTGCTTCATTCAATAATATCCAGATAAAATGAAAAAATTAAGTTAAAAAAGAGGAATGAAATTGAAATATCGCTAAAATTATTCGTTTTTTTGCTTTTTTCGATCATATCACGATGAAACGAGGATAATTACGTAAAAAAAGTGGGTAAAAATTGATATTTAGCTAAAATTATTCGTTTTTGTTGCTTTTTTCGATAATATCTCGATGAAATTTGGAAAATAAAGGAAAAAAATAGGAAAAAAAATTTATATTTCCCTAAAATTTTTCGTTTTTTTTCCTTTTCGAATTATTTCGCGATAACATGAGGAAAATTAAGGAAATAAAGAGGAAAAAAATGAAATTACGCCTAAATTATTCGTTTTTGTTGCATTTTACGATCATATCTCCATATAATGTGGAAGAAAAGGGGAAGAAATAAAATTTTGCTTAAATTATTCGTTTTTGATTCTCTTTTCGTTCATATCTCGATAAAATGAGGAAAATCAAGGAAAAAAAGAGGAAATATGTTTGAAATTTCGCAAAAATTATTGGTTTTTGTAGCTTTTTTCGGTCATATCTTGATAAAAAGGGGAAAATTTAGAACAAAAAGAGGAATGAAATTGAAATTTCGTTAAAATTATTCGTTTTTGTTGCTTTTTTCGACAATATCTTGATTAAATGAGGAATATTAAGGAAAAAAGAGGAAAGAAATTGAAATTTCGCTAATATTATTAATTTTTGTTTCTTTTTTAGATAATATCGTATAAAATGACGAAAATGAAGGCAAAATAAAGGAGAAGAATTTAAATTTCGCTAAAATTATTCGTTATCGTTGCTTTTTTCGATCATTTCTCATATAAATGACGAATATTAAGGAAAAATAAATGAAAAAGGTTGAAATTTGGCTAAAATTATCCGATTTCGTTTTTTTTTTGTCATTTCTCGATAAAATGACGAAATTTAAAGCAAAATAGAGGAGAGAAATTTAAAATTCGCTAAAATTATCCGATTCGTTGCTTTTTTCGGTGATATCTCGATAAAATGACGAGATAAAAGGCAAAATAGAAGAACGAAATTGAAATTTCGCTTAAATTACCTTTTTTCGTTGCTTTTGTCGATCATTTCTCGATAAAATGACAAAACAAAAAGACAAAATAGAGAAAAAAATTGAAATTTTCCTTAAATTGTATGTTTTTGTTGCTTTTTTAATCATATCTCGATAAAAATGAGAGAATTAAGGCAAAATAGAGGGGAAAAATTGAAATTTCGCAAATTATATCCGTTTTCGTTGTTTATTTTATCTTATTTCGATAGAATGGCGAAAAAAGACAAAATTGAGGAAAAAAATAGAAAGATCGTTAAGATTAACCATTTTCGTTGCTTTATTCGACCATACCTCGATAAAATGACGAAAATAAAGGAAAAATAGATGAAAAGTGTTTAAAGTTTGCTAAAATTATCACTTTTGTGGCTCTTTACGATTATCTCTAGATAAAATTACGAACATTAAGGCAAAATAGAGGAGAAAAAAGGAAATTTTGCTTAAACTATATTTTGGTTGCTTTTTAGGATCATATCTCGATAAAAGGACGAAAAATAAAGACAAAATAAGGGGAAAATATTGAAAATTTGCTATAACTATCCATTTAAGGTGCTTTTTAGAAACAACGAAAGCAACGAAAACGGATAATTTCCAATCCAAGAGGTCGCCTCCGGGATGTCGATTCCCGGATGACTCACGGTCTATTACCCGGGGTCTATGAGCCGAGGTAAATGACCCCTGGTCAATGACCAAAGTTCTAAGACCCGGGGTAGATAACACGAGGTCAATGACCCGAGGTCAATGACTCCAGATCGATTACCCGAAGTCGATGACACAAGGTCGATGACCCGAGGTCGATGACCCGAGGTCTTTCACCCGAGGTCTTTCACCCGAGGTCAAAGACCCCTGGTCGATGACCCAAGATCGATTAGCTGAGGTCCATGACCCGAGGTCAATGTCCCAAGGTCGATGAACCGAAGTCGATGACCCCAGTTCGATGACCCTAAGTCTATGACCCCAGGTCGTTGATCCTAGGTCGATGACCCAAGGTCGATGACCCCAGTTCGATGACCCTAAGTCGATGACCCCAGGTCGTTGACCCCAGGTCGATGACCCAATGTCGATGACCTGAGGTGGAAGACCCAAGGTCGATGAACCGAAGTCGATGACCCCAGTTCGATGACCCTAAGTCGATGACCCCAGGTCGTTGACCCCAGGTCGATGACCCAATGTCGATGACCCGAGGTGGATGACCCAAGGTCGATGACTACAGGTCAATTTCCCGAGGTCTATGACACGAGGTCGATGACACAAGGTCGATGACCCGAGGTTTATGACCCGCGGTCGATAACCCTGGGTCAATTACCGGAGGGCAATGACCCCAGGTCGATGACCCGAAGTCGATGACCCAAGGTCGATGACCCAAGGTCAATGATCCGAGGTCTATGACTCGCGGTCGATTACCCGTGGTAAATAACCAGAGGTAATGACCCAAGGTCGATGAAAGGAAGTCAATGACCCAAGGTCGATAGCCCGAGGTCGATGACCCGAGGTCGATGACCCGAGGTCGATGACCCGAGGTCGATGACCCGAGGTCAATGACCCGAGGTCTTTGACTCCTGGTCGATAACATTATTCGTTTTTGTTGCTTTTTTCGATCATATCTCTATAAAATGAGAAAAATTAAGGGAAAAAAAGGAAAATATTGAATTTTCGCTAAAATTATTCGTTTTTGTTGATTCATTCGACAATATCCAGATATGATGAGGAAAATTAACGAAAAAAAAGAGAAAAAAACAGAAATTTCTCTGAAATTATTCATTTTTGTTGCTTTTTTCGATAATATCTCGCTAAATTGAGGAAAATGAAGGAAAAAAAGATGAAAAAAATGATATTTCGCTATAATTTTTCATTTCTATTGCTTTTTTCGGTCAAATCTCGATAAAATGAGGAAAATTAAGTAAAAAAGAAGAATAAAATCGAAATTTCGCTAAAATTATTCGTTTTTGTTGCTTTTTTCGGTCATATCACGATAAAACGAGGAAATTTGAGGAAAAAAAAGGAGAAAAATTGAAATTTCGGTAAAAGTATTCGTTTTTGTAGCTTTTTTCGATAATATCTCGATAAAACGAGGAAATTTAAGGAAAAAAAGGAGAAAAATTGAAATTTCGCTAAAATTGTTCCTTTTTGTTGCTTTTTTCGATATTATTTCGATCAATCGAGGAATATTAACGAAAAAAAAGAGGAAGGAAATTGAAATTTCGTTAACATTATTCGCTTTTGTTGCTTTTTTCGATCATATCTCGATAAAATGAGAAAAATTAAGGAAAAAAAGAGGAAAAATATTGAATTTTCGTTAAAATTATTTGTTTTTGTTGCTTCATTCAATAATATCCAGATAAAATGAAAAAATTAAGTAAAAAAAGAGGAATGAAATTGAAATTTCGCTAAAATTATTCGTTTATTTGCTTTTTTCGATCATATCACGATAAAACGAGGAAAATTAAGTAAAAAATGGGTAAAAATTGATATTTAGCTAAAATTATTCGTTTTTGTTGCTTTTTTCGATAACATCTCGATGAAATTTGGAAAATAAAGGAATAAAATAGGAAAAAAAATTTATATTTCCCTACTACATACCCACGAATGTAAAGTGCTCTCTGGATTCGAACCAAGGACGATCATGGAAATCTAAAACATGTTTCTGAAAGTTTTTTATGAGCTCTTTCTATCTGCCGAATTTCAAGTTTCTATATTATTGGGAAAGGTTTCAAAATAATTCCTAAAAATCGGATCAACTTCTGATTGCAGAGACACCTGGTGTCGAACCCAGGACACATTGGTAGCCGTGAAGTCCCAGTTTGATTTCTAAGGACTTGTTCTTCTATCATGCAAAGTTTGAAGTCGATAGCATGCCGGGAAGTGCCTAAATTTTGTTTCCGTTATCTCCGTAAGAAATGCATTGAGAAATTCAAAAGGCCCTCTGGGATCGAACCAAGGACCATCAGCGAATATGTAAAATTTGATCATGAAACATATTCGTGATATCTATCCACGTACTGAGTTTCAAGTATCTATGTTATCGGGAAAGGATCCAAAAAAAAATCTTCAAAATCGCCGCAATGCATTTTAAACGGCCGATTATTGCCCCGACCTAGCACCGAACCATGGACCATGTTCGGCGATTTCTTATTTATTTTCGTTGGATATCCATGGCATCTAGCGATCCCTCGAATTTCAACTCTCTACCTTTCCGAGAAGTGCCTCAAAAATATTTTCGAAAATCTTCACCATATATCCTTATGGAGAAAATCGGGACGTTGGGGCCTTCTGGAATCGAACCCATGACACTGAGGTTCAAAGTCGGATTTTTTTGGAGGTTGCACGATATGGCCAATATGTCGTGAAAATTTCAAGTCAGTGGCACTTGTGGAACATGCTTAGACTTTTGATGCCCTATGAATGAATGAATGAGTGAGTGTGTATAAAGGTATATCCGGAGAAGCGTCTATATCTATTACGAGTAAAATGTAGCTTGTATACTGCAAGAAGATCGGCAATACTAATTTCATATCGGCATCATATCGTGACGGTCCTCAAAAGAAAAACAAAAAGGATTGAAATTTTGCTTAAAATTTGCTGTAATTTAAGCACCTGGCATCGAGCCCGGGCCCGGATCTTACTGGTGATCTTACTATGCAGCACAATAGAAGATCACCATCTCTAACCATGTGTGAAAATTCAAGCAGAAGTATTGGCTACAACTGCCTCAAAAGACGTTCTAATTTTTACGAATGTAAATGGCTCTCTGGATTCGAACCAAGGACAATCTTGGAAATCTAAAACATGATTTTGAAAATTATTTATGATCTTTATCTACATCCCAAATTTCCGGTTTCTATATTATTGGGAAAGGTTTCAAAATAATTCCTAAAAATCGGATCAACTTCTGATTGCAGAGAAACCTGGTGTCAAACCCAGGAAATATTGTAAGCTGTGTATGCACAGTTTAATTTGTAAAGACTTACTCTTATATGCAAAGTTTGAAGTTGATAGCATGCCGGGAAGTACCTAAATTTTGTTTCCGTTATCTCCGTAAGAAATGCATTGAGAAGTGCAAATGGCCCTCTGGGATCGAACCAAGGACCATCAGCGAACATGTAAAATTTGATTATGAAATATATTCATGATATCTATCCACGTGCTGAGTTTCAAGTATCCATGTTATCAGGAAAGGATCCAAAAAAAATATTCAAAATCGCCTCAATGCATTTTAAACGGCCGATTTTTGCCCCGACCTAGCATCGAACCATGGACAATATTCGAAGATGTCTTTCTGATTTACGTTGGAGTTACACGGCTTCTTGCGATCCCTCGAATTTCAACTCTCTCCTTTTCCGGGAAGTGCCTCATAAAATTTTTCGAAAATACCTGCCATGTATCCGTATGGAGAAAATTGTGACTTGGGGGCCTTCTGGAATCGAACCCATGACACCGAGGAACAAAGTCGGCTTTTTCCTGGAGGTTACACGTCATGGCCATAACGTCGTAAAAATTTCAAGACGGTGGCACTTGTGGAACATGGTTAGAATTTTGATCCCCTATGAATGAATGAATGAATGAATGAATGAGTGAGTGTGTATATAGGTATATCCGGAGAAGCGTCTATATATAATAGCTATTATACGAGTAAAATGTAGCTTGCATACTGCAAGCAGATCGCCAACACTAATTATATGTCGGCATCGTATCGGGACAGCCCTCAAAAGAAAAAAACGGGATTGAAAATATTCTTAAAATTCGCTGCAATTTAATCGTAATCATAAAATGTAGCTTGCATACTGCAAGCAGATCGGCAATACTAATTTCATATCGGTATCATATCGGGACGGTCCTCAAAAGAAAAAAAAAAGGATAGAAATTTTTCTTAAAATTTGCTGACATTCCATGTCTGGCATCGAACTCGGGCCTTTACTGTGAACTTACTATGCAGCACAATAGAAGATCTCTAACTATGTGTGAAAATTCAAGCAGAAATATTGGCTACAACTGCCTTAAAATACGTTCTAATTTTTACGAAAGTAATTGGTTCTCTAGGTTTCGAATCAAGGACGATCCTGGAAATCTAAAACGTGTTTCTTAAAGTTATTTATAATCTTTGATGATGGTCCTTGGTTCGATCCCAGAGGGCCATTTACATTCCTCAATGCATTTCTTACGGAGAAAAAGGAAACAAATTTTAGGTACTTCCCGGAACGATATCGACTTCAAACTTTGCATAAAATAACATCATGTACTTACAAATCAAACTGTGCATTAACACTTCACAATTTTACCTTGGTTCGACACCAGGTGTCTCTGCAATCAGAAGTTGATCCGATTTTTAGGAATTATTTTGAAACCTTTCCCAATAATATAGAAACTTGAAATTCGACATATAGATAGAGATCATATATACGTTTCAAGAACATATTATAGACTAGCAGAAGTACCCGTTGATTCTCAACGGGGATTTTTAATTTCATGAATATCAGTGTAATAACCTCGATCGTAACAAATTCTTCATAATTGTTGTTAAATAGCGAATACCAGACTTTCGAAACCAATATACCAAGAAATGTAAGTCACAATTAAGTCTACAAATCCACTCTAACTCAATATTCAATTTTACGCAGGTTGATGATCTTTTCCGTGACAATGTGTCAAAATGTATCTACATATGAAAGTGAGGCTTACATATAGCTTCTTTTCCCTTGGCTTACATCTTCTTTATATCTAAAGGCAGGTTCTAGTATCTGAATGAGCTTTTCGGTAACAATGTATGAAAATGTATCTACGTATGAAAAGAGGCATACATAATAGCTTCTTCCCCTCTGACTTTTATCTCCTAAAGGAGCAATTTTCTTCTTTCTACGCCGACTGAAGCCGCAAACTTTCGACTGGTCATCATTGAGAGGATATCGTCAGTAACTGAATAAGTGTAATTCCGAGAATGGACAAAGACGTCATTGTTGTATTTCTTACGTGAAGAAAAAACTATAGACATTAAATAAGAAATGGCGTATCATGGAACCAGAAGGTATGTTTCATTGTTTTATCTTGGCTATACTTATAACATGAGGTTGTTAGTGAGAATTCGTGACTCGTATAAAATGTAGTGGTATGTTAATTAATGCCCAAAAACGTAGTCGTAGATCTTGGGAATGATTAAGTGCAAGACACAGCGCCATTTTAGGATGAAACGATAAAAGCCATGACAATAGAGGGACAACTTTACCGAAATCAGTCTGTGGAGCTATGCTCGTAAGTCGAAATTCATTATATGATAAGTGCATTGGGTTAAGTGAGCAGAAAAGTATTTGATTAAAAACCTAATAAATATTTGCAATTATTTTATTGCTGAAAATATTTTCGATCGAATAATAACATTGGCAGTCTCACTCAGAAATATGTCAGGAAAGTTCCTTTTGGATCCAAGTGATAAGGCTTCGAAAAATGCTAGTTTGATCTCGGTAAACACTTTGCCGATATGTCTGTGTACGGGACTTGGTTAAGATTTTTAGATTTATGTACTCTGCGAGTGACGTATGGCTGGGGAAAATATTAGCAGTGTAAATTATCTGATATATTAATTCCTTCTCCAGTAACTAATGAAAAACTTCTAAAATAAATTATTTCCTGGACCCACAAAATATATTCAGCGTAGAATCTTCACAGTAATCAATAAATACAGACACCACCTACCTCCGTTGAGAAGGTGCATAGTGGCTTAAGTAAATTTACATTTTGTGGTTATCTGTATAGTTTCTTATCCCGAAAACAAACTTATGTTCAAGATGTTTAAGAATTATAACCTATTCTTCGGCTGAGGTCAAATTAATAAATTTCAGCGTACAGTATGTTAAATATGTATTGTCATTTGGGTTAGCTGTTTTCAATATCAGAGTTTTTTTTCGACATGGCACTCCGTCCAGTAAACACCTAAGTAAATCATACTATATATTCATAACGAAATGCATAAATCAGTAAGTTGATCACGATGCTCGTAATTATAATTGAACGTTGATATTGCTACTGCAGCTATAATTTCCGCAGCATTAGTTATTTCTATACGGTTTCGAAAAAAAAACAGAATTTTTCACTTTCAACAATTAACAATACATAAAATCATGCAATTTCATAATATTGAAACTGATAAACAATATGACGAAAAGACAAAGCCATTTATATGAAGATTAAAGTTATAAACAACGCAAAATATACATAACAATACCGGCCATTAATGTTACATAAGTTTTTAAACGTTTTTACATCTGTTGCAGTAAGAATTTTCAACACAAAATAGCATAGTATTATAGTGCAGTAGAATAGACTTTATTCATTTGTGATTGAAAAACTGAGAAATGATTTAAAAAACTATTATACTCGTGTCTATGATATCCACAATATACTGCGTTTCAAGTAGGGGTCTCCAAACTTTTCAGCTTTATTAACTATCAAACAGTAGATGCGTCCCGCGGGCAGTAGTTTGGATTTGGATTGAAGTAAGAGATTACCCATTCTACTACAATATCGTAGATTTTTTGCGGTCTACAGATAACTGAAATCCCTTTACCTTTTTAGGCTTTGAAATGTTACTTATTCGCTCCTGACCACTCGTCGCTCAAAATTTAAAAGAAAACAAAGACCGATTAAACATAAGAAATAAGGACGTCCGTAATTTCCGTCAAAACTCAAAAATAATATGAGAGATGTTCACAACTTACCACGTTATTATTTTAAATCACTGGAATTGACAGCGAGAATGCAAATTCTATCAACGTACGAATTTCAAAATCGTTTTATTTCACTGAAAATTCAGTTAACAATTACGTTACCATAAACAAAACTCGGTTTTCACAGACGCTGAAAGAAAATTGAAAAAATCAATGAAAAAATTTTCGTACCTTTCAACGTGCGTTTCTTCACAGGATATTGTTTGTCACAAAAAAATTTAAAATGCCTTTCAATTTTTTCTTCATCATAAATCTTCAACTTTTATTTTCAAAATTTATTTTAACTGGCCATGTCCAGTTTAATCCGCCATGTCTTCTTCTTCTAACACATGAGTTCGGAATCAACAATCGTCTGATCGTCAAGGGTTTGTTTATAACATGAAAATTTAGACGGAATTTTCGTATATTTTATCAAAATTCTTGCAATTTCAAATCGCATACGATATTTCTCAGCCAAAATATCTAAATCTTTATTCTATTTCCCTTGTTTTGAAATATATATATGTATATATTCTTAGATCACATTAGGATAAGCAGTACCACGTTTAAAGTTACATTTTCATACAGGTACAAAGGGGCCAATTGAATCAAGCATTAAACGTAAATGACAGAAATAAATTACATTTCACTCAAATAACCAACGATGAATATTCTACTCGGAAAGTAAATGTATTTTGGAACTGACTGGTATCTCAATCTTAAAATGTGTAACATAAACACGAACCACAAAAGTAATCGCAATGTCAAAATAGAAACAAAAATTAAACACCAATAACAGAAGGATAGTAAATGAATATGGAGTGGAAGCACTTAAAAACAACGATTGAATCAATTTTTATATTCTGCATGTAATAAAATAAAATTTCTTTACCTTTTTGGTCTATCATACGATGCTCGAGGTTTGCTACAACTTTACAACTCGCCGTTCAACTCTTCAAAGATTACAAACACCGAATCTGGGAAATCTTTACGTTCTTCTCTAACTCCATTCTCGTCAATCGCTAAATACATCATTGCAAAGAGATTAGATCTAGTACTTAATTCAGAAGAATATACTTCAAAACTTACGCAACGTACCAGGATATTTATACGCAACCAGTTGAATTGATCGACAGAAATCCATTTTCAGTAAACCACTGTTATAAATCTCATTTCATTTTACGAAAAAGACGGTAAACAATTAAGTTGATGTAAATAAAACTTGGTTGCTACAGACTCGTCAACAAAATTCGAATTTAAAAAAAATTATATCGTCAAGGGAATGAGTTGTTTACTACATGGAAATTTAGACAAAATTTTCGTATATTTTATCAAAATTCTCACAATTTCGAGTCGCAAACGATATTTCACGACCAAAATAAGAATTTTTATTCTATTTCCCTTCTTTTGATGCAAGTTTCGACTTCCTACGACTGTTCTTTCTAATTTAGTTTTGCAAAAGAAACGAATCATGCAACGAAAAAAATGAACTTTACGTGTATTTCTTATGCAAACTGTTTTACTCGTCTGGATTCGAATCGTGGACTTTAGGCAAATATTAAGTACCACTTGATCATCCCAGGGAATACATTTAATGATGTTAAAAGTTAGAACATCGTGTGACGTCTAGTTTTCGAGATTATGTGGAACATACAAACATACAAACATACAAACATACAAACAAACATCCATTTTTATATATATATAAGATTTCCAAGATCGTCCTTGGTTCGAATCCAGAGAGCCATTTAAATATTCTTAATTTCCGCTGCAAATTATTCGTCTGGCATCGAACCCAGGTCTTCCCGGTCATACTTACTATGCAGCACCATAGAAGATCACCATCTGTAACTATGTGTGAAAATTCAAGTAGAAATATTAACTGCAACTGCCTCAAACGACGTCTTACGTTTCCCTTATATTCCTTATGAGAGAAATGCTAATGTGCTCTGGCATCGAACCCAGGAATAGTACGGGTTTAAGAAATTATTTTTCTTAAACCAATTCTTAATATATATCTTCTAGCAGAGGGAAAAATTCCTTAAATTCCGGTAAGTGCATCAAAAAAATTAATGAAAACCTATCCCCATGCATTATAAATGCGGGATTTTTGCATCGTCCTAGCATCGAACCCAGGAGGTTCTTATTAGTAGTCATTGATGTTTTTAATAGTTCTTGACCATATCTGTAAGCTCCTTGAATTTCGATTCTCTACCTGTCCGGGAAGTATTATTTAAAAAATTTTGAAAACCGCCACCATGTATCCTTATGGAGAAAATCGGGACTTTGGGGCCTTCTGGAATCGAACCCATGACACCGAAGTTCAATGTCGGTCTTTTCCTGGAGGTTACACGTTATGGCCAATATGTCGTAAAAATTTCAAGTCGGTGGCACTTGTGGAACATGCTTAGACTTTTGATCCCCAGTGTATATATATATAAGTACGAGTAAAATGTTGCTTGCATACTGCAAGCACATCGATAACAAAAGTTTTTGTCGGCATCACATAGAGTGAGTCCTCAAAAGAAAAAAATGGATGGAAAATATTCTTAATTTTCGCTCTAATTTATTCGTCTGGCATCGAACCCAGGTCTTCCCGGTCATACTTACTATGCAGCACCATAGAAGATCACCATCTGTAACTATGTGTGAAAATTCAAGTAGAAATATTAACTGCAACTGCCTCAAACGACGTCCTACGTTTCCCTTATATTCCTTATGAGAGAAATGCTAATGTGCTCTGGCATCGAACCCAGGAATAGTACGGTGTTATCTGAATTTTTTTCTAAAACCAATTCTTTTCATACATCTTCCAGCCAAGTATGATCTTCCTATCATTTCGATAAGTGCATCAAAAAAATTATGAAATACTAACCCAATGTATTTTAAACGGGAGACAAAATTGCCGCCGGGCATCGAACCCGGATCTTTCTGGTAATACTTCCTATGCAACATAATAGAAGATCTCTAACAATGTGTGAAAATTCAAGCAGAAATATTGGCTGCAACTGCCTCAAACGACGACTTACTTTTCCCTTATATTCCTTATGAGAGAAATTTTAATGTGCTCTGGCATCGAACCCAGGAATTGTACGGGCTTATGATTTTTTTTCTGAAACCAACTCTTAATATATATCTTCGATCTGAGCGAAAAGTTCCTTACATTCCGATAAGTGCATCAAAAAAATTAATGAAAAACAATCCCCATGCATTTTAAATGCGGGATTTTTGCATCGTCCTAGCATCGAACCCAGGACGTACTCATTAGTAGTCATTAATGTTTTTAATAGTTCTTCAACATATCTGTAAGCTCCTTGAATTTCGATGCATTACCTGTCCGGGAAGTATTATTTAAAAAATTTTGAAAATCGACACCATGTATCCTTATGGAGGAAATCGGGACTTTAGGGCCTTCTGGAATCGAACCCATGACACCTAGGTTCAATGTCAGCTTTTTCCTGGAGGTTACACGTCATGGCCATAACGTCGTAAAAATTTCAAGTCGGTGGCACTTGTGGAACATGGTTAGACTTTTGACCCCCAGTGTATCTTATCTATTATATATAGATGCTTCTCCGGATATCTATTACGAGTAAAATGTTGCTTGCATACTGCAAGCAGATCGACAACACTAATTTCAGATCGGTATTATATCGGGACGGTCCTCAAAAGGAAAAAAAAAAGGATTTAATTTTTTCATAAAATTCGCTGAATTTCATCGTCTGGCATCGAACCTGGGTCTTACTGGTAAACCTACTATGAAGCACAATAGAAGATCATAATCTCTAACTATTTTTAAAATTCAAGCAGAAATATGGGCTACAACTGCCTCAAAAGACGTTCTAATTTTAACGAATTTAAATGGCTCTCTGGATTCGAACCATGGACGATTTTAGAAATCTAAAAAATGTTTCTGAAAGGTATTTATGATCTCTATCTATATGCCGAATTTGAAGTTTCTATATTATTGGAAAAGGTTTCAAAATAATTCCTAAAAATCGGATCAACTTCTGATTGCAGAGACACCTGGTGTCGAACCCAGGACACATTGATAGCCGTAAATGCCCAGTTTGATTTCTAAGGACTTGCTGTACTAACATGCAAAGTTTGAAGTCGATAGCATGCCGGGAAGTGCCTAAATTTTGTTTCCGTTATCTCCGTAAGAAATGCATTGAGAAACGCAAATGGTCCCCTGGGATCGAACCAAGGACCATCAGCGAATATGTAAAATTTGATTATGAAACATATTCATGATATCTATCCGCGTGCCGAGTTTCAAGTATCTATGTTATCGGGAAAGGATTAAAAAAAAATCTTCATAATTGCCGCAATGCATTTTAAACGGCCGATTTTTGCCCCGACCTAGAATCGAACCATGGACCATGTTCGGCGATATCTTTTTTATTTTCGTTGGATATCTACGGCATCTAGCGATCCCTCGAATTTCAACTCTCTACTATTCAGAGAAGTGCCTCAAAAAAATTTTCGAAAATCTTCACCATATATCCTTATGGAGAAAATCGGGACTTTGGGGCCATCTGGAATCGAACCCATGACACTGAGGTTCAAAAACGGATTTTTTCTGGAGGTTACACGATATGGCCAATATGTCGTAAAAATTTCAATTCAGTGGCACTTGTGGAACATGCTTAGACTTTTGATCCCCAGTGTATCTATTATATATAGATGCTTCTCCGGATTCATTCATGGATATACCTATATAGATAGATAGATAGATAGATAGATAGATAGATAGATAGGATACTAATTCACAGCCTCAACCACAAGCGTCATTGACTTGAAATTTTTACGACGTATTGGCCATAACGTGTAACCGCCAGAAAAATTGCGATTTTGATCCTCAGGGTCATGGGTTCGATTCCAGAGGGCCCCAAAGTCGCGATTTTCTCCGTAAGAATACATTACGGGGATTTTCGAAAATTTTTTTGAGGTACTTCCCGGAGAGAGAAAGAGTTGAAATTCGAGGGATCGCTAGAAGCTGTGCGTATCCAACGAAAATCAGAAAAACATCTTAGAATATAGTCCATGGTTCGATGCTAGGTCGGGGCAAAAATCGGCCGTTTAAAATGCATTGCGGCGATTTTGAAGATTTTTTTTGGATCCTTTCCCGATAACATGGATACTTGAAACTCGGCACGTGGATAGATATCATAAATATATTTCTTTATCAAATTTTTTGTATTCGCTTATGGTCCTTGGTTCGATCCCAGAGGGCCATTTGTACTCCACAATGCATTTCTTATGGGGATAACGGAAACAAATTTTAGGTACTTCCCGGCATGATATCGACTTCAAACTTTCTATGAAATTAGATCAGGTCCAAGCAAGTCATTTTGTGCATTTACAGCTTCCAATACGTCCAGGGTTCGACTCCAGGCGTCTCTACAATCAGTCACTGATCCGATTTTTAAGAATTATTTTGAACCCCTTCCCAATTATATTAAAACTTGAAATTCGGCATATATATAGAACGTATAAATACATTTCGAAAACATATTTTAAATTTCCTAGATCGTCCTTGGTTCGATTCCAGAGAGCTATTAACATTCGTGAAAAGTATGTCTTCGTTTGAGGCAGTTGCAGCCGATATTTCTGCTTGAATATTCACACGTATTTAGAGAAGATGATCTTCTGATGTGCTGCATAGTAATTTCACCAAAAAGACCCGGTTTCGATGCCAGACGATTAAATTGAAGCGAATTTTAAGAATATTTTCAATTCTTTTTTTCCTTTCCTGGACCGTCCCGATATAATGCCGTTATGAAATTAGTGTTGTCGATCTGCTTGCAGTATGCAAGCTACATTTTACTCGTATATATATAAGTATATCCGGAGAAGCGTCTATCTATTAAATATAGATGCTTCTCCGGATTCATTCAAGGATATAGATAGATAGATAGATAGATAGATAGATAGATAGGATACTAATTCATAGCCTAAACTAGAAGCGTCATCGACTTGAAATTTTTACGACGTATTGGCCATAACGTATAACCGCCAGAAAAATTGCGACTTTGAACCTCGGTGTCATGGGTTCGATTCCAGAAGGCCGCAAAGTCGCGATTTTCCCCATAAGGATACATGGCGGGGATTTTAGAAAATTTTTTTGAGGCACTTCCCGATAAAGGAGAGATTTGAAATTCAAGGGATCGCTAGATGCCGTGCATATCTAAAGGAAACCATAAAGACATCTACGAATATTATCCTTGGTTTGATGCTAGGTCGGGGCAAAAATTGGCCGTTTAAAATGCATTACGGCGATTTTTAAGATTTTTTTTGGACCCTTTTCCGATGGCATAGAAACTTGAAATTCGGTATGAGGTTAGATACCATAAAAATATATCATAATACAATTTTAGATATTCGCTGATGGTCCTTGGTTCGATCCCAGAGGGACATTTACATTCCTCTATGCATTTCTTACGGAGATAACGGAAACAAATTTTAGGTACTTTCCGGCATGCTATCGACTTCAAACTTTGCATATAGAAATATCAAGTCAATACAAATCAAACTGTTCATTCACAGTTTACAATATGTCCTGGGTTCGACACCAGGTGCCTCTGCAAGCAGAAGTTGATCCGATTTTTAGGAATTATTTTGAAACCTTTCCCAATAATATAGAAACTTGAAATTCGGCATATAGATAGAGATCATTAATAACTTTCAGAAACATTTTTTAGATTTCCAAGATTGTCCTTGGTTCGAATCCAGAGAGCCATTTAAATTCGTGAAATTTAGAACGTCTTTTGAGGCAGTTGTAGCCCATCTTTCTGCTTGAATTTTCACACAAAGTTAGGGATGGTGATGTTCTATTGTGCTGCATAGTAAGTTCACAGTAAAGACCCGGGTTCGATGCCAGACGATGGAATTTCAGTGAATTTTAAGAAAAATTTCAATCCATTTTTATCTTTTGATGGCCGTCCCGATATGATGCCGACATGAAAATAGTGTTGTCGATCTGCTTGCAGTATGCAAGCGACATTTTACTCGTATATCTATTATATATAGATGCTTCTCCGGATTCATTCATGTATCCATATATATATATATACGAGTAAAATGTAGCTTGCATACTGCTAGCAGATCGACAACAATAATTTCATGTCGGCATCATATCGGGACGGCCCTCAAAAGAAAAAAAAAAAGGTATTGAAAATATTCTTAAAATTCGCTGCAATTTAATTGTCTGGCATCGAACCCGGGTCTTCGTTGAAAGGTTACTATGTAGCACAACAGAAAATCACCATCTCTTACTATGTGTGAAAATTGAAGCAGAAATATTGGCTACAACTGCCTCAAACGACGTTCTACTTTTCAGGAATGTAAATGGCGCTCTGGATTCGAACCAAGGACGATCTTGGAAATCTAAAACATGTTCATGAAAGTTAATTATGATCTCTATCTATTTGCCGAATTTCAAGTTTCTATATTATTGGGATAGGGCTCAAAATAATTATTAAAAATCGGATCAACTACTGATATAAGAGACGCCTGGTGTCGAACCCAGGAAATGTATTTACGCTGTGAATGCACAGTATGATTTTAAAGGACTTGATCTTATTTTGTGCAAAGTTTGAAATCGATATCATGCCGGGAAGTACCTAAAATTTGACTCCGTTATCTCCATAAGAAATGCATTGAGGAATGTAAATGGCCCTCTGGGATCGAACCAGGGACCATCAGCGAATACAAAAAATTTGATTATGAAATAAATTTATGATCTCCAACCTCATGCCGAATTTCAAGTTTCCATGCCATCGGGAAAGGGTCCAAAAAAATCATAAAAATCGCCACAATGCATTTTAAATGACCGATTTTTGCCTCGACCTAGCATCGAACCCAGGATATTTTCCGTAAAACTCATTTATGATTTCGATAGATCATGATTATATATATAGACTCCTTGAGTTTTATTTCTCTACCTATCCAGAAAGTATTTTTTTTTAATTCCCGAAAATCACGGCAATGCATTTATACGGGAAAAATCGGGACTTTGGGGCCCTCTGGAATCGAACCTATGACACTGAGGATCAAAGTCTCTTTTTTCCTGGGGGTTTCACGTTATGGCCAATATGTCATAAAAATTTCAGATCAATGACGCTTGTAGTTTAGGCTGTGAATTTGTATCCTATCTATCTATATAGGTATATATATGAATGAATCCGGAGAAGCATCTATATATAATAGATACGAGTAAAATGTAGCTTGCATACTGCAAGCAGATCGACAACACTAATTTCATATCGGCATCATATCGGGACGGACATCAAAAGAAAAAAAAAATTCAAAATATTCGTAGAATTCGCTGCAATTTAATCACCTGGCAGCGAACCCCGGTCTTCCTGGTGTACTTACTATGCAGCAAAATAGAAAATTACCATATCAAACTATGTGTGAAAATTCAAGCAAAACTATTAGGTGCAACTACCTCAAACGACGTCCTACTATTCACATACACTCTTTATTTGAGAAATTATAATGTGCTCTGGCATCGAACCCAGGAACAGCATGGTCTTATCTATTTTTTTTCTTAAACAAAGTGTTAATATACATCTTCCATCTAAGCAACAGCTCCCTTACATATCGATAAATGCATAAAAAAATTATGAAAAGATACCCCATAGTATTATATATGGGTGATATTTTTACCGCCCGGCATCGAACCCGGGTCTTTCAGGCAATACTTTCTATGCAGCACAAAAGAAAAACACCATCTCTAACCGCGTATGCAAATTCAAGCAGAAATATTGGTTACAACTGCCTCAAATGACGTCCTACTTTTCCTTTATATTCCTTATGAGAGAAACGTTATTGTGCTCTGGCTTCGAACCCAGGAACAGTACGGTCTTATGAAAATTTTTTTCTAAAACTTATTCGTACCATACATCTTCCAGCCAAGCCTTAACATCCTATCATTTCGATAAGTGCATCTAAAAAAATAATGAAAAACGGCTCCCATGTATTTTAAAGGGCAGATCTTTGCATCGTCCTAGCATCGAACCCAGGATAACTTTTGTAAAAGTCATTGATGTTTTCGAAAGTCCAAGACCATAAATATAGGCACCTTGAGTTTTACTTCTCTACCTATCCGGAAAGTATTTTTTTTTAATTCCCGAAAATCACGGCAATGCATTCAAACGGGAAAAATCGGGACTTTGGGGCCCTCTGGAATCGAACCTATGACACTGAGGATCAAAGTCTCTTTTTTCCTGGGGGTTTCACGTTATGGCCAATATGTCATAAAAATTTCAGATCAATGACGCTTGTAGTTTAGGCTAGGAATTTGTATCCTATCTATCTATATAGGTATCTATTATATATAGATGCTTCTCCGGATTCATTCATATATCATATATATATATATACGAGTAAAATGTTGCTTGCATACTGCAAGCAGATCGACAACATTAATTTCATATCGGCATTATATCGGGACGGTCCTCAAAAGAAAAAGAAAAAGGATTGAAAATATCCCTAGAATTCGCTGAAATTTCATCGCCTGGCATCGAACCCGGGTCTTACTGGTGAACATACTATGCAGCACAATAGAGGATCACCATCTTTAACTATGTGTGAAAATTCAATCAGAAATATTGGCTACAACTGCCTCAAAAGACGTTCTAATTTTCACGAATGTAAATGGCTCTCTGGATTCGAACCAAGGACGATCTTGGAAATCTAAAACATGATTTTGAAACATATCTATGATTTCTATCTACATACCAAATTTCATGTTTCTATATTGTTGGGAAAAGGTTCAAAATAATCATTGAAAATCGGGTCAGTTACTGATTGTAGAGACGCCTGGTGTCGAACCCAGGACACATTGATAGCTGTAAATGCACTGCTTGATTTGTATGGACTTGATCTTTCTACATGCAAAGTTTGAAGTCGATAACATGCCGGAAAGTACCTAAATTTTGTTTCCGTTATCTCCGTAAGAAATGCATTGAGAAGTGCAAATGGCCCTCTGGGATCGATCCAAGGACCATCAGCGAACATGTAAAATTTTATTATGAAATATATTCATGATATCTATCCACGTGCCGAGTTTCAAATATCCATGTTATCGGGAAAGGATCCAAAAAAAATCTTCAAAATCGCCGCAATGCATTTTAAACGGCCGATTTTTGCCCCGACCTAGCATCGAACCATGGACTAAATTCTAAAATGTCTTTCTGATTTTCGTTGGATACGCACGGCTTCTAGCGATCCCTGGAGTTTCAACTTTTTCTCTCTCCGGGAAGTGCCTCAAAAAAATTTTCGAAAATCCCCGCCATGTATTCTTATGGAAAAAATAGCGACTTTGGGGCCCTCTGGAATCGAACCCATAACCATGAGGATCAAAATCGTAATTTTTCTGGTGGTTACACGTTATGGCCAATACGTCGTAAAAATTTCAAGTCAAGGACGCTTGTGGTTTAGGCTGTGAATTAGTATCCTATCTATCTATCTATCTATCTATCTATCTATCTATCTATCTATATAGGTATATCCATGAATGAATCCGGAGAAGCATCTATATATAATAGATAGAGAGGATACAAACTCACAGGCTAAACCACTAGCGTCAACGGCTTGAAATTTTTACGACATATTGGCCATAACGTATAACCTCCAAAAAAATTGCGATTTTGAACCTCAGTGTCATGGGTTCGATTCCAGAGGGCCCCAAAGTCCCGATTTTTCCCGTTTAAATGCATTGCGTTGATTTTCGGGAATTTTTAAAAAATACTTCCCGGTTAGGTAGAGAATCGAAACTCTAGGAGCCTTTATATATGGTTATGATCTATCGATAACATAAATGAGTTTTACGGAAAATATCTTGGGTTCGATGCTAGGTCGGGGCAAAACTCGGCCGTTTAAAATGCATTGTGGTGATTTTTAAAATTTTTTTTGGACCCCTTTCCGAATGCATGGAAACTTGAAATTTGGCATGGGGATAGAAATCATAAATACATTTCATAATCAAATTTTACATATTCGCTGATGGTCCTTGGTTCGATCCCAGAGGGCCATTTGCACTCCACAATGCATTTCTTATGGGGATAACGGAAACACATTTTAGGTACTTCCCGGTATGATATCGACTTCAAACTTTGTATGAAATTAGATCAAGTCCTAGCAAGTCATTTTGTGCATTAACAGCTTCCAATACGTCCAGGGTTCGACACCAGGCGTCTCTACAATCAGTCACTGATCCGATTTTTAAGAATTATTTTGAACCCCTTCCCAAAAATATTAAAACTTGAAATTCGGCATATATATAGAACTTATAGATACATTTCGAAAATATATTTAATATTACCTAGATCGTCCTTGGTTCGAATCCAGAGAGCTATTAACATTCGTGAAAAGTAGGTCTTCGTTTGAGACAGTTGCAGCCAATATTTCTGCCTGAATATTCACACGTATTTAGAGAAGATGATCTTCTGATGTGCTGCATAGAAATTTCACCAAAAAGACCCGGGTTCGATGCCAGACGATTAAATTGAAGCGAATTTTAAGAATATTTTCAATCCTTTTTTTCCTTTCCGGGACCGTCCCGATATAATGCCGTTATGAAATTAGTGTTGTCGATCTGCTTGCAGTATGCAAGCTACATTTTACTCGTATATATGAATGAATCCGGAGAAGCATCTATATATAATAGATAGAGAGGATACAAACTCACAGCCTAAACCACAAGAGTGATTGAGCTGAAATTTTTACGACATAGTGGCCATAACGTATAACCTCCAGAAAAATTGCGATTTTGATCCTCAGTGTCATGGGTTCGATTCCAGGGGGCTCCAAAGTCCCGATTTTTCCCGTTTAAATGCATTGCTTTGATTTTCGGGAATTTAAAAAAAATACTTCCCGGATAGGTAGAGAATCAAAACTCAGGGAGCCTTTATATATGGTCATGATCTATCGAAAACATAAATGAATTTTACGGAAAATGACCTGGGTTCGATGCTAGGTCGATGCAAAAATCTGCCGTTTAAAATGTATTGTGGCGATTTTTAAGATTTTTTTTGGACCCTTTACCGATGGCATGGAAACTTGAAATTCGGTATGGGGTTGGATATCATAAATATATTTCATAATCGATTTTTATATTTTCCCTGATGTTCCTTGGTTCGATCCCAGAGGGCCATTTACATTCCTCAATGCATTTCTTAAGGAGATAACGGAGACAAGTTTTAGGTACTTCCCTGCATGCTATCGACTTAAAACTTAGCATGATGGAAGAACCAGTCTTAACAAATCAAACTATGCATTCATAGCTATCAATGTGTCCTGGGTTCGACACCAGGTGTCTCTGCAATCAGAAGTTGATCCGATTTTTAGGAATTATTTTGAAACCTTTCCCAATAATATAGAAACTTTAAATTTGGCATATAGATTGAGATCAATAATAACTTTCAGAAACATTTTTTAAATTTCCAAGATCGTCCTTGGTTCGAGTCCCGAGAGCCATTTACTATCGTGAACATTAGAGCGTCTTTTGAGGCAGTTGTAGCCAATATTTCTGCTTGAATTTTCACACATAGTTAGAGATGGTGATCTTCTATTGTTTTTCATATTAGGTTTTCAGTAAGACCCGGGTTCGATGCCAGACTATGACATTTCAGCGAATTTTAAGAAAAAATTAAATCCTTTTTTTTTCTTTTGAGGACATTCCCGATATGATGCCGATATGAAATTAGTATTGCCGATCTGCTTGCAGTATGCAAGCTACATTTTACTCGTAATAGATATATAGACGCTTCTCCGGATATACCTATATATATATAGGGGATCAAAATTCTAACGATGTTCCACAAGTGCCACCGTCTTGAAATTTTTACGACGTTATGGCCATGACGTGTAACCTACAGGAAAAAGCCGACTTTGAACCTCGGTGTCATGGGTTCGATTCCAGAAGGCCCCAAAGTCGCGATTTTCCCCATAAGATTACATGGCGGGGATTTTCGAAAATTTTTTTGAGGCACTTCCCGGAAAAGGAGAGATATGAAATTCAAGAGATCGCTAGATGCCGTGCATATCTAAAGTAAACCATAAAGACATCTACGAATATGATCCTTGGTTCGATGCTAGGTCGGGGCAAAAATCGGCCGTTTAAAATGCATTGTGGCGATTTTTAAGATTTTTTTTGGACCCTTTTCCGATGGCATAGAAACTTAAAATACGGCATGGCGTTAGATATCATAATTATATTTCATAATAAAATTTTACATATTCCCTTATGGTCCTTGGTTCGATCCCAGAGGGCCATTTACATTCCTCAATGCATTTCTTATGGAGATTATGGAAACACAATTTAGGTGCTTCCCGATATTATATCTACTTGAAACTTTGCATAAGATAAGATCAAGTTATTGCTAATCAAACTGTGAATTCACAGCTACCAATGTTTCCTGGTTTTGCCACCAGGCGTCTCCAAAATCAGTAAATGATCCGATTTTTAAGAATTTTTTGGAACCATTTCCCAATTATATACAAACTTGAAATTCAGCGTACAGATAGAGATTATAGATACATTTCAGGAACATGTTCTAGATTCTCACGATCGTCCTAGGTTCAAATCCAGAGAGCCATTTACATTCGTGAAAAGTAGAACGTCGTTGAGGCAGTTGTAGCAAATATTTCTGCTTGAATTTTCACACATAGTTAGATATAGTGATCTTCTATTGTTCCGCTTAGTAAGTTCACCAGGAAGACCCGGGTTCGATGCCAGATGCTAAAATTGAAACGAATTTTAAGAATATTTTCAATCCTTTTTTTTTTGAGGACCGTCCCGATATGATGCCGAAATAAAAATAATATTGCCGATCTGCTTGCAGTATGCAAGCTACATTGCACTCGTACCTATATATTCATTCATAGGGGATCAAAATTCTAACCATGTTCCACAAGTGCCAATGCCTTGAAATTTTTACGACATATTGGCCATAACGTGCAACCTCCAGGAAAAAGCCGACTTTGAACCTCAGTGTCATGGGTTCGATTCCAGTTGGCCCCAAAGTCCCGATTTTCCCCATAAGATTATATGGCGGGGATTTTCGAAAATTTTTTTGAGGCACTTCCCGGAAAAGGAGAGAGTTGAAACTCGAGGGATCGCTAGATGCCGCGCATATCTAAAGGAAACCATAAAGACATCTACGAATATTATCCTTGGTTCGATGCTAGGTCGGGGCAAAAATCTGCCGTTTAAAATGCACTGTGGCGATTTTTAAGATTTTTTTTGGATCCTTTTCCGATGGCATAGAAACTTGAAATTCGGTATGAGGTTAGACACCATAAAAAGATATCTTAATCAAATTTTACATATTCGCTGATGGTCCTTGGTTCGATCCCAGAGGGACATTAAATTCCTCAATGCATTTCTTACGGAGATAACGGAAACAAATTTTATGTACTTCCCGGGACGACATCGACTTCAAACTTAGCATATAGAAAAATCAAGTCCATACAAATCAAACAGTGCATTCACAGCTATCAATGTGTCCTGGGGTCGATACCAGGTGTCTCTGCAATCAGAAGTTGATCCGATTTTTAGGAATTATTTTGAAACCTTTACCAATAATATAGAAACTTCAAATTCGGCATATAGATAGAGATAATAAATAACTTTCAGAAACATTTTTTAGATTTCCAAGATCGTCCTTGGTTCCAATCCATAGAGCCATTTAAATTCGTGAAAATTAGAACGTCTTTTGAGGCAGTTGTAGCCCAGATTTCTGCTTGAATTTTCACACATAGTTAGAAATGGTGATGTTCTATTGTGCTGCATAGTAAGTTCTCAGTAAAGACCCGGGTTCGATGACAGACGATGGAATTTCAGCGAATTTTGAGAAAAATTTCAATCCATTTTTTTCTTTTGATGGCCGTCCCGATATGATGCCCACATGATAATAGTGTTGTCGATCTGCTTGCAGTATGCAAGCTACATTTTACTCGTATATATATAAGTATATCCGGAGAAGCGTCTATTATATAATAGATATCCGGAGAAGCGTCTATATATAATAGATAGATAGGTATATAGATAGGATACTAATTCACAGCCTAAACCACAAGCGTCATCGGCTTGAAATTTTTACGACGTATTGGCCATATCGTGTAACCACCAGAAAAATTGTGATTTTGAACCTCAGTGTCATGGATTCGATTCCAGAGGGCCCCAAATTCCCGATTTTTCCCATTTAAATGCATTGCGTTGATTTTCGGGAATTTTTAAAAAATACTTTCCGGATAGGTAGGGACTTAAAACTCAAGGAGCCGATATATATGGTCATGATCTATCGAAAACATAAATGAGTTTTACGGAGAATATCCTGGGTTCGATGCTAGGTCAAGGCAAAAATCGGCCGTTTAAAATACATTGTGGCGATTTTTAATATTTTTTTTGGACCCCTTACCGATGACATGGAAACTTGAAATTCGGTATGGGGTTTGATATCATAAATATATTTCATAATCAATTTTTATGTTTTCCCTGATGTTCCTTGGTTCGATCCAAGAGGGCCATTTACATTCCTCAATGCATTTCTTATGGAGATAACGGAAACAAGTTTAAGGTATTTCCCGGCATGCTATCGACTTAAAACTTAGCATGATAGAAGAACCAGTCTTAACAAATCAAACTATGCATTCATAGCTATCAATATGTCTTGGGTTAGACACCAGGTGTCTCTGAAATCAGAAGTTGATCCGATTTTTAGGAATTATTTTGAAACCTTTTCCAATAATATAGAAACTTGAAATTTGGCATATAGATTGAGATCAATAATAACTTTCAGAAACATTTTTTAAATTTCCAAGATCGTCCTTGGTTCGAGTCACGAGAGCCATTTACATTCGTGAGCATTAGAGCGTCTTTTGAGGCAGTTGTAACCAATATTTCTACTTGAATTTTCACACATAGTTAGAGATGGTGATCTTCTATTGTGTTTCATAGTAGGTTTTCAGTAAGACCCGGGTTCGATTCCAGACAATGAAATTTCAGTGAATTTTAAGAAAAAATTAAATCCTTTTTTTTTCTTAAGAGGACCGTCCCGATGTGATGCCGATATGAAATTAGTATTGCCGATCTGCTTGCAGTATGCAAGCTACATTTTACTCGTATAATAGATAGATGCTTCTCCGGATTCATTCATATATATAGCTATATAGATAGGATACAAATCCACAGGCTAAACCACAAGCGTCATTGACTTGAAATTTTTATGACGTATTGGCCATAACGTGAAACCCCCAGGAAAAAAGCGACTTTGATCCTCACTGTCATAGGTTCGATTCCAGAGGGCCCCAAAGTCCCGATTTTCTCCATAAGGATACATTAGGGGGATTTTCGAAAAATTTTTTGAGGCACTTCCCGGAAAAGGAGAGAAATGAAAATCGAGGGATCGCTAGAAGCCATGCATATCCAACGAAAATCATAAAGACATTTTTAAATATTGTCCATGGTTCGATGCTAGGTCGGGACAAAAATCGGCCGTTTAAAATGCATTGCGGAGATTTTTAAGATTTTTTTTTGGACCCTTTCCCGATGACATGGAAACTTGAAACTCGGCGCGTGGATAGGAATTACGAATAAATGTCATAATCTAATTTTATCTTTTCACTGATGGTCCTTGGTTCGATCCCAGAGGGCCATTTAAATTCCGCAATGCATTTCTTACGGAGATAACGGAAACAAATTATAGGTACTTCCCAGCACGATAAAGACTTCAAACTTTGCACTAAGAAAGATGAAGTGTATACAAATCAAACTGTGCATTCCCAGCTGTCAATATGTCCTGGGTTCGACACCAGGCGTCTCTACAATCAGTAACTGATCCGATTTTTAATAATTACTTTGAACCCTTTCCCAACAATATAGAAACTTGAAATTCGGCATATAGATAGAGATCATAAATAACTTTCAGAAACATTTTTTAGATTTCCAAGATCGTCCTTGGTTCGAATCCAGAGAGCCATTTAAATTCGTGAAAATCAGAACGTCTTTTGAGGCAGTTTTAGCCCATATTTCTGCTTGAATTTTCACACATAGTTAGAGATGGTGATGTTCTATTGTGCTGCATAGTAAGTTCAACAGTAAAGACCCAGGTTCGATGCCAGACGCCGGAATTTCAGCGAATTTTAAGAAAAATTTCAATCCATTTTTTTCTTTTGATGGCCGTCCTGATATGATGCCGACATGAAAATAGTGTTGTCGATCTGCTTGCAGTATGCAAGCAACATTTTACTCGTAACTTATAGGTACATCCGGAGAAGCGTCTATATATAATTGACGAGTAAAATGTAGCTTGCATACTGCAAGCAGATCAATAACACCAATTTCATTTCAACACCACCTTCATATCGGCATCATATCGGGACAGTTCTCAAAAGAAAAAAAAAAGCATTGAAAATATTCTTAAAATTCACTGCAATTTAATCGTCTGGCATCGAACCCAAGCCTTCCTGGTGAACTTACTATGCAGTACTACAGAAGATCACTATCTCTAACTATGTGTGAAAATTCAAGCAGAAATATAGGCTGCAACTGCCTGAATGGACGTTCTACTTTTTCATTATATTCCTTATGTGAGAAATGTTAATGTGCTCTGGCATCGAACCCAGGACCAGCATGGTCTTATCTAAATTTTTTTCTTAAACTGAGTCTTAATATAAATCTTCTATCTAAGCAAGAACTTCCTATTATTTCAATAAGTGCATCAAAATAAATAATGAAAACTAACTCAATGTATTTTAAATGGGGGATATATTTACTGCCTGGCTTCGAACCCGGGTCTGTCTGGTAATACTTTCTATGCAGCACTAAGAATATAACCTTCTGTAACCATGTGTGAAAATTCAAGCTGAAAAATTGGCTGCAACTGCCTCAAACGACATTCTACTTTACCCATATATTCCTTATGAGAGAAATTTTAATGTGCTCTGGCATCGAACTCAGGAACAGTATCAAATACTATTTATGTATTTAAATATTTTCTTAAACCGAGTCTTAATATACATCATCTAGCAAAGCAAAAAGTTCCTATCATTTAGTTAAGTGTATTTAAATAAATAATTAAAAACTACCTCAATGTATTTAAATGACAGATTTTTGCATCGTCCTTGCATCGAACCCAGGATAATTTCTGTAAAAGTCATTAATGTTTTTGATAGATAATGACTATATCTATAGGCTCCTTTAGTTTAAATTCTCTAACTATCTGGGAAGTATTTTTTTTAATTGCCGAAATTCAAAGCAATGCATTCAAATGGGAAAAATGGAGACTTTGAGGCCTTCTGGAATCGAACCCATGACACTGAGGTTCAAAATCACAATTTTTCTGTTGGTTGCACGTTACAGCCAATACGCCATAAAAATTTCAAGTCAATGACGCTTGTAGTTTAGCCTGTGAATTTGTGTCCTCTCTATCTATCTATCTATCTACATGAATGAATCCGGTGAAGCGTCTATATATAATAGAAATAAAATTCAATGAATTTTCAGGATATATTTTTAAGCTTATCACGTTGGTGCATTTAACAATTGGAAAATATTAAATAAAGCTTTTCTTAAATTATATATTCAATTATTGTTTTCACTTTGTAAGAATTGCCTACGTATAATTTAACAAAGAACAACTTTATTGTGCAAACCCGGAGCTAAGAATTACTATCTGATTCATTAACTTTTCCACAATAAATACAGTATTAAATATTTAGCTTTTGTAATTAGTTGAAGTTTTTTTCTGAGCTAAAGTGAGCCAAAAGATATAGAAAATGAAGATTTTTGCAAAAAACTGAAATTAAATGATGGCAAGAAAAAGTAAACTTAGGATTGGTAAATTTTATGGCAAAAAGAGATACCCTGGTGCTATTTATCAATTGATGATTGACAGGTTAGATGGAAGAGGAGACTTTTTAGTCTCAATCTCGCCTAATAAAGACCCTAATAATAATAATAATGATATGATTAAAATCTTCATTAGGTGTCTCTGTACATACAAGGCATGATAATTGATGCTTGGCAATGTTTGAGCCCATATGCATTTTTAAACGCTTTATAGGCGGTAACGCTGATGCAGGATAGGTAACAGGGATAATTTCAACACATATGGTCACAATTAACGCAGACAGGTTATTTTATTGGGAGCAAAAGGTAATGGGGAATGCAGATTAAGCAACAGTGAGGCATTAGGGTAACAGGTAAGGGTAGGGGAAGACATGGGGATAAAATAAATCATTTCAGATGGCAGAAGGTGCTGCTTGGCTGAAAAGAAAGGTGAAGTTACGTGTTATTGTATGTACCTCCAGTAGTGTAATTGGTGTTGTGAAAAATGTCATATTGTGTCAGTGTGAAATGTAGCGATGAAGAGAGTGTTTGTGTTGTTGTGGTGAAGATTACCATTTACGTTTGACTTTCTTTTTATAAGGAATGAATTTTAATTATGTTACAACCATTCTTGGTTGTCTTATTCTTTTCTTTTATCGGTGTTCCTTAGGGGAATAGTTCCAAATGTTTTGGAGGAGAGGATTTTCTAGGTTTGATAATTCTAGTTCAAATTTTTCAACCATTTCAACCAACCATTCAACACAAAATTACTGACAGTGGTTAGCTGATGGTAGCTTTTGATTTCTTTAAGAGGCACTTTCAGAAAGTAGGTGACCTTCATGGGATGTGGTTTTTTGTTTGGGTTTGAGGGTTGGCAGCACTGAGAGGAAGAGGGGGCTCAACTGACAGGAGCAGGGTAGTATATAAACTCACGTTGCAGCGCCCAGTTGCATGATAGATAAGAAGAAAGGAAGAGACGCAAAGAAGAAACAAAGATGAGTAGAGAAGTTAAGAAGAAATGAAGTTGAGACGACTAGATGAAGATTGATGATATGAGTAGAAAATTGAAGAAAATAGGAAAATTGTCAAAATTTGCAAAAACATCGCAGATCGACTGTTTTCAAACGCTGCTACTGACTCCAAGAGAAGAAAAGGAGATTGAAGCAAAGAAGAGAAGCAAAGAAGAAACGAAGATGAGTAGACAAGACTAAAAACAATGAAGTTGGGACAAAAAATGATAATAGAAGGATGAGAAGAAAATTAAGGAAAATTGTAAAAATCATGCAAATGTTAAAAATTCGTGGCCCTAGCCGGGTTTTTTGGACTCTAATATTCTATGTACAATTGATCAAAAAATGAGATAACTATTATTTTTCAAGAAAGAATAATTCAGCGGATAAAGTCTTTCGGGACCAGGCGCCGTTAAATCAGTATTCCTTTTAGAAGAGAACAAGAGTTGAGTTGAGTCCAGTTGCACAATAGATAAGAAATCTTGCCAAGTGTGATTTGCTTCCTACTCACAGAAGGAATTACACCCACGGAAATATTTTCACTAATCAAAAAGGTTTACAGCAATGCTGTTATGAACAGAACGAATGTGTTTGAGCGGTATATGAAGTTTAGTGGAGGCAGAACAAATATTCATGATAAACAAAGACCTTCAATTTAGACTGATGAATTGGTGCAAAAAATTGATGAAACTGTGAAGACCGCTGATGGCAATGGACAAAATTTCTGCGCTGTTTCCACAAATGAGATGAGAAAATAACAGAAATGCTGGGATACTGGAAGCTATGAACAAAATAGGTCCCAAAACGGCTGACACAGCAGTACAAGAAAAATTGAGTCAATAGCGCCTGCGAGTTCCTTGAGCAACTTGAATTGGAAGGTGAGGATTTTTTGAGCTTTTTGTGACTTGAAATGATTCGTAGGTGGCTCATTATGAGACAAAACACATCATAGAGGTGTTACACCAATTCCCCATCTGCAAAATAATTCAAAACTTAAATTTTGGTCCAAAAAAATCGTAGCCTCAGCGTTTTGGGACCCTACCCTTAGTGTATTGAGAGCCCTTAAAAAAAATCGAAATGGTTATTCATAGAGGTGTTTGAAATTGTTTTTTATTTTTTCAGAAATTTGTTGATTTGAAAAATAAATAGTGGTATTGTGTGTTTTTATTACATTTCCCAAATTTGGTGTTACTAATTTTCACAGTCTCATTTAAGCAAAGGAATAATATTAGGCACACTTTAGCATAAACATTAACAGCATTGGAAATATTATTAACTGTAAATTTTACAAAATATTAAATTGAATTTATTTAAAACTGTGCTGTTTACACCTAAGGAAAATGCTTTCCCAGCTGCGGATCAACGAAACATGATATTTTCATTAAAAACATACAGACACGATAAATGTTAGCACAAACAAAACATCTTTCTTCGTTTTTGAGTGAGATTTTGTGAATTAATTGCAAAAGATCGAAGCTGAATTCCAGTAAACAAAGTTGTGATCAAAAATATGACAAAAAATACGTAAATAACACAATTATATATTGTACATTTATTTAAGTCATACCAAAATTACATTTCCCCCTCTTACAAACGATGAATGAAGCGAATATCACCAAAATCTGTTCTGCTTATTAAAAGTGTTGCAATTAGCGTTGTTTTGCTAAATCGGCCAAAATTCGCGTTGTTTGTAGGTTTTATTGCTTATTTCGATTAACAAACACCTCTAGTTATTCAAAACATAAGGAGGAGAACGCTGACAAGAGGGGAGTGCATGACAATGACTCCTCACACAGCCACTCATTTGGTTGGGATGTTTTGAACCATCCCTGTATTCCACTGGCACCTTCTCGAAGGCACACATGGATGGAATTAAATTTCCAACCGACGGTCAGCTGCAGCAAGAGGTTCTGAAGTGGGGCATGAAGAAGCTTGTGCTCACAAAATGCATTGAAGAATTATGTGGAAAATTAGGCAACTAGTGTATCAACAACATCCTATTTTTTCAAATGCTCTTTGATTCATTACAACAATAATTGTGTATCTTATTGCTATCATTTCCTACTTTATATTATGAAATATCGTACGATTTCCTTGAACTGTTTTACGCTATTTTGTGACATTTCACCTTCTATAGCTTTATTCTTCCATGATTCACTACATGCTAATCAATTGTACCTAATGGATTATTTTTTATTTTCCATTTATGCTAATATTTTTGTTCCATACAACACAATGTCTATACTAATAGTAAAATGTATGAGGGCTAATTCCTGTAATAAAGTAAACTATTATCATTATTAATATTAAGTATAAAGAGATTGTCCTCATGTTTAGTCATTAGAAGTTGTCAAATTTCATCGTCAGGTCTTGAATATATCATTTAGCAATTAGAATACAAGTCAAATTTGTTATGGCAAGATATTTCAGGTTTATGATATTAATATTTTATATAATTAAATCTATATAAATTTAATCTCTCATTATAGCTTCATTTAATGGGACAATATACCGTAAATTAAACACTTCTGCAGAAATCCCACTCAATCTTATAAATTGTTGCCGAAATCTGTTGATCAATAAGAATTAACGTCAAAGTGTTACAGAGAAAATAAAGGGCAAAAATTTATAAATAGAACCTTGCAGATTGGACAAAACATAAAGCAAAATAAAAAACAGAAAATTTACTGTAATTAACTGAAAAATTGAGCACACAAATTTTTTTATGATGCTAAATGTGTGTGTAAAACAACTTGTGTTTCTACAATACGGCCATTACTACATAACACTTATTCTCAAAAAGATTTACTCGAGATTATGTCGAGATTCTTTCTAGATAGATATTAATACCCTGCGCCTTTTGGGGTGTGGCAGGGAGAATACACACCAGTTGATCTTAACTACTTCTTTACTTGGTTATTGTGGAGTATTGTTCGTGAAGAGATTCGATTTTTAAAAAGACTCATCCTAGCATCTATTTCTCTTATGTTCACTATCGGATTGGTAACAGGGGGTTGCGCGATACCAGTTGTATCTTCCGCAAATGTAGTTTCCCTGAATTTATAAGCAATCCTTTCAGTTGCACTCTCCAAACCAAGGATTTCACCGATCTTATCCTGATTTGGAAATTCTATGTTTTCCAACCAGGTTGTGTCATTGAAAATATTTTCCTGTTCACTCTAATTCATCATATGCGCGTCATCTCCAAACAAGAATAGAAGTACAGTAGAGGATCGTTTATCCAATCTTTTAGGGACGGAGGTCGGTTCGCATAAAGGATATGTTTAAATAATAAGTATTTCAACATGAATGAAAAAAAGGAACTGAAAAAAAGGCCTTGACGGGTTACAGTACGAAATAAGTGATGAGAATGCACAAAAATATTATTGAAAACTTTCATTTAAAGAAAACTATAGATGACTGTCCCCGTAAGGTTTTTCTTTCCGAATTGACTACCCTTGAGTGAGATTCTGCAACAAATTGAAGAATTTTATATCATTTATAGTTTTCCTACTAATATTGCATTCCTGCTGAAGATTGGATGAAATGACACCACGGTGTAGTTAATTTAATGTCCACTTTTTGCTGTAACAACGGCACCTGCTTTTTTCTCTTGACGTTCCCACCGCTTGAACTAGCTACTAGACACGTTTTCTTATTATTTCCATCTATTTAGAAGGTTAATTAATATAGTATAAATACTTACTCCCTCACACCTTCAAAAAACACGCATAGCGGTGGCGTTCAAAATTACTGTTTATCTATCGTGAAATGTTCGTAGTTTGTATGTGTTGTTGTTTAGAAGTTCGGATAAATGATCCTCTACTGTAGTTGGTTTTATGGTCCTTATCTTGATTGGAACTTTAGTCATCGCTTTTTATTTCAAAGAAGGGAATCTGTTCTGATGAAACCCCATCTAGGTCTGATGGGTAGACAGGAAAACGGCAGTGGTGAATAAAACAACGCCAAATATCAGTATATCACTTTATTTCCATAGTGAAAAAGGTAAAGTTAAAAGATTAAAAGACGAGGGTACAATATTTTAAAATCATCATAGCCATACACAACACGCAATCAAACAAACGCGTCAACCCTTTTTTATACACAGATTGAAATTCTCCTTTTTGAATCTAATTACCCTGTGGTCCATGGCAAATAAGTGACAGCTTTCCCACCGGATATTGTATCGTTTGCGGCGAGCAATTACGTTACGAAGAAAACATGATTCAATTCGAAAACTGTTTACTTTGAAAAATTACCAGCAAATGCCAAATCAAACCTCCTTCTTCTGACGCTCAGCCAACACATAACAGCTACATATATACACTCGTACATATGCGTATCTTTGAATACTGGAAATAAAACAGCCGCAACGCATCAAAGACTGGGTATGCCTTAAACTTGCAAACAGCACCACTTTTGCAAACGTTTATAGCTACCGAAAAACTCCAAACCACCAGCTGTCACTCGTGGAAAAAAATCAGCTACACAATCCAAACAACTTCTATAAATATATTTTTAAAAATTCGCCTTGCGCTCTCTGCTACCTCGGCAACAAAACAAACTTCTGCGCATGGTTATAAAAATTAAAAAATAAAATAATACGGTATTCCTTGGAACAGATTACAGATATCTTGTCTAAAGATAACTCGATCTAACGCCTAACTACCAATGTACTTAACTACGTAAAGTTTTGTTGCGCACAAGCGCAAACGAATCTAATGCTTTAAGGATTTTAGAACTCAGACGATGCGAAAGCAAGCAATGCAGCAGAAATCTCTCGGGTTGGCTCTCTAGGACGCAAAAAAACAAATCGGGAAATGCGCAAAACCACGAACTGGAATTTCTGCCGGTTCACTTTTGAAATAATCGTTTGTGAAATTTAATGGATAAAGCTGCCATCATCGTAGTTAGCCATCTAACGTCAAATTTCGTCATCAGCTCTTCAACATTTTCCTAACAATTAGAATAAGAATCCTGTTCAAGTCGAGACAATATTTCTATAATAATTGTTCTATGAATGTAATGGATAAAGCTTTTGTCTTCGTATTTAGTCATCGAATGTCAAATTTCATTATCAGCTCTTATATATTTTCCTAAAATAATAATACAAGTCGCATTTGTTATGTCCACATAATATTTCATAATATTCATATTGTAAATTATTAAATTCGTTCAAATTTAATACTCTATTTATCATAATATTGATTACCCTCAATAGATCATGAGCATGAAATCACATACGATAGCGTAAATTAATTTTGTGAATGGATGTATACATAATGCAAAAACTTAAAATGAAAACAACGTGGAAAAGAAATTGGAAGACCAAATGACACAAAGTCAATGGCTGTTTTGCACTGATAAGGCAAACAACAAAATTCCGATCAAACAATTCTTCCCAACGACTTAAGAAACCAGTAGCTCTTACAAAAAACGCACACTAAGATTGCTTTCATCCAGACACGAACAATTTCCAGTCGGAATGCGCGAGAGAGAGCCAACCTTGCTGTAAAGCCCGTTGAAAGGAAAAACATTGGACAGATATTTACACAAAACAACAAAGGAATATTGGGACATCGAAAAATACAATATGAAATGGCACGCGCCCCGAGGGTGTGTGCCTCAAATGCAAATATTTTGGGACATTTAAATGCGTCTCAGAGATCGGTGTCGTACCAGGCAGCCACCTGGTTGTTGTCCTGGGGTGGTTGGGGCGTCAGGTGCTGGCCGTCCGTGTACATTGGGGATGGGGGAGGCAATGAGGGGTGGGTGAGGAAGGGGGGAGAAGGCGACACTTCCATTTGGTCGAAGGATGGCGATGCGACGTTGGCACCATTGCCTATCTCCAGTCCTAGCATCGAATCTATTGGTACCTGTTCATAGCCTGAAAGGAAAGCACCGAATCAGTAAATGTTGTACTGTTAATCAGTAAAACCAGTATCCACTTCATCTGATTACACTTGATAGAGTTACCAGGTGTAGAAGTACGAAACTGGAATTGTTTGTAAAAATTGCACGTCTTTTATTTGAAAATTATAAAAAATATTTTATTAAAATAGTCTCCATTGTAATTTATGCATTTTTCCGACCTCTCCGGCAGGTTATGAATGCCACGCCAAAATCACCACTTTTAATTTTTATAAACCTCTCGAAGCACTGAGTTTTGCCAAGAGCATGTTCACTGTATGCTTCGACAAGCATTCCATACGATTCTGCAGCAGTTTTCTTCAATTGATAGCAGAAAACAATGCAAATCATAGTTCGTAGGCACACAACTCAACATGTTATAGAAAAATACACCAGTGTATGAAACTTGGGTTATTGCGAGTTGACAAACTTTGTTAGAGGGAGAAGATGGCACTGCAGAAGCGGTCTTTAAACTGATAGCGAGCACCATCTATAGTCTATATAATTATCGCTTTATAATGTAATTTTCCATGATAAATTCCCAATAATACATACTGATAATTGTACAAACTCATTGCAAAACTTGTATCTTCTATAATTTTTATTGGTTATGCTATAGAAAAATCCGACGGAACTGTTGGAGGGGATAATGGGCCAAACTCAAATTGTAGAGATTCTAAATGGGTACCAAATAATTAATTTTAATATTTACGGGATATATTCATCTAACCATTCCCTTTTGGAAAATGTTTACTTACAACCTCTCCCATATACATCCATTTTCTTTAAAGCAAAAATAAAAAGGCGATCATTGAGTCTTCATATATTTCAAAATGTGTTTATTTGAATCAATTGAAGTTAAGAAATAATTATCGAAGAAGAATTTGGCAGTTGTCAAACTGGCCATCTATTAAATATGGTTAATTATTTAACAGATCAGCAAGAAGAGGACATGTTATGAATAGCAGGTGTTCAAACCTGAAAATACCACTGATCGTGCAGAAATAGCTAAAATCCGCCCAATGTTCAATTTCAAACTACATGTGAACTGGTGATTCTGAATTCGTTGGGAAAGAAAAACGAAGAGCACCCTAACGTGAGAAACTAAATTAGGATTTAATTTCAAAAATAAGGTCTCCAAACATTTTTGAAATAGTTTGACATGATAAACAAACAGGTAAGATGTGGCTGGAGGGCCGACGTTTCGAGGACCAACTCGGTCCCCATCTTCAGGGCTGAAGTGCAGAGGAGTCAATTCCGAGGGTTTATGTACCTAATGGTTTACCACCTTTCACTTTTTTTCCTCCAATCAGCTAAGGGGTAGGGGTAAGCTTAGTTTGTGATTGGAGTGAGTGGGGCGGGGTACATTTCATACCTCCCCCTCCTTGTTCCTTATTGGCAGCTGGTGAGCCAATGGGATTATTCTTGGCTAGTCTACTCGAGATGACGGAGTCCCACGTCTTGCTCATTGTAAAGCCATCGTCCCTGTTAATGTTAATGTGGGACTACGTCATCTCGAGTAGGCTAGCCAAGAATAATCCCATTGGCTCACCAGCTGCCAATAAGGAACAAGGAGGGGGAGGTATGAAATGTACCCCACCCCACTCACTCCAATCACAAACTAAGCTTACCCCTACCCCTTAGCTGATTAATGAAAATAAAGACCACACATTTAAACAGTGGAAACTTAAAAAAGTAACAGAGAATGACAAAAATTATTAATATACCCAAAAGAAACAAATTAAGAAGACAAATGGAGTAAAAAAACAAAGATGAAAACCTTATAAATCAGCCAGAGCTCAATCTATAGCAAGGGAGTGAGCAATAGACGCATTGCATTGCATTGTTTACCATGTAAACAAACCCATAGTTACGAACTATATTGTTATTGTGAAGAGCAATCAATGACGGCACAAAACCATTACAATTAAATAATTATTTTGAAATAAATACGCATGTTTCAAATTCGAAATCAACTTCTAAATAAAACTTTGAAGAAATATAGTAATCATGTTGTACATGATGATTCCAAGAGTTGCCTCCTGCAAGTCAAACATACAAATGTGGCATATGTGCAGAATATCAGAAATAACCACTCATTATAATGGGTCCTTTTTGCTGCGAGACAGACAACAGCCAAAAAACACTCACTCCTGTTATAATAGACTTCTTCAGTGGTTGAAAACCTGGTTGTATGATATGACAAGTGCCTTATTAGCGGAAATGATGCTTTAACTCTCTGTCAGTCTTGCTGTTGTATTCTGTACAACACAGACGGTTTTTTGGGTTCCATTTCTACCTGGGTGGTCTGTTGAACCTCATGCCTGGGTCTAGTCCTCTACCGCACTTACCATTAACTTATAAAGGGGTCAAAAGCTCCTTCTTAGTCTTAAACAGACTGCGAAAGCGAGTAAATCTGTGAAGTGACGACTGTTTTAGCACAAACAATGTGCGACCGCTTGGGCAAGTTTTTCGTTGGCGAACTCTATTTCTGCTTATTATAACATTTACATAGAATTTTTCACTTATTTCGTCTTAAACTTTATTATACGCATTTCAATTTTGGAACTGATAAACATCTAGCATTTGAGGTACCCTCTGAACGCATGAAAATAAATAAAGGCGATTAAAAATATTTTTTACTAAAAGTTGTATACTTCTTAAATTATATTATTACCTAAAGTTTAGTACTCAGAAATAATAATTAGTTCAATTAATTTTACAATTTTGGCCAAAAAACGATCTGTTGTATTCTTTTGAAATACAATGTGCAACTGTTAGTGCTATGAACATACGCGCTACTGATGAAATGTAAAAATCCGTGGGTTAAAGCCTGCCTTAGTTTGGTTAGTATGAACAATACGCTACGACTAGCATTGCAAGTCATTCTTACCTTGCTGCTGATATCCTCCTCTGCCAGTCGGGGCATAAATCCCGTCAGGTGCTAGCATATCCTGTCGACATTCACAAAGGAAAAGAGCTACGTTGAAATCAAAACATAACGCACATGCAAAATCATAAAGTAATCAAATAAAATATCAACCACATCAAAATCAAAGTGCTTATCTCCGAAATAATGACAACTTTCCATGCTGCCGAATGAGAAACAACAATGGAATAGAGAATAAAGTTTGACAAAATGAAACTCTGCTTCTTAAACAGATGATAAAAATGAGAAAATGATTAAAAAATAAAAATGCTGGGTAAAAAAGGATACTAACTAGCATTCAAAATAAAGGTGGTTTGCAGCTATGCGCTATTGAAAATATATTGCTTTGACAATGTTGTACACTATGAAACCATGCTGTGAACAGAATACTGAGAGTAGTTCTCATAGACCATTGACGGGATTCCTAAACTATGTTTTGCAGAACACCAGTTTTTCACTTAACCTGAATAGGTGTTTAATTAAGATAGTTTTCAAGAGCAGTATGAGAGTCGTCGACAGACAATGTGCACAGCATGGTTGTGAATCTAACAAGGAGATGATGTTAGATGGATGTAAGAAATGGCAATGAGACCTTTTATACCACAAAGTCGACAATGAGATAGTAATAATTCAATCTAGATTGGCGTTCGATGAGTTGCGTAAAGTGGAGACGAAATTAAATCGGAAGTACAAACATAGCGATGATGAAACTCCAAGCTGTGATGCTCATGTTAATTATGCTTTAGATATACTTTTCAGATGCTTGATTAAATAAAACTGCAAGGGCATGCTTAAAAGTTAGTCCAAGGCTCGAGATAAGATGAGGATTTCATCAAATAAATAAAAAATTAGTTTCTTTTTTCACTAATGCTGTTAATACCCCATCCTCAAATATAAACAATCCATCCTGTTCATTATAGTACAGTGCAGTTTAGTACAATTAACACTGTCCTATGAATGCCTTGCGAAGGTAATTACTTTATCCTGTTATTCAGTTTGTATGGATTCATTATCGATCTTCCAGAACATCCGTACTCGAAATGAAACGAACATTCATCAATGATAAATCTGTGAACATTTATTAAAAGTCAATTAAACTAGCTAGCAATAAAATGAATGACATTTCTTTTGAAAGCCAAATTTTTTAAACTTAAACTACGTAGGTACGTTAACTATTGAGATATAAATAAGAAAACCAGTCATCACGAAAAGCCACACTCCAGAGAGCCGCAAGAGGCTCGCGAGCAGTGGTTTGCCACACACTTGTAAAAGGATCCACGGAAACATCGACACAAATGAACCGGAGAACGGCTAACTTGAGCAGGAGCCATTCAGCTTTGAGCGGTGTTCTTATTGGGCTAAGAAAAGCTATGCTGAGGACAACTATTGAAGAGGGAAAGAAAACTCATATCATTTAGTCCCACAAAGTTAGCCCTCTAGTGTAGTTACTCTATGGTTGTACCCTTGCAATTGACTTTTATGTATCGCGAAAATGCCAAAACTCGGGAAAAGTGCCGTGGTAAATTAAGCATTCAATCTGTGGTAGGGGAAAAATGTCACTTAAAGAAAACAAGATTATGTAATGAAGAAGTAACGGCCGGTTTCCCCGGTCACATAAAAGTGTGGAAGATTTACAAGTGCTATTTCTTCATTACTTCAATGGCTTTCCACAAAGTAATACCTGAACATCTAGATTACACAAATAAGATTACGCTTTGTTTGGTGTAAGAATAATTCATATAAGTTGTGTACTAAGCGATAAATTCACAAAGTCCAGGGGAATGTAATTAATTCTTCAACAGTAGCGGTGATTCAACCATCACGAGTTAGTTACATGACTGCTAACCTATAATCTTGCTTGCGGACTTACGCCCGAAGCTTACATTAATAAGTTAAAAGAATATCTTTGTACCCTATTTTCTTTCGAACCTATATTCGAGAAATCCGCGACACAATGACATTCAGGTAAAAATGGTCTCATCACGATTCTTGCCTTCGATCTGACAACGTCTCCTTTAAGTGTGAACCAAATCTAAATGCCAGCGATATTGACACTGAAGTGCTAAGACAAGTATTGATAATATTGCGTGATTTGCCCGCTTTTGGAGCATTCTGTCAGACCTGCAGGTCAGGACCCATGCCCAGTTCTCCACCTGCCCACATGTTCTGCTCTTCTCGGAACAGCGAGTTTGTCAGCTCCATCGAGAGTCTCTTCTTGTAGTCGTGCTGCTTGTCTTCAGACATGCGGAAGAGCACAGCTGCAGCGTACGTAGCTAAGAAAGATATTCGGAGACAAATTATTAGCGTTAACAAACAGAAAAGATTTGTTTAACAGATGATAAGCCTGCATTCAAACAGTCTTGTATACAAAATGTTTATAACAGACTAGGTATTTTTAAAATTAGTGACCTTTACAGAAAACTCCCGTTTTTCCGAATCGAGTTTATCCGAAATCCGTTTTATCCGAACAAACCTACCCCACCCATTAAATACCATCACAACCCATTATTTATTAGCTCATGACACCTCTTCATATATGTAATAATAATATTTTATTACATCCCAGGACATGTACAAGTCATGTACAGGCATAGTCATATTTTACAATATAATATTATTTTCTTTCATATCAGTCATAATATTTACATATTATGGTGCAATAGTTCATTTATTTACAGTAAAAGGAATTTGAATATAAAGTCCTAAGTATTTACATATTCACTTACAGAATAACAACATTTTTCCAACAAATAGTTTTTTAAAAGGTATTTAAACTTGCAGGCATTGGCTATATTTATGTCCTTGGGGAGTTTATTGTACAAGATACTTCCAGCTTTTGATGGCTCTTCAGATAATGAAGGCACATATCTCGTTTGTTGTGGTTGTGTACATCCGAGTTCAGTTTTACACTAAACAATTTGCCATTTTTTTTTTAAATACCAGTGTGTGAAATGTGCATAATTACTCAATCAACCACATAGGTGAATTATGCCTCTCACATTAAGGCTGTCTAACGCATTGTTTTTTTCCTTTAAAGTTCCTCTTGACAAACTTTTCCTTCTTTTGCTTAATTTCTAGTTTTGTTTCATAATTTTGTAGTTTATTTTTAATTCAAAAGAGTAGGTTAAAAAATTAAAACTCCTGTTTTTTCCCGCTACCATATAAGGCATATTTTTTCTTTAAGAACGCAAAATAAACGAGCTTGGTTATTCAGTATTTAAAAACACTTTGAGATTTAAAGCGTTTGAGTTTTCAATCATACTTGGGCGCTTTATTAACACGTCAACACAAACTTTTCAGTCAAAAACATGCAGGCTTATGACCATGTCAATAGCATTCTACGTACGCACGTTTTACGATCATAATTCACGGCATTGACGTAATTTGGGGTGTTTCACTGGGGACTTCGGTTTATCCGAAATTTTCGTTATCTGAACCGGCCGCCATCCCAATCATTTCGGATAAACGGAAGTTTACTGTCTTTATATATTTTAGTGGTTAACAACTATTTTAATCATGCCCTACTGAGATACAATTTGAGGCCCCACACAATGGAGTTGAGATATAACCTGAGATTTTTTGTATTATAATTACTATGGAAAATATAGACTAGAAGTAAAAATTCCTAGGATAATGAACAACCTACCGAATTATTCGAAATGGCTATCAAATATCTGAGAAGTGAAACAAAAACTTTAGGAATATTTCAAAGTCAAACAACTGTAATGAGTATTGTATTAATTTTGCGTAATTGCCTATAAAAATGATAATTCTGTAATTATAAAGATGAAAAGAAAACTATCTTTGCCACTTAAAGTTTTCAATTTTGGGAACCTGCCCACAAACATAAGGTTTGGTAGAAATCTTATGATGTAACTTCTACTTTTATTTTTCTTCTCTTTCTTTTGGCATTCTGTACGTACTGTTTTTTGGTAAGCAAATTGCTCGTATTCTGTCATCCTTGCATAATTTTTGTATTCTGTAATTGTTATCTTTGAATAAATTATATTTTCTTATGTAAAAATCAATGCAAAAAGAGAAGACTTGAAAAAATATGACTAAGGAAAGGTGACTATGAAAAAATGGACTCTAACCCTCCCAATTGCCTCTCGTTTATATGTACGAGGGTTGATCGGAAAGTACCGCATTTCCCAGCCTATAAGACGCACCAGCGCATAATACGCAACTTGACTTTTCAGGTAAGAATTTACAAAAAAAACTTATACTTTGTTACATAAGGTTGAGTGCCGGTAAATTCTATAGATACAATGTATTACCATAGGGATGACATCTCCGTTAGCCCAATGTGAATAAGTTTTGCAGCAGCACCACACGTGAGATTAAACTAAACACGCTACATTGTATGCATTACCGATTTGCCTTTGAATTTTTTTAAAGGAAGTTCTGTCATGGAAGTATTAAAACTGAATTCCTTACTACTTAATCAAAAATCTGATGTGGCCAGCACATGACTTTCTCCATATATATAAGATGTAAATATTTATCTACCGCAGTAATTTCGAACTCTATATTCCATCTAAACTTGGAATATGAGTGATTAATATATACATATTATTATCTTTGACGCCAAAAACATGAATAATAATGTTTTACGGGACATGATCGATGAAAAACGATGAAATTGGCATTTCGCCCATAGAGCCCAGAGCACCCACAAAGTACATAATCAGCAACTTCCGGTTTATCAGTATTTCATGAATAACTCCTACACAATCAGTGATACAAAAATATGTTTCAACCAAAGGTTATAGTAAATTTTATTTTCTAAAACTTTTATTAATAATAGTATATACCTAAATATCATATTTATGGTGATATTTTGAAAACCGGAAATGAGCTTTGAAGAATACAGCTCGACTTCCGGTAAACCGATTTACTCCAAAAACTAATCAACTCTTAAGAAACTAAATAAAGTACTATGTATGAAATTTGGTGTTGATATAATGCATCGTTTTTAAGTTAGAGCGCCCACAAAGTACATAACGGCTACTTCCGGTTTATCTGTATTTCACGAATAACTCCTAATCAACCGGTGATACAAAAATATGTTAAATACAAAAGTTATAGTAAATTACATTATCTAAAACTTTTATAAGTAATACAATGCACTTATACATCATATTTATGGAGATATTTTGAAAACCGGAAATGAGCTATAATGAATGAAGCTCGACTTCCGGTCAACCGATTTACTCCAAAAACTAATCAACTCTGACAGCACACACCACAGTACTATATACGAAGTTTGGTATTAATACGACCAATAGTTTTTACGATAGAGCGCCCACTAACACACACACACATACAGACACACACACACACACACACACACACACACACATACACACAGACATCATTCCGAAAATAGTAAAAACGTGTTCTAGGGGACCCAAAACATGTATTTCCGTTGAAATCTCGAAGTCGAATTTTTTCATGAAAACAATACTTTCTCTATACTTCGTATATGGAGAAAGTAAAAAAGTGTTATTATAGAAATTTGTAATTAACTGAACTATTTCCTATGCCTGATACGGTAAAAAAATACTAAATGGTAAGCATTTATCCCGGCGAATCGGCTTGCTTATTATAGGACGGAGTTATACCCGCATACCATCGACGCATAAGACACAGACTGATTTTTAGAGCATATTTTGGAGTAAAAAAAGTGCGTCTCATAGGCCAAGAAATACGGTAACGCACCATATTTTTTTTCTCCCCTGGTATTGTAGCTGGAATGTTAAAATTTCACGATGATATAGTTCAAACCATAATCGTCGTGAAATTTCAACATTCCAGCTGTAATACCAGGGGAGAAAAAAAAAGTGCGTTACTTTCCAAAATCAGATGGCTATACTCCCAACAAACAGACTTCTACGAACGGGGCATATTGAAAGTGGTACCACGATGGGAGAAATGTGTTGAGAAAATTGGTGACTATGTAGAAAAGTAGGTCAAAGATGTAAGTTAATCCGTGTTTTTATTGGTTTTGGTACCTATTAAACTTTTTGGGAAAAGAGTTATTGTGCGTTATTCTCCGATCAACCCTCGTATAAATATAGAAATATCATAATAGCTGTTGGAATTAATGATAAGGCTCTGTTAGTAGACAAATTATAACTAGCAAGATATACTTCATGTAGTAAGTATGAACATGTATAAAACAGAAGCACTTTCCTTTTGTCGTTCTTTGTTTTTGTGAGATGCTTGAAATTACATGAAAGCTATCTAGCAATTGGATTAAGTTTAGTAATGTGAGAGGCAGTCATAAAGTTTTAATTATCACCTCGAATAAATCAAGCTGCAACCATGAAACTTTGAGGTAGTTTAAGTCCATTTATGCATATGCACCCTTCCATGGGACACATTTTTCCCAACAATGAATGACCTGAGTTGTAGAAGTCTGCATTTTGGATGTTCAGGAAACATACTTCAAAAATCCCCTCTTTCGCATTCTGAAAATGCATTTTAAGAAGTGGTTTCTTCGCATGGGGAAACAGGAAGAAGTCTCTAGTCAGGAGAAAATAAGAGTTGAGGCAAAATAAGTTAGCCCCAAGAAGCAGAATGTGTCACTTTGTCCTAAGCAGAATGAGGCTTTGAATGGGTGTGATTAGAGGTTCAAACCCCCCCAAGAGTCAAATCCTAGGACTAGCTCTGTACTTTTTTTTCTGCTGAAGAGTACAAAACCCCAATAATCACACAAGTCTTACAGATACGCTGCTAGGCATGTGTTTGCTTTATAAATGTGGGATCCGGCGGATGAAACCTGTACTCACGAACTCGAGAAAGTGCAGCATAAAGCGGTTTGTTTTGTTAAGAAATGCTATGATAAAAAAGCACAAAAATGCTCTCAGACGTAGGTTGGGAATCCTTGAAAGAAAAGAGATTGGAAGCTAGGCTACAATTGCTTGACAAAATCAGGGAAACTACATTTCTGGAAGATACAATCGGTATCATGCAACCTCCCTGCTACCTCAGTCAATCCGATAATGAATGGAAGTTAAGATAAATAGATGGTAGGACGAATTGTTTTAAAAAGTCATTCTTTCCACAAACGATACATGACAATAACCGAATAAGGAAGTAGTTTAGAATCAACTGGTGTTGACACCACCTGCCACACACCGAAAGGCCTCTTGTAGAGTATTAATGTAGATGTAGATGTAAATTCAGCGAAAGCTTTGAATACCCGTAATTATGGCTCCGATGTCAGCTAAGGTGATGTTTTCGGTAGCAGAGTAGGCCTAGAGCCAACATCAATATCAATGAGATGCTATGATACGAGTGTTACGGACAGAATGTTCAATGTGTGCACTTCTTAAGCCTATCCTTTAGTTAGATATAGAAGCGAATGTAGGGTTGAGTTGAGTGACACTAGGAAATTTTTAAAAACACTGTTTTCAATTTACATGGAAATTTTTGGAACAAATTGACCATCTAGTCAACTAAAGGCTGGGGCACAATCAACGTGTACTTAAGACATGTAGCATTAGCGTGAAACCTACAAAAGTTGGCCATGTATAAATGAATGGCACCGGATACAGTCCCCATGTACGTACGTGTACTTAAGGAGATGGGCAACTTCTATCAAAACACGTTTCACGTACACGGACAACCAATCAGGATTCATCTTGCGATAGCTGTGCCATCTGAAGATAAATACAAGTACTACTATTTGGAGTCCGCCATTACAGATCGAAGATTTGAATGATCATTAAACCATAATTATTAAATGGAACTACATAATAATTGCCTCATTTTCATCCATCATTCTATAAGATTATTCTTCTTCATTCTAGAACACTCAGCGTGCATAGCGCCTGTACATTGTTCCCTAGGATTTTCTGATGTCTCTGATTGGCTGAGGTTCACATTCTGACTGTGTCCGCTAGTACCAAGTTCCAAGTTTGACGTACAAGTGTCACATCTCAAGTCTTGCGTACAGTTCGATTGTGTCCTCGCCTTAAATCTTGGTTACAAAGCTGCTGTGGTTCACTTACTGACACCTTCATTGCGCAAATGGAGTAGTTCTGTTAGAGGAGCCGTGGCGCCTTCCTGCTCTATCATTTCCGCTCCCTCTTTGTCGGCTGCCAACTCACAGAGGACCCCTGCTGCCACTCGCTGTATGTCCTCTATCTCATTGAACAGACCCCGCCACGGACTACTACCTTGACGTGGTGGCGGGGCTTGTGTTCCTTGATGAACCATGGGGCTATACTGGCAGGAGATTAATTCTCCCAGTAGGGCCACCCAAGCTGGGCAGGTTCATGGGGAGAGGACAGACGAAATGTAGTCCCACCGTTCATTGTTCATTATTGAATCATGATTCATATTCATTAGAAATCTTCGCAGAGAAGTCCCCGAAGCCAAGGTGTACCAACGTGCTGATGGACGACTGGCAGGCCGGGGGTTTGTTGCCTGTCGATAATGTGGCCTCACAGGAGTAGCGATCCTGTGTTGTAATATAGCTCCATAAGCCTATGCGGGTAGGGCTTATTGGTAACGTTTAAGCCTTGCACAAACGTGGGAACAAAATGGATAATTTAAATAAACCCAATTTGAAGGAGGGAGAGATGGAGGGAGAACTCAGAGGAAATGACAAAGAAATAGAAGAGATTGATGAAATTAAAGACATTAAATGTTTAAGAACGGAATTAGAACAGTATATGTTCTTGGAATCTAATAAACAAAATAAGACAACAATTAAATATATACTTTCAATGTGGTCAAAACTAGAAGAAATAGCTATGAGGAATATCGTGGCAGCCGAAAAGTGGAAGGCCAAGTACGAGGCAGTGAATGAGAACATGAGAGTAAATCTAGAGGGACAGAGAAGTTCTTATGCGGAGATCGCTGCAAAGGAACCCAAAAAAGTTTTGCAATGCCCCGTCACGAAAAAACCGAAGAATCAAATCCTGATTGCAGCAATAGATGGTACAAAAATTAAGTCAACAGATGAAGTACAAGATATAATTGAAGAAAAGATAAAATCGAAACTATTGAATGTTAAGGTTAATGCTATAAAAAAAATCCGAAATAAGGGTGTACTAATAGAGACGTGCACTAAGGAAGACTTGGAAAAAATTAGATGCAGCAGTGATCTAAAAGAATATGGATTGAAAGTTCAAAAGAAAGATGAAAACAAAAAGAGAATTATAATCTATGATATTCATGAGAAATGGAAAGAAAAAGTATTAGAGGAAGATTTGTGGCAAAGGAATTTAGCAAATGATAATATGGAAAATCAAAAGGATATTTTAAAAGCAATAAGAAGTTTTAAATCGAAAAGGACAGGAAGAGTAAACTGGATTGTAGAGATTTCAGAGAAAATGCAGGAAATCCTGAAAATAGAAGAAAGGGTGTTTTTAGGATGGGAGTCCAAACCATTCAAGAGATATATTAGTGTATTGCAGTGTTTTAAATGCTATGAATTTGGTCCTAATTCAAACAGTTGCATAAATAAAGAAGGGATATGTGGTCATTGTGGAGAATTAGGGCATGTCTTTAAGGAATGTCCTAATAAAGACAGAATACCAAAATGTAATAACTGCCTGAGGCTGGGAAATACCCACTCGCATACTGCGAGAGACAGGGCTTGCCCTGAATATAGAAAGATTTTTGAATCGCTTTTTAATAAAAATGGCTAAACAAAATAAAACAGGAAGGACTAAGATTATAAAGTTTTTGCAGTTAAACGGACAACATTCTAAAGCAACAGCCTCAGAAGCTAGAAAGTATATGGAGGAAAACGAAATAGATATTCTATTAATACAGGAACCATACACATATAAAGGAAAACTAATCGGTTTCCCATTAGATTATAAAGTTATAAATGTAGTAGAAGATGGCTCATCTGCGGGCATAATAGTAAGAAATAAAAGCTTTACAGTGACTAAGATAAATAAGTATTGTAATATACATGCAGCATGTGCCAATATTTTAACTGAAGATTTTAGTCTGTATATTATTTCTTTGTACTGCAAATATGAATTGGAGATTGATATTTTTATAAGTTACTTGGATACCGTGTTGACGGAACTTAAGGGGTTCAATGTGATTATTGGTATGGATGCGAATTCGAGAGCAGCAGTTTGGTACGACGACATTACTGATTTGAATGGAGAAAAATTAATTGAACTAATTATTGCACAAAATTTAACCGTGCATAATTTATATAGCAAAAATTATACCTTTTCAACAGTCAACGGTGAGTCCAATATCGATATTACTCTGTCAAGTGGAGAAATATCGAAGAATGTAGAGGAATGGAGAGTGAACGCAGGAGAATTTAGTAGTGACCATGCGGCAATTACCTTTGATTTGGGCATTAAAGGAGAGCATGCCAGATGTGGAAAGAGACTAAATGCTTTCTCGACTAAAAACGTTAAATGGGATCGTTTTGATAAGGAGGTCCTCAGAAAATCCTTTGAAGAGAAACTCAACCATTATGATAATTGTAACGACTTTATAACATATTTTAACAGAAGCTTGAGGAATATATGTATCAGGACCTTAAAAAAGAAAAAGGAGATATATAAGTCAGTCCCCTGGTGGGATGAGGAATTAACAGCTTTAAGAAGACAGATGAAAAGGACAAGAAAGAGATATCAGAATAGAAGGAAAAGAGGAAATTGTACTGAAGTGGAATATCTGTGGATACAATACAAAAATGCTCGGAGAAAGTATGTAAATGAGATAGCGAGTAAAAAACAAGTCATGGAGAACCCTCATCGAAGTGAAAGGAAAGAGACCCGTGGGGATTGGTAACCAAGCTAGCAAGAAATAAGATCAGGACGCAAGACGTGTTTCATTCTATAAAGCATAATGGGAAAGAGACTCTCACATGGAAAGACTCAGTTGCAGCAATTTTGGAAAATCTCTTCCCGAAGACAGGGGTTGTTCCTGGAAGCATGGATTTGATAGAAGAGGAATATCATAATCAAAATGTTGAGCCTCCATTTACTAGGACTGAGTTGGAATACACGATCGATAAATTAAAATTAAGAAAGGCGGTTATGATGACCTATCTCCAGAAAGAGGATATATAAACTTAACCCGTGCGTAATATTAGATTTAATGAACAGATGTTTATGGGAAAGAGCATTCCCGGATCCCTGGAAATATGGAGTTATGAAATTGATTCTCAAGAATGAAGGAAGAGACCCTACGGATTGTAAATCGTATAGACCCATTACTCTTCTTCCAATAATGGGGAAGATTTTTGAAAAATTAATCATCAGAAGGGTATTAAAAACAATTGTTGATTATGACAGGGAAAATGGGGACCAATACGGATTCAAGAAAGGAAGATCTACTGAGGATGCTATTTTAAAACTAAAAAATGAAGTGGAAAGAAGTGATGAGAAATACGTGATGGGTATATTTCTGGACATTCAGGGTGCCTTTGACCACCTCCCATGGGGGTGTATTTTAAGAAGATGAGAGAGATAAACTGTTCAAGGGATGTATATCAGATTTTTCGGAGTTATTTTTCAAACCGTACTATATTTGTAAAATCTCAAGATAACAAAGCCGAAATCCAACCGGACAAAGGATGCCCACAAGGTTCGATATTTGGTCCCTATTTGGTGGAACCTGGTGTTTGATGAATTACTTTTTAAGTTAGAAGGATTTTGTGATAAGATTGCCTATGCAGACGATCTCGTTCTGATTATTAAAGGGAACTCCAGAAGAGAATTAGAAGAAAAAGGAAATACAGTGTTGGCGGAGGTACATCATTGGAGTAGAAGGACAGGCTTAAGTTTTTCAAGTGCAAAGTCAAAGACCCTAATGCTTAAAGGCAGATTATGTAGAAGAAGACCACCAAATATTAAATTAGATGGAAGATCATTGAATAATGTTAACAAGTTTAGGTACTTAGGGATCACAATTAGCGAAGGAATTTCATTCCAACATCATATTGAGGAGTTAAGAAACAACGTAAGAAAATTATGCTGTAAATTAATACGTATAACGAGGGTTGACTGGGGAATTAAAGGAAGAACGACAGACGCCCTGTATAATAATGTAATGATCCCTATGGTTACGTATGGTGCGGCGGCATGGTACCCACAGGTTACGTAGGTAAGGTCAAGAAGAGAAATCCTGTCCCTTCAGAGAGTAATGTTATTAACAATAACTAGATCATGTAGAACGGTGTCAACAGAAGCTCTACAGGTAGTTGCTGGGAAGATTCCTCTTGATCTCGAAATTTTCAGGAGGGCTGCAGAATACTACATTAGGAAGAAATTGCCAATAAATCTACTCGACTTTCAAAATGATCCAGATAATACTAAAGAAAGTATACGAAACAAGAAAAGAAGACTAAAGGAAGCGGCTAATAATGAATGGAAAAGAAGATGGGACAATACCCAGAGAGGAAGAATTACGAAACTATTTATTCCAACAGCCACGGACATGAGCGAAAAAGAAACTAAAAACTGGTTTATTCCAAATTTGTACACGACATTTTTAATAACAGGACAGGGTTCGATCAACTGGAAATTGAAATCATTTAGTCTGGTGGAAGATGATCAATGTATATGTAAAGAAGAAGAGACAGTGGACCATATAATAAATGTTTGTCCATTATACGAGGACATTAGAAGAAAATATATAATAGAAAACATAATTGACTTTAAAGATTTGATATGTAATAAGGAAGCATTCACCAGATTTCAGGGTTTTTCAACAGAAGTTTTTATCAAAAGGAAAAATATGCTAGATGGTAGAGGCCCGCCTCCTCGTGGCAGGGACGGTAACCCACCATTAGGTGGGGCTGAGAGGCCATTTTAGTTAAAGAATTAATTAGAAAGATCTTATGTTTTTACTTAAATTATAATAAAATATTTTAATTAATTAGAAAAACTCCCCAGGTATAAAGATACTATAGGTATCAGGTTAACTTCAGAGGAAAATAATAGATTAAAAAAAAAAAATCTCATTGAACAGAAGCTGCAAAAATAAACAAGCGTATCACACACAGTGTGAATCTGAAAGTGCTAATTTCATCACTAACTGGATTAAGATTACATTACAAAAGAAATGCAAGTATTCTATAGTTGTATAGTTGGGTGTAGAAATTCTAAATTTCAAGTCGATATAAAGTTGGTCACATATTTACCCAAAACAAATTTCTATCAAATTGAAAAATATTTAGGTCTCCCGCTAGGGACCTAGAGTTTGATTTTATTTGTCAAAAACAATGATTTTCATTTTTTCGTTTAGATTTCTTTTTAACATTATTGATTATGTCACATTGTACTGATAAGAATCTATTATATATAAATGCTTCTCCAGATTCATTCATGTATATAGATAGATAGAGAGGATACAAATTCACAGGCTAAACCACAAGCGTCATTGACATGAAATTTTTATGACGTATAGGCCATTACGTGTACCTGCCAGAAAAAATGCGATTTTGAACCTCAGTCTCATGGGTTCGATTCCAGATGGCCCCAAAGTCCTGATTTTTTTCCATTTAAATGCATCGCTTTGATTTTCCGGAAATTTTAAAAAATACTTCCCGAATTGGTAGAGAATTGAAACTCTAGGAGCCTTTATATATGGTCATGATCTATTGAAAACATAAATGACTTTCACGGAAATCATCCTGGGTTCGATGCTAGGACGATGCAAACATCTGCCCTTTAAAATACATGGGAGTAGTTTTTCATTATTTTTTTTTAATGCACTTATTGAAATGATACGAAGTTCTTGCTTGGCTGGAAGATGAATGGTAAGAATTGGTTTCAGAAAAAAATTTTTATAAGACCATACATTTCCTGGGTTCGATGCCAGAGCACATTAAAATTTCTCTCATAAGGAATATAAGGGAAAAGTAGGACGTCGTTTGAGGCAGTCCAGCCAATATTTCTGCTTGAATTTTCACGCATAGTTAAGGATGGTCATCTTCTATTGTGTTGCATAGTAAGCTCACCCGAGCCAGAGGCCAGACGATTAAATTGCAGTGAATTTTAAGAATATTTTCAATGCTTTTTTTTCCTTTTGAGGACCGTCCTGATATGATGCCGATATGAAGGTGGTGTTGAAATGAAATTGGTGTTGTTGTACTGCTTACAGTCTACATTTTACTCGTAATAGTAAAACGTCCTTAATTGGGCGAGATTGAGACTAGGAAGTCTCTTCTTACACATAACCCATCGTCGTATGAGAAACAGAAAGAAAGAGATAGTTTGTAAAAGAAGAAAACTAATGTGTGGATTTAATCAAACCTAAGCTGAAGGCTCAGGAAAAAACTACAGGAAAACTCACAGGAAAGGGAGCGTGAAAAACCTGCCAAACCTACAGATAAAAAACTATATGTTGTGACAAAGAATGAAAATAGAAATGAAAGACAAGCAGAGAATAGATAAAAATTAAACAAAAAGGACTGGGGAAAAATAGATATTCTCTTCAAGCAATCAAATAAAACATTTTCACAAATGACACTAATTCTAAATTGCAAGAATTGTAGCATTAAAAAAAAAGATGAGAATGAATAAAGTGATCAAAAACAGTTTATATGAAATTGAACAAAGACAACATGAAAAAAAAAGAAAAATGAATTTAAAAAAATGAATTAAATTACATTAATGAAACACACTCACGTAAACTTGCAAGCATAAAAACAGCTATCTTCAGTGCAAATGGGTGCCGTGCTTAATTTAGAGGTCACATTGAACATTTGGAGCGATCCATATACGTATATATATACGAGTAAAATGCTGCTTGCATACTGCAAGCAGATCGACAACAGTTAATTTATATGGGGACGGTCCTAAAAAAAAAAAAAAAGATTGAAAATATTCTTAAAATTCGCTGCAAATTAATCGTCTGGCATCGAACCCAGGTCTTTCTGGTAATACGTCCTATGCAGTACAACAGAAAATCACCACCTCTAACTATGTGTGAAAATTCAAGCAGAAATGTTGGCTTCAACTGCCCCAAAGGACATCCTACTTTTCCCATATATTCCTTAAGATAGAAATATTAATGTGCTCTGGCATCGAACCCAGGAATAGTACGGTCTTATAAAAAATTTTTTCTAAAACCAATTCGTACCATACATCTTCCAGCAAAGCACGAACATGCTATAATTTCAATAAGTGCATCAAAAAAAATAATGAAAAACTACTCCCATGTATTTTAAACGGCGGATTTTTGCATCGTCCTAGCATGGAACCTAGGATATTTTTCATCAAAGTCATTAATGTTTTCAATAGATCATGACCATGTATAACGGCTCCTAGAGTTTTGATTATCTTACTATACGGGAAGTAGTTTTTAGAAATTCCCGAAAATCAAAGCAATGCATTAAAACGGGAAAAATCGGGACTTTGGGGCCCTCTGGAATCGAACCCATGACAGTGAAGTTCAAAATCGCAATTTTTCTGGCGGTTACACATTATGGCCAATACGTCGAAAAAATTTCAAGTCAATGCCACTTATGGTTTAGGCTGTGAATTAGTATCCTATCTATCTATCTATCTATATAGGTATATCCATGAATGAATCCGGATAAGCATCTATATATAATAGATAAAATAGAGTGTGTGTGTGTGTGTGTGTATGATCGCTTAAAACTCGAGAACTGAAAGACGCAGAACTTTAAAATTTTCTACATTATAAAACGTCAACCCCGCACAGAGTATAGGCTACTTTTTATTCCCCTAAGGTCCACGGTTCAAACCCAGATGGGTCAAAATGTTTCCATAAGAAATACACGTAGAGGTTATTTTTTTTTTGAAGCATCGTTAATTTCTTCTGCAAATTTAAATTAGAAGTAATTGTCCTAGGAAATCAAATCAAGCACCAAAAGAAGGAGAATAGAATAAAAATTCTTATTTTGGAGGTGGAATATCGTTTGTGATTCGAAGTTGCGAACAGTTTGATAAAATCTGTGAATATTATATCTAAATTTTGAGGTTGTAAACAATCCCCCTGACTATCAAGGCGATTGTTGATTCTAGCTCTTGAGTTTATCTATGAGAACTTCCATTTCCATTATAGTGTGTGTGTTAATGATTGTGTTCAAATTTCATCGTTAATTTTTTAGAGCGATATGCATTTTAATCCCTTTATTCGTGTACAATATTCGTTTCCTTTATCCTTTTGCACCTTTCTGAAAATGTCTCTTTAAATATGGTGCTGTTTATCCTAATGTGATCTTAGAATAGATTTTTTAAACGAATGTTGTCTTAGTTGAAGGATTTATCCTTTCCAAAGATATGAGATAAAATATTGAGTTAATATGGTTTTATAGACATTTTTATAACTTTTTTTTGGGTTTATTGCTTTGTAAATTATTATAGCTTGGCATTAGCTACCTACAATTATGAAGCATGTGTTACAATAAAAAATCAGACTGTTACACTGGTATTTATCATTGTTAACTTCTCTGTCGAGAATCAATGGGCACTTCAGCTAGTAACAAATAAATCTTGATGTATTTAGTAACGTTTTTATCTTTGTTTCATGTATCCATGTTGGAAAACCTAAAAGTTCTGATTTTCAGTAGTCATAACAAGACTTTTGAATCGCCCTGTACGACAGCACCCCTCCCTCCGGTACCACCTCCCCCTCCACTGGCCACAGAAGACCGTTGCTGCAACACAAAGAGACAACTTAAATAATAATCACCCTTGTGTATATATTTATTTATTTTGTACCAGTAAAATGTTGCTTGCATACTGCAAGCATGTTGATAACACAAATTTCAAGTTGAAATAATATCGAGGGTCCTCAAAAGAAAAAATCTGATGTGGCCAGCACACGACTTTCTTCATATCTATTATATATAGATGCTTCTCTGGATTCATTCATGGATATAGATAGGTAACTAATTCACTGGCTAAACCACAAGGGAAAAATTGCGATTTTGAACCTCAGTGTCATGGGTTTGATTCCAGAGGAGCTCAAAGTCCCGATTTTTCCCATTTGAATGCATTGCTTTGAATTTCGGGAATTAAAAAAAATACTTTCCGGATAGATAGAGAATTAAAAGTCTAGGAGCCTATATATATGGTCATGATCTATCGAAAACTAAAATGTCTTTAACAGAAGATATCCTGGGTTCGATGCTAGGACGATGCGAATATCTGCCCTTTAAAATACAGTCAAACCTCGCTTAACGAGCACCTCGCATAACAAATGATTCGCATGACGAGCTAAACAAAATGTAACAAAGTGACTCGCTTAACGAGCGATGTTTCGCAGAAAGATTGACGAGGATACATCTCGGTGCCACTTGGAGGTTCCTGCCGGCATCTTGGCTATCAGTCTATATTCAGGACTCGTTCAGCTAGCATCTTACTGTCGCTTGCGAAAGTTCTATCCGGACAAATTATTGTGTATTTTTAGTGCAGAGTTTAAATATTCTTCCCCAAAGAAAATGCCACAAGAAGAAAGGAGTAAGAGAAAAAAAATCACCATAGAAGTCAAATAATGCAATGCAATAGTATGTGAAAAATATAGAACAATTAGTTTGGTTTCACATGCATGTAAAATATTACTAATTATAATTCTAAAGAGAATTAAGAAGCAAATTGAAGACAAAATATCAGCTGATCAGTGTGGTTTTAGGGAAAAAGAAGGAACACGTGATACTATATGGAGTTAAGGCTAATTTTGGAAAAGAATCTAAAAGATAATAAAAACACCTTTTTAGGTTTTATAGATTTCGAAAAGGCATTTGACAAAGTTTACCAGAAAGTTTTAATACAAATGTTACATAAAATTGGAATAGATACAACTGCCTAAAAATAATTCAAATAATGTATAGAAACCAGGAAGCTGCTTTCAGAATAAATTCGGAACTGACAGAATGGTTCAAAGTAAAATGTGGAGTAAGACAGAGGTGTATGATGATACATACGACAGATATATCGTATCATCATACACCCGATGAATATTCTAAAGGAAATAAGGTTAAATAACAGACTTTTATTTCAACTGTACAGTGAAGAAGTTATAGGCAAGCATTAGAAGAGATTAAGGGTATATGTATAGGAGGAAGGAATTTCAACAATATAAGGTATGCAGATGATATAGTAATCATGACATCTTCAAAAGAGGATTTAGAGTTAGCAATGCAAAAAGTTTATGAGGTGGGAGCAAAATTTTGATTGAAAATTAATACCAATAAAACAAAAGTAATGATGGTGGCTAGTAAAATGAGCAATATTGACTGCAATATAAAAAAATTACAAACCAATAAAACAAGTCTAACAGTTTAGATATCTAGGAAGTTTAATGTCAGACAATTGGTAATGAAATAAACTCAAGAATTGGAATGGCAAAGGAAATTTTTTGGAAATACAAGGACCTAATGAGAGGAGAGATCAACATGAAACTAACACTGAAAATGTTGAGGTGTTATGTTTGGCCGGTTTTCCTGTATGGGTGCGAGACATGGACCATCTTAAATAGTATGGAAAAAAGAATAAAGGCATTGGACACATTGTTTGCCAGAAGAATTTTAAAAATTAAATGGTCATACAGAATAACTAATGAAGAGGTTTGGAGAAAGATTGGAAGCAGGTATAGCCTATGGAATGAAGTGAAAAGAAGAAAGTGGAAATACGTGGGACATGTGCTGAGTGGATCATCAGGGGAGAGAATCGTGAAAGCGCTGGAGGGATGGACAGTAAGGAAGAGAAAAAGAGGGAAACCAAGGATGGAATGGATGGACAATTTAAAGAACTGGATGGATATTAACAAATATGAGGAAATGAAAAGGAGAAAAAGTTGTAGAGAAGAGTGGAGATCCATGAGAGCATACCTCCTGATAGGAGACGCTACCAATTGATGATGATGATGATGATGATAGAAGTAAAACGTCAAATCATTGAGAAGCAGGATCGAGGTGTGAGCGTGGCTTACCTAGCACGTTCATACAATCGGTCCACATCTACTATTTGCACTATCCTCAAAAACAAGGATAAGATTAAGGAGATTGATGCCTCAAAGTGGGTCACAAGAATTTCTACGCAAAGACCACGTATTCTAGACGATGTTGAAAGATTGCTTCTCATATGGATCAATGAGAAGCAAATGCAGTGCGACACTATTAACGAAAACCTAATTTGTGAGAAAGCGAAACTTATTTTTTGCCGACCTCATTAAGAAGACTCCAGGATCATCAACGGACAAAGAAGTATTCAAGGCAAGCCGTGGGTGGTTCGAAAAGTTTAAGAGAAGAACTAGCATCCACAGCGTTGTGAGGCACGGAGAAGCAGCAAGCTCAGACATAAAGGTGGCCGAGAACTTCATCGGCGTATTCAAGGACCTTGTGAATTCTGAGGGTTATCTGCCGCAGCAGGTTTTTAATTGTGATGAAATGGGTCTCTTTTGGAAAAAGATGCCGAAGCGAACTTATATAACAGCAGATGATGAAGGCATTGCCAGGTCACAAGCCAATGAAAGAGAGTCTCACATTGTTGTTTTGTGCAAATGCAAGTGGCGATTTGAAAATTAAACCGCTGATCGTTTTACCATTCGGACAATCCACGAGCCTTCAAGAAGTATAGCGTCCAGAAGTGGCTAAATATCATGTGGAGGTCCAACAATAAGGCTTGGGTGATACATTACCTTTTTATAGATTGGATTAATGTAGTGTTTGGTCCGTCTGTAAAAAATATATGTTTGAGATGAATTTGCCACTCCGTGCCTTGCTTGTTATGGGCAACGCTCCTGCACATCCGCCAGACCTAGAAGAAGACCTCCTTGAAGAATTTAAAATAAATAAGATCCAATTCCTGCCTCCTAACACCACTCCTTTACTGCAGCCAATGGATCAGCAGGTCATTTCAAATTTTTAAAAGCTCTACACTAAAACTCTCTTTGAGCGTTGTTTTGAGGTAACTGAAGGAACCAATCTCACTCTCAGAGAGTTTTGGAAATACCACTTTCACATCGTTGACTGCCTCAAGATGATCGACAAGGCTTGGGAGGGGGTCACCAAGAGAACCCTTATTTCTGCATGGAAGAAGCTATGGCCAGACAGCGTTGTCGAACACAACTCCGAGGAGTTAGAGCAAGTGCCTGCGGAGCCGGTAGTTGACGAGATTGTGTCTCTGGCCAAGATTATGGGGCTAGAGGTGGATAGCAACGACATCAACAAGCTAGTGGATGAGCATAGCCAGAGACTGACCACCGAAGAGCTTACGGAGCTGAATTCTGTGTCACAGCAAGAATTTGTGGAGAGTATTTCGTCAGGGGAGGAGGAGATAACAGCCTCAGCAGAGCAACAACCTTCCAACGAAATTAGGGAGATACTAAAAGCATGGGAAGCTGTTACATCGTACGTTGAGAAGCATCACCCTAATAAGGCAGTAGCTATGCACGCTGCAAATTTATTTAACGATAATGCTGTGTCTTATTTTCGCAAAATCTTGAAGCATAAGCAGAAACAAACCTCTCTAGACAACTTTCTAGTAAAAAAGGATATATTATAAAATATATACTACATTATTATAAATTTTTTCGGAATAAAACGCATTATCCTATTTTACATTGATTCCAATGGAAAAAATTGTCTCGCTTAACGAGTGTTTCGCATTACGAGTAAGATTCTGGAACGAATTAAACTCGTTAAGCGAGGTTCCACTGTACATGGGAGTGGTTTTTCATTATTTCTTTTATACACTTATCGAAATGATAAGAAGTTCGTGCTTGGCTAGAAGATGTATGGTAAGAATTGTTTTAAGAAAAAAAATTTCATAAAACCCAACTATTCCTGGGTTCGATGCCAGAGCACAATAACTTTTTTCTCATATGGAATATAAGGGAAAAGTAGGACGTCGTTTGAGGCAGTTGCAGCAAATATTTCTGCTTGAATTTTCACACATAGTTAGAGATGCTGATCTTCTGTTCTGCTGCATAGGAAGTATGACCAGGAAGACCCGGGTTCGATGCCAGACGATTAAATTGCAGCGAATTTTAAAAATATTTTCAATCCTTTTTTTTTCTTTTGAGGACCGTCCCGATATGATGCCGATATGAAATTAGTGTTGTCGATCTGCTTGCAGTATGCAAGCTACATTTTACTCTTATAAGATGTAAATATTTATCTACGGCAGTATTTTCGAACTCTATATTCAATCTAAACTTGGAAGATAAAAGATTAATTTACATCATATTATCTTTTACGTCACAAACATTATAAATAACATTTTTTCAGGATATGTTCGAAGAAAAACGATGAAATTGGCCTTTTGCCCACAGCGCCCACGAATTAAATAATCAGCAACTTCCGGTTTATCAGTACTTCACGAATAAGTCCTATACAATCAGTTTTACAAAAATATGTTTCATACAAAAGGTATAGTTAATAATATTTTGGAAAACCTTATTAATAAAAATATATACCTAGATATCAGATTAATGGAGATATTTTGCAAAAACGGAAACGAGCTTCGAAAAGTCAAGCTCAACTTCCGGTTAACCGATTTACTCCAAAAACTAATCAACTCTAGCGAAACCAACCAAAGTACTATATATGAAATTTGGTGTTGATATGACAAATAGTTTTCATGTTAGAGCGTCCACTAAGTACAGCTAACAGCAAAAAGAAGTTACCACCCCTGACCCACCAAGAAATACTAAATCCAAGTTTCGGGCCGGCGAGCCTTTCTCTCGAGAAGAGAGGGAGAGAAAAGAAAGGACATGGTCCGTTACGCTAGCTCTGCTCTCGCGTTTGATGGAGAATTTTCGTTATTTATATAAATATCATTTATTAGTATCCATTATCTGCCACAGCATTTTGTGTGTTCACGAGTACTGTTGTATTTGACAACGATCAACGGGAAAATAACTAAAGAAATTAATTGAATTGAATGCAGCAATCAAAGTAATTCTCACTTTGCTTTTCGATAACAGATTATCAAATCATTTCCAATACAATAAAAATGAATTTAACTGAATACAAAATTCGGCATCAAATTAACTCACATTTCGTTTTTCGAAAATTGATCATTTAAATCACTTTCAACGATTGATTATGCTCATCAATGTGAACAAAACCAGCAACTTTTCTCTTCTTCTTAATTTCAAATAGGCCACAACGCAGGATCTTGGACTCAACTATGGCATTCTTCTTCAGGGGGACCGGTTGTTTATACTCACAAAATTTACAAACATTTTCGTGTGTTTCGGATAAAATCTCGAAAATTCAATTCGAAAACAATAATACACAACAAGAATAAGGTTTTTTATTCATTTTCTTTGCTATTGGTTCTTGCCTCAATGTCATGTGACCATTGTTTTTAATTTAATTTTTCAAAATAAATAAAGCCTGCTGCGATAAAAATGAACTTTACGTGCATTTCTTACGGAAATGCTTTGACTCGTCTGGGTTCGAAGCAAGGACGAAGTGTCACCATTCTTTACAATAGAAACACTTTTGTAAATCATATTTCGTATATATATTTGAATGCAATGTTCTGTAAAAATTTCAAGGCAATCGACCGAGTAGTTTTCGAGTTTTGCAGCCACAGACACACGCAGGCGCAATTTTTATATATAACATATGTGCATAATTCGGTGGATTACTATAATTTGATTGCTTTTAGAAACCTTTCGTTTAACTTTCCCAATTGAAAAGCGTTCTATTATCAAGAGAAATAACTAAGGAATAAACTCAAGGAAATAAAAGTTCCACAACTTCCACACAAAAAGTCGTGTAACTTTGACGAAGTTGTTTATTTCCTTATGTTTAGTTACCTATGAAGTTCCTCAAAGTTAAAGCTCATCCGTTTGACTTAAATAAGAAATATTTTTTTCTAGAATACTGTATCCCGTTACTCTCATGACTCCTATAGACTGTGTATTCCATGACTTTGTAAAATTAAATTATCCTTATAACAACACCGTAGAAAATTTATACAATTAGCTTCGACGCTTACTAGCACCATCTTCAACATTTACATAAATATGCGATCCTCCATATGGCATGTGCCTGGAAAAAGAAGAAAGAATAAGAGGGAACAAAAGTGTGACCTGCAGGTGAAAGGGTAGAATTCCTGGAAAACTGTTAAACAGGACAAAACCAAATAGGTGGTGGAGAAGGGCAAGATAAACCTTTCGTTGCCAAAGGGGAATGGAAAGGAAAAACTTTCTCGTTGGGAGAAGAGTATTTGGGTTGCAATTTGCTTGATTCATTTTGATGCTATCTAAAATAATATGTCCGCTAGTCTTCTCTGATATATGTATAATTTTTAGCTCGCAATTAGAAGAATGACTCGAAGAATTAAATCTCTCATAAAGTGGGACTGCAGAGCGTCAGATTTGATATTTTGTATGTTCTTCAGCCTATAACTTACGAGATCTCACTGTTTATCTGATGTGGATTGAATGAAAATAATCATAAATCACTTGATGAAACCACTGTCCTAAAAATTGGATCCATGGATTCCTTATCGTTTCAAAGTAATGGCTTCCAGTAAATACTGTAGTAAAAGGCCAGCGGTAGACGTCCTTTTGGTAAAATTCTCGAAATATTATTTCTTAAAAGTTACTCCTCTCGTATTTTTAGCTATTTACTGATCCACCAATCAACTCCGAAGTGTATTAAAATTTATTACGAAGTTCTCAGTAATTTAAGAAGACCATCTTTTATTTTATCAGTTATGAAAAATGATAAGAGCGCTATCCGTAGAATTGTCACTTTTGCATGACAATGGGTCAATCAACCTCTAACCAAATTTAAGACTTACATAGCTAGGGGTATTAATTATTAGTACTCGACGCAGGATGAGCAAGTAATTGCGTGTGTGTTACAGTAATGACGATTATAACTGTGTTCAAATACGTATTTAAATGATATCCTTATTTTGTATTTTATAAACGAGGTGAGATCGACTAGCAAATTTTATAAGTGAATCAAGATGAGTTGAACATTTTGGCTATCATCAACACTGAGATTAAAAATGTATTCACTTGCTTTAGGTTGTTTTTTATATTAATTTTAAAGGTTCTTAAAATCTACGAAACAAATAACTGTATCTATCATTTAATGGGATAAAAGAATTGAAAACACTATACATTCAATGATAGTAATGAAAAAGTACCAAAGGAACGCCAGTTTACGCAAATAGCTATTTCTTAAATTTTCCCGTTTTGTTGTTGATTGATTTGTAAGGATATCCCGAAGGTTTATGAAAATCATTGGTTAGAAGAAATAGCGAAAAAAGCCTGAAAAGATGAATGTAAATATTGAGAACATAATTTTGGAATTAGAATGTTCCGAAGCTTAAATTTCTACGGGAGTGAACTTTCTTTGGTTAATATATGTTTAATTCTACTTCTGAAAGCAGAGACGGTCCGAGACATGGGCAGTCTGGTAGACCGTCCACAGCGTTTGTGGGCTCTTCTCTGATCCCTTGATCAGTAACCGCTCCATTGAAGACCCTTTCTCTCACCCCCACGCAGAAGCTCCCTTTGTTTTCTTAAGAAGGAAGGTATGCTTGGTACCGATTAACCGTTATGTAGACAAAAACATTAAAAGCAGACGTAGCACCAAAAGGTGGGCTTGCCACAGAGATCCTTAGCAATAGATTTAAATGTATTTTTCATGCATGAGCGTTTACGTGCAAATATTAAGAATGTAGTTGTAACAGATTTAAGTTGTTGGCTCATACCTTTTCCCAATGTTGAAACTCTTAATCGTTTTAGTATTTTAAAATGTTTGACGGAGAAGGTTTAAATAAAGGAATTAAATAATTACAAGCATATTATTCAATTCTTTTTGCGCTTTGCTCGACTTTGCATGACTAGTCCTTCTAATTTCATTATCCAAAAGAAATTTTCGAGTGTAAAATATTAAGCAGTTTGTTAAGAGACTACAGGTTAGATAGCAGTGAGTCCAAAATGATCAGAGCCCTCCGCTGGGTATCTTATAAGACTATAACTCTGTAAAGACAATAATTATTAGAGATATTCCTTAGCTGTGATTTGCATGACGAAATACGCAACGACGTGATCCCTATTCTCAGCGATCGTTATTTATAAATTATTTAGATAGTTGAGTGTATCACATTCTCTGCAATAAGCCTTACGGAGGCTCGCGGATAGTTAATTTAAATGTATTTCTTACTTAACTATCTTTCATAAATCTGCAACACCATTATTATATTTATGATATACGTTTTTTTCTAATTTTTCCTACTTCAGTTGACCTAATTTACAGTAGTTCATATTCTCTTAATTATCGTATCATAATTAAGTATAATCTTTACGAAAACGATCATCCTGCGTGCATGTGGAGCATTAACTGAAATAACCAATTTCATTCTAAATCTGCATTGATGGAAAATATTATGTTAGGAGGAAATATGAGCAGCCAAAGTAATTCATTTCCAATATTATAAGAAGAAGAGTGAATTACGCATGAGATTCGAGTCGATTTAACGAAATACGAATTTAATTCTTTCATAATAAAATACTGCTTCTACCGCAGCAAAAGCAATGACTTTTAGCGAGTATTTGTAAAATATGTATCATCACAAAAGCCTTCAAAACGTGCCAGGCATAAAGAGGAAGACGAAAAGCACGCTCAAAACAGAGAATCTGAAAGACTCGCCCTTCTCGAGTTATGCTGGTTGCATTTTAGGTGGTAACTTTTTTATGCTGTTAGCTGTACATAATCAGCTACTTCTGGTTTATCAGTATTTCACAAATAACTCCTAATCAACCGGTGATACAAAAATATGTTTAATACAAAATTTATAGTAAATTACATTTGCAAAAACTTTTAGAAGTAATAGAATATACCTTAATATCATATTTATGGAGATAGTTTGCAAAAACGGAAATGCAGCGAAGCAAAAAGCTCAACTTCCGGTTAACCGATTTACTCCAAAAACTAATCAACTCTGATCGCACCCACCAAAATACTATATATGAATTTTGGTATTGATAAGACAAATATTTTTTAGCTTAGAGCGCCCACAAGCACAGACATCATTCCGAAAATGGTCAAAACGTGTTCTAGGGACCCCAAAACATGTATTTCCGTTGAAATCTCAAAGTCAATTTTTTGCATGAAAACAATACTTCCTCTATACTACGTATATGAAGAAAGTAAATAAGGATTGAAAATAATCTTTAAATTCGCAGAAATTTATCCATATAGCATCGAACCCCAGTCTTCCTGGTGATACTTACTATGCAGCACAACAGAAGATCACCATCTCTAACTAATGTGAAAACTCAAGCAGAAATATTTGCTGCCTCAAACTGCCTCAAACAACGTCCTTTGTGTACATAGTGTGTACATAGTATGCGAAAGAAAAAACTGTATTCGGTTTACTAAATCAAACCTCAATACTTACAAAAAACCTTTTTGTATTCAGGACTGAAATTGTACTGTGGTTTACCAAATGAAAATAAAAGCTTTTCTAAGTGTAACTCATTTCTAAAAAAGTCTAAACATTGACTGTTAGATCACAAAGAAATTGATGTTTTTTTTAATTTTTGAAAGATTCTTTGATCATTTTTGTACTTTTTAAATTTTCTTTCCTTTCTCTTTATGTTTTTCTCAATTTTTGTTGCATAGCCTTTCCTTTGCATTAATACGTCACTTCATTTTCCTTATATTTGTATTATGCCATCATAATGTTATCGTAAAAACACACGTCACTATTCTAAGATAAATAAGTGCTTTAATGTATTTCTATGTGAACACAAAACGTATTGTGCATTGTTGGTGTCGACAATACAGGATATCCTTAGTTGGAACCTAAAGCTCTAGTATCTGATAAAATTATGAAAATTATATGTATTAATTTTGTATACAATATTTAGAGCTAATAAAATACATTCATTCAATTATTTACAATTTCATATTTTACCAACATAGATTATCTTTAGAATGTTTTGTACCAACTCAATCTCAAAGTGACGACTGTTTTAACACAAACAACTTGCGACCGCTTGGGATTTTCACTGGTGAACTCTATTTTTGCTTATTATAACATTTACAAGGAATTTTTCACTTATTTTGTCTTAAACTTTATTAGACACATTCCAATTTCAGAACTAATAGACATCAAGCTATTTTGGTACTCTCTGAACGCATGTAAATAAGTAAAGGTGAATAATAATATTCTTTACTAAAAGTTGTTTACTTCTTAAATTATTCCTCTTAAATTATATTATTACCTAAAGTTTAGTAGTCAGAAATAATATGTAATTAGTTCAATTCACAGGGGTAGTATTGCTATCTCCCTCTAGCACCCAAAAGTGAAGCCAAAAAAAAGGGCAGATTGCGCATTTAGCCACGCTGATGAGAACTTTTCGTACCTTCCTATACTAATGCATTGTTTTTTCGTGATTTTGTGGCTTTGATACTGAGTTATCAAGGTTTGATTGAGTAAGTTGAATGTTTAGGAACACAAAATGTAGTTTGACCAATGTGCAACACGAAGCAATTTTGTTATTTTTGCGTTTCTAAAGGTTTTATAGGTAAATAAGCAGGGGCTTGTTTCTGGCTGCAGCATGCTCAATTGCTGTGCAACAGAACAGCTGCCCACATAAAATGTTCCAAACTAGAATGCATGCATCTTCCTCAATTTTATTATTTCATTCATTATCTGAACTCTATGAAGCAGAACGAACGTCTTTATTAATCCGCGGCATTTAAATGAATATTTCATTTTGCTCTCGGCTGCATCTGCAGGTCTTGCATGGTATAGAAGTTCTCGTATTCGTCATTTTAAAAACTTCTACTGCATTGAGCCCCATTATGATTTAGAACAAACATTTGCACAAGCAGAAAATCTCTAATTACCCTTGAAAGCTATTTTAATGTATGATAGAGTAGCTTTATCTCATTGCGGTAAACGATTTTTAAGGAATTTTGTGCCACACTTGGTATTGGTCAATTAAAACCTAATAGGGATTAATGCATTAGAATTAGAATATACATAAAATTAACATTATAATAAGCAACGAGGTTTTAATACAGTTTGCGGGAGATTGGCAGATGATTTGTTCTCAGTAACGCTCTAGCAGACGACACTGGCATCCGAGAAGTTTACATTGCAGGCATGGTTTATTTTCCATGATGAAAAATATCAAGAGGACTTTGAGAAAATAAATCGAACAACATCGTTAAGTAAAAGGTTCGTTCAAACTATCTCAGTCTATGTCATAGGATAGACAAGCTCCTGAGTCCCGTACGAGAGTAAAATAAAACCCAAAAAATACATGTAGTTAAAGGGGAGCCGGAGAAAAGTTCTCACCAGCGTGCTCAGGATTGCGTTATTTTTGGCTTCACTTTTCTGACAATAGACTCCTCCTGTGGTTCAATTAATTTTACAATTTTGGCCAGAAATCAATCTGTTGTATGGAATACAACTAGCCACTGTTGGCATTATGATCACAGTCGTGACTATTGAAATGTTAATACAAGCAGTAAAGTAATAATTGAAGGAAAGTTGGTGGATAACTCTTACCCTCTGTGTGTCTTTGAATGCCCTGAGCAGAAGTCGGACAAGATGGTGGATAGCTCCATGGTCACGCAATGGCGCGTGGTTGGCAGGGCAGAGCGAGGTTCCGAATCAGTCCAATACCAGCTTTGACCAGAGGCCAATGAGAGGGTGGATGCAGCAACTTTACGATCGCCTGCAGGCCGTAGTTCAAGCGCACTGCATTCTGCGCCATCTCGCTCTCAACGTGCCTTGAAGTCAGGTGACGCAGGGCACAAACCTTGGGTAAAGAGAAAGTTCACATTATTGTTAAACATCTTTTAACCCTCGAGCAGTCACGCCCCATGGCGTTACATAAGCAGTCGCACCAGCGTACTCCGGAGATTATTTTTTAAACATTTTCTTCAAATCAGAAGATTTCGGTAAATTTATATTTTATAGCCAATATACAATAGTTTAAGCCATGAAAATCGATTGATGGCATTTCTTTTTTAATAGATTTTTAATGATAAACGGAATAAGTCACGCTTTAACATTTTTAAATGCTTGAAACCTTCAAGGAAATAACTTATCTATAAAGTTGTGCACAAACCTTCAAAGTTCACATTCATTTATTATTACTCAGAAATGGTCTTATTATCACGAAAGAATTACTCCTCTTTGCAGTAAAATATTCAGTTGAACTTGGGCACGGGGTGCGCCAGCGCGACATGAGCTTCGAAAGAGTCTCTTTGTTGCAGTAAATTGAACCCAATTTATGCGAAACTCAGGTGGTACATAGAGAACATTATTGTAGGAAGACTTGAGGTACACAGAATGATTAAAACAAAAGATAGAAAAGTTACAAAAGAAAATGTATAGCACAGGTGCTCCAAGGTTAAACTATACAAAGTGTGTTTTAAAAATAACAAGAATCTTTCAGAAAGAATTTCATTAATTCATCTAGAAATCATAGTTAAAGTTAAATTTTCATTCATTTATAAACTCCAATATTGATTCTCCTGATTCAGTATTTAGTAAGGATGAGTCAGTTCCTAAATTTTTCCGGTTCTTGATACCAGTTCAGTTCTTACCCTTCGGTTCCTGGTTCTCAGTTCCAACAAATTCTCATATTTTCCGAATGAATGGAAAGTTCCAACAAACAACCACAAGATCTGAATGACAAATAAACCAGAAAGCACAGTAAATTTATGTAAGTTGCAAATACAGAAAACTCCGTTTACATGAGGAAACATTTCCGAATGCACCTACCCCACCCTACGAATACCATCACGACCCATTACTTATTTGCTTGTGACACCTCTTCATGTATGTACAGTCCTGGCCAAAATTAACGCATCACCGGCCGTAAGGATCGCTAGGGAGGTGCTCCGTTAATTTTGGCCAGGAGTGTACGTTATGGTGGTCCTTATTTATAATGGAAAATATTTTTTGAGAAATTCTTTCGGGACCTCCCCTAAAGTTGCTCCATATGGTTGGAAAATAAATTTTGTAAAATATTATTTAAATCGGAAAATAGAAAGATGCCCCGTATCGCCCTTAAAGTTTATATTTTTCGACATTCTTGGCCCTTTTTCAGTCATCACCAATACATTATTAGACTATAACAGTGATTTTTGTAAAATATTAATTGGATCAATTAGATATCATAGTAATATATCAAGCTCAGTAGTTTTCGAGATTCAGCCCAAATAGAGAGTGTGCGTCATACAAGTGCAATCGCCGCCCATGCTCAATCTACAAATTTCGCCACTTTGTGTTCAGTCTTGTATTTACAGCTCTAAATTAATTTTAGCATAGTTTTTCTGCATTTCATAGGTTAAAGACCTAATTACACGTTACCCACTTAAAAATTTTTAGTCAAACAGTGAAAAAAGGAAGGAAAATGGCCCTCGGCACCTCTGCAGGAATGTATGACTTCTGCTGCCGTTTATCTCGTCTTGTACAACACAACTAGTTGAAACAATTGAATAAATAATTCTGTTTTTGGGAGTATTACTGTTAGTTCTTCTAGCTAAGGAAATGTAAAATCGTTCAGGTCTCAAATAAATGCATGTTAATCATGTGAACTTTGGTTTATCCAAAATTTTCGTTATCCGAACCTGCCACCGTCCCGATCATTTCGAATAAACGGGAGTTTACTTTACTGTAAAATTGTGTAATATATTTTGTCAAAATACTATTTCTATTGATTTTATATTCCTTCCTTTTCATCATAAGTTCCCAAAGTGGTCCATGCCAAGGAGTAAAAAATGAGGGTCCTAAATATCTTTTCAGGAGGCCAAAGATCCCATTTGATGATTTCTTGAAGACTGTTTCTTTATGACGAAGCGAGTGTTTTACTTACAGCTGGCTCTGTGATTTCTTCCCGATCACCGGCATTCAGGATGGTGCGAACGAGAGCATCCACTCCGCCCACCTTGCAAACAGCAACCTTGTTCCTCTGGTTATTGCACGTTAAGTTGGAGAGGATTTTAGCGGCGCAGGTAACCATATTCACGTCCCCAGATGCCAGCAACTGCACCAGACTTTGAAGTAGTCCTTCCAGACCATCCTGAAAGGGAACAATAATAAATTATAAGTAAATCTATTCCATCTTAAAGAGAATAAAAACAAATTTTACAAAAATTTAGGTACCCCATAGGTAATACCCGTTTCGGGGTTACCATCAAACTATAATACACGGATGGCTGGAGCTGATACATACAAAAAACATTTTAAAAATGTAAGCGATTTAACAAAAAAGAAAGAATACGTTTGTGTGTTCTTTACACTTGCTCTTAAAGAAAAAAGTAATACCTGTAAATTTTACAAAAAAAGAGAGAAAAAAACTAGATACATGTTTATAACAATAATAAGAATAATAATACTATTTCTATCAAAATAATATAATTATAATAACCAAAAAATTATCATATTCAAAAAAATCTATCAACATTTTCATTTGATAATAACCACGAATTGACTAACTGAAGAAACTAATAACAACGTTTCTCATTTTTTATTTCTTTCGGGAAAAAATTAAAAATTTTTGGTCCAATATAAACAAAAGACCTTTTAAAAATAGTCAATTTCGGTTTAATTAAATGTACATTTCCTTTCCTTAAATTATAATGAATTGAACTATCAGAGATAGTTGGCTTATTTCCACTCATGACAAAAAACAATTTCAAAACCTTAAACATATACAAGTGTTCTAATAGGAGCAATGTTAAATTTACAAATAATGGATATGAATACTCAAATCTATTTTTAGGCAGATTATTCTGATAATACTTTTTGCAGGATTGATGCAGACTTAAACGTATTTTTATATGCACTTCCCCAAAATTGTAATACAGGTAATACGGTACACATTCATTACTGCATACTTTATTATATATTGTAAGGGTACACGCTTGTTTTGCACGTGAAAGAATAATACTGAATGATCGGACGAGAGGTTGTCATCAGGGGGATGAAAAGTGTTCATTTGTCATAGTTTTGTCCTCCGCAGGCTTTTCCCGTACTGAGGGAAGGACGCAACTGGAGCCAATAGTAGCAATGAAGAGGTGTTTAGGCCTCTCGAAAAACAGCCAATTTTGAATTTCCACTGTGCAAGATGTTTGTCTACGGTGGTTAGAACATGGGTGATTTCAAATAGCAGCGTACATTTGTGAGATTACGTTGTCAATATCCCCGTCGACGAATAATTTTTCTACTGGAAAGATTAAATGTATTATTCAGCAAAATGAAATGGCGAGTTAAAGCAGCAGATAGTTATTCCTGACTGTGGTATTGAAATTCATTAAGTATTTACTAAAAACTGTAATTTTGAGACCGAATAAAAAAATAGATAAATAAAATCGGTTCGGTTTTGAACCAGCAAACTTCTACTTCATTGCCGGAAATGATATTCATTATGCCACAGTATCGGTGTCATGCTTAGCTGATATTTTGCAATTAACTGCAATTAGAAATTGACACTGATTTTTAAATTAACCCTTTCAATACGGCAGCCATAGCGGCGATTTTTACGCATTTATAATGATATAGCCCGCATATATGAGAATGAAATTAGATTCCACCGTGGTTAACGGCAGACTAAAGGAAAACCTTTCCGAGTATCGGGAGCGTTCCCCCACTCATTTAAAACTGATGGGCATGAGCGTCCCGGCACGCTCTCCGTACCTCGGAAAGGAACCGGAGAGCATGCCGGCAAGCTCGTTGTAGTGAAAGGGTTAATTTTACAAAGAAACTAGGAAGTGTTTGTTTAAACGGTTTAAACAGTATAAGAGTAGTTACAATATGCCGAATACAATATATAATAGTATATTCGCCTAGTACAATATACAGGCCATCTGTTAAACTTCAGCAAAAAGAATTCGTCCCACCTTATGGAGAGTCGCTCCCGTGGTTGTCATGTATCTTTTCTGTATTTCGACTGTCATTTGTTTTGTGTTTTGGGAAGTGCGTGAGAGGGAATTGGAGGATGAAAACCCCTGGCGAGTGCATTGGAGGACATTCGTGGGAGAATGCATAGAAGCGGCGGTGAAAGTGACCCGAATCAACGGCCGTCGGAAAAAAGGGAACAAGGACACAAGGACTGGGAGAGAGGGCCAGTTATGTGTGCGCTCGTGAGGAGGGACTCAGGGAAAACGGAAATCCAGGGCAAACCCTTTTGGCAGACAACGAGGACTTGCCATGGTATAGTAAATACCCCGAATCCCCCCGGATATCCTCCACAACTTCACGTTTCCTAGTGCATCCGCCTTTTTATTCCCCCAGTGGAAGTGCCGTTCCAAACCTCGGGACCATCCGCAATTTCGAATCCATCCTTCAAGAAGCGAAGGGACTAAACGTTCGACCGTGCTGCATTCAAACTGGTCATTGTAAAGCAGCCCATTTTGTAATTTTTGTATTCCTATTTCTTATCTTTATTCTTTCCCCATACATGTTTCATTACGACTGATCATCCCCCATCCGTCATTAGCATTAAGCATTAAGTCATTATTTTTCTGTCCATGTTATTTTTTTGGTACGAAATATTTTTTTTCTTTTCTCATTTCAGTACTTATAATTACAATAAAATTTATGTTAATATAATCGGATGGTTAATGGTAATTATAACGGGGTTTTACCGTTATTTTTTTCAGGTAGAATTTTAAGGGTCACCATCCTAATCCGGACCCTTCCCAGCTCGGGAGCGCCCGGCCCCCACAGCAGGGTGGACCATAAAATTCAAAACAATTTAAATGAGCAACAATATATTATCTTCATCGTCTCACTCATCCTAAGAGATTTACAAGCATCTTTCGATTGACATTCTACGATGAAAATTTAGATTTTTCGTGATTTTCAAGAAATTACCTGTTGACGCACGGAAATGTTGCTCAGTCAGATAAGCAAGAGTTTTAAATATTTCAACGGGGGCTGGGTTGGGTTGGGGGAGGATTTCTAGATTTTTGCTAGAAATCCCTCTCCCAAACCCATCTCCGGGGCAAAGTTGCCGTGTGTCAACGGGTAATTTCTTGCAAAATCACAAAAAATCTTAATTTTCATCGTAGAACGTCAATCAAAAAATGGATGTACATCTCTTTGGACGAGTGAGAGGACAAAGATAATAAAATCTTGCTCATTTGAATTTTTTATAACTTTTTAAATCATATTCCATGCGGTCAGTTTTTTTATGGTCCCCCCTGATGGGAAGGTCGGGTGCTCCCGAGCTAGGAAGGCGAGCTAAGGAGCCCGGATTAGGACGGAGACCCTCAAAATTTCGACCTGAAAAAAATGTAACGGTACAACCCCTGCATAACTACCATTATTCAGTGTATCTCCGCAATGCAAATTTCCTTTCCTTTCGTTTCTTTTGACAAAAGCATGACAAGGTGGATTACTTGATCCCTTCTCATTCCTTCAACTGAGGCTGGTCGGCAGCAGAGGTTTCGTATGGCACCCTGTCAATAGAAAACTACAAACCTCTGATCTTATCGGGGGAAACGCTATAAATATCGGTGATCCGTCACAATATTAACTTATAAATCCCCAATATTCACTTCCTAATCGGGGCATAGTAGAATGGAACAATTATATTAGTATTTATTATAAACCTTGCAAGTGGACAGTCGTCCGGTGGCAATGTCAAATATATATAAAGACAATAAATAAAAAATATATAAAGACAAAAGGAAGAAGATTATAAAACATATAGCATTCCTCTGCTGTACCTTATGTTAACAACCAATTAGTAACACATTTAGTAATTAAAGAAGTAAGTATTGTGAGTGAATATATTGTTGACAATTTGAAAATTATTTAGACTCGTCCATCATCGAAATGTTTTAATTATACTTGGGAAGGGGTTAAGAATACCTTCAAATAAATCATTCTTTTGTAGTTCTGTTTACAAAAGAGTACTTCCCAAAGTTCTTTTTGGTGGTCAAACATGTATCTTACAAGATTTTTACCTTTTATAGGTAAACATGTATCTTGCATAAATCTTGGGCCATATAACTGTTCTGAATCTCCTTCCAATTTGGTTTACATGTATAAGCCCATTTCCATCAATCTGTTAATTTTCCTACGAGATTTCAGTGTAGCCCAACCCAGTTCTGCAAACATTTCAGTTACGCTGTCATATCTGTTAAAATGCCCTAATACATGTCTAGCAGCTTTACGCTGAACTTATTCTAATTTTGATATGTATATCAAATATGAGTAAAATGTAGCTTGCATACTGCAAGCAGATTGAAAACACTAATTTCATGTCAGCATCATTTCAGGACAGTCCTCAAAAGAAAAACAAAGGACTGAAAATATTCTTAAAATTTTCTGCAATTTAATCGTCTGGCATCGAACCCGGGTCTTCCTGGTGATACTTTCTATTCAGCACAACAGAAGATCACCATCCTTAACTATGTGTGAAAATTCAGGCAGAAATATTTGCTACAATTGCCTCAAACGACGTCCTACTTTTCCCATATATTCCTTCCGTGAGAAATTTGAATGTGCCCTGGTATCGAACCCAGAAACACGGTAGTACGGTCTTATCTAATTTTTTTTTTAAACTATGCTTAATATACATCTTCCATATAAGCAAGAACTTCCTATCATATCGATAAGTGAATGAAAAAATATTATGAAAAACTACCTTAATGTATTTTAAATAGTCGATTTTGCATCGTCCTATCATCGAACCCAGGATATTTTCCGTGAAAGTCATTTATGTTTTCGATAGATCATGATCATATCTATCGGCTCCTTGAGTTTATATTCTCTACCTATCCAGGAATTATTTTTTCAAAATTCCTGAAAATCAAAGCAATGCATTTAAACGGGAAAAATCGGGACTTAGGAGCCCTCTGGAATCGAACCCATGACAATGAGGTTCAAAACATCAATTTTTCTGGCAGTTACACATTAGGGCATATATGTCGTAAAAATTTCAAGTCAATGAAGCTTTTAGTTTAACCTGTGAATTTGTATCCTATCTATCTATCCATCTATATATATGAATGAATACAGAGAAGCATCTATATATAACGAGTAAAATGTAGCTTGCACACTGAAAGCAGATTGAAAACACTAATTTCATGTTGGCATCCTATCGGGACGGTCCTCAAAAGAAAAAAAAAAGGATTGAAAATATTCTAAAAATTCTCTGAAATTATATCGTCTGGCATCAAACCCGGGTCTTTGAGGTCATACTTACTATGCAGCACTATAGAAGATCACCATCTCTAACTATGTGTGAAAATTCAAGCAGAAATATTGGCTAAAACTGCCTCAAAAGGCATTCTAATTTTCACGAATGTAAATGGCTCTCTGGATTTGAACCAAGGACGATCATTGAAATCTAAAACTTGTTTTCGAAATTTATCTATTATTTATATCTATGTACTGAATTTCAAGTTTTAATATTAAAGGGAAGGGGTTCGAAATAATTCTTAAAAATCGGATCAGTTACTGATTTTAGAGACGCCTGGAGTCGAACCCAAGACACATTGATAGCTGTAAATGCACTGTTTGATTTGTAAGGACTTGATCTTATTTTATGCAAGGTTTGAAGTCGATATCATGCCGGGAAGTACCTAAAATTTGAATCCGTTATCTCCATAAGAAATGCATTGAGGAGTGCAAATGGCCCTCTGGGATCGAACCAAGGACCATCAGCGAATACGTAAAATTTGATTATGAAACATATTTATAGTCTCTAACTATATGCCGAGTTTCAAGTTCCCATGCCATCGGGAAGGGGTCCAAAAAAAATCATAAAAATCGCCAAAATGCATTTTTAACGGCCAATATTTGCCCCGACCTAGCATATATTCGAAGATGTCTTTTTGATTTTCGTTGGATATGCACGGCTCCTAGCGATCCCTCGAATTTCAACTCTCTACTTTTCCGGGAAGTGCCTCAAAACATTATCGAAAATCCCCGCCATGTATCTTTATGGGGAAAATCGGGACTTTGGGGTCTTCTGGAATCGAACCTATGACACTGAAGATCAAAATCGCAATTTTTCTGGCAGTTACACGTTAAGGCCAATACGTCGTAAAAATTTAAACTCAATCACGCTTGTGGTTTTGGATGCAAATTTGTATCCTATCTATCTATATACATGAATGAATCCGGAGAAGCATCTATATATAATAGATAGATATATTTTAGCCACCTAAACCTAATGACAGTAAAATCGGTGAAGTATCATGGACAGACTGTTGTAGATAACCACTTCCTGCAAAGAATCTTAATTCAAATAAATTTAAGATCTCTAATCTGTTAACAAAAAATCCACTGTATATTGCCGATGAATTCATTGACTGTCTATGTAAATTATAATCATTTGTAATTGTTTTTCTTTTATACAAGTTTGACTGTTTTTTAATATTCTTTAATTTATGTTTAATTGTGTTCATATATAATAGATATCCTTTTATTTTTTATTTATTGAGTTTCTTGACTCTAACTTGATAATGTCTTGAACCTCTTTCTGGGTTTCAAACTAGTAAAAATTTATTTAATAATTAAGTGACGGATACTGACCACTTTGGTTCCGGCATCTGACAGATTCCTCAAAGTCCAGAGGCAGTTCTGCACCAATCTCTGAGACGGGTCACCCAAATGCATCGCCAACGCCTGCATCCCACCGGCTTCTACAATGGCAGGCTTGTTACTGGAGCACACGGACAGCACTGTGAACAAACAGAGGAGAAATCAGTCACTCGTAATATTAACTTAACCTACTGTTAAGTCCTGAAGGTTTCTTAACCCTTTAAGTGCGTGGAAAATGTTTTGATTCCACTTGAGATATGCGTGACAAAATAAAATTCTGAAATTTGTTAATTATTTAGTTTCTACTTCTTCATATGATAGTCGTGCATCTATTAACAGCATTCTTTGCTCATGATGTACTTTTGGTAACTATTAATTTGCATTTTATCCTTTTGGAGATGCAACCATGCATTTCAAACATTAAAAGGAATACATTAGAGGATCGTTTATCCAAAGATCTAAACAAAGAACACATCCAAACAACGAACATTTCACAATAAATATGCAGTTATTTTGAATGTCACTGCTATGCGTGTTTTGCACCGATCTTTTAAAGGTGTGCACCAGTAAGTATTTATACTATATTAATTAACCTTCTAAATGGATAAAAATAAGAAGAAAAAGTGTCCAGCAGCTACTTCAAGCCATGGGTACGTCAAGAGAAAAATACAGGTGCTGATGGTCCTTGGTTTGATCCCAGAGAGCCATTTACATTCCTCAATGCATTTCTTACTGAGATAACGGATAAAAATTTAAGGTACTTCCAGGCATGACATCGACTTCAAACATTGCATTAAATAAGAACAAGTCCTAAAAAGTCATACTGTGCATTCACAGCTGCCAATATGTCCTTGGTTCGACACCAGGCGTCTCTAAAATTATTAACTATTACCATTTTTAAGAATTATTGTAAACCCCTTCCCAATAATATTAATACTTGAAATTCCGCATATAGCTAGAGATCATAGATACATTTCAAATACGTTTTAAGATTTCCTTGATCGTCCTTGGTTCGATCCCAGAGAGCCATTTACAGTGCCGTATGCATTTCAGATGGGGGTAATGGAGTCTTATTTCAGGAACTTTCTGGTATGATATGGACTTCAAACTTTGCATTAAATAAAATCACGTCCTAACAAGTTATAATGTCTATTTACATCTGCCAATACGTCCTGGGTTCGACACCAGGCTTCTACAAAAATTAAAATTGCTACAATTTTTAAGATTTTTTTAAAACCCCTTCCCAATAACATTGAAATTTGGCATGTGAATAAAGATTTTAAATACATTTCATATGCTTGCAGTATGCAAGCAACATTTCCTCGTACTAATACATAGATTTTGCTACAACCCCTAAAGTATATACAGCCTGCTTCCCCATTTCACCTGTCTGAGGGAGGCTGATGAAGCAAAATGAATGTGGTCAATTTAGGGTGAAAAAGTACTACACTTTACTCCACCTTTTATCCATCACACCTGTTTCTGATTGGGTCTTTTAATTTAACAGTTTTCCTTCGTATACTTATATCACCGTAATAATGTTATAGTAAACCCTCGCTAACACGAATCTCAAGGGACTGGGTGAAGAGTTCGAGTTAAGAAAATTTGCTGTTAACCGTAGCGCTGCAAAAAAGTGCGAATGTACTTCATGATGTACTGACGTCTATTACGATGTCTACATATAACAGGGTGGCCACAGAACGGGATGTTAGAAAATCAAGGTTATTTCAAGGTTTTTCCAAGTGTACGCCATTACAGGCTTAAAATTTTGAAATTCGAAAAAGAGTTTTTCGTGACACACCCCTATATACACTTTTGCGAATATATTTATTACTGCGGCGCAATTCCCACAGGTGAATCGGTATTCCCATAGCTACTTGCACCATACCTTTGAGAACTCTGGAGGTGGTCCAGAGCAGCTTCTCGTAGTCGTACGAGCGTAGAATTCTGACCAAATCCACGGATCCTTGGGATGCAAGGATGATCAGCTTGCTCTCCTAGTTGCCATACGCAAGGATCTGCAGGCAGTCTGTCACTATCGCCAGGAACTTGACATTATTCCTCTGAAGAAGTGTCACCATTTCTGCAGACCGCCAGCGAGACGCACTGCCATTTTCGAACCTTGCTGATGCAGCAGAAGATTGTGCAGTGTGGTGATGGCGTAGAACAGCACCGACTCCAATGGAGAACTGCAACGGAAGGCTCAACTTATACCAATCACCTTATAACAAATACCAAGAGAGAGAGCTCAGGATGAAAAAAGAATTACGGGTGAATTTCCTGCTTAATTTACAGGGAAAAGTATGTATTGGTGAACTGGTCGGGGGGTTGAGATGGGCGATTCGGAGCAGAGAATACCAAAAACGGAATTATTCATTCAATTGTTTTAACTAGAAGTGTTATACATGACGAGATAAACTGCAGCCAAAGTCATAGATTCCAGTGGAGGCGCCACTTTCCTTCCTTTTTTCACAGTTAAATTTAAAATGTTAACGTATGTAACGTGTAATTAGGTCTTTAACCTATGCTATGCAGAAAAACTATGCTAAAATTAATTTAGAGCTGTAAATACAAGTCAGAATACAAAGGGGATAAATTCGTAGATTAAGCGGGGGCGCCGAGTGCACAGTAGAGATGGGCCATTGGGAGCAGAGAATCGATTCAGCGAAATCGATTCGAATCGGTTTTCATGAATTGATTCACTTTAAAAATCGTATTAACAAAATCGATTCGAATTGTCTAGTATCGGAATGAATTATGATAAAATCAGAATCATATTTATATTGTAATAATATTGGTATCGAATTTTTGGAATTCTATTAAATATTGAAGTCACAATGAGAATTGATGAGGAGTGATGAGAATTCTTGAACCGCGATTTGGGATACCTGTTACTGTTGCAAATTACTAGTATAAAAAGTCCTAATTAACACAGTGAAAATGTAGTACATACGAACATTTACATATCGTTAAAAGGAAGAAAGGAAATAACAACAGATAATACTAAAAAACGATGTATATTTATAGATTAACATAAAGGACTGCATGAGAGTTCCAGGAATTGGATGCAAAGGATATTCTTCATTTTCGTCATCTAATCTCAATCCATTTATATTGATGAATATCAATACTGAATAATGTAAATTACTTTATAACTATCCTTTACATAGCTTTTTAGGTTAAATACCATGACATAATTGTCATGGCTAGTGCTTCTGCTACAACAATCAGCGGTACTGCGAGTAGTGCCATCTCGTATCCTATTTTTGAAAATAATTCCATCCAAATAGTCCAAATCATATTAACTGGAATACTACGGTACTGCCATCTGGCATCCCATATTTACAGATGAATCGATTCACATTGAATTGCATTGGAATCGCCCACCATTATCCGAGGGCAATTCGTACCTGAGGAATATATCTCCCGACAGATTGGCAAGTGGGGAATTGATCCCCTGTGCTGATGCCGACCCAACCCAACCCCACCCCCAGGTTAATTTATTTTAACTTTAACCAGTAATCAGGGCATGTAGATTAACATAAGACTGAATAACAGTAGTACAACATCACCACGGACTCATTCATTCTCTCAGACTTGAAATTTGAACAATAGTTTCCTTTGTTTATCCTATTTTAAATAAAAAGTACTAGCAGTTGCCTATTGCCTGCTCCGCAGGCAGGTTAGTTCCCTTATGTTTGATGGGGCAGCATCGAAAGGTATTCGAGGCCTTCGTCAAAGATTCCGAAAAAGTAGATAATGTCAGAGACCACAAAGTCGGGACCTCACCCTCAGCAGTGAGATCAACTGATAAAGACTTAACTATGTTAAATGACGCGCAAGCGATAGGTAAGCGGCGTTCGTCATCCCAAAAGAAAACGTCTCCCATTGCCCTCATTTTCCCGATTTTTTCAGTTTTTCACCCGTTTTGCACCTCTTAACTCAACCAAAAAATTTAAATTTTTGCACGCCTGTGCGTGCAGGCCGTCCGCCTCCAGCGCACTAAGAATCGTTGCGGGAGATTGAATTTAGACTCAGATTTTGCTAAAAGTGTTACATCCCTTTTTTGAGGACAGACGGACGGACACGATTCTGTCTTAATATATATAGATCATAATTACCACTTTCCGTTTATTTATAAAATTTACCAATAATCAGGACACGTAGATTAACATAAGACTGAATAACAGTAGTACAACATTAGCATGGGGGACCAATTCCCCGCGTATCTGTCGGGATATTAATTCCCCATGTACGAATTCCCTGCGTACGAATTCCCCGCATACGCATTCCCCCAGACCAATTCACCGGCCACGGTATTATATGCCATCAATTACAGTATATACTGTATTTCCCGGCCTATAAGACGCACTTTTTTTACTCCAAAACATGCTCTAAAATCAGTCTGCGTCTTATGCGCCAATGGTATACGGGTATAACTCCGTCCTATAATAAGCAAGCCAATTTGCCGGGATAAATGCGCACCATTATGTATTTTTTACCGTATCAGGCATTGAAAATAGTTCAGTTGATTACAAATTTCGATAATAACGCTTTTTCGATTAAGTAGTAAGGAATTCAGTTTTAATATTTCGATGACAGAACTTCCTATTCAAAAATTCAAAGGTAAATCGGAAATGCATACAATGTAGCACTTTTTGTTTAATCTCGCATGTGGTGCTGCTGCAAAACTTATACACATTGGGCTAACGGAGATGTCATCCCTATGCTAATAGATTGTATCTCTCGCGATAAAGAGTTTACCGGCACTCAACCTTATGTAACAAAGTGTGAGTTTTTTTCGTAAATTCTAACCTGAATCATCAAGGTGCGTCTTATGCACCGGTGCGTCTTATAGGCCGGGAAATACGGTAACAGGATAAGCATCTGTTATTGCATTACATGTAGGTTCTACCTTCTGGTAGAAATATAAATTTCTTCATGCAATCTTCAACAGCCGTCGCAGATCTACTGACATCCTCCATTGCTTCTCCCTTCCCGTACCTTTGTGCAATTCTAACCTCATTCACAAACGTTGTTTCCAGCTTTCAATCTTCTATCCCAACACTTTTCAATTCCCTCAACCCTACCCTTGATCTGTTTTCCCCAATTAATTCATTCTTTTCTTTCATTCATTGCTCATGAATGAAAGAAATTCCCTTGACGAACCTTGCGACTCCACCATCTCAAGGTCAATCCTGCTTCGAGAGGTTCCCAAATTGCACAGCATTACTTTTAAACCAGTCTTTGACTATAATCGATTATACAGATCTATACAGATGACATTTAAAACCGTGTAATTTTGCTAAACAAAATCTAAATAAACAACCGTCTCCTATATATTACAAGAGTTTGAAACTCTTAGGTTAATGTTTTATAGGAAAAATATTAATTATATAAGTTACTGTAATTTTGGTACATGTTTAAACATTTTATTAAAATAATACTTAATGGAAAAAGATACTTTGTTTAAAAAAGCAAGAATCATTTATGAACGATGATAAATTGAATTAGTTGATTTACTATTGAAAGAGATCTTAAAAATTCAGAGAATTTTGGGGTAATGTTGACACCACGCCACTCATTACCTAACTTATTTGACACAATTAAGGATTAAGGACCAAGGGGGGCTAAGAAATGTCCACCACTTTTCTTTTTCAACATTTTAAGAATTTGACCACATAATATAGCCTTATAACTTTGTTGCTTTGACAAATATAGGTTATTAAAGATAGAACTATACGTTGATGCATTTTCTAATTTTTTTTAAGCAATGTAATGAGAGCAGAAATAGGCACAAAATGACCCTCCCTTGGTCCAACCTGCGACATGTTTTTTAACCAATTATTTTGATGAATAGCTTTGCTACGCATTCTTAACTCAATTACTGTAAATTTTGTTTTAACTTCGATTTTATTTCAACAGTTAGTTCTATATTGCATTCGGGTATTTTTACTCTCTAAGTTTGTAATTATTTGACAAATTGTTATGCTACCATTTTTACTTTCTCCCTTTACGTAGTATAGAGAAAGTATTGTATTTGCAAAAAAATTCGATCTCCAGATTTCGATGGAATTAGATGTTTTGGGACCCATAGAGCACGTTTTCACTATTTTCCCAAACATGTCTGTCTGTGTGTCTGTCTGTCTGTGGTTAAAAAGTTTGTGGGATCTCTATCTTAAAAAGTAATTATCCGATCATTTTCAAAATTCATATTTAGAATTTTCCTAACAATGCCAAAAGTTGATTAGTTTTTGGTGAATATCGCTTAACCGGAAAATGCCGTTTATCCGGAACAAAATTTGTTTCTTAAATATCTCTGTAAAAATGCAATATAGGTATATACATTTACACACAAAAGTTCTAGATAATGTACTTTACTACAACTTTTGTATAAAACATTTTTTCGTAACACTGATTGTTTAGGAGTTATTCTTGAATAATGGTTAACCGGAAGTTGTTGTTTATCCAGAAATTTAAGTTTTTCATACTTATCTCTGTTAGAATGCAATGTAGGTATATACAATTACATACAAAAGTTATAGATAATGTTTTTTACAACAAATGTTGTATGAAACATTTTCCTGTAACACTCATTGTTTTGGAGTTATTTATATATTACCGACATAGGCTTCTGTTTTCAATAAATACGGAGAAAGTCATGTCTTGGCCACATCAGATTTTTAATTATAAGTCTATTGTAAGAAGATAAATTTATTGTCGTAATGTGCTCATAGAATAATAAATACTCGAGAAAGATATTATGAGCTTACATATTTTATCTATTAATAAATATTGTTGTTCTGGACTAAGGTTGCAAAATTTTTATTAAAATTTTATAAATTATACCTTGTTGTTGATTTGTAAGCATAACTAATGGTGACTAACAAACTTATTTTCCGAATCAGAGATTTAAAGCCAGACCATAGAGATGAAGCCTTATCATGTTTTTTTTAGTTTGAGTTTTTTAAATGATAAAAATTCCATTATTTTCATTAGTACAGTACAATTTTTAGCAACAAAAATCATTGTAAGAAGTTTTTAAAAATTCAAGAAGGAAATTGCTGAAGATATATATCCTTTCATTAGTATTTTATTGAAAAAAATCTGATGTGGCCAGCACATGACTTTCTCCATATATAAGATGTAAATATTTATCTACCACAGTAATTTCGAACTCTATATTCCATCTAAACTTGGAAGATGAGTGATTAATTCATATATTATTATCTTTTACGTCACAAACATTATAAATAATGTTTTTCGGGACATGCTCGATGAAGAACGATGAATTTGGCCTTTCACCCATAGAGCCCAGAGCGCCCTCTAAGTACATAATCAGCAACTTCCGGTTTATCAGTATTTAATGAATAACTCCTAAACAATCAGTGATACAAAAATATGTTTCAATCAAAAGTTATAGTTAATTACATTTTATAAAACATTTATAAATAATAGTATATACCTAAATATCATATTTATGGAGATATTTTGAAAACCGGAAATGAGCTTTGAAGAATGAAGATCGACTTCCGGTTGACCGATTTACTTCAAAAACTAATCAACTCTAACGACTGTAATAAAAGTACAATATATGAAATTTGGTGTTGATTCAACAAATAGTTTTCATGTTAGAGCGCCCACAAAGTACATAATCATCTTCTTCCGGTTTATCGGTATTTCACGAATAACTCCTAATCAACCGGTGATACAAAAATATATTAAATACAAAATTTATAGTAAATTACATTTTCTAAAACTTTTATAAGTAATAAAATATACGTATATATCATATTTATGGAGATATTTTGAAAACCGGAAATGAGCTTTAATGAATAAAGCTCGACTTCCGGTTGACCGATTTACTCCAAAAACTAATCAACTCTGACAGCACACACCACAGTACTATATATGAAGTTTGGTATTGATACGACTTATAGTTTTTACGTTAGAGCGCTCACTGTCACACACACACACACACACACACACACACACACACACATACACACAGACATCATTATGAAAATGGTCAAAACGTGTTCTAGGGACCCCAAAACATGTATTTCCGTTGAAATCTCGAAGTCGAATTTTTTCATGAAAACAATACTTTCTCTATACTTCGTATATGGAGAAAGTAAAAAAAAACGTTGGACCCTTCAAAGGGTTACTGTAAATCAAATTTAATTATATTTTTATTATGATTCTGAATAATAGTTCAAATGAAGATTGGAAAAGAATTGTTAGCTTGATAAATGACATTCTTTCAATGATATAATGTTTCACGATCATTTCTACATTTAGAATAATAAAAACAGATTAGATTTTAAGCCAATATTTGAAATCCTGTTACTTTCTGTGCCTTCATGTAATAGTATCATTTTTAGCAACAAAAAAACGTTGGACCTTTAAGGGTTACAAAGGGTTGGTGACGAAGGACACTCCAGTCTTCCCAACGTTCAACTTCCTCCTCTCTTTAACCCTCGAGTACTTGCGTCTGGGTCGAATCGACCTATATGAATCTTAATATTCCATATCTCTTTATTAGTGCTTTTTCACTTCTTCTTTCTCATAGTAGCTGAGTTTTAGAATGTTCTGAACCAGCCATGCATTGCATAATATATTAAATGTTATTTTATTTTTAAACAGTTTACTTTTAATACGCAATATTCCAAATTCATCACCCAAATACTCAGCGTCAGGAATATTGAATTTTTACTGAATATTTTTGCTATTTAGTTTGCTTGTCATTTTAATAACCAGGTTAACCATTAATATGGCATCATCACTAATTAATTAAAAATTTATTCACTACATTTTGAGACAATTTTCCCCTTTGGAAGATGTCGGGTCCAGCCAACGCGAGTACTGACGTGACAATTTGGGATGCGAGTACTCGAGGGTTAAGAGCAAATTTCATACCAATTCAGCAAAACACCTCACCAAGAGTTTCACCCATCTCTATGGATATTGGTTATGAGAGCGACAATTAGATGCATTACCTCAGCAATTTCACCAGAGCAGGAATGCCACCACTCTTGAAGATCGCAAGAAGTCCCTGTCTGTGATGAGAGAGGTTGTGCAGTGTACCAACAGCCCCTTTGGTGGTCTCCAAGTCGTTGCTGTTCGAGATGGCACGCACCAACACAGCAACCATCTACCGAATCACCGAGAGAAGAGTTAGCAGGCGAAATGAAGGTGGGCAGACATATATTAGGAGGCGGAACGTAACGAATAAAATAAAAACACATTTACCATACTACAATTCATGCTATTATACATTTGGGCGCATCACGAAAAACTTTCAAAAATTCAAAAAGTTGTCACTACGGTCACATGTTTACGCAAAAACATTTTAGACAAATTGAGAAATATTAATGTCTCCAGCAACAGGCCTTAAGTTTGATTTTTTTGTCAAAAACGTAGACACACTTTAAAAATCATAAATACAAAGCAAATTTTAGTTTACAAGTACAAAAATAAAAAGTTTAGAATGTTAATGAAAATAAAAATTATATCCGCCATGCAACATCCCTCTGGGATTAGCAGTAAAATGATCATTTCTTTGCAAATTTAAGGTCTAAATTGTTGACCATTTGATTTACTTCTAGTGTACGTTTTCATTTAGAAATTTCTTATAACCATAGAAATAAAAAGTATTCCAAATAATATAATTCTTTTTACATTGTAAACTAAACACTGTTGTACCTGAATACAAAAATTTGCTTTGTGTTCATGTTTAAAAAAAAATAAAATCTTTATTTTTGAAAATAAAAACTTTAGATCTGCTGCAGGAGACTTAAATACATTTCAATTCGATTAATTGTTTTGGGAAAATACGTGACCATAGCAACAACTCTATATCGACTAGAAATTTTGAATGACAAAAAAAAGTTTTTCGAGTCGCACTATTATACATGGCCCCATACAGAGCGTTAAAGCGTTGTCTTTGCTTAGAAATAATGAAACATTGAATGTAATGATTACTCCAAAAGTAGAGCATTCGAAATAGAAAAATTAATATTCAGCAAATCCAATTTTCCCATCTTTTTTAGGCACTCTAAAAATTCAAAAATAGTACATTCGTGAAAACATTAATAGAGAGAAAGCCCATCAAGCTATAATGAGTAACAGAAGGAACACTTATGAAACAAAGTGATGAAAACAACACCAAACAACAGCAAGTACACAAAACACTTTCTTACATTACCTGAAATACGACAATGAAACAGAAATCGTAATGATATAAATGAATTGGATGCAGAAATGATAAATCATGCAAAAAATTAGGATCCCAAGCAAATGAAACGATTCAATGACGACTCTAAGATAACCTTGCAATGCATTCAATGGGCTGAACATTCCACGAGCTAAGGTTGTCTGAAACGCAGTGGTCTTGAGGGAATTATCCCTTGTCAGTCAGCTATTACTACAAAAATCCCTAATTCAGACTCATTCTATTTATGGCATAAAAGTACCTGTTGTGGGAAAAGTAAGAAACTAATGCTAGATATTAAATTTTTTCCAAAAGCGAGCCTTGAGCCTTAACTTGTAGCAATGCCTATACCCAGGCATTTACAGTAACATTAATCCAAGGAATAACTCAAGGAAAGACGGTAGTAAGCATTTACGCTCTGTGTGCTACGTATCAATTTCATCTTTATCAATCACATTACATATTTTCATTTTTAGATAGTATTTTTGTCAAATGATGTTTTTTTGGGTATGACTAGGGATGGGACAATCGATTGAAAAAACAATCGAAACATTATTCAATTGTTTTGGCATTTATTTGATTGTTTTCATTCGAATGAATTCACTCGCTTTCGTAGGAGGACAGGACGCAATAGCTGGTCAGGGGCAGTAACACCTGGCTGCCGGGATATCGGATCAGATATACATACACACACACGTATATCTATATTCATAATTCATCAGTATTACATATCTCTTCCACTAAATGGGATGATGTTGCGAGCCGCTTCTATCCTCTCCTCTTCAACGCGAATCAAGTAAACGAGTGAAAAATCTAATAAACCGAGTGAATTTATTCGACTGTTTATAGGGAGTGGAAAAAAATCGAATAAATCTATTTGATTTTTTACTCACTTCCTCTGAACGAGTGAACCACTCACTTGTAACAATCAAATACATTTATTAGATTTTTTTCACTCGCTAAAAATATTGGAATTAATCTATTCAATTTTTTTCCACTCACTAAAAACAATCGAATAGATTCACTCTGTTAGGATTGAGTGAAAAATCGAAACGCTTTATTAGAATAATTCGATCGAAGCAAACAACCGAATTATTCGATTGTTCCCACCTCTAGGTATGACTACAATATTTATCTCATTCTATTTACTATTTCATGTTTTACCTTCATAAATTATCTTTAAGATGTTTTGTATCAACTCCATATTCATTCCTTGCCTTATTTCTTTTTCTGTAAGTTTATTAAAGCTCATAATCTATCATCTCCTTCCTGTGTAACATAATTAACTGCAGAATCAATTCTCCTTTCCTACTCTCTCTTTCCTTCGAGAACAACTCGCCTATTCTCTCTGAGCACTCCATCAACTGTTAAACGATCACTCTTTTTCCATCAACTCCCTTTCTTCCAAAGTTCACTTCTTCTCTCCTCTTAAATCCATCCCAAATATGGTTCCAAGAGATTGATTTTTATAATTTCATTCATTATTTTAAATTAATTTTATGTTGTTGATTTGTTGTTTTATTTTGTTCTCACTGATTGTTGGTTTTTCCTTGCTTCTTGTTATTTCCCCAACTGCAATTAGCCTCGTACTGTTTGTTGATACTAACTGATAAATGAATAAAACAAAAGATACAAACAATTTTGTTGTTTTGGCCTTTATTTAAATCAAGTTTAAGCTCTTATAAAGAAGTCAATGATTTTCTTTTTGGAATTAATTACTATTTGTCGTTTAATTTTTTATTTCAAGCACTTTCCTAATAAGAATATTTTTTATGAAAAAATATGCATGTCAAACAAGCACAGCATTGTAGCATGTTGTTTAGTCTCTAAGCGTTTGACTTCCTGCTTTCTCAATATCCTTGTTCCACACTCATAAAGCAAAACAATCAACATCCTAGATAATTCATAAAAATTATGCCCTTTTTCCTAATTTTGTTATTCGACTAAGCTATTTGTGATCAAATTATAAAATTAAAAAACCTGACAACTTGGAAAGAAATTTCCTAAATAACTACACTATTTAAGTGTTACTCCGCGAGTAATGTTGATAAAAGATGATGCATTGCAAGGTTTTCTCAATTGAACATCAAACAACGCAATTGAAACATGCCGAAGAAAGACCAACTTCCTTCCTTCATCATCACCACCATCCAAACTTTCCAAAAGCGAAACGATAGCATTCCACACACAAATAACTGAATTATTTATGAATTATTCACCATCTGCTGTTATTTTCCAACACGAATTCCAGGAAGAGTGTGAGAAATAAATGAGTTTGGTTACATGAAATGAATCTGTGAGTGAATCACTTATTCTAAATGAACACAGCAATGACCAAGAAATATTATTATTTCATAACCTCCAAGTTGGCTGTAAGGCAGGTGGCAGTTATTCTACATATTCATTTACTGTTCATCTAAACACATACACACACATATGACATATAAATTGTTATTTCTGGATTTTTTGGGGTTCATCACAGGCCTTCTCGGATACTGTAGGGGTCCCAGGGTAAAACCCCACCGTACATCACCCTGCCAAACAATCCCTTACTTCCTCCAGAAATTCGACATTACTAAAATCCCCTTACATTCTATAATACCCTTATCTACTACGATGAATTAAAACATTTCTTTTTAAAAGATCTTGTATTTTTAGGCAAGGGGCTTAAGAGCGATCTAGGTAACTTATTCCTTTCTGAAATGCCTCTGTTAACCCTTTCACTACAGCAAGCGTGCCGGCATGCTCTCTGGTTCCTTACCGAGGTATGGAGAGCGTGCCGGGACGCTCATGCCCATCAGTTTTAAATGAGTGGGAGAACGCTCCCGATACTCGAAAGGTTTTCCGTTAGTCTGCCGATAACCACGAAGGAATGCATTCTCATTCTCATAAATACGGGCTATATCATTATACAGGGCGTAAAAATCATCAATATGGCTGCTGAAGGTTTAGAAAAGAATATTTCGCGATATTCTTTGCCACCAAGGCTTAATTTAAATTCATGGCTGTCTTTTCCCCTGAATTCTGGTTCCTCCAAAGCATTTTTTAAAGCTTCCCAACCATTTTTACCTGAAATTATGTTGTAAATACAACCTAGTCGATTTATTTTTCTTCTTTTCTCAAATGTTTCCCACGCCAGAGTCTTTAACTTTTCTGTGATGCTGTCCACTTTTCTAAATCCGCCCATTACATATCGAGCTGCTTTCCTTTGCATTTTTTCTATTTTCTTTGATCAACAACATTGATATGGACCCCACACGGCTGTTGCGTATTCAAGATTCGGTCTTACAAGCAATGTATATCCCCTATGTTTTGCTTCCCTACTCCTGCCCTTAAAATTCCTCATCACATAATGCAACAAATGCCTTAGCTACAATTAAATTGACGTGTTTTCCCAATTGAGATTTTTATCAAACGTGACTCATATTTGCAATGATTGGATTCTATGATTCCAATGGACAAGAAATATGACAGAGCTTACATGAAATACGGAAAAAGGGATGATTCATTACATACACCAACAAGGTTTCAGTAACGCTCGCATCGTTACTTGTTTCTCATTGTATTTTACATGATAATTAGCCATGTTTGTGATAATAGTTCACTACATACAGTTTCGAGAATTTTACACAAAGATTAACCAAGTGATTTCTTTGTTATTTTTTTTCTTTATTTTTCATACTGGAAACTCTAAATGTGTATCTAAACTAATAAAATTCACAGTCTTTGGCGATGTCTCGCGGAAATACGTCATGATAAAAATCCGGAATTTGCAAGATTAAATGCAATAACTGTGATTGGGTCAAAAGCGGAGAAATTTCGCCATAAGAGACGGTGAACATAAAAGATGTTTTTTGAACAAGTCTTCCCAATCTCACTTTGCTAAGCACCTTCTGGAATTCAACCATTCTTCTGACTTTGTACCCGAAATTCTTACTCTATAGATAGAAACCAAAGGCTTTATTTCTTAGAAGTTTGAGATTAATTCCCATACAAATTCCAAACAATGTAATGTTGTTAACGAGCACCTCTTCCCATTGATTCGATGCATTCTTCCACCCACTGACAATGTTTCTCTACCTCCAGTTCCATCCCCCTGACTAACCTCTCCCCCCACGACCTTCTTTCCCTATTTCCTTATTTCCCCGCCAGTCTTACTTGTATATATTATGCTTTACGTTTTTGCTTGGTCACTTGCTGATGGAGATCAACCTCTGAAACTAGTCGTGTCTTGTTTCCATTTATTGCGTTTAATAAATACTGTGGAAAAAGTACAAATTGTTATTTTTCTTATATCTAAACTGTATATAAGTTAATCCATTCACTATTTTCACATTTAATTTATACTCTTAGACCAAATTCTGTGAGCAATAAAATGGCAAATTGACAAGACCCCAAAAAAAAGGATTTAGGTGCACGCAATAGGGTGGATCGAGAAAACTTTTTTTTCGTAATCTGTCAACGGCTAGTGCTTTAAGTTTGTGGTTGCTGGTCCTTATAACATATAAATAAATTCAACTCAATCGGAATATGTCCTGAGGCTGCGAAATTTAGTCAAAATTTTAAATTTTTGTGAAAAACATCAAATTTTTGCATTTTCTCCTGATGGTTTCTCAATGTTTCCGAAGTGACTTAATGGCAAAGGAGTGCATATATTGCTTGGTAGTCGATGAATCAAGGAAAATGAGTTCTCAGTTCACCAAAATTAGTCAAAATAGCCGTTTTTTTGATCCACCCCAGCCCGCAAGCTACTTTAACACTCATTTCTCAAAGAACTTCTCAATATTTTTAAACTTACAGAGCCCTCATCTTAAGGCTCTTATAAACACCTTAATTCTAGTAAACAATTTTATTCCATTTATATTGGTCCTATGAAAATCCGTGTACGTTTTCCTTGTTTTTCTGTTTTATTTTTTATGTTATTTTGTGTATTGCTATCCCTTTTTTAAATGTGAACTGATTCTTATTTTTTAAATGTGAACTGATTCCTCTTTTTATTTTTAGCTAACCAATGCGATATAGATAGGATACAAGTGGTGCAGAATAGGGCAATGAGAGCTGTTTTGAACTGTGATAGATATACTAGTGTCAAAAATATGTTAACTGTTTTAGGGTTACTTAGTTGTACAGAATACGAGTAAAATGTTGCTTGCATACTGCAAGCACATCGATAACACAAATTTTTTGTTGGCATCACATAGAGTGAGTCCTGAAAAGAAAAAAAAATGGATGGAAAATATTCTTAATTTTCGCTGCAAATTATTCGTCTGGCATCGAACTCAGGTCTTTCCAGTCATACTTACTATGCAGCACCATAGAAGATCACCATCTGTAACTATGTGTGAAAATTCAAGTAGAATTATTAACTGCAACTGCCTCAAACGACATCCTACTTTTCCATTATATTCCTTATGAGAGAAATGCTAATGTGCTCTGGCATTGAACCCAGGAATAGTCCGGGCTAATAGAATTTTTTTTCTAAAACCAATTCTTTTCATACATCTTCCAGCCAAGTACCAACTTCCTATCATTTCGATAAGTGCATCAAAAATATAATGAAATACTAACCCAATGTATTTTAAACGGGAGACAAATTTGCCGCCCGGCATCGAACCCGGATCTTTCCTTTAATACTTCCTATGCACCAAAATAGAAGATCACTATCTCTAACTATGTGTGAAAATTCAAGCTGGAATATTGGCTTCAACTGCCTCAAACGACGACTTACTTTTCCCTTATATTTCTTATGAGAGAAATGTTAATGTGCTCTGGCATCGAACCCAGGAATAGTAAGGGCTTATGAAATTTTTTTCTTAAACCAATTCTCAGTATGTATCTTCTAGCAGAGCGAAAAGTTCCTTACATTCTGGTTAGTGCATCAAAAAAATTAATGAAAAACTATCCCCATGCATTTTAAATGCGGGATTTTTACATCGTCCTAGCATCGAACCCAGGAGGTTCTCATTAGTAGTCATTAATGTTTTTAATAGTTCTTGACCATATCTGTAAGCTCCTTGAAGTTCGATTCTCTACCTGTCCGGGAAGTATTATTTAAAAAATTTTGAAAATCGCCACCATGTATCCTTATGGAGAAAATCGCGACTTTGGGGCCTTCTGGAATCGAACCCATGGCACCAAGGTTCAATGTCGGCTTTTTCCTGGAGGTTACGTCATGGCCATAACGTCCTAAAAATTTCAAGTCGGTGGCACTTTTGGAACATGGTTAGACTTTTGATCCCCAGTGTATCTATTATATATAGACGCTTCTCCGGATATACCTATATACACACTCACTCATTCATTCATTCATTCATTCATTCATACCATTCATACCATTCCCAGCATGATATCGACTTCAAACTTTGCAAGATACAAGATAAAGTCCATAAAAATCAAACTGTGCATTTATATACGAGTAAAATGTAGCTTGCATACTGCAAGCAGATCGACAACACTAATTTTATATCGGCATTATATCGGGACGATCCTCAAAAGAAAAAAAAATGATTGAAAATATTCTTAAAATTCGCTGCAATTTAATCGTCTGGCATCGAACCAAGGCCTTCCTGGTGAACCTACTATGCAGCAGAACAGAAAATCACCATCTCTTACTATGTGTGAAAATTCAAGCAGAAATGTTGGCTCCAACTGCCTCAAATGACGTCCTACTTTTCAATAAGGTAAATGGCTCCCTGGATTCGAACCAAGGACGATCTAGGAAATCTAAAACATGTTTTTGAAATGTATCTATGTTCTCTATCTATATGAATAATTTCATGTTTTAATATTATTGGGAAGGGGTTTAAATTAATTCTTAAAAATCGGATAATTTGCTGATTGTAGAGACGCCTGGTGTCGAACCCAGGAAATATTGGTAGCTGTGAATGCACAGTATGACTTATTAGAACTTCATCTTATTTCTTACCAATTTTGAAGTCGATATCATGCCGGAAAGTACATAAAACGTTTTACTGTTATCTCCATAAGAAATGCATGGAGGAATGTAAATGGCCCTCTGGGCTCGAACCAAGGACCATCAGGGAATAGGTAAAATTTGATTATGAAATATATGTATGATCTCCAACTTCATGCCGAATTTCAAGTTTTCATGCCAACAGGAAGTGGTCCAAAAAAAATCTTAAAAATCGCCACAATGCATTTTAAACGGCCGATTTTTGCCTCGACCTAGCATCGAACCCAGGATATTTTCAGCAAAACTCATTTATGTTTTCGATAGATCATGACCATATATATCAGCTCCTTGAGTTTTAAGTCCCTACCTATCCGGCAAGTATTTTTTTAAAATTTCCGAAAATCAAAGCAATGCATTTAAACGTGAAAAATCGGGACTTTAGGGCCCTCTGGAATCAAACCCATGACACTGAGGTTCAAAATCGCAATTTTTCTGGCGGTTATACGTTATGGCCAATATGTCGTAAAAATTTCAAGTCAATGACGCTTTTGGTTTAGCCTGTGAATTAGTATCCTATCTATGTAGCTAAAAATTCTCCCTAATTTTAACCAGTTTTTCATCCACGAAAATGACAAAACTTGATTGATTAATAATTTTCAATTTCAAAATCCAGCCTTTGCATTTTGCAATCTCAACTAATATTTTTTGCATATTAAAGCATAAACAAGTTGGAGGGGGATTCCGCGCGGGGTTACAAGTCTCTCTGCAACGCATACATCAAGTGGCTCAGCGGGTGAATGGTTAAGACGCTTGCCTAGCACGCTAGAGAGGTTCTATCTCCGGCTGAGAAATTATTTTTCAGAAATTATTTTTCAAAAAAATCTCACGCGTTACGCGGTTTTTCGACCGACACCCCATCCCGTTACAACGAGCCCAAAGAAGTATAACTTCAAAACTATACAAAAGAGACAGGAAAAATACTTATTCACTACAAGCAATCAAATAAAACATCTTCACAAATGACACTAATTCTAAATGTAAACAATTGTGGCATTAAAAAAAAGGTCAAACACATCAGAATATTTCAAGAATAATAAAATGATTAAATACATTAGGTTGATAATTTATAAAATTATCAAAAATGCAGAGTTGAATGAAGTTAAAGACAACAAGAAAAAATGACTCTATGTATTAACAATATGTATAAGATAGAATTCAAGAAGCGTATGAAAACTTTATTACAAATCTTGATTTATATCTTAGGGAATTTCTTCTATCTGTGATTTTTATGGTTAATTGTTTTATAATTTATTGTATACTTTCTATTAATAGTAATCTCATTGTGCTCAAACTTTTTTTTTAAATATTTGTTATCCACTTATGATCTTACCTTTGAAATGTCTACATAATTATACGTCAAATGTATTACTTTAAAATGTTCTTACCAATTTTACAATTGATTTTATTTTAATCATAATTGAGAAATATTTAAACATATGCACACTTTACTTTTATTTACTTTGTAAATTATTATAATCTTGTATTTCTTTCTTGCAATAGAGCTCTACCCTAAATAAATTATTATTATATTTATGAAGGTATTCTCAAATCAAAGTTAATTTAAAAGTCTACAAAAAATAATAATATTTATTAAGTACTGGTCAAAAACCTGATTACACAATACATAAATCTTACATATATGAACAATAAAAATGTTATTAATATGGCAGAAATATAAAAGCAATAGGAAACTTATAGATAGATAATTTGCAAGATGTAATATTACAGTGATTGTAGAAGATACAGAAATGCGAGGTACGAAAATACAAGTGCATTTCTAGCATATGAGTTTATTACGAGCAATTAGTTTGTTTTTCAGTTGGTTTGTTGGTTCAGAGAGGAAAGTAGTCAACATCAATACTACAGTAGAGGATTGTTGATCCAAAAATCTAAACAATGAACACATCCAAACAACGAACATTTCACAATAGATATACAGTAATTTTGAACGCCACCGCTACGTGTCTTTTGCACCGATCTTTTGCAGGTGTGAACGAGTAAGTATTTATACAATATTAATTAACCTTCTTAATGGATAAAAATAAGAAGAAAATGTGTCCAGCAGCTACTTCAAGTGGTGGGAACGTCAAGAGAAAAAGACAGGTGCTGATGTTACAGTAAAAAGTACACAAAATAAATAAACTAGATCATGGTGTCAATTCATCCAATCTTCAGCAGGAATAAAATATTAGCAGGAAAACTATACATGGTATAAAAGCACAGATTCTTCAATTTGTTGCAGAATCTCACTCAACGGTAGTCGTTTCAAAAAGAAAAACCTTGTGGGGACAGACATGTATAGTTTTCTTTAAATAAAAGTTTTCAATAATATTTATATGCATTATCGTCACTTATTTCGTACTGTAACCCGTAAAAGCCTTCTTTTTCAGTTCCTTTTTCTCATTCAGGTTTAAATACCTATTATCCAAACATATCCTTTATGCGAACCGACCTCCGTCCTGAAAAGTTCAGATAAACGATCCTCTACTGTATTCGCATCCCTTATAAACCTTGATAATGGTAAGATAAATTATGTTTATGAAACAACACCTGAAAAGGGTATTTGTTTCTTACGCAGCGTTCAAAGTATTAAGCGATAGAAGTTCTGTAGTCAATATTTTTATTTGACAGTGTGTGTAATAATTTAATTCCAAAATTCCTTCTCCTATCCTCTTAACTTTCAATATTGTAAGTCTACTTTCATAATCAAGATGTGAGAATGTAAATCGATAGGATAAAAAGCTGACAAATTTTTGAAGTACATGCTCTATGAGGTTTGCATTGAATTGCAGCATTACAATAAATGTGGTAAATTTATTGCAATGAAGTCAAATTTATTTTTGAAAGAATTATTGTGCTAGCTTGTAGCGATCAGGAGATGAACTATCAAAATAAGGTCCTCCACATCAAGAGTTTTTCTTCTGACAATGAGTACCAACGTGTTAGCAGAATGCAAGCAACTTTAATCGTGTAAATATACACACACTAAATTAATTGTATCTGGTGCAATGTACCTCACACACACCTCCCTGTTCAATAATACATGACAACTTACCCAAGAGAAATAGGTTTATTAAAATTTTAATCACCTTTTCATTGCTGGTACTCTCTGCTTTTGTTTTCAGGAACAATTCGTAAGTTTCTCTAAACCTATCGCATTTCTCCTTGAAGCACTTGAAGCCATGAAGTTTGTCAGAACAATCTGAACAGACGAAAGGTGGAAAATGGTCATCCAAGGCTACCTGAAACACAATATATAAAAAGAATCAAAACAGTTGGTCCAATAATAAACAAGCGTACTAAAAAGTAATTATCATCAAGGAGAAAAGCAACCACCTGTTGCTATTTCGCATTTACTAGCAAAACTTTACTATTTAATTGCACAAATCCATTCAATTTCGTGTTGGAGATGGCGGAATTGTTTTGCAGTACATTCGTAACGTAACTATATCGTAAAAATTCGGTACCATCGTTGCAAATACGTTTAAAACCATCATTGTAAGTTAAAGGCGTAAAATAAGAATATATAAGTGGCTAAAGTAAAAGTTATGAATTGTTTCACGTTACCTCGTAATTGAGAACTTCACAAAGAGTTCGAGCTACATTCTTCAACGAGCAGCTCACTTCAAATATGTAAAGCAAAACTTTCTTGTCTTTAAAACAAAGTCTGCACTTCCTTAAATCACGAGGGATTTCTGATTCTATCTTCATTTTCACTCCGATCTGCCGTCTTCACCACAAGATAAAATGTTTTATCTTCACATGGAACGAGAAAGTTTAATGCTGATATTTATTACTTTACGAAGCAAAACAAGATTGAAACTGTGCTACGTCCACAACGTAGAGGCAAGCACATTACATTTACAAGCTTAAGGTGGTAAATTTCTAAATTTACTAAACACACAATAAAAACGAGATTCACGTCCTAAATGCTTGCTATACAGCTAAAATATATTCCGGCGTCCAAACTTCGCCGTGGTAGTTCCGTTGACGAGTCGCTTCGACTCAATTTTTTCCCATCGCGATCACGAAAACTGTCGCGGAAGATGCACCAATGGTCCACGGAAGCTGTATCTAGGTATATCGATGCACCGGTGAAGATTTGTATCACTTTGAGGCACTTTGTGCACTTCCAAACACATTCTATATGTCCGAAAGCAGTTCAACGCTACGGTGACCAATACAAATAACCGGATTTTCTACTGTTTACGCTGTAACGACATTCACTGATAGATTAAACGTAAACTATGAAACTTTTTGCGTCACTTGCAAAGGTTATTTCCTTCGGAACGCGTTTAAAATACGTTATTCGCGATTTTTTTCGGTCGGTGTAACGAACCACGTTATTTCAAGATTTTGAACACCATGCGCTTCACCTTAGGCAAACGTCTATATGGCACAACCTGGCAACACCGCAAGGTCGAAACTCTGTTAGCAGACGACATCTTGGTTAAACTCGTTAAACTCAAGTGTCGTCACACGAAATAAAACTTATATGTAAATATGTATTAGTATAGATTTATATGTCATTGAAGTAAGAAAATTATTGATCATTAAAGATTGGCTGTACAGTTTCTGGAATATTTCAACTGGTAAGGGAATGTTTTGAAAATGGGGTAACGTTTTCGGCATACGTCCGTATATGACGAATTCACTCGAATATTATATTATAGATGTACGCATTAGTGAATGAATGCCTTGTTCTCGTTCAGGGAAACATTTACAACGAAGATATTCTTACACTTAATTCAACTTAAAAACATTGTAGCGAAATCAAGAATTTTGGGAGAAGAAATATTCCTTTGTCTAGTTTTTCTATCATATTCATGCAACAATAAAATAAGCCGTGTTCCATGCTGCGAGTTACAAAATTCTTCCAGGAAAAATATCGCTATTTTTAAACAAGGCGGCAACATTTCGCTGTGAGATTGTGTACTTCGATACATGAAAGGCTATAAAATACTATCAAATGGTAACCCAATCTGGGGCCATATTCTGTATCTCATTTCCCGTCGGTACGGTAGCCAAGCAGTCGGTTGGGATCGCAAACCGACTCCGCGAACTCTCGATGCTATTCTGGAAGCTAACTTTCATTATCGGTAGAATTCTCCGGATTCTACCGATAATGAAAATTAGTCGGTAGCGATAGGGGTCAGTCGGTTAGCAGACGAACTGTGGCAAGTGTGTGCATATTTAACAATATCATCAAGGCAAATGCGTTAATTGAATGCCCGTGATTAGCAGAATGTAAAATAAAGCCGCAATAAGACATGCGTTCGCATAAAATGAAAGCGATTCTCGCTTTTAGATGCAAAATGATGTACGCCATAGCACATGTGGATGCACGTATGTACTACGTTTCTTGGAACGTGGATCTGTCCAAGGACGTGGAATAAAATAAACGTTTTAATCTTTTAATAATAAATGTAAATAACCATCAATAATTCATTAGGTAAAGTGTTTGGGAACGCTTGACATCCGTTACATATTTTACTGTTTCCCCGTGCGAGACTCGACTATGGAAAAATAATGACCCCGCTTGAAGAAAACTATAAATAAAAGAGAAATAGATTAAACATAGTCATAGTATTTCATGCGATAAAATTTTCTATTTTTTAAACCTATTATGATTATCTTTTAACTGACGTGGATGGTATAATTTTTGTTCATTTTAAAACACAATTTGGTAATTTTCTAGTAGCAGACGAAAAACGTCGAAAATTTGTCGTTTTTGGATAGAATTTTCTCCAAAATGGCAGCACTTAGAAGAGATTGCTTATCATATATATATAAACTGCGATCCTTTCTCTATAATATGGTGTAAGAATGGTATGTGTATCTTCAGTAGTAAAGGAGATATATAATTTCTCCCAAACACCGTGAAACTAGAAAATTACCCACAATTTTACCATTAGATTCCATTAAAATCATATATTTCAGCAATATATGAAAGGCCAAGACAATTGAATAATACTTGTAGAGTGTAGTCAATCCAGGCGAAACTAATTACAAGTATTAATTACGCATATGGAAGTGCTACAGTAGAAAGTTAAAGTACTTCGGTTCACAAGGAGACAAGAGTTTGGGAAGTGGGTTGTGCGTAAATAAACGTTTTCTAAAAGAGACACACTAGTACTGCGTTGCGACGAAAGAATATGCCTTTTATTAAACTGGCTTTGAATATACAGGACAAGATGGCGCGTGCGGCCATAAAGGTTACAAACTGAGAGAATTTCAATGTTATCTAGGCGGAGGCCACGATAGGAGTGAGAGCATCTCAAGCGCGTTGGGCACGGAGCTCTTCAAAAACAAATGCCCATCGTCGGCCGCTACAATATGGCGCTGGGCGCAGGCTGTCTGCACCGGTCGCCACAGCACCCCCCCGCCAGTGGTTTGCTCTCGATAAAACACGAAACAATACTAAAAAGATAAAAAAGAAAAACTGTTAGTAAATAATAATCAAAACAACTGAAAATCCCGGAGATGTTCTGGAAAACGGACAGATCTTCCTATTCTCGTCTGCCTTTCGTTTTCTGTGGACTCCGGTCGTTGCTCATCGGCGACGAAATAGGCGGGTTTTAGCCTATCAACCGAAACTCTAACCTCCCTGCCCTTGCATAGGATGAGGAAAGTTTTCTCCCTTCTGCTGATGACCTCCTATGGTCCGTCGTAGGGAGGTTGTAATAGCCTCCTCACTGCGTCGTTCCGAAGGAACACATGCGTGGAAGTCATTAGGTCTTTGTTAACGAAAACCTTAATCCGCGCATGGTTGGCAGTTGCTACTGGCCGCAGGTGCTGCATGCGTTCTCTTAATTCAGACGCGAAGGTAGTTGAGTCTGCGGCGTCTGTTGAGGTGAGGAATTCGCCGGGCAGGCTGATGGGTTGCCCGTATACCATCTCCGCCGCGGTGCCTTTGACATCCTCTTTCCATGCCGCTCTAATTCCCAGAAGGACGATCGGCAATGCGTCCAGCCAGCTGTCATCCTCATGGCACATTATAGCAGCCTTCAACTGGCGATGAAAACGTTCAACTAGGCCGTTGGATGCGGGATGATAAGCCGTGGTCCTTAGGTGCGTGATTCCGGTCATCCGCGCGACCTCCCTGAAGACCCCAGACTCGAATTGGCGTCCCTGGTCAGTCGTTACTTGGAGAGGTGGTCCGAATCGGGATATCCATCCGGAAATAAATGTGCGGGCGACGGTCTCAGCAGTGATGTCCTCCATGGGAAATGCCTCCGGCCATCTCGTAAATCGGTCCACACAGGTGAGACAGTACTTCTGCCCCCGTGCGTACGGCAATGGTCCGATGATATCGACGTGGACGTGGTCGAATCTCGAGGCGGCGGCTGCGAAATTGCCGAGCGGTGCGACCGTGTGACGGTGCACCTTCGCCCTCTGGCACGGGATGCATTCTTGAGTCCACTTGCGGCAATCCCTCTGCATGTCAGGCCAAACGTAGCGGGTTGCCACGAGTCTTGCCGATGCTTTTGCCCCAGGATGTGCGAGAGAATGCAGAGAGGCAAATACCTGGCGACGGCAAAGTGCCGGCACGAAAGGTCTCGCTGGTTTGGTGGAGAAATCACAATACAGGCTGTTGGGTGAGCCCGGGATTGTGACCTCTCGCAGGTCGAGTGATGAACCAGAATCTAGCAGCGCCTTGAGTTCCACATCCTCCCGTTGGGCGGTTGCCAAAGTCTCCATGTCCATCCCTTGGTGAACAGCTTCAACGCGAGAGAGTGCGTCCGCAACCACGTTATCCGTTCCATCCACATGACGGATGTCGGTGGAAAACTGTCCGATGAAATCTAAATACCGGAATTGTCTAGGGGAACACTTTTCGGGTTTTTGACGAAAAGCGAACACTAGAGGCTTGTGGTCCGTAAATATGGTGAAAGCGCGCCCTTCCAGCATGTGTTTGAAGTGGCGGATGGACCGGTAAATCGCCAACAGCTCACGATCATAAGCGCTGTACATTTTCTCCGCTGGGCTCAACTTTTGGGCGTAGAAACCCAACGGCTGCCATTCACCATCGGGCCGCTGCTGCAATGCGGCTCCTAAGCTGCTATCGGAAGCGTCTGAAAAAAGTGCTAAATCATAGCAAGGATTAGGATGAGACAAAAGCGCAGAATTTGATAAGGAATATTTACAAGTGTCGAAAGCTTTCGTCGCTTCCGAAGTCCACATTAATTCGTCATCACCTTTCACATTGCCCTTCAATAAATCGTTCAGTGGAGCTTGCAATTCGGCGGCTTTGGGAATAAATCGTCTGTAAAAGTTTATCATCCCCAAAAACCTACGAAGAGACTTCGCTGTCTTTGGCACTTGGTAGTCTAATATCGCACGCACTTTCTCATCGAGTGGCTGAGTGCCGCGCTCCGTGACTTTACATCCTAAAAATTCCACTTCACTGACACCGAAAACGCACTTCGAAGGATTGACAAGCACACCATATTCACTTAAACGCGAGAATAGTTTTTCTAAGTGTATCGAATGCTCTTCTTCATTCTCTGACGCAACAAGTATGTCATCAATATATGCATAACAGAAATTCAGCCCGTGTAGCACTTCGTCAATAAAACGTTGAAATGTTTGCGCTGCATTTTGAAGGCCAAACGACATAAATGGGAATTCAAATAAGCCGAACGGCGTTATAATTGCAGTCTTACACACGTCGTCGGGATGCACGGGGATTTGGTTATAAGCCCTCACAAGATCTATTTTGGAGAATATTCTCTTACCTGCGAGGTTCTGAGCGAAATCTTGCATGTTCGGCACGGGATATTTATCCGGTATCGTCCGGGAGTTCAACGCGCGGTAGTCTCCACAGGGGCGCCACTCATCTCCTTTCTTCGGGACGAGGTGAAGGGCCGACGACCAGCAGCTGTCGGATCGGCGGGCGGTCCCAAGGCGAATCATTAACTCGAACTCTTTCTTCGCGATTGAAAGTTTATCCGGAGCCAATCTACGCGGTCGACAAAACACAGGAGGGCCAGGCGTCGTCTTGATGTAATGAACTGTGGAATGAGCAGGATCCTTATGAGTTCCCGCTGGCCTGGTTATTTCCGGGAAACGCTCGAGAATGCTGTGATATTGCGAATTACCCGCGACTGCCTTCACTTGCATTTCACTATTACCGACGAGGCCTCCCGGGACAGAGAGGGTAGTCGTGCTATCTATCAATCGGCGATTTTTAACATCCACTAAAAGTCCGTAATGGCTCAAAAAATCGGCACCGATAATGGGCTTGCTCACATCCGCGATCACGAAACGCCACGTAAAGTCTCTGCGCAACCCAAAATTCAAATTTAATGTCACCCATCCGTACGTCGCGATGGTAGTTTCGTTAGCAGCGAAATGTTCATAATTAGTTTTCACTCGCCTACCACTAACATAATTTCGCGGATACACGCACAAATCTGAACCGGTATCAACGAGATATCGAGTTTTAGTCACTGCGTCAGACACAAAAAGGCGGCGCGAGGACGAGCGGCAGTCGGCTGCCGCATCTACCGACTGGCTCTCTAGTTTTCCGGCACGAAATTGCATGGGGAATCACATTTATGCGCTTTCTTACCGAAATTGATGTGGTAACAGCACATGCCATTTTGCGCATCGGTCAACGGTGCGCGGGGACGGGAACGGGATCGGCTGCGGGGACGTCGCGGGTATGGAGGGCCTCGTGGCGTCGTCGTCCATCCGGAGGCCATGGCGTCAATCTTCCGCGTCAATTCTTCCACCTGTGCTCTAAGGGCGGCTGTCTCTGCGGCGGCGGTGTCCACGCGGTCGGGCTGCCTCGTCATCTCATGGACCCTGGGTCTCGGAACGAGCTCGTGCACACGGTCGGCCATGGGGGCGAGGGCGTCCAGCTCAATCCCATCTTGAGCAGTAACGATGGGCTGGATATGCTCCGGTATGCGTCCAAGCCAAAGGGAACGCAGGAAACCGTCCGGCATTGTCGCTCCCGCTAGGCTGCGTAGGTGCCTCAAAAATTGGGATGGCTTCCGGACTCCCATCTCCTCATGCTCGAGAAGCTGCCGGATCTGCTGCTCCTTCGAAACGGAGAGCCTCCTAATAACTTCCTCCTTTATTTTATCGTAACGGCCGGTCAACGGGGGGTTAATTACAATGTCTTCCACCTCGAGCATGTGTCGCGGCCCAAGGAGGTTGACCACGTGGCCGAACTTCGTGCGGTCACTCGTTATTCCGCTCAACTCGAACTGCATCTCTAAATGCGAGAACCATAATGCTGGCTTTTCGTGCCAGAACGCGGGCGCAGCAAAACTAACCTTCTCTACCGCGTGGTTAATGGGTTCGGCGGAAACGTCCATTTTCGCGAAATTACTTCCCTATAATAACACGAAGATCACGTCGGGGTCACCACTTTGGGAAGTGGGTTGCGCGTAAATAAACGTTTTCTAAAAGAGACACACTAGTACTGCGTTGCGACGAAAGAATATGCCTTTTATTAAACTGGCTTTGAATATACAGGACAAGATGGCGCGTGCGGCCATAAAGGTTACAAACTGAGAGAATTTCGATGTTATCTAGGCGGAGGCCACGATAGGAGTGAGAGCATCTCAAGCGCGTTGGGCACGGAGCTCTTCAAAAACAAATGCCCATCGTCGGCCGCTACAATATGGCGCTGGGCGCAGGCTGTCTGCACCGGTCGCCACAAGAGGATTTTGCTTTTGTAGCAAATATTAAAAAAGAAAAGATACCTAAATACGAATCGAGGTCTTACTAGCTGACCAATAGAAAACTGTTTTGAAGACAGCAACAGTTCCAACAATAACTTTATGAAGCACCTAAGGAATTCGTGGAAATCTAACCTCCAAGAAATCAGTCAGTGAGTGTATCGAAGGTACTATGTACCTACTAATTTTCTACTTCTTTCACTGATACTAAGTTCTGATAATCACGCACCGACTTCCAGTTAATAAAATTACGAAATTTAGGGATTCACTGTAGGGCTAATAGTATATTAGATATCGACATTTTATTACCATAAGTATCCTTGTGCTCGAATTTGGGCACTGGAAAATTTTCTGCAAGCAATTTATGTTAAATTCAAACATCAACCATTTAAGACCATACAAACTAACTAATGCAATTATAAATATCTTCCCTGTAAGATTTCTTTCAAAACTGTAGTAAGAAATCAACAAAGGACAACAACAAATCTTAGTTACCTAAAATTTCATACATATCATCGATATTTACATCTGCTTTTACACGCCTTGTTTCATTTTTCATTTGTCTACTCGTTTGTCCTCTCATTGGTTGAGATGAAGCACGTGACCGTCACTTTCGGAAATGCTCCGATATTTCCCCTTAAAGTGGGTGGGGGCAGTCGGTTTGGTTGTTTTCTGCCCGACGATGCTACAGAATAGGATTTAGAGGCGGAGTCGGTGAGAGATCACGGTTTCCTCTCCAGTCGGTTGGATTTGAAATCGAACCAACTGCTTCCAAACCGACAAGTTACATAATATGGCCCCTGGCGGCGAAATATAACCTCCACATTTTATAATAGATAGCGATAATTGGTAAATATCTGTTGTACATGGTTTAAGGAAAAAATTCATATCTCCTTTATGTAGGACACTAGAATTATAATTATTACTTTTATAGATAGAGTAAAGATTGCGCATTATATAATGATAAAGCACTATTATGCCACTGCGTTTATTCTTTAGATATAAAGCTCCGAAAATTACCTTTTTCATTACTTTTGATGCCGATATTTCGGCTTTTACGAGCTTCCGAGAACTGCCGCTAGTGCTAAACTAAACGAATTTCTTTTCTCACGTACGGTTTCTGTGCTTGGATATCGTTAGTCCCGTTCATAGATTATTACTCTATGGTCTCGTTAGTCTTTGCAGAACATAGGATTTGAAGTTAGTACGAGTTCAACCTTTGAGAATAAATCGCATAAGTAATTAGTTTGAAGTTGCTGCGTTTCCTTAAAAAGACCTTGGAAGCCAATTGAGCTTGCAAACCAACTATAGCTTGCGATCCGAACGTGAGGTTGACTATCTTTTTCTTAACACAAAGCAACATTTGCGACAAAAACACTGCTTTTCCTTAAAAAGACCTTGGAAACCAACTGAGCTTGCAAACCAACTATAGCTTGCGATCCGAACGTGAGGGTGACTATCTTTTTCTTAACACAAAGCAACATTTACGACAAACACTGCTGTTTTTGGATACATGGGAATTTTATGTTTATCTTCAGTAATAAAGGAGATATAGATTTTCTCCAAAACTGTGTGAAACAAGTATTTTACCCAGAAAAATTACTGAAAAATGGCAATTCATTCCGAACATCCCACCCTAGCACCCGTTTCACTCCATAAACCCGTAAGATTGCAGGGTATCGGGAAATATACGCTATTTCCACTATAACATCTTTACATTGCGAAGATATGAAACTCCTCGATCGCTTCGGCATCTGGTGACGGGAAGCTATAACTACTGAAAAATCCAAATGGCGGTCATGGATTTCGGTAGTTTTCGCACATAAAACACTACCATTGCCACATTTATCGTTTTTTCACAACAAAAATATATCATTTTAATGTGCAAGAATGCCTCTATCTACTGTGTAAATTTCCTGGAAATCAAACATTGTTTAGTGGGAGAAAAATATTTTTTCTGTAAACCAGGTACAACAGATATTTACCCGATAGGTGTTATCTGTTTGTCCGTATATCTGTTTGTCCGATAATTTTCTGAGAAGGACTCTGTAATTTTTCCGAAATCCAACCTGGAAAAAGATCGCTTCTTTGAAATAAGGAGGTAATATTTTGCCGTTGGACCGGGTTACACGTTCTAAATCTGAAGGATTTCGAATAAAAGAGGTACGAAGTAGAGAGGTCTTCCCTATGATAATTGACTGCACGGGGCCGGGACTCAGCCATTATTTCTACATAGAGAGGTTTACGAATTAAAGAGGTTCGATAGGTCGAGGTTTTACTGTAGTATGATGAGTTTTTAAATGATGGGTAAAATTTATGAAATAAGGATATCTTTATATCCTTTTTAAAATAGCTCTATTTCTAGATCATGTGAATGTTTTTATATAGTTCATCACAAAGATGGTAGAGATTTAAAAATTCTCCTGTTGTTTTTTCTCGCATAGTAGAATTTTATCAAGGCATTTTGTAAACCATTTACTTTCAAAGAGCTCAGAATTTTTTAAATAATGCTCAATAAGACTAACTCCATTACCATAGTAGTGGAATAGACTTCCTTAACCCTTTCGCGCCTGTTGTCGTCTATGGACGACGGAGATTTTCCTACCCCAGAGAACGAACGTCGTGCATAGACGACAGAGATTTTCCTACGCAAAAGAACGAACGTCGTGTATAGACGACGCAGGTAGAAATGGTCAATTGGTGCGGATTATAACCCTTGAACGCGGGATTTCCGTCCTTTTCCTTGGCGAGCTCGTGGGGGTCCGAAGGTCGATGGGTCATTTTACTGTGCCGTTCGCTGCATGGGGCTGCTATTAAGGATATATTTTTGCACTCGTTTTGCCAATAAATTAATTTTGTGATTGTTGGTAATATTGCATTGGAAATAATATCCTTGTCTTACGTTGATATTGTACCACTTTTAAACGAAACTCTAGAGTTAATATTAACGTATTTCCAATACTTTCGCAAGAACATTCCAATAAGCTAAAATACTCTCATTAGAGAATGCTATGCACAATGTTCTGTCGATTCATTTTTGATAGCATTTTTTCCCTTTCACATATTAATTTTTTTATCATCTGCCTAGTTCTCTTTTATTTGGAATCATATCGTTGAGTTTCTCTTTCTTGGGTCCATCAACTCTTGTTAATTTCTCTTTCCAGTGAAAACATAGGAGTATCTTTTGAGTAGACATAGTTCTCATCGCTAACTGAAAACAAGGATAGATTAAGTAAAAATATCTGGCGTAGGTACAGGTTTTACTATCACGTTGACGTTTGACTATCACGTTAAATATTAACACTAGAACTTCGTATAAAAGCTGTACATATTTAGCGCAAGACATTGCTTTCATTTTCAATGTTAGATTGACAAATAAACAACAAATAATCATTTGCAACAACATGTGCAAAAACATTTACTTTCCGACAATTCCTCTGACTCGCGGTCGCAGCCGGATGTTAGCCCCCCACGGGGTTTATGAGGATAGGGTCAGAAATCCCGGGGCTGAGTTCTCGAAAAAGGTCAAATTTTATACCTGGGGATTGCAATGCTCAAAAAGGTCTCCGTATATGAGGAAAGAAGTTCTCCTCGAGTCCTTCGGCAGACGGTAGACAATTTACGTTGAGCCCGCCGCACTGTGGGCTAGAATCGAAAAAAGCTGGCCAAAAATACGAAAGTGGTTTTTTTGAGTGCGGACTTTGAAACTTCGCATGGTCATTCTTGAATAAATTTTGCATATAACTGCGAAATAATTTCTCTTGATTCCCACGCGTTACAATTCTAAAGGGGGTCAAAGTTGACCAAATTTTGCGAAAAATGCCGGTCTTCGATTTTTCGAGAAATTCTTCAACTTCAAAACGATGCTGAATCCATTTAAAGTAAGTTATTGGATAAAAAACAACGCCACGTTATAAACCTGTACTTTATCTTTCACAACCTATAATTTAATGATTGCAAATGAATAATTGTATATTTTATGCAACAAAATGGCGGACTCTCGTTTTAGAGAAACTTTTTACCTAAAGCGAGGAAAATAGTTGAGACGGACTCTGAGGGACATGAAGATATTTATACCACATTATTCTTTGAAGCTTTCTGAAGAGGAATCTGAAATAAAACCTTGCAACAATTTGCTACCCCAATAATAATAACGAATTTTCAACAACACTGCATGGGCCAATCCGCGCGGCGGAGTACGGCCCTCCAGGAAGAGAAGTGTTTGAAGACCTTCGAACCTTCACGCCTCTCAATGATAACTTTTGAATGCTGAAATTAACCTTCTACAAACTCTAGACAAAGAAATAATGAGCAAAATAATATACATTCAACCAGCATTCTTAAAGGAAGAGTGAATTTAGCAACAGCGTATATCTTTCATCAAGTATCAGAAAAGAGTTACGATTTTTTTGATTTTCACTTTGTAAAATATTATGAAAGCTGTCTTTGATGTTTTTGAGCTATACTATTTCTCAATTGGAAACCAGCCCACACGTGGGCGTGTGCCGCGGTGTCCCCGAGTTAAACTTTCGGTTCGTTTTATTGCATGCAGCTGTGCTTCTTGCGGAATAACGGTTACCCTTCAAACTTCATTTTCGTGCTTTCTAGTTCAAAATTTTCGCAAACTATGAAAACTACAGTTTGGTTTTGCCTGTGGAAGAAGTAAGTTGTGCTCTTGTGCTCTCTCAGTAGCTCCTTGCATTCTTTAAGTAGTATATTCAAGAAGTTCGGTAGTTCCCTTCAGCATTTCCTGGTTCACTTGTCGACACTTTTTGGAGGATATTTTTATGGTAAGTTTTTTTTGTTACATTACTTTCTCTTTCTACTTGTAAATTCTAAGTATCCTGGTAAAAAACAATTATTTTCTCTATGCATGTGAAATGTTCTCATCGTTATTTGAAACTGTCTACTGTATTATTTTCTTAACGTCATACTGTAGAATAGATATAGTTATGGAATCTCTATTGCATTTTCAGACATTAGAAACATTGTATTGGGTTTCTAGTTCATCGCCTTTATACGTTGCTTGAAATTCCGTAAAAAAACATGACTAATCTGGGAATTAGTCGGTTAACGCTACATAATAAAATGATGGAGGAAAAGAATGAGTCATTTTCTAGTAAAAAGCAGCATTTCATGGATTTTTTGACAAGAAAACTTCACTTAGAAAGATCCCTAAATGGGCAGGAAGCTCTTACTGTTTATCTGAAGAATAGTTTTTTTCCGGCATATCGAAGAAAATGGAAACAAAGTTTCCGTGTTAATGAAAGGTTTATTCTGCGCAATTCCAGTTGGCTCAATGTAAATATTAATTTTCCTGATATTGTTATCCAGAACTTACCAAGTACTTCTATGACCCCAGGTACGTATAAAATAGTGATTTGAAATGTTTAGTATTTGAAATTGATAATTTACATATAAGAAACGAACAATCGGACTTAAATTAAATTCATTTTGGTAGACGCAAGAGGACGGCCGGAAGTAGATTTCCATTTTTCAAGTGACAGATCGAAACGAAGGAAAACAGAAACAATTAGATCCACACTCTCCACAGCTGAACTGTCTTATGCTGCAAGGATGACTCTAAGAGATGAAGGAAATGAAGCTGCTTCGAAGTTGCTGAAAGAAATTACCACAACGACACCTACAAGGGCAAAGAGGGTTCTTTCTAGGTGGAAGACAAGGGAACGTGTGCAATCTCATCTGTCAGGAGAAGAAGCATTATCACTAATTATATCTTCTGAGTTGAGTAAAACTCAATATAAAATTCTCCGTGAAACAGCTAAAAGTCATGGTCATAGGCTGTATCCTAGCTACGAAGCAGTAAAGGAAGCCAAAGTAACTCTTACTTTAGCTATGATGCTTCAATATTGAATACATAAACATTTACTTTTCAGGGATAAACGAGGATCTTATAAAAAGATTTGCTACGATCTTAAAGGCAATTTCAAGCGGATTAACTCTGAATGAAAGAGCATTTGACGATTATTGCGGGGCTACAGCAGAGATGTATGTTAAGTTGTATCCATGGTACTATATACCACCAACAATTCATAAAGTGCTGATTCACGGAGCTAAAATTTCAAAAGAAGCAATTCTACCACTGGGCCAACTCTCAGAAGAGGCGATAGAAGCAAGAAATAAGAACACGAGGAGATTCCGAGAACGTTTTACAAGGAAACACTCCCGAGTTGCTACGAATGAAGACTTAGTGCGAAGATTGCTTCTTACTTCTGATCCACTAATATCTATGTCAGCACCAATTCGGGCAGCAAATAGATCCAGGATTCTAAGTAGAGAAGTGAAGCAGCTCCTCATCCTGAATGAAGAAGAGGTAATCGCGTATGGAGATGCAGAATCCTCAGACGAGGATTGTATATAAGGCAGAAGGTAAGGTGCAAACTAGAAATTTCTTTAGAGTTATTCTTGACTGCATGATTTTGATGATAAATTAGCGATATAGCGACATGAAAGAAAATGCGACGTCATAGACGTAGGAATAGACATATGTCTTAAAATACAGCCAAATTGGACATTTTCACCGATCACACGGAATGAAACTGGGGTTTTAAATTATGACTTCTCATTTCTAATATTAATAGCGGAAAAACTTTGCTTATAAACATCAAAACATATCATCAAAAAGCGTTGGTACGTTCCTAGTTCCTCTCAAACCGAGATCTTCCCGGAGGGCCATTGGCCGCCGCCCGGATTTGCCCATGCAGTGTTGTCGAAAATTCGTTATTATTATCGGGGGAGCAAATTGTTGCAAGGTTTTATTTCAGATTCCTCTTCAAAAAGCTTCAAAGAATAATGTGGTATAAATATCTTCATGTCCCTCAGAGTCCGTCTCAACTATTTTTCTCGATTTAGGTAAAAAGTTTCTCTAAAACGAGAGTCCGCCATTTTGTTGCATAAAATATGCAATTATTCATTTGCAATCATTAAATTATAGGTTGTGAAAGATAAAGTACAGGTTTATAACGTGGCGTTGTTTTTTATCCAATAACTTACTCTAAATGGATTCAGCATCGTTTTGAAGTTGAAGAATTTCTCGAAAAATCGAAGACCGACGTTTTTCGCAAAATTTGGTAAACTTTGACCCCCTTTAGAATTGTAACGCGTGGGAATCAAGAGAAATTATTTCGCAGTTATATGCAAAATTTATTCAAGAATGACTACGCGAAGTTTCAAAGTCCGCACTCAAAAAAACCACTTTCGTATTTTTGGCCAGCTTTTTTCGATTCTAGCCCACTGTGCGCCGTCGCGAAAGGGTTAATATGTTTTATATTAATTTGCAAGAGAGGTAAAATGCTCTATTTACTACATTACTCAGTAAGAATAGAAAACCTTTTAAAATTAATATTTGAATTATTGTGAACTACAGTTCAGAAATACTCATTGAAGAACTTTTTATATACTTCATAGCAAAACTGTAAAGCTATACCCGTACAACACACATTTTGATATACATATGTATTTGTGATGTATTTTAACTGGATGCATACATATATATTTATGAATTGTATTACATCTGTAATACATATGTATTTATGGAACATTTATACATATGTATCCATGCATGAAAAATACATTATGTATTTTCTCTGTATTTTTCATGTATAAATACATATGTAAAAATGATGCAGAAATACACAAAAGATACATATACGTATATTTCTTGTATTATCGCATTAAGAAATGTTTGTTTGAGTTTTACCGGAAATTATTACCTTGAACAAATTTGCGAGTTTTCCTAATTTAAATGATCTGTTAACCATGTTTTATATATTCTCGGAAGTGGCACACAAATTTAATTTTAAGTGGAAGTGAGCGTACGGAGCCTTCGCATATTGTAACGCTATCTGTCGGCGCAATCTCGGAACTCATGAATTTTGAATTCATCAAGATCAACGAATTTCGTTGACTTCGTCAACTTCATGCAATCTGGTGTTTGGCTTCCCATCTACTGTGTTCGGGCGATTTTCAGAAATCGTGATCCAGTGGTTTCCTGTTCCTGATTTATCAAGGTAATGTGTGATTTCTTTTATACAATGTGATATAAGATGATTTCCTCGGATATGAACGATCACCTGTTGATCGTTTTCATAAATTTCCTTTAATGTTTTAACGGCTAAATAAGATGTGACTATAAATTTACCGTGTGAAACTAAAAATTTACCGTGAACTTTATTGACCATTGTATATGCTCGCTTTGCATCATCGCGTTCATACGTCCTTACTATTATTGCTTTTTGCTTTCCTTCAAACGATGTTTCCGTTCATTTTGCTATATTTGATTATACTAGATGAACCGGTGAACTTCGTACCACCTACAATTAAAAAAATCGCCTTCGTTGTCAAGGGGGATATGGGTTGTTTACAACCTCGAAATTTTGATAAAGTATTCACGCATTTTATCAAAATTCTCGAAATTTCGATTCGTAAACGATATTTCACGATCAAAATAAGAATTTTTAATCTATTCCCCTTTCTTTTGGTGCTTGATTCGACTTTGTGCAACTATTATTTCTAATTTAAATTTTAAAATGAAATAAAGCCTGCTGCGAGGAAAATGAGCTTGACGTGCATCCGGAGTTTATCTATCGCCATTTGTTGAGTTGACTGTAATCAAATCGGAGTAGGCTTGTTATTAAAACCTTAATTATCAAGCCTTGCTAGTTACCTTCAAAATTTAATTATTTTATTCTTAAACAATCAAACATAAATGTTTGTTTTCCTACTAGCTAAATGACCAATATATTTGTTCTAATTGCCTCTGTTCTCAGAAAAATGTACCTTTAATAATTATCTGAAACCTTAGTTCAATTAAGTCTTTACGTACTTATTGAAGTAGTGCATTTTATGAACGATAACGTGTGTATATCGAAGTCATTAATGATGATTTATCTTTTTCATGCTCCTGCTTTCTTGAATCTTCAGCTGGTCCCAATGTAAGTACCTAATTTAAACATTTGTATAGTTATAATCATGGTGGAATGCCAGGTTGCATAGCAGCTCTGCTTCTAATTGTTAAAGTTGTGTGTCCGTACGCTCTGCATATATAGATTTACGACTAAATATCACTCTATTTTTATGGGTAGCTTTGATCAGTAATGAGATCCTAAAAGTGAAAAATTATTTTATTACCTTAAGGCTTATTATAGGCCTGAATCATTTGGAGAAGTTTCCATTATGTACCTTTAAGTTCATTAGAGGCATTACATTAATTCAAATTGTCATATTGACTGTGTGAAGACTTCATCATAGTTCACATGGCCTTACTGCTTTGAATACATTTCCATATACTCAATATAAGCATCTAAATCATTAGTGATATATTAATCACAAACTTGTATCTCATTAAGAGAGCAACTTTCATTTGGATTCATAATCCAGTCCACAGAATTGTACCAAATCTCCTTTTAAAAGGTGTGACTGCCTGTATATATGTTGGTAAATAAATAAATAAAGTCCTCATTAAGATATGATTATGACTCCAGATCTTATTCATAGACCAATAATTCCTATTCAAATCTTAAAAAGGGACTAATATTTTTGTGTAGAAGTTTTTTTAACTTGTGCTTTCCTTTTCAAGGATATTTTGGATGATGCAGACTCTGGATCTGTTTCCTGGATTGAAGTGTGACTTATTTCCAATGCTGGATATTAGCCAGCAGCTGTGTATGCTGCGGGATAGTGCAGCCATTGTTCTATGAGAGATGTGTCCTGATGCCTACCTACAATGCACAGTTGTAGTTTGTTCATATTATATTTTTTTATTATCTTTGTTTGAATCTTGATCTTGTGGCTTAACCTGAGTGTAACTGGCCCTGGAATGCCTACCTACAATGAAAAGTTGTATTTTGTTTGTATTTAATTTTTTATTATCTTGGTATGAATAAATTTTATGTTATCCAAATGTGCTGGTTTCAATTTCTTATATACCCCATGACCCTCATTCTTTCATATTGACTGGTTTTTCATGTATTAACTTTGTATGTTGACTATGGGAAAAGAATAACATTGTCAATATGCCTATTTTAGTAGTGTATGAAAATGGAAAATTTTATTTAATAATTTAATTATGCAACAATTTCCCAGTTAACTGGAAAATTGTTGCACCAATATATTGTCATTTAAAGTTTGTGTATGTAGGCCTGAATATCAATTTGTAAATTTGACGTATACATACATATGTATTATTCGCGTAAGGCTACTCAATTTTACAATTCGTAATACGCGAGTATACATAGATATTAATATTAGTAGACTTGTTTCCGTTATCTCCATAAGAAATGCATTGAGGAATGTAAATGGCTCTCTGGGGTCAAACCAAGGACCATCAGCGAATATGTAAAATAAGATTATGAAATATATTTATGATATCTAACCTCATGACGAATTTCAAGTTTCCATGCCATCAAGAAGTGGTCCAAAAAAAATCTTAAAAATCGCCACAATGCATTTTAAACGGCCGATTTTTACCCCGACCTAGTATCGAACCATGGACAATATTCGAAGATGTCTTTATATAGATAAATTTCGAAAACAAGTTTTAGATTTCAATGATCGTCCTTGGTTCTATTCCAGAGAGTCATTATTATTCGTGAAAATTTGAATGTCGTTTGAGGCAGTTGTAACCAATATTTCTGCTTGAATTTTCACACATAGTTAGAGATGGTGTTCTTCTATTGTGCTGCATAGTAAGTTCACCAGTAAGACCCGGGTTCGATGCCAGACGATGAAATTGCAGCAAATTTTAAGAATATTTTCAATCCTTTTTTTTTTTCTTTTGAGGACCGTCCCGATATGATGCCAATATGAAATTAGTGTTGTCGATCTGCTTGCAGTATGCAAGCTACATTTTACTCGCAATAGATATAGATGCTTCTCCGGATTCATTCATGTAACTTGGTAGTTAGAAACTCAAGGGGCCTATAAATATGGTCATGATCTATCGATAACATTAATGACATTTACAGAAATTATCATGGATTTGATGCTAGGACGATGCAAACATCTGTCATTTAAAATACATTTTGGGAGTTTTTCATTATTTATTTTGATGCACTTATCGAAATGATATGAAGTTCTTGCTTTGCTAGAAGATGTATATTATTTCAGAGAAAAATTTAGATAAGATAATGCTTTTACTGGGTTCGATGCCAGAGCGCGAAACCATTTCTCTCATAAGGAATATAAGGGAAAAGTAGGACGTCGTTTGAGGCACTTGCAACCAATATTTCTGCTTGAATTTTCACACATAGTTAGAGATGGTGAACTTCTTTTTTTTCTGCATAGGAAGTATCACCAAAAGACCCGGGTTCGATGCCGGTCGGAGGAATTTGCAGCGAATTTTAAAATTCCTATTATTCCTAAAATATTTTATATTCCTTATGAGAGAAATGTTTTCGCACTCTGGCATTGAACCTAGTAAAAGCATTGTCTTATCTATTTTTTTTCATAAAGTAAATCTTAATATGCATCTTCTATATAAGAAAGAACTACCAATCATATCGATAAATGCATTTTAAAAATTATGAAAAGTTACCCCAATGTATTATATATATAATATATATAATGGATCCTAACTCCTATTACTCCTTTATCCAAATAGGTTACCAAATGTAACGAATTTTTCCTTCGATTACAGTAACAAAAACGTCCTTTATTCCAATTGACAATGCTTAATACAATCAAATAGCCCGAGGTAAGCTCTGCGGCGTTTTCCCGGTCCGCCGGAGCTCCGTTTCCTCTCTCTGGACTCCTCCGCCGTCTTCTGCCTTCTTCTCCAGGCCTTCTGCCCTCTTCTTCATGCCATCCGCCCTCTTGCGTCCAAATGTCACATTACCCACAACACAAAAAAAACACTCCCGAAAATCGCAACACTAACTTCCTCACTCATTGCACACAAAAAACACGAAATACAATATGGAAATGGGGGGGGGTTTACATTGTTACATTTGCCCCCCTAATTTTTTTTGTACAAAAAAAAGATTTTTTTTACAACAAGAAATTACCTTTTATTTTACATAAATTCACCAAATAAACAAACAAACAGGTTAAGCAGGAGAATAATAAGGTTTTAAATTGCCGAAATTGCAAATCCAAATATCTCTGTCGTTGCCGTCCACAAGATGACAGGCATTTTGGCCGATTAGACGTGATACGCGAAACGGTCCCGAATATAAGTGGAAGAATTTGTGGAACAATTGAGCTTTAGTGTCCGAAACTCTAGGTGTTCTTAAAAAAACGGAGTCGTTAACCTTAAACGAGGTTATTTTTGTTTTTTGGTATTTTTTTCTTCTATCTCCGGCTTTGCGTAAATTACGTAACGTAATGATTTTGATTTCCGCGTGATCAAGTTCCTCCACTCCGGGAATTTGAAATTTTGCGTCATCTTCACGCGACGGACGCCGCCCAAAATGCACTTCGACTGGCGTATACCCGGTCGACTCATGAACAAGATTATTGAACCAGGAATTTATGTGCGGGATTAATTCAAACCAATTTCGATGATCGTCAAAACAGAAGGTTCGGAATACCCGCGACAGTTCGCGCATCACCCTCTCGCTTGGGTTTGTTTGAGGTCTACGAATCGATGAATAAACCGTCTTGACCCCCAAATCGTTCAATGTGCGTTTCCAAATATGACTAGTAAACTGCGTGCCGTGATCCGACAGGATACGATCAGGCACACCACACACTTCAAAATAATTATTAACAATCTTATTCAAACAATTTTTTGCGGTAGGCTTATTTAACGGATAAATTTGGACAAATTTAGAGAATACGTCAATGACTACGAGAACATATTTATTCTTGAATTTTGTTTTTGGCAAAGGTCCATAAATATCCACAGCGTACATTTCCCTAGGGTTGGACGGAATAATATTTTGCAAACGTCCTTCCGCGTAACGGTTAGGGAATTTAGTTTTTTGACACAAGTCACATGTGCGTATCACATTCCGTACTATCCGTCCCATCGCCTTCCAATGATACTTATCGCGGAGCCAAAACATTGTTTTGAAAACACCGCAATGACCATTATTTGCATGCGCAAACATTGTAAGATTTTTTTGCAAAGTTAGCGGGACACAAATTTTAAAATTTGTCTTTTCGTTTCCGATGTTGATTAATAAAAGATTGCTCTCCAGACGGTAACTCTTGGAGCGAGACGAAATTTTCGCAAATTCATCATCGGTTTCTGGTAACTCATTACATAATTTACGGTAGATTTTCCCTAATTTGTCATCCTGTTTTTGCAACTGTATCAGTTGATTCGTGCTTTGGATCGGAAATTCGGGTAGGTGCAGATTTAAAGCTGCTGCAAGAAATTCGCCCGGTGACCGTTCGTCTACTGTCTCCTCAGTGGGATGACGACTGAGCCAATCGGCAACTAAATTTTCTTTTCCGGGGCAATGTTCTATAGTAATGTCATAGCCTTGCAAGGCCATAGCCCAACGCGACAGGCGCCCATGGTTCAACTGGCAAGTATTTAAAAACACGAGTGCCTTATGGTCTGAAAGGATCGTTAATTTATGACCCAGAGTCATCGAGCGTAATTTATGTATAGACCAAATGACGGCGAGAGCCTCTTTCTCTGTTGTCGTGTACGAAATTTCGGCACCTCTCAACGTACGGCTGACAAAAGCAATTACCCGCTGCTCAGAAATGTCATCTAACTGGAATAACACTGCCCCCAATCCACAATCAGAGCTATCAGTCTGCAAATACATCGTTTTTTCGAAGTCGGGATACTTTAACACAACACTTCGAAGGAAAATATTTTTCACCTCATCGAACGCAACCTGTGTATTCTCATTCCAATCCCATTTGACACCTTTTTTTAATAACACCAGTAAAGGGAACGTTACGTCAGAATATTTACGGCAAAATCTCGCGTAATAATTATAATTTCCTAAGAATCCCCGCAATTGTTTAACATTGCGCGGCGGTCTTATTTCTTGTATGGCGCGTATCCGCTCAGGATCAGGAGCGATTCCTTCTGGGGTTAGCATATATCCAAGAAAGGGAATCTGCGCTCGACAAAACGTAGATTTCGACAGTTTTAATTTTATGCCCGCTTCATGCAATTTTTTGAAAACGATCTCCAAATGGCTTAAATGTTGAGAAAATGATTTGGACGATACTAATAAATCATCCACATAGTTAGTTACGTAGGTGCAGACTTCCGGGCCTAATATGGAATTTAAGCAACTTATAAGAAAAGCTCCACTGTTACGCAATCCAAAGGGAACACGATTAAAAACGTACACTACGGAGTCATATAAGAAAGCCGTGTACTTCCGGTCTTCAGGGTGCAACTCGAGTTGCCAAAATGCGGACGTCAAATCAGTCGTGGTAAAGTATTTAACTCCGTGAAACTTACTTAATAGATCTTCGATGCGCGGCGGTTCTTCCCTTTCAGGCACAGTAACGCTATTCAATTTTCGCGCATCTAGACAAATTCGCACTCGCCCGTCCTTCCCTTTTACGACAACCAAAGGGTTAATATAGGGACTGCTGGCTTTAGAGATGACTCCCAATTTCAAAATTGAGATAATCTGTTCATCAACAAGACTCCTCCATGCAAATGGAATGGGGTACGATTTTACTTTAAAATACGTAGGGTCACTGACACGAATACGAAAGGTTTGCCCCTTTGCTAATCCGGGTCTATCGGAAAAAATTTCGCGATATTTAAGCAACAATCGAAACAACTCTTTCTTTTGACCGTCCTCTAAAACTCCGGATGCGGCCGCAGCTTCCTTGAGCTCGGTTTCGGTCGCATAGCAGTTTTTTTCACCGGACTCGGCCAAAAAAACATTATTACACATAATTTCCGAATTTTTTTTAGCCAAAATAAATTCTCCAATTCGAACAACGTGTCTTTCAAAGTCGATAACAACCTTATGGCGAGTTAGCCAATCGTTACCGAGAATCATAGGTTTTACCAGATTTCTTACAATCAACACGAGGACATCAAATTCACAGCCCCCCACCTTAACTCCCAAAAGCGCTTGCTGGTTGATTGGATTTGACTTTTTATTATTCGCGCAAATCAAGTAGGACTTATTAATCGGGAATACCGGGATAGTGGGATTTCGACCCCTGATGCTTTCAAACGTCTCTTCACTTACTGCCGACACCTCACTCCCCGTATCTATTAATGCACTGATGTCTATTCCATGACAGGACGCGTTAATTTCGGGACACTTGCGTCGGTTGATCTTACCCAGGTTTTCTTCGCTCAGGAGGTCCTCCATTGGATCTCCATCGAGGTAGCATATGGCAGCTTTTGGCACACATTCCCTTGTCGCTGCTTCCGAACCCCGGGAATGGTGGAGCTCGGAAGTGTCCAGTTTTCCTGGTTCCTCGTTTCTGTATCTGGCTGTCCGCGGGCCTGGTCCTCCGGACGCGATCTTTCAAATATATGAGCGTTCGGGTTTCTACCTTGGTTGCTACGTCCGCAAGCACCCATTGGACTAGAGGTAGTTATGGGGTCTTGAATTGTCGCGAGCAGCGGACTTCCCCGTTGCTGTCCGTAATAGCCCCGCCATTCTCTCGAGCGGTCTAATGCACCCTCGCGCCTCACACTCCCAAGTTGCGGTGCCCCACGAATTTGACGGGCATTGCATTCCGGCGCTGCCTGATCGTAATATCCTAACAATTTGAGTAATCTCTCGGTAGTGGTCGGCTCGGCACTTCTCAGCAGATTTTGAATTTGCGGCGGGAACTGCAGGATTAGCATGTATATTAGCTCCTCGTCCCCAATCGGCGGCTCGCACGACCTCGCAGCTGCTATCTTTTTCATCGCGTATTCCTTCATAGTTTCGCTCCCACCCCTTGAGAAATATCCCGTCATCACATACTTCCTATGGCGATGCCTCGCGTCGACATCCCAAAACGCGTCTAAAAATTTTGCTTTCAAAACATTGAAATCTTCGGGTACCGGTTCTACCGTAGACCCCCATAATTTAGCTTTTTCCTCCAAAGTTTGCATAAACATGCGCGATCGAAAGATCCTAGGGATCGCTAACAGGGTGAAATAATCTTCTACTTCCCTCATGAATTTTATCGGATTCTCAAGATCTTCGCCGCGAAAAATTGGTTTAATGGCCCAAGTTGGTGACAGAGTTCCGACACTCTGGGTAACACCAGGGTATTCCATTTGATCTAGTTTATTATTCGCCAATTCCAACCTATTTTCGACTCGGTCGATTCTGGCCTCGGCCAGCACGATTTTACCGGCATGCAGACTCAAACTATTGCTGAGATCGCGAACTCGGCCTTCGACCTCGGCCGCGTCATTTTCTACGCGTTGGACCTTGTGGTCCTGCTCTTCTATCTTGTTCTTAAACGAAGCAATTAACTCGGCCCATCGACTCTCATTCCTTTCATTCCTTTCATCCCTTTTTCTTTTCTCTTCTCTATCTCTCTTTTCCCTTTCTTCCCTTTTTCTATTCTCTTCTTTCAAAAGCTGCACGAGCATATTAAGGTTACCCGCGTCCCCTTCAATAGCCTTCGGTGGCGTTGCCACATTTGCCCTAGACGTCTCAACATCGTCTCCCAACTGCATTCCCTGCATCCCCGGTACGATACTTCCGGGGGTCTCATCAGCGTCATCAGATTCGGAAATCCGCACTGGGTCCCGGTAACTCATGTACGGATCTTTGGATAAATCCATTCTACTATCAACAAATATCAAGAACTACCAATATAAAGAAGATAATCTATTTTACGCTAGATCAAAAATTAACAATTTTCGGCGGTCGACTGGCGACTTCCTAACGACCCACTTGATTGAATATCCCTATCAGTTATCCTAAACAAACGAGATTAAGAATTGGATAAAGGAATCTATTTCTTCACTCCTCCGAGGTCCATCGGGGAGACTTCACTACAGGTCATGGGATGGACCATGGAAAGGGAGAGTTAGTAACAGGGAAAATTAAAAACCTAACCAACGAAAGTAGACACAAAAAAACAATTCTCTTACACGACTTTAACAAAATCTCGATCTAACACTAAACTAATTCAACCACTCGTACCTCCAATAACCGAATAGCGTCGTACTCCTGTTTGGATCCTGGTCTCGGCACCAAATGTAACGAATTTTTCCTTCGATTACAGTAACAAAAACGTCCTTTATTCCAATTGACAATGCTTAATACAATCAAATAGCCCGAGGTAAGCTCTGCGGCGTTTTCCCGGTCCGCCGGAGCTCCGTTTCCTCTCTCTGGACTCCTCCGCCGTCTTCTGCCCCCTTCTTCATGCCATCCGCCCTCTTGCGTCCAAATGTCACATTACCCACAACACAAAAAAAACACTTCCGAAAATCGCAACACTAACTTCCTCACTCATTGCACACAAAAAAACACGAAATACAATATGGAAATGGGGGGGGGGTTTACATTGTTACAATACAAATCAAAATGGTGAAAATCACCATCTCTAACTACATATGCAAATTCAAGCAGAAATATTGCTTGCAATTGCCTCAAACGACGTCTTACTTTTCGCTTATATTCCTTATGAGAGAAAAGTTATTGTGCTCTAGCATCAAACCCAGGAATAAAACGGGCTTATGAAAATTTTTTTCTAAAACTAATTCTTACCGTATATCTTCAAGCTAAACACAAACTTCCTACCATCTTGATAAGTGCATCAAAAAAAATAATGAAAAACTACTCCCATGTATTTTAAGGGGCAGATATTTGCATCGTCCTAGAATCAAACCCAGGACTTTGGACCCCTCTGGAATCAAACTCATGACACTGAGGTTCATAATCACAATTTTTCTGGTGGTTACACGTTATGGCCAATATGTCATAAAAATTTCAAGTCACTGACGCTTTTAGTTTAGCCTGTGAATTTGTATCCTCTCTATCTATCTATCTATCAATACAAGTAAAATGTAGTTTGCATACTGCAAGCAGATAAACAACACCAATTTCATTTCAACACCACCTTCATATCGGCATCATATCGGGACGGTCCTCATAAGAAAAAAAAGTATTGAAAATATTCTTAAAATTTGCTGCAATTTAACTGGCATCGAACCCGGGTTTTCCTGGTGAACTTACGATGCAGCACAACAGAAGATCACCATCTCTAACTATGTGCGAAAATTCAAGCAGAAATATTGGCTGCAACTGCCTCAATCGAAGTCTTACTTTTCCCTTATATTCCTTATGAGAGAAAAGTTATTTTGCTCAGGCATCGAACCCAGGAATAATAGGGTCTTATAAAAATTTTTTCTGAAACCAATTCTTACCATACATCATCTAGCCAAGAATGAAGTTCCTATCATAACGATAAGTGCATCAAAAAAAATAATGAAAAACTACTCCCATGTATTTTAAAGGACAGATATTTGCATCGTCCTAGCATCGAACCCAGGATGTTTTCCGTGTAAATCAAATATGTTTTCGATAGATCATGACCATATATATAGGCTCCTAGAGTTTTGATTCTCTACCTATCAGGGAAGTATTATTTTTGAATTCCCGTAAATCAAAGCAATGATTTTAAATGGGAAAATTGGGATTTTGGGGCCCTCTGGAATTGAATTTATGACACTGACGCTCAAAATCTCATTTTTTCTGGCGTTTACACGTAATGGCCAATACGTCGTAAAAATTTCATGTCAATGATGCGTGTGGTTTAGCCTGTGAATTTGTATGCTCTCTATTTATCTATCTATGTTCATGAATGAATCCGGAGAAGCATCTATATATAATAGATACATGAATGAATCCGGAGAAGCATCTATATATAATAGATATGAGACTGTGAATTTGTATCCTATCTGGTTATCTATATATAAAAGTAGTAAAGTAAAGAAGAGTAAAATGTAGCTTGCATACTGCAAGCAGATCGACAACTATAATTTCATATCGGCATCATATCAGGATGGTAATCAAAAGAAAAAAAAAAAGGATTAAAAATATTCTTAAAATTCGCTGCAACTTAATCGTCTGGCATCGAGCCCTTTTCTTTCAAGCCTTACTTACTATGCAGGAAAACAGAACATCACCATCTCTAACTATGTGTGTAATTTCAAGCAGAAATATTGTCTTCAACTGCCTCAAACGACATCCTACTTTTCACATATATTCCTTATGTGAGAGATTATAATCTGCTCTGGCATCGAACCCAGGAACAGCATGGTCTTACCTAATTTTTTTTCTTAAACAGAGTCTTAATAAACATCTTCTATCTAAGCAAGAACCTCCTATTATTTCGATAAGTGCATCAAAATAAATAATGAAAACTACCTCAATGTAGCTCTCGGGTTATCATCCAGGATCATCCAGGATGATAACGAAAATGAAAAAGACATCATCGAATATTGTCCATGGTTCGATGCTAGGTCGAGGCAAAAATCAGCCGTTTAAAATGCATTGTGGCGATTTTTAAGATTTTTTGGGCCCTTTCCCGATGGCATGGAAACTATAAATTCGGCATGGGATTATATATCATAAATATATTTCATAATCAAAGTTTATCAATTCTCTGATGGTCCTTGGTTCGATCCAGAGAGCCATTTACATTCGTGAAAAGTAGGACGTCGTTTCAGGCAGTTGCAGCCAATATTTCTGCTTGAATTTTCACACATAGTGATGGAGATCTTCGGTTGTGCTGCATAATAGGTTCACCATTAAGACCTGGGTTCGATGCCAGATGATAAAATTGCAGAGAATTTTTAGAATATTTTCAATCCTTTTTTTTTCTTTTAAAGACCGTCCCGATAGGATGCCGACATGAAATTAGTGTTGTCGATCTGCTTGCAGTATTCAAGCTACATTTTACTCGTTATAAATAGACAGACTGAAATCTTCGATATGTCTGAGTTATTTTAGGTATTTTTCTTCATACTTCGTGGTTCAAATTCTAATTGCACAAATGGATTTATTTTTTCATATAGTCTTTTTCAACTTCCACTTAGACTGGAGCATTGAATGTTTGATAGAAACTTATTTTAATTCCATAATCTGGTTTCCTCCTAGTAGAGAAATTTGATTTAGGTTTTAATAATAATAAGCCAATTTTAGATTGTCCTTTCTATCCTTTTTGGGTATGGGTGAGGGTGCGTATTCATGTTCCCCTAAAAATCAGGAACAATAGGTTCCACATCTTTTACCTTTGAATAGTTAAATGTAATCATTTTGCTGATAATAGGAAACATAATTTGTACCCAATTGTTCACTAGTCAACCACAGATGTGAATTTGAAAGATGTCATTGAAGGAAATAAAACCTATTCTCATAATGTTGAATGAGAAATTGTTGTGTTATTTAACCAGAATGATTAGTAAGCATATAGTGTTTCCCCGTTCAAACTTTTCTGCATTGAGTTTTCTGCCTCTGATCTATGGGAAATACCAAATACCATAGACAATATTAATACATACAAAGAATGATAGGTGCAAATACTTATTAAAATTTCTTAGAAATAAGTGCTAAATGAAATCACGTTATAATTAAACATATGGGCATTGTTTGATTATTCTTATAGGAGTATATTGTTTGATTATTCTTATAGTATGCTATAATATGTTGATTGACTTAAAACAAAAAGAATTCATAGGATTCATTTTTGGAATTAGAAATTGGGTTAAAATTCTCCAAATGTATCCAATCAGTGGATATAAATTAAATAATGGTTGTTTCAATAAAGAACCAAAATGAAAGATAATTGAATTACAGTTTGTACTGAAATAATGTCATATTTACATAGACTATCTCAACTCATCTCCTAAGCATCTACAAAATAAGTCATTGGGATATCAGCCCTTGGCTATGCTCTTTTAGGATATTACTTAGCTATTTAAGAGTTATTGCGGTTGAACTATGTATAAAACTCATTTAATCATTGTGCTGGAGTGGGTCTCACTAATTTATATTTTAAGGTTATAATTTTAATGTTTTGGTCTCAAAAATGTTAATTCATGGCAAGAACTACCATATTTGACGGCATATAAGACGCACCTTTTTTCCTAAATTATGTCTCGAAAAATTTCCCTGCATCTTATATGTGAAGGTTCAACCTCCACAGGTTAACTTTCAATACTGAATGCTATTTTTAGCCCAGATGGTGTATACTACCTACTTCATAATTGCATTCAATGATTGTGTTAATATTTGGCTTTTACGAAACGTGACGACTAAAAGGAACTACATTTTAAGTTATTGTGATACTGTGCTTTCGCACGGACTATTGAAACTTTTTTCCTTGTGAGAGGCCAACTTAATGAGGGTGAGTCTTATACGCTGGTGCGCCTAATATGCCGTCAAATATGGTAATTACAAGATACTTATTCTCATTTGACTAGGCTTTGCTCAAAGGACTTAAAATATGAAAGTCTGCACACCATACTAAAGTACTTCTACACTGGAAGACTGGAATTCCATTCTTTTAACATCACTCTAAGTAAGTAAAATAGTTGGTTTTAAATTGATATTTCTAGGAGTATATTCTCCCATAACTCGTCATCCCTGTAAATTCATTGGATTTTGCTGTCAATTGGAGTTCAAACAATTAAATCACTAAAGGAGTGGTGAGAAATATGGAGTTGCCCTGAATTTGGTAATGGGTCATTCCATGCCAAGTGGTCTGATTTCAGAGAAGTGCCCCGCTCGAACATCACGGATTTCGATGAAATTTTGTATGAACATTTGCACATATCTTTTATGAACATTTGTAAAGTTTTATTTTCGCCGATGGAATACTTGCTGAGATATAGCAGTTTATTTGACCCCGTGTCGCTGCCTTCTTCAATATGACTGTGCGTTTTCAGCAACTTTGAGGCATAGTATCTCAGAGCTATATCTCAGCAAGTATTCCATCGGCGAAAATAAAACTTTACAAATGTTCATAAAAGATATGTGCAAATGTTCATACAAAATTTCATCGAAATCCGTGATGGTCGAGCGGGGACCACTTGGCATGGAATGGCCCAATAGTAATTGTGATCTTTTTCAGCTCTAGGTTTTTATCCAAATAAAAGCACATTATTTCCTCTGCTGTCCGTTTTAAAGTCATTTTTTGACATAATTTTCGGCATTTCACTTCATTTATGCCACCATCACTCGTTTTTCCGTCCGTTGAGGCTGCTAGAAAACAATTCTCAGGATCAGCAAAAAGCCCACACGGAAAAACTTTTCTCTCAGTTAGCTCTTCATATTTTTGGATTGCGTTATATTCATTGAGGGTACCATATCTTGCAGATTCATTTTCAAATGCCTTGGCATACAAAAGTCTTTTCACAAGTGGTGCCCATTTAGATCTTTTCCTCCTACACGCAAGCCCAAAATTTGTCGCCTTCTATCTAATTCGTCTTGCATATGAATGCTGTACCATATATTTACATAACAAGACCAAACTTTTTACCAAAATTCAGTAGTATAATCTTTCAGTATTTTTACCTGATATCAGATCTATATTTCTTTAATGGTACCATTACCTTCAATTAAAGAAGAGTTTAGTAGGAATAACATTCTAATTTGATATCCTTCTTTCTCGATTTATTTATTTGCAGCCATGAGGGTATTACTTGAAGTATGGACTATTTAAATAATTAATTCCAATGCTGCTCTAGAAGGTTGGTGCATTGCACAAACATTTGTTTTTGAGCTTTTATTAGAAAGTTCAATTTCGTAATATTCAAAATGCTAAACCTCACTCTCTCTGTAATGAATTTATTATGAGAGAATAGTGTATCCTAAGTCTCAGAATACGAGAAAAGATCTCGTGTTTTCCCAGTGCAAGTGTAGAAAGAATAATTCTCGGGTCTCCAACCAGGTATCAATTCTGTATAAAGCCAACGTTTCGGCCACAATCTCTGTAGCCATCTGTAGGGCGAAGTTCCAGTTTTACTTGGTTTTTCTGCTAATATAGGAGGACCCAGTCCCTTTCAATTCTGTGATTGGTTGGCGATGCTGTGTCATGTCAGTCTGTGAATGCCAGCAATCACCACTATCCGGCCAAGCTAATTTCAGTCCTTGCCACACCCAGCCATAGGGCGTATAGAATTTCAGACCAGGAAAGTCTTCACGATAGGATAAGATACCTAAAGATGATGTTTTAGAAAATGGATACCACTAAAAAAAATTGACCAGGCCCTTAAAAGGGCCGAAAATGGGACAAGGACAGAGCGAACTGAGGAAAATCCCACAACCAAGGAATACCTAACATATACAGCCCCAGTTTCCAGAATCATCACAAGAACCCTCCGGAAGCACAACATCAAGACTATCTTCCTACTAGGAAATTGGGTAGTCAACTACCAAGAGTAGAGGACCAACTGGGCCTGAAAACTCGAATGTTTACATCGGTGAAACAGGTATGACAATTGAAAATCGGATAACAGAGCATTCCTGCCACATTCTAAAACAACTGGAAAAAATTGGCCATCTTTGAGCATAGTCTAGAAGAAGGACATGATATATACTTTGAAGAAACAAAGGTGCTGTGGAGGGCTCCGACCTTCTGGAACCGGAAAATGAAGGAGCCTATTGAAATATAATTAGAAAAGAACGACCTCAACAGAGATGAAGGATTCACCCTCCACAAAACGTGGCAGCTGATCCTTCGCAAGATCTCAGAGAGACATGGACCCCCATCCCACCACAGACTGACGTAACGCGGCCACGCCAACCAATCACGGACTGACATGACACAACCTCGCCAACCAAGCATGGAAGTGAAAGGGTCCTGCCATATTAGTGGACCAACTAAGTTAAACTGGCACTTTGTCCTGAAGATGGCCTCTGAGATTGTGGCCAAAACATTGGTTTTATGCTGAATAGGACTTGATATTTGAAAAGAGGATGATTCAAGACATTTACAATTGTTCAAGAAAAAGTTTGATTTTGTTATTTTATCTTTGAATTTGGCTTTCAGATTTGATTGAGGTCACTGAAATGTGAGTAGAAAAAGAGATGCAAAAACTCTTTGTGGCTCAAGCAATCCAGCATTTATCTTTTGAAATGCACGCCTTGCTAAAAAAAATAGCTGATAAACTGAAGATAGAGGTAAGCCAATGTACCATGCTCTAAAATTTGTTTCTAACCACTTCAATCTTGTTATCCCTTGATATCTCTGAGAGATTTTAAGTTAAGTATTTGGATTTCTTCTAAACGATTCATTTTCCTTTTTTATGTTAACAATTTGAGCTATCAAAATCTCTCAATTGAGTTTAGCTAAATTTTAATTCATCTTATCTCTTTATATATTTTAGGTTTTGAAGGAGGCATGCATTTCTCAAAATCCAGATTTATACTATGTTAAATCTTGAATGAGCTCTCTAACAAGGATTCTGGTGAGTATATATATATATTGACCTTTCCGTGATTCGGGGCTCATGGATCAACCTTCAATATGCATTGGCAAGGTGCATTTCTTATTATTTGTGAAGAAAACAGAAAAATTATACATTTTGGAAATGAAAATCTTTCTTATGTTAGAATTACATCGTATTTCAAAAGTTTATTAGACCTTGTGTTTTTATGTGTTATGTTGGCCATTAAGTAATGCCTTTTGCATTGGATAGATAATAATCACTTATTTTAATAGAAAATTTAATATTTTTACATGTTCTTACTACAAAGTTTAGAAAATACTTCTTTCATTTTTTAAAATCAACATGCTTATTTTCACAGTAAAGTTCTTAATGAGTGAGATATGAATGTGAAGACTTCCTCTAGTTTTTTTATAAAATTTATAAAATGGATCATTTTACTTATATTTTAACTTCTTTCAAAGTTTATAAATAAAATTATTTTTGAATCTATGTGTGTGTACATGCCTTCACTTTCTTTTATTTTTGAACTAATTTACTTCTTCCTGGTAAGTGAATGTTACACAGATATCCTAGGTATGAATTTTATCTCTAATGAGCACAACCCTTAGCTGAGAAACTGAGAAACAAATATTCTGGATTTTGTGGTGGAAGATAGAGCTGAAGATTTGCTAATTGCATTTCATGCAGGATCCCTTAGGTAGTGCTTCTCAGGAACAGGGTTGCCACTAATCTGGAAAACCTGGAAAAGTCAGAGTAATTGAGTATGTAGCCACATTCATTCTAATTAGTCAAGAGGGGTCATTATGGCCCCAGGTGGTGCATTTCCTTCAGTAAAACAAACTTAATGAAGATATTTCAACCGAATTTTCGTTAAGATTTTTACCTTCTTATGATTATCTGAGAATTTATTTAATTTTAAGCCATAAAAAGTATGCAATTTTGGAAGTTACCAAATTTAGAAAAATAAATTTAAATGATTATATGAACAATATTTCAACAATATTAAAGTGGGTATGCATAAAGTAATTCATTGCTAAGTACCACAAAAGTACTGGACACTATGTAATGCATACTAACTGAAAAAAAAAATTCTAAACATAAGTTTTCGTGGATATTTTTATGATTTATGAAATATTTTTTAAATATAACTATTATGCTTGCTTTAAGTACTAAAAAATCTCAATTCTCAAATTAATAAAAACAATCTTCAATATTTTACCAACATTTTTGTAATAAAAAAATTGATCTCATATTGATTAATTGCATATTTTGAATAAATAGTTACTTATCATTATGCAGGAATATGACTAATTTTTTTACCATTTAAATTTATTGTATACAGTGTTTTCTTATCTCCAATGTTGAAAACGGCTATAAATAATAATAGTAATATATTAACTGGTAGTTGTAGTCTACAATTAATACCAATGCAAATGCGAAAAATTACAATGCAGGAAATTGTTTTATTTTACATTTATATACCTATACAGCATTTGTTATGAGTTATTTTGTAATCAAATTATTTTTAAAAGGGCTGAATTAGTTCAGACTTGGAAATTTTTTACCTAATAATTATATGGATCATGGAAAAAGCTGGTAGCACTGTTTTTTAGAGTATATAGCCAATATTCATAATCAAGAATAAAAATTGGACTGCTTTCCTAGGATATCCAAGTTCAGTTATCCTAATTTGCCTGAAAAATTATTCTTCTTCCTTCAGTTTAAAATTATGGGGATATTTACCTTGGGATCTATAATGTTTTAAATGCTCTTAGGGATCTCTAGGTACTTCAATAATTATTACTGAGGAAATAAATCCATGTTCATATAATTCCAATATAGTAACAAAGAGCTCCGCAATAAAAAGTTTTCAATCATTTGTTTTTAACAGTTGGTTACCCTGCTTCATGAAGTTGGTAAGCTGGTATTAGGTTTAGAAATGTTTATAAATATCAAATTAAAAAAAATATGATTGCCCCCTCAGATTTAGTCTGATACAAAAAATTGTTTAAAAATAACGCTTTCATAGGTTGTTAAAACTGATAAGGATTAAGTTTACGATTTTGAAAATTTTACTAATTGATAAACTATGGTCGAAAACCCATAGATTGGAAGTTTTATAAAAACATCCGAAAATCTATTTTTTCCTTACATTTTGACGTTTTTCCTGATAGGAGAGATATGAATTTTTTGGCAATGATGGCAATTAAAACATAGTGTAATATTGCTACAAGAAATCAAAATAATTAACCCTCTCCTACGTGTTCCAAAATTTTGAAACTCCTACATAAATTTTTAATAGGAAAAAATATCTATTATAAAAGTATCTGCAATTTTGGTGCATGTTTAAACAATTTATTTAATTTCTAATTAAAGGAAAATGATAATATGCTAAAAAGTTACGTAAGTTTCTGTAAATGATCAGTTATTTACTATGATACATTGAATCAATCAATTTACCATTAAAAGGGGTCTAAAAATTCAGAGAATTTTGTGGTCATATTGACCCCACATTACTAATAAGGTAACTTTTTTGACTAGAATAATTACGGAAATTTGCTTTCCCAAGTCAGAACATGTTAGTTTTCAATAAGTGAACAGTGCCATTGTAGACACTTTCTGTTGGTATGTTGGCTCAGTGCTTTTAGTACCTTGCCTAAATGAGGTACTGGAGCTCTTATTTCGTCTTTATCAATTAATTATATACACCTAAAATAAACTTTCAGGTCTTATTCTTTACCCTCATGCTGAGGATGATAGAATATTTATTTCTCTTCAGATTGTGTACAGGTAATTACTTGCTAGCCACTCCCAAGTCATAATAACTTCCAGCATGAGTCAGTTAAATCAAAAAGAATGAGCACCAGAATCTCTGGTCCATCGAGTGTCCTTATTTCCCATTTGTAGGAGTCTCCCATTTCAGGTCTCATATTTCTGAGGAAGCATGATTTTACCTTCGAAAGCCCTCCTTCTTGTTGAGAAGGAAATTTGTATTTGAGAGGCCAAGATATACAGGAAATACAGGAATTGTTAACGACTTATATTGCCGGGAAAACCTCAGAAAATTTCCGAAAATCCCCTCAATACATCCTTATGGAAAAAATCAGGACATTAGGGCCTTCTGGCATTGAACCCATGATACTGAGGTTCAAAGTCATATTTTATCTGGTGGTTACACCTGGCCAGTACTTCGTAAAAATTTCAAGTCAGTGACACTTGTAGAACATGGTTAGAATTTTGATCCCCTATAGATGTATATCATCATCATTATCATCAGCCATTTTCAATCCTATGTTGGAATCTCTGAATCATGATACTTATTAGTTATGTATTATTAATTCAGAAGCTAGTAAATTACATGTAAATTTATATATGTAAGAAGGAGAGATAACAACTGTACAGGTAAAGTGTTTGCTCATGACATTTGAATATTTACAACAGGTTTTATTTTGCAAATTGTTTATAGTATTATTGATTTATTGGATCTAGTAAGCTGAGCTGCCATATAAGATTTTCAACTTTTCTGTTCAAATGTTCTTTTTTGCATGTTGGAAAATATTTTTGTCAAAATGGTAATGCTAAAAAAAGCTATATAAAAATAGATATTGTTCGGTTTCTTAAACTATCCTTTAAACCAAGCATTGATTATCTTTTTAGAACTCTGATTGGTCTGTTTTCGAGACAAATATTCGTTTAGTGGGTGGACTTCTTTCCTCCTACGCTCTCACTGGAGACGTGATGTACAGAGAAAGAACATGCGGCAGAGAAACTTCTTCCAGCATTTAAGACCCAACAGGTTATCAGATATCACGTCGCGTAAAACGTTTGCTGGGTTGAAATCGATGGTTTTGGCTTTAATAAGGTGGTATTGCATTTCAAATGATAATGCAGAATGTAAATTGCTTTATATTTGATAACTGATGATGACGCTTTGCGTCGAAACCTGGGTCGTTCCTTTTTTCATTATGGTATTCAATGAAGCTTTAATCAACATACGTTCTGTATTATCATTTGTTAGCTGGGTTTGCAAAGAATGGCGTAAGTACGGCGTCGGCCGTACTATAGATCGGTATAGACATAACATTCATACGTTACCGAGTCGAAAAGACTAATTTAGGTATGCGATAATAATTTTGAAGATGCACTGGGAGAGAAAAACATGCCAGATGGAAATATTGCATGTACCTACCATTTACTTGGACTCGATAATAAAATAAAAGTAATAGCTTTACAATTAAAGTATAGATATTATTATCATAAAGTTAGAGTTATAGTTATTTAGTAGTGAACTGTGCATTTTAGATCTAATCACTGCAGCAAAGTTTGTATTTATTATTTATTTATATTATTTAGTATTTAAAGAAAAACTGTTTGATTACCTTGAGGGGAGAGAGTGGGAGGGAAGAGGGTGGGAGGGGAGAGGGTGGGAGGTGAGAGGGTGGGAGGGGAGAGGGTGGGAGGGGAGAGGGTGGGAGGGGAGAGGGTGGGGGGAGAGGGTGGGATGGTAGAGGGTGGGAGGGGGGTGGCTGGGAGGGGAGAGGGTGGGAAAGGAGTGGGTGGTGGTGGGAAAGAAGAGGGGGAAATGGAGAGATTGGGAGGAAAGAGGGTGGGAGAGGAGTGGGTGGGACGGGAGAGGGTGGGACGGGAGAAAGTGGAACGGTAGAGGGTGGGAGGGGAGAGGGTGTAAAGGGAGTTTTCCCTTCCTCCTCTCCCTTCTCACCCTCAACCTTCCCTTCCCAACCTCTCTATTCGCTTCCTTTCCCTTCCCAATCTCTCCATTCCCTCCCTCTTCTTTCCCCCTCTACTTTCCCTCCCCCACCCTCTCCCTTCCCACCCACCCCATCCATCCCCCCCTCTCCCTGCCCCCTCTCCCTATCCCCCTCTCCTTTCCCACCTCCTCCTTTTGGACCCTCTCCCTTCCTAACCTCGCCCTTCCACCTCTCCCTTCCCCCCTCTCCCTTCCCACCCACCCCATCCCTTCCCACCATCTCCCTTCCCTCCTATCCTTTCCCACCCACTCCCTTTCGACACTCTTCCAACCCACCCTCTCCCCCCCACCCTCTCCCTTCCCAACCTCGCCCTTCCCCCTCTCCTTTCCCCCCTATCCCTTCCCACCCCCTCCATTTCGACCCTCTCCCTTCCCACCCTATTCCTTCCAACCCACCCCATCCCTGCCCACCATCTCCCTTCCCCCCTATCCTTTCCCACCCCCTCCCTTTCGACCCTCTCCCTTCCCAACCTCGCCCTTCCCCCTCTCCTTTCCCCCTCTCCTTTCCCCCCTCTCCTTTCCCCCCTATCCCTTCCTACCCCCTCCATTTCGACCCTCTCCCTTCCCACCCACCCCATCCCTTCCCACCCACCCCATCCCTGCCCACCATCTCCCTTCCCCGCTATCCTTTCTCACCCCCTCCCTTTCGACCCTCTCCCTTCCCAACCTCGCCCTTCCCCTTCTCCCTTCCCAACCTCGCCCTTCCCACCCCCTCCCTTTCTCCCCTCTCCCTTCCCACCCTCTCCCTTCCCAACCTCGCCCTTCCCAACCTCGCCCTTCCCACCTTGTTACTTCCCATCCCAATTTTTTTGTTACGCTCCCCCTTCCCTTCCGCTTCTTACCTACCCAGTATTCCTTTCAATCCCTCTCGTATTCAACCTCCTCCGTCCTATACCTTCTCTCCCTCTTCCCCATGAGATTTATTCAGAGGAAAAGTATCATCAATACAATGGAAAGTTACTGAATATATAAATTATACATGACCCTGCCTTACAATTCCTTAGAAATCTATACATTCTGCAATAGTTTATTTGGTTCAGGGTGCAACGTCATTTTTATATTCGTATTATATACATTCTTAGCATTCGTAGCATATACATTCCAAATAATGGGAAACAATAAATGTTCTGGCCTTACAATTTTTAAACTATATATGATTTAAAATATATTTTGGCTCGGAAGAAAAGATAATATATCACTTTTTATTCATCGTATGTGTTATATATGATGATGTGCGTAGATCAATAAACAAGTTCAATCTTTAAAGATTCAATAACAAATATAACTATAATATATTATATAATTTTTAACCTTGCATCACCATTAGTCACATTGAAGATTAAAAGTTGAAAAAGCTTCAAATAGTATACATAGATAAAGGTTCACTGTATTGTTCAATTGATTGCTCATTAAATAATTTAGAATGTAATTATATGATTTGAATGTGCACTGCACGGAGAAACTTCAATTCACTTCAAAAGTCACGGATTTTATTTCACAAGGAAGTTTTTATTTTATTCCTTCCAATCTAAAATTGGTCCCGATGCCGTCCCCCGCCACAGCAACACAACTAGAAAATGATACGACGAAATCGGAATATGAAAGAACGTTTTAAAAGTAATCATAATTTTGCCATTGAAAGTCATTGAAATTACGAAAGTAGCACTCTAAAAAAGCTGAAGTAACGACAGATTATCAACGCAAACCCAAAAACTAATAATCCCGCGAAATTATCTTTATATCAGTCGTTTTAGCTTAATATATCAAAAATCACAGCAACAGTATTAACAGGAACATTTCACAAACTATTGCCAATGCTAAGATTGTTAATGTGCAACTTACGATACAAGATCGTAATTTGGAACCAGCGATTTATTTACCCTGTTGAAAAGTCTCATAAAATATTACTCTTCTAATACATAGTTAGTATTACAATACTCTATTAACATGGCCTAAATTATCTTAAAACAAGTAAATGCACTGAATTAAAAATAGCGTTGTTCAGCAAGGTTCACAAAATTCTTTCCAATCGTCAAATTTATAATGTTTTCGATAGTTACAAGAAATTTCTAAAAACAACTAGCGGAATGTAAAATTAAACGACCGATAAAAGGAATCGGAATTAAAATTCTCATCTTTTTATGCACCTTCAATTTCCATTGGCCTTGCATACTTGGTAATTTATATTCTAAATATAAAATACTACTAGCTGCTTATGAATATCTTACGGAAAAGTGTCGGCTTTCATTGTGATAGAACGGCAAACCATTATGCAAATAAATTACTCAGGTTTCTACCATTATTGTTTGATATTGATTTCCTTGTACGTTTAGGAAGCAATTTTCATAACCATTTACGATGCTTTTAATTAAGTATTGGTCTCTAAAACAGTTGCTCTGGTTTTTTCTTCCAGGATGTATTTACATCGAATGCATCAGTATTTACGGAGAACACTGATAAGTACTCGAAACTTTTAGGGTGAATAAAAACTTATGTAGTACTCCATGCGTTAAGGAATGTAACATAGCAGTGCCGTTGAAACTGAGGCATTGTTTCAAAACTGCCAAAGAAAAATAAATTGAAAGTAAATCAACTGTGACGAAAATCGGCTAACATTAGAGTACTATAACGAATGAAAAGCATAAACACTATCGATCATACATAAATAAGAATTATAATGACACTTGATTAAAATTGTACTCATCGTATTCTGTGTTCCTTCCGAATAACTCTCCGCAGCATCACTGTATTCCTACTCTCGCCCTTCCATGATTGAGAACAGTTCCGAGAGTATTTCTGAAAGATAAATTTAAAAATAATTAATGAAACATTATTTCGAAAACAAAAACACTACGTTAATTAAAAAGAAGGTGCTATCTATCATACTTGGATACGAGTAGTATTAGAATTTGATACAAATTAGAATCACTGTATTTTGAATTCCATCCCTGGACCGAATATCTCTCCGCAGCATCTCTGCATTCTTACTCTCGTCTTTCCATGATTGAGAAAAGTTCCGAGCGTATTTCTGAAGGATAAATTTAAAAATAATTAATAAAACATAATCTGGACAACCTAAACAATAAGTTAAATAAAAGAACGCGCTATCTATCATACCTGTATATGAGTAGTAATAACATTAGATTCAAATTATACTCATTGTTTTGAATTCCATCCGTGGACCGAATTTCTTTCCTCAGAATCTCTGTGCTATTAATCTGCTCTTCCATGATAGAGAAAAGATGTGAGCGTGTTTTCGAGAAATAAATGAAAATCATTTAATGAATTATTATTTCAAAACAGGAAACACTATGTTAATCTAAATATAAGCACTACTGATCATACTAAAAAACGATTTGCAAAAACGTTTTATTCCTTTTCTACTTATTGTATTTTGTGTTCCATCTCTGGACCGAATATCTCTCCTCCGTGTCTTTGTGGTCTTCCTCCGCTCTGGCGAGATGTAGGAAAGTTGCGAGTTTGATTCTAAAGAAAAAATAAGGAAGCAATTAATGAAATAGGAATTCGAAAACAAAAAACCTGTGTTAATCCAAAAATACTAATATGATAGTAATAATAACGATCATATACAACAGCAACGCATTGGCTCCTACTGGAAATCGAACCCGGGACTTCTTTTAGACAAGACAAGACAAACGCGCTGTCCACATATATATTACAACTTCTTGATGTTGTAGTATTAGTATATTGTTAAAATTGCTTCGGCAGCTTAGGTCATTTCGCGCATTTGCTCCCACTGGGAATCGAAACCGGGACCACTTTTACCAAAGGCAAACGCACTGTCCACATGACTATACGGGAGCCTCACCCCCCTACATTGACGGACCAGTTCCCATGGATGTCTTCTAAATCTCAAATATCTCGCTTATTTATTTAATATTCTGAAAATACCATTTAAAATAACTAAACTACATGGGAGAATCGCAAGATGTCGCTTGATAATTCTTGGTTGAACGCCATGTGGAAGTCACTCCACAAAAAACGAAACAAATCATCCAAAAGTGAGAGAATTCAATTCCTCGGAACTTGAGAAAGAAAGGAGCCGAATTTAATTTAATGTTACAGAGAATATCGCTCAAAGAGAGATATATAATCTGAAAAATATCGACCGAAAACACTACAGCCTGCTCATTTATTGCTAATTTGAAATCATTTTTTGAATCCAATACAAAATATCAAAACGAAATGGAAAATTATTAGTAAATGAATAAGCAAGATGATTAAAATTATACTATTTGTCAATTCAAATTCGAATATTTTTCAGGACTTCCGTTACAAGAATAGTAGTAAGTATTTACTGAAGTCATTACAATACATTATGAATGATCATATCCGAAATTCAACTCCAGTAGTTCAGTTGAAGACAAAAGGCTGTGATAGCAAACATTTAAAACAGAAGTTGATTTAAATATTACGAATTCGGAACTGATAGAAACTCAGGATTCATGATCCACTAGTCCGGATTTGGATTGGGTTATGATGAAACATTTTACAGACCAATTCCCTCAAACTAAACCCGAATATCACAATGTAAGGAGTGGCTAGAGATATTAATTTTCCTACTATAAAAATGCCTTTCTGGCACATGTGAGTGATGTTAAGTTAACTTAAATTACATATTGACTAAGTACATAAGTTGATAACCGTTGATAATATAATAAGTACATAAGGATGATTCCCAAGGAAAAACGGACTTGAAAAAAGTCTGACAAGGCCGGGAATCGAACCCGGGATCTTCCTCTAACCGGGAGACTGCCTTAACCATCTAGGCTACCCGACCAGAACATTTACCAGCTACCATTTACTAGCTACCATTTGTTCTGGTCGGGTAGCCTAGATGGTTAAGGCAGTCTCCCGGTTAGAGGAAGATCCCGGGTTCGATTCCCGGCCCTGTTAGACTTTTTTCAAGTCCGTTTTTCCTTGGGAATTTTCCTGGGTGCACGCCCTTATGTGCAAAGTCACCTTTACCCTTTCCTTATATACATAAGGATGATATTTCTCAATGTTTATGCGCTTATGCGCGTTTAGGCTATCGTCAACGTGATACTATGAAATTTACTTTAAATTCCTTGGTTCGTCAGAGGTACGTAATAGACCACCTTGAACAATGAAAACCAAAGCGAAAGAATCCAAGGTCGTTGAAGCAAAACATCGAGATAAACGACACTCTTCACAAAATATTGCTGGCTAATTTTGAAAATAATTTTAACGAAAAATGAACGGAAAGGGAAAGCTAAATAATCCTTGTGTATAAATGCAAGTAACTGTCACTTCTCTTTACAGAGATTTAAAACGAGGCGGGAAAGCGAAAGTTCATGCTAATGGCTCACGAAGCAAAGCAACAAGCCTAATCGAAATATATCATGGCTCCCGAAATGATGCGCTCAACTATGACTAGTTCAGTGATAGCGCAATATCAACGACTGCCGATGAACATCATCGTAGAATTCAATCTAAACTTCGGGTTAATAACTTATATCGATAACTCTCATCGTTGAATGGTAGGGCTGTTGCTAGTAGAAATTGCTACCTTTTCCTTTTATGGATATTAAGAGTAAACGTAAAGTAAAGGTTTTAAATTCCCATTTTAACATAAATTCTAAATGTGAAGGTACAAAAAACGAATAATTTGAATAATTCGTAGCTGTGACGAGGTGTTCGAATTATGGAAAGGGCGGCTTGAGGACTGAAGTCCACCTCAGCCAATGAAAATCACTTTCACACACAAATTTGCAAAAATTATTGCCATCTGTTTCACTACGGCTAGGTTCCTTTCTCAAACGTCGGCTATTCTTCCACAAATATGTCGAAGCAGATGAGAGTTTTGGAACGATATTTGCAAATATCAACAAATTATATGGCTCGTGAATACCTTAAATTGATCGTGTCACATGGTCTAGTTCTATCTAAAAAGGCTTGCATAGAGTCTGAATAATATTCTTTAAAACGATTTTAAGTTCACAGAAACCTGCGATAGACTATTTATCTGCAGAAAGTGATATAATATGTATGCTGATGTAAAACAGCCTTATTCTATAAGGGTGGGGTAAATGCCAGCTACAAATTTCAACAGGGATTGTGATAATTGATAAAAAGAGTCTATTGATAGTTTTATCTGGTTAAATTATAACAATTACGAGATACATATACACTGTAAGTTAGTGTCAGCTGATGGCCAGTCGAGATGAAGGAGAAAAGAGGGAACCATATTGCTACAAGAAATAATTGTACTTCAAAACGTATTTCGATACTAAAACATCTAATACTGCAACTTCCAGCAATGAAGAAGCATCCAAATTATGGAATAGAATTAATAAATATGGAATTATAAACACCACACGAGTTATGTCCAGCTCTCGTTTGAAAAATTACAATCAGCATCAATGAATAACTACAATTATACTTAAGGTTAATAAATAGAAAGGCAACAGATAAATTATACTTTTCGTAATACAATTAACTCGCGATGCAATAAACTACTCCTTTATTCTGATGCTAAAAAGATCATTCGTGTAAGAACTCCCTCATAATTTCACTTTGAACTAGAATACCTTACTTAAGAAAGCTGAGTTACTTCATTTAAACGCGTTCCATTACTTTACATCCCTAACAGTAACAACAGTAATATCAGAATTTCATTCACTCTCTAAGATTCAACTACTATTGTATCTTGCAAAACACATTCAATTCAATAAATTACACACAGTGCTTTTCAAAGGTTCCGAACTATTTCATCCAAGCATTCTTTCTCTTGAACGGCGAGTTTCAAAATATTTACAAGCGCTATTACATGACGAAAAACTCTCAATTGAATACAAAAAGACGTAAGTGTATTACGTGCGCTTACCAGATTGATCAAATTTCGTTCCTCTCGTTTCTTCCACGAAGGTCATTACGTGGACATTCCCTTTCGAAACAGCCCATCGATGAGAGGATTGAAATTTCAGCTTTTAAAACCTGGAAAAATGGAAATACCAAATTAGTAAAAAATCAATTAATTTCATTCAGATAAGTACTGTACTCAACGCCCATGAGTAGGTATATTTTATAAGGCATAAGTTTAAAATTAGAATGTCCGTTATATGAAACCACTATTTCAGCGCCATCTATGGTGTTAGATATAAGATAAAGGACATGTGGAATGCTAAAAATCGGATAATTAAAGTAACAAATTTCCAGGGACAGTGTGAATATCGAAAAAAATCATAAATTCGATTTCCTCAAATAAGAAAGCGGCGATCCATTTTGGGATTGAAACACGAAACGTATTTACCTATATAATATTAAAAAAGGATAAATTTTAATCAGTCTCTAGGCATAGTAAAAATCTTATTTTTTTCAAGAGAAAACTAAACCAAATATAGACTTATGGTAATACCCCCATTCAGTGGGGTATTACCACTGATCATTTAAGCTCCAACTGAAATTTCTTGAATTTGCTTACGTCACCCACTCAAGAACTTTAGACAGAACGTAGTCATTAAATCAAATTCAAATATGATTACTAAATCGAATTTTAATCGGAAAATACGTGGAGGCTAAATTTTATGGAGTTCATTATGTACGTAAGTCAGGATTTAAGCGATGCCCGAACGTAATATATTATACAAATACGCAAACTACGCACGAAATTCCGCGATGAACCGTTCTAAAATACCGGAACCTTTAGCTTACTAAAGCAATTATTTCTTTAAAGCAAGATCGCAAGCAATATTTGAATATGGTTTATTCGTTCAACTTACCATTAAAAGGAAATCCTTGGTGACGACCACGAACATCTTCAGGTCGTCAAACGTCATTCTTTCTTTTTTTAAGGTAAATTCGTTTAAGGAATATTAGTTATTGCAAAAAGAAAACGAAAGGTTTTAAAATGTCACTTACGTTTACCAGTTTCCAAAGCCAACGGAGTCACAAAATTTAAATTGTAACGGAAATTTTAAAACAATTGACATAACTTCTGCAGCAGACGGGGTCTAAGCTGCGACTGAGGAAATTTCCATGAGGACAACGGTTGAACAAGAAAGCTGAAATTTGATTGGTCGAATTAGGACAATCCGTCGCTGCCCCCCCCACAACTCAAATAAAACCTTTTCATTAATAATAATTATAATTAAACTGACATTCAACTTAATGATATACCTTCTTTATTTAAATTTAAAATTGTTTGGAATATTAGTTATCGTTATTAATAGTATTTATTTATACTTCGAGTTAATCTTGTCGTTTCATCCAATGGGAATGCTCGAAACATCGTAATCGCTTACCGTTTAATTATGTATACTGTTTAATTTAATCATAAGTTTTGTAATTGTGATACTTCTATTTGTTAACCATCATTACTATATATCGTTTAATGTTTTTAAAAATTATCAATATAATTAATTACTCCTCTTCGGCCTTAACCAAATTATGGAGTTAGCGCATCAGCTAACTTGATGGATTTATAACAGAAAGTATTTTTAAGATTTCTTCTCGAAGACATTTAAATTGATCGAAAACACTGCATTAAATCTGAAAGCTCTAATCATCCAGAAAAAATGAGTGCATTACATGATTCTGGAGAATTAAAATCGCTCAGGCTTGAGATTATCTACATCTAACTTCTCTTCTTAAGTGATAATTCCGCTTAGGAGAAAATAACTCCGTTTCTGAAGCAATAACTTAGCTTAACACTTAGTAAATAATAATTCTAAAAACTGTAACTTATATTTTTAAGTGAAAGCTTTGCTAAGCAAATGATAACTCCACTTACAAAATGACAACTTCTCAGCTTATGAGATAATTTCGCTTTTAAGTGAAAACTTCGCATAGCAAAGGATAGTAATAACTTCTCTAACGGAGACAAAAAGACCCCAATTACATCCATTTAAAAACTCATTACTCCTTACAAAGACACAAAACCATCCCCTGGCCAGGGAATTCCGACTTGCTGGGGTTCGAACCTGAGACCTTTGCATTGTAGTAGCTAGCGCGCTAACCACTCCGTCACCGCAGCCGGCAACATATTTAATTTGAGATTCCCTAAGAACAGAAAACCGAATGTAATTTCCCGAACATTGAAATTCCTGCTCATTCAAGACAACTATTCGCCGGAAATATTTTTCATCGCGATAGAATATCGATGAATCACATAAATAAGCGCAGACTTAGTAAGAATCTTCATTACGCGCAAACTTTCTTTCTCGGAATTTCTTCCCTTGGAAGTGATATATTTCGCATTAATGTCTAACGAAACATCGGAAGTATCATCTCTTGGCATTTGAGATTCCCTTAGAACAGACAATTCTTCCGCGTCAGTAAAAATCTAATAATTTGAATTTCCGAATGTTGAAAATACGATACAAATTTAATTTGCCGAATGATCAATCTCCTGCAAGCTCATTCGGAAAACATCGTTGACAGAAATATTCCGTGTCATGGTAGATTAGCAATAGATAGCTTAAGTGCAGACATTGCATCCAAATACACTACGCTTTAAATATATATCTGCACTTCAGAAGTTTAAACATAACGAACAAGATTCAAATTCTTACCGTTACTCCGGAAGTGTAACACCACGACCTTTCCTCCACGAAGTCTCAGCGGCAACTGCAAATTTTGTCACAGAAAACCATTACAAAAGAGAAGCTGCGTTCTGATTGGTGGAAATTTGTTCCCCCCCCCCCCTGCCCCCGTCAACCGTTACATTTAAAATCACCAAAAATAATGGAAATAATTAAATATTCCTTTGAAATAATGGAATTTTGTTGAAATAAGTAAATTTTTGAAAATGGAAATGATTTAGATTTAAAATATTATTTTAACTTTAAGCGAATTCTATAATAATCTCGAAGTTAACGATGGCTCGTATTAACTGGGTTAGGATAAACGCTACGAAAAGAATTGTATTGAGATAAGCATCTTAGTTAGGGTATGGAAGTAGATTATAATTAAAAATCAAATTAAGTTGACTGTGGAAAAAGGAGTAAATATCCTTTCGTTTACAGTTATAAAATCCCACTCTCACTATACAGGAAAATGTATGGATTCAAATATCGCATTGGTAGTCAGGACTGCTTATTTTTAATATCAAAAATTTTGGAAATTTTACGAGCATTTTGTTAAAATGCTCGAAAGAAAGATTCGAAAATAATATTTCCCGATCAAAATAAGAATCTTCGTTCAATTTTTGTTCTTTTGGTGCTTGTCTTGACTCAGCACGACCATACCTTCTAATTTAATTCTACAAAAGAAATGAAGCCTGCAAACGATAAAAGTGAACTTTAAATTAAAAAAAATCCCCCTAAATCAACGTTTCAAGAGAGTGTAATCTTTAGGACAATCCGTGATACTACGACACACGTTTTTAAATAATCCCACCTCTCTGTATCTGATTAACACACGAATTAATAAATGTTTGATTGTGAATTTGATTCCTCTATTTCAATCGATAACACCGTACACGACTTTGAGTAGATAATAGCGACATTCTGGAAGGAATACTAAAGAAATGAATGCTATGGTAACGGAAATCAAAATCCATGGCAACACCAGCGCGATGAACAAATACGTCTCAAAACTTTTCCAATCGATAGTTGCAACCCAATCTCACACTGTGTTGAAATAATACCTCATTTTGTTAATGCACGACTTGTATAATGCATGTCATTCGACAATTCTACCTTCCACGTTCCTCAATAACACGTTCATCGGAAGAAAGATCGATTTCGTAAAGGATTGCTCCCGTATAATTGTTACCTTTGAATAGAAGTAGATATTCCCAACCTTAGAAGCTGTACGGCATGTCATTCAGTTGCACAAGAAGCACAATCCAAGGAACCAGGTTCAATCTTCCAGCACAACTCTCAATTCCACCTCGTGGTTGTTATAGCTACCACACCACTCACAAACACACGTAATATTTAAATATATTCATTACGAAACGTAATAAATTATACTTTTTAGTCGGCACAACCAGATTGGAGTCAATTATTCGTAGAAACAGAGTCAATTCTTCCACTCACCGTACTTCGCTTCGCTACTCGTGATTCTTCTGAAAATAAAAGACAGTCCAACGAAACGTTTCCGAAGGTGACATCGTCATTAATAATGACCTCGTGATTTCGAAAGCTAAGGAAGAATTGCCGATTTTTAAGAGACACAAACCTTTCTTTACGACGTTTTCAGGTAGGAAATAGCTATGAATACAATTAGGCATTTCGCTGATATCGTACGTACTCCACCACTTAATCTTAACCGTTCTTCTTGAGCGAAAACATTATCCCAACTTCTCCTTTCCCCCTTGATTCTATGTCTCAAACTTTGCAGCAAATACACTTTTATCAATCGTGAATTAAACACTTTGCTCCATAGGAAAACGTTTACTAAACCAATCAGTAGTACATTACGTTATGTGTCAGCTGATCTTGGAGGCACGCCATGAAACCATGGTCGATCTTTGTAATACTGGGTGGTTTAGTAAATGTTTTCCAATTTTGCTAGAAGATTTTACAGGAGCAGAATTTACACCACAAACCAACCTTATGTCATCCATCCAATTCGCTTCTCCCTTGCATGAAATGACGACACTTAAAGTTGCCTTCCGAAAATTCCAGAACGATCGGAACTCGATGTTCTTTCTTTCCACGTCTGACTGACGTAACTTCAAATTCCTATGCATTGGGAAATGGTCTTACCTACAATTGAAAGAATTTTCAAAGTGCCTCAAAATTGCTCGCCTTTGTGAAGTTGATTTGTTTGAAAGAAGTCCTTTTCAATAAGATTTCTGTATTTTACGTGTGTTTCGTTAGAGTATACGTACGGGAAACATACATGAAGAAAGTTTATCGACAGTTGAAGGCCTCAACTCGACTCACAGCAATGTCGTAAATCAAGTGTCGAAAAGTGTGTTGTTCGAAATCTGTGATCGAAAAATTCCCAAGGAGATACTTCTGATAATTCATTGATTTCGTGCTGCAGTTCACAGGAATTTGGAATCCTTCGATCTAGTTACAATATTAAAATGCAGGATTCTACTGTAAGTACAATGACATGGTGCATTGATTTGAATCTAAATGCATGTGAATATGAAATTTCACCTCGTGGTTAAGCAAAGAGTGGTTCTACTTGGCTCTCTGATATCAGAATTCACAGTGCAAATACATTCAATACATAATACATACAATAATTTACATACAATAATTTGAATTTCGATGCAGAAATCTAACGATGCTAACTGTTCTACTCTATTTATCCAATCTTGTTGCTCTATTGAATTTGTTAGCCCTTTATCTTGTGAGTAAAGTCATTGAGTAGAGCGGAGGTTCTTTGGGATATCTTTTGCTCGTTTCAATCATTTTCAATCATTACGAAACTCCTTCGGAAGGAATCGTAGCATGCGTAGTTGATGAGCAAGAGAAAAGGTATCATAATGAGGGGATGTTGAAAGTAAAGCATAATCTTTTTTTAGAAAATGCATATCTTTTCGTCTTACTTAATCCTTTCCATTTGAACAATAGCAGACACAGTCACCAAACTCAATTACTTAAGCTGTTGCATGTACTTGATAACTTTCAGAAGTGATTAGTATTATGTAATTCCAAAAAGATTCCTAATAGTCGTATGAATTTGCAGGTCTCGGAAATTTCAATATGTTTTTGGGAAATTTATTGCATAGGATATTTCCCTATCAATCTAAATCCAACAAGGTGCAAAGTATAACAGATAGATTACGATATTGAGAAGTCTTCAGCATGAAAGACTTCAGATAAGATGCTCCTTCTATGAGCTTTAAATGCGACCCCTCTGATGTTTGGTAATCGGAAATTCTTCGCAGTTGGGCTAAGTCTTTGGTGGAAGGGTTATTCATTCAGAGTCTTTTACATTAAGTAGGAAATTTGAAGGTCACTAATCTCGCGAATTCTTAGCTAATTCTCTTCTCTGCTGGATGTCTTTATCGGTCTACAATTGATATCCCCTACACCGATATCCATTCTTTTCCCTTACGATGACGTCTTTTATAGGTGAATTCTTTTATCATTATATCTATGTCGAAAATATTGATACATTAAACATACATCTTTGCAAAAATGTAGATTCAATAGGTTTTTTGTGAATATATATTTAATATCCAATCTTAAAAGATTTCGCTATAGATTTCTCTTCAAGTTCGCGAAATATATGGGTGATTTTCGACGAAAATGTTTTTGCAAAAAAATTAAAAAATATTTTGTTTTGAAATTCGTCTAAATATAATGGTAGGCTATGGTAACAGTAGTGGAAAATTTCCAAGGCGGTTGGTGGGGTGGGCCAGATTGACAGACGGTTAAATTTCGACCAATCAGGTGACGGCAATTTCGATCATCGGTTGCGCAGACGGTTTTTTTTGTCAGTTCCTGTCGAGATTTCTTCCGGTGAGGAAGTGCTGACAAACTGATTTGTGGAAAGACCGTTGGAGATTTGAATTTGCCAACGCGATCCAAGTTCGTGAATGTTTTTCGAAGTACCGATTTTTATATATTCACATAATCTAATAGCAATAATTAATATTCGAGATTGTTTATATTTTTAGGAAGAGGCCAGCATTAATTTTTCAACATCCATCGCCGACCTCACCCAGGATTTTCAGCGAATGGTAAGTTACCAAAGATACCTAATTAGATTTTGTCGTCTCTTTATACAGTCTTTGATATAATTGCTGTACCAGGAAAAGAAGGAATTCAAGTGTCGTTGATGGGTCATATCGGTACTCGACGTTCCAGATTCTAAGATTAGGACTTAAAAACCTGTCACTCAAAGTAATTTCTCTTAATGTTCACATTAAAATAGATCCACACGAAAAGGGTAGATTGGGCTGGTTATAGCAAATATATGTGGGCCATTATGTTGACGAAAATAAGACGTATAGTCGGCAAATGTTATTAGTTTAACCGACAAAGCCTTTTTGTTGAAAGATATTGCTTGTAAATGGATACTAGGCGATTGCAAAGCTACATCCAGAGAGTAAGCTATAAATTATCTATCTATGCACTAAACATTCGTTGTTGGAGCCGTAAATATCTTTTTAACTTCGAAACAGTTCCAATTCTGTTCTCCCGCGAGCATCTGTTCCATCCAAAGTTAATATTTGTAAATAATACTAACGTAACGGGAGAAAATTTGGAACGCGGCTGTTAATGAATAAGAGGTTTAAGATTTTGTTTCAAAACCTTTCGAGTTGAATACGAGAAGTCACCAATGGTAACGGACATTGAGAATTCTAATTACATTACGCCTCATAGATTCATCAATGCTCTAGTAGAGTGATCGTTCATTATACCACTTATAAGAGAACTTCTTCATTAATACGTATTTATTTACTAAGCATATTCCCATCGTAAGTGCCTCGTTATTTTTATTGTATAGCATATTCTACAACTCAACCTACTGATTTAAATAATAGAAATTTGGTGCGAAACTGAAGGTCACGAAACAGCTGTTTGTTTTGAGGGAACGAGGCACTTTCTTTTACCCAAGCGCGAAAGCATTTTTCTCTTCGCCTTGACCTTCTTTATCAGAACTACTCTTGCTTTCAAAACATTTACATTTTTCGAATCATCGACTCAAATATCAAACTTTGATTTGCCGACTTTTAGAATAAATCTTCGAAGTAATTCAGTCGTTGATTATGTTTGAGCGGATGGTTAGGAATTCAGAAAGAGTTATTTTTTATATCAGTCATCAGTCCTTTTTATTTTGAATTACTACTTAGGATTCAACTTTACTTTCCCTACCTTTATAAATACTCATGCATTGTCAAGCCGGGCTCCCGTACGTCAGTATTGATCTGATCATCGTATTGAATAATATAATTTCACGCTTTTAAATTTAAATTTATTTACCGATAATATTCATAATCCATAAATGGATATTTTATTAGAAATGTTTATGGAATTATGACTCCGCTGATTTACTGTCCAATTCAGAAAGTGTGACAATAATCGTTCAGAAATTTGAATCCTTACCGTTCCGCAGTAGTCTTCAGTTCTTCTCAAGTCTACGGAATAAATGTTAAGTTCAGTATCTCTCTCATCAGAATAACTTTCATTTCTTACCGGAATCATTTGTAATTTTAAATTTGAGTGATACTTTTTTCAGGAATATTATTCAACTTTGAAGAATCGGAATTGAGAGCAACATTTAGTCAATCATTCGTTACCTTTCGTCACAAACGAATCTCTGAGAATCGGATTAAATTTTAGTGAAACATGTATTCTAATTTTAAGGATAAAATTTCTGAATTGATTATCCGATTGATACTTCTTATATTAGTAACCAGATTTTTAAAATCTTTAACGGAAATGTGTTTTCTAAACAACGGATTTCCTCATTTGGAAAATTATTAGTTTTGTTTTACATACAGATTCACAAATCTTAAATAAAATGCTTAATTATTATGACTTAAACAGTGTTATACAAGAAGTGAAAAATAGTGACTTTGCTAGGACTCGAACCCAAGCACACCATTTTCCAGGATGTAGCTCTGTAGATTATTGGATAAGATACCAGTATTTTAGTGGTTAGAATGACGGTAATTTTGAGTGATTAGATTACCTGTCCTGAATGTGAAAGACCCGGGTTCAATTCCCAGTCAAGTCACTATTTTTCACTTCTCGTAAACACCTTTATTGTTATTCGATGCATTATTAATTTGTATTTGTCTTTAAGGATTAATGGAGAGCTGCTATCGATTCACATATCGATACTGCCCAGGTGTGATTTGACTACGTAGAGCCAAACATCACCGGAGATCCGCATGGAGACGTCGGAGTCCAAAATTAAGGTAATGAGAATTTTTAATTACTCCGAATCGCTGTATTTCACCTTCTAGCCTTTTTAAACATAAAAATAAAGAAGTACGTCTATTCTACGATCTCAATCTTAAAAGTTTATTTGGGTTCATATTAGTATAACGCCGTCGTCGTCATCAATATCGCTCCCTCCAAGGGATACTATGTTGGTGGTGCCTGGTTCATATAAAAATTTATCCACATATATGGCTCCAATAATTAAAAAATAAATGACTTTCATACTTTAAAATATTTTGGTTCAAATAGATAAATTATGGTGCAAGAAGGGTTTGAACCGGCTCCGGATTAGGTACACGTCAAAAAAAAACAGCAGACTGTATGCCGTCTTAATTTTTGGGCGTTATTGAATTTCCAGCCCCTAGGCTTCGAATTCAACTTTTCAATTTCTGCATCTTTCTTAATAAAAAAGTGCTTTTGCATATTGGCTCCCACCGGGAATTGAACCCAGGACCGCTTTCACCAAACGCGCTGTCCATATGACTATCCGGGAGCCTTGACACGTTGATATTTTTCCTGAAGTGGTCATTCAATATTGGTGAAAAATAAAAGGCGCAAATTAAAATTAATTACGGTCAGACTATTAAAAATATATACTTAATGTACTTTGGAATTAAAAGAGATCGTTTGAAATAATTAGATCTGCCATACCCTGAAATAATCTAATCCATTTTAAAATGCAAACAATAAAGAGACAATGAGATAAAAACGGACGCGGCGTCGCGCGGGCATTTTGAATTTAATATGTACGATAATAATTGGTTGATATCAGAGAATAAAAATTATAAAAGGTTTGAAAATGAATAAATCAAAAATTAACAACAAATAAGTAAAAAATGAGATATACGCCTAGTTGCTTAGTCATGGATTAAAATAAGAGTTACAAGCTTAGAGCCATACTTGGGCTTTTATATTTAGGGCAGCAATCCCTTGGGAAGTCCCACATATTTCGGAAGGTCCTTGAGGAAGACGATCATTAAAATTTCCAACAGCTTCTTTTAACACTGTTTCAATTGGCAAGGCTTTGTGTCCCCAATAAATGTCCTTCATATAGGTTATTTTCGGAACATCTTAGGATGTTTTTGATAGTCCTTCACTCGAACGCAATTCATTTGTTTTCTATGGTGGGAGAACAGTATTGTCAAGCCGGGCTCGCGTACGTCAGTATTGATCTGATCATCCTATTGAATAAAAAAATTGTACTTTATTGAATTTAAATTTACGGAAATATTAATAATCCAGGTAATATATTGGATTTTAAGAAGTGTTTATGGAACTATTACTTCGCTGATTTATGGTCCCAGTTCAGAAAGTGAGACATTAATCGTTGAGAAGTTTAGATCTTTATCGTTTCGCAGTAGTTTTCTGGTTATCTTAATATCATTCTATCTCATTACTAAACATTATATCCCTTATAGTTTGGTGTTGCAAATTGTCAGCAGCCGGGGTGCTTAAGGATAGAAGAGGGGTGGATTGATGAGGAGGAAGAAGATGAGTGACCAGTTTCTTGGGTGATCTTGCGAGAGGATGAGTAAACAATGAATGCATTTTTAATCCGTTTCTAAGATAGTTTCTCTCGTGATTTTCGAACTTCTTTAAGTATACGGAATTAATGTTAAGTTCAGTATCTATCTAACCAGAATAACATTCGTTTCTTACCGGAGTCATTTGTAGTTTTAAAGTTGAGTTATATTTTTTTCAGGATTATTATTCAACTTTGAAGAATTGTTATTGAGAGCAACATTTATGCAATCATTCATAACCTTTTTTCAGAAATGAATCTCTTAGTATTGGAAGAAATTTTAGCGAAACATTTATTCTATTTTTAAGGATTAAATTTCTGAATTAATTCTCCGATTGGTACTTCTTATAAAGTTAACCAGATTTTTTAAATCTTTAACGGAAATGTGTTTTCAAAACAACGGATTTCCTCATTTGGAAAATTATTATTTTTGTTATACATACAGATTCATATATCTTAAGGAAAAAACTTATTATTTTTAGACAAACGATGGTAATGAAGTTTTACTTAGCAGAGGAAAGCGTGTGACTTAAAAAATGTTGTGCAAGAAGGAAAAAATAGTGACTTGGCTGGGACTCAAACCTAGGTCTCCTACCTAGTAAGCGGCTCGGAAGTTTAGTGGTCAGAATACCCGTCCGGAAAGTGAGAGACCAGGGTTCGATTCCCAGTCAAGTCACTATTTTGCACTTCTCGTAAACACCTTTATAGATATCCGATGCATTATTAATTTGAAGTTTTTTGTCTTTAAGGATTAATGTAGAGCTGCAATCGATTCACATATCGTTACTGCCCAGGTGTGACTGCGCAGAGAGGAAGCAGCACCGGAGACGTCGCGACAGAGTTCATATTTAGGCTATTGATATCTTTTAATTACCCCGAATCACTCTTAATTACTCCTGTACTTCATCTTTCAGACTTTTGAAACACAGAAACATTGAAGTAAGTCTATTCAACGATCTCAATCTTAAAAATGTACTTGGTTCTAGTTAGTATAATGTTCCACTCGTACATAATTGTGGTAATTATCAACCACCTGTTCGGAGTGTAATTTTAAACACTCCAGTGAATTACAACTTCAAAGACGACGGAATTAACTTAAGTTACAAGAAATGTAATATTAAATATATTTACCAAAAATATAATTAATCCAGACAATTTATTGGATCTTTCAATAGAAATTTTCATTTTAAATCTTAAAACTCAGACAATAAACGAATGAGAGTTGAGTTCAACAATCGCTTTTGTCGTTAGGGAATTGTTTAGGCCCACGAAATTATACAAACGTTCCTTCATTTTTGTCTGAATTCAAGCCTTTTCGGTCTGAAAACGATACTGTACGACCGATATAAGAATTTATGTTCAATTTCATTTCTTTTCGTGTTCATCTCGACTTCGTACGACCAGTATTTCTGATTTAATTTCGAAAAAGAAAAAAATGTCTGCAATCGATCAAAGCGAACTCTACGTGCACTTCTTGTGTGCACAAACCTTTTTGGTTTGGCAGGTCCTTATATTAAGTTTCTTACAATCAATTTTTGTAATGCATCATATTTAGCTCATATCTAAACCAAAGGTGCAACGTAACTTGTCACAATAATTGTGAACTTTTACATTCTGTTTACGATCTACTCTTTCGTATTCAATCCATAATATTTAATTATTTTTCAATAGTATCCTTTGTCTTTTTAAGCGATAAAATCAGAGGAATAATTTGTAACAAAATAAGAATGCCACGTTAAAAAATTCCATTTAATCTTGTGTTATCATCACGTAAGCCGATTTCATGCAATGATATTAATAATGTATACGACGCCTAATTTATTATATTTAACTAAATGCTTTTTCCTTTCAAAGGAGTCCAAATTTGAGTGGGTTATCTTGAATTTTCAAGATTTCAATTTTTGACATAAATTTCTAATTTTCGCTCTATTTTTCGGAAGCGTTTTGAAAAATTGGAAAATGTTTACACATTTGGTGAAATATCGTTGCAATCTTTAAAACAAGTTAAAATTTGACTAGGTTTTCCCAAGCTTTGAGTATTTTTAGTCGAAAAACATTTAAATGTTAGAGCGAAATTTCGCGTTTTTGCTCTTTTTCGTATATTTCATGATGAATTGGATAGTTTTTATCAAAATTGGTTTAATCTCGTCGACATCTATAATACGAGAACAACTTTGATTAGGTTATTCGAACTTTTTGTACTCCTAAGCGAAACAAACAACGTAAATTTTCTACTGAAATATCGCATGTTTCACCCTTTTTTTCGTAAACATTTTGATAAATAGATAAATCCTGTAATATTTCGATGGATCTTTTCAATAGCTTTACAACCGGATTCAGGGAAGTTTTGCCGATATAATTATTTTAATACTGTATCGGTAATTGAATTTATATTTACGTTTTCACTTTTAATTTATAATAATATAATGAAAAATCTTAAAGACTATTCCTAGTAATACTGCATCTCTTTATTTTCAGGTATCCGATACTTGGAAGGATCCTCGTCTGATAAATACTCCGCTGGTTTTTCTCACCAATTGGGAAAGTGAATCTCGGAGGCAAGTGAAATTCACGTCCAAGGTCACGAGACAGCTGATTATCCAAAAGTTGGTAAACAAGGATAAGGCGTGAGTTGATTTTTATATTGATGTTTTTGAAAATTCGAATGGAAAAATGTTATTGATAATCTCCCATTCCAATGCTTAACCCTGAATTAGTCCCGTAAAAAAATACGTAATTTGTCTCTTGAGGAAAAAATGACCACATAATTCTCTGAATTTTTAAGACCTCTTTCAATGGTAAACCATTGGATTAAATTTATCGTAGTTCATGAATGGTTATTTAAAAAAATATATGTATCGATATTTTTCCTGTTAGGAATGGAACTGAAGAACTGGAATTCGGTGAAACTCAAGGACACGGGACAGCTGTTTGTTTTGAGATTACAAGGCACTTTCATTTTCCCCATGCTAGAAAGCATATTGCCTTCACCTTGACCTTCTTTATCAGAACTGCTCTTGCTTTCAAAATATCTCTATTTCAAAACATTTATATTTATTGAATCTTCGACTCAAATTTATAACTTTCATTTGCCGACTATTAGAATAAATATTCGAAGTAATTCAGTCGTTGATCATGTTTGAACGGATGATAAGGAAATACGAATGAGTAATTTTTAAAATGAGTCACCTTTCGCATTGAATTACCACTTAAGCTTTAGCTTTACTTTCCCTACATTTTTAACACTCATTAACACTTACGAGATATCACTATTGGTGATCCTAACGTATTTCGTGGCTCAAATTCAGTGGCGAGTCTAGTTTTACATACGATTTCTTTACTATTGATGTACAGGAAATAGCTAACAGGAGTTTTTATCGTCATTTTTGCTACGCTGACTTTCCGTGCGCATTGAGTGAAAATTGAAACACCGCTCGTGTGAAAAGATCCAGAAGCTTGAATTTTTATCGTTTCTCAAAGGGTTTCCAGTTCTTCTCAAGCGTATGAAATAAGACCTTAAGTTCAATATCTCTCTCATCAGAATTATGTGTATTTCTTACCAAATAACTTTCTAATTTAATAATGAGATGTGCTATTAACAGTATATTAACAGTCTTAAGAAAACAATCAAATAATAGTAATATTCTTTCGTAAATGTCTATGTCTATGTAAGAACCCTGCAAGCCGCCTTTCGGCGTGTGGCAGGGGGTGCAAGTACCACATACTTTGCGGACAAAATGAATTTTTGAAGCGATTCGTTGCAGCATCTATTTCCTTACTCTTTCTGGCAGTATCAGAAAGGCCCATATAACAGGGGGGTCGCATTACATAGGTTACATTATCTGAAAACGTGATTTCTCTGAACTTATTTAATAAATTTATCCTTTGAATTTTTCTTCTATCTTCTAATGATTCCCATCCCGCGTCCTGTAACATCTGAGTGACACTCGCTGTTTTATCGTAGGAATTCTTTACAAATCGTATCCCCATTCGTTGTACTTTTTCTAAATCCCGAATATTAAATTTTTCCGCGGGGTCCCATACACTACATGCATACTCAAGTTGAGGCCTAACTAACGCTAAGTAACATCGCTCGCGAACTTTTTCTTCCCTCCTACCGACTATTCTTTTGACGAAGCCGAGTTTCTTAAGTGCTTTTCCACATATATTTCGGATGTGGGCACTCCATGATAGATTATTCGTGAGAGTTACTCCAAGATACTTTACCGATTCTACTGTCATTAGGTTTACCCCTCGGAGGCTATAAGAATAATCATTTATTAAAGATTTACTTTTGAAGAAGTTAACTACCGAGCACTTTTCTACATTAAGCTCTAATTGCCAATCATTGCACCAGTTCATAATTCTATCAAAGTCGTTCGAAAGGGTTAATCTATCCTCTGAACTAACTATTTCCCTGTAAATGACTGTGTCGTCTGCGAATATCCTAACATTGCTTTCAATGTGATTGCTGAGGTCGTGATGTATACTAAAAATAACAATGGTCCAATTACACTGCCCTGAGGGACGCCCGAGGTCACGTTAACCAAGTTGGAACTAATACCATCGAGTACTACTCGTTGCTCTCTGTCGGTGAGAAAGTCTTTTATCCAGTTAATAACTCATGCATTGATACCCGCAACTTCTAATTTGTACAGCAATTTATGATGACGTACCTTATCGAAAGCCTTCTGAAAATCTAGAAATATCGCATCGACTTGCTTTTGTTTTTCAGCAGAGTTTAGAATATCGTGCACTAATCGCGTGTTTTGTTTACGTACGTAATTGTATTACGAAAACTATAATTTATCTGTTGTCTTTTGTAATATTTCAAACGAGAGCTGGAAAAAACTCGTGAGTTATTTATAATTCCATATTTATTAATTCTATTCCATAATTTGGATGCTTCTTAATTGCTGGAAGTTGCAGTATTAGATTATTTAGTGTCGAAATACCTTTTGAAGTACAATTATTTCTTGTAGCAATATAGTTCCCTCTGTTCCCCTTCATCTCGACTGGCCATCAGCTGACACTAACTTACAGTTTATATGTTTTGTCAATAGCGCGTTATCTTAATTAACATAGTGTTTTGGTTGTTAGATAATGATTTATTAATTGTTTTTAAATTCATTCTTCAGCAACAGGCCCGAACCTATCCGCAGATGGAAGAGCAAGAGTGTGATTACAGAGATGCTGCGGAGAGTTATTTAGTCCAGGAATGGAATTTAAAAAGATTGAGTATAATTTGAATCTACTGTTAATACTACTTACAATCAAGTAAGTCGATAGCGCATTCACTTAATTAACATAGTTTTTTGACTGTTAGATAATGATTTATTAATTGTTTTTAAATTGATTCTTCAGTAAGACACTTTGGTCTAATTCGAAGATGAAAGGGCAAGAGTGCGATTACAGAGATGCTGCTGAGAGATATTTGGACCAGAAATGTAATGAAAAAAGATGGGTATAATATGAGTCTTCAGTTAAAACAACTTACATTAAGTTAGGTCGATAACATATTCCCTTAATTATTATACATTTTTGGTTGATAGATAATGATTTATAAATTGATTTTCAGCAAGGGGCTCGGATCTAATCCGAAGATGGTAGGGCGAGAGTGCGAAAAAGGAGATGCTGCAGACAGTTATTTGCTCCAGGAGTGGAATTCAAAGAGACTGAGTATAATTTCAATCTACTGCTAATTAAACTTACATTCAGGTTTGGTTGTTAGCTCGTTCTCTGAATTAATATAGTATTTGGTTGTTAGATAATGATAAATTAATTGTTTTTTAATTGATTCCTCAGGGAGACGCTCGGATCTAAAACGAGGATTGAAGGGCAGATGTGCGATTACAGAGATTCTGCGGAGAGTTATTTGGTCCAGGAATGGAATTCAAGAAGACTGAGTATAATTTGAATCTACTGTTAATACAATTTATTTTAAGTTTTGGTTGTTAGCTCGTCCTCTGAATTAATATAGTAGTCGGTTGTTAGATATGGATTAATTAATTGTTTTTTAATTGATTCCTCAGAGAGACGCTCGGATCTAAAACAAGAATGGAAGGGCAGATGTCCGATTACAGAGATGCTGCGGAGAGTTATTTGGTCCAGGAATGGAATTCAAGCAGACAGATTATAATTTGTATCTACTGTTAATACTACTTACATTAAGGTTTGGTTGTTAGCGTGTACTTTTAATTAATATAGTATTTGGTTGTAAGATAATGATTAATTAATTGTTTTTAATTGATTCTTCAGAAAGACGCACGAATCTTAAACGAGGATCAAAGGGTAATAGAGTGATTAAAAAAGATGCTGTGGAGAGTTATTTTGTCCAAGAATGGAATACAAAAACACTGAGTATAATTTGAATCTACTGTTAATACAATTTATTTTAAGTTTTGGTTGTTAGCTCGTCCTCTGAATTAATATAGTAGTCGGTTGTTAGATATGGATTAATTAATTGTTTTTTAATTGATTCCTCAGAGAGACGCTCGGATCTAAAATGAGGATCGAAGAGCAGATGTGCGATTACAGAGATGCTGCGGAGAGTTATTTGGTCCAGGAATGAAATTCAAAAAGACTGAGTATAATTTTAATCTGCTATGAATACTACTTACATTAAGGTTTGGTTGTCAGCTCGTTCTCTGAATCACTATAGTATTTGGTTGTTAGATAATAATTAATTGTTTTTTAATTAATCCTCAGAGAGATGCACCGATCTAAAACGAGGATAGAAGGGCAGATGTGCGATTACAGAGATGCTGCGGAGAATTATTCGGTCCAGGAAAGGAATTTAAAAAGACTGAGTATAATTTGAATCTACTGTTAATGCTACTTACATAAAGGTTTTGTTGTTAGCACGTTCTCATCATTAATATAGTATTTGTTTGTTAAATAATGATTAATTAATTGTTTTTTAATTGATTCCTCAGAGAGACGCTCTGATCTAAAACGAGGATCGAAGGGCAGATGTGCTTTTACAGAGATGCTGCGGAGAGTTATTTGGTCCAGGAATGGAATTCAAAGAGACTGAGTATAATTTGAATCTACTTTTAATACTACTTGCATTAAGGCTGGGTATTTAGCGCATACTCTTAATTAATATAGTATTTGGTTGTTAGATAATGATCAATTAATTGTTTTTTAATTGATTCTTCAGAGAGACGCTCAGATCTAAAACGAGGATCGAGGGGCAGGAGTGTGATTATAGAGAAGCTGCGGAGAGTTATTTGGTCCAAGAATGGAATTCAAAAAGACTGAGTATAATTTGAATCGACTGTTAATGCTACTTAAATTAAGGTTTGGTTGTTAGCTCATTCACTGAATTAATAGTGTACTTGGGTGTTAGATAATGATTAAATAATTGTTTTTTAATTGATTCCTCAGAGAGACGCTCGGATCTAAAACGAGGATCAAAGGGCAGATGTGCGATTAAGAAATGCTGAGGAGAGTTAATTGGTCCACGAATGGAATTCAAAAGGACTGAGTATATTTTGAATCTACTGTTAATACTACTTACATTAAGGTTTGGTTGTAAGCTCCTTCTCTGAATTAATATAGTATTTGGTTGTAAGATAATGATTAATTGTTTTTTAATTATTCCTCAGAGAGACGCTCAGATTTAAAACGAGGATCGAAGGGCAGATGTGCGATTACAGAGATGCTGCGGAGAATTATTTGGTCCAGGAATGGAATTTAAAAAGACTGAGTATAATTTGAATCTACTGTTAATACTACTTACATTAAGGTTTTTTTGTTAGCTGGTTCTCATCTTTAATTTAGTATTTGGTTCTTAAATAATGATTAATAAATTGTTTTTTAATTGATTCCTCATAGAGACGCTCTGATCTAAAACAAGGATCAAAGGGCGGATGTGCTTTTACATAGATGCTGTGGAGAGTTATCCGGTCCAGGAATGAAATTCAAAAAGACTGAGTAAATTTTGAATGTACTGTTAATACTACTTACATTAAGGTTTGGTTGTTAGCTCGTTCTCTGAATTAATATAATATTTGGTTGTTAGATAATAATTAATTAATTGTTTTTTAATTGATTTCTCAGAGAGACGCTCGGACCTAAAACGAGGATCGAAGGGCAGATGTGCAATTACAGAGATGCTGCGGAGAGTTATTTAGTCCACGAATGGAATTCAAAAAGACTGAGTATATTTTGAATCTACTGTTAATACTACTAACATTAAGGTTTTCTTGCTAGCTCGTTCTCATCTTTAATATAGTATTTGGTTCTTAAATAATGATTAATAAATTGTTTTTTAATTGATTCCTCAGAGAGACGCTCTGATCTAAAACAAGGATCAAAGGGCAGATGTGCTTTTACAGAGATGCTGTGGAGAGTTATCAGGTCCAGGAATGGAATTCAAAAAGACTGAGTATATTTTGAATCTACTGTTAATACTACTTACATTAAGGCTGGGTTGTTAGCACAATTTCTTAATTAATATAGTATTTGGTTGTTAGATAATGATTAATTAATTGTTTTTTTAATTGATTCTTCAGAAAGACGCTCAGATTTAAAATGAGGAACGAAGGGCAAGAGTGCGATTACAGACATGCTGCTGAGAGTTATTTGTTCCAGGAATGGAATTCAAAAAGACTGAGTATATTTTGAATCTACTGTTAATACTACTTACATTAAGGCTGGGTTGTTAGCACAATTTCTTAATTAATATAGTATTTGGTTGTTAGATAATGATTAATAAATTGTTTTTTTAATTGATTCTTCAGAAAGATGCTCTGATCTAAAACGAGGATCGAAGGGCAGATGTGCGGTTAAGAAATGCTGAGGAGAGTTATTTGGTCCAGGAATGGAATTCAAAAAGACTGAGTTTAATTTGAATCTACTGTGAATACTACTTACATTAAGGTTTGGTTGTCAGCTCGTTCTCTGAATTACTATAGTATTTTTTTGTTAGATAATAATTGATTAATTGTTTTTTAATTGATTCCTCAGAGAGACACTCAGATCTAAAACGAGGATCGAACGGCAGGTCTGCGATTACAGAGATGCTGCAGAGAGTTAATTGGTCCACGAATGGAATTCAAAAAGACTGAGTATATTTTGAATCTACTGTTTATACTACTTACATTAAGGTTTGGTTGTAAGCTCCTTCTCTGAATTAATATAGTATTTGGTTGTAAGATAATGATTAATTGTTTTTTAATTATTCCTCAGAGAGACGCTCGGATTTAAAACGAGGATCGAAGGGCAGATGTGCCATTAAAGAGATGATGCAGGGAATTATTTGGTCCAGGAATGGAATTTAAAAAGACTGAGTATAATTTTAATCTACTGTAAATACTACTTACATTAAGGTTTTGTTGTTAGCTCGTTCTCATCTTTAATATAGTATTTGGTTGTTAAATAATGATTAATTAATTGTTTTTTAATTGATTCCTCAGAGAGACGCTCTGATCTAAAACGAGGATCGAAGGGCAGATGTGCTTTTACAGAGATGCTGTGGAGAGTTATCAGGTCCAGGAATGGAATTCAAAAAGACTGAGTATATTTTGAATCTACTGTTAATACTACTTACATTAAGGCTTGGTTGTTAGCACAATTTCTTAATTAATATAGTATTTGGTTGTTAGATAATGATTAATTAATTGTTTTTTTAATTGATTCTTGGGAAAGACGCTCAGATCTAAAATGAGGAACGAAGGGCAAGAGTGCGATTACAGACATGCTGCTGAGAGTTATTTGTTCCAGGAATGGAAATCAAAATGACTGAGTATAATTTGAATCTACTGTTAACACTACTTACATTAAGTTTGGGTTGTTAGCGCGTTCTCTTAATTAATATAGTATTTGGTTGTTAGATAATGATTAATTAATTGTTTTTTCATTGATTCTTAAGAAGGATGCTCGGTTCTAAAACGAGGTTTGAAGGGCAACAGTGTGATTACAGAGATGCTGTGGAGAGTTTTTTGCTCCAAGAATGGAATTCAAAAAGACTGAGTATAATTTGAATCTACAGTTAATACTAGTTACCTTCAAGATTGGGTTGTTAGCGCGTACTCTTAATTAATAAAATACTGATTTATTGTTTTTTAATTGATTCCTCAGAGAGACACTCGGATCTAAAAGAAGGATCGAAGGGCAGGTCTGCGATTACAGAGATGCTGCAGAGAGTTAATTGGTCCACGAATGGAATTCAAAAAGTCTGAGTATATTTTGAATCTACTGTTAATGCTACTAACATTAAGGTTTTGTTGTAAGCTCCTTCTCTGAATTAATATAGTATTTGGTTGTAAGATAATGATTAATTGTTATTTAATTATTCCTCAGAGAGACGCTCGGATTTAAAACGAGGATCGAAGGGCAGATGTGCGATTACAGAGATGCTGCGGAGAATTATTTGGTCCAGGAATTTAATTTAAAAAGACTGAGTATAATTTTAATCTACTGTTAATACTAATTACGATAAGGTTTTGTTGTTAGCTCGTTCTCATCTTTAATATAGTATTTGGTTGATAGATAATTATTAATTAATTCTTTTTAATTGATTCTTCAGAAAGACGTTCGGATCTAAAACGAGGATCGAAGGGCAAATGTGCGATTAATAAATGCTGCGGAGAGTTATTTGGTCCAGGAATGGAATTCAAAAAGACTAAGTATAATTTGAATCTACTGTGAATACTACTTACATTAAGGTTTGGTTGTCAGCTCGTTCTATGAATTACTATAGTATTTGGTTGTTAGAAAATAATTGATTAATTGTTTTTTAATTATTCCTCAGAGAGACGCTCGGATCTAAAACGAGGATCGAAGTGCAGATGTGCGATTATAGAGATACTGCAGAGAATTATTTGGTCCAGGAATGGAATTCAAAAAGACTGAGTATAATTTGAATCTACTGTTAATACTACTTACATTAAGGTTTTATTGTTAGCTCGTTCTCATCATTAATATAGTACGAGTAAAATGTTGCTTGCATACTGCAAGCGGATCGACAACACTAATTTCATATTGGCATCATATCGGGACGGACATCAAAAGAAAAAAAAATTCAAAATATTCGTAGAATTCGCTGCAATTTAATCGCCTGGCAGCGAACCCCGGTCTTCCTGGTGTACTTACTATGCAGCAAAATAGAAGATTACCATATCAAACTATGTGTGAAAATTCAAGCAAAACTATTAGGTGCAACTACCTCAAACGACGTCCTACTATTCACATACACTCCTTATTTGAGAAATTATAATGTGCTCTGGCATCGAACCCAGGAACAGCATGGTCTTATCTATTTTTTTTCATAAACAAAGTGTTAATATACTACTTCCATCTAAGCAAGAGCTCCCTTACATATCGATAAATGCATAAAAAAATTATGAAAAGATACCCCATAGTGTTATATATGGGGGATATTTTTACCGCCCGGCATCGAACCCGGGTCTTTCAGGCAATACTTTCTATGCAGCACAACAGAAAAACACCATCTCTAACCGCGTATGCAAATTCAAGCAGAAATATTGGTTACAACTGCCTCAAATGACGTCCTACTTTTCCTTTATATTCCTTATGAGAGAAACGTTATTGTGCTCTGGCTTCGAACCCAGGAACAGTACGCTTATGAAAATTTTTTTCTAAAACTTATTCGTACCATACATCTTCCAGCCAAGCACGAACATCCTATCATTTCGATAAGTGCATCTAAAAAAATAATGAAAAACGGCTCCCATGTATTTTAAAGGGCAGATCTTTGCATCGTCCTAGCATCGAACCCAGGATAACTTTTGTAAAAGTCATTGATGTTTTCGAAAGTCCAAGACCATAAATATAGGCACCTTGAGTTTTACTTCTCTACCTATCCGGAAAGTATTTTTTTTTAATTCCCGAAAATCACGGCAATGCATTCAAACGGGAAAAATCGGGACTTTGGGGCCCTCTGGAATCGAACCTATGACACTGAGGATCAAATTCTCTTTTTTCCTGGGGGTTTCACGTTATGGCCAATATGTCATAAAAATTTCAGATCAATGACGCTTGTAGTTTAGGCTGTGAATTTGTATCCTATCTATCTATATAGGTATATATATGAATGAATCCGGAGAAGCATCTATATATAATAGATTTGGTTGTAAGATAATGATTAATTAATTGTTTTTTAATTGATTCTTCCGAAAGACATTCGGATCTTAAACGAGGATCGAATGGCAAGAGTGTGATTACAGAGATTCTGTGGAGAGTTATTTGGTCCAAGAATGGAATTCAAAAAGACAGAGTTTAATTTGATCTACAATTAATACTACTTATATTAAGGCTTGGTATTTAGCACGTACTCTTAATTAATATAATATTTGGTTGTTAGATTATGATTAATTAATTGTTTTTTAATTGATTATTAAGAAAGACGCTCTGATCTTAAACGAGGATCAAATGGCAAGAGTGTGATTACAGAGATGCTGCGGAGAGTTATTTGGTCTAAGAATGGAATTCAAAAAAACTGAGTATAATTTGAATCTACTGTTAATTCTTCTTACATTAAGGCTGGGTATTTAGCCCGTACCCTTAATTAATATAGTATTTGGTTGTTAGATAATGATTAATTAATTGTTTTTTAATTGATTCTTCAGAAAAACCCTCAGATCTTAAACGGGGATCAAAGAGGAAGATTGCAATTACAGAGATGCTGCAGAGAGTTATTTGGTCAAAGAATTTAATTCAAAAAGTCGGAGTATAATTTGAATCTGCCGTGAATACTACTTACATTAAGGTTTGGTTGTCAGCTCGTTCTCTGAATTACTATAGTATATGGTTGTTAGATATAAAATGATTAATTGTTTTTTAATTGATTCTTCAGAAAAACCCTCGGATCAAAAACGAGGATCGAAGGGCAGGTGTGCGATTACAGAGATGCTGCAGAGAGTTATTTGGTCAAGGAATTTAATTCAAAAAGTCGGAGTATATTTTAAATCTACTGTTAATACTACTATCATTAAGGTTTGGTTGTAAGCTCCTTCTCTGAATTAATATATTATTTTATTGTAAGATAATGATTAATTGTTATTTAATTATTCCTCAGAGAGACGCTCGGATTTAAAACGAGGATCAAAGGGCAGATGTGCGATTACAGAGATGCTGCAGAGAATTATTTGGTCCAGGAATGTAATTTAAAAAGACTGAGTATAATTTTAATCTACTGTTAATACTAATTACGATAAGGTTTTGTTGTTAGCTCGTTCTCATCTTTAATATAGTATTTGGTTGTTAAATAATGATTAATTAATTGTTTTTTAATTGATTCCTCAGAGAGACGCTCTGATCTAAAACGAGGATCGAAGGGCAGATGTGCGATTACAGAGATGCTGCGGAGAATTATTTGGTCCAGGAATGTAATTTAAAAAGACTGAGTATAATTTTAATCTACTGTTAATACTAATTACGATAAGGTTTTGTTGTTAGCTCGTTCTCATCTTTAATATAGTATTTGGTTGTTAAATAATGATTAATTAATTGTTTTTTAATTGATTCCTCAGAGAGACGCTCTGATCTAAAACGAGGATCGAAGGGCAGATGTGCGATTACAGAGATGCTGCGGAGAATTATTTGGTCCAGGAATGTAATTTAAAAAGACTGAGTATAATTTTAATCTACTGTTAATACTAATTACGATAAGGTTTTGTTGTTAGCTCGTTCTCATCTTTAATATAGTATTTGGTTGTTAAATAATGATTAATTAATTGTTTTTTAATTGATTCCTCAGAGAGACGCTCTGATCTAAAACGAGAATCGAAGGGCAGATGTGCTTTTACAGAGATGCTGTGGAGGGTAATCTGGTCCAGGAATGGAATTCAAAAAGACTGAGTATATTTTGAATGTACTGTTAATACTACTTACATTAAGGTTTGGTTGTTAGCTCGTTCTCTGAATTAATATTGTATTTGGTTGTTAGATAATGATTAATTAATTGTTTTTTAATTGATTCCTCAGAGAGATGCTCGGTTCTAAAACGAGGATCGAAGGGAAGATGTGTGAATACGGAGATGCTGCGGAGAGTTATTTGGTCCAGGAATGGAATTCAAAAAGACTGAGTATAATTTGAATCTACTGTTAATACTACTTACATTAAGGTTTTGTTGTTAGCTCGTTCTCATTATTAATATTGTATTTGTTTGTTAGATAATGATTTATTAATTGTTTTTTAATTGATTCTTCCGAAAGACGCTCAGATCCTAAACGAGGATGGAAGGGCAAGAGTGTGATTACAGAGATGCTGCAGAGAGTTATTTGGTCCAAGAATGGAATTCAAAAAGACTTAGTATAATTTGAATCTACAGTTAATACTACTTACATTAAGGTTGGGTATTAAGCATGTACTCTCAATTTATATAGTATTTAGTTTTAGATAATGATTAATTAATTGTTTTTTAATTGATTCTTCAGAAAAACCCTCGGATCTTAAACGAGGATCAAAGGGCAAGATTGCAATTACAGAGATGCTGCAGAAAGTTATTTGGTCAAGGAATTTAATTCAAAAAGTCGGAGTATAATTTGAATCTGCTGTGAATACTACTTACATTAAGGTTTGGTTGTCAGCTCGTTCTCTGAATTACTATAGTATATGGTTGTTAGATAATAATTGATTAATTGTTTTTTAATTGATTCCTCAGAGAGACACTCAGATCTAAAACAAGGATCGAAGGGCAGGTCTGCGATTACAGAGATGCTGCAGAGAGTTTATTGGTCCACGAATGGAATTCAAAAAGACTGAGTATATTTTGAATCTACTGTTAATACTACTAACATTAAGGTTTGGTTGTAAGCTCCTTCTCTGAATTAATATAGTATTTGGTTGTAAGATAATGATTAATTAATTGTTTTTTAATTGATTCTTCAGAGAGACGCTCTGATCTAAAACGAGGATCGAAGGGCAGATGTGCGATTACAGAGATGCTGCGGAGAATTATTTTGTCCAGGAATGTAATTTATAAAGACTGAGTATAATTTTAATCTACTGTTAATACTAATTACGATAAGGTTTTGATGTTAGCTCGTTCTCATCTCTAATATAGTATTTGGTTGTTTAATAATGATTAATTAATTGTTTTTTAATTGATTCCTCAGAGAGACGCTCTGATCTAAAACGAGGATCGAAGGGCAGATGTGCTTTTACAGAGATGCTGTGGAGATTTATCTGGTCCAGGAATGGAATTCAAAAAGATTGAGTATATTTTGAATTTACTGTTAATACTACTTACATTAAGGTTTGGTTGTTAGCTCGTTCTCTGAATTAATAGAGTATTTGGTTGTTAGATATTGATTCATTAATTTTTTTTTAATTGATTCTTCAGAGAGATGCTCGGATCTAAAACGAGGTTCGAAGGGCAGATGTGCGAATACAGAGATGCTGCAGAGAGTTATTTGGTCAAGAAATGGAATTCAAAAAGAATGAGTATATTTTGAATCTACTGTTTATACTACTGACATTAAGGTTTGGTTGTTAGCTCGTTCTCTGCATTAATATAGTATTTGATTGTAAGATAATGATTAATTGTTATTTAATTATTCCTCAGAGAGACGCTCGGATTTAAAACGAGGATCAAAGGGCAGATGTGCGATTACAGAGATGCTGCGGAGAATTATTTGGTCCAGGAATGTAATTTAAAAAGACTGAGTATAATTTTAATCTACTGTTAATACTAATTACGATAAGGTTTTGTTGTTAGCTCGTTCTCATCTTTAATATAGTATTTGGTTGTTAAATAATGATTAATTAATTGTTTTTTATTTGATTCCTCAGAGAGACGCTCTGATCTAAAACGAGGATGGAAGAGCATATGTGCAATAACAGAGATGCTGCGGAGAGTTATTTGGTCAAGGAATGGAATTCAAAAACACTGAGTATAATTTGAATCTACTGTAAATACTACTTGCATTAAGGCTGGGTATTTAGCGGATACTCTTAATTAATATAGTATTTGGTTGTTAGGAAATGATAATTTAATTGATTTTTTAATTGATGCTTCAGAAAGACACTCGGATCTTAAACGAGGATCGAAGGGCAAGAGTGTGATAACAGAGATGCTGAGGAGAGTTTTTTGGTCCAAGAATGAAATTCAAAAAGACAGAGTATAATTTGATCTACAATTAATACTACTTACATTAAGGCTTGGTATTTAGCACGTACTCTTAATTAATATAATATTTGGTTGTTAGATTATGATTAATTAATTGTTTTTTAATTGATTCTTAAGAAAGACGCTCGGATCTTAAACGAGGATCGAAGGGCAAGAGTGTGATTACAGAGATGCTGCGGAGAGTAATTTGGTCCAGGAATGGAATTCAAAAAGTCTGAGTATATTTTGACTCTACTTTTAATACTACTTACAGTAAGGTTTGGTTGTTAGCTCGCTCTCTTAAATTATTTAGTATTTGGTTGTTAGATAAGGATTAATTAATTGTTTTTTAATTGATTCCTCAGAGAGACGCTCGGTTCTAAAACGAGGATCGAAGGGAAGATGTGCGATTACGGAGATGCTGCGGAGAGTTATTGTGCCAAGAATGGAATTACAACAGACTGAGTATAATTTGTATCTACTGTTAATACTACTTACATTAAGGTTTGTTTGTTAGGGTGTACTTTTAATTAATATAGTATTTGGTTGTAAGATAATGATTAATTAATTGTTTTTAATTGATTCTTCAGAAAGACGCTCGGATCTAAAACGAGGATCAAAGGGCAAGAGTGTGATTACAGAGATGCTGCGGAGAGTAATTTGGTCCAGGAATGGAATTCAAAAAGTCTGAGTATATTTTGACTCTACTTTTAATCCTACTTACAGTAAGGTTTGGTTGTTAGCTCGCTCTCTTAAATTATTTAGTATTTGGTTGTTAGATAAGGATTAATTAATTGTTTTTTAATTGATTCCTCAGAGAGACGCTCGGTTCTAAAACGAGGATCGAAGGGAAGATGTGCGATTACGGAGATGCTGCGGAGAGTTATTTGGTCTAGGAATGGAATTCAAAAAGACTGGGTATAATTTGAATCTACTGTGAATACTACTTACATTAAGGTTTGGTTGTCAGCTCAATCTATGAATTACTACAGTATTTGGTTGTTAGATAATAATTGATTAATTGTTTTTTAATTATTCCTCAGAGAGACGCTCGGATCTAAAACGAGGATCGAAGTGCAGATGTGCGATTACAGAGATACTGCAGAGAATTATTTGGTCCAGGAATGGAATTCAAAAAGACTGAGTATAATTTGAATCTACTGTTAATACTACTTACATTAAGGTTTTAGTGTTAGCTCGTTCTCATCATTAATATAGTATTTGGTTGTTAGATAATGATTAATTAATTGTTTTTTAATTGATTCTTCAGAAAGACATTCGGATCTTAAACGAGGATCGATTGGCAAGAGTGTGATTATAGAGGTTCTGTGGAGAGTTATTTGGTCCAAGAATGGAATTCAGAAAGACAGAGTATAATTTGATCTACAATTAATACTACTTACATTAAGGCTTGGTATTTAGCACGTACTCTTAATTAATATAATATTTGGTTGTTAGATTATGATTAATTAATTGTTTTTTAATTGATTCTTAAGAAAGACACTCTGATCTTAAACGAGGATCGAATGGCAAGAGTGTGATTACAGAGATGCTGCAGAGAGTTTTTTGGTCAAGGAATTTAATTCAAAAAGTCGGAGTATAATTTGAATCTGCTGTGAATACTACTTACATTAAGGTTTGGTTGTCAGCTCGTTCTCTGAATTACTATAGTATATGGTTGTTAGATAATAATTGATTAATTGTTTTTTAATTGATTCCTCAGAGAGACACTCGGATCAAAAACGAGGATCGAAGGGCAGGTGTGCGATTACAGAGATACTGCGGAGAGTTATTTGGTCCACTAATGGAACTCAAAAAGACTGAGTATATTTTGAATCTACTGTTAATACTACATACATTAAGGTTTGGTTGTTAGCTCGTTCTCATCATTAATATAGTATTTGGTTGTAAGATAATGATTAATTGTTTTTTAATTATTCCTCAGAGAGACGCTCCGATCTAAAACGAGGATCGAACGGCAGATGTCCCATTTAGAAATGCTGAGGAGAGTTATTTGGTCCAGATATGGAATTCAGAAAAACTGAGTATAATTTGAATCTACTGAGAATAATACTTACATTAAGGCTTGGTTGTCAGCTCATTCTCTGAAATACTATAGTATTTGGTTGTTAGATAATAATTGATTAATTGTTTTTTAATTGATTCCTCAGAGAGACACTCGGATCTAAAACAAGGATCGAAGAGCAGGTCTGCAATTACAGAGATGCTGCAGAGAGTTAATTGGTCCACGAATGGAATTCAAAAGGACTGAGTATATTTTGAATCTACTGTTAATACTACTTACATTAAGGTTTGGTTGTAAGCTCCTTCTCTGAATTAATATAGTATTTGGTTGTAAGATAATGATTAATTGTTATTTAATTATTCCTCAGAGAGACGCTCGGATTTAAAACGAGGATCGAAGGGCAGATGTGCGATTACAGAGATGCTGCGGAGAATTATTTGGTCCAGGAATGTAATTTAAAAAGACTGAGTATAATTTTAATCTACTGTTAATACTAATTACGATAAGGTTTTGTTGTTAGCTCGTTCTCATCTTTAATATAGTATTTGGTTGTTAAATAATGATTAATTAATTGTTTTTTAATTGATTCTTCAGAAAGACATTCGGATCTTAAACGAGGATCGATTGGCAAGATTGTGATTACAGAGATTCTGTGGAGAGTTATTTGGTCCAAGAATGGAATTCAAAAAGACAGAGTATAATTTGATCTACAATTAATACTACTTACATTAAGGCTTGGTATTTAGCACGTACTCTTAATTAATATAATATTTGGTTGATAGATTATGATTAATTAATTGTTTTTTAATTGATTCTTAAGAAAGACGCTCTGATCTTAAACGAGGATCGAATGGCAAGAGTGTGATTACAGAGATGCTGCGGAGAGTTATTTGGTCCAGCAATGGAATTCAAAAAGACTGAGTATAATATGAATCTACAGCTAATAATACTTACATTAAGATTTGGTTGATAGCTCATTCTCTGAATTAATATTGTATTTGGTTGTTAGTTAATAATTAATTAATTGTTTTTAAATAGATTCCTCAGAGAGACCCTCAGATCTAAAACGAGGATCGAAGGGCAGATGTGCAATTAAGAAATGCTGAGGAGAGTTATTTGGTCCAGATATGGAATTCAAAAAGACTGAGTATAATATGAATCTACAGCTAATAATACTTACATTAAGGTTTGGTTGATAGCTCATTCTCTGAATTAATATAGTATTTGGTTGTTAGTTAATAATTGATTAATTAATCTTTAATTGATTCCGCAGAGAGACACTCGGATCTAAAACAAGGATCGAAGGGCAGGTCTGCGATTACAGAGATGCTGCAGAGAGTTAATTGGTCCACGAATGGAATTCAAAAAGACTGATATATTTTGAATCTACTGTTAATACTACTAACATTAAGGTTTGGTTGTAAGCTCCTTCTCTGAATTAATATAGTATTTGGTTGTAAGATAATGATTAATTGTTATTTAATTATTCCTCAGAGAGATGCTCGGATTTAAAACGAGGTTCGAAGGGCAGATGTGCGATTACAGAGATGCTGCGGAGGATTATTTGGCCCAGGAATGTAATTTAAAAAGACTGAGTATAATTTGAATCTACTGTTAATACTAATTACGATAAGGTTTTGTTGTTAGCTCGTTCTCATCTTTAATATAGTATTTGGTTGTTAAATAATGATTAATTAATTGTTTTTTAATTGATTCCTCAGAGAGACGCTCTGATCTAAAACGAGGATCGAAGGGCAGATGTGCTTTTACAGAGATGCTGTGGAGAGTTATCTGGTCCAGGAATGGAATCAAAAAGACTGAGTATATTTTGAATGTACTGTTAATACTACTTACATTAAGGTTTGGTTGTTAGCTCGTTCTCTGAATTAATATAGTATTTGGTTGTTAGATAATGATTAATTAATTGTTTTTTAATTGATTCCTCAGAGAGACGCTCAGATCTAAAACGAGGATCGAAGGGCAGATGTGCAATTACAGAGAGGCTGGGGAGAGTCATTTGGTCCAGGAATGGAATTCAAAAAGACTGAGTATATTTTGAATCTACTGTTAATACTACTTACATTAAGGTTTGGTTGTTAGCTCGTTCTCTGAATAAATATAGTATTTGGTTGTTAGATATTGATTCATTAATTTTTTTTTAATTGATTCTTCAGTGAGATGCTCGGATCTAAAACGTGGATCGAAGGGCAGATGTGCGAATACAGAGATGCTGCATAGAGTTATTTGGTCAAGAAATGGAATTCAAAAAGAATGAGTATATTTTGAATCTACTGTTTATACTACTGACATTAAGGTTTGGTTGTTAGCTCGTTCTCTGAGTTAATATAGTATTTTGTTGTAAGATAATGATTAATTAATTGTTTTTTAATTGATTCCTCAGATACACGCTCGGATCTAAAACCAGGATCGAAGGGCAGATGTCCGATTACAGAGATTATGCGATGAGTTATTTGGTCCAGGAATGGAATTCAAAAAGACTGAGAATATTATGAATCTACTGTTAATATCACTTACATTCAGGTTTGGTTGATAACTTGTTCTCTGAATAAATATAGTATTTGGTTGTTAGATATTGATTAACTAATTGTTTTTTAATTGATTCTTCAGAGAGCATAATTTGAATCTACTGTTAATACTACTTACATACAAATTTGGTCGATAGCGCGTTCTGTTCGTTAACATAGTTTTTTTTTTAGATTATGATATATGATTTGTTTGTAAATTTATTCTTCAGCAGGTTGCTCGGAACTCTTCTGAAGATGGAAGGGCAAGAATGCGATTGTGGAGATGCTGCAGACATTTGTTTGGTCTAGGGACGGAATGCAGAATACAATGAGTATTATTTGATTCTACAGTTAATATTACTTATATACAAGTATGTTAGATGGCGCGTTATTTGAATGAACATAGTGTTTTGGTTGTTAGATATTGTTCTATTAATTATGTTTAAATTTTTTCTTCAGATTGAAGCTCGGATGTTTTCTCAAGATTGAAGCCTAGAATAGGATTACATAGATGCTGTGTAGTCATTTTCGGTCCAGGGATGTTATTAAAAAAACATCTAGAATAGTCTGAATCTAATGTTAATACTACTTTTATACATGGATTATAGATTGTGCGTTCTTTAATTTAACATAGTTTTCGGTTATTTAGATAAGCTTTTTTATAATTTTAAAAGTTTTTCTTCATTAAGATGCTTGGACCTTTTTTCTATCATTGAAAGGAGAGAGTAGGAATGCAGATATTTTTGGAGAGTTATTCGGTCCATGAAAGGATCGCAGAATACGATGAGTACAAATTGAATTGGCGGGGATGAATTTGTGTTTCATCTGCGGAGTATGGCATCTGGATCAAGTTTATAATAAATACTAACTTCCTTGTGAATAAAATCCTGTGACTTTTGAAGTGTACTCAAGTTTCCTCGTGCAGTGAACATTCCAATCATATAATTATATTCTTAACTATTTAATGAACAATTTATTGGACAATTCAGTGAAATTATATGTATGCATACTACTTGAAGCTTTTGCACAATTTAACCTTCATTGTGAATAATGATGATTCAAGGTTGAAAAGTATTTTTTTAATTTATGTTTTGTATATCTATTTGGTGTATTTATTCAATCATTAAAGATAAAATAGGTTTATTTATCTATGCATATATTTATATATAACTCATTAGATGAATAAAAAGTGTAATATAATCTTTTTCTTCTGACCCATAATATATTTTCCATCATGTATGGTAAAAAATTATAAGGACAGAACTTGTATAGTTTCGCATAACTAGATATATATACAATATGGATATAAAATTGACGTAGCACCCTGAACCTAATTAACTATTGCAGAATGTATAGATTTCTAAGGAATTGTAAGGCAGGGTCATGTATAATTTAAAGATTTTGTTACTCTTCATTGTATGACTGTTACTTTTCCTCTGAATAAATCTGATGCGGAAGTTGGAGGGACGGTTGAGGACGGAGGAGGTTTATTAAGAGAGGGATAAAAGGGAGTGATGGGTACGTGAGGGGAGGGAGGCAAGGGGTAAGGTAAGAAAAAATTGGGTAGTGAAGTAAGAGGGTGTGAAAGGAGGGTGTGTGGTGAATGCGGGTGTGAAGGGAGAGGGTGGGATAGGATGGGAAGAAAAAGTGTTTGGGAGTAGGGTGGGTAGGGAGACGGTGGGCTGGCAGAGGATGGAAAGATAGATGGTGGGAAGGGAGTGGGCGGGAAGGGAGAGGGGGGAAGGGAGAGTGCAGGAAGGGACAGGGCTGGAAGGTAGAGGGCGGGGAGGGAGAGGGCGGGAAGGGAGTGGGCGGGAAGGGAGAGTGCCGAAAGGGAGAGGGTGGGAAGGGAGAGGGCGGGAAGGGAGAGGGCGGGAAGGGAGAGGGCGGGTAGGGAGAGGGCGGCCAGGGAGAGGGCGGCCAGGGAGAGGGCGGTAAGGCGGAGGGCGGGGAGGGAGAGGGCGGGCAGGGAGAGGGCGGGAAGGGAGAGGGTGGGAAGGGAGAGGCGGGAAGGGAGAGGGCGGGAAGGGAGAGGGCGGGAAGGGAGTGGGCGGGAAGGGAGAGGGTGGGAAGGGAGAGGGCGAGAAGGGAGAGGGCGGGAAGGGAGTGGGCGGGAAGGGAGAGGGCGATAAGGGAGAGGGCGGGAAGGGAGAGGCGGGAAGGGAGAGGGCGGGAAGGGAGTGGGCGGGAAGGGAGAGGGTGGGAAGGGAGAGGGCGAGAAGGGAGAGGGCGGGAAGGGAGTGGGCGGCCAGGGAGAGGGCGGTAAGGCGGAGGGCGGGTAGGGAGAGGGCGGGAAGGGAGAGGGCGAGAAGGGAGTGGGCGGCCAGGGAGAGGGCGGGAAGGGAGAGGGCGGTAAGGCGGAGGGCGGGTAGGGAGAGGGCGGGAAGGGAGAGGGCGGGAAGGGAGTGGGCGGGAAGGGAGTGGGCGGGAAGGGAGTGGGCGGGAAGGGAGTGGGCGGGAAGGGAGAGGGTGGGAAGGGAGAGGCGGGAAGGGAGAGGGCGGGAAGGGAGAGGGCGGGAAGGGAGTGGGCGGGAAGGGAGAGGGTGGGAAGGGAGTGGGCGGGAAGGGAGTGGGCGGGAAGGGAGTGGGCGGCCAGGGAGAGGGCGGTAAGGCGGAGGGCGGGTAGGGAGAGGGCGGGGAGGGAGAGGGCGGGAAGGGAGAGGGCGGGGAGGGAGAGGGCGGGAAGGGAGAGGGCATGGAGGGAGCGGGCGGGGAGGGACAGGGCGGGAAGGTAGAGGGCGGGAAGGGATTGGGCGGGAAGGGAGAGGGCGGGCAGGGAGAGGGCGGGAAGGGAGAGGGCGGGAAGGGAGAGGGCGGGAAGGGAGAGGGCGGGAAGGGAGAGGGCGGGAAGGGAGAGGGCGGGAAGGGAGAGGGCGAGAAGGGAGAGGGCGGGAAGGGAGAGGGCGGGAAGGGAGAGGGCGGGAAGGGAGTGGGCGGGAAGGGAGAGGGCGAGAAGGGAGAGGGTGGGTAGGGAGAGGGAGGGAAGGGAGAGGCGGGAAGGGAGAGGGCGGGAAGGGAGTGGGCGGCCAGGGAGAGGGCGGTAAGGCGGAGGGCGGGGAGGGAGAGGGCGGGCAGGGAGAGGGCGGGAAGGGAAAGGGCGAGAAGGGAGAGGGCGGGAAGGGAGAGGGCGAGAAGGGAGAGGGCGGGAAGGGAGAGGCGGGAAGGGAGAGGGCGGGAAGGGAGTGGGCGGGAAGGGAGAGGGGGGAAGGGAGAGTGCGGGAAGGGACAGGGCTGGAAGATAGAGGGCGGGGAGGGAGAGGGCGAGAAGGGAGAGGGCGGGAAGGGAGAGGCGGGAAGGGAGAGGGCGGGAAGGGAGTGGGCGGGAAGGGAGAGGGGGGAAGGGAGAGTGCGGGAAGGGACAGGGCTGGAAGATAGAGGGCGGGGAGGGAGAGGGCGGGAAGGGAGTGGGCGGGAAGGGAGAGTGCCGGAAGGGAGAGGGCGGGAAGGGAGAGGGCGGGAAGGGAGAGGGCGGGAAGGGAGAGGGCGGGGAGGGAGAGGGCGGGAAGGGAGAGGGCGGGGAGGGAGAGGGCGGGGAGGGAGAGGGCGGGAAGGGAGAGGGCGGGGAGGGAGAGGGCGGGAAGGGAGAGGGCGGGGAGGGAGCGGGCGGGGAGGGACAGGGCGGGAAGGTAGAGGGCGGGAAGGGATTGGGCGGGAAGGGAGAGGGCGGGAAGGGATAGGTCGGGAAGGGAGATGGGGGGAAGGGTTGGGGTGGGAAGGTAGAGGGATGGAAGGGATAGGTTGTGGAGGGAGAGTGTGGGCTATCTAAATATGACAGTTTTAGTAACTTCGAGAGAATCGCACATATTTCTATGAAAAAGTCATTTACGTTTATAAAGAATGTGGAATAAAATAACACTAATAAAACAACCGAATTAAATCATAAATATTACTCGTTTTCAACCTTGTGCCGAATATCCAATACCTTGTGGTTTCCTCCACACATTTTCCTCACTTTGAAGGGAAAATACGTTGAACATCACTGAAGACACTTGCATGACAGCTCCTCTCTTTTCTCGTTTTTCGACGTAGTGTTGAATCGTGCACGGGTATTCAATCTACACTGTTGTCATTATTTTATTCTATTCCTGTCATTATAACTCAATATCAGGAACTTAGAATCTTAATACACTCCCGGAGTGTATATTCTAAAACATTTATGTCCAAAATCAATGTGTTAAAGAGGATTCATACTCCAAAAAAATGTGGCACTTGGTTGTTGACCTATCTGAAGTAAAATATGTATTAGTAGTAATCATATGGAAATTATTAGGCAACAGACGGAGGGTATTACCAGGAACATATTCGAGAGGAATGCCGGGAAGGCCATAACGATTGCCTGAAATAATTAGGATTCCAATAGCCAGTTGGTGACATTTTATAACAGCAATTCTGAACTCCGTCCACTGCTTTTCGCGGCGAATTCTTTATGTACGAGATCCTACGAGCAGAATTTCATAAAGACGAAACCGATTCTTGCAGATTACTCTCTCTCTCTTTCTCTATTGTCTATCGCACGGACAATAACCTTTAATTGTAAACAACGGTTAACTTGATGTTTGATCAACTAGTAACTCGCGCACCAGGGTGTGGCTCTAATCGACGGAACCGATTCTTCAAGGTGAAATTCTGCTTCCTTGGGTGAAGTAGTGCTGTACGAATAAACCGATTTAGAGAATACAAAGTCTCAAACTCAATCGAATCTTTTATGACATATCTGAATATCCAGATGTTTCAGAGGCTTTTGCGGCGTGTTTTCAGAGGCTTTTTCGGCGTGTTTCCACAGGCCGTCGTTATGGACTGTAAAGTCAGCCTGCGCGAACTTAGTAACATAACGTATTGAACAAACAGTAATATAAACAATAATACATAATAATTAGCAGTACCACTTACTGCTACTTCCTCTATATTACTGAAAGTGATATGTTCTTCATAATGAAACGTTATCATACCAAAAATACAGAAAAAATATAAAAAAAGAAGTAAAAATAATCCACTTTAATGAGTAAATGGCATTCATATATTTCATCATATAATTCGTGAAATAAATTGTTTGTCATCTTCCTATGATACAAATGACCATTAATGGGAATTCTCTTCATTCGTCGATAATCTTCAATTTCATGCCTCAAGTCAGTATGTTTTCTTATTCTTGAGCGTTTCTAATCGAATGTCTCCTAATAATTTTCGAACTACGAATACTCTTTGAAATACCGTCAACTGATTTTATTTTTTCAAACATTCAACCAATTGTATTTGTAATACCGGTGGCATATATAATAGCGGGTTAGATAATTTATACTTTTTCTTACAAGTGACTCTTGCAAAGCATTGATTCATAATGCAATCAAAACTATGAAAGTTGCTCCTATATTTCCGTAGGATTGACGATAATGATAATGCACTAGTGTAAAGTTCATCGCTTTTCATTTTCCTCCGTTTAAAAAAATAATTTTTTCTCGTACTTTGATTATGAGGAAAGCTGGATCTAATGTGTGCAATTAAGAGCTGTGATGACGAGAAAGCAGAGGTGTATTCGAATCTTATCCTCTCCACACATCTTGATTTCTCTAATCTTATCTATTGCAAGCTGTACCTCAATGGGGCGGCCATTATGAGTGTAATGTTATGAACACTGTCGAGCATTCCATGAATATATCGCAGATGGGAGTGACAGCGTCCGGTGGTGATGGTAGAAAGATCGGCCGTATTTACCAAAGACGATAAAGGAGGACATGGAAATAAACTGGAATTGAAAAATGTTGCCAAAGAGGCTAAAAATAATTTTTTGAATGCATAACTTCAAACAGAATAGTCATACAGAAAAGTTTGAATTTTTTGTTTCTTCGCTTTTTGTTGTTTGCTCGCGTTTTCGGCCTCACGCCTCGTATTTATGCACATGTAGATGTAAAAAGATATTCACTAATAAGGATGATCACGGATATTTCTCGTAGGGATGTAGACGCAGTAAAAGGAAACCGTTGGTAATAGTGAGGATGCAGAATTCGACTATTTTTAGTTCGTCATAGTTTCTGTGCTCAAGGATGAGTGTTTGCTCATTTTACTAAAATGGTGGGAAAATTTTTCGGACCATCTTATAGAAAAAGAATGGAAAATAAATGGGAAGAAGACACCAAAATGCCAAGTCTCTTATACTACGTCATTGTCTGAGATTTCGGATACCTGGAATCTGCGGACATTACCATTACAAGTAAAACCTATAGTAGTTCAGGCAGTGGCGGCGCGACTAAAAAACAGGGGATTCACTTCAAAGCCGTATTTAATTAAGTGACTGCGAATATGGTTGAACAGTGTGGCTCATACTGGAATATTGCTTCTGCTTTCATGGACGAAGGATAATTCACAACAACCGCGGATAAAATCAATAGAAATATAAATGTTTCGGGTTTAATCAATGTATGACTTTGTTGCAAAAAATCCCCACATTCACCAAAATTGAAAATTGCTTTTTTTAATTCTCGCTTCAAATTTCTTCGTATGTATTTTTACAGACCGAATTACCTTTTGACTAAGTTGCATTTATTTGTTGATAAATCAAATATAATCATAAGAAAGTAAATCAATTACCTTACATTGTTTTATTTAAGGTTGAAGTATTTCTGATCACCGTTTTACCCAAAATTGAAATATCCAAACTGGCATTCTTGTGTCCAATAGATTCCTCATGCTTTGTAATTTTTTGAGATAAATGCCTTAAATCGAAGACACCTATTTTTGTCCAGATCGTGTCCTTGTCTTTCGCAAAGACCAAACAAGGGAAACAGTATAGCCTATTGGAGGAGTCACAGCCACAAAAATCAAACTGTTTCTCTCATATATTTGTAGCTTAAACACTCGGCAGTATTGCCTTCCTCTGTTTATCTGAATCTGAGATAGGTTCAGCAAAGGAATAGGCCTCCCTACTTCTTTTATTGCACATTTTTCTTCAACAGAAAGAGAGGAAATATTAATGTCTTTCAGAAATTGGACACTAGTCATCGTGAAGAGATAAAAAAACTGTTCACAAACACGTACAGTAGTAGGTTTGTGTACTGAATACGCCACAAGCAACCACAACAACGCAACTGAATATGTAGACTGGATACGAACGAACTCCGTAAATTCACAATATTGCACCGTATTATGGGTAGCCATTACGTAGCTTTTAATCTAAAGTTTTATGTCGAAATCATTCCGGGACGATCCTAAACTAAGATTCCACTATCCCCTTTTGCAGTCCATAGAGGAATGTAAATGGTGCTCTGGAATCGAACCAAGGATCATCAGGGAAACGTTAAACAGCGTATATGAAATGTATTTTTGATCTCTATTCACATGCTGGGTTTTAAGTTTCCATGTTCTTGGGAAGGCATTAAAAAAACTGAAAAATCGTCGCAATGCATTTTAAATAGGAGAATATTTGCCCTGGTCTAGCATCGAACCAAGGATTATCTCCGAGAGTGTGTTTGTAGTTTTCGTTGGATATGCACGGCTTCCAGCGATCTATCGAATTTCAACTCTTTAATTCGCCGGGAAGTGCAAAAAACAAATTTCCGAAAATCCTATGAAGCCATTCTCGTCGGCTGTCGCTGCATCTTAATGCAGCGATCTGCCCATGCAGTGGCGCAGCCAGGATTTGCCAATGGGAGGGGTCCAAGGAAACGAAAATTGCCGCCTAACTTACAGGGGCTAGTACATTCATGCTCGTTACTTATTACAAATATGTCAATTCTTTCAAAAACTAAATACATTGAAAAATAGAGGAGTTTAACACTTAGATAGCCAACTGATTACACTTTCCGATAGTAGTTTGAAGTTTTTTAGTGTTGTAGATATAAACTTTACGAGTCTCTGAGCGTTCTTTCTTCCAAGAGGTTGTCAAGCTTGAGAAGGAAAAACATTAGTTACGATTATATGGCAAGAGACATAAAACGTAATATCCACTCATTAGATCCCCACATTGGCGCGCCCATGCTTATTTGAATATCTTTCGTTATTATACTATATCATCAGCAGGTTTCTTAAGAGTGACTTCATCCCTTGTTTTTAAAATTAACTTCCCTTCTAAGAACCAAAAATCATTTATATCAGATGAAATTTTGTGGTAGGCTTACAATTAAGCCTGATTTCGTTATTTATGTATTAGCTATTCATTATTACGCATTCAGTTGAATGCGTCACAAACCGAATATTAAAAATTCGGCTGCATTAAAAAATACAATGTACTCTTGATTATAGTTGATATTACAATTGAATTTGCAGTATTAAAGTTACACACCAAGGTGAAAAAATGAAGTCGTCAACTTACAATTATATAGACCAAGTAGTAGTTAGGTTGTTTAACCAGCAGAGAGCTGACGCAAACCCTGTTTTAATGCATTGTGTTCAAAGAAAACAAAATTTTTCCATGAATTGAAATTTTGAAGGGGCATTGAATGACCATAAGATAACAAGATGACAGGATAAGTCATGAGGTTCGTTGGATTCTATTACCAGAGAAAAAAATTGGTGGAAGGAGGAAAAAGGAAGCTGGAGAATTTAAGCCACAGTTTTAACAGTTCATCAAATTTATTTCAAGCCATCAAGTCACTGTTCCGATAAATATGTGCGTAACTTACGCGCACAATACCTTTCAGCTGACTGATTCGCTTCCAAAATGGTATATTATTAATAAAATCATCGCAAATTATTTTTAGTGATAACTTGTATTGCTCCAATACTTCTTCAAATTTCTACGGAAATTCGGTTATCGAATTAATTTTGTAAATATACAGCAGAATATTAGGTTATCATAAAATAAGAATCAGTACATTTTCAATCAACTCGAGTAATAAAGAGTCTCCTATGCAGACTTTTAATCGTCCAGAATGCTTAATAAAGGAACCAGTGCCTTTGGAATTGTAGCTAAACTCATCTTCAGGTGTGCCCGCCGATAATAGCCCTAAAAAAGGCAATCCTAATTTAAGCATATGATAATGGTCATTTCATAAAAAAACACATAGCCATTAACGTACGTTTTTCGGATAGAGGCCTTGAGCTAATCGCAGATAGTGAAAAAAAAGTTTTCGGATGTCCATCTGCAGCTTATGAAATCCAAACTAAACTCTCCTTCGAACTGTTTACTGTGTATTTCTCAAAAGCACTACTGACGAGCCTAACCTTGCATTCACACCCTAAAAACAGTCACATGCAGAAGATCTAACTGAGCGTTTTATTAATCTGTTTGTCTCTTAAACGTAATCTCCGTTTTCAGGGTGAAAGTTTCGAATTACTTCTCGAATGCTCCCTTATATTTTTGCGAGGAGTAAATGAGTCAGCACTTTCGAATTTTTCTCATGGAAATCTTATCTTATGGTGTGAGTCATCTAACTAAAGGATATGCTTAAGAAGTGCATGTGTTGAACATTTAGGCCCGAGTGCACCAATCTCGATTAAATCCGCCGTTAGCTGACCGCGGTTAAATATTAACGGTGGTCAACTTAAGTTTGGAGTGCACCAACATTAACCGAGGTTTTGCTAACCGCGGTTATCTGGCAGCCGATTAACGTCCCTGTGAATACGTTGAGTACCGCTTAGTGCTCGCCTAAACGTATATCGCAACTCATTTGTCTTTGTTGTTTGTACGAGTAAAATGTAGCTTGCATACAGCAAGCAGATCGACAATACTAATTTCATATTGGCATCATATCGGGACGATCCTCAAAAGAAAATAAAAAAGGTTGAAAATATTCTTAAAATTCGCCGCAATGTAATCGTCTGGCATCGAACCCGGGTCTTCCTGGTGAACTTACTATGCAGCACAACAGAAAATCACCATCTCTATCTATGTATGAAAATTAAAGCAGATATATTGGCTGCAACTACCTCAAACGACGTCCTACTATTCCCTTATATTCCTTATGTGAGAAATTCTAATGTGCTCTGGCATCGAACCCAGGAATAGCATAGTCTTATCTAATTTATTTTCTTTAACATAGTTATAATATACATCTTCTGCCTAAGCAAGAACTTCCTATTAAGTCGATAAGTACATCAAAATAAATAATGAAAACTACCTCAATGTATTTTAAATGGGGGATATATTTACCGCCTGGCTTCGAACCAGGGTCTTTTTGGTAATACTTTCTATGCAGCTCAATAGATGATCGCCATTTTTAACTATGTGTGAAATTTCAAGCAAAATTATTGGATGCAACTGCCTCAAACGACGTCCTACTTTTCCCTTATATTCCTTATGAGAAAAATTCTAATGTTCTCTGGCATCGAACCCAGGAAAAGAACGGGCTTTATCTAAATTTTTTTCTGAAACCAATTCTTACCATACATCTTCCAACTAAGCACAAACTTCCTATCATCTCGATAAAGGCATGAAAAAAAAATTAAAATCTACCTCAATGTATTTTAAATGGCCGATTTTAGCATCGTCCTAGCATCGAACCAAGGATATTTTCTGTAGAAGTCATATATGTTTTTGATAGATCCTGACCATATATATAGGCTCCTAGAGTTTTGATTTTCTAGGTATCCGGGAAGTATTTTTTAAAAATTCCCAAAATTCGATGCAATGCATTCAAACGGGAAAAATCGTGACTTTGGAGTATTCTGGAATCGAACCAGTGACACTGAGGTTAATGTCGGCTTTTTTCTGGAGGTTACACGTTATGGCCAATATGTTGTAAAAATTTCAAGGCAGGAGCACTAGTGGAACATGGTTAGAATTTTGATCCACTATATTAACTTATCTATTATATATAGACGTTTCTCCGGATATACCTATATATATACGAGTAAAATGTAGCTTGCATACTGCAAGCAGATCGGCAATACTAAATTCATATCGGCGTCATAAGGGGACGGTCCTCAAAAGAAAAAAAAAAGGATTGAAATTTTTCTTAAAATTCGTTGAAATTTCATCGTCTGGCATCGAACCCGGGTCTTACTGGTGAACTTACTATGCAGCACAATAGAAGATCACCATCTCTAACTATGTGTTAAAATTCAAGCAGAAATATTGGCTACAACTGCCTCAAATGACGTTCTAATTTTCACGAATGTAAATGGCTCGCTGGATTCGAACCAAGGACGATCTTGGAAATCTAAAACATGATTATGAAACATATTTATGATTTCTATCTACATGCCGAATTTCAAGTTTCTATACTGTTGGGAAAGGGTTCAAAATAATTATTGAAAATCGGATCAGTTACTGATTGCAGAGACACCTGGTGTCGAACCCAGGACATATTGTAAGCTATGAATGCAAAGTTTGAATTGTTTAAATTTGCTCTTGTGTCATGCAAAGTTTGAAGTCGATAGCATGTCGGGAAGTACCTAAATTTTGTTTCCGTTATCTCCGTAAGAAATGCATTGAGAAGTGCAAATGGCCCTCTGGGATCGAACCAAGGACCATCAGCGAACATGTAAAATTTTATTATGAAATATAATTATGATATCTAACCTAATACCGAATTTCAAGTTTCCATGCCATCGGGAAGAGGTTCAAAATAAATCTTAAAAATCGCCTTAAATGCATTTTAAACGGCCGATTTTTGCCCCAACCTAGCATCGAACAATGGACAATATTCGAAGATGTCTTTTTGATTTTCGTTAGATATCCACGGCATCTAGCGGTCCCTCGAATTTCAACTCTTTACCTTTCCGGGAAGTGCTTCAAAAAAATTTTCGAAAATCTTCACCATATATCCTTATGGAGAAAATCGGGACTTTGGGGCCTTCTGGAATCGAACCCATGACACCGGGGTTCAATGTCGGCTTTTTCCTGGAGGTTACACGTCATGGCCAATACGTCGTAAAAATTTCAAGTCGTTGGCACTTGTGGAACATGGCTAGAATTTTGATCCCCTATGAATGTGTATATATATGAATCTATTATATATAGATGCTTCTCCGGATTCATTCATATATCATATCTATTATATACGAGTAAAATGTAGCTTGCATACTGCAAGCAGATCGGCAATACTAATTTCATATCGGTATCATATCGGGACGGTCCTCAAAAGAAAAAAAAAGGATAGATATTTTTCTTAAAATTTGCTGACATTCCATGTCTGGGATCGAACTCGGGCCTTTACTGTGAACTTACTATGCAGCACAATAGAAGATCACCATCTCTAACTATGTGTGAAAATTCAAGCAGAAATATTGGCTACAACTGCCTTAAAATACATTCTAATTTTTTCGAAAGTAAATGGTTCTCTGGATTCGAACCAAGGACGATCCTAGAAATCTAAAACGTGTTTCTTAAAGTTATTTATAATCTTTATCTATATGCCGAAATTTAAGTTTCTATATTATTGGGAAAGGTTTCAAAATAATTCCTAAACATCGGATCAACTTCTGATTGCAGAGACACCTGGTGTCGAACCCAGGAAATATTGTAAGTTGTGAATGCACAGTTTGATTTGTAAGTACATGATGTTATTTTATGCAAAGTTTGAAGTCGATATCGTTCCGGGAAGTACCTAAAATTAGTCTCCGTTATCTCCATAAGAAATGTATTGAGGAATGTAAATGGCCCTCTGGGATCGAACCAAGGACCATCAGCGAATACAAAAAATTTGATTATGAAATAAATTTATGATCTCCAACCTCATGCAGAATTTCAAGTATCCATGCCATCGGGAAAGGGTCCAAAAAATATCATAAAAATCGCCACAATGCTTTTTAAAAGGCCGATTTTTGCCTCAACCTAGCATCGAACTTAGGATATTTTCCGTAAAACTCATTTATGATTTCGATAGATCATTACCATATATATAGGCTCCTTGAGTTTTATTTCTCTATCTATCCGGAAAGTATTTTTTTTTAATTCCCGAATATCACGGCAATGCATTTAAACGGGAAAAATCGGGACTTTGGGGCCCTCTGGAATCGAACTTATGACACTGAGGATCAAAGTCGCTTTTTTCCTGGGGGTTTCACGTTATGGCCAATATGTCATAAAAATTTCAAGTCAATGACGTTTGTGGTTTAGCCTATGAATTTGTATCCTATCTCTATAGCTATATATATGAATGAATCCGGAGAAGCATCTATATATAATAGATACGAGTAAAATGTTGCTTGCATACTGCTAGCAGATCGACAACACTAATTTCATATCGGCATCATATCGGGACGGACATCAAAAGAAAAAAAAAATTCAAAATATTCGTAGAATTCGCTGCAATTTAATCGCCTGGCAGCGAACCCCGGTCTTCCTGGTGTACTTACTATGCAGCAAAATAGAAGATTACCATATCAAACTATGTGTGAAAATTCAAGCAAAACTATTAGGTGCAACTACCTCAAACGACGTCCTACTATTCACATACACTCCTTATTTGAGAAATTATAATGTGCTCTGGCATCGAACCCAGGAGCAGCATGGTCTTATCTATTTTTTTTCTTAAACAAAGTGTCAATATACATCTTCCATCTAAGCAAGAGCTCCCTTACATATCGATAAATGCATAAAAAAATTATGAAAAGATACCCCATAGTATTATATATGGGGGATATTTTTACCGCCCGGCATCGAACCCGGGTCTTTCAGGCAATACTTTCTATGCAGCACAACAGAAGAACACCATCTCTAACCGCGTATGCAAATTCAAGCAGAAATATTGGTTACTACTGCCTCAAATGACGTCCTACTTTTCCTTTATATTCCTTATGAGAGAAACGTTATTGTGCTCTGGCTTCGAACCCAGGAACAGTACGGTCTTATGAAAATTTTTTTCTAAAACTTATTTGTACCATACATCTTCCAGCCAAGCGCGAACATCCTATCATTTCGATAAGTGCATCTAAAAAAATTATGAAAAACGGCTCCCATGTATTTTAAAGGGCAGATCTTTGCATCGTCCTAGCATCGAACCCAGGATAACTTTTGTAAAAGTCATTGATGTTTTCGAAAGTCCAAGACCATAAATATAGGCACCTTGAGTTTTACTTCTCTACCTATCCGGAAAGTATTTTTTTTTATTCCCGAAAATCACGGCAATGCATTCAAACGGGAAAAATCGGGACTTTGGGGCCCTCTGGAATCGAACCTATGACACTGAGGATCAAAGTCTCTTTTTTCCTGGGGGTTTCACGTTATGTCCAATATGTCATAAAAATTTCAGATCAATGACGCTTATAGTTTAGGCTGTGAATTTGTATCCTATCTATCTATCTATCTATATAGGTATACGAGTAAAATGTTGCTTGCATACTGAAAGCAGATCGACAACACTAATTTCATATTGGCATCATATCGGGACGGTCCTCTAAAGAAAAAAAAAGAATTGAAAATATTCTTAGAATTCGCTTCAATTTAATTTTCTGGCATCGAACCAGGGTCATTCTGGTGAAATTACTATGCAGCACAACAGAAGATCACCATCTATAACTATGTGTGAAAATTCAAGCAGAAATATTGGCTGCAACCGCCTCAAATTAAGTTCTACTTTTCACGAATTTAAATGGCTCTCTGGATTCGAACCAAGGACGATCATGGAAATATAAAACATGTTTCTGAAGGTTATCTATGATCTCTATTTATATGCCGAGTTTCAAGTTTCTACATTATTGGCAAAGGTTTCAAAATAATTCCTAAAAATCCGATCAACTTCGGATTGCAGAGACACCTGGTGTCGAACCCAGGACATATTGTAGGCTGTGAATGCAAAGTTTCATTTATAAAGAGTTGCTCTTGTATCATGCAAAGTTTGAAGTCGATATCATTCCGGGAAGTACCTAAATTTTGTTTCCGTTATCTCCGTAAGAAATGCCATGAGAAGTGCAAATGGCCCTCTGGGATCGAACCAAGGACCATCAGCGAACATGTAAAATTTGATTATGAAATATATTCATGATATCTAAGCTCATGCCGAATTTCAAGTTTCCATGCCATCGGCAAATGGTCCAAATAAAATCTTAAAAATCGCTGCAATGCATTTTAAACGGCCGATATTTGCCCCAGCCTAGCATCGAACCATGGACAATATTCAAAGATGTCTTTTTGATTTTCGTTAGATATCCACGGTATCTAGCGATCCCTTGAATTTCAACTCTCTACCTTTCCGGGAAGTGACTCAAAAAAAATTTCGAAAATCTTCACCATGTATCCTTATGGAGAAAATCGGAACTTTGGGGCCTTCTGGAATCGAACCCATGACACTGAGGTTCAATGTTGGCTTTTTCCTGGAGGTTACACGTTATGGCCAATACGTCGTAAAAATTTCAAATCAGTGGCACTTCTGGAACATGGATAGAATTTTGATCCCCTATGAATGTGTATATATATGAATATATATATATAGGTATATCCGGAGAAACGTCTATATATAACAGATACGAGTAAAATGTAGCTTGCATACTGCAAGCAGATCGAGAACACTATTTTCAAGTCGGCATCATATCGTGACGGCCATCAAAAGAAAAAAATGGATTGAAATTTTTCTTAAAATTCGCTGAAATTCCATCGTTTGTCATCGAACCCGGGTCTTTACTGTGAACTTACTATGCAGTAAAATAGAACATCACCATCTCTAACTATGTGTGAAAATTCAAGCAGAAATATAGGCTACAACTGCCTCAGAAGACGTTCTAATTTTAACGAATTTAAATGGCTCTCTGGATTCGAACCAAGGACGATCTTGAAAATCTAAAAAATGTTTCTGAAAGTTATTTATGATCTTTATCTATATGCCGAATTTGAAGTTTCTATATTATTGGCAAAGGTTTCAAAATAATTCCTAAAAATCGGATCAACTTCTGATTGCAGAGACACCTGGTGTCGAACCCAGAAGAATTTGATAGCTGTGAATACACTTTTTGATTTGTATGGACTTGATCTTTCTATATGCAAAGTTTGAAGTCGATATCGTGCCGGGAAGCACCTAAAATGTGTTTCCGTAATCTCCATAAGAAATACATTGAGGAATGTAAATGGCCCTCTGGGATCGAACCAAGGACCATAAGGGAATATGTAAAATTTTATTATTAAATATAACTATAATATCTAACGCCATGCCGAATTTCAAGTTTCTATGCCATCGGAAAAGGGTTTAAAAAAATCTTAAAAATCGCCGCAATGCATTTTAAACGGCCAATTTTTGCCCCGACCTAGCATCGAACCAAGGATAATATTTGTAGATGCCTTTATGGGTTCCTTTTGATATGCGCGGCATCTAGCGATCCCTCGAGTTTCAGCTCTCTCCTTTTCCGGGAAGTGCCACAAATAAATTTTCGAAAATCCCCGCCATGTAATCTTATGGGGAAAATCGCGACTTTGGGGCCTTCTGGAATCGAACCCATGACACCGAGGTTCAATGTCGGCTTTTTCCTGGAGGTTACACGTTATGGCCAATATGTCGTAAAAATTTCAAGGCATTGGCACTTGTGGAACATGGTTAGAATTTTGATCCCCTATGAATGTATATATATATCTATTATACGAGTAAAATGTTGCTTGCATACTGCAAGCAGATCGTCAGCATTATTTTCATGTCGGCATCATATCGGGACGGCCATCAAAAAAAAAAAATGGATTGAAATTTTTCTTAAAATTCGCTGAAATTCCATCGTCTGGCATCGAACCCGGGTCTTTACTGTGAACTTACTATGCAGCACAATAGAACATCACCATCTCTAACTATGTGTGAAAATTCAAGCAGAAATATGGGCTACATCTGCCTTAAGGGACGTTCTAATTTTCACGAATTTAAATGGCTCTCTGGATTCGAACCAAGGACGATTTTGGAAATCTAAAAATTGTTTCTGAAAGTTATTAATGATATCTATATATACGCCGAATTTGAAGTTTCTATATTATTGGCAAAGGTTTCAAAATAATTCCTAAAAATCGGATCAACTTCTGATTGCAGAGACACCTGGTGTCGAACCCAGGACACATTGATAGCTGTGAATGCACTGTTTGATTTGTATGGACTTGATCTTTCTACATGCAAAGTTTGAAGTCGATATCGTGCCGGGAAGTACCTAAAATTTGTTTCCGTTATCTCCGTAAGAAAAGCATTGGGAAGTACAAATGGTCCTCTGGGATCGAACCAAGGACCATAAGCTAATATGTAAAATTCGATTATGAAATAAATTCATGATATCTATCGACGTGCCGAGTTTCAAGTATCCATGTTATCGGGAAAGGATCCAAAAAATGTAAATGGCTCTCTGGATTCGAACCAAGGACAATCTTGGAAATTTAAAACATGTTTCTGAAAGTTATTTATGATCTCTATTTATATGCCGAATTTCAAGTTTCTATATTATTGGGAAAGGTTTCAAAATAATTCCTAAAAATCGGATTAACTTCTGATTGCAGAGACACCTGGTGTCGAACCCAGGAAATATTGTATGCTGTGAATGCAAAGTTTGATTTGTAAGGACAGGCTCCTCTATCATGCAAAGTTTGAAGTCGATAGCATGCCGGGAAGTACCTTAATTTTGTTTCCGTTATCTCCGTAAGAAATGCATTGAGAAGTTTAAATGGCCCTCTGGGATCGAACCAAGGAACATCAGCGAACATCTAAAATTTGATTATGATATATATTCGTGATATCTTTCCACGTGCTGAGTTTCAAGTATCCATGTTATCGGGAAAGGATCCAAAAAAAATCTTCAAAATCGCCGCAATGCATTTTAAACGGCCGATTTTTGCCCCGACCTAGCATCGAACCAAGGATAATTGTCGTAGATGTATTTATGGTTTTCTTTAGATATTTTTGGCATCTAGCGATCCCTCGAATTTCAACTTTCTACTTTCCCGGGAAGTGCACCAAAAAAATGTTTGAAAATCCTCGCCATGTATCCTTATGGAGAAAATCGCGACTTTGGGGCCTTCTGGAATCGAACCCATGACACCGAGGATCAATGTCGGCTTTTTCCTGGAGGTTACACGTTATGGCCAATATGTCGTAAAAATTTCAAGTCGTTGGCACTTGTGGAACATGCTTAGACTTTTGATCCCCAGTGTATATATATATATCTATTATATATAGATGCTTCTCCGGATTCATTCATGTATCTATTATATATAGACGCTTCTCCGGATATACCTATATATAAGTTATATATATATATATATATATATATATAGGGGATCAAAAGTTTAACCATGTTCCACAAGTGCCAACGACTTCAAATTTTTACCACGTATTGGCCATAACGTGTAACCTCCAGGAAAAAGCCGACATTCAACCTCGGTGTCATGGGTTCGATTCCAGAAGGCCCCAAAGTCCCGATTTTCTCCATAAGGATACATGGCGGGGATTTTCGAAAATTTTTTTCCTGCACTTCCCGGAAAAGTAGAGAGTTGAAATTCAAGGGATCGCTAGATGCCGTGCATATCTAAAGGAAACCATAAAGACATCTACGAATATTATCCTTGGTTCGATGCTAGGTTGGGGCAAAAATCGGCCGTTTAAAATGCATTCCGGCAATTTTTAAGATTTTTTTTGGAGCCTTTTCCGATGGCATAGAAGCTTAAAATTTGGTATGAGGTTAGATACTATAAAAATATATCATAATAGAATTTTAAATATTCGCTGATGGTCCTTGGTTCGATCCCAGAGGGACATTTAAATTCCTCAATGCATTTCTTACGGAGATAACGGAAACAAATTTTAGGTACTTCCCGGCACGATATCGACTTCAAACTTAGCGTATAGAAAGATCAAGTCCATACAAATCAAACTATGCATTCACAGCTATCAATGTGTCCTGGGTTCGACACCAGGTGTCACCGCAATCAAAAGTTGATCCAATTTTTAGGAATTATTTTGAAACCTTTGCCAATAATATAGAAACTTCAAATTCGGCGTATAGATAGAGATCAAAAATAACTTTCAGAAACATTTTTAAGAATTCCAAGATCGTCCTTGGTTCGAATCCAGAGAGCCATTTAAATTCGTGAAAATTAGAACGTCTTTTGAGGCAGTTGTAGCCCATATTTCTGCTTGAATTTTCACACATAGTTAGAGATGGTGATGTTCTATTGTGCTGCATAGTAAGTTCACAGTAAAGACCCGGGTTCGATGCCAGACGATAGAATTTCAGCTAATTTTAAGAAAAATTTCATTCCATTTTTTTCTTTTGATGGCCGTCCCGATATGATGCCGACATGAAAATAGTGTTGTCGATCTGCTTGCAGTATGCAAGCAACATTTTACTCGTATACCTATATAGATAGATAGATAGGATACTAATTCACAGCCTAAACCACAAGCGTGATTGACTTGAAATTTTTACGACGTATTGGCCATAACGTGTAACCGCCAGAAAAAATGTGATTTTGAACCTCGGTGCCATGGGTTCGATTCCAGAAGGCCCCAAAGTCGCGATTTACCCAATAAGAATACATGGCGGGGATTTTCCAAAATTTTTTTGAGGCCCTTTCCGGAAAAGGAGAGAATTGAAATTCGAGGGACCGCTAGAAGCCGTGCATATCCAACGAAAATCAAAAAGACATCTTCGAATTTTGTCCATGGTTCGATGCTAGGTCGGAGCAAAAATCGGCCGTTTAAAATGCATTGCGGCGATTTTGAAGATTTTTTTTGGATCCTTTCCCGATAACATGGATACTTGAAACTCGGCACGTCGATAGATATCATGAATATATATCATAATCAAATTTTAGATGTTCGCTGATGGTCCTTGGTTCGATCCCAGAGGGCCATTTGCACTTCTCAATGCATTTCTTACGGAGATAACGGAAACAAAATTAAGGTACTTCCCGGCATGCTATCGACATCAAACTTTGCATGATAGAAAAGCCAGTCGTTACAAATCAAACTTTGCATTCACAGCTTACAGTATCTCCTGGCTTCGACACCAGGTGTCTCTGCATTCAGAAATTGATCCGATTTTTAGGAATTATTTTCAAAGCTTTCCCAACAATATAGAAACTTGAAATTTGGCATATAGATAGAGATCATAAATAACTTTTAGAAACATATTTTAGATTTCCAAGATCGTCCTTGGTTCGAATCCAGAGAGCCATTTACATTCGTGAAAATTAAAACGTCTTTTGAGGCAGTTGTAGCCAAATATTTCTGCTTGAATTTTCACACATAGTTAGAATCGTTGATCTTCTATTGTACTGCATAGTAAATTCACCAGAGAGACCCGGGTTCATTGCCAGACGATGAAATTTCAGCGAATTTGAAGAAATATTTCAATCCTTTTTTTTTCTATTAAGGACCGACCCGATATGATGCCGATATAAAATTAGTGTTGTCGATCTGCTTGCAGTATGCAAGCTACATTTTACTCGTATATATATAAGTATATCCGGAGAAGCGTCTATATATCTATTATATATAGATGCTTCTCCGGATTCATTCATATATATATATCGATAGATAGGTATATAGATAGGATACAAAGTCACAGGCTAAACCACTAGCGTCAATGGCTTGAAATTTTTACGACATATTGGCCATAACGTATAACCTCCAGAAAAATTGCGATTTTGAACCTCGATGTCATGGGTTCGATTCCAGAGGGCCTCAAAGTCCCGATTTTTCCCGTTTAAATGCATTGCTTTGATTTTCGAGAATTAAAAAAAAATACTTCCCGTACAGGCAGAGAATTAAAACTCAAGGAGCCTATATATATGAACATGATCTATCGAAAACATAAATTGGTTTAACGAAAAATATCCTGGGTTCGATGCTAGGTCGGGGCAAAAATCGGCCGTTTAAAATGCGTTGTGGCGATTTTTAAGATATTTTTTGGACCCCTTTCCGAATGCATGGAAACTTGAAATTTGGCAAGGGGTTAGAAATCATATATATATTTCATAATAAAATTTTACATATTCGCTGAGGGTCCTTGGTTCGATCCCAGAGGGCCATTTGCACTCCACAATGCATTTCTTATGGGGATAACAGAAACACATTTTAGGTACTTCCCGGTATGATATCGACTTCAAACTTTGTATGAAATTAGATCAAGTCCTAGCAAGTAATTTTGTGCATTTACAGCTTCCAATACGTCCAGGGTTCGACACCAGGCGTCTCTACAATCAGTCGCTGATCCGATTTTTAAGAATTATTTTGAATCCCTTCCCAATAATATTAAAACTTGAAATTCGGCATATATATAGAACTTATAGATACATTTCGAAAACACATTTTATATTTCCGAGATCGGCCTTGGTTCAAATCCAGAGAGCTATTAACATTCGTGAAAAGTAGGTCTTCGTTTGAGGCAGTTGCAGCCAATATTTCTGCTTGAATTTTCACACCTATTTAGAGAAGATGATCTTCTGATGTGCTGCATAGAAATTTCACCAAAAAGACCCGGGTTCGATGCCAAAAAATTAAATTGAAGCGAATTTTAAGAATATTTTCAATCCTTTTTTTCCTTTCCGGGACCGTCCCGACATAATGCCGTTATGAAATTAGTGTTGTCGATCTGCTTGCAGTATGCAAGCTACATTTTACTTGTATACCTATATAGATAGATAGATAGATAGGATACTAATTCACAGCATAAACCACAAGCGTGATTGACTTGAAATTTTTACGGCGTATTGGCCATACCGTGGTACCGCCAGAAAAATTGCGATTTTGATCCTCAGTGTCATGGGTTCGATTCCAGAGGGCCCCAAAGTCACGATTTTCTCCATAAGAATACATGGCGGGGATTTTCGAAAATTTTTTTGGAGCACTTTCCGGAAAAGTAGAGAGTTGAAATTCAAGGGATCGCTAGAAGCCGTGCTTATCTAACGAAAATCAAAAAGACATTGCCGAATATGGTCCACGGTTCGATGCTAGGTCGTGGCAAAAATCGGCCGTTTAAAATGCATTGCGGCGATTTTGAAGATTTTTTTTGGATCCTTTCCCGATAAAGTGGATACTTGAAACTCGGCACGTGGATAGATATCATGAATATATTTCGTAATCAAATTTTACATGTTCGCTGATGGTCCTTGGTTCGATCCCAGAGGGCCATTTGCACTTCTCAATGCATTTCTTACGGAGATAACGGAAACAAAATTTAGGTACTTCCCGGCATGCTATCGACTTCAAACTTTGCATGATAGAGGAGCAAGTCTTTACAAATCAAACTGGGCATTTACAGCTTACAATATTTCCTGGGTTCGACACCAGGTGTCTCTGCAATCAACAGTTGATCCGATTTTTAGGAATTATTTTGAAACCTTTTCAATAATATAGAAATTTGAAACTCGGCAAATAGATAGACATTATAAATAACTTTCAGAATCATGTTTTAGATTTCCAAGATCGTCCTTGGTTCGAGTCCCGAGAGCCATTTAAATTCGTGAAAATTAGAACGTCTTTTGAGGCAGTTGTAGCCAATATTTCTGCTTGAATTTTCACACATAGTTGCAGATGGTGATCTTCTATTGTGTTTTATAGTAGGTTTACCAGTAAAACCCGGGTTCGATGCCAGACGATCGAATTTCAGCGAATTTAAAAAATATAAATCCTTTTTTTTTCTTTTGAGGACCGTCCCGATATGATGCCGATATGGAATTTGTATTGCCGATCTGCTTGCAGTATGCAAGCTACATTTTACTCGTAATAGATATAGATGCTTCTCCGGATTCATTCATATATATAGATAGGTATATAGATAGATAGGATACAAATTCACAGCCTAAACCACAAGCGTGATTGAGTTCAAATTTTTACTGCGTATTGGCCATAACAATTAACCGCCAGAAAAATTGTGATTTCGATCCTCAGTGTCATGGGTTCGATTCCAAGGGGCCCCAAAGTCCCGATTTTTCCCGTTTAAATGCATTGCTTAGATTTTCGGGAATTTTTAAAAAATACTTCCCGGATAGGTAGAGAATCGAAACTCTAGGAGCCTTTATATATGGTCATAATCTATCGAAAACATAAATGAGTTTTACGGAAAATATCCTGGGTTCGATGCTAGGTCGAAGCAAAAATCGGCCGTTTAAATTGCATTGTGGCGATTTTTAAGATTTTTTTTGGACCTTTTCCCGATGGCATGGAAACTTGAAATTCAGCATGTAGTTAGAAGTCATGAACATAATTTATAATATAATTTTTCATATTCGCTGATGGTCATTGGTTCGATCCCAGAGGGCAATTTACATTCCTCAATGCATTTCTTACGGAGATAACGGAAACAAACTTTAGGTACTTCCCGGTATGATATCGACTTTAAACTTTGCATAAAATAAGATTAAGTTCTTACAAATCAAACTGCGCATTTACAGCTACCAATGTTTCCTGGGTTCGACACCAGGCGTCTCTTCTATCAGTAACTGATCCGATTTTTAATAATTATTTTGAACCATTTCCCTTTAAAATTAAAACTTGAAATTCGGTACATGGATAGAAATAATAGTTTAATTTTGAATACATGTTTTAGATTTCCTAGATTGTCCTTGGTTCGAATCCAGAGAGCCTATTTACATTCATAAAAAGTAGAACGTCTTTTGAGGATTTGTAGCCTATATTTCTGCTTGAATTTTCACACACAGTTAGAGGAGGTGATCTTCTATTGTGCTGCATAGTAAGTTCACAGTAAAGACCCGGGTTCGATGCCAGAAGATGAAATTGCAGCGAATTTTAAGAATATTTTCAATCCACTATTTTTCTTTGAGGACCGTCCCGATATGATGCCAGTATGAAATTAGTATTGCCGATCTGCTTGCAGTATGCAAGCTACATTTTACTCGTATATATATAGGTATATCCGGAGAAGCGTCTATATATATATAATAATATATATATATATGAATGAATCCGGAGAAGCATCTATATATAATAGATATAGATGCTTCTCCGGATTCATTCATATATATAGATAGGTATATAGATAGGTATATAGATAGGTATATAGATAGGTATATAGATAGATAGGATACAAATTCACAGCCTAAACCACAAGCGTGATTGAGTTCAAATTTTTACTGCGTATTGGCCATAACAATTAACCGCCAGAAAAATTGCAATTTTCATCCTCAGTGTCATGGGTTCGATTCCTGAGGGCCCCAAAGTCCCGATTTTTCCCGTTTAAATGCATTGCTCAGATCTTCGGGAATTTTAAAAAAATACTTCCTGGATAGGTAGAGAATCGAAACGCTAGGAGCCTTTATATATGGCCATGATCTATCGAAAACATAAATGAGTTTTACGGAAAATAACCTGGGTTCGATGCTAGGTCAAGGCAAAAATCGGCCGTTTAAAATGCATTGTGGCGATTTTTATGATTTTTTTTCGACCCTTTCCCGATGGCATGGAAACTTGAAATTCGGCAAGGAGTTGTAGATCATTAATATATTTCCTAATCAAATTTTACATATTCGCTGATGGTCCTTGGTTCGATCCCAGAGAGCCATTTACATTCCTCAATGCATTTCTTTTGGAGATAACAGAATTAGGTTTTAGTCCTAATAAATCATACTGAGCATTCACAATTACCAATATTTCCTGGGTTCGACACCAGGCGTCTCTACAATCAGTAAATTATCCGATTTTTAAGAATTAATTTGAACCCCTTCCCAATAATATTAAAACATGAAATTAGTCATAAAGATAGAAAACATAGATACATTTCAAAATCATGTTTTAGATTTCCTAAATAGTCCTTGGTTCGAATCCAGAGAGCCATCTACATTCGTGAATAGTAGGACGTCGTTTCATGCAGTTGCAGTCAATATTTCTGCTTGAATTTTCGCATATAGTTATAGACGGTGATCTTCTATTGTGCTGCATAGTAAGTTCACCAGGAAGACCCGGTTCGATGCCAGATGATTAAGTTGAAGCGAATTTTCAGAATATTTTCAATCCTTTTTACTTTCTCCATATACGAAGTATAGAGAAAGTATTGTTTTCATGAAAAAATTCGACTTCGAGATTTCAACGGAAATACATGTTTTGGGGTCCCTAGAACACGTTTTGACCATTTTCGGAATGATGTCTGTGTGTATGTGTGTGTGTGTGTGTGTGTGTGTGTGTATGTGTGTGATAGTGGGCGCTCTAACATAAAAACTATTAGTCGTATCAATACCAAACTTCATATATAGTATTGTGGTCTGTGCTGTCAGAGTTGATTAGTTTTTGGAGTAAATCGGTCAACCGGAAGTCGAGCTGTATTCATTAAAGCTCATTTCCGGTTTTCAAAATATCTCCATAAATATGATATATACGTATATTTTATTTCTGATAAAAGTTTTAGATAATGAACTTTACTATAACTTTTGTATTTAACATATTTTTGTATCACCGGTTGATTAGGAGTTATTCGTGAAATACTGATAAACCGGAAGAAGATGATTATGTACTTTGTGGGCGCTCTAACATGAAAACTATTTGTCGGATCAACACCAAATTTCATATATAGTACTTTTATTACAGTCATTAGAGTTGATTAGTTTTTGGAGTGAATCGGTTAACCGGAAGTTGAACTTCATTCTTCATAGCTCATTTCCGGTTTTCTAAATATCTCCATAAATATGATATTTAGGTATATACTACTATTTATAAATGTTTTAGAAAATGTAATTTCCTATAACTTTTGTATGAGACATATTTTTGTATCATTGATTTTTTAGGAGTTATTCATGAAATACTGATAAACTGGAAGTTGCTGATTATGTACCTTGCGGGCGCTCTGGGCTCTATGGGCGAAAGGCCAAATTCATCGTTTTTCATCGAGCATGTCCCGAAAAACTTTATTTATAATGTTTGTGACGTAAAGGATAATAATATATAAATTAATCACTCATCTTCCAAGTTTAGATGGAATATAGAGTTCGAAATTACTGTCGTAGATAAATATTTACATCTTTTGCATGGAGAAAGTCATGTGCTGGCCACATCAGATTTTTTTTCTTTAGCGGACCGTCCCGATATAATGCCGATATGAAATTAGTGTTGTCGATCTGCTTGCAGTGTGCAAGCAACATTTTACTCGTATAATAGATAGATGCTTCTCCGGATTCATTCATATAGATAGATAGATAGATAGGATACTAATTCACAGCCTAAACCACAAGCGTCATTGACTTGAAATTTTTACGACGTATTGGCCCTAACGTGAAATCCCCAGAAAAAATGCGATTTTGAACCTCAGTGTCATGGGTTCGATTCCAGAGGGCCCCAAAGTCCCGATTTTTTCCATTTAAATGCATTGGTTTGATTTTCCGGAATTTTTAAAAAATACTTCCCTGATAGGTAGAAAATCGAAACTCTAGGAGCCTTTATATATGGTCATGATCTATCGGAAACAGTAATAACTTACAAGCAAAATATCCTGGGTTCGATGCTAGGGCGATGCAAAAATCCGCCGTTTAAAATACATTGAGGTAGTTTTTCATTATTTTATTTGATGCACTTATCAAAATAATAGGAAGTTCTTGCTTCGCTACAAGATATATATTAAGAATTGGTTTCAGAAATAAAATTAGAAAAGACTGTAAATTTCCTGGGTTCGATGCCAGAGCACATTATAATTTCTCTCATAAGGAATATAAGGGAAAAATAGGAAGTCGTTTGAAGCTGTTACACCCAATATTTCTTCTTGAATTTTCACACATAGTTAGAAATGGATTTGTTCTGTTGTGCTGCATAGTAAGTATGACCTGAAGGAACCGGGTTCGATGCCAGACGATAAAGTTGCAGCGAATTTAGGAATATTTTCATTCCTTTATATTTTTCTTTTGATGTCCGTCCCAATATGATGCCGATATGAAATTAGTGTTGTCGATCTGCTTGCAGTATGCAAGCTACATTTCAAGGTCTGGCCACACTTCACCGCACCGTCACCGTGCCGTGGCTCGGCCGGGTGTCGGCCGACATACGGGAACGAATACTACAATGCTATACAATGTGCTAGTCCACACCTCTCCGCACCGACAACGGATCGTCACATCCGCGCCATCACCGCACCGTGCCCGACTAGTTTGGTTTAATTTTTGACGGGCACGGAGCGGACACGGAAGAGAATTATTCCAGTTCTTTCCTTTCGAGTGAAACAGTTTTGAGTGAAATGTTATTAACTTCAACAATATTTAGCATAATTACGTTAGATGCCGAGAATTATTTAATTTCCTTTTTTGATTGATATTGTTTTTTTAATTATTAATTTCTTCTTCCTCTAGTGCTAGCGCTATCATTCCTAATTCACTATTAATGAAATCACGGAACATCACTTCTTCGTAAAAGTCGAAAAAATACTAAACTGCGCCCTCCGCAGGGTGGAGATCGAGCCAGAATACGGACAAGGTACGGGCGCGGCGCGGAAAAGTGTGGCTTCACATAGGACGAACCGTGACACGGCCGACTCGCGGCCTAGCTACGGCACGGTGAAGTGTGGCCAGACCTTCACTCGTATATAATAGATGTAGATGCTTCTCCGGATTCATTCATGTGTATAGGTATATAGATAGGATACTAATTCACAGCCTAAACTACAAGCGTCATTGACTTGAAATTTTTACTACGTATTGGCCATAACGTGTAACCACCAGAAAAATTGAAATTTTGAGCCTCAGTGTCATGGGTTCGATTCCAGAGGTCCCCAAAGTCCCGATTTTCCCCATTTAAATGCATTGCTTTGATTTTCCGGATTTTTTTTAAATACTTCTCGTATAAGTAGAGAATCGAAACTCTAGGAGCCTATGTATATGAACAGGATCTATCAATAGCATTAATGAATTTTACAGAAAATATCCTGGGTTCGATGCTAGGACAGTGCAAAAATCTGCCGTTTAAAATAAATTGAGGTTGTTTTTCATTATTTATTTTGATGCACTTATCGAAATTATAGGAAGTTCGTGCTTGGCTAGAAGATGAATGGTAAGAATTACTTTCAGAAAAAAAATTTGGTAAGACCATACTATTTCTTGGTTCGATGCCAGAGCACATTTAAATTTCTATCATAAGGAATATAAGGGAAATATAGTATGTCATTTGAAGCAGTTGCACCCAATATTTCTGCTTGAATTTTCACACATAGTTAGAAGTGGTGATCTTCTGTTGTGCTGCATAGAAATTATTACCAGAAAGACCAGGGTTCGAAGCCAGGTGGTAAATATATCCCCCATTTGAAATACATTAAGTTATTTTTCATTATTTATTTTGATGCACTTATCGAAATGATAGGAAGTTCGTGCTTGGCTAGAAGATGTATCATAGGAATTGATTTAAGAAAAAAATTTAGATAGGACCGAACTATTCCTGGGTTCGATGCCAGAGCATAATAACATTTCTCTCATAAGGAATATAAGGGAATATTTGGACATCTTTTGAGGCAGTTGCAGTCAATATTTATGTTTGAATTTTCATTCATAGTTAGAGATGGTGATCTTATGTTGTGCTGCATAGAAATTATTACCAGAGAGACCCGGGTTCCAAGCCAAGTGGTAAATATATCCCCCATTTAAAATACATTGAGTTAGTTTTCATTATTTATTTTGATGCACTTATCGAAATAATAGGGGTTTTATTCTTAGATAGATGTATATTAAGATTCGATATAAGAAAAAAGTTTAGATAAGACCATGCTGTTCCTGGGTTCGATGCCAGAGCACATTACAATTTCTCACATTAGGAATATATGTGAAAAGTAGGTCGTCATTTGAGGCAGTTGCAGCCAATATTTCTGCCTGAATTTTCACTCTTAGTTACAGATGGTGATCTTCTGTTGCGCTGCATAATAAGTTCACCAGGAAGACCCGAGTTCGATGCCAGACGATTAAATTGCAGCGAATTTTAAGAATGTTTTCAATCATTTTTTCTATTGAGGACCGACCCACTATGATGCCGATATGAAATTAGTTTTGTTGATCTGCTTGCAGTATGCAAGCTGCATTTTCCTTGTATATATATATATATACGAGTAAAATGTTGCTTGCATACTGCAAGCAGATCGACAACACTATTTTCATGTCGGCATCATATCGGGACGGCCATCAAAAGAAAAAATGGATTGAAATTTTTCTTAAAATTCACTGAAATTCCATCGTCTGGCATCGAACCCGGGTCTTTACTGTTGAAGTTACTATGCAGCACAATAGAACATCGCCATCTCTAACTATGTGTGAAAATTCAAGCTGAAATATGGGCTACAACTGCCTCAAAAGACGTTCTCATTTTCACGAAAGTATATGGCTCTCTGAATTCGAACCAAGGACGATCTTGGAAATCTAAAAAATGTTTCTGAAAGTTATTTATGATCTCTATCTACATGCCGAATTTCAAGTTTCTATATTGTTGGGAAAGGGTTCAAAATAATTATTGAAAATCGGATCAGTTACTGATTTTAGAGACGCCTTGTGTCGAACCCAGGACACATTGACAGCTGGGAATGCACAGTTTGATTTGTATACACTTAATCTTTCTTAGTGCAAAGTTTGAATTCTTTATCGTGCCGGAAAGTACCTTTAATTTGTTTCCGTTATCTCCGTAAGAAATGCATTGAGGAATTTAAATGGCCCTCTGGGATCGAACCAAGGACAATCAGCGAATATATAAAATTGGATCCTGAAATTTATTATTGATTTCCAACTACATGCCGAATTTCAAGTTTCCATGCCATCGGGAAAGGGTCCAAAAGAAATCTTAAAAATCGCCACAATGCAATTTAAACGGCCGATTTTTGCCCCGACCTAGCATCGAACCCAGGATATTTTCTGTAAAACTCATTTATGTTTTCGATAGATCATACCATATATATAGGCTCCTTGAGTTTTGATTCGCTACCTATCCGGAAAGTATTTTTTTTTAATTCCCGAAAATCAAAGCAATGCATTTAAACGGAAAAAATCGGGACTTTGAGGCCCTCTGGAATCGAACCCATGACATCGAGGTTCAAAATCGCAATTTTTCTGGAGGTTATACGTTATGGCCAATATGTCGTAAAAATTTCAAGCCATTGACGCAAGTGGTTTAGCCTGTGACTTTGTATCCTATCTATATACCTATCTATCTATCTATTATATATAGATGCTTCTCCGGATTCATTCATATATCATATATATATATATATATATATCGTCCTTGGTTCGAGTCCCGAGAGCCATTTACATTCGTGAACATTAGTGCGTCTTTTGAGGCAGTTGTAGCCAATATTTCTGCTTTAATTTTCACACATAGTTAGAGATGGTGATCTTCTATTGTGCTACATAGTAAGTTCACCAGTAAGTTCCGGGTTCGATGCCAGACGATGAAATTTCAGCGAATTTTAAGAAAAATTTCAATCCTTTTTTTTTCTTTTGAGGACATTCCCGATATGATGCCGATATGAAATTAGTATTGCCGATATGCTTGCAGTATGCAAGCTACATTTTACTCGTATCTATATATATATCTATTATATATAGATGCTTCTCCGGATTCATTCATATATATACCTATATAGATAGATAGGATACAAATTCACAGCCTAAACTACAAGCGTCATTGATCTGAAATTTTTATGACATATTGGCCATAACGTGAAACCCCCAGGAAAAAAGAGACTTTGATCCTCAGTGTCATAGGTTCGATTCCAGAGGGCCCCAAAGTCCCGATTTTTCCCGTTTGAATGCATTGCCGTGATTTTCGGGAATTAAAAAAAAAATACTTTCCGGATAGGTAGAGAAGTAAAACTCAAGGTGCCTATATTTATGGTCTTGGACTTTCGAAAACAACAATGACTTTTACAAAAGTTATCCTGGGTTCGATGCTAGGACGATGCAAAGATCTGCCCTTTAAAATACATGGGAGCCGTTTTTCATTATTTTTTTAGATGCACTTATTGAAATGATAGGATGTTCGTGCTTGGCTGGAAGATGTATGGTACGAATAAGTTTTAGAAAAAAATTTTCATAAGACCGTACTGTTCCTGGGTTCGAAGCCAGAGCACAATAACGTTTCTCTCATAAGGAATATAAAGGAAAAGAAGGACGTCAATTGAGGCAGTTGTAACCAATATTTCTGCTTGAATTTGCATACGCGGTTAGAGATGGTGTTCTTCTGTTGTGCTGCATAGAAAGTATTGCCTGAAAGACCCGGGTTCGATGCCGGGCGGTAAAAATATCCCCCATATATAATACTATGGGGTATCTTTTCATAATTTTTTTATGCATTTATCGATATGTAAGGGAGCTCTTGCTTAGATGGAAGATGTATATTGACACTTTGTTTAAGAAAAAAAATAGATAAGACCATGCTGCTCCTGGGTTCGATGCCAGAGCACATTATAATTTCTCAAATAAGGAGTGTATGTGAATAGTAGGACGTCGTTTGAGGTAGTTGCACCTAATAGTTTTGCTTGAATTTTCACACATAGTTTGATATAGTAATTTTCTATTTTGCTGCATAGTAAGTACACCAGGAAGACCGGGGTTCGCTGCCAGGCGATTAAATTGCAGCGAATTCTACGAATATTTTGAATTTTTTTTTTCTTTTGATGTCCGTCCCGATATGATGCCGATATGAAATTAGTGTTGTCGATCTGCTTACAGTATGCAAGCAACATTTTACTCGTATATAATAGATATAAGTTATATATAGGGGATCAAAATTCTAACCATGTTCCACAAGTGCCACTGCTTTGAAATTTTTACCACGTTATGGCCATGACGTGTGACCTCCAGGAAAAAGCCGACTTTGAACCTCGGTGTCATGGGTTCGATTCCAGAAGGCCCCAAAGTCCCGATTTTTCCCATAAGATTACATGGCGGGGATTTTAAAAATTTTTTTGAGGAATTTCCCGGAAAAGGAGATAGTTGAAACTCGAGGGATCGCTAGATGCCGCGCATATCTAAAGGAAACCATAAAGACATCTACGAATATTATCCTTGGTTCGATGCTAGGTCGGGGCAAAAATCTGCCGTTTAAAATGCACTGTGGCGATTTTTAAGATTTTTTTTGGATCCTTTTCCGATGGCATAGAAACTTGAAATTCGGTATGAGGTTAGACACCATAAAAACATATCTTAATCGAATTTTACATATTCGCTGATGGTCCTTTGTTCGATCCCAGTGGGCCATTTGCACTCCACAATGCATTTCTTATGGAGATAACGGAAACACATTTTAGGTACTTCCCGGTATGATATCGACTTCAAACTTTCTATGAAATTAGATCAGGTCCTAGCAAGTCATTTTGTGCATATACAACTTCCAATACGTCCAGGGTTCGACACCAGGCGTCTCTACAATCAGTCACTGATCCGATTTTTAAGAATTATTTTGAACCCCTTTCCAATAATATTAAAACTTGATATTCGGCATATATATAGAACATATAGATACATTTCGAAAACATATTTTATATTTCCTAGATCATCCTTGGTTCGAATCCAGAGAGCTATTAACATTCGTGAAAAGTAGGTCTTCGTTTGAGGCAGTTGCAGCAATATTTCGTCTTGAATTTTCACAGGTATTTAGAGATGGTGATCGTCTGTTGTGCTGCATAGTAATTGCACCAAAAAGACCCGGGCTCGATGCCAGACGATTAAATTGAAGCGAATTTTAAGTATATTTTCAATCCATTTTTTCCTTTCTGGGACCGTCACGATACAATGCCGTTATGAAATTAGTGTTGTCGATCTGCTTGCAGTATGCAAGCTACATTTTACTCGTATATATATATATATAGAGAGGATACAAACTCACAGCCTAAACCACAAGAGTGATTGAGCTGAAATTTTTACGGCGTATTGGCCATAACGTGTAACCACCAGAAAAATTGCGATTTTGATCCTCAGTGTCATGGGTTCGATTCCAGAGGGCCCCAAAGTCCCGATTTTTCCCGTTTAAATGCATTGCTTTGATTTTCGGGAATTAAAAAAAAATACTTCCCGTATAGGTAGAGAATTAAAACTCAAGGAGCCTATATATATGAACATGATCTATCGAAAACATAAATTGGTTTAACGGAAAATATCCTGGGTTCGATGCTAGGTCGGGGCAAAAATCGGCCGTTTAAAATGCATTGTGGCGATTTTTAAGATTTTTTTTGGACCCCTTTCCGAATGCATGGAAACTTGAAATTTGGCATGGGGTTAGAAATCATAAATATATTTCATTATAAAATTTTACATATTCGCTGAGGTTCCTTGGTTCGATCCCAGAGGGCCATTTGCACTTTACAATGCATTTCTTATGGGGATAACAGAAACACATTTTAGGTACTTCCCGGTATGATATCGACTTCAAACTTTGTATGAAATTAGATCAAGTCCTAGCAAGTAATTTTGTGCATTTACAGCTTCCAATACGTCCAGGGTTCGACACCAGGCGTCTCTACAATCAGTCGCTGATCCGATTTTTAAGAATTATTTTGAACCCCTTCCCAATAATATTAAAACTTGAAATTCGGCATATATATAGAACTTATAGATACATTTCGAAAACACATTTTATATTTCCTAGATCGGCCTTGGTTCGAATACAGAGAGCTATTAACATTCGTGAAAAGTAGGTCTTCGTTTGAGGCAGTTGCAGCCAATATTTCTGCTTGAATTTTCACACCTATTTAGAGAAGATGATCTTCTGATGTGCTGCATAGAAATTTCACCAAAAAGACCCGGGTTCGATGCCAAAAAATTAAATTGAAGCGAATTTTAAGAATATTTTCAATCCTTTTTTTCCTTTCCGGGACCGTCCCGACATAATGCCGTTATGAAATTAGTGTTGTCGATCTGCTTGCAGTATGCAAGCTACATTTTACTCGTATATATATATGAATGAATCCGGAGAAGCATCTATATATAATAGATATAGAGAGGATACAAATTCACAGGCTAAACCACAAGCGTCATTGACTTGAAATTTTTACGACGTATTGGCCATAACGTGTAACCTCCAGAAAAATTGCGACTTTGAACCTCAGTGTCATGGGTTCGATTCCAGAGGGGCCCAAAGTCCCGATTTTTCCCGTTTAAATGCATTGCTTTGATTTTCGGGAATTTTAAAAAAATACTTCCCGGATAGGTAGAGAATCGAAACTATAGGAGCCTTTATATATGGTATTGATCTATAGCTAGGACGTGGCAAATATTGGCCGTTTAAAATGCATTGTGGCGATTTTTAAGATTTATTTTGGACCCTTTTCCGATGGCATAGAAACTTGAAATTCGGTATGAGGTTAGATACCAAAAAAATATATCATAATCGAATTTTACATATTCGCTGATGGTCCTTGGTTCGATCCCAGAGGGACATTTTAATTCCTCAATGCATTTCTTATGGAGATAACGGAAACAAATTTTAGGTACTTCCCGCCACAATATCGACTTCAAACTTTGCATATAGAAAGATCAAGTCATTACACATCAAACTGTGAATTCACAACTACCAATGTTTCCTGGTTTCGCCACCAGGCGTCTCTAAAATCAGAAGTTGATCCGATTTTTAGGAATTATTTTGAAACCTTTCCCAATAAAATAGAAACTTGAAATTCGGCATATAGATACAGATCATAAATAACTTTCAGAAACATGTTTTTGATTTCCAAGATCGTCCTAGGTTCGAATCCAGAGAGCCATTTACATTCCTGAAATGTAGAACGTCGTTTGAGGCAGTTGTAGCCAATATTTGTGCTTAAATTTTCACACATAGTTAGTGATGGTGATCTTCTGTTGTGCTGCTTAATAGGTTAGCCAGGAAGACTCGGGTTCGATGCCAGACGATTAAAATTGCAGCGAATTTTAAGATTATTTTCAATTTCTTTTTCTTTTTAAGACCGTCCCGAAAGGTTGCCGACATTAAATTGGTGATGTCGATCTGCTTGTATATATATATATATAGGTACGAGTAAAATGTTGCTTGCATACTGCATGCAGATCGACAACACTAATCTCATATCGGCATTATATCAGGACGGTCCCTAAAAGAAAAAGAAAAAGGATTGAAAATATTCTTAGAATTCACTTTAATTTAATTGCCTGGCATCGAACCCGGGTCTTCCTGGTGAACTTACTATGCAACACAACAGAAGATCACCATCTCTAACTACGTTCGAAATTACAAGCAGAAATATTGGCTGCAACTGACTCAAACGACGTTCTATTTTTCACGAATGTAAATGGCTCTCTGGATTCGAACCGAGGACAATCATTGAAATCTAAAATATTTTTTTTTTATTTATTTATTATTTCTATCTATGTACCGAATTTCAAGTTTTAATATTAAAGGGAAGAGGTTCAAAATAATTCTTAAAAATCGGATCAGTTACTGATTGTAGAGACGCCTGGTGTCGAACCCAGGACACTTTGGTAGCTGTGAATGCACAGTTTGATTTGAAAGTACTTGATCTTATTTAATGCAAAGTTTAAGTCGATATCATGCCAGGAAGTACCGAAAATTTGTTTCCGTGATCTCCATAACAAATGCATTGAGGAATATAAATGGCCCTCTGGGATCGAACCAAGGACCATCAGCCAATATGTAAAATTTGATTATGAAATATAATTATGATATCTAACCTAATACCGAATTTCAAGTTTCCATGCCATCGGGAAGAGGTCCAAATTAAATCTTAAAAATCGCCTTAAATGCATTTTAAACGGCCGATTTTTGCCCCGACCTAGCATCGAACCATGGACAATATTCGTAGATGTCTTTTTGATTTCCGTTGGAAATGCACAGCTTCTAGCGATCCCTTGAATTTCAACTCTCTTCCTTTGCTGGAAGTGCCTCAAAATATTTTTTGAAATTCCCCACCATGTATCCTTATGGGGAAAATCGGGACTTTGGGGCCTTCTGGAATCAAACCCATGACACTGAGGTTCAAAGTCGCAATTTTTCTGGCGGTTACACGTTATGGCCAATACATCGAAAAAATTTCAAGTTAATGACGCTTGTAGTTTAGGCTGTGAATTAGTATCCTATCTATATACCTATATCCCTATATATATGAATGAACCCGGAGAAGCATCTATATATAATAGATATAGGTATATCCGGAGAAGCGTATATATAAAATAGATATATATATATATTAGTATATCCGGAGAAGTGTCTATATATAATAGATATTGGAGGGATTGGACGACTTGTCAGACCGACTAGAAAATAGTGATATCTGTGGACTCACAAGTGTGTATACCAGTGTATGTTTGTCAGTGGAACTATAAGTAAAGAATCGATTAACGAGATGGAATTAAAGAATATAAAAAAGGCAGAGAACACCTAATTTTTGCAAATACGAAGCTAATCTACTGATCGATTTGGTTTTAAGTCGAAAATATATAATTGAGAATAAGAAGAAAGATGGGAAATTATTGAAGGAGAAAGAGTTGGCATGGCAAAAGATTGCCACGGAATTCCATTCCCTTCCTGGTGATTTAGGGGGACAAATTTAATTGAATAACAATTAAATTTGTTTAAGCGATACTTCTTATAATTTTATTGTATACAATGAAATACTTATTACCTTTTGCTCTTCATTTCGCATGCTTTTGAATTTTATCAATGTGTATTTATAGTATTAGTTATTAGTACAATGTTATTTTAGTAATCTTCGATATTTGCAAGTATTTTAAAGAGAATTACCTAATTCGTAACAGCAATAAGAGTGTGCAGTTGAAATACTCACATAACTTTATTTTCTCACTATTTTTTTTATCTTATCAGAATAACTTATTTAGCTTGCTTAAATTTTAAAATAACAGAAGTGAATTTATATGGTTCTTAAGGTGTTGTTAAAAGATTACATGGCCAATTGAAAACATGGTACGAGAACATGAAAAGAAATACAAGGGAAGACATAGCAGATGAGAAGATGGAAATGTATAGGACTGGAGGAGGGCCATCAAATGAAAAAAGAATTAGAATTAACGAAAAGGTAGCATTTATTTTGGGTCCCAACGTAAGACCAATGGAAAACCCTTTTGATTCAGATGCTTTTTACCATAGTAATGGTAAGCATAATAATATTCATACCGGTAACCTAAATAAAATGAAAAAAATAATCAAATCTGGTTACTTTTTTAGATTAGCAGCATACAATCATTCCACAAAATATATCAAATTCATCAGAGGTAGGGTTACAGGTAACATAAGGTTACACCTTGTATAAGTCATGAGTATAGTAAACTGCTAATATTCAATGTTTATAGGATGTGTTGGAGAATCCAGAGACAGCACAAAATGAATCAGTATCATTAACTGAGACTCCTATTGTTGAAATTCACGAAGCAGAAGTAGTAGGCATGACAGGAGCTGCAACATCAATAGGAAGTAGTAAACTGATGAATAAAAGAATTACAGATTCCACTTCGCTTGGTCCAAATTCGCAAAATAAAAGCAGGCATCCCATGGATGAAATGAAAGACTCCTGCAGAAGCAGAACTGAAGTGTCGCAAGAGCAGCTTAAGATAATGAAGGAAGAACACCTAAAGGAAATGGAAATAAAAATATGAAAATTTTAATACTGAAGGAGAAGTTAAAGTACTGGCGAAAAATGAACAAGGAGATAGACAGTGAATAGCAGCCTGTCTTACCATTTTAAATACAATTTTCACAATGTTCCTATATTTAAGTTTAATAAATTATAAAGATTTAATTTGAACACCTTTACTTTCATTAATTTATTCAGTTTTCACAGCAAAATTAATATTCTTGAGGATTTAAAATCCTGTGTATAAAGTTTTAAAATTCCTAAACCTTTTTGTGGGTTTTACGAGTAGTTTTTGCAGCTTTATTTAACAACTTATCAAATGATTCTCACATGAAACAAAATGTACTTGCCCTAATTGAGATGACCATTTATTAATGCCTGACGAATAGCTTGTCCAGTAACTTGATCATTGCGGTACATAAGATGATTTATAGGTTCATCATCAGCAATCTCGGGTCTCCTCCTTTGCTGCAGCTCTCCGAGTAACCTAGTCACTTCAACATCATTCGGAGGATCATCTTCCCTAGCGGCAATTGCTATGTTATGAAGAACTGCAGTAGCTGAGATTACTGCAAAGGATTTATGCAGTCTACTCCTTAATCCAAATGCCAAAATTGGAAATCTCCGTTTCCAAACACCGAAGAGTCTGTCAATCGTGTTTCTTGTTTTTATATGGGCCCTATTGTAAAACCGTTCAGCAGGTGTACGTGGATTTGTCAGTGGTGTAAGGAGATAGGTCTTGCATGCATACCCTCCATCTCCCAACAAAAATCCATTGGTCATGTCACCCGCTTCAAACTTTGTCCTTAAGGAGGAATTTCTAAATATCGTGCTGTCGTGCACGGATCCTGGCCACCGTACGACTAAATACCTTATCAATAAATTATGATTGCATACAGTTTGTACATTTATTGAAAAATAACCCTTCCTATTTTGAAAGGTTTCTGCATTATCACCCCCGGTGATTTTATTTGTATATGCGTACAGTCTATGGCACCCAAAACACCAGAGAAATTAGCAATGTTGTAAAAGCCATCCATCACAGCTCTTCGTTCTCGCGGAGAATTTGGGAAGTGCACAAACTGAGGCAATCCTCGAACTGAGGCCCCGATACCTCGTCGATTGCATGTAGAGCAGTAGTTCGGTGTATTCCGAAGGAATCTCCTATCAGCATGTAAAACGCACCTGTGGTGTAAAATCTCAACATAGTCAAAAGTTTATCCATCGGCGAAAGAGGATTGATTCTCTGGCTTGGATATTCAAGATGATGGCGAATATTTTCTAAGAGGGAAAGCACAGTTTCTTTCCTCAACCTATATCTTTCGTGGAATTTAGTTTCACTTAAATTATCCAAAGGATTCACCCTAACGTCATGGTTTCTAGGCTGAAAATTATTATGGTTTTCTAAATAATCTAAATACAGGAGTTCATCCTCGAAATCATCAAACCGAAACACCATAATTGTTTACCTCTCTTGTTGCTACACCGATTAAGTAACTTAACAGGTCGATTTCGCTTGGTTAATTCTTAACCGCGGTCAGCAGCCCGATTAACGCTAACCGAGGTTGGTGCACTTGAAAATGGCCTTAACTGCAGTTAGTTAACAATTTAACTGCGATTAAGCCTTAACCGAGATTGGTGCACTCGGGCCTTAGTGCAAAACCTTAGCTGAAATTGGAGCCATATTTATGGGTATGTGGAGCTTTCACTGAATTTATCAAGCAGTGTATCTCTAAGACTTGCGTGATGATTGGGGTTTTGTACTCTTCAGCAGAAAAAAAAGCTCAGAGCTTGTTATAGGACTTGACTCTTGGGGGGGGGGGGGTTGAACCCCTAAACCCCCCCCCTCGTTGTGCCACTGGGCCCATGTTTAAAGGCCTTATGCCCCTCTTTCCCTTCACCGCTCTTCACCTATAACGCGTCGTCTAAAGGGGCTCAATTCGGAGTGTGAACCTCGAGCGAAGTCAAGCTAGTTAGAACCAAAAGCGACAGGAATCGCGACTCAACAAAAGAAAAGTTAGGCCCAGTGATTGGTGTCAAGGATATTTGGGTTATGGTAAGAATATTGGTACATAGAAAAATAGTGCAGTAGTTTTCTTAGGGGGTTCAGTGAACCCAATGGACCTGCCGCCACTGAGTTCAGGTGTACTTTCCCACATTATATTTCAACGAGGATGACAAAGACTTAAGTTACAAAAAGGTGTTAAGGGAAAGGTAAAGGGAAAAGGTAGAAAAACAGGAAAGACCTATACTTAATGGGGTATTAGAATGCGGAAGTGGGCAATGCAAAGATGGGTAAGAAGTAGGAGAATGTATTAGTTAACGGACAGAAGTTAAAATAGCTCAAGAAAGTTGAAGAATTGTTATAGAAATGACCTCTAAATCATCGCTGCTCAGAATAATGAAAGACAGAGGGGAAAAAGGCCAAGGAATACCAAGTTGATTGAAGTTAGAAAGAGGAAACGAAATAGTGAAATTGTTATGTTGCTGATGCAGACTTTGATCAGAATTTAGAAATAATAAGAACTCTGATCACATTTAAAAAGATCTTACGACAATAAAGGGATTTAGCAGTCGACAGGGATGAGAAAGGAAAAGAGAGGCACTGAAAGGAACTCGCTACAGATGAGGAATTCGAAAAGAGTAAAAGCAGTGTCTCAAATAGAACCCAAATAATTATTGAAAGAGTCAATAAAAACAAAATAATAAAATGATGGGCAAAGGTAGAAGTGATAAATAAAATGGTGAACAGAAAAAAATGGAAAAGGAAAAAAACAGAGTAAGGACATAGAATGCATAGTAATCAAAATAAGATCGATGTCACAGAATAATAATAATTATAATAATAATCTTTATTACGGGGAAAGTTGCCCTCAACCTTTTACATAACATATATAAATATATCTATAGTGACTTAATATTGCAAAGTAGTTGAGTATGTAATGATATATAAACTGATTCTAAACTAATATCATTCAAGAATACAAAAAATATCATTCTTATTACACAATAAAGAATTTTAGAGAACATAAAATTGTAAAAACATTTAAGATAAAAAAGATAATACTAAAAGACAATATTATAAATATATACTTGGGTAAAAGAACAATAAAAAGTGGTAAACATTACAAAGAGAAAAATAATAAGTTAGAATATTAAAGATACATAATTTAAATTTAAATTGAAAGAAGATCTTCATATGAAATAATATTGAGATATTAACTAAACATACACCATCCTTAAAAGTTCGACTCTGAAGATGAAAGGGTTTGCGAAGTGATGAATTTAAAAGTTTTTGAATGGATATCGAGTTACTTACAGTATGAGTAGAGGTTCCAAGGTGTTAATTAAAAAATATTATTTTAGCTGAAATAAATCTCATTGGTTAGAATAAAATTAACGTTCGTATGAGAATAATACGGACAACTACAAGGAAAGATTAAGTATATTGAAATCAATCAAGGAAGCTTTAACTTTGTGGAACTCCATCCTAATAAATGGGTGGAAATAACTTTGCAAAATTCCACTTTAAAAGAACTTCCACTTCCTTTTTTACAGTGGAATTTTGCACAGTTATTTCCACCCATTTATTATTAAGTATATTATTTTCATTACTATCCGAAGAGTGGTCAATTTGCTTCAATCCCTCACAGAAAGCATTACGTTCCTCCCTAACTCCTCTCAAATGTTCTCTACAACAGAATGTTACATCTAAAGGTGCGTCCACACTATGCCGATCGGCATTGCAGATCGGCCGAACCAATGAAGACGCAACTGTCGGCTTCGGCATAATGCCGATCCTTTCCCGAGCGGTGGCGGTAAAGATCAAAGGAAGCCGATCGGCCTGCTCGTAGTGGAGACACTTTAGTTGGCAAACTCCGTCAGCATCAGTTGTTTCGCTCAAGCATCGAAGCCACCATCTACCTACCGCTATATATTTTGTTTATATAACTTAGTTCTTTTTTAAATTTTGTATTCCGTTGAAATAGAATGGACTGATTCAGATACTCTGATACTTCTGGATATGTACCGAGAGCGTCCAGTTCTATGGAATAGTCGGCTGACAGATTATAAAAATAGAAATAAACGGCATGATGCTTTGCAGGAGATCAGCATTTCATTCTCTGTTGACACGGAGGAGACAAACAAAAAATTTCATTACCTGTTGAGCCATTTTTCGCGGGAGATGAAGAAAGAAAAGAATTCTCGCAAAAGTGGGGCCTCGAACGAAGAAATCTACAAGATTAAATGGTTTGCGTACGAGAGTATGGTCCTTCTCAAAGACAAGAATAAACAAACACCAACAGTGGACAATGAGGTAAGATATTAATTTTAGTACCATAAATTTGTTGCATACTAACAAAACATAACGTAACTATAAATCATTTATTTGAATGTAGTTTCCAAAATTATAGGTAAATTATATTTGTATAGTAAAATTTTAAGATTATGTTCACATCTCAAGAAGCTATTTTCGAGTCAAGGCAAGTCTACCTTCAAGAAATCATGGCGTTAAAGGAATTTGGGTGTATGTTCGCAACTAAGCATGACAATGTATCACAATTTATGTAAGAAAGTGATACATATTCAACATCTGTCCGCTGAGCTTCTGCAGAGACAAGGACCATATTCTTTCAATTTTGCTGTATATACAATATACAAATACCTTTTATCCAAAAATTCATCATCCATCGTAATGAACATACAACCCTCATTATCTCCTCCCCCTACATGACTAACCTGTCATTACTTTAACTTCTCCTCCCTCCCTAATACTTAAGATAATGCTTCAACATTTTGTCAACACCATGACGATGGTGCAAAAGTGAAAGTCTTTTTCCTGTTTCTCTGTGGAATTGTACAAATTGTATATTTTTATGGTGTTTTATCAATAAATCATTGCGTATATAAAACCTGTCCCACCGACCGAAAAGACGATAGCAAAACTCAGAAATTTTAGGGTATCCAAAATAAAAATAAAGATTTACTTTTTGAAATTTGGATATCATGTCCTTCCGGAATATTCTCCAACAACCTTAAAGAAAATAAGTACCCTGACTTTCATTTGATCGTTTTCCTAATTTTTACAAGCCTATATCCAAAAGAAAGGAACTCAGTTACTTCCAAACAGATGTTTTTATTTCCCACCAGTTTGCTATCTGAGTGACATCATTAGGTACATACCTGTACATAAGCTACCCTACTCTCCACAACTACTTGTTGAGGAGAGTAAGGTACTTTATCTGATTATTCTTTTTATGTACCTGACACTCAGGTAGCAAACGTGGTTGGAAATAAAATATATAAAGTTGAGACTTTCCTGGTGTATGATTTGGACAAATTCTTCTTGGGAGGTCCCGAGAAGAATACTGTCAACCTCTCCTTCAAAGTGATGGAGAAATATCCTTAAGAATTAAATCATATTTAGACCGTTCCTCCTCTCATTCATACATCACAGTTCAATAATTAATCAAAACTTTAGAATTATAAAAAAATACTTTTGACAGCATAATAAAAATTTAACAGGCTAGAGGCAAATCAATACGAATGCCAAAATGTCCCTTTCTTCATTTTAATTTTGATGAACCACTTTATATACTATAGCCTCAACTGGACTCATAGACTGACTATAAATCTAATGCATAAAATAATTACCTATATTTCTCCATTTCAATCATTTAGATAAGTTGTAATGATTTCTTGGTTCTTTATTGAGTATGAGATTCATGAAATTATTATTATTAGTGGTCTTTATTATAGGCAAGATTAAGACTAAAAAGTCTCCTCTTCCATCTAACCTGTCGTTAAGTTGTTACATTATTGTAAGTATATTACATGTATCAATGAAAACTTAGAGGAAAATAGAAGAAAATGTAAGAAGGGATTGCGGTTGTAAAAATCCTAGGAGAAACTTAGGAAAAATATCCGCTGCAGGAAAACACCCACAAAGAAGGGGGGGTGTGAAAAACCTGCGCAAACCTACCGATAGCAAAAACTAAAAGACATTAACGAAAACAATGTACATTCAACCTGGAAAATTACAAGAAGTGTTAGAGACATATTATCAAGACAAATAATGAAAGTTGATAAAAAATGAAATGCAGAGAATACGGTAAGTAGATACATACATTTGGGATAAAAAATATGACTGAACTAAAAAAGAGCTGAATAAAACACGATCAACCCAAAATAACGCTCTACAATAATCATATAAAAGAGTTAAAATCGTGATTTAGGCATAAACAATAATCTAAATTAAGATAATATTATGGAAATACAAATCAGGAAAAAGAAAAGGTTATACTAGGTGTAAACTGTAGTACCAAAAACAAACAAAATATTCCAAAGTAAAGAAAGAAGTTTAAAGTGTTGTTCCACGCAGAACGAAAGAAAAAAAATAAAAAACGATCTTGACTTATGGTAAAATGTAAACTGCTATGATGGAGATAATTAGCATTATTGATTCTCTAGAAGATACGAAAGGCATTTCCTCTTGAATGTGTGGATAGAACAGGAAGATTTGATACTGTGGGGGAGGGTGTTCCATAAATTAATGGAGGTCACTGAAAAGGATTTATGAAGCATTTCCGTCCTGTGATTCGGAATGAGTAGATTGTTCCTTCCTCTAGTGTTGCAATTATGTACCGACCCTAAGCTGACAAATTCTGAAAAGAGGTAATCGGGAGTTTGTAATCGAATAACATGTTAAGTTAATGTTAAGATATGTAATTTTCGATGAGAAGAGAGCTTGAACCAAGACAATTTCTCAAACCCACCCGAGATATGGTCGAATTTCTTTAAGTTAGAGATAAATCGAACCAATGCATTCTGGGAACGCTGCAATTTGGTTGCTAATTCTTTGGATAAGTCTTGGTAAACAATACCACCGTAGTCAAAGTGTGGCATGATTAATTAATTTATCAGTTGAGCTTTAATCGAAGGCGTCAGGAAACTTCCAAGGCATCCAAGAGAATGAATTAAAGAATAAACTTTTTTATGCATATTAACGATGTGTTCTGACCACATCATTATAAATAATAACACCAGATTATTCACAGAGTCGCAGAATGTGATCTGCGAGTTGTCTAACGTGAGCTTTGCATCGTTATCTTGACTAAGCCTTTTTATCAACTTGAGTGTCGTGATGACAATGGCTTGCGATTTTGAAGGATTTATTTTCAAAAAATTGTCTTTACTCCAGTTATTAATTTGTTTGAGGTCATGATTTACGTGCTGTATGCATTCATGGAATCCAGAAATCGTGGTATCGACGTATATCTGTAAGTCATCTGCGTATAAATGATGCTTACAATATTTAATTACTTGAGGATAGTCATTAATAAACAGAGAAAACAATAAGGGGCCAAGGGTTGATCCCCGTGGGAGACCAAGATTGATACTTATCCAAGCGGAGGAGGAATCATACGAGACAACTTTCTGTTTGCGGTAATGTAGATAGGAAGTAAACAAACTAATTGAAGATTTTGAGAACCTTATAAAATGCAATTTGGGAAGCATTAACTCTGCATCTACCGAGTCGAAGGCTTTACAAAAATCAAGTAAGATTAAAGCTGTTAATTTGCTATTATCCATCGATTTATGAACGTCATCATTTATTTTTACTAGGGCTGTTGTGGTGCTATGCGACTTCCGACTGATAGGTCTAAATTCATCAACTTTCAACTTGGAGCTCTTCAAAATTGGTTTAATTAGTGCTCTTTTCCATGGCTTTGGAAATTTACCACTAAAAAACGATAGGTTGAAATATTTGTTATAATATGTTGCAATAAAGGATGAAGTTTGCTAATAATAGTGATTGGAATACCGTCAGCACCATCTGCTTTAGATTTGATACTTATTAAGGTATTGTATACCTCAAGTTGAGTGACGTCCTTAAAAGTAAATTCCGATTGGATGGTAGAGCGATTAACTTGCCTGTTTAGATTTTTTAATACACAAGCTTTATGATTTGGATCGATCATTGTTGGAGGAAGGGAAAATTTATGGTTAAGTGAGTGAAGGGAAATACTTCTTAGCAAAGGAGGCTCCTTAGATTTACCAATTCCCAGATTACGTAAGTTTTTCCATAAAACAGCTGGAGTTTTATTGCCATTCAATATAGAATAAGCATATTTAATTTCGGCGTTTCTGATGATTTGTTTCTGTATTTCTTATACTTATTGAAAATTAACTGATCTTTAGTGCGTTTAAATTCTCGGAATATGAAGTCGCGCTTGACCATCATTCTTTTGATGTTATCTGTGAGCCAAGGCGCTCGTGGTTTCGAAATTCTAATTGGAGCGTGCTTATCGAGCAAATATGTTAGTAGGTTATTTAGTATTTCAACTTTAACCCGCCGTTACTCACGCCCTATTTTGTTACACGGTTACTCGAGCGGGGTGTTTCTACGCCCCACCAGACTTTTTCGTTTATCACGGTTATCTTCGAAAACATTCCTGATTATTTTTATCTGTTATCATTAATAGATCTTTTTGGATATGATACCTAAATTTTACGTTGATATTACGACTTTTAAAATTTTTATGAGCTATTCAATAATAATACTCAAAAAATTGTACAATAAAACGAACATTTGACTCGTATACCTTATAGATGAAATATCTTTGTAGTAATCAACGTATTCGTTGTAAGCAGACATTTTAAAACAATTAAAGTGAAAAATTAATCCAGATTAATGCATATAACCCGCGATTACTCGCGCTCAATTTTGTGACGTGCATGCTCGCGCGGAGTGTTTTTGCACCCCACCGGTCTTTCTTTGATATCCTTTTTTTATGATTAATTGTACTCTAAATAGCTTGAAAAGCCTTCTAGGTATATCATAGAAGTTTAATGACGATATTTAAAATTTTAATTTTACAAGTAACTGAAAATATTACGCCTGAAAAATGTTATAAGTAATTCTAATCTCCGACATGGAAAAGTTTTAGAAACGATATCTTCGCACGAATAAATGCGTCTGTAGTTATGAAAATACTTAAAGATACTTAACAAAGATTTTTTTCCATCTAACACCATTTAATGCTACCTTGAAGCTAATTTACTGCTTGTTTTGGGAAGCGCGTTCATGAAGCTGAAAAGTAAAGGAAAATATTTCGAGGGGGCTTGAAAGAGTAAACAATGGAAAATCCTTTGACTTATTTATTAATATTTGTTAAACATTCTTCTCAAATTTTAACAAAGTGCTTTGCACACATGCATTTATCGCAGTATTTGCAATGCAGTTTAGTTTTTATTTCCTTATTCCTGGGGCATATAACACATCGCCCACGACCTCCTTTTATAATCTTCTCTTGAGGCTCTGATGTCGGTGGCTCTCCAAATTTTTCTGCTTTTCTTTTTAGTTCTTTTGGCAAGTTTTTTTGCGAGGCCCTCTTTATTATAAAGAGTTTTATCAACCACTTAGGGATTTCTCTGAGGAACATCCTCCTATTTATCCTGATGTCTGGATATACGCTTCTATGTACAATAAAAACATTTATACCCAAAGTGTTTAGCAAATGGTAAAATATTGCTAATGGCCATCTTCAAGTATTTCTTGCCACGCTTTAAGTCCCACACATTTCATCTACGCTATCGACGCAGCCTTTTGTCGAATTTTATTTGAAGTCTAAATATTTAGTCAAAATATTACCTTAGGCCTGTGTTTCTTGCCCGTGGACGCATCAATGCTGTTTTATTTGTGCTTACTTGAAATGATCAACAAATACCTTTTCTTTTTTGGGACATATGATACCAGGGTCATGTTTTTCCTGAAGAGAAACAAGCTGCTTTTTTAATTCTACAATTTTTGGAGGGAGTTCCTTTTTATTCTTAGGATGGTTCTGACTAGCGTCAACTTTTCCTGGAGTAAATCCTCTTAAAGTGACACGCTTAGAAACCAATTGTCAGCAGTCGCGTTCCTCCCTGTCCCCACAGTCGGTCCGACAATCCGTATTACGACGTCCTTGGGACTATTGCTGCGTTTATAAGGACCATCTGGTTGAACCCCACCATAAACTTCTAAGTTTTTGGTATATGGTATAATATACTCCAGCATCCACAAGAGCGAAAATCCTTATCCCATACTTGACCGGTTTGTTGGGTAGATATTGACGGAAAGAACATCTGCCTCAAAAAGGAATCAATTGTTCATCTACAGTGACGAAAGAATGTTATTGGAGGAAGAGATGGATAAACTTACGAAGAAACACTTTCCCAGTGGTATAGAAGAGCACAGGAGAATAGTAAAGTCATTCCATCCTTTGCGTTGCTTTTCTTCACTGAGTAAACTTATCGCACAAACTCGCACACTAACTCGCTAATGTCGAATCTATGAGGCACCACAAAATAGAATGAGAGACCATATATTTCCACCCCGGTCTTCAGGAACCTAGTTTCGGTACCCCAAGGACTGTCCCTGTTTCTTCTTCGACGCAGACAACCGACAATTATTTTAGCCATGCGACCGAAGAAGCAAATCCTTATTGTTATGTCTCGTAAAAGTAAGACATACGTGCTCTCAGAACAAACAGTAGGGGGCAATAAACAAGGCCGCGCTCCCTCAGAGGAAAAGGGGCATGTGTCTTCCTTTGCGCTGAGGGCGAAGCTCCATTGCCACAGGGGACAACAGTGTCCGCTCCGTAATATTTCATTTATTCATAATAACAAATACAATAAATAAATTCCTTATCTTTTAATTTCTAATTAATGTTATCTCAAATTCTGTAACTGGCCTGAGAACTGAAACCTCGCCTTGGAAAGCTTCGCGGAGCTAAATAGTGAGAGGGATTATTAGAGATTACAAGTGAGATAAAATTAAATCAACGTACTTACCAATAACATTCATGAATTATAAAATTTACTTAGTGATCATTGATCATGGAACACACGAATAAAATTGTAAAACTTCTAATAATAACCCGTAAAAGAATCAATAAAACATGAACTTCGGAAAATTAACCAAAAATAGGAGTATTATCAAATGAAAAGCGTCATATCTCTGCAAGAAATGGCAGGAAAATCACGATTTTTGCAGAAAAGGTCGGGAGCATAAAATAATGAAGCTACTGAGAAGAAGGGGTCAATAAACCTAGGCATTTAAAAATAGACGCTGATTGAAAACAGCTGGGGTGTAGAAACACCCCGCGCGAGTAACGGCGGGTTAAGATCTATATCATCAGTTAATTCTATCTCATACCAAGGTGAACTATGAGCTAATTCAAACATTTCTGCATCATTTATGTTATTTAAATTACGATGATAGATGTATTTCTGCTTATTTTTCTTAACCTTAAGTAAGTATGACATGAAAAGTAAGTCATGATATGAGATTCCAGTTACTGGAATTTGACCGTCAATTGCGGTCTCATAGCGGTGGCTATGAGTCAACATGGACTGATCTTATAGCGGTGGCTATGAGATCAATCCATGTAGACGATTTTTGTGTATTATGTGTGGGTTGTAGTGGAAGAATTGTTAAATTATGGGTATCAAAGGTGTTATGAAGAAATTTTGCATCATTAAAATCTGCATTAAGATTCGCATTGAAATCACCCGTAATTACTATATGATCGTAATTGTTATGTAGTTTCGATAATTCTTCATCAGTATCAGTTAAGTGCCCTATATTTGGTGGATGGTAGAAGACCCCAAGAAGAATTTATTTGTGCTCGATAACTATCTCTAGAAATAAAAATTCTGGTCTCCTACAAAATTTCAGATTGCTATGAGAAATTATTTTACAACGTAGATAATTTCTTGCAAAAATTGCAACCCCGTCTCCTCTCTTACCAACACAGTCGTTGCAATATAAACAATATCCTTGAATATTTACTTTAGAAGATTGAATATTTGTATTAGCCACATTTCACTAACAGCAATCGCATGCACTCCTGATTCTGGTATGATTGAATGAAGCTCGTTGAGATGAAGAATTAGGCTTTGCGAATTAAGTTAGATAATTTTGAAGGTGTTCGGGAAAGGTAGAAACTTATTCTCTAAAATTTCCTTCGTCGAAGGGATGGAATGGGATAAACTATTGTGTGAGATAGCAATGCCAGACGATGATGAGTGTAAAGTGGATGATGCATTGAATCTCTGTTATTGTCTAAGGGCTCGAAAAGTTTTGCCTCTGGATTGAGGACATGACCCACAGAGTGGAGAAGGACGGATGTTAAGAAATTAGCGTCTAACTTAGAGGGAGAAAGAAAGGAGGGAATTGGTGACCCCTTGTAAGGGTCGGTCAGAGACCTAAAAGAGGAAGTACGGCTGTAAAGTAACGGGCTCATATTATCCCTTGAAGAAATTTGATGTGTGTGAGCTTGGAGAGGGCAAGCATTACAAACGGAAATAGAGAATCCTTTAGTAGGAGAATAATAGGAAAAAGTTTAGGAAAATTACGTAAGGGGTGCATGAAAAAATAAGGAAAGGCATTGCAAAATTAAAGCAAGGACACTGACATAAGTTCCTAGAATAGAAAAGATTCTTATACTGATGGTGAGGACTTGGTTAAGTAAGCACAGAGAAATACTATAATATCTGGTAAAAAGCACGTTAGGGAAATGAGAAAGGAGCTAAGGATAGTTTGCACTAAATACATGGTCCTATTTAGAATCACAACTGCAACAATCAGAATTGTCTGCCAAATGCATGATATATCTAAAATGCAAAATTTTTACTAAAATTAAACGTAAAAAAAGATCAATTTCAAGACATTTTTTATACCTTTATGTCCGTTACCATATATGATCATAAATGGGTAACAATGTTTCCCTCGCATAAAGCATCTCAGTTTGTAACATCTGTATTTCCAGTTAGATTTGACAAAAATATTTTCAGTAAAAACAAACTAAATTCGAGGAAGTAACAAATATTTCAATAATGGCTAAAAACACATTGTTCTTTTCCACTGTACCAGAAAGTTTTAATTAATTTGACCAATCTGTGGAAAGAAAGATGCATTTTACTTCCGATCATTATGACAGCCTTAATATAAAGAATGCAACCTTTGCACATTCAACTTAATGACATTAAGTTAATAAATATATACACCATTATAAAAGATAATTTACTAACACAAAATGATATGCACAATAGACAACAGAGAAGGACATATAAGATTCTGCAGAGGAATAAAATTTCCCCCTTTACTTCAACTCCATTTCTCCCAATTCAAACCAATTTAATATATTTTCAGAAACTGAGGAGAGTAAATGGTAAATAAATTCTAACACTTGAAATAAATATCATCTTCTAACAAGTTATTGACAATAGAAGTTTCATGAAACTTACTTAAGGTTTCAAAAAAACAAGTAAAATCCTTTGTGAGATATAACGTAGAATTTAGATGAATTTTAAATAAATATAAATTTGACCCCTTTTTTGTATTACGACATGCTTGTTTGTTCTCAGGGAATGGATAATAGAAATAAAGCATAATGCTTAAGTGGGTAATCATTCCATCTCACAAAATGAATATCAGGCCTAAAAGTAATGTAATTATTGCTGAGCAATTAAACATTAAATACGTAATAATTGATAACAAAATGTATAAGTATTGAAACTAAACAATGAATAATACAAAAAACAAATATTTAGTTATTTTGCAGACCTTTTCTCTTCAAATGAATTAGTGTATGACTGTTCCTTTCTCTCTTTGTCTTGAATCTCCTGTCACAAATACTGCAAGGGAATGGTCTATCCGTTGAATGGGTCAACAAGTGCCTTTGCAGAGTACTCTTACGATTAAATGATTTTTCGCAAATTTTGCAAACAAACGGTTTATCATTCGAGTGGATAATACTGTGTCTTTTCAAATCACTTTTACGTGTAAATCTTTTTCCACAAACTGAACAGCCATATTTGTTAGTATGCTTATTAGAATGATAGTATAATCTAGTTTTAGAGCTAAAGTTCCTCCCGCAAGTTTCACAAGTGTATACATTTTCCATCTTTTTGTACATATCATTTTCATGACCCATTTTCTGTTTTAGATGCAGCAGTTCATGGCGTCTTCTTGCCCTATTGTGCTTAAATCTACGATCACACACCTGACAACTATAAGGCTTATCGTAACAATGGACCCTTACATGTTCTCCTAAACGAATTTTATGTATAAAACTTTTGTTGCACGTATCGCAAACATATGCTTTCCCATTAAAAACAGCGATATTTTCCTTGGATTTGATCAATTTTTTTATTTTCGACGAGTTAGTAGCACTCCAATGATCATGAACATTCTTCCCAGACATTTCTCCAAATGGCATCTCAGGAAGGACACTGCTCACAGAATCCACTACACACAAACTGCGACAAGTTTCTTCATCTCCCAAACACAATACTTCTGATTTCTCTGTACACTGAAAATGAAAAGATGGATTTTTTTTCATTCCTCTTAATTTCAAGAGTTTATTAATATATTTTTAAAAATATACTATTACAATATAATATTTACCCCAAAATAAGAGAAAATTTTTTTTCTAAATCCAGCCACACAAACTGAGGGGTTGTCTTATAATTGAAAACATGAAATAAAAAGTTTTGTAACCCAGTATGACCAATTGTTTTTCATTTCATACATTATGTATGATCTCATAGTCCATTCCAAGTACAGCTTATAGTTATACTTACTATTGAATTCCCCCATCAAAAACGAAGGAGCTGAATTTATAAAAATTTACAACTTTTATCGCAAACATCTGAACAATCAAAACTAAAAATACCTCATTTTAAAATTCATTTAATGTATACGCTGCAATTTCATATGATCAGCAGGTGGCAACGGATGAGAGGTGAGATAACAATCAGTCCTGAATGGAGGGAAACCCTCCTACGGACAGTACACCAAGGGGCAAAAAAAGTTACCACCCCCAACTCAAAAAACTAAGTCCACGTTTCGGGCGGGCGAGCCTTTCTCTCGAGAATTAAGATGGAGGACATGGTCTGTTACGCTAGCTTGTCTTTTGCATTTGGATAGGGAAATTTTCGTTACTTATACATAAACCATTTATTACTATCCATTTACCTGCCATAACATTTGCTGCGTTAATAAATAATCAATCGCTTTTCACAAATTTGATTCGATGCAGTTGAAATTTTCACTAAATAATAAATTAAACAATTTCCTCTTTGAATGATTTTAAAATTCATTATTTATTTTAAAGGAGGGGAGATACGAAGGGGTCACTAATGAATCGATTACTCCTTCACCTTTACCATGGAATTACAATCAGCTTCCTTGGCTTCGTTGATGTTCTATTAGAATATATGCACATAATTTGGTCGATTACTGTAATTTGATTGCTTTTACAAACCATTCGATTAATTCTTTCCCAATTGAAAAGCTTTATATTACCAGGAGAAATAACTACATAATAAACAAAAGGAAATAAAATACTTTTGCCAAAGTTCAACAACTTCCACACATAAAATGTTTAACTTTGAAAAAGTTATTTTATTTCCTGGGTTTTAGTTACTTAAGGAGTTCCTCAAAGTTAAAGCTCATTCGATTGATTTGAATAAGGAATTTTATTTTCTAGATTACTATATCCCCTTACTCTCATGACTCCTATAGATTGTGTATTCCATTTCTTTGTAAAATTAAATTATTATTATAAAAACAGTGTAGAAAAATTCACACAATTAGTGTTGACAGTTACAAGCATCATCTTCAATGTTTACATAAATAAGCGATCCTCCATATACCGTGTACCAGGAGAAAGAAGAAGAAGTAAGAATAAGAGGGAACTAAAGGGTTACCTGCCAGTGATAGAGTAGAATTCCTGGAAAAATATTAAACAGGAGAACACAAAATAGGTGGGGGAGAAGGACAAGATAAACCTTCCGTTACCAAAGGGGAATGGAGAGGAAAAACTTTCTCGTTGGAAGAAGAGAATTTGGGTTGCAATTTGCTTGATTCATTTTGATGTTTTCTAAAATAATGTGTCTTCTCTGATATACATATAATTTTTAGCTCGTAATTAGATGAATGACTAGAAAAAATAAATTTTTCATGAGGTGGGACTGCAGAGAATCAGGTTATAAATTTTGTATGTTCTTTAGCCTATAACTTACGAGATCTCACTGTTTATCTGATGTGGATTGAATGAAAATCATATTGAGTCGCTTCATAAAACCACTATCCTAAAAACGGGATTGATGGATTCCTTATCGTTTCAAAGTAATGGCTTCCAGTAAATACTGTAGTATAAGGCCAGCAGTAGACATCCTTTTGGTAAATTTCTTGAAATTATGTTTATCATAAAAGATAATAGCAGTAATTCAGTGATATTAGTCTCAATGAAATAAAATTCTGATATTAGATTTCAACAACAAAAAGAAACAATGCAGACAATCATCCTTCAACCATAGAGTAAGGAACAAGAGGGGTCGCGCCCATGTAGCCAAGAGTACCAACTTTTTTACATAGTTCTGGAGGCAACACATTGTTGCATCCAGCATGGAGTCGCACGGCAGCTACGATGGAACACCCTCTTAACGGTCAGGATATGGGCGGTGGTCAACCCTCGTGCCGATGAGTCCTCTCATTATAGGGGGGATCAGGGAAACTGCTGATGCACAGGGTTCTAAAGGCACCTTCAAGCAAATGCACACGCCCAGTAAAAGGGAATAATTTCCTTATTTATCTACATTTTTCAAGAAAATAAAAAGTGTTATACTAATCATAGTTTCTAACATTTTTTTAAAGTAGTAAGTGATGAAGCACGTGCCTTTTCATTTCAAAATTTATCGAGTAGCGTAGACATACATAGTCTCCTTTACGGTTTAGTTTGACAGCACAAACTATATGCTATCAAGATGGGTATTTTTCCCCTATCCATAAAATTGTACCTAGCCTCCTTTGTGCAATTGTTTCCAGATGAAAAATTGGGATGGTCCAAGAGTTCAATTCTTTGAGCTGGTCTTCTTTTGCATTTAGCATTTATTACTGTTAACAAAATACTTGCATTTTGCCATCCAATTGTAAACTTTCACTTTTTTGCAAACAGTTTTCTTAACTTATTTCTATGGGATAGTATACGCTGTAAGATTCTTCGACATGGTAGTGATTTTGAAGCAAAAGAGTTGTCACATACAATACTGGAAAGCAAAGCAATGACAAACCAGAAATGTCTGCATAATTAATTAACTTATTACTTTCAATGATACAAATTATACCTGCTCTCATTTCAAAGCAGTTATAATATTAAGAGCAGCTGGTGGTGTCCGATGGAAATTATAACAGAACAATAAATAGGCATTTTTCTATTTGCCAAACATAAGAGTTGTTTAGGTCAAGATAAATCTAAAGTAATGTTCTAGTAAGTCTCTCGAAATAGGGGAATCCATCTGAGGAATCTCTTTGCCACATCAAAACTGATTCTTGAAGAGGCAAATGAAATCATGGAAAGTTTTACCATCACATCCACATTACCCAATCAGAGTCACATGAAACTATACAAGGGAATGAGGTCTTCCAATCCGGTCACTCATCCTAGACCAGAAATCAACCCTCTTTTTAGAACCCTACTGGCATAACATGAGCATACATATATTTCAAGGTGCCTTTCACCTATACACATTTATGCAGCATTTCTCTCGCAAAGTTAGAGGATGACATCCAAATGCAGATAACAATGCCAATTCCCTCTTTTCTTGCAAGCGCAACTAAAAAGAGAGAAGACGTTTCTTTTTAACGAAACATTAGACAAAACGTTAGACTTTGTTTGGATTTTGTTGGTGACACCATTTCATTTGATCACATAAGCTTCAAGAAAAGTGGTGAATGCGGGATAGCTACACAAGTGAGAAGCTTGTGGCTCAAGGTATCCTTCTCGATCATTGGGACGAAAAACGCCACCTAAGACATCTTGTGGTGGCAAAAGAAAAAAAGGTTGGGACACTTTCTCCCATGAGGTTAGTCGTCTATATCCTTACTCTATGCTTCAACAAGAACAAATAGCTGATTACTTACTTGTACCAAATCCTGTTCTTCTCCATATGAACTTGCCTCTTCCATATCATCTACTTCTTGTTTGATAAACACCTATAATTTTCAGATTAGTATTAGTATATATTCATACAAAGTTAAGCAATACATACATACATACATACATACAAACATACATACATATATATACAAGTAAAACATTACTTGCATACTGCAAGCATGATGATAACACAAATTTCAGGTCGACATCATATCGAGAGGGTCATCAAAAGTAGAAAAAGAATTGAAAATATTCTTAAAATTCACTGCAAATTATCCGTCCAGCATCGAACCCAGGTCTTCCTGGTGATAATTACTATGCAGTACAACAGAAGATCACCATCTCTAACTATGTGTGAGAATTCAAGCAGAAATATTTGCTGCAACTGTCTCAAACGACGTCCTACTTTTACCTTATATTCCTTTTGTGATAAATTTTAATGTGCTCTGGCATCAAACCCAGAAACAGTATGGTCTTATCTAAATTTTTTCTTAAACAGAGTTTTAATATACATCTTCTAGCTAAGCAAGAACTTCTTATCATTTCGATAAATGCATCAAAAAAAATAATGAAAAACTACCCCTATGTATTTTAAATGGGAGATATATTTACCGCCCAGCATCGAACCCTGGTGCTCCTGGTGATATTTACTATGCAGCACAATAGAAGATCACCTTCTCTAACAATGTGGGAAAAAAATTCAAGAAGAAATATTAGCTGCAACTGCTGTAAGTTCAACACAAGTCCAACAGATGAAAAGTAAAAGATAAATTCGGACTAAAAATGCCAGGAGAGTACATAGTCCCTTGTGAATGCAGGAAGGTATATATAGGAGAAACTGGAAGAACGATTGAAACCAGACTTAAAGAGCATGAACGACACCTCTGCCTCAAGCAGCCTTTAAAATCCGCAACTGCAGATCATGCCATGGACCACGGCCACAAGATACAATTCGAGTAAACGAAAGCAGTTTGTAATGTGCCAAAGTTCTGGGATCGCATTCTGAAGGAATCAATTGAAATCGCAATTGAACCCAGCAACATAAATCGAGACCAAGGATACGCCCTGAATAAGACATGGAGACTCGTACTCCAAAAGATCAAAGAGGAGAACGACCGGATTGGCCACAACATCGGCCAATCAGAAAAAATGGGGAGGGGGAAGGCACGCCGTGAGGTGGGGCTACGGCAACACTTCAACTAACAGCCAGCCAACCGCCAAACCAAAAAGATACAGCTGGAAGTGAAAAGAACCAAAAGAGCCCCCTTGTATAAACCAGGCGAGAAAACTCATGCATCACTTCGCTCCTGAAGATGGTTCCGGAGACGGGCTGAAACATCTAGAGACATCAAAGAAACCACCCAGATTGCAACCCGAGAGAACTTCATCCACAATACCTAATTCATCCATGTTTTACGGTTGGCACAGAAGTAGATGGTTAGCACGTGCTTGTTCACTTGCTATAACTCGCGCAGGTTTTCTGACTGATAAATTAGACATGACTTCACCGTAAGCCTCATAATGTTCCCACCAAGGTCAGCCTATCCTTAAATGCCTTAAAGCAAGTAATACTTTCGGCTCCTTTCTGATTGTAGGTGTGTTATGGTATCCTTTTCCAAAAAGTCATGTTTATTCAATTTCAATATTCAATAAGTCATTATAAATCTGTTGTGGCTGATACTAGAGATCGGCAACGGTAAACCGTACCGACCCGTATTCTGGGCGCCTCATGCGCTGGGTCATGAGGAGCTCCCAGAGTGGGTACATGATGACGTAGGAACAAGGGATGGGGAAAGGTAAATGGTGAAAGGTGGTCCAGTCGTTTTGAGTACTCGGTTCTTCTGACGCACATTGGGCGGAAATCGAAAAAAGCTGGCCAAAACTCATATCTTCGTTATTATTTAACGTAGATCCACGATTTTTTCTACTTTTGCTGATTACTACCTCCTAAATTCGATTCTAATGTTTGTTTTGCTGTAGACCAATCAGGGGCTTCTCTAAAACAAAATGGCGGAAGCAGAAAAATGTCCTTCTTTGAATATTAAAAGGGGGTTCAACTATAATTGATATCTGCACGTAAGATACTTAATTTATTCCTATATGTACTGTATTTGAGTTAGTAACATTGATACAATACCGTAAATAACTTTTTCGTGATGTATCCATGATAATAAGGCTAGGAATGTAAGCAAAATATTCCACGGAAATCAATGTATTTATTTTATTTTCATTAGGAATAAAACATAATTATGTATCTGAAATGAATGAATAATTATTGTCCGTTCGGTTTCGGAAGTCGGGTAAAAGATTAACGCACCCTCCCAACAATAGCCCTGAACAGGTCGACCACCCGCGCCAGTCGTGCGTGATTCCACTCTGATTATTGGACATGTCATAATAAGCATTACTTTAATTTTTCCATTATTTTCTTTAAAATACTTTTTTTTCATCGCTCGCATCTTTATCCTCCCACATCTGTTTATAAGGAGAATATCCAGAGCTTCCATCGAAACCCCATTTGCAGATAAGAGTTAGATGTAGGATATGTTGCTCTTCTCGAATAATTTCAAAAAAGAAATTAGGCGAGAGGCAGTAAGATCAAGAAGTGCTTGCAGGCTCACTTCGCATTTTGTTTCCGAAAATGACATTTATTTATTTATTTATTTTTATTTATTTAAATTTGATCTATTAACAGTCAATACGACCAATTACAATGAATCTTACAACAACATATTGAAATGAACATATTAATAAATAACAACAAAGCTGCATTGAAATGCAACCAAACATTTGTAAAAAGTGAAAAAAGATGTTAGTGGGTTAATTTAAATTAAATGAGATAAAGATAATATGATAAAATAATAATAAATAGTAATCATAAGTTACAAAAGGAAAAGAGAGGGAAAAAAACAGTAATGATGGGAAAATGAATAAATAAATATGAGGGAAAAAGATGAAAAGGACGAAACTCGAGACAACGAAGTAAGCTAAAGAGCGAGATTAATGAATGGATGAAAGGAGTGAATTAATGGGGGAAAACAGTTCAAGGGAAGGGGTTTTTGGATAAGAGAGAATTGAAAAGTGTTGGAATTTGATAGAAAATTGATCTTTGAGAGATTGAAAGCCTGAAACGAGGTACGTGAAGGAGGTTAGAATTGCGGGAAGGGCGGGAAGGGACGCGAAGGGAAAAGCAAGGGAGGATGTCGGTAGTTCTGCAACGGCCGTTAAAGATTGCGTGAAGAAATTTTAAATCAAATGATTTGCGACGATGAGGAAGAGAAGAAATGCCGAGAGAGGAGAGGATTTGATCACGAGAACAGTTGTAAAAGTGGGGAACTCGCAGACGAACAATTGAGGTGAAGAAGTTTAAGGGACGGTTGAGCCTTTTGAGGTTGGAAGGGGTAGCAGATTGCCATATTGGGATGCAATAGTCCATAATGGGGCTAACACAACCAGTAAAGATAGACCTTAGGGCAAAAGGGTCGGCAATTTCTGTGAGCCGGGAAAGCATTCCAATCAGTGACATACACCTTGAAGTGACCCAGCTCACATGTTCACGGAATGTCAATTTGCTGTCGAAAATCACTCCAAGGTCTTTGTGAGAAGAAACGGTATTAATAATTTCACCGTAAAGGCGATACACGGGCGGAGTAAGGTCCTTCTTCAGGGAGAACGACATCACCGCAGACTTGCACGGATTTATTTTCAAGCCCCACCTCATGCACCAAATATCAACTGCATTAAGGGCATGTTGAAGGGCGTTGTGATCCTCGGCGCACTCAATTCGTTTGAATATCTTACAGTCGTCAGCGTAGAGTAACCTTTTAAGTAACCCTTCCCTCCATTTTCTCCACTATCGGATGTGAAACCTTCTAAATCACGAAACCACCAACCAAATGTAGCTACATGTTTTTAACGCTGCTTATCGGTAGTAATTCTTTCTACAACTAGTGGTCTCAATCCTACCTGTATCCTGTGCTAATGTATTCTCCTCTGTCGTAGAATACTCCGACCACCGGCAGCCAAACTATGGGTGAACCAAGGGTAACTCCTCTCTCAGAACTTAATGTTACTGAAAGACGTCGATGATTCTACTCTCACAACTTAGGTTAGACTGACCCCGGTGGCGCAGCAAGGGTGGGGTTTTAGGAGTTCAGACCCCCATAGAGTAAAGTCTTATGACTAGCTCTGTGCTTTTTTTTCTGCTGATGAGTACAAAACCCCAATCATGTGCTTGATAAATTCAGCGATAGCTTTGCATGCCCGTAAATATGGCTCCGATATCAGCTGTGATTTTTTTCGGTAGCAGAGCGTGCCCAGAGCCAACTTTGATATCAATGGGATGCTATGATACGAGTGTTTCGCACACGATGATCAACGCGTGCACTTCTTAAGCCTATCCTTTAGTTAGATGACTCACACCGTAAGATAAGATTACCATGAGAAACATTCGAAAGTGCTGATTGGTTTACTCATCGCAAAAAAATCCAGGAACCTTCGAGAAGTAATTCGAATCTTACACCCTGAAAACAGAGATTACGATTATGTTTGAGAGACAAACAGATTGTTAAAACGCTCAGTTAGCTCTCTGCTGGTTTAACCACTAACTATTACTTAGTTTAAATAATTGTAAGTTGATGTCTACATTTTATCCACCTTGGTATATTATAGCGGTATTTCGGTCGTATGCAATGACCGCGCTCACTTCGATTCTTCCCTAGGTCGAAGGGGTTTCAGGTTCTTAAGGATCTTAAGTGCGGGAAATTCCCTATATCCATGTGAAAATAAGTAGGAATAATGGAAATATATCCACTCTGCAGTCATTTGGACACATGCCCTCGTCGGGCTGATGGGTGACCGGCGCCGGCATCTGCGGCGAATTTCCCAATTTCAATATGCCCAAATGAGAGTGTGAAGGTACTTGAGGACTAATTTGGCAAGTTAGTTTTCAATTAAGCATCTTTCATAACATTTGGAGTAAGAATCATAGCGGTGGTAACTTTATTTGCTTTTACTTCGAGCTCCAACAGAATCAGGAAATTCCGCTCCTTACTATCGGGCCGAGCGGCTGCCGTGTCAACTTTTACATATCCCGTCCTTAAATAAAAAGGTGCAAGTATACGCAGGATGTTTCTTTTGAAACATACACCAGAGATTTCGGTCTTTTGTGTGGTATAAATTTATCAATTGAGTCTTATCGCTATCACAAAGATGTTTTCCACTTTATAAAAAAAATAGTGGACTTTTGAATGTTTAATTACAACATGAAATATTAATAAAAACAACTACATATTTACGTATAATTATTAGGAAAGGTTTATTCTTTCAGAAAGTATACTTGAAAATCTATATAAAAACACTTTAAAGACACACGAGCAAAAGTAAAAACTCGATTTCTTCGGAAATTCCGCTTTGAAAAATGTTATGATTTTTTCTCATTTTCAACGGCTTCTAATGGTTTAATGGATCTACCAAAAATTGAAATAGCTATAGTTTCTTAATCCTTAGACATTATACTATCAGACTGTAAAATTTCGTTTTCCAAAAAAATAGTCAAAATTTAGGGTTTTGGCCAGCTTTATTCGATTTCCGCCCACTGTGCGACAGGTGAAAATGAATCATTGTGACGCAAAATGAACCAAGACAGACCCGGCTTGAGTCGGCTCATCCACCTGCTGGCTATCCGTAGGATACGCCAGAGTTATTATTCACTTCTTTAGCTTAAAGGAGCATTATTTTTTTATTATATTAATATAAATTACAAATATTCTCATCAAAGAAGAATTTTTCTTTGCATACAAGAGTGTTGTTTTTTTTTGCAATGTATATTGTGTACTATATGAACTAAAAATGTAGGTGCGTTCATCCCGAATTTTTCACTCGTTATCATTTTTAAAGCTGCTAATACTCTCTACCGATCGTACATAAAATTCCGGTTTTTTCCTCAGTTGCTCTTTGTATCTTTAAAATGCATAAAAACTACATCTTATGTAATTTAGAGAAGCCAAACTTTAACAAAAAATTGTTTAAATAGAACGTGACCACGGAAAAAGTTCGTCGTGCAGCCCAATTTACGTGTCTCCTAAAATTTTTTATTTCTCACGTTACGAAGAACTTGCCACGAGAGAAATCAATATAAATGTTGAAATTTTAATTTACAAATAATTTTCGGTCAATATCTTGAGTGAGACTTATTTTTTATGAGAGTGATTTTTATTTACTAGGGCGGAATTCGCGATGTCGAAGCAGCGACTGAGAATAGCCTCCGTCGGAAAACAAAAAGAATTGGAGGAAAGTTGTAGGAGTAAAATAGGACGTGTATTTAAGACAATACAATTTTTGCCAATGTTCTTAATAAATTTCACAGTCACACGATATAATTCAGCTGTAATATTTATGACCAAAATATTCTAGGTGAACCGACAAGAAAGGCGCCGTTTCGGTCATAAAGTTATACTTTTCAATTACGTGAAATAGATTGTAAAATTTCATCACGAACATGCAAATTTTATTTTCTGTACGAAACTAACCATATGAACTCAAGAAGAGCAAGAAGAAACATAGACTGAACTACGATACCGCTTCCAAATCTGTAGGATGAGATATCAGTATCTTTTAATTCCCTGAGGGTTTTTCTGTATTATCTCATTTGAGAGGTTTGTGAATTACTCTACTCTACCCCATCGGTGATGGGGTGATGAGTTATGATTTATCTACACTAGAGCCGCATACAGTCATCCAGTTGCAAAAATTTAATAACCTCACCCGGCATCTCGGGAGGAAATTCAAAGAACATCATCGGGGCTTGAGCGGTAATGAGAAATTAATTGCAAAAAAGCAACTGAATTATACTAAATAATTAGCAACAGAACCTCATCCATGCATAAAAAGTTACCTCAGTTCCGTTTTAGTGTCGAACGGCATAACAAGTTTTAGGTGACATATAAATTGGGTTGCACGGCGAACTTTCTCTGAGGTCTCTGAGTATTTTCGGTTTCTCTAAACTTAATAACAGGTGATTTGCATTTGAGCTTAAGGTACAAAGAACAACTGAGGAAAATACAGCATTTTATATTAGATTGAAATAGAACATTACCAGTTTTTAAAATTATCGCTGGTAAAAAACGCAACCATTCATTCAATATCCGCTTCTTGACTTAATTAGTATCGATATAATTCATCTATAAATATAAAATAGTGTGTGTGTGTTTATGTTCGCTAAACACTCGAGAACCGAGAGTTGCAAAACTTCGAGAGCGAAATTTTCTACATTAAAAGTCAGCCCCGCGAAGAGTATAGGCAACTTTTTATTTCCCTAAAATCCACGGTTCAAACCCAGACGGGTCAAAACCTTTTCATAAGACATAGACGTAAAGGTCATTTTTTTCGTTACAGGGTTCATTTCTTTTTCAAGATTGAATTAGAAATAATAGTCGTATGAGGTCGAATTCAGCACAAAAGAAAGACAATAGAATACGGATTCTTATTTTGGTGGTGGAATATAATTTGTGATTCGAAAGTGCGCACATCTTAGTACGCACAAACATATGAATACCAGTATCTAAGAAATATTTAAATTTTATGGAAGCGTTTGTAGCAAATAAGTTTTATTTATATCAACGCAATTGTTTACTGACTAATCTTTGGGATATTTGGGTTTATAGTAGTTTGTTAGATGAAATTTCTTTCTCTCGATCAATTCAACTTAAAGACTAGGTAAGTTGTTTTTAATATAATCTTCTTCATTAAATATTACAACTTCTCAATTTACATCGATAAATATTTAGCGATTGAAGAAAATGGATTTAGTGAATATCGTAAAGATTTCCCAGATTCAGTGTTGTAGTTAACCGGCGATTTGTAAAGCTGTAGTAAATCTCCGACATCGTATCCCTTGATCGAAAAGGTAAAGCAAGTTTATGTTTTGTTATATGCAGAATAAAAAAAGTAATTAATTGTGGTTTTTTAAGTGCTTCCAATTTTTATACATTTACTATCTTTCTGTTGTCGGTATTTAATCTTTGTTTCTGTTTTGGCATTGTGATTGCATTTGTGTAGTTTGATGAGCTCCATGTTAATGTTACACATTTTAGAATTGGGGTACAAGCCAGCTCCATAATACACTTACTGTGTGCAATGAATATTCTTCGTTGGCTTTCGTGTGATATATAATATATTTTTGTTATTTGTGTTCAATCATCGTTTCCGAGAACCAATTTTCCCTTTAAGAAAACTTCTTCTAAAAGGTGCTTATTTGGTGGTTCTTATCTTAATGTGATCATTGAATATACTTTTATAATCTTCAATCTTTGTGGGTGTTTTCCCGCAACGTGGGTTTTTTCTTAGTCAACCTTCAGTTGCATAGATTTTTTCCCACACCCTTCTCTTTTTTTGTATTTTTTTAATAAGTTGAGTTTTTAATAAGTTTAAATGTAACGACATACGAGGTTAGGTGGAAGAGAGGCCCACCTGGGCCTAACCTCGCCAATAAAGGGTCCAACTAACTAACTAACTAAAAGATATTTGTCTTTTTCGAAGAAAGTGTTCATTTCAAGGATGTGAGATTGAATCTTTATGTGACTTTGTAGACCTTATTATAATTTTATTTACTTTGTCCATTGGTTTGGAAATAATTATAGTCTGGTAATAGCTATATACCAAAAATTATGAGGCATGTGTTACGATCAAGACTGTAACAATAGTATTTATCAATTTAAATTTCCCCGTTGAGAATCAACGGGAAATTCAGCAAGCAATATAATAAAAGAGATGTTATACATAAATATATATTAACGGAATATTTGGCACTCAAATATTTTTAAAAATCTCTTTTTATATTAAAATATTTCCTAACCTTTAATGTGGGTTTTTCGTCTCCACCGCCCTTTATTAACTAAACGTTGACATTACTTGTGAGAAGAAAGGTTTCTTTCTCCCAAGAAACATTCAAGAAGAACACAATCTAAAGCTAGACTGAAAAAATATTCCCAAACAATTATATTAAAACAAAAAAGAGTTTGTATTATTACAATATGAATGTAGCATTGACTGTCAGCTTCTAACTGCTCAATGTAAATTTAAGTATTACATTGTGACAATGAAACTAAAACTTATTATGTTCAATTCGAGAATAATTATGTTCAATTGAGTTTCCTAGACATTTTTTGTTTTTGTTCTACAATCCTGAAGTTCCTTTTTATAGTAGACAGAAATTAAAATGGATGTAGTCACGAAAGCTACCGATAACAAATTGACAGTTGTGAACATTCATGAATTACCCGTTTGAGCAGAGCAATTCATGACCCTTCCAAATACTTGGTCTAAAGTCAATCGTCATAAGCTGTATAAGTAGACAGTCAACGACTGACCATATTGGGTATTTAATCATTAAAACTACTGAGTGCATTTAATGGGGAAAAATACAATGTTTTGTATGTTAAAACTAGCACCCATTTTCCAAAAAATTAGATTGATTGTTCTGATAAAGACGTTTCATACTCAGTTAAAAATTATTACGATTCTTTTTATTTAATGAAATTCAATTAAAATGTAATATAAAATGCAGAATGAATTTCAGGCCTAAAATTTCAGTTAAAATTGCGTGTTATAATATTGATAAACCTCTTTTAGTAGGGGGAGATTGAGACTTTTACATCTAACCCTTCATCATATAAATTTAAAGAAACAGATTGATTCAAAAATAGTATACAGAAGAAAACTACACTGTGGGTTTAAAAACCAAAGGTTTAGCTTAGGAAAAAATATACTCCGCGGCAGGAAAACGCAAGAAAGGGTTGTAAAAACCTGCAAATCCTACTGATAGTGAATCTATGGAAAAGCGGAAGAAGGCAAACAAGACAATACAGATGCATATTAATAAATAAACATAAACATGTTTTTATACATGTACATATTAATACATACACAATGTTTTGTTGAGTGGTTTCATTGAATAACTTACAAAATGCAGGCATATTTTTCGTTTTGTGTGGCACAAGTAAAAAAGAATAGAATCCGAAAATACTGGAACATTCGTCCAGTGACATAAACCCCTTTTTTAAGTTATGCCGTATAGACGTTGTTTGTTGCCTTCAACATTTTTGCACTTTGCAGACAATACAAAATTAGATGATAGCAACAGATTGAGGAAGATCTCACCAGTAATTGAGTACGTCAAAAAAAATTCCAGATAATGTACAAGCCACACAAAAACATAGCAGTACATGAAAGCCTCATGATATTTTGTGGTAGATTGTGCTATCTATAATAAACGAGCACGTTTTGGAATTAAATTTCATAAAACAGGTGAAAACTCCTCAGTATACAGCATGCAATTTTCTATTTACACTGGAATGAAATAGAAAATACCAAAAGACATTCTACTAAGTGAAGCAGTTGTCTTGGAACTAACGACACCATACCTGTGCAAGGGCTATACTGTAGCAAGGGGCAATTGGCACTCCTCACCTGATTTGTTTAAAAAACTGGCAGTAGAAAAAATCTAATGCATTGGGTACAGTAAATCGAAAAAACATGCCAAAATAATTGAAGAAGATGATGAAAGGAGAGTACTATACTGCAATGGAGTAGCTGCCATATTTGCTACACATGTATCATAAAAGATGAGGAAGAATATCATTGAAAACAAAGGAAGAAGTGACCAAAATAAAAGTTCTGATGGACTTTAACGCCCAAATAAACACAGTTGACAGACAAGATCAGCTGTTAGCGTAACTACCGATTATGCTTCCTTACGCAAAAGCTAATACAAGGAATTCTTTTACAAGATGGGCATGGTAATGTATAACACATACGCCTCATATAAAAATATGAAAGAGAAAAGAATACAATTTGAGGATTATAGGGAAGATCTAGTGAAAACAATTTCAAAAGGTGTGACCCAAATACAGAAATGTCCTGTAACTGGACCAATGTGCTTTCATGCTGCAAACTGGGGGCATTTCTCAAATAGAAACCACCAACCCTTTAAAGAAAAACCCCTCCAGAAATTGTGAGGTCTAAAAAAGAGAGACGATAGGAATGCCATTCACTTACTGCTTCAAGAGAAAAATTACTTTTCAAGTAGAACAGTCACTCAACAGCGCAATTCATTGCTTTCAGATCCCAGCCGCAATCAACTGACTATACATAAAAATATTTACTAAATCGCTATCAAATCTCCAGATAAGAATAAAAGTATAATTTATAATGTATATACTTTATTTTTTAATTTGAAAACAATATTGAAAATAATACAGATTAGAAAAAATGGGAATATGTAAAAGTTTATAATAATCACATTAAAAATTAGAGTTAATTTTTTAATGCAAATATTCATAATACAGTGAAATCTGGCTTAAGCGGAACCTGAGTAAAACGGAAACCTGTCTTATCCGGAAAAAAATTTTCATCCTGGCGGTCGTAATAGGGTTTTACATGCATTACCCTGTGTTGAACGGAAAAATGTGTTGAACTTGAAAACAACTGTGTTGAATTGCAAAAAGCAATTTCAATTGCGATCTGAATCACTTGAGGTGACTATGAAGATGCAAAGCTTTCCCATGGTAGATGTTATCCTAAATCATGAGTGTCCTAGCGTAAATATCATTTCAAGAGCTTCGTACTGGACAAGGGTTCCTTTGTCTCTATGTTTATGAAAGCCGAGACACCAACACACTAATGCAATTGGGATTCTTGGCCACTCCTTCTGCAGACCGAGGCATTCCTTATCCATCTCAATTTGCAGATGAATGGCTCTTTACAAACATAGCAGAACAAAGAAATAATTTTCAGCTAATACGTAGGTGGGCATTTAAATTTCGCCTCTTATATTAGTGAGGATTAAATCTCAGACAGTTTACGGCAGTAAGGAATAAACAATATTGTGTAGACTTCCTCGTCTCTGAAGAAGACGGAATCATTTTCCTACGTGCTGCTGACAGGGTAAGACCACACCAGAGTACCTTAGGGGAACTGCTGATTGATTTCTGCAATGCCACGTAACGTATTAACACTGAAAAATAAACTGGAATTGATCGAGTGCTTTGAACGAAAAGCTTTCCGTAAAGCAGGTAGAAGTGAGGTGTAAGTGTGGAAAGACGTAAGTTTATGAAGCAATTATTTTTTTATTTTATTTTTTTTATCAATCCATCACATACAGCGAAACACCAATTTACAGTGAGGTAATAACAGTAACAATAGACGAACACATATGACCATTCCCTTGCCAGAAAAGTCTGGATAGCCGGGATTCGAATCCTGGACCTTGGCGTTTGAGCATTAACATGTACGCATGCTAACCGCAGCTGGTCCAAGAAGGAAGAGAAAATTAAGAAAGAGTTTGAAGGAGGTTGGTCTTAAGAAACGTAATCTTCATATCCCATACAACAATAGTTTGCAAACCAACACACCATAAAATAATTGTCATTTCTGTCTATTAATTTAGGCCTACATTTACATTCAAACTCCTCTCTGCAAATATGAAGAATTAAACAAATTAATTTGGGACTGGTTTGTGCGAGCAAGATCGAGGAATATTCCTTCATCAGGTCCAATGGTGCAAGAAAAGGCATAGGAGTTTGCAGTTTCTTTAGGAAAACTTGATCTTAAGGCCGCGAATGTTTGGCTGGAGAGCTTCAGAGCAAGAAATAATATGAGACATAGGTGTCGGCAATGCGAACAACTTGGATGTAGTAGCTGTAGAGGACTGGAAAGGCAAGGTTCAAGAATAAATTAAGACTACTAACCCTGTGATATCTACATCTGGGACGAAACCAGAATGTTTTATAGGGCATTGCTGTCTAAAATATTTTGTGTTAAAGGAGAAAACTGCTAGGGTTTTTCCTTTTCCAAGTTCTGTTTCTTGAAATTAGTGCAGAAATGGAAACAATTATCTTAAATTTACGCTTATTCTTTAGAAAGGAAGCACTCAAAGGAGCGTTTCATCATTTTTATTAGTGGCAATATGGCTGGGGAGCTCCTAAAGCATCCTATCATCCGGAAATCAGCTCAATCACGATGTTTCAAAAACGTTGTCATTGAAAAGCTACCAATCACATAGAGAAATAATAAAAAGCATGGAACACGGCTTCAATCATAGAAGAGTAGCTGAAAAGTTTCAACTCCGAAACGTAGAGGAAAGATAGGAATGTCATACTTTTCCTCGATAATGCAACCTGTCACCCTAAAATTCGCCTTTCGAATATTTCATGGTTGCCGGCAAACACAACTAGCATCACTCAGCCAATGGATGAGGAGGTACTTAGAACGCTGAAGGCACAATATAGAAATTACATGATGCGATCGTTATTGGCTGCTACAGATACTGCAAATACAGTGTCAGAGGTGATAAAAATTATCAGCGCAGGATGCCATAAATCGGATTAATTTCGCAGTAAAAGATTATAAAACATCGACTGATCAACAATATTTCGCTGAAGCTGGATTTCTGTCAGCACTGGTCCCCGAGACCGGTAAAAAAAACAAATTGTATCCAATCATATCACCGATCTTCTGATGAGCGATGAAGATGGCTCCATGACAGACACTATAATGGAAGACAAATCCTGTGAATCTGACGAAGAAGTGTATGTATAACTGTAATATGTGAGGAAACTAAAAGTCCTAAAGATAAATGTCGGTTTTCTTAAAAGAATTAGCAGAATGTAGTCTTAACCAAAGTAACGCCGATTTATTTAATATCTTAATGAGGCTATCGGCAGCGTAGAAATTGCATTATCTATTATATATAGACGCTTCTCCGGATATACCTAGATATACACTTAAAGGCATGGTTGTCGTTTCCGATTTTTCTTTATTGCTCCGATAACTACAACAGTTCGCGGGCGAATGCCCGTTATCGCCGATGACTCGGCTTTTTATGCTGCCACGGATCCTTCCAGAACTCTCCCGAAATTCGGGAGAAATTCCGGAGGAATCCGTGGGATGGGGGAGTCCTTGGCCGACGTGCGGTCGGTCGAATGGCAGCGGACAAACGGTGAGCCACCACACACTCACTGGGGATCAAAATTCTAACCATGTTCCACAAGTGCCACCGACTTGAAATTTTTACCACGTTATGGCCATGACGTGTAACCTCCAGGAAAAAACCCACTTTGAACCTAGGATTCATGGGTTAGATTCCAGAAGGCCCCAAAGTCGCGATTTTTCCCATAAGATTACATGGCGGGGATTTTCGAAAATTTTTTGAGGCACTTCCCAGAAGAATTGAGAGTTGAAATTCGAGGGATCGCTAGATGCTATACATATCTAAAGGAAACAATAAAGACATCTACCAGGAATATCGTTGGTTCGATGCTAGGTCAGGGCAAATATTCTCCCGTTTAATTTACATTGCGATTTTTAAGATTTTTTTTAATTACTTCCAGATGACTTGGAAACTTGAAACTTGGCATGTGGATATATGTCCTAAATATGTTTTATAATCAAATTTTAGCAACTCACTGATGGTCCTTGGTTCGATCCCAGAGGGCCAATTACATCCTACAATGCATTTCTTATGGAGATAGCGGATAAAAAGTTTAGGTACTTCCCGGCATGATATCAACTTTAAAATTTGCATAAAATAAGATCAAGTCGTTACAATTCAAACTATGCATTCACGGCTACCAATGTGTCCTGGGTTCGACACCAGGCGCCACTACAATCAGTAACTGATCCGATTTTTAAGAATTCTTTTGAACCTTTTCCCTTTAATATTAAAAATTGAAATTCGGTACATAGAGAGAAATAATAAATAAATTTTGAAAAAGTATTTTAGATTTCAATGATCGTCCTTGGTTCGAATCCAGGGAGCCATTTACATTCGCGAAAATTAGAACGTCTTTTGAGGCAGTTGTAGCCAAAATTTCTTCTTGAATTTTCACACATAGTTAGAGATGGTTATTTTCTATTGTGCTGTATAGTAAGTTCACCACTAAGACCCGGGTTTGATGCCAGACGATGAAATTTCAGCAAATTTTAAGAGAAATTTCAATCTTTTTTATTCTTTTGAGGACAGTCCCGATATGAAATTAGTATTGCCGATCTGCTTGCAGTATGCAAGCTACATTTTACTCGTATAGGAAAAACAGACAAAATAACGGATTATATGCGCATTTTATAAATAAATTTTTATGATACTTCAAATAAATAAATTTAACCGCAATGTGATACTGTTGTTTCATTATTCCATAATAATTTCGTCTACATAGAATATTCATAGAAAATTCATCTATGTAGAATTTTAGTAAAACCAGCCTTTTAGGCGAAGCATGTTATGGGGGCGATATGCCTTTCAAGGGTTTTTTGAAATGTCAGACCCTGGGTTAAGCGGAAAACTGTCTTATCTTGAAAAAAATTACGGTACCGAGAGATTCCGCTTAACACAGGTTTCACTGTATATATAGTATGTTCTTCACTGGTGCCAAATCTCATTAACATTCTATAAAAAGTTTATGAGATATCAACTATTAATTAAATGATAATTTTCATCGAAACAAATCATATTTCTTACACCAAAACATCGAAAAAAAATAAACTGTAAGCTAATGGGTTAAGAGATGATTGTGGCATTTGCTCTTGAAGCACTGCATGCAGAACCAGTTTTTCATGCCTGGAGGAAGTGAGTTGCAGAGGCTGTGACTCTGAATGATTTGTGATATATTCCAGTGTTATGCTGGGGAATCAGGAGTCACTTGCATCCTTTTGTATCATAAATGGCATCTGAAGACACAAATAGGGAATGTATATATTGAGGAAACTTTGTGGTTAAGATTGTATAAGTCGATATGTTGCTACCGATGCAGCTCTAATTTTAGTAAACATCCGCAGGGTAATATTCAGAAACATGATCGTATTTTTTTAAGTTGAAAATAAACCCAACAGCGGCAATTCGCATATGTTTGATGGCACGGAGTTCCCATGGAGTTTCCCCGTATCACAGCAGCCGAAGCCTGGCTAAAGAGTATGCAAGTAATAATATTGCAGATAGAGAAAGGAAATTCCCTGCCCATCTGGGAGAGAGGAGCAAGAAATTTAAGTTTTTATATATTTTAGTTTTTACCTATTTTATTTAAGATAAGTCCATGTAAGCATGTTGTTCATGCAGAGACAGAGGCTTTTCTCTGATTTGCAAAACAGAATTTGGGTACTGTTTAGTTCCAGCATTGGTAAGTAAACGCTGTTTACAGAATTGAGTAGTTTAGGATATCCGATAACAATAGCTTGTGATTTAGCAGGATTTAGATTAATTTAGTTATTTCAACTCCAGTTATTAATGAGTTTGATATCATGATTAATTTTATGCAGAAATTGAGAAAGTTCTGAAGGACTTGAGTCAAACTAAATCTGTAAATCATTAACGTAGAGGGGGTACCTACAGTGCTTAATCACTTTAATGTAGTCATTTGTGTAAATAGAAAATAGTAAGGGGCCCAAAATTGATCCTAGGGGTATTCCTTGATTGAACTCAATCCAGTTAGAAGCCAATTAATTCAAAATGACTTTCTGCTGTCAATTGTGAAGTCTGTTACCATATTTACTCGCAAATAACTGCCTCTTTAATCTGAATTTTTCATCCTAAAAACAGAGGAGGCAGTGATATTCGCTTTTCATGCACACTTAACAAAGACTGAGAAGAGAGAAATCACAGGATTGAAGGAGGTAATATGATTTTGTTATGTATTTGTTTAATGAATCAGAAAGATGTCTTCTGCCAATGAGAGTGCAGCATATAAGGTACAAATAGGAAGGACTCAATGCCTGAAAGAGTGCTGCGCAGCCAATCCCAAGTTTTTGCAGAGGTGTACATTTAAACCCTGCAATCTGCCAGTGGTGCGTGGCAAGGGGTATAAAACACCTACATCTCTATCTAACCTTGACAGCTATTAGCTTCTCTTATACTTTGCGGGAAAAACAACCATAAGTATATATCCCTGTATAGCTCTTTTGTTCTCTCTCGAAGATCGCAAAAGTTTATAACTGGGATAACAATATCAGCTACCTCCTTCCTGAAGTCGGTTGTGATAAATTTATCAAAAAGCTTAAAGTCTTCTATCACTAAAAGAATTCTATTCGAGGGATTCTATCATAGCCAAAATACTGCTGTCAAATCTGAAATCTCCTTGAAACACCTAGCCTCTCTAGGTGGAATTATCTCAAGATCGGAGATTAATCCTACTTCATGAGGATCCCAAATCACACAGAAGTACTCAAATAGTGGTTGAATCAGGGAAAAGTACCCTATTTCTTCTACTATTGATGAACATCCCCTCAGAATTCAACTGGCAAACCTTTAAACCTCCCATTCACCTTTCCCACTACGCTACGAATATGCTCTTTGAAGGAAAAATTACTATTGAGCGTACTTTCTAGATATTTATGATACCTCACAAACTCCAAGGTATTTCCTGACTTATTATGGTAGAACGTGTTAAAGTCATAGCACTCCTTTGCATATTATCTGTGTTTTTTCCTTTATTTGTGAGCAAAGGCAGCGGTTATATTCAAGGGGCAGTTCTTTTTGAGTAAATACGGCATGTATTATATACCAATACATACAGCATATAAATACTAGGATGGGTCATCACTCCGTCGGTAATAAAGTGTTATTTGCTAGGTAGGAGTGGTTGTACGGTATATCAAAGAACAAGTTCAAAATTAAAAATAACATTGAACTTTTTAGGGTTTTGGCTATTTTTTCAATAACATAAAAGGAAATTAACAAGAGTATATTTGCAAGTACTATAACAATCCATCCATTGGGCTTACCTCTAGATTATTCTCCGGTAAATTCCCAAATGTCTCTTCCTTTACTGGGATCTGAAATAAGGTACTCATTAACAACTATTCTTTCTAATTCACACATTTACAGTTAAGTAAACAATCTCACTTAATTAAAATATAATTTATCTCCGCAACTCTTAAAAGTGAATTTCAAATAAATCAGGAGGGCCAAGGATAGCTCTCAGATAACTGAAGAAACAGAACAGAATCAAATAAATTAAAGTTGAATGGTTAATTATAGGTCACTACCAACTTCATGATAACCAAATCAACAGCCTCGTTTAGCTTAAGGACAAGCCAATTAAGAAGGATTACATATAAATGTGAATGACATAGTGAAAACTCAAATGAAGGAAGTTTGAAAAGAAAAATTCTGCTTTAGATATACCGTATTTGACGGCATATAAGACGCACCGGCGTATAAGACGCACCCTCATTAATTTGGCCACTCACAAGGAAAAAAAGTTTTAATAGTCCGTGCGAAAGCGCAGTACCACAATATCTTAAAATGTTGTTTCTTTTAGTTGTCACATTTCGTAAAAGCCAAATATTAACACAATCATTGAATGCAATTACCAAAGATATTTATTATTAAGAAAATTTAACAAACGGAAGCTATTTCGAGGTTATATATTTCAATAATTGAACGGCAAGCAATCGAACAAAATACAAAATACAGATTCGGGGAAAACATATTATGTTTATGTTTTTTAGCAGTCTTCAATTGATCTTCCTGCAGTCGCCAAGTACGTATCATTTTTTCGGTAGGTGGTGGACCAAAATGTTTTGAGCTGCTGCTTTGTTTCCATGCACTTTAGCGTAATTTAACACTCCTAGTTTATATTGAATAGTGTAGTTTAATTTCTTATTTCCCGTAGTCATATTTCCAATGGTATTTTTTTAACTTATAGTTTTACTCAGCAAGAAGAGGACAAGCTGTTTTGTTATGATCAGCAGGGTTGCGAGATCTAAACCTTAAAATACCGCGATACCGCTGCCAGATCGCGCTAAAATAGTCCAAATCCGCCCAATGTTCATTTTCAAACTACATGTTGGAAGTTCATAATAAGTAATACCAAAGTGATAATCAGAGTATAACTGATATAATGGAGCCCAAATAGGTAGTACAGACCATCTGGGCTAAAAATAGTATTCAGTACTGAAGTTAACCTGTGGAGGTTGTACCTTCACATATAAGACGCAGGGAAATTTTTCGAGACATAAATTAGGTAAAAAGGTGCGTCTTATATGCCGTCAAATACGGTAAATAGAGTAATGGACATTGCTGCTGAGCAAGTCAGTTATATACGCATATTTCTTTTACATGCAAGTGTACATACACACCAAATGAAATATTACTGTGCCACTGAAATAATAAATAGATCCAAAGTAACATGCAATATATCTAATTTAAAAGACCAATCAGTTTATGTAATTTTTCCTACAATTTCCTGCATACATTGTACACATATGCATCAAAGTCCCTTGCATTTCCTTATACTCCTGCACAACACAACATTCACTATCCTCCTGTAACCTTAAAATGTATAGAAAATTTGCATCTTCCACCCCATAGGCTCTGTCTGAACCCAAGCGGACTTCAGAACCATTGAATTAAATTTATTTATTCTTAAGGACTACAAATAGGCACCAGGCTAAGTGGTAGTCATTCCAGTGGGGAGGATAGAATCTGCCTGGTGTTCACCCTAGTCGGGAGGAAAACCTCTCAAAGGCAGCATCTAATACATGTAATTCATAATATGTATAATCAGACAATATTTCATAATTTACAACATCATTACAACAAAATGACTAAACCCTTTTAATTTTATTCACGAGTACATTGTAAGAAGGGGGAAAAGGTTCTAAAACTCCTCCAGGTAAATTGTTACATTCTTTATATCAACACAGAATGATCATACTAAGATGAAAGAAGCCAAGATTCACAGGTATCTTGCCACTTGTTAGAGCGCACTTTCATTTATAAGTAGTCCTACTTGATTCTGGTTTGATTAACGTCCATTATGGTGTTGTAAAACTCATCAATATAATTATCGGCGTCCTTTGGCTTTCAATTTCAAAGGTTACACCAAAGCTAATTTACCACTTTCTACATTTGTCACCATAGGGTTGCTGAAGTACTCTTTGAAAGAAAAACATTCTGAAGGCTATGATTACATATTCTAAGTCAACGAGAGAGAAAGCATCTCCAGCTAAAAGAGTCATTATGATGTTAGCCCTTCCAACAGACCAGATAAAATTAACCTATAATAATGTATGTTGTATTTTTTTATCAAAGATTTTGGAGAGAAATTACTTTTCTAAGCCTTGAAGCAATAAACTGATTGGTGGTCAGAATGTGTTCAGCTTCCAACTTTGAATTACTGAGTCTAGCTTTTCAAGTATTAAATTACTGACCATGCCTAACCCAGCAGTGCTTGCATGGGGTGCATCCCATGATGCTATTTTGAATTAATTTTCCCTTAGTCTTCCATGTTCCTTCTTTTCAGCAGCTGGAGAAGTATATCTTCACCAAAAATATAACCATTTTACCTCAAGAATTGTGGTCGAGAACCTGGTCGCAGAAATAAATTTATGTAGTACGGGTAAAAATCTTGTTACATTTTTGTTAGTCATGATTTCCTACCACAAAGTCCTGCCAAAATCAATGGATTGTATGATGGTAAGGATATTCAAATCTACAGATTTTTTTATTCAAATCTACATTTCACCAGAAAAATCAAATTATGTAAATCCGAAATACGTATTGAAAAAAATATTTGAACCTTGTTACAAACAATAGTGAACCATCTTAGAAAGCCTATCCTAAGCCTAAATATGAATGATAACACTTGAATTTTGTTTTCAGATTTTTGAAATGAACTCTTTCCATGCCAGAAAATAAGATATTAAATCCAAAAATTGTATTTCAATACAGCAGTCTATATAGAACATGATGTGGTTACATAAAGCCGTTAGTCCCAAACCATTACTTCAGGAAAGGTAGAATTTTCAACCTTCAGTATAAATAATTCCTAAACTAAACAAATTACAGTACAATGTTGTGAAGAATTCAAAAATTGGTCTTACGGTGACTTATAAAAAGAATCTTTCTCCCAAATATTTGAAATTTCCACCATACTTTTCATAAAGGAGAATCAATACTGCCTGGTGTCGAACCCAGAACCTTTCTCCAAGATGTGAATACATACGACCATAAATGTATGTGAATACATATGTAGGCATAATACTACTTTAATCCTAAGTTAAAAGACTTCTAGGTTGGAAATTCTACTATTCCTGAAGAAATGGTTATGGTTCTAGAGAAAAGAATCTTGGCAAATGTGAATTGATCCCAGGTCCTGAGGAGGATCGCTTGCCTTTCTCACCCATAAACAAAAGTGGAAATGACACAGCATGGGAGTTTAGTGGTTATAATACCTAGGGAGGCCTGGGTTTGTGTCCCAACCATGTCAATGCTTCTGTTTGTCCTTTTCAGGTAACCTTTCAGGTTCACCTTTAAGAACTGAATATAGTTGGGCAAAAGGTAAGACAGTAATGTAGTAAGACAGAAAGGTAGGTAGGTAAGCGAAAAACAGAAGGAAAAAAGTCGGCTGGATTGCCTTAGGAAGGAATGATCATATTTTGAAGAATGCCAATAAATCTTGAAAAGGAAGGTCTTAAACCAGAACCAATTTGATTCGTGGAAAAGAAACTTGGGTGTTAAATGCAGTAATTATCCAGTGACTTCAGACAATGCAAAGGAGCAAGGCATCCTCAGAATCACAAGAAGAAACAGGAAACCCAATGTCTAGATGAGGCTAATGACTGGATTGACAGACAGCATATATATAAGTACATAATATTCTATAAATAAACTGTGCACAACTATCTTAATGTGTAATTCTATAACACTTAGCAAATTTTAGAACTGAATGTAACTTCAGCTGCAAAATTCATGAACGCTTGTTCTAGAGAAATAAAAACACTATGGAAAAATGCCAGAAATAGGAAAATAGAAATAAATCTGCATGTTTTCAACTAAGCATATGAAACCAGCATTTCCCCTAAGACTTCTTTCTGTTTGCTCATAAGTTATTAGGTGTGACCATTCCTTAATATAGATAAAAAGATGTGAAAATCCAGCATGAAGTTTGATCATTTACAACAAAAACAATAATTTTAACCCTTGATTAAATGGGGTTCAAAAATGCTTCCAAGAAAAGAGATCGAATAAATCAGACATGTGCAATGAGAAACTTTAAAAATGAAAGGAATAAAAGCCATGGAAGATCTTCATACAATACGTATACAGTGTTAAAAGAGAACCTTTACCATTATTGGTGGACACCTGCACCATCCAGCGCATCCATATTTAACCAAGGGCTGTTTCCACCTGGTGTATTTTTAGTTGTAATATCTCTATCTTTGTTCAGTTTCAGTTCAATTACCGTATTTGAAGGCATATAATACACACCTTTTTTCCTAAATTATGTCTTGAAAAATTTCCCTGCGTCTTATATGTGAAGGTTTAACCTCCACAGGTTAACTTTCAATACTGAATGCTATTTGATGGTCTATACTATCTATTTCATAATTGCATTCAATGATTATGTTAATATTTGGCTTTTACGAAATGTGACAACTAAAAGAAACTACATTTTAAGTTATTGCAGTTCCGTGCTTTCGCACGGACTATTAAAACCTTTTTTCCTTGAGAGTGGCCAACTTAATGAGGGTGCGTCTTATATGCCGTCAAATACGGCACTTGCTTGGTTCTGCGTCATGCATGTGTGTGTCCTTTTCTCAATGCTTAATAAAATGGATATTTTGAGTTTGAATATTCGCTTCTTTGCTGATTCCAATTTACCACAACAGGTTATGGGTGCAGTGAACTATTCCACTGCCCTTCAGTGAAACTTCTTCTGACTGAAGTTCAATTAATCGACAAAGATGTAGGATCATGCGGCAAAGAAAATTAATTCAACATGTTTAAATCAGCACAGCAACTAATAGGCGAAAGCAGCCAGATTGCATCTAGCATTCATAAGTTGGCAAAAGAGGAGCAGTGGGAAACATGGAAGTGGAAAATAGAACTATACTCAAAATCACAGTGCCTTTATTCAATCGTGGACAATATTTGTGTCTGGTACTGCTAAGTGGATACTCTAGTCATCCAAGTGTACTTGCCCACTTCAGATGCAAAAGATGAAGATGTGGAGGTAGTATACGAACAAGTATCCCAGATGTATGAAGAAAATGGAAAGGGACAGGTGAGAGTTGTGATAATGGGAGATTGGAATAGTGTCATAGGTAGAGGTAGATGGGGATGGAGAGAAGTCAAAGAAATAAAAAAGAGTGGATCACTCAGGAAATGATAGACAAGATGGAAGAAAGAAGAAAGTGGAAGTGTGATAATACAGAACATGGGAGAAGAAAATACAGGAAGCTAAATAACGAGCTGAGGAGGGAGACAGATAAAGCCAGAGAGGATTGGATAAAAAGACAGTGCCACATGATAGAGGAATTGGAGAGGACTGGGAAAATAGAAGAAATGTATAAAACCGCAAGATGTCTAACTAAGAGAGACCATAGAAGGATAAGTAAGAAAGGAATGATAGACAAAAATGGGAAAAAAACTACAGATGAAGAAGATATTAAGACTCTGTGGAAGGAGTACATAGAAGAACTGTACTGTACACATGAATGCAATGGAAGTGCAGATCTAGAGGATGAGAGGACATGCGAGGAGGATTCGAAGGGTCCAAGGATTTTGAAAGATGAAGTTGAGAGAGCAATAAGAGACCTGAGGGACAATAAGACAGTGGGCTCTGATGGAATCCCAGCAGAGGTGTTGAAGGCCTTAGGGGAAGGTGTAATTAGTAGAATCACTAATCTTGCTAACAAGATATATGACACAGGGGAATGGCCTGAGGATTTTCTGAAAACGATAATGATGCCATTGCCTAAGAAAAATAACGCTCAAGCTTGCAAAGATTTCCGTACAATCAGTTTTATGGCGCATGTGACAAAGATGATGACCAGAGTAATAATGAAGAGGATTGAGATTAGGATAGAGGAAAACTTGGGAGAGGACCAGTTTGGATTTCGAAGAGGAAAGGGAACAAGGGATGCAATAGGGTGCATGAGAATGCTGAGCGAAAGGGTACTGGAAGTAAACAGGGAGATGTTCATCTGCTTTATTGATTACGAGAAAGCATTTGACAGGGTGAAATGGGATAAACTGATGGTGATTCTAAAGGAAATTGGAATGGATTGGAAGGATAGGAGGGCATTAAAACAACTGTATAAAGGACAAAGAGTAGTGGTGTGGATAGGGGGAGATGAGACGAAGCAGACATCGATAGGCAGAGGTGTGAGACAAGGGTGTTGCTTGTCACCAATTTTATATAATATATATATGGTGACAAACTGGTAGAGGAAGCCTTGGAGGGGATAAGAGGGATAGTGGTAGGAGGATTAAGTATGAAAACCATTAAATATGCAGATGATCAGGCTGTGATAGCAGAGAGTGAAGAAATGCTGCAAGAAATGGTATAGAAAATCAGTATAAAAGGAGAGGAATATGGAATGAAAGTTAACAATGAAAAGTCAAAGGTGATGAAGATATCAACGAAGGCTGGCCCAGTACAAATTAAGTTGAATGGGAAGGAATTGGAGCAGGTCGATAAATTTAAATATTTGGGAAGCACCATCACATCTAATGGCAGTTGTACAGAGGAAATAAGAAGTAGGATAGCTCAGGGAAAGGCAACGTTCCAGAAGATAAAAGATCTTTTGACAGCAAAGAACATCAAGATGGAGCTAAGGAAAATATTTGCTAAGTGTTTTATCTGGAGTATTGTGTTATATGGATCCGAAACATGGACATTGAGAAGGAGAGATGAAAAATACTTGGAGAGCTTTGAAATGTGGCGAAGGATGGAGAATAAATTGGACAGACAAGATAAAAAATGAAGAGGTACTGAGGAGGGTTGGAGAAGAACGAGTAATTTTGGGTAACATAAGGAAAGCAAGATGGATAGGCCGTATACTAAGAGCAGAATTTCAAACAAAGAAAACAGGAGAAACTTTCTTGATGAAATTCACCCTGATTTTATTAATAACTTTGCAAAATACCACAGGAACAAAAAACTTATAAAAAGATATATGTAAGAATGGAAGAAATTTTAAATTAAGGGCAAAAGAACATCTTAAATGTTTTCAAACTGGATCACACCAATCTCATTTCGCGAAGCATCTTTTAACATGCAGTCATTCCTCAGATTTTACACCTAAAATCTTACATATAGCGGAGAAGGGTAGACGACTCAATATTCTTGTAAAATTGGAGGTTGTCCAAAATCACAAAAACCCCTTAATAACTCTCACAAACGAATATATTTTTCCTTCCTCTTCACCATTGCTCACAGCAACGCTTTCTTGTTCTCCCTCCTCTAATGTTTTCCAAGAACCCTAAACTCCTCCCCCTCCCCCCTGACCATGAACCCTCTGGACCATTCTTCCCCTATTTTCTTTTAAATATGTGGGATTCAGGCCTCTTTCTTCACTTGAAGATGACGCTCACGCGTCGAAACTAGTCGTGATTATTTTTTTGTGCCTGTGGTATTTTGCAAAGTTATTAATAAAATCAGGGTGAATTTCATCAAGAAAGTTTCTCCTGTTTTCTTTGTTTGAAGTTATGGATTACCACAAAGTTACTCGCCAGTCAGTTGACTTTAATTTTAAGAGCAGAATGCCTATAGAAGACGATTTTTGAAGGAAAGATCAAGGGGAAACGACAATGAGGAAGAAGAAAATTCGGAATGCTGACTGATTTAAAACAAGGAAAAGAATATCAAGTTCTAAAGAGAGAGGCACAGGATGGAGATGCCTGGAGGAGCAAGTTCCGTTGAGACCTGTCCGCGGACAGAAGCACAATGATGATGACTGCCAAAAGGCGACAAAGAACCATCCGACGCCTACTGACTGACTGATGTTACTGATGACTGACTGAATCAGATGAACCGGAGGTAGTTCAACCCCCGAGCCATGTTCGTAATATTCGTCCACCAGTGAGGCACAATGGCTACCAGATTGGTTATCAGACTCACCGTTCAGTACCACATATTTGCTTGCTAGTCAGAAGCTCTTCCTCAGGAACATGAACCAACAAACTTTGACAGTGCCTTAAGGCAAGTGAGCTTTATCAAAAGGATGATATTAGTGTTCAGTTAGTTCCGTCTGAAGAGACTCTGGGTGATACATTAACCGAAGCACTCAGTCCAATTATTTTTAAGGCAAGGATTGGACTTCGTGACTATAACGGTTCAGTTTAGGGGGTAATGTTAAAAGATAACCTTCACCATTATTGGAAGACTTCTACGCCACCTTGCACAGCCATATCTAACTAAATGCTGCTTCTACCTGGTCTATTTTTAGTTGTACTCTCCCTATCTTTGTTCAGTTTATGTTCAGTTACTTGCTTGGCTCTGTATCGTGCATGTGTGTGTACATTCCTCAATGTTCATTAAAATGGTTATTTGTGAATTTGAATATTCGTTTCTTTGCAGATTCCAATTTACCAAAATATTCAGATCACCACGAAAAATATAATAAAATATTATAATAAATTAGTTATAGAGCAGTTATATATTACTTAAAATAGAAGAATGTCATTCATAAAATAGTTTTTCCCTAATAATTCCTACAATATGTGGCATTACCACTACAACAAACGGTAATAAATTATAATTGTCAATAGAGATTTCCAACCTAAAATTAGAATATCCTTAAGGGGCCTTAACCACCTTTTATTCCTTCTCAAATTCACTAGCAAGATTTTTAAATAGTGATATTAAGTACTTGACTTAACATACGTCGTCTATATTAAAGTCGAGAGACACCTGTCCTATCAAAGAAATAGAAAACCATTACATTTCTTAGTAGATTGCATTATAATCATCTTACCTCTAACGGGTCCCCAGCTTCAATCCCAATTCCATCATTTGTTTCTTCGCCAGATACTCCGTCTGAATCCTTAAAACAATAAAAATTTCTAGAAAAATTACGTATAGATCATCGCAAATTTATTGAGAAGGTAACAATATTTAAATCCACAATGTTCAATAGCAAGTATATTTGTGTACTTACAATCCTGTATTTACCGAATATTTTCAATATCTCCGCCTTCGCACAATGCACATTCCTTTTGTAAGCCTCGAATTCTATCATTCTCCATAAACATGGAGAACAAATTTGAGATGGTAGTCCAACATCTTGGCAAATCTAAGATTATACAAACGATACTGTATTATTACAAGCAAAATATAACGGATTCGCCCATCAACACAAGATAAAATAAACCATAAAAGCAAGCACGGAGAAATCAAAATCAACTTCAAATGAAACAGATTATTCACCATCCGGACAAAAGAATAAAGGGTAAAATTGACAACGGCGATTTTACCGAATAAAGATAAGAGGTAAACCATATTGATTAAACCCATTGATAAACAAACTCATATTGGTATGTTTGAATAATCTTAATTTCGGTTAAATCATATGCTAAAAAAATAATCATAAAATTATAGATATGTTCTTAGGTTTTCGAAATGATACCGAATCACAAATAAGAAAAGATATAATGATAAATAACATAGATTTCAATATTTGTCACTCAAGCAGAAGATTAAAAAGTCTTAGATGAATGAAATATTTACAAACAAATACCTCTAAATCGTAAAGAAAGTTCAAGGTTTTATAAACTGGATCGCCTGAGGTTGAACGGTGAGAGAAGATATTACTGAGAGAAAATGTCTCCTTTAAACATAGCCTACATAAATGATCTAGGGTATATCCACTCATTCTTTCAAGATTAACCACAGTTGAAAAAGCTAAGGCACATACAAAAACTCACAGAACCCCGCCTAAGTGGTCTAACACTGAACGCTTAACGGACTTCAATCAAGATCTTATGGCATAATTAGACACGATGTGATTTCTCCGATTGGATAGTTCAACTTTTAGCCACTGTAAGAACAGCTAGAATCGCTAGAATCAACGAGTCGGAATCACCTTAGGCCATGATGCGCTTACTGGCCTTACTGGCTCCTGGCGGCAGCTGCCGGAACCAAGGAGAGGGGTTGGGGGAAAATAGCCGACGTACGAAATGCCGCATTGGGAACCAAAATATATGAAACAATATGTTTGCGCAATCATTTGGAAACTGTTCGGATCAAAAGAAACTTTTCGGGGGCGGTAAAGAAAGTTCTGGAAGCCGAGCTGCCGATGGATGTCAGAAAGATTGTATGGGGGCGAGAAAATAGGAAATTAAATACGAAATTCCGTGAGATGACGTAGTAAAAACGTACCCAGTGACGATGGAGCTAGTTTAAACGTTTAAAAAAGCAGGATTTGATGTATTAGCGTACTGAAATACATTCAAGTGGATACCATTTGCTTACTCGGTTGCCAGGAACAACATTAGCGTTTGTACGAGTACGAGTTTGTAGATCCTTCATCATGACTATATTTTTACCGTGAATTATCTAACATTTATGATTCGAAACAAATATCCTTAAATGCATTCGTGTAGACGATATATGAGAACAAATCAAAGTTCTCAATAAACTTATATGATAACAATCGTTGTTTTATACATATGATTATACGATGTCAGTAACTCCCGTAAGATATACAAATTTTTTAACTTTAATTTCATGCACTTCCCGACATAGGATTGGATCATATTTTTTTTAGTCGTTTAATGTACATTGGGGTATTACATACAGATATTTGTTTGACCGAAGTATCCTTGGTTCGACTCGAATCATCTCCCGTTTAAGAAATGCTTGCAAAGTTCATTTCCATCGATTGCAGACATTTATTCCTTCGTTGAATTAAATCTGAAATAATGGTCGCACGAAATCGAGATGAATACCGAAAGGAAATCGAATGAAGATTCTTATTTTGGTCATAGAATATCGTATTCTAGTCGAAATAATGAGAATTGAGACAAAAATTAAGAGAAATTTGAGGGAATATTCCATTGATAAAATTCAGTATAACGATATTCCTATAACCAATCAAACTTTAATGCCAACCATTTTGACCTGCATTTTATAAATCTAATAAACAACGTAGACAATTGTTTGCAACACATATTTGGAAAAATTTTAAAGTTATTCCTATACTAATGGTATTATTTTCCTCTTTCCTACAAGTACAAACGAAGTCAACTCTATAATTGTCACTCTCAATTCTAAAAACTCATCTGGATGGGATGGCATCCTTTGTTCACTATTGAAAGGAAATATTAAGGACCAACATGTTTGTCCTATAACCCATCTAATTCATGAATCCGTATCATCAGGGATCTTTCCTGATCAACTAAAAATAGCAAAATTGTGCCCATATTTAAAAAAGATAAGATATGAATAATTATTGCCCCATCTCTGTTCTACCTGTTTATTAAAAAATCTTTGAGGCTGTAATTGCAAGGTGAATTGTCTCATACGTCAATAAGTATAATATTTTAGCTAAATCCCAATTTGGTTTTGTTAAGGGTACATCAACAGAGCATGCCATTTATAGCTTCATGAATTCTGTTCTGGAAGGTCTCAACAGTCATGAAAATGTAATTGGTATTTTCTGTGATCTCTCCAAGGCCTTTGACTCAGTAGATCATTGTATCCTCCTACTAAAATAACATTTCTATGGCATATTAGGGGTCGCTAACAACCTTATAAAATCCTATCTCTTTAATAGAAGGCAATATGTTTCTATTTACTCTAAAATAGAACAGAAGAAAGGTTTTTCTACTCTGTCACCTCAGGAGTTCCGCAAGGGTCCACACACTTTACTGTTCCTCTTACACGTCAATGATCTTACACCTGGTATAAGTGCATGAAGTATAAGCATCCCAGAAGAAAAATTGCCCTTATAAATAGGATTGCCCTCACTTAATACAACAGCGTTAGTTCAATAACAGCAGAGAATTTATCAAATATTGGCATAAAATACACACTTCATCAACTCACAATAAAATATATTTACATGTCCAATAGGTGCTGAGTAAATAGTATAAGTATATCTTGTTTAGGTTACATATACAAAGGTTGTTGTAAATAAAAACTGATAGGGCACAATAACAAAACAATAATTATAAGATAAATACAAATAGTATGAATCCAGTACATATAAAAATACTAACATATTTCATACTATATATGCCGGCGTATAAGTCGACCCCTAAAATTTTGAGGTGAAATTCAGGTTTTATGTTCAGCGTATAAGTCGACCCAAAAAAATAAGGCATCACCACTACCCCAGCTCTATTAAGTGTAAAACTATGAAATCTATGAATGTACGACAGCTTAAGGAATATTTACCACGTAAGATTAAGAGGTTATATTAGAGAAATATTGGTAATATAGAGAGGTAATATCAAATCATGACATTGCTAAAACAACTTCCCTTAACTTCTGACGCTAAGTCGAATCATAACAATTATATAAACAAAAACAAACCTTGATGTGCTTATTGATCTTCATTTGTAAAAAGAAAACATCAAAATATATATTAAATTTTTGTAAAATAAAAATACTTGTGAAGCAATGAACATAACTTGTGAAGAATAAATATGCGTCAATTTTTTTTATTCAAACAAACATTTACTTTTATATTTTATTTATATAAAAAGAAATTTCTTTTAAAGATACGAAATGGTTTTAATTTAAATCTTTTATTATGAAAACATGTCTTAACATACCATACTTTCAGCCACAATTGTATTTTGTAATGAAATTCCTATTCTTCCACATTTGACATTCCAAGGGGTTAAATTTTATTTTCGGTGTATAATTCGAACCCTAATAGTTCTTGAGATATCTTTTTAGGCTTCAAAGGTCGACTTATATGCCGGCATATACAGTAATACAAACAAATAAGTATAGAGACGTGTAGGTTACAAATAAAATGTTTTTTGTAAATTATTAACCCATTGTGCACATAAACATAATAAACATGTGTAAATTAAACTCAAATGTTATAATATGAACAGAAATAAATTGAACATATAACTAAATTGAAATAATGTGCACATTATACAAAACGTAAATTGAATTCCATCAAATCGAAAAATAAAAATGTTCAATATCATTGTTAGTGAATAGCCAAGTTTTAAGGCTTCTTGAATATTTCATTATTGAAGCAGATTTCGTTGGGTAATTTTGAAAACATCCTTCGGCACTGCCAAATTTTCTGATTTCTCAATGTTTTGTATGCTATAAATGAGCAATGGGTAAACTAGGAATCCTATGAAATGGACTGTTTGCCCACCGTTAGTGTACATTCTTTCAGTACAAAGAACAACAATCTCAACAACCTATTAGTTGAATCATGATGTACACAAAAATATAAGAATAATATTTATGCAACTCACAAGACTATAAATGCATTAGGTTCCTTAATACACAATCAATAATAACGTTAGTCTACAAATCCTACTTAATGAGTACTATGGTTATTTTTACTCCAGGGTCACATTTAATTTATAATATTGGCAATGTGCCTCGCCCTGATGATTTAAATTTGGTGTATCTTTATCCTCAATGTTCAACAACTTTATGTTACTGTATTAAAATAGGAAGAATTAGCAATATAAGTTATTTACGTGTAACTTTGTATCAGTCTCTAAAATGGGATTACCTCTGTTACTTCTTATTTAAGGAATTGCCTATCAACATTTTATTTTCTTCGTAATTAATGTACTTTAGGTTTTAAAAAAGTTATATACCATGCATTAGCAGTCTAAGTTAAATCATGGCATGGAATTTTGGGGAGCAGCTTACAACAATACGCTACAGCCTATAATTATTTTGCTGAAAAGAATTATCAGATGTATTTGTTTAAAAAATAATCATGAACATTCTTTCCCTTTATTGTTATCCTTGAGTCATTTGTTTTTATTTAAGGTGTTAAAATTGCTGACTCTAAATTTAATTTAAGAAAAATAAATGTTTTTTTTATTAAGTCAATTTTTACTTTTTTTCAAGAAATGTTTTGTTTACTTAGGACCAAACATTTTTAACTTGTTACAAAATGATATAAAAAGTGCAAAATGCACAAAAACATTTTTTAGACTGGCTAAGTTTTGGTTTTTGAATGAGGGAATTCCAAGTCTTTCTTAAGTTTCAGTAGTTTCTTTTCTTAAATTTTATTATACATGTTTCTTTTATGTTCACATCATTTTTTTGTATTTTAATACGTCAAATTATGAATGATGTGCTATCAGTTAATGCTCTTTTTGTTTGCAATGCATGAATGTACTCTTATTGTATGATGATTGCCTCCACACAGGTATCTTTTGTGGCAACTTAATGCTTTCTAAGCATTTTTTGTCAAATTTGATTTAATTTTGAAAGCAATAAACTAAATTAACTAAACTAAACATATAAAATCACAACGTGGGGTCCCTCAACCAGGCTGATTGAAATTTTAAGAATTCAGAAGAAGATCATAAGAAGAATAGCAAATGCCCCTCGCAGAGTGTCCTGCAATCCAATATTTCAAAATTTTAACTGTACCATCTATATATATATCTTTAATATCCTATTGTTTGTTAAAAGAAACATAAACAATCACCAATTAAATGAGTCCTTTCATCACACAAAAAGGAAAATAGATCTACATTTACCAAGATCTCTCAATAAATTCAATGTAAGAGCCCCAAAAGTTATAAACATGATAATATGCAATAAACTAACATCCAAAATTAAGGAGATTAGTAATTTAAAGACATCAAAGTATACCGTTCACAATTATTCAAAACTTGAAATATGTTTTCATTCAGTACAGGAATACTCAGAGGGATTTAGAATACGATTTTTACCTTGACTTACCCTATACATACTTGTATTGTCTTTTGTCTGCATTGCATTTTTTGTCAAAATATGGAATATATTATTTTTATATTTGAAAAAATATTTTATCTGTAATGTCCAAATGGGCTACTTTTTCCATCATATTGATCAGGACAAAACAACCCACCCTATTGCCTACCCATCATCCATAACATTTCTGTACATTTGGTGTTTTTTGAGTAATTTTGGGGAACTAAGGAACCATTTCCTCTGATTCAAACACACTAAATCATTAATAAAAAGCATCATACAAGCATATATGTAATTTTATGCCATATAATCTTTCCAGAAGCATCATGAGACCATCAGGATAAAATTTTGCTTTTTTTCTAAACAATTTAAAATTTAGACTAAAAAGCATAACCTGAAGATGAAATCCTATCCAGTTGTAATTCTTAATGGGCTATAAGAACCGCAAACTTTAAGCGCTAGTCGCAGACAGATTTAGAAAAAAAAGTTTTTCAATCCTCCCTACTGTTAAGCATAGCTTCGGGAAAATGTAATGGCCTCCTGCTAAAGCTGACAATTTAATATAAAGCCTTTATTAGCGAAATCAGCGGAGAGCAGATAGAATAGCGGAAACTAGCAGATTACACTTTGTCAGTCAATTCCCAAACCACTGTCTTAACTTTTATACAACCCACATCTATTATATATAATTCCTTTTCCAGATTCATTCATATAGATAGATAGGATACTAATTCACAGGCTAAACCTTAAGCGTCATTGACTTGAAATTTTAACCACATATTGGCCATAACGTGAAACCCCCAGAAAAAAGGTGACTTTGAACCTCAGTGTTACGGGTTCGATGCCTGAAGGCCCCAAAGTCACGATTTTCTCCATAAAGACACATTTCGGTGATTTTCAAAATTTTTTTGAGGCACTTCTCGGAAAATTAGACAGTTTAAATTCTAGAGTTTGCTAGAATCCGTGAGTATCCATCAAAAACCATAAATACATCTGCGAGGATTATCCTTGGTTCAACGCTAGGTCAGGGCAAATATCTCCTGTTTAAAATGAATTGTGGCGATTTTGAAAATCTTTTTGAATCACTTCCTGAGAAGATGGAAACTTAAAACTCGGCATGTAAATAGACATCATAAATAAATTCTGTGTATGCTTTTTACCATTTTAGTGATGGTTCGATCCTGGTGAGTTATTTACAATCCTCAATCCATTTCTTATGGAGATAACGGAAACCAATTTTCGGTACTTCCCGTTATGATATCGACTTCAAACTTTGCATTAAATAAGATCAAGTCCTAACAAGACGTTATATGTATTCACAGCTGCCAATAGGTCCAGGGTTTGACACCAGGCATCTCTATGATTAGTAACTGATACAATTTTTAAGATTTTTTTTAACCCCTTCCCAATAACATACAAAACTTAAAACTTGACATGTGAATAAAGATCACAGATATATTTCATTTGTGGTGTTTTAGGTTTCCCTGATCGTCCTTGGTTCAATCGCAGAGAGCCATTTACATTACCGCATGTATTTCAGATGGGGATAATGGAGACTTAATTTTGGACCTTCTCAGTATGATATCAACCTAAAAATTTGAATCAAATAAGTTATATTTCTATCAGAGCGTAATATTTATTCACATCTTCCAACAGATTCTGGGTTTGACACCAGGCATCTCTACTATTTAAAAACGTATGGCGGGAATTTATAATTATTTAAGATCCGGTTTCAAAAAGTATTTAAGCTACATCCCGATAGGATAGGGAATACAGTCATAGGGGTCATGGGAAACATGCTCTTCTTTCTTTACATCTATGAAACTGACACCAAATGTGTGTGAGTTTTTTGCCAGGTGGATGCAAATTTCTCTTATTTAAAATACACTGCATTGATTTTCAAGAATATTTTCAATCCCTTTTTTTTCCTTTGAGGACCTTATCGAATTGATGTAGACTTGAGATTTGTAATATCAATATGCACACAAAATGCAAGCAACTTTTACTCGTATATAGATAGTCATAACAATATGACAGCTTCTGTAACTGGTGCTGTAGATGGGACCTGTTTCCCAATCCTTCCAAGTGCAAAATCATATCCTTTGGCCAAAAGAAAAATCTACATCATCATTTGAGAAGTTTAAAGTCTACAAAAGCTGTCTTTCCTCCTCTTGCTTACGGAGAGTCAGATAAAGCAAGAAAGGAACGCCTCACTATTGTTGTACCCAAAGCGTTATTCTCACACAATCAATCAGCAAAGGGCTTGTTCCTATCACAGCCATAGGAATTCTGAGAAAAGGGAGTCTTATAGCTTGTGAAGCAGTAAATAGAGGGCTAAGGAATGGAAGAGGAAATCATTTAAATCAAAATTGACTCTTAGAACAACCAACATTTATTTCAACTCCTTTCCATCCATTTACCATCCAATACATTCATAAAATACACATCACAATTTTTTTTTCACATTAAAACAGTGCACCATCACAGTCAAGAAGGTAGAAAATAGTATTCTAGGAAATAGTACAGAAAAGAATCAGACATAGAATGAAACCTGTTGATCAGACAACCAATTAGGATAGTCTCAATACATATAAAAATACAAACATTTATTCAATTCTCAGTAGTGTAGAAAGATAGTTTTTCTCATATCCTAAATGTGCTCTCTTATGTAGTAACAATTGAAGTTCAAAACAGGTTGAATATATGTAAATGCGCCATTGATGCAAGATTTATTGTACTGATATGGAACACTGTTTATTAAAACAAACCATAGAAAAGTTATTACTTTCTGCCACTATTTATCTGGTAAGTCATCCACCAATTCTACACCTTTCAAAAGTTGTCTGAAAATACTTAACATAATGACTTGACCGATTAAATTAATATCATGACAAATAAGATTGCAATTTCATATGACAGAATCCCTTATATAAACAATAATCATTTGAAGAAGTTTATAAAAATCAAATAAGAAAACTACCTAACCCAAAGATCCCTTCGGCAAAATGCTGATGACTGATTTCTCAGTTATTTGAGTAATAACTGGATAATGGAACTGTATTGAATTAGGCCGGGTGGCCACCGAATGCAAAGCGGCGCTGCATTGAGCGGGACAGAGTGACACGGAGCAAAGCTCAGCTAAGTTTAGTCTCCGAGGGTCTATTTATTTATTTAGCTAATAGTTTTCAACAACACTCGAGTACACTATTCATTTTGTAGTGACAGAACTGATAGTGTAAATAGTTCTTAGTTTAATATTAGTACTTAGATAAATTATTCCATAAACAGCATCACAAAACTTAATCACTTTACTCACATAAGCATGGCAATTAAATTTTTCTTCACTCTTCATCCAACGTCTAACTTTTGCTGACCGGTAAATATCTCAGAGAGGAGCACAAGCCATTTTTTAAACCTCCTTCAAATAGTCGTATTTTTATTCTTTTTAATGGTGCATATATGAATATCCTACCATTAATGGTTTTAACGCTATGGTTTTTAAGCTGGTATTCCTCTGAGATCATTAACCACCAATGATGTCACAGCATCAGTTTTCTTATTTTCAAAACCTGATCTGCATTCAATGATTAAATTGACAAAAAAATTTTCTTGGCTGTAGTGAACCTTATCGACGACATTTTCACAATGATTGCGTTCCGCGAAGACAAGTGAATATCTTAAATTGGGACTTAATTGAAGTGTAACCACATTGTAAGTAATTAAATTAGTGGTGGTCCAACCACAATTATCATAGATTGATTGAAAGTGATCACTTTTTGTGAAATAAAATCGGTCATCAATAATTACATTAATGTTTCCGAAAGAATGCTGTAATTGGGAATTAATCACACCTTTCAGGCTTGTAAACAGGAATCCTTCATATACTGATATCAATTCAGATATTGCCAAGGAAAGAAGCAAGAGGCTACCCCCTCCACCTCTATTGTGTCAAAGGCAGTGGAGGGGGAAGCTGACTTTGCTTCAGCACGAACCACGGTCGTTCGGAAGATGAGCCTAAAGAAGCTGAGTGATGCCACAATTCTCAGCTCAACTCGGCTTTGTATCTGGTGGCTGCAGCTGCATTCAAAAGTATAGTTTCTATTGTGAAAGCGTAATCCACTTGGCGTGACTTCACTCAACTTAGCTTCGCTTTGCATTTGGTAGATACCTGGCTAGAGTCACTTAAATAATAACTTGTTTGCATGTTAACAATGGAATTGCCAAAGTAACAGAATTAAAAAAATTGCAATTATATACATTGAACCATGAATCAAATTTAGAGATTAAATAGGAAATTACTGATGATGTTTTTGAATTAACCACAACTTTTGAAACAACATACCTAGGAAAAATGCAATTCCACTACATAATACAATTAAGTAGGAATTAAATATAAAATATTTTTAAGAAAGAAAAAATCTCACTGATATATCATAAAAAAATATTTTTTTCCTTGCGATGTAACTCTCCATACGATAGGATATATTATATAGATGATATAATTTCTCTATAAATTGTTTATTTGCATAGATTCTTTCAGTGGACGACTTACAAGGAGAGGTCATGAGATTGATGTTCGGGATTTCGATGAGACCTATTACATATTGAAGTAGACATAGCGAAAGTAAAAAGTGAGATAGGTTTTATCTGCATAGGCCTTGGTTCCTGAGAAAATTGACAATAAAAATATCGTTTCTTGTTTATTATCCTACGTAGGTATGCTTCCCTGCATAGCAGTATATGCGCCCATTACCAGCTGTGAATGAATGGAAAGCATACAGGTGAGCTAAATGGGAATTCATAGAAAGAAAACATTCAGATTGAAGACCTTCAGGACATTTTGACCAGAGAAAGCCAAACACTGACATCAGAAAACCACCCACTATTTCTAGGCCTACAGCTGCTTCCAAAGGCAGACAAGTGAACAGGTATACATCTCATAAAGAGGTGTCTAAGTTAATGATAACTTCTACTGGTCTATCTAAACATCCACACAACTTTATGCATCAATAACTTCTCAGAGCCCAAAACATAGGCCTTCCATAGTTAAACAATCACCACAATGGTAAAAGAATTGGTTTCTATACACATTTACATAAATATATTTGTAAACATATGAATATATATCTATGCATGTGATAAATTGATATTGATCACATCTATATCTAACTTCAAGTACTATGCTTCATAAATTCTCTGCAACTTTGACAGTGTTTCTATAGAAACAATGATCAACTACTAAAGTGTTCACATCACAATAGTTGTTTTTTCAAAACCCCCTTCCGATTATATCCCTGCTACTGATAGATTATCCTATCACAATCTTGGATTTTTCACTGCTTATAAACACTTCTAATTTACCTATTGTTAGGGACATGCAAAAGGTGGGGTTATTTTGTAGCCAAAAGTGGTGATATTTTTTTACTAAAGTGGTGTTATTTTACCATGAAATCGATGTTATTTTAACGACAAAATAATTGATGTTGATTGAGTGCCATGCTTTTAATAGGCCCACCCATTGCCCTGACTTTTGGATGCTATTGACTAGGGATAATTTAATAATAAACATGGAGTATTGACTAAATTCACATTATATATATTTTATTCTTCACATATTCAACTTATATAAAGAGACAAATTACGTCTGTAGTTTCAAATGAAACAATTGTCATCGTGGTCAAATTGTCTTCTTTTAGATTTGTTCTCCTATCTGATAAGACTGTGCTATAGCAGGAAAGAAATCTTTCTGAGTCCACATTTGCTCAGGGGGTCCAAATTGCTTCCAGGCACTTAAATGCAAACAATGTCTCAGACAATTTGAGCACCTGCATTACCTTAATTATATCCACTGAACCCTGGGAATTTTACTTTTGTAGTAATTGCTGTAATTCTCCAAACCCCAACATCAACTTCTCTGTCTCCATTGACTCAAGGCCATGAACTTTTTTAAATTTTGCAATTAAGTCGGGGCTCACCTCTGTTGTCAGAACTTCTTGGGGATCAAAAACTGAGATATTTTCAAATATTTTTCTGCTTGGGTCTTCACCATAAGAGAACTAAGTTTGGTTGATGCCTTTAAAGCCGTCTGCATTAGTATTGACTTTACAGCAGCTGCTTTACATGTTGTCATGCTTTGTAAGTTATTAGTGGTTTTATCAAAAAAAATACCCTTCTTAATCTTCTGGAGACTCATTTTAACTTCCTTAACTCTCTAAGTAATGTGTGAATATATAGTATCATTTTTTGAAGTACAAAAATATCCTATACCAGAATTATGAATTGCTTCCATTTCTTCAGAGTTACAAAAGTCAACAATGCGTCAAAAATAATCTGCTAAATAAAAAACCCTAAGAAACCAGGAGTTCCATCTGCTGACAACAGGAATAGGGAATAATGCTAAACTCTTTTCATTTCTGTCCTGAAGAAATTTTAAGTGTAAATGTTATCTTTTTCTTGTGCGTAGAAATAAAATTTTGGTCATCAGTACTACTCTATTAAGGTCAGCCATCTGATGGATCCAAATATTTCCCACAAGATTTAATTTGTGAGCCCAGCGTTTTATGTGGATTAACTCCTCACCAATAATCAATTTCAAGCCTTCAACACACGTTTTTATATATTTAGCTGAGTTTGCTATAACACTTTTAACATCTGAGTATTGCACATTATAAATCCTCAGGTATTGTATAGGTAAAGTATTGCCATAATACACTTGCATCAGTGCTTTCAAGAAAGTGGAAACCACCAACGTAAAGCAATGGCTGTTAATTGAAATCTTTAAATGTCCTAAACAGTACCACAAATACACATATTTCTTTTTTGTCCGTGGTTTCATCACAAAAAACATCAATGGGCATCCTTGAACAGCAACTTTAACTTCTTCGATTCGGTCCTTGGCCAGGTCATTAACATATTTTCTCGAAGTGTTCGAGCATGGGGTAGGTCCCCAGCCCCTGGGTTTAATCGTAGATATAAAATGAAAGGAGAATGAATCCTAATGCATAAAACAAAGAAGTTGCAGAATTCATAAAATTTGATCAATATTTATGGGAACCTATTACGTTCGCATGCATTATGGAATAGCTAGGTGTATGAAAAACATAAAATGTTCACTTATTAATGCATACTAGACCATGGTCTAGTAGAGCTACTAAAATACATAATTTAATACTAACCTTCTACATATTTGTTTAACCATCTTCTATGTTTGGATCGTCCACCTTCTCAAGCGGAATGTTGGCTTTTACGAAGGCCTCTGTTGTGTCTTTTGCAAATTCATAGAAGGCATCTCTCTTCTTGGTCGTTAGGAGCAATTTTGTAATTGATTCCTGCCGAATAGTTCTACTTCTACTTGCAGAAATTTGTTTCTACGCTAGACTTTTGTCTTTCACTTGCAATAGGTATGCTTCGTGCAGCTGTTCTTCCTTTCCCACGAAATAGTTGCATTGCAAAAACGACAAAATATTCTTTTGTCATCAGCACAATATAATCCGTGGTCCCGAAATTCTGCTTCGCGTTGTTTTGCAGTCACTGCCCCCTTCGGCATTATACTTTTTTTAATACATCGAATCGAAATAAAGTCACGATGCCCATTCCTCAAACGTAAGTAAGCTGCTTTTAACCCACTTTACTTTTCGAGCCTTCCCGGGATTAAAATGGGAGCGCCGGTAGTCGCGATACGAAATACGTAATGGCATTTCGGCTACTTAGTAGACATCGCGTGAACGTGGTGTAGACATCCTCTTGACGAACAATTCGTCTCTTTTCCTCGAATGTGTTACTTTGAGGACATCGAGAAGGCACCTTTATTTTAACTAGTTCCCGAAAATTTTTTCATCGCGTTTGATGCTTTTCGACAAGAAAAGCATTTTTTTAAAACTCTCTTGCGCGTATTATTTTCGTATAATATCAGTATAAACTCAGTAAAAAGTTTATACTAATGGTGAAAACATTACGCAGTGATTTCTCGCTGACGACTCATTCACGATCGTCGATTCCTATGGTGCAGTACTGTTATTCTACCTTATATTATTGAAAATTAGCTAAGAAAGCTATCCAAATCCACAGTTTATCGGGACAATAAACATACGCCTTGGAAAAAATTTCGTGGGAGAAGCATGAGCAGAAGAAAAAAATATGAAAATATTTGAATCGGTGAAATTCGCGATTAACACGAAACTCGCGTATTCGCGGGAAAACCACAAAATTCGCGTTATCGCATTTGCGACTTTTGCATGTCCCTAGGAATCAGTAGGTTAAACGTTTCTGAATATTTATGTAGTTTCCAATATTTATAACAGTTAATTAGCTCTGTAAGTGGAGAAGAAGACCTACACTTTACAATTTACAAGCTGATTTCCGGCTACGGCACAATTCTCCTCTAAAGAAGTCTCGAGTGTAAGCCGAGGGGAACTTTTTCAGCATAAACATTGTGCTGAAAAACTCGACTTATACACGAGTGTATACGGTAATTACAATCTTAAATTATCCCTTGTAAACTAAGCTCGTACCTCTCATTAATGACAATTCCTTTATTTATCTTCAATCAGTAATAATCAAATTCATTCCTATTCATTACCGGGCCATGCGATTGAACAGGACACTTTCAAAGAAAAGATATCATTACACATCAGAGAAACAAACTACATTTTCTCTTTACCGTTTTCTGTCTCATTTATATTCACAAAAACCAACAGTCACGAATTCAAACGTCAATCACAACCACGAAAAATAAAGGGAGTTGGTTTGTTAGACATAAAAGTAACATTTTATTAGATGAAGATAGCAAAATATCAACCAGGGAATTCCCGTAAAATACGCGCCGAGGAAATTTTACATTGCCATTATACGAATAAACACAGAGCGGCGAATGTAATCCTCCCTTTTCCTTCAAATAATTCCGAGCTTGAAAAAAATATAAACTCATCCAAAACACGAATATCCAGTCTCTTATTAACCTCGCAATTCCCAGAAAAAATGCACATCCGACCCAGCGCTAAAATCGGCCCTTGCGATAAGAGAGAAAGGCAAAACATCTATTATATATAGATGCTTCTCCGGATTAATTCATATATATAGGGATATAGATAGATAGATAGGATACTAATTCACAGCCTAAACCGCAAGCGTCATTGATTTGAAATTTTTTCAACGCATTGGCCATAACCCGTAACCGCCAGAAAAATTACGATTTTGAACGTCAATGTCATGGGTTCGATTCCAGAGGGCCCCAAAATCCCGATTTTTTCCATTTAAATGCATTGCATTTATTTTCGGGAATTAAAAAAAAAATACTTCCCGGATAGGTAGAGAATGGAAACTCTAGGGGCCTACATTTATGGTCATGATCTATCAAAAACCTAAATGACACTCACGAAAAATATCCTGGGTTCGATGCTAGGACGATGCAATTATCTGCCCTTTAAAATACATGGGAGTAGTTTTTCATTATTTTTTTGATGCACTTATAGAAATGATAGGAAGTTCGTGCTTAGCTGTAAGATGAATGGTAAGAATTGCCTTAAGAAAAATATTTAGATAAGTCCGTAGTATTCCTGGGTTCGATGCCAGAGCACAATAACTTTTCTCTCATAAGGAATATAAGGGAAAAGTAGGACGTCGTTTGAGGCAGTTGCAAGCTATATTTCTGCTTGAATTTTCACACATAGTTAGAAATTGTAATCTTATATTGTGTTGCATAGTAAGTTTAACCAGAAAGGCCCTGGTTCGATTCCGGGTGGTAAGTATATCCCCCATATAATACATTAGGGTAACTTTTCATAATTTTTTTATACATTTATCGATATGATGGGAAGTTCTTGCTTACATAGAAGATGTATATTAAGATTTGCTTTATGAAAAATAATTAGATAAGACCATGCTGTTCCTGGGTTCGATGCCAGAGCACATTACAAATCCTCTCATAAGGAATATATGGGAAAAGTAGGACTTAGTTTGAGGCAGTTGCAGCCAATGTTTCTGCATGAGTTTTCACACATAGTGACAGACGGTAATCCTTTGTTGTGCTGCATAGTAATTATCACCAGGAAGACCTCGGTTCGATGCCGGACAGAGAAATTGCAGCAAATTTTATGAATGTTTTCAATCCTTTTTTTTTCTTTGGAGGACTCTCTCGATATGATGCCGACTTGAAATTAGTGTTGTCGATCTGCTCGCAGTATGCAAGCTACATTTTACTCGTTTAATAAAAACGCTTCCAGATATTCCTATGACTACGCCCCCAAAAGACACGAGACCCATAATCCTGAATCCCGAGCGGAAAAAGAGAATGCGAAAAAGCGAGATGGATCCAGTTTTCAATTCGAAGCAAAAGGGATATCGCAACGGTGACGTCATTTCCGCTACGTAATGGATTCCATTGGAATCGGAGGAAAAATTGGGAAAAATGAGCGATTTAAAATTCAGAGCCGCGGAAAAGGAAGATGGTCAAGAAAGCGTTCTATTTAAGTACGTCGTAATATACGGAGGCGGGAGCAATGCAAGATGTCCGTACAGTTGGACAAAGGGAATTAATAAACCCCGTTACACCGGAATCATGCAGAAGAGCTTCTTGCGACCTCAGTTGCAATTTAAAAAGAACGTCTCACTTATTCGATTATCTTTATGGCTAAGCCATTCATGAGGGAGATTAACAAAGCTAAGATTTGCGACTGCTTCACCTCCTTCGGAGAAAGAATAGCTGCGGATTATCTATCGTAAATTGCTACATATGAGGGAAGTTATTGTTCTTATTTTGGAAAGATCTGGTTTAGATCTTCGAAAAGAGTACAAATTCGACTATGTTTACTCGTGTTTTAAGCAACAGGGGCCAAAAAAAACAAACATTTCTTAGTTTCGGAATTTCTTCGTAAATTACTAGAGGAATTAAAATTTTTGTCCTATGTTTGGAAATATCTCGTAAGGATCTTCAAAAGGATTCATAATTTGACAAAGGTTTATCGTTGTATAAGCGAAATAGTTCCAAATAACTGAAAATTCTGGACAATTTGCCTTGGTTTTCGCCGATTTCATCCTGAATTGCTGAAATAAATGATCTTTTACTTCAACATTTGCAAATATCTCGAGGATACCATCACGAAAAGTCACAATTTCTGCTAGGTTATATCCAATTTTAAGAAAAATAGAGCCAAAAAATAAATATTTCTGCAAATATATGCCAAAATTTTCGCCGATTTCTTCGTAAATTTACGACGAAATTTAATATTTTGTTCAATAATTAGAAATATTACGTTGCAGTCCTTAAAACGAGTCTAAGTTCGACTACGTTTACTCGAATATTATGCAACAATGAGTAAAAAAATCGTTTTTCCTGTGTGCACTCCCTTATGTGCAAAGTACCTTTTTATCCCTTCCCTTGTTTTTTTTAGAAATTTGGAAAGCTCTCGTTGCGAATTTGAAATCAAGTACGAATTCGACTAGGTTTACATTAATGTTAACCAAAATGATGCCAATAAATGAACATGTTACAAAAATTAATGGTTTTCCCATTTACTTAGTGAATTGCAAGCATAAATGAAACTTTTGTTCAATATTCGGGATGATCTAGCTGAGATTTTGAAAACGAATCACAATTCGTGTAGGCATACATGTATTTTAACCGAAACCGTGCCAAAACATTGAAGATTTTATGTGAACAATCATTCGTGAGCGAATGTTGTTCTTTTATCGTTTAACATTGTCATAGCAACGTGTTTTATAAGTTAGTTCCTTTCGTATGAGAGATTTTCGCTGTTATGCTAATCTTTTAACATCTGACTTTTCATTAAACATCTATAATATAAAATAGAGAGTGGATGTATTTGTATATTCGCTAAAAACTCGAGAACCGAGTGTCACAAATCTTTGAAATTTTCTACATTATTTAAAGTCGACCCCGCGCAGAGAAAAGGCTACTTCTTATTTACTTTAAGTCCACGGTTCGAACCCAGGCTGGTCAAAACCTTTTCATATGAAATACACGTAAAATTCATCATCTTCGTTGCGGGGCTCATTTCTTTTGCAAACTTAAATTAGAAATGATAGTCTTAGGAAGTCGAATCAAGTACCAAAAGAAGGAGAATAGAATAAGGATATACCGCCATTTAGCGACACCTTACGGTCAAAGTTAGAGGAAAAGCACTGTTGACGGTCATGGAAGATTTTTCACGTTTTAATGCTTGAAATGTATGTCGACAAGAACACGGAGATTGGTAAGAATTTTTAATTACATGGAGCATTAACACATCTACACTAGAACAAAATTTTCTATTTTCATAGATTTATAAAATATATGTAAACTTTCTCTTTCCTCCTCCGCCCTTCCCTTTGTTTCCTTGAGAAGGAGGGAATAAATGGTACCGATTAACCGTTATGTAGACGAAAACATTAAAATGCCTCTAACGTAAAAATTATATCATACTAAATAATACGTAATTCTCGATTTGGCGTTGATTCAGTCGTTCGAAAGGGACGAAGAGCGGTGTCGCCGGGAAAGCGCCATCAGCTCCATCTGGTGAATTTCGCTGTAGTTATAATCTGCCCCCTCTCTCTCCGAATGGCGAAATATTTATAGGCCGCACTTCGTGAAGTAGTCACAGTCAGCAAGAGAACGATCAGACAGTAGGAAGTATCGGTACCGGTACACCGAAGTCTTTCGTTTTAACTGCAAAGTTACTTGCCACTTGTAAGATAAATCAGATTTCTGTAAATATTGCGTTGAATTCGTCGACATTGACTTGCGTGGATTTTCCTCCCGAGGAAAGTATTTTGGCAGTTCCGGCGTTGAGATCGACCGAGTTTGCTTTTTAAGGTGAGTCTGGACTTGCTTTCGTTTTAGATATTGCTGAAACAAGACTATTTTTACCTTTTCTGGTGAACAATATTGTCTTGTTGAATGTATCCATTTTTGTGAGTGTTTTATGTTAAATTACGAGTCGGTTGGATCGCAGATGCTCTGCTATTCGTGAATAGATACTTAAGTGGCTCGTACCCAACCGCTTACGCATTGAAATGAGATAGTTGAGCTGTTGAAAACGTATTTTCGAATTCATGTGCAGTAATTTTTCCAGGTTTTTGGCTTGTGCCTTCTTTTTAACTCTATAAGCAATTATAGATATAAACATATCTATTATTTAAAGACGTTTCTCCGGATATACCAATATACAGGGGATCAAAATTCTAACCATGTTCCACAAGTATCACTGACTTGAAATTTTTACGACGTACTGGCCATTACGTGTAACCGCCGTAACGAAAAAAACAGTGATTTTGAGCCTCAGTGTCATGGGTTCGATTCCATAAGTCCCCAAAATCAGGATTTTTCCATAAATATACATTTCGGGGATTTTAGAAAATTTTTTGAGGCTTTTTTCGGTAAAGCAGAGAGTTGAAATTCTAGGGATCGGTAGAAGTCGTGCATATCCGACGGAAACTTCAAAGACGTTAGCTATCCTTGGTTCGACGCTAGGTCAAGGCAAATATTCTCCAACTTAAAATGCATTTCGGCAATTTTGAAGAATTTTTTAAAATCCCTTTCCGTTAACATGGAAACTTGAAACTCGGTATGTAGATAGACATCATAAATATATTTTATGTATGTACGCTGTTTAACGTTCCGCTAATGGTCCTTGGTTCGATACCGGTGAGTTATTTACATTCCTCAATGCATTTCTTATGGTGATAAAGGATATTAATTTTAGGTACTTCCAAGCATGATATCGACTTCAAACTTTTCATTAAATTAGATCAGGTCCTAACAAGTTATGTGCAATCACAGCTGCCAATAAGTCCAGGGTTCGACACCAGGCGTCTCTAAAATTAGAAATTGCTAAGATTTTTAAGATTTTTTTTTGAACTTCTTCCCAATGATATAGAAACTTGTAAGTTGGCATGTGAATAAAGATCATATGTAATTTTCATATTCGCTGTTCAACGTACCCCTGATAGTCCTTGGTTCGAACCCAGAGAGCCAGCAATGCCAGCAAGTTCCGCCCCTCCTTGCACATATTCAACATTACGTCACTCCGTTGCCAACGCCCTTCCTCCGGATATGTTGATGTGTAGAATATGCGCAAGGAGGGGCACAGGAACCGAGACTAAACAATCCGAGAACACCGTTGCCACGTCGTGCAGCCGAACGAAAGAACGCAAAAAGCGATTCAGAACATTTTACATTTTTCATTCAAATCGGGAAACAGCAACGCACCGACGACATTACACAAAATAATGATTTTCCTACACACCCTTCAACAAGAACTCAGCTAATGGAAGACATCAATAGTACAACCAACGCCCACTAATAATTCTTAGTTGGAACTGACCAGAATCACTCTTATTATAAACGCATGAAGTGTATAAAAGAAAATGCAATTTTCTCTACTGACTCTACTAGCATTTAGGGAGTTCAACATATAAAGTACCTGGGAATATACCTCAATGAAAACTGTAATTGGATATGTCATTTAATAGTTTATACGCTTAACTAATTACATCTATTAGAAAATGTTATATGTTAAGATACTTGTGTCCATTTTCTGTTTTAAGAAACGACAATTGCGCTTTGGTACATTCACGTCTTCAGTACGGGATTCTTTGCTGGGGAGGAGTCCAATATCAAGCCTCTAATACTGCTTCAGAAAAAGTTCATTAGAGTTATTTTAAGAGCAACTTACAGAGAACATTCCTTCCCATTATTTGTTAAAGCCAAACTGTTACGTCTAAGACATGTATTTGTTTATAAGATGCCAAGATTATTATTCAATCGTGGAAAAGGGTAAACCAGAATCGTATAATTTGAGATCATGTTACGCTGTAATCTTAAAACCTAATATAGAATTATTTAGACAATCGTATACACATTTAAGTGCTATAATTTATTATTCTTTGCCTAAGTGTATCACTCCTGTTAAAAGTAAAATCAAACCATTGGCTGCTGCAACATGAAGATGTTGATTTTTAATTACGTAAGATCAAATAAATGCTTTCATTTAATGTTTTTCTTTTTAGTTAACTATTTTTGAATTTATTGTACCTCTGTCATGTCATAGTTTAATTATGCATGAATTTAACAAATACCGTGTTTTTCTGGTTTTTCTAACCGAACAGTCGGTAACCCTAAAAGTAATAGTTCTTAAATTCAGGGCACCTAACTGTATGTATCACACCAGGGATATGCATCTTTTTATCACAGAGAAGGAATAAATTATCATTATTATTATTAATTGCAACAGCATACACAAAAAGCAAGACGAGTTACACAACTTCACACGACGTCGACATTTTCTGCCAGCAAGAAACATTTATCGAAGACAGAAACAAATTTAGACTCCCGCAACACACTTATTCACCGCATCGAGCGCCAGGGCAAATAGGGAGGAGGCATAGGAATCAAATATATATTCCACTAAACATTGATCCGCAAGATGACATTAAGTACAAATATCCCAACTATTCAATTCAATTACCCAATGCTACGACCGCAAAATACAAAGACTTCGTCAACACTCTCTCTCCATGAATTATTATCGGGCTATCTACCCATCGTCACCGACATCGCCTGTAGCGAACACCCTCAGACAGCACCAATAACGTTGTACACCAACCACGATTTATTCATCAGAAGGACAGCGGAAATGCGAAATAAAATTTCAACACGTGACACGCCGAGACAGACCACGCTGTGACGTCATCCCTTCCTCGTCGCCTCGCAAGCGGAGGAAAATAACATGCACCGGACGACACCAAAGCGATAATCAACCACAGAAATAAATAGTAAGCTGCAACTTTCAAATTCCTTTTGTGGTCTTCCGGTTCTTCCACTCGACCCAGGATCGGAAACAGTATACTATATACAATATCTATATAGTATTCTACTGCTTATATATTGCCTATACAATCTTTGGCAACATCAGGAAACTGTATGTAATTATCTAACCACAATGAATTCGTATTTAGGATGCGTTCCATGTGTCCACACGACATCGACAATTTTTGTTGAATGTTTTGGCTGACACTCCTGATTATATCTTAAAACTTATTAAACTGTCTTCTAGAAGAGACGGGGCACCAAATTCTTGTAATATAAAATTCAATAAAACCCCCGTTTTTAATTCTTGTAGTATGTAATTCAATAAAGCCCCCGTTCTTAATTCTTGTAATATAAAATTCAATAAAACCCCCGTTTTTAATTCTTGTAGTATGTAATTCAATAAAGCCCCCGTTCTTAATTCTTGTAATATAAAATTCAATAAAACCCCCGTTTTTAATTCTTGTAGTATGTAATTCAATAAAGCCCCCGTTCTTAATTCTTGTAATATAAAATTCAATAAAACCCCCGTTTTTAATTCTTGTAGTATGTAATTCAATAAAGCCCCCGTTCTTAATTCTTGTAATATAAAATTCAATAAAACCCCCGTTTTTAATTCTTGTAGTATGTAATTCAATAAAGCCCCCGTTCTTAATTCTTGTAATATAAAATTCAATAAAACCCCCGTTTTTAATTCTTGTAGTATGTAATTCAATAAAGCCCCCGTTCTTAATTCTTTGGCGTCAGCCAAACAAACGTCGAAGAAATATCGGCTTGAAATTTTGAGTAGTGATCTGTAATTAAGGAATACATATATGAATAAATGCGCAAGCAAATTTCAGTCTTTTCTATAGTTTACAAGTCATTCTTCCAGGAAAACACCATTTCACATTGGTATAATGAGTTATAATAAACTAAAACTCAAGTTCAAAGTGACTCATACGTTTTTCTCACTCGGAAAAAACGACGATCAATTCTAATGATGCTCGTGATTAAATTAAAACACATATTAAAGTCAATTATTATGTAATTTAACTATGGTACTTCTACAATAATAATAGCACAAAACAACCGCTACTAGTAAACAGAAACACAGCGTATTCAAGTAAACGAACGACTCGATCGCTTAGAACACTTGACATACTGAGTTCAGATGGTCCGACCTTTTTTTCTATTGGTTGGCGCGGTTTTTATGGAATATAAACCTTGGAACCAGTTAGTATGGTTCCTTCCCTTCATAACTATACAAAAATTTGACCTGCTTAGACTGGTAAGAAAATTTACTTTTGTCCCTCTAGATTACGAAAATATCACACTGTGCGACGCCGAAAAGAGCCAAAATACTTCCTACGGAGAGAAGTGGGATCCAAGTACAAATATCAAAACATAGCACGGAATAGAAAGTATTGAATCCAAAGCATTGAAAGAATATCATACCGGGAACAACCTAAAATGATATTCCATTATCGCCCATTGCAATAGATAAAGGAATGGAAATGGCGCACCGGCATCGAACCAAGAATCTATGGGGAAACCATAAAATTCTTATACGAAATATATATTTATGGTCTCTATTCACATGGCGGATCTTACGTTTGCATGTTATCGGAAAAGGGATTCAAGAAAAATCTTAAATATCGCCGCAGTGTATACAAATAGGAGTATTATGCACCCGCCTGTATCAAGTACACACCAGGCCAAAATTAACGCAGCACCTCCCTAGCGATCCTTACGGCTGGTGCTGCGTTAATTTTCACCAGGACTGTACATTTGGTGACAATTTCATAGATATGAATATAAAAGAGCGCGTTTTCAGGGATCTCTGTGATTTGGAATTCCCTATCCTAACGGGATGTAGCTTAAAACATTTTAGAAACTTTAGAAACTCGTATTTCGCAGGTCAATTCAGCTTTTTATTAATGCTTGCATTTTATTCCAGTGCCATCTCATCGTGGTGTGGACCTCGTGAAGTTGGAAGTGGTTGCAATGGACGCTGAGGAGTGTAAGATACTGCACAAGGCCATCAAGGATGGAGACGTCGACCTCGTGAGTCATCTGATAGAGAATCATGCAGCTGAGCAGTACTTCTTACATGAAGGAGACTCCGCTCTGTACCATGCATTTTCACAGGAGAAATATGAGATAGCCACACTTCTTATATCTAAAGGAGCGAAGATTCATGATTCCGAAATGGATGACTTATATGATCTGGAAATAGATCTAACTCGTGTAAACCACCTTCTTAAACATTATAACACAAAATCTGACAAATCTTGCGTCGATAAATTGATGTTCGTGAGCTGGTCTCGGCAGGGCTTAAACGGGCCGCATCGGAAAGCAGTTAGGACCATGTACAAGGATTTATTTGAATCCGAAATCATCAAATTGTTAATGATGGTCTTGGAGACTATAGCTTTCGATGTATTTTACGATTTCGAGTCCGAGGACGTAAATAGATTGCATCGTCTGGAGGTGGAAGAGATGGAAATCTATGGATTAACTCTGTCAAATTTGAAGGAAATCTATGTCGGAGCTAAGAACTTGGTGTCCGGTGACCCTGTAAAGAAGGCAAAGGTTTACGGTGTGGTGGCGGAGGAACTGTGTCACCTTGCTATGACGACTCTATTTGAAAATGGAGCGAAGCCATACAAAAAGGAGCAAACCAAGTTGTCAGAGGACTTCTGGAATATCATCACAGAAGTGAAATCATTAGCGGGTCGCTCCTGTCACTTAGAGTCGTCTATTAAAACTATTTTCACAGATTATGGGAAGAGGCAGTGGGAGTGTGAGCTAATAGCTCGTGTACCATATGTCATAGGCTTCTACGGCGAAGAAACTGGGAGAGGGATTCTAATGGAATCTTCCGAATTGTCCAGACTACTTTCCTTTTATGAAAAAAATGTCATTCCCAAGTGCAGAGAGTACACAGATCCAAGGTTTAACACGAAACCTCACCGGATAATGGAAGAATTAATGAAGAGTCATGATTTGATATCATCCAAAGAAAAGACAATATCACCACTAAAAGAAGAATTTTGTCCATTTAGTAAGTACTTGCAGGATTTCCCATCGTTCCCAGAGTATCCGGAACTGAAGAGAGAAGGGATTTTCGTGTTAACGACGAACTGCACAAAACTGTGCACCTTACAAATATTCCACGAATTAAAAGGGAAATACGGGGACCTCTTGAAGAAAAAAGTGCTCTTCTTCTCTAGGAATTGCATAGAAAGGGAAGGATATAAAATAGTGAATGCATTGAAAGGCAGTGTTTGGGATTATTTGATAATTGTGATGAATAAGAAGGCATTGAATCTTTGGAGTTTCAACTTTGATTACATAGATTACTTCAGTGAATTCCTAATCAATGGGATGAAAATAATAATGATTACAAGCTCCCAGTCCATTGATCAGAAATTTAACTTTGAAAAGGCTGTAAATTATAAATGGAATGACTTGACGGATGAATACAAATCCAACAAGGAAGTCATAACTTTTTTATTCAAAGGACAGGAGGAGTGTGTATATGTTAGAAAGGGAGATTATCCCGAGTATTTTAATGAGGATGAAATTATGCAAATAATCGGTGAAGTAATTGAAGTAGATGATGGCAAGGATCTATATTCACAGGGTTACGTTCCTGCGACTTATGTTGAGAGAGAATTTACGGCAACTACAGTGAATGGAGAATTTTTTGACAATATCCCTCGAGACACTAGTGTTTTCTTGTCCAGATTCAGTAAGAAGGATTTCGAGGAAGGCTCCATAAATGAAATTCAGGTGCAGTGGATGGAGAAATCAGATGATATAATGCAGCAATATAAATCAGTATATATCTATAGAGGTAATGATTTCACGACTTTTACGGATTTAGTAGGGAAAAACCCAAGAAAAACTACTATTTAGCTACACCACGAGAAGAAAGTGTTCTATCTCAAAAACTCAAATTCGACTAGCGATGAATTCAAAAGGCATACAAAAGAAGTCCCATTCTCTGAAAAGGAGATATTGGATTTCCTGAAAAGCAAAAGGATTCTCATAATATCTGATAACGCAGGGTGTGGCAAATCTACTGTCGTGTCCAATCTTATCAGTACTGTGAGGAAAAACAGGTCCGATTCATGGATATGGAGAATCGATTTCAATAAGTTTTCCAATAGTGAGAAGGATCCTCTCTCCTTGGCTAACCTCAATCCAAGCTGTAACGATGAAGAAGCCATTGATCACTTGTGCCAAATGCTAAGATTGAATGGTGGCTTTGAGAAACACCTTTTCAAGAAATTCAGCGATAGAGCAGGGCGCTGTTTCATATTTTTTGATGGTTATGACGAAATTCCATCAAAATACATGAACAGTGCTCTTAAAATCCTTTCCACTCTTAAGGAAAAGACTGAGGTTAAATTGATAGTAACGACCAGAAAGCATCATCAGGAAGAATTGGAGAAAACGTTGGATACATACTCGCATCGATTGGTGCCTCTATCAGAGGAATATCAAAAGGAATTCATGAATAAGTTGTGGAAAAACAAATTTAGGGATCCGAAGGGTAAAGGACGCCAGAGAAGCAAGAAAGATGTAACAGAAAAAATAAAAAATATCATTGATGACTTAAAAAAAGAAAGGAGTGTATTAGAATACCAAGAGCTAATACATGCACTTGAAGAAATAGATCGGGGGAAAGACTTAAATTCAATTTTATCTGGTATAGAAAAGTTAGATTTCACAGAATTTGCTAAGTATATTCTAGAGAAGTCTTCATTGGATAAGGAATCACTGGATTTCATAGGCATTCCATTACATCTTTATATGATTGGAAGCATTCATTTCAATGATAATTTTAATGTTGAAACCACATATGACATCTATGGCCTTTACAAGAGGTTCTTAGATCAGAAGATACTAATATATATCGAAGAAAGAGAAAATCAGAGGAAGGAAAGTAAAGGAAAAGAAAAGATGGTGAAAAATACAAGAAAAGATGCTTTTAGAATTCACACGAATTTGTCAATTCAGTTAATAGATGAGGGAAAAGTATGTCTTGCCTCAGATTTGGAAGAAGATGACTTGGAGCTCTGCAATAGTCTTGGAGTGGTGTACGAACATGGAGGAGAAATACGTTTTCTCCACCAGACATTCGCTGAATTTTTCATTGCTGAGTCGGTGAGGAAAACCTTGCGAAAGGAGGACATCATAAAACTGATATCTGACAATAAGTACAAAGTAATTAGAAGATTTCTCTCCAGTTCATTGGAAAATAATGGTTTTGAGAAAGTTTCAAAGGAATGCTTTAGTATTTGCTGTCTTTCAGATGTAATGGAAAAGGCCGAAACATTGTTTATTTATTATAATTCTGACAGTTTTTGTTCTGCCAAGATCATAAAAAATTTGCTTGTGAATTTTGAAAATAATGTAGAGGTAGGCGTTGTAAATAAGTTTTTTAAGGAAATTGAACCAAGAATAGAAAGTATGAGTTATGTTGGGGCTTTTCTCACTGTTTCTATGATGAAACATATGTTGAATAGAAATTTTGAGGTTAACTCTGTATTTTTTCTACATTTTGTGAGATTTGCAGAGAGTGCTGACGAAGTAATCGATGTACTGACTGAATGCATTTCATTTGGAAGTGATGGGGGACCTGGGAGTAGCTTGCATACGAGAAGCAAAAAAAGGGAAGAAGATATACAAACGCGTCTTGTGCTGTTGTTAAGTCAAGAGGATTCATGCGGAAGAGGTTTACTTCACCACACTATGATGAATGGAAGAGTTGAAATATCTGCTCATATTTTAAAGTTTTTCAGAGATCGTTTTGGAAAGGATAATTTATAGTGTTCAGTATATGATCGAAATAGGTAATTTTTTGTTATTTGCAGGTATAAATAAATTTTGCAATTTCATCAAAGCATTGCACAATGTTTTTCACAATGAAACAGAAATCTTGATTGACAATGATGTTAAATTTAGGTTAATTTGGTTGAATTTTGCTATATTTGATCATAAGCATGGTAAAGTACATTCATTTCAGAAATTGATCAGCTTATTTCAGGAATATTTAGTCAGGGATCAGCTGAAAGAATTTCTCCTTAGTTGTGATTTTCATGGTGATTACTTAATACATATTTTGATGCGAGAGGATCCACTCACGCCAAGTGTGGAATATTTGAATGCCATCGAGACGGTGTTGAAAGATAATTACACCATGAAACAGTTCTTAAGAAGTAAAAATAGAAACTTAAGTAATGCACTTCATTTAGCTGCTTCAAAAGAGGTTAAGTATTTTGATGAAATTATACAATTTTTTGGTAATTATCTCGAAAAAGAAGAATTGAAGGAAACACTCCTTAGCGAAAATAGATATGATTGTAATGTAATTCATAACTTATTTCATTATAATTCCCCTGAAATTTTAATAGAAAATTTGAATAATGTCAGGGGAATTATTGGCGAAGAGAATTTCAAACAGTTGCTTAAAAGTAAAGATAGTGAAAATAATAACATATTTCATTTTGCTGCTGGTAGTAATCATATAACAGAATTTACTTTTCTCAATTTGTATTTGGGTGAAAAAGAAATAGCAGACCTTTTGTTAGAGAGAAGTGTATTTGGTCAGACATGTTTGCATGTCGCAGCAGAATCTGACGGAACGAACCTAACGGATTTAATAAATTATGCACATCAGTTGCTAAGGTGTGAGAGTCGTTTTGAAGAGTTTCTACTGGCGCAAGATAACAATGGGAACACATTCCTCCATTCTATGATTGAATTCATACGAATCCGTGAAGCAAATGATGCCATTCATATTTTCGATTTGACGAGAAATAAGGTTTCAATTGATGTTTTTAATAAGTTTTTGAAGGTCAGGAATAACGTGAGAAAAACATTTCTACAAGTTCATATTAAAAATATTGAGAAAATAATTAAATATTTTGAACTAATTTTAGAGAAAGACTTGTTTGAAGAACTCTTGAGGGAAAATGAAATAGAAGTAATGCAAGAGGAACATTAAAATGATTATAGATTTTATTTCAATTTGTTTGGTTTATAAAGTTATTACAAAAATCAGCTAGTTCCTAATTTAGGGTGTTGTGCTGTTTAGACTGGATGTGCACCAAAAAGTTGACGATAAAAATGCAACAAGCTTCTTTTCAGTAATTGATAATTTATACATTTTTTTCTCTGGTTGTAATTCATCAAAGTTAAATTAGCCTTATTGTCATTGTAGAAGGCTATGAATTGATTTGTAAGTGATATATATGTATGTATTGATACAAAAGTGTACTCTGACGTCATGTGGACTGGTTCTAATTTCACCCTTTGCGTGCATTATTGTACGCATGTAAATACATTTGGTTCTAATGAACCAATGCATGAGCATATCAGCTCAAAATGTATGTAAATATGCGAATAAAAGAATATTATGATGGGCCTGAATTCCCCGTGTTTTGTTGTGGGAGAATGCTTGAGCTCGGATTCAACAATCGTCGTCAGGGGGACTGGTTTTTTAACTACTCCGAAATTAAACATCGTTTATTTCCCCACATATCTCGTATTTTAAACTCAAGAAGTATATTCAGTGTCCGAAATTAGACTCAATATTCAATTTTCCCTTCTTTTGGTACTTGTTTTCATTTCATGGGATCATTATTTCCTATTTAAATAAGAAGGAAAGCCTGTAATACAATGAAAACAATCTTCACGTGCATTTCTTATAGAAGCCTTTCCTATCGCTCTGGAGTCGAAACCTGGTCCTATTATGAAAATGAAACCTTCACAGCCTTACATTCCGTCATAATGTATGCAAAATTCGTTTGATATCCATACAGAGGACCTTCTTTCGGTGGCACTATCCTTTTATAGACATCAGCAGCACGACTGGATCTCAGCAGAAGCAATCGCCTTTGAGGACGAGCGGTCATCACTGATACATATCAATGTACACCAAACGGCAAAGAAATTTTACCACCTAAGACCAGCATAACTCGAGAAGAGCGATTCTTTGAGATTCTATGTTTTGAGCGCGCTTTTCCTCTTCCTCTTTATGCCTGGCACGTTTTGAAGGCTTTTGTGATGTTATAAATTTTATAAATTCCCGCTAAAAGTCATTGCTTTTCCTGCGGTAGAAGCAGTATTGTATTGTGAAAGAATTAATTTCGTATTTCGTTAAATCGGCTCGAATCTCAAGCGTAATTCACTCTTCTTAAAATATTGGACATGAATTACTTTGGCTGCTCATATTTCTTCCTAACATAATATTTTCCATCAATGTTGAGTTAAAATGAAATTGTTTATTTCAGTTAATGCTTCACATGCCCGCAGGATGAACGTTTTCGTAAAAATTATGCTCAATTATGTTACGATAATTAAGGCAATATGAATTACAGTAAATTAGGTCAATTGAAGGAGGGAAAATTAGAAAAAACGTAATAAGAATTTAAATGAAGTAACAATAAATAATACCTGTATTTCAAATAAAAATGTTTGATATTTGACTTCAAAGTGGAAATAAGGTGCTTGATTTCATTGAAAACGAATTTGTGAAAGTTCTTTGGGCGCCATTGATATTAGGAGGGAAATTTTATTTGTCTGAATAACAAGTTCTTTACTTAAATGATCATCCAATATGTTAATTATCACGGTGTTAATTATCTATCAAAATTATCGAGGGACCTCAATACTGTGAAGGGTCTTTGCAAAACCATTATTATATGAAGTAAATATACGTTATTAATCTACTAAAAAACAGAATTGTCATCCATTTAAAGATCCTTATATATAATTTCCGAAGAGTCCGTCAGTCCCCCCCTTTATTTCAGAAACGGCTTGACTTAGAGATTAGAAACACACTGCATTGCGATTCTACGATTTGGAAACCCCTGGGAAAACTATTCCCTTTACTAAGAAAGCCCGGGTTCGCACCCAGGAGTCCATAACACAATTCCATGAGGAATACACGCAAATATAACTTTTATCGGTTGCAGGGCTTATTTCCTTTGCAAAATTAAATTAGAAAGAATAGTTGTTAAAAATCAGGAAAATCATTTAAAAACAAATAGACATACACAATTGTGTGTTTGTGTTGTGAAACTTGAAAAAGTTTTGTTAGTAAAGACTTTTTTCAGATATAATATTCTATTATCGATGTAAAAAATCTTTGCATTCTTGAGGGCGTCTTGCTTCTGAGAGCGAGAGCAGAGTATTTCTAGTAATTTATATTTTATTTAAAACCTCTTAAGCATCCTTAAAAAAAGGAGTGCTTATCACATTTCCTTTTAGGAAAGAAGTTTCAAAAGCTTCACAGTGTCCGCTACTTAATGCTTATCAAATAGTGGAACATTTTGGTCGATACTTTCATATCTTATTGACATCGATAAATACCTACGAATTGTGCATTTATTTTACCTTAAGTGGAAAATTGGAGTTGTTTTTCCTTCAATGATATTTCCATTTCAAAAATTGTTTATTGAATTCTTGCTAAAAGCATTCATCGCATTATGCACGTAGTATATTACGTCATATGTCGTCACTATATAAATTACCTTACGTTACGGAATTTATGCCTTAGTTGAACGTCGATTGTTGAAAGAACTTAATTGCAGAATTCAGTTTACTAATTATCTGATAAGCCGCAAAAATAGCAAAATATCTGTCAATTAACTAGGACACTCCGTTTATATTTTCCTTTAATACGCTGACGGAAAATGTTTCAGGGAAGAATCCTTTATCACGGAATCGATATCACACTTCAAAAGAAATAAATATTAAGAAAATCGTTTGATCATGACGATTTCAGTCTCTCTTAGCGCCTGTAGAAGATGAAAATTTACGAATTTAAATAGAATTTTCACCAAATTTGAAACACGTTTCGGCATATTTCCAGAGCATTAGCACGCTTCACGAAGAAGGCTCAAATAATGCCTGTCTTTGTCGCGTAAAGTAAACCATGATTTAACATCTTTAGCTCGAAAAGGCGACTAATTCGACTAAACTAACTAATGAAATGTTACAAATCAATCAACCGCTTCCTTCCTGTTTCGAAACTTCCGACCTTATAACCCAGTTTTATTGGTCACCGAAGAGACACTTCGTCCAATACGGCGCTTGCAAATTCACTATGCAAAGCGAAAGGCTTTAAGTGGAACCAAGGACCACTTCCAGAAAATCGCCTTTCACGCCCTCAAACGATATGATAGAGAATCAAGATGGACGATGTTTTTGCGTGACTTTTAAAATAATCAGGGAAAGTTAATCGCATTCGTTAGTCGTTCACCCTTTTCTGGGATTCTTGGAGGTCACCCTTTGGTTGCCAGTGTGAGGAAGGGAGGCGGCGATAAACGGAAGGCTGGCGGTTATCAAGAACCTCATTTCCGTTCAGCGTGGCCACAAACCACATCTTGCTTTCGCTACCCGGAAAACTTTATTTCCTCGATTCTTAGCAAGGAACAATTTTAGACCAAATTACTAAACATTGAGGAAATCTGAGGGAATACATTAGAATAGCAACATTTCTCGCAGATATCTTTCAAAAGGTTTGATCATCTTCCTCGAGGAGAATTGCAGGATGTATTTTTCTATTTGATCTTCAGCTTTACATTCTCATTATTCATACACCGGTAAATCACAGAGAATGCCTCATGACTAAAAATAGCAGAGAGCCAAAAAAATAGTCAAACGATTAAAATTAAGTTTCTCTTAATTGAGGCCTCTATTGGATTTTTCTTCGTCTTCATAACTCCATAATATTTTGTTCATAAAATGAGTTAAAATAACGGGGAATTAATTTTTAAGACTAATCCACTTTAATAATTCAAGAAGTGGCCTTTCCTAGTCTGTTAAGCTCTTTCCTTATCCACTCGACATTACAGACACACAATCTCGGATTTGTTGCGTAGAATAACAAATGGTTGCGTCAGATGACCGTCTCTCATTTCCGATATTCTTTTAATCTCGTTCACATTTGCCCCCCCTCAGACCAAATGCATGGACCCAGAAAGATTGTTTTGGGTGAAAATATTTTTAAACAAAATTTGTTTATATAAAATTCATAATGAAGAAATTTTATATAATGCATTCTTATAATCACTGAATTCGCTATTATAAAGTAATTTCCTTATGTGGGGCATCTCTACTAGAATTACCTTACTCATGAATATTTCATAAACATCGCTATTTTGAGCTCAAATTCATTTTTGGATAGTAAGATACGTTGCGGGAGACCTAAATATCTTTCAATTCCCTTAAAAATGTTTTGGGAAAATATGTAACCATAGTGACAACTTTTTATCTACTTGCATTTGATGCATTTGATCGAATTTCGCCCTTCTTTAACATTGTATGAATATGTTTTCAATTGTGACCCCAAAATGGATCGCAGATATCCAATTTTAGAAAAATGTAACAAATTCTCTCCGCAGTCTTTATATTTGTCACCGGAATTCTATTTCTTTAACAAATCTTTGTTAGTGTTTTGTGAGTCTTTTATAAAATATCCTTCGCTAAAGGGGGATGTTGAGACCGCTTAGTTTAGACTGCTTAATAAATGTTGACACCACTTAGTATTCGCTGAACAATTCCTTGGTTCGACCTGAATCGTCTCTCGCATAAGAAATGCACGTATAGTTCGTTTTGATCGATTGCAGACATTTTTTCTTTTGAAGAATTAAATCGGAAATAATGGTCGTACGAAATCGAGACGAACACCAAAAGATAGGAAATTGAATAAATATTCTTATTTCGGTCAGGGAATTTCGTATTCGAGTCGAAGTTTTGAGAATTCAGACAAAAAAGACGAAACATTCGTGTGATTTCGTGGGCATAAACAACTCCCTAGTGACAAAGGTGATTGTTGTACTCTCTTACGATTATAAATGGGAAAGATATAAGGAAACGTATAGAGAAGAAGAGCCGACATTTTGTGGCAATGAAACCATCAGTTAACTTTGAAAACTAAAATTCAGCAATACAGATTCAAAATTTGACTTTGTAAATATGATTTCAAATGATTAATGGTTTGATATTTCAAAAACACGGGATATTTTCGGTATCGTATCGCGATTTTTAGAATTTTGTAATTGAATAAATTTATATGTAAATATTTCATTTTTGATGGGGTAATTCACTAGTATTGAAATAATGCTCCAATATTTACTTCTTTAAGAATTAAATTAGGAACAACTTCAGTCAGTATGTAAAGTGAGTATTTAAGTCAATTTTACTTTCAAGTGACGATTATTGGTGATTAGGAATCGGGATATCGATTTAATGATCCAGATTTTGTTCACGACATTTAAAGGTCGTGGAGCGATTTGATTTTATATGTATAAAAAGGTCTACTAAGGCATTAAAGATAAAGCATGATGATGGATTTAATCTCCATTTTGGAGTATTAAATCAACGTTTATAAGAATAAGTAAATGAAAAAAGTAGATTTTTCAGATCCGAAAATGGAAAGAAATACGTAATAAATTTAATTCAAACAAATTTCCAAAAACACGAGTACAAATTAGACTTAAGTCAATTTAATTTTAAGCAAAAACGAGCCAAACATTTGAAAATTTTCGCATAAATGCCCGGTTTTCGCGGATATCTTCGTAAATTGCTACATAAGAGGGAAGTTATTGTTCTTATTTTGGAAAGATCTGGTTTAGATATTCGAAAAGAGTACAAATTCGACTGCGTTTACTCGTGTTTTAAGCAGCAGGGGCCAAAAAAAACAAACATTTCTTAGTTTCGGAATTTCTTCGTAAATTATTATAGGAATTAACATTTTTGTCCTATGTTTGGAAATATCTCGTAAGGATCTTCAAAAGGATTCATAATTTGACAAAGGTTTATCGTTGAATAAGCGAAAAAGTTTGAAAAAACAGAAAATTCTCGACAATTTGCCTTTTTTTTGCAGATTTTATCCAGTATTGCTAAAATAAATAAAAATTTACTTTAATATTTGGAAAGATCTCTAGGATACCATCAGGAAGTTTTGTAGATTTTGAAAAGGCTTTCGATAGAGTCCAGTGGCCAAAACTGATGGGGATATTAACACTAGGAGGACGGGAGTTTCGCCCAGAAGGACGGCGGCGGTCATTTTGACCGTCTACTTTTAAAATTCGTAATTAAATACTTTTTTAAGTCGCAAAGACGCATATTTTGCAGAACATCATAATGTGAACTTTCTGCAAGTGCTGCTAAGATGCTTTACCTCATAATTTGTTTAAATATTAATTAATTAAACAAAACGCGGACCGATGTCCTAAATCTGCAGAGTTTTATACTCTGCAATATTTTTCTTACTCAAACTAGACCAATGAAACTCATACTTTCGGAATAAGTGGTAGAAGGTCCGAATTGTTGATAAAAGTCAGTCATGTTACGCCAAGATTGCTATGCCATCTGCCGGAAAGCATATAAAACCACTCGTTCGCGCCTCGAGAAAAACCTCCAGCGAATACGATAGCGGAAGAAATTTTCGAATTATGTCGTGAAAAATTCCAACCTGGGGTTTTCGTCCACGTAAAATCGTTTTGTAACATTTACGAATACATAAAACCACTTTCAGCAGGGTTACCAACATATAAGTTTTTATCATTATAAAATCTTCTTCCAATTATTTTCTCACATAAATATCAAACTTACATCTCAAATTTAAATTCAGTTACCTTTCTTGAATAATAAGAATTAATTTCCGGGATACTAACTGTATGAAGCAGGGCTGCCAACCGTCAAAACAGATTTCTAAACAGAGAGTTATGCGTTTGCACTATAAATAAGTAAAGAGATATTCTGAGCACTGATTTGTTTCATGTGTTTCGTTGAAACACTTTGGGATCCCGAATTAGTTTATAAACTATAGGAAGCAGGGTGACCAACATCTTCGGCTGTAAAGTCAAGCTAGCGATCGGATCCTCATGAGAAACCTAACAATTTATCAGGCATTTATCGAAAATGGCCTTTTTTACACATATTTTATTCTGTACCTTGACTTTACAGCCGTACAGCCTGGGGAAAAGTTGTTTATCAACAGTAATTTACGGACCGGGTTATGTAATTATCAATGAATCTATCCCACACTGTTGAAATGTTTACAAAACGGTTCCTAGACATCGTCGTTTTACAAAATTGTGTTCCCCAGTCGTTTGACCAAACACTTATAATATAGTGATCATCCTTGCCTGATATTCTGCAGGCGTAAAATATGACAATACATGCATTTAGCTCTTCACCGGAAAGAGAAAAATCTTCACCATTTTGCCTGTGTGCTTCCTCAATTGAACATCGCTTTATGTGAGTCAGTATAAACGAGTCGATAAATAATCGCCACGCACTCATAGGACTATCACTAGCTATATTTCTTCTCGCGTGTCTTGTAGGTCCAGACGCTTCTCTAAGTATATTTTGGTTTGCACGCCTACCAGGTGAGTGTTCTCCAATCTTCAGCAGTTTCCATTGGAATCCATCAGCTGACACAAGCGTTCCTGGAGAGTCATCATCGCCTACTGTGGTTGTATTTCCTCCATCGTCTTCAACGCCGCAGTCATCTGTCGAGGAGGCAATTTTGCCTTGTTTTGTTGATTGTTTTAGTTCTTGGCCAGTAGGATCGCTGGTTTTGTCTGAATCTACAGACTCACTAGAATTGTTTTGAGGAATGAAATCTTCGTCACCGTCAGAGTCAAAATGATCTTCCATTTACCATTCCGATTCACCTTCTGGGATTGAATGCAAAATAGAAAGAATTTCATCAGGCTTTAGCCTAATTCTTCTAGCCGTATTGCCAGTCAGGAAAAATGAAGGTCGAACTTCACAGGAGTTGTACAGTCCACTCCAGAGTTCACTGGATTCACTTCATCACAGCTTTTGTACAGATGTTTTGTCAAAAATGCAGAAATAGCAGATTTTGTTTTAATTGAATTCAGTTCATCGCCTTGAAGCTGGAGATTACTTTCGTTAAATTTTCGAAACAAGTCGGTCAAGTAAGCGATGTCACTTTAGGATTGAATTAAATTGGATCGTAAAGCATTTTGTTCATCTTTCAAGAACTCCAGCACCGAGTTAAACAGCTTATAAAACCTATCTAAACAGACACCCTTTGACAACCAACGAACTTCTGTACGAAGCAACAAACGATTAAATTCTTCATCGTTTTCAATACAAAGCAGTTTAAATAATCTGCCATTCAATGATTTGCTTCTGATTGCGTTGATGGTTTTAATTGCAGATTTCAATGATTTATGTAGGCGTGCTGTTAAATTTTTGGCAAATAGATGTAGACGATGGATGATACAGTGTACAGTGAATGCATTCGGCACCTCCTTTTTTTAAATATGCATGTAAACCCCAGTTGTGCCCTGCCATCGCTGGAGCACCATCTGTGGTTACTGATAAGATATTACTCAGAGGTATTTCTTTTTCTTTGAAAAAACCATCCAATGCATGAAATATTGATTCTCCTTTAGTATCAGTTTGCAAATATTTAGCAAATAATAATTCTTGGCAAGTTTGTTCTTCCTTTGTGCACCGCGCTTATACTGAAAGTAAAGCTTCATTTCCTAACAAAGTTCACTCATCGAGTAGAAAAGAAAACCAAGATGTTATTAAATAGCCACACAATGAATCTTCAACATCTTTAGCCATTTCATCAATTCTTCTTTGCACTGTATTATTGCTCAAATAAATTTTCTTGATATTATCAGACGCTGGCTTGTGTAGCACAGTACGTATTACTTCACTTATAGCTGGTATAATTAGCTATTCACCGATAGTATGAGGTTTTCCCGGTTTGGCAATCATTAACGAAATATTGTAAGAATCAAGCAAGCCATCGCCGTCTTGTGTGGTTGCGGTTGAAAAGAGTTTTGCCAATGTCGGCTGCTTGATAATTTTTTCTTTCAGTGTTCAAAAATAAGATAAATCCTTACGTTTTTTATCACAATGAGTTTTAGTGCAATGTTATTGTAGTCTGGAAGGCTTCATACCTTCGTTTGATTTGTTTGTCTGGCAAATCTAGAAAATTGGTAATATTTTGTTTACAGGCGACTCATAAAGCCACATTAAAAATATTTGATATTGTATCGTCTACATTTTTTCTTTTGTTGATCTATTACTATCCGTAGAAAAAATAAAATTTTTATGCAGGTATTTTTAGTTAATATTTTTTTGTAATATTTAAAAATATTTTTGTAATAAACAAAATAAATAAATACAAATGAATTATATAAACATGATATTATTAACTTTTTCGCGCCGGCAGATTTTTCAGAAATGTTAATTTCAGATACGGTACGCTCTTCCGAATTGCCACTCCTCTGTACGGACAGTTTTTTGATGCATTGCTAAAATCCTGTCCCACGAACGGTAAATTACCAATTTTATATCACGTTGTATCTCAAGTTCTATCACTCAGAATTTAATTATTTTTTTGTCTGACTTCCTCTAATATTCTACTCAACGATAATGTCGAAGGATAATTTATTTGTACATTTCAACGGTTATAATTAAATATTTTTTTGCATTGTCGTAAATTTTACGGGATTGAACATGAAAAAGTGAGCCTCATGTAATTTCTTTAGATATCAGTCCTACACGAGTATTTGCTGCAAATAAAATAAAGAATTATGTTTGAATTCTTAATTTCTTAAAGTTTCGTAACGATAGCTATCGTAGTTTTCCCGAAATGGGATGGTAAGTGAATGGAAAATTTCGGGCGCTCGCTGTGTAAGTCGGCGCAGAGTAAGTGATTTTGCAGCATTTCCGTATCTGGCAAGGAACTGTGGTTTTCCATAGTAAAGCCTGGGTCACACTAGGCTGTATACCAGTTGCTACTTAGTATCAGCTGGTGGTAGCACCAGCAAGCAGCGGCTGGCTTTGTGTTCACGCTCGGCTGACACTAGCTGCCATTACCAGTGGCTACTTCGCAAGAATATGTTGTCTGTGGGTAGAAAGAAAAAATGCTAAGTGGCTATTAAGAATTGGAGTGAGTGAGCTTTGTTCGGATATACTAAAACGGAAGGAGAGGCGGTGGTTGGTTAGGCCACGGATTCAACGGAGAGAAGAATTGGGAGCATCTTCAATGCTTTTAGAACTTAAAGACGAGGATACAGAAACCTACAGAAAGGTTTTACGAATGTCGGCCAGAGAATTTGAAGAGTTGTGTGAATTAATCACACCTCTAAATAAAAGACTCCATCTTCAGACGGTCTATTCGTCCAGTACGTTGTTCAAAGAAAAATTAAGCGTTATGAACGGAATACATAAATCAATTTTTCTAAATCTTCTCTACTTTATTTTACACTTTCACCGCCCCCTTACGGCTACTCATCGCCCCCTAAATGTACCTGCGGCCATCACCGCCCCCCTGGATCGCTGCAGCGCCCTCCAGGGGGCGGTAGAGCCCACTTTGGGAATCACTGCTCTAGATTACGAAAATATCACACTGTGCGCCGTCCCGATCATATCGGATAAACGGGAGTTTGCTGTATCATGCGTTATCATCGTTTGGGGATCGTGAGCGGGAGGTACGATCGCCACAAACTTCCGTGGCAACAGGAGGTCTTCTCGTCTTTCAGCGTCTGCGCTACGCTATTGGACTATTTCATAGACTGGCTTCAATGATAATGTTTTTATTTTGTAAACATAATCAACCTAAGGAAAATAAACGTGTGGAACTATTCAACATTATGAATTGTTTGATAGTTATTTATCCGATGTCACTAACCCCCGTAAGAAATACAGATATTTTCGAAAATTAATTTCATCAACTTCCCGACGTTTTCAATTTTTGAAAGTCGTTAAAGGTCCAATGGAGTGTATTGATATTAGTAATTGATGTTGATTCGTCCAAAGTATCATTGGTTCGACTCTGGACGACTCGAATCGTCTCTCGCATAAGATATTAACGTAAAGTTCGTTTTGATCGATTGCAGACATTTTTTCTTTTGCGGAATTAAATCAGAAAAAATGGTCGTGCGAAATCGAGACGAACACCAAAAGAAAGGAAATTGAATAAAGATTCTTATTTGTGTCGTGGAGTATCGTATTCGTGTAGAAATTGAGATCATTCACAAAGACGATTAGTAATTTGCTATATTTTGTGGTCCTTCTCGACAAAGAGGATATATATATAAATAAAACATAATTTTTTCCCTACTCATGATTCTTCACATTCTTTTGTCGCTATTATTTCGTTTCTTATGAAACGAAAGTTTCGTTATTTGGAGCCATTTTTTCGGCTAATACTTTTTGTATATTAATACGGGTTTTTCAATCTTGAATCTCTATTCGCTGCTTATATTAGTGTTTTATTTTAAACGTATTCTTTCCTTTGAGTATGTGTTGACTGCGTATATTTTGAAAATTCAACATAAAATTAATCAAATATATCAAATTTCAAAAACTTTCATAATATTTTATTATCTTTTTCCAACACTTTTTTTAGGCATTAAACCATCGTCATTTATTTATTATTCGAAATAAAATTCCATTCTTCTCCAATCAAAATGCATTACAATATTTAGTCATTGTAGAATGCAAACAGTGAAAGACTACGGATCCTGCCGATCAGATTCAAATTTTCGTTTTCTTTAGATTCTCTGCTAAACTGAAACTAAATTGAATCATTCTGTTATCTAACGATTGCGATGTACTACTTTTAAGTGCCTTTGAATAAAGTGTATTTTTTTATACTATACGAGATTTTTTGTGTTACATTAATTGCTCCGTATGACTATTTATTCTCCGTTTGATTATTTATTGTTAAAATCCATAATGCTAAAAATTTGATTGCCAACTGTCGTGGCTTTCTCCAATTAGAAGAAGGAAGTTCATGCCGGGATCTTTTCTTTTCTCTGTAATCAAAAATTCGAAGCTATATTTCTGTCCTTTTTACTCGCAAAAGACAGTTTTCTACAAGTACTAGATTAACACGAAGTGGACCAAATTACTCCTCGTTCAAACATTAATTCATTTCATATTAAAGGCTCTAAATTCTGTAACTCTTTACCTATAAAACATTCCAGCTCGGTGAGAGTTTTTCAATTATAGAACTAACTCCTAGCTAATGATGTTTAACGAGTATTTTGTGTTAGAAGAGTTAATCTCGTTTTAATTTCCCTCTCTTGTTGTCGGTCTTTAAGCTCTAAATTCTCTGTTTTTCTTTATTTTTGTATTTCCGCATATTTTTATATTTCTCAGTCCATTCTTTTGTTATTTTGATTTTCCATACATTTTTGTATTTCCGTAGCGATTTGTGAATCGAGTATATAATACGGGGTTTTCTTCGCTGTTGAAAACTACTAGCTGAGGTAGTGAATTAACTTTGCATAAAATGTAATATACGTGTCGGGCAGAATAATTTATAAATTAAGTAATCAATTCTCATTTATCAAATGAAAAAGTAACAACTGCATTACACAGCTACAGGAGACTTTGAACGATTTCTACTTTTTGTAGGATAAATTCGATTTGGAGCCATAAAGAGAAGTTACTGGCAGTTTTACTGCTATCGAATTTTATGCCCATGGACATTATCGACAATGCTTATCGGGCAAAATTTTTCTTTTCTTAATGAAGACACATATCACGCTTAGGTAGAGAAATCCTGGCCTAACAATGCTGAGACACAAAACCGCACCTTTTGCCTTTATTTCGACTTTCATTTAAGTTTTCAGCAATTTTTGCTCCAGCAGAGGATTCGTAGAACAGATGGATATCTAAAGACAATCACTATTTCATTTTTTGAATCGATGTGTATCCTTATGAGGACAGTATGCGGCGTAAAGTCTCGTAATCATCATTATGCTCTTAGCAGATCTCTCTCTTTATCACGATTCAGTTAAAGCGATTTCCACGATAATCTCCGAAGAGAAATTTAAATATTTCCACGTTAATCGCGACCCCGAGGGCACATTATAATTTGGAGATTCATTTGTAAAAGTGAAAAGAAGAAAAGGGTCCGCCGATGACGAAAGATGAAATTCATTCCCTTTGTTGCCTCATCTCACAGTAGAGCTTCAACATTTAGTTTTTAATGAGGTTATCTGGCATACAAAATACTAATAAATAGCGCCTTTTATTATTGTTTTTTTATTCTTACATTTGTGAAACATTTTTGTCATTAAAATGCACAGTCTCTGGCGATGTCTTGTGGAAATAAGTCATAATGAAGAACAATTTGTACTTTTTCCACAGTATTTTATTAGAAACAATAAAAGGAAACAAAATACAACTAGTTTCAAAGATTGATCTCCATAATCAAATCATCAATGGAGATCAATTTCTGAAACTAGTCGTGTTTTGTTTCCTTTTGTTGTTTTTGATAAAATACAGTGGAAAAATTACAAATTGTTCTTCTTCGTCATTTTTGTCATTATTAAAGATGTCTAATTATGTTTCTCAAGTTTTTCTTCTTTTTTATGCCTTTTTCTAAAGGGTATATTTCTCTTCTCTCTTCTTAAGGTAAAATGTCCTGAGCTAATTTTGATTATAGAAAAATTAGTTGAGATTTACTTATTGCATTGTTAACTTACAGTTTTTCACACTTTCTGTATTTCTCGTCACTTCAGCAAAACTTACATATCGTTTAGTGAATTATTATTAGAAAGGCAGGTTAAGAGAGATCTGAAATGTTAAACAAAACAATACAGACTTAGCTTATCTACGGAACGTCTCTTATGGTTCAGTGCAACATAAGATGTTGTTTGTATGGAAATGTATCGCTTTTGTGCATTTCTCTATGTGATTTTGTGGGGTTATAATGTACATTTTGGCACAATGTTCGTCGGAAAATTTATCAAATTCATTGACGACAGCATAATAGATTTGAAAGACAATTACTGATGAATAGTATCTCTTTTTCCTAATGATTGGTTTCTCTGAAAGATTCTCCTCTGACAGTAATATAACCACACCTGAGTCCAATACTTCATTTATTTCTAAAGATTTCTGTTAACGAAACACATTTGCTACACATTTGTTTAGGAAGCCATGTTTCGATACATTGGACTGTTTGAAATGAACATTAGAGTCCGACATCACGGTGAATATCAGATACAATTGAAACTCCTTGAAAGTCAACATTTAGAGAGATAATTGCTTACGAAATATGATACCCTATGATTAGTTCATGCTTTGTATAAACGGTATTCTTTGGAGCTATGTTTGCATTCTTTCGGTTTAATAACTTTCTTTGAACCTTCGATAGGATTTTGAATTGAGGTATTCAAAATTTTCTTGTCGTTGAATTGAAACATTTCATACTTTATTGTCATAATTTTCAATCTCATTCATTGATGGATTAATTAAATTCCTGCTCCAGATGTAAGTCGACTGAAGACGTTAGTATTGTCTTGTCGTTGCCAGAGTTAGATTGTTTGGATTGATTGACATGCCAAATGAGAGGAAGTCTTGAAGCACAAGATGGTGGGAATATTTTCAGTTTGCGTTGATTAACCTTTCCTCTGAAAAAAATTACATTTAGATGGAAAGAATACTTTCCAAGTGAACGTTAGCATTTTCGTGCCATGAAATCTAAATTCTTCATGTATTCTTTTGCCTCAATCTTATGCAACCGACTTTCACACAAGTGCATCTTGAATTGCCTGTATTTCAGGACCAACAAGCAATTAATTTCTTTTGTGTTACTTATTTTGAAAACCTTGGCGTGCACCGAATGACGAAAACCTTAATCTCCCTTCTTTGCGTATGTTCACTCAATCACATTAATGTAAACCATTTTAAAGTTATTTCAACCGATCTTTCCAATTTATTTATTTCTTCAAATTCCACTCTTTCTCACAGCATTCCAATGGATCTCACTGAAGTCATTCTTTTGAAATTTAAAATTTTCATCTTTGCTTTCAATTCCAGTTTCGCGTTCTCTTAATTCAGTACAATTACCTCGACGATACTCATCTTGTAATAATCTTATTTCGTTATTTGGGGACACAACAAAATATATTCTAAAATTCCGCGCAATGCAGTATTACATCTCCGATATTTTTGTATCCTCGTAAACTTAATTTTGCAATTTAAGCGCGTAAATGTTGAAAATTAATCGAAGCAAATATTTAATTATTCCATGAATACGGCAATTATCGGTTTCACTTCAACCGGCACATAGACTTATTAATAAAGCTCCATTGTTTTATCTTGTGAATTATATTCCTTACATTTTTACTACTTTCAGTATGCATTATATATTTCCTACACTTAAATAACTAAATAAGAACTCTATTTAAAAATTATATTATGATTAATTCACTTCGTGAAAATTTATTCGCTCATTATGATAAATAAAAATTTATTTATAGCATTTTGTGACTTAACATCGTATATTTATTTATTATTAATATATGTGTAAATATTTATTTAAATTATAATTATATTATAAATATTTATTTAAATAAATGACTAATATTTAATTTATTATCATTCGCATTTTTTATTTTATTTTATAAAAATTTAATTACGACTAATTTTATATATTTCGTCTATAATTATCTTCTTCAACGTCATATCTACGACAATAGGAACTTTTCACGATTCATTTGTTTTCCATTTCAATCATTTCATCGTTATTCTTCTGTTTTCCACACTCTCTTTATTAAATGCACGTCGTCAGAGAAAGCGCAAACATATTCATACTTCATCTGTTTTGATCGAGTTTAAAATATCGTTACTCTTTTGTTTACTTTAAAGGGCCAACGCCTTCCATTCAACACCTCTCCCCCACTCAATTACTCGGAATTTAAATCTCCACTATCGTTGTTCTTTTGTTTTCCAACAAACCTCCTTTCAATGACGTTACTTGGTGTTCAACTGTTTCTCATTCGCGTAACCCTAGATCAGTCTATACACTGTCGTTGCGCGTAACCTGTCGCTCTTCCTTTGTTTTTACTATCGTTGTTGTTCCCTGCGTCGTCATGGTTACCTCTTCCGCCCTTTCGAATCATCAGACAACCCACTCGGAAATTATGATCCGATATATAACGTATTTCAATACGGCGAAGAGCCACGCTTCAGTTGGATTCATAGCTTCCCCATAAGAGAGAATCGAAAAGCCCTCTGTCGTAATTCTATACAGGAACCTGCAACAGAGGCTATCAGAAGCTCCCTTCTCGGGAATGACACTCAAAAGAGACAGCGTTTAAAAGTGTTTATAAAGCTACGTCTTAACGGGACACTTGTGTCGCGACATAAGTGTCGAGACACCAGACACTGCCGTCCACACGGAGTTGCTCTCGCAGTCTCGCGACACTCGATTGCGAGTGTCCGGAGAAGAGCTCTCGCGAGAGCAGCGTATCTTCGTCTTAACGAGCGCTGTCAGACACTTGAGTACTGAGAAAGCGAGCGAGCACTGTGTGCTACAACAGACAGCTCAGGATGTCTTCTCGTGCTACTGCTGCCGTTGTTGCTTTGATCATAGCTTTACGTAGGAAAGAGAAGCAGAAAAAGATACGTAGGCGAACTAGTGAATGGCTCCTTCGAAGAAGGGAATTGGGAACTTACGAAAGTTTAGTTTCTGAGTGGGCAGTGAGCAGTAAGAAAAATTATAAAAACTTTTTCCGAATAGGTTCAACGGATTTTCAATACCTACTGGCAAAAGTTTCCTTTGCGATTCTCAAACGAGATGACAATATGAAGAAAGCCATTTAGCCTGAGATAAGATTAGCCATCACTCTGCGCTATCTGGCGACAGGTATTTATTTACCCTTTTAGTATTTTAGATTTAGATACGTACCCTGCGAGCCGCCAGAGGCATATGGCAGGGGGTGTAATACACCACCATTATTCATTCATTCTTATTAGCATCTCTAATAGCCTGAGGAATAAACGACCAAAAGTAATTATCCGTCCTGGCGATTACCTCTCTATAACGCTTCGTCGAGGCCTCTCGGAGATCGCGTTCGCTCCTAACTGGCACTAATATTTCACTTACTTTGTCTATTAATTCTGAACGAATAAACTTTTTGAAAATCTTTTTCTGAAATCTAGGAAAACTTCGTCTGATCTAACACCGCCGTCTGCTGCTTTAGATACGTTATTCATAAAAAGCGATAACTGGGTCTCACAAGACCCACCTTTACGGGATCCGTGCTGGCTTTGACTAATTGCTCCGTTTTCGGAAAGAAAGCGCATGATAGATCTCGCTACAATATGCTCCATTATTTTGCAAAACATTGAATTTAATGAAATTGGCCTATAATCATTTGGTTTGGACACACGCCCTTTCTTACGCACCGGAGTGACATTAGCTTTTTTCCACGACATTGGGACGGTTCCCTCATCCAATGATTTCTGATCGAAAATCTGTAGAAGCGGAGCAATTTCATCGGCTAAAGTTTTTATTACAACAGCGGGAATACCTTCGGGTCCTGGCGCCTTTTTTCTATCAATATCTCGCAATAATTTTCCAATTCCATCAACCGATATCTCGATGGGGCACATCTCTGAATCAATGCGCGAGGTAAAACATTAACTTAACCATTGTCTACAGTGAAGCATTTCTGGTAGTGCCCATTAAGTAAGTTAGCTTTATCTTCTGATTTAGTTACGGTAATTCCCTCCGCGCTTATGAGACTAGGCACTGAATATTGACCTCCACGGTTCTCACGCACGTATGACCAAAATTCTTTCTGATCGCCACCTAATGGTTCTAATATGGTTCGAGATCTATATTCTTGGCATTCTTTCCGCGCTTCTCCCTTATCTAACTTTCGCACTTCTCTATAGTTTTGTTCTTCGAGCTCATGGTTCTTTCCGCATGCTTTGAGTTTTCTCCATCGCGAGTCAATGACTCTTTGCTTCCTATGCAATGCTCGTAATTTAGGTTTCGTCTTTTAGGTGGCTCTTTACGCTCACGCACGCTCTTATTGTTAGTAGGAACGAATTTTATTAAACCTTCTTTGATTATCCGGAGAAATTCTATCCAACTATCATTTACTGTATTTTCACCCACGAAGCGGAAAAAATCATCCTTGCACTCGTTAATATAAACCTTAAACTCCGAAAAATTAGCTTTGCGAATTACATATACTTGCCTCGGTGGCTTAAGAGATTTAACCGCTACTGCTTTCATCCCCGCCATTATGACATCATGGTCTGAAATACCGTCAACTATATCGAGATTAGTTATGAATTTTGGGTGGGTGGTGGCTAGTAAATCTAGGAGTCGTTCGAGTTTTCCTCATGTTTACCTGTTCTATCTCATTCTACGAGAAAGTATCGATTAATATTTGAGAAAATTTTCTCTCTCTACTAGAGTTGGAGCATGTTAAATTCCGCCAATTAATAAGTGGGAGGTTAAAATCTCCTCCTACAACTATGATGGGATCTTTTATTTTTCACCGATTATCTGTAACGTCTCGGATAAATCTTCAATACAAGGAGAAATTTGGACCAAAAGTACTAGAATTTTAATGCCAATTAACTAATATTTTTTTGTCATTCATATTTTCATATAATTTTTATTCTTTTATTTTATTTCCTTTTTCGACACCATCATCAGATATAGAAGCTTCAGTTCAACAGCTTAAATATCAAAAAAAGAGGAGTTGTGGGAAGAAAAGGTTACAATGTAAGGGAACTTATTACTTTTCATAGTAGGTCATTACTATTAATAGCCAATTACTATCCATAATAGTTCATTAAGCGGAGGGGGTAAAGAAGGGATAGGTAGGTCAACAATATAGGAGGATTATCGGATTAAAGGAATTCATTGGTAAAGACTGGGAATGGTAAAGTATCTGAAACTTTATATGGCGAAGAGAAAGATTTGACAACTTTTCAGAAAACCTGGCGAAGATAGCAGGATAGCTGTCGAATTATTGTTTCTACCTACAATAAACGCGGAATGAAATCCGATAATAGAGATATTCAAGGTGATTAATAGATGGTTAGAGGATTATATTAAGGATGGATAATTGTGAAGATTTCAATGTAATGATGGTGTCCGTGGATGGTACAGAGCAGGGGTACTCAATCTGGTGCCCGAAGCGACCTCGTACAGTGCCCGCCAAGCTTCGATAAAAAGATTTTTTTTATTTGTTACAACATTATTTCTTGGGATTGCACTACCGGGGATAGAGTGGAGGTTTGTAGGGGAAGGGACCAGAAACTTGGATGTCCTGGTCTTGGGTTTCGTAAATATTTTTTATCGCCTATGTCCAGATTAACAAGAAGCGTTTCTATGTCATATTTAGTTCATTATGCGAATGCGAAGATTCAGCTCGGCTCAGCTTATCAATGTATCAAACTAATCGTAATCAAGGACTGCTGCTTTTCGGAACACAGCCGTGCACATGCAGCAAAAACCTTCATACCAGATGTATTCCCCGTTATCAAATCTTCTTCGGCGATAGAGACTTTCTCACATGAGAGGTTCTCACATATGAGATGTGAGGTTGTGATGAAATTATATGCGTTGGAATATTTTGGATCTTATTTACCATGGTACTTTTTTTTCAAACGGCCAACGGTTGACTAGTAAAGTGATTATATTGCCAAGGGATGGCCTGAATGTCACCATGGACGGAAATGTTATGTGGTGCCCGCTTCGCTTTCGGAAGCGCTCTTTGGTGCCCGGGTGCCAAAAAAGGTTGAGGATTAGGGTTATAGAGGATCCCGTCACAAACTTCATTTTACCAAAAAGGTCCCAATTACTCCTTCCAGCATCCTCTGTCCCGGATTCCGATTTCCTTTTCAATAATTTTCTCATCTCGTTATTGAATTGAGTTCGGAGATTGTGCCACTTTCGGCTTATCTCCTCCGCCGTTGCCCCATACTTCTCCGCTAAATTATTGTAAATTTTATTTTTTTATGAATAATGACCTTAAGAAATCGAGACAAGCACCGATAGAAAGATGATTGAATAGAGTTTCTTATTAATATCGTTCGAACTTACCAATTGCGAGGATTTTGACAATTAAAAAGGACCTTTTATTTGGTTTTGAGGCAGTTGCCAACCTGTGGCGATTGTTGAATCCGAGCATTTCTCAATAGCAACGCATTGTGAATGGTTACGGCGAGGGGAAGGGGAAGGAGGGAGTGGAGAGGAGGGGAAGGAGGGAGTGGGAGGAGGGGAAGGAGTTAGTGGGGAGTAGGGGAAGGAGGGAGTGGGGAGGAGGGGAGGGGTCTCGTCTATTAGGAGTGGGGATGTATTTGGATTGCAAGATGTCGGCTGCCCAGAAGCGTGGTCCTTCTCGGAGGGCGTTCTTGATTGCTGACAAGGTAGATGATGGTTCGAGATGCGTTGGACTGCGGTTGGCAGGGATGCTGCGCCGGACTTTAAATCAACGAATAAATGGAGACATACAATTAATTTTAAAATTACTTCACATTTAATAATTAGAACGTGGATTATGCTAAAATATAATCTTTAAATCTGACGACCGATCAAACTCGTCTTCTTATTCCACAATTTTACGGGGTTAGAACTCAGATCGCTCAGATAGTTTTCCATGAAGAATACAGGTGAAACTCATTTCTATCGCATGCAGGCTTTATTTCTTTTGAAGAATTAAATTAGAAGGAATAGTCGCACTTTGACGAGACAAACACCGAAAGAAAGAAAATCGAAGGAAGATTCTTATTTAAGTCGTGGAATCTTGCTTTCGATTCGAATTTGCGAGAATATCGGTGAAAATATACGAAGATTATGAGAAAATTGGAGGTTGTAAACAACTCATCACCCTGACGACCGATCCCAATGTTGAATCCGATGTGTTATCCCGTAGAAATACTCGAGGCCCAAAAAGCTGATGGTTAAAGAAGACGATATACGACAAATACGACAGCTCAGTTCAAAACGTGGCCATGCGAGAGTGCTATGTCAATATAATACTTACAGAATACTAAGCAGCTGTCAATTTTCTAGAGGAACCTCAAGTGGAGTATGGATGAAATTTGAAGGATCCAAGAAATGAAAATATGGCAAAACTCACAATTGAAAAAAACTCGAAGTAACACACAACAGAATGGCCACATAGCGACGACTTAACCCAAGTCTCTGCTAAAGATTCTTTACCCATGTTTCAACAGAAACTTTGTTATAATTTGTTACTTTGTTATAATTTGTTACTTTGTTATAATTTGTTACTTTATTGACTTAACTTTGAAGTTAACTAACTTTGAAGTTAACTAACTTTACTAATTATTCTCCCATTTTGTCCATTGTTAACCTGCATCCCCTTCCTCCTCCCCCTAACACCGCTCCCCCTATCAACAGTAGCTAATCCGATTGGTGCCTTGGTTTTTTATTCTTTGTATATAAATATGCACTCCTGAATAACTCTTATGCTTGATAATGGATTAACGTCCGAAACCGGTCGCAGATATTAAAAACAATAAAAGTGGAATTTTGTTAAGTTAATCATACCCATTTACTAGGATGGAGTTCCACTAAGGGAGTTCAAGCTCGACCTTCGTGGCGGTAGGACGTGTTTTGCGTGAGCTGTTTACGGATAATTTTTGTGAGGAACTATCGGCAAGCGAGCTGTCGGCAGCCGGCGAGTTTTCGCCCAGCGGCCCCGTCAACTCGAGCAATACCTCGAGTCCGATGGAGACATCGACTGCTCCAGGGATTACTCCCACACCTTTGTCATCATCACCTGCATCATTTCCGGCACCCGGCATCAAGAACGTTATTCTCCCTCCTAGATTTACCGTCTCCGCGGGAATGTCAACGGCAAATCCATCCCCCACGCCTGGTCTCTCCTCCCGCGACCCGCGACTTAAACGACTCGCTGAGGATACAATGGAGATCGCCAGCACCACCGAGGAGGAGGAATCATTTACTACTGTGAAGCCCAGGAGATATTTCCTCAACTTAGACGAGCAAACAGTTGCTCCGCTGGCTCTTAAAAATCGCTTCGAACCACTCGCGCCGTCTGAGGCGAAGAAAACAAAACGCAACGCCCTTGATACTTCGGGAGGATGTCAAATGGAGGTACCCTCCCCTTCTATGCCATCCACCCCTGAGGCAGACGGGGAAACACAGCGGCCGGAACCGACCAGCGGGGCAAGGTCTCGCCCGCCTGCCCTTCAATTGTATGGGATTCTTAACATTAGGGCTTTAGCGAGGGATCTCCGAGAAGCGCTTAATGGCGCCGATTTCGTGGCGACACGCGTTGGACTCCCGACTCCGTCGAACGTCGACTCGCGCGGGGAGGTTTGCCGAGTGTCGGTGAACTCCACGTGCGACTACCGCAAGGCGAGGGAATTCCTCGACGGGCAAGGCATCGCCTACTCAACATGGGCTGAGCGGCAGGACCACATCCACTCCTTCCTTGTGCGCGGCTTGTCCACCGGAACCGCGAAAGAGGAACTGACAGAGGATCTTTTGGCGCTCGGCATTCCGGTGCGGAAGGCCTTCCAGCTCAGAGATAAGGAACAAAGAGCGCTCCCGCTTTTCGTTTTCTCGGCACCATCGACCGCTCAATGGAAACCCGCTGATATTTGCAGAATTACAGCGTTGTCATATTGTAGGGTGACTATCCGCCCCTACAAACACCAGCAGCCGCAGATGTGCTTCCGGTGCAATAGGTTTGGGCATTCCTCAGCCCATTGTCACGCCGCCCCGCGCTGCTGGAAGTGCGCAGGTCCTCATCAAGGCCACGTCTGCACGAAACCACGAACCGAGGAAGCCCTTTGCTGCAACTGCGGCGGCGCGCACCCTGCGATGTCTCGCAAATGCCCAGTCTGGATTGCCGCAAAAGAGAGGAAGATGCAATCTACATCCGCCAGCAGCCCCTCGCAGCGTCCGACACCAAATGCACCCACCTTCCAGCCTGCTTCTCCACCTACCACCAACGCCTGGTCGAACTCAACACCACTCTTCGTGCCTTCGCAGGTCCAACCTCCGCGTAGGAAAACACTAAATATGGAGTTCCCGTCCCTTCCCCAGCCATGCCGAAGCAATGAAGAAACAGCAGCCGAACTCAGCATTCCACTGCGGCAAAAGCAGAGAATATCGCCTGTTTCCAGTACCAGCGCCAAAACTCCTTACCCACCTGACGCCATCATCACAGCAATGGAGCAGATGATGGTCCGCCTTCAAGCAACCATCATCTCCCAATTCCAACAATTCGCCTTAAGCCTCCGCGATCTCTTAGCACCGCGCAATGGACCCTAAAACCACCACAAGAAGGGCGCTCTCCATCCTCACATGGAATGTGGGCGGAGCTATTGTCCGGAAGACACCGGAGCTCCTACACTTCCTTGGGCAACAAAATGTTGACATCATTCTTCTGCAGGAGACACATTTGTCTCCACACACCCGATGGTCTACCCCTGGCTTCACAATATACCGAAAGGACCGCCCTGACAACCCGGATGGCAGCAGATCCAGCGGAGGGGGCGTCGCAATAATGGTCTCCAACAAAATTGCAGCGCGGCTTCTTGACCCGCAGCCAACTTCACTCCATTCGCTAGAGACCATCACCATCGTCGCTAGCACATACCTGGGGGAAATGCAGTTCACCTCGTGCTACCTTCCACCACAGCACCGCTTCCGGCAGTCCTCCTTCGGGGATGTCTTCCTGCCAGGTATTCCTACCATTTCTGCGGGGGACCTTAATGCAAAGCACGGCGACTGGGGCTCCCTTAGAGACAATGCATCTGGCAGAGAGCTTCGCCGCTGGGCCACCACGAACCGGGTCCAGGTTCTCGGCCCAAGAGAACCCACCCGGTTCTCCCACACTGGGAAAGGAGATGTACTCGACATCTATCTCGTCAGCGCGTCCCCACCTCCAAGGACAATGTACACCATCCCGGCATTGACTAGCGACCACCTCCCAGTCACAGCTTTCTTCGGAACATCACCACTCTTTCGACCCATCGCTACCAAAAGGAACCTCAGGAAGGCCAACTGGGAGGCCTTTGCTGAGAACTTAACAGCCCGTCTGTCATCACCAGGGAAGCTGGAAACTCCTGATGATGTCGATGCTGCAACACTCAACCTCGCTTCTAGCATCACTGCTGCTGCTGACGCCACCATCCCACGAAAACCTAGGGGATTCGGAGGGAGACTGGAACTTCCTCAAACCATCATCGCCTCCATTAGGGAGAAAAATAGGATCCGCCGCCGATGGACGCGCACTGGAGAACCGCATTTACGCCGGGAATTCCGGCGACTGCAGAGGGATATTCAGACCAGCATCTCTACCTGGAAAACCCAGATGTGGGAGAAGTAGATCGCCTCCACTAAAACCCAGGACGGTTCTCTGTGGAAGTTCACCAAAGGCCTGACCCTCCGGAGTCATGCTACCATACCCACCGTAGAGCCGAGCACCATCACGGCGGAGGCCTTCGCTGACCACTTAGAGGACGCATTTTCTCCGAATCCAGGTCCTGAACTTCCTCAGATGCCTCCACATCAGCTTCCCATTAACACAGACCCGCCAACAATCACCGCCATGGACGTGAAAGCGTCTCTCCGTCGCCTTAAGACTCGAAAAGCTCCCGGTCCGGACGGAATTGAAAACGAAATACTCCGAAGACTTCCGTCCGCGGCGGTTCTCTGGCTGGTATGCATCACAAACGCCATCATCAGACTGGGCCACTTCCCAGCTTTATGGGAAAGAGCAAAGATCATCCCGATCTTAAAAACTGGAAAGTCTCGCTCCTCCCCAGATAGCTTCCGCCCCATATCGCTGCTGGACGGACTGGGGAAGATTGTAGAAAGGACCATACTACCCTTTTTCCAGAGAACACTATCAGAAAGGAATATCCTCCCGGCGGAGCAATACGGCTTTAGAGAGGAGCACGCCACAACCCACCAACTTCTGCGCGTCCTGCAATTCGTCAGTGCTGCTTTCAAATACAAAAGGCACGTTGCAGCGGCCTTCTTCGACATCACCAAGGCCTTCGACCGAATGTGGCATGCTGGCCTTCTCCATAAGCTCCGTCGACTGGACTTTCCAACATGGCAGATAAACACCATCGCCTCATACCTCTCGGACAGGACCTTCCACGTTTTCTTCGGCGGGATCACCTCTACCACCAGAACCATCAGGGCGGGAGTTCCCCAGGGTAGCATCTGGGGGCCAATCTTGTTCAATATCTTCTGTGCGGACATTCCCACAAAGTTTTACGGCTGCATGACAGCATTTTATGCTGACGATGCTGCGCTACTAGCGAAGTCCTACTCCAGGAAACTTGCTGTAAAATACTTGCAGCGGGCCACCTACCAGCTTCTTGAATGGTTCACCTGGAGGTTAGGGGTGAACTCCAAGAAGACACAGACCATTATCTTCTCAATGCTCCGACCGGCGGACGACCCGGACCCAATCATCGTCGGCGCTGAGGAAGTCCATTGGCGAAGCACAGCAGTCTACCTTGGAGTCACCCTCGACAGGCGACTCACTCTCCGCAATCATGCACAACAGGTTGCCATAAAAGCGAGGGTTCGCCGGAGGGTCCTCCTGCCGCTCCTAATGTCCCCGGACTTGCCGCTCCATGTTAGGCTGCACCTATACCAGGCAACAATCTTGAGTGCTCTTTTGTACGCCTCCCCCGCCTGGAGCGGGTTCCTGACCCGCACCACATGGGAAATTCCATCTAAGGCGGAGAGAGCCGTCCTTCGCACCATCCTGCAGCTTGGCTGGCGCTTTGCTAATCCCACCAACTACATATTGACTGGAGCCACCCCAATTCAGGAATTGGCAACCATACGAGCGAAGGCCTTCTTTGCCCGCCTTCCTACCAGAAATTATGCACACCTACAACGACTGGCCTTGGACACCCCTCAGCGGCGCGACTTCTTCCGGAGGCCCATCTCCTCGCAAGGAGGAACTTTGGCAATCCCCCCAAGAGGGAGGAAAAAGTGGAGGTAAAATATCCTTGAAGGTCCACCAACGAAGGAGCCCACCAGCCCGAAGGAGCTCCCTAGGAGAACGGGCAAGAATGGAGGCAATACCACCAAACGATGTCAAATTATATATATAGTTCCACTAAGTTAAAGCTTACCAGATTGATTTAATTTATAACTTTGTTGTCCATGATGTCTCGCCGGCACAATATTTTGTCTTAATACCACCAGAAGGATACCCGCATAAGGATTTACAACCTCATCGAAGAAAACAAATTGCAGGCTTGGGATCCTCAACCAAGAAACCCACCCGTGGCTGGTATTGCATGGCTATCGGGCGTGACCCTGGGGCGATGGGGTTACTGGTTCAAATGCCTGAACTGGTAGTGACGATGTCACTACCAGTACCAGTCATGGACCAACGCAATATACTAAAAATGTCTACATAAAATAACCAGGACGATAAACAACAGAAGACATGTGGCGCCACCATAGCAACGTTCTCAACTTTGTTAATTTTTTTAGGGCTGTACGAGCTCGCGATGAAAAACCAAATTTACTTTGTTAAGAGGTTTGAAACATGCTCTTTCAAATGAAAATAATTTACAAGAGTATCGAACAGGTCTTTCTTTTCTAAGAGCGGACAGAAAATAACCTATTTTTCTCGTTTTTTCAAATGTCATCTTCATAGTTGTCCCTATTTCTTGGGCCTTATATGCTTGAGATGAAAAACTAGATATACTTTTTTAGAGGGTTGAAATCATTCTCTATTTAATACAATTTTTTCAAAGGAAATTCCAGAGGGTCTTTTTTTGTAAAAGCGGGGTAAAAATAGCCTATTTTTGGCTTTTTTACAAAAACTGTCAAATGTTGGCTCAGTTTTAAAAATAATGGAAAGTACTAGGAATATGAAATTTTATATTTATAAACTATGTATTTATATGTTACCATGCGATAAGTTTCACGTTGATTATATCATTTCGTCTTGAAATATAAAAAGCCAAAGTTTTAATTTTTTTTCGATCCGCAAATTTTTTGGGCCAGTTTTGCACAGAATTTTCTGCAAGGAGGTCGCTCTTACAGTTATTTTTATTACTTTGTTTAATAGAGGGCAAAAAGTTTTTTAAGATAGCCAAAGATTGTTTACTTCATAAAACAATTCTCTGAGATACAACGCCTCAAAGTTACTGAAAACTCATAGTCATGTTGAGAAGGCAGCGACACGGGGTCAAACAATCTTCTATATCTCAGCAAGTATACCATCAGAGAAATTAAAACCTTACAAATGTTTATAAGAGATATGTGTGAATGTCCATACAAAATTTCATCGAAATCCGTGATGGTCGAGCGGAGCACTTCTCTGAAATCAGACCACTTGGCATGGAATGACCCATCTTTTAATTGTAGAAAATTGTTCAATTTTAACTGTTTCATTATGCTAATGAGGTCATTATAAAACTTATCAACAGATAAAATTCATAAATAAAGCTAAATTTATAGAGAATATTCATTTATATGACACATTGCAACTATTATGTATTTCTCCAGATCAGTGGTCATAATGTAAAGGACAGCACAAAATGTTACTTAAACCAGAGAATTGCTATTACATCTAGAGTGCAAAGAAGTTGTGTTGATTCAAAACTCTTTTATAAAGGAATTTATTCATTCTAAATCCCGTATTACCTGTACTTCCAGGTCAGTATCAAATTCTATTTTATGGTTAGAGTGAATATTGATATCTACATCAATATTGATTTTACATTCTATATTTTTATGCAAATAATCAGAGAGATGTATATTTATACACAAACAATTTTTATTATTAAACCTAGACCTCATGTTTCATCACTTATTCAACAGGTCTGTGGTTCAGACCAACTTGGTAACAACCCTGAACTTGGTTGTTCAGTTTTAATAATAAAAAATACTGTGGAAAAGTAGACACCTCTTCAATTACATTAGAAGTCCGTTATAACGAGAGCTGACAAAAATCGGCAAATTACTCGTTATAACGCGATACTCGTTATAGCCGATTTCTAACAATAAGTCTAATTAAGTCCGTCTTCTTGAATCCAAGGGCAGCGAATGCTTTCGAATGGAACTGTAGGGTTTTTAATTCCTACGCAAATGCTTCAGAATGCGTAAAAGAGTAGGTTCGCGTCAAAAATATTATATAATTGACTCATAAACCATAACCAAAGTGCGTCCTCTAACAGAAAATGTGGATCATCATTGCTAAATAATCGTCGAAAGTAATAATATATCATTAGATAATCGTATTGGTTAGGATTTGGTAATTTAGCTTAATAATTAAATATGGCTTTCCAGTAGTGTAAGTGGTTAGAGTCATGCTCGTTAGACACGAGTTTTTCTCCGGTGCCGGCAATTCTTCAACGCAGCTGGTGAGAGCTACTTCTCCTCTCCTCTATTCCTTCTCCTCTACTCTCATGGACACAGTTCTCCAGCTTCTGGGCACTAACTCAGCTCAGCAGATCCATCGACAGAATCATTTTCTGTATTTTTTTAAACCCGAATGTTTGAAACATATTTTTACACTTTCGGGTGATATATTCCCCCATGGATTGCCTCCAGGACATTCCATTTGATGCGGGTTTCTTTTGACATTAACTTCCTCATTAAGGTATTAACGAGGTGTGATCTAAAATGGTGATTTGTAGCTCGAATAATGCCCTGCTCTAATGGCAGCAACACACTTGTGCAGTTAGGGGGAAAGAACACAAGCTCTATGTTCGTCAATTTAATGACGGGGTGGGCCGGACAGCGATCCATGAACAGCACAATTTTTCTATTTCTCCGTCCAATTTTGGCATCAAAAGCCTTTAGCCACTGCGTAAAAATTTGTCCAGTCATCTATGCTTTGGCGTTGGACTCGTAAGTACAGGAAATATTTCGCTGGCCACAAAAAGCTCAGGGACGCACGGATTTTCCAATAATTAATGGTTTTAGTTTATCACACCCAGTCATGTTCGTGCAGAGGAAGCCTCTCCTTTTTTCACTTTAGCAGCGGTCGCCCTTAACAGCCAAAGTTTTTCTGGCAGTAAATTGTAAAACAGAGCTGTCTCATCCGCATTGTATATGTCCTAATTACGTGGAGATTAAAAACAGTTTGTCACACTAAATACAAGGCCTATCTTACTATTTATAGTATTTAAACGATAATTTGCTTTTTGCATTACTTACCTTTTCTTCGTATCTTTCGAGGATTGACTTGAGAATTGGAAGCCAATTATGTACCGCTTGCTCATTTACTCAACTGGATTCACTGCTAATTATGTGGAGTGATATTCATCTTCTTCCTTTAAATCGGTTAAGCCAACCATCCGTGCAACAGAAATTGTCCAGTTTCATGCGAAGGGCAAGCTTTTGCTTTTATCATTGTTCCGCTGCTTGGAATTCCTAGAGATCGCTGCTGAGTGAAGCATTCTAATAGAATGGACTGCAACTACGTATTATCCGCTGGTCGTAGTATTTTACATCATGAATGCAGACTTAATTTTTTCTTTGTTCTTCAAAATCATAAATAGAGTCGACGATGACATGCCATACCGTCTGCCGATTTCGGATTTACTCGCGGTTTCTCTTTCGCACAATTTCAAATTTCTTTGCTAAATCTAAAGTCTTTCTTTTACTCTCCATCACAGAACTGTCACACTAGAAACTCAGTTATTGGAAAGCTTTGAACGGACTCAAGTCTAATGATCGACTGATGGAAGAGCGATGGCCATCATGTGGAAAGGCACCCCTAATTCATATCAAATTTCTTTCTCAAGATATTTTTCATTCACACGTTTCATAACTTATGACAGTGGCGCGAGGGAGAGGTTACCCTGGAAATCCGAAACAGCGCTGCTTATATCTCTTATACTCCCTTCCATTAGACGATTTGGTGCCAAGTTTCGAGTGAAAACAAATCCCACAGGTGGATGCCAATAAAATGGAAACTCGATTCAAACTGCTGACTAGAGGGATTATCGACGAAAAAAAAACAAGATACAAGGGGATAAGATATAGGAGACGTGAGGGACAAAGGGGATAGTGAAACTCGTGAGACGTCTTCGATTACGAGATATGCCACCTGCAAGGCGAACGTAGAACCGTGACACTCGTTATAACGATACCTCAGATTTTGATCACTCGTTATAATGGAAGTAACTCCCTATCCCTTTTGCTGTGGGATGGACTAGGTCCGATGAATCACTCGCTATAACGCAACTGTCGTTATATGCCGTACTCGTTATAACGGACTTATACTGTATTTAGACAATAAACTTCCACAACATCTCAGCAACCTCAACATTTCTATGATAACTATCCTACTGAAAGAAATGGAACTCCGCTTGATTTTTCAAATGAAATTTTCTAACAACATGCTTCATGAATCAGCTGTTTCGGTTCTATGTTATAATGTTTCTTTTGAAGATATAAATGAGATGATGGAAATAGTAATGGTGATGGAAAGGACCATAGCAATGTTTATTAGTATTCATCCAACTAATATTCATAGGGCTTGTGAAAGACTGCACAATCATTTTTTCTTCCAAGTGCTACCTTAAGATTGTAGGTATCAAATCAAGATTGTCTATTGAATAGACAATCGACCTATTAGATTTCGCAGATTATTTTATATTCTTGCTATGAAGCAAGGATCATTTCAGAACACAATACAGTCGAACCTCTCTAAGTGGGACCTCTATAAGTGAGTAACCTCTATTTGTGAGAAAATTGAAACCTCTTTAAGTGAGAATTCTTTTCCTGACCGCGACCTCTATAGTGGTTGGTCTCTCAAGTAGTTGAAGAAAATCGACGCCCGGATGAGAAGACAAAAAAGGAAAATAGTCATCTATGTTGACAATTGCACGGCCCATTCAGATGTTCCGCCACTCACAAACTTCGAAGTTCGCTTCCTACCCCCAAATACAACCAGCAAGCTTCAATCTTGTGATCAAGGCATCATTTTCTGCTTTAAGTGCTACTTTCGCCACGATTTCGTCGAACTTGTCCTCAGTAATATCGAAAAAGATATTAAGCCAGACATGAACGTCCTACAAGCTCTAAGGTTTGCTCGAAAAGCGTGGTTTTCGGTGACAGAAACTACAATTAAAAACTGCTTCAAGAAGGCGGGGCTCCGGAAAGAAGAAGATGCCGTGGGATTGGAAGAAGAACAAGAAGAGTTTTCCGTCCGAGCGGAGAAGATTGGGAGAGAATCGCCAGTTTTTTCGGTGAAGATGTCCCAACACCTTCCTTCGAGGACTATGCACGAGTCGACGAGAACGTCAGTGTCACCGGTGAACAAACAGATGACGACATTGTAGACGCCTGCCTCTCACGTTCTTCCACCGAAGGAGACGGAAGCGAAAGCGATGCGGAAGATGAAGATGTTGATTTTAAGCAAGATAGTCAGCCTTTTTTAAAAAAGGAAGATGCTCGAAAAGCCCTAGACACTTTAGAACGGTTTTTCGAATACTCAGGTAATGTAGACCGAGATGTTTTTGATAAACTGCATGGGCTTAATAAATGTATTTGTAAAGCACAGACAGAAAAACAAACTAAACTTACTGAATTTTTCAAACCTTAAAGTGTTTTAGCTGTGCTTTTGTAGTTGTTTTTCGTACTTAGTGATTGTTCCTACTGATTTCGAATGATTAAGATACCAATGATTGTTATCATGTGATAAAAGGCATCCCGTTGTGCTCGGTTATGCTTGTTCGTTTGACATTTTAAAATTAATGTACACCTACATTTACATTTTGATAAAAGGGTATTTTTCAAAAACTGTTTTGTTTTTCTTTTTGAGCTTGCATAACTTACTTTCAACGAGCGTAGCTACGTAAGTTATACGGAACCTCAGATTTTGCTTGTCAGCTGAGAAAACGGTCATTTAGACCTCTTTATAGGAGAAACTGTTTAAGCGAGAAAACAAGGCTTTTATCTCCATCAGTGAGAAACTGGATAAATGAGTAAATCTGGGGGTTTACCTCTATTAGTGAGAAACTGGATAAGTGAGAATATCTGAACATAGACCTCTATAAGTGAGAAACTGACTAGTGAGAAACCTCTCTAAGTGAGAAAAATACCACTTCCCCTTGGAGTCTCACTTAAAGAGGTTCGACTGTACATTCCTTACGAAAGTAAGGTATACTTCATCTAACGTCATGAAGAGACCGCATATTTCTTATAGGGGGAGATATGGGAGAATTTCGAGTGCTGTTGCAACTCTTGCATAGAAAAGTAAAGTTGGCAAAAATTGACTATGAAAACATTAGAGTTAAACTGATTCTGGAGAACGCAGTATGATTCAATCTCAAATAATTACTACCATTGTCCATGGAAAAATAATAAAGTGTTACTTTGAAAGAATTTGGGATTACCTTTCAAAGAACATGATATTTCTAAGTATAAAAAATTGTACCAATTCATGCACTTTATGTCTATGTTATTAAGATTACTATAACAAATTTTGTAGAAAAATACCCAGGGGAAATCAATGGGAATGTTGCGAGTTTTCTGCAGAACGTATTGAGAAGTGAAGTTGTCTGCTACTTTTCATTCTAGTTTTGCAGAAAATATTCCAGCAAGAAAGTTATTGTGGGAATGCTGTAATTATATAATTTATCATTAAAATCCTTTTAGTTTATTACTATTGTCAATAAACAAATTTATATTACAGAGGTAATGGAGAATTCAGCCTCTCATTATAAAAATAATATTTTTAGAGAATAATTACAAATTATTGGCAAGCGATTGGCAGTTTAATGTATCTTGATTTATTTTTTAAAGAGAACAATGAAATGATAGAAACTTTAGCAGATAAAACCTAAGAATTAGATAAGTAACAAAAATGTCTGTCAAGCAGCTTCCGTTTAGGTTAACCTAGTAGCACAGAAGATGCTGAGCATGTGCTCAGGGAATTTTAGTCATTTTAGCTAAAATGTTTCAGAATCACAACGTGAGCATGTGCTAAAAATGTTTTAAGGTGATTTTGAGCGCACATTTTTCTGAACATGTTACAAGCATGTTTGTGCAAAATTTCATTCCACTTCCTTCTATAACTAATAATTATAAAAATTTTTGATTTAATGCAGCTTTTCTTTCCTTTTGACAACTAAAATTAGAAAGTGGTCGTTTGTAATAGAGACAAGGGCTTAAAGAAAGGAAATTAAATAAAAATTCTTATTCAGCAATAGGCACTTTTAAAAATTCATCGATGCAATCGTATATCCATCAATCCTTTTTTAAAGTAATCGATGGATTCATCAACCGTTTCTTTATTCACCGATGGATTTACGATGCTTTCCACCGATGTCCATCGCTTTCATGGAGTTAATTAATTCGCGATGAAGAGTCAATATCTATTATATATAGATGCTTCTCCGGATTCATTCATGTATATACCTAGATAGATAGATAGGATACTAATTCACAGCCTAAACCACAAGCGTGATTTACTTGAAATTTTTACGACGTATTGGCCATAACGTGTAACCGCCAGAAAAAATGTGATTTTGAACCTCAGTGTCATAGGTTCGATTCCAGAGGGCCCCAAAGTCCCAATTTTTCCCGTTTAAATGCATTGCTTTGATTTTCGATAATTTTTAAAAAATACTTGCCGGATAGGTAGAGAATCAAAACTCGAGGCCTATATATATGGTCATGATCTATCGAAAACATAAATGAGTTTTACTGAAAATATCCTGGGTTCGATGCTAGGTCGAGGCAAAAATCGGCCGTTAAAAATGCATTGTGGCGATTTTTAAGATATTTTTTGGACCCTTTCCCGATGGCATGCAAACTTGGAATTCGGCATGGGTTTAGATATCATAAACACATTTCATAATCAAATTTTACACATTCCCTGATGCTCCTTGGTTCGATCCCAGAGAGCCATTTACATTACTCAATGCATTTCTTATGGAGATAACAGAAATAGGTTTTAGGCACTTCCCGGCATGATATCAACTTCAAACTTTGTATGAAATAAGATGAAGTCCTAATAAGTCATACTGTGCATTCACAACTACCAATGTGTCCTGGGTTCGACACCAGGCGTCTCTACAATCAGTAAATTATCCGATTTTTAAGAATTAATTTAAATCCCTTCCCAATAATATTAAAACATGAAATTAGGTATATAGAGAGAGAACATAGATACATTTCAAAAACATGTTTTAAATTTCCTAGATCGTTCTTGGTTCGAATCCAGAGAGCCATTTACATTATTGAAAAGTAGGACGTCCTTTGAGGCAGTTGGAGCCAATATTTCTGCTTGAATTTTCACACATAGTAAGAGATGGTGATTTTCTTTTGTGCTGCATAGTGGGTTCACCAGGAAGGCCTTGGTTCGATGCCAGACGATTAAATTGCAGCGAATTTTAAGAATATTTTCAATCCCGTTTTTTTCTTTTGAGGGCCGTCCCGATATGATGCCGACATGGAATTAGTGTTGGCGATCTGCTTGCAGTATGCAAGCTACATTTTACTCGTATAATATATGGTTCTGATGACAGTAGCGGATCATTCAAATGTTAATATCAATAACCTCATAAAATCCAGTAAATATCAACTTACAATGGGAAATATAACGTATTTATAATGCAACAATCAATGAACAAAAACGATGCAATGATTTACGTTTCGACAGATCTGTTGAATTCAACTCGAGGTTAAAGAATTATGGAGATGGAACAAGTTTTAAATGCAACATTAGCCGTCTTGTCAAACAGCAGAAAAACCAGCGGACTGTTCTTAAACTCATCAAGAATTGATAATCTATCGAAGTAATCAGACAAAGATCATCGATGCAGACCATAAATCATCAGATGGGTGAATTTAAAACCGTGCCTAACGCATGCTGCGCATGCAGCCCATGCAGCTAGCTATAATAGTTGAAGAACGAATTGTGGTGGCGTGATTCCTTGGCAATTGATGTCGTTAGCCAAGCTTGGCTTCACTTATTTTAGTGTATACCCGTAATTTCCTCAGTGGAAGTGAGAATTTTCATATTAATAAGGATTAAGATATAGATGTCAATGTTTGAAAATTGAATTTGTGTAAAAATCGTGTGGTTTAACAATTTAAGTGCTGTTTGGCGGTTTGTGTGAATAGTGGGAACGTTTTGCGATTCCATGTGTGTATTCGTGTTAAACTATAAAATAGCATGTATATAATTTTAAAATTTACTGAATGTAGTTGTTTTCGTGATGTTTGACAGCTCGCGTGATTTGTGACAATTTTTGTTGAATATGTTTTTGTTTTAATAAACAAAAAATACCATAGCTTAATCTCCTGTTTTTACTTCGTTTTCCTGCTGAAGAGAGTGATGGAATGTGATGTGTGTGAAATGTTTGATCGAGTATTAGGTAAAGTTTTGGAAGAGGACCGACAGCGTTTTATTATTTTTTTTTTGTACTAAAATTGACCCTTTATCGATAAAACTTCACTGGCACATGCGTTCAATATTGCGCTTTATGTACATATATCTAACATACGGCTACGTGCTATATTTACCGCGATAAGTAACTTTCAGTGACGGAGGTGCAGAAATGGCCTCCGGAGACCATTCTTAAACCGTTAGTTATGACGTTCTGACGCTAGATGTCGCAGCACACGCCCAGTTTCACATCTCCGAAACAGCGAATACGTGACGAATTTCAAATCGCATAAACATCGCACGAACGTCAAACTCACACATTTCTCGATGATTCCGGATGTATTTTACGACGAACGAATTTAAATGGAAAAAATTGTTTTTTTTGGCCCTATTCGCTTTGTGTTATAAAAAAGATAGTCACCCTCTCGTTCGGTTTGCAAGCTATAGTTGGTTTGCAAGCTCATTAGGTTTCCAAGGTATTTTAAGAAAAATTATGACTTTGTTTTAATGAAGATCATATAATAAAGGGAGCCTAGAACACCCAACTCAACCCATCCGCGATGAAACACTTTTTCATCATAATTCTGAATTGATAAATAAGTAAATTAAGTGATGTTAATAAGAATTAATAAGTACCTTGAAAGACCTCGGAAACCCAATGAGCTTGCAAACCAACTATAGCTTGCAAACCGAACGAGAGGGTGACTATCTTTTTTATAACACAAAGCGAATTTTGCCGAAAAAGGAATTTTTTCCCTAGGAGTTCATTAAAGTTGAAATAAGTCACAATCGCCCTAGCGGAGACCCGAGGAAATATCAAAGATGGCGTCCTAGCAGACGAAAAACGACCAAAAACGGTCATATTTGGATGAAAATATCTCCTAAACCATACGTACTAGAAATTGTTTATAAACATATAATTATACCGCTATTCTTTATCTTTAATGTGCGTTAAATTTTTTATCGTAATATCAATGTATAAGGGAGATATAGAATTTCTCCCTGACGGTCCTCTTCCAAAACTTTACCGATAATAGATATCTGTGATTGTGACCATTGTGACATATGTATTTATTAAAAACTTTTGTGTGTTACTGAGTATGTTGTTAGATATAAAATTTATAAGCTAAAATATACTTTAAAATCATTAAAATTATAAAAGAACATAAAAAGTGAATGCAAGCCGTTATTTATAAATGAAGTAATAATGAATAAAGCTTTAGCTGTTTCTTGCGACCCCCTGTTTTCGTTTAGGGCAGTTTGTATCGAAACTATCGATATGTGGTCGACTGTGTGTGCACCGTGTACTACGATTGGAAGCTACTCGTACTTTGACGGATTTTAAAGATAGACCGCTGAGTACCCGGTGACAATTTAAACAATTATTGTGAAATCAACCACCATCAGGATGTCTAATCAAAAAATTGCCGTTGTATGTAAATTAAATCATGCGATGACAACATTTCATCCTAGGAGAACTGACTAACTGTTTATAGTTTTAATTTCAGGTTACAGGTGGCAATAAAGGAATTGGGTATGCCATAGTGAAAGGACTTTGTGAAAATTTCGATGGTATTGTTTATTTAACAGCAAGAGATGAATCGCGTGGGAAAACGGCAGTTCAGGAGCTTAATAAAGTAATTCTGGGATTAAATTTAGTTTAATTTTTCGTTAATGGAAAGATGATCTGATAATTCCTCTACTTTCAGCTCGGTTTGAAGGCCGCTTTTCATCTACTCGATGTAGACAATGAAGAAAGTATTAGCAACTTTAAAGACTACATCGTTGAAAAGCACGGTGGTATTGACGTGTTAGTGAACAACGCAGCAATTGCTTACAAGGTGAGCCCAGGATAATCAATACATTTATATCTGTGCCAATCGAAGCCAAATTTCCATCGCAATCCTAATTTGTAATCCTTCGTGAAACTGAACACTATCCGTAACGAATCAACTCAATACTTAGGTTAGGAACAGCAAATAATGAGTTTAAAACGGGATGCATGTTCAAGAGGTCACTTGAATGAATTACGGAGTTTTCTTTTCAGTTTGATTACTATGCGAGTCCCAGGTAAGTATTTCCATTACCCATCTCTTATAAGAGTTATTTTATTGCCAGTGCCATTCTATGTTTGTCAATCCTTAGAAATTCTTCCTTCCATTTAAATTTCCGTTCCGTTGTTGTCATTTGCTTCTCTTTGGTAATAATTATCATATATTACGGGTTAGGAGACCCAATTACAAGTTGCAAGAATAAAGTATATATTATAACTTTGTTACGATCTATCTCTTTCAATTTCACTGGATACATGAAACGCATTTTTGGTGAAATTAACAGCATGATGCTCCTAATCCATTTGGGGAACAAGCAGAAGTAACAGTGAGAGTAAACTTTGAAGGCGTTCTCAACACTTGCCGTATCCTGTTTACAACGCTAAGACCAGGAGCAAGAGTAGTAAATCTTTCAAGTGTTTGTGGACATTTGTCTAAAATTAATGGGAAGGAACCGCATTCTACAAAAATACGTGAGAGATTCTCCAAACCTGATCTTTCCGAGAAGGAACTATGTCAACTGATGGAAGAATTTGTGAAGTATGTTTGTCTCTCCTCTAAAGTCATTCCTGACCTAATTTTGGTGATAGAATAATCTGCAAATTATTGATCTAACTTTATTATGAACATAATGTTGTTAACAGAAGCTATATGTATCACTTCTGAACTGAATACTAACCAAATTAACTGCTCCTCAAACAACTTTAAAATAACCCGAAAAACCGTTTTTGATCTAAGATAATATCATTTTGGTTTTTATAGGGGTTTCCATGATTAATTATCTGTTTTATATTTCTTTGTTTTTATTCTTTTTTAAAGAAGACATTATAGATTATATCAATATTTTATTAATTTAATACACTTACTACTTAATAATTATTTTTTTATTCTCTGACTGTTTTTTGGCATTGATAGATTCCATATCCTATTTTCTGACATGAAATATGAATATGTCATTAACTCAGTATCATGTAGCATTTTTATCATCAGTTTATCTAATTTTATATTGTTATTTTTATTCCAAAAGTAATTCGTAAACACTTTGATGGTTATCTTTTGCAGGGCGGCTAAAGATGGAGATCACTTTGCAAAAGGTTGGCCCAACAGTGCATATGTGGTTTCAAAAGTTGGAGTTTCTGCTTTGACTCGTATTCAACAGCGTGCGTTTGATTCAGACGCAAGTCGGCCCGGCATAGTGGTGAATGCAGTTCATCCAGGTTATGTGGACACGGACATGACCAGCCACAAAGGACCTCTCACTATTGAAGAAGGTTTCAACTTATCTCCTTCTTTTCATATAATTTACTGGGGGGACTAACAACTGGCATGTTGATTTCAGGGGCATATTATAACTTGTAAAAGGTCATCATTAGCAAATCCCTTAAGAATTCTTCATTTTTCTGTAAAATATTTTAGTACTTAGCGGTCCTTCTAGATTTTAGTGGCTTCGTGTTTTTGGTGATTCTTTATATTTTTCGAGTTTGTTTACATAAAGGGTGGAAAAGGCATCTGAGAAGAAGAGAAAAAGGCATAGAGTAAGGAAATTTAGGTAAAATGAAGTAAGAGAATTCAATCGAAGAAGCCTTAACTTGGTGGAACTCCGTAATCAGAATCATATGAAATAAAACTTCAGAATTCCACAAATGCATTCGTATCTCATGATGAGTGGTGGAATGATGGACAGCTGGAATGTTGTGTGTAAATAGCACTCTATCAGTTGCACTGAGTCATATTATTCAATAATATGAGTGGAATATACTAATGGGTCGCCTTGATGAATTTGTTTCAATATTATTTCAACAGCTTTCATATTATCACAGCCATCATTAATCAGCTAGACTGAAACATAAGTAAATCAAAGATACAGTTTTGTCCATCTTTTGCCAAAGACGTTATGAAAGAGTTCTTCAAGATATGGTTGTTGGACCATGTTTGAAGATACATCTTCGTTGGTTAATTTTTATCATAAATTCTTAAGCATATTTTGGTGTATAAATGCAGTTAGAATATTATGTATTTGGTGTACAATCAGTGGAAATAAACACTGAGACCTAAGATTTTTCATCAAAGAGCACTTAATGGACCTTATGTTCATATTGTTTATCACAGAATGCAATTTATAATGCAGAAATTGATCAGCCTTACTTATGCACTGAAAACTTTAAACATAACAGTTTTGTCTATGGTTCATTGTGGAATTTTGATAGTGAATAATTCATTTGCTTTGTGGTGAAGCTATATCTTTATGATGGTGAAGAAAATGCATTTCAGACGTTTTTCCGTTGAGAATTCTATGCTAGATAGATTGACCGACTCTCTGTAAGAGAGGACAATTCTCTCAGTTCATTGTTAACTGCAGATCTTGTTACAGTGCTAATAAAATCAAATACAAGGAAATCTTAAGAAGAATTAAGTTGAAGAAAAAATCTCTCCCAAGGCTCAAAGAGATGCTTTTGTAGCACAAAAATATCTCTGTGAAAACAGTGAAAAAGTTCAGAACTCAATGAAATTGAAAAGAAATTGCCGTTTAAAGCTAACTGGAATTCTTCATTTACATAGAGAATTATAATACAAGTTAAAAATTTAAGTTGGAGATGTTATTCTAGATACCCTTGCAGATATAATGGGTATTGATGCGTTTTCGTTCAACAGTAATGTTATTCTATTGATTCATTCTCTTTTCAGGTGCTATGGCTCCTATACACTTGGCTCTACTTCCACAAAATGGTGATGTGCCCAAGGGAGCATACGTTTGGAAAGATAAAAAAGTTGTCAGCTGGGAAAAGGATTTGCCTTCTGGATACACTGTATAAATTTTATTGAGATATTATCATTCAAAGTGGTGTTTTTAATTTGGAAATTTTCAGCTGTGGTAATGTCGTTTATAATAAAGAATATTGGAAACTGTTTAAAAATCTAATGGTTTGACTTCAGTTTTGATTGAGAGAAATATTCGCATTAGAATAAGAAGTGACAAAATCCAAAGAAGAAATCCTTTGGCAATTAAAAGTGATGGGACTTGAACTAGGTCTCTCGTTTGCCTGGTAGTGATTCTAACCATTACACTACCGTGCATCATAAGCATAAGCTGCATCAATTTCACTTCTGTCAAAAGAATGCTTTATGAGCAAAATAGTGGTGCTTCCCGTAGTATATTATTATTATTTATTTATATACGGGCAGAGCCCTATTACACATCATGGTTACAAATAAATTTGATAATCTTTGAATATTAAACAATACAATATATTCGCAAAAAACAAAAAGAAATATAAGAAAAATAAAGGTATAAACATTTGTATATATATGATTATTAAATATGATTATCTTATTTATTGATGTAGTAAATGTACATGGAAATGGAGAAAGCATATTTGATAGACTAACCATGCCAAATGATGTTAGAGAGGATCATAAAATAGTTTGATGATTGGCAATATCAGTTTAATGCATTTTGAAGCCTTTGTATAAGAATTAAAAATCTTACAGTGCCCTTTTGCTGCTGCCATTGGATTCAATTGGACAGACATTTAGTATTAGAAATTGGCTATAACGAGTACTTAATTATCATCACCTAATTCAAACATTTGATTCCCACAACTGGACCCGTACTTCTTTGGAAAAAAATGCTTGAGGGAGGTTTGATTAGAAACAGGTTTTACTCTCCCTTTTGTCCCTTGTGAACTCCTCGTCTCATGTTTCTCTTCAGCAACGGCCTCTCTAGTCAGTGCCAGAATTTTTAACTGGGTTTTCATCATATCCACCTGTGGAATTCGTTTTCATACTAAAATTGGCACCAAATCATCTGACCCCCATGATGGGTGGGAATATAGGAGATAAAAGCAGTGCTGATTTGGATTCCCAGGGTAACCTCTCCCACTGACACTGCGTTTGCTTATGAATCGTGTTAATGAAAAATATTTCATGAAAGAAATTTGATATAAATTAGGCTTATCTAATGATATACTATTACTTTTTAATGATTAAATAGCAATAATTTTCCACTATCTATTAGAGGATGCACTTTGGTTAGGGCTTATGAATTAATGAAATGAAATTTTTGTCACAAACATACTTTTTATTCAATTTAAGTCATATGCACACGGATTAAAAACCCTACACTTCCATTCTGCAGCATTTGCTCTTGGATTCAAGCGGATAGACATTTAGTATTAGAGATTGGTTATAACAAATATGCTTTACAACAACTACTTTTCTATTTTTGTCAGATCTCATTATAACAGACTTCCACTATGTGTTATCAAGCACTTAAGTAGCTCTGCTGCATCAAGAGAATAGTTGGTAGTGTGAAGAAAAAGTCTACCAGCAATTCTACTCTGCATCAGTTCACCATGAGTATGCATGTAGTGTATGGGGCTTTGCTGGCAAGTGTTGTATTCTGGAATTAAAAAGAGCACATTGAAAGGCGATATGTTTTGTAAGGGACCGAAACTCCACGAGCGTTACTAAGATGCCTCAGAATTCAGGATAGGAATCTTTATAAAATAGGATATGTAAACAAATGATTTATTTATTTAATAAATTTAAAGAAATTATGTTCCTAGGAGATGTAGTCACTGTTATGCATCCTCCTTAGTACAGCTACGGGCAGCTAAAAAATGTTACCCAAGGTCAACATTAAATCAAGGATAAAACTGCCTGTTAAGGGTCAGGATCAATGTTGCAACACTGAAATGCATCCCTGATCACCTATCTAACCCTTCTTAGAGTTGAGTTACTGTTGTAAAATGAAGAGGTGAATCTGACAAAAAGGAAGGGTACCTCTTCTTAAAGGATATGAGTATATTAAGAATAAATTTTCATTATTTGTGACTCGGAGACCCAAAAATTCCTTAGTTATGTATTTCTGCATCACTTGTGTATTAACACCTGTAACATGTTCATTAGAGATTGATAGTTCTCTCATGGTAGGACATGTTAAGTATGAGCCATATTAAAGGAGCTGAAGCTCAAATAGTTGTGGAGGTTAACATAAAAATTCAAGAGCCAATAAATGAGATCAAAGATTCAGTGCATAAATACTGTCAACAGGAAACACTTCTACCAAGAAAGGAAAAGTTGTGTTTATTAGAAAATGTAAGACTACAAACAATGTAAAAACAATAGTGACAGAACTCCATCCAAAAATAAAATCTTAGGAAGCTTATATGTATTAGTACAGCCATCTTCATCAGAGAGAGTCCACTAGAAGAAGGAAGACTCATAGTGTGGTAGTAGGTGGAGGGGAGAAATATGAGCAATGAAGTGGAGGCTTTGTCTATATTGAACACCTTTTTAATGAGAATGAAAATGCTTTTGTAAGCATCTAGTTTTCTGTTGTTGTTAGCTGCTGTTATGAGATTTAGGTATTTTACATCAGAATACACATATATGCAATGAAAGCATAAAAAACTCAATAATAATGTCCATATATTCATAAATGTGTCTGGAAATCCTCTTCATAAGACTATTCTCTTATTGAATCCTATTCATAAGACTTATTCTCTTATTGAAACAGAAAGAATCCCAATTACATTCAATATTTATCACTATTTACAAACACATGCAACTATTCCCTAACTTGGAAAATCCAATTAGCTGTGATTTGAGCGTGGGACCTTGTGGTTGGAGTGTTAGCACTCTGCCACCGCAGCTTCAATTGAATTCGGAAACACAAAGTAAAGAGTTCAAGATAACTTTGCATTTTAATGGCTGCACATAGGACAATTACCAAGAAAAATGGTTGTGATAAAGAAGTTTGGCAGGTTAAGCCTATATCTTCCACTCTTCAATTGACTGCTCTATCGTATTGAGCTACCTTGCCAGTATTTTGCTGTTTTGAGTGACTTTGAATGCACAAGTGTGAGAGTCAGCAGCATTTTTCATGGCCAGGCTGAAAAGATATCTATCTATTATATATAGATGCTTCTCCGGATTCATTCATGGATATATATATATATATATATACAAGTAAAATGTAGCTTGCATACTGCAAGCAGATCGACAACACTAATTTCATGTCGGCATCATATCGGGACGGTCCTCAAAATAAAAAAGGGATTGACAATATTCTTAAAATTCACTGCAATTCAATCGTCTGGCATCGAACCTGGGTCTTCCTGGTGAACTTACTGTGCAGCACAACAGAAGATCACCATCTTTAACTATGTGTGGAAATTCAAGCAGAAATATTGGCTGCAACTGCCTCAAACGACGTCCTACTTTTCACATATATTCCTTTTGTGAGAGATTGTAATGTGCTCTGGCATCGAACCCAGGAACAGCATGGTCTTATCTAATTTTTTTTCTTAAACCAAGTCTTAATATACATCTTCTATCTAAGCAAAAACTTACTATTATTTTGATAAGTACATCAAATAAAATAATGACAACTACCTCAATGTATTTTAAATGGGAGATATATTTACCGCCTGGCGTCGAACCTGGGTCTTTCTGATAATATTTTTTATGCATCACAACAGAAGATCACCATCTCTAACTATGGGTGAAAATTCAAGAAGAAATATTGGCTGCAACTGCCTCAAACGACGTCCTACTTTACCCTTATATTCCTTATGAGAGAAAATTTAATGTACTCTGGCATCGAACCCAGGAACAGTACGGTCTTATCTAATTTTTTCAAAACCCTTAATTACATCTTCCATATAAGCAAGAAATTCCTATCATTTCGATAAGTGCATTAAAAAAAAATAATGAAAAACCTCAACGTATTCTAAATGACAGATTTTTGCATCGTCCTAGCATTGAACCCAGGATATTTTCCATAAACGTTATTTATGTTTTCAATAGATCATGACCATATATATATAGGCTCCATTAGTTTTAATTCTCTGCCTATCCAGAAAGTATTTTTTTTTAATTCCTGAAAATCAACGCAATGCATTTAAACGGGAAAAATCAGGACTTTGGGGCCCTCTGGAATTGAACCTATGATCCTGAGATTCAAAATCGCAATTTTTCCGGCAGTTACACGTTAGGGCCAATACGTCATAACAATTTCAAGTCAATGACACTTTTAGTTTAGCCTGTGAATTTGTATCCTCTCTATCTATCTATATACATGAATGAATCTGGAGAAGCATCTATGTATAATAGATAGATAGATAGGATACTAATTCACAGGCTAAACCACAAGTGTCATTGATTTGAAATTTTTAAGACGTATAGGCCATAATGTTTCGTTTTTTTTCCCGTTTAAATGCATTGCTTTGATTTTCGGGAATTAAAAAAAATACTTTACGAATAGGTAGAGAATCAAAACTCAAGGAGCCTATATATATATGGTCATGATCTATCGAAAACATAAAAGAGTTTTACAGAAAATATCCTGGGTTCAATGCTAGGACAATGCAAAAATTGGCCATTTAAAATACACTGAGGTAGTTTTTTATTATTTTTTTTCATGCACTTATCGAAATTACAGGAAGTTCTTGCTTATATGGAAGATGTGTATTAAGCATAGGTTTTTGAAAAAAATTTAGATTAGACTGTACTGTTCCTGGGTTCGATGCCGAGGCACATTAAAATTTCTCTCATAAGGAATATATGGGAAAGGTAGGACGTCGTTTGAGGCAGTTGAAGCTAATATTTCTGCCTGAACTTTCACACATAGTTAAAGGTGGTGATCTTCTGTTTTGCTGCAGAGGAAGTATCACCAGAAAGACCCGGGTTCGATGCCGGGCGGTAAATATATCTGCCATATAAAACACATTGGGATGGTTTTTAATTGTTTCTTTCATGCACTTATCGAAATAATACGAAGTTCTTGCTAAGTTAGAAGATGTATATTAAGACTCAGTTTAAAAAAAAAAATAAGATAAGTCCATGCTGTTCCTGTGTTAGATGCCAGAGCACATTAACATTTCTCTCATAAGAAATATAAGGGAAAAGTAGGACGTCGTTAGAGGCAGTTGCAGCCAATATTTCTGCTTGAATTTTCACACATAGTTAGAGGTGGTGATCTTTTGTTGTGCTGCATAGTAAGTTCATTGGGAATACCCGGGTTCGATGCCAGACAATTAAATTGCAGTGAATATTAAGAATATTTTCTAATTTTTTTTTTCTTTTGTGGACCGTCTCGATTTGATGCCGATATGAAATCGAGTGTTGTCGATCCACTTACAGTATGCAAGCTACATTTTACTCGTTTTGTATGCAAAGACAGGCACATGGAAATATTTCCTTAACAAAAACAGAAGTGAAAAAAGTCAGACATGAGTGGGATTTAAACCCAGATATGTCACTTACTGGGCTGATGCTGTTTGGTTTCTCTTTTTGATTGCAAATATATTTGCAAATTAGCAGTTTCAAAATTAAACTATTTATTTTTAAAAATGCAACCAGACATATCTAAGTTAATGTGAGTTGAAATTAGAAATTTAGAGGGATAAATATCTTTATTCTTCAATTTAACTTAAGAATGAAGTGGTTTATCTTATTTTCAGTTTAAATATTTCACAAGATACCATATTTGACGGCATATAAGTTGCACCAGCGTACAAGACGCACCCTTATTAAGTTGGCCACTCACAAGGAAAAAAGTTTTAATAGTCCGTGCGAAAGCGCGGTACCACAATAACTTAAAATGTAGTTTCTTTTAGTTGTCACGTTTCGTAAAAGCCAAATATTAACACAATCATTGAATGCAATTATGAAGTAGGTAGTATAGACCATCTGGGCTAAAAATAGCATTCAGTATTGAAAGTTAACCCGTGGAGGTTGAACCTTCACATATAAGATGCAGGAAAATTTTTCAAGACATAATTTAGGAAAAAAGGTGCGTCTTATATGCCGTCAAATACGGTAACTCTATTGACCATCTCTTGCAATAGATGTAATTAATCTTATCTTTAGGTAGTTATGATTATTAAATCCTAAAAGCCACTATGGACTACCTTTATTTCAACCATTGTTTTCCTTCCAAATCTCTCTCTCATTTGTGCCCAAAGTTACTCTTTCACTTCCTCAGTCCATATACTATGCTTTATATGTTTTTTTTTTAAACCTTTGGCTTTTTGAAACTTATCCCAGAGTGACAAATGGTCTTTCAAGTCTTCCTGTATGATCTCTAGTTCTTTTATATCCTTCTGTTCTTTTAATCCACCTATTGGTCATTTTGATTTTTTTCAGATTGTTAAAGAATTATCCTGTGAGTCTCTTGGAATTTATTTTTTGAAGACGTCCGTGGAATGCAATTTTTCATACTCTAATTGTCTGTAATTTTCTCAATGTGTGTATAAACATTGCTATGTGGCATTTTCTGTATTGATCTCCTTCTTCAACTGACCCAAACATACTTCAGTTGAGATTTCTAGTTCTTTGGTCATAATTTTCCTATTGAGAGTATTCTGCAGCATATATAGTGCTTCTGAGCAAATTATTGTTATATAATGTCTAAATTTAGCAGTTTTTGATATTCATTTCTTGTGTCTAGCATCTTTGGTTAAATGATATGGCATTTTCATTATATTATTATAGTAACTCTAGATTTAATGGCTTTTTAAAATGTTATTTCCATACCTCTCCTAGATATATAAATAATAATAATACCTTTAATATACAGGATCAAGTCATTTAACAAAAATTATTTGAAAATAAAAATGAAAGTATACATGAATTCCAAAACATATCTGTAGCAAAAGATAGAATCATAAATTCAAATATATAAAACATAAGTATAAATATTATAAAAAATAAATCAATACACAGGATCAAGGTAAAAAGAAAAGTAAATATTAAACAAGAGAAATTCTATAAACAAAAAAACAATTATAATTGTGCTGTCAAAGCATTTCTTATACAATTCTAAAAGGTAGGTGAATAAGAACAGGTGAATATTTCAGTCTTAAGATTAGTTGTGTTATTATCTCATATCATTCTATTTTGAGAGGAGAAAAAAGAGTAATTGCTACTAGCAAATTATTTAATTAAGTTAATTTAGTTGGAACATTTATGCAAATTTTCTCTAAAAAATATAATAAATTCTTAAGTTTTGTATATTTAGTGATTAAGAATGATTTCCATTTAGTTATATTAAATGATATTTTATTTTCATTTTCTTAGGGGCTATTTTGATGTTTATCATGTATTTCATTTTCTCAAAGGAGATTCGTAAACTGCTTTTTCGGTCTGTCCTTTTAGGATCTCCATCTGTTTGGTGGCTACTGAATTACTTTCTACTGAATCTTACAAAATAACTAGCAATAAGTCATCTGCAACAGCTAAGTAATACATTCATAGGTTATTTCTTGAAAAACCTAGTTTCATTCTGCCATGGAGTTGATTTTCCTTCAGAGATTGCCTCCATCCATTTATCATATTTTCCAGAGTGCAGTTAAAGAGCAATGATGGGAGTCCATCTTCTTATCTGACTCATGTTTTAATCTCAAAATATCTGGAAGTTCCACCACTGAATTTTACTTTAGAGAGGGCGTATGTAAGGGTTTGCATTATTCATTTTTTATCATAATTATTATTATTTACTTATTCATAAATTTATAAAGGATTTTATTTGTTGATCTTCTATCAATGGAGTAATTTGCTCTCGTAAATCCAAAAAACACAAATACAAAATCTTTGGATTTTTGAGGAACATCATTTACTTTGAGTTAAATATCTGTTTTTTCCAGGATCTACTTTTTCTGAAGTCACATTGATATTCACCGATCTGTGCATCTGTTTATCTTCTCTACTTAATAAGGCTTTGGATAAAATTTACTTGGTAACTGGTAATGAGGATATATTTCTGCAGTTGGTTGAATCAGTTTTATTTTTCTTGTGTAATGAATGGATTAGTGCTCCCAGTCTTGTGTTATCTCCTCAGTCGTCCAAACGTTATAAATGATTTTATTGAGTTTTTTCAAAGATTTTTTGATCCATATATTTTTCAGCTCAGCTACCATTGACTCTTTCCCTGATGCTTTATTATTTTTGAGCGATTTAATTATTTCCATGATTTCTTTCATTGGCTGGAGGAAGAGTCTGGATGCTTCCTTCCTTGAGGTTTACTTTTGCGAGTTGACGAGTTTTTAATATAGCTAGCAAAAATTCACAATTTTCTTCATTTTTATATGCCAACTTCCCATTCTAGTTTTTCAAGGAGAGGTTAGGAGGAAAATATTCATATTGGTTTTGTTTACTAACTCTGTAAAAGTCTCTTGTGTTATTCTTTTTAAAATATCCTTCCATTTAATTGGTATTTATCATAATTTCTCTTTATATTCCTGATTAATTTGGCTGTAGTTTTTCTAATCTCATGGAAGATTGCCCATTTTCTATATTTTTGTGTTAGTGCCAATTTTGTTAGGCTAATTGTCTTCTTATGATCATTGCGTTCCAAGTTCTACCAGGTGTGTCTCTTGATTTCAATCAAGAGAATTGTGTCTTTAGCTGCTTGGACTTTCTTTCAGTTATACTCAGTTTTTTGGGTTTTGAGATTCAAATTTCTTTGGAAAGCTATCATTCTGTTTAAGTTTTAGTGTCAAATTTAATGATTTTTAATTTAGTTTGTCTCTTTGTGTTCCTTGGTTGGAATTTAATTTTGATTTTGGAAAGATAATGGTCTAAATCCAGCTTGGAATTTCGTATTACTTTGATATTTTGAGAATATTCTAGATATATATTTTTGATCTATTTGAAATTCACCAAAAATAGGATTTGGACGAATCCAGCTTTTCTGCTTCCTTGGGAGATGTTTGAAGTCAGTAGACTTCATTTTTAGTTCAGTTGCATGCAGTGGTTTAGTGGTTAGAATAATAAGTGGAAAGTGGGTGACCTCGGTTCATGGCCCAGTCATGTCACTATTTTCCACTTCTTGGTTAACTTTGAACATATTATGTTCCATTAAAGCATTGGTAAATTAAGTTTTTCATTATTTAAAAGACAATTTATGTTTACTCATGCAAACAAGTTTTTTGTTTATGTATGGTCTTGCTTTTCTGATTTCATGCAAGTTCTCCATAATTAAAAGACTTTGCTTATGACAATAGGGGATTGGTTAGGTACCACCTAGAGTAATTTTCCTTCTCTTAGGAGATAATTTTTATCTGATGAAGGGAATTACTCCCAGGTAATATTCCGTCACCAAAGCATCGTCAGATAGCAAACGAACCATGTGAAGATGACTTTTACCGAGGAGTGGCTATATCTTACCTCATTCCCACAAAACCTTATAATGCAAAATAAGATTACATTGAAGAAAAAAGATATTTATTCCTCAAAATTTGTAATTTTAGTTAGTTAATCAAATACTTGTGATTTTAAAAAGTACCTTATTCTGTTCTATCTGTAGCTTACTAGGAATCAATAAGAACTAACTCCAAAATTGATTTTGTGACATAAGAAATCAAGTACACTGGCTAATCTAGGCTGATGGAAGAAAGAGGTTGGAAGGTCCAAATGAAAATAGATCTTAAAATGAAAATTTAGATGTATGTAAATTAAATCATGTATAGCGATAATGAATAATTTTCAGTAGCTACGTTCCATAAACTTTGTAGGAATAAATGTTAACTTTTGAATGTAGAACTATCTGTTGAGTTTTATACAGTAGGGGCCATGGTTAGACTTTCTATGAGGGTGCAATATGTACAATGAATCTGTAGTTTATATACAATTAATGTTAACTACAAGTAATTTATCACATGAATGTAAATATTTTCAAGTGTTTTGGGATTGAGGAAGGAGTTAAGGCTCTACCTGAGGTTTGTCATTCTGCAACAAGATTTAAATACACAAATTTATGAATAAATAATTGTATTGTGGAATTGTACAAGTGTTTCATTCATAAATTTGTGCACCATGAAGTTCCACCAAATTCTGTATAAGATTTAAATACATAAATGTTAGTAATATAATAATATTTTTAATCTTTTTCTGGCAGAGTTAGGAATTCAACTGGCATGGGATTTTAGAGAAGTAAACTTCAATTGTGCGTGAGGATGACTGGTTTACAATGAATGGTCAGGAGCAAACACTTTTTCACTTTTCAGAAGTTTCAGACTTTTTCCTTACAGAAAAGTGAAAGTTACTGAAGGGACCTTCTGGAAGTATTTTTTTTTGCAATTAAGAAGATAACGTTAATGCATTCACAGAGGTAAACATTTTGAGCCATTTGCGATTCAACTGAATTTTATGCTAGCACAAAATTTCCACCATTTTCTTTCTACACCCTAATAAATATCAGAGACACACAATCAGAAGATGTTTTGTTACCTAAATTTGCAGAAGTTACCAATAGATGTTGTATTAGACAGTGTGTTGAATAGCTTGAGAATGGCAGAATAACGTATACAATTTCAGCTGCTATATTTGAGAATTATTCTTACTTTCTTAGGAAAAAGCAACTTTTCTAAATATCTACCTCACAGAAAGGTAGTTATTACTTCCACCAAGGCTGACTTAAAAGTTTTTCCTCACTACGATATACGAAAATAACTAATTTCCACACACTTGAGCCTAACTCATTTTGCTTTACTAGTTTATTAAAATTAAATTATGATTTACTTATTTTGGTTTCAAATAGTTGCAACTACTATTTAAATGATTTCCAGCATATGCTTCCTACTATTTGGATGGAATGCACATAATTCATACATTTCATAATATCTCAGAAATTAATGATGATTTTAATTAAGAATTCCAAAGCAATTAATTATATTATTACATGTAATCTCTCTCCTGAGTGTTCTACCTTCTGGTAAAACACTCATCCAGTTGGAGAATTTGTACTACAAAAAGATGACGTTTGATTTTCTTTCCATTAACAGCTACATTAAGGAGATACATGCATGAGTGTTCTACCTTTTGGCAGGTTCACGTACACTCAAAAATTCCTTTGAGGCTCAAATATTCCTATATTCCTTATAATTAACCCCACCCCTTATGCCATCCAACATCTTCCCCCCTGTTTTTTTCCCCCAATTACAGTCTTCACCAATCCCTCTCCCCTCAATATTTGACCAACCCATTTCTTCTGTTGATGCTTTATTACTTCAATTAAGGCCCTCTCTTCCCCACCCATCTCCAGCACCTCCGCATTTGTTTTTCTCTCAACCCAGCTTACTTTTTCCATCCTACACCATATCCACATTTTGAAGGACTCCAAACGTTTGAGTTCCTCCTTTCTTGAAGTCCATGTTTTACACCCATAAAGCAAGATACTCCAAACCAAGTATTTCGCTAATCTTTTCCTGATTCCTTTGTCAAGACCATTGGTCATCAATTCCCTTGGCTTCATAAAGGCTTCCTCGGCGAAGGCTATTCTTCTTCAAATCTCATCTTTGAATCTTCCATCCTACGAAGGAGCACTTCCCAAGTAAGAAAATTTATCCACCTGATCTAGTTTTTCCCCATCCAGCCTTATCGTTTACCTAGCTTTCTTTTCCGTAGTGAACCGTATTACTTTAGTTTTACTAAAGTTAATTTTCATTTCAAACTCCCTTGCTTTATCTTAAAGAGCATTTACCAATATTTGCAAACCTGTATGGAATTACACACAATAGCTTTATCTTCTGCTTACCTTACATGCTTCACTTCTTCCCCACCAACCTTTACTCCCTTATCTATTTATTCTCATGCTTCTTTCACCATTTCCTCTGCATATATATTAAAAAGTGATGGTGACATATGACACTTGTCTTACCCCCCATCCCCAATTTAATTCCCCATCAGCTATCCTTTCGCGGGCTGTTTGATTCAGATACAGTTTCTGTACCAATCTCCTATCTTTCCAGTCTAACCCAAATTTCTTTAATATCCCCATTAGTTTTGGCTGCTGGACTCTATAGAAAACATTTTCAAAATCTACAACACATACACATAAATCCTCATTAAATTCTGATTACATGTACTAAAGAAGTATTTTACAAACATTGGAGGTCCAGTCTGAAAAAAATATGTATCAACGATACCGATTCTTGGTTAATTTTGTGGCACTTATTAACTTGCAAAAATCCATGGTAAACAAACTTTTACTAGACCACTAATTTATTATCAGAATAACACGACCCAGGTTTCGTAGCGTCGCTACATCATCAGGTGACAAAATAAAAAAATTTTTAGACCCTCCTTCAAAAGCCTCCTTTTTTTATTTTGTCACCTGATGATGTAGCGACGCTAAGAAACCTGGGTCGTGTTATTTGGATAAAAAATTGGGTAAAAAATGGTCCATAAAAGTTTGTTTAACATGGATTTTTTACAAATATGTATCATTTCCTAAAAATGCTGAAAACGACAACAAAAGAGAAACACCATTGGTATTAAAAGCTCATCAAGCCAAATAAGATTGTTGAAAATGAGAGACTGGATTCATGTGCAATCATATAAGTGTTCCTCATAAGAAATTATATGATTTCTACTTCATTCTTAATGTACAGACAATTCCATCTAAAAAACTAAATTGATAATATTAATAGAGAATATGAGCAATTTTTTTCAAGATTCTGAACTAATCAGCTAAAGCAGTGATGCATGCAGAAAACTATTACTCATATATATGAGGTATAAACTAGATAAGGATTCTATTCTTCCTAAAAATACAATTATTATTTATAACATGTACAGTATTTACTCATGTATCACATGCACCTTTTCCTCCCATTTAGTGACGTCAAAAACAAGATGCGCATCTTACAAGAACATGCGCAGGTTACACAGGAATTTCCATTTGTGATGGTATTATAAAATCCATGGAGGAAGGCGTTGTTTTGTGGAAATCCATCACAAAAAAATTAATAGAGCGAGTACTTTTTCCGCCGTTTATTTTAAACAACCAGTTTCAACGAATCATCGTCATCTTCAGGCAGGGGTAACAAAATTGGAAGCATATTTATATGGAGGTAGATGCAGTGAAGGGGGAAAAAAGGGGTTTAAAGAGCAGGTGTATGTAGGTAAGGAGGAATCCTCAGTGAATGGGTAGTGGTCGTTGGAGGGAATGGGAGGGAAAAAGGTGCTCGTTTAGAATAGTGAAATTTGGCGAATTTGTGTGGATGAGGTTTTCGAGTTGTTCTAGGAGATACAGATGAGTTCCTTTTATGGCTAGATGTAAAATTTTGGGTTGGAAATCTCCCTCATGGCCAGCCTCCAAAAGGTGCTTTGAAAAGTGAGAAGCATCTTATTTATTTAAAACACATCTAAAATGTTCTTTTGCTCCAATGGTGAAATTAAGCCCCCTTTGTCCAAAGTACGCCCCATCAAATTGTAAACATTCGACATTACACATGCCTGACATTTTTAAAAGATTGATTTTGTCCTTATTATTACAAAGAAGTTCTCTTTTTAACTAATGGAGCTTTTGAAGGAGGGTCTAAAAGATTTTTTTGGGAACAAATTGGCAATTTTCGTGGACAGATTATTGATAAACTACAGTGGAACCTCAATCCCTAGATCTTGCAAGGATCGTCTTATCGACTTATTTTACGAGAAAATGTCAAATTCTACTTTATTTTCATTAAATACAAGCCACCCATATTATTAAGTTAGGTGCTATGCTTAAATATTCAATAAATAAAGCTTTATGTTAATGAACGTGAAAGGAAACCCTCATAATATTCTACTCGGGCCACCACTGCAAATAGCAATGATAACGACAAGTATTCAATATATTCTATTCTACCATTGAGTGCAATGAAGAGTAATTTCAACCCACTTATGAAAACGTCAATGAAAATCTATTTATCCTTAAACATTGCTGATGTTTACAAATCTAAAAATAAGCACTCGCCTATTAAAAATCAAAATTTTCTAAATAACAAGAACAGAAGAAAACGTGGGGTATGCATCATAATCTAAATGAAAAAAAATTCAATGTTGTAAAGGTCATTTGCATCTTTGGAGTAATAATTCTCAGAAGTTAACTACTGAATGAAACACCTGCACTCTCTTAAATATTTCCCAAAATGCTCAATAATTAAACATAGTATTAATTTGCATTTAAGAATGTAAATTCATGCAAAAGTCATTCGATATGCGATAAATAATAAAAATCTTGAAAAACTTTTTCTCCCAAACACTTGGTCTATGTAAAAGGTATTCAAACTAATTCATAAATAAATTCTGTTAAATACTGTTGTACCCCCAATAAAGTGAACTTTAAATGAATTAACACCTAACATTGCAAAATACTGCCATTAATAAATAAAGGGTCTTGAATTGTACAATAAGAAGCAAGTAGTAGCTATTAGACAGATACCAAAATGAAAGTTTGCAATATAAATAAAAAGTTTTGTTTCTTTTGGATCACAATGTACCTATTGTTTGTTGAAATACTTTCCCAAAATCAAAAGAAATTACAATGGAATGTAATGAAAATGTTGAGGAATGAAGAAAATTAAAATTACATTTGAGAATATTCAGTTATAAAGCAACTACAGAAGATTTTGAACAATTATATAAAGATATTCTGCAGTTTATTATATGCAATGAAGATATTGTTTGAAGTGAGATGAATTCCATGATACTAATAAAGCTAAATGACAACTTGACACTCAAAGAACAATCTGAGTAACAATAATAATAATCTGAGAAACAATCAAGAATAAAAAGTAACTAATGCACTTAAACTGTGAAGCCATATAATGGGAAATGCAAGAAAACCAAATAAAATCCAATCAAATAAAGAGAAAATTTGAAACCAATAAAATGATATTGAAGCACTGAAGAAGAGACACTAAGCAAACCAGATAAGACAGCTCTCAAAAGACAAAATATTCAGAAGTCCAATTCACAGACATGAAAAGTGAAAGTCAAACACAAGAGCTGTACACCAAAACAAGGAACTATCTCGCAATGAGTGCCATAGGTTTGCCACCACTGCTTTTAGGCAACGTTTCCTTTACAAATACTTTTTTATGCAACCACCTCTTGTAGTTGACCCAAAGTCTTTGGGGTTGAGGAAGCTCCTCTGATTGACAAAGAAAGATCTCTGGCTCAAAATATATATTTATTTCATTAGGAAATTAAAATATGATAGCAAGGTTGACAAATTAAGTCATAATTACTGATATAAAATAGAAAATTGCTATCCAATATTGAATATGGAAGGGCTTGAAAAACAGTCTTAAAACTTCTTTAAAAATCTCTAGGTTAATAAGAATTATGAGGTGGCAACCATCCTCTCAACATTCATATTTGAAAAGCATTATCTATGATGAAAATTGACAAATAATATAAATCAAAATGAAAATTTCAATTAGAAAAACATCCTTCAAGTAGGAGTTTACAAATTTTCTTAAGTAAAATTCAAATAAAGAATACTCATTGGTGATGGGATAAAAAGGGCATTTTTGCCCACTGTGGAAATAACACATTTGCTCTTCATATACATAGTGGAACCTCGATTCATTGATCTCGCAAGGATCGTTTTCCCGTAAATATCTTCGATCCATATTTTATAATTACCCATGAATTTGCTGTATAGTTACGAAAATAATTCAACAACCGGGTTTCCGTAGAAATTTGTAAAAGTATCGGAGCAATACAAGATATCAGTAAAAATTAATTTTCGATGATATTATTAATAATATACCATTTTGGTAGCAAATCAGTCAACTGAAAGGTATTGTGCGCGTAAGTTACGCACATATTTATCGTAACTGCGACTTGAAATAAATTTGAGAAACTTTTAAAACTGTGACTTAAATTCTTCAGCTTTCTTTTCGATGCAGCCAATTTTTTCTCAGGTGATAGAATCCCACGAATCTCATATCTGGTTATGCAATGCCGATTCAAAATTTCAATTCGTGGAAAATTTTTGTTTCCTTTGAACACTCAGTGCGTAAAGCCCGTCATACACGGTACAATCTAAAATAAAATATTGTGTGTCATGGCCGCCTTCTTCTTCCTGATTGGCTGATTTTTGAGAATCTCTCAGATTTTCGAACATGTTCTATTCTAAAATTATTGCGAATCGGCCATTTTCACAATTTAGACTATCCTGTCACCTAGGTGTCAGGAAGATGAACTCGTTGAGTTTGAGGATGTCAAGGATGATGTATCAGGTTTTCCCATTGGCCACAGTCGATTTCCGCCACTTGCAACACTGTCTGACGCGCTCTTTTAACTTCCCCATTGCCTTGTTTACCTTTTGAAATTGCTGCTTTCTAGATTTCTTGAGGGGAAAAAGTTCTTTTAAAAACTCATACCCGTTTACTTTAGTAGTTACTAGATTAGTTACTTTAGTTTAGTTTAGTTTTATACGTTATTTAAGAATTAATCTACATATTGATAAGTGAAGAGAAAACTTTGGATCCCTTTTTAAGGATATTTCGCGAACGGTGGAGTTTGAGATTTGGCATAGTTAAAGTTTATATGGAGAAAGAGTGCAGAGAGCTAAAATCTATGTCCAAATATCCTTAGTTTGACTCTGGACCAGTATAATCGTCTCTCATAAGAAATACACACAAAGTTCATTTTGATCGATATCAGGCATTTTTTATTTTGAAGAATTAGATCAGAAATAATGGTCGTACCAAATCGAGATTAATACCAAAAGAAAGAAAATTGAATAAAGATTCTTGTTTTGGTCGTGGAATATCGCATTCGAGTCGAAATTGAGAGAATTCAGACAAAAATGGTGAAAATTCTGTGGGCATAAACAATTCCCTAACGACAAAGGTGATTGTTGGACTCAGCTCTCATACGAATCAATGCGAAAGATAGGCTCATAAGAAATGAATTGAGAAGAAGAGCCGAAATTTTATGGCAATAAAACCATACGTTAACTTTTGAAATTGAATTGATTGAAGCTATATATTTTTATGAATAATATCACCTTCTATAATGTAGATTTATATTTTCGGCTTTGTAGATAAAACTTCAAACGATGTATGTTTACGTTCTAAAAACAGGGAAAATTTTGTCGTCGAAATCATCCGAAAGGCAGCAATATATACAAACGTGATTCCTGCAACCAAATAAACGAATACTCTATTATAATAGTTAACAAGCACTATTTGTGTCAACGGAAAATACGCGTATCTTCACAAAAATGAAATCAATTCCAAATGCAATATATCTTATACCTCATGATTATCAAGTCTCCTTTATATTAGCATTAATTTGATTCAATAATAACATGAACAATTAAAGTAACATTGAATTGAAACAAACAATAAATTAAACTACAAGCCGTAATTGTGTTTATTTTATTGTTACTAACATTTAAATTTAAATTCCATTGGTATTGCAGGGAATAAAGGCAAACAACACGCAACCTAAAGCCGTGTTTGTATACGCTCGCAGCTGACGTAATAGAACAGACTTCAAAAACATTTTAAGCAATAATCATAGAGTTATAATCATTGATTAAAGATCCTTAAAATTGTGGTATTTTCTTTGTTTGTGGATTATTCCAGGATGGTTTGTTCGAGGAGTCAGACCGAGAGATTCATTTCCATTGTAAGTGAGCGAGTTTTGTATCTATTTAGATATGTGAAACTGTTTCTATCCCGTTTTGTTTTAGGTGGCCAACCACCACACAATTAACATTATATTTTATGAAAAATCTCCTTTGTTCAGCCCTTCCCTGCGTATTTATGTCGAGATCCTTCCCTTTCATTCTAGCGAGAATCAGGTTTCGCAGATCCGCCATGTTGGATTTAAAAAACAGAATATTTTATTTTAGATTGTACCGTTTATGAGGGCTCTCGGAGATGAAGTGAAAAATCAAATATTGTCGACAATATTTTATTTTAGATTGTACCGTGTATGACGGGCTTAAGACTGGGTTTTGTATCATCTCTCTGCTGGTTAAACCACCTATCACTTAGTCTAAATAACTGTAAGTTGACGTCTTCATTTTTTCCACCTTGGTATATAACTTGATTTCTGCAAATTCAATTATAATATCAATTATAATCAAGTGTCTACAGAATATATTTTAATGCAGCCGAATTTGTACTCTCCGGTATGTGACGCATTCAATTGAATACTTGGCTAATGCATAAATAACGAAATCAGGCTTAAATGTAAGCCTACCAGAAAATTTCATCTGATATAAATGATTTTTTGTTTCTTATAAGAGGAGGTAATTTTAAAAGCAACGGATGAAGTCATTCCTAAGAAAGCTGCTGATGATATAGTCTAATAACGAAAGATGTTCAAATAAGGATGGGTGCACCAATGTGGTGATTTATTCAAAAACAAAAGTTCCAATTTTCCTCAAGAGATGGCATTAGTGGCGAAGTTTATAAACCAAAGTTCCAATTTTCTTCAAGAGATGGCATTAGTGTCAAAGTTTATAAACCAAAGTTCCAATTTCCCTCAAGAGATGGAATTAGTGTCGAAGTTTATAAGCAAAAGTTCCAATTTTACTCGTAAGTTTTAAAATATATATATTTTACATTAACGCTATAGCGTTAATGTAAAAGTTTAATTTAAAAAGTTCGATCAGTAAATAGACCTTTGCCATTTTCGATGTATTCATGGAAATCGAATCTTTTTCGAGACGTTTACTTCTAAAATATATCAATAATTATTACAATATCAATAAAAAATATAACAATTAATTGATAAAAGTAAATAATTTAATACAAATAACTTTTTTATTTAAAAAAGGAAACGTATGAATTATGTCGATGTTATCAAATGCGTACTTCAGCGATGGAGAACAATGTTAATTTTTTTCTTCGTAACATTGCTATGTAGAAACATGGTTTTTAACACAGTTTGTAGTCAATTTTATGCACTAACTTCCTATTTATTTATTTTTTCAAGTCTTTTCAATTGCACTTGCAGCGATGCAAAATGAAAATTGAGTACGCAACCATCAGAATGGTGACGTCACATTGTATTTAATCATCTAATTTCTCCAATACATTGCAACTTGTGGCAATGATATTTACATCAAATTGTATCATAATCTACCCCTAGTAGCACAATTTGTGATCACAATATGCTTGAAGCATTTCAGTGAAACATTTTAGAAATTTTTAAAATGTGCCTAGCACATTTTGGGTATGAAATTTTTGCTGGGTAAAAATGCGCCAGAAATGTGCCGTCAACATTTCTGTTAAGCCCGTCATACACGGTACAATCTAAAATAAAATATTGTGAAACATGGCCGCCGTCTTCTTCCTGATTGGCTGATTTTTGAGAATCTCTCAGATTTTCGAACATGTTCTATTCTAAAATTATTGCGAATCGGCCATTTTCACAATTTAGACTATCCTGTCACCTAGGTGTCAGGAAGATGAACTCGTTGAGTTTGAGGATGTCAAGAATGATGTATCAGGCTTTCCCATTGGCCACAGTCGATTTCCGCCACTTGCAACACTGTCTGACGTGCTCTCTTAACTTCCCCATTGCCTTGTTTACCTTTTGAAATTGCTGCTTTCTAGATTTCTTGTGGGGAAAAAGTTCTTTTAAAAACTCATACCCGTTTACTTTAGTAGTTACTAGATTAGTTACTTTAGTTTAGTTTAGTTTTATACTTTATTTAAGAGTTAATCTACATATTAATACGTGAAGAGAAAACTTTGGATCCCTTTATAAGGATATTTCGCAAACGGTGGAGTTTGAGATTTGGCATAGTTAAAGTTTATATGGAGAAAGAATGCAGAAAGCTAAAATCTATGTCCAAATATCCTTGGTTTGACTCTGGACCAGTATAATCGTCTCTCATAAGAAATGCACACAAAGTTCATTTTGATCGATATCAGGCATTTTTTATTTTGAAGAATTAGATCAAAAATAATGGTAGTACCAAATCGAGATCAATACCAAAAGAAAGAAAATTGAATAGAGATTCTTATTTTGGTCGTAGAATATCGCATTCGAGTCGAAATTAAGAGAATTCAGACAAAAATGGTGAAAATTCTGTGGGCATAAACAATTCCCTAACGACCAAAGGTGATTGTTGGAGCTCTCATACGAATCAATGCGAAAGATAGGCTCATATGAAATGTATTGAGAAGAAGAGCTGAAATTTTATGGCAATAAAACGATATGTAAACTTTTGAAATTGAATTGATTGAAGCTATATATTTTTATGAATAATATCACCTTCTAAAATGTGGATTAACATTTTCGGCTTTGTAGATAAAACTTCAAACGATGTATGTTTACGTTCTAAAAACAGGGAAAATTTTACCGTCAAAATAAATCGAAAGGCAGCAATACATACAAATGCGATTTTGTTCTAGCAACCAAATAAACGAATACTCTATTATAATAGTTAACAAGCACTAATTGTGTCAATGGAAAATACACGTATCTTCACAAAAATGAAATGAATTCCAAATGCAATATATCTTATACCTCTATGAATATCAAGTCTCATTTATATTAACATTAATTTGATTCAATAATAACATGAAAAATTAAAAGTAACATTGAATTGAATCAAACAATAAATTAAACTACAAGCCGTAATTGTGTTTCTTTTATTGTTACTAACATTTAATTTTAAATTCCATTGGTATTGCAGGGAATTAAGGCAAACAACGCGCAACCTAATGGCATGTTTGTACACGCTCGTAGCTGACGTAATAGAACAAACTTCAAAAACATTATAAGCAATAATCATAGAGTTATAATCATTGATTAAAGATCCTTAAAATTGTGGTATTTTCTTTGTTTGTGGATTATTCCAGGATGGTTTGGTCGAGGAGTCAGACCGAGAGATTCATTTCCATTGTAAGTGAGCGAGTTTTGTATCTATTTACATATGTAAAACTGTTTCTATCCCGTTTTGTTTTAGGTGGCCAACCACCACACAATTCACATTATATTCTATGAAAAATTTCCTTTGTTCAGCCCTTCCCTGCGTACTTAAGCCGAGATCCTTCCCTTTCATTCTAGCGAGAATCAGGTTTCGCAGATCCGCCATGTTGGATTTAAAAAACAGAATATTTTATTTTAGATTGTACCGTGTATGAGGGCTCTCGGAGATGAAGTGAAAAATCAAATATTGTCGACAATATTTTATTTTAGATTGTACCGTGTATGACGGGCTTTAAAATAGGTCGAAAATGTGCTATACACATTTTAATGTAAATCTTTCGAGCGCTCGTTATATTCCAGATAATACTGAGTTTTTCACAAAATTATCAACGAAAACACAGGATATTATACAAGGTTTCAAATAAAATAAGGTCCTCATTAGTAAAAGAAATGGTAAAATTTCACTTTGGTACTGTTTGGGAGAAATTGAATAACTCCCTTAATAATGATTATATTTTGACGAAACTTACACCAATTTATAGATAAAGGATGGCGGAAATTTTACCATTTTACCAAAGAAATCAATGGCTACGTAATAATTGCATGTTAATGAAGTATAATTTGAAATTTATTTAACATATATGTATAATATACCTCCAGTTTCCGTTGATTAATTTGCAAAATACCAGGTAACATTGGAAATTTATCAAGTCTTCATTAGCCCTTCCTTTTAATTAAACTAGGCGACTATGAATTCTCTTTTCAGCTGAATGATGCATTATTAACAATAATACTTTTCGATCGCACATCAAATTTCCCTACGGACAAATAAACAAACGTTTTCATAATCCCTTACTTTTAATTAAACAGCTACCCACATAGCAGAATCACATCTCAGAGATATCTCGAATGTCTAACAAGATGTCTTGGAGATGCCTCAGTGACCTTTCGTGACATCTCCAAGGTATTTGAAAACACGATGAATATTAATAAAAGGAAACATTCTAAATCACTTATCAGCTGAAAGACTATATTATTAATAATACTCGATCAAACATTTCACACACATCACATTCCATCACTCTCTTCAGCAGGAAAACGAAGTAAAAACAGGAGATTAAGCTATGGTATTTTTTGTTTATTAAAACAAAAACATATTCAACAAAAATTGTCACAAATCACGCGAGCTGTCAAACATCACGAAAACAACTACATGCAAAAAATTTTAAAATTATATACGTGCTATTTTATAGTTAAACACGAATACACGCATCGCCAAACGTTCCCACTATTCACACAAACCGCCAAACAGCACTTAAATTGTTAAACAACACGATTTTTACACAAATTCGATTTTCAAACATTGACATCTATATCTTAATCCTTATTGATATGAAAATTCTCACTTCCACTAGGGAAATTACGGGTATACACTAAAATAAGTGAAGCCAAGCTTGGCTAACGACGCTAACGACATCAACTGCCAAGGAAACACGCCACTACAATTCGTTCTTCAACTGTTATAGCTAGCTGCATGCGCTGCATGCGTTAGGCACGGTTTTAAATTCACCCATCTGATGATTTATGGTCTGCATCGATGATCTTTGTCTAATTACTTCGATAGATTATCAATTCTTGATGAGTTTAAGAACAGTCCGCTGGTTTTTCTGCTGTTTGACAAGACGGCTACTGTTGCATTTAAAACTTGTTCCATCTCCATAATTCTTTAACCTCGAGTTGAATTCAGCAGATCTGTCGAAACGTAAATCATTGCATCGTTTTTGTTCATTGATTGTTGCATTATAAATACGTTATATTTCCCATTGTAAGTTGATATTTACTGGCTTTTATGAGGTTATTGATATTAACATTTGAATGATCCGCTACTGTCATCAGAGCCATATATTATACATTGATTCTTCATCGCAAATTAATTATCTCCATGAAAGCGATGGACATCGGTGGAAAGCATCGTAAATCCATCGGTGAATAAAGAAACGGTTGATGGATACATCGATGACTTTAAAAACGGATTGATGGATTTACGATTCCATCGATGAATTTTAATAAGTGCCTATTGCTGAATAAGAATTTTTATTTAATTCCCTTTCTTTACGCCCTTATCTCTATTACAAACGACCACTTTCTAATTTTGGTTGTCAAAAGGAAAGAAAAGCTACATTCAATCAAAAATTTTTATAATTATTAGTTATAGAAGGAAGTGGAATGAAATTTTGCACAAACATGCTTGTAACATGTTCAGAAAAACGTGCGCTCTAAAATCACCTTAAAACATTTTTAGCACATGCTCACGTTGTGATTCTGAAAAATTTTAGCTAAAATGACTAAAATTCCCTGAGCACATGCTCAGCATCTTCTGTGCTACTAGGGACCCTTCAAACATGAGTAATTTTTTCCAGCAATGCGCAATTATTTGATGATCATTTTTACATTTAATTTATCGGCTTTATAATCCGGAAGTGGTGTGTAAAAAAGAACACACCGACATCCCTAATTCCTGTTATCGTCTCTGATGCTCCCACTAACAAGTCATATGCCATCTTGTAAGACATACGCCATTGCCAGACAAGAAGCGATTATTAATATATTATAATTATTATATATCCTCTTTCTATCGAAGGAATCTTTATATCTTTTTTCTCTATTGTCAAATCTCAAATAAAGTCAAATTGTCACGATCTCCGTGTATTGTCCATACCGAGATCGATAGCCATAATTGAATTGACATTCTATACATTAAATGTACTATATAATACACTTCGACACTAATGCCATCTCTTGAGGAAAATTTGAACTTTTGTTTATAAACTTCGCCACTAATGCCATCTCTTGAGGGAAATTGGAAATTTTGTTTATAAACTTCGCCACTAATGCCATCTCTTGAAATTGGAACTTTGGTTTATAAACTTCACCACTAATGCCATCTCTTGAGGAAAGTTGGTACTATCGTTATTAAACATTGCCATTAATGCTGCATCTCCAGAAAAATGTGAACTTTTTTTAACTGAAAAATAAAAATATCCCTAAGTAAACTGTAACATTACCATAAGTTGAGATATAATTCAGTATCATACTTATACTATATTTAGCAAAAGTCTACTTTACCTAGGAAGGTGGGTTAAAAAAATAAATGTTAACTTTTTTAACCAAATATCTTTTCCTAATTATAATAATTAAAGAAATGTTTAAACATTCATGTTCCAATATTGCATTAACTTTGATATTTTTCCTATTTATAAGTAACCTAATAGTTTCAAACTTTTGGAGTATGCTAAAAGGGTTTATTATATTTATTTTTAATAACGAAGTCACTCTATGTTTCAAATGCCGTAGGAAAATAATGAAAATTAATTTCATTCCTTTCGAAAAGAACTCAAAATATAGCGCATAAATAATTTTTCGATTTTTTTATGAAACTTCCAGTTTAGCAGTTTTCAACTATGACATACGATTAGTAATATTTGCATTATTGTAAAATTAATCCTTATCACTGTCAGCAACCTGTAAAAGTATAATTTAAAATTATGTTTTTGAATCGTGTTAAACTTGGGTCCTACAAATGATATTATAACTTTTGTTATTAATAAACCATTCTTAACCTACATCCAGCCTAACAACTTCACGAAGCAGGGTTATTAAATTCAAAAAGAAAATCATTCAAATATATTTATTGAGCTGCTCTTTGTTCCGTTATTAAAATATGCGAACACATTTGATTTACAACAGATTAGCGGACGAGCATGTGTCCGAGAAAGACTACAAACATGCAAAAAATGTGTGGGAATCTTTTGTAGAAATTTCCCGTCTCCGGAAGTGATGTTTCCTCAAGTTTCTCGATTGAGTTTGTGTAATCATATGGGTAGACCCCCTTACGTGTGACTAGGTTCGTTTTCTCACCGAATACCTCGCTAGTATATTTAAATGTTTTTAAATTTGTTACCAGTGAAGCTAATGACGCTGGCATGAATCGACATATGTTGAGAAATCTAATGGTGAAATTATTTTCGATTGACTTTGCGAATGAAATATACTTTTCCTCGGTGTTCGGAATCACATTAATTTTTTTATCATTATAGTCTAACTCCCAAACCAAGAAATGACTGTCATACGATGAAAGATTATGAATAAACACAGGTAGAAAATTTGGCATTTTGTACTGCAGGTTGCAATAAGAATGTGCGGGCCCTCGATACTTACCTGTCAAGTGATCGTGATCTCTAACGGCATCTGACTTCAACTCTTTACCACAAATATGACAAGACAACGCATTCTTAAAATTTGCCTCTTCTTCCGGGCTAAGTGATTCCATTGGTACAACGTTTTTACACAACTTGAATACTCTCTCTGCTTCCTCTTTCATGTTCTTCATAAAGACCTGTGCGATATTGGGACCTCGGTAAAGCTATGGTGTCTCACATCCATAGGGCGTTATGAGAATATAGCAAAAGCTGAATGGTTCTGAATAGCGTACGTGTAGGATGCGTTAGGTTAAGATTCACAAGTGCTGATACCTTGGAGAATACATTCAAAGTCTGAATATATTATTGGAAATGAATGCCCGAGTTTGGTAAATTTTAATATCTAATCCCCCTCGATAGTTAGCTCAATTATCGCGGGTTTCTTACTATTACAGTTTGCTGTATGCGTCTCTAATTTTTTTCGTCTTGATAATGCATGAAGCATCCTTTGCAAATGTAAATTCTACGACATTTTTGTTATCTGAAGATGGATTAGACTCTCAAAGTTTTTAATCCAGCAATAATGAGCCGTGTTGTCATTTGTTATATATAGGGGAGACCGGGGCTGGTTGGCCCATTTTTTTATATTTATTTTATATAATTTTTTTGTACATATTTAAACATATGAAATTATCGCTAAATTTTAAATACATTCTTACTAAATCTGTACGGCAATTATTAAACTTGAAAATATGAGTTAAAAATTTAAAAATATAATAATTACTGGATGTATGTCTGGTGGGCCAATCAGCCCCTACATCGGGGTAGGTTGGCCCAGAGGCAGGAGCACGTTGACCCATACAATCTTTTGATAAGTTAAACTAATATCACTTTAGGAAATCAAAATAAAACTAATGGTTATCAGTAAAGACCTTAAAAGGCTACAGGATTAGGCAAGCAAAAGTGGAAGCAAACAATAAATACATTGCCACATCTAATAATAAATCAAAAGCTCTATGGAAAGTAATCAAGGCTGAGACTCAACTTAAGTCCGAAAGCTGCTTAACAAATATGTCACCTGATAACTTTAATGATTACTTCACCAATGTATTTGAAAAGTTAATTAAAGGCTCTAACATAAAACAGCATAATGTATTATAGTATAATATATATAATAGTTTAATTACTCCAACTCAAAGTCATTTTACTTAGCACCTGTAACTGAAAAAGAAATATTCAATATAATTACCTTGTTAAAAACCAGTAACTGCTGTGATATATATGGCATGAATTCAAAGCTGTTAAAAGGCATAGCACATACTATAGCATATCCTCTAACCAAAGTTATTAATCAGATATTTGAATCTGGTAATTATCAAGAACAATTAAAAATCACAAAAGTTATCCCAATACACAAAAATGATGAGAAAAATTACCCTTCAAACTACATGCCCATATCAATAATTCCTGTCTTTTCTAAAATAATAGAGAAAACATTATTTTCAAGAATATGTATTACTTTGAAAAGAACAATCTAATAAGTCCCACACAATTTGATTTCCTGAAAGGCAGAGGTGCCATAGAATGTGTCATGTCAATAATCAGTGATATACATTGTTCCTTTGAAAGCAATGAAACTACTCTAGTTTCCTTCAGTGACTTGTATGTCTATAAACAACAAGCTATACAGTAAAAAACTAGTAAAATATGGAAATTAATATAATGCGTCCGAAAGGAAATAATTTAACAAAGACTCAAAGCAACTAACCGGGGAAGACTGCCCCTCGTTGTTGGTTGGCAGTTTAGGCCAATTGTCAATCGATTATGACTTAGATGCAACCTAGACCTATCAAAAACGGTTAAGAACAATTTTTTTGCTGTATCATTACTCTAATGTATGTTATATTGTGATTATAATGTAAAGTTTGACTGTGCTGTGTTGATTCGATCATTTGATAGTATATTATTGACATGTCCTATACATGCATATGTATGTTGTTGGATAAATTAAAATTATTATAATTATTAATATTATTAAAGATTATAAAAAATTTTACAGGTTCGTGTTTTCTTTTTAAATGCTTTTTATCTCTTGATTATGACGATCTTTTGACCTCTGTAACGTATCAAAATATGTTTAACTTCGAAAATTATATTAATAATTGAATAAACTGGACAAATTATACATATTATTATCATTAAAATTAACCTTTCATCTAGTTTAAAAAATGTATAGGACGGGGCTGGTTGGCCTGGGTGGCCATCATGCCCCGTCGTTTCTGGGCCAATCAGCTCCATCGCCATGATTACAATAAATTCTATTAGTGACAAAAACCACTGAAGCTATATCGAATGTATGCCATACAGAAATAATCCTTAAACTATGACCTTTAATTATACTTTTCACCTGTTGCGCCTAAAGTAAACAAAAGTTAAATAAAACACATGTAACCGACGAGTAGAATTTTACTGAAGCACTCATAAAAACAATTAATTACTACAACTTGTCCAAAACTGCTCCGCCGACAATATTAGTCCAGTAGATGGAGGGGGACAGTACTAACAACCTACTGATTGATTCCTAGCACGATCTAGCGTTTATTGTATTAAATAACTCGACTGGGCCAACCAGCCCAGGTCTCCCCTAATAGGTCACAATGATCTGCGAGCTCGGTATTTACAATTTTTATTGGATAGACATTGTTTTCTTCGTCTAGCCGGAAAACATTAATAGAAATTTTATTTGTTCGCTCGAATTTAGGAATATCGGAGAGTTTGACTGGGTATTCAATAGAATCTCAATCGTACCCATTGTCAAATTCATCCGTATTATCTTTGTAGACTTGTTGAGGGTCTTTATGGATGTTCTTTCCCCAAACCGCGTATTTAAAACAAAACTGATTGTCATTCCTAACATTTACAACGGATTTTCTGCTTGCGATCTTGGATGGTAACTCAATAAAGGTTGATCTGCGTAACGGAGTGCAACAATTAATTCGGAGTTATAAACCCAAGGTTTTACTCAGCGCCCACCCTGATCCCTTCACCTGCATCTCGGATTTTTCTTTAAGTAATTTTCCAAATAAACTTTCTAAAATTTCCCCAACGTCATCGGCTAGCAAAACCCTAACGTTTCTCGTTTTAAATGCTCGTTCTATCATTTCCTCACCCCTCTCAAAGTTTGCCTTAACCACAATATAAATTTTAAGGGCAGAATTACTTAGCTCATCCCTTATCCTCGGAATTAAAAGATCGGAAGTATAATTTAGAAATGATATAAGGTCTTTATGCGCTTCACTCACCACCCATTAGGTTTTCAGTCGACCCTTTATAGCCCTGTCAATCTTAACGATCGAATGGTCACCGCTTACTTGAGGGTTCAACTGACTGTACTCCATCCTAAAAGTTTTGAAAAAATTGTTAAAAAAAAATAATACTAGGGAATAACTCAAAAGTATATATACAGATACTTACTCAGATTTCTGTTTAAACTGTTAATACTTTACTGTATTTCTTCTTAGAGGAAATAATTCCAAAGAGGAAGAATAACACCAAAACCTTGAAACGGAAGAATGAAGCAAAGTCATACCACAACTTCAATGAAGAAGCGTAGGAGTAAATGAGAAAGTTCCCCTCATTTAGTTCTATTTAAATTATTTACCCCCACTACCACTTCATTACAAACGTTTCTTCCTATTCAAGCATAATTTCAACGCGTTAGGGAGAGTATAAATGCTACCCCTAGTTTCCTTACACTAACTCATCCCCTAGGTAAATTTTCTCACCAGCTCATTATAAGGTATTCTTTTACTTCATTTTCATGAGATTTTGTTTCGAGGAGAGCATTTGATATGGTCTTTGGTCAGCAGAAGTTACAAGTACTGCATAATCAGCGGATTCTAGGAGTGCGTGCGTGTTGAAAGATTATTTCAAAAGAGAATCCCTTATTCCACTTAATCATTTCTATCGGTGAATAAGTTTATCTATAAGAGCCCGAGATCCATCATCTTTGCACTTGCGTGAATTTTTAAAAATGAGTTAAATAATTCAGAAGAACTGTTCACAAATTATCAACATAAAATGAATGTATTATCTCTAGTAATTCAGAATTTTTTCTCGTTTTTCATAACCTTGCTGATTGATAAAATGCAAAATTACTTTCAAGTATTCTAAAATTCATACCAATAAGTCCGCGTACTCTTGTGAAAAAGCAAAAAATATTTTAAACAGAGTAGTAAATTGACAATTTTTGTGAATCTGAAAGTGGTGAGTTGGAGGATGCAAAAACTAGTATTGAAAATATTTTCAACTAAATAAAAAGTGTCCGTTAAAACCTATGTAAGCATTACTTGCCCTAGTAAATAATATTTTCAAGCTGATAGGAATAAAATTATGGAAAACTTTTGATGAAATTTTATTAGAAGGAGAATTAAAGATTACGACAAGGAAATAAAAAAGAATATTTTGGAAACATGCAGTTCTTAAATAAACAATTCTAGCATTCAGTTAATCAATTGATAATTAATTTTTAAAGAAGTGTGAACATTTTTATAATTCTCTCTAAAATTGCGGTGCGGAAAGTTCTAGCGGGCGGGGGTAAGCGGCGGGGCAAGCGGTGACGCGCGAGGGAGAGCGGGAATTGCTTTTAAACATTGTTTTTAGTAGAATGACCTTGAAACGCGCTAGGATAGACTTTTAGTATCTACTCATAGGTATCTAAAATATTCTCCAGCAGTAAGAATAAGGATCGATTCGTAAGCATAATGAAACATTTACGGTTTGATCACAGAGAAACTCGGAGTCAAGCTCTGAGAGAAGAAAAATTTGCTTTAGGTTCTGAGCCTTGGAATACATTTATAACTAACTCCCGAGCCTGCTACAACCATGACGAGAGTGTTACGGCCAATGAACAATTATATCCTACGAAGTGCCGATGCCCATTTATCCAATACATGCCGAATGAGCCAGATAAGTTCGGGATCAAGTACTGTATATTAGCAGACGTGAAGTCTAAATATTGCCTAAATGCATTTCTTTATTGTGGAAAAGATGATGCTAGGGGATCAAGGCAGTCTCTTGGAGAATATGTTGTGCTATGGTTGGCAGAGCCGTTCAAAAACTCCGGTATCAACATAACTTGCAACAATTACTTCTCTTCAATCAGCCTCGCTGAAAAACTAAAAAAAAAACAAAATCTCACTGGTTGGAAGGATAAGAAAAAATAGAAGAGAATTACCTCCTTCGGTTCATCACAGCGATGAAATGTACTCAACTAGAGTTTATAAAAATAGACTAGGCCATAGCATGACAAATTACCAAGCAAAAAATATAAAAACTTGCTTTAAATCAGTACAATGCATCAGGACGTGATGGTTTCTGACTCAGAAAAAGAAACTAGATAGTTTTGTTTTACAACTGCAACAAAGTAGGAGCAGATATAATGGATAGCATGTGCCGGAAATATTCAACTCATTCGGCTGCGAGGAGATGGCCAGTGCATGTATTTTTTAACATTTTGGACCTGGCCTCAATAAATAGCTGGGTTCTATTCAAAGAAACCACTGGGCGTAAACTCAACCGGAAGGAGTAAATTCAAAGACTTATATTAGAAATTATTGGAACCTCATTATAGATAGAGCTTTACTTTACAGGTTAGATGGAAGAGGAGACTTTTTAGTCTCAATCCTCAATCTCGCCTAATAAAGACCCCTAATAATAATAATAATAATAATAATAATAATAATAGAGCCACCTCCCTCATGTTCCTTAGCAATGTCGGGAATTTCATCAGGGGAAGCAAGTGCGCCAATAAGACCGCAGAAAAGAAGAAAGTGTCAGATCTCACCTGGATGTTATAACAAATCCAGTAATTTGTGCCTAAAATGTAGGAAAATATACAGTGGAATGTGCTCTGTAAAAGTGTCAATGTGCAGAATCTGCGGTAAAAAGTATGTACTCTTGGATACATAGAGTGATATTCTCTCTTATCATATATCTTAAAAATATTAATCCATTACTTAATAAGGAATAAATATTAATTTGTAAGAACAATAGCAAAGCTTTATTATGATTTCAAACCTTACATTGTGAAGATGATGAAGTGTTACTATAATGACTTGGATGTATTGTAAACTAGCAAATGATGGAAGGAAATAACATTTTAAGAATGATGTAAGTTTTAAGGTAAGTCTAAAATAAAAATCAACGTAATAAAACTAGCACCAGAGTGGATAAGCACAGAATGAGATATGAGTAAGAAAAGGCCATTCTCGATAAATGCATGATTCATTGCTAGGTTTTCCATGAAGGTCTGATCGCTGCCTTCATTTTACAGCCGAAAATTTTAGTAACCCTGCTTCTTTATAGTTTATAAACTTATTCGGGATCCCCAAGAGTTTCGGCAAACCACATGAAACAAATCTGTGCTCAAAATATCCCTTTAGTTATTTATTCTGGGAACGCATAACTCTCTGATTAGAGATCCGTTCTTACGATTGGTAGCCCTAATTTATAAAGTTAGTACCCATGACATTAATTCTAATTGTTCAAGAAAGGTGATTGAATGTAAATTTGAGATATCAGTTTGAGATTTACCTGAGAAAAACATTGGAAGAACATTTTATAATGATTAAACTAATATGTTGCTAACCCTGCTAAAAATTTTTTTATGAATTTTTAAATGTTATAGAAGGATTTGGCATTGACGAAAACCACAGATTGGAAATTTTCACGACGAAATTCGAAAAATTCTTCCACCATCGTATTTGATGGAGGTTATTCCGAGGCACGAACGTGTGGTTTCCGTCAGGTGGCATAACAATCTTGGCGTGACGTGACTGACTTTTATCAACAATTCGGAGCTTTTTCCACTTATTCCGAAAAAATGAGTTTCATTGGTCCAGTATGAATGCATAAAATATTCTAGAATATGAAATTCTGCAGATTTAGGACATCGGTCAACATTTTGTTTAATTAATTAAAATTTAAACAAACTACGAGGTAAAACACATTATCAACATTTGTGTAACGGTCAAACTTAGAAGTTATGCAATATTCAGGTCCTTTAAAATCATAAAAGTATTTAATTACGAATTTTAAAAGTAGGTGGTCAAATGACCACCTCCTGTCCTTCTAGGTAGGCCGAAACTGCCGTCCTCCTAGTGTTAATGAGTTTGCCATAGAAGCGTTCAACTCCTCTAGTTTTCAAAACATTTAGTTTTTAAAAGATTTGACATATTTGTAGTAAGAAGCGGGCATGAATAAACTAGTCCCTGTAAGTTAGGAATTTTTAATTTTAACAGGCAGCTTGCCCCCCCCTAGCCCAGTGGCTGGCGACGCCCTTGCCCGAGTAGTAGTTTCCCGGATAATTCGTTTTCTCTCATTCATCGTTTTTTTTCGTTCATCCCCTTGAAAAACGATAGATCGAGGTTCCACTGTAATTCAAACCACATAGGCTTAGGGTTAAAATCGGAGGGGGTTTCAAAAATTCTCTCCATGAACATGATCTCTCTTTTCTGGCTAAAAGATTGTCAATTAAAGAACTAGGGCATCCATTTTTTGTCTGCGATATATTTAATGGCCAAGAGTTCACTTGAATAATTTTGTTTTAACAATGGGATTGTTAGTAAATGATTAATTAGAGAGTGAAAGGCGGACAATTTTTGAGAAAAATTGTGGTTAGAATTGAAAGGGATTAGACGATTGTTAAAAGAAGATTTGGGATTTATGTTAAATTGAATTTTCTATTCAAAAATAGAAATTTGAATGTCTAGAAAATTGATTGACTTAACTTTTCCTATTTCTTAAGTGAACTTAATGGCGCAATGGAAGAAATTAATATGATTTAAGAACATATGTAGTTGCCTCAAGGTGCTGCCGCACATACAAAAAACATCATCGACACATCTATAGCAGCACTTCACATATTTTACATAGTCTGGAGAAGAATTAAACAGCTTACCTCAAAATAGGACATTAACACTTCTGTTAATAATGGTGATAAAGGTAAAGACCCAATCAATAAACCTTCAGTTTGGTTGAAAAATTCTCTGTTAAACAGAAATAAATTATATCTAGCCATAAAAGGAACTCATCTGTATCTCCTAGAACAACTCGAAAACCTCATCCACACAAATTCGCCAAATTTCACTATTCTAAACGAGCACCTTTTTCCCTCCCATTCCCTCCAACGACCACTACCCATTCACTGAGGATTCCTCCTTACCTACATACACCTGCTCTTTAAACCCCTTTTTTCCCCCTTCACTGCATCTACCCCCATATAAATATGCTTCCAATGTCGTTACCCCTGCATGAAGATGACGATGATTCGTTGAAACTGGTTGTTTAAAATAAACTGAGGAAAATGTACTCGACAAGACATATTTTTGTTCAACTGAGGCTGGGAGTCCCTGATTTAAACAAAGTTTTTTAAATATCCTATACAGAAGTATTTTCAAGACGAACATGAATGCTGCTTATCTGTATTGCAGTGGTATCCTTGTGAAGAATGACTCGAAATAATTCATTTATTTCATTATTTCTGCTGTTTTATAATGATAAAGCATATTTTTCCATTATAATAAGAAAATGCTGTTATATTTTCATTTAATAATGCACAATTTTCCAATTAAAAAAAATATTTTTACCAAAATTTGTTGCCCAAAGACAAGGTGCATGTCTTACACAGGGGCCGCGGTACATGAGTATATACGGTTTATTATTTATTATACTTCAGTTTGAACAAGAATTTTGAATAATATTTGTATGTAATTCAAACTACACTACAAACAAATTTGCAGCATTTATCTCTATCACGCTCGCGACATGTTTGTGATCTTAGCTTTAGACAGAATAACAAATGTTTTTCTTAGAATAGTGAAAACAAGAGTTCTTTCCTCCACCAAACCTCAAATACTTCAATTCTATCTTTTCTTTCATTAGAATCTCTTCACAAGAACTGAACAAAACATGACTTGTCATTCTTACATTCACTTCTCAACTCCCTTACGGACTGTCCTCTCTTAATCTCTATTCTCAATTATCGTGTTCCTAACAGATCTACTCATTTGAAAAACATACTTAATTACACCAATCCCTGACTTTCACTTATTGTGCATTCTTTGCTGAATTCCATTCTCCCTTCTGTTTCTCTATCAAAAGGGGCATTTATGAAAATGGGTCCACAGCACACCAATTTTTCCTTCACAGGGATGACTACCATCTGGAGCCTATTTTTATTCGATATAAATAAATTAATAATTAGATTTTAGCAAATATGAATAGAAAATTATAATAGAAATTATTTCTAAATTTTGAAGAATTAAATCATTACTTTACGATCATTTTAATAAAAATTACATTATTTACAAAGTGTACAATTATTCAACTATACACCGAGAGGATTATATATATAAATATAACTTCGTAAGCAATAGAAATAACACATTCTTTTCTGTTAAGGGACAAAACCCAAAACCTTATTGAGATTTTTATCAGTGATCAATATATTTTTGAATGGCAATTCCAAGAAGCAGATCAAACAATGGTAAGAAGGCAATTGAGTTAATCTAATTCGTATTCCGCACCATTGTCACAACTCATAATAAGAAAGCAATGACATGGATATATCACCATGGATCCAAAGAGTGATAAACTCTTCGAAGTGGAACAAATTTAATTTCCTTGCATGACGCATTGCTAGAAGAAGACTCTTTAGCATGAATCCAACCAAAGATAATATTCTCATCTCGCAGTGCAAAGCCCTCAATTCTCTTCCTCACGCTTGATTAATGTGCACAGTATGAAACCAATAGGCACTATTCTACTTGTCGAAGACGAGCCAAACGTTGAGTGAGTTCATCCTGCTCTTGTGAAACTTGCGTTGATGTTCCAATGGTGCTTGTGGCCCCTTGTGGCAGCTGCATATTTAAATCCAACCTGGAAATTTAAAAAATTAAGATTATCACGTTAGTCAATAACATGAATGTCATAAGGGCAAAAAAAACATTTTATGGTATTTATGAAGTACACATCACAAATATTTTCCCCTTCCAAAGGAACTAATTTTTTTCGTTCCACGTGGACATAAGCTGCACACAACTGGTCATTGCTGAGAAGATATCTTTCAGTAAGTGAATATTTGATATAGGGAATAAATAAGAAAGGAAAACGTAATTTTACTGCAGACGAGTTCAAGCTATTGTTTTTTATGAAGAATATCTATAAGATAAAGTAAGTAATGGTTTAACATGGAAGCAGAAAGTATGTATTGTTTTTTTTCCCTCATGGTCTTCTTTTTATCAAGAAGCTCTGAGAGAAATTTTTGTCCGTATTGTTTGAAGTGTAATATTACTGTGTGAGCTGGAGACCTGGAGCTTTGCTGTAGATCTTGTGAAAGTTACAACACCATGAAGAATGAAATGAAAAAGGTAATGGAATGACATAACGTACTGAAAACAGGTAGTGCAACTAAGTTTCTTAATGAAAATACATTTAATTATAATTGCATTGGTTTAAGTGAGCAATGAAGTGAAGGATAACAGAATTATACTGATCGTGATGCTAATGATGCGTAGTGTTTTGCATCACTTCCAAAGGATGTCTGTCAAAACTGTTAATAACATTAACATTCTCACACAAATATATTAGGAATATGTGAATTTCCATTTAGATTCAAGTGATTTGTGCATACAAGTTCATTGGGAAGAAAAAATAGAGTATGATGTCGGTAAACACTTTGTTGATATGTCTGTCTCACTCAGGTGCTCGTAGAATGGATCTCGTATAGTAGCCAATTTTCATGATTTTATGGTAGTTAACTGACGGCATTTTTATGGATAATATAATGTATTACATTATTTAGAAATAATGCAAAATCTGTCAAGGTCCATTACTTCTTAATATCGAATAGATGGACTATGCTATGACAGAAGGCATTTTGTAGCATGTAGGCTTCAAACTACCTCAAATCAAGTGACTTTCATAGTCAATGGAATTGTGAGTATACATTTCCGATTTATTTTGACTTTGATACGATTCCGATGTAAATCCAATTCAATCATTTCCAGATTTTATAAAGAATATATGAAGAAAACCCCTTGAGATTGATATAAAAGAGAGCAATACTTTCGTTAGGAAATAGTGAAATAGACACGTTTTAAAATTAAGGCCATGTTACTACCTCAATAAAATTCTTTGTATGAAAAAAAGCGTGTAAATATGTTGTACACAATATCAATTCTATGGAGATTAATTACCAATGAAGTAAATGAGAAAGCCAATTTTTTTGTACGAAAACATGACAAAATAAAATCAGAAGACATTCTATCTGCAACGAAACAATTGCAGGCCGTGCCGAGTAATTCATTACCTCCACATTTTAATTAATTTATCTAATGTTATTTATGAACTTGGATATTTTTTATTTGCACATAAATTAAATTTGCTATTTTCTTAGAAACCTTCTCGCTGGAAGTTTTCCCTAGAGTGAATAAGATGAAAAATAGCTGGCTGCTTTCTTCACTGCATTTTACCAAAACTTCTTGACCACATCATTAATATCTATTAAATATTAACCTCCAAAACGTTTTTCTGCCAAATTAAAAACACAAGTGTGAAGAGAATGAATTGAAGCAGAATTTGATGCAAAAAAAATCCATGTTTCTTCAATAAGAAAAATGAAGGTACTCATTAAAACAAAACCAGAAAAAATCAAGAATTTCTCTGAAATGTTACATTTTTGTTTTTCTGCAATGATGGCGGTAATTAATCCTTAAAAGATCGTACTGCCATGTCCAGCATTACTTCCACTCCATATTGACAAAGTTTTAAACGATTTTGACAAACTTCATACTTTCATGCGAATGTTGCAACATAGCAACATTTTCGTATAAGATTTGATTCGGCAGGCGGGGCTCCACCATTATTCCTATTGGCTCCCATGAAAAGAGAGAGAGAAAATAGGATTGTGGCTCTCTCTCTAACCCGTAAACATTCAGTGAACAGACTTTTCACCTTTTCAATTTCTGTCAGCTCTCAACAGACTTCTACTGTAGAATTTTACACAACATAGAATAATATATTTTTAAATCTTCTTTTTCCCTTGGATTCAATCTTGATTAAGATAAATTGACAATTTTGTAAAGATGAAAAACTAAAACGAAGCAGTCAATTGAAAAACTTCGCTTTGCAATTACATTTATGTTGTAGATACTTTGAGTACTATTGAGCCCTATTTTGAGTACCATGACGTCATGAAATGGAGAACTTCTGAGGGGTTCTGCCAATTTTGAACAGCAGTTTGTTTGTGCTGCCTTTTCTGAGTTGGACTAGCCCCACCTACGCTAAGTTGGCCTCAACATTGCAAATGGATATTGATAAAAAAAATGCTGACCTTATATTTGCCAACTACAAAAAGTTAAATATACGTAAACCGTGATTTGAAAGGTACTTCTAAAATACTGATTTATATTTCATGTTCAAAGATCACTTGTCATTTTGTAGGTTAATAAATCTGAACATGTTTGCAGCTCATACAGACTCATATTGGCAAATCAAATTTTCACACTGAGTATTATTCCGAAAGTATTCACTTTTCACAAATCAAATGCAGAGCACATCACAAAAGAGATAAAGGCAGAATTCGTATGCTTTGTCCATTAACTGCCCGACCAGGCTGTTGATGAGCCTAGAGCATGAACCACAGTGAATGTGTTAAATTGACAATTATATGTATTTCAACATGTTTTGAGATCGTTCTCAATCCGTATCTCATGTGTTGCTTTCCATGTTTCAACTTAAAAAATTGCGGCATAAGCAAAAAAATCTAATGTGGCCAGCACATGACTTTTTCCATACAAAAGATGCGGATATTTTTATATGACTGTATTTCAAGATGGAATTTCATTTAGCACAAGGAAGCGTGCTCTTTAAACCCAAAGTTGAACAAGGAGTGAAAAATAGTGACATGACTGGGACTCGAACCCATGTCCCCCACTTTCCGGGCAGATGTTCTAACCGCTAAACTACCATGCAACCACAATTCCACTCCTGTTAAAGGGATGCTTTATGAGCAGATAGTGGCGCTTCACATAGTGGCACCAACCACCACCAGGGGTCCTCACTGAGGCAACCGACCCACAAAGCGATCGAGGGGATTCCTCTAAATATCGCTTTGTGGGTCGGTTGCCTCAGTGAGGACCCCTGGTGGTGGTTGGCGCCACTATGTGTAGTGCCAATACTTGCTCATAAAGCATCCCTTTAACAAGAGTGGAATTGGGGTAGTTTAGTGGTCAGAACACCTTCCCGGAAAGTGGAAGACCCGGGTTGGAGTCCCAGTCATGTCACAATTTTTCACTCCTTGTTCAACTATGACTGTATTGTCGGAGTCTATATTAAATCTAAACTTGGAAGATGTATAAGTGATTAATTGATATAAAATTAACTTTTTATGTCACAAAGATTATAAATAATGTTTTTGGGACGTGTTTGATAAAAACTGGTGAAATTGGCCTTTTGAGTCTCCTACAAGCACCAATATAGGACTGATTAATATCCAATGAATATAATGGGTGATGGAAATGAAATCCAAATACGAACGAAGAGGAAAATAACACACGAACAACACAAACAATTAACAAAAATGGAGACCACACGTTTAAACAATGGGAAACTTTAAAAGTAACAGAGAATGATGAAAATTATAAATAAACAAAAGAAAACAAATAAAGAAGACAAATTGAGTAAAAAAGAAAGAAGAAAACCTTTTAAACCTTGTCAATCAGCCAGAGCTCAATCTATAGCGAGAGTGAGCAAAAGACGCTTTGCATTGCCATGTAAACAAACCCATAGTTATAAACTTTATTGTTATTGTGAAGAGTAATCAATAACGACATGAAATAATTATAATTGAATAATTATTTTGAAATAAATATGCGTGTTTTAAATTTTTAACTTTAAGCTTCCAAGTAAAACTTTGAAGAAATATAGTAATCAAGTTGAATATAACATTATTATATAATGGTATAAATGAAAACAACATTTTAACGCAACAACCAAAAACTTGATTAATTATGATACATCTCCTAAATGGTGGTTGATATCAGAAATTTTTTCAAATAAAACTTATAGAAAAATACATTTTTTGTAAATTTTGTAGATAATTGTACATACTTAAATATCAGATTAATGGAGAAATTTTGCAAAAACGGAAATGAGCTGCGAAAAATAAACCTCGACTTCTGGTTAACCAATTTACTCCAAAAACTAATTAACTCCAACAGCACCTTCCAAAGTGCTATGTATGAAATTTGGTGTTGATACAACAAATAGTTTTCATGTTAGAGCGCCCATAATCACATACACACACTCATCATTCCGAAAATGGTCAAAACGTGTTCTAAGGACCCCAAAACATATATTTCCATTGAAATCTCGAGGCCGATTTTTTCATGTTTAAAATAATTTCTCTATACTACGTATGTGGAGAAAGTAAAAGGAACGATCTTAAATTATCAATTTGCTATTTCTATAGAATGGATAATCAGTTAATGGACGAGAAAGGAATACCATAGACACAATTCACAGATCATAAATTGCAAATAGGAAGTAGTTGTAAAATAATTAAATCTCTTACCCAGCCTCATCAGCAACTTGCTGCATAAGATTCTCCACATCGTTTTGCGGCACACTGGTTGTGGTTGTTTGAGACATGGCATTCTCCATGTAAGAGCTCTGTACATCTAAATCTTCAAACTGATTCTCAAATTTATCCATCAGTGATGAGATCTTCTCTAAATTCATTGCTTTCATCGCAACATCCATGGCTTTCACTACACCAGTCATAGACTGAGTCACCTGTAAACATTTTCGTATTAATAAAGAGCAAATATTACATCTATATTTCACTATGAAAACATACATCCTTGCCTAACAAATAAAGCTCATTTGGCAGTAACTACAGTTATATCATCAGAGCAGCTGAACTCTCACTAATCATTGTATGTACATTTTTTTATAATTGACTTTACGTAACATTTTATTTTCTTTTTATTGACATACTAATATCTACTTTATTGTATATTATTATGACGTGCCTTATATCTTGTACTGTTGCCTCTTTGGGATTGTAACGTGATCATTGGGCTTATAAATATGTTATTATATTATAATCATATAATACACAAGTATTATGCCACTTAATAACTACAATAACAGTTTTTTTCCAAATTTCATAGTATCAAATTCTTTGCTTGTATTATGCAGTTACTAACGTTTTCACTCTACTTCCTTTGCTTGCCATAGAATCCAAGAATTTAAGGGTTTTCAAGCATTGTGATGCAGACTGACAAACATAAACTATCTATCTATCTGAGAAAATACTCTTCCTTTGCAATAATGCAAAGGTTTTGTTATTAAAAATACACTCCCTTAAGTAATATATCCTTAAGATCATGGGTGCTCAAACCTTATGAGTTACAGACAATATTTGAAGTAATATTACTTTTGCAGGCCATATGATATTGAAAGTACTCCTTTTTTGCTTCCATAAGGTGATATACCAAATAAAATGATCCTCCATTCAAAAATGTTTTTCAATTTTTTTAATTAGAGATACATCGAATTGAATTCTAGAATTTTTTCAACTACTTCACAAGGATAACTTCTACTACCTAATGTGGATAGCTTCTTTACTTCCAAGTATATAAGTTCTCTCAATGAGAGAAAGGATAGCAATGCAGAGTCAGCATATATTTTGAATCATTTTCAATAAAGCACTCGAAAGACAGGCAATTCTTCCAGCAATGTTGGGGGATAAGGAAATCACATCACTCTGAGTATGCAAGCAACTTGTGTATCTTTGAGCCTGGGCATCCAGGCATTACATACTAATTGCCTGCAAGGGAATGGTGACTGTTGATTCTGGAGAAAAAAGTGGGGTTCCAATATCTTTTTTCAAGTTCTGAGAGTGCTTTATTGCTTTCAGAAGCCAAAGATCTCATTTTTAAAAGGTAATCTACATCTAAATTAGTAGCCTGGAAGCCGCCTTTCAGTGTGTGGCAGGGTAATATATTCAAATTAAAACCAAATATTGCATTTTAACAGAAAAATTCAATATTAGGCAGGCTAAATGTGGTCCATGGAACATTACAAGGGGCCCAAAGGAAAAAAAAATGTTTGCAAACCTAAGATCTAGAGGGTTTACACCGACTAAATTTGGACCACAACTAACTTTTAATCAAGACCAATTTTAACTACAAAGCTCTCTTTGTAAGACTGAAGACGATGTTCAGTGAAAAAACTTAAATCTGAGACACAAATAAGAAAATCTCATTAAGAGATGTAATGTGTATGAGGTTATCGAATCACCAAAACACAGAATTCCTACTAAGTGGATAGAATTGTGGGAAAGTGAGGTTTAAGACAATATGTGCATTTAATAACTCATAATGATAATTCAATAATGTTTTTCTTGTGAGACCTTCTGAGATATTATTTGACTTTTAGTTGATTCAGGAAATCACCACTGGAAAATGATCATCAGAGGATATAAGAAAAAATATTTTGGTTCACTTGCCACTTCTCCAAACAGGTTTATATAACAGTTTAAAAAGGTTAACAGTGCTGGGAAAATCGGTGACAATGAATAGGATAATTTTAAGTTGATCCTAGCTTCCTCACTTATTCCTTGTTTACCAGTAAAATGTTTACAAAAAATATCTAAGTATAACAAAGAGCAAATAAAAATACTTGAGAGCGTTTAAGCTGCATAAAACAAGCACATTTGGCAAAAATACTATTATAAATAATCATTAAGTAAATTATGAATAATAAGAAAAAAATGCTTAAGATTACTAACTGGAAAGCATCTTCTGTGACAAAGTTATGCTTTATTTTGTAGTTATTGGCCAAAGAAAAGATATTTGAATACTAAAAGGTAGTTAACGATCTGATTTGTTTTATGATAGTGAAGAAAACAGAGAAATTGGCAAATCAGAATTCGGAGAAAAACCTCTATATTCTCATTTTAACATTTGCTTTAATTAAAAGAATAAGTTCACTTAAGCTCAAGGATAAAGTGAAAAATCGATGACTCGGACACTTTGTCACTCATATTTAAAAATACACCATTTTTTTTTTAATGGTTCCCATGATTCACATTTCTCTATGCATTCACTCAAAAACCAGCACCCCTCAGAATTTCAACCCCATTTAATCCACCATTTACCAAAGGGTACTAAATTAGATATTTTTGAACATGTAGAAATTCTTCAACATAAAAGAAGCAACTTTGTTCTCACTAATGTCCACCAATTCTTTGCCACCTCCCCCCTGCTGTCACTTGTCAACCTGCTTCCCCTATCCCTCAACCACCCCTTTATCCTTACCCCTCCCCTAAATTCTGTTTTGTATAAATACTCAAACAATTTCTGTGTCTGTACCTGAAGATGACTAGACCATAGTCGAAACCAGTCGTTTATAATAAATTTTATATGGAACTGAGACCAAGTTATTTCTTCTCCTTCCTTTAAGGAGTTCCACAAAGTTACAGCAAACTCTATTGAATATTTATTGTTAAACAACAGTGAAATCTAACTTGACAAGAAAGACTGTTGTACTGAATCATACGGTAGAAAAAAATATTAGATAATTATAGATCAGTAGGTCTTACGAGGGTTATGCACATAATATTAACAAAATTGTAGCCAATTATATATAATGAGACAAAGAGAACATTTCTGATTGAAAACACAGATTTGGAAAAAGCCACTCTTGAGAAGCCCAATTTTTGCACCTTAATCGAGAAGTGACAGAAGTTCAGAGGAGCAGGTGTACGCAGTATAGATTGATTTATAAAAAGCATTTAATACATTTCGCAACATCCTTTAGGAAAAAGTGAGCAAAAACATTATTTATATTTATTGAACAAAGAAAGAAACTTAATGATTGTATTGCATTAAAACGGATATAGCAAATGTCTAGCTTGAGAACAAATTAAATTTCAATGCTAACAAAAGCATTCAACTTGAACCAAAATAAATTTAAATTCTACCATAAATACAGTAGAAGTTTGTTCTAATGTGGGCTGACAAAATTTGGAAAATTACTTATAAAGCACACTGGACATAGACAATTTCTATTACAATAGTCCGTCCTTTTGAAACCAAGGGCAGAACTGTTATTGATTCTTACGCAAATGTTTCAGTTTGTAGAAGAGTGCGTTCTCATCAATATTATTATTTCAATGATACATACACCATATCAAAGTGATGCACGGACACATGTCTAATGATTGACTGATGAGAGACTCCATTATGTAGAAAAGGCACCTCTAATTCATATCAAATTCTCGAGATATTTTTCATTCACATGCTTATTAAGCAATGACTGTGTCATGAGTGAGGGGGAGGGGTTATCCTGGGAATTTGAATCAGCACTGCTTTAATCTCCTATATTCCCGCATAACCTGGATCATATGAAAAAACAATCCTATAGGCAGATGCCAATATGATGGAAACTCAGTTAAAAATTCCGGCGTTGACTAGAGAAGCCTTCGCTGAAGAGAAGAGGGATTGAGAGAGACAAAAGGGAGAGTGCTAGAAATCACTAATCAAAGCTCCCTCAAGTATTTTTGCCACAGAAGTCGAGTTGTGGGAAACAAATGAATGAATTAGGTGACAATAATTTTTGCATTCAATTTTTTCTGCTCTTTGAAGAGATAACGTGCCTCAGATTGCTTGTCAGACTTCTCTCACGTTAATTGATGATTCCGAGATATGCCTCTTGTAAGACAAATACTGGACCATGGCACTCGTTATATCGATACTTCAGAAATAACCACTCGTTATAATGGACGCTCTATTGATTTTGCTGTGAGACAGACAATGGCCAAAAAATCACTTGCTATAATGAACCTCTCTTTACTCACTGTACTCATTATTATAGACTTCTAATGTAGTTCTAATGTAGTAAATTCGTCTAAAAGATACATTACACATAAATTCAACAAAACAGATTTTGCTACTGACCTTTGATAAAGACTTTGTCATGATGGGTATCAACATTCCCTACCTAGGATTCATCTTCAGTAATAATAAAAAATGAAAGTTTATACCGAGAACGTAACTTGAAAAGGAAGCAGAACTTTGTAATCAGAAGCTTAAGAGTGTGCAGAAGGGAAGTTAAAGAGAAGGAAACATTTAAATGTGATTATAAACACCAGACATGATAGTGGTAAAGATGGGAAAAGAGAAGGCAAAGAAACAGACTTTGGTACGAGCAAAATACTTTGGGAATAATAATATATAAAGTTGAGTACTCTAAGGAATGCAAAACACTCGCTTCTACGAGTAATAACGTAATAATGGACAATATCTTCAAGATTTCCTAATTAAATTTTTGAATCTTATGGAGAGATAGCTTTGATATTTGAAGATTGAGAAATTTCAAAAAGGATTGCAAATAGGAAGGATTGAGAAGTTCCATCTGCATCCAGAAAGAAATGAAGAGGAAAGCACACCACGGTTCATCCTGAAATCTTCTTCCACCATTACCTACCATAAGTTTTGTAGGGAATGAGACTTAATAGAATTGAAGTAGTTTGCTCTTACTCATTGATCTGTAACACTATTAGCTTTGAACCGAAAAGTGATTTTAGCAATATTCATCCCACAGTTGCTTCCATAACATCACAGCCACAAATAAGAGTATGACAAAAGTAAATGAAAGATACATTTTTTCTACTCAAACCAAACCATTCATCGATACATGGTAACAGGAACCCAACAAATTAAAAAAATATAAAGCATAATGAGAGCTATTCAGAACAGTATTACAGATAAAACCAATAAGCAGAAGCATTAGTGTTTCTTTAAGCCATCACAGGATTAATTTTCCATAGTGATTACTCATGTACATACACACAATTGTATTCTACGATTATTATTCTAAAGCCTTTTTCCCTACATTATAAAATGAACAATTATTGATCGATTTTTAAGTATCCTACAAATACTTTGAAATTAGTTATCTTTATAAAAAATTTTCTGATAACGAAAACATTAACATGGGAATTAAGAAGCAAAAGCAGACAATTTGGTGTTTTATCAAAGGAGTACCGCGACAGATTACTAGAATAGATGAAAGGAGATAATTATGGCATACATGACTTTCTGATGGGAAAATCAACTAACCTTTGGGAAAAGGAACTGTTAAAACTGAAACCAACGACATATTCAAAAATAAAATTGTACACACAAATCACGTAATTATATTTGGTTCCAAGCAAAAATCTAAATCACATTTCAGCTATTGAATGGGACATACCTTGCGAGTTGTTAACGCTGTCTGGACTCTACTGGCAACAGCGTCCACTCGAGCACTCATCCTAAGATAGTTTAATGATTGGTTCTTTTGTCTGATGGCATTTTCGGCATGAATACGAGCACCTTCCATATTTCCCTTTTGAATGGCTTTCTTGCATTTTGCTTTCTCCACTCTTTCCTCTTTTTCACATTTCTTCGAATTTCTTTCTAAATCTTTTACAGCAAATTTCAGATTGAACAAATGTTCTTTGAAAGGAGTCAAGGTCTGACCATGAAAAATTTCGCCCACAGCTTAGGAAACACCGGAGAGGCAGAGAGATATATTTAACAGCTCAAATACTATCAAACAGATTGAGCATCTGACAAGCAAGGTCTAAATTAAAAAAACAATGATTTTAATACCATGATGAATACAATTAGTCCAACAAGAGCATTTTACTATAGAAAGTGCATTCGTAAGGCAATAACAAAATATATGAAACGTGCGAAATGCTCCGCTACGATAAGATTCATCTACAAAATCTTCTTCTGGTAATGTTAAGGACGGTACTTCATGCCTTGAGTTACGTAAATCAATTTCATTTTCCAGTTATAACAGAAATCTTCATCAGAACAATATCCCAACTCTTGCATCATCATCTCAACAATAATTTTATCAGGTTCAATTGAAAAATATACCTAGCTATTAACAAGAATTATCAGTAAAATTATAAGAAGAATTTCTGATTACCTAAATAAATTATAAAGGATACTTTCCATTGTTGCCATTGACATAATGAAAGATTTCTTGAAATGTCACTCAGTAAAATATAAAAAAGTACTGCAATATATAGCCGCCAATTGTTCTTCACCTTTACTTTCAGCAGTCAATTACGATTTCAAGGAGAATTACCTTGTAATACTTTGATTACACGGATTGTGATGACTGTTATTCACTTTTAAAGACGCTAGTCATTTCTAGTCTAGAATCTCTGAAATTATAGTAGTACAAGCCCCTAAGAAAAGATGATTTCAGCAAATTATGAATTAAAATAAAGCATAAAACATCGAGGTGAACGGTCTAGTATAATGATTATCTCATTATAAGATATTCAATTGCATCCGATGGTAAATAAAGGAAGAGCGATAAAAACCATGAAAACTTACGAAAAACGATTCGCTTATGCGCCATACTTGTACCCTTGATACTTCCGCTCCCGCTTATTTCACTCGGCGACTGTGAGTTGTTGGAGATTGCTGGTGTTGTCGGTATATCTCTGGGCTCTTCGAAGCTTTGATCACGGTTTTTAAGGTTTACGAGGTTTTATAACCATGGCTGACGAAGACGGTGAACCTGATGAGTACATATCCCCCTATTTTGCTTTATTATTGTTGACGTTGGCTTTCCAAAATTTTAGTTTGAATGAAATTTAACTTATGTTCTACTTCATTGTAATCATAGCGTTGGAGATGACTTCGATGATGTCGACGATGACGAGAACTTAGAGGAAATCGACCAACCGGAGGTAAATTTTTTGATAGAAACTGGACATTGTATATTCTCTCAGCCTTAGAATGATTTATACCTTCTTTAACAGGATGAGGGAGATAATTTGGATATATTGGCTGCTGGAGATGCTCGAGGCGGAGTGCAGAAATCAAAGAGAATTACTACACCGTATATGACGAAGTGAGTAACTTGGGGGTCTCATTTTATTCATCTTAAATGCAGTACAATTTTAATATCAAGTTGAAGTAATTCGTAGCTTTTCAATCTTAACTTTTAGGGAATTTTAATAGGTAGCTTATCCAAGATACATTTCATGTTTGTGTATCTCTTACCTAAGGGAAGGGATTTTTCCACTATACATTTCAATGTTATTTATTACATCTAAGTGTTTTCTCTGGTAAATTTTTGTCAGATACGAAAGAGCCAGGGTGTTAGGAACCAGAGCGCTTCAAATAGCCATGTGTGCTCCTGTTATGGTGGAATTAGATGGTGAAACGGATCCTCTTCAGATCGCTATGAAAGAACTGAAACAAAGGAAAATTCCAATTGTCATCAGAAGGTACTTACCCGATGGAAGCTATGAAGATTGGGGCATTGATGAACTGATTATAACTGACAACTGAAGTGTGCTGTTTTTTTTGGAATCGATTGGTTCAGCGGGTGTAATGAATTTGAGTGAAAGTGCGTCATTGTCACTATTTTAAATCACCTTTTAAACTCAATTTCATATTCTGGAGACTGTAACTTATAAATAAATTTGTGTTCTTCGTATCTGTAACATTTTACCGGATGATTAGGACAACAGTAATTCAAGTGACAGAAGATTACAAATAACAATATGTCCTAAAAATGAAAATCTATGCCAAAGTGAGATCAATAAATATTGATAAGGAGAATGGTCGGTGAAAAGATTCATTGCGAATGCATACGTGCATAAAACCTGTCAAATTATTTAAACGAAGAATGGTAATATTTAACTTTGAGCTATACATACTGAAGATAATTTTATTAAATATTTAAAGTCTATGGTAAGCCTTACCATGGAAGGATACATTTAGATTGTTTATCCGAAAATCACAAATAACAATTACAACATTAAGTAAGCTATATTGATGAAATTCATGGAATTTTTAACGTTTCTTGAGAATTTCTTTAATTTACCTCATGTCACTTGCATTTTAAGAATTCTCACATCTTCATTTCCTTAGTCAAAAATATTCATCTTATTTGTCCCTTAAGTGTGTAAGGAAAAGAAATACTGTAAAACAAGATCTTTTGCTTCAATTTATCGTTTTAGATGGATAGAAAGGCCATTTTTGCATGATTATCTTCCAGGAATATTCATGTAGAACAAAATCTGTAATGTATATTGATCAGTAATGTTCAAAATTAAAACTTACAACCTTCACCTGCTATTCAATAATTTATGGAATCTTAACCTCAGTCAAATTATCTTGTGCAAATTGCTGAAGTATGTCATTGTAATACTCAAAAATAAATATTTTTGTGTATGAGGGAAACTAAAATATTATAACCTAATTTGTGCCATTTTTCCCCACAGCTCACCTCACTCGGCACAATGCTTCATGGAGCTTTGATTAGAGATTTGTTGCGAGTTTCACTCTGCTCTTTGTCCCTCCGTAGATCCTATACCCTCGTCTCTCGTTTCTTTTCAGTGACAACTCCTTAGTCAACGCTGAAATTTTTGCTTTCGGGAGCTTTGGTTATGGTTTATGAATCACTGAAATAATATTTTTGATGCTAACATACTTTTTTACACATTCTGAAGCATTTGCATAAAATTAAAAACCCTTCCATTTTTCCGTGCTCGCTGCCGTTGCATTCAAGAAGACGGACATTTAGTATGAGAGATCTGCTATGAGTATAGTATATAATGCTCTATAACAAGTACTTTTCCAATTTTTGTCAACTTTCATTGTAACAGAATTCTACTGTATCACAATACCTACTTTCATTTAATCACTAAAAACTGTAAGTGAAATTTTGTATGTATAATAATAATAATAATATCAGTCTCAAATTACCAATAGTTATTCACTGTGCAAGTTACAATCACAAAATAAATATCACCTATGGCTTCAAAACAGAATTTTGTGTGACAGTTTCCCTCGTATAGGGAATGCAAAAGTCATCTTTTGTTCTAATGGAATGTTTATTAATATTTCAATTAAAGACTTGGTGCTTTCCTGATGAATAGCTGTAAACTGTTCTCGAGTTAACATCCAGGTAAGTTTAAGTGACCATAAAGTTGCCAACATTTTGATTGCAATCTTTGTCAGGGCTGCTGAATTGTCGTGCAGTGCACCTAACAGCTGCCAATTCCTTACAGGTGCAAAATATTAACATAGGCAAATGATTTCGAGGATAATACCTTATCATTAGGTAACCGTAATAAATGTGTAATGCCTGATGATGAAATTTTATCCAAAATATCATTTGCCTTTGTTAATATTTTTTCTGTGCATAGATCATTACTTTTTTATTAATTCTTAGGAACACAGGAAACAAATTTTTGAGGTCACCATGTAGTATGACATATGCCTACTCAAACATGAATTGCCTTCATTCAAAATAGTCATGGAAATCTTTATAATCACTTATGACATATGATACTAATAATAAAATTAACAATCGAATCTTACGAAATGTGGTCTTATGCAAACAAGGACAAGCAAGAAATGAAATTTGCTGCATATATGTTATCACAAGGGTAATTGGGTCTTCCATATAGTGCCACTTCTTTTACTTCTGCTGATGATTCTTGTATTTAAATCATTTACCTTACCTGTGTATATTCATGTTTCTTTCCAACTTTTCCTTCATTTTTAGTAAATATTGAATGTAAGCACGCAATATTCAAGCATTTCTATCTTCTTACTTAACTAGTTAAAATCTTCCATGGAGTCTAAATAAAACTTAGTCTTCTTCCACTGGTTGTTTACTATGTGACAGGTTTTGGAAGTGCACTTGCAATTTTATGTGAAGATACAAGACTGCAACTAATATCTCAATACCTGTGGAATGTTTTCATTATTACCATGAAAAATGTCTTTATGAAAACATACCTACAAAATTAAAATTAATTAAATCTTATCAAAACTGTTCCATTTATTAATCTCATCAAACACTAAAGTATTTCATGATTTTTTTTCTCATAAGACTGCATCAACCCAATTAAGAGAAATTAAATTTTTATTTTATTTCTGCAGTGTGCAAGTTTTCAAGTTCTAGTTTGACCTGTTTGCACACAACATATTAATGTTATTTCTTTACATAAATTGTCTCTGTGAATAATACTTGTTAGTCTTGCCTCATTTATCTTTTCTAGATGTCCATAAAAGTTAAGGTGGAAATGTCTTAGTGATGGTGACCATTGATGGCTCTTGTTTAAGAAATAGTTACTTATAGGCTCAGTTGTATCATTCTCTATTCTAAACATTTTTTTATGGACCTAATATCTCCTGCATGATACATTTTCTATAACTTCTTGCTCCTTTGATAGCTAGTATTCCTGGTCATAAAGAATTCCTTCTGTAATTACAGCTGTATATCAGTTTTGCTTACATTACCTAATTATTTGTATGTTTAAATTCATGTTTTGTTGCTTAGTAATATGCTACTAGTGTCTTGCTGTATTGGAGACCTTTTCCTCACAAGATGAGTGAATGCTGGTCAATCAGCTTTGGAACGTTTTGAATAGACCATATCTGTTATATGTACTATTGGTATTTCTTCTGTTTTGCCAGAATGACAGTATAATCTCAGAAGGCCAAGCTATTAGCTAGCTATAGATATTCTCTATGAAAACTCAATTATAGTAAACTTTTACTATACTGAAGGAATACAGGAAAAAAACAATCATGGTTTCATAGCAGCGCTACATCTTCAGGTCACCTACAATGAAACCATGGGTGTTTCTTTTTTGTAATCCTTTGGTATAATAAAAGTTTACTCTCAAGGAGTTTTTGAATATTAATAATTACCACAAAGTTTCTCCTGTATCTGTTTGGGCTATTCTCCAAATTATTTTCTAATATACAGTAAAATCAGAAATTCCATTCCTCATCCTGAATTAATTTAATCAAGAATGGTTCTAAAACTTTTCTTGAAAATTAACTTTGGAGTTGGTGTCCTTTACTGTGATTATTTTCAAGAACTATTTCTTGCTGGGCATTGAATTGAGTTTATCATATTATAACACCACTTGGTAGAAGCTCACGATTCACCGGAATGCAGTATTAATTGACTTATCAAAAGCATTTGATGAAGTAGATCATAATATTCTCCTGGAAAATATCTTGGGCATAAATATTGATCCTAGAATAGTTAAATGGATAAATTCATTCCTGAGTGATAGAACAATAAATGTTAGGATTGGTGAACAATTATCAGAAGCTACTAATGTAACATCAGGCATTCCCCAAGGAAGTGTGATAGGAACTTTATTATTTTTAATTTATATCAATGATTTGCCAAAAATCCTTAAAACCAACATTCGTTTGTTTGCCGACGACTGTATTATTTATCTAGCAATAAAAAACCTTGAAGATTGCACTGAATTACAGGATGATCTTACAAAATTAAAAATATGGCTTGTTAAAAATAAATTAAAATGTAATGCTTAAAAAAGCAAACTAATTAACTTCAACCAAAATAAATTTAAATTCAATTATAACATTGGAGACTCATGGGTGCAAACTGAAAAGGACATTCGATATCTAGGTATCACCTTCAATAATAACTTAAAATGGGCCGGTCATATAGAGAACATAACCTGCAAGGTGAACAGAACCCTTCATTTCATAATCAGAAACCTTAAGAGAGTGCCATAGGGATATTAAGGAAAAGGCATACTTAACACTTGTTAAACCTATGCTTGAGTATGGCAATAGCATTCGGGATCCACACCAAAAAGGACAGAAAAATTAGAAAACGTGCAAAGAGCAGCAGATTCGCGTTGATATGGGAAGACAGATAGCGTTAGATAGATTGAAGAACTTGGTAGGGGAAAATTAGAATATAGACGTCAAGTAAAAAGGTTATGGAATATATACAAAACTATTACTGGAAAGCCTTTGTTGAAAGAATTAAACAATAAACTCAGGAAACCGGATTACCTCGGGAGAAACGACCACAATCACAAAGTCGCTACCCTTAAACAGAGAACAGATGTTTGTAAATTTTCATTTCTAAATCGGGGAATAGGAGAGTGGAACAATTTACCAGGAGAAGTTTTAGAACCTTTTCCCCCTTCTTATAATATATTTATCAATAAAATTAATAGGGTTTAATGATTTTGTTGTAATGTTGTGATTTTTATAATATTGTAATATAACTGTAATATTTTAAATATTGAATGATTGTTGTAAATTTTGAATAATTTGGTATATTTTATAATTATATGTGTTACATACTGCCTTCGGAAGGTTTTGGGGGGTTCTCCTCCCGACTAGGGTGAATGGCAGATATGTAATTTCCTCCCCACCACGATATGACTACCACCTGGCCTTGTGCCTATTTGTAGTTTTGATTAATAAATTAATAACAGGATATTGAATAAAAGCCAACAAGAGGATATCATTCAAACCGTTCAAATGGTAACACATTGTTCTATTTGGAAAGTCATTATCCATTAGGTTAGATCCACAACCATTAACTAAAATTCTTTGTAGAAGAAATAAAGCATAACAGGTATCTGGTACATTATAAGTTAAATAGTTTGCTATGGCTTTCCAATTTGAGTAAGAATGCTATGCATGGATAAAGCCCACATATTGCAGCACAATATCCTCATGAATAACACAGAATTTCACTGCATTCAGTAAGAAGTAACAGGTTAAGGTCATTATTCAACATCATTCACACCTCAAAAGTCACAGACATGGTACAAGACTAAGAGAAAAGTAACTGAAGGATGCAATTACCTCTATCCTGTAATAATAAACAAATGTAATAAAAACACAGTAGACTAAAAATAAACAATCAAGCTCCCCATCACATAGCAGTGAAATGCTATAATAGATTTCCAAATCATATTAAGTCTCTTGCAAGTACTAATAATTTTAAGAAAGCTATTTTTAACCTGTTAATTAACGAATGCTTTTACTATGTAAACGATTTTATAAATTGAATGTTTTTAAATGTATATAATGACTTGTCCTATATATGTTTTCCACAAATCATTATGGACCAATAAAGATTATTATATTATAATGAAAAATGCCCCATTCATCATATAATTGAATTAACGAACTAGTAAATTGCTCTAATAAAATGAATCAAATTTTGTATTTGTCATGTAGGGAAAAGTAAATTTCTGTACTTATTTCTGTAAATTGACAAAAAACTGAATATATCATTTGATTGTAATAGAAAGTGCTATAATTAATATTGAAATTTCTTATAAAGCATGATTGATTTTTAGTAATATAGTAGTAAATTTGTATGACATATTCAATTTATAAATTGCTTAGGAGATGTTCTTGGTACGAAAATCCAATAGTAACTTATATCCATGATCATGTATTGCATTTATTGGAGCTTTTCTTATGCAGCCCTTCAGTGTAACCTTTCAATAATGTTTTCAAATATATCTCACTGTGGCTAATAAGTTCCTCTTTTGTTTTAAGATGCATTTCTTAATGCATATTTTCCCCTACAGCTCTCTGTTTAGCTGATCGTATTATTTCATTGATTGTCTCCATTTAACAGTAAAACCAACCTCAGATAATTCCACCTTATCTTATCTTCCTTTTCCACTGCCCCAAAAAATAAGCCATATTAAAATATATTTCATGTATGATTCACACTTTCTTCCATATTAATATTTAATGCGTTATAACAAGTTGTTAGAATAAGAGGTGACCTTATATAAAGTCATTGAAATGTGATTTGCTCTGCAATCTGCATGTATGAACATTGACTAAAGGAGGATAAAACCAGTTAATAATTTTCTGAATTGATATAAACTACTCATGTCATTTTATTGAAAGAGTGCTAAATAGAGTGGTGTAAGGATTTATGCTTCAGCTGCCCTCAAGTGCAAAAGTTTCCATGTCAGCATCTTCAATACAGAATTAAATTGGTGAGCATCTGCTGTTATTTTTCTGAATGTATTGTGAATTGTGATTTCTATAATCCATTCACCAAGTAGTGAGCTGGAGAAATTAAATGTATAATACATTTTATTTGTGTATTTTAATTATTTGAAGTGATATTAAAAAATATCCCTTTTTCTTGATAAACAAAACAGTGAAGCAGTAATTTGCTCCGATCAATTTCTAGATGTTTGAGTAAAATATTAATGACTTATAAAGGTTTGTTCTGCTCTTCTAATCTATATTAAAGAAATAAAAAAACAATCTTGTTTCTTGTTGGTCTATATTTTTAGGCTTGCCTCTTAAATCAAGTTGCTTCGTGTGACACATCTCCAAGATTACTCTATCTACTAATTATACTCTTTTTTCATGTTTAACGCAGGTTTTCCTTCCAGATATTCAAATGCTAATCTATAGAAACCTCTGTACAATCAATTGGCGAACGCAATAACTTCACATAATGAAATAAAGAATTTGAGCTTTAATGATAAATTTAGGGAACAATGGAGAGCTAGAAAAGATTGGATTTTACGAAAACGTATTGATAAGCCATCTAAATGGCCTAAAGGTATGCTAATAGATCATAAACAGCAGGTCTACTAATGAATGTGAAACAGCCTGGCATATTATTAAATCTAAGACACATTCAACCAAACTACCCACTATTACAGCACTTCAAATTCAAATTAATTAGCCAAAGACTGCAAGAAGACAGTAAAGGCATTGTTAAACATTCAAAATGGGTATAATCACATTCATATAATATCATACACAGAGTGTCCAGATGAAAGGTATCCAAAATAAAATATTTATATCTTGGAAAGTATTAATTAGACACATTTCCAGTTTTCGGCATTACAGTGGAAAACTCTGAAAGTTTTTTTTGTCACTTAATACATTTTGATGTGGGCACCCTTGGTGGCATGACAAACATCCAAGTGGTATTTGACCTCATCCCACGTTGTTTGAAGCATGTCCGGTGTTACCGTAGTCCATTATGCTGGTTTTCAGGTGCTTCAATCTTGTTAATCGTCATCTGCTACACTAAGTTCTTAACATAACCTCACAGGAAACAATCTAATGGGGCAACTAAATATAAAATCTAAGTCTGGCAACCTATGAGGTCAAGCAAATTGCCTGCCTCAGCCAGGCATCTCGTAGTGCTCAGTTTGTTACTCCAGAACAAGATGCATGTACTTGTTGAAGGTTCATGTCCATATTGAGTTCTAAAACGATGCTGAACAGCCGTCGCAGACTTTAACTCAGCAAGCCATAACACGCATGGAACCTTCTCTTGCAGTGTCACCGTTGTTACTTCGTTCGAAGGCAGCCCCAACAATGGACAGATATCATCGCATGCATTGATATCTTTCCATTGTTGAGATAAATTGTGCACGTAAATAAACTTGGAGAGATTTACTTTCAAATGGTGCATACCGCACAAGTGTATAATAAATAATTTTCAAGATATAAGTATTTTATTTTGGATACCTTTCATCCAGACACCCTGTATATTATTGATTTATCACATGAAGTAATGAAGAAAAAACTTTGAAATTTATTGTACTAAGGGATGCAAAATCCTTCAAAGCTTGTCCATCTTTATGTGTGAATATATTATAATAATCAGGGTGGCCTAATGCACCTTTATTTTGCTTACTGACCTTGCTTAAGCTGAAAGCATATTCATACAAGAAAACTACTCACAGCTATTGACACACACACAGCCAGCACACAGTATCACAGCCTCAGGTCCAATAAAATCCCTTATTCAAGATGTTTCTGTTTGTAAACCTCAGTTCAATGCTCTTCAGGTTCCAACTGCTTATGGCTCATATATAACGTATTTATCGGTGTATTACACACACCTTGGTTTTAGGATGTAAATTTGAATTAAAAATCTAAAATTTGTAAGGAAAGACTTGAGATTGTAAGGACCATTTGCAGACTGCATAGCAGTTTCTAATGAATATGAAAGCTAAAAGAATGCCAAGAATTTCTAATGAATATGAAAGATAAATTTGAGCCACATCTGATCATAATGAAAATGTCTAAAGACAGATATTTAAGGAAAAGGGTACGTTTGTCTTAAAATGTAATGCCTATGGTCTTAACAAAATATTAAATTATAAAATCATGCATTTCATGAAAGAGGGAAAGGGAAATAGGATTAACATATTAAGGATGAACGGTATGAATGATGAATGATCATAATAACTAGGAGTGTATTAATGAAACAAACCGTAAATGATTTACTTCCCTATGATATTGTGCATGCTGTTTTTAGTTTCCATTTGGAAACCTAATGCATGTTTTAGTCAGTAAAATCGTTTATAAGGTAAATTAAGCGAATTTGAATTATTGCCTCCACCATTTATTGCATAATTTAGAAAATTATACTTTGAAAGATGTACATCATAAATATTACCATAATTTAATGCCACTATTACCATAATTTGCACTATAGTTTCAATTTTTTAAAATATTCAGTCAAGTCTTTCTAAATACGAACTTTTATTTTACAGGATGTATACAAATATATTTTTGGATTACTAAGCACATATTTTTATAAAATTTGATAATGAATGCTGAAAATATTTTTTCTCAGTGAATAATTTCTATTTTATGGGAAATTTATAATTGAGGAAACAGAAATCCGTTATTTTTATAAACATAGATTTGTTACTTTAAAATCTTTAAATGCGTAATTTTACATTTTTAGTGTTCATCATTCAAGAATCTATAGCCTCATTTATTTTTTTATATTATGGTATACTTCAGATTAAAATGAATCAATATGCTCAATATATCAAAGTTTATACCATCCAATCTTTACTGTTGATAGATTTGAATGATACAATTCAAAGATAATTTGAATGTAAAATGTTGAATTGCGAATATATGTGAATTCTTCATCCTTATCCTTGTTATTTATGTTTTTTCAATCATGAAACCAAAGGTCATCTTTCTCAGATACTACATTATCCTATGTTATAGAATTACAAGGGAGACATAATGAGAAAGAATACCTTTAAGGTCATACATGCACAAAATTGTGAAAAATTTGTAATCATATTAAATAATCACCCATGTTCATTAATTTATTTATTTTTCTGATGTCAATAACTCTCAAGATGATAATCTTTGAGGCAATTTTAGACATTAATTTCTTACACTGATGGGAAAGAAATTTGAAATTATGGGTTCATAAAAGGACAAATGAACTATTACAAATTTATATTTACTTGCCAAGTTATCATAGGATAAACTGTAGACAACTCAAATATACCTCCTTAAGAAATACAAGTTCATACCATTTACATAATAAAAACAACAGTCCTGTAAAGTCGAAATGAAAACCAAACAATGGCAAATTGAATGAAGATTCTTATTTTTGTCAAGTAATATCATCATGAATTTGAACTGAGTGAGAATTTGGACAATAAAGATGACTTCTATATCTTTGTGCCTCTAAACAACCACTCCCTGACAACTAAGACAATTGTTGAACTTGACTCTCATACAAACGTATGGGAAAGATAGATCCATAATAAATGAACAGGGAAGGAGAGCTGATATTTCATGATAAGAAAAGGGTTGGTTAACTTAGGAAATCAAATTTCAGCTATATATTGTAACACGTAAAACATAACTTCCCATACTGGGGATAGTTTAAATAGAATTACAAATAACAAAATTTTTTCATATTACTTTTATATTTCTATCCTCAGTTTCTATAATGATTAAATTTTAAAATTAGAGACTTTTTATATACTCAACATTTCAAAAATATCAGATGCATGCAATAATATTTGTGCATTATGCAAATTTGACATCTTCTCATTAATAACACATACAGTTCCCACATATATTTCAAAATAATGTGCTTCTGACAAATGATGACTGCTGCCTTATCACAGAATTGTAATTTTACTCAAGGTTTACAGCAAAAATATCCTTTGGTCTTTCGTTTATACTTTGATAGTAATTTATAGTAAAAATATAACTTTTGAATTTTACTTTTAAAGTGGACCCTTTATACAGCAAAAGGCATTGTCAATTGCATTCACCTTGGAAATGAACGACTTTAAGTGCTCCTGTGGCTGGCTGTGGCGATTCCAAAAACGCCATGGATAGGTGATCTTCGCAAGTGATAGGTGGGGAAGCAAATAAAGTGAAAATAGGAAGTGTCAATGAGTGACTGGCTGATTTTAAACTTCTTCGAGAAAAGTACTCTCTCCTCGAGACGTTTTTAACATGGACAAAACTGGTGTATTTTATAACCTCTTGCCAAGCCGCACTCTGAGCATTGAGGGAGAGAAATGCCATGCCATGGCAGCCACAGTAAGCAGCAAATGACCATTGTTCTCATTTGCTCACTTCTCAATTTTAACCCCTCTTTAATACTACTTTTCCTTACATTAAAACCAAACCCAAGTTTATAGCCACTAAAAAATGGGTCTCCCCCGAAATTCGTATGCTACCTTATGAATTAAAAAGTCTTTACTTCCAAGCCCTGTCTGGAGGTGACCCCAATACTCACATGCTATGTACATTCCTCAAGAGAAAATACAGACAACTCATCAACTTAAGGAAAAAAACTTATAACGATTCTCTAATTATGTCTGCTTCAAATCAAACCAAGACAGCATGGAGTATTATTAATGAAGCCACAGGCACTTGTGAAATTACTCCTTTACCTACACTATATGACATTACTCTTAGACCACTTGATCCCAGAAGCTCAGCAAACTCCTTAAACAAGTCATTCCTTGATATCCCTCTAAAACATTACACCTCTGGCAATCTTCTTCCTAACCATTCCTTCTACTCCAATCCATGCTCCAGTTCTAAATCTATGTATCTTCATCCCTGTAATATTCAGGAACTGCTTATCTATTTTTCTAAAGTTGGCAAAAAAACTTCTACAGGTCCTGATGATATTCCAGGTAAACTATTCATTAAATGTGGCAAATTTATTACTGTGCCTCCTCTATATCCAATCAACAAATCTCCAGAGTGCAGAATTTTCCCAAATGCTTTGAAAACTTCTAAGGTGATTCCTATCTACAAAAAGAAGGGCGATAAAAATTCTGTTCATAATTATAGACCAATTTCCCTTGTCTCGCAATTTTCTAAAATTTTTGAGTATGTTTTTAGTATTCATTTAATTGAATTTCTAGATAAATACAATATTTTATCGAGTTCACAATTCGGCTTTCGCAAGGGCAAGTCTACCAGGAATGCCCTTTTTCATGCTGTAAACTATATTGCTGAGCAACTAAATCTGAAAAAGAGTTTACTTGGAGTTTTTTTGACATCAGTAAAGCTTTTGATTCTGTCAATCACAATCTTCTATTGACTAAATGCTGTTCTCTTAGTATTAGAGGACTAACATACCACTGGTTAAAGTCCTATTTAGACAATAGACATCAGATAGTTTCTGTATCTAGAAAAGATAAAAAATATCTATCGGACCCAAAACAGGTGCCCACAGGCAAACCACAAGGTTCCATTCTGGGCCCATTTCCTTTTCTAGTTTTTATTACCGATCTACCAGGTAATTTATCCTCAATCAATTATAAGGTAATTATGTATGCTGATGATGTGAATGTTTTAATGCCTGGCTCATGTGCGAAAGATTATGTAAGAAACAAAGCAATGGCCCTCCATGCTATGAGAGACTGGTGCGAGTCCAATCGTTTAACTCTAAATATGGAAAAGACACAAACAGTGCTTTTCCTTACCTCATTAAGGAAATTGCATAGTATCAGTTCCAGTGATGACCTGAATCTAACAACTGATACAGTTAAGTTTTTAGGAATTCATCTGGATCCTCAGCTGAAGTGGACAGCACATATTGATTATTTATGCAAGAAGCTTAACTCTGTTTTTTACATGATATCTGTACTAAAGCATTCCCTTAGTATCGATGTGCTAAAGAAGGTTTATTTTGCCCATTTCAATTCCCATGCTTCCTATGGAATAATCTTTTGGGGTTCCTCCTCCCAAATCATTAATATCTTAAAAATTGAAAAAAAAAAATTGTAAGGACTATGTGTAATGCTCCATACAGGGCACACTGCAAACCTCTGTTTAAAAAATTAGGATTGTTAACCGTCACCTCCATTTTTGTCCTCAAAACTGTCCTCTTTACCAGGCAAAATATTTCCCTCTTTGAAAAAATATGGATTATCACCATCACTTCACTAGAAGAAATAACTATCTACATACCCCTCAGCAAAATATAAATATTTTTTCTCTCTGTCCTAAAGTTAGTGGCATTAAATTTTACAATGCCTTACCATGGCAGTATCAATAAAGAATATTACATATTTTTATGCCTTTAGGAATGCACTACATAAATTACTTGTGGATAAATGCCTCTATAATGTAGATGAATTTTTTATCAACTGATTTAAATTTTGTGTCTTTCCACCTTTAGCTCATTACAATGTAGATGAGATCATTGTGTATTCTGAATTTCTGACGAGTCATATATATGTATTTTATCATGTCTTTGGACAATGAAGTATCTATTCTATTCTTAAATTTTACAAAAATGTACCAAAGCTGAACAAATCTATCTATTTTCACTGGCCTACTTATAATAATAATACTTATAATAGTAATGTGACAAAAATATACTGTAAATGTCACTGGCCAACAAAAATAAACTTTTTTTCAGGTCCCATGACGAACTTAGCTTAATATAGCTAATTTGGGGTCGATAATCACGAATCTAACCTTCATATCATTTCATTAGCTCTGGCTTCTTCGATGGCTTTATATGGCATAGATTCTGATTCTCAAACTTCTATACGTAAATGTTCGAAAAATCTTTGTTTTTACCAATTTCTTTTCTACTTTTCACATGGTATCCAAGTAAAGAATAAGTCCAATTAAAAGGAAAAATATTTTTATTTAATACGTTATTATAATTATGTATACTCTTTATGAATGTTGAAGTTCACAACCAAGGTGACTTATTCAACCATGCACCTACTCTTCGCCTGTCGCTTGTAAGTCTTGTCAGGAATATCTCGAAACCAACAGTAATCGGCGAGCATGGACACATCCCACTTGCCTTGATATCGTTTTTCCATGGCAGCAATGTGTTGATGAAAATGCTCTCCGTGTTCATCACTCACTAAGCCACAGTTTTTTGGAAAAAAAGTCGAGGTGAGCGTCCAGAAAATGTATTTCAAGAGATATGTTGCATCCTAGTTTATGGTATTTTTTAGAAGGTTTAATTGATTGCCTTTAAAAGAAACGATACATTTCATTTCACTTCAAAACTGAACGCAAAATAATGGAGCATATTATTGCGAGCTCTATTATGCGCTTTCCTTCCGTCAGTCAGGTCTTGTGAGATCCAGTTAGCGCTTTTTATGAATGACTAGCAGAAGTGCCCGTTGATTCTCAACGGGGAAATCTAAATTGATAATTACTCTTGGTGTAGTCTTGATTGTAAAACTTGCCTCATAATTTTTGGTAGATAACTAATTCCAGGCTGTATTTTTTTCCAAACCAATGAGCAAAGTAAATAAAATTATAATTAAGTCTACAAAGTCACCTAATGATTTAATCTCATATCCTTTGAATGAACACTTTCTTCGATGAAAACAAAAATGATTTAATGATTATAAAATATATTCGATGATCACCTTAGGATAAGCAGCACCACCTTTTAAGAGACATTTTCGAAAGGGAAAAATGGTTCTCGGAAACGATGATTAAAAACAAATAACAGAAATATATATATACGAATAAAATGTAGCTTGCATACTGCAAGCAGATCGACCACACTAATTTCATGTCGGCATCATATCGGGAAGGCCGTCGAAAGAAAAAGATATGGATTGAAAATATTCTGATTATTTGCTGTAATTTATTCGTCCGGCATCGAACCCGGGTCTTCCTGGTGAATATTACTATGCAGCACAATAGAAGATCACCATCTCTAACTATCTGTGAAAATTCAAGCAGAAATATTATCTGCAACTGCCTCAAACGACGTCACACTTTTCCCTTATATTTCTTATGAGAGAAATGTTAATGTGCTCTGGCATCGAACCCAGGAATAGTACGGTCTTCAGAAAATTGTTTTCTTAATTCAATTTTAACCGTACATCTTCCAGCCAAGCATGAACTTCCTATCATTTCGATAAGTGCATCAAAAAAATAATGAAAAACTAACCCAATGTATTTTAAACGGGAGACATATTTACCGCCCGGCATCGAACCCGGGTCTTTCTGGTGAAACTTCCTATGCAACATAATAGAAGATATTAATCTTTAACTATGTGCGAAAATTCAAGCAGATATATTGGCTGCAACTGCCTCAATCGAAGTCTTACTTTTCCCTTATATTCCTTATGAGAGAAATGTTAATGTGCTCTGGCATCGAACCCGGTAACAGTTCGGTCTTATCTATATTTTTTTCTTAAACTAACACTTACCATACACTTTACGGCTAAGCACGAACTTCCTATTATTTAGAGAAGTGCATCAAAAAAAATAATGAAAAACAGCTCCCATGTATTTTAAAGGGCAGTTCTTTGCATCGTCCTAGCATCGAACCCAGGATATCTTTTGTGAAAGTCATTGATGTTTTCGAAAGACCAAGACCATAAATATAGGCTCCTTGAGTTTTATTTCTCTACCTATCCGGAAAGTATTTTTTTTTAATTCCCGAATATCACGGCAATGCATTTAAACGGGAAATATCGGGACTTTGGGGCCCTCTGGAATCGAACCCATGACACTGAGGTCCAAAATCGCAATTTTTCTGGAGGTTACACTTGATGGCCAATATGTCGTAAAAATTTCAAGCCAATGACGCTTATGGTTTAGCCTGTGACTTTGTATCCTATCTATATACCTATCTATCTATATATACGAGTAAAGTGTTGCTTGCATACTGCAAGCAGATCGACAACACTATTTTCATGTCGGCATCATATCGGGAAGGCCATCAAAAGAAAAAAGTGGATTGAAATTTTTCTTAAAATTCGCTAAAATTCCATCGTCTGGCATCGAACCCAGGTCTTTACTGTTGAACTTACTATGCAGCACAATAGACCATCGCCATCTCTAACTATGTGTGAAAATTCAAGCAGAAATATGGGCTACAACTGCCTCAAATACGTTATAATTTTCACGAATTAAAATGGCTCTCTGGATTCGAACCAAGGACGATCTTGAAAAACTAAAAAATGTTTCTGAAAGTTATTTATGATCTCTATCTACGTGCCGAATTTCAAGTTTCTATATTGTTGGGAAAGGGTTCAAAATAATTATTGAAAATCGGATCAGTTACTGATTGTAGAGACGCCTGGTGTCGAACCCAGGACACATTGACAGCTGGGAATTCACAGTTTGATTTGTATACACTTAATCTTTCTTAGTGCAAAGTTTGAAGCCTTTATCGTGCCGGGAAGTACCTATAATTTGTTTCCGTTATCTCCGTAAGAAATGCATTGAGGAATTTAAATGGCCCTCTGGGATCGAACCAAGGACCATTAGCGAATATGTAAAATTTGATCCTGAAATTTATTATTGATCTCCAACTCCATGCCGAATTTCAAGTTTCCATGCCATCGGGAAAGGGTCCAAAAAAATCTTAAAAATCGCCACAATGCAATTTAAACGGCCGATTTTTGCCTCGACCTAGCATCGAACCAAGGATATTTTCCGTAAAACTCATTTATGCTTTCGATAGATCATGACCATATATAAAGGCTCCTAGATTTTCGATTCTCTAACTATCCCGGAAGTACTTTTTAAAAATTCCCGAAAATCAAAGCAATGCATTTAAACGGGAAAAATCGAGACTTTGGGGCCCTCTGGAATCGAACCCATGACACTGAGGTTCAAAATCGCAATTTTTCTGGAGGTTATACATTATGGCCAATATGTCGTAAAAATTTCAAGCCATTGACGCTAGTGGTTTAGCCTGTGAGTTTGTATCCTCTCTCTATATATCTATTATATATAGATGCTTCTCCGGATTCATTCATGTATCCATCTATTATACGAGTAAAATGTAGCTTGCATACTGCAAGCAGATCGACAACACTAATTTCATATCGGCATCATATCGGGACGGACATCAAAAGAAAAAAAAAATTCAAAATATTCGTAGAATTCGCTGCAATTTAATCACCTGGCAGCGAACCCCGGTCTTCCTGGTGTACTTACTATGCAGCAAAATAGAAAATTACCATATCAAACTATGTGTGAAAATTCAAGCAAAACTATTAGGTGCAACTACCTCAAACGACGTCCTACTATTCACATACACTCCTTATTTGAGAAATTATAATGTGCTCTGGCATCGAACCCAGGAACAGCATGGTCTTATCTATTTTTTTTCTTAAACAAAGTGTTAATATACATCTTCCATCTAAGCAAGAGCTCCCTTACATATCGATAAATGCATAAAAAAATTATGAAAAGATACCCCATAGTATTATATATGGGTGATATTTTTACCGCCCGGCATCGAACCCGGGTCTTTCAGGCAATACTTTCTATGCAGCACAAAAGAAAAACACCATCTCTAACCGCGTATGCAAATTCAAGCAGAAATATTGGTTACAACTGCCTCAAATGACGTCCTACTTTTCCTTTATATTCCTTATGAGAGAAACGTTATTGTGCTCTGGCTTCGAACCCAGGAACAGTACGGTCTTATGAAAATTTTTTTCTAAAACTTATTCGTACCATACATCTTCCAGCCAAGCACGAACATCCTATCATTTCGATAAGTGCATCTAAAAAAATAATGAAAAACGGCTCCCATGTATTTTAAAGGGCAGATCTTTGCATCGTCCTAGCATCAAACCCAGGATAACTTTTGTAAAAGTCATTGATGTTTTCGAAAGTCCAAGACCATAAATATAGGCACCTTGAGTTTTACTTCTCTACCTATCCGGAAAGTATTTGTTTTTAATTCCCGAAAATCACGGCAATGCATTCAAACGGGAAAAATCGGGACTTTGGGGCCCTCTGGAATCGAACCTATGACACTGAGGATCAAAGTCTCTTTTTTCCTGGGGGTTTCACGTTATGGCCAATATGTCATAAAAATTTCAGATCAATGACGCTTGTAGTTTAGGCTGTGAATTTGTATCCTATCTATCTATATAGGTATCTATTAAATATAGATGCTTCTCCGGATTCATTCAAGGATATAGATAGATAGATAGATAGATAGGATACTAATTCACAGCCTAAACTAGAAGCGTCATCGACTTGAAATTTTTACGACGTTTTGGCCATAACGTATAACCTCCAGAAAAATTGCGATTTTGAACCTCAGTGTCATAGGTTCGATTCCAGAGGGCCCCAAAGTCGCGATTTTCCCCATAAGAATACATGGCGGGGATTTTCGAAAATTGTTTTGAGGCACTTTCAGGAAAAGGAGAGAGTTGAAATTCAAGAGATCGCTAGATGTCAAAGATATCTAAAGAAAACCATAAAGACATCTACGAATATTATCCTTGGTTCGATGCTAGGTCGGGGCAAAAATCGGCCGTTTAAAATGCATTGTGGCGAATTTGAAGATTTTTTTTGGATCCTTTCCCGATAACATGGATACTTGAAACTCGGCACGTGGATATATATGTTGAATATATTTCATAATTAAATTTTAGATGTTCGCTGATGGTCCTTGGTTCGATCCCAGAGGGCCATTTGCACTTCTCAATGCATTCCTTACGGAGATAACGGAAACAAAATTTAGGTACTTCCCGGCATGCTATCAACTTTAAACTTTGCAAGATACAAGAAAAAGTCTTTAAAAATCAAACTTTGCATTCACAGATTACAATATGTCCTGGGTTCGACACCAGGTGTCTCTGCAATCAGAAGTTGATCCGATTTTTAGGAATTATTTGGAAACCTTTCCCAATAATATAGAAATTTGAAATTCGGTATATAGATAGAGATCATAAATAACTTTCAGATACATTTTTTAGATTTCCAAGATTGTCCTTGGTTCGAATCCAGAGGGCCATTTACATTCGTGATAATTAGAACGCCTTTTGAGGCAGTTGTAGCCAATATTTCTGCTTGAATTTTCACACATGGTTAGAGATGATGATCTTCTATTGTGCTGCATAGTTAGTTCACCAGTAAGACCCGGGTTCGATGCCAGACGATGAAATTTTAGCGAATTTTAAGAAAAATTTCAATACTTTTTTTTTTCTTTTGAGGAGTGTTCCGATATGATTCCGATATGAAATTAGTATTGCCGATCTGCTTGCAGTATGCAAGCTACATTTTCCTCGTATATATATATGGATACATGAATGAATCCGGAGAAGCATCTATATATAATAGATAGCGAGGATACAAACTCACAGGCCAAACCACAGGCGTCATTGACTTGAAATTTTTACGACATATTGGCCGTAACGTGTAACCGCCAGAAAAATTGCGATTTTGAACCTCAGTGTCATGGGTTCGATTCCAGAGGGGCCCAAAGTCCCGATTTTTCCCGTTTAAATGCATTGCTATGATTTTCGGGAATTTTTTAAAAATACTTGTCGGATAGGTAGGGACTTTAAACTCAAGGAGCCAATATATATGGTCATGATCTATCGAAAACATAAATGATTTTTACTGAAAATTATCTGGGTTCGATGCTAGGTCGAGGCAAACATCGGCCGTTTAAAATGCATTGTGGCGATTTTTAAGATTTTTTTTGGACCTTTTCCCGATGGCATGGAAACTTGAAACTCGGCATGCAGTTGGAGATCATAAATATATTTAATAATTAAATTTTACATATTCGCTGATGGTCCTTGGTTCAATCCCAGAGGGCCATTTGCACTCCACAGTGCATTTCTTATGGGGATAACGGAAACACATTTTAGGTACTTCCCGGTATGATATCGACTTCAAACTTTGTATGAAATTAGATCAAGTCCTAGCAAGTCATTTTGTGCATTTAAAGCTTCCAATACGTCCAGGGTTCGACACCAGGCGTCTCTACAATCAGTAAATTATCCGATTTTTAAGAATTAATTTAAATCCCTTCCAAATAATATGAAAACGTGAAATTAGGTATATAGAGAGAGAACGTAGATACATTTCAAGAACATATTTTATATTTCCTAGATCGTCCTTGGTTCGAATCCAGAGAGCTATCAACATTCGTGAAAAGTAGGTCTTCCTTTGAGGCAGTTGCAGCCAATATTTCTGCTTGAATTTTCACACGTATTAAGAGAAGATGATCTTCTGATGTGCTGCATAGAAATTTCACCAAAAAGACCCGGGTTCGATGCCAGACGATTAAATTGAAGCGAATTTTAAGAATATTTTTAATCCTTTTTTTCCTTTCCGGGACGTCCCGATATAATGCCGTTATGAAATTAGTGTTGTCCATCTGCTTGCAGTATGCAAGCTACATTTTACTCGTATATATGAATGAATCCGGAGAAGCATCTATATATAATAGATATAGATGCTTCTCCGGATTCATTCATGTATCCATATATATAAACGAGTAAAATGTTGCTTGCATACTGCAAGCAGATCGACAATACTAATTTTATATCGGCATCACATCGGGACAGTCCTAATAAGAAAAAAAAAAGGATTTAATTTTTTCTTAAATTTGCTGAAATTTCATCGTCTGGCATCGAACCTGGGTCTTACTGGTAAAACTACAATGAAACACAATAAAAGATCAACATCTCTAACTATGTGTGAAAATTCAAGCAGAAATATTGGCTACAACTGCCTCAAAAGACGCTCTAATGTTCACGAATGTAAATGGCTCTCGGGACTCGAACCAAGGACGATCTTGGAAATAAAAAATATGTTTCTGAAAGGTATTAAGCTTCTCAATCTATATGTCAAATTTCAAGTTTCTATATTATTGGGAAAGGTTTCAAAATAATTCCTAAATATCGGATCAACTTCTGATTGCAGAGACACCTGGTGTCGAACCCTGGACACATTGATAGCTGTGAATGCATAGTTTGATATGTTAAGTCTTGCTCCTCTATCATGCAAAGTTTGAAGTCGATAGCATGCCGGGAAGTACCTAAAATTTGTGTCCGTTATCTCCGTAAGAAATGCATTGAGGAATTTAAATGTCCCTCTGGGATCGAACCAAGGACCATCAGCGAATATTTAAAATTCGATTATGATATATTTTTATGGTATTTAACCTCATACCGAATTTCAAGTTTCTATGCCATCGGAAAAGGGTCCAAAAAAAATCTTAAAAATCGCCACAGTGCATTTTAAACGGCCGATTTTTGCCCCAACCTAGCATCGAACCAAGGATAATATTCGTAGATGTCTTTATGGTTTCCTTTAGATATTCACGTCATCTAGCGATCCCTCGAGTTTCAACTCTCTCCTTTTCCGGGAAGTGCCTCAAAAAAAATTTCGAAAATCCCCGCCATGTAATCTTATGGGGAAAATCGCGACTTTGGGGCCTTCTGGAATCGAACCCATGACACCGAGGTTCAATGTCAGCTTTTTCCTGGAGGTTACACGTTATGGCCAATACGTCGTAAAAATTTCAAGTCGTTGGCACTTATGGAACATGGTTAGAATTTTGATCCCCTATGAATGTATATATATCTATTATATATAGATGCTTCTCCGGATTCATTCATATATCATACGAGTAAAATGTTGCTTGCATACTGCAAGCAGATCGACAACACTAATTTCATATCGGCATTATATCGGGACGGTCCACAAAAGAAAAAAAAAGATTGAAAATATTCCTAAAATTCCATGAAATTTCATCGTCTGGCATCGAACCCGGGTCTTACTGGTGAATTTACTATGCAGCACATAAGAAAATCACCATCTCTAACTATGTGTGAAAATTCAAGCAGAAATATTAGCTACAACTGCCTCAAAAGACGTTCTAATTTTCACGAATGTAAAGTGCTCTCTTGATTCGAACCAAGGACGATCTTGGAAATCTAAAACATGTTTCTGAAAGTTTTTCATTATCTCTATCTATTTGCCGAATTTCAAGTTTCTCTATTATTGGGAAAGGTTTCAAAATAATTCCTAAAAATCGGATCAACTTCTGATTGCAGAGACACCTGGTGTCGAACCCAGGACACATTGATAGCCGTGAATGCCCAGTTTGATTTCTAAGGACTTAAGCTCTACTAACATGCAAAGTTTGAAGTCGATACCATGCCGGGAAGTGCCTAAATTTTGTTTCCGTTATCTCCGTAGGAAATGCATTGAGAAATGCAAATGGTCCTCTGGGATCGAACCAAGGACCATCAGCAAATATGTAAAATTTGATTATGAAACCTATTCATGATATCTATCCACGTGCCGAGTTTCAAGTATCTATGTTATCGGGAAAGGATTAAAAAAAAATCTTCAAAATCGCCGCAATGCATTTTAAACGGCCGATTTTTGCCCCGACCTAGCATCGAACCATGGACCATTTTCGGCGATGTCTTTTTTATTTTCGTTGGATATCCACGGCATCTAGCGATCCCTTGAATTTCAACTCTCTACCTTTCCGAGAAGTGCCTCAAAAAATTTTCGAAAATCTTCACCATATATCCTTATGGAGAAAATCGGGACTTTGGGGCCTTCTGGAATCGAACCCATGACACTGAGGTTCAAAGTCGGATTTTTTCTGGAGGTTACACGATATGGCCAATATGTCGTAAAAATTTCAAGTCAGTGGCACTTGTGGAACATGCTTAGACTTTTGATGCCCTATGAATGAATGAATGAGTGAGTGTGTATATAGGTATATCCGGAGAAGCGTCTATATATAATAGATATTCATATATATATATATATACGAGTAAAATGTTGCTTGCATACTGCAAGCAGATCGACAACACTAATTTCATATCGGCATCATATCGGGACGGACATCAAAAGAAAAAAAAATTCAAAATATTCGTAGAATTCGCTGCAATTTAATCGCCTGGCAGCGAACCCCGGTCTTCCTGGTGTACTTACTATGCAGCAAAATAGAAGATTACCATATCAAACTATGTGTGAAAATTCAAGCAAAACTATTTGGTGCAACTACCTCAAACGACGTCCTACTATTCACATACACTCCTTATTTGAGAAATTATATTGTGCTCTGGCATCGAACCCAGGAACAGCATGGTCTTATCTATTTTTTTTCTTAAACAAAGTGTTAATATACATCTTCCATCTAAGCAAGAGCTCCCTTACATATCGATAAATGCATAAAAAAATTATGAAAAGATACCCCATAGTATTATATATGGGGGATATTTTTACCGCCCGGCATCGAACCCGGGTCTTTCAGGCAATATTTTCTATGCAGCACAACAGAAAAACACCATCTCTAACCGCGTATGCAAATTCAAGCAGAAATATTGGTTACAACTGCCTCAAATGACGTCCTACTTTTCCTTTATATTCCTTATGAGAGAAACGTTATTGTGCTCTTGCTTCGAACCCAGGAACAGTAAGGTCTTATGAAAATTTTTTTCTAAAACTTATTCGTACCATACACTTTCCGGCTAAGCACGAACATCCTATCATTTCGATAAGTGCATCTAAAAAAATAATGAAAAACGGCTCCCATGTATTTTAAAGGGCAGATCTTTGCATCGTCCTAGCATCGAACCCAGGATAAATTTTGTAAAAGTCATTGATGTTTTCGAAAGTCCAAGACCATAAATATAGGCACCTTGAGTTTTACTTCTCTACCTATCCGGAAAGTATTTTTTTTTAATTCCCGAAAATCACGGCAATGCATTCAAACGGGAAAAATCGGGAATTTGGGGCCCTCTGGAATCGAACCTATGACACTGAGGATCAAAGTCTCTTTTTTCCTGGGGGTTTCACGTTATGGCCAATATGTCATAAAAATTTCAGATCAATGACGCTTGTAGTTTAGGCTGTGAATTTGTATCCTATCTATCTATATAGGTATACGAGTAAAATGTAGCTTGCATACTGCAAGCAGATCGACAACACTAATTTCATATCGGCATTATATCGGGACGGTCCTCAAAAGAAAAAAAAAGGATTTAATTTTTTCTTAAAATTCGCTGAAATGTCATCGTCTGGCATCGAACCCGGGTCTTACTGAAAACCTACTATGAAAAACAATAGAAAATTACCATCTCTAACTATTTGTGAAAATTCAAGCAGAAATATTGGCTACAACTGCCTTAAAAGACGCTCTAATGTTCACGATTGTAAATGGCTCTCGGGACTCGAACCAAGGACGATCGTGGAAATTTAAAAAATGTTTCTGAAAGTTATTATTGATCTCAATCTATATGCCAAATTTCAAGTTTCTATATTATTGGGAAAGGATTCAAAATAATTCCTAAAATTCGGATCAACTTCTGATTGCAGAGACACCTGGTGTCGAACCCAGGACACATTGATAGCTATGAATGCATAGTTTGATTTGTTTAGACTGGTTCTTCCATCATGGCAAAGTTTTAAGTCGATAGCATGCAGGGAAGTACCTTAAACTTATTTCCGTTATCTCCATAAGAAATGCATTGAGGAATGTAAATGGCCCTCTGGGATCGAACCAAGGAACATCAGGGAAAACATAAAAATCGATTATGAAATATATTTATGATATCTAACCCCATACCGAATTTCAAGTTTCCATGCTATCGGGAAAGGGTCCAAAAAAATCTTAAAAATCGCCACAATACATTTTAAAGGGCAGATTTTTGCATCGACCTAGCATCGAACCCAGGTTATTTTCCGTAAAACTCATTTATGTTTTCGATAGATCCTGACCATATATAAAGGCTCCTAGAGTTTCGATTCTCTACCTATCCGGGAAGTATTTTTTTTTAATTCCCGAAAATCAAAGCAATGCATTTAAACGGGAAAAATCGGGACTTTGGAGCCCCCTGGAATCGAACCCATGACACTGAGGATCAAAATCGCAATTTTTCTGGAGTTTATACGTTATGGCCAATATGTCGTAAAGATTTCAGCTCAATCACTCTTGTGGTTTAGGCTGTGAGTTTGTATCCTCTCTATATATATCTATTATATATAGATGCTTCTCCGGATTCATTCATATATCTATTATACGAGTAAAATGTAGCTTGCATACTGCAAGCAGATCGGTAATACTAATTTCATATCGGCATCATATTAGGACGGTCCTCAAAAGAAAAAAAAAAACGATTGAAATTTTTCTTAAAATTCTCTGACATTTCACCGTCTGGCATCGAACCCGGGTCTTTACTGTGATCTTACTATTCAGCACAATTGAAGATCACCATCTCTAACTATGTGAGAAAATTCAAGCAAAAATATTGTCTAAAACTGCCTCAAAAGCTGTTTTAATTTTCACGAATGTAAATGGCTCTCTGGATTCGAACCAAGGACGATCTTGGAAATTTAAAAAATGTTTCTGAAATTTATTAATGATCTCAATCCATATGCCAAATTTCAATTTTCTATATTATTGGGAAAGGTTTCAAAATAATTCCTAAAAATCGGATCAACTTCTGATTGTAGAGACACCTGGTGTCGAACCCAGGACACATTGATAGCTATGAATGCATAGTTTGATTTGTTAAGACTGGTTCTTCTATCATGCTAAGTTTTAAGTCGATAGCATGCCGGGAATTACCTAAAATTTGTTTCCGTTATCTACATAAGAAATGCATTGACAAATGTAAATGGCGCCCTGGGATCGAACCAAGGACCATCAGCGAATATGTAAAGTTTGATTATGAAATTAATTTATAATCTCCAACTCCATGCCGAATTTTAAGTTTCCATGCCATCGGGAAGGGGTCCAAAAAAAATCTTAAAAATCGCCACAATACATTTTAAACGGCCGATTTTTGCCTCGACCTAGCATCGAACCCAGGATATTTTCCGTAAAACTCATTTATGTTATCGATAGATCAGGATAATATATAAAGGCTCCTAGATTTTCGATTCTCTACCTATCCAGGAAGTATTTTTTAAAAATTCCCGAAAATCAAAGCAATGCATTTAAACGGGAAAAATCGAGACTTTGGGGCCCTCTGGAATCGAACCCATGACACTGAGGATCAAAATCGCAATTTTTCTGGTGGTTACACGTTATGGCCAATACGCCGTAAAAATTTCAGCTCAATCACTCTTGTGGTTTAGGCTGTGAGTTTGTATCCTCTCTCTATATATATATACGAGTAAAATGTAGCTTGCATACTGCAAGCAGATCGACAACACTATTATCATGTGGGCATCATATCGGGACGGCCATCAAAAGAAAAAAATGGATTGAAATTTTTCTCAAAATTCGCTGAAATTCCATCGTCTGGCAACGAACCCGGGTCTTTACTGAGAACTTACTATGCAGCACAATAGAACATCACCATTTCTAACTATGTGTGAAAATTCAAGCAGAAATCTGGGCTACAACTGCCTCAAAAGACGTTCTAAGTTTCACGAATTTAAATGGCTCTATGGATTGGAACCAAGGACGATCTTGAAAATCTAAAAAATAATTCTGAAAGTTATTTATGATTTCTATCTATATGCCGAATTTGAAGTTTCTATATTATTGGTAAAGGTTTCAAAATAATTCCTAAAAATCGGATCAACTTCTGATTGCAGAGACACCTGGTGTCGAACCCAGGACACATTGATAGCTGTGAAAGCACTGTTTGATTTGTATGGACTTGATCTTTCTATATGCAAAGTTTGAAGTCGATGTCGTCCCGGGAAGTACCTAAAATTTGTTTCCGTTATCTCCGTAAGAAATGCATTGAGGAATTTAATGTCCCTCTGGGATCGAACCAAGGACCATCTGTGAATATGTAAAATTCGATTATGATATATTTTTATGATATCTAACCTCATACCTAATTTCAAGTTTCTATGCCATCGGAAAAGGGTCCAAAAAAAATCTTAAAAATCGCCACAATGCATTTTAAACGGCCGATTTTTGCCGTGACCTAGCATCGAACCAAGGATAATATTCGTAGATGTCTTTATGGTTTCCTTTAGATATGCACGGCATCTAGCGATCCCTTGAATTTCAACTCTCTCCTTTCCCGGGAAGTGCCTCAAAAAAATTTTCGAAAATCCCTGCCATGTATTCTTATGGAGAAAATCGCGACTTTGGGGCCTTCTGGAATCGAACCCATGACCCCGAGGTTCAATGTCGGCTTTTTCCTGGAGGTTACACGTTATGGCCAATATGTCGTAAAAATTTCAAGTCAATGACGCTTGTGGTTTAGCCTGTGAATTTGTATCCTATCTATATACCTATATAGCTATATAGCTATATATATGAATGAATCCGGAGAAGCATCTATATATAATAGATATATATATACGAGTAAAATGTAGCTTGCATACTGCAAGCAGATCGACAACACTAATTTCATCTCGGCATCATATCGGGACGGTCCTCAATAGAAAAAAAAGGGGATAGAAAATATTCTTTAAATGCGCTGCAAGTTATTCGTCTGGCATCGAACCCGGGTCTTTTTGGTGATACACACTATGCAGCACAATAGAATTTCTCCATCTCTAATTATGTGTGAAAATTAAAGCAAAAATATTGGGCGCAGCTGCCTCAAAAGACGCTCTAATGTTCACGAATGTAAATGGCTCTCGGGACTCGAACCAAGGACGATCGTGGAAATTTAAAAAATGTTTCTTAAAGTTATTAATGATCTCAATCCATATGCCAAATTTCAAGTTTCTATATTATTGGGAAAGGTTTCAAAATAATTCCTAAAAATCGGATCAACTTCTGATTGCAGAGACACCTGGTGTCGAACCCAGGACACATTGATAGCTATGAATGCATAGTATGATTTGTTAAGACTGGTTCTTCTATCACGCTAAGTTTTAAGTCGATAGCATGCCGGGAAGAACCTAAAATTTGTTTCCGTTATCTCCATAAGAAATGCATTGAGAAATGTAAATGGCGCCCTGGGATCGAACCAAGGAACATCAGCGAATATGTAAAATTTGATTATGAAATATATTTATAATATCCAACTCCATGCCGAATTTCAAGTTTCCATGCCATCGGGAAGGGGTCCAAAAAAAATCTTAAAAATCGCCACAATACATTTTAAACGGCCGATTTTTGCCTCGACCTAGCATCGAACCCAGGATATTTTACGTAAAACTAATTTATGTTTTCGATAGATCATGACCATATATAAAGGCTCCTAGAGTTTCGATTCTCTACCTATCCGGGAAGTATTTTTTAAAAATTCCCGAAAATCTAAGCAATGCATTTAAACGGGAAAAATCGGGACTTTGGGGCCCTCTGGAATCGAACCCATGACACTGAGGTTCAAAATTGCAATTTTTCTTGAGGTTATACGTTATGGCCAATATGTCGTAAAAATTTCAAGCCATTGACGCTAGTGGTTTGGCCTGTGACTTTGTATCCTCTCTATATATATATATATATATGATATATGAATGAATCCGGAGAAGCATCTATATATATATACGAGTAAAATGTTGCTTGCATACTGCAAGCAGATCGACAACACTATTTTCATGTCGGCATCATATCGTGACGGCCTTAAAAAGAAAAAATGGATAGAAATTTTTCTTAAATTCACTGAAATTCCATCGTCTGGCATCGAACCCGGGTGTTTACTGTTGAACTTACTATGCAGCACAATAGAACATCGCCATCTCTAACTATGTGTGAAAATTCAAGCAGAAATATTGGCTACAACTGCCTCAAAAGACGTTCTCATTTTCACGAATTTAAATGGCTCTCTGGATTCGAACCACGGACGATCTTGGAAATCTAAAAAATGTTTCTGAAAGTTATTTATGATCTCTATCTACATGCAAAATTTCAAGTTTCTATATTGTTGGGAAAGGGTTCAAAATAATTATTGAAAATCGGATCAGTTACTGATATTAGAGACGCCTGGTGTCGAACCCAGGACACATTGACAGCTGGGAATGCACAGTTTGATTTGTATACACTTAATCTTTCTTAGTGCATAGTTTGAAGTGATTATCGTGCCGGGAAGTACCTATAATTTGTTTCCGTTATCTCCGTAAGAAATGCATTGAGGAATTTAAATGGCCCTCTGGGATCGAACCAAGGACCATCAGCGAATATGTAAAATTTGATCCTGAAATTTATTATTGATCTCCAACTCCATGCCGAATTTCAAGTTTCCATGCCATCGGGAAAGGGTCCAAAAAAAATCATAAAAATCGCCACAATGCAATTTAAACGGCCGATTTTTGCCCCGACCTAGCATCGAACCCAGGATATTTTCCGTAAAACTCATTTATGTTTTCGATAGATGATGACCATATATTACGGCTCCTAGATTTTTAATTCTCTACCTATCACGGAAGTATTTTTTAAAAATTCCCGAAAATCAAAGCAATGCATTTAAACGGGAAAAATCGAGACTTTGGGGCCCTCTGGAATCGAACCCATGACACTGAGGTACAAAATCGCAATTTTTCTGGCGGTTACACGTTATGGCCAATATGTGGTAAAAATTTCAAGTCAATGACGCTTGCGGTTTGGCCTGTGAGTTTGTATCCTCTCTATATATATATATATATGGATACATGAATGAATCCGGAGAAGCATCTATATATCTATTACGAGTAAAATGTAGCTTGCATACTGCAAGCAGATCGGCAATATTTATTTCATATCGGCATCATATCGGGACTGTCCTCAAAAAAAAAAAAAGGATTGAAATTTTTCTTAAAATTCGTTGAAATTTCATCGTCTGGCATCGAACCCGGGTCTTACTGGTGAAACTACTATGCAGCACAACAGAAGATCACTATCTCTAACTATGTGTGAAAATTCAAGCAGAATTATTGACTGCAACTGCATGAAACAACGTCCTACTTTACACGAAGGTAGATTGCTCTCTGGATTCGAACCAAGGACTATTTAGGAAATCTAAAACATAATTTTGAAATGTATCTATGTTCTCTATCTATATGACTAATTTCATGTTTTAGTATTATTAGGAAGGGGTTCAAATTAATTCTTAAAAATCGGATAATTTACTGATTGTAGAGACGCCTGGTGTCGAACCCAGGAAATTTTGGTAATTGTGAATGCTTAGTATGATTTATTAGGACTTAATCTTATTTCATACAAAGTTTAAAGTCGATATCATGCCGGGAAGTACCTAAAACCTACTTCTGTTATCTCCATAAGAAATGCATAGAGGAATGTAAATGGCTCTCTGGGATCGAACCAAGGAGCATCAGTGAATATGAAAAATTTGATTAGGAAATATATTTATGATCTACAACTCCATGCCGAATTTAAAGTTTCCATGACATCGGGAAAGGGTCCAAAAAAAATCTTAAAAATCGCCACAATGCATTTTAAACGGCCGATTTTTGCCTTGACCTAGCATCGAACCCAGGTTATTTTTTGTAAAACTCATTTATGTTTTCGATGGATCATGACCATATATAAAGGCTCCTAGAGTTTCGATTCTCTACCTATTCGGGAAGTATTTTTTAAAAATTCCCGAAAATCTAAGTAATGCATTTAAACGGGAAAAATCGGGACTTTGGGGCCCTCTGGAATCGAACCCATGACACTGAGGATCAAAATCACAATTTTTCTGGCGGTTAATTATTATGGCCAATACGCAGTAAAAATTTGAAATCAATCACGCTGGTGGTTTAGGCTGTGAATTTGTATCCTATCTATCTATATACCTATCTATATACCTATCTATATATATGAATGAATCCGGAGAAGCATCTATCTATTATACGAGTAAAATGTAGCTTGCATACTGCAAGCAGATCGGCAATACTAATTTCATACCGGCATCATATCGGGACGGTCCTCAAAGAAAAAAAGTGCATTGAAAATATTCTTAAAATTCGCTGCAATTTCATCTTCTGGCATCGAATCCGGGTCTTACTGGTGAACTTACTATGCAGCACAATAGAAGATCACCTCCTCTAACTGTGTGTGAAAATTCAAGCAGAAATATTGGCTACAACTCCTCAAAAGACGTTCTACTTTTTATGAATGTAAATGGCTCTCTGGATTCGAACCAAGGACGATCTAGGAAATCTAAAACATGTATTAAAAAATTTAATTATTATTTCTATCCATGTACCGAATTTCAAGTTTTAATTTTTAAGGGAAATGGTTCAAAATAATTATTTAAAATCGGATCAGTTACTGGTTGAAGAGACGCCTGGTGTCGAACCCAGGAAACATTGGTAGCTGTAAATGCACAGTTTGATTTGTAAGAACTTAATCTTATTTTATGCAAAGTTTAAAGTCGATATCATACCGGGAAGTACCTAAAGTTTGTTTCCGTTATCTCCGTAAGAAATGCATTGAGGAATGTAAATTGCCCTCTGGGATCGAACCAATGACCATCAGCGAATATAAAAAATTATATTATAAATTATGTTTATGACTTCTAACTACATGCTGAATTTCAAGTTTCCATGACATCGGGAAGAGGTCCAAAAAAAATCTTAAAAATCGTCACAATGGGTTTTAAACGGCGGATTTTTGCTTCGACCTAGCATCGAACCCAGGATATTTTTCGTAAAACTCATTTATGTTTTCGATAGATCATGACCATATATAAAGGCTCCTAGAGTTTCGATTCTCTACCTATCTGGGAAGTATTTTTTAAAAATTCCCGAAAATCTAAGCAATGCATTTAAACGGGAAAAATCGGGACTTTGGGGCCCTCTGGAATCGAACCCATGACACTGAGGATCAAAATCACAATTTTTCTGGCGGTTAATTATTATGGCCAATACGCAGTAAAAATTTGAACTCAATCACGCTTGTGGTTTAGGCTGTGAATTTGTATCCTATCTATCTATATACCTATCTATATACCTATCTATATATATGAATGAATCCGGAGAAGCATCTATATATCTATTATATATAGATGCTTCTCCGGATTCATTCATGTATCCATATATATATCTATATATATATATATATATATAGAGAGGATACAAACTCACAGCCTAAACCACAAGAGTGATTGAGCTGAAATTTTTACGGCGTATTGGCCATAACGTGTAACCACCAGAAAAATTGTGATTTTGAACCTCAGTGTCATTGGTTCGATTCCAGAGGGCCCCAAAGTCCCGATTTTTCCCGTTTAAAAGCATTGCCGTGATTTTCGGGAATTTTTAAAAAATACTTCCAGGATAGATAGAGAATCAAAACTCAAGGAGGCTTTATATATGAACATGATCTATCGAAAACATAAATTGGTTTAACGGAAAATATCCTGGGTACGATGCTAGGTCGGGGCAAAAATCGGCCGTTTAAAATGCATTGTGGCGATTTTTAAGATTTTTTTTGGACCCCTTTCCGAATGCATGGAAACTTGAAATTTGGCATGGGGTTAGAAATCATAAATATATTTCATTATAAAATTTTACATATTCGCTGGGGGTCCTTGGTTCGATCCCAGAGGGCCATATGCACTTTACAATGCATTTCTTATGGGGATAACAGAAACACATTTTAGGTATTTCCCGGTATGATATTGACTTCAAACTTTGTATGAAATTAGATCAAGTCCTAGCAAGTAATTTTGTGCATTTACAGCTTCCAATACGTCCAGGGTTCGACACCAGGCGTCTCTACAATCAGTCGCTGATCCGATTTTTAAGAATTATTTTGAACCCCTTTCCCAATAATATTAAAACTTGAAATTCGGCATATATATAGAACTTATAGATACATTTCGAAAACACATTTTATATTTCCTAGATCGGCCTTGGTTCGAATCCAGAGAGCTATTAACATTCGTGAAAAGTAGGTCTTCGTTTGAGGCAGTTGCAGCCAATATTTCTGCTTGAATTTTCACACCTATTTATAGAAGATGATCTTCTGATGTGCTGCATAGAAATTTCACCAAAAAGACCCGGGTTCGATGCCAAAAACTTAAATTGAAGCGAATTTTAAGAATATTTTCAATCCTTTTTTTCCTTTCCGGGACCGTCCCGACATAATGCCGTTATGAAATTAGTGTTGTCGATCTGCTTGCAGTATGCAAGCTACATTTTACTCGTAATAGATATAGATGCTTCTCCGGATTCATTCATGTATCCATATATATATATATATATATATATATACGAGTTAAATGTTGCTTGCATACTGCAAGCAGATCGACAACACTATTTTCATGTCGGCATCATATCGGGACGGCCATCAAAAGAAAAAAATGGATTGAAATTTTTCTTAAAATTCGCTGCAATTGCATCGTCTGGCATCGAACCCGGGTCTTTACTGTTGAACTTACTATGCAGCACAATAGAACATCGCCAACTCTAACTATGTGTGAAAATATAAGCAGAAATATGGGCTACAACTGCGTCAAAAGACGTTCTAATTTTCACGAATTTAAATTGCTCTCTGGATTCGAGCCAAGGACGAACTTGCAAATCTAAAACATGATTTTGAAAGTTATTTATGATCTCTATCTACATGCCGAATTTCAAGTATCTATATTGTTGGGAAAGGGTTCAAAATAATATTTGAAAATCGGATCAGTTACTGATTGTAGAGACACCTGGTGTCGAACCCAGGACACATTGACAGCTGGGAATGCACAGTTTGATTTGTATACACTAAATCTTTCTTAGTGCAAGGTTTGAAGTCTTTATCGTGCTGGGAAGTACCTATAATATGTTTCCGTTATCTCCGTAAGAAATGCATTGAGGAATTTAAATGGCCCTCTGGGTTCGAACCAAGGACCATCAGCGAATATATAAAATTTGATCCTGAAATTTATTATTGATCTCCAACTCCATGCCGAATTTCAAGTTTCCATGCCATCGGAAAAGGGTCCAAAATAAATCTTAAAAATCGCCACAATGCAATTTAAACGGCCGATTTTTACCCCGACCTAGCATCGAACCAAGGATATTTTCCGTAAAACTCATTTATGTTTTAGATAGATCATGACCATATATATAGGCTCCTTTAATTTTGATTCGCTACCTATCCGGAAAGTATTATTTTTAATTTCCCGAAAATCAACGCAATACATTTAAACGGGAAAAATCGGGACTTTGGGGCCCTCTGGAATCGAACCCATGACACTGAGGTTGAAAATCACAATTTTTCTGGTGATTACACGATATGGCCAATGCGTCGTAAAAATTTCAAGCCGATGACACTTGTGGTTTAGGCTGTGAATTAGTATCCTATCTATATACCTATCTATATATATATACGAGTAAAATGTAGCTTGCATACTGCAAGCAGATCGGCAATACTAATTTCATACCGGCATCATATCGGGACGGTCCTCAAAGAAAAAAAGTGCATTGAAAATATTCTTAAAATTCGCTGCAATTTCATCTTCTGGCATCGAATCCGGGTCTTACTGGTGAACTTACTATGCAGCACAATAGAAGATCACCTCCTCTAACTGTGTGTGAAAATTCAAGCAGAAATATTGGCTACAACTCCTCAAAAGACGTTCTACTTTTTATGAATGTAAATGGCTCTCTGGATTCGAACCAAGGACGATCTAGGAAATCTAAAACATGTATTAAAAAATTTAATTATTATTTCTATCCATGTACCGAATTTCAAGTTTTAATTTTTAAGGGAAATGGTTCAAAATAATTATTTAAAATCGGATCAGTTACTGGTTGAAGAGACGCCTGGTGTCGAACCCAGGAAACATTGGTAGCTGTAAATGCACAGTTTGATTTGTAAGAACTTAATCTTATTTTATGCAAAGTTTAAAGTCGATATCATACCGGGAAGTACCTAAAGTTTGTTTCCGTTATCTCCGTAAGAAATGCATTGAGGAATGTAAATTGCCCTCTGGGATCGAACCAATGACCATCAGCGAATATAAAAAATTATATTATAAATTATGTTTATGACTTCTAACTACATGCTGAATTTCAAGTTTCCATGACATCGGGAAGAGGTCCAAAAAAAATCTTAAAAATCGTCACAATGGGTTTTAAACGGCGGATTTTTGCTTCGACCTAGCATCGAACCCAGGATATTTTTCGTAAAACTCATTTATGTTTTCGATAGATCATGACCATATATAAAGGCTCCTAGAGTTTCGATTCTCTACCTATCTGGGAAGTATTTTTTAAAAATTCCCGAAAATCTAAGCAATGCATTTAAACGGGAAAAATCGGGACTTTGGGGCCCTCTGGAATCGAACCCATGACACTGAGGATCAAAATCACAATTTTTCTGGCGGTTAATTATTATGGCCAATACGCAGTAAAAATTTGAACTCAATCACGCTTGTGGTTTAGGCTGTGAATTTGTATCCTATCTATCTATATACCTATCTATATACCTATCTATATATATGAATGAATCCGGAGAAGCATCTATATATCTATTATATATAGATGCTTCTCCGGATTCATTCATGTATCCATATATATATCTATATATATATATATATATATAGAGAGGATACAAACTCACAGCCTAAACCACAAGAGTGATTGAGCTGAAATTTTTACGGCGTATTGGCCATAACGTGTAACCACCAGAAAAATTGTGATTTTGAACCTCAGTGTCATTGGTTCGATTCCAGAGGGCCCCAAAGTCCCGATTTTTCCCGTTTAAAAGCATTGCCGTGATTTTCGGGAATTTTTAAAAAATACTTCCAGGATAGATAGAGAATCAAAACTCAAGGAGGCTTTATATATGAACATGATCTATCGAAAACATAAATTGGTTTAACGGAAAATATCCTGGGTACGATGCTAGGTCGGGGCAAAAATCGGCCGTTTAAAATGCATTGTGGCGATTTTTAAGATTTTTTTTGGACCCCTTTCCGAATGCATGGAAACTTGAAATTTGGCATGGGGTTAGAAATCATAAATATATTTCATTATAAAATTTTACATATTCGCTGGGGGTCCTTGGTTCGATCCCAGAGGGCCATATGCACTTTACAATGCATTTCTTATGGGGATAACAGAAACACATTTTAGGTATTTCCCGGTATGATATTGACTTCAAACTTTGTATGAAATTAGATCAAGTCCTAGCAAGTAATTTTGTGCATTTACAGCTTCCAATACGTCCAGGGTTCGACACCAGGCGTCTCTACAATCAGTCGCTGATCCGATTTTTAAGAATTATTTTGAACCCCTTTCCCAATAATATTAAAACTTGAAATTCGGCATATATATAGAACTTATAGATACATTTCGAAAACACATTTTATATTTCCTAGATCGGCCTTGGTTCGAATCCAGAGAGCTATTAACATTCGTGAAAAGTAGGTCTTCGTTTGAGGCAGTTGCAGCCAATATTTCTGCTTGAATTTTCACACCTATTTATAGAAGATGATCTTCTGATGTGCTGCATAGAAATTTCACCAAAAAGACCCGGGTTCGATGCCAAAAACTTAAATTGAAGCGAATTTTAAGAATATTTTCAATCCTTTTTTTCCTTTCCGGGACCGTCCCGACATAATGCCGTTATGAAATTAGTGTTGTCGATCTGCTTGCAGTATGCAAGCTACATTTTACTCGTAATAGATATAGATGCTTCTCCGGATTCATTCATGTATCCATATATATATATATATATATATATATACGAGTTAAATGTTGCTTGCATACTGCAAGCAGATCGACAACACTATTTTCATGTCGGCATCATATCGGGACGGCCATCAAAAGAAAAAAATGGATTGAAATTTTTCTTAAAATTCGCTGCAATTGCATCGTCTGGCATCGAACCCGGGTCTTTACTGTTGAACTTACTATGCAGCACAATAGAACATCGCCAACTCTAACTATGTGTGAAAATATAAGCAGAAATATGGGCTACAACTGCGTCAAAAGACGTTCTAATTTTCACGAATTTAAATTGCTCTCTGGATTCGAGCCAAGGACGAACTTGCAAATCTAAAACATGATTTTGAAAGTTATTTATGATCTCTATCTACATGCCGAATTTCAAGTATCTATATTGTTGGGAAAGGGTTCAAAATAATATTTGAAAATCGGATCAGTTACTGATTGTAGAGACACCTGGTGTCGAACCCAGGACACATTGACAGCTGGGAATGCACAGTTTGATTTGTATACACTAAATCTTTCTTAGTGCAAGGTTTGAAGTCTTTATCGTGCTGGGAAGTACCTATAATATGTTTCCGTTATCTCCGTAAGAAATGCATTGAGGAATTTAAATGGCCCTCTGGGTTCGAACCAAGGACCATCAGCGAATATATAAAATTTGATCCTGAAATTTATTATTGATCTCCAACTCCATGCCGAATTTCAAGTTTCCATGCCATCGGAAAAGGGTCCAAAATAAATCTTAAAAATCGCCACAATGCAATTTAAACGGCCGATTTTTACCCCGACCTAGCATCGAACCAAGGATATTTTCCGTAAAACTCATTTATGTTTTAGATAGATCATGACCATATATATAGGCTCCTTTAATTTTGATTCGCTACCTATCCGGAAAGTATTATTTTTAATTTCCCGAAAATCAACGCAATACATTTAAACGGGAAAAATCGGGACTTTGGGGCCCTCTGGAATCGAACCCATGACACTGAGGTTGAAAATCACAATTTTTCTGGTGATTACACGATATGGCCAATGCGTCGTAAAAATTTCAAGCCGATGACACTTGTGGTTTAGGCTGTGAATTAGTATCCTATCTATATACCTATCTATATATATATACGAGTAAAATGTAGCTTGCATACTGCAAACAGATCGGAAATACTAATTTCATATCGGCATCACATCGGGACGGTCCACATAAGAAAAAAAAAGGATTTAATTTTTCCTTAAAATTCGCTGAAATTTCATCGTCTGGCATCGAACGCGTTTCTTACTGGAAAACCTACTATGAAACACAATAGAAGATCACCATCCCTAACTATGTGTGAAAATTCAAGCAGAAATATTGGCTACAACTGCCTCAAAAGACGCTCTAATGTTCACGAATGTAAATGGCTCTCGGGACTCGAACCAAGGACGATCTTGGGAATTTAAAAAATGTTTCTGAAAGTTATTATTGATCTCAAACTATATGCCAAATTTCAAGTTTCTATATTATTGGAAAAGGTTTCAAAATAATTCCTAAAAATCGGATCAACTTCTGATTGCAGAGACACCTGGTGTCGAACCCAGGACACATTGATAGCTATGAATGCATAGTTTGATTTGTTAAGATTGGTTCTTCTATCATGCTAAGTTTTAAGTCGATAGCATGCCGGGAAGTACCTAAAATTTGTTTCCGTTATCTCCGTAAGAAATGCATTGAGGAATATAAATGTCCCTCTGGGATCGAACCAAGGACCATCAGCGAATATGTAAAATTCGATTATGATATATTTTTATGGTATCTAACCTCATACCGAATTTCAAGTTTCAATGCCATTGGAAAAGGGTCCAAATAAATCTTAAAAATCGCCACAATGCATTTTAAACGGCCGATTTTTGCCTCGACCTAGCATCGAACCCTGGATATTTTCCGTGAAACTCATTTATGTTTTTGATAGATTATGACCATATATATAGGCTCCTTGAGTTTTGACTCTCTACCTATCCGGGAAGTATTTTTTAAAAATTCCCGAATATCACGGCAATGTATTTAAACGGGAAAAATCGGGACTTTGGGGCCCTCTGGAATCGAACCAATGACACTGAGGTTCAAACTCGCAATTTTTCTGGAGGTTACACGTTATGGCCAATATGTCGTAAAAATTTCAGGTCAATGATGATTGTGGTTTAGCCTGTGAATTTGTATCCTCGCTATATATATATATGGATACATGAATGAATCCGGAGAAGCATCTATATATAATAGATGAATGAATCCGGAGAAGCATCTATATATAATAGATATATAGAGAGGATACAAACTCACAGCCTAAACCACAAGAGTGATTGAGTTGAAATTTTTACGACATATTGGCCATAACGTGTAACCTCCAGAAAAATTGCGATTTTGAACCTCAGTGTCATGGGTTCGATTCCGGAGGGCCCCAAAGTCCCGATTTTTCCCGTTTAAATGTATTGCTTTGATTTTCGGCAATTTTTAAAAAATACTTCCCGTATAGGTAGAGAATCGAAACTCAAGGAGCCTTTATATATGGTCATGATCTATCGAAAACATAAATTAGTTTTATGAAAAATAACCTGGGTTCGATGCTAGGTCAGTGCAAAAATCGGCCGTTTAAAATGCATTGTAGCGATTTTTAAGATTTTTTTTGGACCCCTTCCCGATGGCATGGATACTCGAAATTCGGCATGCGTTTAGATATCATAAATATATTTAATAATCAAATTTTACACATTCGCTGATTGTCCTTGGTTCGATCCCAGAGAACCATTTACATTCCTCCATGCATTTCTTATGGAGATAAACCAAAAACGTTTTAGGTACTTCCCGGTATGATATCGACTTCAAATTTTGTATGAAATAAGATGAAGTCCTAATAAGTCATACTGTGCATTCACAGCTACCAATATTTCCTGGGTTCGACACCAGGTGTCTCTGCAATCAGTAAATTAACCGATTTTTATGAATGAATCTAAACCACTTCCCAATAATATTAAAACATGAAATTAGGGATACAGATAGAAAACATAGATACATTTTAAAAACATGTTTTAGATTTCCTAGATCGTCCTTGGTTCGAATCCAGAGAGCTATTAACATTCGTGAAAAGTAGGTCTTCGTTTGAGGCAGTTGCAGCCAATATTTCTGCTTGAATTTTCACACGTATTTAGAGAAGATGATCTTCTGATGTGCTGCACAGTAATTTCACCAAAAAGACCCGGGTTCGATGCCAGACGATTAAATTGAAGCGAATTTTAAGTATATTTTCAATCCATTTTTTCCTTTCTGGGACCGTCTCGATATAATGCCGTTATAAAATTAGTGTTGTCGATCTGCTTGCAGTATGCAAGCTACATTTTACTCGTATATAATAGATATAATAGATGCTTCTCCGGATTCATTCATATATATACCCAGATACCCAGATACCCCGATAGGATACAAATTCACAGGCTAAACCAAAAGCGTCATTGACTTGAAATTTTTACGACGTATTGGCCATAACGTGCAACCTCCAGGAAAAAGCCGACTTTGAACCTCGGTGTCATGGGTTCGATTCCAGAAGGCCCCAAAGTCGCGATTTTCCCCATAAGAATACATGGCGGGGATTTTCGAAAATTTTTTTGGGGCACTTCCCGGAAAAGGAAAGATTTGAAATTCAAGGGATCACTAGATGCCATGCATATCTAAAGAAAACCATAAAGACATCTATGAATATAATCCTTGGTTCGATGCTAGATCGGGGCAAAAATCGGCCGTTTAAAATGCATTGTGGCGATTTTTAAGATTTTCTTTGGACCCTTTTCCGATGGCATAGAAACTTGAAATTCGGTATGAGGTTAGATACCATAAAAATATATCATTATCGAATTTTAAATATTCGCTGATGGTCCTTGGTTCGATCCCAGAGGGACATTTAAATTCCTCAATGCATTTCTTACGGAGATAACGGAAACAAATTTTAGGTACTTCCCGGCATGCTATCAACTTCAAACTTTGCATGATAAAAGAGCAAGACTTAACAAATCAAACTATGCATTCACAGCTATCAATGTGTCCTGGGTTCGACACCAGGTGTCTCTGCAATCAGAAGTTGATCCGATTTTTAGGAATTATTTTGAAACCTTTGCCAAAAATATAGAAACATGAAATTTGGCATATAGATTGAGATGATTAATAACTTTCAGAAACATATTTTTAATTTCCATGATCGTCCTTGGTTCGAGTCCCGAGAGCCATTTACATTCGTGAACATTAGAGCGTTTTTTGAGGCAGTTGTAGCCAATATCTCTGCTTGAATTTTCACACATAGTTAGAGATGGTGATATTCTATTGTGTTTCATAGTAGTTTTACCAGTAAGACCGGGGTTCGATGCCAGATGATGAAATTTCAGCGAATTTTAAGAAAAAATTAAATCCTTTTATTTTTCTTATGAGGACCGTTTCGATGTGATGCCGATATGAAATTAGTATTGCCGAGCTGCTTGCAGTATGCAAGCAACATTTTACTCGTAATAGATTTGGATACATGAATGAATCCGGAGAAGCATCTATATATCTATTATATATAGATGCTTCTCCGGATTCATTCATGTATCCATATATATATATATATATAGAGAGGATACAAACTCACAGCCTAAACCACAAGAGTGATTGAGCTGAAATTTTTACGACATATTGGCCATAACGTATAACCTCCAGAAAAATTCCGATTTTGATCCTCAGTGTCATGGGTTCGATTCCAGGGGGCTCCAAAGTCCAGATTTTTCCCGTTTAAATGCATTGCTTTGATTTTCGGGAATTAAAAAAAAATACTTCCCGGATAGGTAGAGAATCAAAACTCAGGGAGCCTTTATATATGGTCATGATCTATCGAAAACATAAATGAGTTTTACGGAAAATGACCTATTTCGATGCTAGGTCGATGCAAAAATCTGCCGTTTAAAATGTATTGTGGCGATTTTTAAGATTTTTTTGGACCCTTTACCGATGGCATGGAAACTTGAAATTCGGTATGGGGTTGGATATCATAAACATATTTCATAATCGATTTTTATGTTTTCCCTGATGTTCCTTGGTTCGATCCCAGAGGGCCATTTACATTCCTCAATGCATTTCTTATGGAGATAACGGAGACAAGTTTTAGGTACTTCCCTGCATGCTATCGACTTAAAACTTAGCATGATGGAAGAACCAGTCTAAACAAATCAAACTATGCATTCATAGCTATCAATGTGTCCTGGGTTCGACACCAGGTGTCTCTGCAATCAGAAGTTGATCCGATTTTTAGGAATTATTTTGAAACCTTTCCCAATAATATAGAAACTTTAAATTTGGCATATAGATTGAGATCAATAATAACTTTCAGAAACATTTTTAAAATTTCCAAGATCGTCCTTGGTTCGAGTCCCGAGAGCCATTTACTATCGTGAACATTAGAGCGTCTTTTGAGGCAGTTGTAGCCAATATTTCTGCTTGAATTTTCACACATAGTTAGAGATGGTGATCTTCTATTGTTTTTCATATTAGGTTTTCAGTAAGACCCGGGTTCGATGCCAGACTATGACATTTCAGCGAATTTTAAGAAAAAATTAAATCCTTTTTTTTTCTTTTGAGGACATTCCCGATATGATGCCGATATGAAATTAGTATTGCCGATCTGCTTGCAGTATGCAAGCTACATTTTACTCGTAATAGATATAGATGCTTCTCCGGATTCATTCATATATATACCTATATAGATAGATAGATAGATAGGATACAAATTCACAGCCTAAACTACAAGCGTCATTGATCTGAAATTTTTATGACATATTGGCCATAACGTGAAACCCCCAGGAAAAAAGAGACTTTGATCCTCAGTGTCATAGGTTCGATTCCAGAGTGCCCCAAAGTCCCGATTTTTCCTGTTTAAATGCATTGCTTTGATATTCGGGAATTTAAAAAAAATTCTTTCCAGATAGGTAGAGAAGTAAAACTCAAGGTGCCTATATTTATGGTCTTGGACTTTCGAAAACATCAATGACTTTTACAAAAGTTATCCTGGGTTCGATGCTAGGACGATGCAAAGATCTGCCCTTTAAAATACATGGGAGCCGTTTTTCATTATTTTTTTAGATGCACTTATCGAAATGATAGGATGTTCGTGCTTGGCTGGAAGATGTATGGTACGAATAAGTTTTAGAAAAAAATTTTCATAAGACCGTACTGTTCCTGGGTTCGAAGCCAGAGCACAATAACGTTTCTCTCATAAGGAATATAAAGGAAAAGTAGGACGTCATTTGAGGCAGTTGTAACCAATATTTCTGCTTGAATTTGCATACGCGGTTAGAGATGGTGTTTTTCTGTTGTGCTGCATAGAAAGTATTGCCTGAAAGACCCGGGTTCGATGCCGGGCGGTAAAAATGTCCCCCATATATAATACTATGGGGTATCTTTTCATAATTTTTTTATGCATTTATCGATATGTTAGGGAGCTCTTGCTTAGATGGAAGATGTATATTAACAGTTTGTTTAAGAAAAAAAATAGATAAGACCATGCATTTCCTGGGTTCGATGCCAGAGCACATTATAATTTCTCTAATAAGGAGTGTATTTGAATAGTAGGACGTCGTTTGAGGTAGTTGCACCTAATAGTTTTGCTTGAATTTTCAGACATAGTTTGATATGGTGATCTTCTATTGTGCTGCATAGTAAGTACACCAGGAAGACCGGGGTTCGCTGCCAGGCGATTAAATTGCAGCGAATTCTACGAATATTTTGAATTTTTTTTTCTTTTGATGTCCGTCCAGATATAATGCCGATATGAAATTAGTGTTGTCGATCTGCTTGCAGTATGCAAGCTACATTTTACTCGTATACCTATATAGATAGATAGGATACAAATTCACAGCCTAAACTACAAGCGTCATTGATCTGAAATTTTTATGACATATTGGCCATAACGTGAAACCCCCAGGAAAAAAGAGACTTTGATCCTCAGTGTCATAGGTTCGATTCCAGAGGGCCCCAAAGTCCCGATTTTTCCCGTTTGAATGCATTGCCGTGATTTTCGGGAATTAAAAAAAAATACTTTCCGGATAGGTACAGAAGTAAAACTCAAGGTGCCTATATTTATGGTCTTGGACTTTCGAAAACATCAATGACTTTTACAAAAGTTATCCTGGGTTCGATGCTAGGACGATGCAAAGATCTGCCCTTTAAAATACATGGGAGCCGTTTTTCATTATTTTTTTAGATGCACTTATCGAAATGATAGGATGTTCGTGCTTGGCTGGAAGATGTATGGTACGAATAAGTTTTAGAAAAAAATTTTCATAAGACCGTACTGTTCCTGGGTTCGAAGCCAGAGCACAATAACGTTTCTCTCATAAGGAATATAAAGGAAAAGTAGGACGTCATTTGAGGCAGTTGTAACCAATATTTCTGCTTGAATTTGCATACGCGGTTAGAGATGGTGTTTTTCTGTTGTGCTGCATAGAAAGTATTGCCTGAAAGACCCGGGTTCGATGCCGGGCGGTAAAAATATCCCCCATATATAACACTATGGGGTATCTTTTCATAATTTTTTTATGCATTTATCGATATGTAAGGGAGCTCTTGCTTAGATGGATGTAGTATATTAACACTTTGTTTATGAAAAAAAATAGATAAGACCATGCTGTTCCTGGGTTCGATGCCAGAGCACATTATAATTTCTCAAATAAGGAGTGTATGTGAATAGTAGGACGTCGTTTGAGGTAGTTGCACCTAATAGTTTTGCTTGAATTTTCACACATAGTTTGATATGGTAATCTTCTATTTTGCTGCATAGTAAGTACACCAGGAAGACCGGGGTTCGCTGCCAGGCGATTAAATTGCAGCGAATTCTACGAATATTTTGAATTTTTTTTTCTTTTGATGTCCGTCCCGATATGATGCCAATATGAAATTAGTGTTGTCGATCTGCTTGCAGTATGCAAGCAACATTTTACTCGTATATATATATATATCTATTACGAGTAAAATGTAGCTTGCATACTGCAAGCAGATCGGCAATACTAATTTCATATCGGCATCACATCGGGACGGTCCTCATAAGAAACAATACTTTCTCTATACTTCGTATATGGAGAAAGTAAAAAAAAGTATTTAATTTTTTCTTAAAATTCGCTGAAATTTCATCGTCTGGAATCGAACCCGGGTCTTACTGGAAAACCTACTATGAAACACAATAGAAGATCACCATCTCTAACTATGTGTGAAAATTCAAGCAGAAATATTGGTTACAACTGCCTCAAAAGACGCTCTAATGTTCACGAATGTAAATGGCTCTTGGGACTCGAACCAAGGACGATCTTGGAAATTTAAAAAATGTTTCTGAAATTTATTAATGATCTCAATCCATATGCCAAATTTCAAGTTTCTATATTATCGGGAAAGGTTTCAAAATAATTCCTAAATATCGGATCAACTTCTGATTGCAGAGACAACTGGTGTCGAACCCAGGACACATTGATAGCTATGAATGCATAGTTTGATTTGTTAAGTCTGGTTCTTCTATCATGCTAAGTTTTAAGTCGATAGCTTGCCGGGAAGTACCTAAAATTTGTTTCCGTTATCCCCATAAGAAATGCATTCTGGAGTGCAAATGGCCCTCTGGATTCGAACCAAGGACGATCGTGGAAATCTAAAATATGTTTCTGGAAGTTATTTATGATCTCTATCTACATGCCGAATTTCAAGCATTTATATAATTGGAAAATGGTTCCAAAAAATTCTTAAAAATCGGATCATTTACTGATTGTAGAGACGCCTGGTGGCGAAACCTGGAATCATTGGTAGCTGTGAATTCACAGTTTGATTAGTTATGACTTGATCTTATCTTATGCAAAGTTTCAAGTAGATATAATATCGGGAAGCACCTAAAATGTGTTTCCGCAATCTCCATAACAAATGCATTGAGGAATGTAAATGGCCCTCTGGGATCGAACCAAGGACCATAAGGGAATATGTAAACTTTGATTATGAAATATATTTATGATTTCTAACCCCATGCCAAATTTCAAGTTTCCATGCCATCGGGAAGGGGTCCAAAAAAAATCTTAAAAATCGCCACAATGCATTTTAAACGGCCGATTTTTGCCCCGACCTAGCATCGAACCCAGGATATTTTCCGTAAAACTCATTTATGTTTTCGATAGATGATGACCATATATATAGGCTCCTTGAGTTTCGATCCTCTACCTATCCGGAAAGTATTTTTTAAAAATTCCCGAAAATCAAAGCAATGCATTTAAACGGGAAAAATCGGGACTTTGGGGCCCTCTGGAATCGAACCCATGACACTGAGGATCAAAGTCGCTTTTTTCCTGGGGGTTTCACGTTATGGCCAATATGTCATAAAAAATTTCAGATCAATGACGCTTGTAGTTTAGGCTGTGAATTTGTATCCTATCTATCTATATAGGTATATATATGAATGAATCCGGAGAAGCATCTATATATAATAGATACGAGTAAAATGTAGCTTGCATACTGCAAGCAGATCGGCAATACTTATTTCATATCGGCATCATATCGGGACGGTCCTCAAAAGAAAAAAAAAAAAGGATTTAATTTTTTCTTAAAATTCGATGAAATTTCATCGTCTGGCATCGAGCCCGGGTCTTACTGGGAAACCTACCATGAAACACAATAGAAGATCACCATCACTAACTATGTGAGAAAATTCAAGCAGAAATATTGGCTACATCTGCCTCAATAAACGTTCTAATTTTCACGAATGTAAATTGCTCTCTGGATTCGAACCAAGGACGATCGTGGAAATCTAAAATATGTTTCTGGAAGTTATTTATGATCTCTATCTACATGCCGAATTTCAAGCATTTATATAATTGGAAAATGGTTCCAAAAAATTCTTAAAAATCGGATCATTTACTGATTGTAGAGACGCCTGGTGGCGAAACCTGGAATCATTGGTAGCTGTGAATTCACAGTTTGATTAGTTATGACTTGATCTTATCTTATGCAAAGTTTCAAGTAGATATAATATCGGGAAGCACCTAAAATGTGTTTCCGCAATCTCCATAACAAATGCATTGAGGAATGTAAATGGCCCTCTGGGATCGAACCAAGGACCATAAGGGAATATGTAAACTTTGATTATGAAATATAATTATGATATCTAACACCATGCCGAATTTCTAGTTTCTATGCCATCGGAAAAGGGTCCAAAAAAAATCTTAAAAATCGCCACAATGCATTTTAAACGGCGAATTTTTGCCCCGACCTAGCATCGAACCAAGGATAATATTCGTAGAGGTCCTTATGGTTTCCTTTAGATATGCACAGCATCTAGCGATCCCTCGAATTTCAACTCTCTACTTTCCCGAGAAGTGCCTCAAAAAAAATTTCGAAAATCCCCGCCATGTATCCTTATGGAGAAAATCGCGACTTTGGGGCCTTCTGGAATCGAACCCATGACACCGAGGTTCAAAATCGCAATTTTTCTGGTGGTTACACGTTATGGCCAATACGTCGTAAAAATTTCAAGTCAATGACGCTTGTGGTTTAGGCTGTGAATTAGTATCCTATCTATCTATCTATATAGGTATATACATGAATGAATCCGGAGAAGCATCTATCTATTATACGAGTAAAATGTAGCTTGCATACTGCAAGCAGATCGACAACACTAATTTCATATCGGCATCATATACCGGGACGGACATCAAAAGAAAAAAAAAATTCAAAATATTCGTAGAATTCGCTGCAATTTAATCACCTGGCAGCGAACCCCGGTCTTCCTGGTGTACTTACTATGCAGCAAAATAGAAAATTACTATATCAAACTATGTGTGAAAATTCAAGCAAAACTATTAGGTGCAACTACCTCAAACGACGTCCTACTATTCACATACACTCCTTATTTGAGAAATTATAATGTGCTCTGGCATCGAACCCAGGAACAGCATGGTCTTATCTATTTTTTTTCTTAAACAAAGTGTTAATATACATCTTCCATCTAAGCAAGAGCTCCCTTACATATCGATAAATGCATAAAAAAATTATGAAAAGATACCCCATAGTATTATATATGGGTGATATTTTTACTGCCCGGCATCGAACCCGGGTCTTTCAGGCAATACTTTCTATGCAGCACAAAAGAAAAACACCATCTCTAACCGCGTATGCAAATTCAAGCAGAAATATTGGTTACAACTGCCTCAAATGACGTCCTACTTTTCCTTTATATTCCTTATGAGAGAAACGTTATTGTGCTCTGGCTTCGAACCCAGGAACAGTACGGTCTTATGAAAATTTTTTTCTAAAACTTATTCGTACCATACATCTTCCAGCCAAGCACGAACATCCTATCATTTCGATAAGTGCATCTAAAAAAATAATGAAAAACGGCTCCCATGTATTTTAAAGGGCAGATCTTTGCATCGTCCTAGCATCGAACCCAGGATAACTTTTGTAAAAGTCATTGATGTTTTCGAAAGTCCAAGACCATAAATATAGGCACCTTGAGTTTTACTTCTCTACCTATCTGGAAAGAATTTTTTTTAAATTCCCCAATATCAAAGCAATGCATTTAAACAGGAAAAATCGGGACTTTGGGGCCCTCTGAAATCGAACCCGTGACACTGAAGTTCAAAATCGCAATTTTTCTGGTGATTACACGTTATGGCCAATACGTTGTAAAAAATTCAAGTCAATGACGCTTGTGGTTTAGCCTTTGAATTGGTATTCTATTTATATACCTATATATAAAGATGAATCCGGAGAAGCTATATATAATAGATATGAATGAATCCGGAGAAGGAATTATATATTAAAGATATCTTACAGCATTAATTGTATCTGGGCATTCATTTTCCATGTCTTCTTATGGGATTACGCATGAGCTCGAAATCAAGAATCGCGTTGATTGTCATGGGGATGGGTTGTTTACGATCTCAAAATTTCGATAAAATATTCACGTACTCTATCAAAATGTGCGCACTTTCGAATCGAAAACGATATTCCACGACCAAATTAAGAATTCTTATTCTATTTTTCTTTCTTTTGGTTCTTGGTTCGACTTTCTAGGATCATTATTTCTAATTTAAATTTGCAAAAGAAAGGAACCCTGCTGCGAAAAAGCTGACCTCTACGTGTATTTCTTATGGAAACGTTTTGACCCGTCTGGGTTCGAACCGAGGACTTTATGGAAATAAATAGTAGGTTATACTCTGTGCGGGGTCCACTTTTAATAATGTAGAAAATTTCAAAGTTTTGCGACTCTCGGTTCTCGAGTTTTTAGCGAACATACATACAGACACACCCACACACCCACACTCTATTTTATATTATAGATGTACAGTCATTTGCATAAGTCTGTGGGCAAGTTCTATCGCTGCTCTAGCGGCCAAAGAGTGCACTTAAAATTTCATTGTACCAACAGAATTATTATTATGAATTAAAATAAGTACTTTATGACAATGAATGACATGTAAATTAACTTATTTTGTTGGATTTTGTGATTTATATAATAGTGTTAAATTTAATTTAAATGTTATATATAATAGAATGCGATTGTAAATAAACGCACAGAAGATCTTAAGAACACTATTTATTGGTAATCTGCACAATAAACAAAAGATTACTATCTACTACCATCTACATCTACTTACTATTCTACTACCATTACAGAAGCACAAAGGCCGTCTAGAGCACATGCGAACGTGAGGAGAAGTGATGCTTCTGCCGGAGGGCGTACAGATCGTGCGGCCAGCAAAGGAACTATAAGCAATACAATATGATATACCCTGAGGATTGCCATGCATCCATACTTAATTTACTCAATACCCCCTTTCAAGACGAAGGGTATGAAACATCCGCTTAATTAACCATCTTTAAACCTAAGCCTGTAACACAAAAATCATTTTTAACTCTTGGCAAAGCTTTTGTCAAAATATCAGCCACCATAAATTCTGATGACAAATATTGCAATTTAATTAACCCTGAATTTATGACATTGCAAATAAAATGGTGCTTAATATCAATGTGCTTGGTCCTTGAGTGAAAAACAGGATCAGTAGCAATGCACTTCGCCCCTTGATTATCTACAAAAATTGTTAAGTCAGCCATGGGTTGTATACGCAACTCCTTTAGCAGACTTCGGAGATATATTCCCTCTTTGGCAGCTTCCACCAGGCTGATGTATTCCGCCTCGGTTGAAGATAGCGCCACCACTCTCTGCTTTTGAGATTTCCAGGACACGGCTGCTCCACTCATCAGGAAGGTATAACATTTAAAAGAACGACGATCCACGGTGCAACACCCCAATCTGCATCGCAGTATCCTTTTATGAAGTTCTCATCCTTTTTATCCACAAGGCCCTGATCAGCTGACCCTCGAAGATATCTAAGGACTCTCTTCGCCGCTATCCAGTGCTTCTTCCAGTGGCGGCGGGTCCATTGGGTTCACTGGTTCACTGAACCCCCTAAGAAAACTACTGCACTATTTTTATTTATACCAATGTTCTTTCCATAACCTAAATATCTTTGACATCAATCATTTGGCCTAACTTTTCCTTCGTTGAGTAGCGATTCCTGTCGCTTTTGGTTCCAAATAGCTTGACTTCGCGCGAGGTTCACTCCCCGAAGTGAACCCCTTCAGACGTCGCGTAGGTGAAGAGCGGTGAGGGGAAAGAGGGGCATACGGCCTTTAAACATGGGCCGATCGCTGCACTATGTTGCAGCGACAACCGACGAGACGGCTTCAAAGGATTTTCGGAAATTTGTTTTAGGCACTTTCCGGCAAATTAGAGAGTTGAAATTCGAGGAATCGCTGGAAGCCGTGTATGTTCATCTAAAACTATAAAGACACCCTCGAATATTATCTTATGTTCGACGCTAGGTCAGGGCAAATATTCTCCATTTTAAAATGTATTGCGTCAATTTTTCAGATTTTTTAAAAATGTCTTCCCGATGACATGGAAACTTAAAACCCGGCATGTGAATAGAGATCATAAATACATTTCATATACACTGCTTAACGTTTCCATAATTATTCTTTGTTCGATTCCAGAGCGCCATTTACATTCCACAGTGCATTGCAAATGGGGATAATGGAATCGTATTTTAAGATCATACCAGTATGATATCAACATAAAACTTTGGAATAAATCATTTTTATATCTACCAGGTCGTTATATGTATTCATAACTCCCGAAATGTCTTGTGCTCGAGACCAAGCGGCTCTACCATTTGAAATGTATGGTGGGGATTTCAATTTTCTTTATGATTCATTTACCGAGAAATTGAAAATTATATGGCCAGTCATGTAAACAGAAGAAATGAGCGTTTCATAATTACAATTTATCTTTTACCTTATGATCATTGGTTCGACGCTGGGGCACCATTTGTATTCTACCATAAATTTCAAAGATGGATTGTAGAATTACGTTTGAGGACCTTCCCAATGTGATATCGACTTGAAATTTGTATCATCAATATTCTTGCAAGCAACTTTTACTCGTATATATGTGGATAAATAATTTTTAATAAGAATTTACAAACATTTTTCATTTGAAATTGTTTCTTGAAAGAAATAATTACGTTGTACTTGGCAAAATACTTTTTAACAAATTCATGCATTTCATAAGTTTCTGCATCTGTAAGCTTTCATCCTCTTTCTATAATCCCTAAAAAACGGGCAACAGCAGGTCCTTGGTCATAATATGCAGTTCCAACACTGTTAATTGCGATGTGTACATCCTAGAATTTATAGCTTCTCTAGAAAGGCTTGACTGTTTGTTGGATTTAAGTTTGGTACGGATTGACACATCTCTTTCCGTGCAAGCGCTATGAGAAGTTAAAGTAAGATCTGCCAGAATTAATTTGTTGAAAATTGATGGATGTTGTGATACCTTCCAGTAATGGTAAAGCCTAGCTATTGACGAAGTCATGGCTGGAGGAGGAGGATCATAGAGCCCGCCACCTTCCCGAACTCTATTCCTGAAAAGAAACATTTTATCCAAACTCTAGCATTTAACGCTTCCTGACTTTAGTTTAACACGCGTAGAACTTGAGTTTTTTCCTTTTTTGCCGGCGCCTAATACTGTCTCTGGGCGACAAAACTTGGCACTAGCTATTCGTGTCGCCTACTTTGTATGTTATTTTATGCACTGGCGTCTGCAGCTATGTAATGGCTACCCATAATGCGCTGCAATATTGTGAATTTACGGAATTTTTTCGTATCCAGTGTACATATTCAGTTACTGGTGTTGTGGTTGCTTGCGGCGTATTCAGCAAGTAAACAAACTGCGTTACTTGTTTGTGAACAGTTTTTCTCGTTCTTCATGATGAATAATGTCCAATTTCTGAAAGGGATTAATTTTTCTTCTATTTCTGTTTAAGAAAAATGTGCAATAAAAGAAGTAGGAAGTCCTATTCCTTTGCTGAACCTATCTCAGAGTCAGAGAAGCAAAGGTAGGCAATACTTCCGAGTGTTTAAGCCATAGATATATGAGAGAAACAGTTGGATTTGTGGCTGCGAGTCTTCTAATGGGAAGAGTCGCAGCCCTATTTCCCTTGTTTGCTTTGTGCGAAAGACAAGGATGCAACCTGGGCAAAAAATAGGTGTATTTGATTTAGGGCATTAATCTTAAAATATTATTCGGTGACAGTCCTGCCAAATACTTCAACCCTAAATAAAACAATATCAGGTAATTGATTTATGTTCTTATGATTAAATTTTATATTTCAACAAAGAAATGGAACTTAAATATTAATATGTATTTTGGTGTTTAAAAATATATACGGAGAATTATGAATCGAGAATTTAAATAAAAACTCAATTTTCGAGAATATAGGGATTTTTTACAACAAAGGCATATATTGATTCAACCCGAAATATTAATTTTCATATTTCTACTGCTTTTATCCGCGGTTGTTGTGAATTATACTGCGTCCATGTAAGCAGAGGCAATATTCTAGTATGAGCCATAATATTTAACCATTATCGCGGCCACTTAAAAAAATACGAATTTTGAAGTGAACCCCCTGTTTTTTAGTCACGCGCCGCCACTGGCTTCTTCTCTGGGTTGTTGTTAAATTGGCTCAATCGAGCAACTGTATTGGCAATATCTGGACGAGTAGCCACTGCTAAGTACATTAATGCACCAATAAGCTCTCGGTACGGCCATATTTCAGTTTCAGCGCAACCCTCCTCGACGGTTACTTTTCCATTACACTCCGCTGGGGTGAGCATTGGTTTGCACTCTTCCATCTTAAATTTTCTCAGCAATTCTCTAACGTGTATTCTCCTTACGATAGAGTAATGCTGTCCTCATTATGATTGATCTCCAAACCTAAACAATACTTTGGAGTATCAAGATCTTTCAGTTCGAACTCAGAGGACAAACTCTGCTTAATTTCATCCATCCACTCAGCATCTTGGGAGGCAACCATAATATCGTGATATACGTGATCACAAGAAGAATATTCTTGCCTCTCCTTGCATGGTAAAGACATGGTTCTCCACTCGTAGGTATTAGGCCAAGTTGCTGAAGCTTCTCCCTCATCTTGATGTCCCATTGCCTCGCTGCCTGCTTCAGTCCATATAAAGCTTTCTTTAGTAGGCAAACACCTTGCCCATCACTTAATTTATGAAGCATTCCTTCGGCCCTTCTTCCTATTTCTGAGTTTTTCCTTTCATTATTGATGATTGCGGGAAGCATCTCCCTCAACACTTCTGGTACTTCCATAATAACTTCCTCGTCAATATCTCCATTGAGATAAGCCGTCGTTATATCAAATTGCTGAATTTTCAATCCCAATTCCACCGCTAAGGCCATAAACAAACGCACAGATTCTAATCTCGCCACAGGAGCAAACGTATTAGTATAATCCAACCCATACTTCTGACTGTAGCCTTTTGCAACTACTCTTGCCTTTCGACGCTCAATCGCTCCATCTGGACGATATTTATTTGTCAGAATGATCCGGCTTCCAATTACATTTTGCCCTTCCTTCCTCTCTACTATGTCCCACGTCCCATTCTTAATGAGACTAGTAATCTCGGACAAAATAGCCGTCTTCCATTCTCCCCATTCATCACTAGATTTGGCTTCGTTAAGTGAAATTTCAGTCACACCAGCAAATTCAACATCCTCAATGAAATTTGAATTTTCATCTTCCTCATTTTCATTGGAAGCCTCTTGTTCCTCGCATCTTCTTGTTTGCACCGATGCCTAAATCTTTTTAGGACGACCAGGTCTCCCCTTCCTGTGTATTTGAGGTCTTCCTCTTCTACTTTCAATAGACTCAGGTATTTGGATGTCTTGCCCTCCTTCTGAAGAAACGTCAGCGTGCACGATTTCCATCTCTAAATTTCCATTTAGATCTCCCGTTTCGCCATTCTTCTTCGAGGGATGATTTCCATCTCCTATATCCTCTCCTAATTCTCGACACTTTCCATCGTCATCGAGAAACTTAACATCCCTTGCGATCACGATTTTTCTTTGCGAGGGAATCCAAACACGATATCCCTTTCATTCTTGCGGAAATCCCACGAAGATACCATCCCTTGATCTAGCAGAAAACTTGTCTTTGTTAGGAGTCTGGTCAAGAACGTATGCTCTTGATCCAAAAATCTTAATATGATTAAGATCAGGGGTGTCTCCATTCCATTTTTCAAACGGTGTCTTCCCATTCAGACAACTCGTTGGACAGCGATTTCTAATGTACGCGGCCATTACCACTGCCTCAAACCAAAATGAAATTGGCAATCCCGACTGCAGAATCATACATCTTGCCATTTCTAAGATTGTTCGATTCATCCTCTCCGCCACTCCGTTTTGCTGTAGCAATAGTGATCGTGGTGGATTTGGAACAGGCTGATCTATTCTCATAAAAGCCTTTACTTTTCCGTGCAAAACTCTCTGTTTCATAAAGAGTTTGTTGGTCGGTAAAACGCACATACATTTATGTTCGGCTTGTTTTCTTGGCTTATTGTGCACCAGACGCTTTCTATATCGCTATCACTCAAAGTCCTCGGCTTGCTCTGGAGATATGATTTAACCGCAAGAAAAACACCACCACCTCTTTTCCTTACGATCCCGGCGATAAATAGTGTAATCCTTTGGAAATATGTATTTCATTGTCGCTTATATCCTCATTTAACCAGCTTTCTGTACCTATAAGAATATCGTTGAGGTAGCCACGAATAAGATGCTCCAATTCGGATACTTTATCTTTAACAATCCTACAGTTAACTATCGCAATTGATATTTTTCTTCCGCAAACAAATTTAGGTGGGATTGTCGGTTAAACTCGCTTATTTTTCGTTTCGCTCTACGGCGCTTTTCCCATAATTCGATCGGCCGATTATTTCGTTCCCTTCAACCCACTAACTGGCCTACTCTTTATCCTAAAAAAAGTACCTACAGTGCTCGTAAATTCTCCGAGCCACCCTTCTCGAAGCCAAAGTGGTACAGTGGACCCCAGAACGGTTTAGGGGAACACCGCACAATCTGAGCGTCGGCCGCAGGTCAATTTAGATAATTCCGCGAGAAAACGAGGGACCTTGTAGGGATGCTGTGAATATAAAATGCAAGAAGATTGTGCAGAAATCGTAAATATGATTTAAAATAAATTCTATATGAGAATGAATGACATTTAAATTAACTGAGATTGTTATAATTATGATTTATTTAACTGTTTTTAATTTAATTTAAAAGTAATCTTACTCTCTTTATCTCTGTTCTTGGACCTAAATTAGATTAATCCCAGAGGATACGAAAAAAAACTACTTTCTGAATCTGAGCAATGATATAATGGAATTATTATGATCAATTTAAATTACATAACCAGGCTTTAGTATTTTATCTAAGATATTTTTCCAGTAACTTATCTCTGTTTTGAGATTGAATGAATTAATTGTAACGAATCTTAAAGTGATATTTCCCAAACATCTTTTGTGATATCTACTCACTTTTAGAAGTACATCGTTCAATATTTTCCGTAGATAAATTACTAATTACTTAATTAATTTTTGTTTTTTTTTTCTAGTTTGAAGAAAGTGAATGTTCTCGCGTTTTGATGGTTTAACCGGTTGTCTCAGCTGTGATACCGTGTGTTCAGCGAAGGGTAATCAATGGAAGTCAACCGGGTGTCCAATACAGGTAATTAATTTTTTTAATTATCTTTTTTAGCTTATAGAACGCAATTGTTTTATATATACCGTAGCTATCAGAAGCTCAAAAGCTAACGTATCTATTTATATTTATTTATATTTTAAACCTCGCCGTCAATTTCCAAATTTGATTGTTCTTTAAATCATTAGTCTTCTAAAATTATCAACCTTACACAAATGAAAGTAGTTTTCTAAAACTCCTATATAAAGTCAGAGCAGCAAATTAATCAAAAGCAAAACTTTTGTTGTTCTCTGTAAATTATCATAAATGTTATGTCTCAGTATTCTCCGTAGATAAAGATTTTATCGGTGTAAGTTTTGAAATGAAAGTGCTGGAGTCTCTGTTATTGCAATCAAAATTCATTTAAGAGTAGCGTAAACAGTTGTTAATGTTGCTTCGTAGACGTCATAGAAAATGAGCTTGAAAAGAATTAACCTGGAAACGGCCACTCGAGCAAAATACGAGAAACAAAACTTTCCTAATTTTCTAACCGTAAAGATTTTCTAAAGTCTCTCCAATCAAGAGTATAGAACAATTTTTAGTTTTGGATAACGGTATGCGTTCTGATCACAGTAACGACGACACAATCACCGCACGATATACATAAATATTTATTTATATTGAAGGTCTTATTATATATTTTCAAAATAAATTACAAATTCCATAAGGACGTACGAAACCGAGAATGCATTGAAAAATGAGAAATTATATTCTGATTCTTCTTTTGGTCGAGCAGTTTGTGTTTGACTTTGAAGTTGTTATTATTGTCACAAATGAAAGTATATTAAGATTTCTTGATTAGAAGAGGCTGTACGGTATTTTTAAATCAGCAAAATTGTTTTTTATTTTCAAAAGATTTGAAGGCCATTCAACGGTTTAATGATTTTCTGAGATTTTTCAGTCTCGATGAATAAATTGGCTACCCTCACGTTCATGGTCTTGTATCACTGCTTATTGACCATTACATTTTTTCGAAACATAATTGTCTGTGGAATGAAGGTAAAGGGAAAACTTTTGTTATGATTTACATGATATTAAGCAAAAATTTCAATATTTAAGAAATCTTTGCTTTATGATTAACGATTCCGTTATCATGTGGATATCCCGTTGAGAATTAATGGTAAGTTCAGCTATTATACAATAGTGCAAGTTTCGTAATTCAAATAAGTACTGCTTTCTCCGATAAAATTTAGGATATCATTTAAACTTAATTTCATATCTGGATTTCTATTCCGTTTGTATTATTTTCTTGAATAAAGTTAAAGAGAAAATATATTCGTGACAAATGGAGAAATTACTTTTGAATGTATTTTCATCAAAGTTACTGATACGTAATTAATAAATTATAAAATGATAAATAGACGGCAAAGATAACTGTCGTAGACGACCCCGTTTTCTTTGAGCAATGCGTACTTTGGTTTTTGAAACGAGGAAGCATTGTCGCATTGGTAAAATCGGACGGCATTTGATCCATGCGTTTTTCCTTTCATTATTTCCGTATTAACCCCAGTATCACCTTCAAATTTTCTCTATTCATTTAGATTAGCGTACTTTCATTCTCTCCTTTTTTGTTAGCAGAATGCAAGCATATTTAAGGTAAGGCCGAAGCTTCCCCAAAGTTCAATTGCTTCCACTCCAAAGATTTTCAAACTTTTTCATTGGTCCGTGCCATTATCAATGTCACAGGTTCAAGGTCTTCCATTTGTTATTCAAATCTGGCCTGTTAACATATTTACTTCATTATGTTTTCACTATTGCTTTACAAGTATATTGTGAAGTTATGCCGTGAAATTAATCATAAATAACATATTTTTTTAGATGCAAGTACTGTTGTAATACTGTAATAACTGTTTTATAAATTCTTAAATATTTCCTCGTAGAAAATATTCGGGCAGCATATTAATCTTCTTTATAATCAATATCTCAGCCGACTGTATGTTTAAGATGCAAAGAGCCCTTTTTACTACTTGGTATTTTACGATACATTGTCGGTTAACAATTATTTATAACTCAAGAAAATGATTGCATAATGTCTGCGATGGTTATTTAGATGATTATTGTTGTTTTAACTGCGGATCCATTAGTTCAAATGGGTGTCATGCCCTTAATATTAATCGTTCGAATGGAATAGATGATACAAATCTCTCATATTATGGATCTAACCTCCTAATCAAATAAATATTGTCAAGCGTTACTTGGTGGAATTTCATATACAGGTATCCCTCGCCAACCGCGGGGGTTAGGGAATCGAAAGAGCCCGCGGTTGGCAAAACCGCGGTTGGCGAAGCATTATGTATATGGGAAATCAAGGGTTACGTTTTGCGAGCAACAATGTAGGGAGAAAAAAATAATTCAAATAGTTTTCCCTGTTAATTACATGTAAATATTTCTAAGATATTATTCCTCTTTAATTTTGGCCGCATTTCTATCCCAAACGCGCCGATAACTTCCGATAAAAATGATCAGCTCCCTCTGCATCTGAAATTTTGGCTCTAACGGAATCGCGCTAGTCTGCAACATAAATTTTACTTTTACGAAGTAATTTCCCAGGTTAAATACGTTTATGCCCGGAAATATTAACTGATAAAATTTAAATTGTCGACATTTATCAATAAAGAATAATTTATTGAAAATATCATTTCTTTTACTTGAACTGCCTTGAATAATCAATGATCTGTGTCTGTTGTGTCAGTTACGGTACTCGAATCACTCTCTCTCAGCACTTTCTGATTCGGCATCTCCTATTTTACTAAAGAATGATATGATAGTTGGCTGGCTCAGTTTTTTCGTTAGATTCTTCCTCAGTTAGGTTGCAGCAACTCCTCCAATCCTCTTTTGAAAATCAAGCTACGGTCCATTTTTGGTCCACGTCAATCACAAAATCTGACAAATTTGTGGCCATATCACCGATTTTGTTGACATTGGCCAAAGTAATTTCTGTCGAAGGTTGCTCTTCTTCGTACTCTTCCTCAGCCTCGTCCTGCTTGTAGATGAGCTGCTCCAGATCCTCCTCACTCAACTCTTCATTGCTTGAATTTAAAAGTTCTTCAACATATTTTAGCTGCATGTCTTATAGCCCTTCCCATTTCAGTCGCCTTCGATTTGAAACGATAAGATTTATTTCATCGACAAGTTCAAGGAATTCTTTAAAATCAATGAATTCAGTGTCGATGGTTTAATCTCGTCTAGTAATTCTTTAATTATATTTATGCTGTCGGCAGAATTGAATTTTTTCCTAGAATCAGTTACAGAGAGAGAGTTGTTTTTCTCTATCATTTCTAACAAGAAAAAGAAGGTACGCCGAATATAATAACTCTTGAAGGTAGCAATGTTACCCTGATCTAGAGGCTGGAGGAGTGATGTGGTGTTAGGTGGGAGGAAGTGGGATGTTGAGTGAGCAGATTTAAGTTCCTGAGGATGGCCTGGGGTATTAACCAAAACGAGAAGAACTTTAAAAGGCAATTCTTTTGATGATATATATTTCTTAACTTCGGGAACAAAACAATTGTTAAACCAGTCCATGAAGATATTTCGACTCACACAAGCCTTTCGGTTGGACCGCCAAAACACTGAAAGATTATTTTTAATTGTCCCTGACAGAGCTCGCGGGTGAATCGGTGAATTAGCATAGGCTTCACTTTGAAATCGCCTGCTGCATTGGAGCATAAAAGAAGCGTGACGCGGTCTTTGCTAACCTTAAATCCCGGAGCATTTCTCTCAGACTTGGAGATTAAAGTCCGGGAACGCATTCTCTCCCAGAAGGGTCCGGTTTCATTGGCATTAAACACTTCTCTTTAATAAGCTGCATATACAAATTGGGAAACTCTTTCGCAGCTTGGTGGTCCGCAGATGCAAAATCACCGGAAATCTTCACAATATGTAGGTTAGGTCTTTTTCTTAAAATTCTCAAACCAGCCCTTACTTGCGGTGAATTGTTTTTCGCCACTGCTTTCACCGGAAGAAGCGAAATGTTTATATAATCGCAAGGCTTTTTCTCGGATAATTAAAGTGCTTAACGGCACTCTGTTTTGTGACTGTGATTCAACCCATATATTCAGGGCCTTATCTGTTTTTTGACGTTACTATTTCGTGGCACGCAGGACACTTTAACGCTTGCGCTTGTTCCACTCTGAGTACTAGTTCTGATTGAAGACTCACTCTTTTTAATTTACCTAATAATGGACTCATTCACTTCCATCGATCTGGCAACTGATGCATAGGATTCTCCGCGGGCAAGTTTGTTGAGAACTTCTAAATTCTTATGGAGTGTCATTACTCGTCTTGCACGTTTGGAGACACTACTTTTCTCCTATCTTGATTTACGCTTCGGATCCATCACAGCTCATACAAAAAGGAAAATTCGCCAAAAATTGAGACGTCTTCAGTACATACAACTAAACTTCTCCGACAACTCAACTAATCCGACTAAGTTCGAATTAGGGTTTGCTCTAGAGATAACACAGACAGGAAAAAATGACAATGTAATCATTTTCCAAAGACTCGGCTGTCCACACCGTTGAAGAGAACAGTCAGCCCTTATTAGACCACTCAAACCCCGATGAGATTTCTTTTAATTACCCTCCCATGATGACCGATGAGATAGACGTATATGAAGCCCTTTTCAGGAAAAACCTCATAAACCTTTCTAAAAAGCTGAGGATATACAGAGCGAAGACATTTCAAAGAAGTGCCTCTGTGTGTGAATGGTTCCGTTCAGTCCCAAATGGCTCCTGCGCATCTCCAATTTCAGGCAATTTGAAAACCCTCCCCTGTGTGCATTGCGACTATGCCCATTGCTTCCCCAAATTAGAAGAAATGTATCGGAGACAAGAATATCATCCCGTTTCGACTTTGAAGTAATAAGCGATAATCATAAGCCATGAGATGAATTTTTATGTATGGATTCCTTTTGATATTTTAATAATAAGCTATTACGTTTCCATGATCTGTTATTGTATGCTAATGTTACTGCTTTAAATGAGAATTTTCCAAGTTTTAATCACCAGCGGCCCACTTTAGCTCGCATAAATACAAGTGAACCGCAAATAAAATAATTCGCCTTATTTGTAAAATTTTACTATTCGTTGGTAATCATTATCTTAAAGTATGCTCGAGTATATAGGATTTAATAAAGCGAAAATTTCCATTTTCTTTTAAAGAAAGAGGTATAAATTCAAATATTTAGAATAATCTGTATACAATATTTACTAAGATAGTGGAAATGCGAATATATAACTTCTAATTCTGTTAGAAAGATGGCCCTCTACTGACTCAAATTATCTCAAAAACGAACCTATTTCTGAGAAAAATACCCATATATATTCGATCTAGTCATTCTTCCGCTAAAAGGGAAGGGCTTTATTGAAGATCTATGACGTTTTAAAGATCAAGACTTTGTAATTGTATGCTAATGTTAAATTGCGTTAAATTAGTTTCCAAGTTTTTATCACCAGCGATCCTCTATGGCTCAAATAAAGAATTTTCTGACCGTAGTTAATGCAATTCCTATATTTTTTAATACATCAAATCGTCGATATTTCTTACTTCACAATATCGGTGATGTCATGTAATACATTGCAAATTGTTTTCATGTTAACTTTCGAGATATAGTAGAGTTAAATTAATTTAAATTTTCGGAAAGCAGCTAATTATCCGATAATTAGTTTTTAGGCCACATGCTTGCGGGACGCTGATTTGATCCTATCGCCACGGAAAAATATGAACTTGTAACAATTTTTTTCGTATTCAGTTTTGTTTATTACTTGTTTCATTATTTGAACCTCTAAAGGACGAGGTTGGGAGGGAAAGGGGAATCACCTATGGCAAATTTTATCTACATATGTTCAGCATTTTCTACAATTGGATCTTTGTCATTACACTGCTTAATTCAAAAACCTGTAAATGAAAGCTGGTACGTCAACTGTTTTTCTCTTCTGCAGATACGGTGTTTCCTATATAGTGATTTTTTGAGTTTCCTTTGGAATCCAAATAGGAAGTATATTTTTCATGGAGCTTCGTAACTTAAATTCTTAATTTTTCGTTATTTAACTATTATTTCTTTCAATTGTAGTTATTCTATAATGTGGCATAAGGTGAATATTTTTCATCAAAATCCTGTTATGAATTCCTGAAAATGTAAAAATAATACATTGAAATCTCTTATAATAATGGCCGTTTACAAACTGAAATGCATCCTCTCTCAAAAACGGAATTTTTCCTAAACAAATACTCAGATGTAATCCAACTACTCATTCTTCCGTTAAAAGCTTAACTGTATAGAATGAAATTCGGGTATCAATCAAATCATTCGAGCTTATTTGGAAAGAAGACAAAATTCGCTAACGTTTCAGAAGGGAATTTTTTCCGACAAAAGAGTGATAAGCTTCAGAGAAAAACAAGTGCCGACATTTATGCCATTTTTATCTACAAATCGACATTCATAGAAAAAATGATGAATAGTAGAAAGAAAGCTAGAAAGCAAAATAAAATCTGTCTGCATAGCTTGATAAAATTTATGCCCATGCCTTTATTAAAGATGGCTTAGTCATACTTTGGTTAATTATTCATTTTATATTGTTAAAAGATGGTTTTCTAGCAATTGTGATGGAGTATCCGATTGCTCCTTTTAAACTAATTGAGGTACCAATCTGTAAAGTCATCAGCCCGAAGACTGACTGCCCCCCCCCACCATTATTTATCCAAAAATTTGAAGAGGGAATGAGGCTTACAGGGAAATATAAGGATGATGCTACTTAGCTCTTGCTTTCCTGGCTGATCTAGAATACAATAAGAAAACTGTAAGTGCTGTAATATGAATCTATGAATTTTACCCTTCGTAGTATTCGGTTATATTAGGCCACATTCGACGCACAATTCAGCATCACTTATACCTTAGTTGTTTCTGTCCTTATGTTACCACAGTTATGACTGTGGTAACAGTTATGACTGGTACAAAATTATAGACGCATTTTCTTATTTTATCTATGTGCCAATGACATTTCATAAAATTATACAAAATTTTGGTTGGATAAATTATAATCGGACATTCAAATTACTATCATCGGACAGCTATATATTAACTATGCCAATACTAATATTTATGCTAATTAATACGAGGCTGGGTTGGTAATACATAACGTAATATATTAATATATATTCTCATTAGGATCCGGGTGTTCTTGGTAGAATTTAGTCATATCAGAAATAACGATTTACGATTACTAATGAAAGTTAGCTCCGCACTGACTAAAATAAAGAACTTAGCGGTGTGGAATAAAATGATAAACGTCTATTTTTAATTCCCCACTTTTTCTTTGTGGAGCACCTCATTACCGTACATTGTCCTCCTTCTTCGAAGCCTCCAAAACTAGAATGCCGTTATCTTGAATAAGTGAGCCTGTATTATTGAAAGCTACGATCATTTCGTAGTTCTCTTCAAGTCAATTACTCATAGGACAAGAGTGAGAAAGGTTTTGAAATAGATTATGGGTAATGCGCTTTTGTGATTCATCACCATCACTTAGAAAAATTGCTGACTCATCGTTAAATTATCGATCGCACTAGTCTTCTCGAAAAACTTTAGAGAAATTGTGATTAACCTTTTCTCCTGAATTTCGTTTAAAGGAATATCATAAAAACGTTCGTAAACCCCGAAAGAAATACATGGTGAGATTGACCTATTCTATTACTTGTATTGCAAGTTTTAGGTGGCAGTTCTTTCAGATCTCTCTTCAGAAAGTTATTCATCTGTATTTACAACAAGACATCAACTCAAAGCACAAGAGCAAGAATTGTATGCCATCACACCAACATGGAGGATGTGTATTGGTCGCTGAAACCACTCTTACTCTACTGCAGACTTATGGGGCTTGCCCCTTTCCCTATTCGTAGTCAGCATGGGATGATGCAGGAAAGTGTAATTCATCTTTCATGTACGGCATAGCTGTTTTTGCAGCGATCTTTCTCCTGGCCATGTACTCATCATACAATTCACCCGTAATTAGATACGAACGTTCTAACTGGAATTCATTCGACCTAATTGTACTGTTTTATTGGTCAAATACAAACTATGTTTTACTTCTTTAGGTAATACCCAGCTTCTTGCTTACGAGAATGGAAATCCACGGCGCACTTCAAGGATTTGTAAAAGTGGACGAGGCGCTTCGGCGTTTAGGAAATGCTGTTTATCTGAAGGAGACGAGGAAGAAAGTTCTGAGAGATCTGTACTTATATTTCTCTTGCTTCCTTACATATTCGTTCGCATTCTATCCCATAAATTTCAATGTTACGAAGTGGTATGAAATATTTCAGTACTACGGCTGTATGTACAGTGCGAATGCGCTGATGTCGATTAAGTTATTGCAGCGAAACCTGTTAATTAATTTGCAACGGAGGCTACGTCAACTGAACTCAATGATTGTCTCCCTAGTGCCCAACAGCATCCCCTGCCTGAATCGAACAACCAGATATTCTCCATTTGCAGAGAGAATCAGGTCGTTTCAGTCGGTGCACCTCTTACTGTTCCACCTCAGCAACGACTTGAGTGATGTTCTTGGTCCCTTGCTGTTTAACCAAATCTTGCAATCTGCCATAGGCATGATTCTTTATCTCTATTTCCTGGTGAATGAGGTCCTCGCCAAATCCCTGGAATACGAATATACCCTCTTATTGGACACCTATTGGATCTGCTTCGACCTGGCTTTGTTGGCTATCGCCGTTCATTCCTGTCAGTCTGCGGCGAAAGAGGTGAAACCCTTAGATCTATCACTAGAACGATCTTATCACTCAGAACGATTCACCATTCTTTCTCCCATGGGTTTAGAAAGAAAAAAAAGGTTAGAGGTAGTTTCATGTTTTTTTTTTCATGGGGTGGGAGTCGGGTTTGGCATAATGGGGTTTGATTTATTTTGAATTTAAAATTGTATATCACACCGTCAATTAACATATCATACCTGCCTCTAAATGGCTGAGAGACACGAAGAAGCCAACAAATTGTTAATCATTAGAGATAACCTTTAAATTGTATACCATACGGTAACTCGGTTTGATTGTCCACCTTCTGTGATGCTTAAGTAGTTAATGTGGTCTAAAGCCGAGCGAGGGTCAGGGATTATGTGGCTCCCAGTGCCCAGCACCCAGTGAGGTCTAAATCTCGACTACCTGAAATAAAACAGAGAACTACCACCGAAAAACTTTCATAGTGAAACGGTTGTGGCTTTGGGTAGAGATTTATGGGTCGGATGGTACGGCGTTTCAAGGATCAAAAGTAGTGGCTCGCAGTCATTTCTATCTCGTTTCCTCTTTGAACTTCATTTACCTCTGTGACCACGTTTACCGTTAGTTGACGAATGTTAATGAAGTACGACTTTATTATAGTTTATTTTTATAAAACACCAATGTTTTTAGATTCTTATTTTAAATTGTCATTTATCCCCCCTTGTCATTTATGTTGAGAAAATATCACTTTAGAAATGCTTTTGGAGAAATCTCTTTGCAGCAGCTCATGTAGAAGGTGGGTTTGGTGGGCCAAGGCTGGTTAGTACTCCTTCGAAAAGTGTAATTTTACGTATGCGCTCTGCCCATCTATATGTATCATTCTAATAACCCTGTGGAATATGTATAAAATGGTATGGTTGCATACGGCTGTAGTAAAAACCGCTGATCTAAGAGTAGTATTTCAGTAGTCTGGTTTAAGGGAACAATTCCAAGAAGTCGATTACAGATCGAATGCTTAGGAAAGCTTTTCTTTTAGGTCTTTATTCTGGTTCCATAATTCGGCGATTGCAGTGGTGTTATGAGCCTAATCGCTCGCGAGTAGGAATAAATAGTGGAAATGTGAACTTCTATCGTCGAAACTGAATTTGATTTTATACGATAGTCATCAGATTTACTCAGAAGAGTAGTTTTAATTACTTTAGACATATGGAGGGAATTTTAAGAAACATTCTAGGAAACGCTGTTGAGGTTTCAAGTTAAGATTCGCAAGTTCTTCAAAATCTCTTCCATCTTCATGAAATCACTATCAAATTAACACAATTTCCGGGTCTAATTACATGTGTTTTATATTTCATATCTTTAAAATCGCCAAGGCTGAGTCCACTGGCGTTTTAGTCTCAGAAGCATTGCTCAAGATCAAGGACGAGGAAGCACGCCTTTCAATTCCCATACGTACGCCACCCAAATATTCCAATTTGAAATGGACCGATACTTTACCTTAAAGGAAAAATAAAGATTTTTCCACTCATCTCATAAATGTTTCTAAGGTTTTGTTTCGATAATTAAGACATTTATTACATTCAACAAAACTATAAAAACGAGTTTTATTCGATGCAGTAAAATTCGTCCGACATAAAGAATAATTTCGTTCTGACTTGTAAACTTCGTTCTCTTAAGAACGTATTTTATTATTTATTAAAATATGAATTTCTTAAAAATGTACGAGCCTTTGACTCAGTATTTTACCTTTGTGTACAGTATTTTTTTATAGACATGAAATTAGTCACCCTAAAGTCACCGTTACACTTGTATTATTCAATATATTAGAATGAAAATGAGGAAATAAGGCATATTAGACGTTGAAAATATCATAACTTTTTGATAGGTATAAATGTTTGAAAAATCCGCGATAGAGTGAAGCAGCGAAATTCGAAGTGCGTAGTAGCGAGGGACAAAATGTATTGGGCAAAAGTGGAAGAGAGAAAACTGAAACTCAACAGAGGGATGAAGCGGTGTTGCAAGAGGAAATGGAACGACGCTAATGGAAATCAAGATGAAACAACGCTGTATTGCGCTGAAATCCAAGAAAGGAACCTTATGAGAAATGATGTGTAAAACTAATACATTACGCGCAAATTTACAAAACTTCAATAAAACAGAGAACATCGAATCTTGGAGAAAGACTGGCTAAATGAATGCGAAATTATCTTCTTTTGCAAGGAAACAAACGAGCAAAAATCTAGAGAATATTCAGATTTTAATTATTCCAAGCAATCTTACATGAATCTCCTAGAGATTGTTTCCGAGATGATTAAATTTGATTTTCATCAATCAAGCCATATTCACCATTTCCTTTACAATTTGAAAGCAAATTTATCCTACAGCCTCATGAATAGAGTATGTTCTTCCATGCATACAGCTGAAGGAGGACGTAAACAAATATTTAATTCAATTACCTCTGAAATTGATTCCTTTGCACTGGCATATCGATCTGAAGGCGGCGGCGGGCCTTAGTTTTATTAGTTTGAGTATTAATGAAGTGCTATGTATTTTTGTAATATATGTAATGCTAAATTTGAAAGAGTTACTACCTTAAGCTTGTTATCACTTGGAAAAAGTTGTCGCACTGTGCCAATTAAAAAATTTGGAAAACTTTTCCTTCACTTTTTAAATACATTAACATAAAAGTGATGATTTTGCTGCTTCACAAGTCTAATATACGAAAATTATTTACGCTGCCTCTTCGTAAAATTATTTTCGTATTTTCGCCTCTCGTAAAATTATTTACGCTGCCTCTTCTACATCTTTAACGTAAGTATGACAAATAATCATTCAATTTTAGTGGGTCATAGATAACAAGTTTATCATATTCTTTGACAGTTGCGCCTCTTCTAGAGTCAATTGCTGCACACCAAATTCCGCTTCAGCGCCTGTGGATTCTTCAGCCTCGACTTCACACTGCTCACATCGGTAAGAGTCTAATGAACCTTCAAATTTGCTCTTTAACACGAAATATACTCCAATGCACTCTCTTCCTTAGATTTTATTTAGCCGATAAACAATAATACTTAAGATAATTCCTCTGAACTATCCAAAATTCCATTAAAAAAAAACAAAATAATCAACATTATACGTAATCGACTAATATAAAGAATAATCGAAATAATGAACGTCAAATTGATCCAAATAGAAATCATACGAACGAATTGCTCTCGTTTCATTTTGTAGGTATGTTCTAGATTTCTCAGTATTTCAGACATAGGCAGAGTACATTTTTATTTATAGACAATTTCCCTCTAAAAGAATAAAATTATTTTAAATGCCAGTCCATTGTTTCTGCAACTATATTCAGATAAATGGAAGCATGGTAAAATCATCAGGATGATGAACTGGCAAGTTTGAAGTCGGTTCCATTAAAATACTTATAGTGGAATTTTGCTTGGTTATTTTACCATACTTCCTGTAACGGAGTTCCACAAAGTCAAGATTATCTCGATTGAATTTATTTTGATGAATGGATTTCCTGTAATTATTCTTTTGGTACATGATTGAGAAAATCTATATTTTGTCATGTCTGTGATTATATGAGAGTCCAGAGGTGTGAGTGACACTGAATATGATTAAGGTATATCCGTATGAAAAGTGTTACTTGTGGATTCATTGTGCTTCACTCATGCGGACTTGTTCCCTTATAGAATTTTGGCTTAGTGAGGGGAGATTACCTCAATCCTTATCATAGTAAGCCTCTTTCTACCTTACCAGCTCTGTGTGGCGATAGCACGAGATACGAGCACGTCTATTTACGAGAAATTCGAGATCCGAGGAAAGCATGAGCGAAAAATCCGTCTCTAAATACGAGTATTGACTCTAGTAACGAGCAACGAGCCAGACTGTTGTTATGCGTGGCGCGTTACCCGATTCACCCTAGCGGACAACATCAGCTTGGCTGAATCCCCTCATCAGATCACTCCGTGTTCTTTGATCTACGTGTTGCGTGCGCTTGTGAGTTAGTTGCTTTTTTACGATTAACGTGAAAATAATTATTTCGCGATGCCTCCCAAGAAGAGTGTTGCCTCAGATAGTGCTGCAAAGAAAAAGAAGGAAGAAATAAAGAAATCGGTTAATGGTAGTTAAGCGAGGTATTTTAAAGATCCATCCCTAGGCGCCGTTCTTGCTGCTTTATCACAGTTTTTTTCCCATGACTCGAGCTCAGAGCTGATAAAGAACGTCGGCTTATCAGCAGGCATCGGGATTTTTCAAACCGAAAGGTAAACAAAGGCGTGCAGTACGATTTGAAAAGTTATAAACAATTGCAATATACAACAATTTGATATCTCCGTCGTATCCTTCGTCTCAAGACTAGTACATGCGTCTTTTGATCTACGCTCTACGATGAAAATTAAGGTGTTCTATGTTTTCTATAGAAATTATCCGGTGAGTTGTGGCAACGCTGCATTACCAGGAGATCCAGCCGCGGGGATTTCAAGAATTTGAATATGGCAAATCTCCATTAAATCTAAATAATGAAATGAAATTAATATATTTCCAATGAAACTCTCCGGAAAAGGTATCGATTTAATTGGGGTGGGAAATAAAAAAAATATTTTCGTTGTTGAGATATTTCTATTGTCTATTTAAGCATGGTAATATTTAATACAAAAGCATTTATATGAAAAAAAGATAAAGCCAAAATCAACGTAACAGAAAAAGATTCCGCTACATTTTAGATGAATATTCAACCTGAAAGCAGCTTCAGAAGCGAAAATATCAGCATTAACGCTCACATTTAATATGCTAGAAGGCTGAAGTCCCTCGCACTTGCCTCAACGTTTCTCGTCTAGCTAAAACAGAGAAACCTTTCTTTTCGGCGAATTTTCTCAGTCGCAGACCAAAAGAATCAAATCTTCCCGTTCTTTCCAATGGTGCGAGGCGCTGTGTCTATTCGAGTGCGGTTCCAAGAAATTCCAAAGTCACTCGTAATTTCCCCTTACTCGCCGTAAGTTCCAAAACATTTACCCCCACCTCTGATTTCCTTCCCTCTTGCAAATTACGTAGTACCAACATAAATTTTAAGTGGACTCTTTGGCCGCTAGAGGAGCGACAGGACATGCCCACAGACTTACGCAAACGACTGTACGTATCTAAAGCAGCAGACGGCGGTTTTAGATCAGACGCAGTTTTCCGAGATTTCAGGAAAGCTTTCGACAAAGTTTCTCACGGAAAGCTTATCCAAAAGCTGAGTGTCTACGCGATCGACGAAAAAGTTATCAGATGGACCAAATCTTTTCTAGAAAACAGATCTCAGCGAGTTGCATTAAACGGAATTTTATCCGACGAAATAAGTATCTCATCAAGATTTCCACAGGGAAGTGTTCTTGGTCCGATTTTATTTCTAATTTACATTAACGACCTCGTAGATAACCTAAAGAGTAATGTTAGATTATTTGCCGATGATACCCTGATATAAAGAGAGATTTTGTCAGAAAACGATTGTAATGTACTTCAAAACGACCTGGACGTAATATCAGGATGGTGTAAAGATTGACAGCTGGATTTAAATATAAATAAATGCGTTGCCATGAGTTTTACTCGCTCCACAAACATAATTCCCGCGCAGTGCCAAATCTCAGGGCATCCATTAAGGTTAGTGCACCACAACAAATACCTAGGAGTCACATTAAGCAGTAACCTATCTTTTAAAGAACATATTCGAGATGCGATAGGAAAAGCGAATAGAATACAAAGATTAACTGGTAGAACGTTGAGAGGATGCTCATCGAGAGTCAAAGAAATAGCTTACTTTTCTCTTATTCGTCTGAGTCTAGAATACTGCTGTGCGGTTTACGACCCACACGAAGTAGGTTTAGTCTCAGATTTAGAGATGGTCCAGCGTAGAGCAGCCCGATTCGTCTGCGGGGATTTCAGGTTTGATAGCAGCGTTACGTCAATGATAGATTCCCTCGGTTGGAATTCACTACAGATGAGAAGATCTGAATATCGACGGAAACTTTTCGAAAAGTTCATTTGTTCAGAATTTATAGACGAAGTAAGTGAAATATTAGTGAAAGGAGCGAACGCGATCTCCGAGAGGCATCGACGAAGCGTTATAGGGAAGTAATCGCAAGGACGGATAATTAATGTAGGTCGTTTTTTCCCCAGGCTAATAGAGAGGCTAATAGGGATGAATGAATAGTGGTGGTGTGTTACACCCCCTTCCATACGCCTCTGGCGGCTCGCGGGGTACATATCTAATTCTAAATCTAAATGATGGGTTCGGCTTGCGGTCCATAGTTTGTGCATAACCTTATTCTCCCCTTTCCACATAGCAATTTAAAGTTATTGAACGAACAAGTAATTGTAATATAAATTATTGTGTTAAAATTAATAAAAATACTATAATTTACAATTAAATTATTATTAAAATACTATTGAATTAAATTGTTCTTTGAGGATGAAATTTATAACAATAAATGCCTTCATTCTCGAAATTAATCATGAAAAATACTGCCGTAGAAAATATTTCTATTGTAAAAATGTGAAAATGCAGCGAAGCATTTAATATTCACACGAATGTTTTGCTTTTGGGAAATCATAAAGAGATTATTGTCGTTTTGAGAGTAATCCTTTTTCATTCCGGTATTTAGCATTACGATAAACAAAACGTCACAACGAGTCTTAGGGATTCGATAGAGACTCAATAGTCTCGATTTCGCCCTAATCAAAGACTTAATTTACTTAGTATTATTATCATCTACATCTACACATCTACATTAATACCCTACAAGCCGCCTTTCGGCGTGTGGCAGGGGGTGTAAACACCAGTTGAATCTAAATTACTTCCTTATTCGATTATTGTCACGTATTGTTCGCGGAAAGAATGAATCTCTAAAACGATTCGTCCTAGCATCTATTTCTCTTAACTTACGGTCATTATCGGATCGACCGACGTAGCAGGGGGGTTGCATGATACCGATTGTATCTTTGGAAAATGTAGTTTCCCTGAATTTATTAAGCAATCGCAGCCTAGCTTCCAATCTCCTTTCTTTCAAGGATTCCCAACCTACGTCTGAGAGCATTTTTGTTACGCTTGCTTTTTTATCGTAGCATTTCTTAACAAAACGAACCGCTTTACGCTGCACTTTCTCGAGTTTGCGAGTACACGTTTCATCCGCCGGATCCCATATACTTGCCGCATATTCCAGAAGGGGTCTGACCAAGGTAAAATAACATCGCTCTCTCACCTTTTCGTCGCATTTACCGACAATACGCTTTACAAAGCCAAGCCTTTTACTTGCTTTGCCGCAGATTTTTCGAATATGCGTGCTCCAATTTAAGTTATTAGTAATGTTGATCCCGAAATATTTAACTGAATCCACTACTTTGATACTAATTCCATTAATTTTGTATGGGTGATTTGGACGCATTTTTTTCTTTTCGAAGAAATTAACTACGGAGCATTTACTTACGTTAATATCTAATTCCCATTTTTCGCACCAACTTTGGATGAGGACTAAATCGTTTGAGAGAGATGTCCGGTCTTCCTCGTTTGTTATTTCCCTATATATAACCGAGTCATCCGCAAATATCCTCACATTACTAACTAACTCGTCACTCAAGTCATTAATATAAATAAGGAAAAGAAGAGGTCCAATTACACTGCCTTGAGGTACGCCAGAGGTAACTTTGACTCTATTTGAGCTAACGCCATCCAGCACAACTTGTTGTTCCCTCTCGTAGAGAAAATCCTTAACCCAGTCGACTACTTCCTTGTTAATGCCCGCTAGTTTTAGTTTGTAAATTAGTTTGTAGTGGGGGACTCTATCGAATGCTTTTTTGAAATCTAGGAAAATAGCGTCCACTTGCTTTTTACTTTCGGCGGACTTTAAGATATCGTGTACAAATAGAGCAAGTTGGGTTTCACATGATCGGGACTTACGAAAACCATGCTGGTTTGCGTCGAGGAATTCATTTCTATCTAAAAATCCCATGAGTGAGCTTACGACGATATGTTCCATTACCTTTCCGGACAGCGAAGTTAATGATATGGGTCTATAATTTCCTGGGTCCTCCTTTAATCCGCTTTTGTAAACAGGAGTAATATTAGCTAATTTCCAATCGGATGGGACCCTACCTTCATTTATCGATTTACAAAATATAATTTTGAGATAAGGGGCGACGCTTTCTGCCAGTTCTTTAAGCACTCTTGCTGGAATGCCTTCTGGCCCTGGCGACTTATTTGGCTTAATTTTGCGTAATATTTTAACTATACCGTCTGTCGTAAAAGTTATATTTGGCATGGAATCCAGTATATTAACCTTAGGGAGGATCTCTATATTACAATCTTATGTGAATACGCTTTGGTAAAATTCGTTTAGAATATTCGCTTTCCTCTTCGAATCGCAAGTAATGTTACCTTCGATATCCCTTATCGAGCTCACTGTTTGTATCTTTCCCTGTACCTCTCTAACGTAGGACCAGAAAGCTTTAGAGTCTTCCTCTAAACATTCCCCAAGTATTTTCTTTTTAAAGTTGCTGTGGGCGTTACGCATAGCTCGCTTGGTGTCGCATTTTGCTTTTTTGTGCTTTTCTAGCAATAGTGATCGTGGTGGATTTGGAACAGGCTGATCTATTCCCTTAAAAGCCTTTACTTTTCCGTGCAAATCTCTTTGTTTGCGGAGAGCCCTTCTAACCTCTTTATCGTACCATCTGGGCTCGCAATCATTTTTAGAGTATTTCGAAGGTATATACAAATCTATATATTTATGCATTATCTCCACGAATGATTTCCATGTATCCTCAGTGTTGTTGTTGCTTACGCGCGACTTAAATGAATTAAAATCGGTCGTTAGTTTTACGTTAAATTCCTCGAAATTGGCTTTGGAATAGAGATAAATTTTGCGTTTGGGTTTCTTATACTTTCTAAGGTTTATCTCGATATCTGCAAAAACGCCTTTGTGGTCTCCAAGACCTTCATCAATCGAAATGTTCTCTATGCGCTCAGGAAAGTTAATTAAAAGGAGATCGAGTATATTGTCACCCCTGGTTGGCGATTTTACTGCTTGACTTAGTGAGTTTTTCTGAAGTAAATTTAATAACTTTTTACATGAGTCGACATTCCGGGCCCTTTTCTTTATGCTATGATTATTCCAGTCGATGTCTGGAAGATTAAAATCCCCCCGATTATAGTTATACTCTGGTTGTTCTTACTCGTGTAAAAATTTATTTCGTCGTTAAGATGTCGCAAAACCTGTCGAGAAGAGTTTGGTGGTCGGTAAAACGCACATACATTTATGTTCGGCTTGTTCTGTTGGCTTATTGTGCACCAGACGCTTTCTATATCGCTATCACTCAAAGTCCTCGGCTTGCTCTGGAGAGATGATTTAACCGCAATAAAAACACCGCCACTTATCATTACTATACACCCATATTGAAGTAATTTCCGAAGAGATAGACGGCTGTAAACCGGTATGTGGAAGAGGAACGTAGTCACCTTTGCAAAACGTATCGTCCCAATTTGTTCCTGGGTTCGATGCCAGTGCATTGCACAGTTGACCTCAAATGACAAAAAATAATTAGGAAACGATAAGTTAGAAACTGTCCGTACGCATATCGACTTGAAATTCCATGCATGAGTTGATATTTCTTTCACGTTACGGATATTAGAAATGTAGGAAAGGAAAAGAACACTTTGTCTTAGTTCCACAATAAATTTATTGTGCGACCGGTTTCGACTAAGGTCTAGGCATCTTCTGGCAGAGAATACAGAAAGTGACACCCATATATATACAAGAGACAACAATAAGGAATAAGGGAGGGGTAAGTGGGGTGGGTTAAGGGTTGGGAAAGGATGAGGGGAGAGGAGGAAGTAGGTTGACGAGCGACAGCAGGGGGGAGGAAGAATTGAAAAGGTACACATTTGTCTGGTTAAAGGCATTTCTTTTGTGGATTAAAATCTCCATTTGGTCAAAAATATCGAGCTTTGGGCCCTTTGGTAACTGATGTAGAAGCTTAGCCTGAAAGTCCGAAGAATGATTTTCTTGCAGCAAGTGCATGGAAAAATGTGAAGCATCAGAACCATTTATGAAGGATTGTTTATGTTCCTTAATCCTAGTGCAAAGAATTCTACCAGTTTGACCCAAATAAATCGCTCCACAGTCATTACAGGTTAGTTTATAAACCCCAGATTAACGAGAAATGTCCTACTTATCTTTACAATTAGTAAGTAATTCACCAATATTGTTCAATGTGTAGAAAGCAGGTTTGTGGTCTGGGGGGAGGGAGTTCGCAATCTTATAGCTAATAGGACCAATAAAAGGGATTTTGACCCATTTGGTAATATCATCCTGTAGAGCAAGGGTGTGGTAAATATGTGACATATTTAATTTTCGTTGTTTTTTTTCAAAATAGTATCGATGAGTGAGACGGAATAACCATTAGCAACTGCAATTTGTTTTATAATTTGCAACTCCCGGGAAAAACTATCTTTTTTAAGGGGTATGTTAACTAATCTATGGATTAGACTGTGAAAAGCAGTGTGTTTGTGCTGGATAGGAGCATTTGAAGTTGCGTGAATAGTATGATTAGTGTATGATGGTTTTCGGTAAATAGAAAATTTGATACCATTGTTTTCCTTAGTTAAAGTAAGATCCAAGAAGTTTAAAGCATTATTAGATTCAATTTCACAAGTAAATTTTATGCTGCTATGGATTGTTTTTAAAAAAGCTAAGAATAAATCTAATTGTCTCAACGAACCATTTCATAAACAAAAAACATCATCTACATATCTAAACCGAACCCCTACATATTTCAACAAAGAATTCTTTGAAGAAAATAATTTTGTTTCTAAATGGTTAAGAAAAATTTCTGAAAACAAAGGCAAAATTGGAGAACCTATTGCTAGACCTTCAGATTGAGAATAAAAACAGTCATTAAACAGGAAGTAATTATGTGAAATACACAAATCACATAACATTAAACATTCATCAATAAAATCACTTGTAACTTTTTTGTATTCTCTGCCAGAAGATGACTAGACCTTAGTCGAAACCGGTCGCACAATAAATTTACTGTGGAACTAAGACAAAGTGTTCTCTTCCTTACCTACGTCATGGAGTTCCACAAAGTGACAGCTTCGTCAATTCATGATATTAGAAATATTTTCCAACTCTCAATACACGCGATTCTCGCAGCCAGACGGCAAAAAGATTTCGCGAGATTATAGCGAGAACAGATGGACTTTATCGGTCTCTTTTTCTGGATAATATTAGGTGCGCTAACATGAAAATTAATTACGTAGTTTGGTATTCTACCATACGCCTTGCGGCTCATGTAAATGCATATCGGCCGCTTCGATCGAACTTCTAAGCTGTGGTCGACACATGAATTCACACACTTCTTACGGGGATAAGAATTGTTATCCGGTATGAAGGTATCCGTAAATATATGCATCGGACACATTCAAAAGTGGCATTTTCAGTCTCTAAACTAAAAACCTTTTCCTTTGAAGGTTTGTTTGTAAGCCTCGGAAATCGGATGTAGGCCTCCCCAAGCACTTTCCAATTTCCTCTGTCCTGAGCTTCTCGTTTTAACCTAAGTACTCGATGATGTCTCTATTCCATCTGTTCTTCTTCTCTTGGTGTCCAATCGATACCTGCAGATGCCCAACGGTTGTCGTTTCTTCTCGCCACGTGGCCATCTACATTTCCAAGGCACACTTCGTTCCTCCACATACTCCCATTTTTAGTTGGAAGATTAAAAAATAACAAACTGATAATCATAAAAATTATTTTTTAAAACATTATAGAGTAGCTCATCAAAAAGCTTTAACTCAAACGCAATCGAAAACAATTGATTGTAAAATTACATTAGATTATAAAAGTAGACTAATTGTTAATGATAAATCAGGAAATAGTCTCAAAATACTCCAAACACCATCAAAAATGAGAACAACCGATGTACAGTTTGCTGTCTGACAAACAGCATCATCGGGGTTACAAAGACAACTCTCCTTTGAGCCATCAGCGGAAACTTCAAGATATGAGAAGAGAATGATAAATCAATTAAAAACTGCTATTTCAAAATTAAAATTAATTTACAAACTATTCTTATCACCAAATTTAACGCTGAATTACAAAGTATTATTTTAAATATTTACCAGCGATCGAGAGAAAAGGTCGTAAATAAGATCAGATGATAAAAAAATGACTTTAGATCATGTAAAAGAAAAAGTTAGAAAATCAAAATAAGAAATAATTTTGCACGACGATTAAGTTTTGCTGAACGCATTTGATAATTAAGAGGAATTCCTCTCAAATATTCCACCTAGTGCCTATTCCCTCAAATTATTGCGAAGAATAATTTCATGCACTCGTCTACCAGCACATCTGAGCAGTTTTACTTTATTCAATGTTTCATACACAGCCAATTAGATTATTTTAGTCGTTTGATTTAAATAAAGCTATTGCATTTTATGGTTCCGTTATTATGTTGTGTGGCATAACTAAACTTTTTGGTTATTTTAAGATATAATTTTATTATTAAATTGCACGGTTGGATTATAGTAACGATAATCACAATAATATGTATATAATATAATAACAATAAATCCATTGGAAATTTATTCTTAATTTTTTACTGCAAGAGTATAAATATTGTACGATTGAAACCGTTACTAAATGTCCTTCACCACGATTTAAAAGGCAATACGGAAGGGGGTGTATTCTAAAACGAAATATTTTCCTAATATTCCTGTTGAACGCAATTGAAAGAAAATTCAGAGTTAGGATTTGGCGTTGGGAAGAAATCAATTGAGGGATGGCGAGTAATCCTATTTCCTAACAGAATTACGCGAAGAAATGACGCGAAGAATTAGAGTAACGGGATTTATGAGTGCGAAGCCATGCTACAAATTGAATTTGTCGGAGGAGCTTCTAAAACCCATTTCCCTCTCTGGCTATGCAGAATCGCTCATAATTGGAAATGTATTGTTATTCTCTCAAGGACTGCAAAAAAGCAAAATTGCAACATTTAAAAATTAATACGTGAAGAGAAAACTTTGGATCCCTTTTTAAGGATATTGCTCAAACGGAGGAGTTTGAGATTTGGCATAGTTAAGGTTTATACGGAGGAGTGCAGAAAGCTAAAATCTTCGTCCAAATATCCTTGGTTCGACTCTGGACCAGTATAATCGTCTCTCATAAGAAATTCACGCAAAGTTCATTTTGATCGATTGCAGGCATTTTTTCTTTTGCAGAATTAGATCAGAAATAATGGTAGTACGAAATCGAGATTAATACCAAAAGAAAGGAAATTGAATAAAGATTCCTATTTTGGTAGTGGAATATCGCATTTGAGTCGAAATTGAGAGAATTCAGACGAAAATGGCGAAAATATTGTGTAATTTTGTGGGCATAAACAATTCCCTAACTACAAAGGCGATTGTTGGACTCAGCTCTCATACGAATCAATGCGAAAGATAGGCTCATACGAAATGCATTGAGAAGAAGAGGCGAAATTTTATGGCAGTAAAACCATACGTAAACTTTTGAAATTGAATTGATTGAAGCTATATATTTTTATGAATAATATCACCTTCTATAATGTGGGTTAATATTTTCGGCTTTGTAGATAAAACTTCAATCGATATATGTTTACGTTCTAAGAACAGGGAAAATTTTGCCGTCAAAATCAATCGAAAGGCAGCAATACATACAAACGCGATTTTGTTATAGCAACCAAATAAACGAATACTCTATTATAATAGTTAACAAGTACTATTTGTATCAACGGAAAATACGCGTATCTTCACAAAAATGAAATGAATTCCAAATGCAATATATCTTATACCTCTATGAATATCAAGTCTCATTTATATTAGCATTAATTTGATTTAATAATAACATGAAAAATTAAAAGTGACAATGAATTGAAACAAACAATAAATAAAACTACAAGCCGTAATTGTGTTTTTTTATTCTTACAAACATTTAATCTTAAATTCCATAGGTATTGCAGGGAATTAAGGCAAACAACACACCCTAATGGCGTGTTTGTACACGGTCGCAACTGACGTAATAGAAAAAACTTCAAAAGCATTATAAGCAATAATCATAGAGGTATGATTATTGATTAAAGATCCTCAATAACGTTCAAACTTAATATTTAATGAATTACGGTCGAATTTCGACCGCTATCACTAGTTTAAATTATTCCACTATCGCCATTCAGCGATGACTACGTCGCTTTTTTATTAAAAATCCAAGGATTTCTGAACTCAAAAACTTGGCGCATCATTAAGATGAACAATACCTTTAAAAAGGGTCCTTAAATACCTCGGCTCATTTGATGTCCACCGTGATAATACATGTTTCTATCACTTATCCTTTTTTCAAAAATAAAAATCAGAAAACAAAGATGTCGGGATCACAATTACTTGGAAGACCATCAATAATATTAGAAAGACTTGTTTGTCCTCGAAAAATATAATTACCTTTTGAAATGGAATCAACATGCTCACAGATTTGTTCTAATTGGAAGGTTACACTACAGTGGTTACGAAAGACGAATCAAAAGTAGCTGGTCGAAGAGTAAAACAATTTGCGGGAAAAGTTGTTTTACTTCTGTTTGGTCGCAAAGTTGAGGACAGCGAATTGTGTAGCTATTTTTAGGGGCCTTATTTGAAGGCCTTGAAGAGAAATGCGGGGCCCCTAAACAGTGTCAGTGGAATTGAAGTAAGATAAGCATTATTTCTGTCACAGAGAAAATTAGTTCTTTGTTTATTTAGCATCTCAATATTAAAATAAAGGCAACAATGCCATTTATATTATTACTGGGGTTACTGCTTTATCCAACAATAATAAGTGATATGATGACATTAACAGCGATACTTTTTCTTCTGCAATTACACGGAGCCCTTGAGGAGCGACGCTTGCTCAAAATATCGCACTATTTATTAAAATAAGCAAAATGCCGTCAATGCTCCTCGACCACCGACATGTTTGAAATGCACGCACGTCTGAATTCGATGAAACCTTTCAGAAATTAGTGTGCGACAATAGAATTTGTCCCTCTCTATGACGGCAATCCAACCGACTTTCAACCCTCTCACTGCAGATCTGAGAACTATCGAAATTCGAAATTTTTCATACACTCTATAAGTCAACGAAGAGTTTATCAAATATATTACGAGCACTGACGAATGACCAAGTTGGTCGCACGTTCGTTATTGTTGAAAGCGGTACAGGGTTCGATTCCCAGTTGTAGTTCATATGGCCTCAGATGTTGGAGCACTTTTAACACAGCTAATAAATTACAAATAATCTAATAAGAATACAGATCGATGTAAAGAATCGAGATGAGCCGTTTTTACCTGACGGTAGACAGTGAGATACATGACATGGTTTTTTTTACATTTACATTACCACCAAATTAAAACACCAAACTATATAAATAATTTTCAAATTAGCGCATCTTTCCGGAAAAAGAGACCAATAGAGGCCGTCTGTTCTCGCTATAATCTCGCGAAATCTTTTTGTCGTCTGACTGCGAAAATCGCGTTCGTTGAGAGTTGGGTTCACGACGTCGCGTATTTTGTCGAGTAAATCACTGTTTAAAAATTTCTCGAATAATTTTTGCCTATACTCAGTTCTCTTAAGAGATTTCCAGCCGAGGACTTCGATCATTTTGGACGCGCTGCTCTCGAATCTACAGTCTCCCTTTACGAAATGAGACGATCTACGTTGCTCGTATTCTAGCTCCAAGACCAAACCAATCTCGTGTACATTCCAAACAGCGGAACAGTAATCAAGTAGAGGACGAACCAGTGAAAAGTAAGCTTTTACGCTCGAATCGCTAGGACGCGGCCTCAGGGTCCTATCGGCTGACCCAGCTACGTTCTGGATGTGCATTTTAAATGAACTGCTGAAGAGGACACCTGAGTATTTACACTGCCTAACCGATTCTAATCTCGCGCCACTGATCTGTAGGAGGTTTCAATTAAGCTTGCGTTCAAGGAGCGGGTCATGCTCATTGCTACACATTTTTCAACATTCAAACCGAGTTGCCAATCTTCACACCACTTAGAAATAATGTCCAAGTCGGACTGTAATATCGATGTCTTCTGCATTTTAAATTTTTCTATATATAAGGAAGGGTGTCGTGCGCGAAGAGCCTTTCATTACTCTTTACATTGTCCACTATGTCGTTTATGTATATTAAAAAAAATCTGATGTTGCCAGCACATGACTTTCTCCATACATAAGATGTAAATATTTATCTACGACAGTAATTTCGAACTCTATATTCCATCTAAACTTGGAAGATGAGTCATTAATTTATATATTATTATCTTTTACGTCACAAACATTATAAATAATGTTTTTCGGGACATGCTCGATGAAAAACGATGAATTTGGCCTTTCGCCCATAGAGCCCAGAGCGCCCGCAAAGTACATAATCAGCAACTTACAGTTTATCAGTATTTCATGAATAACTCCTAAAAAATCAATGATAAAAAATATGTTTCAAACAAAAGTTATAGTAAATTTTATTTTCTAAAACCTTTATAAATAATAGTATATACCTAAATATCATATTTATGGAGATATTTTGAAAACCGGAAATGAGCTTTGAAGAATGAAGCTCAACTTCCGGTTAACCGATTCACTCCAAAAACTAATAAACTCTAACGACTGTAATAAAGGTAGTATATATGAAATTTGGTGTTGATCCGACAAATAGTTTTCATGTTAGAGCGCCCACAAAGTACATAATCATCTTCTTCCGGTTTATCAGTATTTCACGAATAACACCTAAACAACCGGTGATACAAAAATATGTTAAACATAAAAGTTATAGTAAAACAGATTATCTAAAACTTTTATAGGGTAAACAATATACCTATATATCATATTTATGGAGATATTTTGAAAACCGGAAATGAGCTTTAATGAATAAAGCTCGACTTCCGGTTGATCGATTTACTCCAAAAACTAATCAACTCTGACAGCACACACCACAGTACTATGAATGAATTTTTGTATTGATACAACTAATAGTTTTCACGTTAGAGCGCCCATTATCACACACACACATGCACACACACACACACACACTAACACACACACACACACACACACATACACACAGACATCATTCCGAAAATGGTCAAAACGTGTTCTGGGGACACCAAAACATGTATTTCCGTTGAAATCTCGAAGTCGATTTTTTTCATGAAAACAATACTTTCTCTATACTTCGTATATGGAGAAAGTAACAAGATCGGTCCGATAACACTGCCCTGAGGAACTCCCGATGACACCTCTACCTCGTCGGAAAGAACGCCGTCTAAGACCACGTCTTCTACCAGTAAGAAAGGACCGAATCCACTGAATGATATGGTAGTCGATTGCATAAGAACCGAGTTTTTTTAGTAAATTCTCATGTGGCACTGTATCGAATGCTTTCCTAAAATCCATAAATATGGTATTGGTCATGAGGCCTTCGTAGGCTGCTCGCATTATGTCGTTATTAAGGAGTGCAAATTGGCTCTCGCATGAGCGGCCTTTACGGAAACCATATTGACTGCGCGTGATTACAACATTATCGCAGAGAAAACGCATTAAGTAACTGCATATTACGTGCTCAAGAATTTTACAAAATATAGATGTTAAAGATATCGGTCGGTAATCTTCCGCCTTTGACTTACGCCCTTTTTTCGGTACTGGAGTGAAGTGCGCTTTTCTCCACGAGACTGGAACCGCATGTTATTTGAATACGAGGGGGGCAAGCTCATCTGCAAGCGTAGATATAACGATGGCAGGTATGCCTTCTGGTCCAGGAGATTTTTTACTATCGACCTGCTGTATTTGGTTTATCATATGAATCACTTCCATCGATTGATAATGCTCATCAATTTGAACGAAAGCAACAACTTTTCTCTTCTTCTTAGCTTTAAATAGGCCAAAATGCAGGAACTCGGATTCAACAATGGCATTTGTCGTCAGGGGGAACGGTTCTTTACACCCTCAATATTTTACAAAAAGTTCGTGTATTTCGTGTAAAATCTCGATAATTCAATTCGAAAACAATAATACACGAACAAAATAAGATTTTTCATTTATTTTCCCTTCTTTTGGTGCTTGTATCAATTTCGTATGACCATTCTTTTTAATTTAATTTTGTAAAAGAAATAAAGCCTGCAGCGGCAAAATTAAACTTTACGTGCATTTCTTATGGAAATGCTCTGACTTGTCTGGGATCGAACCGAGGACGAATTTTTACAATAGAAACACTCTTGCATTTGAATGCAACGTTGCGCTAAAATTTCAAGTCAATCGACCGAGTGTTTTTCGAGTTTTGCCGCCATAAACTTAATCCGGTCTCAATTTTTATATATAAGAAGATCACTTTTCCAATATATTCACATTTTACATAGTTCCTTTGATAAATCACTTCATAAGTTTCTCATTCATCTCACTTACATATTATAGACTTAACATTATATCTTAAAACATCTAAGTTTTAAATATTTAATTGGTTTAGGTAAGGGCTTGAGGGGCTCTTAAGGTAACATGTTCCATTCCCTTACTCCCCTATTAAGAAATGAGTATTTAGCCGCATACGTCGTACGTTTTCCTTAATTTTAACTCCTCATTATGATCGCCGAGTGCAAAATAATTTGGTTTTTCTAATCTGAAACTCCCTCCATGCTTCGTCAGCGTTTCTTACTTGAAAAATCCCTGCTAATCTGTTCCGCTTCCTCCTCTTTTCTGAAGTCGCCCAAGAAATTTTAACATTTTCGTTACGTTTTCCTCCCTATTATGTTGGTTTAAAACATACCTAGCTTCTTTCTGTTGCACCTTTTCAATTTTCTTTATTTTGCTGTGCGGATCCCAGAAGTTTGTGGCATATTCCAATATAGATGGTACTATTGTTTTATATCCTAAGTCATTTGCTTCCCTACTTTAAGTTCCTCATCGCGTAATGGAGATTTTCAAACGCTTTGGGGACTACTTTATCAAAGTGATTACCCCAATCTAATTTTTTTTGTGAATGTAACCCCTAAGTACTTCATTTCTTTCACTCTGGGAACTTTTTCTCTGTTAACCTCGTATGTGACTTCTCTTTCCCTCCTCCTATTCGTGAATGTAATATTTTAGCTCTTTTTTGCATTTATTTCCATTCCATTTTCCGTTGCCCACTTTTCAACTGCTTCAATGTCCCTCTGCAATATTCTAATATAATCGTCACAGTTAATTTTCCTATGAATTATTCGGTCATCAGCATATGGACGGATTTTGGACTTAATGAGCTTCGGTAAGTCGTTTATATAAATCAAAAACAGGAGATAAAATCGTTTCTCTCAGGAAAGTTTTCAAGAGGACTTATTCATCCAATACGAACGCGAAGGGGCAACGAGATGAGCTTCCGGAGTGGGTGCAAGCGGTTCGATTCCCGAGGGGCCGCGCGGTGGTGCAAGACGACGCGGTCAGGCCGCGGTTCGCCAGGCAACGCGGCCAATAATTGGCTCTTCTGGGGCCATGTGATTGGATCACCGATGCGGACTCCAGCGAAAGTGACCATTTGCTGTTTTACTAGGCCCACAACAGGAAGCAGTGAGCTGAGACTATTCTTACTCGTGGAAACTTCTTTGTCTTCCCCACAAACCAAAACATTTTGAGCGATCGCTCATCTTGGGCAGATTAATGAGGAAACATTTGCTGGATCGGAATTTGTCAGGTCTTCGATTCCATGGAAACGCTTGAGTTCGTATTTTAGCATGGAAGCTTCAAAATACAGAACTGTACAAGGTGCGTTCAGTTCTTGGAAATAAACTGCATGTGATTTTAACTATGATGAAAAGTCTTGATAAGACATGTTAGTGAGGCATAGCGAATACAATAAACGTCTTCAACGAACTTTTGAATCACCCTACGCACTTTGTCAAGAAGCAGTCATTAGCTGGTTGAGCTCTTTTTCCAAAATAGCCTTGATCTGTACGTTGGAGAAAGTTCAGTCAACCGCACTGAAGATACTCCCATATGGGCAGCGCATTCGGCTTTGGTGGTAGCTGTCCCGGGCTCGATTCCCGGTAGGAGCCTATGCGCGAGATGGACAAAGCTGTCGAAGTACTTTTAACAATACTGCTACCAGCATTTTCTTTTTTCGACGAAGTTTCTTTGGTCCATAGAGGATGAATCTTCGTATTCAGCTGTGGTCCTAAAAGAGAGACGATGGATGACAGTTTCCCAATGAATTAATTTCCATTTTAAAAAGTCATTTAGACAAATATTGTTTATTGTTTCCATCAAGTTCCACGTTCTAAGCAAAATACTCCACCTCCGATGGCCGCACAATTGAGGGTCCTTCACATTCAATGTACCGCTCGAGGAATTCGACTGAGAATCGTAACTTCTCCGAATGGACGTGAGATTTAACCAAGCACGAGAGCCTTTTCTTCTTCACTTCAAACACTTTCGTGTCTCTCTGAGTGCAATTCCTCGACAATTCAACGAGTCATTGGATTCGTTAACTTTGAAATTGAAACAGAACCATTCTCCGTCAGATGTGCACTGAAATCACGAAGTGTTATTTTCCTCAGAATAATCACACGAAAAAAATTATCCTCAAATAGACATTATCCGTTATTACAGAGTTATTGTAAAGTAGGGAAAGGGTGTACTAAAATCCGTGTGAATCTTGCTGTAGCAATGCTGCCAAAGCGGACATAATAATAATAAGATCATGCTCCTAATGCATGGCTCCAAGTCACCAAGGAAGATTTTAGAATGTAAAAATCACCCAAGGAATGGATAAGTATATGTCAGGGGGAATCAAAGCAAACTAGAAAAATATTGTAAACTCTAAACATTTCGTCACATTGGGGCTAAAGAATTTTGTTTGAAGAAAGCCATAACAACGGTTTCAGAAAAGTAGATTCAAAACTATTAAAATACGATTTCTGATATTAATCCATTTTAAATGTCAAATCTTAGTGTCATTGAGTCATTGGTTACAGATCATTTCAAGGTTACATAGGGTTAAAGGGTAGTTGTATGAGGCAATTATTTTTTAAACGCATCCCGAATTGATTTATAAAGTATAATTTCCTAAGAAAAAATGTTGAAAGCATTAATAGAGTGTGGTGTCGATTTAAGATGAATAGAAATTTAATTTACGAAGCACATCTAATTGGGGGCCGCATTTAAGACGTCTTATCATTTCTTTATCTTATGGAGTCACTATTACTAAGTCGTGCAATCGTTAGTATAAGGTAATTCCGGTAGAGATGCCCCACCTAAGGAATATACTTCATAACAATGACTTCAGTGATAACAAAAATGTGAAACTGCGTGATAAAATACAATATTTATTGGTTATTAACAGTATATAAACATATTTTGTTTAAAACGTGTTCACCCAAAATATTAAACTTTTTCTGCATCCATGCATTTGGCCAAATCTCCCGAGTGTACGGGTGAGAGCTCTGTGGGAGGGATGTCCCATTAGCTTATTCTAAATTTAATCAGGAAAGCGCATGCTATATAGCAAAATTGTTACATTTAACTCGAAATTAGGATATAACTAAAATTTAAGTTAAATTTAAAACATATTTAGAAGTTTCATTTGCAAAAAAATAGCCAAAAAGTGTAGTACATTTAGAGAACAATATCCATTTACAATTATAATGAAATTTGCAATTGGTATGAATGAGGGCTAGAATAAAGACAAAATATTGTCGTTTTAACCGAAAAAAAACAATTATAACAATTTTGATTTTTTTCAAAATTTCGAGGAAAAAATTCTGACAGAATGTACTTTTTATTTCGAAAAAGAATTTATATTTGTAATGTCCATTTGAGTGTGCCACTTTAGCCGGATATTACATTTCGATCAGAAACAAAGTAGTGAAACGCTTCTCCCTAGTGCTTACTAAACATTACTTCATTTTTGATTGTGCATGAAATGCATTCGACCGTGGGTTTAAATTTGAATTTAAATTAAAATATAGATCACAAACGATTTCTTGAGAAAAGCCGTAATCAGTATCACCTTAAAGTTAAATTGATACTAATAAGACACATACACCTAAAGATAGCACTGGGGCATCTCTCCTTTCAGTACGGGAGAGATGCCCTTGCAGCCAGTGAGGCTACACTTTGTCCAAGATGGCCAGTCATTGCACGTGGATATAAGATGAATCTATTGCTACATGTTTTTGCCCTTTAATTCAAAATATTCAAACATTTAAACTGATGCCAACCAGAAACATTATACTCTATCTTAAAACAGGGCAGGAAAAACAGTACCTACTTGAAATGATGCTATAAAACTGCGTAAAAAGAATTAACCGCTGTGAAAATCTTTCAGATAAACGGGTGCCTTCCAACTAACTGACGCACACGATCAGTAGAGTAATATTGTGGTCTTCCTTAAAAATACTGCGACTGGGGCGTCTCTCCAGGTGGGGCATCTCACCCCGAATTACCTTAGATAAATTTTTAAAAATATGTCGTCTTTCGCGGGGTTCCTTCTGCGAAAGAGAAGAGAGAAATGAAGTTTCAATTATGGTTTCATATATACCGAGATGTACTTTTCCTTACTCGAAAATAAAAATAGGGAATTGTTTAGGAAATTCACATGTGCATGAGAGAACTAAAGAGAAATAGTACGAAAAAATAAAATTTTGTCGAAACAAAACGTCGATGGAATAAGTGGCGATTGTATAACCCACGTGGACCAGTATATATGGACAGCCTAAAACTGATAAAAAATATTTATTCCGTCTTTTGTTGCGATCAAATGTGAACGTGCAACCGGGTTAAATCACTAAAAGAGGATCAAACGGTCTTCGCAAAACAGCAGAGATTCGATGTGTTTGAACGAAGAAGATTGAAGATTGATACACACGCAGAGAAAAGGATATAATTATTTTTCGTCTTTAATCATAACCGGAAAGCAGGATTGCAAATAGAAGTCATGTTTAAAGTTATGATGGCGGTACTGGAAATGCAAAAATCAACGACACTGAAACAAACTCTGAAAACTTTAGAGGTGTGCAAGTAAAAATGCAAGATAATAGTAAAATCAATGGAAGAAGCCTTCAATTTGTGGAACTCCATTATACTAGGATAGCAGATAAATGATTGTGAAAAAGTTAGAATATAGTATACGTGGTGCATTCAAGTTATAGCACCTCCGATTTTTTTCTCATAAACTAATCACAGACAAACTGTGAAACTTCTGTCACTTCTTGACATAATCTCCCTGCAGCGGAAAACATTTTTCACAACTACAATGCCATGATTCCATGACCCCTGCGAACGCTTCTTCTGCTTTGACCACTGGAAAATCGCTGATGCAGTTGCAGCACGGCTAGTGAATGTGCGACCACAAAGAGTGTCTTTCATTTTTGGAAAAAGCCAAAAGTAACATCCATGACACCATCACCACATGTCTCACTCAGCTGGCGATGCGTTTCAAACGGTGGCACAATACGCAAATTGAGAAAAAGAATTATTACACACTGTACCTGTATTGAGAACGGCGCAATTTTAAGTATCAACAACAGTCCTGTCTCTGCTGCCACAGGAATTCTATGTGCCGTACAGTGCTGAAATCTCTGTCATGCATTTAAAATGAGTGTGCGAGAATTTTAAAGCAAACTGCATGTTTCTATCAGTAGCCAGTTCTGAGAAAAAAATCGGAGGTGTTATAACTTGAATGCACCACGTAGAATAGAATTTTCAATACGACGACTGGTTTGCATCTTAAACGTTCATAATCTGGGACAGAAAGAAAACACCATGTGTAGCTGAGGACAATCAGAAGCGGGCGAAAGTGTTAAAATTGGAGGAATTAGGGGGAGGAAGTAAGTTAAGAGCAGGAAAGAGATGAATGTTCTCGAGACTGTAATTATGTTTAATAACTCCATTTGTTCCAATTTGCGGCTTCTTTGTTGGCAGTGTAAAAGTGTTGTTGAAAAGTCTGTGTTGGTTTTCTAAAAGGTGTTTCGCAGATATGAGTTGTTGAGGAATTCGTGTGTTATTTGGCTCCGATTTGTAGATTACGTGAAGTTTCACACATATTATTGGTCATTGCACTTTGTTTTGTAAGTCCCTGACTTGAGTGTATAATTGTGTTTATCCTTGTTGTTGAGTAATGTTTTCCCTATGTTGTCTGTAGTGTAAAATGCAAGTTTTATGTTGTAGAGTGTTAGCAGATTAGCAAGTTCATAGTTAATAAGACGAAGGAAGGGGAGTTTTCCCCAATGTAAATTTTTTCATAGGGATGATGAGGTATATTCTAGACAAGTTCAGTTTCCTAAGCTTACCTGAAAGGATGGTGTTTATTAATTCCTCGGTGTAGGATTGCTATTTGCTTAATGGTATCCACGAGAAAACTGGATTAAGAATGGCAAGGTCGTGAAATGTAAAAGGTAAGAATGTAAAAGTTCGATTAATAACAAACTCTGGTTTTGGTCTTTTATCAGCGTAAGATCCAAAACATTCAGTTGATTATTACACTCAGTTTCTAATGAAAATTTGATGCTTAGATGAGGAGTACTAAAGAGGGTAAATATCATCTACATATCTGACCCAAGAACCAAGATATTTTAACTATTTATTTAAACGCTGCAAGTTGGTATTAATACCAGGTGGTAACGGTTGAGGGCGATATAACAATACATAACTGTCCGGCATTCGCCCAAGACGGCAGGGAACCCCCTCCAAAACAAAAAGGGGAATTTTTGGAAAGTAATTACACTTCCATATTGTCCATAAAGATTTCAGATAAAAGTGGAGATAATGAAGAACCCATCACAAATATGGAGTCAAACAAAGAAAATAATTGTGTGATATACAAATTTCAATTCAAGATATCAAATCCTGTATAATCAACATCGACCTGCTTATCTTATCTACATTAGTTTCATTCAGTTTTAAAGTTGAAGCGGTTCATCAAAATGTGGGGCATAATGCGGAAAATCGTCAAATCAGGAAGAATTGGCTACTTGTCGAAAGGTGAATTTGGCTGAGATATTAACTCCTTCATTTGTTAGTGCATTGCAATTGGAACCTTAGAGGTCTTCCCCTAATCACGGACAAAGTGGATCAATTCCAGTTTTTCAATTCAGTCGAGTATATCAAGTGGTGGATCGGAGAGGTGCTCGCCACTGTCGTAGCGTAGTGCCCAAGAGCAGACCTACGAGAGCCGCCAGTCACTCGCTACCACTTCTTCTTCCTTCGGTGAAAAGGTGAGGCCATTTTTATTTGACGATGATTTCCAATCCTTACACAAAGAAGAATTAACAATTTGTATCCTACTTATAGATATATTCGGAGAAGTAGCTATGTTGATTGCGTTCTGCAAGCATATTGATAATAGAAATTTCAATTCGATATCATATTGGGAAGGCCTTCAACCGTAATTCCCCTTTAATGAAATGGTAAAATACAAATGGTGCCCTGGCATCGAACCAAGGACCATAAGGGAACTGTGTCTTTGAAACATGTTCGTGACTGCTGTTCACATATTGGGTTAGGGGTGTCTCTCTTCTTGCTAAACGCTTCATAGAAATATTTGAAATTCCAGCCATACTTTTCGTAAGGAGGAATTAAATCCGCCTGGTGCCGAACCCAGAACCTTTTTGTAAGTTATGAATACACATAACGACATGGTAGGCATTATACTAAATTAATGTTAAGTATGGAGTGAATATCATACCGGGAAGATGCTATAACAAAATTACGTTTGCCCATTTGAAATGTAAATGGCGCTCTGGAATCGAACCAAGGACTATCAGTGAAACGGTAAACTGCATATACGAAATGCCTTCTGTTCACTTTCCGGTTATTACGTTATCGGGAAGGGATTGAGAACATCTTTAAAATCGCCTCAATGTTTTTCAAATGGGCAAATGTTGCACCCATCTAGAATCGAACTCACGCACATTTGGTAAGAGCAAGTTTTCTGCTACCTCCGTGTTTTTGAGTTCTCTATCTTACCCGGAAGTTCCTTAAAATATTTTTATTCGGGAAACTCCAAAATGGCCGTCTTATTGAACCTGCTATTTATGTATCTTAGTTTGTATATGTTGACATGTCAGTTATCCTTGAATTATGACATTAGTCCCTACCATTAATTCAGTATGGATTTAAAATTCCCATGCATTCAAATGAGAAAACACTTGAACTCGGATTCATCAATCGCTTCGGTCGCCAGGGGGACAGTTTGTTTACTACGAAGACATTTCACAATATTTTCGTTCATTTTGCCCTCGTCGGCGTAATTTCGTTCGATATGCACGGCTTCCAGCGACATCTCGAAGTTCAACTTTATAATTTGCCGGGAAGTGCCTCTAAATCTCTCGTTTTTATGGAAAAATCGAGATTCTGGCATCGAACCCATAATAGTGAGGGTCAAAGTCACAATTTTTCTGGTGGTTACACGCTATGGCCAGTATGTCGTAAGCATTTCAAGTCAATTATACTTGTGGAACATGGTTAGAACATTGTATCCCCTATATATATATATATATATGTGTGTGTGTATATGGGTATATCCGGAGAAGCGTCTATATTTGTATAAAAGATACGAGTAAATTTGCTTGCATTCTGGAAGCAACTTTAAAGTACTGTAATTTGGAAAGTTCTATTTGGTTTGAAAATTTAGGATATAGGTAACAAAATTCCTCTTTGTAAAAATCGATTCTGTATCCAAGTTCCCTGGTGTCGAACCCAGGACCTTTTTTGTAATATGAGATTGCATTTAAAAATTAGGCCAACTCAGTCAGTGTCCAAAATGCCGATCATAGGGAATGCCTTCAAACAAAATTGCAACCACTGAGATTCTGCACCTGTCTGCATTATAATATTTCTTAAAAATAATATCAATATAACGAAAGTTCGTTCGTTGCAGATGGAACCTGTGATGATGATGAGGTCGTGGCAGGGTCATTCCAACCAAACCTTGGTGGACATGGTTCCTCCGGAAATGCTTCAATTTGTGGATGCTCACTGGTAAGTGAAACTCAAACAGTTGTGAGAAAACGAGGCAAAGATTTTTCTGAAAGATTAATGGTACATTTCAACCAAACTTACTAAAATCAATTCTAGACCACCAACAAAATCCTATTCTAATCTCCTCATTTTCTGGAGTCCATGTTTCACACCTGTACAGCCAAGCACTGCAGGGTGTTGCTTTAATATTTATTCTTCTTTTCGAATCATTATTTCATCAGATTTCTTTCTTCCCTTGAGTGATTTCTACATATCTTCATCTGACCTCATTGACGAAGTTTCTAAGTATTTCCAAACCCTACCAGAGCCCTTGGCTTATTCGTTGCTTGTCAGTTCAACTGTCTTTCCCATCACGATTTTAAATTTAGTTAGCTTAAAATTTTTCCGCTTTCCTTTCCATACTTTATTAATTTCCTTCTAACTTTGGACTTTTAGTGTTTCCATTCACAGTTAATAACAAGAGCTTTCTCAAATGCTTACCAAACTGATTTTCCCCACCAGTTCTCAAATCTATTTCTTCTTTCCATTTACAACATATTGTGCATACGTAATTCGGTTATTCTCCATCCTAACTCGATAATTTAAAAATAAATATTTAACGCTCCGCTTATTCCCTCTCAAATCTTGTTCTTTTTTTCTGAAATAGGTACCAGTTCCCTCCCATGAACCCACTTTGGCACGGGATCCTAGGATTCGTGATTGGACTGTTGGGTTTCATTTCGTGGACTGGCAATGGCGTTGTCATCTACGTGTTCCTCTGCACCAAATCACTCCGCACGCCATCCAACCTCCTCGTCGTCAACCTCGCTTTCTCTGACTTCCTCATGATGGTCGCCATGTGTCCTTTAATGCTGGTTAACTGCTACTATGAAACCTGGGTTTTTGGTTCGTACTTCTACATATAATCGTGGCATAACATGAAATACAGTTGCTTTACTTTCCGCAATAGCGAAATCGGTTGTTCAAAAAACACTGTGGAAGAATACAAAGCGTTTTCTCGTCTCCGTTGGCCAACAAAACAGTCAACCAAACTGATCTATCCGAGGAAGCACTGCGATTAAGAAATCATTGATTCATACTAATTTTTCGAAGATGAAATAGTAGTATTGGTAAAAGTACTTCGACGGCTTAGGTCATATCGAACATTGGCTTCCACCGGGATTAGAACCCGGGACCGCTTTCACCAAAAGCAAACGCGCAGTCCACTGCTATCCGGGAGCCTCGAAAATAAAAGGATGAGTTTATAATAGTACCGCGTATTAAAGAGCCTTTATCGGTACCAGTGGGCAGAGCATCGACAACCTACCACACCTCCGAATACTTGTGGTATTCCTTCCCCCATTTTCATGCGGTGAGTCTGTTCTATGCACTGCAGTGTTTCTCTCAATTCACTCTAAGGCGTACGCATGTTTTGAAGAAACACAAGAGAACGATTAGCGATAACTGAGAACCACGATAAAGTAAAGGCTAACCGTGGAGTACACAGGGTGAGGAGTTCGCGTGAGTGGGGTTGCCATTGCTCTCTCTACTCTGCGGAACTATAATAATCAGTCATCTGTTTTCCCATTGCGCATTTTTATTTCAGTTATCAATCATAATATTCTAATTTTCAGTCTTTGAACTGAAATATGGCTTAAAATGGATCACATGAAGTAAAATACGACGCAGATGATATTAACGTTTCTATAAAAGCCCTAAAATTAAAATATTGAAATTGAAGAGAAATTGTTCAGCATTCATTAACCATTCGGCATTAAGAGTAAAACGAGCAAGAATCATGCACACGGTGACACTCCAAAACAATTTGTTGCTGTATTTAAGTTATGATTTATTTCCCATTAAACCTAAGCCGATTTCTTCTTCAGTTTAAAATCGGTCATTACTGTAGAGAGGGTAATGACTTTTTGGCGGGAAGTGCCTTCTCTACATTATGACTAAAATAATTAACAGGTTATAAGTTCAATGAAGAAAATCTCTTATTAATTCGTCCTTTTCCAGGTCCACTGATGTGTCAACTCTACGGTTACGCCGGATCTCTGTTCGGATGCACTTCAATCTGGACCATGGTCACGATTGCTATGGACCGCTATAACGTCATCGTCAAGGTAATCGGTTGTTCAATTTAGACTTTAATTTAAGATTACACGATCGATGATCGAGCCTAATCTTCTATTTCCACTGACGAAGAGAACTTCTCGAATGAATGATTTACTTCGGATCGCTTGGCGACTTTTGACACTGATTTTAATCAATTTGCTTAGGGTTTGGCTGGGCAGCCTCTGACCATCAAGAAAGCTCTTCTGTGGATTTCCGTGGTGTGGGTCCATGCCATCGTGTGGACAACGCTGCCGATGGTCGGCTGGAATAGGTGAGGAAGGAAGCAAATCTAATTAAACGATAGTTTTTTTCTCTAATCCCTATTCCCATCACATATCGGCTGATGGCTGATGCCGGTTGGGCGAGGATGAGATTGATTTTTGGTGACGATTGATTTCTACGAATGCCCCTTCTGCCTCCAACCCTGAACAAGAAAATCGGATAAACACACGACCATTCCCTGATCAGAAAATCGTGATCAGCTTGGATTCGAACCCAGGGCCTTGGAGCTGGAGCGATAGCGCTTAATGCGGCCGGTCGAATGAGATTCTAGATATTTAAATGCATAAAGCCGCAGTTGGGAATACTTCACACAAGATGTGCAAAAAATCATCTCAGAATGTGGATTTTCATCTTTTTAGCCAACAATCTACGTGTCAGCGATTTATTTTTGGAGGAAAAGTAGAAAGGTTAAAATTTTCTTGTAGTTTTAGTTCTTGTTGGCTATGAAGAAGATAAGTCCGTCGACCGTCGACTAAAGAGAAGAGCTTATGGAAGAATCGGCTTCGTCCGACGTTCACTCGCGTTGTGAATGGTCAGAGACTCGATCAGATCCATAGTCAGACAGCAGCTCTGAGGCTGGTTCAATAGGTACCAGCCTCAGAGCAATAGGTAACTACGATTTGCGATTCTGTTTGTACCAGTATGGATAGCACATTCACCTCAAATTCCGAAACATAACTCCTATCCGGATCTTTCACGCACTTAGTCTTTTGAATTACCTTAATACCTACCTTAATAGCTAGGTATTTAATAGTCATATTTTCAGCCGTATTGCGGATTATTTTATACAAACTTTTCTTCAATGTCAGAGATCGCGCCTCTTCCTCTCTAAGCTGAGTTAGAACTGTCTCTTCTTCTACATTTCGCATATGATCTCTTAAGAGCCTTTTGATCGCATATGATCTCTTACTGTGTTTTTGTGATTACTTGTGAAGTACTCGTGAAATATAGAAAATACAGACTTAACTCCGTGCACAAGAGTTGGCTAAATTGTAATATGAGATAATTTCTTTAGGACAGTTCTGCCAACCATATTTTCAACCAATACAGAGGATGGAAACATTGCCAGAAGTTTATTTACGGTGGAAATTAAAATACAGACATATCTCAATTATCTTTCATAAGGTAAACATTACTATGACGAGACATCTGTTCACTTTCAGTGTTTATGTCTGAGTATAACTCTGATATTATATTCTACTAAACTGATCTAAAAATGCATTTGCCGATAATTCTTCTTAACCGTTTAGATAAATTAGTATTTTAACCCCGTGAGTCGCTCCTTCCAAATGTTATTTAAATTAAGAGTTTCTAGGCAATCATACGGTACTATTTCCACGTATGTTGTAATTTATCTTCTGTTTTCTCTCCTCATTTCCATCGCTTTCGACCATCATCCAAAATAATATTCAGATACGAATATACTAAACGATATTTGAGTGAATATTTTAAGTCAAAGCATTGTACGGGGTCGTCGAAAATAAAGAAGATCTTCCATATATTTCGGTTTCCATAATTTATTTAATATTCCAAGTAAAAAATTAATTAACAGCAACAGTTTAGATTTTACAATTACACTTTGCTGGTAGATATAAATTATTGCAAAGCGTTTGATTTCAGTGATGAACAAAACAACTGCTTAGTAAAATTAAAAGTACTTCTGTTGGTTCGCAGACTTCTGCGATTACACCACGATTCCATCTTTGAACGGCGACGGACAATATTTGATTCCAGAAGTAGTGTTCAGGACGAAGGAAGTGCTTAAGAAGTGTAGGAGGGCTTAAATTTATAACCACTTCGATTCGGGGGGTTATGAGTATATTCATAGTGTTTTCTTATTCCTCAACTTATACATGGATTGCACCTGATGCCTTGCACTGCCAAATTAATATTTACGCATGAATTGTAGCGAATTATTTTACTAATTGGCTGAATAATAATTATGCGATGCACAAATTGAAAATAATGAAAAATAAAAATTTGTAATTGAGTTCCTCCTCTTTCTCATTTTCAAGGATTTATTTGCGCAAAAAGCGAAAATACATTGAGGATGGAGTAACGAGAGTTTGTGGAAACAGAAAACTGAGAAATAATCAGGGAAAAGAAACCACGGCAGAAAAATCAGTTTTCAAGAGTAAAAAGAGTAAAAGTAAATATTACCGCTAAGAATATAAATGATAATATATTGTGCATATCTCGCAAATGGAATTAATTTTAGCAAATGATGAAATGAAGTATGAAGGCAAGAAAATGAATGTCCAATACTATACAGGTATGTCCCAGAGGGCAACATGACCGCCTGCGGCACTGACTACTTGACCAAGGACTGGTTCCACAGGAGCTACATCCTCGTCTACTCCGTCTTCTGCTACTGGCTCCCCCTCGCCACCATCATCTACTCCTACACTTTCATCGTTCAAGTGAGTAATTTCCAATATTTGGAATTTGAGAACTAAATGGCTAATCGACTAAGTCAATTCGAAAGACTTAAAAATCATCTAAGATTTAACGGACTTGCTGAAATACTTTTCGCGCCATATCTTAGAGCGTGTTTACCTCGTTTCCATAGAAACAGAACGCGTAATTACAAATGCGCCTTTGTATCAGGCAATCACGTTCATAGGTCATCCTCTGCAACTGATCGAAGCTTTAATTTTAAATTTCGGATTTTTTGCTGCTCTATTAGGAGGTCAACGTTCAAGAAAAGAATAATAATTAATTCGATTTCCAGAATTCTTCTTCTATTAAAATACTAGTTAACTGTTTTCGCTCATCCTGAAAGAACAATATCTACACGATATGGAATCCAAATTGTTTAGGAAATACGAGTATCCATTTGTGGATAGAAGGACATTAATGAATGAATCGTTGTAGGCCGTTGCTGCCCACGAGAAGACGATGAGGGAGCAAGCGAAGAAGATGAACGTGGCCTCTTTGAGATCCGCTGATGCCCAGAACACCAGCGCCGAATGCAAACTGGCCAAGGTGAGTTGCATTTGACAATGAATGCGTTTCAATCGACTGAAAGTATCCGCCAACTTTCATCCGATCTGCGGCAGACCTCTGGAGAGCCCTTTTTCTGAATCAATTATGTTTTCAACTTAATTTGCAATCCTAATGTTTCAATCAAGGAGTATTTTGGAATCACTGATCTTTTTGCTGTAAATTTCTAAAAAAAGGAGTGAACTTACGGCGGACCTCTTATGATTCAGGACTGGAACTCCATACTAATTGTGAAGAAGAGGAAAAGCCTTGATCTTCCTCGAATTTCTTCGTATTTTTCCATCCACGAATTTCTATATTTTGCAATTTTTTTGGTTTTAACTCTGTCTCCCCTTCGCAAATTCCAACTCAGCGTCTTGCATCCTTTCGCAGATAGCATTGATGACCATCTCCCTGTGGTTCATGGCATGGACCCCCTACCTGATCATCAACTTCTCTGGGATCTTCGAGACCATGACCATCAGCCCACTGGTGACCATCTGGGGATCCGTCTTCGCTAAGGCCAACGCCGTGTACAACCCAATCGTATACGGAATCAGGCGAGTCGATTTTCTCTAACAAATGTCGAACCTTTTGCGGAATATAGAAACCGATGAAATTTTACTTGGGAAAAAGAATTAAACGTGCTTCAGTGGTATATAAAACGATGAAAAATGTCTCCTTTAAGACCTACTTTTGCTTCCTCGAGGTTTTCATATTATAAAAGAGAAAAATACGAGATGCAGCAGACAAGATGAGGAATGACGTAGTTCGCTCTTCTCACAAATCAAAACTACTATAAGTGGAACAGGTTCGTGCAGATTCCATGAATGTGGTTTTACAGAGCTTAACAAAGAGACTGAATTTCCTCGATATTTTCCTGTCTTTCAAAACTATAATCGGAATTGGACGCAAAGTATTTTATATCCGAAATGTAGAAAGGGTTTATCATAGTTACTATTTGGTTTGGGAATTCTCATCTTCGCGAAGTGTTTCGGCAGAAATTGGCAAAGTGGCGCGAAAATAATAAAATGATCTGAAAATAGCCTCTATGTGAGTTGACGATTTTTACTAAACACAGAAATCAATTCATCGACAATCCTCATATTTTAATTTAGCATACGAATAAAATCTTCATGAACATCACAAGAAAGAAACCATTTTTCTCCCGTATTTGCCATTGCATTCTGAAATAGGGAAAAGCAGCCCAATGATCCCTCTAAGGAAAAAAGGACCATATCTCAATTGATTTTTAGATTTTAAATATCTTGGTATGCTTTGCTCCATAGTTTTAAGCACTTCTTTACACCACAGATGACTGTTTGCAGTTTTAACTAGTTCCTGAAATGTGCATAAATTCTTCTTACGAAAGGATGATTTTGCCCGAAATGTGGGGAAAAATGATCTCTTATGTAGATAGTATGTGGAAAAGGTTTTGCGTCAAAATGAGCAAAATTTGTGATTTATCCACGTCCCAGCCTTACCTCTGTGTTTTTCTTTTATAATTGTAAATCAAACCTAAATTAAATATCACTTTAGCGAATTGATGCCCTAAAAACACATAGGCCTAAATACGTGCTTCCTATTGATATTTTTGATCTACACAACATATTTGTTGAGTATATTTAAAAGAAATCAATGAAAACAAAACATTTGAACGACTTGCATTGAGGTGGGATCATTTTGCCCGAAATTCTCCTTTTCTCTTTGATCAAATCTCACGGTTACAATGTTCGACATATCCACGACCATTCGTCTATACAAAACGCATAATTTATTTGGATTTCTGATCGCCTATTGGACATTTAAACCGTATTTTTCGAGTTGCTTACCTCAGCTGGTGGAAAAAATCACTCTTATTGAAACGAACAACAGCACCCGCTGTCATCAGCACTCGCTCATAGGCACTTATCTCCACTGGATTCACTACAGTTGCAAGGGATCGTTTTGGGCACCGTTTTGGGCAACTCCTTCACTCATTATGGTGACATTTTTTCCATACAGGGCGTTTTCAATAAGCACTCGAGGGAAACCATCCGATAGTCTTTTTATGAAATATGAACAAGAAATTTTCTTTAAGAAGTGTGCTGGCACACTCCACTAATTTTCGCTGGATCATAAATTTTATTTAAAACGAAAAAAATACAAAAAATATGGATACATGAAAGCAACTTAACCTCGATCAATTATTCACAAAATGAATAATAAACGTGTTGGTCTTGTTTTCAAAATTTGGTTTCTAGTTATAAAACTTTCAATCGGGAGCAATTGTTTTTTTTTAACGCTTCTTTTCCATTTTTTCGCAGCCACCCCAAATACAGAGCGGCTCTCAACGAGAAATTGCCTTTCCTGGTTTGCGGATCCTCTGACTCAACGTCGGAGGCAAGCAGTACCACAACGGCCGAAGACAAGCCATCTTCATAATAATACGATTTCGCTGTAATGCCCTCGTATTCGTCCCTGATTGGGTGGAAGCAAATTTAGAAGAGAATTAAAGTTGATAAGAGAGAAACAAAGAGTTATGATTTATCACCAGGAGTGAAGTGCGACCAATTTGAGCGGTTTTTATATTAAAAAAAATAGAATAAACTTAAAAAACAAAAATATAAATAATATATGCGAATATTTTAAAATTACCATCTAAGGTTCATAAAATTCGAGGATTATTTAGATATTTTAGTTTCTTTCGCACCTTTTCTCTCGAAGCCAAATTTGGATAACGCTGATATTCTCAATTCCTTAAAAAAACGGCCAACATTTTTCACAGCGGGTCTTTTTCAAGTCTATTCCAAATCGAACAGCAGAATTCACAATTGAAGGATGGCTTTGCGAGTCAATAAAATCGAGTTAACATTCGGGCAAACCTTCCCATGATGCAATGGATCTCCGGAGCTCATTCGACATTCGGTATTTTACTTATCGGTTTCGATATTTGTTTTAAACACCTTGTCCTTAAAAAAGGGCGATAACTTAATGAAACATTACTTTTCATTCATCGCTACGCAACAAAGAGCAACTGTTGCGTACGAAATGAAATTAAGATTCAATGTTACTAAGGTAAGTCGAGAAAACGAAAATAATATTTGCTGGGTTCCTCGGAAGCCTTACTCAGACGGAGGGCGTCTTCGATTTAATTCGTCCCTTCGCGTTATCAACAAGATTTTGAGAGGTTTCTGACATCTCAAGTCTCTCGTAATGTTAGCACTGCGATATTACCTCTGTTTTCGAAATCGATTAGCAAACATTCACTTTTCATCTGTCTTTGCCAAAAAATTCGCAAGAAATTATAGATGGCGAAGAATTTGTTAAACTTTGGAGCTTTCTGATGATAAACCTTGATTCCAAATGAAGAGCATCCGATCATTCTCCCAAAATAGGAATAATAATCACGTAAATGATTTAAAGGCGCGCGATGGCAGACGGCTGTGGTTCGATCCCCAGTTACGAACGTTCATCTGTCGTCAATTTCCATCTGCCCATTTTCATTTTCTCTGTAAATGAGTACCAGAGGTGAATCTGTGAGTAATAATAGGAGGTTTGTGGAACCTCTTTATCAATATTTCTTACCATTGGGCTCTACTATTTGGTAGTCTTAACCTTCTCTCTCCCACGGACTTCCTATGAAAAATCATTATCGTTTATAATAATTTTAAATCCTCGCAAAATGAAGAAGAGCGTACATGTTTCATGAGGAGTTAGGGATCCCTTACGCAAAAATTATTCAAAGATTGTGACTTTAATGAGCCAAAGAAACAAAAAAAAGCCATGAGCATTACAATACGATATTATCGCTATATTTAAAGAAATTACGTTTGATGAACTGTAGGCAATAAGTTTGAAAGAAATGCCTTACTTTTATACGATATAACTAATAAAAAATCGAAATCCACTTTCTTATTTCTGTGACAATATTTTTCTATGAGAGTGTGTGATACCCGATCTTTATGGATTACTTCGTACTTCCACAGATAATTCACATTTTAGTGATCAATTCATACGTAAATTATGACGCATTGCGAAGTTCATTTGAAAGCATTCTAACGATATAAAGACAATAAAAAATGAAATAAATATAATAATGTATAATATTTTCAAATTTCAATCCAGTAATATTACTGTGAAGCGAACCACTAATCTTTTCTAATTAGATTCTTTCGATATGGACCTTCAACACGGATCAATCATATAACAATCATAATTATTCAATAAAATCGACAGAAGAGATTTTGAATCGGGCGTTTGTATCTTAAGTCAAGTCTTAAAGAAAATAAAGATTTTTTGTGGGCTCTAAAATAATAAAGTATTAATAAAATAATTAAGTATTTAAGTGAGTTTTATTTTGTTGATGATTGTGAAGGAGCTCCATGGAGTTCATGTTTAAGTCTGTCTGCAAAGTATTCGGCTCGAAGGCCTCTGACACAAACCACAAAGAGCAGAGAGGAATGAAGTTTCTTACGCACGATGAGGAGTGAAGCAGTTTGCTTTCCTCTCCGGAACATGTCCACGTTAATGAAGCAAGTAAAAGTAACACTCTTTTAGTCAGTCCAAAAAGAGAGACTTTGATCAGTGCAATTATTCACTCATACCGCAGTAGCCTTTGTGAAATTACATTCCCAATCAGTGACAAGAACAAATGAAACATACATTTTCTCTGTCCTGTACCTAATGAAAAATTAAAATATTCCATTCATCAGAATATGGTAGCAGGAACGTATTTTAAGTAGAAAAGCTTATTTCCATTTTAAGAAGGATTCATAGCTATTACATTTCACATAGTCATGAACATATCATATTTACATATACATCATACATATCATATACAGTAGTACATTTTCAGTCTCATTTCCGAATCTTAATAGATAATAGAGGTTAAATGTAATAAAGAAAGGGAGAAAGCAGGAAGAGGGGGATTAAGACAAAAATAAGACGCGTGGGGGAGTCCTAATCGTCTTTGTGCGTTTCCCTATAAAATGGCCGATCGGAGGTGCAGAATTCGTCAGAGCGTAGTGTGCCTCCTTGGTGAGTTGACCTACGAATCGGCGTCTGCTGCCTTTGATCGTTTTCCTCTTTGGGATTTGCCAGGCTTCAGATCGTCTCTCTCCATCGCTGACCTCAAAGGATCCTCACCTTTGATTTCATCGTAAGTTTCGCCTCATTTCTCAATGAGACACACGAAAATTTCACTTCACACTTACACTCCTCTTTCACACTTAATGGCAACAAATACAGCAAGAAATTTACTTGAACTGCTCAACATCCTAATTCCTAATGCATGTACCGTGTAAAATTTTAACTTAAAATGTTTCGTGTATAAATAACTTACGCAATTATTGTTTAAATTATTTATAATTTTGAGTTTATGTTCTGGAATTTCTATCGATGTTTTATGAAAGAATAAAATAATTCGTAGCTTTTTTAACCTCATTCACTGACATTTTTACTCATGTCTGTGGAGAGAAATCTTTCATCACGCTTCTTTCCATATTCAAGACAGAATTTTAGATAATCACTATTGATAATGAGATCGAAATGTACTCTTTGTTTTCATTTGTGTACTCTGCGTCTTGAATACCGGTTGAATTTTACAACAACGGCTTCGAAGAAAATGATTCCATTGCTTTAGACAAGAATGCGGGATCGGAAATGTGAACATTCTCCTCTCAGGAGCTGAGGCCATACTTAATAGCACAACATATAACGAATTACTTAGAATGCTTACGATGTTCGGGTCATTATCGGCATATCCATGGATGTATATTTCCATGTCCTAACGACGACTCTTTCCTTCAGCATCACATTCAGTTACCGTCTTTTGAAAACTTTTGCTTTTAGCTTTCAACACCTTTTTCTTCATTATCATTCAAATTTTCCTAACATTTCAACAAAGTTATGCCTTAAAATTAACGATGATATAAAATGACCATATCAAATGGCTGAAAATATTCGCGTGAAATTTTTGATCACTGATTGAATGTTCCAAGATACAATGCATTTTATGCTAATTAAAAGATTTGTAATGCGTTGATATCCACAAATCTTTACCGATCGCAAAATATGCGTCACAAACTTCACCTAAGGAAAACATGTAGAGAAGCTATTTTTTTCATTTTGCTGTAGCATTATTCGGCGAGCAAAGCTGAAAATTCTGTTCAATTTCAGATGTCTTCTGCATCTCTCTTGGGAGAGCCCCAGATGGCTGCCCGCTGGGGTGGGGCTGCATTCTCCAACCAAACCGTCGTGGACATGGTCCCTCCCGAAATGCTTCCATGGGTTGACTCCCACTGGTGAGTTCCTCGTTGTTTGCCAAAGAAATTGGTCGCAAACTGTGTTATTTGGAATTGCTTGAAAACTCTTCGTGTGAACAACGTGAATTTGAAGTTTTGATCTCAATTGCAACGGATTTCGGATTCATTTTGCCACGCTGAGTGGGACCAAACATACTTAATATTCTCTCTTTTAATCATAAATACGGTGAAATCCTCTTGCTTTGATTGAAGTTTATTACAGTTACAATTCGGCGAGATATGCGCTATCCAAATGGCGTTGATTAAATCCAGGAATGATAATAATTTCCGAACATTTTAAAATTTCACAATATGGAAAGATATTCTCATAAATTCATCAAATTTTGAATTTGTATTCAGAAACATATCGATGAATAAATTTTTGGAAAAATTCTGCTTCTATAGTGGGTTTCCATTATTCGAAAATAAATATGTTTCACGACGAGTCGGTAGTAAAATATGATGAATCTTAGGGGTTTCGGAGGTTTAAACGAAATCCTCTTTCGTGATCATAAATGATCGCTCTTTGTAGGTACCAGTTCCCTCCCATCAACCCACTTTGGCACGGGATCCTAGGATTCATGATTGGACTGTTGGGTTTCGTTTCGTGGGCTGGCAATGGTGTCGTCATCTACGTCTTCTCATCCACCAAATCCCTCCGCACCCCATCCAACCTTCTGGTCGTCAACCTCGCCTTCTCCGACTTCCTCATGATGGTCTTCATGTGTCCCATGATGGTCATTAACTGCTACTACGAAACCTGGGTGTTCGGTGAGTCCTGCATTTTGACTGTTTTAAATCTTACTACTGTTTCTTCTCACATACCTTAGCAGTATCGGTCAGGAAAGTAGGAACACAGTTGCAACATAAGAAAGCATTTTTCTCTCCTCATTAAAATGAAACAGTGAAAACGCACCGATTCTCATGTTGAAGATTCGTTCTTCCGCTTCATTTGGATTTAGTGCTCCGTATCTTCGGGGAGACCAAGCAAATATTTTATAATGAGTAAGGCATATAAATAATAGATTTTTGGGCTCAATTCGATTTCTTGAGCTATTTTAGCGTTGGTTGAAAAGCCATAACTTGAAGTTCATCGCAACATCTCAAAAAATAATACTTTTCATAATATTCAGTAAGTTGTATCCACAATGAATTAAAAATAACTAATAACTCAGTGCGTTATCGCAAACCGAGAGAAATTCACCTGAAAGATTCGATCCAGTATGTGCGAAAAGAAAAATAAAATATTTCGCCAAGTTAAAGAAGTAAGGGTCACTTTTTTGTCCGCAGATACTTCCACTTTTACCCATAATGCCTCATTTCGCTCATTTATGATTCTCACACTCGCCTCTCCATCGCAGGTCCATTGATGTGCCAGATCTACGCAATGGCAGGATCCCTTTTTGGATGTGCTTCAATCTGGACCATGGTGACCATTGCCATCGACAGGTACAACGTCATTGTCAAGGTAAAGGCGATGGGAAATGTCTGCTTTTATTTTCCTTCGAATTATTTGATATTAATCAGGATATCCTTGTCCTCAGGGCTTGTCGGCTGAACCGATGACCAACAAGAAGGCGATGACTTGGAACTTCCTGGTGTGGGCTCACGCCATTACATGGACTCTCATGCCATTCTTTGGATGGAACAGGTCTCTCTCACCTTTTCTCTGTTGTCGGAAGAAGTGGTCGAGGAAACAATTTCTTGTACATAATAACGATTTGAACACTCGATATGAATCACTCGCGGATATTTCTTGGTAGACGTGATCTAATGTTGGTTTGGCAGCACCTTCGGAAACTCAATTACCATCAATCGAAACGTTAATATTCTTAAATGGCATTTAACTATTTCATCTTAAAGTAACGATAAAACTTCCATAAGAAGTGGAATTAATTTTTATCTTTTTCCTTCGATCGAATTCAGTTAGCAATATATGTCCAGCCATAGAACGATAGACAGAGAACCTGATTCACCACATATCCCTCTTATATCTTTCATGTTCTACAGTTTATTTAAACCTTTTTACTTGGCCACATCGCAAAAGCCATTGTTTTCTATAGAGGTTCTAATAATACTTTTCACTACTATTTTATTTAATTTTCAATTTTCCTCTCTTGCCATCAAAAGAACATACCTTTTCGAGGTCGGGGTCTGTGTTCTTTAGAATTCCTTCTTTCCACGAACAATACGTCAGAATCCGTACAAATCAGCTTTTATGAACCGTTTCCCCGATTTCTTCTTCTGATCCCCTGGCTGGCTTCATTTATGAACAGGTATGTCCCAGAGGGCAACATGACCGCATGCGGCACTGACTACTTGACCAAGGACACCTTCAGCAGGAGCTACATCGTCATCTACTCCATCTTCTGCTACTGGCTCCCACTCCTCAGCATTATGTATGCTTACTTCTACATTGTGCAGGTAATCGACACGTTCCAAATCAGCTGTCTATATCGGCTCCACTCGTGTTTAACAACGTTCTCACGATTCACAGGCCGTTGCTGCTCACGAGAAGACGATGAGGGAACAAGCGAAGAAGATGAACGTGGCCTCTTTGAGATCCGCTGATGCCCAGAACACCAGCGCCGAATGCAGACTGGCTAAGGTATTTATCCCAAATTATTACATCCAGTGAACTGAATATTCATTGTATTCCGTTCACCGCGATTTCGTCTATTTTGAATCCGAAATTGGGATTTTACAGAAAAAGATTGAGTAATTTGGAAAAGTAACTTATAGTTTGAAATATTTATGTGTAATGCCAAACTACACACATAAAATGTTTATAATTAAATAAACTTGTAAAACTAGGGATGATATCCATACAAAGGAGATCTTATTTCAATCATCGAATCGAGGTTTTAATTCTCAAGGGCTTCGATGGATCGATAACAGTTTACATCCCCTAAAGAACAAAGATGGGTTGGAGGATATGCTAATGATAAAACAATAGAAGAAATCTCAAAAATGGACGAAATGTTATAATAACTTCTGTTAGCGACAACGGGAGTCTTTCGGGATGATTTAAAATCTTCGTTCACATTCACCCATTCAGTATGAGTCTTCTTCGTTGGCGCCATTCATTCGTTGCTCTTTCAGATCGCCCTGATGACCATCTCCTTGTGGTTCATGGCATGGACACCCTATCTGATCATCAACTTCGCTGGAATCTTCGAGACCATGACCATCAGCCCTCTTTTCACCATCTGGGGCTCTCTCTTCGCAAAGGCTAACGCCGTATACAACCCAATTGTATATGGAATTAGGTAAATTATATTTTCTGTGGAATATGCCAAACGTATATACTTCACACCAACTTTTCGTGAAAATGTTATGACCCAAGAACGACTCGAATAAAACGTGTCGCCAATGTTGATTTTAAAGCCCTGGAATAGTGTACATAAGAAATGTGTGCTATTCAGGAGCTTCTTTAGCATTAAAACGGAAATGATGGCCAAGGCAAAGAGGAATATCAAATAAATGTATTTCTTGATTATATATTCTATGGATTTAAGATCACGATAATTTGTTTAAAATGTAAATATTTAACCATCAATTTTCCCCTGAAATGATGCGCTACATCTTGTGGTGGCGTCATCGTCTACAGTTAATTTAAAATTAATGAATTAAATAAAACCAATTTTATGAGGAAGGGAATAACCATTAAGTTGATTCACAATAACATTACAAACACAAATTCATTTATTATTAACTTTAAAGATTTAATACATCGTGCCATATGTATCTGAAGGGTTCCTGATACTCTCACAAAGTCTGCCACTGCATCACAACTCTCTCGAGGAACTTCTTTTCAAGGATTTGTAACAAGAGAATTACATCTTAAAAGTCCCTTCATGATAATACGATTATGATATAAGGCGTGCAATGCATTAACTTTTGAAATCTTTTCTGCAGCCACCCCAAGTACCGCGCTGCCCTCAACCAGAAGCTGCCGTTCCTCTCTTGTGCTTCGGAGCCGTCGTCCGACACTCAGTCACAGTCATCTGCAGCGACCAACGTCTCCAACGAAGAGAAGGCTTAAACGAAAGAGCTTTGAATGGTATTTTTGTCCTATGAAAACGCTTAATAAATCTTAAATATACACACTCTTTCATTTCTCCATTCCTCTCCTACTCATTCGCTAGGGAAGAAGCGTTCGCTTTATAACGTCTCTTTGGGAATCCTTGGAAAAAAGCGCTGGAAAACAGCATTACGTGACATACTTTTTAAACGACGAATACTAACGCAATAAGGCAGAATTGCGAAAAAAATAGTTTAACAACTCATTTCTCCATGAACTATCTGTTAATGTGGTAAGCAAACGGTGCAATTTTTCTTGCCACACAAATGGATTTGAATGTTATTTAGGAGGTTCGAAGGCCTACCTTAGAGGTCGATGAGGATTGCGTCGGCAGAGGAATCATGTAAGAGCACCACAGTGATCTTAGCCTTTCTTCGATAATGAGATGAACCCAGTTTATAACTCAGAAGCTTTTATACTATCGCAGCCATGGGTAAAATTGAAACAAAATTAAGTTTATTCTTTTTCTATTTTGTACTTGAAGACAAATTATATATATTCTATTTACCAAGATATGGTATCATCATCTACACGTGTAATCTCGCTTAACTTTTAACTTAAAAATTAAATCAATTCGATTCGATAGCTGATCGAAATTAAGACAGTTTCTGACTCTAAGACCTTTAATCTCGAAGAGTTTCCAAACAAATTCTTCTTATGGAATTTTTTCCCGATTTCGCAATTTATACGGAATATATCGGTTATTTAATACTAGCTAAAGTGCCCGTTGATTCTCGACAGAGTAATTAACAATCATAAATACCAGGCTTATTTTTTATTGTAACACACGCTTCATGATTGTAGGAAGATTACAAGAAGATTCCAGGCTATAACAATTTCCGAAGCAACAAACCAAAAAATTGTTATAATAATGTTTACAAAACCAAAAAAATTCAATATTCATCTCATATATTTGAGAGAATAATTCCTTCAATTAAGACAAAATTCGTTTAAAAAATATAAAAATATATTCTAAGATTACATTAGGACCGTATTTAAAGAGACATTTTCAGAAAGGCGCAAAAGGATAAAGGAAACGAAAATTGGACACAAATAACAGGAATAAATTGTATATCACTCTAAAAAATACCGATGAAATTTTTTTATGTAACGTAACTAAAACATTACAAAAGCACTGAACACAATCATTAACACAAACGCTACCACGGAAATGGAAGTCGAAACTGAAACTACAATTGAACACCAATGGCAGGTAGATAGTTAACGTATGTCAAGTGGAAAACACATAAGAAAACTACAAATGAATGCTTTTTACATTATACATAATACAGAAGCTAAAGTTGCTTTACCTTTTCGGTCCTGCTACAACTTATAACTCGCAGCTCAACAACTCAATGATTTCAAACACCAAACCAAGGGAAATCTTTTCACACTTTCTCTGTTTTCCTCAATTGCTAAATATACATAGAGGCAAATGAATTAGAATCAATACTTAATTCAATGAATGTATTAAAGGGAATTGCAACTTACCAGGCTACTTATACGCATTCAGTTGAATTGATCGAGGCATCGAGCATTTTGAAGCAACACACTTCTAACCAACGTTATAATTTAACGGTAAACAATTACGTTGACATAAATAAAACATGGTTGCTACGGAAGCTTAAACAAAATTCGAAAAGCTTTCTTAAATATTTCATTAATCCTCAATGTCTTCTTATAGATAAACTCATGAGCTAGAATCAACAATAATAATAATAATAATAATAATAATAATATAATAATAACCCTCCCCATGGTTCACGCCTTGTCGTGGTGGGAGGGCTTGCGAGCCTTAATGATCCTGAGAGCGATGCCGGCCGGAGATTTTACTCCTGGCAGGGTCACCCATGCCGGTAAGGTTGAAGGTGAAAGGCCAGACGAAAGGTGAACCGAAGAAATCCAGACGCGTCTGATATCATAGTGTGCGGCGTCCTGGTCAGCGTCTGTTTCCCCATGTTAGGGGCGGCTGAATTGCAGAACCTGACAGTAGGTATAAAATGTACACCCGTCTTGGGCGGAGATGGAAATGAGAAATAGGAGCCTCGGAAAAGTGCCGCTGCCTGGGGATCGCCAGGGCATGTCTATGGCCGGTGGTAGACATGACAGAGAGCAAGCCGGTGTCAGGGAGCTGAGGAGGCGGGCCCCTGTCTCTCAAGAAACTACAGCCCCATCAGAAGAAGATTCCATGGCTAACACTCAACAAGCAAAAAGAACTGATGCTGCCTCTAATGGCTTGCCCGCCCAAGTAAGGGGGGCTGCTGGTAGAGAAGATCGCACTAAACGTATCAAATGGTCTCGTGAAATGAATATGGACATTATCAAAGCATTCTACCGGGCCAACAAGTGCGAAGACAAACCATTGCCTGGATATAGACATATTCTCCATGCAGAATTTAGCAAGATAAGACCTGAGCTACACCAATCTGAACAGAACATAGTAGATAGGAGGAACGTAATCCTCAGAAAAGGATACTTGACCACGGTGGAAATAGAGGAGATAAGAAAGCAAGTATTTGAAGAGCAGAATCCACACCTAACTGAGGAAGTGGAACTAGAAACTGAAAGCGTTAACGGAGAAACCGAAAATATGGAGTCTATCAGTAATATGGCAACCAGTGTTACTTTCCGCGAGCATGAGGATGATGAATTGCTTGCTAAAATGCAAAGCTTAATTGAATTTTTTAAAGGGACAAAACCATCAGAAAGACCAAAGTTACCCAAGCTTATTAATCCAAGTAAAGTTTCGGGAATTATTGATAGAGTGAACAAGATCCTTAGACTGCATTTAATTCAAATCAATGATTTAGAGGAAATCCAACTGGCCTTATACTGTGGTGCTACAATGGTGATTGAATTGAATGGGCAAAAAGCTTACAGGCCGAGAATCACAAATCAACTCCACAGAAACAGAGACGAACGCAAGCCCCCTTGGAAAACTAGGTTGGAAAAGAGTATCAATTATTTTAGAGCGAATGCAGATATAATTGATGCATTCCTTAGTGGCAACACCTCTAGGAAGATTGTTGGGAAAGTTTCCAATATCTGTTGTCAAGCAAACATAGATCAGAATGGTAGCAACGCCAGGCAATTACTCCAAGATTTAAAAGATACTTTCCGTCAAAAAGCCAAGGTCAAAGGAGCAAGATTGAAAAGATATAATGAGCTGACAAAACGTAAAAAACAAAACAGAGATTTTATGAATAATAGGAAAAAGTTTTTTAGACAACTAGAAATGAATAACACAGATTCCAAGGAATTCAGAGAACCTGATGCGGAAGAAGTTGTTGAGAACTGGTGGAACCTCTGGTCAATACCAAAACACTACAATCATGATGCAGAGTGGGTTAAGGATATCCAAAATAAACAACAAAATCTGATTCCAATGCCATCAATAGAATTGAATGAATATGACATATTAAAAGCAGTAAAAAGAACTAGCAATTGGAAGGCACCAGGTCCTGACCATCTTCAAAATTACTGGTTAAAATATTTCACAGCCGCTCATAAACCACTTGCTCTAAGTTTTACAGACATATTGGAGAATCCTGATCAACTACCACAACATCTTACGGAAGGAACAACTTATTTAATATATAAGAAGGGAAATCCATCAAATCCTACAAATTACAGACCAATAACCTGTCTGTCTGTCATTTACAAGTTATTCACTGCCTTACTATGTGACAAAATTTACCAACACTGCGAGATCAACCATCTGATTTCAGAAGAGCAAAAAGGGTGTATCAGAAAAGCTTTAGGTTGTAAACACCAATTAACGGTTGATGCGGTGATTTTGAAGCAGGCACAAGTTAAACAAAGAAATTTAGAGATGGCGTACATTGACTACTCTAAAGCCTTTGATTCGGTTCCCCACTCCTGGTTAATCAAGGTTTTGGAAATTTATAAGATCTGCCCTAAAATTAGAAATACTCTAAGTAGTATCATGTCAATGTGGAAGACCAGACTGATGAGAGGTAATTATTCCATAGGTGAAATTAATATAAGAAGGGGCATTTTCCAAGGGGACTCACTGTCACCCTTATGGTTTTGTCTTGCCATCAATCCCCTATCTACTCTTTTGAAGGACACTAACATCGGCTATAAACTAATCAGAAATGGAAAGAGAAGACTAAACCATCTGCTGTTCATGGACGACGTAAAGCTCTATGCAGAAACACCTGAAAAACTAAAATCATTAATAAAAACTGTAGCCCTGTTTAGCAGAGACATCTGCATGTCCTTTGGATTGGAAAAATGTGCGACTGTCAGCATTAAACGAGGAACTATTAAAAAACACGAAGAGGATTTCCTCGGAATAAAAAATTTAAGACAGGATGAGATCTATAAATATCTAGGATCTCTCCAAAACGGTAGAATAGACCACACCCAATTGAAAAAGAAGTTCAAGGAAAAATACATAAGGAGAATTGCAAAATTATGTAATACAAAGCTATCAGGGAAGAGGATAGTTGAAGGAATCAACAGCTGGGCAGTTCCAATCCTTCTTTACTCCTTTGGAGTAGTAAAATGGTCTGAGAGTGACTTAGATGAAATAGACAGGAAAACAAGAACTCTCCTGACGAAGTTTAGATTCCTTCATCCAAACTCATCTGTCAAGAGATTATATTTACCTCGCAAGGAAGGTGGAAGAGGCCTGCTGAACATCAAGAATATGTGTAATGTCCAGGTTTCTCAAATGAAAGAGAAACTAAGAACATCTTCTGACGAACTTATGAAGATGGCGGTAGAAGCTGATGAGGGATACACTCCCCTCAATCTCCAACAGGAAGGAACCAGTAAAGAACTAAATACTCAAGAGGATAAAAAAGTATGGGAAAGTATGGATATACATGGAAAGTTCCCAAGATTACTAGACGAAGCTTATATCGACAAAAGGGCCTCATTACAATGGATACACAAAGGATACTTGTATCCTGAAACCGAGGGATTCCTTTTTGCAATCCAAGACAGAGTAATGAAAACGTTAAATTACCAAAAACATATCCTGAAGCTAAATGTGGAAGATAGATGCCGAAAATGTGGAAAAACAGGGGAGTCCATCGAACACATAATGGCTGGTTGTCCAAATCTAGCAGACACAGCATACCTAGGAAGGCACAACCAGGTCGCGAAGCTCATACATCAACAACTGGGTATGAAATATGAACTCCTTGATGAGGATATCGTTCCATATTATAAATATCAGCCTGCTCCTGTTTTAGAGAGGAACAAGATCATCCTCTATTGGGATAGACCAATTTTAACAGATAAAACGATTAATTACAACAGACCAGATATTTTGCTAATTAATAATGCGAACAAAACCGCAATAATCATTGATATAGCTGTGCCACTGTCTCATAACATACGAAGAACGGAGATGGAAAAGAGAGACAAATACGAAGAGCTTGCGTGGCAATTAAAGGATATCTGGAAGTTGGTAGAGGTCCAGGTTGTCCCATTTGTGATATCTGTTGAAGGATTGATGACCAACAATTTTGGTAAAAATATGGAGAAAATTGGTTTAGAGGAATATACCATCGATGCAGCACAGAAAGCAGTATTACTGCAAACATGTCACATTGTGCGCAAGTTCCTCAGCAATTAATAATAAGATCACATGGGTTAGAGTGAATTCTCTCTCCGTGTCGACTGAGCCTAGTCCTAACCATCTATGGACAGGTGAATATTTTCCAGCGGAAACGCTGTGAAAGTGCAAAAACTCAAATAATAATAATAATAATAATGCCGTCTTTTATCGTGGGCGAATTTCAGCAATCGCCTAGATCGTCAGGGGAATGGGTTGTTTACAATATCAAAATTTAGATAAAATATTCACGTATTTTATCAAACGGTTCACAGTTTCGAGTCGCAAACGATATTCCAAAACCAAAATAAAAATTTTTATTCTATTCTCCTTCTTTTGGTGTTTGATTCGTCTTTATAGCATTATTATTTATAATTTAATTTTGCAAAAGAAATGAACCCTCTACGAAAAAAATAAACTTTACGTGTATTTCTTATGAAAAGGTTTTTGACCCCACTGGGTTCGAGCCATGAACTTTAGGTAAATAAAAAGTAGCCCTTACTCTGCGCGGGGTCAACCTTTAATAATGTAGAAAATTTGGAGGTTTTGCGACTCTCAGTTCTGGAGTTTTTAAAAGCGAACATACACACAGACACACACCCACGCTATTTTATTTATATAGACTGTCGGTAATTAATAGTAATCATTAATTAATGCAGAAAGTAAGAGTCGAGAGTTTAGAGATAGCACAATTAGTGCGATTTTCACAGTATAATCGCAAACAGAGTACTTCCAGACATGTTTCAACTTTATCCTTGTTTGCATGCAAAAAATAACAATATTCATGATTTGATAATTGACGTTGACGATACCATGGACGTTTTATAAACTAACAAGACTGATAAAAACGAAAGATGTAGTTGTTGCTGTAACATTCGCTGTATAATTAAAATTCCTGAGAAATTTTGCAGATTTTGTTATTTTTTTGAGTTTAAAGGATGATTTCAAACCCCTGGTCAAACAAATAGTCATTCGACGAAACATTTGGTTGGCGAAAATCTCAGCTGTTAGGTCTTTATTGCTTGAAAGTCAACAACAGTTTATTCACCAGCTCAGCTGACCTTGCGATTCAGTCTTCTCAACCAACCACATTATTTATTTTTTTAAAAGGGGGAGTAAAAATTAATAAAGAAGTATCGACCAATAAGTGTAACGAGCGTAGTCTGTAAAATCTTCGAAAAAATAGTTGCCGAATATCTGAAAGATCATTGGGAGAAAGAATAAACCAATATCAACATGGTTTTAAAAAAGAGTTTTCGTACGAATCGCAGATTTTCGAATTATAACTCGACTTAGTTAATGCTCAGGAAACGGGAGAACAGGTCGATGCAGTAGTAATAGATTCAGCAAAAGCGTTTGACGTTGTAGACCATGAAATTTTATTACAGAAAGTGAGCACAATGAACTTAGATCCAAGAGTAATAAGATGAATAGATTATTTTATCAAAAGTAGGAAACAGAGAATACAAATTGGAGATAAACTATCCGATGAAATCACAGTAACATTATGCGTAGCTCAAGGTAGCGTGCTGGGGCCTTCTTAATATTTATTAATGACTTACCGACGGAAATTAAAACAAAAATTCGTTTATTCGCAGACGATTGTATTATCTATAAGAAATTAAAAAACCGAGGATGATTGCATGGGACTTCAAGAGGATTCCTTTCCTATATTTAAAAAGTTGAATATTTTACCTCTGAGAGATTTTAGTTTATTTATAAGGTTTTACGAGTTTCCTACCGTGGTTGTGGAGAACATATAAACCTTCAGAGCAAAATTTAATATTAATTTGCCTAAACCAAATAATGACATGTTTCGAAGATCATTTCTTTATCTTGGCCCTAAATTGTTTCTTTACCTATAAGTGTATCTGGTATACATAAGGAAGTAACTTTTTTAAACTTCTTTAAGAATGGTTATTCCAGAACAAGGAAGTGGAGTATTTGTTTAAAAGGATTGAGTAAATTTATTTTGTTTTGATCAAGAAATTATACTTGAGTTATTTTATTTGTATTGTGTATGTTATAATTGCCTTTATATGTTCCGGAATTTTCAATAATTTTTCCAATATTTATTTTTCTTATTAACTGTTTTTGTATCTGATTTAATTTTTTTAAATGTTACTCGTTAATAGAGCCATAGAGACTGTTTTCCTTTGTTGTTTTCTGTTTTTTTTTGTTGGACCGGAAGAGTTGGTTAACCCCAAGCAGGATGATATCCTAGGGGGGTGCCTATGTCCCTCGATTTTAACTTTTGTAATATTTACATATGTGTTTATATGAGGAACAAATAATAATAAATAAAAAATAATAAATAAATTTAATTGCTTTAAATCGCTGGGTTTCGTCTAATAAATTGCAAATTAATAAGAACAAATGTAAAGTCGTCAGTTTTGATAGAAGTAGATAACAACACGCATATCATCTGGGGGGGGGATTCTGCCAAGTTTGCATACTTAGGTTTAACATTCACAGTAGGGACTTGAAATGGAACGAAGATAGAAAGTGAATAATTTTGAAAGCCAACAAAGTATTAAACTTAATAGTGCGTACTCTTAATAAATCAAATAATAATGCTAAAGAGGCTGCGTACAAATCTTTTGTTAGGCCAATGTTGGAACACGGGGAATGGGACCCGCATGAGGTGGGTTTAAAGCGGAAAATAGAAAAGGTACAGAGAATGAATTCAGTAGGATCGAAGGAGAACAGATTGTTTCGTCAGGACGAATCCGTTCAAGTGCTGAGATCAACAGGTGTCCACTGGGTCCGGTCGGAAACTGCTGCTTTGATTTATAGGCACTCGTACGGGTTTCCAAAGCAAATTAACTGTCATAAGCTGAACAATAAAAGAGTCGGCGAATTAATTGCTTGACAAGGCAGGTTAGAGATCGAGCATTCGTAAATAAAACTACTTATATAAAATCGAAATTCTGTGGGTGTGTTTGTCTTAGATAAGAGGCCACACCGTTCGTCCGATTTGCTTAAAACTTTATATTCGTGTCCAATGCGACCTGGAAGGAATCACTGTTTCCTTTTTATTCGACAACTTACGGGGTTCGAACTCAGATCGCTCAGCTAGTAATCCATAAAGAATAAAAGTAAAATTAATTTTAATCGCATGCAGGATTTATTTCTTTTGCAAAATTAAATTAGAAGTCATAGTCACACGTTAACGAAACGAACACTGAAAGAAAGAAAATCGAATAAAGATTCTTATTTTATTCGTGGAATATTACTTTCGATTCCAGTGAATATCGGTGAAATATTCGAAAAATTTGTGAAAATTCGAGGTTGTAAACAACTCATCCCCCTGACGACTGATCCCATTGTTGAATCCGAGCTCATGTATTATCCAGTGAAAATACTCGAGGACTTTACGCCCATACAGCTGATGATTAAAGCGATATGTTACATGGATAACGAGAAATATTCTGTAACCAGCAATTGCAGGTAAGTAATTACAGTCAGGAGGGGTTGATTACCAGCTCAATGATGAGGTTTGCCAGATTTACTCCATACTTTGCATTAGTATTCTCAGGAATCAGGAAGGAAATATTGTCGCATTTTTAATGGATAATTTTGCTGCGTTTGAACCAATATCAGATTTTTACCTTCAAATGAAGAAACTTATACTAGATTCATTATGACCGATGCATTTGATGTTTCACTTAGACCTTCTTTCCACATTTCCATTAATCTTGCATCGTTTGTAACATTTCGAGAAAAAGGAACACTTTTCAAGTTTTCGGTAGAATTTGCGGCAGACAATATCTCAAATTCATCAAAATATTAGACCAAATTGCGCAGGTTTTACAATTAATGCATAGAATAAATTAATACAATACATGAATACAAGTTATGAAAAAGTGCCATTTAGCCCCAAATAAGATCCTCTCTATTTATTGCGGGTGAGTGCTCATTGCTTCCGAGACAGCGATGAAATCTTAGTATTTTTTCTTAATCTATAATATAAAACAGAGTGTGTGTGTGTTCACTAAAATCTCGAGAACCGAGAGTCGCAAAACTTTGAAATTTTCTACATTATTAAAAGTCAACCCCGCGCAGAGTATAGGCTACTTTTTATTTCCCTAAGGTCCACGGTTCGAACCCAGACGGGTCAAAACGTTTCCATAAGAAATACACGTAAAGGTCAGTTTTTTTGCAGCAGGGTTCATTTCTTTTGAAAAATTAAATTAGAAATAATGGCCCTAGAAAGTCGAATCAAGCACCAAAATAAGGAAAATAGAATAAAAATTCTTATTATGGTCGTGATATATCGTTTTCAATTCGAAATCCATAACGTGAAACCCCCAGAAAAAAGGCGACCTTGAACCTCAGTGTCATGGGTTCGATGCCAGAGGGCCCCAAAATCCCGATTTTTCCCATTTAAATGTATTGCTTTGATTTTCGGATTTTTGATGCACTTATCGAAATGATAGGAAGACCTTGCTTAGATAGAAGCTGTATATTAAGACTCGGTTTAAGAATAAATTAGATAAGACCATGCTGTGCCTGGGTTCGATGCCAGAGCACATTAATATTTCTCACATAAAGAATATAAGGGAAAAGTAGGACGTCGTTTGAGGCAGTTGCAGCAAATATTTTTGCTTGAGTTTTCACTCATAGTTAGAGATGGTGATCTTCTGTTGTTTAGTATTGGGGTACAAGTCAGCTCCATAATACACTTACTTTCTGCAAAGAATGTTCTTTGTTGGTTTTGAATGATATATATACAGAATATATTTCTGTTATTTGTTTTTAATCATCGTTTCCGAGAACCATTTTTCCCTTTCGAAAATGTCTCTTAAAAGGTGGTGCTGCTTATCCTAATGTGATCATCGAATATATTTTATAATCTTTAAATCATTTTTGTCTTCATCGAAGAAAGTGTTCATTCAAAGGATATGAGATTGAATCTTTAGGTGACTTTGTAGACTTAATTATAACTTTATTTACTTTGTTCATTGCTTTAGAAAAAAGTATCGCCTGGAATCAGCTATCTACCAAAAATTATGAGGCAAGTGTTACGATCAAGACTGTACCAAGAGTAATTATCAATTTGGATTTCCCCGTTGAGAATCAACGGGCACTTTTGCTAGTACTACAAATTACGTATGGGAAAATTAGAGAAATAGATATTTTAATGATGTTTACACGGCTGTTCAGCTTTAAAAGTAAGGCAAATGCAAATTCTACGAAAATTGAGGAATTTTTGTTTTTAAACGTTTGCGACGACCTAAATGTTTGTCACATTGCAAAACATTGATGTAATTTACTGCTGTGTATCGAAGTATTTATCCATTATTTTATAAATAAACTTCGCAGATATTAGTATGAGTTTGTGCGAAATGTAAATTAGGGTGAGACAATTGAGCGTCGGAAGCGAAAGAAAAGTTAAATTTTCACGCCCGATGAGCAGCGATGGGATTACGCTGCAAAGAGGGTAATTGCGTTTGAGGGCGGCGGAGGGAGTATATAACGCCGTTTGGCGTTTGGAGTCCTCGCCAGATCTGAAGCGGCCGACGGCGCGACACACAGAAGCAGCAGCTACGAAGTGAGTATCCATCTTGGTCACATTCATGCTTCGTTTTGCACGCGTTTAGGAGTTACGTCAAAAACCATCTTAAGCCTACTTTTAATGTTATATCTCTTCCTTTTTCATAATTATAAAATATGTTTCCACCTTTTCAGCGATATTTCCTCACATGCGTATTACGTAACTTCATTAAAGAACAACCCCTATTAACATCTAAATTGCAGGGTGCAATTTAGATGTTAATAGGGGTTGTTCTGGAACGTTGCATACATTTCGGATGTCGGTAATTCAGCTTTCTTTGAAATAATGATAGAAAAGATTCTGCAATCTTATTTCTTCGAATGTTTTTCTTTAATAATTTTTGCTGTGACTAAGAGACTATTCTAATTTAATATATATTTACTCTCAATCGAATCTCAAAATCAGATACCAAAAATATTTTCTATTTCACGACCAATAGTGTCCGCTAGTGATGCAAATATCATTTTTACCACGTGCGTTTCAGAGCCATTGAATCAGAAAATCGGTGAAGATTTATTATCCGACGGATTAAATTTTAGAAACAATAAACTTCGCAATTGCCGGAAGTATTTTGAGTTTCCAATTGCATTTACAAATTTACTTCCTTTAGGAAAAAAATAATATCTCCTATTCATCGTATTCACTCAATATTTCAAACAACTACAATTACGATTAAAAACATGTTTCTCGTTCGTATTGTACCTGAAAACATTGGGTGTAAAGCAGAAGAGGAAACTGTAATTTCTATCATTTAACTGGTGCGCATCGCAAGTAAGCAAATGCGATTTTCTCTGCTGTCGCCAGAATGCACTGCAGTGTATAGTTTATCATAAAAGTCATAATTTTTTATCTGTCTTCGTGGTGCGACATAGAGTAGGTAGATAAAAACTCAAAAAATTCTACAACCGTGTGGAATTTGCAGTTTTTCACTGCCTTCGCATTTTACACCGACTCCACCTTTCCGTGTTCGTCTTATTTGCAGATGGAATCCGCTCACCTCATGGAACCCCAAATGGCTGCCCAATGGGCCAACAAGACGGTCGTGGACATGGTTCTTCCAGAAATGCTACACAAGATCGACCCCCACTGGTGAGACACCAACGCACGGAAGAGAAAATGAAATAATTCCTGCAAAATATTGCAACTTTGAATTTATGACGGATTAAACTCTAACAACATTCTACAAGAAATTAAGTCAATGTCATGCAACTGATGAGTGATAAAATATCTATGTATTTGCTTTACTCGCAACAAACGCCTTTGATCATTCCATAAAAAATCCAAACAAAAAATATTTCCATTCGATATAACTTCTCGCGTTTAACTTTATCCGCTACATTTGTAATTAGTGCGTAATAAGTTGATCTTCAAATCCGGCAAGTCCAAGTCCAATCCCCGGTGAATTTCCCTTCAATGAATGATCACTCCTCGCAGGTACCAGTTCCCTCCCATGAACCCGCTGTGGCACGGGATTCTGGGATTCGTGATCGGGTGCCTGGGCTTCGTCTCCTGGTGTGGAAATGGTGTCGTCATCTACATCTTCTCTTGCACCAAATCCCTCCGCACCCCATCCAACCTTCTGGTCGTCAACCTCGCCTTCTCCGACTTCCTCATGATGGTCGTCATGTGCCCGTTCATGCTGGTCAACTGCATGCACGAAACGTGGGTGTTCGGTGAGTCGATTCGTCGAGAGCATTTCCACTTCTAATTCTTTATCATTTTTGAAAGTTTTTATTTTTCGATAAAGCTTTGAGTTATAAATTGATTTTAATTATTGAGATATATGCTATGGGTGATCAAAGTGAAAAGAAAGCAAACCCGAAAACATCTTCAGAATTAAGTGCGGGATAATCCTCGAGATATCCTACATCCACATTCCATCCATCAAAATTTGCTTCGACGCTATACAAGATTCTCTATCGGTTATGTTTGCAACGAATCACTTGCACGAGTGTACATTTTCAAGAATTATCGCTTAAAATCATCTGATTTTGACAGAATATAATTAAAAAATGATGGGAATGAATCTATTGAGAACATTTTTCAAAGAATAACGTTGTCAAGTGCCAAGAAATAAATTTGATGATCGAAAACTCCAGCTTGTAGTTCGAGGAACCTAGATAAGTAATTCATGAAAAGGATTCCAAAGTGTATTTCAATTCTCATAAACGAGCAAATAGACAATCGCTTTCGATGATGGTTTAAACGGTCTCGTCTCGGTTCCAGAATCGCTCTTTGATAATCCTGTTGGGTTTAAAATGCATAGTCTTAATCGGTAATGCGTTAAATCAATTGCCAGAATATTCCCGATGTCTTTTATCCTACTTTTACATCGCCATTCTCCTGAAATCTGCAATTACCTTCCTCAGCATTCCCTCTTATTATTTCCCATTATTTTTTCATCCTCTTTATCTACAATATCTACCTATTGCCTTCTTGATTGACTATCGATCCATTCTAATTTCCCGAAATATCCAAAGACTTATTTATATCAGAACTAAGATAAATCAGATCCCTCGACGGTGGGAAATAAGTGGGCAGCCATTGAAAAAAGCCGGAAAGAGCCGGGAATCGAATCCGAGATCTCCCTCTATCCGGGAGGCTGTCTTAAGGTCTGGCCACACTTCACCGCACCATCACCGTGCCGTAGCTAGGCCGCGAGTCGGCCGTGTCACGGTTCGTCCTATGTGAAGCCACACTTTTCCGCGCCGCGCGCGTACCTTGTCCGTATTCTGGCTCGATCTCCACCCTGCGGAGGGAACAGTTCATTATTCTTTTTGACTTCTACGTAGAAGTGATGTTCCGTAATTTCAGTAATAGTGAATAAGGAATGATAGCGCTAGCACTAGAGGAAGAAGAAATTAATAATATAAAAAACAATATCAATGAAAAAAGGAAATTAAATAATCCTCGACATCTAACGTAATAATGCTAAATATTGTTGAAGTTAACAAAATTTCACTCAAAATAGTTTCACTCGAAAGGAAAGAACTGGGATAATTCTCTTCCGTGTCCGTTCCGTGCCCGTCAAAAATTAAACGAAACTAGTCGGGCACGGTGCGGTTATGGCGCGGAGGTGACGATCCGGTGTCGGTGCGGAGAGGTGTGGACTAGCACATTGTATAGCATTGTAGTATTCGTTCCCGTATGTCGGCCGAGCCACGGCACGGTGACGGTGCGGTGAAGTGTGGCTAGACCTTTAATCATCTAGGCTGTCCGGCTAAGCCGTTTTGGGAACTTTGTGTGCAAGGGCAGGTGTAGTTTCGTCCGTCGGCATTCCATATGTGCAAAGAACCCTTTCCTAGAATCATTCTCCTTTCATTCAGGTCCATTAATGTGCGAGCTGTATGCCTTTGCCGGTTCGCTCTTCGGCTGTGCTTCAATCTGGACAATGGTCACCATCGCCCTCGACAGATACAACGTCATCGTCAAGGTAAACACTCGTTCATTGTTGCATCTCGAGTACGATTGATAATATCTATCTGATCGACGTCAAGATGTAAGCAAAATCTGACGTAAGGACTTACACGATTAAAATCATTTCTTTTTTGATCGAATAGCAAAATGGGTGAATTCAAATTTACTGAACACTCGAATCGAGAAAGAACCGTTCATTCGAGAAGTATCGCCCCCAATACCGACGATCATTAAGTAGAATGGAAAAAAAGTTCAACTCAAAATAAATTACGTTGGATACCGAGTCTACACCATTTTTCTCTGATAAAAGCGAAGTTGTTTTTTCTGTACTCAATTTTTTACAAACAGTACAATATTTTCTATAAGAATCATGAAATTCCGATTTCATTTCAACCATCCTTGTTTTTAGCAAAATGCTACTCTTTCACTATTTATCATTCAGTTACACTAAATATCTCATTTACATCACTCCGCAATTTCCTCTCGTCGAAATATTGCCATTTATTTTACCAACGTCCCATAAATTTTGTCGGAGTAGCTCATAAAAAAAATGCAATACTTCGGGTTTCAATAATAGAAATCAAATCATAGAGTGAAGTCATTTTAGAGGAGAATCATTTCCACAATCAAAATGATTCCGGATACAAATGAATTCCTGTCATGAGCTTTATGTAATCATTAAGAAGTTCGGGTTTAGAATTCATCATAAAAATATTTTTAATGACATTAATGTATAGCGTACATTGAATTATTATATTTTATAGAGTATGTATTAATTCGACTTTCATTGGCTTCGTAGGGGCTTTCAGGACAACCCCTAACGATCAAGAGAGCTCTTCTGTGGATTCTGCTCGTCTGGGTGCATGCAGCCGTCTGGACCATCTTCCCAATGGTCGGATGGAACAGGTGAGTTCATTCAAATAAAAGGCTTCGTTCGACAGATTTGAATTTCCCTCACTCACACGGAGAAAGGAACAAAATCATCAGATCAATTGATGGAATCCCAATATCCAACAGAAAAGAGAGAAAGGTGGTGGTAATCGTTGCTTTCCTCAGATAAGTGAAAAAGACACGTGCTTTGGATAACACCACAGAGTTCAAGAAGGAATAACCAAGATGAATCCATCATTTCAGTATCAGTCTTTTCTCAGTAGGTTACGTAATATAGCATTCCCACAATACCGAGAAATGGGAAATATTCATTCATCAAATAATGGTAACGGCATCATAATGATTCGGGAAACGAAACTGAAATGACGGATTCGATTGATACGAATCCTCAAAGTGAACTTCCATTAGAGAATTCAAATATTTTGCTATCAGACAAACATTAGAATTCTAAAGTCATTTCCTAACTAAATTAAATACCGAACAATTTGACAGCTCTGTTTTCTTAAAAACAACTTACCATAATTTATTATTAATATAATTACAGGTATTTGATTTTATTTATATTTTATACTAGCGGATTGCCGTTGATTCTCAATGGAAAAATGTCATAGATTGTCTCTACAACGAACACCAAAGAAGATGTACCAAGAAGAGCAAAACCAATGCTAAACATAGGAATGATTCAATTTTGTCAATTCTGTTAATCATTTGCGATTGCTTTCGGTGATATCGGCAATTAATTGAAATTCTGGGACATGATTCCTATAGTTAAAATATTCGAAGATGATATATTCCATATATAGAGTAACATATCTGAAAAAAATTAGAGTTTAATATTGGACAAAAGGCAAACCATATACCAGCAATACTTCTTTAGTGGGAATTTCTATAGTATACTAGTCCTCGAGTAGAGAAAGAGTAAAACCGTTTTAAAACTCTAACTAAAAATTCAGTAAACAATTACGTTGCAGTAAATTAAACTTGGTCGCTACTGACGTTTAAACAAAATTGTAAAAAATTAAAAATTTAATGTTCGTACTTTTTCCGTGCGATTCTTCACAGGATATTGTTCGTAACAGCAAATGTTAAAATCTCATTTAATTTTTTCTTCTTCATGAAGTGTATCACTTATTAGTAGGATTAATTTTAACTTGACTTATATTCTAAATGCATTTTAAGGGATAAATACACGAATTTGGAATCAAGAACCGCCTTCATTGTCAAGGGGGATGGGTTGTTAACAACCTCGAAATTTTGATAAAATCTTCACGCATTTTATCAAAATTCTCAAAATTTCGATTCGTAAACGATATTTCACGACCAAAATAAGAATCTTTATTCTACTCCCCTTCTTTTGGTGCTTGATTCGACTTTGCATGACAATTATTTTTAATTTAAATTTTTAAATGAAATAAAGCCTGCTACAAGAAAAATGAACTATAGGTGCATTTCTTATGGAAATACTTTTTCGATTTTTCGGCTATTCCTTTTGGGTTCTTCCTAAATGTCTTTTTTCTTAAACCACCTCCGTACCGAGGCGAACAAAACAAAAAAAATTATTCAAATCGGTCGAGCCGTTTTAGAGTTTTAGACGACGTCACAAACATCATTTCATTTTTACAAAATAATTCAGAATAATCTGAATATTTTCCTTATTCTATACAGGTATGTCCCAGAGGGCAACATGACCGCCTGCGGCACTGACTACTTGACCAAGGACTGGTTCCACAAGAGCTACATCCTCGTCTACTCCGTCTTCTGCTACTGGCTCCCCCTCGCCACCATCATCTACTCCTACTGGTTCATCGTCCAGGTACTCATCTCGACAATTATTCCTCCGCAACGCACGGTGAATGCGTGACTGACTTTCATTGTCCTCCGCAGGCCGTGGCTGCCCACGAGAAGCAGATGAGAGAGCAAGCCAAGAAGATGAACGTGGCTTCCCTGCGATCTGCCGACGCATCCAACACCAGTGCCGAGTGCAAACTGGCCAAGGTGCGCTACTTGTGCGTTTGATAATCTGCTCTTACTGCCGCAAGCTCTAAAACCGCTCTCCCACAGGTTGCTCTGATGACCATCTCCCTGTGGTTCATGGCATGGACCCCCTACCTGATCATCAACTTCGCTGGAATCTTCGAGACCATGACCATCAGCCCACTGGTGACCATCTGGGGATCTCTGTTCGCCAAGGCCAACGCCGTGTACAACCCAATCGTATACGGTATCAGGTGAGTCGATATAGGTCTGTCTGTAAAACCTGCTCATTATCGGAGATGTTGATTTAAGTTATTTATTCTAGCTACCATCGTTGTCAATAAGTTTATTGTCGGCGGGAAGTTTTTGGAGGGGTTTTCCTCCCGTCCATTTGCTAATTCGGGACAGATTGTTTTGTTATCTTACTATAGAGACCGTTGACACCTGTTGCTCATAAAAAATTACAGCAATTTAATTAAATAAACAACTACACCAGAATGTTTCAAATGAGACCAAGTTGACGGAATTTGAGAACAATGATTGTATTGATAAAGGATTTCGTCGCATTTAATTTGAGAATGAATCAATTTCACAGCTTTCACTTATATATCGGCAGCGTTTATATTTCACCAGTCACTAGCAAAATGTAGGCTAATGTAAATGCAAGGCACATTTTTAAATCTTTCGTTTATATAAAAATGAAAATTATTGCTTTGAATTACGATAGCAAGTTTCTTTCTTCGTCGGACTCATTTGTAATAGATCGAAGTTTTGCTTTTACTTCGGAAGAATAGAGAAACCTGTTGCCTCTCTGCATTCATCCCTTTGATTTGTTTCACAGCCACCCCAAGTACAGAGCTGCCCTCAATGAGAAGCTGCCATTCTTGGTGTGCGGAGGAACAGAACCAGCGGCGCCGCCCGCTGACAACAAGTCACAGGCTTCCACCGGAACTGCTGCTGAGGAAAAAGCTTAAATTGGAGTCGGAAGAGCAGCCATCTTGAATGTCAATGGATTTCTGAAGATGGAAAAGCGTGTAACAAGTCTCCAATGTAATAAAATATCAAAGCAAATCAGTTTTTCATTCGATATGCCTCCCCTCTATCGAGAGAGACGCAGTGTAACTCTCGGAGTCGTTGTCTAAAATCCTCAAAAGGATAGAGTTTATGTCACAACGGTTTTATTCCAAATTAATTGTCGATGAAAGAATCATTTTTGACATATATGAATAAAATAGCGAAAAATATATTTGTTCGCAACTGAAGAAGTTTTAAGGAAATCTCTCCACCGAGAAAGACTGACGAAGTGCAACTTAATGTGATCGATTTGGCGATTGAAGGCAATAAAATTGAATGCAATGAAATTGAATGCATACAAATGGAGAGAATTAAATCCGACAGGACTGCGTTTTTGGAGAAAATATAGAAGACTATAATTGATCCCATAAATATTTTAATGCGACTGAAAATAGAAAAGTCAATAATAATAAGAGTAATAAATATAACAGTTTGACGCATGGCCACTCATCTGATTTTATTAAATATTATATATATAATTTTCTTCGGTTGTGTTAGGATTTTGATAAAATTTTATTGCACTGCATTGTAACAAAACACGATACCTTTATATCGAATATTTTAAAAATCTATTTCGGCTAACTTTTTTTTAATACAAATATTCCGTAATTTATTCCTTTTTGATATGATTACCAAAAGACGATTTGAGATACTGACAGTGAGCCACGGCTGAGTGATGAGATTATGCAGCGTAAATTATTAGTGAGGACCAGTTGTGGTGTCCATAGAAATGGGGAAATATGAAATTGTTAATTTGACATTCAAAATACTCATAGTTGAAATATTTATAATTCTGAGTCGTTAGAAACTTCTTATAAATCATATAATTTGCCTTTCAAAAATATCACAGGCTTCCTTGTTTCGTGTTTAGCCCATGTGAAGACCCTCCGTGTAATTTGCCATGAATTGCAACTTTTTTGATCTTCAGCAACCGATGAAAGCTGGTTTTCCTATAATCTCTATAATTTTCCATAAAAATATTAACTAAAGAGAGAGTTTATATGGATTTTGAGTTTTAGAATTGTATCGTAAATTTGCATCGAAATGATCTACTTAGACAAGAGATTCCAATACTTGCGTCGACAATTTAAGGGCATTCGACAAACCGTTAAATACCCATGAATGTCTACTTTGCAACGGGAAATGGTATCTCAAAAGAAAATGTAGTAGCCGTCCTCGATGGCGTACTCTTGCTTTACCGAAGTCGCGGGTTCGAGTCCTGGTTTGGGTCGTCGCTTATGAATGCAAGACTCGTCTCCGGAGTCTGTAATTCCCTGCGATACTATTATTCATGATTGATGATTATAATGACGCTTTTAACAAGGGCATTACGTAATATACATTCTTTTACCAAAGTATTATAATCGTTGTTAGTAACGTGTTCGAGATATTCCTCATCTATTCTTACGATATCTCCTTGGTCGACATTTTACAATAGCGGAAAATTTCATTCATTTTAGCAACGTTTTCACGATGTATTAGTACATTTGACGTTAAGGATAAGATTATGAAGGTATTGCTTTACTTATACGTCTGGATGCAGTTAATAAGAGAAAATTGTAGAGTGCTTACAAATATAATTCATTATTTTATTTTATGTAGGTTCAGTAACGGTCATGTTTGACTTGTATTGTTTATCGACTTAATTTATCAATATTAATAAAGTTTAATTTTTCCTCAAAAAAAATAACGAGGGAGAAAGGACGAAAACTAATAATTAAATATCGAGGACTCAAAACTCGGTATTCATAGGGCCAAGATCGATATTCAAGGATTAACATTTACAAATAATCGATTAAAAAAAACAATTCCTTTGTTTATTCGTAGAACAAATGTACGTGTGAGGGTCACATAAGTTGAAATGATTTGGGTGAAACAAAGGAGCTAAGACCCTAACCATTATCGGATCATCAGCCTTAAATTATTGCTACCACTTTATTGCGAAGAGATTTGAAACGAACGCAATTTCTTCTCTTATGATTAAAACCAAAATTCGCTTTCTTTCCACAAGTTTGAAGATTCGGCATAGAAAATGTTACGAACATTTCAGAAATGAATTAGAGAATGGGTTCGGAATGAAAGCTTCCCCTCTACTGAAACTGCCTTTTCCTTTCTTTATACGATTACATATATATTTTTCAAAGGCATGGCGTTATAACGCTTCCTAGAATCACGAAGTACCTTGCTCTTCGCACGAGAAGGTCTACGAATCACTAAATACAAAAAAGTCCCCTGAGTCTGCAATCCGCTTTGCTTTACCGCTAATAGTTTGCTTGCACTCGAGGCGCACAAACAGTGTCAGTCGCGTGCCTTTCTGTTAACTGCATACATTCGCGTTCTTCCATTGAAAACTATCTTCAGGAGAGAATCGCAGGAAGATAAGCTAATCTCATGTTTCCGAAAGCATCGAAATTATTCTTATTTGCAAGTTTACAATTATACTTTTACAAGAATACGAAAGGTATCCACAAGAATTTTCATGTAATACTAGTGATCGCCCAGTGGTCGAAATTCGACCATAATTCATTGAATTTTTAAGTCTGAACGTTATTGAGGTTCTTTTGTTAAAGATTAAACCTATATAATCATTACTTATAATTGATTTCATTATTTTCTATTACGTCAGCTGTGAGCGTGTACAAATACGTCAATAGGGTGTGTTGTTTGCCTTAATTCCCTTCAATAAATGTTAAATTTTAATGTTAGAAAAATAAATAAAACACAATTACAGCTTGTAGCTTTATTTATTACTTTATCCATATACGTAGTATAGAGAAAGTATTGTATTCGCAAAAACATTCGACCTCCAGATTTTGACGGAAATAGATGTTTTGGGGCCCATAGAGCTCGTTTTAGCTATTTTCCCGAACATGTCTGTCTGTGTGTCTGTGGTAAAAAAGTTTGTGCGCACTCTATCTTAAAAAGTAATTATTCAACCATTTCCAAACTTCATATTTAGTATTTTACTAACAATGAAAAAAGTTGATTAGTTTTTGGTGAATATCGCTTAACCGGAAGTTCCGATTAAACCGGAACAAAAGTTCGTTTCTCTAATATCTCCGTCAGAATGCAATGTAGGTATATACAATTACATACAAAAGTTATAGATAATGTACTTTACTACAACTTTTGTATGAAACATGTTTTCGTAACAGTAATTGTTGAGGAGTTATCCTTGAATATTGGTTAACCAGAAGTTGTTGTTTATCCAGAAATGGAAGTTTTTCATACATATCTCTGTCAAAACGCAATGTTATACGCGGTGTATACAATTATGTACCAAAGTTAAAGATTATGTATTTTACTACAACCTTTGTATGAAACATTTTTTCGTATCACTTATTGTTTAGGAGTTATTTTTGAATAATGGTTAACCGGAAGTTGTTGTTTATCCAGAAATTGAAGTTTTTCATACATATCTCTATCAGAATGCAATGTACGTGTATACAATTATGTATCAAATTTATAGATAATGTATTTTACTACAACTTTTGTATGAAACATTGTCCTGTAACACTCATTGTTTTGGAATTATTTATATATTACCGGCATAGGCTTCTGTTTTCAATAAATTTGGAGGAAGTCATGCGTTGGCCACATCAGACTTTTTTTGATACAATTCATTGTTATTTTTAATTTTAAAGATTGATTTCCAAAAAAAAATTCCGTAAAATCGCCGTAATTATATCCCTGTAATTTATTAATCAGTTAGTGACTGTTGGCATCTCGGTTAATTGCCCTCTTTTCATAGTTTCTGGCATTAGTCCCAACCGATAATTTGTTTTGGAGATAAAATCCCCTTCTAACGAGAAAACGCATAAGCTCGGATTCAACAATCGCCTTGGTCGTCAGGGGGACTGGTTTGTTTACTACGAAGAAATTGCACAACATTTTCGTTCATTTTCCAGATTTCTCGTAATTTCGACACGAATACTATATTCTACGACCAAAATAAGAGTTTCTATTCAATTCACTTTCTTTTGGTACTTACCTCGATTTCCTACGACCATTATTTCTGATCTAATTCTGCAAAAGAAAAAATGCCTGCAATCGATCAAAATGAACTTTGCGTGCATTTCTAATGAGAGACGATTATCCTGGTCCAGAGTCGAACCAAGGATATTTGGACATAGATTTTAGCTTTCTGCACTCCTTCTCCGTATAAACCTTAACTATGCTAAATCTCAAATTCCTCCGTTCGCGCAATATCCTTAAAAAGGGATCCAAAGTTTTCTCTTCACGTATTAATATATAGATTTCTGTCTTATACATTCAATTTTGTCGAATAAAGTATCAACGATTCCTTATACTTGAAGAAAGTGTTCCAACTGGGCAGCGTCTCTCCATACCGTCGACGTTTCGGATGTGCATCCATCTTTAGGTCTGATCTATTAATAATAATCTAATCTAACTGTAATAATAATAATGATGTAATAATGACAATGTTGGATGTAGTGCGCCCAAACGTTTACGATATGGAGAGGCGCTGGCCGGTTGGAACACTTTCTTCAAGCAATTCACCGGGAAAGAGCCACTTCCGATTCTTATACTATTTGGATGCTGATTTCGTTCTTCGCCAGTTATTTGTCAAAGAAAACGACTTCGAAGCCATTTCCTCGAAAAGAGTGCCTCGTCCGTTGTAATGACCTCATTGTCATTGTAACATCGCTATTTGCCATTTTAATAAATAATGATATTTAATTTTATTATTTTAATACCCGTTAAATATTGTAAAATTGCCATTGGCAACGATATTGTACAGTCTGCCTTTTTCATGTTAAATTCATGCTAATCACATTAAAAACTTGTGCGAAAAGAATTTAAGGTGGAATTGGATACATCTACCGCACAACATGGACGTTGAATTAAAACAATTTTACATTTTACTGAATGTACCTGTATTTTAATTTTAATCATAAAATAGACTTGAGTCGATGTTTTTATCCTCTGTATTGCAAATAGGGTTGGCAAAATTGACGTCGAGAAATATTCACACATGCCGACTGTAGGCGACCCTTATCACGCTTTGCTAACACTCCCCGCATCCACTCATTCGCTAGGATTTGATGACTTTGTCGAATGCCTTGGTTGAGCTCGAATGAAAATCTGATTGCTTAGTTTTTCACTTTACGTCTACTGAGTTGACAACGTGGTATTTTAACAGCTGATTGGAGTTAGAAAGGATTTCTTGTTTCTAAACTCCATCAGATTTCTAAATCCGCCCCTCCTTAGTAAGAGGGAATCCCTGCATGAATCAGAGAGTATTTTGGCTTTGTTTATTACGGAATGTTACAACAAAACACATCGTCCTCTCGAAATACATCTCCATTTCATGTAACTCTAGTTGAGATTCAACCGAAATAGCATCGCTCTCTTTCATTGCTTCTCTTAACTATCTCTTTCATATTAAGGATTCTTGGAACACTTCTCAATAAAACCCCGCAGGTTTCCGTGAGACTTTTGAATGAAAATTGCAGTTTCTTTCGAAATTAGCCTAAAAAAATTCTTATTTGGAAAGTTTTCACTCGATTTAACATAAAAATACTTTTTTCCACTCGTCCTTATTACTTAAGTTAGCTCTTGCTCTAGATGCAATTTGTGCTGTATTTAAAGAAAAAGTGTGCCTTATTTTCTTAAAGTTACTTTTCAGAATCGGAAGAGCTAAGATAAAATCCCGAAAGATTAGAAAAATGTCATAGAATTGGACCGTTACAACACGAAAAGAAACTTTCGAATTAAATGAGTTTCTAAATAAGGGTCGAATAAACACTTCATTATATCTATAACAAACAGATATCAATTTTTTAAATCTTAATACATTTCCAGTTTAATTAAATCCTTTCATTGATAATTAAACTATACTACAATTGTAGAGAAAATCGTATACCTCTCTTCTTTCATTGTAATACTACAGTTGAAGACTTAAGAATTCATGACGCAACAGAGCTTAGGGTTTAGACAGTACGCAAGGAATTCACAAATTAGTACAAGCTGTAGTTGCTTAACGAGTAAATCCAAGATGATAGCAGTGAACCTCATTTTAGAGTCGCAGGTTTTTGGGAAGATTGTGTCGTGAAATTACTTTATCATAGCCGTAAAAGTATCGAATTAACCAAAACAAAGTTAGAGTCAACCACGATTAATTAATATTTTTGGATACAAAATGACAATGACCAAGGGAAATGTGGAATTAAAGACGATATCGAATTATATAAGTTCGAATTATTCAAGTTTCAATGTAATTGAAAGGGAATTAAATGAGAGCGAATTGAAAGTCATTTACACATCATTAAAACGATATAATAAAGACACCCATAATATAGTAAATCAATTTGAAGGTAAAATAACGGAGCACATTAGTTCGATATCGCGTAGATCGATGTTCTAAGAAAGGTTCGGAACAAATTTTTGGTAAATTTATGAAAGAAAATAAGGCTAGGCGCTGACATGCAATTTTTAGTTGCTCAACTATTCGATCGGCCGATGGTAGTTATTTATAGCAAAGAAATTGTTTACAATCCGTTGAACATCAAATTGCATGTGTGAGTCATTGAGTTGGTTTCAGTTTGAGGTAAAACACAGACCATATAATCGGCCAATTAAACAGTTGCATATGATCTCACTCACCCCTGCGGAGTTCATTTGAAAAGGATTGTCACCCTCACGAGCAGTAGATTGGATGCGTGAGTTCCGTAGAAATACAAATGTTACACAGAAGAAAAATGAGTTCGTTGTATTTCGCTTTGTTAGTTGTTGACACAGGTGCTACCTCCTAGCGGCGAATTTCGAAAAGTAAGTGTGGGCACGCAAACTGCAGTTGAACCGTAATTCTAAATGCTTCGACTTCATATCTTAGGAATATTTTAATAGACCTGAATTTATACATTCTTCGGAACGATTCAAAATTCTGAATTGGAAACGAAGAGGAAGCAGTGAAGCCTCTTCGCTTGACATTTCCCCAATTAACAGAATGGAGCAAGAGATGATAATTTGTAATTTTTGCATTTTCAAGCCTACAAATAGCCAAATAACTTTATCTACAATATGAATGCGGCAATGTTTTCACATATCTCTTGTATGCACTGATCAGGAATAAAAAGTACGAAATACACAACTCACAGCCTTTTCTCTCAAGAGTATTTCTAGGGAAGAGTATAATTTAAGTCTACCTTTTCTACTTACTGTTAATGAAATTTCTAACTTTATAAAATACATTAGTGATTTTTAATATAAAATTAGTAACGTTGAGGAAGTATTATAAAGTACCTATATTCTCTACTTCTGCATTTTGAGTTTCATTATTTGAGTGGCCATAGAGCGATTTGATCAATCAATTATTGTTCGAACTTCAAATACTTAATGTTTACATTGTTTTCCATCTTAAACAAAATTAATAGAGCTCCATAAATTGTATTCATTTCGATTTTTCCATTTGGTCTATCGCTATAATTTTAGGAAGAAACTACTTCGTTTTATCAAACTTCAAATAAAATCGTTCATGTAATTCACAATGAATATATATGTTGGGTGTTTCTTAAAACGGAAATCCGCATTTGAAGTTCGAATCGTGTGTTCTCTAAGGTATCGAATCACTATATAATAATGCACTATCGTTACAGCCTTTTAATCGCGGTGTGCACTTCGCATTCGCGTGAACGCCGAAGATGTTTCTTTGGATCAATCGGAGAATTCCTCGAAACATATGTAAATCTGTGTCATAGATGATTGTATGGCTCCGTTTCATTTTTTTAAAGCACAAAATACTTCGCTTGGGATTACTCGTGTCGGCCTCTTACCGACCTCATATGGTGGGTTTCCCAGAGATTGCGCAGACACAGCAAGTGGAGCTATATAAACGCCGTGCCACGGCGTATGCACCGTCAGAGACCACGAGTGCCTCTCACCACTAAGTGCCCTTTGCCTGCCTCAACAAGAAACCTACGAGACAAGACTACAGGCGGGTCGGCTGAATTTAACATTTCTACAGTCCAAATCAAGGGCAACTGTAAGTAGAAAAGAATACAAATAGCCACAATGTTAACCGTTGATGCGTCACAGCCGATGCATCTCTCTGCTTCAAAACCTCGTCCTAAAGTGTGCAAATTTAAACACTATCGCACCTATTGAACCAGTTCCTTTCAAATTGAGATACTGACGTTATTCGATCGCGCATCCACGATATTAGTAAAGTATATCTAGAAGCAGAAGAAGGTAATTGAGAGTCTCATAAATGATTTTTCAACAGTATCAGTGCAAAGTATTATGGAAGGAAGCAAATGATATAAAGAATTTATTTTTGGGGAAGGTAGTGGGAAACTTTTGGATCTTGGATGTTCATGTTTAGAGATATCCTTGTAAATATTTCAAATAGATCTGTATTAATAGGATAAAGAGTTGTTTGTCTTCAAGAGAAGATTTGAATAAACAATTTCCTGACTCTTATTTTCATCTATTTAACACCCCCGATAAATCTTTTATCATATAAAACTGAGATTGCATTCTCATCAGAGACGGGATAAAATATTTATTCATAAAATAAAAACAAATGAAAAGAAGATGAAACGTTTGAGTAAGGGGTCTTCACCGTACTGCATTTCGTATTTCGTAAATATTGATGTTTCAATTGGATCGGATTCAGATTTGGGAAGCTAAATACTCATGGAATGGGCCAGTACTCTGGGCCAGCCTAGGCGGAGTTTCCGACCGCTAGTATACGTTTCTCACCTCCAAGTGAATAAGTCGGATGGAGTAGCGAAAAACTCTTTTGCTCAAGAGTGGATGAATTGTTACGAAGAAGGATTCTCGACCGACATGCCAATAATGGAACTTAGATAAGGATTGAAGGGGTTGGTAAAATTTAAAAACGATTTTTTCGGAGAAAATGAGCCGGATTTAAATATAGTGGCCCAGTAATGGATCGATATTTTAATTCCTGCCTCAATGCTGTCAGCGCAGACTCTAAATTGGTTCACAACCTATCGAGAGTACCTTACTCTCACATTCCAGCACTTTTTAAGTGAATATTTGTCTCCAACCGAAATATTTGCTATAAATATTTTTCTTAATTGCTCTATTTATTTACTCCAACAGGCATTCAACCCCTTCATAATTAAGCAACACTTATTTATTAGCAAAAACATTAATTTTTCGTTATTTTATTAATCCTGATTCAATTTCAACACAACGCAAGTTCAAATGATACCAGAGCTAAATTTTAAAGCAGTTCTCTTTTAGAAATGAGGAAAGGGTTGTACTTTTCCACAGCTTTAAATCTGTGGAGAAAGTACAAGCCTTTCCTCATTTCTACGAGATGGATTTCCACAAAACGACGCCTGAGACTCTGAATTAAGTTCTCTTTTATCAAAGTGCGTAGATTTAAGTCTATGACTTCCCGATGTTAAATAATTGACGCCCCGCTGTTACCGATGCAGTTTTTCCCTCGTCAGAAGGAAAAAGCAGATGAGACACCCTCTAATCCGGATGTCCTCAACTGTTTTGCAGATGGACGTGTCACTCCTGACCGAAGCCAAATCTGCAGCGCAGTGGGATGGACCTACTTTCGGCAATAAGACCGTCGTAGATTTGGTTCTACCGGAAATGATGCACTTAATCGACCCTCATTGGTGAGGTATTAGCGTGGAGTGGTTTAACATCTAATCGCCATATCACTCTATGATTACTCTTTCGAACAGGTACCAATTCCCTCCCATGAACCCACTCTGGCACGGGATTTTGGGATTCGTGATCGGGTGCCTGGGATTGGTGTCCTGGTGTGGAAATGGTGTCGTCATCTACATCTTTTCATGCACCAAATCCCTCCGCACCCCATCCAACCTTCTGGTCGTCAACCTCGCCTTCTCCGACTTCCTCATGATGGTCGTCATGTGCCCGTTCATGTTGATCAACTGCATTAACGAGACGTGGGTCTTCGGTACGTTTAATTGATATCGACTTAACAGCGAACGAATAATCCTTTGGAAAATGAACTCAATAATGCACAGTGCCATTTACAATGGCTGTTGTTGAAATACTCAAACAAGTAGAAAGAGAAGAAGAACTTGAGAAAAGCGATGAATGTCTTTCAATTTTTGGCGACTACTCTAACCAATTGAGCAATCTTTTTGTGGAATCGGCAGAATGTTTAAGGGAAAGTGATTGAAATATCGTGCAATATTGCAAATTTTTCGAATTTTTCTGTTCGTAATAAACGGTACTATTAATGTTGTGCCAAAGCAAAATCTGAAATAAACCAGAAACAAAGTTTTAGTACCAACAGTTTAAAATAACTCGTTTTAGTACGAAACATGCGTGATCGATTACAAGAAATAATGTTCACAATCTTGTCAATACATACGAAAAAAATTACGAAGCTCTTCTTCTTTTACTTCTTGTTTGAAACACAGTTGGCGACGGTCCCTCTGAGTTCTCTCCCTCTTTGTCTTTAGGACCTCTAATGTGCGAGTTGTATGCATTTGCCGGTTCCCTCTTCGGCTGCACTTCAATCTGGACCATGGTCACCATCGCCTTCGACAGATACAACGTCATCGTCAAGGTATTCATCGGCCTCAATGCATTCGAAATCGCACGTCCGTCACGGGCCAAGCTCCTCAAGCACTCATTTTCCTCGCATTTTGAGGAAACAATAAGAACAGGATCGTATAGGCTCAAATGCGCAATGGTGCCTGCGTAAAGTATCTAACGACGATCAGGTAATACCACAACAGTAAATATTCGGTTAATTGGTGTGAGACGCCCGAATGTTCGTGGAAATCAAAAGATGAGCTCGGGACCAGCACAAAGAGTACTAATTAAAGGTTCTAATTTTGTCGACAATCATCGCCTACTCATAGAAATCGCCCAAGTCAATAAAATGAACAGAAATATCACCAAAATCAGTCATTCACAAAACGTTGTCATCTCGACTTTTCTTGTCCTTCATGGAGATTATTTCATCACCACTGTGCGGACATTATAAGAAGTTGAGTTAAAGTTGCGGAGTCATCAGCGCTGATGGCTGAACTTCTCGCTTTATACTTCGCATAATTGCACGACCATATTATCCTGTCAGAATTCACATAATAGCGCTTCAAATTATAAATGGGTTGCTTAACATCCACCCGCATTTGAGTTTGACCAGTATATTAATATTCATGGAATGAGAGCATATAGATTTAGTTAGACAAACAATAAAATGACTTTATTTTGAGAAATATTTTTCATTGACAGTCACGAAGTCCATCGACGAGATTTAATCCGAAAGAGAACGATTAAGTATTATTTGCATTTTTTCAGTAAAATATTTCCATTTCTTGTTTTGATAATGTAACAGAGGAATGTGGTGTCCGCAGGGTCTGTCCGGAAAGCCGCTGACGATTAAGAGGGCTCTCTTGTGGCTCGCCTTGGTTTGGATCCATGCTGCTGTCTGGACCGTATTTCCCATGGTCGGATGGAACAGGTGAGATTCCATAACATTCAAAACACTTAATAAGTGAACAAATGAATCTTGTTTACGTTTCATGCGCACAGAAGTTAAATGGGGAGAATGGGACAATTTAAGCAGAACAACGTTTTTTGTTTTGATGACCATACTCGAAAATATAAGTTGAAACATGAAATGGGACATTAGAAAATATTATTTATAGATCCGTAAAACGATGGAACGATTTACTTTAAGACATTTCTTTCTAAGGACGCATATGGAACTCATGACAGTTTCTTAATAAATATATTCGTGCAGAATTAAAAAAATTAAAAGAAAAGAAAAAAAGAACAGGAAGAACTTTTCAACAAGAGACTACTTCCTATTTGTGTTAAACTTTTGGAAAATAAACAAAAATGAAGACCACAAGACTAGTTTCGATGTTCCTGTTCCTGCTTTTTGTTCTTTCGTCGTGGATTACCACAAGGTTACTAACATATCCGTCGATTTTAAAATTAAAACATTTTTTCTTCTTGAATTCCTTGTTAATTTCACTCAACATTAAAATTTTCAAAAATTTGATGGATTAACTGCATGGAATGATTCATTTTAATTCACAAATTCTAATTCTATAGTCCTTCCGCAACATCGACGAATGTAAGACCCCTCCTAGAGTAAGTACCTACCCACAATTCAAGCAAATCGATTACGTTAAAATATAAACAGGTATGTCCCAGAGGGCAACATGACCGCCTGCGGCACTGACTACTTGACCAAGGACTGGTTCCACAAGAGCTACATCCTCGTCTACTCCGTCTTCTGCTACTGGCTCCCCCTCGCCACCATCATCTACTCCTACTGGTTCATCGTCCAGGTACTCATCTCGACAATTATTCCTCCGCAATGCACGGTGAATGCGCGACTGACTTTCAATGTCCTCCGCAGGCCGTGGCTGCCCACGAGAAGCAGATGAGAGAGCAAGCCAAGAAGATGAACGTGGCTTCCCTGCGATCTGCCGACGCATCCAACACCAGCGCCGAATGCAAACTGGCCAAGGTGCGCTACTTGTGCGTTTGATAATCTGCTCTTACTGCCGCAAGCTCTAAAACGGCTCTCCCACAGGTTGCTCTGATGACCATCTCCCTGTGGTTCATGGCATGGACCCCCTACCTGATCATCAACTTCGCTGGAATCTTCGAGACCATGACCATCAGCCCACTGGTGACCATCTGGGGATCCGTCTTCGCTAAGGCTAACGCCGTGTACAACCCAATCGTTTACGGAATCAGGTACCATAAATAGCATAATATTCCGAAATTTAGTGGTTTACTCTACTCCGATTATTTTTTAAGAGTTCATAAATTCTCTAACTTGTTTGAGCAATTCTTACGTAGCATAACTCACACAAACGATGTATTTTGCGATAACATATTTAATCAACATTTTATTGCTCAATCGCTTGATCGTTGATTAAGAGCACCATTCTCTTCACTGCTACAAGATGACATGGATTTTAATATCCACCCGTGAAATTCTTGTGCCCCTATTTACCGAGTGTTTCCCGTTTCAGCCATCCTAAGTACAGAGCGGCGCTGAACGAGAAGCTGCCCTTCTTGGTTTGCGGTGGCACCGAGTCTGCAGCTCCTGCCGCCGACAACAAGTCTCAGGCCTCCAACGGCACCACCACTGCTGAGGAAAAGGCTTAGCGACACATTCAAATCTTATCTTCTACTCACTGTCAATCCTATTTACCTATTAAAATTTTTAAAATGAACTTTGCTGGGTTTAATTCCTTAAACACACCTAAACCATGAATACCTATGAGTTAAACGTAACAGTTCTTTCGAAGAGAAAATTCCATTTAGCGTTGGGAAGGCTAACGGATTGCATAGATTAACCGGAACGGCTCCAAAATGTCCTCCGATTATCGAATAAATGACTTTTTCTGTTCATGATTTGACGATATTTCGAATTCTACTGATTTTCCGCTCTCAGAGAAGCCCAAAATAGCTTCGCTAGCAATCATTTCATGTTCAAAAGAAGTGATTCAACAGTCTCTTGATTGAAACAGATCACGTTAATCACGGAAGCTTCCGAGAAATTATTCATAACACAATGAGGACTTAATTCGAATTAAAGGCGAACGAAGAATCGTGGATTCTCGTCCCGTTTGATGAATCGATGTACCAGTTCTACGTTTTCAGGATATTGTTCGCATGAACAATCCTTGTTGATGAATCCTTGGTCCGGATATTTCTTAATAAGTGAAATCCGTTAGAACAGATAGAAATAGAGGTTCGCACATTGCATCCTATATAATAATCAGTTTCCTTCAATTTTGACTCTATATCGATGGGAATTCGTGCAATTGTATTATGATACATTATTTGAAATCATTGAATATAAATCCCAACGAGTAAGAGATTTTTCTCGAAAATATAAGGAAGGTAAATAATGGGTGGTGACTGTGCGTCAATACGCCGTAATTTCACTAATTCACATTATTTTCACTGTCAGTCATTCCAAGGAAATAAACAGAGCCTTAAAAGTAAATAATCATTAAATCTTCTCTCTCTTTCCTATCTACTTAGAACAGCAATTAGAACATTAATACACTTCCTTCGATACACCACGATTCAGGCAAATGAAGGTGTAAAAACAAATTCTGCCTTTACCGCTAAGAGAAGATGCTTCAACAACCGTTTATAAATAAATGAAGGTAAATAAGAAAGAATAGCAAAACATCAATTATCTGCTACTAAGTAAGCCGTACAAAATAAAGCAAAATACAAATTAAAGATATTACGAATTAACATCGAGCGACTGTTTATCATTTGCAATGATATTCTCAATTAGAAAGCGTTCACGAATTTACAAGAAGAGGTCTTGAGATCAGCATTGCTCTAATTTTTGTATCTCCTTCCATGCGAAGACCTTTGTCGTTGTCGTTCTCACTCACGTGCATTCGTACCAACAATTAATCGTAAATTGCATCGAAAATGGTGCTCTAAATTAAACTGAAATGATCCTGTACGCTGTACTGCTCGAGTGAGAACTGCATTGCATGATTTAGAGAATTTTTCCTAATATTTGGGATCCCAATTCCCGTTGAAGGATTAGTCGAGTAAATATTTGCAACCGAAATAGGAAAATATGATAGATCTTGGAATATTTGAAAGCATTATATGCCGCCATAATATTGCAACGTATTAATTAACATCGGTGTCTTAATAAGAACGGCTCTTATAAATCGAGAAAGTAAAAGAGTGTTTTGCATTTCTGGCTAAATTGTACTCCATTAAAAAAAGAAACAAATTGACAAGGAATAGATTTATTTTGTCATGGAATACCACCAAATAAATCCTCATTTAGTCGAATTTATTGTACTCAATTTCTGGTTAATGAACCTTCTGTGATGAAGATTATTCGCAAACACCTGGTCGAGTATTTTCATTACACATTGCAGCGGGAACTGACGCCTCTTCCCTCTATATGTCATGCAATACTTCAATGTTCGACTTTTGCGAAGGAAGAGAAGGAGAACGTTTTAATACGAAAACAGATGACATGGGAAAGGAAAGAACAAAATTTGGAAAATGATCTTCATTAGCTATGAACTGGCCTTCGATAGTGGATCAGGAAATGAACTGTTTTAAATTATGGAACTATCAGATTAGTCAAAAAGAGATTATTAGAGATAAATAAAGAGAAACATCTGATAGATATTCAAAGAAGAAACGGAACAAATATAGGGGAGGGTTTCCCATATTGTGCCGGAGCCTAATTTGAACCACCTCCGTAAAACGGAAGAACTTCGTTTCTAGCGAGATTTGTCGTGCGTAAATGCAACTAGATCCTCCAACCTTTTTTCGGTTACTTCGTGGACCAAGGGAGGGTCAAAAATGGTCCACTTTTGTTTTTTTCGATAAAACAATAATGAAACATAATATCTCCTCAGCAATTGCATTCTTGGATTTTTAAAAGCTTCTTACAATGATTTTAGTTGCAAAATTGTACTATTGCGATAAAAATAATGACATTTTTATTTTTAAAAACTCATCAAAGACGAGGATATGATAAAGCTTCTTCTCAATGGTACAGACTTCAAAGATCTAATTTGGAAAATAAGTTTGTAAATCACCGTTAGTTATGCTTATAAATCAACTACAAGGTATAATTTAAAAAAATAAATTAAATTATTAAAATTAATTCAAACTATTTGTCAAAATATATGATTCCATTTGGACATGTTGCAAGTTGGACCAAGGGAGGGCCATTTTGTGTCCACCGCCTATTTCCGCTCTCATTACATTGCTTAAAAAAAAAACGTACAAAATGCATCAACATCTTTAACAACCTATAGTTGACAACGTAATAAAATTATAAGACCGTATAACACGATTAAGTTATTAAAATATTGAAAAAAGAGAAGTGGTGGACATATTTTAGCCCTCCCTTGGTTCTTTAAGGGTTAATAGACACCGAAATCCCAGTTGTCATCTTTCTGCGTTCGAAAACGGACTTTTTGTGAGAGAGTTACTTTTTTCGCAGTTTAAAAGCTATTTCTCATGCACGTGGTTAAGGGAATAATGGTAATAGGGTATGTGGAAATAAATTAGATGAATATACATATATATGCCTAAGTTTTAATGAAGATATGATTCTGTAACTGTAACGGTAAAGTTAGAAGGAGGCGACGAAGAACAGATGGCAGAGATACCTATATTTTGACGTTTGTAGTTCCCTTTATTGTACAACTTACGAACCCGTAGTACCTTTAAATAATAATTTAGCTTTTTTAAACGAAAAAAGGTTTTATTAGTTTATGTGATGCATTTTTAACGCGTTATTTACCGTGAATGATTGATTAAATAGTTAATTTTCCTCACAGAATGGGTCCCAAAGGACAATATGGAAAATAGAAAATACGTAGAGCGTAGATGAGCCAAAATTAGCTGTGGCAGAATATTTAAATGGAGATTACGGTTTAAATGAATGTGTCCGTATTCATAACGTCCAAAAGACAACTGTGAAAAGGCGCGCTGAAAATAAGAACAAAAGCGCAAATGGAGAGAGAAAAGGTTTTGGTCGCAGTAAAGTGTTGAAGAAATTGAAGCGGAATTAGAGCAACACATCCTAAAATACGAAGAGATGATGCTTTAGTTTAATCTTATCATATCTATTATATATATATATCTATTATATATAGACGCTTCTCCGGATATCTATCTATTATATATAGACGCTTCTCCGGATATACCTATATATATATAGGGGATCAAAATTCTAACCATGTTCCACAAGTGCCACTGACTTGAAATTTTTACGACATATTGGCCATGACGTGTAACCTCCAGGAAAAAGCCGACTTTGAACCTCGGTGTCATGGGTTCGATTCCAGAAGGCCCCAAAGTCGCGATTTTGTCCATAAGAATACATGGCAGGGATTTTCGAAAATTTTTTTGAGGCACTTCCCGTAAAAGCAGAGAGTTGAAACTCGAGGGATCGCTAGATGCCGCGCATATCTAAAGGAAACCATAAAGACATCTACGAATATTATCCTTGGTTCGATGCTAGGTCGGGGCAAAAATCTGCCGTTTAAAATGCACTGTGGCGATTTTTAAGATTTTTTTTGGATCCTTTTCCGATGGCATAGAAACTTGAATTTCGGTATGAGGTTAGACACCATAAAAACATATCTTAATCGAATTTTACATATTCGCTGATGGTCCTTGGTTCGATCCCAGAGGGACATTTGAATTCCTCAATGCATTTCTTACGGAGATAACGGAAACAAATTTTAGGTACTTTCCGGCACGATATCGATTTCAAACTTTGCATATAGAAAGATCAAGTCCATACATATCAAACAGTGCATTCACAGCTATCAATGTGTCCTGGGTTCGACACCAGGTGTCTCTGCAATCAGAAGTTGATCCGATTTTTAGGAATTATTTTGAAACCTTTCTCTATATTATAGAAACTTGAAATTCGGCATATAGATAGAGATCATAAATATCTTTCAAAAACATTTTTTAGATTTCCAAGATCGTCCTTGGTTCGAGTCCCGAGAGCCATTCACATTCGTAAAAATTAGAACGTCTTTTGAGGCAGTTGTAACCAATATTTCAGCTTGAATTTTCACACATAGTTAGAGATGGTGATCTTCTATTTTGTTTCATAGTAGGCTTACCAGTAAGACCCGGGTTTGATGCCAGACGATAAATTTCAGCGAATTTTCAGAAAAAATTAAATCTTTTTTTTTTTTCTTTTGAGGACCGTCCCGATATAATGCCGATATGAAATTAGTGTTGTCGATCTGCTTGCAGTATGCAAGCAACATTTTACTCGTACCTATATACACATTCATTCATTCATAGGGGATCAAAATTCTAACCATGTTCCACACGTGCCAATGACTTGAAATTTTTACGAAGTTATGGCCATGACGTATAACCTCCAGGAAAAAGCTGACTTTGAACCTCGGTGTCATAGGTTCGATTCCAGAAGGCCCCAAAGTCGCAATTTTCCCCATAAGATTACATGGAGGGGATTTTCGAAAATTTTTTTGAGGCACTTCCCGGAAAAGGAGAGAGTTGAAATTCGAGGGATCGCTAGAAGCCGTGCATATCCAACGAATATTAAAAACACATCGCCAAATATGGTTCATGGTTCGATGCTAGGTCTGGGCAAAAATCGGCCGTTTAAAATGCATTGCGGCGATTTTGAAGATTTTTTTAGGATCATTTCCCGATAACATGGATACTTGAAACTCGGCACGTTGATAGATATCATGAATATATTTCATAATTAAATTTTACAAGTTCGCTGATGGTCCTTGGTTCAATCCCAGAGGGCCATTTGCAATTCTCTATGCATTTCTTACGGAGATATCGGAAACAAAATTTAGGTACTTCCCGGCATGCTATCGACTTTAAACTTTGCATGATAGAAGAGCAAGTCTTTGCAAATCAAACTATGCATTCACAGCTATCAATGTGTCCTGGGTTCGACACCAGGTGTCTCTGCAATCAGAAGTTGATCCGATATTCAGGAATTATTTTGAAACCTTTACCAATTATATAGAAACTTGAAATTCGGAATGTAGATAGAGATCATAAGTACTTGGGGAGGCCTACATCCGACGTCGGATTGAAAATGGCTGATGATGATGATGATGATATATATATATATATATATATATATATATATATATATATATATATATATATATATATATATATATATATATATAAATAGGTTCAAAAGTACAGTAAAATATATTAATTACAGTTATTGAATTGTAATGGACTTATTTAGCTTCAATTGATAAGAGCAAATAATAAATAAATAAAAATATTTTGCTTTTAATGGTGTGATATCGAACATTTTATCCTCAGATTCAATGTGTTACTTTAAATTGAACGAAATAAAATGGTTTCAATTACTCTGTAACAAACAACTGAGCTATACAAAATGAAAAGTGGTACAATATAGGAAACTCTACCACGGAAAAGAAGCATCCGAGAAAAGCAAGGAGTTGGACGAGAATACAGTTTAATTCTATACTAATTAACTCTACCGCCAAGCATGGCGGGTATTAACTTATTTCAACATTTTCCTTTCGCCGTAGACCTCCGGGCCCTCAATCGTATGTTTATAACAATTCCATTCTGATGTTTTGGATGGATTTCGATTGGCCATTATCAAATGTGCGAAGGATTATTTTGTCAGTACAACTAGGAAACCGACATTCATAGTAATTTCATAATTTTCATATCTTAGCCATAAAAGTAGTAAAAAATACGCTATCATCTTATAACCGATAATTTGCTTTAAAACTTCAAGCCTACTCTTTTCAGTTAATAAATTCAGACCATGTTTGGTAATGGCTCCATCATTGATGATGGAACCCAATTTAAATTGAATTGTGAATCTATTATGATTAATAAGCAACTTATTCATACCCTAATTCTCTTATTACTACTAATCACTATAGAATTAATGAAAACATATTGGCAAAATTCCGAAACATTACGCATCCGATTGGGTATCAACTCTTAACAAACTCCAAATAAACTCAGCTGTGCATACAAAAGAGATGCGATCGTGGATCAGCTGAAATATTTAGCGCGTTGTGGCCACTAAGAGATGAAGGAAATGGCGTAGAATAGGGGAGTGCGATCATTAGCTCAAATCCTCATCGGAATGTATTTCCCAAAGAGCGAATTCGTATCTGCTCGTGTGTTAGTGGAAAGGGCGAAAAAGTGATCATTCCCTCGTATTACTTAAACGGAATTGGTCTAAGCAAAATGGACATTTTCTAGACTCGTTTTAATTTATCAAACAAACATGCGACTTCCTACAAATATCATTATTGAGTGTAGCAATTATAAAAAAAATATTCAGCATATTGTGTTTACTGTGGACACTAAAGCGACCTTAAAGATCGCTTTACTGTCCGCACTAATCCCTAATCTACTGAGCGTATTTACATATGTTATAAAAGAGCAATAATTAAAGAGAAAACATTAAGAAGGATTACAATAATTAATGCAAAGATAATCAGTTGTATTCTACTGTAGCAAAAACCAAAAATGAACAGGAGTATTCTCGTCGAACGGATATGGCGTCGTTTCGGAATGCATTTACAGATGATAACTTTTGAAACGGGATGCTCTTTACGGAATATGACAGTCTTTTCGGTGCAATCATTTCAATTACATCGCAGTTATCTGTTCTGCAAATTATTCCTTGCGGAAGTCCTAATTACCAAACCTTACCTCTAAAATTCAGCATTCGCAGTAAACATACATACAAGCCCAAGAAGAAAAAAACAATTGAGTTAAAGAGGCTTATTTCAAATTGGATTGAGTAACAGAAGAAAGGAAGCTTCCGTAACATCCCTACGATTGATGCACCAAAATACTGATTGATTGTCTTTTGCTGGTGTCCATGTTTCAACCATCCTTTGCTTCACTGTTGCTATGTTTTGTAAAAGGGTGTTATATTCGCTTTTAGATGCGGCTCCCGCAAAATGCGAAATCAAACGAGTAAAAGACATTTAAAAAACGAGCCGATCGCGAGTTAAAAGATGAATTTTGTTCAAATGGCAAATCGAATGCAATCGCAACAAATTTCTGTTTAACGCCGTAGAAATGTTTAATTTTTATCTATTGCGGTGATATTGAGAACGTGAGATACAAATGTGATTGTTTTTCGAAGAATAGAAGAATTTAAATACGGTGAGTGACGGAAACAGTACGTCAAAGATTGTTCGAGATGACTTCGCTCGTAGAATTCTATTAAATCACTTTGGAAATTTAAATAAATAAACATTAAATTTGGAAAGCTTGTAAGGATGATTTGTAGATCATAAGAATAACGCGTACATAAGAGTATTGCAGTTTGATTAAGAATAATTTTGCCATTCGTGTGGTGGCTTAGAATCAGTCTAATGCCCATTGTTGTTTGTGTCATTTTGTCGTTGTAAACATTGAGTTCATTCTGATTTTTCATCAAATATGATCACTTTTTCAATACATTTTGAAAACAGAAGTTGTCGTTTGTCCAAAAGAAGTGTTTAAAAAAAATATTTTCCCATTTCGTTTCTTCTTTCAGATGCTTCATCTCGTTCATCGAGTGTTACACATCCGATTTGTTCTTTAGTCGATTGTTCCCTGAATAAGAGGACATGAACGAATTTTCAATGAGTTCTTACTTGATATACTTGGATAAGGGGTACTGTTACAATCGGGTGCAATAATTTAAAATATTACGATGAACACATTCTTCCTATATGTGTATGCTTTGATGCTGGCGATCGTGTCACAGAAAAGTGCAGACTAATATGTGTAAGAGATAAACTTGGCATTGCTCATCTTCCGCGAAGAAAATTTGAAGTCTAGAATAGCGTAACCCAACGAATGAAATATTTTATTCATGATTTTCACTGCAACAAACGAAAAAAATCTGATATGGCCAAACATGACTTTCTCCGTATTTATTGAAAACAGAAGCCTATGCCGGTAATATATAAATAACTCCAAAATAATGAGCGTTACAGAAAAATGTTTTATACAACATTTGTAGTAAAATATATTATCTATAAGTTTGGTACATAATTGTATATACCTACATTGAGTTCTGACAGAGATATGTATGAAAAACTTCCATTTCTGGATAAACAACAACTTCCGGTTAACCATTAATGAAGAATAACTCCTAAACAATCAGTGTTACGAAAGAATGTTTCATACAAAAGTTGTAGTAAAGTACATTATCTACAACATTTGTTACAAATTGTATATACCTACATTGCATTCTTACAGAGATATTTAAGAAACGAAATTTTGTTCCGGATAAACCGCAACTTCCGGTAAAGCGATATTCACCAAAAACTAATCAACTCTTGGCATTGTTAGGAAAACACTAAATATGAATTTTGAAAATGATCGGATATTTATTTTTTAAGATAGAACGCCCACAATCTTTTTTTACCACAGACAGACAGACACACAGACATGTTCTGGAAAATAGCGAAACGAGCTATATGGTCCCCAAAACATCTCTCATTCTCTATACTACGTATAGGGAGAAAGTAAAAACAATACTCTTGGAATGAAATCGAAAAGTAAAATATAAGTTGTGAAAAGTAGTTAAAATGTAACGGGACAACTCATTCTCTCGGTATTTTAATAATCGTAGTATATGAATCGAATTCGTAAAAATAACGTTTCGGAGAATACATCAAAGATTGAAGAATAGCCGCTAAAAATAGCTCACCTCTGTTACATTTGGCATTGAGTCGCTCGAATGAAGAGATACTCCTCAAAGTGCAACAGATAGAGGCTTAAATCGCAGAAATGGACGGCTTTTTTCGAAATTGTTTACTTCGCTCGCTTTACAACTCCGAGAGACACCTACTTTTAAACGTAATCGCATTAGGAGAAATAAGCATTTTCTTCCGCGTCTAAAAATATGCAAACACTCGCAATTCGTAACTAAATTGCTGCAAATGTACTTGCGTTCGGCGGGTAAGACTTTTCAAACATCTCAGAGGTTTCTTAGGGTCAGCTGCGGGTTTCCCTCTTTGCTATATATTGTGCTGTGCGGAGGCGAACCGGTGTCAGATACGTAGCGTGCCTCATTCAAGAGTAGACCTACGTAGCAGCGGCAACTTCTCTCTCTCGTCGTCTGCATTTGCTGACCGTTCGACTGCTCATCTCAAGGTATGCAAACCAATCTCTTGCAAATTGCTCTTATTTACATTTTACAAGACAAGTGAATGTAAATTTATGTATATATAACATAACTTTTAGATCTGTCTTTATGATGATATATTATTACGTTGAAAACACTTGGAAAATCTGAAATATTATGCAATAGCACTCGTTGTAAAGTGAAATTTATTTAAATATAGACGAAGCATATAATCAAAATAATTCATTTGTCTTGAGAAATCGCCAGCGAATCTTTAGAGTCGTGATTCTAATTTAGGTTTTGCGGGATGTAGAAGTAAGTACATTGAAAAGTTTGCTATATAAAAAAGATTCGGAGAATTCTCTACCGCAATTTTTTCCTTTATAGTCGATATGAGTAAATTTCTTACTTATTTTTAAAATTTTACGAATTTACTTTGACAAAGTATTTATCAGTGGTTAATTTTTCCTTATCATAATTTAGAATTGACATGATTTGATAGTTAACGTTTGCATACGACGACGTTCATATTAAGGGCAATATTGCGTAGATCACTGCAAATGGGAACTGAAAGGTTGTTGCATTTCAGATGGTGTCTGTAGCTGAGGCCCAGATCGCCGCAAGATGGGGCGGATCTGGATACTCCAACCACACCGTCGTGGACTCTGTTCTTCCGGAAATGCTACACCTCATCGATCCTCACTGGTAATCAACCAACAACACAATTGAAACTAAATTAGCGCTAAACATGTTCCTCTTTCAAAACGGAAAAGAATCATTCCTGAGTTTCAGGGTGGCCCCGAATAGAATTCTTAATCGCCAATCAAAATATTTAAAAACAAAATCATACTCTCAATTACAGGAGATCGCAGAAATATTAGCGTATACCTAAATGATGCATCGAAATAAATCGATTTCGATGGGAATCGATTACTAACTATCGATTTTATATTCGATAAATTTTGTTTCTATTCGATGTAGAACTGAGTAAAGATACATTTGCCTCAACCACCTCTTGTATCATTTGCTCTGCGACGGTATACACGAAGAAATGCTGAAGCTGATTAAATCATTTCTTTGATTTTTCTTTACAGACGGGAAACACAGAATTACCGTCTTATTTTCATTCCTTGTTTAACGCATATATTTATAATAGTTGCATTCTTTTTTGATTAATGTGAAAAATTGAGAATTACCGAATCTGTTCTTAAAAACTCCATAGTCTGTTTTAGGCAAAATTATGTTTGGGCTCGTTGGTTTTGCGGTTATCCAGTTTTTAAATACACAATCTCGATAGTCAAAAGAAGGAAAAATAGAAAAATTGCCCAATCAAATTAATCACCCAATACATCTGATTTCTCGCTTAATACTGCAGTACAAAGAATGACAATATTTACGGTGGTGTGTTTTGCTACAAACATCTCACTTACGATGCCAATGATATAAGCGACCTCTGGAACCATTTATTGATTTAAGAATTCTTTCTCAACCGGAAATCGCATAAATTGTAAACATTGACGAGCCAACCGACCAAACCCGATATTTGGAAAGAATAGTTCTAGTTTCTCTGATCAAAAGGAAATGCAGATGGGGATTAAAATTATGGATAATATATCGTTAATCACTTAATAGTAATTAATTTACTTATTTTTAGCGACGTATATTCCTGACCGTCTGACCATTCGATGTTACGAAAACATAAAATTATGAAGAATTGAAATGCAGTCCTTGAATCAAATAAAACATTTTCGTTTCGATCTACAATTCCTAACTTAGAAGCTATTTAGTTTTTTATTTGCAATGATCCCGTTTATTAGGCAAGAGATAACCTCAAGAATTTGTTATTAATTTAGATTCTTTTTCCCACGTTGAAACGCGCCCTTAGACTTCACATCCAATGCATATGAAAACGTTCTCGACTGATGCTGCAATACTCAATTGGAAAATCAATCGAATCCAGAGTGAGTCTAAGAGTGTGGGTGATAAAGAATAAATTTGATAGGACTTAAATCACTCATAGGACTACAGATTTCAACAATTATGAAAAAATGAGATAATCCCTATCATGCACGATGGTGGGTTTCTAAGTTTACTTAGAGAACAAAATTTGACTAATTTAAGCTTAACCTACTTCCCTAATCATCTATTCCAATATTGAGTTCCGTACAGAGCAAAGAAGGACAAAGAAATGTAACTGCGCAATCTCTCCTCAAGGTACCAATTCCCTCCCATGAACCCACTCTGGCACGGAATTTTGGGATTCGTGATCGGGTGCCTGGGACTGGTGTCCTGGTGTGGAAACGGTGTTGTCATCTACATCTTCTCCACCACGAAATCCCTCCGCACCCCATCCAACCTTCTGGTCGTCAACCTCGCCATTTCTGACTTCTTCATGATGGTCATCATGTGCCCGTTCATGCTGGTCAACTGTCACTATGAAACCTGGGTTTTCGGTGAGTTTCGAGTATTTTAAAATCATTGACTATGGTCAATTATGCGTTTGTTTAACATATTTTGTTACATTGACTTTTGCATTCCTGCATGTCGATTGGCTTTTGCGATAATATATATATATCTGATTTTTTAATTGATCATTTTCTGACACGGACGTCCTCGTCTAATTGAACTTGGTAATTCATAAAAAATGCGATTATAATTTGGCTGAAGTCAACACCTAAATCTAGGCAAACACCGGATGTCAATTATTAGTCTGTATTACAAGTAATAATTTGAGTATGAAATTACTTTAGGAATGTAACCTACCAATACTGCTACTCAAAAGTTGTATCATTCAGAGAGGATATCTAGTATAGCTGCACAGGCACGTGATTGCGAATCTTTCTCAGAAGCGCGCATTTTATTTAATTTCGTATATTTTTGCGACATTGAAGGCTATTGACAGTGTTGTAAGTGCTATCAATCCTTTCCACCGAAGGCCCATTGATGTGCGAGCTGTACGCCTTCTTCGGCTCCCTGTTCGGTTGCACTTCCATCTGGACCATGGTAACCATTGCATTTGACCGATACAACGTCATTGTCAAGGTAACTACACTCATACAACAATCTGGTAGCAAAGATCCATATCAATCGTTGATGTAATAAACATACCACTATACACATAATAATAAAAATGATGATACTGAATCTTTGATGTAATCAACAGGGATTGGCTGGAAAGCCACTGACCATCAAGAAGGCTCTTCTGTGGATCTTCATCGTGTGGGCTCATGCCCTTGCCTGGACTCTCTTCCCCATGTTTGGATGGAATAGGTGACTCAAACTTTCTTAACAAGATTTTGATCGGCCGAAAATATTATCGGCAAGCAAAGAATTAACCGGCGTTAACATTTCTCAGGTATGTCCCAGAGGGCAACATGACCGCCTGCGGCACTGACTACTTGACCAAGGACTGGTTCCACAAGAGCTACATCCTCGTCTACTCCGTCTTCTGCTACTGGCTCCCCCTCGCCACCATCATCTACTCCTACTGGTTCATCGTCCAGGTACTCATCTCGACAATTATTCCTCCGCAATGCACGGTGAATGCGTGACTGACTTTCAATGTCCTCCGCAGGCCGTGGCTGCCCACGAGAAGCAGATGAGAGAGCAAGCCAAGAAGATGAACGTGGCTTCCCTGCGATCTGCCGACGCATCCAACACCAGCGCCGAGTGCAAACTGGCCAAGGTGCGCTACTTGTGCGTTTGATAATCTGCTCTTACTGCCGCAAGCTCTAAAACCGCTCTCCCACAGGTTGCTCTGATGACCATCTCCCTGTGGTTCATGGCATGGACCCCCTACCTGATCATCAACTTCGCTGGAATCTTCGATACCATGACCATCAGCCCACTGGTGACCATCTGGGGATCTCTGTTCGCTAAGGCCAACGCTGTGTACAACCCAATCGTCTATGGTATCAGGTGAGAGATAAAGACCTACTGTGGCCACAAGATCTGTAGTCATTCTTCTTTTGATCTTTAATCGATGTTATTTTGATTTCAATGAAAGGAACTCATTCCAAAGAAGTTATCAAAAGAACATAAGATCAAATGTGTAAGATAAGAGGCTTGGATATTAGATAGGGAACACCCCACATTACGAGAAATAAATAGTAGTTAATCCATTGGGATCGGCGGTCTCCTGTTTCCAATGGGTTAACAAGGAACTGAAAAATCTCTTGATGGATAAAGAAAGAATGTAAATCAGTGTATTTATCAAGAATTAAATGATTATTATATCAAAGTAACAAATCGAATTTTAAAAATAGCAAGTAATAATGTTATCAAAATCAAAAGAAAGTATAAAATAAAATTTTTGAAACAATGTAAATATTTAGAAATCCTTAAACATTCAGACTTTTTTCTTTATACAATATAATTATGAATGTAGATTAAGTTTAAGAGGGTGTAATCGATGAATGTGTTTGCAGCCACCCCAAGTACAGAGCTGCTCTCAACGAGAAGCTGCCCTTCTTGGTGTGCGGTGGTGCAGAGCCTGCTGCCGCTCCAGCAAGCGACGCCCAGTCCACGGGCACCGCAGCCGAAGAGAAGGCATAAACATTCTTTTTCGATCGCTTTCTGGCTAAGCCATTGAAAAAGATAACTGTCAAAGATCCTCCACGTTATTTTCCCGATTAAAAAAACTTTTATATTTAACATGGCATTTGATTTTATTCCTACTGCATCATTGGTCGATGAGCGTTCCTTTGAGAAGATTCCATTTTGCACCTCTATGTTTTGAATGCGACAGAAATACATTTCGTAATGGTTTTCAAGTTATAAGTGAACATACACAATCCAAAAGTAATGGAATAGCCGAAGTTCGCACAGATTCTCAATGGAGAAATCCAATTAACATAATCCTATTTTAGACTTTCCCAATTCAAAAAATAACAAATGATAGTTAATGTGAAACTGGGAAATAGAAATAAAAGGATACTTAGTCAATTCATTATTTTAAAATCTCCTTGATTAAGTAGAATATATTATTGTAGGATCGAAATTGAGAGTAGAAAACATAAAAGCAGTGATAGTCTCAAGATTGCCTTCAAGAAGAATACATGCTTTTAAAACGTACCCTGAGAGATAAACGCATCTCATGTTCATGAAAAAGAATTCTCCAAAAATAATTCCTTTCATGTTCAATGAAATTCCATTTCTCTTTCCATTCCAAATCGTAAAAAAGAAATATTTAACCTTCCATGGTCTATGTCGGAAAAAATTATAAACAATTGTACCCCACAAAAATATCGAACGGCGCAGTCGTAGCTGCATAATATTGATGGGTTTTGAAATACTAGACTTGGCAACACCGGATGGCCGAGTGCTAAGATGGCTCTTATCGTAAGGTATCAGGGAATGCGATACCAGCGATTTCTGGGACTTTTTCGGTATGTAGTAAAGTATTATATTTTGATATGGCTCTAAGTTAGAAAGAGATACTTCTTTATGTGCTACGAGGAGACCCAACATTTTGCACCATCCTTTAATTTTCGGCTCCCTTGAATATAGACGACTACAACGCATTTATAAAATAATATTTATTGTTAAATTGAAGGAAATAAAATTAAGATTCTGACTTAGCAAAAGGTAGCCGTTGGATGTCAGGCAATGCTTTCAGATAGCAGGAAGTGAATCGTGAAATACCATGTTTAAATTAAGGTAAATTCGTCAGCATTTGAAAAATTTATAAAGTTTCATTTTGCAGGAACCCATCATTTTTAAAGCATCGTTTGTAGCAGTTAAAAGACTGCATCATATTTTAAATGCATGAGGGTTTCTAATTTGCTGAAAGCACACATCCATAAATAAACTAATGCAGTGAAATATTTATGCTACGATTATCTGAAGAAAATCACAATCACGCAAGGCTTATCGATAACTCAACGTTCAGTATTTCTCACTTTTATGTGCAGTAGTATTGCTAAAAGTGATTGGACAGCAGAGTCGCACGTGGTCTTCCAAAAAGAACCGAATCTGGGACCGCTTTCATCCAACGGGCTGCGCAAATGGCTCTCCGAGAGCCTCTTTTTGCATCAGAAGGCCTCGAGTGCTCCGTTCTGACTAGCCCTATCATTACAATTTTGTCGGACACCACATGACTTCTTGAAATCCATATAGGAGAAGATAAAACTTTACAGTGAACTACGAAGGACATCCTTTTCATCTTCACTGTTAACCTATCGAAAACATACACCATTTTAGAGTTTAAACCTGATGCTAACTAGTGTATTATGGAGCCAAAACAGCAGAATAATATAACGGGAAGAATGTTTTTCGTTATTCAGTAGTTATCCCAATTTAGCTACGATAAAACACCCAAGTGAGACTGCTTCAGTCTGTGAGTCTATTGCGCACGACGACATCTTGCCATTTTAACCTCTTAGTAAGGATTTAACAGCTGCCCAGGGAGAGGTTAACTTAACCGTCCAATAACAGTCGGTTAGTTTCCCCAAACTATCTTGCAACCCGTTTTCGCTGATTAGCTACTTTAACCTGAGGTTAATTTTTAACCAGCGTTGCAGAAACCGGCCATTAATCGTTTAATTAATTTAATTTAATCGAACGCTACACTGTCCGGGCTGCGGAGCTTGCTGCGTATGATACATGAGGTAATTAGGATTTTTTAGGGTTATACCTTAGACAGATTACGCCACCCCAGGTAGTTTTAGTGTCCGATTTTTGCGGTTTAAATGGGAGCGAAATTACGCAGACAAGCATGTGAGGGCAAAATTTAAATAATAGCCGTAGGGGGAAATTGCAAGACGGTACAGCGAATTAGTTTCGATGTTCACAACTCGAATTCTCTCCCTCAATCCAAAAGCGAAAGTCGCGAAGAAATAAAGTAAGCCGTAAATTAACTGAAGAAGTATTTGTAATAAGCAAGCATGAATTCTTCGACTTGAATAAAAAGACATGCACCGGCATAATATTAGGAAACGAAAGTTGGCTTTGCGAAGAAATAGCGACCAATGAGAGTTTTCCTCCGAGTTTCACAGTGTATCGCAAGGACAGCAGAATAGGAGGAGGAGTATCTATCGCTGTGGGGAACAGTTTAATAAGTCAGTCAGAAACATTTAAAATTCGGGCGAATAGTGAGACGATTTGGTCAAATAGACACGGTAGGGGACCTTATTTCTACTCTTTCCATCGCCCTCGCCGAAAATAAACGCGATTTTTCCATCGCGCTGCACGATCTGGGTCTCGGGCCTGGGAGTACGGCGGCTTCGTTGGATTGCTTCAGTTTTTTGGGCCTTAACTCTTTAAAATCGCCGTTTTTAAGCTAAGTATACAGTCACTATCAGTCTCACTGTTCAGAAATTCCATATCGAAGATATGAAGAGGATATTTGATCGTGCGAATGAGTCAATGGATGCGGTACTCTGGTAAATACGCTAAGGTTCGTATACATTACGGATTCTTGTCGCAAGTTATGAATTTCCTTCATCCTTTGAGACAGTTAGTAAGTTCGTATGTAAGGAAACGGGGGTTCATGCTCTGCAGAAAAGGCACCATCTGATTGTTTTTCTGCCACTTACCCTTTCCACCCTCGCCGACACGCGAAAAGGGGAATCTGTGGAATCGTCGCGAGGGCGGCGACGATTCCACAGATCTGAGGCGCTACATGAAAACAGAGGCGAAGCAAAAAGCGATGGCCCGTATATTGACGTCGAGTTATCTTTCTATCTGATTCCCGTTCTTTCCTCTGCCATAAATTATTGGCGCCCCACCAACTAATGCAACACGAAAAAATTAACAGCTTTTGAATATTCCGAGGCCAGGTATTAGCGCGTTCGATTCCTCGGCGTAAAATAGAAAAAGTGGAATCAAGTTCGAAGGAGGGAATGAACGAAGAACAGGGCCCTCAATTTAGTTAATCCTTGAGGGACATTGAACTGCGCACAATTATTCTCAGTACTGAAAGCCTGATTTTCCTTCGTCTCTGCGTAATCGATTTCCATGTGATACACTGGGATACAATCTACAATAATTCTTAAGCCAAGTCACTATTCGTCTATAGATTCTAGAAGTGGTAGAAAAATATTCGTTCCTGCGTAACTTTATCTGCGGTTTTATTCATAATATGAAGTACAACTATACCAGTATTCAATTAGCACTTGTTTTTGTTCTTTTCTTATTTCTACGGGTTTTCATCTGAAGACCAAATTAATTATTAAATAAACCGGAGAATCATATGTGTAAGTATATTCGACCAATATATTCAAATGATTATGTGATTTGGATTCTTACTTTACTAATATACTCTTATAACTGATTAACCCTAGAACGGGAACGCGGGGTGAAAAAACACCCCAGACTGGTTTAAATCTCGCGGCAAAAAGAAACGGCTTACGTTTACGACCCCGGACCGTAACCATGATTCAGTTTCAACGTCTGAGAGTAGAGGAAGCACACTCGCAGCGTCAGTAGCACGTGGAAGCTCGAGCATTGAACGTTTGAAGTGCGTCTGCGGTGTTTTTCACCCCTCGATCCCTTTTGTGTATAGTTTTCGTCATTTTAAAGTTTTCTTTATATTCGTATTTTTTGCACTTTCTGGGTAAGTAATGAGTCACAAATCCTCATATCCGGAGGAGGAAAGAATTGAAAAATCTACCACACAAAACAGTGTTATGTATACAGGAGGTATTGGATGAAGGGCCAATAAGACGGGGCGTAGGTGGAACAGGGAGACAAGGAAGATGTGTTCATTGTCCCCGAACCATAGACCGAAAATACGGTGTCAAATGCTCCAAATGTAAGGCCTTCGTGTGCCAAGACCATAGAGCTGTTGTCTGTCAGGCATGTGGTGAGCAAGAATATCTAATGAAACATGATTAATGTTAAATTTGATATTCCTTCTCAATAATTGTACTTTATCGTTCCAAATAAAGATATTTTTTACCAATTTGAACGAAATTCTTTATCATTATGACGATCTGTGCGGCAAAAATCGATTTTTCAAGTTTTTGCTATTTGCGCACTTTGATTTCTCAAAATAAATACCTTTATTGGAGAATTGGCCAAAACCCTTTATAATACCCTTAAAAAATAGTATCTTCCCCTTAGAACTTTGTTGGAATTACTCAATTTGGCCAAATACTCACTGACATATCGTAATTTTAACGAAAAATGTCATTTTTGCTAGTTTTTCAAGTTTTATGCCCTTCTTGTTCGATTTCCACGGACCCTTCAAACTTTTAACCAAAACTGTTTAGCTCCCTGAATTTTGAATTAAAAGACGAAAAAGATGAGCTCTCATGGAACCCTCAAAGTAATACAGGGCCCGAGATACGGGCCCTTGAATATTGGGGTGTTTTTTCACCCCGCGATCCCCGAATAGGTAAAAAAAATAGCAATGCACTTCTAGGGTTAAAATGTGGGCTAAAAAAGTGATATTTAGTGGCATATGCAGTCAGGCATTTTAGAGAATCGATTTTTCAATAAGATAGGAAGAATGGCAAATGCCGTTAGTAATGTTAATAATTAATGATTGTTGTACCTTAAGTTTCAAAGTTTCCCACTGGGAAACTCCGGAGTTGGACCTTAGCTTTGGGCTGAGGTAAGTTTCTCTCATGTTTACTCATCTTACCGCTGGCACACTAGAACACTGACTTTCGAACCATTTTCGAGTTATTATAGCTCTTAATTTAATCTTGGTCGTCCTGCAGAATCGAATTTGCGTTACATCCTTCTATTCAATTGGAAACATTTTGAAAGTTTCTTGGAATGATCCTATTAGCATATTTCAATGAATTTGATACAGAATCGGAAGTATATCATCCAAAAACATATCTAGCTATTGCTAATTTATTCGGTATCAAGTTGTGATTATTTTTGTTTAATAAATAGCTCGAAACTGTTCCGTGAGTTTTATGGATATCTACAGTAAATGAATAAACGTCCCAAAGGTGCTCTTTTACAGTGAATACTTATGAGATTAAACGATTAAATATTAACTTGCTCAATAAATTCAGAGAGTGAAGACATAATTTGCGTCCATAGTGATACATAGGCCGGTCAGAAGCAATGAGACATAAAAGGGGAAGAACTACGGCCTTCAAACATTCCCTTTTCCTTGGACGCTATAGTAACAGAAGATAAATTAGTGTCAAAAAAGAGTAATAAATTGAATCACTGTTCTGATGGGGAAATAGAATATTGAAGTATTAAGAATTTAAATTAAATTTTTAACATTATAACCAGAAGATAAGTTTACGAGGACGTAGGTGGATTCACCTACCAAGTTTCGGAATTAAAAACTTAATGTTTACATCAAATTCATCCCTTCACGTTCAACCTTAGATTGTAAACAAAAATACCCGATTTCACTGTTTTAGCGTGCAATCTCGGTTTGGTTTTCTGTACTAAATAAAGAGTTATTGAATACTCTTTATGGATAACTTAAAGAATAAGACGAAGCATAAGAATTATTTGAAGCATTCTGATTAAACGGAATGAAAACTTCGAACTTAGTGTTTTCCCGCGGGGTAGTATGTCATACCAATGTAATGTTACTTCTTTCAAATACAGGCTAACTTCGATATAAGCGCGAAATATAGCGATTTTTCTGACCATAGCCTAGACATATCGTATGTTTCAAGCATATAACATTTAGTTCCAATTAATGGGTAGTGTTACTGCTGCTTCAACGAAGAGTTATCGTTGTGAGTGTTTTACAAAAAGTATCGTTTAATGGCATCTGACCTAATATAATATTCCATCATGGAAGTAACCTATCACTTGAAAAATACATCATTATAAATCTTTAAATGATGAAGGATATATTTTTTGATAGCCCAAACTGCTAAATTTACACTCATATAATGATGATATCATATAATAATGACCGATGTGTACATAGTTTTAAGTTTCTACATTATCGGGAAACGGTTCAAAAAAATCTTAAAAATCGTAGCAATTTCTAATTTTAGAGACGCCTGGTGTCGAACCCAGGACCTATTGGAAGATGTGAATACGCATTATAACTTGGTAGCCCTTGGTCTTATTAAATGCAAAGAAGTCCATATCATACCGGGAAGGACGTAAAATAGGATTCCATTATCCCCATTTGAAATGTTGATATCATATCGAGAAAGGACTTCAAAATAAAAAAATCTGATGCGGCCAACACATGACTTTCTCCATATATAAGATGTAAATATTTATCTACGACAGTATTTTCGAACTCTTAATTCCATCTAAACTTGGAAGATGAGTGATTAATTTATATCATATTATCTTTGACGTCACAAACAATATGAATAACGTTTTTTGGTACATGCTCGAAGAAAAACGATGAAATTGGTCTTTCGCCCACAGCGCCCAGAGCGCCCACAGAGTACATAATCAGAAACTTCCGGTTTATCAGTATTTCATAAATAACTTCTAAACAATCAGTTATAAGAAAATATATTGTAGTAGTAGTATTAAGGGTTATAAGGTACCTCGACAGCAAAGGTCATGTTGCAGAAAATATATTTCTTACGAAAGTTATATTAAATTACATTTTCTAAAACTTTTATGAATAATAGTATATACCTAAATATCAGATTAACAGAGATATTTTGCAAAAACGGAAACGAGCTTCGAAAAGTAAAGCTCAAATTCCGGTTAACCTATTTACTCCATAAACTAATCAACTCTAACGGCACCAACTACAGTACTATATATGAAATTTGGTATTGATAAAACAAATAGTTTTTATGATAGAGCGCCCACAAAGTACATAATCAGCTACTTCCGGTTTATAAGTATTTCACGAATAACCCCTAAACAAGTAGTGATTAAAAAATATGTTAATTACAAAAGTTATAGTATTTCACATTATCTAAAACTTTTATAAATAATAGAATATACCTAAATATCATATTTATGGAGATATTTTGCAAAAACGGAAATTTGCTTCGAAGAATAAAGCTCGACTTCCGGTTGACCGATTTACTCCAAAAACTAATCAACTCTGACAGCACACACCACAGTACTATACATGAATTTTGGTATTGACACAACTAATAGTTTTCACGCAAGAGCGCCCACTATCACACACACACATACACACACACACACACACACACACACACACACACACACACACATACACACATTCATTCCGAAATTGTCAAAACGTGTTCTAGGGACCCTAAGTCGATTTTTTTCATGAAAACAATACTTCCTCTATACTTCGTATATGGAGAAAGGAAAAAAGGATTGAAAATATTCTTAAAATTCTCCGCAATTTATTTAAAATAGGAGAAATTCGCACTTACCTGGCCTCACGCACATTTGGTGACAGTTTTATAAATGTAAATAAAGAAGAGCGAGTTTTCCGGGACCTCTGTGATTTGAATTCCCTATCCTACAGGGATGCAGCTGAAAATAATTCCGAGACACGCCTGGCGTCGAACCCAATGTAAGATGAGAATACGCCCAAGTAGAAACAAAACCGATTTGATTTAAATTTTGATATTGTACCGGGAAGTTAAAAAACTAAGACTCCGTTATCCCCATCTCAAATGCATATGATAATGTAAACGGAATCGAACCAAGGACCAACAGGAAATCTTTAAATAGTGTATCTGAAATACATTCATGATCTCTATTCACATGCCGAGTTTAAAGCTTCTATGTTATTGGGTAAGGATTAAAAAAAAATCTTAGTAATCGTCACAATGTATTTTAAATTATTTTTAAAGGGTATTAGGGGAAGAATAATTTGCGTATTCAGCCACAAAAGATTCACAATTCAATTTACATGGAGTTCCATCATCAATGACGGACATGCCAAACGTGATATTTTACGACGAGCTGAATTGAAGAGTTGGGTTTATAGAAAGACAAACGCAGTGGTGGTACAGAAAGTTGTGGAGGAGATGGCTTTAATTGAAGTAATTAGGCATTGGCAGAGGATATGGGTGTGACAAATAATAAGAGGGGATGCAAAAGGAAGTAAGTGAGGGAGACAGTAGAAAACTAAAGAAGAAGATGTTAGATGAAATCAATGATGGAGCAAAATACAAGGAAAGGAGGGAAAAGCGATTGAATAAAGTTTCCCATCTTAGTTAAATTGTATCTCCAAGGAATTCAGTGTCATTACTAATCACTTTGGCCGTCGATATCAAAAAGATAAAACGTCAGTCAAGATGCAGTTTAATTCTTAAAAATTGATTCCCGGATAATTTAACTAATTTCCCAGTTGAAACTTCAGATTGAAATCTTGTGTTATATAAAGCACTTGGATATGCAATGGAGTGATAAATGGGATCGATATGAGAATTGCAGTCCAACGAATCCTTTCATTCGAGCAAAATTCTAGCGCATCAATCAGCAGAAATGAAAGGTTTCCCAAATGCGGGAAAGTAGCAATGTATATAAAGTGCGGTGTGTGGAGTGTCCAACCGTCAGATACGTAGTGTGACTCCTCAGTGAGTAGACCTACGTAGCTCCGCTTCGAAGCATCAGCTGACCACTCGCATCATCGAATTCAGTGCTTCGAAGCAGGATTCCCTCAGCGCTTCGAAGCAGGATTCCCTCAGCTGACCCCTAGCATCATCGAATTCAGTGCTTCGAAGCAGGATTCCCTCATCTGACCACGTCGATGTGAGTTCACTTACGAGATAATTTAAATTTTTTTATGTTACATCTAAATTTATACCTTAACACCTAACGGCTTGTGGCAAGGGGTGTAAATATCATGCAAATGATTGTTTCTTCTACTCATTTCTATTGCGGATAATTCCTTATTTTACACTCGCCATCTTATCGGCAGAAGGAATGTCGCATAAATATCGCAGTTCATTCACAAATAATTTTTCTGAATTTATTTTACAACCGAAAGTAACCTTTAATCATGTTTCATTGAATTATTCCTAACTATCCTACAGAGCGATTTTGAAGTGACAGCAGAGCATTATTTTTCTTATTGAATTAATTGAGTTAATGTTTCGATTTTCTTTCTTCTAAAGACTACTATCTTATGAAAAACTCTTTGGAAACATATCTATGTATCGCAGCAATCACAAAAAGTATAACAAGAAGTCTTCTCAGACTTTCGGTTGTTCATTTTATATTTCACGAAGATATATAGTGCACGCAAATTCTCAAATCGACTAATGGCAATGCAAAGTAACAGCATTCGTGGATTTTATCTGCATATACAGCAATGTTGGATACGCAGATAAAGTACGTTTAATATATATAAATTATGTTCGATTCCAACATACTATTCACATAAAGAATTTTCAATCCGCTTTTACACGAATGAAAACAGCGGACGTTCGAATGACTTCTTTGGCTCATGCTACGGGTTTCGTGAATAACTAAGGACCAATTATGCTAACCCGAGGGACACCCTAAAACGTTTCAAACACATCGAAATAAATGCCTTAATCTACTACTCTCTATCGAAGACGATGTAGTTAATCTATTTCACCATTTTTTTTGTATAAGCAGTTTTATTCGTTAATTAATGTAAAACGTATCTGGAATTTTGAAATGCAGCTTAGAAATATAATAGATAGTTTTCCATTACCTCATAAATGACCTAAAATTTAAAATAAAACTTAAAGTAAAATTTAAAGTAAAATTTATGGCAAATATCTAATCTCTACAATGTTTGTGTTGTAGATGGCGTTGAGCATGATTGGAGAGCCGAAAGCCGCGGCTTTTTGGGGCAGTCGCTCCAACTTGACTATGGTGGACATGGTTCTCCCAGACATGCTACCGCTCATCGACTCCCACTGGTAACGGATAAGCATTTTCAGGAAAATTCTGTTAAAGTTACGAAAAGTTAAATATTTTCAACGAAAAGAAATTGCCCAGTGGTTGAATTGCCGCATGGTTTGCGCTTCATATGGCGAATTTTGATTTTTACAATTTAAAAATGTGTTTAAATTTAAGGTATGCATTGGATGGTACATTATTTTCACTTTCAACTTCATGTCGATTGCACACGAAAGAATCCATCCGCACACGCTCTACCAGATGTATTTCAGAGTGATATTTTGTATTGGAATTAGTAATATTGGAAACGTAAATCCTTCGTTAAACAGCGTACGAATATCTCCAGATATAAGTACGTCCCTTTTTTGCAAATACTTTTGAGTCTTAAACCCTCTTTTTGCACATTTGTTCGATAACAGACTTTGCTTCCTCCTTCACTTTAGCGGGTGCATGAGAAATGGCAGATTCCGAACATCGGGAGGAACGTTTTCGGTGTCTGAACATACTACTGAAATTCTTTAAATAAACTTTTATTACAAAAATGAATTTATAAGCACTCAATTTGTTTCAATCAACTGATATAATTTTTAAAACGAAAATAGACAATATATTACGGCTATATGGAAAAATTTTGAGTTACTTGATGGCAAAAAGAACTATAATACGTCATAAATCATACGCGCAAAATTTGTTAGCACCGTTGCAATTTCTGCGTCGCCAAGTGGAAATGGGGTAATTCAGCGAAGGATAATCGCCGAAAGATTCGGATTTAATTTGTAGCTGAAGTGAAACTGGAAATGTAGGCATATTTAAAAATTACGAGCGATGCCAATAATGGCTGCTAGAGACCACAAAGGGAGTCCATAGGGTTTGTTGAGGAGGGATTTCTGTCCTTGGAGAGGACGGTCTCCGTCTCTTATGCAACATCTATTAGAAAGCATCTGTAATGCTGCATGAAGAGACCGATGAATGCAAGACTGAGAAAAGGGAGTTTGACAAGGTGACGGTCTATCTCCCATCTTGTTAACAGCCGTTTTAGAAGAAGTTTTTAAAACCCTTGATTGGGAAGAGAATTGTAATTTGTGAGTAATTATGTCGTACGTTAACCTTTATATTCATCTTTTACATTTACGAGACAATCAAAATCCAACTCATCGTATTTTCTACTGATATGCTGTATTTGAGAACGAAAGCAGATCGCAGATGTGCCTCGAAATAGTTTTCAGCGATATTCAATGACATTTCCGCCGATTGAAGCCAAAAGAGCGTCGAATCGCATTCGAATTGAATTTTCGCTGCCGCAGAACTCAAAATCGAGCATTATAAGGATTCGCAACTGGTGCGCGATACGCATTCAGTGAGACGTGAGCGAGCGTGCGCTTGCATGAATCGAGCGGTGAGCCAGTGATGAGACAAAGCGATTTTTCACAGGTATCAGTTTCCGCCAATGGATCCCCTTATCAACCATATTTTGGGCTTCATCATCGGTTGCCTTGGGATCATCTCGTGGAGCGGAAACGGAGTGGTGCTCTACATCTTCTCCACCACCAAATCCCTCCGCACCCCATCCAACCTTCTGGTCGTCAACCTCGCCTTCACCGACTTCTTCATGATGGTCATCATGTGCCCGTTCATGCTGGTCAACTGCTTCAGTGGGACGTGGGTCTTTGGTGAGTATCGCTCATTGATATGCTCCTTAAATGGTTTCTATTCGAATTCACGAGCTGAAGGGATAAGAGGGATATAAGATTACTTTTTGGGAAAAGTTTTACTTTGGCAATAAAATAGTTAAGGAAGTAGAATAGCTTTTTGCCCGATTCCAACAATTCCTTTCAATTATTTAATTACACTTGAAAGCACGTATGATATATAATACAAATCTTATCTAAAAACAAGAAAGAATATCATAGCTTTTCATAAGAACTCCTTGCCGAGAGTGAAGGAGGCTCAGCGTAGACCGTTAGCATAAAATCAATATTACTCTTAAGAAATGGATGGGTAGCCGTGTACATTGTAGTTAAATGTTAAAAGTTGGACTATTTTTACGAATATTAAATGCCAAACGAATACTCTTTGAAGAGCCTCTGGAAAAGAGAGACATTCCTCAGCAGATTTGATCGCAGCCATAGGCGGAATACAAATTTAAGAGGCGTTTTTCTCCTGAACCAAAAGAAAAACATATCATTGATCCAGATATGGAAGCAAGAACAATCTAGAACATTATGCCCAAACTATGTAGCGAAGAAATCGATCATGTAAATGAATTCGTTTTCTGTTAAGATAGAGAAGGGTGATGTAATACGAAAAATATAGAGAAACAAGGAGGAAATGCTTTGAGTGCAGTGCTCAGGAAGTTTGAGGAAGAGATTGCAATGGAAAAGGGACGAAAAAACACTCGCCGAATAACCATATTCATAAGGCTCGCTTTCGTCCAGGATAATATAAAAGTTAATAACCGGTTATTTCTTTAATACGCGTCTTATTATTACACAAACAACCTTTTTGAAATTCTACAACATTAGTTCGAACCACATATATTGAAGACACGAGCAAGCAGATTCAATATTGCATCGCTTTCCCAACACCACAAGATTCCGCTTTAATACAATTGACCAATATCGCATCAACGAACTCAACTATGGATGCAGCTAATTAATAATAACGCAGTACTAACATGGATTTATTGCCATGATTTGCTTCCAAACAACAACTATCGCTGACTGCGGTTAATTAAGATGCTCCAGATTTCTCAATATGCTCAAAATTCCTCGAATCGAGCTTCACCCAGAATAGTTTGATTCCGCTTTTAATACATATCATAATCTTAGTACAGAATTATCGAAGCACCAATAATGAATATGTCAACAATCGAAAATTTATTCAACAGAAGACTTTGGTAAATGACGGTGTCTTTCAGAAACTTCCTCAAAACAATAAACAATATAGTATAAAACATACATTAGGAAGGAGAAGGTTGTACTTGTAAGAGATGTGGAAGTAAGAAGTGTGCTAATGGTGACTCAACCGAAGTCGATGCAAAGTATTCACTGTAATACGAGGAACCGAAATAAAACAGATTTGTTTCAGGGCCGCTGATGTGCGAACTGTACGCTTTCTTTGGGTCCCTGTTTGGAGGGACTTCCATCTGGACCATGGTGCTAATCTCAGTCGACCGCTACAGGGTCATCGTCAAAGTACGTCTACAGCATTTATTGAGCATACATAAGATTGATGTATGTGTCCTATAACATTCTGAACGAACGGCTTTGTTTCCGCAAATAGGGTCTATCGGCTAAACCACTGACCATCAACAAGGCCCTCGGATGCATCATCCTTGTCTGGTTGCACGCTCTGATTTGGACCCTCCTACCGATGTTTGGATGGAACAGGTACTGATCTTCATTTGTTCTAAATAGCTCCAGAGCTGGTTTCATACCGAAGGAGCGAACGGTCGCATTGTTATTTAGCAAGTTTCTAATTCTGAAAGTGTTTCTCGATTGGTGCTCCGCTGCGTCTCGAACGACAGCGAGTGACTTCCGGAAATTTCTGCTTTTTTTTACACGGGCACGACATCGTATTCCTCATAGAGGGACTTATTCGCGAACATGTGCTTTCAGTAACAGCGCTTCCGAGCTAACACAACCGAAAAATTACTGTTAAAAATAATTTTGACCCAATTACCCATAATTTAAATCCAAATTAATTTATCTAAAAAAGTCGCCAGTCAGTTAAATGGAGCAAATAAGGCAACTCGCATAATGAATTACTTCAGCCTTCGCTTCTTGCGACCTTCTAACGTTATTCATGGTGAATAATGGGACTCCATTTAGGATAACATATGCACCTGCCATAAATTACTTTCACCGAAGTATAGAATACGATATGTGCGTTTATTTTCTAAATCGTGTACGCATGTATTCACTCTTGAGATATATTTCAATCGGCGACGCTGAAAATTCAAACTTCTTCCGAGTTTTCAGCTCGAAATGGTAGTCTCATGGAAACACTTTGCCTAGAGAGTATTTTTTAATCGCTTGAGTGAACACCTACATGTATTAATAATACAGTATTAGTATGCATTTGATACAGCTTCCTTTTGACTGACAGGTACGTCCCAGAGGGCAACTTGTCGTCGTGCGGAACCGATTTCATGAACAAGGCCTGGTTCCACAAGAGCTACATCCTGTGCTACTCGGTGTTCGTTTACTTCATCCCTCTCTTCTCCATCGTCTTCTCCTATTGGTTCATCATCAAGGCCGTGGCAGCCCACGAGAGGACCATGAGGGAGCAAGCCAAGAAGATGAACGTCGCTTCCCTGCGATCTGCCGATTCCCAAAACACCAGCGCCGAGTGTAAACTGGCTAAGGTACGGGCGGGCTGTTTTAAGCTTCGTAAACTGAGCTAAATGTAGTACTGTTGCATACATCCACCAATGGAAGATCCGGACAAATTCAGCCGACAGACAATTAGATGTTACAATAACGAGGGTCAATTTACTGGGAGCACAAAGGTTAGGGCTGTTTATTTACCACCCAAAGAGTATAAAAAATTACGGCATCGTTTACCGAGATAAGCAATATTATGCAAATCGGTAGACTAAGGTACTAATCAATCCCAGTGAATCTATTAACCTCCGAATTTTGTTCTTTCTTCTTTGCTTTGCAATGGACACAATCAGGAATTACCAGATCCAGAAGCTAAAGCAAACCTTCTTATTTCACGCTTTCGATTGCGGTTAACGGAATGAACTCTCTTATCTGAACAGAGTTCTTGAATCGGATGATTTAATTGAGTTGATGTTGCTCAATTCTTTTAAATTCGTAAACGATACTTGTTGACAAATAAAGGCAACAACTTCCTTTAGAATAGCATCATGTGGTGCGTCCATATAGGTTTTCTCTTTCTTTCGAACCATCGATAGTTCTATTTCCGTATGTCCATTATCTGATTCCGATCAATTTCTACCCGCATCGGATACTTCTCCTCGTTAATCACAATTATACTCTGAAAGAACACGACCACTACGGATTCAGAGCCAGTGAAAGTGCTTCCCAGTATCTCATTGGCTTTAATTTCATTCACCCTCATATCTTTTGAGATTTTTATTATTCCAAAGCCGACATGTTATTTTCATAATGGAGGCCGATATACATGTATTAAAAAATATTTACTTGTCGAAAATTTAAGCCGATTTTTACACACGTTTTTCAGGTTGCCTTGACAACCATCAGCTTATGGTTCATGGCTTGGACTCCTTACCTGATCATCAACTTCGCGGGGATCTTTGGTTTCCTTGAAATGAGCCCAATGTATACCATCTGGGGTTCTCTGTTCGCCAAGGCTAGTGCCGTCTACAATCCGATTGTCTACGGTCTCAGGTAAGACCTGAGAACGGGACATCGCACTCAAGAGTCGCTAAAAGGAAACATTTTATGGCATGCTTGCTTTGAGAAATCAGATATTTATAGAAACGTTTTTGCTGAAAAGAACGCAATTGTGGTTCGGATAATGCTGCACCGTCCAGTCAGATTTCGAGTACGAAAATAAGATATCTCAACGCATTCGAAGATGTGTGATATAGAATGGAAAAATGAAGAGATTTCGAGTTGTATCCAACCGCGGTGTAACATCCACTCGTTGCATGCCTAATATCAGCGATGGTAAACATTAAGCAAAATACGCACGAAAAATTCCTTTTTCCAAAACATTTTTGACGAATCAATTGTAAATTATTTGGCCGGACTTTGCGGAAAGAAATACTGAAGAGTGAATAAAAAAGTAGTTGTATCCACTCATTTTTTTAATTTAATCCTGATGACGTGTGGCCGAAACCGGTCGACTGAATAAAAAATATACTTGTGTGGATATAAGATTTTCTTCACTCAATTTTCAACCTTATCAAAAAACTACATATATTTTGATGCACAGATGAGAAAAGATGACCTGAATGAATGAGTTAATCAAAGGTTTGAGAGTTGAATGTAAAATGGAATGTTGGGTTGATGGGAAAACAAAATCGAAAGGGATGGAGACGAATTGGAAGGATTTTAATATTATTAAGTGAACAGAGGAAGTGGATCACATATCGAGTGATTAGCAAAGATATCAATTGAAAGTAAGATGAAAGGAAAACATAAAACACAAATATGTCAGGTGAAAAAGATTATATTTAGAAATAAAGGAAGGAGTGCTCAAGAGGTAATTTTATGGCACATGATTGTAAAAGACATGATTGATCGTTTCAGCCACCCAAAATACAGGGCGGCCCTGAACGAGAGGCTTCCTTTCTTGGTTTGTGGATCCACGGAGCAACCATCCAGCGATTCGCAGTCATCAGGAACGACGACCGAAGCCAAGGAATGAGACCATGCAAACCTCAAATCAAAATTAGACCCATTTTATGATTTGCAATGAGGTAAAGAGGTTGTTTTTACCAATTACTGCCCAGGTATTTGATGTAGTTGCGTTTAAGATTTTATTCTTGTGTTTGGTGTGCCTTGGCTGTAAACTGATTCCTGTCCCCTCGGTTTTACAATAAATTATACGAATCAAATTCACTGACTTACTTTTACTTCTTTAACATCTTAATTTACGCCCAATATCCTGATACTAAGGCATCAAATCTGAATTCTTCTTTGTTACCGATTTTTCGATCGTTAAAGCACAGTCATCCAGTCGTGTTTATCGGTATTTATTTCAATTTATATCAGAGGATTGAATGCACAGAGCGTGAGCACTCTATATTTTAAACATTCCCCTTACTCTAATACCAATTCCTAATCCCTAAAACAGAAATCCATACATTAAATTATACTATCCTCAACGGTCACCCTATTTTCCATCATTTTAGGATTGTGATATTTCTGTACATTCGTTGTACACAACGAGAGCGTGAATCAAAATTCATTCCAGATCGATGAAAGGAAATGCACATCAATGAAGACGATGATCAGCAGAAGAGCAAAAATCTTTCCTTATTGCAAAAACATACGTACATTTGGTGACACTACTATGATTAGTAATACAGAAGAGTCTTCTGGGAGTTCCTTGACTTTGATTGCTCTCTCCTGTAGAATAGATAATTACATTTTATTTTCACTTAATGAATTTGAGTAAATACGAGGAAGAGTAGCTTGCATACTGCAAGCATATGTTTAAATACTGTACTTAACAGGGTTCTATTTGGTTTGAAGATTTAGGATATAGGAACCCAAATTTCTCTATGTATAGATCGATTCTGTATCCAATGACTGGTGACGAACAAAGGATTTTTTTAAAGATGAAATTGCATTAAACCATATTCTTTGGGATAGTCCGACCGTTTCTAAAATTCCAACTCGATTATCGGCAGGACTTGAACTTTAATTGAATTGTAGAACGCAAATCGAGCCCTGGAGTCGAACCAATGATCAAAAGGTAAAAGATTAACTTTGTTTATAAAACATTCATTTCTTTAGTTCACATGCATGGTCATAGAATCTAAATATACCACACAAAATTTGAAATTCCCGCCATAAAATTCAAATATTAGATACAACTGGAGTCAAACACAGAAAATTTTAAAAGTTGTGAATAAAAACATAACGCCCTGGTAGAAATAGAACTACCCTCACCATATAACCAACCCTCCACCCTACCCTCTCCCGTCCCACTACTTACCCCGCCCTATAACCAACCCTCTCCCGTCCCACCCACTTACCCACCCTATCACCAACTCTCTCCCGCCCCACCCTCTACCGTCCCAACCTCTACCCAACCCTCTCCCGTCCCACCCACTAACCCACCCTATCACCAACCCTCTCCCGTCCCACCCTGTACCCTGCCCTCTCCCGCTCCAACCTCTACCCCGCCCTCTCCCACCCCAGCCCCTACCGTCCCACCCCCTACCCCACCCTCTCCCGTACCACCTTCTACCCTGCCCTCTCCCGTCCCACCCACTAACCCACCCTATCACCAACCCTCTCCCATACCACCCTCTACCCCGCCTAATACCGTCCCACCCTCTACCCCACTATCTCCCGTCCCACCCACTAACCCACCCTATCACCAACCCTCTCCCGTACCACCCTCTACCCCGCCTAATACCGTCCTACCCTCTACACCACTATCTCCCGTCCCACCCACTTACCCACCCTCTACCCCGCCCACTCCCACCCCACCCCCTACCGTCCCACCCACTACCCCACCCTCTCCCGTACCAACCTCTACCCAACCCTCTCCCGTCCCACCCACTAACCCACCCTATCACCAACCCTCTCCCGTCCCACCCTGTACCCTGCCCTCTCCCGCTCCACCCTCTACCCCGCCCTCTCCCATCCCACCCCCTACCGTCCCACCCACTACCCCACCCTCTCCCGTACCACCCTGTAACCTGCCCTCTCCCGCTCCACCCTCTACCCCGCCCTCTCCCATCCCACCCCCTACCGTCCCACCCACTACCCCACCCTCTCCCGTACCACCTTCTACCCTGCCCTCTCCCGTCCCACCCATTAACCCACTCTATCACCAACCCACTCCCGTCTCACCCTCTACCCTACCCTCTCCCGTACCACCCTCTACCCCGCCTAATACCGTCCAACCCTCTACCCCACTATCTCCCGTCCCAACCACTAACCCACCCTATAACCAACCCTCTCCCGTCGCACATACTAACCCACCCTATCAACAACCCTCTCCCGTACCACCCTGTACCCTGCCCTCTCCCGTCCCAACCACTAACCCACCCTATAACCAACCCTCTCCCGTCCCACCCACATACCCACCCTATCAGCAACCCTCTCCCGCCCCACCATCCCTCTACCCAAATCACTAATACACTTTCCACCCTATGCTCCACCTTAACACCACCCAATCTTAACCCTCTGTTCTACCAAATACCTTCCCTTCCTCTATAACGTCCAACACTCAATACATTTTACCCGTCTCCCAATCAATCGCTTCCTTCCCTTCCTCTCCCATCTACTACCTTCACACTTTCTTCCCAATTAGACATAAGGTAAAATACGAGCATTCCAATGAAAAGGTACAGAGTAAATAAATTATACATCGCCCTGCCTTACATATCATAATATATATCATATATACATTCAGCAATAGTTTGTTTGGATAAGGGAGCAGAGGTTTTTACATACAATTTATATACATTAAAATTCATAGTAAATTGTACAAGTTCCGGCCTTACAAATTTTTATACTATACAAAGTTCAAAATATATTTTGTCTCGGAAGAATAATATTGTATTCCACTTTTTATTCGTCTTCCGGGATATACGCGCAATCCAATGAAAAGATAGACGATAAATAAATTAAATATAGCAGTGCCTTACACATCACAATAATTTTATACATTCTGCAATACTTAGTTGGTCTACGGGAGCAAAGTTTTTATTAATATTCATAAAATATGCATTACAAGTATTGGTAAACTATACAAATTCCGGCCTCACAAATGTTTATACTATACAGGATTGAATATATATATTTGGCTCGGAAGAAAATGAATGTATTTCACTTCTTATTCATCTTCCGGGATATAGTGATGCTTTAGGGGATCGCCCTAGGGTTCTCCATCCGCATCGCAACCTGAGGTCACCGTCTGGTGTTGCAGTACCCTGGTGCTGTCTTCAATATGGAAGTCCTACATCATCCAACTTTGGAGCGCCCGAATTTTTCTGGCAGGATTGCGGTGACGCTAGAGGAGATAGGATACGGATTGAGAAAATGAATCTCTAAACGTTAGATCCGGCATACTTACTATGTATGAACAGGGAAGTAACTATATGCATACGTCCAAGGAATGCAATAATATTAATACTTAGACTATACCATTATATAAACAAAATGTTGATTGCAAGAACGATATAACTTTATATTAAACAAGCATGTCATATGGAATATCCAATTTCTCCTCAATTCCAGGAGATAAGAACGTGCAGATGCAACTTGCAAGCAGGATTATCTAAGAATCTCAGTAAATCAAACTTATTTCACAAGTTGTATTTTTGCATAGCAACATCAAAAACACGACCGGTTCCGACGAATGAATGTCATCATCTGATAGTGTTTTTGTTACTTCTAAAAAAATATTTTATCGCTATTAACCAACAAACATTGGATGCCTATATCTTTCTTTCGACTTAACGATTCCGAGATCACAGTTGAATCAGTTTTTTTGTTCATCCTATTTTAGCTTTTTGCTTTATCTAAGAATCTCAGGATGTTTTACTTATTCTACATGTTGTATGTTTGCCTAGCAACATCAAAAACACGACCGGTTTCGTCGAATGATACATCATCTACTGTATTGTGCGCAATCATTGAGTCCTTATATTAAAGACCTAAATCCAGTGGCTATACGAAAGCGATTCGAAGTTTCGCAACGGGAGATCGAAATATTCCTGCCGTTAAAAAGTGAAATCCGTAAAGTATTTATAATTCTATCATTAATCATATTCTAATTTTTCCTTTGCAAAATTACGACTATAATATAATAACTTAATCAAACCATACTAAGATCTTATTGCATGTTATCGCCAATATAAGGCCATGAAGAAGCAGGAAAATTAACTTAAAGCTCTTTGTTTGATAAGGAAAGTGAAAGGCCTCCTTGAACTGTTTAACTTGTGCCAAATATTCAAGGTCGTTGGAACTCTTTTACTGCTCTTACGGAAATATTTGGGAAACTACTTTCCCTGTTTTGAGAATAACATTACAGAGAAAGGAACTCAAATTAAAGTAAATATGCTTTATAACCTAAAGGAAAGCAAATTAGCGGTTGGCATTGTAAATATCTGTGGAACACAAATCAAGCAAAAATGCTAAAAGAGGACGACCGAAAAAACATTGAGTCAACTATGACCTCGGAATCGTTAAGTCAAAACAAATGTATAGACATCCATTGCAAGTAGGACAAAAGCGTGCAGTATGTGAGATACGTCATGCTATATTTAAAGGGAAACTCAATCGAAAAATAAATATCGATTTTTTTAGGAAAGCGGTTTGTACAGAATCTGTTTAGTTTGATTTGAATCGATTATAAGTCAACAATTGTTGCTAACGTTACTTTCATGTAAACGTGGTGGTAAAGTCACATTCAAATCGGCATTCACATAGAAACTCCATATTCCCACAATAATAGGGAAATATGTGAATGCAATAATTTAAAGAGTTCATGAATTCAGAACGAATATCTGAATATGATTATTAAATTTGAATGGATGAGAAAATGCTAGGAAGATAATTGGCATTTTAATATTAACAGAGAATTAAAAACAGCCATTGGCCATGTTTTCTTCTTGTTTGGAATTTAAGAAGCATAAACTATAAAGTATCATTACTTTAGTAAGCAAAAACTTTCAATTCAAATAATTTAATCACAGACAGCAAGGGAATGCCAATGCTCTTAATATTGCAATTTTATGTTAAATGAACTGCTTGTATAAACTTAAATAATACAAGGAAAAACGGACTTGAAAAAAGTCTGACAGGGCCGGGAATCGAACCCGGGATCTACCTCTAACCAGGAGGCTGCCTTAACCATCTAGGCTACCCGACCAGAACATTTAACAAGCCGTTTTCCTGGGTGCACGCCCTTATGTGCAAAGTCACTTTAACCCTTTCCTTATTTGAATAATACAAGCTAAACCCACATTTTCAGTTGATCAATCGACCATGTTTGTCATTATTTTGTATTAAAATGAAATACATTTATAACATCCTCATGTATTAGAATGTAGGTACCCGAAAATAACCTCGCTCCTTTACTTTTATTTCTTTTACACCACTGATTATTTTCAACAAATCTTAAATTCAATTTGTCCCGCCCAGTTCCCCTAGAATATCTCAAATGTCTTCCTTAGTTTGGAATATAAGATTTGGAATACTTCGAAGTACCATATGATGATGAAATTAGGAAAAATAGTCTGCAAAATATGAAAGTATAGTCTGTTTACTTAACTTGGAGATCCAGCCTAACCTTGTCCCCCGAGCCTCTTCCGATGATGGTGGTCACTCGCATTTGTGAAGAGTGAGTCATATGACAAAGCCTTATCGAGGGTTGAGCAAGTTCACTTTCTTAAAACTGAAAAGAATAATAACGCCACAATAATTAATCATTTATTAATGAACTTGGTAGTACCGAGAAAAGAATAATTTAAAAATGCAAAATTCCTGGTGACAAAGAAAAATATCGCAGGTACCGTTAATGCACATCCATGAAGCTATAAAACAATAACCCACTTCGATGTTAAAACACAAACAGTACTTATCAACAATTCTAAACACAGTATTAGTGCTTGAAAATCTTAATCGAGGGCACGAGGAATAGAATTATGGATGGTTCCGACATAAGAGGAAAATAAACTTAATTTGGATCGTCTGGAGACGATAACACGATACTACGCAACGATGGCTGTCTAAACATCTGAATTATTTATAGAAAATAATATTAGAAATACCGGAAAAGGCTCAGCTTTACGTGCTTAGACCTTAGGAGACTAAGTTATGTTACCGGTGACATTTAGCCACATATTTCAATGAATTTGAAACTAGATATTAAAAAATAGCTACCTCACAATTTTCCTAATAAAATTAACAAGATAATGAGTAGTAATTGAATTTTGGAAATAAATTTCATCTTACGCAGCCGGGACTCGAAACCCGAAATCTCGGATTCAACGGGTGCTCATGCCGATCATATAGACCACCTACCAATAAAGAACAGCAGACTGTGTGCCCTCTTAATTTTTGGGCGTTATTGAATTTACAGCCCCTCAGCTTCAAATTCAACTTTTTCAATATATGTATCTTACTTATTGAGAAAGTACTTTTGTATATTAGCTCCCACCGGGAATTGAACCCTGGACCACTATCACCAAAGGCAAACGTGCTGTCCGCATGACTATCCAGGAGCCCCTACCAACTAGGAGAAAATTGGTTCGAGCCCCGTCTACTTCAGTCATTTTTTCCTCCGTTTATTTATAATACATTCAGAATATAGGACCCGCTTTCTACTTGATCATTTGGAAAGCCTCAGTTGAATTGTTTTGGATTCCTGTATTATTACATTGACTCAAGACATAGACACAGGGTGGCTGAGAATGTTGCCATCAGCGTAAGCTATGAACACATTTGCTGCAATCTGATTGGTCGAACAATCTTAAAGTTACAATTTTAAAGTTATTAATTTATTTGAATCATTCATTCTCATGAAATATTTATTTATTTCTACTTCGCGTTAATATGACCTTATAATAGAAGGGATCGCTCGAAATGTGGTAGTTATTATGAATGTGGAAAGTTTAACGATTATTTAACGATTGCAAATTATTTGATCGTATTTATCGCAAATAAATATTCCTACTCTGTCATAACGAAAAAATGGGGTTTCCGTACTGGATAAGGTCCGACTGATATAAATTTAAAGTAAATCAATTGTAAAGGTCATCCACTTACATTTGATACCTTAAAATTAATAATATACAATCGAAAAATTATATATTTATTCAAATAATATCCGCACTATATATCCTCCTTAAATAAGACGTATAATAATATAGATTTGTTAAGTAATCAAATTTATATAAATCATAATATTAAGGAGAGTGATATGCTATTTATATATTTATAGTATTGATTCGCGACATGATAATGTGACACATTATTCTTAATGCATATGCAGAACTATTCTCAATGCAGCTACACGATTTTAAATGTAGAAGTAAGATTAATTATAAATATCGTGCGTTGTAAATTGCATGATAAAATGAAATAATTGAAACGCGATTATTTATCAGTATTTCTGCAAATCTTCATCACCTTTTTACATGGTATAAGTAATAAATAGAAGCTGAAGAATATTTATGGACAAACACTAATTATATCTTGTACTATGGAGACATCGCTCTACTATTACGACTATGTAATTGAGGAAATTATTTTGCCAAAGTGATTCAAACTCATTCATTGAGAGCAAAAGATGAATTGCATCAAGTGTTTATTCTGTGAATAAACTCGTACACTTCCATTTCCTAAAATGTATATTTTCCGTTTGCAAAAGAGCACGGAAAGAATCCCTTATTTTCATCGTGCATACATATGAGTTGCTAGTGGCATTAAGTTAAGATTTAGGCCAAATTTCGCAGTGTGATATATTTACCGATATCAAATTCAAGTATGATGTTACCGTCTACTTGATACGATGAAATGTACATTGAATTCCTTGGCTCGTCCGAGGTAGGTAAAACACCAAATGGAACAATGAAAAACGAAGAGAAAAATTCAAGGCCATTGAAACAAAACATCGAGATAAATCTTTAGGAAATACTGCTCGATAATTTTGAAAAGAAGGCAAGGAGAGGGAAAGCAAAATCAAGCGTGTATGTATGCAAGTAACTCTCAATTCTCTTCACAGCACTCTCTACGCTTCATTTACTACCGAATATTTACCAAAACACATTAAATGCAATCGATTGCCCACAGTTCTTCTCAATGGTTCAAGACGAGACGATTTCAAGCAAGCATACTTTCACTTTAGCGACGAATTGAATATATTTAGAAGCGTCATTATATGACGAAAAATACATTATGAAATATAATGAAAAGTAAGAGTATTAAGTGCGCTTACCCAAATATATCTAATGTCGTTCCTACCGATTCTTCCGGAAGGTCATCCAGTGGCCTTTCCCTTTCGAAACGAAGTTTTGCAGAGACCCATCGATGTGAGAGTTAAAAGTCCAGTTTTTTAAACCTGGAAAAATAGAAATACTTAATTAGTGAAATATCTATTACTTTCATTCATACTGTACTCTACGACCGCGAACAGGTATACCTGTTTCATAGCCGATAATTTTCAAAATGGTTTGTCCGTTATATAAAACCACTATTACCGCGCCCTCTATGTTGTTAAATATTAGGTAAAGGGCAGGTGGAATGATAACAAACGAATAACTAAAATAATAAATTTCCAGGGACAGAGGTAAATATTGAAAAAATCATAAAAATTATATCCTTAAATTGGATGGCTGCGATCCATTTTGGAATTGAAACACGAAACGAATACATCAATGCATTTTAAAGATGGTAAACTTAAATCACAGGCTCGAGGAATAGAAAAATGCATGCTTCTTGCCTAAGAGTAAAAACTAAACGAAATGTAGATCTCATAGAGGAAGGACACCGCTTAATCTCAACGATGGGATTACAAGAATTTGAAATAGAAGAAAGCCAAAGAATTAAACCATAATTAAATATATTTCAGCATGAATATAACATGGAGTGCAACCACAAATTTTCAAATACCGATTTCCGATAACTTTTCAGGACGGATCGTGCAAACAGCGAGTGTGTAAGAAATCCCCGGGTCCGCATGCCTCAGACGTTTTCTCTTGCGCTATTACTCTTAAGTGAAGTCATTAACCCGTTTTTTTCCACTCACCTCTTAAGTTTCAACTGAATTTAGTTGATACGCTACGTCATCCACTCAAGAACTAAAGACAGAACGTCGTTATCAAATGAAATTCAAATATGATTACAAAATCGAAGTTGAATCGTAAAATACGTGGAGGCTAAATTTTACGCGAATGAATTACGTATTTACGTTAGTAAAACCCTTGTTTTTGCTATGCCCGAACTTAATATATATTTCAAATACGAGAACTGCAAACGAAATTCCGCAACGACTACTCTTCAAATATGGGAACTTATAATTCACGAAAGCAATTATTACTTGAAAGCAAGAACGCGAGCGAAATTTGATTAAGGTTTCGTTGAACTACTTACCATAAAAAGGAAAGCCTTGGTGACAATCGCAAACATCTTCAGGTCTTCGAACTCCATTTTTTCATTTTTAAAGATAATTCATTTACGGAATAGTTATTACTGGTAATAGAAAACAAAAGCTTATAAAAGGACACTCACCTTTACCAGTTTCCAAATCCAGTCATGAGGTCACCAAATTTAAATAGTAACGGAAATTTGAAAACAATTGACATGACTTCCGCACTAGATGAGATCTGAGCAGCAAATGAGGAAATTTCCATCAGGATAACCGTTGAACAATAAAGCTGAAATTTGATTGGTCGAACTTGGATGCTCCGTCGTTGTCCGCATCTTAAATAAAATAGTTTCATTAATGATAATTATAATTAAATTGACATTCAGTTTTATGAAGTACCTTCTTGATTTAAATTTAAGATTGTTTGGAGTATTAATTTCCGTTAGTAAAATTATTTATTTATAGTTCGAGTTAACTTTGTCGTTTCCTCCAATGGGACTGCTCTAATCATCGTAATTGTTAACTGCATAATTATTAGTTTTGTTATTTTGTAATTTTAATATAGCTTCACCACGATTAATAAAGCCGTCGTTTAATGTCATGAAAAATCATAATATAATTAATTCCTACTCGTCGAACATAACGGCATCGCATCAATTCACCTTATCGATATAATGCAGATAGTATTTTAAGATTTCTATTCGAAGACATTTAAATCGATCGAAAAAAGTATTTAATCGGAAATTCTGATCATCGAAAAAACACGATCGCATTGCATGATTCGGGAGGAAACAATTGCTTCCCACTTTGAGAATATCTACACTACCTTATCCTCCCCCCTCATCAAGACAAGTTTTCAGAAATACACTAAAACCACACAGTTTTGAAATTCTGAAATGATACTTCTAATGCTTGTAAATCACATATGATATTTTCTTATGATAAATACTGTGCTTATATATTAAAGTATCTTAGAAAGGTAAGGTCCAAGGACCGATAGGAGGAACAAGAGTGGTAAAATATAAATAGGAGAGAGATTTCAAAGGAACGTAATGGTGGATACTACAGAAGTATATCTAGGAAGAATACATTTTTCATATCCTTGAACTTACACGTTTTATATAGTTCCTCATGTCGTAATCAGACCTTTACTCTGTCTTTGAAGAAGAGCAGAATTCTATAGGAATTTTTACCACATTCCATTTATACCAATACGTCGAAGGATTTTTCCTTTAGGAAGCCTATCCGTATTGATGCGTCATAAATGCTTAGTGAACAGCCACTACAATTTGTAGCAATCACTTTTTAACTATACTCTTTTTACGGTAATTAAAGGAAACCATGTTATAACGATCTGATTACAGATGTCGACATGCATAAAATCCTCGGAGTAAGGCGTGATATTGTGGAAATGCATCACAAGGTCAAAAGAGGGACAGGGTATTGCTTTTTCTTGGTTGTATTAGCCACTAACATAGCATCATAATTATTACAAATAACAAATCATCATGGCGACGGCTATTATTCGCTTCATTCGGTAGCTGATAGTAAAACTAGGAAATCACTAACCTTACTCTCTTTACTCGTTGCCGGCAATACCTTTTACATTGTGTATTCCATGAGTTCACTCCTACTATGAACGGGTTGCACACGAATTGTGGGAATTAATCCAAAGTGTAACTATGTCTTGATCTATTTGTACTAATTCATGTCACATCGACAGTTATTATAACAAGAATATCAATCAAGAAAGATCGCCATTCCACTCACCGATTTCTTGTAACCACGAGATGAATACGTGGCGTTAAACCGCGCTTTTCGGCTTTTTCGTTCGTCACGAAAAGTCTGAAGCACGCAATTTGCGTGAAGTATGAGTAATGTAAGGTAAGGCTGACAGACCGCAGTTGCGAAACACAATGAACATCACCATACATTACTCATACTCTACGCAAATTGCGTGCTTCAGACTTTTCGTGACGAACGAAAAAGCACAAAAGCGCGGTTTAACGCCACGTAATCATCTCATGGTTACAAGAAATTGGTGAGTGGAATGGCGATCATTCTTGAGTGATATTCTTGTTATAATAACTGTCGATGTGACATGAATTAGTACAAATAGATCAAGACAGTGTTACACTTTGGATTAATCCCCACAATTCGTGTGCAACCCGTTCATAGTAGGAGTGAACTCATGGAATACACAATGTAAAAGGTATTGCCGGCAACGAGTAAAGAGAGAAAGGTTAGTGCTTTCCACTGTTTTATTATCCGCTACGTAACTAAGCGAATAATCACCGTCGCCATGATGATTTGTTATGTGTAATAATTATGATGCTATGTTAGTGGCTAATACAACCAAGAAAAAGCAATACCCTGTCCCTCTTTTGACCTTGTGATGCATTTCCACAATATCACGCCTTACTCCGAGGATTTTATGCATGTCGACATCTGTAATCAGATCGTTATAACATGGTTTCCTTTAATTACCGTGAAAAGAGTATAGTTAAAAATTGATTGCTACAAATTGTAGTGGCTGTTCACTAAGCATTTTTGAGGCATCAATACGGATAGACTCCCTTAAGGAAAAATCCTTCGACGTATTGGTATAAATGGAATGTGGTAAAAATTCCTATAGAATTCTACTCTTCTTCAAAGACAGAGTAAAGGTCTGAGTACGACTTGAGGGACTATATAAAACGTGTAAATTCAAGGATATGAAAAATGTATTCTTCCTACGTGCTGTTGTCTTACCCTAGATCTATTTCTGTAGGATCCACCATTAAGATCCATTGCAATCTCTCTCCTATTAATATTTTACCACTCTTGTCCCTCCTATAAGTCCATGGACCTAATCTTTCTAAGATACTTTAAAATATAAGCTCACTATTTATCACAAGAAAATATCATATGTGAGTTACAAGCTTTAGAGGTATCATTTCAGAATTTCAAAACTGTGTGATTTTAATGTATTTCTGAAAATTTGTCTTGTCTTGAAAATTGTTGATGGGGGGGGGAGGATAAAGAAGTGTAGATATTCTCAAGCTGGGAAGCAATTTTTACTCTCCCGAATAATGTTATCCAATCGTACTTTTTTCGATGAGCAGAATTTCTGATTAAATACTTTTTTCGATCGATTTAAATGTCTTCGAATAGAAATCTTAAAATACTATCTGCATTATATCGATAAGGTGAATTGATGCGATGCCGTTATGTTCGACGAGTAGGAATTAATTATATTATGATTTTTCATGACATTAAACGACGGCTTTATTAATCGTGGTAAAGTTATATTAAAATTACAAAATAACAAAACTAATAATTATGCAGTTAACAATTACGATGATTAGAGCAGTCCCATTGGAGGAAACGACAAAGTTAACTCGAACTATAAATAAATAATTTTACTAACGGAAATTAATACTCCAAACAATCTTAAATTTAAATCAAGAAGGTACTTCATAAAACTGAATGTCAATTTAATTATAATTATCATTAATGAAACTATTTTATTTAAGATGCGGACAACGACGGCGCATCCAAGTTCGACCAATCAAATTTCAGCTATATTGTTCAACGGTTATCCTGATGGAAATTTCCTCATTTGCTGCTCAGATCTCATCTAGTGCGGAAGTCATGTCAATTGTTTTCAAATTTCCGTTACTATTTAAATTTGGTGACCTCATGACTGTGGATTTGGAAACTGGTAAAGGTGAGTGTCCTTTTATAAGCTTTTGTTTTCTATTACCAGTAATAACTATTCCGTAAATGAATTATCTTTAAAAATGAAAAAATGGAGTTCGAAGACCTGAAGATGTTTGCGATTGTTACCAAGGCTTTCCTTTTTATGGTAAGTAGTTCAACGAAACCTTAATCAAATTTCGCTCGCGTTCTTGCTTTCAAGTAATAATTGCTTTCGTGAATTATAAGTTCCCATATTTGAAGAGTAGTCGTTGCGGAATTTCGTTTGCAGTTCTCGTATTTGAAATATATATTAAGTTCGGGCATAGCAAAAACAAGGGTTTTACTAACGTAAATACGTAATTCATTCGCGTAAAATTTAGCCTCCACGTATTTTACGATTCAACTTCGATTTTGTAATCATATTTGAATTTCATTTGATAACGACATTCTGTCTTTAGTTCTTGAGTGGATGACGTAGCGTATCAACTAAATTCAGTTGAAACTTAAGAGGTGAGTGGAAAAAAACGGGTTAATGACTTCACTTAAGAGTAATAGCGCAAGAGAAAACGTCTGAGGCATGCGGACCCGGGGATTTCTTACACACTCGCTGTTTGCACGATCCGTCCTGAAAAGTTATCGGAAATCGGTATTTGAAAATTTGTGGTTGCACTCCATGTTATATTCATGCTGAAATATATTTAATTATGGTTTAATTCTTTGGCTTTCTTCTATTTCAAATTCTTGTAATCCCATCGTTGAGATTAAGCGGTGTCCTTCCTCTATGAGATCTACATTTCGTTTAGTTTTTACTCTTAGGCAAGAAGCATGCATTTTTCTATTCCTCGAGCCTGTGATTTAAGTTTACCATCTTTAAAATGCATTGATGTATTCGTTTCGTGTTTCAATTCCAAAATGGATCGCAGCCATCCAATTTAAGGATATAATTTTTATGATTTTTTCAATATTTACCTCTGTCCCTGGAAATTTATTATTTTAGTTATTCGTTTGTTATCATTCCACCTGCCCTTTACCTAATATTTAACAACATAGAGGGCGCGGTAATAGTGGTTTTATATAACGGACAAACCATTTTGAAAATTATCGGCTATGAAACAGGTATACCTGTTCGCGGTCGTAGAGTACAGTATGAATGAAAGTAATAGATATTTCACTAATTAAGTATTTCTATTTTTCCAGGTTTAAAAAACTGGACTTTTAACTCTCACATCGATGGGTCTCTGCAAAACTTCGTTTCGAAAGGGAAAGGCCACTGGATGACCTTCCGGAAGAATCGGTAGGAACGACATTAGATATATTTGGGTAAGCGCACTTAATACTCTTACTTTTCATTATATTTCATAATGTATTTTTCGTCATATAATGACGCTTCTAAATATATTCAATTCGTCGCTAAAGTGAAAGTATGCTTGCTTGAAATCGTCTCGTCTTGAACCATTGAGAAGAACTGTGGGCAATCGATTGCATTTAATGTGTTTTGGTAAATATTCGGTAGTAAATGAAGCGTAGAGAGTGCTGTGAAGAGAATTGAGAGTTACTTGCATACATACACGCTTGATTTTGCTTTCCCTCTCCTTGCCTTCTTTTCAAAATTATCGAGCAGTATTTCCTAAAGATTTATCTCGATGTTTTGTTTCAATGGCCTTGAATTTTTCTCTTCGTTTTTCATTGTTCCATTTGGTGTTTTACCTACCTCGGACGAGCCAAGGAATTCAATGTACATTTCATCGTATCAAGTAGACGGTAACATCATACTTGAATTTGATATCGGTAAATATATCACACTGCGAAATTTGGCCTAAATCTTAACTTAATGCCACTAGCAACTCATATGTATGCACGATGAAAATAAGGGATTCTTTCCGTGCTCTTTTGCAAACGGAAAATATACATTTTAGGAAATGGAAGTGTACGAGTTTATTCACAGAATAAACACTTGATGCAATTCATCTTTTGCTCTCAATGAATGAGTTTGAATCACTTTGGCAAAATAATTTCCTCAATTACATAGTCGTAATAGTAGAGCGATGTCTCCATAGTACAAGATATAATTAGTGTTTGTCCATAAATATTCTTCAGCTTCTATTTATTACTTATACCATGTAAAAAGGTGATGAAGATTTGCAGAAATACTGATAAATAATCGCGTTTCAATTATTTCATTTTATCATGCAATTTACAACGCACGATATTTATAATTAATCTTACTTCTACATTTAAAATCGTGTAGCTGCATTGAGAATAGTTCTGCATATGCATTAAGAATAATGTGTCACATTATCATGTCGCGAATCAATACTATAAATATATAAATAGCATATCACTCTCCTTAATATTATGATTTATATAAATTTGATTACTTAACAAATCTATATTATTATACGTCTTATTTAAGGAGGATATATAGTGCGGATATTATTTGAATAAATATATAATTTTTCGATTGTATATTATTAATTTTAAGGTATCAAATGTAAGTGGATGACCTTTACAATTGATTTACTTTAAATTTATATCAGTCGGACCTTATCCAGTACGGAAACCCCATTTTTTCGTTATGACAGAGTAGGAATATTTATTTGCGATAAATACGATCAAATAATTTGCAATCGTTAAATAATCGTTAAACTTTCCACATTCATAATAACTACGATATTTCGAGCGATCCCTTATATGATAAGGCCTTATTAACGCGAAGTAGAAATAAATAAATATTTCATGAGAATTAATAATACAAATAATTTAGTAATTTTTTAATTGTTATTAAAATTAATCAAAATTTTCAAGAATGTGAGGTGGGCGTGGGAGAAATCGAATTCGACCAATCACATTGCAGCATATTTGTTCAAAGCTCACGCTAATGGCAGCATTCCAAGCCACGCTGTGTCTGTGTCTTGAGTCGCTGTAATAATACAGGAATCCAAAAAAAATCAACTGAGGCTTCTCAAATGATCAAGTAGAAAGCGGGTCCTGTATTCTGAATGTATTATAAATAAACGGAGGAAAAAATGACTGAAGTAGACGGGGCTCGAACCAGTATCTCTTACTTGGTAGGTTCTCCCGGATAGTCATGCGGTCAGCACGTTTGCTTTTGGTGAAAGTGGTCCCGGGTTCAATTCCCAATGGGAGCCAATATGCAAAAGTACTTTCTCAATAAGTATGATTCGGATATTGAAAAAGTTGAATTTGAAGCCAAGGGGCTGGAAATTCAATAACGCCCAAAAATTAAGATGGCACACAGTCTGCTGTTCTTTGTTGGTAGGTGGTCTATATGATCGTCATGAGCACCCGTTGAATCCGAGATTTCGGGTTTCGAGTCCCGGCTGCGTAAGATGAAATTTATTTCCAAAATTCAATTACTACTCATTATCTTGTTAATTTTATTAGTAAAATTGTGAGGTAGCTATTTTTGAATATCTAGTTTCAAATTCATTGAAATATGTGGCTAAATGTCACCGGTAACATAACTTAGTCTCCTAAGGTCTAAGCAAGTAAAGCTGAGCCTTTTCCGGTATTTCTAATATTATTTTCTATAAATAATTCAGATATTTAAACTGCCATCGTTTCGTTGTATCGTGTTATCGTCTCCATACGATCCAAATTAAGTTCATTTTCCTCTTATGTCGGAACCATCCATAATTCTATTCCTTGTGCCCTCAATTAAGATTTTCAAACACTAATACTGTGTTTAGAATTGTTGATAAGTACTGTTTGTGTTTTAACATTGAAGTGGGTTACCGTTTTATAGCTTCATGGATGTGCATTAACGGTACCTGCGATATTTTTCTTTGTCACCAGGAATTTTGCTTTTTTAAATTATTCTTTTCTTGGTATTACCATGTTCATTAATAAATGATTAATTATTGTGGCGTTATTATTCTTTTCAGTTTTAAGAAAGTGAACTTGCTCAACCCTCGATAAGGCTTTGTCATATGACTCACTCTTCACAAATGCGAGTGACCACCATCATCGGAAGAGGCTCGGGGGACAAGGTTAGGCTGGATCTCCAAGTTAAGTAAACAGACTATACTTTCATATTTTGCAGACTATTTTTCCTAATTTCATCATCATATGGTACTTCGAAGTATTCCAAATCTTATATTCCAAACTAAGGAAGACATTTGAGATATTCTAGGGGAACTGGGCGGGACAAATTGAATTTAAGATTTGTTGAATATAATCAGTGGTGTAAAAGAAATAAAAGTAAAGGAGCGAGGTTATTTTCGGGTACCTACATTCTAATACATGAGGATGTTATAAATGTATTTCATTTTAATACAAAATAATGACAAACATGGTCGAATGATCAACTGAAAATATGTGTTTAACTTGTATTGTTCAAATAAGGAAAGGGTTAAAGTGACTTTGCACATAAGGGCGTGCACCCAGGAAAACGGCTTGTTAAAATGTTCTGGTCGGGTAGCCTAGATGGTTAAGGCAGCCACCCGGTTAGAGGAAGATCCCGGGTTCGATTCCCGGCCCTGTCAGACTTTTTTCAAGTCCGTTTTTCCTTGTATTATTTAAGTTTATACAAGCAGTTCTTTTAACATAAAATTGCAATATTAAGAGCATTGGCATTCCCTTGCTGTCTGTGATTAAATTATTTGAATTTAAAGTTTTTGCTTACTAAAGTAATGATACTTTATAGTTTATGCATCTTAAATTCCAAACATGAAGAAAACATGGCCAATGGCTGTTTTTAAATCTCTGTTAATATTAAAATTGCCAATTATCTTCTTAGCATTTTCTAATCCATTCAAATGTAATAATCATATTCAGATATTCGTTCTGAATTCATGAACTCTTTAAATTATTGCATTCACATATTTCCCTATTATTGTGGGAATATGGAGCTTCTATGTGAATGCCGATTTGAATGTGACTTTACCACCACGTTTACATGAAAGTAACGTTAACACGTTCCACAACGTTAAAAAGTTTTGACTTATAATCGATTCAAATCAAACTAACTCCACAGATATTTACAATGCCAACCGCTAATTTGCTTTCCTTTGGGTTATAAAGCATATTTACTTTAATTTGAGTTCCTTTCTCTGTAATGTTATTCTCAAAACAGGGAAAGTAGTTTCCCAAATATTTCCGTAAGAGCAGTAAAAGGGTTCCAACGACCTTGAATATTTGGCACAAGTTAAACAGTTCAAGGAGGCCTTTCACTTTCCTTATCAAACAAAGAGCTTTAAGTTAATTTTCCTGCTTCTTCATGGCCTTATGTTGTCGATAACATGCAATAAGATCTTAGTATGGTTTGATTAAGTTATTATATTATAGTTGTAATTTCGCAAACGAAAAATATGAATATGATTAATGATAGAATTATAAATATTTTACGGATTTCACTTTTTAACGGCATGAATATTTCGATCTCCCGTTGCGAAACTTCGAATCGCTTTCGTATAGCCACTGGATTTAGGTCTTTAATATAAGGACTCAATGATTGCGCACAATACAGTAGATGATGTATCATTCGACGAAACCGGTCGTGTTTTTGATGTTGCTAGGCAAACATACAACATGTAGAATAAGTAAAACATCCTGAGATTCTTAGATAAAGCAAAAAGCTAAAATAGGATGAACAAAAAAACTGATTCAACTATGATCTCGGAATCATTAAGTCGAAAGAAAGATATAGGCATCCAATGTTTGTTGGTTAATAGCGATAAAATATTTTTCTAGAAGTAACAAAAACACTATCAGATGATGACATTCACTCGTCGGAACCGGACGCGTTTTTGATGTTGCTAGGCAAAAATACAACTTGTGGAATAAGTTAGATTTACTGAGATTCTTAGATAAATCTGCTTACAAGTTGCATCTGCACGTTCTTATCTCCTGGAATTGAGGAGAAATTGGATATTCCATATGACATGCTTGTTTAATATAAAGTTATATCGTTCTTGCAATCAACATTTTGTTTATATAATGGTATATTCTAAGTATTAATATTATTGCATTCCTTGGACGTATGCATATACGAGGGTCATCCGGAAAGTAGTACCCGTTCGTGAAATAAAGACACAAAAGTAAATATTAACAAACATAAAAAATTTTATTTGAAAGAGGATACTTTAAACTACTTCTCAACATAATCTCCAAGCAAATTAAGGCATTTGTCATAACGTGTGACAAGTTTCTGTATTCCTGCTGCATAGTTCTCCGCCGCCAGCTCATTGAGATACAGGGTCACTCCTTCTTTAAGTTCTTCATCGCTGTCAAATCTTTTCCCCGCCAAAAAGTCTTTAAGCTGTGTAAAGAGATGAAAATCTGAAGGGGCCAAGTCCGGTCTATACGGTGGATGGTCGAAAGTTTCCCATTTGAATTGCTGCAAAAGTCTTTGTGTTATCCCAGCTTCATGAGGCCTGGCATTGTCATGAACGAGAATGACACCAGTAGACAATAGACCTCGCCGCCGATTTTGTATTGCCCGCCGTAATTTCTTTAATTTTTCACAATACGCATTGGCATTAATAGTGTCTCCACGGGCCATAAAATCAATAAGCAATACACCTCGTCGATCCCAGAAAATGGTTGCCATGAGTTTCCTGGTGGACAGAACTGTCTTGAATTTTTTTGGTTTGTTTGGTGAATGAGCATGATGCCACTCCATTGACTGTCGTTTACTCTCAGGTGATGCATAACAAACCCATGTTTCGTCACCAGTAATTATGCGAGTCAAGAAAGAGTCTCCTTCATCAGAATAACGTCCCAAAAACGTCAGTGTTGCAGCCATACGATTGGTTTTGTGCTCATCTGTAAGCATGCGAGGGACCCATCTTGCACAAATTTTTGCATAATGCAGATGGTCTTTAACAATTTCATGAACAATTGTTCGAGAAACATTGGGAAAATGCTCACAGATGTCATCAATTGTGACGCGCCGATCGTTCCTCACGTATTCGTCAACTGAGCTCACCAGTTGGTCTGTAATGACAGACGGTCTCCCCGAACGCTCATCGTCGTGTGTGTTCCCCCTCCCCATGTTGAACTTGCGACACCACCGCCGAACAGACGACTCGTCCATTACATTGTCTCCATACACCTCCTTTAATTGGCGATGAATATCACATGGGCGAACGTTTCTTGCATTGAGGAATTTAATCACTGCCCTCACTTCACAACTGGCGGCGTTCTCAATTTTTTTAAACATTGTAAACAATCACAGAAACAACACAGGCAATGCTAGCGTCACGCAACTTGGCTCAGAGAAGGCAGACAAACCACTGAAGCTATCTGACCTTGTCCAGCAGCTACTCGCGTCGTCAGCACTTCATGCGGCACTAACGGGTACTACTTTTCGGATGACCCTCGTAGTTACTTCCCTGTTCATACATAGTAAGTATGCCGGATCTAACGTTTAGAGATTCATTTTCTCAATCCGTATCCTATCTCTTCTAGCGTCACCGCAATCCTGCCAGAAAAATCCGGGCGCTCCAAAGTTGGATGATGTAGGACTTCCATATTGAAGACAGCACCAGGGTACTGCAACACCAGACGGTGACCTCAGGTTGCGATGCGGATGGAGAACCCCAGGGCGATCCCCTAAAGCATCACTATTTCCCGGAAGATGAATAAGAAGTGAAATACATTCTTTTTCTTCCGAGCCAAATATATATATTCAATCCTGTATAGTATAAACATTTGTGAGGCCGGAATTTGTATAGTTTACCAATACTTGTAATGCATATTTTATGAATATTAATAAAAACTTTGCTCCCGTAGCCCAACTAAGTATTGCAGAATGTATAAAATTATTGTGATGTGTAAGGCACTGCTATATTTAATTTATTTATCGTCTATCTTTTCATTGGATTGCGCGTATATCCCGGAAGACGAATAAAAAGTGGAATACAATATTATTCTTCCGAGACAAAATATATTTTGAACTTTGTATAGTATAAAAATTTGTAAGGCCGGAACTTGTACAATTTACTATGAATTTTAATGTATATAAATTGTATGTAAAAACCTCTGCTCCCTTATCCAAACAAACTATTGCTGAATGTATATATGATATATATTATGATATGTAAGGCAGGGCGATGTATAATTTATTTACTCTGTACCTTTTCATTGGAATGCTCGTATTTTACCTTATGTCTAATTGGGAAGAAAGTGTGAAGGTAGTAGATGGGAGAGGAAGGGAAGGAAGCGATTGATTGGGAGACGGGTAAAATGTATTGAGTGTTGGACGTTATAGAGGAAGGGAAGGTATTTGGTAGAACAGAGGGTTAAGATTGGGTGGTGTTTAGGTGGAGCATAGGGTTGAAAGTGTGATAGTGATTTGGGTAGAGGGATGTTGGGGAAGGTGGGGTAGGGGAGAGGATGGGGTAGAGGGTGGGACGGGAGAGGGTTGGTGATAGGGTGGGTTAGTGGTTGGGACGGGAGATAGTGGGGTAGAGGGTGGGACGGTTTTAGGCGGGGTAGAGGGTGGTACGGGAGAGGGTTGGTGATAGGGTGGGTAAGTGGGTGGGACTGGAGATAGTGGGGTAGAGGGTAGGACGGTATTAGGCGGGGTATAGGGTGGTACGGGAGAGGGTTGGTGATAGGGTGGGTTGGTGGGTTGGACGGGAGAGGGTTGTTTATAGGGTGGGTTGGTGGGTGGGACGGGAGAGGGCAGGGTAGAAGGTGGTACGAGAGAGGGTGGGGTAGGGGGTGGGACGGTAGGGGCTGGGGTGGGAGAGGGCGGGGTAGAGGGTGGAGCGGGAGAGGGCAGGTTACAGGGTGGGACGGGAGAGGGTTGGTGATAGGGTGGGTTAGTGGGTGCGACGGGAGAGGGTTGGTTATAGGGTGGGTCAGTGTGTGGGACAGTAGAGGGCGGGGTAGAGGGTGGGACGGTAGAGGGCGGGGTAGAGGTTGGGGTAGAGGGTGGGGTAGAGGGTGGAGCGGGAGAGGGCAGGGTACAGGTTGGGACGGGAGAGGGTTGGTGATAGGGTGGGTTAGTAGGTGGGACGGGAGCGGGTGAGATAGAGGGTGGGACGGGAGTGGGTGGGTTAGAGGGTGGGACGGGAGCAGGCGGGGTAGAGGGTGGGACGGGACCGGGTGTGGAAGAGGGAGGGACGGGAGCGGGTGGGATCGAGGGTGGGACGGGATAGGGTGTGGTAGAGGGTGGGACGGTGGTGGGTGGGGTACGCGGTGGGGCGGGAGAGGGTTGCTGATAGGGTGAGTAAGTGGGTGGGACGGGAGAGGGTTGGTTATAGGGTGGGTTAGTGGTTGGGACGGGAGATAGTGGGGTAGAGGGTGGGAGCGTATTAGGCGGGGTAGAGGGTGGTACTGGAGAGGGTGGGGTAGAGGTTGATACGGGAGAGGGTTGGTGATATGGTTGGTTATTGGGTGGGACGGGAGAGGGCAGGGTAGAAGGTGGTACGGGAGAGGGTGGGGTGGGAGAGGGCGGATAGAGGGTGGAGCGGGAGAGGGCAGGGTACAGGGTGGGACGGGAGAGGGTTGGTGATAGGTTGGGTTAGTGGATGGGACGGGAGAGGGCAGGGTAGAATGTTGTACGGGAGAAGTTGGGGTAGTGGGTGGGACGGTAGGGGGTGGGGTGGTAGAGGACGGGGTAGAGGGTGGAGCGGGAGAGGGCAGGGTACAGGGTGGGACGGCAGATGGTTGGTGATAGGGTGGGTTATTTGGTGGGTCGGGATAGGGTGGGGCGGGATAGGGTTGGTGATAGGGTGGGTAAGTGGGTGGGACGGGAGAGGGTTGGTTATTGGGTGGGTTAGTCTGTGGGACAGTAGAGGGCGGGGTAGAGGGTGGGACGGGAAAGGGTGGCGTAGAGGGTGGGGTAGTGATTGGGACGGGAGAGGGTGGGTTAGAGGGTGGGACGGTGGTGGGTGGGGTACGCGGTGGGACGGGAGAGGGTGGGGTATAGGGTGGATTAAGACTATCTCTTTCAATTCACGCTTTTTTTCTACAGGTTAATTTTAATGCGTTATTACTTCAATTGCATTATCTTAATGTTTCGTTTTTCGTGTGCTCTACTATTTAAATAACCTTTTTTATGTTACAATCTTTGAATATTCGAGGAATAAACAAGAAATCAAGTGAATGGTCTGTTCATCTTTTACATGACAACGAACTACTATTGCATTCCATTGGCTTTTTAGATAATTCCTTAGAAAATTCAAAGAAATGCATCCTTCCGTCATATATCAGTGTTCTTTTCTTCACTATGAAGATAAACAATATCATCATCTTTAATTTGTCTCATGCGGTACTCGGAAACAGTCGCGGATCCAGGGGAAATGGGGAGAGGTTTTCGAAATCAGGAAAACACAGAATGGTATTTTAACCTCATGGATTTACGAATTTAATTACGTCATTGGATTCTCGGCACCGCAGAGGCGTTGCCATATTTTTTGTCATTATCAACGAAATTTACCTCTTCCTAGCATGTTTTCTGATTGATATTGTAGTGACGTCTATTTTATTTATTTTTAACCCTATTGTTTGATGAAACCCATTATTATAGAAGTTACAGATAAAAATCGTTAGCACTGCATTCTTTTCCGTTTGCTGTCATAATTCTCTTTTTTGGTTCCTTTGAAAGTTATTTTCAAATAAAAGTTTTAATTTTATTTGTACTGGTTGTGTAAAATATTTGGTTTGATATGCAGTGCTAGATAAATTCCGGTTTATAATGTACACATTGTTTATTTTTGATTTTTCAAACTCCTTAAATTAAGTACGTCGACCCACCATGTATATACACCCCTTTACCTCATAAAAACCCCAAGGAATTACCCACCTTTCTTCTCCTCACTCACCCTTTCACGGTTCTTAACGTTGAACGACTAAAACTTCTGTACACTTGAATACACAAAGAAAAGAGAAATATATTAATAAATTTTCATCAATTGGTAGATCGTCTATGTATTTATTCATCATGAAAAGGTTTTGCCATGTAAATATTGAGCCAATATCTCCTACAAAATTAAAATATAAGCGGAAATTGTTTAAAATATCAGTATCATGCACAAACATTTGGGAAGATTAAATCATGCAATTTATTTTCAAATAAATATTTTGGAGGGTTCATTTAGAGGAGGAATGGATTTAGGTGAGGGTGTTCACTTGGAGGGGGGTCGGACGTTTCTTGCTGAAATTTCGAAACTTTGAGGTAAAATTTCTCACAAAATATAGTATTTGATTTGGAAAGAAAGTTATATCTGTAATGTTGGTGTGCCACTGTTACCGGGTATTACATTTCTATCAGAAAACAGACTAAACGACCCACCCTACTGTCTAACCAACATCCGTAATATTTCTGTAAATTTTGCTTCTTTTGACGAATTTTGGCGAACTGAGAATCCATTTTCCTTAATTCAAACGTACTAAATCTTTAATATTAAGCAACTACCAAGCAATATATGTATTTATTTGCCATTAAAACACTCCGGAAACATTGAGAACGATCAGGAAAAAATACCAAAATTTGACATTTTTTCACAAAAATTTAAAATTTTGACCAATATTCGCAATAAGACAAGACATAATCCTCTCCAGATGAAATCTTTTACATGTTATAAGGACCACCAAACACACACTTTAAGCACTAACCGTTGACGGATTTCGAAGAAAAGATTTTTTCGTTCCACCCCACTGTGCATTCAAATGAGAAAACACCTGAGCTCGGGTTCAACAATCGCCTCGGTCGCCAGGGGGACAGAGTTGTTTACTGCGAAGAAACTTCACAAAATGCTCGTACATTTCGCCCCAGTTATCGTAATTTCAAATCGAAAAAGATATTAAACTACCAAAATAAGAATCTTCATTTCCTCTCCTATGGTACTTGACTCAACATGTGTTTAATTTAATTAATTAATTATAAGGACTACAAGCAGGCTCTAGGCCAGGTGGTAGTCCTCTTTTCTTAAGGGAATACATTACCCTGTCTGGTATTCACCCTAGTTGAGAGGAAAACCCCCACAAACCTTGCAATAAACATCGTAAGACCATAATTTCCTATTTAATTTTGCAAATGAAATGAAGTCTGCAGACGGTAAATACGAACTTAACGTGTATTTCTTACGTAGAATAATTGCCCTGACCTAGCGTCGAACCAAGGATACTCTTCGAAGATGCCTTTGATGTTTTCGTTGGATGTGCAGGGATTCCAGCAATCTCTAGAATTTGAACTGTAAACCGCTGTAATAAGTAACTTTGAGAAATAGGATCGTTATAATTCGTATGTTTGAGAGGAACGAGACGCCGGAAAAGGCTTCACTGCAGGCCTTCCCACCCGAAGGCCTCAAATAGGAAGGGCCTCCTTATTCTAATCTGAAACAAGATGTCCGATATTCCGGCTATACTGGATATTCCGGCTCCATTGCCCAACAGTTGGAGCACAATTCGACGAAATCTTTTAAGAACGAGTGAGATCGATGGCTGCGGTTTTAAAAATGACTTCTTCGAGCAAAGGACATTTGCAGAGGCTTCTTTGAGTAATTCTTCGCCTCAATTACGAAGATGAGATTATTTCAGCGGCTAAGCACACGTTATTCACGCCTCCGTGGTTCTCTGCAGGGGGTATATATGGCCGATGGTGAGCTGTGCTAGTCGTCAGAGCCCGCTTCTGCAGACGAGTGCGATAGCGCCGCAGACAACACTCGAATTTCGCCTCGTTCTCCGCAGAGGTACAGCATCGATCAACGTAAGTCCATTACAAGAAGGTTTCACCAACCTCTTTCTTTCAAACAACCCCCCTAATCACATCATTCCCCTTACTATGAGCATAAATATCCGTTCATGGCCTGGAGCATTATTTTCTTTTGGATATTTATTTAACTAAGAATGACACGAATTATGATACAACGAATTCCTGGACACTTTTACATGCCCGTGGTGAAAGTCTTCCGTGGTGTACGCTCTTACGTGCAGAGTCACCATTCAACATCTTATTCGTACGTATGTGTCTTCTGTAGCTTTTGATTCAAAATTGAGAAAAATTCGATAAAAATAACAAGTTTTTCGTGAAATTCATCGGAGTAGAAAAGTTATTTAATGAAGTCGCTTCCCATAATTCTCTAATGATGAACACAAGAGATAGACAATATCATAACGATAGATTAAAAATTATTTAATGCATAATTTAATTAATTATTGATTGATTTCATTCGTTTTAAATATTAACGTAAGGAACGCGGAAAGGGACACTCGTCATCCAAGTGCGTTCGCCTTAGAGGTCCAGGGCTCGATTCCTGGTGCCACATGTTTGAAATGATGTTGAATCACTTTCGTAAATTATATAATACTGACGCTAATAACAAAAGCCTATTGCATAAACATCCTTAAAATTTGACAAGAAAACGAAAAATTGTTTCTATGGAAAGTTTTACATTTTATGAGGCTAATAACAAAGTATGAATTAAATACTGGAAATGAAGATTAGTTTAGGAATAGAAATTTGATTTTATACACAAATTTTTCAGCGCCATAATGCTTCTCCAAGGAAAAGCCTTCCATTTGTTATCAATGAAACTAAACAATAAAATTGCGAATTCTTTTCTACTTAATTTGCCGATTTCTTGAATTGCGGCCAAATTCTACTAATTCCAAAGAACGATTGCTGTAACTTCTTTCACAGATCTACGCAATGGAACCACAAATGGCTGCTCAATGGTCCAACAAGACCGTCGTGGACATGGTTCTCCCAGAAATGCTACACAAGATCGATCCCCACTGGTAAGGAAACATTTTTCTGGTCCTTCATCTTTGATTCACTTTGAAATACACTAAGAGATCATCGAAGCTATCTAAATGGTTACCCAAAAGTTTAAGAAAGCACTCGCTATTTATTTTGATTATGTTTTGCAATTGAAGCGCCATTCGTGAAGAATTTCCTCAAATTCAAATGAAAACAAGTCAATGGAACGCCTGTCCCTTACATCAAACGTAAATATGAATTGAATTAAATGAAAGTAGCCAGTCGTGAATTAGTCTAGATTTTTTATTCTTTAAAAATGCCTCACGACAATTTCGCTCGTTTTCATTCAAGTGTCTCATTATCTCGGTCGACACCGTTATTTTAGGAACTTTTTCCTATTTTCCCCCAAGTTCTCCCATAATACGATAGAGGAGGGGCGGGCATAACGGCCTGGCAAAGGTTTGCTGAATATTTTACCTAACTTGCAATCGATCTAGTTAGTTATAAATCATAGAATATATACATGAACTATTATAGTACATGCCTGATTTTTTTCTTGTCGTTGGACAAAGGAAACGTACCTAAATAATTTAATTTCTGAAAAGTACCCAAGTGGCCATTGTGCCCACAGGGGTAGGGCATAATGGCTAAAAGGTGGTAAATAAATTTAGAAAACGGGTTTTAACTTTGAAAAAATGTATTTTAGGAAAATTTAACTTATTTATGGAAAAAATGTATATAATTATAAAAAGTTGTAGCACAAAATAATTATTTTTTCAATAATATTGTGAAAGTAGGCCAAAGTATTTTTATAAAAAGGAAAAAAGTGATCCTGAATAAGTTTAGTTACATTTTTCGCATAAATGCCCATCGTCCTCTTCCCCACCACCAGCACACAGTTCCACATTCTGTGCGGAACAGCAGCCTATTGGCCTCCCGCTGGCAATTGTGCCAGACGCCATTCGACGAAAAGTTGTTGTCAGTTGCCAACAGCCAACGATGAAGCATTTTTCAATATGGAACTTGGTACCCAAGTTACCACTGTTTTAATACAATAACTTTCAAAAAACCTAACAAAGTTGGGTAAATGTGTAATACTTACAAGAAGTGAGACCGTACCTTAGATCAGAGAGTATAAAAAACACAAAAAATGCAATAACTCGTGATGACGCGATCCTTTCTCCTTCCGGTGACTCAGAACAACTGAAAGGTTTATGGTGGTCATCTTCACGCGTTTGCTATGCGATAGCATCGCTGTAAAGCCTCACAAACCCCCCTGGCCATTATGCCCGTCCTTCCCCTACCTGAATGGTGCGTCCACTTTTAAGAACGACTGCCTAAATAATGAAAAATACAGGCTGTCCACTAAGTATGTTTCCGTACATTATTGACGCTAGATGAGAGCAATTCTTCTGAGGCATAAACGTAGTCATACCAAAAGGTGCCAATCGTTTGGCGAATGACGACTGAAAGAGAAATTCTGTAGTAATTTTACTATTCTCACGAATGTTCACTTGGATCATAATTTTCCCCAGTTCATGAAAAGGTGCTTCCAGGTACCAATTCCCTCCCATGAACCCCCTGTGGCACGGAATCCTGGGCTTCGTCATCGCCTGCTTGGGATTCGTCTCATGGACTGGAAACGGCGTTGTAATCTACATCTTCTCCACCACCAAGTCTCTGCGAACTCCATCCAACCTTCTGGTCGTCAACCTCGCCTTCTCCGACTTCTTCATGATGGTCATCATGTGCCCTTTCATGCTCATAAACTGCATGAATGAAACATGGGTTTTCGGTAAGGTCGCCAATCGCTTTTAAGTACTCTTCAAGACGACGTCGTTGATTTTCTATTCACCAACAGTAAGGGCTTCTTATAGAATGCTATGAAAAGTGTCCATTGTGCAATATTGCGTGGAATTACGAAAGGGAATAAAATTCCAATTAATTTAGTCAGAGGGGTACAATGGAGCAACGCAATACTTTTTGAAATGGCTCATAATTTCCGGGCGATTTGAATCTCATAGCAGTGACAGTCACTTATGGGGCGCATGGAAAAAAATGAGTTGTATGCAATACTATAAACTCCGAAATAAAGAAAAAGAGACTTTTGGGGCTGCCGGTTAGCCATGTGGGCGTTAAGCTTCGGTGAAAGCTGTTTCGGGTTCGATTCCCGGTAGGAGCAGATATGCGAAACGAACAAAGCTGTCAAAGCACGTTTAACTAATCTTACTACAAGAGACGTTTGCGTCAAATTTTCTGTTCTTCTCTTCGGGATACATCCAAAAATATTCAAAGCATTTACGAAATACTTGTAATAAGTAAGGCTAAAATTAGCAATCAAATGATACAAAATAGTTAATATGCATGCGAAGCTAAAAGTCATAAACCATCGTAATAAACGTTACTAAGTGTTTTATTTACAATGGTTTATACTGCATTCCACGAAGTGAGGATAGAACATATTAATTCTATTCCAAAAGTCATGTTTGATAGCCAATAAAACAAAAATGCCTCGAGAAACCACCGTCAAGAAATTAAACTATGTGTGTTGCCACCGGAAGATTAGTCCACTTTTAATATTTTTGTAATAATAATAAAGGAATTTACTTGAAAAAGTGAACCCACGGGTGACATACATATATAGACATTCTTATAATTAATGACTTCTATCAGTTTTTAATACGGCTGTTGAAGGAGAGTAAATAAAGTCCAATAAATATTGAAAAGCGTGATTTCCTCAGGTCCGCTGATGTGTGAGCTGTACGCGTTCGCTGGGTCCCTCTTCGGATGCGCCTCCATTTGGACCATGGTCACCATCGCCTTCGACAGATACAACGTCATCGTTAAGGTATACACCTCACCTCACAGCTCACCTAGCGACCTTCGGGAAATTAAATAAGGACTAAAACATGAGTAAATGTGTAATAAAGATAAGCCTTTGTAGCGATTTTTAACGACACACAATATTCAACGTAATTTAGCGATGGGGAACTTAATTAGTATTGGAATATTTACCCCCCTAATTGCATTTTTTTAAGTCTTTATAAAGAGAATAATAAATAATAAGGAATTCTCTTGAAAGTGCCAAAAATCAACAGCGGCAATCAATTTAGTTTCATTTCATGTCTTCTCTAATTTTTCCTTAGAATAACCTAACCAGGTGGTAGTAGTATGGATGGAGAAAAAAAATTTAGGAAATTTTTATGAGTTAATTTAATAGCGCACAAGTTACTAGAAATTAAATATAATGACTAAAAACTTGACGGTATGGGTAAACAGTTGAAATTCTCTGCGAAAAATGCGTAGGAGCAAGCGCGGCATCTTCGTGAAATATGTTTTATATTAAATTTAAATAATATAGGATTGATGTGGACAGTCAGATTGCTAACAAACTGGATTGATAAGGGTAAAATCCATTGATTCACGACCGGTCTGTTTCATTCAATAAGCTGCACAATAAAACCATTCAACCACAGATTTTGTGACAAAATATAAATAAGTAAAAATTATATAAGGGCCCCGTTCACCCTTGTTTTACTTAAGGAGATTGCTTCAAAGGTACACACATGCCTTTGAAAGACTGTTAATTAATTAACACCGAAATGTTTTCTTCTCAAGGGCCTGGCCGGCCAGCCACTGACCATCAAGAAAGCTCTTCTATGGATCTTCCTCGTTTGGGCGCACGCCGCTATTTGGACCATCTTCCCAATGGTCGGATGGAACAGGTATTCATCTCTCTTATAGCACGATTGCCATCACTCATGGATCCAAAGAATCTGGGAATAAACCCTTATATCAACAGGTATGTCCCAGAGGGCAACATGACCGCCTGCGGCACTGACTACTTGACCAAGGACTGGTTCCACAGGAGCTACATCCTCGTCTACTCCGTCTTCTGCTACTGGCTCCCCCTTGCCACCATCATCTACTCCTACTGGTTCATCGTCCAGGTACTCATCTCGACAATTATTCCTCCGCAATGCACGGTGAATGCGTGACTGACTTTCAATGTCCTCCGCAGGCCGTGGCTGCCCACGAGAAGCAGATGAGAGAGCAAGCCAAGAAGATGAACGTGGCTTCCCTGCGATCTGCCGACGCATCCAACACCAGCGCCGAGTGCAAACTGGCCAAGGTGCGCTACTTGTGCGTTTGATAATCTGCTCTTACTGCCGCAAGCTCTAAAACTGCCTTCCCACAGGTTGCTCTGATGACCATCTCCCTGTGGTTCATGGCATGGACCCCCTACCTGATCATCAACTTCGCTGGAATCTTCGAGACCATGACCATCAGCCCACTGGTGACCATCTGGGGATCTCTGTTCGCCAAGGCCAACGCTGTGTACAACCCAATCGTCTATGGTATCAGGTGAGTAGAACTCCAAGTGAGAAACAAAATACACAAGAAGAAAGAGTGATGAACTGAATTCATCTCAAAATGCTTGCAAAGGGAAACCAGCGACTGATATTTTCCTGCATCAGCGACTTATTCTTTATTTAGGAGTAACCACATCATTCAAAAATAACGGTCTTTGGTCAAAAATTCCACTAAATACTGAATTGCATTTGTGTGCGTGGTGCAAATAACCCTAGCTGTTCACGCGCCCTCAAACCATGATACTACTACTACTCCAATAAATACTTCTTCCATCCACAAAAAACGTTTTCAAATTTCATATTCTCATGATTACCAATGCATATTCATCTTCTTCTTGATTTGGTTTCCGGATATGTTTGGTATTACTTCTTCAACTCGCCTCCTCAGAGATTGACATGTCAGACAGTCATGACTTAAGTTTGCGATGAGTATGGGTTTCCTGAAATCAGAAGCTTTAAAAATGTTTTCACTAATGTCTTAATTCTTTCAGCATCGAAATTTGAAATTAACGTAACTTATCTGCAGGAATGAAAATATTTAATGCAGAAAACAATGAATTAACAAAACAATAGTGGTCAATTTAGTAAATCTTCCCAAATATTTGACTAAATTTGTTAAATAAAAACCATAAAAATTGTTATACAGCTGCAGTCGACAAGCAGGTTCTTTACATGGTTAGCATTTCAAAGACTTTTATATCATATTTAAAAGACGGTAAGTCATCCTCCAATTCCCAAACTCAAGTAGTGTCATATAACTTTTAAGTATTGCTTAGTAGGTGTCATTCATAGTAAAGGCAATACTTAACATTCATTCATTAAGTACATTAAACTAAAGATGGACGTGAAAAATAACATTTTGTTATTCCATTTAAAATGTAAATGAAGCGGTACATTTGAATATGTGGATGGAACCGCACTATCCAGAAAGACCCTTTGTTTTGGTTGCTAAGTAGACTTGTAATTGCAGCCACCCTAAGTACCGCGCTGCGCTCAACGAGAAGCTGCCGTTCCTGGTCTGCGGAGGAGCAGAGCCAGCCGCGCCTGCCGACAACAAGTCACAAGCATCCAACGACACCACGGCCAATGAGAAAGCGTAAATAGGCTCATGACCATCTTATGGCAAAGTGACATCAAATGGAAATAAAGAAAAACAGTAAATCTAAAAAAAATGTAAATTCGGTGGATGTAATATTAAATAAAGGAGATAAATAACATTCCTTAAAAAGCTCAGGTTATTGATTTTTCGGACCAAATTCGCATCAACCCATTGGAAAGGTACCGAATTTCAGCAATCACTTCACGTAAATTCACAAGCAATCCCATTTGTGCAAGATACACAGTGCATTTATAGAAAGCGTAAGATCGAAGGTTTCGCGGCGATCGGCTGATTCCTTGTCTCTGTTTCGGGATTCCACCGCGATGTACGTAGCAGCAGCGACGACGTTCCGCCTGCGTTTCAGTAGGCCTGTTCAGGTCGAAGACGGACAAAGTAACTCATTCTTCGACCTGAAGAAGCTTACTGAAACGTAAGCGAAACGTCTTCGCTGCTGCTACGTACATCGCGGTGGAATCCCGAAACAGAGACCATGGAATTACATTGACTAAGAATTTGCTGCTGATAACCTACAAAATACAATAGATGCTAATATTTCGGTTTCTGACATTTTATTACATAAGGTATGCAAATACTGAACTGTGACCAATAACATCAAGTGTTAAGAAGGAAAAAGTACAAGCTTATAATATGGCAATGTGCTTATTCAATGAATTTTCTTTAATGGGCTCAACATCGGTTTGAACTTCAAGAATTTAGCAAAATATCTATGACCGCCATTTTTCTCAAACTTTGGTCAACTTCAACCCCTTGTATAATTTTAATGAGCATTATTCAAAGTAATTTACTTGTATGGCTGTATACAAAATTTATGCAGTAGTAACTATATGAAGGGTTAAAGTTCAGACAAAAAAAAGCCACTTTTGTATTTCTGGCAAGATTTTTTTCCATTCTAGCCCACTGTACGAAGTTATGTATATTAGAATAAATGCTAACTAAAATTAAAGACTGCTTGGAAGGTAACAAGATGAAATTTAATCGCGAAAATATCAGTCATCAGTTACAGAAATGGGAAAAAATAATTTCCCATTAACTCGAGATCTATCATAGGAATGTGCAAGTATGGTGTGGTTTCCTAAATCCGATATTCAGTCATTAATTTTTTATAAATAAAAGCCCATTGAGTTAAATGGTCGGACATGTGTTCACTATTTTTAAGCAAAGAATGTGGTCTGAAAGATTAATTAATTTCTCACTAACCTGGTGTTTCCCTTGTCAGTACAAACTTTCATTTCTTGAAATAGTTTGGCATCTAGTCGGCACGGGTTACCATAATTCAATCGCAATAATATTTATAAGGTAAGTTAATAAGGCCAAATAGAAAAAAATGGAGGCTGTGCATTTTTTATGCGGTTATTTTGTACAGTCTACTACATAATTAAAAACAATTATATCATTTCTTTTTAATCTAAAATATGCGTGTATTTCCTTACCTCCAAATGGCAATTTGTTGATATGAAATATAACACCACCAATGCTAATTTTATATCCTGTTGCTATTTACCTGCTGTTCGGGGTGCTGTTACATTGGGAAACAAATTACGATTATTTTGAAGGGTGTGAAAATTGTGATGTAAGGAAAATTAAAAAAATCAAAAGGAAAATAGGCACATTAATTAACATATATAAAATCCAAAATAATCTAACTGTAAATAATTCACCAATTAAAAAAATTCACCATAGTATGGCATTAAGAGAAAATGATGGAAGGAAAGAATTGAATTTGCACATGAAAGTGTGCTGCTTAAACCAAAGTTATACAGAGGTGAAAAATAGTGACTTGGCTGGGACTCAAACCCAGGTCTCCCACTATTAGGGAAGGTAATCTACCCACTGAACTACCGATCCACGTCCTTCTTGTACAACTTATGGTCAAGCCATACACAAGAAAGCCTACCTCACAGGGGCCAGTATATTCATGCCCGCTATTTACTACAATAAATGTTAATTCTTTCAGAAACTAAATACATAGAATAATAGAGGAGTTCAACGCTTATGTGGCCAACTTATTACACTTCCCAAGTTTACATAGGAGAACAATTGGAAACTTATCATGTGTTGTTTGGATTTCTGATTTGGATACGTCCAATATCTATTAAAAACTCATTTTTTTTCTATGCTGAAGTATTTTAGTGTTGTAGATATAAACTTCCCAAATCTTTGAGAGTTCTTTCTTCCAAGAGGTTGCCAAGCGTGAGGAGGAAAACAATAGTTACGATTATTTGGCAAGCGACATAAAACGTAACATCCACTCATTTGATCCCCCACATTTGCGCGCCCATGCTTATTTGAATAGCTTTCATTATTTAACTGTATCATCAGCAGAATTTGGAATGTAATTGAAATTCTGCCTGCCCATTAAATACCCCATCATTGTATAGAAATAATGATATGAAGTATATATAGAGCTTATTACACAAGGTTTATATGTGCCGTGCCAGAAGTTCGCTACAGGAACCTGAAGTAAATTTCATTTGATAACCAAGATATTTTATCAAAAAGAGAATCTTTCAATTCAGTAAATACCTAAACTCAAAAATAATGTTAAAGAGTTCTCAAAAACTATGAGATTCATTTCAAAACCAAAAATGAAAAATTTTAAATGAGAAATTCACAAAATCACAGCAAAAGTTTCCAAAGATTTCTCAGAATCTCCATTTTTGTCGTGTAATCAATCTAGCACATTAAAATGAAGAATAAATAAAGAATAAATCTAATGCGAAAAAAAATGATTTTCTTCGTTATTTTTCCATTATCGCAGGAATAATAGAATGTGCTCGTGTCCTTCAATATACTTCTGATAATAGTTTGAGAATTTGGATTTTTATCTGTTTTCAAATGAATAATGCAATATCAGATGACTGACTCGAGTGAGACTGGTTAGCTTCATTGCACAAATCATTCACTCAAGCTTTCTTGGGAGCGACATCATCCATTGTTTTCAAAATTACCTCCTCTTCTAAGAAACAAAAAATGATTTATATTAGATGAAATTTTCTGGTAGGTTTACAATTACGCCTGACTTCATTATTTGTGTATTAGCTAAGTATTCAACTAAATATGTCACATGCAGAACATTAAAAATTCAGCTGCAAAAAAATAATATAATATCGATGTCAATGTGATATTTGGCATTGCATATCATTGGCCAGTGCCTCATAATTAGGAGAGTATGACGATTACCCTGTTAGCAAACAATCATAAAGTTGCTCATTGGTGAGTCGAGATCTATATCTTGATTTTATTAAGTTCATGTTTGAAAATGATGATTTGCATAAATATGTCGAACCAAAAAATGATTGAATTTTATATGCCGCTTTTTTCAAAAATGGGAACTTTTCTCTGTCCACTGTATTCCAAAAGTCCTCTGATATTAAGAATTTGAGCAAAATATCATTCTTAAGGTCCAAAATTTCTAACTCTAGTTCTTCTGTCTAATCTTGAACAAAATCTGCAATACATGCGGCCATTTACATTACATTTATTTGGCAAGTAAAAGGATTGATACTGAAGGAAACAATTGGTTCGATACATGTAAACAGCAAAAATCTCTCTTCGAACTGTTTTTTAAACACTTGAAGTTGCTTAATAAATAATGACCCGTTTAATTCATTGTTACCTAGCATTTTCTTCATATGTGGAAAATGCACGAGAGAATTGATCTGCAGATGTGATATCAACAAATCCAATTTCGCTTTAAATGACTTTACAGAGCTTATCATTTCAGCTGTGTTTTTGTCTTTCTCCTGCAACTACAAATTTAAAGAATTCAGTTTTTCCATGATGTCTGTGAGAAATCCCAAATCAATCAGCTAGTTCATCATAATTTTCATTTTTATCTTTTAAAAATGTTTTTATTTCTTCAATCAAACTCATAAATCTCATAATAACCTTTCCTTTACTGAGCCAACGTACTTCAGTATGCAGAATAAGATCATGTTCTTTATCTTCAGTACCTTCTAACAGGGCCTTGAAAAGACGGTGTTGCAAAGGAGCTGCTCGAATAGAATTGATTATTTTTGTAACTATTTTCATAACATGTTCAAATGGCAATATTTTACAACACAGCTTCCTGGTGGATAATACAGTGGTAGGACATAAATTTTGTAAATGATTCATCCTTCTTGCAGAGGGCAATAAATCCTTTGTTTTTACCTACCATTGCTGGTGCCCCATCGGTGGTTATCGCAGACAGCTTGTGCAAAGGCATATTTATTGACTTGGCGTATGTTCTGAATGTATTATAAATATCCTCACCCCTTTTCTGTCCTTTCATAGGTAATATATGCAACATATCCTATTTTACTGTGAAGTTGCTAAATACCATTCTCACCATAACTGCTAACTGTGCGGTGTCTGATATTTCTGTCGATTCGTCAAATTGTAACGAGAACCAGTCACATATTTCCAAGTCAGTCTTTAACTGAGTTTGTATGTCTGTTTAAATTGCATGTATTCTTCTTGTGACGGTGTTATTTGACAACTGTAAGTTTTGTACTGCAGAGATAATATCACGTTTGTTAGAAAATCCATCAAACAAAAAATCGGCACCAATCAAAAATAGTTCTTTAAACAATTCACCATCAATGAAAGGTTTCTTCTTTTTTACGAGCATGTGAGAAATTTTGAAAAAAGCAATGGTGGCCTTTTTAGAATTTTCCACATGTCTAGTGAAAACAGTCTGTTGTGCTGTTAGACTTGATTCTTTCTTACTTCAGATTTAAGTGGATAATTCACATAAAAAGTGGCGTGAATTGTCTGAAAGAGACGTTCAACATTATGTTTTTTCGGCACTGCAATATTTCCACCACACAACAAACAAAAACATTTATTTTTCAAATTAACGAAACAATACGATTCCTTCCAGTCAGTGTTAAAATTATAGGTTCGTTGTCTTTTACTCGGTTCACTCATTTTCGGTCTAAAAAAATAAAAAATAAATAGTAATTGAACTACAATATAATATCAATGTTATAGCGCACGTCTGTTCTACATTATATGCATAAATTATATTATATTATAACAAGGACTATAACTATTCCCGCAATCATAATAGATTATCGCTTATTAATATAATAGATTACGCACCTCGCTTTTAGCACGTTAAAAAATTTTCAGAAGAAATATCAAAACTCCTAATTGGTGTTTCGTCAGACGAAGATGTCTCCTAGCTACTGTCACGACTCAATCGGGCAGAAATCACAATGTCAACAACGCGGTTCCAGGCTGGCGTGAGGAGTGCAGTCGTCCATAGACAAATTGCGACAAGTACTGTCAGCAAAGGAACCACTACTCATACATATATTATCGCAAACATACGAAACATTTAATAAACCTAGGCACTCAAAAAAATTTAAACTCTAACAAATAAATAAAAAAAATTCACATTTTTAATAAATGTTAATAAATAAATTCTGTCTCAGTCAAATAGTGGCGGGCACATAAGAATCGTTCCACAGGCGCCATGGTGCTCACGGGCACGGGGTTGGGAACCCCTGATTTAGACTAATAGTTATGTAGTTTGACCAGTAGAGCTGAGGCAAACCCAATCTTACGCATTGAGTCTTCAAAGAAAACAAACATTTTTCATGAATTGAAATTTTCAATGGGCATAGCATGACGTGATTGACAGAATATGTCATGAGATTCATGGGATTCTATCACCAGAGAAAAAATTAGCTACATCAATAAGGAAGCTAAAGAATTTAAGTCACAGTTCCGATAGATCTACACGTAACTTATCCAACAATACCTTTCAGCTGACTGATTTGCTTCCAAAATGGTATATTATTAGTAATATCATCGAAAATTAATTTTTACTGCTATCTTGCATTGCTCCAATACTTTTTAAATTTCTATGGAAATTCGAAAATTTATGATTTTTTCTTTGCATAGAATTTATCAATCTGTAAAAGAGTAGATATGTAAATTATGAGAAAATTGATTGAACATATACAGCATAGTTTTAATTATTTATAGCATCAGGCACCTCTTATTTTTATTGGTAATTTTTATATCTAGAACTTAGTTAAAATTAAATAAATGGCTAATGAGTACAGAAGCCAGACACAATGATTTAAGGAATTGAAGCACTGATATTGCCTTTCTTCAAATGTCCTTGATTTAAATGCACAAAATATTACACATCTCTTTTTATTGAAATTAAAAAAACCACCGACATTAATGAGAATGGACATCCATTGCAAAGTATCAAATAAAATAATTATGTTTATAAGGCTAATATACTGATTTGTTTATTCTAGATGCCTTAAATACAATAAGTAATTCATTAGCAGAAACATTATAATTTGCTCCTTAAATATTCTCATAAAAATGCTTAACAATAATAATTGAAAACATTTCCAGGGGCACTGGAATAAGAACCCACGCAATTTCTTTTATCTACTCTATTCCTTGATAAACTTCGTAAAGTATGACAATTACAACAAATTGAAATTAAATGAATTTTTAATGGAACAAAGAAAGAAAGCTATCATTTTATCCTTTTTATTTTTATATCATCTTGATATTCTAATTTGTTGTTATTTAACTCTCATTTGCTACAACATTTTGTAAAGTCTAAAAAATTAGAATTCTAGTCATATAAACTGAAATCTCAGAATAATGATTTTAAATAAACTTGATTCTAAATGCAGAAAATTTTAAGCTGCAAAAATTGAGAAGGAATAAGAAAAGTTTAAAAATTGTTTCAAGGACAGTAACCAAAAAATTTTTGGGAGGGTTAAACAAACCAAAATTAGGAATATAGTATCATGTATAGTAAAGAAACTGACAGGGAAAGAATTAGTAATAGAATGGTGGGAAAAATGAAAGGGCAAGTCAGAGAAGATCAGTTAGGTTTTCAGAGAGGGAAAGAAGTGAGGGATGCAACTAAGATGATGAGAATACTTGCGGAACGAAGCCTAGAATTTGATAAGAATTTGTGTGTATGTATTGTTGATTCTGAAAAGGCTTTCAATAGAGTCCAGTGGCCAAAACTGATGGGGATATTAAAGAAATTTAATTAGACTGGAAAGATATTGGAGATTGGTTCAGAAATTGTATCTGAATCAAACAGCCCTCATAAGGATAGCTGATGGGAATCGGATTTGGTTGAATTGGGTAGGGGGGTAAGACATGGGTGTCTTAAGTCACAAACACTTTTTAATATACATGCAGAGGAAATGGTGAAAGAAGCCTGGGAAGAAATAGACAAGGGAGTAAAGGTTGGCGGGGAAGTAGAGAAGTCTGTAAGGTATGCAGACGATAAGGCTCTTACGTGTGATTCATTAGAGGGTTTGCTAATTTTAGTAAATGCTCTTAACAATAAAGCAAGGGAGTTTGGAATGAAAATCAACTTAAGTAAAACTAAAGCAATACGGTTCAATACGGAAAAGAAAGCTAGGTAAATGATAAGGGTGTATGGGGAAAAACTAGAGCTGGTGGATACATTTTTTTACTTGGGAAGTACTCCTTCGTAGGATGGAAGATGCAAAGATGAGATTTGAAGAAGAATAGCCTTGGTTAAGGAAGCCTTTATGAAGCCAAGGGAACAAAAGAATCAGGAAAAGATTAGCGAAATCCTTGCTTTGGAGTGTCTTGCTTTATGGGTGTAAAACATGGACTTCAAGAAAGGAGGAACTCAAATGTTTGTAGGCCTTCAAAATGTGGGTATGTCATAGGATGGAAAAAGTAAGCTGGGTTGAGAGAAAAACAAATGCGGAGGTGCTGGAGATGGGTGGGGAAGAGAGGGCCTTAATTGAAGTATTTAAGTATCAACAGAAGAAATGGGTTGGTCAAATATTGAGGGGAGAGGGATTGGTGAAGACTGTAATTGGGGGAAAAAACAGGGGGGAAGATGTTGGATGGCATAAGGGGTGGGGTTAACTATAAGGAAATGAAGGATATGGTGCCTTATAGGAATTTTTGAGTGTACATGAACCTACCGAAAGGTAGAACTCATGATGAATGTACCATCACTTCACACCTGCTAAAGATGGAAATTCTGGAAACAGAAAATAGGAGGATGGGCCTTGACATTTTGTCACCAGTGAGATTCAGTGGTCTGAAGACTTTTGGAAAGAAAGCAACATAATCATACACACTAGATCAATATGCATGAAGGGCTAGGAATTATGCTTAGGTAGCATCATAATGAATGTGAAAAGCTTCCTTCAGTGTAAAACAAGGATAGTCAATTTTTAAGATGGCAACTTATCTGACAGACACAATAGCTGTACAAGCCTTCATGCCTATGATGGAGTATGAAGAAATTAAAGTAGCCAGCTAAATATATCTTGAGATTTTTTAAATGTAGAAGGAGAAGAAAATTGAATAATGCTGGTGCAATTGAATGTCACAAAAGCGAAGAATGAAGAACTAAGGGTAAATACCAACAAAAGAATGAATGAGGAGAACCACACTCTGAATTTGAAATAAATAAATTTTTGCTAATAAGCCGTTTAAAAGTGTCCCTAAATGAATTTATACACACAAGGATATACACTTGGACTTAAAAGTGGACTGTTTGATTAATTATCAAACAGGGACCAAAAAGAGTACAATAGTATTGAAATCTCATGATAACATAAAAAGAGAAAAAATCTCATAAGGCATATTTTATGAATCACAGTTCCTTCTTTCAAGTTGTCCTTAGTGATATCTAAAATGCAAACTGCTCAAGAAAGGTAATCCTTACTGATGTTGTCCTAAATACACACACTTTCAAATTAATACTTGATTTAAAGCCAGTGACAAAATTTGACGAATAGCAACCTGTTTTTTTCTCTCAAGCGCAATTGAGAAATAACACACACATTATGGTGAACCGTAATCACATCTCAGCAGTGATGGTGATGATGATGACAAAGGCAACAATGTGATTTCACATGAAGTAGGTCAGTTTGTTTTGATTTATTGACTCATACTGGAAGTCACAATCTGAGGAGAAATAAATATTCCATCTTCCTCAGCAGGATTGTAAAGAATAAGAACTGAAAGTTAACTTTAGGTGAATGTAATTACTTACTAAGTAGCAAATAAGAGTGGCTTCATTAGACACTTCATTTAGGCAAGGTACTAAAAGTCTGAAGCCAATACACCAAAAGGAAGTGCCTAAAATTACACTGTTCACTTAATGAAAATTACCATATTTTTACTTGGTAAAGCAAATTTACAAGTTAATTTGGCTTCATCTTCGATTTCCCTGATATTTTCATGTTTGTAACCCTGTGTAAGACTCAGAAAAACGATGAATAGTTTGCCGAGCTCCCTTCGTTTTACCATCAAATTGATGACCAGTATATATTTACTGCATAAGTTATGATTTTAGAATAGGTTAGAGAGAGATAACTATGTTCAGACCAAGGGAAACGAACATAAGTTGCAAAAAACTGAAATAATAATAAAAGCTAAATATAAAATTTTTCAGATAAGGGTTTAGTTGGTAAATTAAGAGTAATAATAATTTCCGCACAAAGCTGGATGTTAATGTAATACATTCTAAATGCTGAATTTTTCTATGCATTAATACAGAGACTCATTATAGCAACAGAATAACACTTTTATGAATCTTGTATGTCCATATAAAAGAGAAGCATCTACATGCAATAGATACACTTAGGGGTAGTGGTCACCCATGAAAAAGTTCATCGCAGTAGCTTTCTCATTTTAGTTCCATAATTTACCGCTGTCTATTTTCCTAGCAATGGTGGAACGGTTAGTAGAGGGGAGTGAGGAGGTGGGGGAGGGTAAGTAAAAGAGGACACAAAACGGGAATAAACGGCAAGACCCCAACATCAAATCCCTTCAAGAAATACCTCCTCATAAGAAATTTCTCGATGGCTTTGCACATTTTGAGGGGACGATTTCAGAGTGATGGATAGTTAAAATTCAACAATATTTTTTAGCATTTTTCATTCAAAAGAATTTCCAGCACTGGTTCACAAAGTAAAATTTTTTATACAACTCCAGTTCCTCAAATGCTAATTTAATTCAACTTTCTGATCATTTTGACATTTTATAATGTTTCTAATTTTCTATAAATATGATGCAACAGTTTCAGTGGACCACATACCAAGTTTAGCAGAGTTTCATTATCTCTCTCTAAATTACGAATTCTCTACCATTTTTGGTCGCACAATCGACTTCTGAGTCGTCCTGTGCCCTCCATTTTTCATTCTAAGAAACTACTTTTTAAATTTATTCACAATACCAGAATGGAACAAAAATGGCAAATTTTGCTTGGAGATTTGTGATATTGGATTGGAATAACCATCAATAAGGTTGTGATGAAAAGATGATAGCTCCTGGAAAATTAAAAATAAGCTGAAAGTGCACCACAGCATAAGATGTGAAGAAATTAAGTTTCTTTTATCATGGCTTTAATTGAAAATTTATAAATATTTATTAATTTTCCTTTATAAATTAGTCTTTATTAATATTAATAATCCTATTCAGCAATTTATGGACAGAAGTTTATAGATGTTAATAATTTAGTTAAAGAAATCCCCTACTCATTGCTTGTATTGCAAAGGGGTTTTAATTGAAGTATCAAGTGGTATCAGTTCCCTGAAACAAGAGAGAGATCACACACACACACATTATGAAAGCTACAACTTAAAAAATTCAAAGAAATTACATAAATAAAAAATCATTTTCCCATCTTATCCTTATTCAGGTACAACTATGGGCAAAAAAATCTTTAAATCCCTGGGCTATATAAGGCTAAGGATTGAAGTTTTTTTGCACATAGCTGTACCTTCAAACCACCATGACATGAATCCTATGATAAATTTTGAAATTTTATATTGCTAACATAATTAGTCAAAGATTGATAGATTCAAGATGTATTTATTTTCATCGTCCTGCCTAATAAGAAACCTCACTGAAACATTTAAGAAGGAAGGATCTACACTAAATCGTATCTTATACTAAAATTAGTCCAATGATAAGAATGTGGGAGTTAAATAATTCAAACTATGAAGTATATGATTTTTTCATACTTTATTCAAGTTTGTCTGTTTGAGGGGAAATGCCTGGCATTTGCCCAATTTGCCTAGGAGGAAAACCCCCCATAGAAAACATCTCAAAGACAACAAAATGTACAATGTTGAAATAGTGAAAACAGTGAAAAAACAATAACATTTACTCTACAGTAAACATAGACAATCAACATAAATAGATCTTGGATCTTGATTAAACTGTAGATTAATCCTTGTAATTTGTACAGGACCATCATTTAATGAATAATCATAAATGACAAAGATGAAATACAAATATGAAATCAATAGAAACTCCAAAATATTTTTAAAAACCAAACTTCCATCAAAAACAGGCAATAAAAACAATTGAAACATTTTTTGAGGTATGCTTGAATGTTTTTGGGGTTCCTATCCATTTCTAAAATATTATATACACACACAACAAAATGGAAAGTTTAATTAACCGCAACTTCTTGAAAACAAAATGAAACCCAAATGAGGAAATAATTTGACCGAATTCAAAACCAATAGAAACTCCAAAAGATTTTTAAAACCAAACTATCATCAAAAAACAGCAAAAAAAATCTTAAAAAATGTTTTCTGATGTGTGTTTGGATGTTTTGGGATTCCTATTGATTTCCAAAGCAAACACTTGAAAAAAAAAACTCTCAAATCAATTTGAGCTTGAAAAAACAAATATTTTCCTGATGTTCAATGTAAACTTAATACATATACTACAAAACTAACAAATCAGACTTTCAGAAGAACATATTCTAATATATTAGTATTCTCATTTACTTTCACCTCCATTACATAAAAATCACTTGATTCGATACAGAGTCTGCAGCACCACAAACTGATGAAGCTCTCTTTAAAGTCCCACTTGATATCTAATCAGCACAATGCCTGCATTTCTTCTCTATCCCATGCATAAATAACAATTTATAACGGTGCTCCATGAAGAGTTCCCTATCAAACGTTTTAGTGAGTCTGTAACAAATTTAGTTATTGTATTATCCGCAACATGGTAGAAAAATGAGTAGTAGATTGGCTGGCATCTATTGGTTGGTGTTTACATTTGCTCATTGGCTGGTTGGATTTGAGCTCTTTTTAGCAATTATGCTAAATTACACTTTTGATTTTAATAATATAAAAAATAAGATAACAGTGGGAGTCCTCAACCTCCATATTGAATTAATAAATATCACCAACAGATAAAATAATGCAATGTAAAGAACAATAAATCAAAATACTGCAATATGAGAGCCATCATCTAAATGTTAACATAATTACATGCCATAGTATGTAATAACAAGATGCAAGATGATATTCATTTTAGAAACTACAACTTCATGGATCATTAAAATAATATTAATATAATACACCCTATGCTATATGCCAGAAGAGTACACCAGGATAGAGCTACAAATTACACTTGCTCCTTCCGAAGGTAAATTACCCTAAATAATTTGAATTCTTTGGCATGGAGACCCATGATTAATGTAAGTTTTGCATTACCAAAATTCAGAGCTGTTACTCCATCAGATTAAATCTAGAAAACCAAATCATAGGTCAAATCAATAATGATTAGATAATCGTAGCTACAATCATTGAAATTTATGTATACAAATACAACCTTTTGAAAATCTGGAACTATCTCAGGAAAATGTATACAAATCCTTATTTATACAAATATAAAATTATGCACCAATCAATATAAAGAAATAACAACATATTTCCATTAGAAATATTTGTATGAACATATTGACAAATCATATTGATTTAGCGATGTTTCTATGCAAATGCACAAAAAACATCAATTCTTTATATTAAGGTTGAGATACCTTATTAGTTCCAATGAAATATTACAAACTTCTCAGTTTCTCTGAGCCATATAACAATGTATTATAATACACAAAATATTATAAAAAAATTAAAAAATCAAGACTTAACACACAGGAAGAACTGATCAAGACAAAACAGCGCATTCTAAGAACTAGAACAAAAACTGTGAAGACCAATGGCAAATATCTAAACTGCCCCCTTTGGCATGAGACAAAGTGTAAACAGAGAGAACCAATTTTTAGGCTATTATTTCTCATTGTCCTCTAAGAATAAACAACCTGTCCTACCACCTATTTCTCTTAATTTATGCTCATTATTGAATCGGCCTAAGAATTGGATGATTTTCTTTCATGAATTCTCTTTACCTGAATTTAAGCAATCTCAGCCTACCTTCACTCCAATTTTTCAATGATTCCTAACTCATGCAATAGTATACAGTAAGAGAACGAAGCGCAATTTATCAACTAATAGAATAATATATGAAGGTCGGCAAAGGAAGGAAAGGACTGAAATGATCAACAGAAAAGCCATCATTTGAACAAGAAATGGGGAAAGAGAAAGATTAAATAACATGTGTCACAATCAATTTATGAATACATAGTTATCTATACCGGAAAACCTGCAAGATAAATTGCTGTAATAAATACATATGAGTGGACTGAAAAGTAAATAAATTTTTGTTAAAGCCAAATGAAGAATAGATGCTCATTCATGGCAAACTGGAAAGAATGGAAAAATTATGTTAAAGATAAAAATTCAAATTAATTAATCTGTTTCAGGTTCTTCGTTGAATAGTTAAGCTGGTATATATTACTATACATAGGTATACCTTTAAATTACAATCTGTAAGAAAAATGAGATTTAACATGAAATAGCCATAGGCAAAACTAATGAAACAGTTAGACTAAGACAAACTACTAACTACAACTACCTGCCACCAGACTAAGACCAAGTACTAACATATTTTTACAAATAAAACAATTTACAAAGAAATTACCCACAAAATTTACAAATACAATGTAAAAGATGGGAGCAAGCATATAAAATGGTACCATTATATCTGCATTCAATTTCTAAAGGAGGAATAGCAGAAAATCAATTCAATATACATATATAAATTAAAACTATGATTTCTAAAGTGCATAAAAAACATAAAATTGAAAATAGGGGGCCCCCATATAAAATGTCAAATAACAAATATTCGTATGCATAAAATAGATTATAATAAAGAAGTTAACAATTACTAATATTCATTTAAGCATTTCCTTAAAAATGAAAACATTTGTGATGACTAAAAATCCTATTCCACCAAGTACCTTCAACAATGAGAAACTCTCTCCGCAACACCATTTTTCTTGATTTTTCTAATTTCTCGGGAACAATGAGCATCCTTTACTGTGAAGTCCAGGATACAAAATCCACAAAAAGACATCCAATTCATGCACTGTAGCAGAAGAAACAACTTCAATTCTCTTTCAGTCACGCGTCTACTCTTCCTTTAAGGGCTCATGTGAATGAACATAAATTAAAAATTTACATGTGTTATATAATTATTAATTATATGTAAAACAGCTTAAGCAAAAGTAATATAAAAATTATAGTAGAGTAAATAAAAAGAACAATATTTCATCACCATTCCTTTACTTATGGGTATTCCCATGTCACACAAATTTATTGACTTAAAATTAGTTAAGATCAGCGAGCATTCCTTCAAGCGAACTTCCACAGGAATGCCCAGGAGGATAAATTCACCGCAAAATCCTTTGCTGATTTATGCTCCTTGGCTGGAAAAACAACTTCTATTCTTCTCTTCAAAGAACTCGCCAACTAATTGTTTAATGGCATGTGGACTCCAACGTGAATGAACATTAATGAAAACATACATTTATGTGCAAACAAAAGCAACTAGTAGAATACAATATTTCTATTATAAACCTCTGATGCATAAACCTAAATGAATGAGAGAAAATATTAAACATTTTGATGATATGTAAATAAAGCTTAATAATTTCAGAATATTTCCTATGCTCTGGAGAGATTTTAGATAACCATTTTTATTATTGCAATTCAAATTTTAAAGTCACCTAAATTATTTAATGTGTGTCTATATGCAAAAATAGAAAAACAAATGTTGGAAAGGTATTGACTGAACCATCAGACAACGTGTGCCTCACAACAAAAGGGATCTTTTATACATGATGAGGCAAACATCTCAAGGGAAGTACAAATCCTGGTCCTCCAGGATTAGGGAAAGGCATGGGGATAGCAACTCTACCTTGTAAAACATGTATGCTACAAAACATGATCTGACTGATGAATCATGTTCGATCATTAATGAGTATGCTGAAACCAGGAAAGATGAAAGAAATATCCAATGAAATTTCTTAAATATGGTTTGGGTATAATAGCTCTCTTAGAAATGAGATGATTAAGATCTGGCAGAATTTTTAAGATTTGACTGTAGTGTACGAGGTGGTGGGACTGTGGTCATTGAATTGGATTGTATGGAACTGGCTTTATGATCAACTCTGGTATAAGGAGTGATGTGATACAATTTGATCCATTAGGAGAGTGAATATGCAAATTAATCTCTAAAATATTGATATATTTGAACTTGCCCAATAGAAAATGGTTCAAATGAAGAGAAGCAAGCATTTGCGATAAATTTGAAAGGAAATGCAACAAAATACAAAATATCATTATTCATTCTTTGAGACTTCAATGGAAAACTTCGAAGGGAAGATTCATTACATAGTATAGCTGGAAAATACTCCCTGCAAGATGAAATGAGTGAAAACTGAAGATTACTCTGTCAGCTTTATCAAATACGTTTATTATTAAAAGCACAAGTTTTGTACATAAAAATATTCATAAGGGCACCTGTAAAATGCCAGGAACTGGAATTGCAAACCAAATATCATATTGACATATAGAAATTGATATGCAGACAATGTTGATTTGCATTGAATGTTCATCGACTATAGTCGAGCATTTGACAGTGTGAATCGGAAAGATTCTCCTTTCCAGAATTAAGAGAGGACTCAAAAGGAGTCCCAATGCAAATCTTTCACTCTGGGTAAACAATGCTTTTGAAGTGACCTCAGAGACAAGGAGTTGCTCCCTCAGCTGTGCTATTCAACTTTGCGTTGCACAAAGCAATGAAAGAATCGAAATTAAACAGAAGTATTGCTTATAAATTCAAACAAGGTTTTGCATATGTTGATGACATAGCACTGACAATAAGAAGTAAGGATGATCATAAGGTAATGTTTACTTTCATTGGGAAATTGGGAGGGCCTCCATGTGAATTAAGGTAAGATCAAATACTTGAAAGTCTTCTTCACAGAAAAACGAAACTATTGGAAACACTATAAGATATTAAGTTTGACATAGAAAATTTGCATACCTTGGATAATACTAAATAATGTAAATAAGACCTGAGGAGATCAAGGGGCAATGCAAGGTAACAAGGCATATTTCGTAAATATAATCCCCCTGACATCAACTTATGTCCAGTAAAATTAAATTTCTGAAACACTGATAAGGCCAGCAGTTTCATATGATGCTGAGACATGGGTCTATCCAACAACATGAAGAAACAATAAGATTTGTAAGGAAAATAAGGAGAATCCATGTCCCAGTTAAACACTGAGAAAGGTGGAGAATCAGAATGAACTGGGAAATGAAATATTGAAAGAGTAGGATATAGTAAGGTTCTCCAAATCAATGTGACTGTCATGGTTGGGCCATTTTTAAAGGATGGAAGAGTGAAGAATGCCCAAATTGTAAATGAATAGTAAGATAGGAGGAGGATATGATAAGAGGACCTTAGGAGAATGGAAGATTGAGAGAGAAAGCAAAGAGTAGAGCCGAATGTAGAAATTCAATGGAGGAAGCCAAGGCCAACACTGGATAGTGATTAAAGTAGTTAAGTCGCTCAAATTTTTTAATTTGCATTTATATAAGAAAATTATAAATAAATTCAGATGAATTGTGCCTATTAATAAAATATGACCAAGTTAGGATGTATTATTGTCATTGTCAAATTCTGTACAGTTTAGCAAATCATGTGATTTTTAGTAAAAAAAATATCTCTAGAATACCAAGTCTAGCCTGTCTATAAATTGATCATCATCTGCTATAAAGGATTGTAAAGTTAACTGAAGAAGTTACTATCATTCAGAAAAATCAAACTGACCAACACATTGCATTAAGTTTTAATCCACGGAGAGGAATGTAATGTTTGAATTTCCAAATTATCTAAATTTAGAAATATATTCAATAAAACTTATAATTATATCTTAGATCTAGATTCATCTCTATGACTGCATCAAATCCCAATTATTTATAAATACTACATTCTCAATACGAAAATAACCCACAATTGGAGTTTTTGACTGATAAATAATATAAAATTAATAAGATATTTAGCTCATATTTTCAGGATAATGATAAGATACAAATGTTAATTACTCTCTAATTGTAAATCAATGTAAATTCAAACTAAACAGGCTATTGTGAAGGATAGGAACATAGTATTTACCAAACCGTAGGAGGGTGACAGTTTTTGAGCTAACCTTGATAAGTTAAATTTAAGTTGTTAAAATGAAAAACAAATTTGCGCCAAATATAAGTTATGAAATGAATTACTCTTCAGTCTTAATCAAACCAAGCTAAACTATTTTAATGAAATTCTCATCATGACCAATTTCAGTATATTTATCTACAGAAAGATGGGCATGTTCATTATTCAATTAGATGTGATTACATTATGAAAGTGATTGAATGAATATGTATTAAATCTTTAGTAGAATTAAAATTAAACATCCAAGTAATATCCAAGGATAAAGATTGACTTTTACCATGGACTTTTTTCATTAACAGACTTTTTTGCTTTACTTAACTAAAAGATAACCTGTTACAATATTACCTCATTAATGGGAACCATTGATGCACGCAAAAATGGTGGGATTACCTGTTTTATCACTGCATGCAAAATGAAATAACTATTTTAAATTTATTTTATCTCGACTTCCCTTACCACCCAAGCAATATATCCTTTCAAGACTTGTTAAATTTTAAGATCTTATTCAAAAATTGAATCTTAGCAGTTGATGCTTCAAAGAAAATTTCACCATCTTTAACTTTTTTATGCTTTCACATGAATATGATGCTTCAAGTAGGTGCCTCACATCAATAAATGGACCAATAAATTTAAATTTATTACCATAGTAGTGTTGTCTGAGAAAACCCATCAGCAAGAATATTTAGGTACTAATATGTTTTCAAAACATTTAAATAATTTCCACTATTATTTTCTTTGTTAACTATATGATCATGCTCATTCTACAAATTAACTACTCATGCATAAATTGATAACAGAAAATGTTTCCACCAATCATTCCCAAGATATAGTGAAAGTATAATCTATTACCATAACACCAGCAAACAATCCACTCATTCATTCATTTCATTATCATCCATCGCTCAAACTACAATTAATCATCTCCTTCCTATTTCCTATGTAAACCTATCCAAGAGAGCTCTCTATCATAGACCTTTCTAAGTGCTAATTTCTAAGTAACTAAATGCTTGCTAAACCTATGCTTTTTCCTAAAACTCTTTCCTGAACTAGAAAACCTATCTCATCATTCCTACTATCACATCCTTTTAATTAAAAATCTTAACATGCACACCCACACAAACAATTCACACATTAACAAAATACACTCGCTCTATAGCAGATTAAGATCATATCGAAAAGCAAATAAAATAAAAGTGGAAATTATTTTGAATACTTTTAAGATGAACAACTTCCCATTAAGCAAATATTCAACTTCTTATTTATATTAATTTTTAGATTCTAATCAATCTCTACAAGAAATCTGAAGCATGTTCATTTCATACTGACTGAACAGATTAAAATGTTTAATGTTTCAAAAATTAATAATGGTTTAACTTTAATCTTGGAAGCATCTTTAACGTATCAATTTAGATTTAAGATTAATTAAAATACTCATATGAATGGATAAAAAAAAAACATTTTATCATAAGATCCTTTCAAGCCCATTCCATAAAATTTACACATTTCCATATCATTTTTCTTCATTCTACCACCCTCAAAGAAATTATTTATATTTTTGAATTTTATGATGTGAAGAGCTATAAAACAATCTATTGCTATTTGTCATGAGGTACAAATCATAGCAGAGATTTCTTTGATAGAAATTGAAACCTTTTTCATATTTATTAATAGAGACTAAGAGGTATATATAATGAATATAATAATCATCGATGTAAATATCAAATTAGCATCAAAGATTCCCATTAAATGTAACAGAGGCATATATTTAATTAAATACCTATTGTATAGTATTTAAGAAAATGAAATTTCTACATCGAGAGAATATAATAGAAAGTGCATCTGAATTAATATTTTCAGCTCATTGTAAATCTGGACTTACAAAATTAACAGTTAAACTTATTCTTAGAAATGATAAAGCTAAACCAAAAGAGTTTTATAACAGGTCTAACAATGTTTTCCTAAGTACCTTAGTTTCAGGATTGAACTTGTATGAATTAGAATTAAATTTATTTTTAGAGAATTTTAGTATAAAACCTTATAACAGTTGAATTATTTAATTCTAAAACTTTGCTCCAATTCACTGAATGTAACAGATTCAGTTACTAGTGTAGAAAAATGAAGCAAGAATGTGTAAGTTTTGATAAAAACTTAAAAAAGAACAAGCTATCTTTGTCAACCAAATTGTCAACCACTAAGTTTGCACAGATACTGGTTTGAAATATTACCATCCAGTGAATGAGATATTTAGATTTTTGTGAGAGGCAGCTACTATTACACAGGGATTTTGATGGTCCCAAAAATTGGTTTTCTTGGATAATTCTAGAATTAAGTCACAGAGATGAAATTTGAAATAATTATATGTTATCCAATTATAAAATAGGATTGCAATCCTGGTATAAAAATAATTTGTAATAAATGTCAATGTTTTTTGATATCCTTAAAATGATCATTTAAAAATACCTTTAATGTCATAATCCCAATGAAAAGAAAAACAGCACTTACAGCTTCTAGTAGTAGAGTATATTGATATGGAGTTGAATACTTAAAATATAACAGAATACTGAATATTAGAATACTTATGGTAAATTTAAGAATTTGATAATGGAGATGAAAAGGAAAAAAAGATGTGCTGGCCACAACTACGAGACTTCTGGAGAGGATAATTTAGATTAATTCACAGTGAAGCAGCTGGATAAAAAACAGGAAATGGAGTAGGAATAATCCGGAATGAGAAGATGTGACTTAGAGTAATGGGTTATGTGCAATGTATAGAGAGGATATAGAGTCACGCTAGGAAAAAACTAATGAATACTGTCATCATCCAAATGTATATGTCAAATCGAGGAGAGCAGGTAGAAGCGATATAATGGCTTGGAGAACATTAAACATGGTACCAAGAGTGTGGAATATTTGTTGATAATGGGAGATTGGAATGCAGTGGTGAGGGAGGAAACAGAATGAAGTTTTAGGAAAATTTGGGCTTTGAACAAGAAGCGAAATTTGTCAAGTTCTGCTCAGCACCCATTCTCATTGTGACCAAAACTTTGTTCAGACAGCATTCTTGCCGGCACTACACCCGGGAGGCTCCTGGTGGTTTAAGAAGATTGCAAATGGATTTAATACAAATCAAAATGAGTTTTAAGAACCAGGTACAGGATAGCCACAGCTACACCAGTCCACATAACTGTGATTATAATCTAGTGCAGGCTGAATGTAATTTGAAGCTTAAGAAATTGAATAGAATTTAAATGAGGAAAGGAGAAGATTTGAGAATAAAGAGATTTTGAAAGTATATGAAGAAAGAATGGATGATTATTCAAAGTTTTCAGGAGACTGTGTTAACAAGTTGAGGAATATGATGAAAGAAACTTTTAACTATAACAGAGGAGATAATTGGAAGGAAAACACCATGATCAGAAAAGAATGGATAAAACAAGAAATAGAGACAATAAATAGATATAGGAACCTTAGAAATGAGATAATAGAGATTGCAAGAAGGCAAAGAAAAGATTTCTGGAAGAACGTTGCAAAATGAAAAACTAATGGATGAGGGAGACCAAGCTGCTTGCAGGTGTAAAACCTTCTTTGGTAAAAAGGAAGGCCAGGAGCAGTGGATTGAAGAAATAACAGAGTCCATTAACAATAAGGAAGCCCTAGTAGTGCATAGTAAATGTTGAGGCACTGTATAAAGATAAAGGTCTAAATTAATGAGATTGAAGAAGAATTACTAAACCTGTTTACAATATAACCTCATTAATGGTAACCATTGATGTACACAAAAATGGAGGGATTGCCTGTTTTATCCTTCAAGATAGAATCACCACTCTCGAGGAGATTCCATCTTGAAGGATGAGATTGATCTAGCGGTATGGTGGATGAAAGGATAGGAAGGCACCAGGAATCATATCCAGAGGTAACTGATCCTTGTGTGTAATATACATACACACACAAGGTTGAGATGGATATAATAAAGCGAAGAAGAATTAACTCAGTTTCTGAAATAAACCAAATGTTCAACTGTCAAAACAATCAGATTGAATCAAAACAAAAAAGTGCTCTTCAGCAGCAAAATAAATAGTTGGCAGAAGAACTAGGCTGGACGGATAACTTTTAGAAATAGAGGACGAGTTTTGCTAATTACTTTACATCCGAAAGAGAAACCCAAATGAAAGACTAGAGATAATGATGCTCAATAGTATTACGGATTACGTAGACTGAGAGATGGAATGTTCTACCGTAAAGCATAGGATAAAAATGTGGAATTAAGTAGGTAAAATTTCACTTAGGCCCTAAAGTGAAATTTTACCATTAAGTATGCTTGAATGATGATTACACATCTCCCAGATAGCGATATGTGGTCAAGGCGTTCGACTTCGGTGAAGGCGATACCGGGTTCGATTCCGGATGGGAGCACAAGCGCGAAATGACCTCCCGTTGGGGGCACTTTTGTTCAATAACACAATAATAATTCATGATAACTAAGTTCCGTGGTTTCTCTACGCAAAGAAAATAGTCAAAATTAATTGATTCCTTCGGAAAGACTACGCTGCCACTGAAACAAACCTTCACGGGAAATCCCTTCCCTTAATAGAGTTCACATCCGAACGTTGATGCACCAGAGGTTTTTAATGTTCAATACAAACTATAGATGAAAGGACTTACTCTAAAAGTGTCTCCAAAGAATAATACCTGTTAACTCCTCTCACTCGATGCAGCAAACTTCAACGACTGACGAAATAGACTAGCGAAATAGTGTTGTAGAGGTCAGTCATATCGGCGAGTCAATAGCTCTAGTCTCGTAGTTCATAGGGTTTACAGCAGAACACCTCCATGAAAGTCTGCGAATTTCAAAGAAACGCATTTAGCAATAGGAATATTGAAGGAATATTAACATTGAATTTTGTCTTTTCTTAGCAATGATTCAGCGATGAATGAAATACTCTCTTCAAACATGACCACTGTCTTCCACTATACTACCCTTCCGAAAGGAATGCTTAATAATGATGCAATTTCAATTACCGTTTAATTGGCACTGTACGCAGTTCTCCGGGTTTCGATTCCATTTCACCGTCCGAGTGAGAGATGCAGCAGGAAGACCCTAACCCGGCTTCTAATCCATCCACTATATTTAATTTGCTCGGTATCAAATATCTAAAACAAAATTGACTCGCAGGAAAGATTCATTCGGTTTTGAAAGGTACTCATGATTCATTTACTTAGCGCAGAAAAAAAATGTAATACCTTTTCTGAAGGCGGCCATACACGGGGAAATGTTTCCAGGAAATCTTTCCTGGAAATGTTTCCAAAAAATCCAACATGGTGGATCGGCCATACACGGGGAAATTTTTCTGGGAATATTTCCAGGAAATATTCCCAGTTATGGCGGATCCGCGACATTTTGGTCTTTCTTAAGGCCGCCATACACGGGGAAATATTTCCAGAAAACATTTCCAGTTATGGCCGACACTCTTTCCTGATTGGTCGAAAATAGAACATGTTCTATTTTCTACAGATTTCCAGTCCGCCATAACTGGAAATATTTGACTATCCTGCCACCTTGGCATCAGCACGGAGAACTTGTTGAGTAAGTAGAAATGATGACCTATGTATCGAGCATTCCCATTGGCCACTGTCGACTTCCGCCTAGAAAACGCCAATAGGGAAGAATTGAGGTAGGGCAGGGACGCTGTCTTCTGCTGTCCTCACTGCTTTGTTTACCTTTTGAGGTGTTTGTTGCTTTCAAGCTTTCGGTTTCGTTCTCGATCCAAATCACACGGACAAGTTTGCTAAATGTAAAACCGACGAATAGATATGCAATAAAACGGTATGTAGATATGAAAACCGCTTATGATAATAAATGAAATCAATCGAGATTGACCATCATCTTAAAAGGATATACTGAAAATGAGCACCGTCGATGGAATAACACGTTTTACTACCTAGTGTATACTGTAAAAGTTAAACGGAGTACAAGTAATACAACTCTTTAATGCATATTATTCTTACTCGTAAGTTTACACAGTTTAACCTTTTAAAATTGTTCACGAGAATCATACTCACGTGTGATAAGAACTTGGAATATTTTTATCAAATTTCGGACCATTTATATTTACTAGTGGTCGAAATTCAACCGTAATTCATTGAATTTTTATGTCTGAACTTTACTGAGGTTCTTTTTCAAAGAGTATACCTTTATAATCATTGCTTATATATTTTTTCATTATTATTCTATTGTCAGCTGTGAGAGTGTACAATTACTCAGGGTCAGGTCAGTTACTCAGGGTGTGTTGTTAGCCTTCTTCGATACCTACGAAATTTAAAATTTGAATGTTAGTAACAATAAAAAGGACAATTACAGCCTGCAGTTTCATTAATTTCTTTATACAATTCATTGTCGCAGTTTTCATTTTCTAGGTTTATTTCCAAAAAACTCCGTAAAATCGCCGTAATTTTATCCCTATTATTTATGAATCAGTTAGCAAATGTTGGCATCTCAGTTAATTGCTACCTTTTTATAATTTTTGTCATAAGTCCCTCCGTTAATTTGGTATGGAGATAAAATCCCCGTATATTCTAAATGGAATAACACTTTTTACTACCTAATAGCTATAGGGTGTACTGTAAAAGTAAAACGAAGTACACGTAATACTGGCAAAACAACTATTTAATGCATATTATTCTTACTCGTAAGTTTACACGGTTTAACCTTCGAAAATTGTTCACGAGAATCTTACGTGTGATAAGAATTAAGAATATTTTTATCGCATTTCGGATCATTTATATTTACTAGTGATCGCTCAGCAGTCGACATTCGACCGTAATTCATTGAATTTTTAAGTCTGAACTTTACTGAGGCTCTTTTGTCAATGAGTATACCTATGTAATCATTGCTTATATATTTTTTAATTATTTTTCTATTACGTCAGCTGTGAGCGTGTACAAATACGTTATTAGGGTGTGTTGTTAGCCTTAATTCCCTTCGATACCTAGGAAATTTAAAATATGAATGTTAGTAACAATATGAAAGACAATTACAGCTTGTAGTTTCATTAATTTTTGATACAATTCATTGTCGCAGTTTTAATTTTGTAGATTTATTTCCAAAAAACTCCTTAAATCGCCGTAATTTTATCCCTATTGTTTATGAATCAGTTTGCAAATGTTGGCATCTTAGTTAATTGCCATCTTTTATAATATTTGTAATGAGAAAACGCATAAGCTCGGATTCAACAATCGCCTTGGTCGTAAACTTCCGTTCATTTTGCACTAGTTCTCGTCATTTCGACCCGAATACAATATACTACGACCAAAATAAGAGTCTCTATTCAATTTCCTTTCTTTTGGTACTGATCTCGATTTCGTACGACTATTATTTCTCATTTAATTCTGCAAAAGAAAAAATGTCTGCAATTGCGCTTAAGAAAGACCAAAACGTCGCGGATCCGCCATAACTGGGAATATTTCCTGGAAATATTCCCAGGAAAATTTCCCCGTGTATGGCCGATCCACCATGTTGGATTTTTTGAAAACATTTCCAGGAAAGATTTCCTGGAAACATTTCCCCGTGTATGGCCGCCTTTAAGCGCAATTGCAGACATTTTTTCTTTTGCAGAATTAAATGAGAAATAATAGTCGTACGAAATCGAGATCAGTACTAAAAGAAAGTAAATTGAATAGAGACTCTTATTTTGGTCGTAGTATATTGTATTCGGGTCGAAATTACGAGAACTAGTGCAAAATGAACGGAAGTTTACCACCAAGGCGATTGTTGAATCCGAGTTTATGCGTTTTCTCATTACAAATATTATAAAAGATGGCAATTAACTGAGATGCCAACATTTGCAAACTGATTCATAAACAATAGGGATAAAATTATGGCGATTTAAGGAGTTTTTGGAAATAAATCTACAAAATTAAAACTGCGACAATGAATTGTATTAAACATTAATGAAACTACAAGCTGTAATTGTCTTTTATATTGTTACTAACATTCAAATTTTAAATTTCCGAGGTATCGAAGGGAATTAAGGCTAACAACACACCCTAATAACGTGTTTGTACACGCTCACAGTTGACGTAATAGAAAAATAATGAAAAAATATATAAGCAATGATTACATAGGTATATTCATTGACAAAAGAGCCTCAGTAAAGTTCAGACTTAAAAATTCAATGAATTACGGTCGAATTTCGACCACTGAGCGATCACTAGTAAATATAAATGATCCAAAATGCGATAAAAATATTCTTAATTCTTATCACACGCAAGATTCTCGTGAACAATTTTCGAAGGTTAAACCGTGTAAACTTACGAGTAAGAATAATATGCATTAAATAGTTGTTTTGCCAGTATTACGTGTACTTCGTTTTACTTTTACAGTATACCCTATAGCTATATAGGTAGTAAAAAGTGTTATTCGATTTAGAATATACGGGGATTTTATCTTCATACCAAATTAACGGTAGGGACTTATGACAAAAATTATAAAAAGGGGTAATTAAGTGAGATGCCAACATTTGCTAACTGATTCATAAATAATAGGGATAAAATTACGGCGATTTTACGGAGTTTTTTTGGAAATAAACCTAGAAAATGAAAACTGCGACAATGAATTGTATAAAGAAATTAATGAAACTGCAGGCTGTAATTGTCCTTTTTATTGTTACTAACATTCAAATTTTAAATTTCGTAGGTATCGAAGAAGGCTAACAACACACCCTGAGTTACTGACGTAATTGTACACTCTAACAGCTGACGTAATAGAAAAATAATAAAAAAATATATAAGTAATGATTATAAAGGTATACTCTTTGAAAAAGAACCTCAGTAAAGTTCAGACTTAAAAATTCAATGAATTACGGTTGAATTTCGACCACTAGTAAATATAAATGGTCCAAAATTTGATAAAATATTCTAAGTTCTTATCACACGTGAGTATGATTCTCGTGAACAATTTTAAAAGGTTAAACTGTGTAAACTTACGAGTAAGAATAATATGCATTAAAGAGTTGTTTTGCCTGTATTACTTGTACTCCGTTTAACTTTCACAGTATACACTAGGTAGTAAAACGTGTTATTCCATCGACGGTGCTCATTTTCAGTATATCCTTTTAAGATGATGGTCAATCTCGATTGATTTCATTTATTATCAAAAGCGGTTTTCATATCTACATACCGTTTTATTGCATATCTATTCGTCGGTTTAACATTTCGCAAACTTGTCCATGTGATTTGGATCGAGAACGAAACCGAAAGCTTGAAAACAACAAACATCTCAAAAGGTAAACAAAGCAGTGAGTACAGCAGAAGACAGCGTCCCTGCCCTACCTCAATTCTTCCCTATTGGCGTTTTCTAGGCGGAAGTCGACAGTGGCCAATGGGAATGGTCGATACATAAGTCATGATTTCTATTTACTCAACAAGTTCTCCGTGCTAATGCCAAGGTGGCAGGATAGTCAAATATTTCCAGTTATGGCGGACTGGAAATCTGTAGAAAATAGAACATGTTCTATTTTCGACCAATCAGGAAAGAGTGTCGGCCATAACTGGAAATGTTTTCTGGAAATATTTCCCCGTGTATGGCGGCCTTGAGATAACTGTACTTGACGTCCCTCTCAGTCTCGGTCCAGCAAGAGCAACTCCATTTCGATGAATGCATATTCTGGGGGAATATATTCCCAGTGACCTCGGAGATTTTGTTGGGTTCCTCCCTCTGCGCCGTTTCACTTATCAACACTTCTTCGGCGTGAATGAATGACCGTAAGACCGAGAAGGCAAGTCTTTTAAAGGGAGGGAGAGGGGAAGATGGGAGGGGGTGGAAAAAAGACGACCGGTCTCCTTCGTGGTGAAGAATATTTCAAAAGTATTTTAAATTCACTTTACAATAAAATTCTAGAATTTTATGATCTTGATGAGGCATTGAAAAAAAAATCTAAAAGGAAAACGGATACTCAATCATTTTTTAAAATTTAAATATGAATGATCGGCGAAAGGTTGGATTGTCGTAATTATTGATTCAATTCCTCGTATCTACTTTATACATTAACTATCTTCCTTTCAATGTAATGAAAAAATCGAGTAAAATGTAGTAGCTAATGGTAATTTAAGAGAAATCGCCTCTGCATATGTTTGAAATATGGACTGATTTTCCTGAAATTTATTCCGAAACTTCGCATAAACATGAAGTTTCCTCTAGTCACGGTTACAACGAAAGCTATGATTCTCCGCATTTAACCCTCCGTCAGTCGCGCTGTTGTATTCTATACAACACAGACGGTTTTTCGAGTCCCGTTTCTACCTTGGTGGTCCCTTGAACCTCATGCCCGGGTCTATTCCTCTATCGCACTTACCGTTAACTTGTAAAGTCGTCAAATGCTTCTTTTTAGTCTTCAACCGGCTACAAAAGCGAGTAAATCTGTGAAGTGACGACTGTTGTAACTCATACAACGCGCGACCGCTTGTGTAAGTCTTTCGTTGGTGATCTCTATTTTTGCTTATTATAATGTTTACATGGAGTTTTTCACATATTTCGTCTTAAACTTTATTAGACGCATTTCAATTTCGGAACTAATAGACATCTAGCTTTTTAGGTACTCTCTGAAAGCAAGTAAATAAATAAAGGTGAATAATAATATTTTTCACAAAAAGTTGTTTACTTTTTAAATAGTTTCTCTTAAATTAAAATTATCTAAAGTTTATTACTTTAATAATATTTAGTTCAACTAATTTTACAATTTTGGCCGAAAAACGATCTGTTGTATGAAATCCAACGCGCGACTGTTCTTGATATGAAAATAGGCTCGACTGATGGAAGGGTTTGTTGAACTACGTGCGATATATTATATATGTACTCACAAATTGGTTCAGCTTCGATTAAATTAACGCATAATTACAGAACCCGCAGCATTCTCAGACCATTTGTTGCGTCTTCCAAATTAAGTTTAATTAAATGGTTCCAAGTTCAATACAAGTGAATTCACTAGTTGTGGTGCTTTTCATAAAAAATCGATACCATCGGAAAATAAATAAAATTATATCAAGTGCAAATTTCACTCTTCTTTTAAATTTGACACTCTGCCTTCGTCAAAATTCACGAGAGCATCGAATATCTTAAATATTTCGGTAGAATTTTTGATGAGTTCGTAGAATGCTTCATATTTAGAAACATGCTCGATGGCAAATTTTAAGCTGAAAGTTAAGTCACTTGGGTATATCTGATATCTTTTAAATTAATTGCCTTATAAATTAGATAAATTTATGCTTTCACAAGTCTGGTATTCGATTTCAGCGATCTCCTTAAAGATTTTAACAAATTGAGCAACGATTTACGCAATTTCTCTCGCATAAACCATTGTGGAATGAATTTCTCCTCGAAATAAGAAGAGTACGAAGAAAGAGAATAGGATGGAAGGCCTTCTTAGTTTTATTTAACTTCTTTTTCCTGAGTGCACGTCCTACAAATGTCCACTCTTTACGTAACGCTAGGCAAGGAATGCCTCTAACTTCGTGAGTATGAGGTGTTCACAGTGGGTAAGGAATAGGTGAGCAGAAAGAGAAACGAGTCTAATGCGTAGGTACTCTTCATATTAGAATGGGGCGGAAGAATTTCAGGTGGCCTTCCTCTCTCTGCGAAAACCGATGTAACCAGATTATGATACCGTGTGTACACCGTTTGCTGTCCACTAGATAGCCGTCGTCCTTTAAAGAATCATAACAACTCTCGCAGCTTAGAGTTGCATCGACTGGATTCCTAACAGCCAAAAAGCACATTGAGCCATTTTGAAATATGAATTATCGATAGAAATAGTAGTATACGCATTAATCGCAGCGAAACGGCTGCTACAAATTGATGTATGTATTCGGAAATAAACCGTGAACGAGGTTTCTATTTAAAGAAGCGACTGAATGCCCCGAAATTATAACAATTTCATTTAACCCCTTCCCAGACAGATTTTTTGGGGTAATCATTCCAATAAAAAGCATATTTTTATTTCATAATTTCATTATATTTTCATTCCTAAAATATGTGATAAAGTCAATATTTTCAAAATTTTCATATTAAAGAAAATATTTCAGGTTTTCTTTGTTAAGTTTTTCTTCGAGAATTTACTAGCTTTGAGCTATTAAGAGGTATATCAATAAAATGAAAGCGGAAATTCATTTTTAAACAATTTAGTAACAAAACACAATAACCAGATGCAGTCATAACCATGAAAATTTGCACTTGAAAATCTTTAGAGGTGTGATAAACTTTGAAGCAAGGCGTCACACATAAGGCTACATCACAATCTGGGCAATAATACCTCGTTTCCCTACGGATTTTTTCCCCCTTAGCGTCGCGTTTTCGGCAACAGATAATACACTGCCGAGTAGGGGCTGCTTTCTTCTCGCTCGGCGGCTGAGTCGGGGAAGTGCCTATCTACGAGCCTTCGAAGTTGCTGCGCTGCGGGTGGCCTGCCGCTCCTTGGAGAGACGAGAGTGGGATGATAGGCCTCAATCAATTGTTCAATTAGTTCTAATCGGAAATCTAAATGCACCTTTATTCCACCACTTTTTTTGTATAAAATGAACGAATTCTACACACTTAGCTCCACCAAGTGGAAAAATATTTTTTTAATCTTTTTCTGAGTAAGGCATAATCGGACAAATGTTGATCTACCCGGTCCACCCCACCCATGGTGTGACTGTAATCAATCACCACTGATGGTTTTTTCAAACTTTGGCCACTTTTCTCAACCATTTTCATATAGTTTTTATGAACAGTTGATAAGAGAGTCACTTCTTTTTTATCTTTTTCCATCGCAGCACCATCACTTTCGCTTTTCTAAATGCAGTAACTTTTCCTTTCTTTAGCTTTCCCTAAAGCGTTTTCTAAAGAATTTCCAGCACTGGTTCACGAAGTAAATTTTTTCAATAACAACTCCAGTTCCTCAAATGCCAATTTAACTCTACTTTCTGATCATTTTGACATTTTATGAGGTTTCTAATCTAAAATATAAAATTGAGTGTGGGTGTGTGTGTATGTTCCCTAAAAACTCGAGAACCGAGAGTCGCAAAACTTTGAAATTTTCTACATTATTAAAAGTCGATCCCGCGCAGAGTATAGGCTACTTTTTATTTCCCTTAAGTCCACGGTTCGAACCCAGACGGGCCAAAACGTTTCCTTAAGAAATACACGTAGAGGTAATTTTTTCGTTGCAGGGTTCATTTCTTTAGCAAAATTAAATTAGAAATAATGGTCCTAGAAAGTCGAATCAACTACCAAAAGAAGGAGAACAGAATAAAAATTTGTATTTTGGTCAGGGATTATTGTTTTCGACTCGAAATTGCGAACAGTTTGATAAAATACGTGAATATTTTATCCAAATTCTGAGGTTGTAAACCCATTGCCTTGACGATCTAGGTGATTGTTGATTCTAGATCATGAGTTTATATATAAGAAGACATTGAGAATTAATGAAATATTTAAGAAAGTTTTTCTAATTTTGTTTAAGCTTCTGTAGCAACCATGTTTTATTTATATCAACGTAATTGTTTACCGTAAAATTTTAAGTTTATATGTATTTCCGTATTACCTTTGTGCATTTCTGAAATTGAATCCTTAAATGTGGTGATGCTTATCCTAATTTTATTACTTTCTCCATAATCGAAGTATAGAGAAAGTATTGTTTTCATGAAAAAATTCGACTTCGAGATTTCAACGGAAATGCACGTGTTGGGGTCCCTAGAACACGTTTTGACCGTTTTCGGAATGATGTATGTGTGATATTGGGCGCTCTAACGTGAAAACCATTAGTTGTATAAATACCAAACTAGATATATAGTACTGTGGTGTGTGCTGTCAGAGTTGATTAGTTTTTGGAGTAAATCGGTCAACCGGAAGTCGAGCTTTATTCATTGAAGCTCATTTCCGGTTTTCAAAATATCTCCATAAATATGATATTTAGGTATATACTATTATTTATAAATGTTTTAGAAAATTAAATTTACTATAACTTTTGTATGAAACATATTTTTGTATCACTGATTGTTTAGGAGTTATTCATGAAATACTGATAAACCGGAAGTTGCTGATTATTTACTTTATGGGCGCTCTGTGCTCTATGGGCGAAATGCCAATTTCGTCGTTTTTCATCGAGCATGTCCCGAAAAACATTATTTATAATTTTTGTGACGTAAAAGATAATATGATATAAATTAATCTCTTATCTTCCAAGTTTAGATTTAATGTAGAGTTTGAAATTACTATAGTAGATAAATATTATGTATGGAGAAAGTCATGTGCTGGCCACATCAGATTTTCTTAGAATATGTTTTTATAATCTTTGAACGAATGCTGTCTTTATCGAAGAAATTGTTCATTTGAAAGACATGAGATTGAATATTTAGTCAAGGTTGCTTTGTAAACTTAAGTACAATTTTCATTTCTTTTATTTATTGGTTTGGAAATATAAATCGAAATATCGTCACAGGCTCTATTACAATTTCAAATTAAGAAGAATCATTGTTATCAACCTGAGATAAGTTTGGTAGAAATATTATATGAGAATGATTATTCAGATGACCAAACTAATATATTTCAGCAACAAATTCTGAGAGCGTAAGATATTGAGATTTTCTCGGAAGTTTCGTTTACGGTAATCTGTCCCATCGAACGAAGCTAAAATGATACATGTTAGATTATCTTCTTTTTTATTAAAGGATTACTTGATTTAATTCTACTTCTATTTCCCTCGTTGAGAATCAACGGGCGCTACAGCGAGTTTTCTATAAAAATCATGCAACAGTTTGAGTTGACCACATACCAAGTTTAGCAGAGTTTTGTTATCTCTCTCTAAATTACGGATTCTCTACCATTTTGGTTGCACAATCAACTTCTGAGTCATCCTGTGCCCTTCATTTTTCATTCTAAGAAATTACTTTTTAAATTTATTCACAATACGAGAACGGATAATGGCAAATACTGCTATAGAGAACCATTATGGGATGTCCCATCTCTAGTTAGAGGGAGTGAGAAAAGTGAGTTAATGCTCATTTCTTATTTGAATACAAAATACAAGGTCAACAACATTACAGTACCAATGAAATATATGATTCAACGGGATACGTGCAGAATTGATTCCGGTGTCCATCCACTGATAAGGGCATTAATGGAGAACCCATGGCTAGTCCATCCTTCTGGCAGCGTAACATATCATTCAACAAAATAATTTTGGTCTGTATGAGCACTAATGAGACAATTTTGCTCCTATATAAACCACAAATAATTGCCATTCATAAATTGAATCACACCAAGTAAAGCCTGACAGTATTAACATTAATATCGCTTTTGTGGGAACCTAAATCACGAATAAAGGAAATAAGAAATAATTACACAGTTAAATTTGTAAAATTATAATTATAAATTGAACAAGTATATAAAATTTAATCATATTTTGATTCGCAATAGGAACATTTAATTTAAATAAAAGCGAAAAAGTAAGTAGAAAATCTCAAAATTACATACATAACAAAAGATTTTGCTTAAATCGAAGAGAACAAACAATCAGCAGTTGAGGTATCACAAATGTTACAACAGAGCATATTTAGCCCTTAAGATATCAGAGATGGAAATGTTGACAAATCGTTAAGTAGGATAATCATACAATTTCTGGTTTCTTCTATTATTATTCTGATATATTCTATGTCTAGTATGATCTTTACAATGTTGGTGTTTGAATTTCTTACCACCATAATTAGAAAAAATCAAATCAAAACAATTGCCAAATATTATTAGAATTGTCCCTTTCGTTGATGAGACTGAAATTGATCAAATGCTTACACCAAATATACGGTGAAAGGGTTGGCATATCAGTGCTTCTCAGGAGAAGAAATTCAGCAGAAGATATACATACGTACAAGTAGATATATATTAAAATAAACAATAGAAAAGTAACAAAGATGAAAGGTTACAAAAAAAGGAGAGTATAACAAATGATCTCAGCAACTTATAAAGCAAAGTAGTCATGAAGGACCAAACAGCACAACCGTTTTATCAGGATGGGCATAAATTAAACATATTAAATATGTTAATAAATTAAAAATTTAAATAGGGATACATGGCTCTCATAGGTTTTTTATTAACCGCCACATAACGTTATTTTAGGGACATCTATTATAATAGATCTAAAAACTCTCCATAATCTCAACAGATGAAGAGTCACAAACAGTAGAAAGCATAATTATCCATAAAATAGTCAGAAAGGGAATTCCAGAGGAGTTTATAATCCCAACAAAATATAAAAATGCAAATTTATAACAAATGGTAGGCAGTTAATTACGTAGGAATGGTCTAATGCGTAGACTAAACAATGTAAATGATCAATATTCGTTCTAGTCATGCAACAGTTCCACTTACACTAGGAGTTGTTTAGGAACTGTGTCAGTGATCAACTCAAATAGTCTTTTGCTTCCTTTTCAAATGAGATAAATGCAATAATGTCTAGATATGATTTTGTACATGTCTCGGCCAACAAAGGCAAGATTTGCTTACAATAAATACATCCTCTTTTAGCCTAGATAACACTGTTTAAACATTACAAAAGTAACTTTTCAACCACTTTCTTCATTTTCCTAAATTTCACAAAGTAAAAAATAGATTGGGCACAAATTGAAACAGGAACTTCACTGGACCCAATAACTTGAAAAATATTGAAACATTCCACGCAAATTTTTGTGACACAATGTCCAATTCTGCAGAAGCTTTGTTTCCAGTCTGAATTATGATAATGAATAAAATTTGCTACACATAAAAAGCAATAAAGAAATTTTTGGGTGATACTTGGCTGGCAGCCTATTTTTCAAATTTTTCTTGTTTAATGTAATTTCACTTTACATAAGCATGGCTTGTAAGATTTCAAGGTATTGTTTCCTGTGAATAATATCTAAAAATGTTTAACAAATCACATTCGACTTACTGAACTCGATTAGCTCTTCATCGTAATATTCAAATTAAAATTAATTGTACAAAATTGGGTTACATTTTTCAATAATATCATGACTGTATTTTTATTTTTTAAAATAAAAACAACTTTCAAGCCAAACACACTTTGAGTCCCATCACATAAGTTATCACTGGAAACCTCACCTCAATTACACCCTCAATTAATTTAAAAATTAGAAAATCCTAGTCCCATGATCTTGTCAGAGACACTGTTTTCTTTAGATTTTCAAAACTGCTCCCAGACTGAGCAGCGAGCAACAAATAGTTGTCATCCCCTATGGGAGCATGCCTAGAAAAAAAGGGAATAATTCATTTAAAATATTGTGAAATGCTCATTTTGTTTTAGCAAAATCTCAAAATGTCAATAAAGCATATGCTGAGAAGAGTGTCACGAAGAAGCTGAAATATTGATTAACATTTCAAGAAGCCCCTCGTCAAGCTTGTCAGAAAAAATCAACTGAATTATAAGTCCACGATAAATAACATTAAAATTCTTCACTTGATATTTTGAGTATAGGGTAGATTTCTGATGAAACTGATAATGCAAAGAGTATATGAAGGATTGAAAACCTAGTCAATATTAACAATGAAATTTTCATTCATAAACCTTGTGTATTTATAATATTCAGAAGTACAGGTTGTGAGGAAAAAGATTACAATCTTCTTGGCATAAATTCTGTATTTTTGATTCCCCATTCATTTATTGGAATAATTTGTAAGTTTGGCTTCAACAATCGCCTTAAGCTAATGCAAGGCTTAAAAGCAGTTTAATATGGTAAAAACTGTACAGAAGGAAGATATTAAAAATGCCTTACTTGCTACCATATGCTTTCTCCTGGGAAATACTAAGAAGATACTTCCGATGATCATTAAGATTTGAAATAGCTTCCTGTAATTTCTCCACCATTTTAAGACAGGATCTTGGCTCCTCTATGCATGCTGTCCAGCTTTCACTATGAACACACTCCCTTCTTTTCTCTGAAAAATAATTATGCTGCTCATTAAAAAGTTATTGCTTATGTTATGGCAATAGTCTTAGCAAGAATATTGCCAGTCTAAAGAATTCATTACATATTTGTTCATACCTACAATTAAAAAAGAAATCGTTACAATCTCTAACTAGATGCTTAGTATTTTTTCAAACACTTGCTTCTCGGTAATAAATATAATATATTTACACCAATGATTAATAACTATAAGATATATGAACACTGAGTACATATCATGTTGTTAAGCAGTTGGTAAAAACTAAATACAGTAGAAGTCCATTATAACGAGAGCTGGCAAAAATTGGAAAAGTACTAATGATAGCAAATCTCTAATAATAAATGTCTGAGGTCTTGAATTTGCGCAGAAAAATGGAACTGTAGGGTTTGTAATCCTTGCGAAAATGCTTCAGAATGCATAAAAAAGTTTGTTTGCATCAAAAATATTATTTAATTAATTCATAAACCATAACCAAAGTATGTCCTCAAATATTAAATGTTGAAAGTTATTGCTCAATAATTGGGGGAAAGTAATGGTATATGATTATGTAATCCTTATTCATATCAAATTGCTTTCTTAGGATTTTTTTCATTCACACGCTTCATAAGCAATGACTTCTGCGAGGGATTTACCCTATAAATCCGTATCAGCACTGCTTTTATCTCCTATATTCCCACCCATCCTGGATCAAACAATTTGGTGCCAAGTTGAAAACAAATCCCATGGGTAATGTAATAGGAATTGAATTAAATATTCCGGTGCTGACTAGAGGAGTTATCGCCGAAAAGAGACTAAGTGCAGCGGTTATACAAGAAAAAAAATATAAGACCAAATTACCAAAAAGGAGTTAAAATATCTATTACAGCTACCATATGTTGGGAACTTTAATAAAAAAAACAATACATAGAAACAGTACAATGATATTTCAGAAAAGTAATTAGTAACCAGATGAGCCAGAAAATTAAACAACATATAGAGCTCTCCAATGTCGTTTCCATTGAATTCTTTTGGAGATTCTACAATAAACCGATTTATTTTTACAGACTTATAAATTTACTTTTAATAGTTTAAAAATGTACTAAGTAACCATGCTGGTAATGACTCTTGATATACATTAGTGCATTCTACCTCTGGAATCATGGGGAAATAATGAAATTACTCCTGAGCTTCTCTGGAATTTTATTTATAAACATATTTGGTTTTAGGGGGTTTTCCTCTCAACTAGGGTGAATACCAAGCAGATTATTTAATTTCCCTCCCCTCGTAGGAATGACTATTAACTGGCCTGGTGCCCAATTGTAGTACTAGCGAATAAATAAATAAAAAAAATAAATTTTGCATATACTGATGATCAAAGTTGAAAAACTTATCATATTCTGGAGTTATTTGTCAGAGCTTCTCCATTTTGACAATCAGAAAAAAACACCACAAAAAATACATTTTAATTCTTAAGCTGTAAAGTTAACATTATCAGGATGCGAAATAATTTGGAAATAAGGAAAAGGAGGGAAGAGGAAACAATGGGATACAAAATAAGGCATTAACAGTAAAATAACCATATTTATCGGTGTATAAAATAATTAGTCATAATACACACACAATGATTTTAAGAAGAAAATTTGAATGAAAAAACAGAAATTTAAAATGAAAGACTTGCAAATGGTTTGCTTCTCTATACCTTTTGTTTACAAAATTTACCAGAATTATTAAGTATTTAATCATTAAAATTATTTACAGTACGTATTTGGGAAAATGCGATGTTTTGAAAGTTAGCATACATTGAAGTGTTCATCAGCTGAATTTGAAAAGTACCACAAGAAGTTGTTTCCAGAAGACATTTAAAATACCTAAAAAGGTGTTTACAGCTAAGTTAAAAATGAATATGATTCTTTTTATATAATTAAGTTTAATGAAAAATTTAATACATACATAACACACAGAGTGAATTTCAGGCTGAAAATTATAATAAAGTGCATTTTATACGCCAGTAAGTACAGTAATTAAAATATAACAAGAATAATACATAAATAACCAAGTCATAATTTAATAAAAATTCCAACAATGCTTATCTATATAACTGAGGGATGACAAGTAAGGGGGGAAGGAAATAAAATCTCGATCACCACAGTGCAACTGTTGGAATTAAAAGCTTAGAATCTCAATCTGTTCAAGGGTATATATCATTGGGATTACTTTTTTATGCATCAAGGATTTTGGTATTCATTATGTAGAGACCAAAATGAATTCAGCCAAATTCATACCACATTAGCGTTCATATTCACACAGCCACAAACAATACTCATGTAAATGTGGATTTAAAGATAAAAAATAATTCCATCCTATACCAAGACAAAACTGTTATATATTACTGTACTTACTCCAAAATTTGCTCTATGTGTACTGATATAAAGATCTCACATGTGAAAGTTTTCTGAAATTGGATAATATTAACTCCTGCTGCCAAAGACCTTAAGTATAAAAATTTGCGAAAATATAGGTGCAAATGAGAAACAAACGCCTATGCAGACTGAGGTATTATAAATAACATTTTAGCAAGTATTAACATCTTTGTATTAACTTAGAATAAACCATTATTCCCGGGCTGAAAGGCTCTCTAGACATTTTCCATCTAAAACAGGGGGTGAGTTATGCTGTATCATAAACCCGACTTACGACCAGAAGTGCCGACCGTAACGTGTTTATAAGTCAGGGAGTTTCTGTAGTATCCTATATAAGTCTATACAGAGAAGCATCTATTTATAATAGATACAGGTATACACAGTATATTGTAATGGATCAGCCTGCATGCTGAGAGCCATGACATGGTGACCGGGTGAAAGTGAAAAGTTCAGACAAATGAAGAACAAAAAAATGAAGGGGTAGTGAATGGTGTGAGAGGGGGAATGCATGAGGAAGTAGACCAGAAGTCGGGTTGAAAGCGAGGACTCAAAATGGAGGATTGCGGGAGTCGAAGAGGAGATAGCCAGAGGACTAGCGGTACTGCCCTCATTTTCCAAGGAATTTTCTATTTTAATTTTTATAGATTCGTTGTTTCTTTGACAACCTTACTCATTAAACGTGCTTGAATTTATTGGATTTATTTGTGGTTATTTTAGATGTTATATGTGAACGCTCCGTACTAATCAAGTATCCAGTTGGTAGAGCGTTACATGCTGACAGTTGTCTATGCCAAAAGTTCTATGTAAGTGAGGACGTTAACCAATTCAAAATCAGTCATTTAAAAAGTAAGATAGGCTAGCCAATTCCCTTTTCAATTAAAAACTTTCAGCAAACAGTTAAGACATCGATAGCACTTTGGTGGAACTATTGTTTGACGAGCTACATAAAGGCAAGGAGAACAAAGGATGAAGATGGCCCTGCACTATGGGGCATGTGCACAGGTATTCTGCCCAAATCTAGTGCACTGTCGATTCTTAAGCGCACCCTGATTTGTTAGCTGAAAAAGGACCCAAAATGGGAGTGCTTTATTTTCAAGTAACTACGGTACTTTCATCTTGAACAGTCACAGAATAGTTTATTAGGGTAGAAAGAATAATTATCTCAATCGTAAAATGCAGAAAATTGTTAAAAGATATCAGTTCTATTACTGATAAGCATTTCTCGATAATTAATTACAATAATATAAATTATCCAAAATCAAGAAATCTATCAGCATCACTCACCCCTTACTTCACAGTCACTCTTGCTGAGTTTGAGTCTACAAGCAGTTGCCATGTCTTCCAGACGGCTCTTCCCACTATCCAGCAAAGATCTAATTCGTTCCAGTTGGCGTTCTGGATCTAAATCTCTTTGCCCTTCAAAGAGACATTCATCATTCACTCCCTGAGATACTTCTCTGCATCCTGGAGCATTCACTTTGGCGTCTTTGCAGCTGTAAACAAGCAAATCCTCAATAAGCAGGGGGATATTTTGTCTACATGTAGCGTTATAAGTGCTTTACAACTGGGGTAGTTTCACTCATAATATAGTTATTATTACTAGCTAATGACAAAATTAATTTATTTTTACTTGTAAAAATAAATGAATTTTGTCATGGAAATGAACTTCTACTCAGTCAAGCCCGAAAGTATTGAGTTACTAACATTTAGCTGCTGAAAGGCTGGTGGCAGGTTTTTTACCTTTATATACATTAGTAATAAACACAATATAATATGCAATATTTATTAATCAAAGAAATACAATGTATGTATAGGATTCGTCAAATACATATTAATATATAACATGATATACAGAAAATTCCTACACAATTACTTTATTCTTACATATATGTAATCCCTAACTTCTTATAGGACCCCCAGATTACTACAACACATTCAGACATTTCTTTTTGAACGATTTTGTGTTTTCAGACAAGGGCCTTAAGAGTGATCCAGGTTGCTCATTTCATTCAAAAATACCTCTACTTATAAAGAAAATTTACTATGTGTGTTATTTGCTGTTGAGGCTTAATTTTAAATTCATGACTATCTTTGCCAAGGATTTCAGTTTCTCGAAAGAATTTTTAAAGCTTTCCCACCTGTCAAAAAATGCAACAATATTGTAATGGTAACTTAAGTCTATTTTTTGTAATAAATCCCATCCAGGAGTCTTTGACTTATCAGTGACATTGTCCATTTTTCCAAAGTAATTCAATGCTTATCAAAATGTATGGCTTAATTACATAAATACGCTATGCAACAAATGTGTTCCAGTGGGCCTAGTGAAAACATAATACAAACATAACATAACATAGTTAGCTTAATACACTAACATAAAATTATTCTAGTTTCCTAAACAATAAAATAATTTCTGACTAAAATATGTCAATAATTGATGAATAAAAACCAAATAAAACATTCAAAAAATAATTTCATTAATAATATAAGGATAATTACTTATTTTCATGAACTGAATGAAATATAATGCTGTCCAATCTATGCAAAACTTGAATTCTCATAATAGATTTTATAGATATTATTGAAATTGAAATACTTGAATAATTAATAACCATTGCATAAATCAAATATTTAAAAAAGAATATACTAAATATTACATAGAAAATTAATTTTTCTTAGGAATGAAATTTTTGAAAACTTCATGAAACCTCTGACTTGATGTAAAACCTAAATGCACAAAGTATGCATTACAGGCATTATTTGTTTTCATTTTCAACTTTTTTTAGGACCTATCCCGCAATTTTTTATATTTTACGTTTCTTCACTATTAAATTATTGGGTATACATGTTTTATCACCAACGTATGTTGCAAAATGATTCTTTTCCTTTTTCTCCATTGAGGGGTTTTCTTTGTATTAAAATGAAATATTTATGTAAATAAAAATTTCTCACAGTTCACACATCAAATTATTATTATTTTGTGGAAATCATAATTTACAAATAAATATACTTATATAAGTAGTAGACTCATAGATGCATCATTATAAATTCAGTTAAGTTAAAGTTAATACAATTGTTGTAAAGAGTTAGTTGTACTATTAAACTTGAATAAATCTATAAATGGAGTTTTCAATAAGCATCATTATTTATATAATTTTTTGAATAAGAAACCAGCATTACTTACCAGAGCCATCTTCCATCTACAAATGCTGATGGATGGTATTGTTTGAGGCGATTGCCATTCGTTTGGCATATTTTTGTTAAGATGTCAATCCATTCTTTCTCTTCCACACAATTACTGGCCTAAAAAGAAAAGTTAAATAATTCACTATAATTATTATTCAAAACGACAATTTGTCTTGACCATTGGTGACAGTCGGTTATATACACACTGATGTGAGGTAACGAAGTAAAAGTATTTGAATTACTTGTAACAATTACACTATTGGTAATTTTTACTTGTAATCAATACATTTAAAAAAAGTAATTATACCGGTAATCTACTTCAAAGGTCGTGCGAGTAATTATTTCATTTGGGCAATCGAAAGTGAAAATTTGAATTCTTTGCACACTGAATCCTTGAGAGGCAGTTCGTTGTTCACCCTGGAGCTGAATTTCTCTTCTCTTGGGATGGGCTACGGAAAGTATTTCCCACTTATTAGTGTGGAAATTTACTAAGTTCTTTTACTCTCCTTTTAGCATTTCGTCCGTAAAAGTATGGCCAAACATGATAGAATCTAAATTCAAATATTTAAAAATTGATGTTATTACCTTAAATGAATTCATTATATTGTGAATGTTTTCTATTTATTTGCACGATGTTGATTTTAGAATACATCCACAGGGGTAAATTTAGGTAGAACATAAATATTTAGGCACTATGATTACTGTAGTAATTATAGTGCCTAATTAAAGAGTAATTTGTAATTGTAATTAATTACAAATTTGACAGTGTAATTGTAATTGAGCCCGATAACATTTTTTCAATACTTTTCCTATCACTGTATATACATACGAATCATGAAAATAATTTGGTACTTTTGGGGATTCATGGTTTTCCACAGCAGTCCCAGGGAAATTGTACTTCAAGCGATTCCAAAATTACTTATAATCTACACTGTACAAATACCTCATATTTATCCTTACATCACCTTAAAAACAGAAAATTTGTCTTTAAAAGATTCAGAATTTTCAGGCAGAAGCCAGAGGAGTAACTAACCGATTCAATTCTGAAGTACCTCTCTAGTAACAAATGTAGTAGTAGTAAGACAATTACCGTTATTTGTCCCCTTTTAAGATTAATTTTGGTTTAAACATGAAATGGAATTTTTAAAACCTTTCCAACCACTGTCTAAATTGAGTTCTCTAGATTCTTAGTTAAGAGCACAATTGATTGATGAGATAAAAGTAAGAAGCTATTGAGAAACACTTTTTCATAGCTTATTTAAAGCTAAATAATTTTACCCAATAATCTTACCCCACTAGTCTCTGATTTAGAGCCTTCACATATCTATTGTCAATTGATAAACATTTCAGGATGACTTAAAGCATTTAGAGAAATTTTTATACTAAGAAGGATATTTCACGAATTGAAAGACCGAGAAGAAAAATCATTCCAATACACCATATGCTAGACATCAATGCAATGGTATAGATTTCCAGCGTTTTCTTCTTAAGAGAAGCATTTCCTCTTTCTATTTATCCTCTGATTTTGCATTTACGCTATGCTCGGTTGGTACGCCATTGGACAAAAAGGTCCTGTGTTTGACGCAGGTTAATCAAAATTCTACCTTAAGGGACGCATTGTGATAACTTGAGAATTTTATTTAAGCCACTTCCTATGGAGATTAAAAATTGTTATCTGTTGATTAAGAATTAAGGTAAGAGGACTCAAAAGTAAGTAAAGGTTTCGAGTCTGGGTTGCCATTATACATTGAATATGATTTCGGGTTGGTGTAGAGATGGGCAGCTTGAGCTGAATGTAAAGAAGTGCATAGTTATGACTTTCACATGGTCCACCAACGTTACCTGTGTACCTTATAGAATTTCAGGAAATCTCTTGGAGTTTGTTAGGTACCATAAATACCTAGGAATTTCTCTCAGTAGTAAGATTTCCTTCAAAGAGCATATTTGAAGCGTAATGGGAAAGGCAAATGGGATGCAAAGGCTAGCCAGTAGAATTCCGAGGGGATGTTTATCGAGAGTAAAAGAAATAACGTACTTTTCCCTGATTCGACTTCTTCTTAAGTATTGCTGTGCGGTTTGGGATTCTCACGAAGTAGGATTAATTTCTGATCTTGAGATGGTTCAACGTAGAGCAGCAAGGTTCGTCAAGGGAGATTTCAGATTTGACAGCAGTGTTTCGGCTATGATAGAATCCCTCGAATGGAACTCTCTTAGTGACAGAAGACTTGAATATCGAAGCTTTTTGATAAATTTATCACTACCGATTTCAGGGAGGAGATAGTTGATATTGTTAACCCAGTTATAAACTTTTGAAAAATTCGGGAGTAAACAAAAAACTGATACAGGGGAGTAGTTGCCAGGACAGATAGTTCTGTCCTGGCATTATTTTCATTTTTCCTGCGAATATTAGAGAAGCTAATAGCTCTCCAGGTTAGATACGGATGTAGATGTTTTACACCTCCTGCCACAACCACTGGCGGATTGCAGGGTCTAAATGTAAATGTATACCCTTATTTTAAGAAATTATAGGACAGTGATGTTTGGATGTCTGAGAGTCATAATGTTTGTTAACTCCAGGTATTCTATTAATGCTAATGGCCAAATATCGTGGAAGCCATCTAAAATAATTTGAATGCATACTTCGAATTTTGCACAAATTAATTTTAAATACAACCGATTACGACCATGGCGGTCATCCTCGTCATGGTCGAAACCAGTCGGATTCGAATTATTTCATAATGTTTGGACACCTTCTTTTAAATGTTAAACTGTAGTAGTGCAGCGTAGTAAAGAGCCTTTTTCGGTACTAGCAGGTGGATAACTCACACCATCTCCAAATACTTCAAGTATTCCTTCTTCCCATCATCATGCAGTGAGTCTATGCTATGCTTCAGCAGAGTTGCCAAATTCACTCACTCCTAAATAATTGTTGGCATACACATGGTATATTTTGAAGAAAAACAAGAGAATGATTAGCAAAAGCTGGCAACCACAAGGAAGTCGTATTGTGGACTACACAGAGTTTGCATGAGTGGGGAATGTGCTCCACGCAGGGCTCTCTTCTATGTGCTACTACTACAATTTCTAGGGAGCTCCCAATTTGCAAGCAACATCGTAGTTACATACTAGCAGAAGTAGCAGTTGATTCTTGATTTCCCAGGTTTCTCCCAAACCCGGCATCTTCCTCTATCCGAGAGGAAGAGGCCTTAACCACCAAGGCTACCTGGCCAAAACATTTCCAAAAGCCATTTTGGGAACTGGTGTGCAAGGGCAAGTGTAGTTTCGTCCGACTATGCGGCATCATTCACTGCCATGGCCTCATCGAGGCACCGACAACACAAAGTGGTGTTAAGGAGAAACCCCCTTAGGGAATTGCAAGGAAAGGTTTAAGGTTATTTGCACATAAGGGTGTACATCCAGGAAATATCCCAAGGAAAACGGCTCGTGAAAATGTTCTGGCTGGGTAGCCTAGATGGTTAAGGAAACCTCCCGGATAGAGATCCTGGGTTCGATTCCCAGCCATGTTAGACTTTTTTCAAGTCCATTTTTCCTTTGGATTTTTTATTCTGACTAAAATAATCCAGAATGAAACTGATCCTGTTGGAATTATTTTGTCTTGGAGACTTTTGAGAGTGAAATGTTTGCAAATCCCAAAGTGGATGCTGAGCTGTCGAGTTCCCATAGTAAGGCAATTTTTATCTTCTAGATAATAAAACAGTTTGAATTTCATTTTTAATTGGCCAGGTTTGGTCAACACTACAGCTGGATGTGATGACAAAAATAAATAGTGGAGGAAACAAAGAGAAAAGCACTTCTACCTGAAAAAGTTAAGAGTGGAATTGACGAAACGTAATCAATCCTTCGAGGAAGACCTACACTGCTGATTTTAAAAAATTGCCTTTTATGCCGTATCATTGTGTCAATGCAGCAATAACCTTTGTAAATAATACGATTACCATACACTACTTTGTATAGATATCCTTTTTATACCCCTCTCACGAGTTCAGTTTCTAACCAAACCAATCACCAAACTATGCTACGTATTTCAAGAACATTTGCGTTCAGTTTTACTCAATAAGATGGAAAATGATTCTAGAGAAGATCATGTTCTTAACGAGAGAGAAGTATCAGTGATGACAATGATCATGACTCAGATATTGATGTTGTTTCAAGTGGGGAATAGTTCAGCGAAACTTTGAGGGAGGATAAAATGAAATTAGAGAAGCTTCATTTGAAGAGTACAACGGAGTAGCTGCCTTCAAATGGAAAGACAAAAAGGACGTGCATTTGTTATCCACGTATCTTAAGATGACGAAGGCTGGAAAAATATCGTTGAAAACCAAGGAAGCAGTGACCAAACCAAAAGTTGTAATCGACTTTAACATCCAAATGAACGTACTTGACAGATAAGATCAGAAATCAACTTAATTCCTGTTTATGCATTGATATGCAAAGGGCAACCACAAGGCATTCTTTTATGTTATGGACATGGTAGTGTATAACACATACGTCTTACGTAAGAAAAGCAACAGGGAAAGAATACACTACAATGATTTAAGGGAAGATCTTTGTGATATTATTATACAATTTTTACTCTTTTCATCAGTCAGCATATAGTTAAAAAGGAAAGCAAACCAGTTTGTGCGGTTAGGCCACGCTCGCATGCATGTCTTATTTTCAGAGAATAAATAGCTAAATAAAATTTTACCAATTATTCTACAATTGAGCAAAACATTAAAATCTGCATCACCTGAACATAGAGAGCTCGTTTGGGTTGCACAATTTGAAACATATTTTTCATTTTGAATGAATCTTCCTGCAGACGTTCAACAGCCAGTATTTCTTCCAGAGGAATTACACAGAGAGGCTCTCTATAAGCAGGAGAACATAAGGAATCTGCGGAAAAACATCCCTTTAAATTAATTAACAATATAAATTAATAAATATCCAAATAAACCAAGAGTATATTTTAACAATATACAGTTAAGTTAATAATTTTTCACTCCAAAATAATAGATTAGAAAAATGTAAGCATTGTGGCCAAACAGGGAAACTCGATACTTCAAACTGAGATTGAGTGTTATAAAAAGAAACATTATAATTCTAATTACTAGTTACTAGTAAATTTTGTGTTTATTTGTCACTACTAACAGTCCATCCATAATATAGGAAAGTGACACTGAATAACAATCCAATAGCAAAGAAGGAAACAAACCAGAAGTCTTAGAATATGCTAGGTCCTGGGTGGTTAGTCTGAAGTATCTCCTCTTGAAGTTCTTCCTCCCAAACTTCTTCCTTCCTTGTGCTCTCTTAATCATCACACTGGAAAATTATCAAAATAATATTAATTCATCCTGAACAGTGATGTTCAAAATTAGCCCAACACTCACTGGTATTTACGGATGGCCAACTGAACAACTTGTGCCGGGTATTACATTTTGATCAGAAAAAAATTGGCAAAACACTCCACCCTAGCGTTCACTGAGGCCTCCAGATGAGTTGCAAAATAATCATCTATGCTCATCACACGAGGAGTCATGGAGCAGAAAAAAGGCCCTTCCTCACATGAGTGAATGTGGACACCACAGTGGAGCAACACTCCACTGTGTTTCCAGGTGTGGAAACATTTACTTTATCTTTTTGATGCTTTGCCATGTGGAAGGCAAGGAGAAACCACCACATTACAATCCCAAGAAGCTGCCTATAACCAACACTTTTTCTTTAAAATTTTTTATCAAGCAAAAAGCTCATGGAACCTCCAAGAATAAAATATTATTCAGAAAAAATAGTTCCTCAATCGGATAACCAGATAAGGAGTACTCAAGAGAGCAAATCAACCAAATCTGTAGGTGAATTTCGGATTAGAACATGGAATGTTCAACTCTGGAAGACTGAACGTTTGGAAAACAGAAAAGTGGAGGATGGGCCTTGATATTTGGAGATGAGTGGGATTAAGTGGCCCAAAGAGGAAGACTTTTGGAGAGAAGCAACGTGATCATACAGACTGGATCAAAAAGCATGAAGGGAGTTATGATTGGGAAGAGCATCATAATGCACGTGAAAAGCTTCCTTCAGTGTAAAAAAGATAGTCATTGTTAAGATATCAACAAATCTGACAGACACAATAGCTGTTCAAATCTACATGCCTATGATGGAATATGAAAAAAAAATCACCAAAAAACCAAGTGAATGGCTTTGTTTTCTGCAAAGCAAGGTGATGCACAGAGTTCAAAATTGGCTAAAAAGAGTTATGTTATGATACCTCTGTTAAGAATGAAAGCATATTGGGGCATTATCGTTAACTATTGTATCAATTAAAATAAAAATATTTCAGTAATAATTATCCTACGTACTTTTGATATCTTTTTGAAATCTGTATTTTTCACAGGTTGGTTAGAAAAACAATGGACTTGTTTTACAGAATCATACAGAAAGATGGACAAAACATGCTCTATGATCTGAGATTTGCCTGCACAAAGGGAAGATTTGTTAATCTAGTGAGTGAAACCCAACAAAATAATTGCTCTTTTAAGCTAAAATTCATGATGGGGATTGAGCAGATTAGATTCACTTACCTCAATCCTGAGAAAGCAATAAAGGAGGCAAAAAAGAGAAAATATTAACGGAAAGGTCAAATTACTTCAGATGGATACCAAATATTTTAACATTATATTTTCAAGTAAGCTTTTGAAAGGCTAATTAATTTTAAGTACCAATAGAAACCTGAAACATTCATGAATTGTTGAAGAGTTTAATTTTCTGAAATATGTCCTCAGTACTGCACTACAGAGTATGCTATCTGCAGGTTTCTTTTAAATTACATCGTTTATAGAAAATTATTAAATATAACATTGTATATATATTATTTATAATATTTATATAATATTTTATTATTTATATTATAAATTTATTTACAAATCATTATTAAAAATAATAAATAGAAAGTATTAAAGAGAAACTTTTAAATGCCCACCCTGTACAATAAAATTAGTCTAACATACTTCTGTAATTATGATTACACTACATAGAACATAAAAAACGTTTACCTCATATTTCCATTATACAAGTCTCATGGACAAAATGACCCTTTCCTTTGATCATCAACTATTGCTAATCTAAATCCAGGAAATCACTTTTGATTATAATTTGTAGGGAAATTTAAAATGGTTATTCTCAAGTAAAACAATTCAACTCAAGAGCTTTGAGCTGTGCAAACCTACAATACTTTTGAGTAAGTTAAAGTATTTGAGATTATTTGTACAATCTTGTGATATTAAAAAGTTTCCTATATTCCTATGCATAAATAATTAGTACCTTTCATTCCACTAATTAGAATCTTGCATTACAATAATATGATACTTCTGTATCATAGTTGAGATAGTAACTGTATTTTCAGTGAATCTCTGGAGTAAATATGAACAATGAATTTTCAGAGTGGGGTATACTTCCATTCTTAGAAAATACAGTAGAAGTCCGTTATAACGAGTATGGTTTATAACCAGAATTGCATTATAGCGAGTCATTTCTTGGTTGCTGTCAGTCCCACAGCAAAAAGGATAGGGAATTACATTATAATGAGTGGTTATTTCTAAAGTATCGGTACAACCAGTGCGACATTGATATATTTGTCTAGCAGGAGGCATATCTTGGAATTGTCAATTTACATGAGAGTCAAACAAACAAACAGTCATTTGAGGCACATTATCTCTTCAGATGGCAGAAAAATATTAAATGCAATAATAATAACTCGCTTCACCCTTCCTTGGCAAAAATGCTTCAGGGAGCTTTGATTAGAAACTTCTCACGAGTTTCACTCTCCCCTTTATCCCTCTGTACATTTTATCACCTCGCCTTTTGTTTCTTTTTGGCAATGACCCCTCTAGTCAGTGTCGGAATTTGTAATTGAGTTCCCATAATGTTGGCATCCATCAGCAGGATTTGTTTTCATACGAAGCTTGGCACCAAATCGTCTGATCCAGGATGGCGAAGAATGTAACAAATAAAAGCAGTGCTGATTCGGGTTCCCAGACTAACCTCTCCCCCTCCCTTGTGACAAAGTCATTGCTTGTGAAGCGTGTGAATGAATAATACTTCGGGAAAGCAATTTGATATGAATTAGGATTAGAATTGGCACAAGGATTAGGATGAAACACCATTATTTTTCAACGAATATTGAGCATTAATTTTCCACGTATTATATTAGAGGAAGCAGTTTCATTATGATGCAGTAATCAATAAAATAATACCGTATGTACTCGAAAATAATGCGACATCGAAAGTAGTGGGCACCCTGACATTGGAGCATCAGACATTTAAAAATCATTTGCCTTAAGATATGCAGTCACGCCATTCACTGCACCATATACATCTGTACTATACAAGCATTTGTATATTTATAGGTGTATACACTGTATACTAAATGCTGGTAGTCATCTAATTCGAAAGTCCTAAGTGCCAATTCAAAATGGTTCAATTAAAAAGTTGGAAGGGCTAGCCAAATCCCTTTCAAATAAAAACTATCAGCCTTCAGTTTCGTATGTAGTGCCTCTAATAGTCTACACATCGATAGCGTATTGGTTGAACGTTTGATGAGTTATATGGAACCAGGGTGAGCTGAGGATGCGATTGGCCCCAATCCTGGCCCTTAGTGCACTGTTGATTACGCTCACCCCAATTTTTTAGCAAAAAAAAAGAATCACAAGGGTGTGAGCTATCTGATTTAATATGACATTTTTGACATGAACATACTTTTTTACACTTTATGAAGCATAAGCATAAGGATTAAAAAAACCCTACAGTTCCATTCTGCTGCACTCGCTGCTCTTGGATTCAAGAGGACGGATGTCTAAGTATTAGAAATTGGCTATAACGAGTACACTTTATAACGAATACTTTTCCGATTTTTGTCAGCTCTTGTTATAACAGACTTCTACTGTAATCTGATAACTGTTATTCCCTTCCCATCAGTCTGGTTATGTACAGCATCAATTACAAAGACATGCATACACTTACTTGCGTTCTCTTTTGTAACTCTTATATATTTTTTATTTTCAAATGACATGAGTTTGCATAACAGATTTCGGTTGACCGTTAAAAGCCACTTAAGGACAAGCATTTTGAACTATGCAGTTGATATCAGTATTCTTCACCATTGTTAAATAAATTCCCAAGAAAAGTCTGATTGCATTCCATGGATTGATTGATATTCCATGGATGTGGATGACACACCACACAATCTCATTCATTAAAAATTTTTTGTCACCACAATAACTTAAAATATACACCCATAATTTAATTTTGAGAAATTGTAAAGAAGAATAAGCAAAATACTAATTGTTTCCATGACATAATCTAAATGAAGATAGGTGTGAATTGTTCCATAAAGAGCAATATCGTTTTTCATCACCATATTACTGACAAGAGGAATCATCTGAAAACAAACTGGGAAATCTCCTTGTCCAATTTGGAACTTGCAAGTAAGTGATTTCTAGAGTAATAATACTTAAATAAGGTAAGATTACCCTTCCTTGAGCAGCACTGGAGTTTGTACCCTCGAAGAATGCCTCGGATTTGAATTCCTCGGATTCGAAGATGCAGATATGATTTCAAGGAACTGAAATTAAAACACTCATATGACAGAGAAGGATTTCTTGAACTGTATAGAAGTAATTGCAATGTTAATGGCAACATTAGAATCACTTATTATTAACAGTAGGAATTAGTTGACATACAGCAATTACATACTTCCTTGGGAAAACAATGATAGTAAATTAATATCTAATCAAACATAACATTTTGATACAATGTAATACAAATACATTCACCATTACACCTTCACCATGTTATGCAGACTACATTACGTTATTATACATAAACAATTTTATTACCAAACATAAAAGTTATATGTAAATTTACAGCATAAAATGCAGATAACAAGTGGCCAATTCAGAGATTCTGACAATGGTAACTTTTCAGTCAATTTTTTATTAAAATTACTTCAAATGTACACCGAATTTTCCATTTATTCAACTGATAGTTTTTACACAGTTTTAACTCCCATGTTCAAGCAGTAACATTTATATAATTATAATTTCTTTATTCAAATCTGGCAATACTTGGTGGAACTTATCCATGATTTGTTCATATGTAACCCGAGATGATTCCATTTAAAAGGAAATTTTTGCAGATATATTTTTGTGGATAAGATTGTGATTTATTTAAATGAATTTTAATTCCTGTGTTTAAGTAATTAGAGATTAAATTCTAATATCATACTGGTTGAAAAGTTTGAATCTCCCAACAAATTAATTCCTACTAATGATGGAAATGAAGCTAAACTTAGCTCATGAAAGTAAGTAATTTGAAAAACACCAAAAATAAAAACACAAACACACTTGTACTAATTCCACAAAATTTAATGTAACTGTTAACCGGTTTCGGTGTCACAGCACCATCCTCAGAACAAGAAGTTAAATCAAAGAGCAAGGACATATATACAGCATAGTGTGTTGTGTTTTTATTTTTGGTGTTTTTGAAAAATGAAGTTCCACCAAGTAACGCTCGAATTGATTTCTTTAGTAAGTAACTTGACCCACCAGAGGTCCTCACTGAGGGCCTCCGTTGGTCGTTAGCACCACTTCCTTGGCCATGTAAGCCCCCATCAGCCCCCCGTCAGTGAAAATGACCTGGCTCGGTAGTTTAGCTGGTTGGAACACTTACCGGAAAGTGGGAGACCTGGGTTTGAGTCCCAGCCAAGTCACTTTATTTTTTTACTATTCATGCAAATAAATTCTTCTTGCAAACATATTTCTTAATGTCAAACATATTTCTTAATGTCAAACATATATAGGAAGGAGAACCAAGGATGTGGCTGTGCTATGGGACATGTGCATGACTTGTATTGCGTCTGAATCTAGAGCCCCATCGATTCTAACGCACACCCTGATCATTGAGCCGAAAAAAAGCACCAAAAGGGTGCAGATCATTTTCAAGTAAATACAGTAGTAAAAACCTAAGACACTGAAATGTCTAAAGTGACAATTCATGCAATTTATCAACATAAACTTGCCTCGTACCTAATCATCTTGTTAACTCTAAAAATAACTCCAACTTAATTGACTTTTATTTTCATTCGGTCCAACATTGATGTATTATTAAATGGAAATGAAGATGTATTTTTAAAATTTATCCATTTTGTTTATAGTAGTGGTTGTCTTTTTATAATAGTACTCTTACAGCAAAGGTTATCATGAACCAATTTTTAACCATGATAAATAAAACGTATTGCAGTAATATCATTTTTCATGGAGGACAAATTCTGATGTTTTGTTTACGTTGTGTTTTGCATATCCAGAATCATAATCAATTAATTGCAGAGCGAAATAGGGAATGGCCAACACAACGTTACGATCTAAGAATGAGCCAAAGGTACTAACCTGTCTGACTTGGCTAATGTGCGATTCTGTGAGAAAAGCACGCTGAATGGCGCTCATGTATTCTTCTTTAAAGCAGTGCTGCGAAGAACGAGAACTCACTACATTCCCAATGCTCTGGATTGTCTTCGATATCAAAGTTAAAGTCCGGTTTGTTTGAGAATCCTGAAGCAAGAAAACAAAACGAACACATAAGGTTAAAGATAGTAAAGATGTTTCAATAACAAATTAAATTATAAAATAGAATATGAAAGAGTGCTTTCTTCATTCCATTTAATGCTCACTTTAAAGTGAATAAAAATAAGTCTTGCTCCATTCTTTTTTTTCCTCAGTACAGATATTGTAGCTTGGAGGTTTACACCTATATAAAACCTCGGTTTCGCCCGTGCGAACACAATGTGCATGTTTTTGGAAATATTTTCAGTTATTTCCAAAAAGTTAGACATTTTAAAATTACAATATAATTAGAAGAGATGCCTTTCTAAGACATATTAGAGGTTAAAAATGTCCAATAGCCATCTTTGTCGGCAACTCATGCACTGGAGTCCAGAGAAAACAAGAGAGGACACCGTACACTCAATGTACATTTTGAAAGCAATGCTTTCTTCTTCAGAAGTGAACAGGTATTGATGAAAGCTGAAGCCATATTGGGTCCAAGGAAGTTGTGGAGAGCAATAGCACCTTTTCTTAAAGTAACATTTGACACGAGTGTGACCAAAGGTAAGGTCCCGTGAGATTAGAAAACTGCAAATGTCATGCCAGTATTCAAAAGCGGCTCAAAGGATCATCCCGCTAATTACAGGCCTATCTCCTTAACATCACTGAGTGGTAAAATTATGGAAGATAAAATTGGGTTTTGTAAGTGGATGGCTTGGACGGAACGCTGACGGACAGCAGTTCCCAGCTAGGGATTGCAGACCTATACATATGGTCGGAGGTTAGATCTAAACTTCTTGTCAAGGTGGGAACTGCTGATCCAGGTATGCAACAAACAGGCGACGAATGGGAGAGATGGTCACAAGGGCATGCTGCGTGGTGCGGGAGAGGAGCCAAGGGAGTGAGAGTGAGTCATTAGTGTCGGGAGCTGAATCCAAGGATAGTTGCTTGTATTTTTGGCATGTGAACGTAATAAATTGTTTAAGTTTACCCTGGAGTCCTCCTCTGTTCCCTTCTTCATGGTCCTCGCGGACCCTCAAGTGGTAGTGACAGCTAACAACTGGTGTCAGAAGTGGGATTAAGGATCAGTCACCACTGAGGAGCGAAGAAAATCAAGAGGGATTCTTGGAGGTAAGCAGACATGTCATTGCAAATAAGTTTATCTGGGTGCGAAATGGAGCTCCAACAGGCATTAGATTCTATGTACGAGCAGATTAAGACCTTGCGGGCGGAGGCCGAACAGGGGAAAGGAAAATCAGCTGAGGCACCACGAAACCACTCCTTGTTCGGTGCAATAGGAGAATTTTCTGGCAAATCCGAGGAGGACATCGAAGAATTCCTTGAACAGATCAAGAAACTATCTCAGCAGTTGGACGGACGAGGATACCTTAGATGTGGCGAAGTTGCGGTTGAAAGGTGGGGCCGCACACTTTGTAAGGACTACGAGGGAATGCAGAGAAGCAATTACGTACGAGGAATTGAAGGAGCTACTGGTCGAAGGATATCGGTTGACAAGGAGCGGGCAGCTGTATCGGGAGTAAATGATTTTTATATAAATAAAGAAAATTTCTTTATCCAAACGTGAAAGCTGAGCTAGCGTAACAGACCATGTCCTCCATCTTTATTTTCTCTCTCTTCTCAAGAGAAAGGCACGCCCACCCGAAACTGGGACTTAGTTTCTCGAGTTGGGTCAGGGGTGGTAACTTTTTTTTGACCCTTGGAGTACTATGTGTCTACTTTAAAAATTACTGACGGTGAAGAATTCTTCATGCCAAAGTTAATTACCAAATTAATTTCAATTATACAATGATATAAATTCTTACGTTGGGGAATAATTTTGGCAACAGAAGTGATTATTATTCAATACCTCTGAAAAAGAGTTAATTATGCACGAGATTCAGGTCAAATTAAAGAAATCTGAAATTCTATTCCATTGTAAGACCATGTTGCTTAAATAGTGTCAAAAGCAATGAATTGCAGTGAGTATTTATGAAAATAATAACGTCAGAAAAGCCTTCAAAACATTTCACTTGCGAAAAGAAGAAATACAAGCTCAAAGCAGTGATGTACCCACCCTCTTCGAGCTACAGGCCTGTTGTGCAGGTTGCAGCTTAGGCCCTAACTTTATTTTGGATCTAGCTGTACCTTAAGTTCATTTGCATATTTACCAGACTTTCTTTCTTTCACAGAATACAATTAGAAATAATACAATTATAAAATCAAGGCCATAATTTCCATCATAAGTATTATTAGAGTGTTGTTGAATAAACTTTATTATTTTGGTCATGTGATACAGTGATTATCTTAATATTCATCATAATATTTTATGTTTTCAAAAAATTTTCAATGACTAATTAAATTACTGAATCCTGATTGCTTAACTGATATGTCATCTGTTATTGATAGATAAAGGATTCACACACTGCTAAAATTAAGAGAATGATAGTCTTATGGCATACTTATATTAAATCTAATATCATAAAAAATTGTTTGGAAGCTGATATCATATACAAGGAAGTGAATATTTAATTATTTGCCAATACTTAAAATGAAAATGAAAACAGGTTTACAGAAGTGATTAACGCTAAAAAGTATAGTATGGAAATCAACTTACAATCTGCTCACTGGTCAAGTCAAACAACCTAGGTCCAAGGATGGCAGGTGCAAAGAAGCGTAAGAAAATAAATCCGGATATCACAGAATACCGCACCTCCAGGTTGTCTAAAACATAAGTCATAATGTTCAAATCCATGGAATGATAACCCAGAAATAATAAATATTAGCAAAATGCACTTTCTGTGCATAGATTCACAACCAAACAGTAACAAATTGACAAACAAGAAAAAATGGATATTCAATACAATATAAAGGTGTTATTATGTAAATGTATAACGTAAAATGTATGTAAAATTTAACTGATATTAACCTACTTGAGGAATCATATTCGATTTATTTTAAATTCTGGCACTAGTCCAATTTAGGACTTAGCAGGACTTCACTTCATGAATACATAGCTATGCTCAGTATTTATCTCCCATGAAATTATTTATTGAGACTAATGAAGCCACACTTGTTTTACTCAGAATGATAAAAAAATTGTATTGTACTGTATTCTAATTATTGTGTTGCACCTAGGAAATAAATGTATCATAATTGATCGTTATAGCTAAATTATATATGTTCTGTAATAGTCAATAATGTTACATTATTATGTTAAGTATTTTATGCACTATTGTATTAGTCTATAGAATGGATATGCAATAACATAAACTAGTATTGCAATAAAATTACTAGTACATTAATAACTGAGGTGACATTTCAACTAATAGTATTTATAATACTATATATAATAGATATTAATTTCTTTTCATACACTTACAGAATAAAGTCCAATGGCCAATGTTGAAGGTAGCTTTAACTGTTTGGCTATGGGTATGAACATAGACCATTAAGGAAAGTCCATGTAGCATAGAATGGAAAAAGTAAGTTCCAAAGAAGAAATGTTGGAGATGGTTGGGGAAAAGAGGGTTTGGAGTCATAAAGTTCATGCAAAGGAAATACAAATTTCAATAATGATGAACCTCTAATAACATAAAAATGGAGGAGAATGCTGAGAAAGGATTAAAGGGACAGTGAAATACGTCCAAATGGTTCAAAGGAGAGACCTAACAACAGACTCAGTATGAGAGCCATCGGTTATGACATCACACCCCCTCAGAGAGAGCTGTAGTACAATTCTGTATGCACCCAATTCGTTTGCCAGCAAGCACCAGTCAGTGGCAACATGAAAATACTCCCAGTCAGTTAGCCATATATAACTTCAGTATACTTTTTTCATATTGATGGAATTACGTCAATCGAAAGCTTGTGATTAAACAATAACTAATCTGCAATTACAGAATGGTTGTAAAAGTAATGATTAGAGGCCTTACTAAAGGTTCACCGAAATGAATATTTGGAGGCTGGAGGTGGAATGCTGTGACAGCTGGTAATGATAGCCATCAGTGGTACCTGACGATTGTTATAAAAACATCTTTTGGAATATATCAAGTTTAGTTTTCTTTACCAGCTGAGGGTTCACTGACTTAATATAACAACAACTATGAAAATGAGAAACTACAAAGTCTTCAAATCCTATTTAGTTCATCCAAGTCTCTTGATACTTTCAGTTTGTTACGCATAATTTCGAGTACTTTGAGTAATTCACTTTCGACAAGCCAGTCATAAAGCCACTATTCACCGGCCATAAAATTGCTAGTAGAGGAAAATGCTGTATTTACTGGTAGATGCATACAGCAGGAATTAGAAAAATATTGATTTCGCTTGAAGAATTTAAAACAAAGCAACTGTAATACATGTGATAGCATTTCCTAATATGTAGAGCTATGATGATAATTTTAGACAAACGAGAATAGTATTCTTTGTGTTAATTTGAAAATGCATAATTTTTCATTGTACTCAACATTAAATTATAGACCAAAGACTATTAACTAATATTCATAGATTACCATTAATCCAAGCAAATAAGTAAGACAAAAATAATATGTATAATGCTTATATATATTTAAAATTCTAATAATATTTATAGAATTACTGATAGGATTTTGCTTCTATGCAAAATATGTGCACAAAATTATCAATCAGTTGGTATGAATCACACTCTTACTATCTGACCAACAATTAATTGATTTTAAAACAAGAACAGATATTATAGCCAGATAGTAAACACTCCATGTGCATACACACTTTGCAAATCATATTTTTTAAGTCAGCTATGATTAGATCAATGTCTCATGCAGCAAAATTAATTCCAAGGAGCTTGAATAGATGGATTGAGAAAAAATTAAAGGGGCAAATCGGTTTGGTTATCAGAGAAGGAAAGGAACGAAAGGTGCAATTAGGATTGCAAGGGAACTTGCAGATCAACTAGAATGTGAGTGTAGATTTTACCAAAATAATCCTGATTCTATAACAGAAAAAGAATAATGCTATGGAATGTTAGGATCATCAAACAATTAGCTAAATATCTCACACTGCACAAGTTACTCTTAGGGTCCATTTTGTAATTCGTTGACCATAGTTACCGGTCGAGAAACCCATCCACCTTTGGAAATTTGTCTACCAAAATATAGTTTTGGGATTCTGTAAACATCACTCTCACTGTCGAGTGAGAACTTAGGTGATAACTACCGCCATATTTGTTTCATTAAGTAGGCGAGAACTGGCATGGCAAGTGAGAAGTGGACGTAGACAAGGAAAGCGAACACGGCTGAGCGTTAAGTTGCAGTATGCGGAAGCGTTGGAAAGGGGTGAATATATAATCCGTAGATATTTGTGAGATGTTATCAACCCTTTCGACGTTGTGCCAGAAGAATTCTGTAGGATGTTTAGGTTGCCTCAGGAGACTGTGATACATCTAACAAATGTATTAACACCCCACCTGAGGCAGCATCTACAGGATTCTGATTCATTTGAAAGCATTTCAAAATATTCTGTTTTGCTTAAGATGGCTATTACATAGCAAAGTGGATGGCTATAGATGCCTTTCTTATCAACTATAATGATATGATGAACAACGAACAATATGGACGTTATTGAAATAATATAATCAACATATGCAATGTTCTACGATATTTCAATTTCACATGACAAAAGATACGCTAAGTTTATTAAAGATGTCATAGTAGCAAAAAAATCATTTTAACTGTACAAAAATCTTTACATCTACAATAACTTATTCTTACTGAATTGAATGATTCATTGACAATACTCATCTGTTTTAACCTTTATAAATTTAACATCGGGAAATCTTACGATAACTTCGACAAGTTACTGAACCAGTTGTTTTGCCTTACATAGTTTCGTTTAGTCTTGACAAAGAGTTTAATTTTAAACGCATCTGTTATAATAAAAGGTACAAAGTAAACAGATTCGTATAACAAAATAGTGTCCATTTCATTAGATTTCGATGGCATAACAGTAACATTATCACATAATGCCATTCGCATACGCTTTCAAGTAAGGCAATGATAACACCACATTTGCAGCATCTACGTCCACAAATACATACAAAAGTAGAACAAAGTATACATAATACATAAAAGTACTTGAAAATAGTTTGATTTCTCAATTACAGCATATTAAGAGATGTATTACATTAAAACTTACGACTATAGAACAAGCTAATGAGATTATAATAGCTAATTATTATAGAGCTAATATTAAATCTCAAAAGTCGCCGCCTTGTTTAATTTCAAAATTGGAATTGAGTGTGCGCAAACTTGGGCGATAGGTAAAATTTTGCAACGTCGCTCTCGAGTCGATCAACATTGACAATTGCTCCTAAATCGTAGTTGTCACATGAGAACTGTTCTCCGTTGAGATCGAAGTTTAGTATTGACAACTCATAGCTGTCACTGTCAAATACCTTTTCTACACTACTTTAACCTTAAGGAAACATAAGATTTTGATTCCCCTGCCTCTGTAATGGAGATCTTTGCTTTCTCTCTAGAGATATCATAAATGATTCGATGATTCCCCTTATTTACTAATGCCATTCTTCTATGAATAAAATGTTTACTCCAAGAACTCATATTTTAAGTGATAAAGTGGCAAAAAAGATAAAAAACTCCATACCTGGAAAATATGTGCTCGCTAGCTCTTTGAGATCATGAAAAGTCTGACATAGTAAAGTGGGACAGTGGAGAGCTGAGTGAATGATAGCATTAAATGCTTTCCCAACATACTCCTGCAAAGAATGAAACAGAAAAATTAAAACACGAATATCACTAAAAGAAATACGTATATCTGGGAATATTATAAATTAGAAGATCATTTTTACCAATCTTAAGATCTTAAAAATGTAAACATATTTTCACAAGACATAATGTACATAGTAAAAGCAATAAAAGTGTGAACATTTATGCTCATCAGAATGAAATGGTAGAGGCCATTTTACAGCATAGTCTTAATGAAATGAAAACATAGGATGCTCCTAAATTCATACAACAACTTTGTAAGGCTTTAAATTTTCATTAAGTAGAAGTCTGTTATAACAAGTTTGGTATATAACCAGAATTGCATTATAGCGAGTCATTGATTGGTTGCAGATAGTCCCACAGCAAAAAGGATAAGGAATTACGTCCATAATATTAAGTGGTTATTTCTGAAGTATTGGTATAACGAGTGCCACGTTTCTATATTCGTCCTGCAGAAGGCATATCTTGGAGTTGCCAATTGACGTAGTCCAACAACCAAGCGACAATCTGAGGTGCATCATCTCTTCAAAGAGCAGAATAAAATTAAATGCGAAAATCATCCTCACCCAATTTATGCATTTGTTTACCACAACTTGCCTCACACTTCCTCAGCGAAAGTACTTCAGGGATTTTTGATTGAAGACTTCTCATGAGTTTCACTCCCCTTTGTCACAACGTACACCTTGTCTTTTCTGCAATGACCCCTCTAGTCGATGTCAGAATTTTTAATTGTGTTCCCATAATGTGGGATATAATGTGGGATTTGTTTTCATACAAAGCTACGCCCCAAATCGTCTGATCCAGGATGGGTGGGAATATAGGAGATAAAAGCAGTGCTGATTCGGATTCCCAGGGTAACTTCTCCTCCTCCCTTGCGACAGTCATTGTTTATGAAGAGTGGGAATGAAAAATTCTCGAGAAAGCAATTTGATATGAATTACAGGTAACTTTCCACAAAATGAACATCGAGCTTTTGTCAGGCGATCATTAGACTTTACTCTGTGCAGTAATTTGGTTATCATTTATGAATCAATGAAACAATATATTTTAGGAAAATGTACTTTTTTTGCATTCTGAAGAATTTGCATAAGTATAATCAATCGATTCAACCGAGATGTTGTGGAAAGACATAATTGAAAATAGATTTCTACTTTTAGTTCCTAAATAAAAACCTTTGTGGAAAAGTAGAAATCTATTTTCAATTTGCATAAGAATTAAAAACCCTAAGTCCCATTCTGCCGAACTTGCTGTCCTTATATTTAAGAGGACTATTTAATACTAAAAGATTCCGTCTTAAAACAAGAGGAATATTTTTAGTATTAGAAATCAGCTATAATGAGTACGCTTTATAATGATTACTTTTCTAATTTTTGTCATTTCTTGTTATAACAGACTTCTATTGCATATCTAGAGGATTCAAAATGCTACTGCACAAGCAATTTTAATGAAAGTATGAATCACATTCTACAGATATCGTCTCTCATTCTTCTCTCCTTTTAATTATTTATTTACTCTCATTATTACTACTTTTGATTTTCACGTAAAGGTTTCATTTAACTACATTTTGGTGCATGTTGAAACCTTGATAAGTATTACTGATATTTGTTTTCATGCTTAGCTACTGTTGCCCTTCACCGGTGAAGTCCTCCTAAGCTCTGATGAACTTATCATGAGGTGCTTCACCAAGGCTAATAGGATATTACAACTAAAAGAGAATAAAAAGAGTAAAAATATACATTAAATACAGCTTTTCTTACTTCATCTACAGTGAAGGTACACTTGTCTATACTTTATAAACAGATGATGTTAATTTGATGACAAATTCAGTAAATGAACATTTTTTTCAAGGAAGTAATACTTTACAATTCTCAAGCTTTTCTGTGTAGAACTTTCATAAAATAGATTCCAAAACATTATCTAAATTAAGAAAAAGAATGAAATATGAATACCTTAAGATAGACCAAGGCAGCTTCAACTAACGTAGGATCCCCAACTTTACTTGGATCAATCTCACAAGGCCTCCTTTCTCTTATCACAGATTCAACCAAAGGCTTCAGCGTCGTATGCAAGTAATGCACGCCTGCCAACTTCATAAACTCATCCATCAGTTTAGACACTAGAGAATTTCCACGGAATATTGTGTTGACATCCCTAAGGAAACCAATCATAAGATCAAACAATATAAGCATGACTTTTGTGCTCTTTAATGTGGTTATTGTTACAATTAAAGAATTCAAATCAATAAAAAGAAAATATAATAACGCTGAATGGTTCTCAAAGAACAACTTTAAAAACTTAATTTCTCTAAGCTAACTCAGAGATGATGAAATCAACAAGCTAATGAGGACAGTGGCTTACAACTATTCCATTTTTACAAATAAATTAAAACAAATACAATAATGGAAGACAGACTATTCAATAGGCAACTGCTGCAGTACCAATCTAGGTATTTGACAAGTGATGCCATTGATAGCGTTGATTGAAATGTCAATATGACCCCAGGTGGTGTATTTCCATCGGTAACACAAAATAATTAAGATATTTCAACTAAATTTTTGTTTTGTAAAGACGATTGCTACGTTTTATTTTCCTTAGAATTTCATTAATTTTAAGTAATAAAAATTATGTAATTTTAACAGTGTTACCAAATTTACAAAAATAAATTTAAATAATTACTTAATAAGTATTTTAATCATTTTTAAGCAGCCATACATAAAGTAATTCATTGTCAAGTACAAGGTGAATAATGAGCACCATATCATACTAACCACCTGAACAAAAATAATTTCCAAAACATAAGTTTAGTGGATATTTTTTAAGATTTTACCGAATATTTGCAAACGCATCTATAATGCTTAAAATGCTCTTAGCGATCACAATAAACTTTAGTAGTACTTACTGAGTAAATCTACGTTAATATATTTCCAATATAATTAAAAGAGCTACACAATAAAGACTTTAGAATAATTTGTTTTTAAAAGTTGGTACCCCTGCTTTGCGAAGTTATTCGGCTGGATATAGGTTTAGAAATTAATATTAATAACAAGTAGTTTATAATGTGATGTAAATGCTCCAAATTAAGTCAGATACAAAATTTTTTTTTAAATAACTATTTCATAGGTTGGTAAAACTGATAAGGAGTAATTTTACATTTCGAAAATATTACTAATCGTTTTGTATTAACCTTTAAACTGAAAGATTCATTAAAAATTTTGAAAATTTATTTTCGCCCCATATTTTGAATTTTTTCTGAAAGGAGTGAAATGACCTAATTTTCATTATTTTCTGACAGATGGAATTTTAAAAACTCTAATTTTGCTAAAACAATTTCTTTGGAAATCATAAAAGAATGCCTTTATACATCTGACTAAAATTTGCATGAACCAGAAATTTTTCAAAATAGAAGGAAACTTCTACAAACAAATCAATAGTACAGCAATGGGAAATTGTTTTTTGCCTTTCCTCTCAAACTTATTCATGACTTCGAAATGCACTGCAAAGAAACCTTCGATTATTTTCCCAGAATTTGGTTATGATATGTGGATGATGTAGTCACCATCTTTGACACTTCAAAAAGTAACACAGTTGATGTCTTGCAGAAATTGCATGTTCAATGTGAGACCATAAAATTCACTTGTGAAGAAGAAGTCAACAGCACACTCCCATTTTTAGATTTAAGAATAACCAGAACGCAAAACATCCTCAAATTCAATATATATCGAAAACCTATACACACAGAAATGCACTATACACTGTTTACAGTTTCGCTGATAGTCCTTGGTTCAATCACAGTGAGGCATTTGCATACCTCAATGCATTAGTAATATGGATAACGAAATCCTATTTTAGTTACTTCACTGTATGATATAGACTTCAAACTTTGCAACAAATAAGATCAAGTCAAAAAAAGTCATAATGTTTATTCACAGTTGCCAATAGCTCCTGGGTTCGACACCAGGCGTCTCTAAATTTAGTAACTGTTACGATTTTTAAGATTTTTTTGAACCCCTTCCCGATAATATAGAAACTTAAAACTTGGCACGTAAATAAAGATCATAGATACATTTCAAATGTGTGTTTTAGATGCCCTCGATCATCCTTGGTTCGATCCCAGTAAGCCATTTACATTACCCAATGCATTTCAGATGAGGATAATGGTGTCTTATTTCAGGACCTTCCCATTACAATATGGACTTTAAACTGTGCTTTAAATAAGATCAAGTCCTAACAAGTTATGATGACTATTAGCATTTGCCAGTATGTCCTGGGTTCGACACCAGGCATCTCAAAAATAGGAAATTGGTACGATTCTTAAAATTTGTTTTTTAACCCCATCCAGATAACATTGAAACTAAAAACATTGCATGTGAATAAAGATTATAAATAAATTTCACATATTGTACACATATTCTAGTTTAAAATCTTTAAATCAACTATTTTCCAAGTATTTCCTATTTTTGTGAGGGTGATTTCTGACGTTTCAGATTTTTTTTAAAACATGAGAAGTCCGCTACACTTACGTGACCTTGGAGATCTCCCATTCGGCCAAATTGCGTATTAAAGGAACAATTAGTTTGTAGTGGGTAAACACTCTGACCAATGGCTGCGCAGCATCCAATTTACTTCCAGCAATTTCACCCAAAATATATGCTGAACTTGATGTGATTGGCTGAAACAAACCAATAAATTAGTGAAGTAGAGTATAAAAAGGGATCTTTTTGCAGATTATAAAATATCGCTTTCTCAAGGAAATCAATGTGGCAGTTGCAATGACAGATAAAAAGCCAGAATGACACCAAAGAGTTACCCAGCTGTAACTTTAATATCATTCCTACGAAACATTCAGCAGAAAAGTTACAAACTATTCAAAATCATGGATTTCTCTGAAATTTTTATCAACTAATTTTATTATTTGAATTATGATCTACATTTATTTTATTTTGCCAGTTACCATTCATATGCATACTTAAATAACACAGGCTGACAAATTTCAACTTTTTTTCATTACCATGGACGGAATAGCTGTTATTAACAAATTTTCGGTTGCTGATTACAGATATGAACTCAGAAAAGACCCACTACCTAAAATTTATTTGTTATTGTAACTTTTACTTTTATCATTAACATAATTCTACCTAAATTTGCCTATATCACAAAAAAATCTGTAACATGGATGGTAATAGCTGTTTTAATATCAAAATAAGTCCAAATTTTTATTATGGTGACTTTTACCTTTTTTATCAACTGTAATTCCATATGCCTACAATTAAATTATCATGTTAAGAGTATTTTTTTTTCATTTCATCAATTTTATACAAAGGAAAAAGACACTATAAATATCAAAAAGGGAAATATTATCAAAATGTTGTCTATTTTCTATAAGATCTTTATAATTATAACTTTTTAAATCGTATTCCACGTGGTCAGTTTTTTCATAGTCCCCCTGATGGGAGGGTTATGAGCTCCGAAGGCGAACACTGGGTCCAGATTAGGATGGAGACCCTCCATATTTCTACCTGAAAAAAAGTAACCATAAAACCCCTAGAACCCCTTCCATTAACTGAATTTGTTAAATTTAAAATGCAGGTATGGGGCATAACTGTTTTGCATAGACCAGAAGAAAAACATGAAGATTGTCCGCCGACGATTATCATTGTATTGCGCCATGGCTGCAATTTTGCACATCTCTTCAGATATATAATTTTTGGAGACTTTTCCATAAGACTTGACTCATTTATGAGAGAACTATAACAAAACCATATTTCCAGTTCAATTCGTTTGATTTTTTATCAACTGAAACTGAGGATACTACATAATTTACATCCACGTTGAAAGGGATAATGAGGAGAAAGTGATATACCTCTTTTCTAAATATTTATAATTTTTAATTACCGTGCCTTTATATTTTATTTCTAGAATTAATTTAATTTTCTCTTTTGATATACTTTGACTGTAAATTGGCAATTGTGCTGTATTTTAAAACAGAATAAATAAAAGCAGTGGAGCAACAATTCAATGATTGAATATAAGATGGTTAATGGCCTTAGGAATTAATGAAGAACAGATTAAACCATCCCTCGACCTCAAATCAGTAAACCTTAAAATACTGATTTGGGTAAAAATGTTATTCCATCATATTGATACCCCACCCTCTTTGTAAATATTTCTACATTAATCTATACATCTTAAATCTACAATGGATGACACACCACATCAAAACATATGTACGTAAGCAGCATCGACGTGGATTCAATAAGTATTTTAATTTTGTCCAATTAGGTTGTAAATTGGCATTGTATCACCAACTCAAAATTTGACAGCAATCTTTGTTGTGGATATTTGTGTTCATTACAAAATGCACCATTCCTCACCCACGACAGTCTTTCTTCAGAGAATTTGTTCATGATGAGAGGCATTTCTCAACTGAATCTCAACTATTTGCATTAATACATTATATACATACAGTAGAAGTCTGTTATAGTGAGTGCGGCATATAACAAGAGTTGCGTTATAGCGAATGATTTGGCCATTGTCCGTCTCACTGGAAAATGATAAGAAGTTATGTCCATTATAACAAGAGCCACATTTCTATGTTTGTCTTGTTATTGTGTTTTTCTATGTTTCTATGTTGTCTCGGAATCTTCAATTGACATGAGAGATTCTAGTCCGACAAGCCAACGGTAATCTGAGGTGCATTATATCTTCAGATGGTAGAAAATATTAAATGCAAAAATTATCGTCACCTAATTCATGCATTTGTTTTCCACAACTCACCTCACCTTTCCTTGGAAAAAATGCTACAGGGAGCTAAAATGGAGAGCTACAATGCTACTTCTCACTAGTTTCACCCTCCTGTTTATCCCTACGTACATCTTATCACTTGTCTCTTGTTTCTTTTCGGAGATGACCCCTCTAGCGGTGGAATTTTTTATTGTGTTCCCATCATATTGGCATCCACCCGTGGGATGTTTTCATTTGGCACCAAATCATCTGATCCAAGAAAGCAGGGAATATAGGAGATAAAAGCAGAGCTGATTCGGATTCCCAGTGTAACCTCTTCCCCTCCATCGCGACAAAGTCATTGCTTATGAAGGGCTGGAGAGAATACTATCTCAAGAAAGCAATTTGATACGAATTAAAAATTTTTAATGCCACATCATTGTTTTTCAACGATTATTGGGCAATAATTTTCCACATTTTATATTAGAGGATGCAGTTTCATTATGATGCATGAATTGATAAAATAATCTGTTCACTTGAAAATCAAGCAACAATGAAAAATCATTTGCCCGTGAATGTAATGCCCACCAAGATAGGCGGTCACGCTATTTGCTGCACCTTATACATCTGAACCATACAGGCATACGCTAATATATGCGTATATTTATACTCGCATACACTGTATACCAAATGTAGTGGTGTAATTCGAAAGTCCTAAGTGCCAATTCAAAATGGTTCATTTAAAAAGTTTGATGGGCTAACCAATTCCCTTTCAATTAAAAACTAATGTTTCCTATATAGTGCCAATATCGATACAGTATAAACACATGTATACAGTATACAGAATTGATGGAACGTCTGACGAGTTATGTGGAACCAGGGTGAGCCGAGGATGCGGCCGGCACCGCACTGTGGGACATACCAACAAGTAAAATTGTACCTGGATCTAGTGTGCCATCGATTCTAACACACACCCCGATTTTTGAGCAAAAAAAAGACTCAAGAGGGTGTGGATTATTTTTGAGTAAATATGGTATTTTTTTATATAAAAGTAATTTTTTTCCGTATTATGAAACATTAGAGTGAGGATTAAAAACCATACAGCTCCATTCCGCACTGGCTGCTCTTTGATTCAAGATGACGGACATTTAGTATTAGAAATCGGCTATAATGACTACGCTTTATAACGAATACTTTTCCGATTTTTGTCAGCTCTCGTTATAACGGACTTCTACTGTATATTAAATATGCATATATGTTAAATTGCATATTTGTGGATTGCTGAACTGAATAAGGACTTAGATTTTATTCAATTTGATGACAAACTACAAATTCCAAAATATATAATTTTTTGACGAGGAATACTTTTACCTTAAAATTTGACGATGATAAAATTATCTTATATCTAAAAATTGGGGCTTTATTGCTCATACTCCATTGGCTACAAGCAAATGGCAATTTATCACATTTCCATGAGATGGTGCCAAACTGCCCAATTGACCATATTGCCCACAACCAAATTGCAAAGGCACACAAACTAATGAGTCCATAGAGACATTGGTTTACCTGGGCCGATGGACTGCTAAGAATCAGTTCTCGCAAATCATTGTATGCATGGCTGGCAAGAACAAGGTCTTTCATGTACTCAATTCGAAGACGCAAATTACCCAAATTGGTTTTTCTATGGCGTGTGAGATGCCTTGGTCGAAGGAAATACCTGCAATACAAAATGTAAAATGAGAAAGAAAACAAAAGTGTAAAATAGAATTAAAATACTTTAAAAAACTGATATCAATTTCCTTATTTGAACAAGTAAAAGGTTTTTTTGCAGTGCGTTTTTTCTTGGGAGATACTTTTTTGGGCAACATATTCAACAAGAACCTTTGAATATATGAATAATGAAATCTGAAATCCAGGGCTAGCCAGGAGGGGAATGAGGTCCCCACACTTAAAAATATAACATTATACTTATACATATAAAGCAAAAAATAATTATTTCTGTTTTGATTCCTTAGAATCGGTTTTATCTATCATAGCATACATACATTTATAATTTTTATCCATTGAATTTCCTGCTTCAAATATTCTAATTTTTGTGGTTTAATTAATTAGCCATTCATTTGGGCATAAGAGGGAAGATTAAAAGCAGATTTCATAGAGGGCATCACTTTAACCTGGATTATTATTATCTTCGACAGGATTTAATAGCGAGTACAGCCTCGATATGTAAGCTTGATGATGGTTATAGCCAGCTGAAACATTTTGCCAACATTATAATATTATGAAATAGTATAAGTTATTAAATCTTTTTATTTTAAAACCTCTATGTTTTATTCATAACTTATGATGTCATCAAAAGTCCTCATCCAAGAATCACGGGATTGCTACTCTGAAAGTCCCCTTTCACACACAATGGTTTTGTTCGCACCAAAAACAGCCGCATGATATTTAGCAGTCACTTAGGTCCATTTACTTCCATAGTAAACTATCGAAGCAAATGGACCTTTTCCCGTGTAGCATCTGTCCCAACGACTGAAGAGGACGGTGATCACATGTTGATAGTGCTGCCTTAATAGATGCTTTCACACTAAACGATTTCAGCCGGCTGCCATCCCTTGCTTCCATTTTAACACTATTTATCTGTATCAATTATTTTTCTATACCTTTGTCTGTTAAATGTACCCACAGCAATATGCCTCCAACAGAGAGATAATCTGTTACAGGGATCTCAGTCAATGACAAAATAATAGGAGTGAGTATGCATCAGAACTAGTTTTTCTTTTGCTCTCAGAGAAGAGATGCAAAAAAGAAAGGAAACAAGATATTTCTGCACCGATAGCTGGAAAGTATTGTACATGACTCTATATTATCGAGTTAATTATACAAAAGAATGTTATTAATGTGATGCACAGATGATGCATTTCTAATTTGATATTAATGTTACAATTAACGATGTTTTGATCGCTTAATTTTCAAGATATAAAGTTTTATAAGGAAAATTAGCATTAAATATAATAACTTATTAAAATATGATTTAACAGATTATTGAATGGCTCAATAAAAACTTATCATTTACCTATGTATAGTAATTAAAAATTAATTTGGAAGATTTTCTCAAAAAACATTTCATCTTAGGCATAGTTAAAAACTTCATTACATAAAACATTCGTGCTGACTTGAGGTATCAGCATATTTCCTTTTTTTTGCCTTTGAAAAACAGAGGTAATTTTGTCTGAAACAGGGAAGATAAAATGATGGTTGGTGAGATAATTCAACCCCTGAAATGACATGTATGGATGAAATATATGAATCAAGGAAGCAGTTAATAAATGAGGCTAATTGTATGATAATGGCTGAAATAGTACAACTTTATAGCATAAAAATACGAGTGTTGTTCAGAAATTCCCTGCTGTTAATGCTAGTTTTCCCAAGCGCCACTAGTTTTTTCCTGAGCGCCACCAATGCCACCTTAGTAAAATCTGTGATTCTTAATGCTTCAAGCTGTACTAGTGGGAACATCATACTGTCGCCTGTAAATCACTATAGTCTTGCAAAATTAGCGCAGCAATAGAAAATCCTGCAAAATGCGATTCTTTGGGCAAAATATCAGTGATCCTTTGTGAGGCTGTGTGTGCTGCTTATGGGCCAAACATTATGAGCAAAGTCGTGTTTTGTTGTGCATCTGAGACTTAAAAGATGGAAGAGCAAACATTCATGATGAGCACAGGAGTGATTAGTGGTTCAAATGGGACATTTTTGATCATGTTATGACCATCGGATTTCCATCTGTTCACTTAATTAAAGAAGTGTCAGTAAGCTCAGCATTTCCAGGACATTACAGATCTTCAAAATGCTGTGACAGTTTAGCTACATTCCCTGGGGGTTGCTATTTTGCAGGAATTTATACATTTTTGTCACACTAAAAAATGTTTTGAATTTCAACTGCAGTTGTGTTGAAAAATAGTGGAAAGCCATAGCTCTAATATTTACAAAATAAAATATTTTTATCTATACTGTTCTTTCATATACAGCCAAACAGCGGTTAGTTTTTTAACCGCTGTCATAATCAAATATTTTAGAGGAATGATTAATCAAGTCCACCAATCTAGATGTTAAGATTCTAGTTACCAGGCAGCATGCTTCGGTCCTGAAGTTCTAATAATAGGAATACGAACTTCCCCAAGAAAAACAGGATCAGATATTGCAGAGGGAGCATCATGCCATAATGCGACTCGTACTTCAGGCGAAAAGCAAATGCTCCTGATGGAGGAGCTCCTCTCACTGCTGTTGTCATCTTCTCTTCGGCTGCTATCAAGATTCCAACTCTCGTCCAAGGGAAACTGTTTCAAAGAGAAACAATAAAAATATATGTATACTACCACTAATATGAGACTAATAATATACTTCTAATACAGGACTAGAGGATAAATATCAAGCATACATATAAGAGTGAGTTTATGTCCTTAATGAATTATTAATGCCGTTAAAAGATTACAGTTAGGAAATCTAACATCTGCAAAGAACAAGTATGAAACCAGATAAGACGAAGCTAATAAAAAACTGACTAACAATTCTTTAAACAGAATAGAATTTTCCTGAATTAATTTCACCCATGCTTACCTCAAACGTAAAAACTTCATCAAATTGAGGGCAAACAGTTTTCTTCTTAACCTTTGTTTTCTTAGTCTCTTGTTTGATAATTGGGTGACTCACAATTACAGTTGCAAAAGGGTCGCATGAGCCATTCTTTATCGTGAGATCACTGCATTCAATAAGTCTAAAATAAAAATACAACAAAGATTAAATGAATAATTACATAGATAATCGAAACGATAGTTGAAATAGTAATATATAATTACATGCCCCAATGAAATTGGTATTTAAATAAGCTATTACTATACTGATACAATTAATCATCATTTGAATACTCTTGTTTTACTGATCATATATACATAAGACATTCCAATGTATCCAGAACAAGGAAGAATTAGATTACCATAGATGTCTAACTTTGAATGGCAACTTAGCATGATATTCTTTCAAAATTAGAGGTGAGACGCTAAAATTTATGCAATTGGTAGGTTTTGAAGAAAATATTTAATAATACAATTTTGAATTTAAATTTATAAAGAAATAAATAAAATAAATAAATAATTTAAACAAAATTATGAAAATATTTAATAATACAATGCATCATCTTAAACAGTGGCATCTGAGGAACAAGAAAAAAAATGAGAAAAATAATGCACTATTTATGAGTTTTACTTCAGTACTTTGAAAATTTGAATTTGATTTGAAAGTGAAGGGGTGGTGTCGGCCTGTCGCTGTTACTAAGTTACATGGGGAGGCCAGACTATGGTTAAACAGTGTAGCGGAAGAGGTCTACGCATGGGACTCGTTCAAAAGAAGGCTACTTTGTAGTTTCCCTTCGGCAGCCGATCAAGCAGACTTCCACCTGTGCCTAACAAAGAGAAAGAAGGAAGCTAAAGAAACAAATGAGGCTTACGTATATTCGATGAAAGCCATAGCGAGATGTGAGAATTAGACGACGTACCCACGATCAAATATATTTTGAACGGGATAACAGATAGAGAATTGGTTAGATCGTTGGCTATGTGTGAATTTGAAAACGTAGGCCTGCTTGTGAAGATCAAAAGATACGAGAACATTACGGAAAGAGCGAAGATGAGCGAGAGGGCGGCTGTCCAACCCTCCTTATCAAGAGAGAGACCCGGAAGGGTGGGAGAAAAGAGATTAGCTACTGAAAGGTGCTTTAATTGTGGTGAGCAAGGGCATAGGGCCAAGGATTGCTCCAAAGAGAATCACGATAACAAATGTTTCAATTGTATGAAAGAGGAACATTTAATGAAAGAATGTCCATTAACAAATTTAAGGCATCGTCAGTCCTCAAAGGAAGGAAACATAAACAGAATTGCTGCTGCCAATCGGCAAATAAAGGATGAATACTACAAATGGGTAGAAATAAATGGGAATCATGTGGTCGGGTTCATTGACCTAGGAAGCAACGTGGTATTCTAAAATACTAGAAGACGTGGCGAGAGAGATCAGACAATAATTCCAGACTTGCCGGCAACAGCTACTGGGTTTTGGAGGGAATGCATGCAAAGCAATAGGTTCGAAACAGATGGCTCTCCAGATAGAGGTGCTGATAGTCCCCGATTACGCCCAAGAAGATGCCATGATCATCGGGTGGGGCGCTCTCAACCAAAAATGGATTTGGATTCAAAAGGACAGGATTCATTGGAGCCAGAGGAAAATGGGATAAAGGTAGAAGAGAGAACACTGATAGAACCAGGTGAAATTAATGTGGGAGGAAATCTTTATTCGGAATGTGGTCAATAAATACCGACAGTGTAAAACAAAAACCTACTAGGAATTAGGGACTGTCAGTTTAATCAGTTTTGAGTTAAATGATGAAGAACCAGTGAATTTACAACTTTATTGGTTACCATAATCTCAAGGAGGAGAAACGCAAAAAGAGGTAGAGGGATTAACCCTCCAAGGCCGGAATTATATTTTTTATTATTTTAAATTTCTTACGTATTTCGCTTTGGGAATGTCTGAAAACAATACCCATAAAATATACATAAACAACACATAAAACCAGCCAAACAAATACAAAATTGCAACACTGTCATCGAGCTCTCCTATTCTGTGATACAAAATGAAATAATAGTAGGTGTCGGATGATGCCATATGGCGTCCATAGTCCGTCGAGGGTTAATGAAGTAAGGAATAGTACAAGAGACGACTTCAGAGTATGCAAGTCCCGCATCGTTAGTAAAGATGGCCAACGGTGATAATAGACTCTGTATAGACTACCGAGCATTGAACAAGAAGACCAGAAAGGTGAAGTTTCCCGCACCAGCGATTGAAGAACAGTTAGGCAGGCTGGCTGGAAATAGATATTTTAAGACATTAGATATGGCGTATGGTTTTTACCAAATACCGATGTCAGCTATGTCGAGATGCTTCACAGCCTTCATCACAACAGAGAGCCTGTATGAATTTGCCAAAACGCCTTTCGGTTTGGTAAACACCCCGGCAGAGTTTAATAGGATGATGAGCAAGGAAACCCGAATGCTAAAGCAAGGAGATGTTTTAGTGTACATGGATGATGTGCTCATTCACAGGGATGCAATTGCCTGAAAACATACTTGCGGCCATGGCATGCAGGTGCCTTTTCTTTATTACATTTGCATTTTAGGTCCACCTACAATAAGAATATTCTCATATTTCATCATAATAGAGAATGAACTTCATACCAAAATAAGAAATGCTTTTTCCTTTATAAGAGGGTAAAAAAACCATTTGGAGGGTAAAATATTGATGCTCTCATTAAAAGCTTCATCTTCTGATCCCATATCCACGAATAATTATATTTCTCTTGGTTCTAGAAATGGTACTAAGTAGAAGATTATTTCTTTCATTTACATATCATTCATGGCTGAAACAACATGAAAACTACAAGGGTATGAGTGATACCAAATTCACTACAATCACTCCTTTTCAATGCGAGTGTAATTCATTGGGGGCTTTTGGGAACCAGTTCAACTATGACATTATGACTCAGACAAAACTAACTTGCTGATGACATTTCCTATGAATCCCCATTACCTCTTCAAACCTTTTGCAACTGATGATGGAGGGGATGAGAATTTGATCAGACTTTGGGCTGGTCACTTCACAGACAGATATAAATAAGCATCTAATGGGGCCTACAGAAAAATGTAAGAGCTTTGAAGGTGTGTAAACACAACAAGCTGCTCTCAGACAATGAATTTTAGGAAAATAGAACTTGCCTGTTTTTAGTTGAAGCAAAAATGTCATACGCCATCACAGGGATTCTAATACTTCACAGGTAAAGTAACAACATTGAATAAATGGTAAATCAAGCTTAGGTAAAATGAAAATTATTTATTTCTAAGTAGAGCACCAAAAAATAGGAATCAATTACCTCAGAGTAAGCCGGTGGAGACTGTAATCAACGATTCCTCCTCCAATTTGAACAGGTTCCACAATGTATTCAATATGAGCCTTTCCCTGAAAAGAAATAAATGATAGAAAAACATCTCAACTGAAAAGCAGAACAATAAACTAATATAATATGACTTCAAAAATTTTGCAATAAGTTAACTGGCATCTTAAGGTTCCATTTCAGCTTAATGAAAATTAAACAAACTAAAAAACTGCAAATTGTGAAGCATATAAACTCTATTTGAAATAATGGCATATCTTAGAAGAAAATAATCTTAACTTCTCCTAGACTGACAGAAGTATCACTTAAAATACACATGGAACCAAAATAGAGAAATTTAAATACAAGATTCACTTAATAACTGTAATCTGTCAAAATACTGATAAATAATACACACAAAACACAGCTGGTTATCATTTTGTACACAATCAAATCCAGGAATCACACACTACCAGTGTGAAATTCTTTCTTTTGAGATGAGATTTATTGTCACAACAAATACCGCATACGAATTACCAGCATACTCAAACAAACTTAACCAAAAATTTGAACGACATTTCCCTTTCGATCTATATTGACTCTTATGCCCATTCATAATCATTTTACAAACACAAATTATACCAATATCTTATTTCATTGAATAATAAAGGGAATTTCCATTTGTATTTCCCTAGTTACGATTCAAGAGTTATAAAGAAATTAGAATATTTAATTTAATTAAAGAATAGAAAAATAATCCGGAGATTTACGAATACGAAGAACTGTCAGGTTAAGTTGAAGTGGTACTAACAATCAAGTGGTAACTCACCTGAACTTCACTATCAGCATCAACATATTCTATATCAAACCAATGGTCTTGGCCATGGTACTTCGATAGATCATCCCTTTTAATAGCAACTTTCCCAAGGGCTTTCTCCACTCTAGCAGATCTATCTCTTTCGCCACGATCGTGAATATAAACTGACAAATATCTGAATTGCCGAGGAACCTCAAATTGGAATTCTTCTCCGAAAAAAGGGCTGCTCGAGATTGAGAGAAACGAATTATAATTAAAATTAAGAAATAATAATTAAATGGTTTAAACTACTTCAAAAACGCACTTAAGGCTTCTTTCTGAAGTGCTGGTGCGGAAGATTTCCTCTTGGTCCAAGGATAGGGTGCAATAAATTTCTCTTTGACCAACCGATCCGTGACTTCTAGGAGGAAGATTTTTCGCTTCACCTTGAACATATAGAAAATATTGAATGTGTAATCCTTTCAACTCCTACAAATTGCGGTAGTAAAGAATTTCGTTAAGTAATGGATAACACAAATGTTTTAAACAGGCTCAAATAGAATACAGACTAAAACCGTCGGAATTCAAAATAGATATTCTCTTCATATCATACGACATTAACACACAGAAATTAACTCCGAAGTAACTTGTAAACATGAGTCAACAGATTACATTAAAATGAGAATACGTTTATTAGTTAATAGTCAATTAACTCTAACCGAAATATGATTTTAATAACTGTACGAATAACATAAAGTATAATTAGTGTAAACTTGCGAGGACCTTCCAAACTAAACTATGAGTAATCCCATTTTCATAACATACCAAGACTGAATCGGAATTAAAGTGTGATTTCAAGATGCTTGATAACAAATCACAGATGTAAGAAATCACTTTAAATGAGCAACTAGAGAAAATTATGGATTTTTATTCATCATTTGTATTTCAAAACACACCACCTGTTACACTACCGAGATCACAAGCAATTTGAACGCCAACCATCCGGAGGTATTATATTCTAATAAACATTTCAAATACAATATTAACTACGGATAAGAAGCGCACCAATAGATGTAAAGAAAAACTCGCCTATTTTGATTTTTAAACTTTCCTTCACTCTCATCTTCGCCGCTTCTTCCGCCATGATCCTCCATTCCTCGTTTCGCCCACGGCTATTCCAGCAAGTTAGACCACTCACTCGAGAACACTTACTTCCTGAATGGCGCAATCTTCAATTCTCCATTAGAGAAGCCACGCCTAAATCAATATTTAAATTGGATTTTCCTGCGTGACCTCGACTCATATTATGCTTTTATTTAAATTGAGCCTGATTTTAAATCTTCAAATAAATCTAACATATCTGTAATTAAGTGGTATAATTCCTTTTATAAGACGACTGTTGAAGGTTAATCAAGCTTTTTGTTGACATTTAGCTTTTCTATAGTACTTTGTCCATGTTTCATTTTAAACTAGTCGCCAAGCGTTCGTTGGTTGGTTTAATGTTTACCAGTATTTTTCTTTTGTTCGATCCTTATCCGTGGATGACCACATGGCATATGACAAGTAGCTAAAAATCTTTACTTACACAGAGAAGTTAGCCTATACCTTTTGGACCATGATTTGCATTATTTGCAAACATTAGTTATTCTACACAGCCTGCATTATCCATCGACCCTAATCATTCATCATGTTTATGTTGAAGACTAATCTAAGTCTATTTTTCTCTTAAATTTTTAGAATGATTTAGTATATTTCTTTACATATTGTACGTGTGTATCAATTCAAAAAAAAAATCCTTGTTAATCCCTAAGCAAGCTCCTGTGGGCCAAGTTGGCAATGCGTTTGCATGTGTGCACTTCTCAAAACATAGGGAATGAATAAATGAAATTGTCAAACTTTGCCACTGAAAATTAAGTGCACCTTTGAAAACAATAAGAGATAGATAGTGTTTATTTGCATAAGACATTACAAATATATTGCATCGTCAAAATACTACAATAAATATATAGAATCATATACATTTAAAATCATATAAGAGAGACTGACAGGTTATATATTATTTACAATAGCTAAAAACTTAGTTGAATTTGACATCAGTCAGTTATAATAAAAAATTTTCATATAAGAATACAAAGGATTGGCCAACAACCAACGTTTAACAATTGCATTAAACCTCAATACCAAATGCAGACCATGGAAGATTATTAAACATTCTGAAGCACAAATCATCAAACTGTAAAAAGGTTTTACTAAGTATGCAAGGAGTTGTATCTAAGATATAAGATCTTCTATTAAAACTATGGATAAGTGACCTGCGGATGTAAGGTTCTTTTTTACAAAGAGATCAAGATTCTGATAGCCCTTTTGTATGGTAAACAGGCATTTAACATCTGCAGCAAACTTTATTTCATATGAAAGGTGGCTTTGGAAGAATGCAATACACTGCTTCCTCAAAAGATACAAAGACCTAGATAGTTTCTTACAGATGTGAGAAATGTGATCACTCCAGGTAGGTTTGGTATCATGCCAATAAGTTTTATGGTATCAGAAGAGTTATCCAGTCTCCTTAAGCTGCATAACAAATACAGGGTTTTTAATGCTTGGAATGAAGAAATGAGGTTGTCAAAATTTGCCACTGAAAATGAAGTGCACCTTTGAAAGCAAAAGTTCAGTAAACACTAGGAAAAGTGGATTTTTGAAATCGAAAAGATGCCCTTTAAATCAGGAGCTTTAAAATCAGCACCCCCAAAGTGAAATGTTTAAGCCAATGCCACACTCACCAGGATTGCTGTGATTCTGCATTAAATTCCAAACTATAATTTAAAGGGTTGTTTTTGGAAAGAAATAGAAAGAAGTCTTCTAAACATTTCCCAAACAAAATCCTCTAATTTTCTTTTCAGATTTGATTATTCAGTAAAATATCAACATGCGTCAAGCTAACTATTTCCATAAAGAAATAATTTGGAAGAACAAAAAGAGATAACTGAAGGGCACGCTTACAAACATTTATTACATGAACACATATTCTGAAAAGAAAAATAAGAAATATGAATATTTTTATGTTAAGATTAGGAATAATCGTAATGCGCCTTCCATCCTAAATACCACTGATCCCTATCACCAAGTAGTGATAATCTGAATTTCATCTTAGATTTTTTCCTATTTTTATTCTCATATCTTATTTATTTCAGCATGAATTCAATTTGAAATAATTAACCTTTCTATTGTCAATTTTCTCCAGCGTAGATACCATTGTAATTATTAATAATTTTATGAATAAAAAATTGTCTCTACACCAAAATTTTTATATCATATCTAGCACAATTTATGGAGTTAATGCTTAAAAATATGTATGATCATGACACACTTCATCAAGTCATACGTAATAAGTGGCCACAGACTTAAAACAATTTTCCATGTTTTAGTTTTCAAAATCTTATAATACAGATTTGAATGCCAACGTTACATACAAAAGATACATTCGTATATTGATTAGGTATTCAAACATTTCTTAGGTCTATGTGACTTAATATTCCAACTCAATGCCATTCCTGTTGCTTATAAGCAACTTCTTTCATCTTTTATGTAATCTAACATATTTTGCCTTTCCTTCTGTCTTTTCACTTGTATTCTACCCTCAGTCTAGCCTCAGTTGTTGTTTTCAGCATTTGACCCAACCCTATCTTTTGTTGATTCTTAATTACTCAAATAGGGTATTTTCCCAAAATGGAGATATAGATTTTAACTATTTGTATAAGTAAAAAGTAGTGACATCGTACAATGGGTAAAATTTCTCGCCTTAATATTTCGTTTATCATTAATAATAAATTTCCGAAGTTGGAAAGAAAATTTGAATTTCTCTGAGATTGAAAACATACGCTTATTGGCTGAAGCTGTCGTGACGTCACATGTCTGCTTTTGCCACTCATTCTACTCATTGCTTGTGAAAGCGTAGTATACTTACACCGGTAGCTTAACTACTAATGGATACTAATCCACAAATTTCGGAATCGATAGAAGAAACATACTCAAGAAAAGAAATATGACGGCTGCTGGATGTTTTAAGGCTAACTCTGGGAATCTTTCCGAACTTGATTCGCTTATGGTGGCAACTTTCTTTAGCAGAAATGAAAATTACGTAGGAGGAGAATTGAAGGTTCTTATGACGGTTAGGTAAGTAGTATGCCTTTAAATAAATGTTAAGAAATTAGTCATTGTGCACTCCACTAACCTTTTCATTACGTATTTTATGATAAACTAATAATAATATCTCTCTGAATTCGAAATATTATTGAAGGGTCTTTGATGCAGAATGGCCCATTATTTATTGTATCCTATACTAATGTTATTCGTAAGGAAATCATGAGCGATATCTAAATGTTAAATTGATCAATTACAGGTCGGGGCGGGTGACATACGGAGACATCCTTCAGCTAGCCCAATATTCCACAGTAAAATCAGTTGAAAGAAACAACCTACTTGACATAGATATGTCATTGGTTGAACGAAAGAAAGCTGAAATTGGCATAAAGAATTTCATTGAATCATTCCTTCATTAGAATGCAAACGACAGAGTCAACTAATTTTCAGTACTCCTATACAAAATTTCTACTATTTCATGAAGTCGCATTGATATGAGGTCAACAAGTCATTTATTACAGTACATTATTTCATGATTAATGGACCATGAGTTTGATGAGCCATGGAAAACAATGTACGAACCAGATTTATATACATATCTCATTTACTGAAGGAACTACAAGTTGTTTTACAGATATCTATTAGAATCCAAACCACTGAGTATGAACAAAATTTCACAAAAATTATGGTAATCCACATGTTATAGGGTCACAAATTCATTTTTTTAGAGTATTATTGGACCTTGAGTGTTGATGAGCCCTCCAGCTATTTGTACACTGTAATCTACTTGCCTTAATGACTTAATTTCAAGACAGGTATGTGGTGCTAACATTTTGAACTCCCTGAAACGTCTAATCAAGCACTCTCAACATGAATGCAAAGACTTGCAATGCGTTTGGTCTCTCTGCTAAGTTCTTCTGAAAATTTTGAGCATTCTGGTATACTTTACAAGATCGCTGTCTTTCTCTGCTAACATTTCCTCTACATTTTTAAATCCTGTCTGCCATACCTGGGGTAAGCATGTTTAGTTAACCACAATTTAAAAGAAGTGTGACATCCGACACACGACCACTGAAACCTGCTGAGAAAATATTTTCCAAGCCATCAGGAGTGGTAGACACAAGGTATTTAATGGTGTTACCTTTTTTGTACTCAGACCAAGTTGAAGCGGGATGAGCACTATTTGCAGGGGTCTCTATTTCAAAACTGTCAATTATGCTTCGAGTCTTCCAGTACTGTGCTTGAAAGGATGCTGGCAGTTCCCTGAAAATAACATTGGGAGAAGACCACGCAATCAACTGTTTCAGATTATTTGCTATAACTGAAACATATTTCACAAACAGTTTGCTGCAGTGAGAATATGACATTCCAAAATAATATCCCAGTATTGCAAATGAGTCATTCAGACTGATCTTCATCAAAACAACGGAAATCATATCCCTAGGTGTCAACCACTTGCCAGAGTATCTTCTGCTAAGAGATCAATTAAATACAATCATTTTGGTAGTACTCCTAAGTATCGGCGTGGAGCTTTTTCAATGAGAGTTTGTTGTTCCCTGGTGCACCTGACACCTGGTTCTACGTCCGTATACTCCTTGCAAAGAAATTCACGGTCATATTGTTGTTCATCACAACTCCAACTGGAGTTCATTTTCAATCTCATCTGATGTGGACCTCATCTACTCTGAGCAGTTTTAGTGTAGAGGTGAAATCATTATACACTGAAGTAATTGTTTGGCTAGAACAATTAGTGGAGCAAAGTATTTTTTGTTGCTTGCACATTACACCAACACTTCTATAATGGCTTTGCGTGAATGCCTTTATCAATAAAAGAAATACTCTGTTCATCCACTGAATGAAATACTTCCGTATCCACTGTTTCTGAGTAAATTTCATTTGCTTCGGTTATTTCCCTCACCTTTGAAAGTAAAAATCACATTGTGTGTTATTTTATATATTTCTCAGTTTTTTGCAGTTAAGTTAATGGCATAGATGCTGATCAATTTATAACCAAAATATGACATAATTAGGATTAGCAATATTATTCCATTACATCAATTTTTATTCTGATTATAAACTAATTAACTGGAAATTATCTGCATTATCAATCCCCATTTTAAGATGATAGAAATTCTGTAGGTAAATAAATTTGTGTGAACCACTGCTAAGTAGTTAACCAATATTAATTATCGATGATTAAATATAATGCATGATTACAATGTTTGCAAATAATATGATCTGAATTCAAATTAAACCAAGCTAATAAATACTAATAGTGTCATTATATGCATATCAAAATATTTACCCACTTTATTTAAATATAACTGCTTATCAACATATCTCTAAGTACTCATTAAATGTCTCTTAAAGCACCAACATGAAAAATGCAAACCATTGGTCAAGGCAGAGTGTTTCAAAGTTACCTGTTACCTGGTCATGAACCAGATATTGATATACTTTGAAGATATATCTATTAACAAATTGAAATTAAGGCATTAGGACTAAGTTTTACCTTCTGCAGCATCTGATGTGGAACAAAGGGCTTCATTCTCTTCCTGTTCAGCTTTATAGCAGCTGCACTGGATTTGGAAGGTTAGGCTGGTGTTTGTTGGCAGTTAAAAATATGAGGAACCACATTTTCCTTCAAAAGAATGCGGCCACCCATCATTTTATATCTTAGGAAACTTTCAATGTCTTCCTCCAGCTGGAGAAAAAATTGTGAGATTGATGTAGGTAGAACTATGTATCAATCAATAGAAAATTCAAGTTCACTATATATAATAACTATATAAAGATCGTAACTTTTACGAGAAAAGTTGCCTTCGGAACTACCAAAAAACTTCTTGATTTAATTAACAATTACTATGGATAAATTTCCATCTAGTATTTTGTCATAGTTTAAAGGATTTTTATACAACTTACCTTAAAATGATCTTCACACACAAAACAAACAGATTTATCACCAATCATTCCAAGTCGCTCATATCATCGTACTGCCTTCATCCATGTCCGTCTTTTCTTTTGGGATGCAAATAAACACTATAGGTAGAATTTGTTGAAGGTCTGGTACATAAAGGTACAATACACCACTTACGGCTTCCAGGTAGTGCCCTCATATTTGCTCTTAAGCTACTCCCATGCCTCAAGGCTTCAACTGTGTGCAACTGCCACCAACATACGAGGAATGCCACGTACGACCAAAGACATAGACTACCTAACATGCCCCCCCACATGTTTGAGCACACCTGAATGGCGCGAAATGTTGCAAACTAATTTATTATGCTTTGAAAATTAGGATAAAATAACTTCACTGAGCGCACATGTGGAAGCTGTTAAACAAAATAAACGCAAATCTGAAAAATGGGACAATAGAAAGTCCTCATGTCCCCAACCATCCCTAGCACCTCCATCTTGTTTTCAACATACTTTTCCCATCCAATGCGATACCAACATCATGAAGGGCTCTGATTTTTCTTAAGGTCCATGTTTTATGCCTTTGCACCAAAATACTTCAGACCAAGGATATTATCAATCTTTTCTGGATTCTTTAATGAGTCATCAGTTTGATTCCCTTCTTTCTTGGCCAGAGCAATTCTTTTTCAATCATCATCTTTAGAAACATAAATCCTCCAATTTCAATTGGCACTAAATAAATACATTATTGTGTATAGCTTAAAATAAAATATGGTATAGTACTAACCAGAAAATGGGGGTGAATTGTGTAACTTGGTTTTGAAGGTAGTTGGATGACTGAATAAATCAAGATTTTTTATATAAGTAATAGCAGTCCTTTGAATTCTATTTATGGGTGAGTGGTAATTTTGGTTTTTTTGAAGTTCTCTTGGAATGTAGGTTTCTCCTCATTCGATAAGGAAGAATGCAAACATTGATAGGAGCCAATAATTTACTATGGTCAATAAGATTATTTAGTAGTTTATTCAAAAATGTTAGACCAAGTTTTTCCTGCCTGGTTGTTAGCGTGTTTATTTGTAATAGGGAAAGTAAGAGTGTGTAAGAATAATTTGTTTTGGGAATAAGTAATTTATAGGACAAACGTTTTATAAATTTCCAAGAAATATGATGGATGTTCTTGGCTATGTAATACACCAATGCATATTTTGCAAAATTCCCTCAAAAAGCTGATATGCTTGCTTACTCTTTAGCAGCTGCATCCTTTGTTCAAGAGGCATAATGAATAAAAATGGGTCAGATTTATTTGAAGGAACCTTATACATTACCTGAAGTCATATACAAACTTCCTGTTACATTACCCCTACTTGTAAATGACAGTGATGCAGCCACATAGCCAAGAAATTGTATCCAATCACGTAAAATTGTATATATACGATTGTTTTCAGTCTTTACATCGTAGAATTTTCACATTTTAAAAAAGAACATTGTAATTCAGCAAGATGGGATATTGTCAACACCAGTTTTAATTTTATTGAAAATGATGTTTTAGCGTAGAAAATATTCACCACTACATACGTAATCGAGTGTTAGGTGGGTTTGCCTTGGCTGCGTTCTGTCTTGCGTCTGGTTTACCCTCAGAATAATGGTACTCTTTTACTCAAATCCTGTGTTGAGTGATTCATGCAATTAATGGATTTTGAAGGGGGGCCCAGACTAGATCATCATCATTGGTTTTTCTGCCTCCTGGCAGGTCTACTCATGGATGACATTCTCCATTTTTATCTTTCTTGGGCTCTTCCCTTCACTGTATTCACTCCCCACCATATCCAGCATCATATTTCTTTCTCCTCCTCCTCCTATCATTCCCTCTAATGCAGTCTTCAGCAAACACTCTCTCCTTAAACAATGACAGTTCCTCTTTCTTGACCCAATTTTCTCTGCCAATTGTTTCTCAATTCTTCGTAACACCTCTTCATTCTTCACTCTATCTTTCCAACTTATTCTCCTCCAGATCCACCAATCTTCAAATCCCTCTATTCTCATTTTTTCACTTTTCCGTGGGGACCACGTCTCTGCTCCATATAGCATTACGCTCCAGATGCAGTGGTGCAGCGAGGGGGGGTTTTAGGGGTTCAAACCCTCCCCCCCCAAGAGTCAAGTCCTATGACTAGCTCTGTCCTTTTTCCTGCTGAAGAGTTCTAAATCCCAATAATCACGCAAGTCTTAGAGATACACTGCTAGTCATGTGTTTGCTTGAAAAATTCAGCGAAAGCTTCGCATACCCGTAAATATGGCTGTGATATCAGCTAAGGTGATGTTTTTGGTAGCAGAGCAGGCCTAGAGCCGACATCGATATCAATGGGATGCTATGATAAGAGTGTTTCGCACACAATGTTCAACGCATGCACTTATCAAGCCTATCTTTTAATTAGATGACTCACACCACATAAGATAAGATTCCCATGAGAAAAATACAAAAGTGATGATTTGTTTATTCTTCCATAAAATACAAGGGAACATTCGAGAAGTAATTCAAAACTTGCACCCTAAAAACAGAGATTAAGATTAAGTTTAAGAGACTAACAGATTGGTAAAACACTCGGTTAGATCTTCTGCATGTGACTATTTCAAGGGTATGAATGCAAAGCTAGGCTCGTGAATAGTGCTTTTGATAAATTCACAGTGAACAGTTTGAAGGAGAGTTTAGTTTGGATTTCAGAAGGTACAGATGGAAAGTACTGGAGCAATACAAGATACCTGTAAAAATTAATTTGAGATGATATTATTAATAATATACCATTTTGTAGTTTAGTCTGAATGGCGCCTGTAATAAAGACCCTAATAATAATAATTATGGAAGCAAATCAGTCAGCTGAAAGGTATTGTGCTCGTAAGTTATGCACATATTTATCAGAACTGTGACTTGATGATTAGGAATATATTTGATAAACTGTCAAATCTGCGACTTCTTCAGCTTCCTTTTCAATGCAGCCAAGTTTTTCTCTGGTAATAGAATCCCATGAATCTCATGACTTATCCTGTCAACCACATGGTAATGCAATGCCCATTCAAAATTTCAATTTATGGAAAATTTTTGTTTTCTTTGAACACTCTGTGTCTAAGACTGGGTAAGCATCAGCTCTCTGCTGATCAAACCACCTATTACTTAGTCTAAATAAGTTTTAAGTTGACGCCTTCATTTTTTTCACCTTGGTATGTAACTTAAATTCCATGCTTTGCAGCCTCTTGGAAGAAAGCTTCCAAGAGGCTGCAAAGCATGGAATTTTAAAAAGGTAGATTTACAGCAGGAATTATGTGGAAATTTCAGGCAGTAGATTTTTACAGGAGTATTTTTGGTATTCATGTATTTTCCAACTATTTTTCTCTGCATAGAAGTTCACAGCTGTAAATTGTTGAACAGATTTCAATTGTGACACGGCCCAAAGATGCCAGACCCAAAGATGAAATATATTGTGTTGCAAAACAATTCTTTTTGTATTCACACCCGTTTGTTCTTTTTCACCACTCGTCAAAATCGAACTTCTTTGTATCGAATTTTATAAACTAGTCAATGGGTATCCTGTCGATATAATATTCTACAAAACTTTGAAATAAACTCGAAATTATAACTTATATAAATCCATTCCCAAGAAATTTTGCAAGAATTGGCAGTGATATCCATAACATGTTGATGATTAAGATGGATTTATTCTCGATGTTGGTTAGGTCACTGCTAGTTCAGAAGTGAACGTTGGAAAATTACATGAAAAAAAAATCATGTTTATCAGTAATTAAAACAGTTTTATCTAATGAAAAATATTAAATTATTTATAGAGAAATATAAATAACAAAACAAGTCTCACATCACGGAGTTTTTAGTGTTAATAAGTACCACTAAGTGACACCTAACTCTGTATCGCTGAGAAGAATAAATGTTTATAATGACTTACTTTTACTAACGATTGTGAATTTTATTAACAATGATATTAAAATTTCTAGTCATATCGCCGTAAGATTACATTCATATTACACAAGATGATTTATATATATGAAACCCTCAAGAAGGGGAAAACCTACAGATAGAAAACTAAATTTGAATATGGTAGTAGATAAAAGAGCTATATAAGACAAGGAAAAAAGAAAGTCATTAGAATGTACAAAAAAGAGCAAATTATTACATATTAACATAAAATTATGACACAAAAGTGTAACTAATTTGGGAGTATAAAAAACAAACAACTCTCAAAGATTCGGGAAGTTTATATCTACAACACTAAAAAACTTCAGCATAGAAAAAAATGAGTTTTTAGTAGATATTGGACGTATCCAAACCAGAAATCCAAACAACACTCATGATAAATTTCCAATTGTTCGCTTATGTAAACTACTATCTTGGAAAGTGTAATAAGCTGGCCACATAAGTGTTAAACTCCTCTAGTTTTCATCTATTGTAGTAAGTAGCGGGCATGAATATGATGTAGGCTTTTTTCTTTTTCTTCGCAGCCTTGGACCCCCCCATTGGCAAATCCTGGCTGCGCCACTGTCCAGATGTAACACTTTGCCATTCTCTTTCTTAATTTGTTTGCCATGGGTCCACACAAAAGTCTCCTCTTTTTATTAATCACTTCTTTTGCCATTTCCTTGTTTTGATTTCTTTGGTACAATACAAGTTTTCAGTTATTATAATACCCAGATATCTAAAGCTCTCCACTTGTTCAATTCACCTTCTAATGTGAGATTAATCCTTTCACCTTTACCTCCCATTATCATACTCTTAGTCTTTCTTTGTTTATTAGCATTCCATATTCCTGGCACTTATCATAAAGGTCTTTTAACATTTCCATGGATTCCTGTTCATTTTCTGCAACCAAAGCCATTTCATTCGCAAACCTGACACACTCAACCTTCCTCCCCTCCACACTAACCCCCCTACTTCCGTCAAAGCACTCTGCTGCAATCTCCTCCAAATATATATTGAAAAGAGTTGGTGACAGGCAGCATCCTTGCCTCTTCATATCCGAATCTCCTCTGTCAATTGACCACCTATTCTTACTCTGCATTTCTGACTGAAATACAAGTCTTTTATCAGTCTTCTTTCTCTCCAGTCAATTCTATACTTTTTCAGAATGGCTATCAATTTATCCCTTCTAACTCTACCAAAAGCTTTTTCTAAGTCTATAAATACCATGTATATACCATACTGGATGGGCCATGGAAAAGATCTCCCATGGCCTGCCAAACATGAATCTTTCTCAATCATTGCAAGATATGTGATTTCTTCAAGGAATTGGCGAAGAATGGATAGTTCACGTGCAGCTTAGGACCCTGGTGATAATGAGAGCATCGAACGGTGTTCATGAGAGCACACTTAGCAGGAGGTGTAGCAGTCACTGTAGGGAATCAGTCTTTAGGTGTTGCACGAGTGTGGAAATGCTTTGGTATGACGCAAATGATACAATTGATAATAGAAACAGTGAAAACCTTAAGGTTTAAGTGTTTTACCATTATGGACCTCCCAGAGCAAAAATTTCATATGTTACTTATATGCAGTTATAGTGTTTTTTTCCAACACATATAATCTTGTAGTGACATGCATTGTAGAATTGAGTTATAATCTTGATTTAATTTGTTTTTATTTAAAAATTTATAACAAAATTCCAGATTTCCTGGAAAATCTGAGGTTGATGTGCAAAAACCATTTCCATATTTGAATTCAGCATAAAAAGTCCTATTAGGATCAGGTATTTGACTTCCTGAAACAGAAAAAACTATTTTGGAAACCAGTGTAATCTAACTTGATACTAACTAATGTATAATAGAGAAATACCACAGTTTGTGGAATTTCCTCACATACTTGGAGGTAAAATATAACAAAAATCAGCCAATCTACAATGTATTTATATTTCTTCAATGCTTGAAACGAATTTTAACTGGTGACAATCGATTTAGAAGGTAAAGGAATGATCTTGAATAGTAATTGACACAATGTGACTCACATTCTTTAACAAGAAACAGAAGTATGCATCCAACTGCAAGGTGTCTTTTTCAGTACAAGGAAGAGGTCAAATCATGGGCTACTTGATGTTTTTTTCTTAGAAGGAAACAGCCATGTCTAAGAAGTAGGCTTATTGCAGACTTCATTTTATTTGAAGGTGGTACACATATGCAAATATAGAGATATTTACTGTAAATGATGGCACGTAAAACAGACCACACCCCTATAGGGCAAACCCAAGAAAAGATTTTAAACAGTTCTCTCATAACTTAAGTTATAGTTAAGTTCATTTTTTAGTTTATGTATTAAAGCTATGATTTGTTATGGTATCCAGTCAATCAATCAATCAACGAACAAATGGTGATGAAAGCTGAACTTTTGCATATAGGGAAAAGAAAAGTGTTATTTTATGACCTATTATTTTAAAAAGATGTTCATCCTATATCATGATTCAAATAAAATTATTATCATAATTCATAATAAGTGCATACATCTTTTCAGATCCATTATATGTGGTTTGGAAATTTCTTTCAGAATGATATATTTATGAGGAAAATTTCTGAGCCTCCAATGCAAAAAAAATTGGTGATGACCAATCACATGTTTAGGAGTTTGCAAACAGTGAATATATAATGGTAAAGCTGGACATGGTATATTGGTGCCCTAAGTTGAGAGACATAAGGATGCTTGTATATATTTTGTTTCCTAAATTCTGTGCGAGATGACAATGCAGAGTGAAATTTGTAACAAATGAATGCTAACAGAAATGACCTTGGAATAAGCAACCTTGTGAAATCTTCAGTCCAAATAAACAACTAGAGGTTGATGCATATGTTAAATTTGAATGTTGATCACTAATATTCTGAGCAAAAGGTCCCACATAGCAGAAACACATCTCAGAGACGTCTCAGAGATATCTCGAATGTCTAACAAGATGTTTCGAAAATGTCTCAGTGACATCTAAAAGATGTCTCATGTCCGCCTCAGATACATCTCATAGGGCATCTCGGTGATGTCTCAGCGATCTTTCGTGACATCTCCGAGATATTTGAAACCTCGTTGAATATTTAAAAAAGGAAACATTCTAAATCTCTTATCAGCTGAATGACTATATTATTGATAATACTTGATCGCCCATGTCACTCACCCACATCCCATTCCCCTCTTCAGCAGGAAAGCAAAGTAAAAACAGGAAATTAAGCTATGCTATTTTATTGTTTACTGGATAAACCCAGCCACGCTTCGCTGCGGCTCAGCCAGATAGGAAATGAATGGGAAAGTAAATGAAGGTATTCTAGGGAACATAGATTTACCGCGAAAATTCATCATTCGATTCAATACCCTGCTTTGCGTTGATGTATTTTCTCTTGGCGTTGCTGAAACGATTGCGCTGATCTTTTTCTACTCGATTCAACTCGTAAAAGGCGCCAAGGAAAAACGGACTTGAAAAAAGTCTGAGGAAGCCGGGAATCGAACCCGGGATTTTCCTCCATCTGGGAGGCTGCCTTAGCCATCTAGGCTACCCAACATTTTAAAAAGCCGTTTTGGGAACTTTGTGTGTCCGTTTTTCCTTGGGATTTTTTCCTGGGTACACGCTCTTATGTGCAAAGCACCTTTAATCCTTTCCTCGTAAAACGCGTACTACGGCAATCAGAAGCAACCGCAAATAAAAGCGTTGTTCGTACAATGTATATTCTTCCTAAAGCATTTGATGCAAATATTCCAGGTTGTCCATATACCGCTTTGCCTATCTCTTCCTTCTTTCAAAATTCTTTCGTTTTGTGTTCCAAGCGTAATAAGTCGGAATGTTTTCGTTTATCAAAGTTCTTGCAAAGTCATCTATTTGACATAATAGAAAAAACGCTGTTAATGTTGTTTTTGGTGGATTTGTTGCTCTCTCTTGTACGTTTAGTTCCGTGGAATACACTCTTTGTCCGTTTTCAAGATGGACAACGAGATGAACGACAGTTGGATCTCTGAATTGACCTGAATACAACATTCGGTATCAATTTAACTCACAATTCGTTTTTCGAAAAAATATAATTTAAATCACTTTAAACGAATGATTATGCTCATCAATGTGAACGAAATTAAAAACTTTTCTTCTTCGACTCGTAAAACGCGTATTATGGCCTGAGAAAATGCAATCAACTAACGGAAGAAAAGCATCTGATTGAATGCAACGATCAAAATGAAAGTAACTCACTCTTTGATAAAAAAATCATTAAATCATTTAAAAAAAAGCATAAATTAAACTGAATGCAACATTCGATATCAAGTTAACTCACACTTTCATTTTCGGAAACAGAATTATCGGGAAAGGGTTAAAAAAAATCGCCGCAATGCATTTAAAATAGGAGAATATTTGCCCTGACCTAGCGTCGAACCAAGGATAATCATCGAAGATGTCTTTGTGGTTTTCGGCGGCTTCCATCGATCCCTCGAAATTCAGCACTCTAATTCACCGGGAAGAGCCTCAAAAAAGTTTTGAAAATACCCGCAATGCATCTAAAAGGAGAAAATCGGGACTTTGGGGCCTTCTGGCATCGAACGCATGACACTGAGGCTCAAAGTTGCACTTCTTTTGGCACGTCGTAAATATTTCTAGTCAATGGCACTTGTGGAACATGGTTAGAATTTTGATCCCCTATATATAGGTATATCCGGAGAAACGTCTATATATAATAGACGAGTAAAATTAAAAGCGTATCTATTATACAATTTTCATGTCTATATCATATCGAGAAGGTTCCCAAAAAAATAAGAAATTGAATATATTCTTAAAAATCGCAGCAATTTAAAAAGAAGAAATTTGTATCAACCTGACGTCAAACTCACGCACATTTGGTGACAGTTTTATAGATATAAAAAAGGAGCGCGTTTTCTGGGACCTCTAGAATTTGAATTCCCTATACTACAGGGATTCAGCTTAAAATATTTTCGAAACTGTATTATAAGTAATTTGAAATAGTAGAGTCGCCTGGAGTTGAACCAAGGATCTTTTGGAAGACATATAACGCCCTGGTAGAAAAAAACTTATTTAATTCAAATTTTGAAGTCGATATCTTACCGGGAAGGTCCTAAACTAAGACTTCGTTATCCCCCTTTGAAATGCACAGAGTAATGTAAATGGCTCTCTGGGATCGAACCAAGGGCCATTAGGGAAATTATGAACAATGTATATAAAATGTTTTTATGGTCTCTAATCATATGCCGAGTTTTAAGCTTCTATGTTATCGGGAAACGTTTCAAAAAAACCCTTAAAAATCATTTCAGTTACTAATTTTAGAGACGTCTGGTGTCGAACCCAGTACCTAATGGCAGATGCGAACACACATAACATAACTTGGTAGGACTTGAACTTATGTAATGCAAAGTTTAAGGTTGGTATCACACCAGGAAGGACCTAAAATAGGATTCCGTTATCCAGATAAGAAATGCATTGAAAAAAGTGCGATTCAGTCATAGAGTAAAAAATACTCCATCCTTACTCTATGTCTGCCTCGTTATATGTGTCGGGTAGAATCTGACGTCTTAAGTTAGCCCACTTTCCGACTTCCGACCGAGGCTTCCTCTAAGTCGGATTGTGGTCCTTTCCGATATCATGGCTGCCATTCCGATCGGATGGCTAAGTGGGCAGCGATTTCGACTTCGATAAAAGCGGACCCGGGTTCGATTCCCGGTGGGAGCCAATGTGCGAAATGGCCTAAGCTGTCGAAGCACTTTTAACAAACAACAACAATCATGGATGCCATTCCGATCGGATAGGCGTTGCAGAATAGAGCCCCAGGGCGTTATATGTATTCACATCTTCCCAAAGATCCTGGGTTCAACACCAGGCGTCTCCACTACTTGAAACGTCTAACGGGAAATTCAAATAATTTATGATACAAAAATATTTTAAGCTGCATCCCGGTAGGATAGGGAATGAAAAATCATGGAGGTCACTGAAAACGCGCTCTACATTCTTAATATCTATGTATATTATTAATATCTATGAAACTGACACCAAATGTGCGTGAGTTCGTCGCCAGGTTGGTGCAAATTTCTCCCAATTATAATAAAATACGGCGATTTTTAAGAATATTATCAATCCTTTTTTTACTTTCTCCATATACGAGGTATAGAGAATACGAGTAAAATGTAGCTTGCATACTGCAAGCAGATCGACAACACTAATTTCATATCGGCATCATATTGGGACGGTCCTCAAAAGGAAAAAAAGGATTGAATATATTCTTAAAATTCGCTGCAATTTAATCGTCTGGCATCAAACCCGGGTCTTCCTGGTGTACTTACTATGCAGCACAATAGAAGATCACCATCTATAACTATGTGTGAAAATTCAAGCAGAAATATTGGCTGCAACTGCCTCAAACGACGTCCTACTTTTCACATATATTCCTTAGGTGAGATATTGTAATGTGCTCTGGCATCGAACCCAGGAACAGCATTTTCTTACTTAAATTTTTTTCTTAAACCAAGTCTTAATATACATCTTCTATCTAAGCAAGAACTTCCAATTATTTCGATGAGTGCATCAAAATAAATAATGAACACTACCTCAATGTATTTTAAATGGGGGATATATTTACCACCTGGCTTCGAACCCGGGTTTTCTGGTAATTTTTTCTATGCAGCACAACAGAAGATCACCACTTCTAACCATGTGTGAAAATTCAGGCAGAAATATTGGCTGCAACTACCTCAAACGACGTCCTACTTTTCCCTTATATTCCTTATGAGAGAAATTTTAATGTGCTCTGGCATCGAACACAGGAACATTACGGTCTAATCTAAATTTTTTTCTGAAACCGATTACTAATATACATCTTCAAGCAAAGCAAGAACTTCCTATCATTTCAATAAGTTCATCAAAATAAATAATGAAAAACTACCTGAATGTATTTTAAATGACAGTTGTTTGCATCGTCCTAGCATCGAACCCAGGATAATTTCCGTAAAAGTCATAAATGTTATCGATAGATCCTAACCATATATATCGGATCCTTGAGTTTTAATTCTCAACCAAGTAGGGAAGTATTTTTGAAAAATTCCCGAAAATCAAGGAAATGCTTTTAAATGGAAAAAATCGGGACTTTGGGACCCTCTGGAATTGAACCCATGATACTGATGATCAAAATCGCAATTTTTTTGGATGTTATCTATGATAAATGAGTCACTCAGAAAAGTACTACAGAATAAATTATAGTGATTACATTATATATGAGAATTTTTACCTGCATCTTTTAATCAACAACTCTCATTGTATAATATTTCTTTTATTGATGATAAAGCCAAAGCCACAATGGATGGTACCCATTGTATCCTTTCACTTCTACTGAGATACATTAATTTCATTGGTCTAGACATTTTCTAGGCACTAGATAACATTTTATCTCCTATTAATATTTAGATAAATGACCATGTGATAGTAATTATCAGAAAGAATGACTTTTATATTGATAGTTTATCTTTTAGCATAACATTTATACTTAACGCAAGTAAAAGTTTCATTCTGCAAGCATAGTGATGATGCCTCAATCTGTTTGAAGTAATGGACTATGCAAAGACCATTTCTAAGATTTCAAGTCAATATATCGGGAAGGTCCTCAAACGAAATTCCTCTTTAATTGAATGGTTCTCTGGCGTCGAACCGATGATCTCCAGATAAACGGTAAAATTGTGTTTATGACATATATTCATTACTTCAGTCAAAATGCCTGGTCATAGACCTCCACCCATGTATTGCAAATAATAATTTTAACCGCCATAAATTTCAAATGCTACCTAAACCAAGGATCTTTTTGTTTACAAAGTTTTAAGTCGTTGTTCGTCACACTAAATAAACTTCCCCTTTGATTGAATGCATGAAAATGGTGCCTTGACATCGAATCTACGACCATCAGGGAACCGAAAAACTGCGTCTATGAAATCTATTGATGACTTCTGTTCATAAGTTTTACGATTCCCCGATATTAAAAATCGCGGCTGTGTATTTCAAATGGGAAAAGTTTGCAATCACTGGGAGTCGAATACACGGTCAGTTGGTGACATTTCTATGATTATTGATGCATGAAAGCGCGTTTTCTGGTTCCTCCGTGATTTTTGAAGTCTCTATCCTACTGGGATGTCCCTTAAAAATATCTTCGAAAAAACCTCCGTAAAATAGCCCTAATTTTATCACTGCTATCATATTTTGCATATGTTGACATCTCAATTAATCCCTACCGTTCATTCGGGCTTAAAATCCCAGTGTATTCTAATGAGAAAACGCATGAGCTCGGAATCGCCTGCTTGCTTGCTACGGAGAATTCAAATTCCAAAAACTTAATCATTTCCGAAGAAATAGGATTGCAACCGCACATCCATAAATCCGCCTCCTTCAGTTCATTACCAAAGGATTTTTATACAAAAATAATATTCCGCAAGTAGTTTTATTTGACATAGAAAAAGAGTTCGATATAATTTGGAGCACGCGTCTTGTATACAAGACGTGTGTGTAACCACAGCACACTCACTGTTTAACCATTTTATAAATGATCTTCTCTCTGATGTGCATAGATTATGCTGACGGTCTTAAAATTGCCTTAGCAATCGCAAGCGGATTAGCAACTATACTATATAGTGATCGTGGTCGAAATTTGACCGTAATTCATTGAATGTTTAAATTTGGACGTTATTGTGGCTCTTTTGTCAAAGAGTATACCTCCATAATCATGGCTTATAATTTTCAAATTTTGTTCTATTACGTCAGCTGCAAGCGCAAATAATAAGAATCTTTATTCAATTTCCTATTTTCGGTATCTATCACGATATCGTAGGGTCATTAATTCTTATTTAAATCTACAAAAGAAAAAATGTCTGCAATCGATCAAAATGAACTTTAGGTGCATTTCTTATGAGAGACGATTGGAGTCGTCCAGAGTGGAACCAACGATACTTTGGACAAAGATATTAGCTTTCTTCACTCCTACTCTACATACTCTATATAAACTTTTATTATCCCAAGTTTCACACTCCTCCGGGCGCGCAATATGCTTAAAAAGGGGTACAAAGTTTTCTCTTCAGGTACATCGATTCTACTAGTGCAGATTGACTATATAAACGGCATCTCGATATCAACCCTACGAAAAGTATCCTCTTAACTATTGGTACTTATGAAAAAGATCTGACCTTCCCTCTTAATTGACCGAGATTCCCGTTGCTAAACAACATTTTTAGGCATTCTTAGTAATAACTAAGTAACTAGTTAAAAGATAACTTTAACATTGCACATGAAAGTGAATGTTTTAATTCAAGGTTGTACATAAGTGAAAATTGTCCCCAATCAAATTAATGATAACTTTTCCCGAATAGGCCTTATTAATTATTAAATTAAAAAGGCAGAGTTTTATAGATTTAAACTAAACTCACTACTACAAAAAACAATCCCCTAAATCAGATTAATCAATGCTTTCCCTCTTCTTATCACCTTCAATCTAAACCTAAATTAAAAAATTGTATCATCACAAAATAAGGTCAGTAACTATTACTTAAACAAATGAAATCATTTTACAATCTAACCACAGTATCAAACCTGGTCGCAATCAAAGTTCATCTCATCCAATCTTAACAACCGACACACCCTTTGACAAACTGGAGGTGCGCAACTAAATTAGTAAACTATACTTTCACCCCTTAAGAATTAAAGAACTGAAAAATAGCTTTATGACTGTCTGTACCATTCCCACCCATTATTTCATCATACGCCTGTTTCTTAGTGACGTCACGAGGATACAATTATAAAATTTTGTTTACTAGGTTATTCCTTTAATGTCGAATCCAAATTAAGAGAAGGAAATAAAGGAAACACGTACTATTTTCCACAATTAATTTTAAACGACCGTTTCCAAGGATACATCATCTTCATTCCTTCATCATCTTGAAGATGGCGATGTATCGTTGAAACCGATCGTTTAAAATAAACTGTGGAGAATAGTAAACGCTTCATTTATTTTCAGTTGATGGACTTCCAGAAAACAACGCCTTCCTGGAATTGGAATTGTGGAAATTTCTTCAGTGGTCTGAAATGAGGCGGTTTTCCTCAATGGTTTTCCTTCGAAGGAACAACTGATAGCAAAGCTGGATGCAACTTCTATACTCTGGGCTTTGAGCCCGAATCAGTCCTTATCCTGAGACAACCGTCCGTTTCCTCCGAAACTACAATTATAAATTGCTTCGAGACACTTCTCCTCGTTCGTTCCTCTGGGCCAATTACAAAAACTCCGTTTCATTTTGATCTTAAATAGAGGTTTGCTAGATTTATTCCAGCTTCAAACGTCCGCATCTCACGTTTTTTCTCCGTCGATTCGTTCGTGAGTCGACCTCTTCACCGTTGTGGAAGTAAAAATAATGAGGGCATATTTCTTTGCTCTAATTTAAAAATTAATTTAAAAAGAAAAAACTCCTATTGCCGTAATTCAACCAAGTAAGAAAACACTGTGACTTACCTTGGGGTGGTTCCACTGCTTCTCTGGAGAGTCCAACGTTGCAGGGGAACACCGGTATTTCCTTCCTAATTGAATGAGTGACGTAACACAAGAGAGCACTTGTTGCCCTCACTGCTTTCTGCGGAATGATTTCACAGGAACAAATGTAACTAGCCTCGCTCTTTAAATCCGAGGAAATTTCTTTTGGGAAATCTTTTTTCGTGACTGTTGATCCTTCCGTGACAAATTGCGACTTTGACGATTTACTAAGATTAATGAAAAAAGCAGTGCGAAAATTATGTAATGTAATAATTGCCGTGGTGCGTATGCGTTCTTTAATCTTTCTTTTAATCTCTAGAAGTTTCTTCTTTTGTGGTAATTAATGTAGAATTATAATAGTTATCGCGAAAAAACGTTATTTTGTAAAATTTTTATGCGTAACACGGGAATAATTGCCAATAATATCATTTTTTGGATTAAGTTGTACACTCCTGGCTAAAATTAACGCAGCACCTCCCTAGCAATCCTAGCGGCCGGTGCTGCGTTAATTTTGGCCAGGAGTGTACTAACTAAGATATGACGCTCCGAAGGGTTCCTGAAGGCATCATGAAGAAATTTCTGGCAATAAGGCCAAATTTGTCAAGGAAAAATTATTTCAAAAAGTCAAGCAAACTACATTTCAGCTCACATGATCAAGTTTTAATCCGCGCATTACAAAAGCAGCCTCGACATCGAAGCAACAAGAGAGAGCCGGAACTGAGTTCAACAAGTTAAGACTTCTTCGATTGAATTTATCGAAATAAGAAGACAAAACCAGACAATAACAAAATATTTCAACATTTCTATTCCAAAATGCAAGCGTACTGACTGTGCTGAGAAAAAAATGGGGGTTACTGACGAATTCTTTTTTCAGTTTCGATTTATTTTAGTTCCATAGTTTTTAATCCTATTCGTGCAATCTGAGTGCATTTTGACCAGAAAGGGTTCCCCTTTTCTGTGACCGACTCAGATGCTAAACAAAATCCGTCGATCTTTCTTTCCAATTATTATTTCCTAAAATTTACTATGCTCATTCAAGTAATTTAGAATATAATGGAACACCTTTGCTTAGGTTCATTAGACAAAGATAAGATATTGGTTATAGTATTTCTGGTTCACTGATTGACTGAAAAGAAGGATAACTCTTCACATTTTCACCGTAATTTCGTCTAAAGTGATAATTCTTAAACCGTACCAAATGAGTTTTGCGATTGATCCTTCGGGAAAACGAATTATCCTAAAAAATCCTGTTCCGGAATGGGTCAACGTTGTTAGGAACATGCTGGAATATGAGCATTCGTTTTCTATGATTCAAAACAAAATCGCAATAAAAAAATCGCGATATTTAAAGATACTATGATGTAAATATTCATCGTCTTAACAAGATCGTCCTAAATCTACTGCTATAACAATTGTAACTACAAATAGAAGTCGCCCTGGGAGTTGCAGGCCAAAAACAATATGGTCGGATAGCCTCCGAGTCGACCAATTTCTGAGCGTTTCGTTCGAGGAAAGGTCTTCAAATTGCTCTTGATGAATCTCTGAGGATAACAAACTATTCAATTTTTTATTGCGCATGAGCTTATTTTGACTAACTATTTTGTTTCAAGTTCGTAATCTTAAAAATTTGCTACCAGACTTATTTCTTTTCCTCCTATTTCAATCGGAATAAAACTAATAAATAAACATGTCAGTCTTATTAATAGAGATCAGCTCGATCCAATCCACTCGATCGGTTGAAATGCTTTACTTTAGAACATTGCTTCCCGTGGTGCGCCTGCCATTGATGGTACGCCTGCCATTGGTGGTACGCCTGCCATTGATAGCACGCATGCCATTGGTGGTACGCCTGCCATTGGTGGTACGCGGGAACGTATTAAGGCGTACGAGCGATTACGAGTAATGTAACCATGAGTGACCAAACCAAACACCTATGAGTGATAAATAAAACTGTAATTTGCAATAATCGTTTTATTTTTTGCTTTATTATACAAATGTTATTAATGTACATATATCTCTCTATATTTTAAACAAAATTAGCGAGAAAAAATCGTGAAAAATCTATACATATTAATCGTTGTTCTGATAAGGGTTGAAAAAATCTAAATCCAAGTGCATTAATAATTAAATACGAAGTTTTCTCGGTAATTTAATTAAAATAAAACAAGCCATTGGGCACTTTTCCGACAGTGAATATACGTTTCTAAAAATTATAGGACTGAAGGTATGCCAAAATTTCTAAAACTTTCATGTGGAACTCAGTTGCTAAAGGGTTAGGAACCCGTACTTCAGAAGCTGGTTTTGGTTACGAAGTTTTTAAGCGTGCTGTTGAAGAAAGTCTTCACGGGTTGCTAACCGGGTGGTTTCTCCGAGGATTGCTATTCAGCTAGCAGCCGTCTGTATTCTAAGCGGTTCAAAGATGAAACACTTTCACTAGAAGAGTTCTGAAGACGTAATGAATAAGTGTTTTCCTAAAATAAAGCTCGTCTACGAATAGAAGATCAAGACTGAAAATTAATCTGAACTTAATCTAAATAAAATCATTCGAGGCAAATATTTCAGACCGAAAATTCCAACTGTTATGTCAGATTGTTTTTTGAGATTGATTTAAAGATGTAAAGGAAGAGGACTCTGAGGTATTTTTGGGATATCCTTAGATGGGAACAGCGAAAAATTGCTAGTATTATATTTCTTCCTGATTTGGTGTCAGGCATCTCGTCAGTGATTTCCCGCATTTCAAATATTTATCACATTGAGCTCATCTATAAATTCGTCAACCTATTTTTTCCCAAATTTTATTTCCCTTTATACTTTGAATTTTTCCAATCGAGTCTAAAACTACATTTAATTTCATAGATCTATGGTTCCTTGGCATCTATTACATATTAACTCCGAAGATATGTACCACAAAATTGATTAAAATTGCATCAATATCCCATGCTTGGCAACCTTTTGTTGGGATTTGGATAATTATTCTCATAAGTTAGCCTAATGATTAATTAAAAATCACAAAGAAAACTTTGCTCCAAATTAAAATATAATTACGGAGTAAATACCAAATTAAATAACAACAATGTACAAAGTGAATAAATAGAGGTTACAAGTTGTCACTAGTAAATTCAATAGTAAAAACATTGCTAAGGTGTATTAGCGCAAAAATGTCGTGCATCTAGGAATGAGTGGGAAAAACATCGCTGTCCGAGGCTTTTTAACCATTGCTATGCGGTCCAATAGATGTTATTTTTGCAGAAGATTTTATTTTAAATGTAAATTCTTGAAATCTGAAGAGGTTGAAAACTAAGATTGTTTTATACCTATCCAAAGAATCAAACCACCCCGCGTATTTTGCATATCATTTTAATAAAATTAACCATTAGATGAATTATTACATGCGGTCGGCGACATTTTTTCGAACTTTTAAAAAGAATATCGAGAGAGAATGTGAAATATTGTGAACAGGAGTTGCGTTGTTCGTGTCAAGAGTTAAAGTAGCAAATTTATAAAAAAATGATATCCTTGGATGTTTCCGACGAGCAAAGAACAGCACAAGGAGTGTTTCGCGGTAATTGCCAAATTCGCACCACGTTTATTGAAGTATAAAAGCACGCATTTAAGGATTGATTATTTAAACGTATTAATCGCATTCTCAGGAAAGCAATGGAATTACCGCAATTACATCGTTCACTATCACATGCTGGCGATGTCAGAGTGTACGCAAAGGACGTCTTATGTGCCTATTTGTCGTCACATCGTAAAATAATTAACAAACGGAATAAAACGGGCTACTAAAGCATAGGACACAGTTTTCCCGTAATGGCCACCGCACAGTCGGCCGCACAACCAAAGAAAACCGAACGCGTATTCGTTTCCATTAAACAAGGAAACGCGCATCGGAGAGCGTACGCAGTCTCAAATTTCGGAAAATAAAGCGGCCCACCGAGTTCTCATTCGCGGCACGCCAATCGGCGGACACTGGATATGCACCTCTAGCGATTCCGTGACAAACTGCTCCATCTTTCCTCAACTTTCTTCTGTCATTCCGCCCCTCTCCCTTTCAGCATAAATCCTGCCTTGCGTATCGACCCCAGGCTATCGAGAGCGGGGGTGTAGTGGAGGGGCAAAAGGGGAACTCTGCTCGAAGGCCGGCAGTCGGCAAGTAGCGGGGCTTTCGCGACAGGTGCTGCCCTCTCTCTCTCTCTCCTTTCCTCTCTCTAACCACGCCCTCTATCTATCCGCCGACCATGTCAACATGGCGTCAGGTACCGAGAGGTGCCTGTAGCCGCTTACAATGACGCGGCTCGCTATTCGCCAAATAGGACACAGGGCCCGTCATCCGTCGACTCCGAGGGCCGTCCAAGAGACCACCTCGTGTTCCTATTTCCCGCCTTGCACCGCCTTCCTCTTCCTTGCATGGGCGGCTCTCCTTCCCCTGCGGCCCCCGGGGGCGGCCGTGCTCGCGGCACCCGCCGTGGAGCGAGGCCGCGAACGGATGTCCAACTGCGGTAGGGAAGCGGACGGTAGCGTGTGCGATGCGGGGCCGCAGGATGTCCGCAGACGGCGTCGTCCGCAAATCTGCTGAACCGCGGCCGCCGCCATGGGCCACCGCCGGCGGGACCCCCCAAGGGCGGTCGCTCAGCCGGTCCGCGACTTGCTTCAGCGTTGGCGCCGCTGTCTCGCCTCTCTCCTCTTCTTCACTGTGCTCCTGACTGAACACGGCGCCATGGCGGGCGAAGAGGCGACGGCGGCATCCCCTCCGTCCTCGCCCCCCCCTCCGGACCTCTCGGACGTGGACGGAAACACTTGCGCGGGGGCCACGAGGGACGTGTGGGTGCCGTCGGATGCCGTCGTGGACTACGTCTGCCCCCCGCCGTGCCACGACCACTCCAACACAAATCAGTGCCTTTTATACTTGGAAGAGTCGCTTTGGGAGGCGGCTTGTCGGGATGGGGAGAAGAGGCTGAAGGAACTCCACCTGCCTCATTGCTGCGAGTCCAGCGCGTGGTCCACACTGCCCCCAGAGGCTAGGAAGGGAGACGTGGACGCTTGCAAGGCCTCTCTGAAGAGCGCCATCGAAGCAGACCGGCTGGCCAGAAGGATTACTTGTGAGTTCGACAATGTCCTCGACCGCTATGACTGCAGCCAGGTGTATTCTGTCCGCTTCGGATGCGACGATTGTAAGGTGAGTCGGTGCTTCGGACGTGCCATCGAGGATACCTGTGCTGTGATGTGCTGTTCTTGGGGGGGTGGCCATGTGTAGCTCTCGAACGAATGGCACCGTCGCGCGAACATTTTAAAGATTCGGGGGAAGAATGACATTTCAGAGGGTTCCATTCCATTCACGTTATAATTGCTGTACTGTAAGTTACTGCAAACCGATACGTCTCCGCGAAAATGGAAAGAGTTAGGAAAAGGGGAGGACAAAGCAGTTGAATTCCATTAAAATGAGTGGTTGGTGATTGAGAAGTGAAGGATAATAATAACAGTGATAACTTTAATGATAAGAAGCGTCCATATTCGGGTGATATGGAATCTCTTCTATGCCACAGATAAGGAAATGAGAGAGGCAAATGAAGCTACTGTGATTCGTGTTATTACTAAACGGTCTCGTCTTCTGGAATACAGTAAACCGTAATCGACCCAGGCATTGCGTGGATTTATCCCCATAGTAAGCGATTCCCGCTTCTCCGCCAGTCCACAATGCAAATCACCAATGCATCCACATTAATCTAGAGCACCTACTGTTTAGGTCACGGGAAAAATGGCTCAAAGACATTGCATAACATTTGAGCAATATTTTGCAGAATTTCGATTTTAGGTCGAGACTTTTCTCATTTCCCATTTTTATGCCTATTTATCCTATAATCGTTTAGACATATTCACGATTGGAAATATTAGGTCTTCGAAGGACCAATAATTGCACGGTCCATTTCTTATTCAGTCGTTGAAGCACGGCCCATCGACCATCGCAAGTGAACCGGGTTCGATAAGTATCCCTGAAAAATTACCCAAACTAAGGTTCTCTTAATTCCGCCAACTCCAACCCTCCCTTTTGGCCCTTCAGATCCTCACAACCATCAAAACCATAGATCGTCGCTTTCGGTGTTTTAAGATGTCTTCTCGGGAGATTCTGCCGCTTCACCCCGTTCCAGCCTAAGATTCTTTCTAAGGACGATTCATTCTTAAAGTGTGGCGAAGGAACTTCTACTCTTTTATCATTGATCGTTCCTTTGGCCGCAAATACGTCTGATTGAGGGCCTCATTAGGATATCCTTTATTTCACAAGATAATCCAATTAAATTGAATCTTTTCGGAATGAAGAGCCTTTATGGGAAAATGAGAATTTTCTCCGGAAATTGCGAGTAATACTGAAGTTCAAATCCATGCCATTGGAAATTTTCTCGGTCTATTTCTGAGTCTCGATCCTCTTACGTAGATAAAGTTGCAGAAAACGGGACAAACATGATGACAATCGAGAGACAACTCCTTCTTTTTCAAGTCGACTAAATGTGAAAGTAAAGTGAAACCCGCACGACCTGAGACATGTCCATCAGGAGACACGCTGTCCATTGCGTTTCATTAAAATGTTTATGCAAACCTTTGGCAACGGAAGTAGAACAAAAGGGCCTTTGGTAAATGGATCCCATCCTGAGGTGAAATATAAACTTGTTTTACATACCGTTCTAACAGAGCAATCATGTTTATAGTCTCTGTATTCGTAGGGGCTAATATTGTGTTGATTTTGTAGCGGTTGGACGTTATTTAAGAGAGAATGGCGCCAAATGTTATGTGGTGGTGGGGGGTGTAAACAGCAAGCGCTCGCATTCCGCACAGATTGACTTATGACTCGTTTTACGCTGAAATCTGGATGGATCTGAATTGCTTAAAGGTTGTATTATTAGTCTTAATTCATCCGAAAACAAATATTGCCTGAATAATCACTCGGAAACTAAATCCCCCTCCTCCAACGACTCTCAACCACCATTTTCATAACCCTTGGTGTTTTATCTGAGCAATTAGCCCTTCGTGGATGCAGTTGTCTTATTTCATACATTTTGTACATTGGGAATATTACGTGTTCATTATTCAACTTTTCTATGTAATTGCTGCGTAGACTGAAGAGAAGTATAATCATTCTTTTATCGTTCATATCGCCTTTTAAGTCCGATATTTTTCGTCGCTACTCTCTTACTATCCTCCAATTCCTCCAGTGAAACAGGGCACACCGAATCGGCGATTTGAGGCTTTATTTCAATCGTTCGATATTCATGGCTCCCTTTCGACCCACTAAAGCGATTCGATATACTCGACAGTGGCGACTCGAATCGAGATGTGTTTTCCCAAACGTGGCTCTTCATATCGAAATGGAAGCAAAAATGAAGAAAATAATCATTCTTAGGCTTATGACTCGCGCAGTCTGCGCTGCAAATGATTTTCGACGTTCCATTGTTTATTCTAGAACGGGGTTGTTCAAGCTTTTGCCTGCGGCACGTCCCATTGGCTCAAATAAAGATTTCGTTGGCTCCAAATGCTGTACTTCTTTTTATCGGAATTTTTATTCAAATCGTTCTATCACCATAATATTCGATCAGTAGAGCGTTGGGAGTCTACTGTACATTCCAAAGACGTTTTGCTTTCTTATCTAACATTGGTTGTAAGATATTCGAGTCTTTTACCAAGATCCTTCAATTGTGCCGTTCGTTGGACTCTCATCATATGCAACTAAACTACGACATTCCTCTATCTTTATTCCAAATTCCATCAGTACGAAGGTATTTTCCGTAAGATATTTGTTCTATATTTCGAGAAATAAATCCACTTTTTCTAAGTTTAACGATTTTTGATATCGAATCGATTATAATAATTTGCATAATCTAAATAGTATATGACGAGTAGGTGGACGAGTATAGCATGAATTATATAGACAAGAATTCATATCAGACGTAACATTCTTGGCGATGGCTTTTGAGCATCGAATGCAAGGATAGTTGTCAGATTTTGGTATTCGATCGGAAAGTAGCAAATTTCGAAACATGGAGTGAGGCGATTGGGACGACACCATCTAGAAATCGCTGAAAATGTAGGATTTAAGTAATACTATGCAAGAAATGAGACTAATATTTCATTTCGTCCGTAAGATCGTAAGCAGGGATTTGCCGAAGTTGTGACAATTTAAGTTGAACTATCAATTAAACAATTTTGTCCATTTTAAAAGGGGACTAGGGTGCTTGACTGTTCATGGTAGTGTTTTCATAAAAAATGTTACGATAAATATGTATAAGCTGTGGAATTCGGTTTTCGGATCATAAATATACGATGAAAAATAAATAATGAAGTTTTAATAATGAAAAATCCGAACCAAAGTACGAAACGAGTTTAGTTTTTGTCGAATTCACAATTGCTATGATTTGGACGGGAGTGGAAAAGGGCAGAAAACCCTTTAAAGGTGAATTTTGGACGAATGAGTCATCGAGTGTCTTTACTAAGATGTAGCGTGTTATCTTCGACTGCTATTGACAAATATTTTATCGTGAAAGTAAAATAATAAAAGATACCACCGAAATTATATCAAATATACTTCAATACTTAAAAGAAAACGGAAAGCTTGAATTATATGATAAGCAGAACATAATCAGTTATAATTCCCGAAGCTGGCCGTTACAAGAAAGCCAAAGTTAATAGAATCCGAATTGTAATCAGAGATAGCTATTAATCTTTAAAACGGTCGTGCATTTTGGCTGGGATGCCTCTCAATTAGCCAATTCAATCTTAACAAGGAAACAGTAAGTAATTCTCTGCTGCCCCCATTTTTATGTACACAAAAGAATATTTATTACACAATATAAACCTCTTATGATGTAAATACGAGGCATTTATAAGCATGGCCGAGGATGATCTCAAACTAAAATTAAAACGGAATGAAATATTGTTGCGAGAGGCGGTTCGACGCGGAATAATTATATTTATGTATTTCTTATGCGAGGAGTTTCGCGAAAAATTGCTAACGTTTGATTGATCTCCGATGTTTCGCTGACGCCGAAAGCAGCGATTTGCCAGTTGAATCAACGAGTGATGGCTATGAATTCTAACATCTCCTCTTCCAACTATGGCATTATTTTGGCCACGAACGAGAATTCCATTCATGGAAATAGTTGGAACGCACTCAAAGTTACGCTTGTCGAAATAAGTAACACCTATTGTGAACGACGTAATTGCAAATGGCAATTGCAGTGTTCGTCATTTTGAACTAAATACAATGAAATAAAAAAATGAGCGTGTAACATAGTCGCATCTTCTCATAAAGATTTATTTGTGATTTAATCGATCAAACAACAGTCTGTATGCGAAACAAAAGAAGTCTGTGTTAGTCATCTCATTACCAGCAACAATATAACGATTTGCTAATATGAAAGAAGCACACTTCTCGAGTATTACATTCTATTGTACTTAGAAAAAACTGGATAAACCAGCGAAACAATTTCTAAAGCAAATTGTTGTACCGACGTTGATTTATTTATAATTCAGTTGTAAGCGTTGCTATATTTGTATGAAGCAAAATTCACTTTGTTGAATTTGGAAATTATTTTCGAAACATCTGTGCAATGCATTTATTTAACTCGTATTTTAAAAGAGCAGTTCTAAATTTAGAGTTTTATTGAATTTGTATTTTGAGACAATAACGCAATTGCAATGTTGCACAATTTGTATTTACAGTGTGTGGTAGAATTTCTCAAGGTGAGATTCGCTAAACATCAAACAGAAGTGATTCGAGATAGCTACTGGTGCTACATACCATGATGCTGATTGTTGTTCAAGAAGATATATGACTACATAGCTCGATTTTTCTGCAATAAACTCCTTGTAACGGTCTACGTCAAAGATAAATGTTACAATCCCAATGTAAGTCGTTTGTTACTTGTCGAAATGATTAGAAGAGAACATCAGGTTCTTAATCAATTTTAACCTATCAAAAACGTTGTAGTGTTATGTATATATGTATTCTAAAGAATATTTTGAAAATCTCTCGTCAACGCTCTAATATAAATTATATAATAATAATTTTTACTCATCCTAGAACATACATTTGCATCAATAATCACACTGACGCAACACAGTCAAATTTACATTAGAAACACATTATAGCATACATTAAAATAATAATGTAGCATAGATTTATTCTTAAACACATCTTCTTAATATATTACGGATTATCCTCATTTACAAATTCATATAAACTTGGTAAGTTTTTGTTAGGAGAAATGTTTTTAATTGTTTACCGAATTATACGTTTTTGTTGTTTTTGATAGCGTTAGGCAATTTATTATAAACTTTTAAGGCCATCACTTCAGAACTTCTTCCAGTTAGGATTAATTTATGAGATGGAATCCTCAACTTATCTTTGGCTCGGCTGAAATGAATATGCCTCCTGCTGATATTAGATTCAGAAATTTATAAATATTATTTTCGAAATTCACAAGATTAAAAAGACAATTTTGTTTCCTACTTACAGTGGCTTGTGCAGTAACTCCTTATAGATCATTGTGTAACTGTGCGATTATTCCCAAGGCCGATTCCGGAAATCTCAAAAACTGATTCTCCATTCCTTTTTTACACTTATGCATCATAATTGATTTGAGGCTTAAAAAAACTCTATTTTTACAAATTAATGGCAGATCATCAAATAATACATTTGAGTCTAAAAAATGTTAAAAGTACCCGATTGCATTTTTCTTTGAAATGATTTATATTTCGTCCCAAAGCAACAGTTTCTCACGATTTAAAACTTTCGAATAAATCGACCATTGAACGAACTCTTCTGCGAAATGGTGCTGTTATTTGTCAGTACTGCATCCATTCAGGGTCACAAGAGCATCTGGAATCATACGAAATGATGCGAAAATTGGAACACATATTTATTAAAGTCATTATAGAATTTAGTTGGGTAGAAGTCGTCCATCGAATATTTCATTTATCAAAATCGAGGCTCGTCGGATTCAAAAGAAATAATTGAGACGCTCGGACAGTGCGAGCAAATTAATGAGATATAGCACTGCAGCATCGTATTCAGGGAAGAAAAGTATTTGACAAATTTGCGTGAACGGACACTTGCTTCTTGCGAATGGCTGTTGGACCTGTCTTAGCAGTCAAAATAAGATCTGTTATAGCAAAAATATTACGTAGCATTAGCAGAAAATGGCCTCATAAGTAAGATAAATATCTAAAAAGATGAAAATCTCTTTCGCATGTTCTTTCAGCCCACGTGCGTTTCTCTGCCAATTTGTGCAGTGGAAGTCCTGATTTTTCCTCCGTGTCGTTGCGGAGTCGTCCATTTCGCAATTAAAATCCGAGGGCGATCGCATTTCCTGGAAAAGCCACGTATAAATAGCTCAAGGTCGTATTTTTGGAATCTCAGTCAAACAGAGGGACGGCGACTTCTTTCGATAATCTTCTGACCGCAATTCGATGTATCGAATCGGCAGTCATTCGATTCCGGGCATTAAAGGGAGCGTAGATGACCGCCTATTTCGAATTCACTTTAACTTCAACCTTTTCCATTCTCTCCACCGAAGGTGTTTCCTCAGACTCAAAATCACTCACAGGGAACAGAGTTTTAAATGTTGCGAATTAGAATCGATAGAAATTTGATGGAAATGCGAGGAAAGAAGGCTTCTAAACTTGAAGTTGACGATATTTATTTCATAAAATGATTAAAAGTTAATTAAAAATTATTGAAGGCAGTGTGCGTGTTTCAACCTCTGCTTTTTAACGAACTCATATTGACAATCCATTTACTATTAACAATAGCTGACTTATGTTTGTTAATCGCAGATATTTTAACGATGAATTTGCGTCAATAAAGATAGCAATGATGTCGCTATCCTTTGGTTGCTGCTGTAGAAGAAATGCACCGCTAAAGGACAACGAATGGACGAGTAAAATCGCATCAAAGCCGTCATTCAATTAAAGAAACAACTGATCAATGATTTAGCTCAAAACGACTCTGCAATTATTCCGCGGTCGTTGTTTTTACTAAAAGTTGAACCCGTTCGTAAACTCAACCCTATAATAGGGCTTTTAATTAATGTGTTATTCGATCAAACGTTAAAGCGCTTTGTCGATCGCATTTCGCTGTTATGGGTTGGGTTTTTAAGGTTGGCTCATTTTTTAAACATTTAAATTATCGTTGGTGAATTATTTAACCTCAGTAAACAACTTTTCAGCTATGCGACTTTTATTTTGTTCGTCAACCGGGTTAACATTGATGATGGAGAGTGAATCGTAAAAAAATAGAAATAATTTAGGGTAAAAAGTGTTTTATTGCTTTTTAACTGTGAGTGGAATAAAAAATTGTCCGTGGGGTTCTCCAGGTAGAGATTGTCGTGGTTGTTAAACGTAGGGCAGCATTTTCTGAAGGACATCTTTCTCACCAAAGGCATCATCGCGAGTTTATTGCTCGCAACAACGAAGAATCATGGATTTATTCGGATGTGGTTTGGAACTCTTTCATATGATTTTAAGTTTGGATTTTAGGAAGTAAAGACATCAAGAATAGTAAATTTTTCGCTTGCATATCGCTTCAGTATTATTAGAGCTCTTCATCAGCACTGAAACTAGAATTCTACATCGGCATTGACTTACTGCACAGCTTGAAAATATTACGCGCCAAATTTAACATCGCTCGTAAAGATTTTTTTCTCCTCGAGCAACGGCTGCTCTCTGAGGATTCAAATCCCGTTTCTGGGGCACGAGAAATAGTGCCTCCATATTGTGCAATGTCTCTCGCTATGGATACAGACATCCGAGAAAGAAGAGTGGAAAAAATCAGATGCTACCGGGATTCGAACCCCTTCATATAAGTAAACTAAGGAATTTCTCAACATTTATTGCCAATTTTAGAAGTTAATATGAACATTTTGTCAGGATCAGGATTCGATTCCCGGTCGATTAAGTGTTTGGGATAATCAATGATTAGATGCATAATATATCGAATGACAGTAGGCGAGATTTATAGTAGGTGTAACGAGTGAGTCAGAAATTGAGAGAGCCATTTTGCAACAAATAATAAGCAATATAATGGCAACTGCCTTCATTTATCACCATTTTTTAAGCATTTACCCATTGCGTGATGGAAAGACAAGTAAATGTGTGAAATGAATTGACATTATTGAAAGGAAGGTTCTCAGTGCGAACTCGATGTCAACCGTCTCAAATTTCCTGATAATTTAACTCCTAATTAATAATACCTGTTGGGTACAAAATTGTTGATTCCGCCATTCAAAGTGTAACTATAAAACTTCAATCCTACAACTGCAGATGTGTTTACTCCCAACCCGTTTGATGAGGCCCACCTGCTTTTGCGTGCTTCCTCGATCATAATATGCAGATAGTCTCGGATTCAACTTTTGAGGACGCAAATTAGGAATGGCCGTGTGGGCTTCCTAAAGTCCTTAGAGGAAAAACCTCACTTCCTATTTTAATATCTTGGCAGCCTTTTGCCGGATGGCACATGTTCAACTTGCATAGAAATGCTCCTTCGAATTGCAATGTCCGCGATTCATTCATCCAAAGATTTGAGAAGTGGTTAAGGACCCTTCCGGTTGTGAATGGTCTATTGGTAAGCTTTAAAGATTTACTTCGAGAAAAATTAACTGAAAGCGAATTTTTATCAGTTTGGGATAGCATATATAAGATGAAAACATGATCTGAGAAATATCCATTGTTGAAATCTTTGTGAGTCAACAAAAATTTGTCGTAAATCATATCTTCCTCAAAAACTGTAACTCCTTCAATTTTTATCCCTTCGAAAGTCTTTCTGTATAATTTATCTGTAGCAATTTGCAACTTAAATCGAATTCAGGTACCTTAACGAAACCTTTGCAATAGAAATAAAGCTGGTTTTCCATAATTATATACTTATGCTGTTCTTAAGAAAGTATTAAGTAATTAATAATAATAATATAATAATAATAATAAATCGTCTTTATTTGGGCGAGATTGAGACTTAAAAGTCTCTTCTTCCATCTAACCCATCGTCATTAATTATGAAATTAGAAGAAGAAAAAATTAGAAGAATTGTGGATATATAAACCTAAGAGATTCTTAGGAAAAAAAATCCACTGCAGGAAAACACCCACAAGCAAGGGGGGTGTGAAAAACCTGCGCAAACCTACCGATAGTAATAGCTAAAAGATAAGAGAAGAGAAAAACATTCAAAAATAAATAAATACACTACCAATAAGTACTTACATGCGATACATAAATAAGAATCAGTTAACATTTAAACAGAGATAGCAATATACAAAAGTAACATAAAAAACAAAATAGAAAAACAAGGAAAACGTACATTATCAGGAAAAATAAAAGAATATTATAAAAAACAGTATCAAAATAATGCATACAGTATGTACTAATCAAAATAATTTAGTATTTAAAAAACTAGTCAAAAGTAATTAGAGTGTACATCAGTTTTAATTTATCTAATCGTAGAATTATAATTATGCAGTGTCATTAATCTACTTGCAGAATATATTTGAAAATTTCTCGTAATGTACTTAAGTAAGCAATCAAATCTTTCAGCCTGGAAAATGGAAAATTGTGTTATAAAATTTGGCGTCCAAGAGTTCTACATTTCTTTAGAAACATACATTTACGGTCGGAAAAGTGCCCAATGGCTTGTTTTATTTAAATCAGACTGCTGAGAAAACTTCACATTTAATTACCAATGCATTTTAATTTGTTTTTTTTTTTTCAACCATTTATCAAGACAACAATGAATATGTATATTCTTTTCAGTTTTTTGCGTACTGTCGTTCGTAATCACGTGCCAACTGAAACGAACAGCCCCTGCTTTAGAAAATTAGTTTGTTTTTCGGCAATCAAAGTTGAAAGTAGACCAAATAACACCCAAACTGATCTATTTTGACGACGAAAGGTGCTGCTGATGTAAATCAATGGAGGTTGATCTGTGGAGCCAATTTGAATCCTCCAACAGTTGCTACAAAATTATTTCATGAGGAAATTAGTCATCAACGAGATTTAAAAAAAAATTCCTTCATTTCTTTGGCATTCTCTTTGGCGAAGACATTTTTTCAATATGAAGTGATTCTTATTCTCGAGGGAGACAAAAGAAAATGGGGGACACATTCTCCTCAGAAAATAAAAATATTTCATTCTTCGAGAAATTGAAACATTTGCATGAAACATAATGCACGTTGCACTGCTTAATCAATTAAAGGCAATAATTGTACTATTTTTGGTGCCAATACCGTAATTTCATGAATCGATTTAAAACGGTCGAAACATTCTAGATAACATTTGAAAATAATTTTCGATGTTTTTCACGTAAATAAAAGAGTAGGTAGTTTTCTGTTTTCCATCGGGCGGCGTGGCAAAGCAGATAAAACGTAACCAATGTTTATTAATATTTTGGGCCTTCTACTAGAGATTCCGAAAGAAAAGGGTTCAGTTTCAAGTAATTTGGATTTTAAATTTCGTACCACACCTTCAGTTAAATATCAAAACCATATCCACCAACCCACCCCCACCCAACACAACCCAACCCAACCCCACCCAACAAAACCCAACCCAACCCAACCCAACCCCACCCAACACAACCCGACCCAACCCAACCCCACCCAACACAACCCGACCCATCCCAACGCCCACCAATGTGTCACAAGCGTATTTCTAATAAACTATGAAAACCTTTAATGTTCGTCGTTGAACGTGGATCAATAATTATTTATAACTTTTTAAATCGTACTAAACTGGATCAACCAATGAGGAAAGACAACATTATTTTGTGAAGGTTCCCTCCCGCTGCGAGGACCTAGAGGGCGAAGCCGAGAAAGGTTATATAAAAAAACCCTTCCCAGGTTAGTAAAGCTGAAAAAAGCCCAAGAAAATGGACATTAACCATTATTGATGGACGAAATAGGTATTCTGGTGATCATTCACTGATGTATTCAATGGAGAGCGGGGTTAGTTGGCATAAGGGGCACTGCAACAAAGATCATCATACAAGCCTACGTAAAGGTGCACTCTCTGTCTGCTCGAAAGCGAAGGGAGGTACACATTTTCATCGCTTTTCATAGTACATTTCTTCATCGTCTTTTTTGTTCTGGCGAACCTGTGGGTATAATTGAGGCTGAGCTGATGGTGGTTTTCCGAAGAATGGTTAAATATGGTGGCATGTATGTATTATAAATCTTTTGTTTCTGATGTTTGGGATTGCGTAGTATCAATCTTGTGCTGGATATCCCTCTGAGACTAGTTGGCTTAGTTGGTCAGTTGGCATAGCAACTCTTACATTCGTGGTTTAATCGAGTCGAGCTAATTCAGTTCGAATGACTATAGGTAGAGGTTCCCATATTGTACCGACGTCTAATTTGTAAAACCTCCGTAAAATGCTTCGCTTCTAGCGAGATTTGTCGGGCGTAACTATTATTATTAATTATTATTAGACGCCTAAATTCCAGTTGTCATCTTTTTCGTTCGAAAACGATCTGTTTGTGAGAGAGTTACTTTTTTGCAGTTTAAAAGCAATTTTTTTCTGCACGTGGCTAAAAGAATAACGGTGATAGAGTATGTGGAAAGAAACTTATGAGATAAATGCACATAAATGTGCCTAATATAGATATGGTTCTGTAAATCAAATGGTTAGTTTGGAAGAAAGCGACGAAGAAATAATGGCAGAGTTGCCTATATTATACCGTTTTAAGTTCCCTTTATTGTACCGGTATAGTTTAGGAAACCGTAGTGCCTTTGAATAATGATTTATCTTTTTTAAATAAATAATGGTTTTCTTAGTCAATTTGATGCATTTCTTAACTTTCGTTCTTTACCGTGAATTATTGATAAAATAGTTAATTTGCTTTACACTATGGGTCCCATAGGAAAATATGGAAAGTGGAGCGTATATGAACCAAAATTAGCTGAGGCAGCATATTTAAATGGAGATTACGGTTTAAATGAATTTTTCCGTATTTATAACATTCCAAAGACAACCATGAAAAGGCAAGCTGAAAATAAGAACAAAAGCGCAATTGGGGAAATACAAATTTTCGGCCACATTAAAATGTTTTCGGAAGAAATTGAAGCGGAATCAGATGCAACCTATAATATTAAGAGATAATGTTTAGTTTAATCTCATCTTATGTTATAAATCTTGCATTTAACGTTGCAGAAAGGAACGGAATAGATCATAGCTTTCACCTCGACAAAGGCATTGCAGGCAAAGGACGGTTCTATGCCTTGATGAAGAGACATCCTCAATTGTCATGCAGACAGTTTCTTCCGTGGTTTGGGCCAAAGGAATCAATAAACAGAGGGTGTACAAGAACAGTAAACTACATTAATTACACTAATCTGAACTTCAGTGGATTTATTTAGCTTCAATTGATAAGAGTAAATGTGCGGCCCAATTCAGGAAGCCACTGGCACAAATTAGGAGACCTGTTTCCTAATTTGTAACACCTGCAGATATTTATAAATTCAGAAATACGAGGTCTGTTCAAGAAGTTCCCTAACTTTTTGAATAGCGCGCCTCCAATTGGTTATTTTTAACTGACCTGTAGGTGTTGTATTTGCGAAAATTTCCTAAATAAACACGTACAATCACAGTGTTGATATCTTGTTTTGTTGCTTAGAAACGGCTGTTTATAGGAACTGTAAATCACTGAGTGCGACGAAAAATCTGATCCGCGGAAATGAGCTCTTTGAATCGTTTTTCTGAAACATTTTGCGTGAAATACTTCAGGGAAACTTTTGAGTCTACATGCAAGGCTTTTGGTGAGCATTCTATAAAACGTACCGCGTGTTATGAGTGGTTTATGCGGTTCCAAAAAAGAGCGGCAATCAGTGAAAGACGAAGAGCGTTCTGGAAGACGTCGACAGATGACCCCCACATCGAGAAAGTGAACGATCTCGTTCATGCAAATCGACGTTTGTCTGTCGGGGAGAAGACCATCTCGATTGGATCGTGCTATGAAATCCTAACTGGAAAAATTGCATCGAGTCACTACGAAATTCGTGCCTCGCCTGATTACAGCAGAAACGACATCGTGTCTTTAGCCAAAAACAAGACCACTGTGCTTCCCCACCCACCCTATTTACTAGACCTGGCTAAAAATTCTTTAGTAGTGAATAAAGTTCGGGAACATTTTGAACATTTTGAACAGTTTGCTTTTACGGTGTAATTTATAACATTATATTATCAGATTCTATGAGTTACTTTACACTGAACAAAATTAAAAAGTTTCAATCACTGTGTAATGAACAATTTGAGCCATATAAAATAAAAGGATGAGAATAAACACCATTAAAACAAAAGTTATGAGAGTGAATGACGGAGAAGTGGCTAATGATGTGACAAATGAGGGAAGGAGAATTGAGCAGGTTAAAAGGTCTGGAGAGCATGCTGGCGGAGGATTGGAAGAGTAGTGATCAATACAAGAATAGCTATGGCAAAGGAAGCCTTCTATAAGAAGAGAAATGTGCTCTGCAGTAGTATTAATCTAGAACTGAGGAAGAGATTGGTGAAATGTTATGTATGGAGCGTTATGTTATATGGATGCGAAACATGGACCTTGGGAAGAAAAGAGAAGGATAGGATGCTTTTTAAATGTGGGTGTGGAGGAAGATGGAGAGAATAAGATGGGTGGATAGAATAAGTAATGATGAAGTGCTTAGAAGAGTTGGGGAGGAAAGAACATTACTCCGCACAATACGGAAAAGAAAAGGAAGCTGGATTGGACATATTATAAGAGGGAAGGGGATTCTAACTACAGTCATTGAAGGAACGGTGGAAGGAGAAAAGAGAAGAGGAAGAAGAAAGCTAAAGTTAATAGATGAGGTGAAGAGAGGAGGTTACAAGAAGACCAAGGAGGAGGCCCAGGACAGGTTTAACTGGAGACGGTTGTGGTGTGAGGGACCTGCCGACAGGCAGAACACCAGAAGAAGAAAATAAAATGTAAAAAAGGTACAATATAGGGAACTCGACCCTAACGATAAGCAGAATTTATTTTAATTGAAGAATTAATATTTTGTTCATACATTTAAGTTCAAACGGTTTTGTCGAATTATCCCAATCTATATAAGGAGACACCGAGGTTAACTGGCTTAGTTGCTTTTAAAAAAAGTGATTTCGGGCTCACCAAAACTCGTATTTAATTAATGTGTTCTATATGTTTCTGTAGTCAAAGGGTCGATCTATTTGACTCATTCACCAGAATCTCTCCTGGTTTTGAACGAATAATATCGAAAAAAAAAATTATGCCCTGGTCTACCCTAATATAAAATGATTAAATCTGAAAATTATGATATCGTGTCTGAATGTGATTTACTCGATAGCTAAATATAAGATGCTTTCATGATTTGATTCCGACAATTTCGAGAATGCCCCATACTCTTCTTTCTAAAATGGCAAAATCTTTGACTCGTTTTTATTCACAACTAGCTGAGGCGTCCGTTGATTCTCAAAGGGAAGAGTAGAGGCAGGATTAGATATAGTAGTCCTTTTATATAGAAAATAATATAACATCCCTCATTTTAGCTTCGTTCAATGGGACAGGTAAATGAAACTTTATCGAAAATCGCAATATCTTACGCTCTCATAATATGTGCCGAAATCTATTTACTTGGTCATAATAATATTAATTTTCACAGAATGCTCCTACCTCACTTATCTCAGGCAATGAGTCTTCTTAATTTGAATTTGCAATTTAAATTGAGCAATAACTTACATGCACTTCTTAGGGGTCGTACACAAGTTACGTAACGCAAAATTCTCCAATTTTCGACCCCCCCTCCCCCCACGTAACGCCTGGCTGGACCCCCCTCCCCTCAAATTGTAATTTGTGTACGGCCCCTTAAGGGAATTATTTGACTCGTCTGGGATATTAACGGAGGCCAATATATATTTTAAAAGTAGTCTCATCATCTGAGGGGAGTCGACTTTTAAATATTTGAATATATGCAAGTTATGAATCTCTTTCGGCTTTTAAGCAAACATACTTACCGCAAACTGTCCCTTGATTCACGAAAGGGATACAACTACCTCACTAATTGCGATTGAGATGCTGATAAGACGCGTTATTAATTTGTGTGGATTATTTATTTAATCGCTGCAATTTGGTATTATTGCCAGGTGGATATACAATCTGTCTGCCCAAGGACGGGAGGGAAACCCCTCCGAAAACCTCCCGTGGACAGCAAAATTACAGTTAAGACAGTTAATTAGCCGCTGTCTATTAGTGTAGTAGTCTATTATTAGTATCGTCTCTCAATGACTCCCTTTTCAGAAGATGACTTATACTTTCCCTTGATATCTTAATTTCTCTGCATTCTTTTTGTAAATTCTAGTATGTAAAGTAAAAATTCTAAATTCTTAGTTCGTTCCTAAATTAGATGACTGTGGAGTGGAAATGAAATGCTGTGAAAAGAATGGACACAAATTTTTAAAAAGAACTTTTCAGCATACACAAGACATAGCTAATTTAACTGCAACTAATTGAAAAATTAAGCACAAACAGAGTATTTTTATGATGTTTTAAGTGTGTGTATAACAAGTTATGAACCTAAATTACTGCTATTACTAAATTACACGACCCCTCAAGAAGAGGCGCCACGTCCGAATTCGCAAGAATCGAGTAGCTTATGCGTACCGAAGCAGATGCAATGTCGATTTACTAAATAAGTTGCGTTAAAATGATGTCGAAAATTACCGCCAAAATAAGTGTCTGTAAAAATGAATAAACGGCGAGTAATTCACAAACGATCGAGATTCCTTCCCTCTTAACATTTTGTAACTCAGCATGCCATTGGGACATGTGAACGACTGCAATCCACTTGCAAGTAAAACAGTTGTCGTGAAAAATCTCCTTAACCTTTTAAATGAGACTGAATTCCCAAAGGAAAGACCTCGAATTCAACCATCGCATTCGTCGTCATGGGGACCAGTTGGTTACACTAACAAAAGTTTCATTTATTTCATCAAAATTCTCGCAATTTTGAAACGAAAACAATATTCTACGATAGAATTAATATACCTTGTTCAATTTCGCTTCTTTTGGTGGTTTCCTCGATTGCGTACGACTGTTCTCCGCAATTTAATTCTGCCAAAGAAATAATGTTGCAACGCATAAAATCGAATGTACATGCATTTCTTATGAGAAAGCCTTTGCGCCACCTTGGGTCGAACCGGGGACGATTAAGGTGAATAAAAAGTAGACAGTAATCGGTCTCGTGAAGACATTTAACCAACTTTAAATTTTTTGAGCTTGGCATACTGTGGATCTCGAGTTTTTAGCAAAAATACACACACAAACTTTCTACTTGATATATATATGACTAGCTGAAGTGCACGTTGATTCTCAACGTAGACAATACAATTGATGAATCCCATTGAATCAGCTTTGATCACATGCTTCATAATTGTAGATAGCAAAAACCAGGATATATTTATTTGAAAAGCGATGAGGCAAGAAAATAAGTTATAATTAAGTCTAAAAAGTCATATAAGCTCAGTATTCATTCTCATATCTTTCAAATGCACAATTCCTTCGATTAAGACAGCATTCGTTCAAATGTTACAAAAACATATTCGAAGATCAAATTAGGATAAACATCACCACATTTATGGAGAAATTTTAAGAAAGGTATAAAAGAAAGGAAGAACCAAATAACAGTAAAAATATCACTCTGAAAATTACCGATGAATATTCTTTTCGGAAAGAAAAGAACCGCATAAACACTGAACACAATAATTAACACAAACGGTATCATAAAAATTTAAGTCGAAACGGAAACTTCGATTAATCACCAAAAAACAGGCAGATGGCAAAATATATCAAGTGGAAATCACCTAAATAAACTACAAATGAATGCTTTTTCACATTATTCTACAATGATTTCAAACACCGAATCACGGGAATGCTTTAGGCACTTCCGCATCTCCGTTTGCGTGAATCACTAAATATAAATCGATGCAAATAGATTAGATTTAATACTTAATTCAGAAGATTATATTAAAAACATACACAACTTACTTGGTTATCTGTACGCATTCGGCTGAATTGATCGAGTAAAATATATTTTAAGTAACGTACTTCTAACAAACCTTTTTATTTCACGCTAAACAATTATGTTGAAATAAATAAAACTTGGTTGCTATCGATGTTGAAACAAAATTCGAAAATCTATATATATTCGTATTCGTGTGTTTGTACGCGCGATTCTTCACAAGATCATAGCTGAAATTACTAATATCTCATTGATTTTTTCCTCATTTTATTAACATTCTAATATTAACTTATTCTTAGTATTTATTTGAAATTGGTATAAATTATCAATATGTTCTTACGGATAAACTCATGAGCTCGGATTCAACAATCGCCTAGATCGTCATGGGAATGGGTTGTTTATAATTTCAAAATTTCGATAAAATATTCACGTATTTTATCAAATTGTTCGCAATCTCGAATCGATAACGATGTTCCACCACCAAAATAAGAATTTTTATTCTCCTTCTTTTGCTGCTTGATTTGACTTCCTTCAACTATTATTTCTAATTTAACTTTGCGAAAGAAATGATCCCTGCAACGAAAAAACTAACTTGACGTGTATGTCTTATATAAACGTTTTGACCCGACTGGATTCGAACCGTGCACTTTAAGTAAATAAAAAGTAGCCTATATTCTGCGCGGAGTCGGCGTTTAATGATATAGAAAATTTCAAACTTTTACGTCTCTCGGTTCTCGAGTTTTTAGCGAACACACACACACACACACACACACACACACACACACACACACACACGTACGTGGATCCCCATTTTCTATGTGCTTCTTGATTATTTTTCGCCTTCTCCTGAAAATGCCTCTAGTGCCTTGCCTAACTGAAAATGTATGTGATACTGTATTAGGTATAAATGGGGATACCGTTCAATAAATAATAATAATAATAATAAACAACACACACATGCACACTATATATAAAGCTGCAGATCCGACTCATTGACACAAATTCCTGGGCATTTTTAATCGAGCTGGAAGCCTGAAATTTTCAGGAGGGATTTATAATTGACAGTCGAGTTGGGAAAAAATCGAAAATTCCCAGATTTTGATCTAGGTTTGAGCCCAGAGACGATTATATTTTTCAATGTAATTAAACGGGAAAAACGAAAAATGTCCATGCAGAGCAAATTTCTTTAGTTTATTAAAATGTGAAAAAGTAATCGTCGATATATGTTATTACTGAATGCTGAAAAATGTAAATTTCGTCAAAATAGAAAGTGAATACCTGCACGGTCAATGAATTATTCGGGAATACATACTGTGATAACATAAGTTCTGAGAGGATACGAGACCATTTGTCAACGAAGATAATCGGAAAAGTCATGTAAGTAGTGAGATTATTCGAGAATGAAGTACAAAGATATTAATATAAATTAAATGAAAGGGATATTAATGTAAATTATAAGGTTTAACGACTATCTTTAGAAATAACATAACTGCAAGCAATACGAATCATTAGTTTAACGAACACTATAGTTTAGCAATATTTTATTTCATTGCTCACTTAACCAAATACATTTATCGTATACTGAACTCAGACTAAAACGTTCCATGTATGCTTCACTTTCATAGTACATACATTGTGATATATTGTCACCGAAAAGCTCAAAACGGCAACTAAACCCATTGCTGCCCGCCTTTCTTGAAGGACCACGTAATCATTGAATTTCAAGAAATTGTAACTTTCATCTAAATGAACAACAAATATCTACTCAGGAAATACAAGATATCATTGAAAGATGTTAGGATATCGTTGTTCTACGTATATGGTGGATTGCTTTTCGTGTGTGAGTTTCTGTGCTTTTTATTATATGCCTATTAGGTTTCTTCTTTTCTATTTTAATTACATATAATCATTCTGTCATCCTCCCCAAAGAGAATTTAAAATTAAGTTCTTTTTCTACGTTTTTTAAAATTAATACGTATTACACAATCAGTACGCAGTATATTACGTAATTTAACTTTCCTCAAAATGAAAAACAAAAATCTACACATAAAATACACTGATTTCCTTAAACGACCTTCTCATTACGTCGTTCTTCGTGTTCGCTGGATAATTCTTCGTTAGTATAAATAATTTTTGCATGTATCATTGTATGAATATTATTTTCCCATCTTCTCCAAACGGGCTTTCGAATACAGTTCTTTTTCTACGTTCTTTAAAACTATTTACATAATTACGTTGCCTATTGTCTATTTGTTTATTTAATTAGAAACGGAGCTCATTGTCGTGGTGGACGCCATTTAATGAATATAGGATTATTTTGCAGTATGTCTTGCACTGAACCGAATACTACACAGGTAATCGTCTATTTATTTTCCGCATTTTTATCTTACGCAGATTTTTATTCTAACTTTACTGTGTTTGGCGTATTTCCTTAATATAATTTTACTGCGTAATGCGTATTCATTAAAGACTCCCGTCTCATATAAACGTGAAAGGCTTTCGAATAATTATTTTACTATCATTTTATTTGGTGAATCTCGATCTCACTCATTTGAAAATTATGTATACGATAGACAGTGATATAATTAAAAAGAAACATAAATGTAACAAATAGACCCATAACTCAGGGTTGTATCCCTTGATAATTTTCTTTCCTTACATTTTGCAAGCACCCAATCACTACTGTGTTTGGCGTATTCTTTAATTTAACTTTGCGAATGCGTATTCATTAGGCCAGGTGGCCACCGAATGCGAAGCGACGCTGAACTGAGCTGGACAGAGTGACGCGGAGCGAATCGTAGCGAAGTTTTAGTCTCCGAGGGTCTGGAAGAGGAGCTGAGCTGAGCAAAGCCATTCCTTTGTAAACTAACAAGATGGCGTAAGTAAGTAAGTTGCCGACTGAGAATTTAATTCTCTGATAACAGTTAAATCACAGAATTTCCGCAAGATACGGATTCTGCTATAATAATTATGCTGGCACACTTTTATTAAGATATTATTTACAGCCATTGGACACAAATTTATCTATTCCGCTAATAGTATATAAGTTTCCTATCGTTCGTACCTCACTCGAGTACACTTTTCATTTCGTAATGACGGAACTGATAGTATAAATAGTTTTTAATTTTCACCATTGGAAGTAATTAAATTAGTTGGTCCGATCACAATTATCACAGATTGACAAAGTGATTACTTTTTGTGAAATGGATTCGGTCATCAATAATTACATTACAATGTTTCTGAAAGAAGGCTGTAATTGGGAAGTAATCACACCTTTCTCGCTTGTGAATATAAACCTTTCACAAAATGATATCAATTCAGATACTGTCGACGAAAGAAGCGAAAGGCTCCCCCCTCCACCACTATCACGTTGAGAACGATGGAGGGGGAAGCTGACTTTGCTTCATCACGAACCACGACCGTTCGGAAGATGTGCCTTGCAAAGCAGAGTGACGTCACAATTCTCAGCTCAACTCCGCTTCGTATCTGGTGGCCGCTGCTACATTCAAAAAGTATAGGTTCGATTATGAAAGCGTAGTCCGCTTGGCATAACTTCGCTCAACTTACCTTCGCTTCGCATTTGGTGGCCACCCAGCCTTAAGGTCTCAACTCCAAAACCCCCGTATCAATTAAACGTGAAAATCATTCGAAATAATTATTCTATTATTATATTATTTGATGAATCTCGATCTCGAATTTCAAAATTATGTATACGATAGACAGTGGTATAACAAAAAAGAAACGTAAATATAACATATAGACCGATAACTCAGGGTAGTATCCCTTAATGATTTGCTTTGCTTGCATTTTGCAAGCACCGATTTACTAGTTATGTATATAAAAAGCAAAATCCGTCCCCTCTCTATCTCAGAAACTATTTGTCGTAGAGAAATGAGACAAACTGCATGGTATTTCTAATAAACTACAAGCATCACAGAAACTATTCTCATCGCTATGAAGGCTCGGGTTCGAATCCAGGACTCCATAATACGTTTCCATAAGAAATGCACGTAAAGTTCGTTTCTGTACCTTGCAGGCTTTGTTACTTTGACAGATTTAAATTGGAAATAATGGTCCTTAGAAGTCAAGAAAAGTACCGAACGAACGTGAATTAAATGAAGGATCTTATTATTGTCGTAAAATACACTTTTTGAATCGAAATTACTAAAACTATGACAAAATAAACGATAATTTTGCAAAACTTTCGCCGTAGTAAACAACCAGTCCCCCTGACGACCAAGGTGATTGTTGAATCCGATACATTCATTTTCCCACGAGAATACACGGGGATTTTAAGTCCATACCGAATTAATGGTATGAAATAATGTCAGAATTAATGAAGAGGAGACAATTTACTGAGATTTCAGCAAATATAAACTAAAAAAACTAAACTAAAAAAATAAATGTTATTTGAGTAGCAGGAGCAAAATTACGACCACTTCGGAGTTTTTCTTTATCGATATACAAAAGGACATTTATACGTTCGTTTGTGGTGATGACGAAGAAATATTACGTCGAGGAAGATTTTTGAGAGACAGAATTTCTACTCAAACTTGATTTTATAGCATAAATCTCAAAGCAGTGCGTTTCTGTGATTCTCACAAACTGCATAATATTAAATGGAATCGAATTCGTAAGTTTTCGGAATTTCGCTAATATTCTTAGGTTAAAATTTCATCCTGGTTAGTATTTATTAAAGAAATTAGGGTATAGATAAGTTATATATCAAGTAAATTACATTTAAATGTTTGTAACGTCGTATTTAATTCTTAAATTGTATTTTTTTATGTGTCATTATTTTTTCTTTCAATGCTGTTTGTTTGTTTAAATTAGCTAAATTGTATGGGTTTTGAAATGTAGATTTGTTTACGTTTGTTGGTTGCCATGTTGTGTTGATAAATAAGTTATTGTTGGACGTTTTGGTAAGAAAACGAGGGATTGGAGAAGAAATGCGATGTGTTGAGGATACGAAAATTCGGAAAGACTTTATTTAAGGAAAATCGTTTGTCGACGTCACATGTTGCATATTTATTAGAAAATTGAAATTAAGACCCGTCATGCATGACTGGGGTTCACTAGTAAACATATAAATTACAGCGGGAAATGATTTTCTGTTTTCGAGGATGCATTTTGAAGCTTCGTCGATGAGAACACCATATTATTATCAGGAAGGTGAAATACTCTTAATTGTCGAAGTCTTTGGCTTATTCCTCAGCTATAAAGCTCTGATAGACAGTCTACAGCTCTTTTTCATAAAAGCATAATTCTTGCAGTATCACGGGGAGTTGCAAGTGACCGAAGCACTGTGACCCTCTTCTAAAATTGGTTTGGATGGTCCCTTCATTTTACGATGCCTTCTAGGTCAACTATTTACGATGGTAAAAATGGTGAAAAGGTTTACAATGCCGTTAAATATAATTGCTTTCAAATATATAATGTGAAGTCTTCATTTCGATCTGAAATCGCTTCTTTCAATTTCTTTGTATTTGAAGAAATGACATCGATGTCATTATCGATCATATTTTTTCACTCGTCATTCGCTTTTTAACCGGTGGAAATAATGAAAATTTTGCCGCTCCTTCAAAATTCAAGGAATAAGGAGATTTAACAAACGTAGGCATCAACATTATGGGAGACAGAAAGTCATAAACTGAGGACATTTCTTACTTTTTTAAATTTCGAGGTTGAAAATGCCACTTACAGGACCAAAAAAGGGGGCATTATTTTAAATTTCAATTCTTTTTAAGAGACGACCTTCGGCTCGGTTTTGAACGAATATAAATTAGCGAATAAAATCCTAGGCTACGGTATTTTTTCACATATTCTTCTACTCTTTCATTAAGTAAGAAATAGAAACGAAGATGAATTTGAAATTCGAACAATGATCATGATGCAGCGATCTTGAGTTTGTGTACCAATCGTAATTTCTTTTTTTTCATGAATAAAAAAATCGCGTCTCAAATGGCGTCGAAATATTTTCTTACTAAGTGCCGAAAGCTTTTTTTTTGTATTCTGAAAGATATTTAAAATTAATGGCCATTAAATTATTCGTTTAATTGTGGAGTGAAATTTTCAATTTCGTTCTTCTTATTTCCCTCATCATCTCTCTTGCATGACAAAAAAGTAACCGCTGAAATTACAACCCCAATTTCAAAACATTCTAAAAGCTTAAGTTCTTCGATGTAGTATTCATTTTATCAAGTTTATGGTCCATTTATCATCCATTCTCCCTGAAATTCACAAAAGCGATTCATCACCAGCTCCACTACCGAACGAGACATGCATTGGAAAGATCACTTCGGACACTGTTTCGTAAAATGAAGGAAAGTGAGGTTTCTCTACGATTTTTAATAGAAGCGCCATCGGTTTCAACGAGTGATCTTTTGGTGAAGAATACAATAAACAAGCGAATATGAGCGAGCGTAACCTTCTTCATTTTCACCCCGTTTCCTCCTCCCCTTTTTCCTTGCTGCACTGTGCCCCCCCACGCTACTTGTCTAATATATATTCGCTTGTTTTATTGTATTCTTCACCAGAAGATGACGATTACTAATCGGAGTTGGTTGTGATTCTAATAACTAAATGTGGGAAAGTACAACTTCCTTCATTTTACATGACTGTTTTCTAAAGGAATTCGCCTGACTCAGCGAATTTCATTTCGCGGTTTCCTTCAATCGTTACGATCCAAATTAAATAGCGATTGAGTAATAGAGCGCACGACCTAACTCAACTCGAATTTAAATCCACAATAACTGAATTTGTAACTAATATATAAAATTTGAAATAAGGTAAGTTAAGCAAGAATATGAAGCAGGAAAAATTACTGTAAAGTCTAAAATAATTGGGTATTATTTGAATGGAATTGCTGATACACGTATTCTTACCATTCATTATAATTATGACTATTTTCCATATTTTACTTTTGTAAAATGACTTCAGAATCGATGAATGGAATGTAACTAATAAACGGAGGAACTACGGAAACAGTATCCTTGGTGATTTTGTTGACTTCTCCTGCAAAAGTGTTTACTTCAAAATGTCAAGTATATAAGCATGGGAAGCCAGCATTGAGGCAAAATGTAAACATTATTAATTGAGTAAGGCAATTCAGTGTATGAGAATGACCAAAATCGCCTTTCTTTCCCACAGGTGAGTCTACGCTCCCATTCCTTGAGATCGGATGCGGTAAGTTTCACAGTTTTCTTTCACATTTGAACTGAATGAAAAATAAGTTTTCATTTCTTCTTTATTTCGCGAGAACCTCATTGTCTCCTCATGAGAACCCTTTCGATTTCATAATCATGAGACCATTTGAACCGATTTTCTTCACACTTTTGGAAGCGCAGCGAAATTCACGAAACTGTTAACTATTTCAAGACATTTCGAAACTAAATCTCCATTTTGAGGGTGCACGTTTAGCTTGAATGCTCGTATACATATCTTACGTACGGCTTTTATTCCACCTTATTCGTGTTGCCCTCATCTGTTTCTCTCTTTGACGATTCCATTTTGAATCGAGAAATTTATTGTGTTTAATGTAAGTATTTTCTAAGAACGTTCGAAGTGAACTTTTCTAAACTCTAAATACTTACGGCATTCAAAATAACCGCTCAAACAATTAAGATATTACTGATCTTTTGGTTAGTATATTACTGCTCCAAAAACCCCAACCTCCTTGGTGGTCCAAGACTAGGTCAGACGAGGCACGCTCATCATGGGAAGGCCGCACGTTTTGGCAGAAGTGGTGCAGAGGAGACGCATCGGTCCTCATTGCGATGAATGAAAGGACAGGAAGATTGGCTGCGGAGTAGAGGTGAGAATCAAGGAGTCCGATATTAACAGTTGCCTCCAAGTAGGAGGGAGTGGGAGTAGAACCATAACGATGAGAACATAAAAACACATTCTGGCGATTGCCTCAGGAGTCTCTAGGTGAGGAAGGAAGCGAAATGTTGGAAGCAGTGAGAGGCCAAAAAGTAAATGGAAACACGAAATTAGGGAACCATGGACACGATATGGAAAGACAATAAACGGGAGTGCCGTAACTATTTTGCTTAGCCGATAAATCCGTTTTTTTTTTCGGATTTTGTCGGTACCGTTCGTCACATTATGTGAGGTCGTGCAGGTACGTAGATGAATGAATGCGATGCGGCGATTGCGAAAATTGAAAGAAACTGTTTGTGTGCGCTATTGAGAGTGTCCTCGTGTAAGTTTTAGAAGACATTTTATTCTGTAGAAGGAAAAAGATGCAATTTTAAAGAGAAATCCGACAGTTAATGAAGCAAGAAATGCTCGCATTTTCCATTCTAAATAGAATTCCAAGAGAAGGAATACTCTTAATAAAAGCATGATTTACAAATTAATAATATCTATCTATGAGGAAGATGAGAAATAGCTTTGATCAAGGAAGCCTTCGTGTAGCGCAGGGACTAAGCGGCCTCAGGGAAAGATTGGTAAAATCCTCGGTGGGGAGTGTTTTACTGTTTGAGTGTGAGGCCCTCGAGATGTGGGAGGGACGCAGAGTAAGTAGGATTGATAGGAAAGCAAATAGAGAGACATGGATGGTTTAAATTGAGGTAATCGAGGATCGAGAGGGCAAATGTCGAGAGGAGAAGGTGCACTAAAGAATGCAACAGAATTCAAGGGGGAAACAGAAGAAAGCAGAAAATGTTAGATGGCATAAAGGGTGGATTTAATTAGGAAGAAACCAGTGAAATGACACTGAATTGTGTACATTGAAGCTCATGGAAACCAAAGGATACACATTTGTATATATGTATGATTTAAATAACGTTAGTCGTATTCATGTAAGAAAACATTTCATGTAATTATTCCGACACTCAAGTCTGGTTTCACTGAATGGAATGTAATAATTCATTTGGGAAAAATAATCTAAATAGGCTTCATTTGGTTTCTATAATCGAACCATGCCCCTCTCCATTGCAATCCTTAAATCTCAATTCAGCTCTATGTAAACATATCTCTGTTTTATGCATGATGTGTTCTCGCCAACTATGCGGTGATGACTTCATTTGATGCATATTAGTTAGTTAGTTAATCAGATGCATAATTTTTAATGAATCCCATTCTATAGAAAGTAAGAATCGTCGAGTAATAAGAGGGCGGATTTTCCACGTGAGATAGGCACATATTTATGTTTTCATCATTTGCAGAATTAAATCGAAAATAAAGGTCCTACGAAGTAGAAACAATTACCAAAAGAAACGAAATTAAATGAAGATTCTTATTTTGGTCGAGATCTAGGGCAAAACGACGAAAATTGAGTAAAATTTCTTCGTAGCAAACAAACGGTTCCCCTGGCGACCAATTGTTGAATCCGAGCCCAAGCGTTTTCTCATTTGAATGGGGATTTAAAGTTTATACCATATCAACGGACTTATGTCAGAATTCATGAATAGGACACTGTTTACTGAGATGTCAACATAAACAACGTATGATGCATAAATAGCAGGAGCAAGATTACGAACACTTCACGGAGTTTTCGAAAATATTTTAAAGCCTCATCCTGTTAGGATAGAGAATTCAAAACCATGGAAGTCACAGAAAACACGCCCATCTATATTAATAATCAAAGGAATGTCACCAAATGACTTCGATTCCAGGAATTCTCCGATTTGAAATACGATTTTTTAATATACTTTTAAATCTCTTCCCGATAGCATGGAAACCCGTCGTGTGAACAGAGATCATAAATATATTTCACATTCGCAGTTCACCTGATGATTCTCGGCTGAAGCGCCATTCATTTTCTTCTATTCCAAATGGAGATATCTGAATGTTATTTAAGGACCTTCCTGGTGAGATATCGACTTAAAACTTTGAATTAAATAAGTGAAATCCTTACCAGGTCGTTATATATGTATTCAAATCTTCCAAGCAGGATCTGAGTTCCAAGCAGCTCTACAATTTAAAATGTAAGGCGGGAATTTAAAATTTTTACATGAAACATTTACGGATAAGGTACAAATCTATTAATCCCAAGGAAAATCGGACTTGAAAGAAGTCTGTCGTCAGTTCTGTCTATGATTCGTTTAATGGAATCTAATAAATTGCTCCTCCAAATGCTAATGTCCGGCAATGGGGGGGTATCAAAGTGGCTCGAATGATGGAGGAATCTCCGAAAGAGAGAATTAAATGCTAATTTCGTCCGGGGAATCGATTGCGGCGATCGGCATCGAATTTCGATGGCCCACGTGGAGCGTCCACGTGACAGCCGCCCGCTCCACGTGATTCCGCGTGTCACGTCACCGCTCTGTTGACCAAATTGCTCGGAGAATCTCGTTTGCTGAATTGTGCGCAAGTTTACGGAAAGTCATAACTGCGGTTCAAAGCAAAAACTATATCCATCCCATGGACATGAGCGGTTTTTCCTCGGCCAATCGCTTTTTATTTTTGCTGTCGCTAATAATAAAGCACTCGGGAACGGCTGTAGGAAATCCGCCGGGAGAAGCGTGAAATATTGAAGCAAAGGAATTGTTTTCAAAATGTCGAAAAACTGCAAACGTGTGAAAGAGAGAGACTATGTGGAATACTTAAGTGGAGGGAATTGTGGAACCGATCTTATTTCAACTTTGAATTTTGTTGCTTTATATATTATAATTTATCCTCTGAATTTCAAACAATTTGGTGGCGCTCAAATTCCTCTAAACAAACCTCGGATGTGTATCAATCTCAACTTTCATATTACTTATGCGTGCAAATAACTCCCGAATATTTTTAACTAAACAATTATTTTGATTTTTCATAATGGTTTTCCCGATTCCTACAAAGTACTAATATTCGCAGTTTTCTCATCTTCGATATCATTGCAAAGGGTTTAATCATCTTGAAAAGTACAAATGCAAAGTAACAAATCTCCGATGAGACCTCACTCTAAGTTCGCGAAATATGTTTAATTATTCCTTCTAGTTGACAGAAACATAAAGAAACACGAAACTCAATGTTAGTATTATACTTTAGTGCGTGCTTTCCAAATGCGGTTGACAAACCTTGATATTCCGTGTGAACACTACGTTTTCGCATTTACTCAGTTCAGAACCAAACATCGAATCGATGACGATAACTTCGAATGATATTTGTTTATATTTCTTTTACAACTTCGTCCATATTTGGCATCTCATCTTTTTCTGTAATTTTAGCTATCAACTGATCATCTATTATAGATATTTTTTCTCCGGTATTATTCAGAATCCGTTGATTTCACTTAATTCCGGCCAAATACTCGATTTTGGTTTTTTAATCTTCCATTTTAGGATTCACTCACTGTCTAATTCGCACAGCTGTCGCTTTCGTATTCTTCTGTACCCTCCTCCGATGACGAAATAAATCTCTTTTACCGGATTCCTTTTCTCCTTTATTAGTTGCCTTTCTCGCTTCTATCAAATTGCATTTTTCTATTCGGACCCCATGTACAATAGGGTGTCCCAAAAAAATCAAAGTCATTTTTTTTTACGAACGCATACCATCTGTTTTTTCTACTTAGCTTTATTAACTTACCAAATAAATATTATTGCGATTGGATTATGGTAACCAGTGACGACCGATGCCAAACAGTTTCGAGAAATGAAACTTTGTACCGACAAGGGGGACACCAGGTTAATGGGTAATTAACTGACGGATTCTCACGAATCTTTCAGAGCACGTTCTTTGCTTAAAAATAGTGGGCATGTGTCTAAACGTTTAACTCAATGGGCTTTTGTTTATAAAAAAATAGCCACTGAATATCGGAGTTAGGCAACCACGACATACACCTATATTGCTATATAGATCTCGAGTTAGTAGGAATTTATTTTCTTCCTTCTTTCTTATCTTTCTTTGTTAACTTATGATTTTGATATTAAATATCATCTTGATACTTTCAAAGCATTCTTTTAATTTATATTTATTCTGATATACATAACTTCGTACAGAATGGGCTAGAATCGAAAAAAGCGGGCCAAAAATACAAAAGTGGATTTTGTTTGTGCGAACTTTGATACTTCGCTCAGTTAATGCAGATTAAATTCCACATACAGCCATTACTATTATTATTAAGTAAATTAATTTGATTCCTGCACATTAAATTTATACAGGGGGTTGAAGTCGACCTAATATTCCGAAAAATGCCGGTCATAGATTGTTTGCAAAATTCTTAGTCCAAACCGCACCATTTACGAGTTGGCAGCCTTTTTTGTACCAAAGCATCGCAAAAGCCGCTTTACAGAAGATAAGTCAGCATTTATGGTATTTGATTGATGAAGTTTCTGCCTTATCACTATTTGACGATGATGTGGATTAGGACGCTAAAATAAAAATGGTTAAAAAGTTATCCGAAGAGAATTTATCAACTCATGGTAAACGTTACATACCATCGAAGGATAACTTTGCGGTTCATTGTATGGTAAGTTAAATACATAAATATAGTAGTTGTTTCCTTAGTTTTCTGTTTAGATCATAATTTTATGAACTGACTTTGTCTTGTTTTATTTCAAAGAAAAAAATTTACAACTTCATTTTATTCAGAAGCAAGTCATTGTTCGATCGTCTTAATATTGATGACACTTTTCTCCTCGAATGTCTTACTATGTGGTCAAATAATGCTTCATTTAAAGAAGCCAGAAAGAAGGTTTATAAGGGCAGGGAGCGATACAGCTGTAAGAGCGGTCTAGTTAATGCAGGACTTTCATGGTTTAATCGTGGTTGAGGACGAACAAAAGCAATTTTATTACGTTGCGTTCAAGAGCACCGGAAGATTTATCCTGACTGCAAAAAGCGAACTTAAAAAAGAAATTTCAAGAATGATGTTTTTTACATGTTAGACAGTAAATAAACACGATTTGAGAATATTGCTGTTTTATTTACTAAGTAAACATTGAGTTCTGGAATCCTTCCATACTAAATCAGTACAAATTTTCATTTCTCATCTTTGGCATCGAGTCGGCACGGGTTACCATAACTCAATCTCAGTAATATTTATTACGTGAGTTATAAAGGCCAAACGGAAAAAAAATATAGGGTATGCGTATTTGAATTCACAAAAATTTGGAAGAAAATATTCCTATTAACTCGAGATCTATATAGCAATATAGGTGTTTAGTGTGGTTACTCCGATATTCAGTTGCTATTTTTTTATAAACAAAAGCCGATTGAGTTAAACGGCCAGGCACGTGTGCACTATTTTTAAGCAAAGAACGTGCCCTGAAATATTCGTGAGAATCCGTTAGTTAATTACCCATTAAACTGGTGTCCCCCTTGTCGCTACAAATTTTAATTTCTCGAAATTGTTTTGCAACAAGTCGGCTACCATAATCCAATCGCAATAATATTTATTGGGTAAGTTTATAAGGCCAAATAAAAAACAATAGAGGGTATGCGTAATTGAATTCGCAAAAAAAATTTCCATTATGTCTTGGGACACCCTAATGTACACGTTAATTAAATGAAGTCCAAAATAACGCTGATCCGGCGTTAAAAATATATATTGTTATCTATCAGAAGAATCGCCACGTCTTCCATTCATCTCCGATGAAGCAGCTTCTCAGAGGCCCTTGGGAGCGACGGCCTCTACAGATAAGGAGCACCCAATACAGCACGTCGCTGCCTTTGTCGTTTAATTAGTCTTAAGTTTGATTAAAGTTACGTCTTTTTGATTCCTAATTAATTTTTCGCCCACGCGTTTGAGTCACTTGCTGCAAATTCCCGGATTAATGAAAAAGAAGAACAATAGAGTTAAATAAAAATGTCGAACATCGTTTGACATTCGAAATTACGAATGAAACTTTAAACTTCGCAGAATCGGTTGTTGAGGAAATCCAAAATGGGGTAATGACGTTTTTACTTACGTTACGTTTTAAAAATTACGTTTGGGAACTTTTAGTGTTACAAATAATCTCCCCAGTGTAAGTGATTTACAGGGAAAAATTAAGAATGTATTTATTTGGTCCGAATTAGAATGCACTACAGCTTTTTAACTCGGTAGTTCCGGGTTCGGTTACATGACAACAATGCTTTTCGCGACTAATTGTAAAATGTACTATTTTTTGCGAGTTTTGAGTCACCTGCCTTCGTTAAAGATTCCGACATTATCTATATAATCAATCAATCTATATAATCAGTCAATCTATGTAAGCAATTGTTATCATTATTGTTAAACATTTTACTTTCCCCATCGATATCCATCTAATTCAGTAAACAATGTATTCTGAAATGGAATGCAGCCGTCACCCTACTCTCGCTAATTTTCCTTCGTTAATTCTCTGAATTTGCTTCTCTTCTCGCGATTTTTGCTTTATCTTTTCGAAATTTCGGAAGATTCGCTCGTCGTTATTCAGGAATCGGAGTCATTTGCATCGTCAGCAGTTCATATTTAGGTTTTCGTGATTATACCACGTTTCGTGGTTTCATATTTAGTGTTTCAGTTTTACTTTTCCTCTACGTGCCATGCACAGCTTTCTTTTATATCTTTTTGCTATCGGTACTATCGGTAGATTTGCACAGGTTTTTCACACCTCAATTGGGCAAGTTTTCTATTTTTCCCAAGTGTTTTCCTGCAGTGGATCTTTATTCTTAAAATATTATCTCAGGTTTTTTTACTCCACTTAAGTTTTCCTCTCTCTTTCTATTTAACTATACATTACTTATGTTTTAATATCACTGACGATGGGTTAGATGGAAGAAGAGACGTTTCAGTCACAATCTCGCCATAATATACACCTTACTTATAAATTCTTATGTACACCTGTTCGCAGGCCTCGGTGGTTAGGCATCGCAACATTGGGGTCCCGGGTTCCTGGTTTGGGTTGCTTGTGTTCGAGAAAAAGTGATCTTTGTCTCACCTAATTCAGTCGTCATTATGCGAGGAATGGCAGCTCAAAAAGTCATCTCCACAGACGCAATCATCAATCAAAAAAGAGAAAATGTGTCGAGGGCTAACTTGGTACAAAGTGTCCTCAATACGCGCGATTAGTGAAGGTACTCTCGTTGTGCATCGGAAAAGACGATGAAAACTTACGGAGATTTTAGTATCAGCAAAATTAAAATGAAACAATAAAACCGATAGTACGGATAAAATACATTTGTAGATACTAAAAAGGAAACAAAATAATTTATAATGAATTGAAGAAACGTAAATTAAACATTTAAAATTTATAATTATCAAAATTATTATTAATGTTACCGAATCAACCAAAGCTGTTTCTTCCACACCGTCTATTGTGAATTCGGTGATATTTTTGGCCATTTTTCAGTGGTCTTACGTTCCTTTGAACAATTATCCCTGAACTTCCGAATTATAACACGCCTTTCTGGTTTCATCGCTATACTTCATGAAAGCTAGCTTTAAAACTTTATTTAAAAAAGACGTATACATCTTGATATACGGATGAACTCCAATATTCAAACGAATTTTGTAGAATCAACTCAAATGCGACATTTTGCATATGTTTAAAATAATAAGTGTCGTCTGTTATTTCTTTCATAGAGAGCAATACACTTTAGAAATGGAACCAATCTCGGTTTTGATTGTCTACAAGAAACTGTCTATCGCTGCATATTCAAGTCATACAATTAGAGTTTCTCCAGCCCGAGTTGTTTGGCAGTCTGTTTCTTAAAACAAACGAGACACGCATGCTTTTCGCGACGCATAATGCTTCAATTAATGTTGGTTTCCGTGAAATCAGTTCTTTCAGTTGCTTACAGATGTCACTCACGAACAATGACATCCAACTGTCCTCTCTTCGCCTGGACCTCACCTGGATGCGAACCCGCTCTCGTCTGCTTATCGCAAACACGAAACTCGGTCCGATGATTTCGATTTTAATAAATTCCAAGCTCTGAAATTCAGTTTTGGGTTGAATTCTGTTTCAAATTGCTCCAAAAATAAAGGACCGCCTCCTCCGAGTGAACTCCATCAAGTAAGTCACCATTCGTGACTGTGGATCATTGCGGATGCGTCCCTTCGCAAACAAACATTTAATTTGAATGAAGGCTTTCGTTGCACGAACTGCTGAAGTGACCTGAACAGCATCGTTGGCCAAATCACTCAAAATCTTCAAAATGGAAACCTACAGCAGTTAAACATTAAATTTGCTTGAATTGTATTCTAGATGTGAGAATGTCGCACCTGCTGCGATTCCTGTCGGGAGTTGGTGCCAAATCCCCTCCAGTTCCACTAATTCGAAAAGTCGCTTTAACCCTTCCTCGACTGTGCCGTGAAAACTTCCAAAAACAGTGTGTGGGCTACCCCAACGCCTTTTTTTGCGAATATTACGTTCTTTTTTGGTTTTTCTTTTACTTAACCTATAATTATGTTTAGAAATACAGAATTGCTTATTTTGTTGAGATTATCTTTTTGAAGCATTAGAGTTTTGACTATTATATGGGATAATACGTGGTGCGTTCAAGTTATAACACCTCCGATTTGTTTTCTCATAAACTAATCACAGACAAACTGTGAAACTTCTGTCACTTCTTGACATAATCTCCCTGCAGCGATAAACATTTTTCTCATTGACGATGCCATGATTCCATGACCCCTGCGAACGCTTCTTTAGGGGTCTGACCACTGGAAAATCGCTGATGCAGTTGCAACACGGCTAGTGAATGTGCGACCACAAAGAGTGTCTTTCATTTTTGGAAAAAGCCAAAAGTAACATCCATGACACCATCACCACATGTCTCACTCAGCTGGCGATGCATTTTAAACGGTGGCACATTACGCTAATTGAGAAAAAGAATGATTACACACTGTTCCTGTACTGAGAACGTCGCCATTTTGAAGTATCAACAACAGCCCAAACTGTCTCTGCTGCCACAGGAATTCTATGTGCCGTACAGTGCTGAAATCTCTATTACGCATTTAAAATGAGTGTGCGCGAATTTTAAAGCAAACTGCATGTTTCTATCAGAAGCCAGTTCTGAGAAAAAAAATCGGAGGTGTTATAACTTGAATGCACCACGTATATCACAACTAAATTTGAATCACCTTATTTTATTTTAATTAAATAATGTAATATAATTACTGTTAATGCAATAAATAATGAATAAATTGAAAAATCTATAAGAAAGCGTGCCTGATTTTCCACAAACACACGACATGACATTGTGTATAACAGTCCAAGCAAATATGGCTATGCGGGGTACTTTGGTACCCCATTCGAAAACTAAAGATATTTTGCAAATAAGTATGTGAAACAAATTTTTTTCAATTTCATAATATAAAAGAAACATTGATGCACGAATACATGGAATGGGAAACATATGTGGATAAAAATAAAACTTTTCTATTGAATATTTCTATTCTATTGAATTTAGCTATTTTGGGGTCCTAAAGTACCCCGCACCGTCGAGGAATAAGAGGAATTAATGGAAGATTGAGGTATTTGAAAGAGTATATGTGCGTATCCATTTAAACGCTATACTCTTTTTTACATCCCTGCTACTTATCCTCGATGGACGGTACACGCGCATATACTATAGTATATGCGTATATTGAACGTATATACTATACGAGTAAAATGTAAGCAGATCGACAACACTAAATTCATTTCAACACCAATTTCATATCGGCATCATTTCGGGACGGTCCTCAAAAGAAAAAAAAAAAGATTGAATATATTCTTAAAATTCGCTGCAATTTAATCGTCTGGCATAGAACCCATGTCTTTCTGGTGATACTTCCTATGCAGCACAACAGAAAATCACCACCTCTAACTATGTGTGAAAATTCAGGCAGAAATGTTGGCTTCAACTGCCTCAAACGACGTCCTACTTTTCCCATATATTCCTTATGAGATAAATTTTAATGTGCCCCGGCATCGAACCCAGGAGCTGTAACGTCTTATCTAAATTTTTTTCAAAAACCTATACTTAATATACATCTTCCATTTAAGCAAGAACTTCCTATCATTTCGATAAGTGCATGAAAAAAAATGTTGAAAATCTACCTCAATGTATTTTAAACGGCCGATATTTGCATCATCCTAGCATCGAACCCAGGATATTTTCCGTTTAAGTCATTTATGTTTTCGATAGATCATGATCTTATTTGTAGGATTCTTGAGTTTTGATTCTCTACCTATGCGGGAAGTATTTTTTTTTAATTCCCGAAAATCAAAGCAATGCATTTAAACGGGAAAAATCGGGACTTTGGGGCCCTCAGGAATCGAACGCATGATACTGAGGATGAAAATCGCAATTTTTCTGGCAGTTACACGTTATGGCCAATGCGTTGTAAAAATTACGAGTCAATGACGCTTGTGGTTTAGCCTGTGAATTAGTATCCTATATGGTTATCTGGGTATATACATGAATGAATCCGGAGAAGCATCTATATATAATAGATACGTTCATGTCAGGATGTCATTTTTATGCATTTAAATTAAGCATAAAATAAGCGTAATGTTAAATCATTCCAACCTTTTCTTAAGTATTGGACGTTTAGCGTTTTGTTCGGAGTCTTCACATTCTGGAGAAAAGACAGTCTCTTTAAGTCAATGTTTCCAATTACAAAGTTATTCTTAAAATTCTATTAGGTTTAATTCTTCGCGTTTAATTCTCACGCGACGAATGTTGCTTCGCTCCTTTTTTCAGTCCGAAGTAAAAGAAACACGTCATCGACTGCTTAGGAGCGAATGATAACAAAAGAATGTCATTATTATTTTTGGTAGATCTATGAGCATTAATTCGTCGCACTTTCTTGCCGAAGGAATGATTTGACGACCGACCTGGTCTCGAGCATCCGAAAGCGAAGAAAGCAGTAGGAATGAAACAAGAATTAAGTGCATCTTCGTGACGAAAGACTGAATAACCGGAATGAGGAATACGCATTCGGCGCTTCTCTTCGCGGATTGCGTGAAATCGCAGAAATAATGAGCACCGATCCGTTGCTTCCATCGAAATCAAGGATTCGCAGTTCTCATCGACGTCGAGTAAAAATTATGCAAAGGTGCTCCTGAAGAGTTAATCTTCTTAATTAATCATTGGGGGTACATTCAATATCTATTAAATCGTTATGATTACCTAAAACTGGGAAATTGATTCTGGGACCACGGAAAGGGCATTTATCATATACAGTATAAAATTTGACAAAAGGGGCATTTTATGAAATAGATCAATTAAATCGGGTATTATACCACACATTCCTGCTACAGTACTCTGATGAATGGTGTACTTTCATTTATCATGTGGTACAGAGAAAAATGCGTCTTTCATTTTATTTTGTCCCATGGGTGTGATTAAATGAATGCTACAGAGGTATGAGTGAATAATTGCACTAATCAAAGTCTCTCCTTACGGAGTACCAAGAAAGGTGTTACTCATAGAGTCACTGTGCTTCACTTGCGTGGAAATGCTCCGCTTATAGCATTCTGGCTCAGTGAGGAAAGCAATGGCAAACTACCTCACTCCTCATCCTGCCTAGTGAACCTCATTCCTCTCTGCAAGTAGCTCATGTCAGAGGGGGTGAGGCACCAACAGGCCTTCGGGCGGAATACATTACAGACATCATACTACACAATTGTGTATAAAAGTACTCTGTATCAATATTCTTTCGCATCAATTCTATTCCTTTTCTGCAAGGGACTCTTTAGGTTGTCTTTCAAAATTCATTGAAACATACGTACTTTTATGGTACGGCCTCACGGCGCGGATTGATGCCACGTTATTCGAAGCGCAGGTTAAAAAGAAATGCGATTACACCGTATTAAAAACCAGAAAAATAATGGCGACCGCCCTAAATATCGGTTGAACCGTCGGTTATCATTCCTCATTCGTCTATCGAATGCCCAAAATTCTCATTCCGCGCCAAACATGCATTCCTTTTGAACTCCCCCTTCTTAGAACACCGTAATCAGGGAATTGAGGGTCCCTTTCGAGGCGAATGACACATTTTTAACAGACGTTAGATAGTTGGACATTACATTTATCGTTTGTGAAATAAATTGTAATCTAAAGAAAGAATCCTATAATAGATGACTTTGTCGAGGGAGGGGAAAATTTGTAAGAATTTGTAATCTATAAATCTAAAATCCTTTGTCAGCACGTCAGTCAGTATGCACGTATGTCATAGCTGTAGACATCCAAAATATTGGTCCGAATTTGACCAAATTTAGCACACGTGTTCCTCAGGACCCGAAGCTGCCCACAAGGATAAACTTTATTCGCCAATTACGCTGGGTTCGAATCAGGATCTCATTTTTAACGCATGCAGGATTTTTTCTTTTGCAAAATTAAATTAGTAACAGAAGTCGTACGAAGTCGAGTCAAATGCTAAAAGAAAGTAAATTAAATGAAAATCTTTATTTTGGTTGTGAAATACTGCTTTTGATTCGGATTTGCGGAAACAGCGATGAATTAAACGAAAAATTCCGGGAAAATTTGAGGTTATAAAGAAAAAATTCTCCTGGACAAACAAAGTGAAATCAATAGTTAAGGTTTTCACCATTAGAATAGATAGTGCAAATCAACCCGATAGATGGGAGAACAATATTTTAAAGCGTCATTAGCGACCTAACCATATTTATAGCAACGTAAACACCTAATATTGGAATTTCATTTCATGAGTGGAAATATAGAAATCTATTAACCGAAACGCTTCTGCTAGGAATTTTATTATTCAGGTAAGTGTTAATTATGTAAGTAGCATATGACGGAGCCTTTGTGCGACCTCCAGCATTATTATACAATATTATTTACTGCAATGAAGATACTTATGAATTAAGTTTTTGTTACTAATGCATTTACGACGAAAGAAAAATGTCTACTTTCAAAGGTTTTAAACATTTTAGAGTATTTATTTTCGTCTGATATGGAGATAAATCCATTAAATATTGTTCGTTCGTCAAATCAACTTATTTGCTATTCGTTATCATACGTGTACTTCATGGTCCGAAGCTGCCCTTGATCTTTAAATATTTTAAATATACCGAAGTTATAATTGTGAAAAAAGTGAAAATGTCAGCTAACAATACCGGTTAATAATGTAAATAAATCAGTTGTTTTTCATTTTTCACGGTTGCTATTTATTTTCTGGGAAATTCAGCAGTATTACAAGACCCGAATACAGAACTACTATGGTGTAAAAACTGTATGAAACGAAAACCCGACAGACCTAAGCCGTAAGAAGATATAGTTTCCTATACAACTTAAAATCTTTGCCAGAGTATTTTTTAAACTATAATACTAAAAACCTGTATCAGTGCGTCCGTAAGTATGTAAATCACTTCTATAGGCGTGAAAACTACTGGTCCGAGTTTGACCATATTTGGCACACAAGTATCTCTAATAACCATCCGTCCTGTAAACTATTCCCTGTGTTGCTTTCGCTTGATGATTCTGTACTATTACAGAATGAAGATTCTGTACGTTACAGATCTTTTAATTTCATCCCTTTGAGAATCAGCGAGAACTTCTGATAGTCTACACTAAAAAATAAATCTCCGAGTGAGCCATGTCTGTACATTGAAGGAATTCCCAAAACAATTGTTGTGTTCGACATTTTAAGTGCCACCTGAGTCCGAAGCTGTAATTTAAACAATTTCATCTGTCTGTTATCGTATAAACTACACAACGGAGTTTGATAAAATTTGATATTGTGGACTAGAGCTACTTTTTATCTCGGTAAGATACATCTTTCGATGTGAAAATGGACCAATATGATCTGAAATTGCAATGAGCTGAGGGGAAATGGAGGGGGGAGGTGGCAGCCCTGTTTTCCTCTATAATTCTCAACCAAATGTTGTCAAAATTTCAAATTTGACATATGATTAAATCTCCTCCATGCGCAGAGAATAGCCTACTCTTCATGTACCTTTTGGTCTTTGGTTCTATTCCAGACTAGGTCAAGTATTTCTCATAAGAAATGCATGTAAAGTTCACATTCAGCGCTTATAGGCTTCATTTGTTAGAAAAATAAATCATAAACTATGTTGCTAAAGAAGAAGCAACGGTGGAGTGGTTGATATTACGCTATGAGTGTGTTTTGATGTCGGGAATACAATGCATTGGAATTTGAGACCACCAGAGACGTATACAATGTAGTGAAACTGGTGTGGAATTATATAATATGAAAGGATTTTGAGGAGAATTCTTCATTGCATTTATTAACCGAAAATTGGAGCGAAATTAATATCTGATAGTAGTTTCTGTTTATCTTCGTTTTCGGTCTGAAATTGCGTTTAACTTCAAATCCAGTTTGGGTCCCGTTCAATCGTGATATAAAAATGAAGCTTTTTCAATGTCGTGTATTTGATTCAATAAATCTGCACGTGTATCTTATGTAATCCATCTATATATGTCAAGTCAAGGCGTGCCACGCGTATGCTTCCCTAATCTGTTCATTTCGAGAATCGCGGTGTGGAACAGCGTAATTACATTATTTACATCGGTAAGAAGGTGTTCAATTCTTTTCCCGAAAGTCAAATAAGTCGCAATTAGTATCATACTGGTCAATTTTTATTTCCCGTTGGCTATTCAGTTATTTCATTATTTAGAGTGATAAATTCTGTAAAAATTAATATACTTTTGGTCGAATAATAATTTTGGCTACAAATTATGAGTTCCGATTAGATGTTGAGATTTTTACTTCCTGATTGCCCATCCCGTTGAACTGACGTAATATGAGAGATGCTCTTCTCTCAACAAACAGGGCTGAGATTCAACCTCAGCTAGTATTAAATTATTTTTTCGTTGCTATCTTCTACCGATGTAAATGGATTCTATAAAGGCGATCGCGAACTTGCTTTGATTTGTTGTATTGCTGTATGTTTATAATCTGATATTGCAACTGATGCTGCCCACGACATTCTATTTCAGTTCAATTTTAATAGTTCCCACAAATTGAGGATTATTTTTTTGTCTCTTGCCACGCGATAAAATGTCTTTCATTTCTTCTCCTCGTGGACATTGGAATCATCGCGATAGCTTAATTATTCGTCTCTGACACAGCTCGTTCAGTATAGTTACATGAGATGGGTGAGGATCCTTCGGGATGATTGCTTTACCAGGAAATCTGTATGATTTATTCACGCCTATGTCGTCTATGTTGTAATTTGACCACTATTTACATTTAAACCCTCCAATCCGCCAGTGGCGCGTGGCAGGGGGTGTAAAACACCGAAATCCCTATCTAACCTGGAGAGTCATTAGCTTCTCTAATACTTCGCGGGAAAAACGACCAAAAGTAACTATCTGTCCTGGCAACTGCCTCCCTGTATCGTTTTTTTCTCCCGAAGAGAAATAAAACCAAAAGGCATACAAGTTCCATTCGTTCGAAGATCTAACGCATAATGAAAAATACCACGCTGAGATGGGACCGCCGAGTAGTTTTCCACTAGGAAGACTCCCGGGGAAAAAGCAGAGTGGGCAATGCATTCGCCTTGGGTATCCCGGGTTCGTTTCCTGCTGGGGACTTGTGTGCAAACGACCTTAGCTGTCGAATCACAGTGACGAGGTACCAACATTGCGGAGGCCCGCATCGCGTGAATGGCTCTTTTGAGTCGTTTGCTCCTCGATAAACAATTGCTCCAGCAGTGATCTTCCCGTGGCGATAATAACCGTTGCAAAAATAGGAGTACGTTTGCTTTAATTGGGCTGGCCGCTTTAAAATGAATTTCGGCGAGCGGTCGATTGAGGGTTCGCCCGGGCAGCGCTCATCGATCCTCTTTTCTCCATTGTCATCTTCTATTGGCAGCGCGCAATTAGAGCATCCTTCCTCACTTATTATATCTGTCCTTGTATCGCACCTACATTTGTGGGCCGTCTTATTTTTTAGAACCCAACGACATTCTCAACAAAGGAAACTTATCTCCAATCCCCTTTTACCTTTAAGTACCTCATATGAAATGAAATCCTCCCTTAACGTGAATTCTCAGGCAGATGAGTCGTCTATTAATGATTGAGCAATAAGTTTTATTGATGTTTGGTTGGCTCTAATGGAAACAAATATAACTGTGGAAGGTTAGTTTATAAATTTAACCCTAAAACGCTGTAATGAAGTGAACTGTGCTCCGTTTAAAAGTAGGCCCAGAAAGAAGTGGACTATTGGTAACTAATGCGAAGTATTCTGCTAAGTCTCGAAGAATGGGTTAATTCCATTGGTATTTTGGAACAGGGTTGAGGAAATTTTGTGTTTTACATACTGCTGGCTTTTTAAAAGCTTTGGTCACGTGAAATGGACATTGGCATAAGTGAGGCTGCATTAATTTTACACCTTGTACGACATTCGTAAGCCCATTGTGCTCTATTAACACAGATTCTGGTTGAGTTAGAAAAGCAAACCTCATTAACCTTCGAAAACCTTTAGGTATCCAATGGTGGAGGATAGCAATTATATTTCAGGTCTTAACTGAGGCAATGCAACTGAGGATTTGTGCGATCTGTGCCGACTTCTGCTTTAAAATGTCCTCTGAAACGGATTCTCGGGGTGGATGAAAATTGGTAAAACATATTGCATCAACCGATTGTACAATTAGATTTGCATTGTGACTACAATGAAAGCAATTTTGCAATTATTGGATTGGATTAGATAGAGCTTTTGTTTGGGGAGAATGAGCTGGAGCTATTTTAAGATATTCTTCCTAAATTAATAACGAGTAAAGTGTAATCTGCGGAAAGATGTTGGCAAATTAAGATTGAAAGACTCACGAAAAAAGCGTGATGACAAAACAGGGCAATGAAACAATGCAAGTAAATGCAAGGCAAGGGTAAGTTCAAAATTGCAGATACAAAATTAAAATACAACATACTCAAGGTGTTAAGGCATATTTTTCGGAAGACTATCTCAAACTTTATTTGGAATAATAACCCATATACAAATATAAATGGAAAGAAAAATGTCAACATGTCCCGCATGTACTAGAAAATTTCAATTTGCGTAAGAATGGGAAAATGTAGAAATCGTGGGCGAAGAGTAAAAGAACAAATTGTGTCAACAGAATGAAATATCACACCAAATCGTCGTTCATTTAAAAAATTGGAATTTATTTTTTCATTTACCGGATTTCAATGAACTCGTCTTCTTTCATTTCGAATTGCGTTTTTGGTTCGTCGATCTTTTTCCGATTAAAATATGCCCTACTGACAACAATTGAGATGGCGATGGTCATCAAAATGCAATATCCTAAAAGTGATTTTATTCGCTATCGAAATTTAAAATAAAAGAGTCGCAAATGCAGTGAATATTACTAAGGTGGGCGGAAGTCATGTCGGATATAATTCTCTTGCACGATTTTTATGAATCCCCAATAAAGCGATCGTACAATTTGGTTTTCGACATGCGAGAGTCGCCCGAGAGAAAGGCGAATTGGCTGAGCCGACGTTCTTTTGTTTTTGAACCGCTTCTTCCAAATTGCGATGACTCCGACGATTATCGCCCCAAGACATTCCTTTATTCTGCCCTTCTTCTCTTAATCGCCCGTCCTTTGGCTGCAGCGCTGCCAACCCAACAAATCTTTTCTTCGTTGCGATAGAAGCTATTCTCGTTCGACGAAATAACTAATCAATTAAAGATCATAGAGTATGAGCACTTTTTCTCTGTATCAAAAACTTGTTATTCATTTGGATTGTATGATATATATTGTAAATACTCGTGTTTTATTCACTGTTTTTATTTTAAACGGGAATATCTATAATAGACGGGTCTATCATTGCAATGTCTTCTACAATTGCGGATTCATTGGCCCATCTGAGTTGCATTTTGCGTTAGAATTCAACTCGTTCATTTGTCTTAAAGGTTTCATCCGTCGATATTCGTGTGTTGACACTCTGTCAACCGTTTGCATTTACATTTCATTAAGAAGAGCAGATACACATACAGAAATACATATAATGCTCGTGATTGTCACGAAGGTTATGCACATTGTAAGGCACTCTCTGGTACGTATAAACCAGCGCTTCCATACAGTTTCATTAGCCTTTTAAAAATGAAAATTAACCATCGCCCTCCTTGAAATATGTTTCAATTTTTTATGTAGGGAAATACATCTACTGCGAGTTAATTCATTTATCATATAAACAATTGTTTTATATTTGCAATAAATAAAATATTATTACATACAAAACAATAGCAATATGTTAATGGCTACGTTGTCTTTGATTTTCGTTAAAAATTTTGTTTACTTCTTTCGCACCCTCGAACTACTGGTTTAGGATCCGTTATCTTTCTGGTCACAAACTCATTCTTCCAGAGTATATCCTCTAGCGAGGTTTTGGTTTGCTTAATATACCCCAAGCGATGTTTCCGAAAGGAAAACGAAAGTTATCAAAAATGTTTCGGCAGTATCTGGAGTTTCATTTAGCCTGATTTAGAGTTATTATTTATTTTAGAGGAAAATTATAATTTACGAATTTTTTTCAAAATGGCCGTAATTAATATAAACATTTGCGTATAGAGTTTTCAGAATAATGTAATCAATATCTGCAGCACCATATGCAACATAATTGGCGAGCCAACTTCATGCAGCGAGTGCAACAATTCGACCAACAATCCATTCTCTGGCGATCATTGGAATCGACTCTTCACGAAGACAACAGATGTTCCAGTAACAAATGGTTGAGGTGGAATGTCGGAATTCGTTGAAAACGAATATTCATTCGATCAAAGGAGAAAATGTGTTAATTGTATGATTATAACAGCGAAATTGATATTTTATTTAAAAAATCTAATTTCCTCTTAATCCACGAGATTTATCTTATTGCGCCAGATTTGGAATGAAAAAATGCCTTTGCGACAGAAAGGGATTAACAAAAACAGCTTTGAATTCGGAAGAAGATCACTTCCACCATCGAAATATATGAAAGTGAGTAATATTCTTTTCATCTCTTAGGATTGCCGAAACCTTATTCGAAAGGTCACAAAATATGCTTCGAATATTATTTGAAATCAAAGGTTTTGAGAATCATCAGTTTGGCTTAAAATTTCGTGAACTTTTGAAATATAGTTAGAATGAGTCAGCCTTAACGTCGAGCATGGCTTTATTTTAGTTGGCATTCGTTTTTAGTGCTGCCTCTGGTATTTAGCGATAAGTCATCTTATACAGAAATACAAAAAATATTTATGAAGAAAGTATAGAAGTTGCGTCATTGTATTATACAAAATGTGCTTTCTCCGCTTTAGAATAGTTTTTTAGTTACCATTATAGATCTTAACTCGGAATGTCTAAGATAAGGTAATTTCGGGAGAGATGCCCCACCTAAGGAAATTTCTTCATACTCAAGTGAAAATAAGAATGTGAAACCGCGTGATATAATACAAGATTTATTGATTATGCTTAGTATATAAACAAATTTGTTTAAAAATTTTTCATGGATATTATTTAAATTTTTCTGGATTCATGCATTTGTAAATCTCTCCGAGTGTCCGGGAAAGATGTCCTCTCTGAAAGATTAGCTAAAACTGCATTTAATCTGGAAAGCGCTAGTAATATTACAACATTGTTAAATTGAACTTGAAATTAGGTAATAACTTAACGTTTACGTTAACTTTAAACATATTTAGGAGCATCATTTCCAAAAATTTGGAGGCATCTCAGCCTCTTCTAGAGGCATATAAATAGCATACTGAGACTTGGTCATCAGTTTTTTTGCGAGTGATATCTTTTTACGCAAAAATATTGCCGTTTTTACCGAAAAAAATTGACACTTTTCGTGTTTTTGTCGAAATTTCGAAACTACGGGGAAAACATTCTCAAAGATGATATTTCTAGATTTAAAAAAAACTTATAATTGTAATGTCCATGTGAGTGAGCCACTTTTGCAGGGTTTCACATTTCGATCAGAACAAAAATGTGACAAAACGCTCTGCCCTTGTGCTTACTTAACACTGCATCATCTTTTGATCGTGAATGAAATGCATTCGACCGTGTATTTAAATGCAAATTACAAACTTTTTCTTAAATAAGGCATTAATCAGTATCACCTTAAGGTTAAATTGATAGTAATAGGGCACATATACCTAAAGATAGCACTGGGGCATCTATCCCGAGAAGAGGTCTCTCCTTTCAGTACGGGAGAGATGCCCTACAGCCAGTGGGGCTACACTTTGTCCAAGATGGCCAGTCACTGCACGTGGATAATAGATGAACCTATAGCTACAAGTTTTCGCCCTTTAATTCAAAATATTCAAACATTTAAACTGATGCCAACCAGAAACATTATACTCGATCTTATAACAGGGTGGAAAAAACGGTACCTACTTGAAATGATGTTATAAAACTGCGTAAAAAGAATTAATCGCCGTGAAACTCTATCAGATATACAAGTACACTCCAGCTAACTGACGAACACCGTCAGTAGAGCAATCTTGTGGTTTTCCTTAAAAATACTGCGCCTGGGGCATCTCTCCCGCTGAGGCATATCTCACCTGGGATTACCTAACTCCAGAAATAGGCGAGATACCTTTAATTATTTTAGTTTCATTAACTTATCACCTGGGGTCAATGATATTCCAGCCGACCGATTAAGCGTTAAAAGGAAATTCCTACTGATGCCCCGAACTGAAGTAATTCATTTGTACTCTCATTATCATCATTGTAATACATTCACTTGTTTTTTTCAGGGGAAAATAGTCAAAATGGAATCGTTAGGAACGTATAAAGAACCCTAAACTCCCTTATTCCCATCGCGCGTCGAAATAAGAGCTCTCGAGTCCTAAAATAGCCGCACACTTGTCTCGCATCTGTTGCATACACACTTCGGGGCCATGTGTCTTTTTCTATTCTCTTTGAAGCCCTTCTGACGTTCGCTCCCTGCAATTACGCTCTTTGATCTTTTCTTGTTTTTCGGAAGGAATTCAGCGGTTGAAATGTAAACAACCATAATTTAGCGTTATTTTATTATCTGACCCCTTATTTTAAGTTAGTATGAATTATTTTCGCTAAATTTTATGAATTTGCGTGACAGAATTATTGCTTATTCGGTAAGAGTTTTTCATACCATGTTTTAATTTCGTAGGTGATGGTCCGGGAATAAAATGCCGGTGTAATATAATCTTTCTTTCTTTTCTTTAATACATTATTTTATATTTTCTTCATTCGAAGGGCTTCTTAATTTGTCCTTCCTGTCCATTTGATTTTCCACCGTATCATTTTCCCCTGTTACCGTCTGTTTCAAAACCACGCAAAAGGACTACCCATAAATTAAAGATTCTTATGAACAACTTTATCGAATCCGAGGTTGTATGTTTTTATGTCAGCAATTATATTTTCCGATAGAATGGTTTTTTATTCTATTTCCTTCTCCATTGCGACCTAAACAGCAAGTTTCTCCGACTCGTGCGAGTCCTAAGTGTAAGTCCCTGTTTTTGCCACCTCTATCGATGCTCTCTTTTCGATTATGACTCTTTCTTTTCCACATCGCGATATCGTTTAGTGCTGGTTCTTAGTTATTTACTTCGTCTGCTTTTCATTGCCTTTGAATTCGTACTTTTTTTTCAAAAGGAAGTATATCTGGACTATTGCAAAATGTGATTGTAAATATTGTCTCACTTTTGCTGCTTTTCTGAGTCTTTTTGGCGGTAATTCTCTGGACAGAGCGACTTTAGTCATAAAAAATGTATTTCTTACTGAAAGTATTGTTATCGGTCCACTATCGAACTCGAGGATGATTTTGAGAGACAGCCTCATTCGTACCTGTGCGTGGAATTCTACACCTCTCCGGGAATTACATCTTAAGTTTCATCGGAATTCGGCGCAATGCATTATTCACGGAAAAAACCTGAACTTTACGTTATTTTGGGGCTCGACTGTAAGGGTCTGATTCGTTCGGTTGTGTGACCTCCACAGTCAGCGGTTTGGGTTTGTATCGGCTGATGTACATTTGCAATGCGATAGGTTTCAATGATGCTTCAGGGAAAAGCCGTTGAACTCTCATTGTGAGATGGTCCAAACGGATCTCAAATGTTATTTTTTCTGTTGGGGAAGTCGTTTTCAACATCAACTCGGATTCGACGCAATGAATTTATTCCAAATGTGATTTGGGAATCATTTGCGTCGTTTAAAGATACGCGTTTTACATTCGTTTAACTAAAATAAAAAAATTCCGCCTCCATTTGTGATAATAGCTGCAACAAGTGCTTTGTTTTAGTCGATTGTTGTCGATTTTTTAAAAGTGCGGACATTCGAAGAAGAAATTTAATAACGGCGAATGGAATCGGAAATTTCCGAATACGTCAACATATAACTCGAGGGTCATCGTCAAGAAAATCTTTCGTTATATATCCTACTATAGGAGGAAAGACCGCCATTTCTTTGTAATAGACCGACCAGCAGTGGAAGGGTATTGTTTCCGAATATCGGTGGTTCTTCACCGCGAATTTGCAACGTCATCCTCATTAGGGCCGAGGGAAATCGACGACCGTTAGATTTTAAATGATAATAGACAGTGAGAACCTCGCGCAATGAAGATAAATTCGTTATAAATTGTATTTTAAGCATGGAAATATAGCTGGTGACTGCAAATGGTAATTTCGTTAATTCGATGTGAATATATGTTGAGCACTCCCGTTGTCAATCGCCTTCCTTCAAAAATCTGTTTTTAGGAACTCATCTGATCCCATTCGTACGCGCAGTGCACTTCCTGAGTTTTTATTTAATTAAATCATAACCGCAGTAAATCGAAAACTTAACCCCAAATCCAAGAAGCAATCCTATTCCAATTTGGGTCCATTCCAATTTCTCTTTTCCATTCATTTTCTCTTCCGAGCGTATTCTACATTGGAATCTTTCCATTTCAACGCTTTGTCTCTAAACGTCTATTTTTTTCCTCTTACGGATCTCACTGCCTCTTTTCTTCGCGTAAACGTCTCAAATTTCGTTTTATTAACCTGTTGTCTTTCATTCTGAATGTATGCCAGAATCGCGTAGAATGTTTGTCTCCTTCGCTATCACGTTTTTTAGTTTTATTTTCAATCGCTACCTGATGAAATTGTTTATTAAAAGAATTGAATATTTCTCTCCAAGCGAGGTTTTATATTCTTTTTACCATTAATTCGTGAAATATTCGTTTGTTCGGAGGCGTTCTGTTTTCATCGCAATCTTTTATTCCCAATTTCAAACTTTATTTAATTTCAAATCGGATTCTTCTGATCTTCAGTCGCACATTTTCGCTTCCTTAGAAAGCTCGTCGCAAATGCTGCCGAAGTTAAAAAACAATCTAAAAGATCCTGGATACATATTTTAACGCTAGACCAAGGAAGGAGAAAAAATGTTCCGCGTAAATGATCAATATCATTTTGGGTTGTTGTTTTCGAAATCATTATTTTTATTTCTTTAAGACGAGTGTTCCACTAATGCGCGCGAAACGAGAGCGATGCTGTCGGACTCAGCCGTCAACGACCTGTGAGATCCCGGTTCGAGTCCCGGTCATTTCTCAAGACCATTCATCCTTTTGCACCTTTAACCCGGCCTTTGATTAGTTAATTCTGTTTGCTCCGCTTGCAAGACGCCTTTCTGCCTGTGGACACGTTCGAGCGGCCGCTTCTCACGAGCAGTGACATGACCAAGACAAATGAAAGATGCATTATTCTATTATAACTAAAGACCGATGGACGCGAATGTTTTGTTCCGAGCAAACATTACGAAAATTGAAGAACAAATCGGTGGTGCGAAAGGCGATCGACAATGAGGATCTAAAAGTCAATTTGGCTCTCAATTGGACGTCAAATGAAGATTAGAGGATATCGGAAGTGGTGCCGCACCACGGGAGGGCGATTTTCATAAATCAATACGCGGAATTTCCTTAAAGGAGATGGCGCTTAAAGCGACCCGCTCGGCCATCGACGTAATTGCGTGAAAAAGAACTCATACGGTTGAGACGAGGCGTCGATAATTAACTGGGCGATGGACGATCAACAGGCCGTGTTGACCGAAATAAGTTAGAAGCAAATTAATGCCGGTGAATTCAAGAAAAATATGGTTGAAGAAAGTGAAACTATTACGCAATTATTTCTTGAGCGGTGAGACAATTCGTGCTGTGAGCCAACGGGAAGCACGATAATAGTGAATCGTAAATTGGGGAGTCACGTCGAAGACATTGTTGTGGAAGCCCAATCGGAGTTATAATAAGGAATGTCCACCTGGAAATAAGAGAAGGATTGTGCGTTCCTTATTGAGGCAGCGCAAGTGTTACAAAATTGCTCAATCTTAATCAAGAGAGATTCAGATTAGATCGAAGTTTCCTCAAATTTTGTTTTATCTTTTGGCGGAAAATTCATAGTGAAAAGTGTTTACTTTACTGCACCACATTTTTTAAGCTGTAAGTTTATATTTTTTTCCAATTGTTTTCTTTTCAACGGCCAAGCATCTCATGATTCCTGATATGCAAAATCACAGTTGCATTTGTAAAAAATGTTTCCATAAATATTGAGCGATTTACAAATTAGTTGAACTGCACTTCCAGGCGGGATTTTGGAAGCGTGGTTCTCCTAAAACAAAGACGAGAACCAAAATGGCCTGCTACAGTAATCATTATCCCTTGGAATGTCTACACAAATAGGATTCTAATGCAAAGTGCACAGCATCTATGAACAGCCAAATACACATAGCCACTTTATTAAAGTTTCTAGTTCCCGTAAATATGTTTTTAATGGAAGACTTCTGAACCGGCTTCGAACCCAAAGCCATTTCATGACGTGCCATTGCAGATTACGTTGCGAAACAACCTTTTTAATTATATTTAGAGTTTCATGGTGATGAAATTCATAAAATTAGATACTCGAACATTAGCCACAATATGTTGCTTATGGGAGAATTGTGTACTCTCCCGAGATAGAGCACAGGTTATTTTTAGAAATTTCAGTTTAAAGAGCAGCTTCGAAACCTCCTGAACATTACTTCTTCTGTGAGAATGGGTCCATCTTGCGTGTTTTTTTATTTTCTGTCTTTTTGTATTTATTGCCTAAGTATTCTGCTGTAGAATACAACCTAACAAAATTAATTTGATACACAAAATTGAAAATGTAGTTTTGATTATCTGTTGAAAATTGCAATTCTTTCTGTTTGGTTAAATTTGTTCCTGCAGCTAGGAGTCGAAAACAGAATTTCAACGCCAGATTTACAATTTTCCCGTAAGAAATGAGACTTGTATGCACTTCATGGAATGACCAGATATGAAGAATGAGGACAAGCTTTAGTTGCAAGTACGCCTTCGATAATTCCAAAAATGATCCTGTTTCGTCTCCTTGCGAATATAAATATTCTCTTTTGAGGAATGCACAGTGTATGGGGATGGATTGAAGAACTGAAGGGAATCTTTTCGTATTGGGTTCGTGAGATTCTCCCTCAGAAGACCTACATATGTTGAGAATCGTTTCTCTCAATGAGGTTGTTTTGAAGTAGCATTTTCATTATGTATTCGGCCATTCCATTGGCTATAGAATAGTTTATCGTTGAACTTTTGTCAAAGATAAAGATAATTTTCCGAGTAAACTGTAAGAGAAAATTTTCCGTTTCATTTGCCACTTGAAGTCGTTAGCAAGATTGGAAAAATAAGTATCCACAATCACTTTCAGAAAATAACATAATTGTCTGAATAATTTAAATAACATCTGAAAAGGTCACTTCTGTTATGGGGAAAACCCTCCGTCCATTTGGTGGTACCCCTTCCACGAGACAATGTTTTGGCATTCGATGTTTAACGATGATACTGTCTTTTTATTGCTTCCCGGATTTAAATAAACCAGATTCCCAATCTTGCCATTGATTTCAAGTGAAAAATAAAGTAAAACATTTTATCTTACGGTTTCATCAGCAAATTTTTTGTTCCAATTAAAACATCGAGATTTGACTATTTCAAGACTTTCGATGCGACCGAAACTAATGACGCCATTGAGTTTTTATTTTTAAAGGCTTCAATAAACGAAGAAAATATCCTAGCTATCCTGGGTTTGATCCCTGGTCACAAAACCTTGATTTCAGAAAGGGTTTTGAAGAATTTTGAGGAAAGATGAAGAATCTAGATATAGTAAGAGAACACTGAAACGATGATCCTGGTTTCGTCGGAAGAAAATTCTAGTAGTAGTAGTAGTATTGTTAAAAGTGCTTCGATAGCTTAGGTCATTTCGCACATTGGCTCCCACCGGGATTCGAACCCGGGACCGCTTTCACCAAAGGCAAACGCGCTGTCCACATGACTATCGGGGAGCGTTAAGAAAATTCTATCGGAATTAATTGCTCCAATTCAGTGATTTTGGAGCTTCTTTAATCAGAAAAATTGAGAGTAAATCTCCTAATTTTGTTGTATAAATGTAATTGACAGTTTCTAAAGCATATAATTAATCTTCCATAAGAAATGTATGGGAAAATCGGACCTTTTTTGAGTCATTTCCCAAAATAATTTTGAAATTGTATACGTGGTTAGAAGAGTTCCTTGCGTTAATCAATATGTAATGACATAACCTGAATGGGTTTGAAGCTACGCCTGTCCAAAATCATTCCAAATCGAGAGTGAAATCAATTAAGGAATTTTTAAAGGACTTCCCGAAATGACGAATGTTTGTCATTTGATGTAAAAACGGTGGATATTATACGCCTAATTCATCCAGATTGCTGTAAATGATCATCCATGAGGAATATTCAAGGAACTTGGAACAAAGAGAATTTTTGGTTGCTATCAGTAAGGACTCGCTTCGTAATTATTGGTATTGACAGCTTCGTTTCTCTTAAATTCGTTTTAAGGCCCTCTAAGATTGATATCAAAGGCCATTCGAGGTCTATAGGTCATTCGAGATCAGCGCGGTTCCTGCATAATTTTGGAACCGCTTTCCTTGGTTCTCCGGGGCTCCAAAGTTGTATTCTTGAAATTAAGAATCAACATTAAAAGACGTATCATTTTGCACTTGACCGCCCGCCCTTTGCTTGCCACTCTTCCCCGTCACTTGTTCTCGCGAGTTTTCTGCATAACTGCATTTTGCAGTTTACGGTTTAAATAAAGCCTGTCGAAAAAATGACCTAAGAAGTATCCCGTATTGAGGATTAGATATTATTTATGGCGGCGTTCAAAGTTTGTACGATAAGAAGTTTTCTGCGGGGCAGTGCTTGTAACTCCATAAGTCATACTCTAATGCGCCCTTTTCTTTTTATCAATTTTCCTTAGAATTCTTCTTGTCATTCATATTTTCAAATCTACTACAAGTATCTCACATTTAAATATTGAGTTCTTCATATGTTGCACTTTTCGCCGTTGCTATTATGCAATTTAAAAATAAGAACAACCCTCACAGTGTGAATAGAAATCCACAGTATACCTTTTAAAGACAGTTTTGTGACGACTTTTCGCCATTATACATCGATTGTGCATTTCCATGGACATTTCAGCGTACATTGCGCCGTTGAATTCCTGCTCTCAGCCATCCTCTGATCGATCTTTTATTCATTGTTTGTTCGACCTTATTTGACCTAACGAACTTTGATGACGAGGAGGCTAACCTGTTGGGAACGACCTTGCATTTTCATCTTATATTGTCAGTGGTCTCTCTATGCTGGTATAGAATTCATCAGTATCTGGGCATCTTTTTTTGTTTTTTTTGCGAAGAGTCGAAAGTAAATGAGCGATTAAGACGCTCTTATTATCTTATATGTTTCATCATATTAAACGTTGAATCTTTGAAGGAAAGTCATTTGGAAAGCTATTATTTTGGCTTCTATGTCAACGAGAGAGAGAGACAACCAGCAAAAGGTTGGAGGGCACCCAACGCTTTTTACCAGACCACATAAAGTCAACCAATTTTTGTTGTAGTTTTCGAATCAGTGGGAATGTCACTATAGTATGTGCATACCTTTGAGCGATAAATTGATTACTGTCGAATACTCGTTCTCTCAAAGTGAATGAATTGGGTCACCCTAAGCTTCAACCCTTGAGCAGCTGAGTCTTCGAGCAGTCTCAATATGCTTATTTCTTGTTCCAGATCTTTCTAGAGTTAGAATTCCTAGAATTCTCAGTCCACTGTTAGTCCATGTCAAACGTAAGGGATTGTCTTGTCTTTCATCGATACCATAGTCATACGCTGGATTACTACCTTGTCGTGGTGGAGGGGCTTGCGTGTTCCTATGACCTATAGAGTTAGACTGGCTGGAACATAGTTCCTGGTAGGATCACCCATGCCAGAAAAATCAATAAGTAGGGGCCAGACGAAAGGTAGTCCTCAGTGAGTCGGCTGCAAAGGCGTCTGTTCCCCAGTGGGGCGGCCATAATGAGTGTTGCTGTGACAGAAAAAAACACCGTTGAGGAAGGCAACGGGAGACCACCTAGTCTACTTATCCCATGTAATGATGCACAACCATAATAATATTGGACTGACAAAGGGACTCAGCCTTCTAGGATGAGTGTCATGCCCGGCAGTGATGGGAGTAAGGCCATCTCGGTCGTCATTCCACGAAACCCTTACACAAGGAACGACAACAAAAGAAGAGAGAATATAGAAACGAGGGTGGGGACATGGAATGTTAGGTCAATGCTCAGAAAATGAAAGTTGGAAAACGTAAAGTTAGAAATGAAGAGATCAAACCTTAATGTAGGTACATACCTGCTGAAAGTTTAACGGTGGAAAAATAAGACAATCGATGATTTTTTACGCACAGCTTTTGAACGCGTTGGCTGATGGACACCAACTGCTCGTCGCTCTTCAACAGGACCCAGGGGACTAGTTTCACGCCATTTATCATAGAGTGCGAAACCCTCCGGCTTTACAGCAGAAACTAGCCCGTTTTTAGACCTTAGCCTGTATTTGGACCTTCTCCTCTATTCATAACTCCCAACATGTCCTGGATTCGAGATCAGGCGGTCATGAGCATGATGAGACATGAATGCCGAAGGGAGTTCAGAAGATGTAATTGGTAGACATGGGTTTGGAAAAGAAATAAAAGAGGGGACAGACTAGTTGACTCCTGTTCAAAGAACCAGCTTGTGGTTACAAATACATGGTTTTATCATCATAAAAGAGGAGGATTCACCTGGAAAATGCCAGGTGATATATGCAGACATCAAATAGACTATATATTAGTAGAACAGAGATTTATGAACCAAGTAAAAGATAGCAGAAGCGATCCAGGGGCTGATATAAGATCTGACCACAATATGGTAATGATGAAGGGGGTACTGAAGTTTAAAAGACTCCAAAAAAGAAGTAGTAATAGATGGCAAAACTAAAAGATGAGAATATTAAAAAGGAGTATCAGAGAAGAACTGATGAAAGAAAAGATGAAGAGACTGTAACAGATATAGAACTAATGTGGAATAATATTAAGCAAGATCTGAAACAAGCTGCCGATGAAAGGGAAAGTCAAAGTTATACCAAGAAAAGAATGGATCACAAAGGAAGTTCTGGACATGATAGAGAGAAAAAGAGCATTAAAGAGTTCACCAAAACCAGATGATAAAAAAGAATATAAAGTTTTAAGCAATGCCGTCAATAAGTAAGTCAGGATTGCAAGAGAAGCATATTATAACAGTATCTGCTCAGAAATTAAGGAAAAAATAAGAAATGGTTGCACGGAAACTGCCTTTAAAATAGGTAGGATTTCTTTGGAAAAAAACGAGTAAATGTGCAGGGGTGACTGATAAAGCAGGCACTGTTTTAAACGACCATGCTGATATTGCAAGTAGATGGAAATAATATATAGAAATAATTTATAAAGATGACGATCTAGGTGAAACTAAAGTCCTAGAGGAGGAGGTGGAAGAGGAAAACCTTGGTTTTACTGTAACGGGAGAGGAATTTGAAACGGCACTCAATAAGTTAAAGAATAGCTAGGCCACAGGTTTTGATGACTTACGAGCAGAACATCTCAAGGAAAATTGCCATCTGACATCTGATGGGGAAAAACTGGAGCAGGTAGATAAATATTCCTACTTGGGTAGTACTCTTTCGTGGGATGGAAGAATCAAAAAATGAGGCTCGTAAAAGAATATCCCTGGGCATGATAGCCTTTATGAAGCGAACTTATAGCCGAAGATTTTGATAATGGAATCAGGAAAAGATTGGTGAAATCCCCTGGTCTGGAATGTGTTGCTCTATGGGTGCGAAACGTGGACATTGAGAAAGGAGGGTGTTAGGCGTTTAGAAGCCTTCAAAATGCGTGTTTGGGTAGACTAGAAAAAGTAAGTTGGGTTGATAGGAAAAGAAAAACTGGAGATAGTTGGGGAAGTGACAGAAGAAATCGGTGTTTGAGAGACGAAGAATGTAATTGAGGGGAAAAGCAGAGGGGGAGACAAAAGGTGTTTTAAAGGGCGGATACCAAGAAGTAAAGGAGACATCGTTGGAATTTTTGAATTTCGATGGGCATGAATCTATCAAAAGGTAGAATACCCTTTACTCTTGTGCCATAAGCCTGAGAGATCTTCATTCTCTTTGGTCCACCTACAAGTACGCCTCCAATAATTCATGTCTCGTGGTTCATTGGTTGAGGTGGTTCTCGGTGGATGGCTACAAATGGTAATTCATTTGAGGAACAGTCGAAAGTCCACAGACTTTCCTTATTAATTGCGGAATCTCATCCAGAGGCTTATTGCTTAGTGAGTGTCCCTTCAAGGAAAACAGAAGTAGGTTAAATATTCCTCTTTGTGCAGCATCTCTCATCTTTAGTTGATTCAATAGGTCATTAAAAACGAACCTTTTCAGTGGAATTTATCATCAACGTGCTTTATCGAGATCTACAGTTAATAATATGAATTTGAATCTTAACGTACTCATTCCATCAAACTTGTGTTTCTGATTCTGTAACTTGTCACAATGATTTAACCTTCTATATTCCTGGAAATGATTTTCACTTCCAACCGCTGCTCTCTGCGAAGAACCCTCAGATATCCAAATAAAGCGCTGTTTTACTGCTACAATGTTTTACTTGAGAAGGAGAGAGTTAAATCCAGATCGATCAGCTGCATCTCCTCGCCAAAGCAATGCGATGCTTTCTTTTGCCTTCACAACGCAATATGTTAAACTTGGCTAAATCTATAGTCGATAGAGTGCAACTGTACTGATGAGGCTATGGAAGAGCCTTCGATATCTGAATAATTTTCTTCTCCGATGGCATCGATTTCAATGAAGAGAGGTGTCTTCCAAGGCCTCTTTCCTAATGATTTCTTGTTAGGATTCGGTCTTCGTGCTGGAGAATCTTATTGGAAGGCCCCTCTAAGGGTAAACTGATGACATCTCTGGTGGAAGCGGTTCAGGGTTCGATTCCCGGTTGGGGCCAATATTTGCGAAATAACGTCAGCCGTCGAAGCACTTATAAGGTACTAATTCCAAGAAAATCTCTATCTGTATACCTATACTAGTAAAGTTTGCTTGTATTCTGCAATCATATTGATACGGGGAAACGGTTTGTAAAGCATGTTCTTGATTCTATTCACGGGTTATGGGTTTCTATCTTCTCAAGTTTATGGATGTATTAGAAATCTGCGCATTTCATAAGAATTAATAACTCCTGTTATAGAACAATTTTGCAAACTATAAATAAATATAACGATCTGATAAAACTAATTCAATTCAAATTATGAAGTCGTAAGGAGAAAGTCCTACAATAAGATTCCATCATCCTCGTTACAATTGCATGGAGAAATGTCGCTCTGGAATCGAACCAAGAATCATTAAGAAAACAGTAAATTGCGTACATGAATTTATGACTTGTGTTCACCTGCCGGGTTTATAAGTACTCTATCCTACCGGAATATGCCTAAATATGTTTTCGAAAAAACTACAATATGGCCGTAATTTTGTAAATAAGGATTGTGAGGGAAACCGTATATGAAATGTATTTACGACCTCTGATTGCCCAATCTTCCATGTCATCCAGAAGTGATTTTAAAAATCTTAATAATCGCCGCAATGAATTTCGAAGGGGAATGCTCCCACGTGGTGTCAAACATATGGAAGGTATGGCAATTAATATAGAAGAGCCGCCGTGGTTTGAAACCTCTATCCCACCGAGGAATGCCTTATTCGGAGATTCGCGCAACGCATAATTTTGTCCCCGCTATTTATAAATATAATAGTTTAAATATGTTGGCATCCCAGTAAAATGCCTCCTTCTCATCAATTCTGACATTAGTCCCTAATTCGGTATGGACTTAAAATCCCCATTCAAATGAGAAAACGTACGACACTCGGATTCAACCATCGCTTCGGCCACTGTGGGGGACAGTTTGTTTACTACGAAGAAATTTCTCAAAATGTTCGTTCATTTTGCCCTAGTTGGCGAAATTTCGAGTCAAAAAGCACATTCAACTGCCAAAATAAAAATCTTCATTACATTTCCTTTCTTTTGGTACTCGTCTGGACTTTTTGGACCATCATTTCCTGTTTAATTCTGAAAATGAAGTGAAGCCAGCAAACTGAAAAAAACGAACTTTACGTGCATTTCTTACGTAGAATATTTTCCCTGACCTTTCGTCGAACCAAGGATCATCTTCGAAGATGCCGTTTTCGTTGGTTATGCAAGAGCACCAGCTATTCCTTGAATTTCAATTCTCTTATATACCAGGAAGTACCTAAAAGAAATTTACGAAAATCCCTGCAATGCATTCAAATGAGAAAAATCGGGATTCGGGTCCTTCAAACCCATGATATGGTCAAAGTGACAATTTTTCTGACGGTTACACACTATGGCCAGTACGTCGTTAAGTCAAGTACTCTTATACGAGTAAAAGTTGCTTGCATACTGCAATCTTACGATTAAAGTACTGTACTGTGCAAAATCCTGTTTGCTTTGAAAATATAGTAATGACCAAATTTCGCTATGTAAATATCGATTCTTTATGCAAGTGGCCCGGTGTCGAACCCAGGACCTTCTGGAAGATGTGATTACATATAAAGACCTGTTAGGAATAAAACTTGCTAAATGCAAAGTTTGAAGCAGAAAGATGTCGTACTTTTTCCACAGTATTTATTAAAAACAATAAATGGAAACAAAACACGACTAGATTGATCTCCAGCATCAATCTCTGTAACTAGCCGTGTTTTGTTTACATTTATTGTTTTTAATAAATAGTGTGGAAAAAGTACGAAATCTTTCTTCATCGTAACGTATTTCCACAAGACATCGCCAGAGAATGTGAATTTTATCCAAAGGATTGATATCACACCGGGAAGGTCCTAAAATAAGATTCCGCTTTTCCAATTTGAAATGCATAGAGGAATGTAAATGGCGCTCTGGAATCGAACGAAGGATCGTTAGGAAAACGTTGAACTGCGTATACGAAATGTATTTATGACTTGCTTTCACTGCCCGAGTTTTACGTTTCCACATTATCGGGAACGGATTGAAAAAAGAGTCTAAAAATCGCCGTAATTTAAACAGGAAAATGTTGCACCCACCTGGAGTCGAAGTTACGCATGTTTGGTGCTCTGGCAATAAGTATAGAAAAGCGCGTCTTCTGGGACCTCCGTGATTTTGAATGCTCTATCTTAACGGGAAGCGTCTTTAAAAACTTTTCGAAAATTCGCTCAAAGTATCCTTAACCTGTAGTTTTGTCTCTGCTGTTTTTATACGTCATAGTTAGCGTACATCTCAATACATTACAGGCGCATTGATGGTATACCTGCAAACTGTTTGAATGGACTTTGCGAAGACCGTTTCTGAATTTCAAATTGATTCTCCGTGGTCATCAATTCTCTCATTCTACCTTCTCAATTGTTCCTGCTTTCATACTCTGATGAATGGTGTACTTTCATTTGTCTTGTGGTACAGGATAGAGACGCGTCTTTCATTTTATTTTGTCCCATGGGTGTGATTAAATGAATGCTACAGAGGTATGAGTGAATAATTGCACTAATCAAAGTCTCTCCTTACGGAGTACCAAGAAAGGTGTTACTTATAGAGTCACTGTGCTTCACTTGCGTGGTCATGCTCCGCTTATAGCATTCTGGCTCAGTGAGGGAAGCAATGGCAAACTACCTCACTCCTCATCCTGCATAGTGAACCTCATTCCTCTCTGCAAGTAGCTCATGTAAGAAGGGGTGAGGCACCAACCGGCCTTCGGGTGGAATACATTACAGACCCTCTCAATGCACGAATTCTAATTTACTTTTCCCGCCTTATACTTAAAATAGAAGAGGTACCTGGCGTCGAACCCAATATCGTTTTGTAAGTTGAGAATGCTCATAACTATTTGGTTAGCTCAACTCTGAACGTTTCTAAAATTTCAAGTCGTAACATCTGGAAATGTGCTTCTCTAAGTATGCTTTTCTCGATTTAATGACGCACCGCTCTTTTTATGTACAACTCTTCGTCGAAGTTCTCTTTCTTTATCCTCGAATGCAATCCGAAGTTGTGATTATTTCCGAGTGTTTCTTCAGAAACGCATCTTTGTGAATTGTATCCTCGAAGCAAATGGCTGTAAAATAATTAATGAGAAATGGATATTTGGAATACAACAAAAGCATTCATACCGTTTGATTAGAAAAATATTTCCACTGCTGGGATATTACCCTAAAAAACGTGGAAGGTGAAAAGGATTATTAAGTGATAAAAGCCACCAGAATATGCAATAGATAAGCATCCATGAGGAGTAGATGTCATCAGTTAAGACGTGAGGAAATATTCGGAAAACCCAACCCAATGTCATAGAGACTTTCATATTATACGATTCTATATATAGAATGCATATTAATTAATGAATGATTAAATGATGAATGCCGTAGCTGATTGTGCATGGGAATGAGCTCTAGAACCACTGAGAATATTTATGTTTATCGATGAATGAGTTTTATGCTAAGGACGCAATGGTTCGCCGCAATTTGTAAAGTGAAATCAATGGTAGTGGTACTTACTATGTGAAAATCCATAGAAATAAATAGAAGAAATAAATTCACGTATATTTCATACGCGACAGGTTTAGTAAGTTGACTTTCTCCTGAAGATGTAAATTAACTTACGAAACCGATCGTGTATGAAATATACGGTGGAAAATAGTATCAGTGAATTTATAGTTCAAATACTTCTTGCTTTTTTTCGCAATTGGAGAAAGCAAAAATGGGACAATTTGGTTGGTTTCAAGCAACGTCTGCTAACTCTTATTGTTTTATCGATGCATTTTTAGGCATTATCCAATGGACGTCGAAGAATTATTGTCTAAAATAAAACGTAACACTCGAAATATGATAGCTACCGACTTTTATACAAAGATTTTGCGATTATTATTACTTGAATATGTAAATCAAATGTTGCAGCTGAAGAACCATTATACATTACATACCATTGCATTATTATTACATTAAATTATTTTATTATTATTTATTATTATTATATTAATTTTTTAAATTTAACATTATATTTGTGTGCTGTATTGTGTTATAGTGAGATACTAACCACCATCGAATAAATATTTTAAACATCAACTTTTCCCATAAAGTTGTGATTTGCAAAAATTGCATTCATAGCGATGGCTGCAAACTTAAGCGAACGTATGGCGATTATTTCTTCCTTTCTAAGATTAGTTTTTTTTTTAATTTTGCGTCTCTCTAGGACTAGGAGAAATTAAGTACGCTTAAATCGTACATGGTCTATGAAAATACTTACTAATTATGTTATCCAGATTGCGTCGATCTCTTTCAAGTCTTCGCAGAAGAAGTTTATTACAAGAAAGAAATATAAAGAAAAGGATGATTTTGCACTCAGAAAATCCCAAGGAGGAACGCAGTTGAATAAAATCTGCCGGATCTGGGAATCGAACTTGGGATCCTCCAAGAACGAAGATCCTGGGTTTGAATCCTGATCCCATAAAACTTTTGTCAAGTCTGTTTCTCCTCGAGGAAGAAAAATGTCTGAACTGTAAGAACACGCTTTTGATATTCCACTATTAAAAGGTGATTTCATTTCTATCGGTACATTACGAAATTCAATGTACGTACGCAATAAATAGAAAAATGCAACTAACTGCGAAAAAGAAAAATTGAAAAATAAAAGGAATTCGATATTTGAAGGAAAGGAGTTTAACGGAGTTATTATTGTCCTTAAGATTGCTGTCGATGGCGGAATTCTATTGTTCAAAGTCATTTGAAAAGTGGGGAGAATTCCTTTAATTCGACAATTGACCAGTGGCGCCACTTTGTTCGTACTAAAAAGAGACTTCCCGTGGACTAAGATTTTATTCATTGGAAAGCAGAATTTGGACAAAAATATTCGAAATTTGGCAACAGAAATATAATTAATTAAAATAAGACAACAATTTAAAAATATTTTATATTTTAAATTCCATTAGAATTCGACCATATATTTAAGGTCCTCGACCATATATTTAAGCCTCAAAGGGTCGTGTTAGCAATTTGTAATCTTCGTGAAAAACGTACTGTAATATTCTTTGATCTCGATTTCAACATCATTAAACGGATTACTTGTTTCCATAGAGATTTAATTTTTCTTAAATTTCGATGTAATACCGAACGCTGACGTCTGATCTTCTTTCGCAATCCGATGACTCGTGAAGAGGTCAAATGAGAGAAAACGTCGCATGGCAACGCGAGAGGTGTTACTACGGGTTACAAAACGTCGCTCAGTCAACTAATTTAATTAATTGGAAATAACGCTTTATCATTCCGTTATAATCCTGGTCGAAATTTACGCATTAAAAGATTTAAACAAAAAGCTATAAGGTACCAAAGATGTCATCCGGTTGGTCATTTCATAGTTGGTGGAGTCACCGATGGCGCTCGTGTGTTTCATCCACAATTGTTAAATGTTTAATCTATATATATAAAGCAGAAATTCTGTGGGTTTGTTTGTCTGTCTTGGATTGGAGTCCACACCGTTTGCCCGATTTATCTAAAACTTTGCATACGTGTCCTCTGACATCAGGAAGGAAGTACTGTTGCATTTTTATTCAACAATTTTGCTGGATTCGAACCAGGATCGCTCAGATTTTCATAAGGAATACACGTAAGCTTCACTTTTATCGGTTGCAGGCTTTATTTCTTTTGAAGAATTAAATTAGAAGGTATAATTCTACAGAGTCGAGACAAACACTGAAAGAAAGAAAATTGAATACAGATTCTTATTTTGGTCGTGGAATCTTACTTTTGATTAAAATTTGCGAGAATATTGGTAAAATATACAAAACTTTCGTGAAAATTCGAGGCTATAAACAACTCATCCCCCTGACGATCGATCCCATTGTTGAATCCGAGCTCATGTTTTATCCCGTAAAAATACTCGTGGACTTTAATTCCATAAAGCTGATGATTGAAGAGGACGATATATTACATGGATAACGAGAAATTTTCTGTAAGAAGGTAACCAGCAATTGCAGGTACGTAATTACAGTCAGGAGATTGTGTGTCTTCGATTTTAGTACAAACCATTTGCCAGATTCGCGTCAAACTTTGCGTGCGTGTTTTCTGGGAACAGGAAAGATGTACTGTCTCAATTTTATTCGATAATTTTGCTGGATTCGAACCAAGATCGCTGTATTTTATTACTTCTTCCGGTGGTGTTTTGAAAATAAGACTCGTGAATTTAAGATCCGAATTCATTAGATATCGCATCCATTGATGCTTCATTCGGTTTGAACAGTCAATCTTATCACATAGAGCATTGACTCTTATAAATGAGAAACAAAAGAAGAAATGAGATTCGGACGATTCGATAATATTAATTGAAGTGCTAAATTAGATAACTAACAATCGAAACACGGAAGAACAGCTGAAGCGATTCCTGTCTGCACAGAGCGTTCTTCCTCAAGGCATCCGAATGTCATTTATTGACTTAAGGGGCTCGAACTTGTACATTCACGATTTACTTAGAAACTTTTCCTCTTAAATTTTTCCCTGATCAAATTGAACGAAAGACTACTGTTCTTTTCAATGCTTTTTTGAAAGACTGTCCCATTCAATTCTATTATACATTAGCCTCAAAAACCTGCAAAAGTAATAACTCCGACGAAAAAAGAAAAATTTGACGCAGAGTTTGATATTAAAAATCCTATTTTCCTTGAATTAGGGAATTAAAGACATAATTTACAAAAAATGGGACCAAAACCCTCATTTTCATTAAATGTTATTTTATTTATGGAATGTTAGGAACTAACCTAAAATAATTAATATGAGGCAAAAATTTTGCTCTATACTGAAAGCTTCTCAGACAATTTTTAATCGCATTTTTTTATTACCCAGATTTAGTAACATCGCGCGAGTTTCTGCTCCTAAGAATGTTTTGGATTCCATACACTTAATGCCGAGAGGAATATGTTGGATGCTAATGCAATGCGAGAGCTGTTACGGGTCACAAAACGTTGTTCAATCTCGCGAAAATGAATCTTGCATGATTTTGATATTCATTTGTTCAAGAATTACTTTCTTTATTAGATTTGATTGTTCGCAGACAGAATTTTAAATTCTGCAATTTTGAACGATCATCGTTTTCCTACGAGGATTTACTGATTTTCCACATAATCTTTCTCATATACGTTCCCTTCATTTAATTCACTTCGTGTGCAGTCCGCCGCTTCTCCGACCACGCTTTAAACGTATTTTCATTATTCTTGGACCAGGAATCGAGGACCAGTTACAAATCTGTCAACAATTGTGTTTTGCCTACGACTTTTATATTCGCTCGGCGGGAAAAGGTACCACGAAATACTACGATCGTTACTCACGTCACTGCGTTTGCTGTGGTGGCTCCAAAGGCACATCAGACGATTTCGATTACTGCTCATATTGCAATCCCAATTTACATTGACGCCTGATTCTGCAAGAATTAAGTCTTCTGAAGAACGCATTTCCTATGTTTTCCTTCGTTATTCAGAAATTAAATGTGAACCAATATTAGCATTAAGAGAAACAAATCGTATCGATAACGATGCGGAAAATTGACTTTTCGATTCGATCGATTATCCTTCATATTCGAATGTAATTCACAGATTCTATTTATCCGTTCGTAAAGACAAATAAATCAATGAAAACTCTCGAATATTACGAGCAATTTTAATTATTCTTGAACCAATGTTTCATGAACAACTTAATTTCGATCAGTTAAAGTAATGAGACGATTTCGAGGCTGTAATTGTGCGTTTGTCCGACAGTTATTTGACGTGATCGCCGTTATAAATGGACTTTAGCGCGAGAATTGCGCGTTAATCGCGTAGAGGAATACATTTTGGTGGGACAATTTAAAGGAAGCGACGTGTGCGTTGATAGGCGTTTGTTTGAGCAGACCTTATCTCTTCTTATCTGCAAATGGACGACGCTACCGAGAACAGCTTGTTTGCGTCGCATATTTCATTGAATAATGTACATTTGAACTGGTCGTTTAATTAATGAGGTCGCTATTCACTATTTGTGGGAAGAACTATTACTAGGCGCACAAAAGGGATTCGAAATGGAGAAGCCGATTGTGAAACGAATGCCTCAGAAAACTGACATGTGAATTTAGAAATCGGAATAGCTTTAAATCTTATTTACTACGCTCGCGATATCGTGTAGAATATAATGGAGGAAGGAAGTTGATAAGCATTTTGGGAGTAAGAAATGGACATCACTGCAAATGGATGAGCCACTGTCCTTATTTCGAATTGTCTTCAGTTCAGAATCGTTAAGATCCACAAGTAAGAGTAAATTAATAGGATAAAAGAGCGCATATCTGTGGTCAAACGCCAATTACCCTCTCATAAATGAAGCGTTTAATTTGCGGTGCGCCTGAAACTTAGGCAATAAATTAACTCTCTGCAGAAGCTGTTTGCAGAAAACTTAGGCGTTTTCGCGAATTGTGAAGCGGGCGAAATATTTCCTCATATTTTTCTTGATTGCAGGACGAATCGGTCCTTTGTTCTCTGACTGTAAATCTGTACTTATGTAAATGTAGGACTAATTAGAGTCACTAGGGAGCAGTTGGAAGACAAGAGCGTAAGAATCAGTAGCCGCATTGAAAGGGATTATTATTAAAGGGATATTAATGTATGTAAATGCTCCCTGGTTAATTTCTACGAAAGGAAAAATTGCGTCCAAATCACCCGTACAAAATTAATGGAATTAATATCAAAGTAGTAGATTCAGTTGAATATCTCGGGATCAACATTACTAGTAACTTAAGTTTTAGCACGCATATTAGAAAAATCTGAGGCAAAGCAAGTAAAAGGCTTGGCTTTGTAAAGCGTATTGTCGGTAAATGCGATGAAAAGGTGAGAGAGCGATGTTATTTTACCTTGGTCAGACCCCTTCTGGAATATGCGGCAAGTATATGGGATCCGGCGGATGAAACGTGTACTCGCGAACTCGAGAAAGTGCAGCGTAAAGCGGTTCGTTTTGTTAAGAAATGCTACGATAAAAAATCAAGCGTTACGAAAATGCTCTCAGACGTAGGTTGGGAATCCTTGAAAGAAAGGAGATTGGAAGCTAGGCTGTGGAAGATATATATACATATATTCTGATGAAATAAAATGCAAGGGCTTCCCCTACAGCAGTTGGAAACTAATCCGACAGTTGTGTTACTCGAAGAGGGATGACAAACGAATCCGCAGATAAACAAGATTTTATTGAAAGGATTGTGATTTATGAGCTGCGCCTTACTTCCACAATAATCATAATTTAAAAACTTTTTAAATTTTTACTGTTTCTTTCTTACTTCAGTTATAAATGTATCGTATATTTTCTTCTTAATAACTCTCTTTATTCTAAGTAGATGTTCTAGAAATGCATCACATTCTGGTGTCAAACTGTTGTTTATATCACCACATGGGAACTGACGTCTTTTCAGTTGTTTAATTGACAATAAATGTCGGAAAACACATCTCTCGATATTATTATGCCACTCTTTGTCAAAAGTTCATTTATAATCGAGTTGTAAGTTTAAAAAATCGACAACTTTTAAAAATTATTTCCTTAATGAATAGACTGTCAAATGAATTGACAGAGAACTTAGGAATTGTAGAATAAAAGAGCTATTTAGTACTTTGTATCAATAGTGAAAGCAGCAAAGTATTCCAACCGACTCGATCTTTCAAAATTCCGTGAAATTTTCTTTCAAAATTTCTTTTGAGTTTCAGCGCTCCGAGAAAGTTTGATGGTTAATGAAAAAGAAGGTAAAATCTGGTGTCCACAGTGAGTTTTGGCGGTCGAAATTTTATACTATTTTTTATAAATTTTGTAGATAATAGTATGTACCTATATATCAGATTTATAGAGATATTTTGCAAAAACGGAAACGAGATTCGAAAAGTAAAGTTCAACTTCCGGTTAACCGATTTACTCCAAAAACTAATCAACTCTAACGACACCAACCAAAGTACTAAATATGTAATTTGGTATTGATAAAACAAATAGTTTTTATGTTAGAGCTCCCACAAGCACACAGACATCATTCCGAAAATGGTCAAAAGGTGTTCTAGGGACCCCAAAAAATGTAAATCCGTTGAAATCTCGAAGTCGATTTTTTCATGAAAACAATAATTTCTCTATACTACGTATATTGAGGGGGAAAAAAGTCCTCCTCAGAGAAGGACAAAGTGAACAAATTCTTGACACCTTTCAATTATGAGAAACATGCTGTTTTTCGATTGTATTTAACTTGTGATTATGTTTGTAGCTGGAGAAAAGACGTTTTAATATTTTGTTCGACTTTGAAGCTATTTTGTGGAATTTGAAACTACTGACAAGAAAGCTAAGTTAACTATAAAGGTGAATGGAGAAAAACTAGAGCAGGTGGATAAATTTTCCTTCTTGGGAAGTACTCTTTCGTGGGGTGGAAGATGTAAAGATGAGAATCGGAAGAAAATAGCTTTCGCCGAAGAAGCCTGTATGAAGCGAAGGGAATTGATGACTAAAGGTCTTGACAAAGGAATCAGGAAAAGAATGGTGAAGTCCCTGGTCTGGAGGGTGTTGCTCTATGGGTGCGAAACGTGGACTTTAAGAAAGGAAGAAATTAAACGTTTGGAGGCCTTCGAGATGTGGGTATGGCGTAGAATGGAAAAAGTTATTTGGGTTGATAAGAAAACAAACACAGATGTGTTAGAGATGGTTGGAGAGGAGAGGGCTTTAATTGATGTGATTAAGCATCGTCAGAAGAAATGGGTGGGCCAAATATTGAGGAGAGAGGGATTGTTGTGATTGGGGGTAGGACTGAATGAACAGAGGGGAAGACAGAAGATGTTGGATGACATAAGGGGTACACAACCTTTTTTTGGTGTCAGGGCAACCGAGGGCGCTTTCGAAAGCAAAGGGGGCGCCACATAAAATTTCCGTCCAGGTTGGTATTCTGGCCATACCTTGGCAATATTATCACTTTACTAGTTAACCGTATGTCGCTTGAAAAAAACGCTCCTTGGTAAATAAGATCGAGAAAATTACAAAGTATCTAATTTCATTACAACCTCACAACGTGGGAAAATCTTTAACTCCGAAGAAGATTTGACTACAGTAAATAAATCTGATATGAAGGTTTTCGCTGCATTTAGTGATTGATTAAGGGGAATTTGATACCCTGAAAATATGAGCCGAACTGAATCACGCATTCACATTATGAACAAAATATGACATAAATACGCGTCTTGTTAATCTGTACAGAGGCGATAAGAGGGATAAAGTTTAGACACGTCAGCACCCTCGATGTTAACGAAACCCAAGACCAGACAAACCGAGTTTCTGACCCCGCCGAACCTCCACTCTATCCCTGCTAGTGCAATCTCCATAAATACTGTTGTAGCAAATAAAAAAATCTTTTTACCGAAGCTTGGCCGTCACTGAGAAAGGTGGCTTCGGGCACCTCGGCGTTCGAGGGCACCAGGTTGAGTATCCCGGACTTAAAGGGAGTGATTAACCATAGGTAAATGAAGGAAATGGCGAATAATAGGGATACCACCATCTGGTTCTACAATATTGATTTGTTACATTTTGGTTCCCACTTCGTTTTTCAGGTTTTTGATTATTTTGGCGATTATTTTATAATTAATATATAATTTAACTACTCATAAGAATTAATTGAGAATTTATTAATTAAGGCTAAGAATAAATGATAGATCTCATGGAGAGGAAGTAACTTTATATTTTGAATTTGCAGTTACGAAAAATATGCTGTAAAAAATCCCACTGAAAAACATTCGAATGTTTGTGTGAATTCTTCAAGTTTTGTTTAAGCGTCTATAGTCACCAAGTTTTATTTTTAGTGACGTAATTGTGCATTAATATTCGTGAAATAAATGGGTAGTAATTCGTTAGTTGAAATTGCTTTCCTCAATTCGATTGATTAAACATACATAAAAAGAACATGGAAGTAAGTTTTGGATGTGTTTAATATAAAATTCCGACTTTTGTGTTAAATCATATTTATTTGCAACTTTGTACTTTTTACTATTCAGCCGTTGACTAGAATGAAGCAGTTGATAAAGAAGTTACCTTTGATCTGCTGTTTATAATCAGGAGTTGAGTTGTCGAATTACAGCGAATCTTTAACTTTTTATAACTTACCGAAAAGGTAAAGCAATTCTATGTTTTGCTATCTGCAGAATGCAAAAATCTTAAGACGTTTCGGTTGAATTCCCCAGTTGAAGCGAGCTTAATTGCCCTAGTATTTCACACCAGGTCACAGTCGCTCATAATTGTTTTAGTTGAATTAACGATTTCCTTGAGTTATAATATGTTTTACTATGTTATATATATAATAGAGACAAGAGATTGGTGGTGTGTGTGGTTTTATCAATCTCAAATATCTTCGTTCTGCAGATGTATGCAAGTGTATAAATATTCATCCGAAGTTTTCTTACGCGATTAGATACTTCCTGTCATGCCTATGTCTATGTAAGAACCCTGCAAGCCGCCTTTCGGCGTGTGGCAGGGGGTGCTGGCACCTTGACTCTATTTTCCTAAACGGTTGCTTTCGCGTATAATTCGCGGAAAAAATGAATTTTTGAAACGATTCGTTCTAGCATCTATTTCCCTAATCTTTCTGGCAGTATCAGAACGGCCGATATAACAGGGGGGTCGCATTATATCGGTTACATCATCTTAGAACGTAATTTCTCTAAACTTATTTCATAAATTTATCCTTTGAATTTTTCTTCTATCTTCTAATGATTCCCATCCCGCGTCCTGTAACATCTGAGTGACACTCGCTGTTTTATCGTAGCAATTCTTTACAAATCGTATCGCCTTTAGTTGTACTTTTTCTAAATCCCGAATATGACATTTCTCGGCGGGGTCCCATACACTACATGCATACTCAAGGTGAGGCCTAACTAACGCTAAGTTACATGCCTGTCATTTGCTTCACACATTGGAAACGTGTTTTCCTATCAACGCTGTTACGCTTATATCTATATATATACATTCAAATATATTCGTTGAGAATCAACGTCTATCTCACATAGTTATCTCTAGAAGTAGTAAGCAAGACACTCTTTTGTTCCTCTCGCACTGTGTGATCGCATTGACTGTATTTATTTGCCCTTATATTTCTTTTCAACACGAAGTTTTTGGATTTCCACCTCTGCTTAACTCTTTTAGCTACATTTTTGGCACAACATGAAAACGTGACTGTTCATCACCTTCGAACTATGGTCTCTAACTGCTGCAGCTCAAAGGTACTGGACAATCACTATTTGGAGCAAATAGTGACTATCCACAAAAAATCACACACAATAATCGTGTATTAATTTCTACCCTATGTTACGCTCATACGAAATTCAAAAAAATCTGATGTGGCCAACACATGACCTTCTCCATATTTATTGAATACAGAAGCCTATGCCGGTAATATATAAATAACTCCAAAACAATGAGTGTTACCAAAAAACGTTTTAAACAAAAGTTGTAGTAAAATAAATTTTCTATAACTTTATTAAATAATTGTATGTACCTACACTGCATTCTGACAGAGATATGTATGAAAAACTTTCATTTCTGGGTAAACGACAACTTCCGGTTAACCATTATTCAAGAATAACTCCTAAACAATCAGTGTTACGAAGAAATGTTTCATACAAAATTTGTAGTAAAGCACATTATCTATAACTTTTGTCCATAATTGTATATACCTATGTTGCATCCTGACAGAGATATTAAAGAAACAAAATTTTGTTCCGGATAAACCGCAACTTCCGGTTGAGCGATATTCACCAAAAACTAATCAACTCTTGGCATTGTTAGGAAAACACTAAATATGAATTTTGAAAATTATCGAATAATTACTTATTAAGATAGAGCGCACACAAACTTTTTTACCACAGACAGCCACACAGAGAGACATGTTCGGGAAAATAGCGAAAACGTGCTCTATGGGCCCCAAAACATCTATTTCCGTCGAAATATGTAGGTCGAATTTTTTTGCGAATACAATACTTTCTCTATACTACGTATAGGGAGAAAGTAAAAATCACGCGTATCCCCTGGTGACGAAGGAAATGAGTCAGGTAGAGGAGAGAAGAAATGCTATTCTGTAGCTTTTCATTAGATTAACTACGCTTTTCACGTTGAAAATGATAATATGTATAACATTTTCGCTATAATAGGGGAACTCCTAAAACTTTGGCTTTGAAGATCTGTGTGCTCGTATTCCGGATTGTCTCCAATGTATGTTTTTAATGCTAGGAAACAGAAATAGATATTAATGAGCTCGTTGCCCCTTTTTATTTTCTCCATATACGAAGTATAGAGAAAGTATTGTTTTCATGAAAAAAATCGACTTCGAGATTTCAACGCGAACACATGTTTTGGGGCCCCTAGAGCACGTTTTGACCATTTTCGGAATGATGTCTGTGTGTGTTTGTGTGTGTGATTGTGAACGTTCCAACGTAAAAACTATTTGCCGTATCAATACAATATTTGATATTTAGCACTTTTGTTGGTGTCGTTAGAGTTGATTAGTTTTTGGAGTAAATCGTTTCTCCGGAAGTCGAGCTTTATTATTCGAAGCAAATTTCCGTTTTTGCAATATTTCTCCATTGAACTGATATTTAAGTATATACAGTTATCTACAAAATTTACAAAAAATGTATTTTTCTATAAGTTTATTTGAAAACATATCGATATCAACCACCATTTAGGAGTCGTATCATAATTAACCAATTTTCTTGTTATTTCGACATATTTACGTTAAAATGTCGTTTTCATTTATACTATTTCAAAAAATGTTAAATACATCATGATTACTATATTTATTCAAAGTTTTATTTGGAATTTGATACAAGCGTATTTATTTCAAAGTAATCTTTGAATTGTAATCGTTTCGTGTCGTTATTGATTACTCTTCACAATAACGATAAAGTTCGTAACTATGGGTTTGTTTACATGGTAAGCAATACAATACAAAGCGTCCTTTGCTCACACTCTTGCTTGTTGAGATCTGGCTGATTGACAAGGTTGAAAAGATTTTCTTCTTTGTTTTTTACTCAATTTGTCTTCTTTATTTGTTTTATTTTGTGTATATTAACAATTTTCGTCATTCTCTGTTCATTTCAATTCTCCACCGTTTAAATATGTAGTCTTTATTTTTGTTAATAGTTTGTGTTGTTTATGTGTTATTTTGCTCTTCATTCGTATTTTGATTTCGTTTCCATCGCCCATTATATTGAGTTCGATACATAATCAATTTTGTGATTCATCCTATAGCGGTGCTTGTAGTAGACTCAAAAGGCCAATGTAACCGGCTTTCATCGGATATGTCCCCAAGAACATTATTTATCATCTTTGTGACGTAAAAGTTAATATAATATAAATTATTCACTAATGTATCTTCCAAGTTTTGATTGAATACAGACTTCGACAATACTGTCTTAAATAAATATCTACATCTTATATATGGAGAAAGTCATGTGCTGACCACATCAGATTTTTAGTGTATGTAGAGTAACTTCGTGGACACGGATTGAAAATGTAATGCGCCAGGCAGTGAGTTTCATGCGGCTTCAGAATGCACTAGAGGTTTCCAATAATTTCAAGCGGCATCTACATGACTTATCATGCAAGATCTTTCTGCTTGGCGTTCACGGCTACCCTTTATAAAACATTTTTTGGGAAAGAATCGAAGACTTCTGCAGGTAGACGGTTCCATTCCCCGAAAGTTCTATTAAGAAAATGTTACTTCCGGTTATCGGATTTTTGCTTTATACATCCCACATTATTATTATTATCATTATTATTATTGCATAATTCGTTCAGCAACATAATTAGTAACTTATGGTGAACAGCCTAGGGTTGGACGAAATTTCAACCTGAATGTCTCGGTGTGTATCGGTGACTTCACTTCAGAGAGTATATTAAGAGTCCTAAGAAACGATAACTGCAGAATTTATTGTCCTTCGGAAAACATATCCAGCTTTTCTGAAGTTCAGTTATTTGAAATATTCATTGATAATTAACCTTCTTCCAGACATCAGCACTACTCACAAAGGTGCAAAGTCAACTTTCGCTATTTTATACAATATTGACGTGTTTTCAAAAATATGTTTCGAGTTTCGTTATTAAATTTCACCTTCGCTGTTTACCGGAAGTGGTACTGTTTATAATCTTAGATTAGGTACTTCATTGCCCATTTATAAGAATGTTAAAAATTGATTTTTAATTTAAATTATACAGAATTCGAATGAGTTAAATTTAGTTTCAATTCTAAACGTCCCTGTAATCGCAGTTATGGAAGAGAAATCGATAAAGAAATGCTTACCCTTCAGCTTTCCAGATCTGGTCAAAGAAACGAGATTGATTAGAGTCAAGATATAGTAATCGATAGAAAAATGTGGTACAGTAATAGAAAATATTTGCAATCAACGAAAGAAGTGGTCAGATGTAAAATTTCGATCATTAAAAGGGAAAATTGCAGTCATGATATTCATTAACGTATCATTCTCAACTAGTCCGAAATTAACGAATTTTTCATCAAAGGTTCTTGGTTGTGCATCATGATGCGCTTCGATTATGATTCCTCCAACACTTATCTCCAACAAAGGACATCTTTCGTTCATTTGGAAACAGCATCTGCTCCTTTCCCGTATTATTTTCGTCGCGTGTAGAATAGGGTTATTAACGATTCGATTAAAAAGACCGAAATCACGCAATCGAATGACGCACTGGAATGCAAGGAATTCCATAATAGGCTCTCCTTTCTCTTTCACCTTCGAATGAGGTCACTGGGTCATTTTTACTTTTTACTTTCTCCATAAACGAAGTATAGAGAAAGTATTGTTTTCATGAAAAAAATCGACTTCGAAATTTCAACGGGAATACATGTTTTGGGGTCCCTAGAACACGTTTTCACCATTTTCGGAATGATGTCTGTGTTTATGTGTGTGTGTATGTGTGTGTGTGATAGTGGGCGCTCTAACGTGAAATCTATTGGTCGTATCAATACCAAACTTCATATATAGTACTGTGGTGTGTGCTGTCAGAGTTGATTAGTTTTTGGAGTAAATCGGTTCACCGGAAGTCGAGATTTATTCTTCGAAGCAAACTTCCGGTTTTGTAAAATATCTCCATAAATATGATATTTAGGTATATGCTATTATTTATAAATGTTTTAGAAAATGTAATTTACTATAACTTTTTTATTAAACATATTTTTGTATCACTGATTGTTTAGGATTTCTTCGTGAAATACTGATAAACCGGAATTAGCTGATTATGTACTTTGTGGGCGCTCTAACATGAAAACTTTTTGTTATATCAACACCAAATTTCATATATAGCTCTTTGGTTAGTGTCGTTAGAGTTGATTAGTTTTTGGAATGAATCGGTTTACCGAAAGTTGAGGTTTACTTATCAAAGATCGTTTCCGATTTTTCAAAATATCTCCATTAATCTGATATTAAGGTATATATTATTAATCATAAAAGTTTTACAAAATAAAATGGACTATAACTTTTTATGAAATATATTTTTGTAAAACTGATTTTTTAGAAGTTATTCATGAAATACTGATAAACCGGAAGTTTCTGATTATGTACTCGGTGGGCGCTGTGGGCGAAAGGCCAATTCCATCGTTTATCTTCGAAAATGTCCCAAAAAACATTATTTATAATGTGTTTGACGTAAAAGATAATATGATATAAATTAATCACTCATCTTCCAAGTTTAGATGGAATATAGAGTTCGAAAATACTGTCGTAGATAAATATTTACATCTTATGTATGGAGAATGTCATGTGCTGGCCACATCAGATTATTTAATATTGCTTATCACTCATTCTATCTATTCCTGCATTTCCTACACCCGTGATCTCACCAACCCATTTTTATCCTTTTGCATTTTCCTTGATCATTCTTCGTCTACACTCCAACCTGCTTAACGGCCTTTTCCTAACATCCGAGCTTAAGTAATTCACTTTCAGATCTATTTTACTCCGAGTTAAAATGACAGTTCAAAATATGAACCCTCCTTCATGAGATGCTCTCTATAATATTCTTTCTGTTGATGCATGTTCTTTGACAATTCCATTCACTGACTATTCCATCAACGCGAGTAATTAAATCATTCTACAGCGAAGAATTTCTGATAAATCCGGATGTGTAATTTCGCTTTCTCCGCCATTTATTTCTCTCTTTGCTTATTAGATGACTCACTCTTATTAGATGACTCGAGTCTCACACGGCCAAAATGTTTTCTCAAATCCTTCCAGTAATTCTATGAAGAATTTAGATCTATATTTATCAAATTATTTGCGTTTTAATTAGCAGCCGCACTTATTAATAATATTGGTGCGGGAACTCGCATCGTCAATTTTCTCAATCGCGATTTCATAATTTTAGTCTTCCTATGCAACGTTTACTATTTTGGTTTTGTCCACCGCATACATTCACATAGGTTTTTATTTGGAGCATATTTCAGTAAACCTCCTTTGGTTGTAGGAATAAATATCATATGCTTTGTTCTCAATCGAAAGTATAATCCCTGAAAACAATGCCTCGTGAAAAGCACGTATCTGCCATTTTCACATTATGGTCTGAAATATGTTACATCGAGTCATGATGCGTGGGTGCCGGCAAGTCAAGAACGTTAGTTGAATCCATATATCCATAAGGCTCGTTCGAGTTATCTTATCTTCATATACACTTGAGTTAGAGTATACATCGAGGAAGTATCAATCAGTTGCCAGCGTTCGTGAACAACACAATCTGCCGTTTGTAATGGAATCCTTTTAAGATTGAGGAACCTTTTATTTTCTTCGACTTTTCTGTGAAATCTCAGTAAGATATAAAAATGCATCGAAAAGATGTCCTCCTGGAATCCTCAATTTCGGCTAAGAACAGTTAACAATTTCTCTGCTCTATTTGTTCACTCTGATTCTAATCTGCGATGAGCACTATTCTTCAGAGTCTATCTTTTAACATTGTCCCAACTGTCGTCATATCTATTATGTATAGATGCTTCTCCGGATTCACTCATATATATAGATACATAGGACCCGGGTTCGACGCCGGGCGGTTAATATATCTCCCATGTAAGACATATTGGGGTACTTTTTCATTATTATTTTGATGCACTTATCGAAATGATAGGAAGTTCTTGCTAAGATAGAAGATACTCTGTTAAAGAAAAACAATTAAATAAGACTATGCTGTTCCTGGGTTCGATGCCAGAGCACATTACGAATTCTCACATAAGGAATATAAGGGAAAAGTAGGACGTCCTTTGAGGCAGTTGCAACCAATATTTCTGCTTGAGTTTTCACACATAGTTAGAGATGGTTATCTTCTGTTGTGCTGCATAGAAAGTATCGCCAGAAAGACCAGGGTTCGATGACGTGAGGTTAATATATTTCCCATATAAAACACATTGGGGTACTTTTTCATTATTATTTTTCATGCAATTATCGAAATGATAGGAAGTTCTTGCTAAGCTAAAAGATGAGCATTAAAAATTAGTTTAAGAAAAAAATTTAGAGAAGACCATAATTTTCCCGGGTTCGATGCCAGAGCACCTTAAAATTTCTCACACAAGGGATATAAGGGAAAAGTAGGATGTCGTTTGAGGCAGTTGCAGCCAATATTTCTGCTTGAGTTTTCACACATAGTTAGAGATGGTTATCTTCTGTTGTGCTGCATAGAAAGTATGACCAGGGAGGCACGGGTTCGATGCCGGACGAATAAATTGCAGTGAATTTTATAATATTATCAATCCTTTTTTTAGGACCCTCTCGATATGATGCCGACTTGAAATTAGTCTTATCGATATGATTGCAGTATATGCAAGCAACATTTTACTGGTATACATGAATGAATCCGGAGAAGCATCTATATGTAATAGATAGACGAATCCCATTCCTCATTTTGATAAACGCGGTTTTCCATTGAAGTACCGAAAGTAGTTTCCCTCCGCGATTGAAATCGGATTAATAAAATCTTTTCTCAAAAACATATTTCAGCAAGTCTCCTAGGACGAACGTTTGTCCAATGAAATATGCATCACGATAAAGGGCCGATTTTGTCTCGAATAAACACATCTATAGCTTAATAGACGATGCGACGTTTGCCGACGTTACTCTAATATATAAATTGTATATGTCTTATCGTCTACTTCTTGTGAATCAAATGGGAATGTGAATTCTCATGCGATGCTCTCCGAGCGATCCCATGGGAAATACAGTTCATTTATACAGTCTGTAAACTTATATCTCAAAATTAAATTAAAAATGGCGATCACACGAGAGAGGTATAGTAAGAATGAAAATTTAATGAAGATCAATTCCGTCCATAACAGAGTTTAACCAAAATAAAATAAACCGGATTTTCGACAGAATTCTTCACTTTAAAACGGCATTGCCTCGGCGACAAATGGCGAGCCGAGTTCGTTTTGTCCTCTTCGATTGAGTGACTCGAGAGATATTTTCCAAAGAATTAGTGATCAGGTGATTTGTTTCAGAAGTAAGGCCGATAAAGAGGATAAAAATATCTGAATAAGTCTTTTCGAGAGAAAAAAGAATATTAAATTGTATACATAAATAGTATACTGTGTACATAGTGAATTATAGTTTCAAAATAATTGATTGCATGAATCAGTAAATTTTAACAACGTATAATTTTTTGAAATCTTAGGTTTTCATTTGCTATCATTTAGATGAATGATATCTTCATTTAAAATTAGCGAACCCGTTGAGGTTAGATCGTCCTACAAAACACCTCGGGAATATCAGCTGAAAATCGTGACGACAGTTGGAAGTCATATTTTTGGAGCTGATGGCCTTTCGTCAGCATAAAAGTATAAATTCACTAAATAAGTTCAGATAAATTACGTTCTCAGAATCCGATATAACGCGACCCCCCTGTTCTGAGACTGCGAGGAAGATCAGTGAAGCAGAAGCTAGCACGAATCGTTTCAATAATTCATTTTTCCGCCAAAGATATGTGAAAGCTATCGATTAGGAAAATAGAGTCACCCCCTGCCACACGCCGAAAGGCGGCTTGCAGGGTTCTTATATAGACTAGTAATATTTTTCCAATATAGGAAAGCCTGCAACTGAATGCCTAATGTTCTTTTTATTAATAAAAATTTAAAAGAAAAACAAGGCAAATAATCTTATTTATATGTCTAAAGATCTATTATTGATTTTCCATGGGTTAAACCTGTTGTATCTGTTGATAAAAGTTTAGTCTAAGGTATTACCAAGTACTCAAGACTGCACTTTTTCCATCTTAATTCTATGCTACTGGACTACAGTGGTAAAAACATCAGAAATTTGGTGGACATTTGATAATTGTACCTCATTTTGCTTAGTTTTATGCACTCGATATGATCTTTCCTAGTAATTTTCATACAGTGCTGACACTAATTTCTATAGAAATCGGTCAGTGGGCGGTGGGTGTGGTATAAAGGTAACAGAATTGATCTCCTGTCTCTTCTTTCACTTCTTTTTCATATGATAAATTTAAAAATGGTGTTCGGATATTGTTGGGGAATACGACTTCTAGAAAGTGTGGGGATTTCAAACTGCGACTCTGAGAAAAAGACTGAATCGCTCTCGAACTAAGGAGCTTAAAGACCGCGAGCGGTTGTGCACACAAGATCTGCAAAGGCATTCAGAATACGTCTACGGAAAAAACCATTCGAAACACAGATGCTTAAAGCTTTTCTTCAAATATGTGGAAATATTTAAGTGAAAGATTTTTGTCCGATTGTTCAATTCAGTTTCTCTATTTAAATCTGGAACTGGAATTTCTACATTCGTACATTCACTCCATGTATCACTTCTGTGGAGAAATAGGCAAACATATAATCGGACTGGCAGCTCAATCTTTGTACTGATAAATAGTTAACGAGATGGGAGGTGGAAAAGAGCTGGATGAAAACGCTAACCTTAATGGAAAAAAGTGTGAAAAAGTAATAAATAAATTTAATCCACGGATTTTAATTGAATCCAAAACAGAGGAATATTTTTAGTAATGGGTACTAGCTAAGGTATTCTGCAATTAGGAACTGCTATTTAGGAACTGCTATTTAGGAACTGCTACTTAGGAACTGCTATTTAGGAAATGCTATTTAGGAAATGCTATTTAGGAAATGCTATTTAGGAACTGCTATTTAGGAACTGCTATTTAGGAACTGCTATTTAGGAATGCAATGGAAGGGATAGTGCGTAAAATGAGCAAGTAGACTCTAGAAGAGCAATTTCGAAAGATTTGACAATAAAGGACAGATGATGGGAGATACAGTGCTAACGTGTATTGGTGTGGAACATGGACTACGTAGAAAAGGGACTATCAGACGACTTCGTTAAGAATTCGTGGGCCGAAAGAAGTTGGTATTGAAAATGTAATGAAAAGACGGAGCAAATGATGAAGAAGTCCATCAAAGAGGAAATATAGAGGCAATGGACAATTTTGATAGAAAAGACGAGGCAGAAATTGACGCTGTAAGTTACGATGGCATTTGAAGGTGTGCATAACGAAGGACGAAAGTGTGGGAAAGATGAATCATGCAAATCCTCAGATTGCAAACACAAATATATCTCCTTTATTACTGCTGTCATCACATTCCATTTGCCACTGTACTTCTTTGACTTTTATTCATATCTTTTAGAATAAAAGTCTTTAAATGATTTCATTCCCCTCGTACAGAAATACTGTGTCAGTCATTTTCTATCGCTCGCATTCTCTCCATTCTGTTCTCAGAAATAAACGTGGGTTATTTTGGTTCCTCTGCTCTTCATTGCCCTTGCACCGTCATCTTACAGCAAATAATAGTTCAGTGGTGCCAAATTCTTAATTATGACGAGAGTGGTTTTAATTTCTTGAGACATAAAGGGGTATCAATTCAATAGAATCGAATTCGTGTGAGTGTAGATGACATACACCTTCAAAGTATAGTTTCGTTATCACCAAATGCAAGCCAACGATTCTAAACTGCCAACCAAATGGAGAGGAACGTATTGAAAAAGGAAATATATTACTTTTTTAGGTTAATAATCTCCGATAGCCGTCTCGTCCCTCGTCTCATTCACCTATTTTCGATGTCCTCTCTTGTTTTCTCCGAACACCAATAAATGAGACGAGGAAGGCCGACAATAACAAAAATGGAGATTTTTAACTTTTAATTCTTAGACAGTCATGTTCAAAATTTTTATTCTTTACAATCTATTAGTCGCTGATGATCATCACTGAGCATTCAAGTTTTTTGCTTTCCAGAAAACAAGGTTTCGCTCGAAAGATGTAAACATATATTTTACAATTCGGCATTTGCGACTCCAAATCGTATTAATTTGCGATCATTGAATTTTATACCTAATATTATTCAACAACAATTATGGCTACTATTATTATTCAGAATAATTTGCTGCTACCTTCAAAGCCCGTAGACTGCTGTCAAAATCCCTGGACAAGAGGAAATGAGGGAGAAGAATCCGTCTTTCCTCTGCAAAAATGTGTGAGTGAGAAACGCAAAGTCAGTGCTGTGACTCAATGAATAGCGCTTAAGAGTGTCCCTGCAGTTAATATGGTCGCTGTTATAAGGAGGATGGGATGCAATATAAATTAAATCTTTATTTCTTTCGACGACGTGGACATCGAGATATGTTTGCATGAACCGATGGACTTGCTAATCTGAGTGAAGTTGTAGAATTGAATTTTCAGTTTTCTATCTAAGCTACATCTTTCGTGCCGTTTATTTGTAGTGATATCAGCTATTTCTAAGAATGCGTATAAAATACATCTCCATTTCTTCGTTATTCTCGAAATCAGCCGAGTAATCGTTCTTTTCCGTTTTGCTTCTGAATTTAATGCCCTTTGAAACATGACGAACAAAATGTCGTTTCTACCGAATCCCGCGAGAATTAACCAAATCTAATTAAGAGTAAAACATCTGGTAATGAGTAGCTTATGAAAGTGATGCGATAAGTAGATCGTCGATGAGACGTTTGAACTCACGAGTTTGATATTCGAAAAAAGTATAGATAAGTGTATGTTTTATTACTTCCTTAACTCTTTCCCAAAACGAAACGGTACGTTTTAAAACATTTGCATTATGTAAAATGAGTAGAACGTTATCCTACGCTTCAAAACGTCGAAAAGGCTGTAGAGAAGTCTAAGGGAATTTCGATAAAATGAAAATAATGGGATATGAAAGTCTTGGAAGGGTAATGACGAGATTTTTGCGTGAAGACGGAAAGCGGTGGAAAATAACGAAATGTAGCGGCGACATTAAGAAAGGATGATTTTTGTGATTCGGAGAACAACGCAACAAGCACGATGGAATGCATTAGTGTCCGTTGCTAAACCTACAAATGCCATCGCTTTGTCTAATTTTCCATGGAAGGAAAAAGTGCCAATTTGTGGCAGAAGGTGTATTGTGGGTAAGTGAGGCCGTTAGCTGTGGAAGGAGGAGAGGACGTGCTGAGAGCGGGTCCTCGGAGATGCTTTGTTCGGAGAGGTCTCAACCCAGTTTCTCTGCAGAGATGGTGGAGTTAAGGCCATGCGCCGAGAGCATCCTTGAATCGCGATACTCTAAGAGGCTCTTCGCGAAATATTTTAAAGAAAAATTGAAGTTCGCACCACTTCGTACATGTGGCCGATGTGTGTTGATGGTGATTAAACGGAAAATGGTTTAGAACTTCCCTTCGATTGAGTTAGAATTAAATCTATATTTAACCCTCTAGATATAGAAGGCTCTACTTCAAGAAAATATGACTTTTCATTTCCATAAGTAATACTCATACTTGCACACCTTGATATGTGGATTCTTGTAAAATGATTAAAAAGGATCGAGAAAAGTGTATATTCGATTTACTTTTGATTAAGTCCTGTTCAATAACGGCGGCTGCTTCCGAATGGTCCCAAATAATGGCATTCGAAAGAAATTCTCAAGTTGGATCACAACGGCGCTGAATTATAAGCTGGATTTATCAGTTGCATTTCGACAGTGAACAGAACAAGTCACTATGATGTCACTATGCAATAATAATAACTTTATTGTGCGCTGGGAAAGTCCCATAAGAGCAGAAAAAAATAATACAAATATTATCTGCTCGCATAAGATAATAATGAAAATTGTAGACATCAGGTAATAATAGTATATTAGGAGAACCAACTAAAATCTCCCATTCGACACCCGTTGGCAACTATCCAGAAGCGCCATGGCGAGCGAGGAGACAAAAGAGGAAATTGTTAAAGATGTCTAAACGACGCGGTTTGAACCTAAAGAAAATGGAAGCCATTAAACCGCATTATGAAACAGTTTAAATGAGTTTCGTTGGAGAGACGAGGCGATAAGAAAGACATGAAATGAATAAAGGTGACACACAGTGGGAAAAGGCAATGAGAAACAGGGAAATAAAGCGGTGATGGTATATGGTCACAGCAAACTCATGCACAAACAAGAGAGAGCGGGGAATCAAACCATCTTCTACATCAAATTATGCACAAAATCTCAAAATGTGTACCGGTTTAGGTAATTTCGTAAAAATTGCGCAAAATACGCAAATTTTAACAAATTGTGTCAGAAAAATGTAAGAGGGTTCCAGAAATGTAATAAGACGAGAATAAATTTCCCATCCGTGGTGAATATATTGATTCTGGTTGATTTTCAATCGCCCTTGAGTACAATTCGTCTCATTTAATCCGGGAGAGATGCCCCACCAAAGGAAATGACTTCATGACAATTACTTCAGTGATATCGAGAATATGAAACTGCGGGATATTATAAAAAAATATTGATTATCAACAGGATATAAACAAATTTTGTTTAAAAACATTTTCACTCAAAATATTAAAGTTTTTCTGAATCCATGCATTTGGCCATCTCTCCCGAGTGACCGGGTGAGACGCCCCACCTCTGCGGGAGAGGTACCCCATTAGCTTAAACTGAATTTAATCTGAAAAGTGCTTCTTATATACAAAATTGTTAAATATAACTTTAAGTCAGGATCTATGAAAACGTTTAAGTTAACTTTAAAACCTATTTAAAAGTTTGATTTGCAAAAATATTGGAGGCATCTCAGCCCCATCTAGAGGCATATAAATAGCATATTGAGGTTTGGTCATCAGTTATTTTGCAAATGACTTCTTCTCATGCACAAATATTGTCGATTAAACCGAAAACAATATGACAATTTTGATGTTTTTGTTGAAATTTCGAAACTTAGAGGCAAAAATTCTCACAGAAGATGTTTTTTGATTTCGAAAAAAATTTATATTTGTAGTTTCAATGTGGGTGGGCCACCTTTTCCAGGTATTGCATTTCGATCAGAAAAAAGTGGCAAAACGCTCCACCCTAGTGCTTGATAAACAAAACATCATCTTTTGATCGTGCATAAAATGCATTCCAAAGTGAATTTAAATTTGAATTAAAATTTAAGTGTATATAAGAGAAGTTTTCTTAAATAAAGCCTTAATCAGTATCACCTTAAAGCTAAATTGATACTAATAGGGCACATATAACTAAAGATAGCACTGGGGCTTCTCTCCTGAGAAGAGTCTGTCCTTCCAGTACGGGAGAGATGCCCTTGCAGCCAGTGGGGCCACACTTTGTCCAAGATGGCCAGTCACTGCACGTGGATATTAAATGAACCTATAGCTACAATTTTTCGCCCTTGAATTCAAAATATTCAAACATTTAAACTGATGCCAACCTGAAATAGAATCTTATAACAGGGCGGAAAAAAAACCGTACCTACTTGTAATTATGTTATAAAAATGCGTTAAAAGAATGAATCGCCGTGACACTCTTGTAGATATACAGGTGCAATCCAACTAACTGTCGCACACCGTCAGTAGAGCAATCTTGTGGTAAAAATACTGCGCCTGGGGCATCTCACCCGGAATTACGTTATTCATTTTATAATTATAATATAATAGCATAATTCTTCCCATTTGCTGCCCTTGCATTTTCAAAAGTTATCTTTTCATTATCATTTGATATCGATATGCGTTTCGCATTTGGAATCCCGTATTTGTTTTCTATCTCATTTTGAGTATTTTGAGGGGAATCGTAGATTCTAACTGTAATAGCTTTGAAAATCTATATTAAAAATACATTTGAGAAAAAAGAGACTTAATCTATAGTTCCGTTTATTAATAGACGGTTCTACTTTTATTCATACGATTATAATTAAGTTATTCTTTTGGCGCTGATATCGAATGTTTCTACGCAATATTGTTCACTATTTTATTCGTCGAGACTCGCCCCATTTCACATATGCCAACTTCATGTCGATCGCGATATATAATTTGTTTTATGATTTAAATCTTTAATTTTCAAAATTAACATAAGTCTTCGAGTAATAATCGTGTTTTATTTTATTTCAAATTCGTCATATTTGCTATCCGTCAAACAAGACGTAATTATTATTAGTGAATGTTAGTATGGAGTGGGAAAGCGACACTAAATAAGAGTGAATCAATAACAACGGCAAGATATTTAATTGCCTTTTAACGTTTCACCTGAAATTCTTCCAATGAGACTTCGTTGGCTCAGAAGGACATTGCTGACCAAGTTAACTTTTCTTAACTTCAATATTTCTATGATTTTTGTATATATTTTTGTAATAAGCTTCATTGAATGCTAAATATATATCAGCAATAGGTTTGCTGTATATACTTCGATTCCAACGCTACCCATGTTAAAGTTCTATTGAGTTTCATATCTGATGTTGTCATATGTAAACTTTCTCTGCGATTTTATATGTATCTCCTTCAATATCCACTAATTTATTTCTAATTTTCACTACTCTTATACCCTTGCCATTACTTACGTCTACTAAATATCGCCACATTCTCTTATTTAATATACTGTTAAATTTAATATTATGATGTAAGATTTTATAAAATATTATCTTTAATCCTTTTTACTTAATCCTAAATTATTTTTTTAACTGTCTTATGCATATTGTATTCACATCTTATACTTAGTGCATCATCCCTATTTTTAGCTTTGTATTCCATTTTATTAATGAAACTAGCTGAAGCGCCCATTGATTCTCAACGGGGAATATAGAAGTAGATTAAATTCTAGTTGCCGGTCGTGCAATGCGTAAATTACCTTTAGAATACAGTCTAAAATCCCAAGCTATTCTTACTGTACAGGAAAATTCATGAGCTCGGCTCAACAATCGCATTGATCGTGAGGAGGATTGGCTGTTTACAACCTCAACAATTTTGGATAATTCAAGCGTATTTTATCAAAATTCTCGAAATTTCGATTCGGAAACAATATTCCACGATCAAAATTAGAATATTTATTTAATTTCCGTTCTTTTGCTTCTTGTTTCGACTCCACACGACTATTTTTCTATTTTAATTCTTCAAAAGAAATATAGCCTGCTACCGATAAAAGTGAAGATTAGATTTATTCTTTATGGAAACCCATCTGAGCGATCTTGGTTCGAACCCAGCAAAATTATCGAATAAAATTGAGACAGAACATGTTTCCTGTTCCCAGAAAACACGCACGCAAAGTTTGACGCGAATCTGGCAAATGGTTTGTACTAAAATCGAAGACACACAATCTGCTGACTGTAATTACGTACCTGCAATTGCTGGTTACCTTCTTACAGAAATTTTCTCGTTCTCCATGTAATATATCAACCTCTTCAATCATCAGCTTTAGGGACCTAAAGTCCACGAGTATTTTTACGGGATAAAACATGAGCTCGGATTCAACAATGGGATCGGTCGTCAGGGGTATGAGTTGTTTATAGCCTCGAATTTTCACGAAAGTTTTGTATATTTTACCAATATTCTCGCAAATTTTAATCGAAAGTAAGATTCCACGACCAAAATAAGAATCTGTATTCAATTTTCTTTCTTTCAGTGTTTGTCTCAACTCTGTAGAACTATACCTTCTAATTTAATTCTTCAAAAGAAATAAAGCCTGCAACCGATAAAAGTGAAGCTTACGTGTATTTCTTATGGAAATCTATCTGAGCGATCCTGGTTCGAATCCAGCAAAATTGTTGAATAAAAATGTGACAGTACTTCCTTCCTGATATCAGAGGACACGTATACAAAGTTTTAGACAAATCGGGCAAATGGTGTGGACTCCAATCCAAGACAAACAAACAAACCCACAAACAAACCCACAGAATTTCTAGTTATATATTAGGCTTACATAAACGTACCTCTATGGATTGTTTTCAGTTTATCGAACTTAAAAAAATAGATTGTAAAATTTTTGACAATGTTTTATCAGCTGCTAAATCTGTTAACTCAGCTGATTGCCAAATTTTCCATTTGATCAGTCAAAAGGCATTTTAATGAGGTTGAACTCTGTGTCATTATTCTTTTAAAATATGTTGATGTTCGTATTATTATTTTAACTGAAATTATTCTGTCAGATGATGACTGTTTTTGCTGCAAAAAAATGGCTCTAAAGCATACAAAGAAACAAGGAATAATAAGAGAGGAGGTGGAATTTTAATATTTGTAAATGAAACATTAGAGTTTAAGTAATTAAATGTAAATCCTTGTTATTATGAAACTCTCCAGGGCATAATTAAATTACATGGTATTAAATACACGCTAATAACTTTTTATAGACCTCCAAATCTAAGTAAAACCAATTTTATTGATGAATTTGAGACTACTTTAAATAATATTTCGTCAAAGCATGCAATCATTTTAGGAGATATTAACATAAGCATAGTGAAAGAGATTTATGTATCTTCAAACAAATATAGAATTATACTAACAATGAATGGTTTTGATGAGATCATTCAGAGCTAGACGAGAAGTGATGAATTGTACCTTCTTGCCTGGACCACATTTATATAAGATCAAGTGAACACTTTTCTGAGGGTATAATTGTCAAGAGCAAGATAGCAGACCACTACATAACTGGTGTAGCAAATCCAACTGGCAGTAATAGACAACATGTGCATCTAAACAATAATCTGAGTTACATTGATGATAGAAAACTAAAAAGTAGGATAAAGAATTTTCATTGGGACAAGGTAACAAAAATACAGATCCAGATAAAATTTATAATGAACTAACTAATACTCTAAATAGATTTTGTGATGAATCCAAAACCTATAGGAAAAAGATTAAAATAAGAAACAGTGCCAATGAGTGGATAAATGAAGAGATTCACTACCATAAACTGTTATATCATCCTTCTAATGATGAGTATAGAAGTAATTACGTCAGACTGAGGAATATGACAGTAAAGGAAATTAGGAAAGCCAAAAGTCTATACTACAAAAAATTATGTGAAAATGCCAGAAATAGTAAACAGCAATGGGACATGAGCTCACAGGAAGAGGAGTTGATGGAAATAGTGAAGTAAAGTATTGTAAATTGCCTACTCACAATGATTCAGCAACAATTGCATCTAAATTTTGTCAACACTTTACTGAAGATAAAAGTATTTGGTGACAAGAAATTTGATACATCTACAGATGAAATACAACAAAATTGTCTATTTATACCAGAAGCATAATTTTCTAACATTATAGAAATAGTTGATAATATGGCTAACAAAGCCCCAAGTATGAATGGCATCAGAATCAAAGATATTAAAAATCATGGTATGCTATTGGAAATAACTAAAAACCTAATAAATAATAGTTTAATGAAAGGAATCGTGCCTAATGGGCTAAAATGGGCAGTTGTAAAACCAATACCAAAAGGTAATCTCACAAATGATTACAATAACTTTAGGCCAATATCCATTCTGTCCTGCATCAACAAAATTAAGGAAAAATATGTTGCAAAATTTCTCATGGATTTTGCACTAAAATTCAAACACATTTCAAACCATCAGTTTGGTTTCCAGCATAATCAAGGTACCAGAAACTTGCTGGAAGAGTTCTCAAATCATATCAATAGAAATCTCGATTGTAACAATAACATAGTCACTGCCTCCATTGACTTAAAGAAAGCTTTTGACATGATAAAGTATGAAATTTTACTAGATAAATTATATAGAATTGGGGTTAGAGGACATCTTTATGACCAGTTTAGGAGTTACTCAAACTCCTGGAGGAGTGTTGTCAAGATAAATAGTCACACATCAGAAGAAAGGATAATAACTTCTGGTGTCCCACAAGGGTCTGTCATAGGTCCTTTGCTCTTCGTATTATATGTAAACAATATATTCTCTGTTATTAAATATTGCAAATTATACATGTATGCAGATAATGCTATCTTAATAGCTAGCCATAAAAACTTTGATTCTGCAATGACCTATGTTCAGGAAGATTAAAATACAATATCTAAGTGGTGTCATGATAACGATCTTATCATTAATGAGACAAAAACCAAAGTTAAGCATATAAAAGATGGAGTTATCAACAGAAAGAATGTGGAAGTTAAAATTTATAATCACCAATGTCTACACTTATGGAACATAAATAAATCTGCAAGTAACAAATGCAGTTGCTTATTGCTTGAACAGGTGACTAATCATAAATATCTGGGTATAATAGTAGATTAATCATGTATGTAGTTAGCTAAAAAAGGTATCTTATCAAATGTACTTTGTAAAAGATATACTACCAGTAAAATCCAAAATGATTTTATATACTTCACTGGCAGAATCAATTAGGTATGGTTTGGGAAGGTGATACATCAAGAAGATAAAAAAATCTAGGAAAAATACAGGACAGGATTGTAAAATATATTTACCATGACGTTGAATGCTCTAAAAAAAGTGTACCAACATATTATAAGGAATTATAAGTACTTCCCCTGACCAACTTACATAAATATATACTGTTAATTACAAACTATTACACTAACAGATACAAAACAAAACAATTTTCATGTCATAATATGTGCAGAAGGTCAAACATTAGGTATAACATTCCTAAATATTATAATAATTATGGTAAAAGGATCTAGGAAGTCACAGTACCAACCATTTTTTATGAACTTCCGTACAATCTACACTCTTTAGATAAATTAAGTACAGTCAAGAGGGAAAAAAAGAGGTGGATATTGATGCAATTTCAATGTTATTATAACTAAATGTTTTATTTTATAAAGTTGATAATAAAGTAATTTTATGTATGTATGTATTTTTGGCAACTCCTGACGAGCCAAACTGGCTCAGGAGGACCAATTGTGCATAAATAAAAATTTGTATTTGGTTTATTTTGCCAGAGATTGTTACTTATTATTGGAATTTTATTGGTCATATTGTACAATTTTAATTTGTAAATATATTTTTAATATCATGTATATCGGAAATTTATTTTAAAACTTATTTAAATATTGTAAGCAAAAATTAAAAATATTATTATTATTATTATAACAATTAAAATACAATTAGATTAAAAATCTGGTGGCAGTAGTTCTTCATTACATTTATTTATTTTTATTTATCAGTAAGTATCCACAAACAGCACGAGGCCAATTTCAGTTGACGAAATAACAAAAAGCAAGGAAAAGCCAACAATCAGTGAGAACAAAATTAAAAAAAACAAATTAACAACATAAAATTAATTTAAATAATGAATAAAATCATAATAAGTCAATCTGTTGTAACCATATTTTGGATAGATTTAAGAGGAGAGAAAAATAATCGAAGTGAACGTTGGAAGAAAGGGAATTGAAAATTGAAGGAAAAAGAGTGATTGTTTTATAGTTGATGGATTGCTCAGAGAGAAGGTAGGCGAGTTGTTCTCGAAGGAACTCGGAAAGAGAGAGTAAGAAAGGAGAATTGATTTTGCAATAATTTTAATTATTAATTAATTAATTAATTGATTATTAATTAATTGTTAATTTTACTATACAGGAAGGTGATGTCGGAGGAGGTATGGGAGGCTTTGATAGTAGGAAGAATGAGGTGATTTAGAAGATGAGCTTTTGGCATGTTTTTGCAAAATGGCGCTCGAAAATGGACTATTTTTAAAAAGAAGTTTAAGACACGATTGAGAGTGGAGAGGTTAGAATCGGAAGGTCCATATTGGAGATCAGTAAGTGAGAAGAGGAAGCTTGAGAAGTAGGTGCGAAGAGCAACATATCATACAAGCGTAAACTCATACAGTCGTACATGGTCAAGCAATATATAAATAGTCCTAATCTAATTATACAGTTTAAATTGAGGAGTAAAGACTATACCTGTCAGGCATTTGGAGGGAGGGAAACCCCTTGGAAAACCTTCCTCTGACAGAAGTCAAGACATACATAATACAAAATCTACAAATATTATCCCATCCCAATAAAATAAAGCATTAACAGAATTCAATTAACCGCTACTACAATTTATTTAACTTCGCCTTGAAGGTACGCACTTGGGAAGGAAATTGCTCAAATATACCTGCAGGGAGAGCGTCCCATTGATTTGTTGTTCTATTAAGGAAGGAGAATTTAGCAATATTAGTCCTTTGAGAGGGAAGTTCCATTTTATAAGTATGGTATTTTCTGCCAAGTAAGTGGGGTTTTTAATTCTTCTCTTAATATCTGCCTATTCTGTCTTGCCTGAATAAGTATTATATAAGCAGGTTATATAACCTGCAAACTTTCCTTCTGTTTTTAATGTTTCCCAACCTATTTTTTCTAACAATTCTGTTACACTTGCAACTCTTTTGAAGTTATTCTTAACATATCGTGTGGCTGTTCTCTGTACCATCTCAACTTCTTAATCAGTCCATATTCCAATATTGGCCTAACTAATGATTTTTACCAGATTTATTTTGAGTTACCTTTTCCCAATACCCTCATAATGAAGTGCAATGCTTCATAATCTTTAGATACTATATTGCTGATATGAGTTCCACACTGCAGAACCTTCCTTAGCGTTACTCTGAGATACTTACAACCAAATTTTCCTGCCAGTAAACTACTATTTAACATACAACCCCATTACAAGACATTCCTATTTCTATGAAATTGAATCAGATTTGTTTTTCCTGTATTTAGTCCCATTTCGTTTAAGTCAGCCAATTGAACAATTTCTTCTATATCCGTTTGCAGCAGAATGCAGTCATGTAAGCTTTCTATTTCTCTGTAAATTAAGCAATCGTCTGCAAACAACCTGATCTTACAATTCAGTTTTACCAACAAATCATTATATTAAATATATATTAAAATCAGAAATGCTCCAAGAACACTTCCCTGAGGAACTCCTGACGCTATTTCTAATTCCCTAGAAATTTTATTTCCCACCCTTACCCTTTGAGCGCGTTGATATAAAAATTCATGTATCCATCTAACTACTCTTTCGTCAATCTCCATTTTAGCCATTTTTCCATTAACAGTCTATGATATTCCTTATCGAATGGTTTCGAAAAATCAACGACCGTGGCATCCATCTGTTCCCCCTATAAACGACTCGGCGATATCCTGCGTCACTCTTTAGGAAGAAAAGCAAACTAACCAAGAAGTAGAAATTGATTGTCTGATTTTTAATAACCCCGCTATTTCGGATAAACTTTAATAATTCACTAAGGAAAACATCAAATAAGAGACCTCACTGAATAGTTACTTTGGCTAACTCCTCTTCGATGTCATTTGTGAGGACATTTAATTCTTCCTTTCTTTCCTCATAGGTCCAGCAAATCCGGTATTTCTGTTTAACTTAAAACCTCTTTCGTCCATTTTTCTATCCTTGCCTCAGCAAATATGCCATTTGCTTTTTCTAATGGTCAATATCCTGTGAAAATTACGTCGTAACCGTATAAGCGTTCTTTACTGGGAGTCGCTGAGGTTTATAGCGTGAATCTATTTTTGTTTATTCCGCTTTCTTTTCGGCAAGAACTTCCAAATTAATGAAAACATATTACAATAAAACAATGCATTAAACTACTTAAGTAGTAGTAGGAAGTGGTTCTTTCCCGATTAATTGCAAGGAAGAAAGTTTTCCAACCGGCCAGCGCCTCTCCATATCGTCCATGTTTCTATAGCGCACACTGCATCCATCTTCAGGACTGATGCATTCGGTGCGCAACATGGATGGAGGGTGCGCAACATGGATGCAGTGATTCCGAAACGTCGACGGTATGGAGAGACGCTGCCCGGTTGGAAACTCGAGGACACTCTCTATTTAAGTAGTACCTAAATATACGGACTTTTACTAAAGGACATCACATTCGTAAATGAATATCGTATTTCCTAAGAAAGGAATGTACTTACGCGCGCATTATGCGCTAAAGAATTTAACGGCCGTGAAGAAAAAAGCGAAGATCCTCTGATGAGGATTAACGGACCAAAGCGCTCGTAGTTTCATGAAACTGTCGGAAGAAAATTTGCCAAAGTAAATTCCGACTTTTAAATAATTTATCGATCGAAGTAATTGCTCCTTTTGTTATTACTACGTATCTTTATTTTTGTTAATTAATTTAGTTCATTTCTTTAGCGATAATATGTGCAATGATAATGACCTTGTTGGATGGTGTGAATTAATCAAAGGTAATGAAATGGAGAGTGTAAGTTTGCGGAAGGCTATGATAAAGCACACTTATCCATTGATGCTCGGTATCTTCAGGTCGCTAATCCTCAATTGGCCTCAATGAAAATAATGTGGAAAATACATAGTGTTCATCCTTTAATCACAAGTAAATCTATGGACGATACCAATTCACTCTCTCTTTTATTGCATTTAAACTTAGGAATATCACACTTAAAAACAGCGTAGTTGTTACTAATCAATTTCTTTTTGCGTTCTACTTACTTTTCGCATTGCATCTCGAATGTAAACTACCATTTAGTGTAACTTCGAGTTATATATAGTTACAACTCTTTTACGAAATCTGGTAATTTTCACGGATAAAATTATTGGTACGCGTGAAAGTGGAAGCAACTCACTTCTTCAAATGCACTCTTTAAAACAATTTAATGTTATGTACAACTCTTATCTATTAACGGGTCGCATATTGGATACTTTTCATTCTTATATAAAACTTCCATGAATACTTTTTTTCCATTATAATTATTCAATACGGCTGCATATACAGTTAGTTTCTAGGAAATAAAAATCAGCGTCAAAAGAAATTGCCCAAATAAATAAGTTGGAAAACAAGAAATAAATGGACATTAAATTACAGACATAGCGGAATTATGGCAAACATCTTCATCGGTCTGTATTTAATCCATTTGATTTGAGGTCCATCTGACCAGCTTCAACCGCCTAATAGGGATATTTAAGAATAAATGTATTGTAACATAAAACACGTGATTGACTAAATGAAAGGAATAAGCATTCATTGACATCTCGACTCTCAGAAAAACAAGGAAACAGAACATTAGCAATGGAATCTGTGTTTATAATTTTATATATTATAAGATGTGAACGCCGGAAAGTAACCGAGCAGACTAATTTGAGGGAACATGATGAAGAATGGACATTGTTTACATGGTCCATTTCTCAATGCCTTGGTTCAATTGTTTTATTGCTTCATAACATTTGATCCTATGCAACAGTTAGCGAATTCTGAGGGTGCGTGACTCAGAACTTCTTGAGTTTATTGAATTGAATACTTTTCAATTCTTCTCGAGGGAGAGATCAGGCTAGGAGTATCCACATAAAAGAAATAAGCGTTATTGTAGCTGATTTTATGGAATATCTGGATGGAACAACATGGATCAGCTGTTTCCAAAACATCGAAGCTTATGAGAGAATTGTCACATTTCATAATATTTCATCAATTATAATTTTCTATCAATCTCAACTTGTGTTCATTTGTATTGTGGAACTTGTACAAGTTTTTTGTACAGTCTCTTTTATGAAATAAGCTTTGGTAACCAATGATGATGAAAATCTTTCTAGTCGTACTTTCATAAAAATATTCGGTTCAACTTGATCGCTTACGCTACAAAGACTGTCAACTGTCTTTTGTATTTACGCAATCCGAAATTCTAAACATTTTATCCACTCGAGATATCGCAATCGCCAGGGGAGTCGGACAACCATGTCAATCATCAGCGTATTCAATTCTTGAGGAAGAAAAGAAAGAGACGAATTGTTACTGAGTTGGAATTCGAACCCGGATCTTTCACTTACCGAGCCGCTTACCAAAGGAAAACACATTATACCGCAATCTCTTCTTCTGATTCCATTCTATGGACTTGCATACCCACGAATCTAACACCATCACAGTGGACGTAAATAGTCCATGATTTTAATTTGCTTTGCACGAATTTTTCTCGTTTTTTCTTTAAATTCGAGCCATGCGTCGGTTATTCACGAAATTCTTACATTATTCTAAGTACAGTAGAACCCCGGTAATCCGGACACTCGCTAATCCGGAACCCTCGGTAATCCGGACGGTCCATTGGGAGTTATGCAAACCCGCAACTTCTTCTTGTGAACATATAAATACGCATATTAGTAACAAGAAACGAGAGGTGGACAGACTATTTGAAAAATGTCTCCATTGGCTGCAATGATGTGATGGAAGGTGAAGTATTTCGTTTATTGTGATAACACATCTAAGTTGTGATACTTTTCTGAGTCAGCATTTTTCCATTAGAGAATTGCTTAATATTTGCAAGACTAAACAATTTCGAAAGACAATAAATTTTCAGTTGCAGCAGGGTATCACTTCTCAAAACATCACGTTCATTAAAATGCTATGAGAGAAGAGGCGTAAGAAACAATCCTTCCCTTTGATAGACGTCCAATGAGGATGACCATGCTTGGGCTATAGAGTTGGTGTTTATAAGCGAGAAAAACTAAACAATTTTAAGTTCATGCGTGTAATCAATGAGAAAGTAATTAAAGCGAGGATTAAATTTATGTCGTGTGCAAATGTGACAGGCAAACATAAGCTTCCTCTGTTTGTTGTCGGAACAGCCAAAAATCCCCGTGCATTCAAGTCAGTCACACTACCTGTGTGCAATCGAGGGCACAAAAACTCTTGGGTCACACGAAAATTATTTTTGGATTGGTTTAAAACAGAATTCGTTCCAGCAGTTCGACAACATATAAAATCCGTCAATTTATCACAACGTGCTTTATTGTTGCTTGATAATTGTCCAGGCCATCCTTCTGCAGAAGAATTGTGCACTGATGACGGTGAAATTTCCGCAATGTTTTTACCCCCTAACACGACTGCGCTGATCCAACCCATGGATCAGAATGTTATTCAAGGCATTAAGTTAGAATATCGTAAGTTGCTTCTTGCAATTATTCTGAATGATCCTGTGCACAATGAAAATTTGGAAAATGCACTGAAAAAGGTAAATTTAAAAGATGTCGTGTTCAATCTAACTAACTGTTGGGCATCTGTGTCTAAATTATTGATCAGCAAGTCGTGGAAAAATTTACTCCCAAATTTTATTGGTTCGGAAGTTTTAGAAAATGTGCAAACTGAAGAAATTCAGCTTGCGCCACTCATTAATCAGTTACAAAATTCGAACCCAATATCTAACCCTGAAGCTCTCCGGTGGGCTGCTGAGGCTGACGACAGTTTGGCTCGAAACGAAGCTTTAACAGATGACGATATTATCAGAACTGTAACGGCAGAAGATGATAATGATGACGACGACCACCACCACCCTGTAGACTCCGTCAAAATTTCTCATTCTGAGGCTTTGGCGGCACTCAATACAATTAAAGTGGGCCGAGGAGCAAAACTTTGAAGCACATGAAATTATGCTCTTTAGACGCTTTAGAGACCGCGCACTTGATTTAAAAATAAGAACGGTCGCGCAAAAGAAAAAACTGACTCTGATCAAAAAACTGCTTGCTGATAATATTCATTCACTTAATATGTTGTAATACCTTATGTAATATATACATGCATTATCTATACAATATAATTTTTGAGAAAAAAGTTTGTTTACGTTATTTTTTTAAAACCTCGCTAATCCGGAAACCCCGCTAATCCGGACGCCTATGTGCCTGAATTCGTCCGGATTACCGGGGTTCTACTGTAATCGATACTTGTTTGGGCTTATCCTCGGAGTCTAATGAATCTTAGTGAGAGCAAATACCCGAGTACTCGACATCACCCAAATAGCGTCTGATGCGCGCGTTTTCTCAGAATGTTTATAAGCCGCCTTTCGAGGAAATAAGTATATTTCATACGTCACCGCTTTGTATGACGTGTACTTCTCCTCGATACCAAAAGCTGTCGGAGGATGATTTTAGTAGTTCAAATTCATATTAAGTAAAAGATTCTACAAGATCGTCTTTTATTTAATATGATCCCGGAAATGGTCAACGTTACTCCCCGAGAATCCCCGAAGAAGCAATGTTTTCAATTATATCGCGGGTATTCACTACTTTCATGAATCTCACGATCCTGAAGAAATAAATTCCCTTAAAATAATCTGCCGCTTTAGCACCACTCAGCCAAGTGTTGCGATATTCCCTGCTTCGTCCCCATATATATGTAACCGAGACACCTCTTCGTTTCTGACGAGGTCCGTTGGTTACCCCTGAAAACATCCTTATTGTCCCGTCTTCTTATGTCGTTGATGTGTACTGTTTCAGGCGGCGTATCGTCGCTGGGTCTGCTCATCGTTGATCCCCCACTTCGCCGAGTCTCGGAATAATGGCTCTGCGTCGGTGCAGAGGGTGTGGCCTTGCAGGGCTGTCTGCCACTCCGTGGAGCAGAGGTGCCCCTTCATCCTGCCGGGAGACCGACTGCCCGGGCATCCAACGCAGTACGCCGGGGAGCCTTCCTTCATCTGCTTAGGTCAGGACGCCACTCACGAGGATGGTCCATCCATCCTCTTTAATGTCCGAACGGCCTATCAGACGACTTTCTTCAAATTTCATTTAAATAATTTATGCCAAATTTTATCTGTGAATGCGGTTGTACCTTCTTATGATGAATCTGCAAATATTTATAAGTATATGAGTAAAGCGATTCGATCACAAAGCAGTCGCTGTGTAAGAGAAAAACTCGTTTAAATGATTTCCATTTAGTTATACGTGAGTTTCGTATTATAAATATTTTGGCTCTAATATTCAGAGACCTGCAAAAACAAGGTAATATATTCAGTTCGCCTTTCTGGCGTTAAAATCTATAACATTGGGCAAATCTTACCTCAATTGGTGACCACACCTCGCTAATTTATATTGTCATTCTATCCAATCAATTCTTCAAACATTCAAATGAGCCAATTTGTATATCATTTGATCGCTTCAGTTATTCGCCTTAATACAATTCGATGTCAAAATTCCTTTCGACAAATTTATCCTCCATCCAGCGGTTACAGTATCAACAATTCATTTACTACATCACCAATCGATGCTACATCATCGGCATAGAACAAACCTGCATATATGTTGACTTTACGACTCTCCTTCGTATCGTCAGCTACTCTTATCAACTCCCTGACTCTGGATCCATTCGCATCGTCCATTAATTCAATAAAAATCCTCTTTATATTTAGTTGAACTCAAAATCCTTTCCCCAAGTAGACGCACATCTTCCTCCGATTCACACACGCTTTCGTCTAAAAGAACGATCATATTATACTCTGTTGCAGATTAAGATCTCTGGGTGTAGTAAAGCCGCCACATCCCTGCCTAATTAGTTTCTCTTATATCGTGGAATGTTGAAAGCGATGAATTTTTCGAAAAGCTTCCGTCGCTAATCAGATCTTCTGGAGCGAATTCGGACCGATGGACACTATCGCCACTGATGAACTTGTAATCCCTCTGCAGATTTAAAGAATTGGTCGAATATGAGAAAAATAAGCTTCTTTTCCAGATAGGCAACCGTGTTTTACCAGTTAATCTTTCCATTCTATTCGCCTTTCATGTTGCCAATTTGCTAAACGTAACCCCTAGGTTTTATTGTGACATGCGAAGTCTAAGTAATGTCCCGATATTTCATACTGTGTAAGAATAACGTATTTGGAACGCGTGTAACTCATAGCAACGCATTTTTTCATATTCAGGACAATCTTCACACCATCATGTTCAAATCGTTCTGTTATACACTGTTGGAAATTTTCTAACCAAATCTCTCTGTATATGAGAGTATCATTACAAGTCATTAAAGCTAGCTCTTTACGATATCTACTAGGTCGTAGAGTAACAAAATCGGCCCTAAGACACTTCTCTGCGGAACTCCTGATGTGATACTTACTTCCTCAGCTGAAATTCTGTCTAACGCAACTCGCGGATATAAAAGATGTGTTCAACAAAGTATTTTATCCGTCCGGGCACATTTTCATCAATCACGTCAGCACTCAGATTCTGAAATAGCTGTTTACGGGAAACTGTGGGAAAGAATTTAGCACTCTTATCTACTGATACGTCATTCATAAAATGAGCTAAATGGGTCTCACAAAAGACCTAACTTTACGGAAACTGGCTTTGACCTTTTCAGCAGGAGAGCGCATATTTTAGTTTACTATTGTATGCTTCATTATTCCACAAAAATCGAAATCAGTGAGATTGGCCTTTAGTCATCTGGTTTCAAAGTTCAAAGATCTTTTTTAGGAATAGTAGTGACGTTTGCTTTTTACCTCGACATTGGACAGTACCCTCATCCAATAGTTTCTGATAGAATACCTGAAGAAGGGGAGGAAGATCATTAGAGAAAGGGTTTTTCAACAACAGCGGTAATACCTTCGGGTCCCAGTGCCTTTTTCCAATCAATCTGTCGCTATAACTTTCCAATTCCATCAACTGATACCTCGATGGACCTCATCTCCGAATCTATGCGCGAATTAAATCCTTAACTTGACCATCGTCTACATTGAACCATTTCTGGTAGTGCGGTTAAGTACCTTTTTTCCGATTTATTTACGGTAATTCCCTCATTGCTTATGAGGCTAGGCTCAAATGACTGACCTCTACGATTCTCACGAACGGCGCCCAGTGAATTAATCCGGGGGGAATTCGTACGCGGGGAATTCATCCGCGGAGAATTGATCTCCCGACAGATTGGTACGCGGGGAATTGATCGCTCGCCCTGAGGATGTACTACCAACCCAACCCCACCCACCCACCCCAACCCAACCCCCCCGGTTAATTTATTTATAATGTTAACCAATAACCAAGGCGTGTAGATTAACATAAGACTGAATAACAGTAGTTATTAACATAAGACTGAATAACATCAGCGCGGGGGATCAATTCCCCACGGACGAATCCCTCCAGGATCAATTCACCGGCCACGCTCACGGACATACGACTAAAATATTTTCTGATCTCCACCTAATAATTCTAACAGGGTTCGAGATCTGTATTCCTGATATTCTTTTAGTCCTTCTTCTTTAACTAGCTTTCGCACTTCTCTACAGTTTTGTTCTTCGAGTCCATGGTTATTTACGCATGCTTTGAGCTTTCTCAATCGCGAGTGAATGATTCTTTGTTTCCGATGCAATTCTCGTAACTTCGACCACCCTGGCTCCTTACGCACTGGCAAGCATTTGGCGTATTTAATTAAACCTTCTTGTGTTATGAAGAGAAACTCTAACTTAGTGCTTAATATCTTCACCCACAAAAAGATCCTTGCACTCATAAACATAACCACGAAAACTTTGCTTTGCGAATCACGTAGGAAAGAGTGGGACACAGTGAAACACGGGCCACAATGAAACAGTTCAGACTGCAAATCGAACAGAAGGTGTAAGTAGTGCAACCACGTCCGGACAAAAAGTCTGTGGTCAACTCCCACAGATAACCCCTGTCGTTTCACTCAATTAATATGTGTCAGAGCGAAAGGTGTGTGTTTTTGGTGCGCAGACTAATTTTTGTAAGCCTCACTGTTTTCTTCTACACCGAAAGAAGTAATTCATTTTTCCAAATGGTTGTTGGTGCAATATATTCTATAACAATTGCTGATAATATTGCACGAGTTTAGTTATTCTAATCGTTCCCTAAACAGGTCGGGAGAGTGACGAACAGTAATGATTTGGTCTCCCTTGAAACATTAGCAAATGGGGCACAGCGTTTCATTGTACCCCAGCAGCCATTACTAGATTTTATTTATTATTAAACTTTACAGAATCAAGCGATGCTTTGCGGTTATACATAACGGAAAGAATATAAGAATGAATTGTACTTTTACCACAAATTTTATTTTACACAGAAATAGTTACACGACCGGTTTCGAGCGATTAATACTTCTGGTGAAGATACTCTAAATTCAAGTCCTTTAATCCTCGCTAAAGGAGAGGAGAAGGGAAGGGGAAGGTGAAAAAATCTGATGTGGTCAGTACATGTCTTTCTCCATATATAATATATAGATATTTATTTAAGACAGTGTTGTCGAAGTCGGTATTCAGTATAAACTTGGAAGATGCATTAGTGAATAATTTATATTATATTAACTTTTACGTCACAAAGATGATAAATAATGTTTTTCGGGACATGTTCGATGAAAAACGATGAAATTGGCCTTTCGCCCAAAAAGCCCAGAGCGCTCACAAAGTACATAATCAGCAACTTCCGGTTTATAAGGATTTTATGAATAACTCCTAAAAAATCAGCTATAAAAAATATGTTTAATGAAAAAATTATAGTAAATAACTTTTTCTAAAACTTTCAATTTAAAACTTTTATATTTAATAGTGTATACCTAAATATCAGATTAATGGAGGTATTTTCCAAAACCGGAAACGAGCTTCGATAAGTAAACCTCAACTTTCGGTTAACCGATTTACTCCAAAAACTAATCAACTCTAACGACACCAACCAAAGTGATATATATGAAATTCGGTGTTGATACAATAAATAGTTTTCATGTTAGAGCGCCCACAAAGTACATAATCAGCTACTTCCGTTTTATCAGTATTTCACGAAGAAATCCTAAACAATCAGTGATACAAAAATATGTTTAATATGAAAAAAATTATATTAAATTACATTTTCTAAAACATGTATTTCCGTTGAAATTTCGAAGTCGATTTTTTTCATGAAAACAATACTCTCTCTATACTACATATATGGAGAAAGTAAAAAGGGGGTTAGGAGGTGGGTAGAGAAGGTATAGAGAAAGGGACATCGTTATTGTAAGAAAGGACAGAGTTAATCAGCGGGGATTGAGAAGGGAAAAGATGCTCATTCCCTATATTTGGAAGAATAGTCTGCGAATTCTGAGTTGCTCCAAGAAATTGAGTTGGCGGCCTTTGGTGGAGGATTTGGAGGATTTCTGGGACAAAACCTGAGGAGTGATTGTTCTCTAGGTGGTGTTTTGAGAAGTGGGAGACAGAGGAGTTATTTCGAGAGCACCTGAAATGTTCCTTGGTGGAAAAACTGCGGGAGGTCTGACCGATGTAAGCTGCATTACAGTCATTGCATTTTGATAGGTAACCTGCTTCATCTTGGGGGTTATGTGTATCTTTTCCTTTCCAGAGAATTTAGCCTATGTTGAAAGGAGTTTTGAAAGACGCCATAAATTTATTTTTGGGGAGAAAATGGGACATTTGGAGGAATAAAGAATTAATGAAAGTTAATTTTACCCATTTATAACTTTAGGAAGGGAGAAAATTTGATCAAGGGCAGAGGTCCTGAGTTTACGGGCCGGATCAGTTATATGAATAGGATATCCATTTCTTGAAGCAATGTACTTAATTGTGCCCAGTTCTTTTGGAAAGCCTTTTGCTGAAAATGGGATAGCCTCTTGATGAGGGAAGGCATTTGCGGGAAAAGTGGTGATTTGAAGGGATCACGTGGTCAGTATATGAAGGCTTATGGAAATTATAAAATTGAAGTTTGTTTTTATAAGAGAAATGAAAAGATCGAGAAAATTAAGGGTGCGGTTAGTTTCTAATTCTTGTGTGAAATGAATGGAAGGATGGAGGGAGGAAATTTAGAAAATTATCTATCTGGTAGTACCACTCCAAACACAGAAAACGTCATCCACAAACCTGTACCAACATTTAACATATTTCAATAAATCATTTGACGAATTAAACAATTTCCATTCTGGGTAGTTCATAATTATCTCGGCCAAAATAGGAGATAAAGGGAATCCCATAAAAAGGCCCTCTTTTTGCAGCTGGTGGAATTCACCGTAAAGTTCTGCTGAGTTTACAAATTAACCAGGGAGGAAACACTCAACACAGGATCGATATCTGATAATACATTTTCTAAAATCACGACGATTAATCGTTCTAAACCAGTCGTGTAACTTCTTTTGCGAAAATGAAATTATTGGTAAAAGTAAATTCATTCTTATTATTGCTTGTTTTTCGTAAAATTACACCTGCCTCGACCACAAGCGGTTATTGGCTTTATTTTATCATTTACATACTTGGAATTTAGTGTCGTCCTCTTGAATTTAGTATTGCATTGTTATGGTGAATTTAATATCGCCTTGAAGAATAATATATTTTCCTTTTGCTTCCTTTTACGATGTTTTGGTTATGTTCTAAACATTTTCAAGTGCTTTTATTATCATAAAACTGTTACATAAAGTTGTTTTATTGTGCCCCGCAGGGATGGGGATCACGCCTCAATATCTATTCCCTCTTTCCTCATTTCCTTCTCTCCTTTGCTCCTCCTTCGTGTTTTTATTTTCACTTTGTAATTTTCAGGTATTCATCACTTTACTCCATTTTTTCTAGTCGAAGACTTTCTTTCTCTTAAAGAAATGGGTATAATTTGATCTGTCCATCCGGTTCCATGGCGTACCATCTATTTCGCTTCAAACCTCAATCAATACATCTCTATTATGTATAGACGCTTCTCCGGATCATCATCATCATCTGTCGTTTTCAATCCCACGCTAAATGGTCCGAAATCGGGAAAAGCCGGACATAAGTCCAAAATTGCATTTTTTAAGATACAAACTTGATACTCTGCAATTGCACAGATAAAAGATTGCTGATCATGGAACGATAGGTAATTTTCCATTAATTCTATTCGTTACTTAGATACGGAGGGGCAAACATGACTAAATTTCCAAAAACACGCCCAATTTTATTTTTCTTCGAAGATCTTATAAGTTAAGCTAAAAGTAGACTTGCGGAAGGAATTTAGTGGAATAGGAAACATATTCGATCAGAATGGTACTTTATCTATACTATTCATCAGTTTCAAGGATATTGGTCAATATTTATGTGGTGCTCCATCACAAAAAGACGGACGATATTTCAGACATAATTTGACATAAAGTAGTCAATATCTCTTGTTTAAGCAATATTTGCAGCTGGAAATTAAACCAGAGTATTGGCTGAAGACATTTTAAGAGTATCCAGCAGAGATATTACAAAAAAGTAGCCGACCACGAAAATAAATGCGATCTTTCGATCGCGCTGTACGATCTGGGTCTCGCGCCTGGAAGTACGGCTGCTTCGTTGGATTGTTTTAGTTTTTTGGGCCTTAACTTTTTAAAATCGCCGTTTTTAAGCTAAGTATGCAGTCACTATCACTGTCGATGTGCAGAAATTCCATATCGAAGATATGAATAGGATATTTGATCGTGCGAATGAGTCAATGGATGCGGTACTCTGTTAAATACGCTAAGGTTTGGATTCTTTACGGATTCTTGCCGCAAGTTAGAAATATCCTTCAACTTTGGAGACAGTTCGTAAGTTCGTATGCACGGAAACGGGTTCATGCTCTGCAGAAAAGGCACCATCACCATATTTCTGGGAACTTCGATTTTTTTCAGGAAATGTATATACGAGGGTGGTCTGAAAACTTTCCAACCCCAGATTCTTCAGACATCTTCAGAACATTTTCAGAAACCATGTCAAGAAATGTTGAAATGTCGGAAACTTTTCAGACCACCCATGTGCATCCTGCGATTCTAGTTTTAAAAGGCCTAGTTGAAAGTAGATGTAACGTTGGTAATTTATTAAGGATCAATTATTTTCTGTGTATCCAAGCAGAATACGTTGCACTTCGCTGATCTACGAATAATGTTTTCACAGCGACGAAGTTACTTGTTGTGTGTCCTGAAGGCAACCTGCACTTATTCTTCAGATTTACTAATTTGCCCATTTTATTCAATTGTTTTAAGTATTTATAAATGGATAAATCACTACCTCTGAATTCCATCTTTCGTATATACTACTACCACAAAGAAAAACAGGGAAAGAGTATCATAATCGTGCTGTTTTTTCCATTTACTCCATATGAGAGTATGGTTTCAAAGGGCGAGCTTCAGTGCTGCCATCTGGTGGTTGCGGACATTAAGGGCGTCAGCCGATTGTACAGCCAGCATAGGGGAGCTTCAGGGGCGTGATGCCACTTTCATTATTTGGCTGGAGATAGTGTTGAAAACTTCTTAGCATGGTTGAACTTGGGCTATGCATCGCCTCCAACCTCCGTTAACACCCCTCCGCCCAGATGAGGCAATGAACTGTGCTGGTGATGAGGAGGGGGATATACCTATATAAGGTAATTCCGGGAGAGATGCCCCACCTAAGGAAATTACTTCATAACAATGACTTCAGTGATAACAAGAATGTGAAACTGCGTGATAGAATAGATTGTTTATTGATAATTAACATGATATAAACACATTTCGCTTAAACACATTTTCACTCAAAATATTACATTTTTTTCTGAATCCATGCATTTGGTCATCTCTCCGGAGTGTCCGCGTGAGACGCCCCACCTCCGTGGGAGTGGTTGACAAAATAATGTTAACAATAAGTAATTTAACAAAATTTTTAAACATAACTTAAAGTCAGGATCTATAAAAACGTTTAAGTTAACTTTAAAACCTATTTAAAAGTTTCATTAACAAAAATATTTGGAGGCATTACAGCCCCCTCTAGAGGCATATAAATAGCATATTGAGGTTTGGTCATCAGTTAGTTTGCAAGTGACATCTTCTCACGCAAAAAAATTGTCGATTTAACCGAAAAAACATGACAATTTTGATGTTTTTGTCGAAATTTCGAAACTTCGAGGCAAAAATTCTCACTGTATAATTTTTTTTTATTTCGGAAAATATTTATATATGTAATTTCAATGTGGGTGGGCCACCTTTTCCGGGTATTACATTTCGATCAGAAAAAAGTGGCAAAACGCACCACCCTTGTGCTTAATGCATTCGACCGTGGGTTTAAATTTTAATTGATATTTAAATGTCGATTACAAACTTTTTCTTGAATAAAGCCTTAATCAGTATCACCTTAAAGTTAAATTGATACTAATAGGGTACATATACCTAAAGATAGCCCTGGTGCATCTATCCCGAGAAGAGGTCTATCCTTTCAGTACGGGAGAGATGCCCTTACAGCCAGTGAGGCTACACTTAGTCCAAGATGGCCAGTCACTGCACGTGGATATTAGATGAACCTATAGCTACAAGTTTTCGCCCTTTAATTCAAAATATTCTAGCATTTAAACTGATGCCAACCAGAAACATTAAACTCTATCTTATAACAGGGTGGAAAAAAACAGTACCTACTTGAAATTATGTTATAAAACTGCGTTAAAAGAATGAATCGCCGTGAAACTCTTGCAGATAGACAGGTGCATTCCAACTAACTAACGAACACCGTCAGTAGAGCAATCTTATGGTTTTCCTTAAAAATACTGCGCCTGGGGCATCTCTCCCGGTGGGGCATCTCACCCGGAATTACCTTACTCCAGAAATAGGCGAGATACCTTTAATTATTCCCGTTTCATTGACTCATCACCTGGGGGCAATGATATTTCAGCCGACCGATTGAGTGTTGCAATCATACGGAATGTATCATCTTTATTCACATGCCAAGATTTAAGTTTCAATCTTATCGGGAAGGAGTTAAAAAATCTTGAAAAAATATCTTACAAAACGTAGCAATTTCTAATTTTGATACGCCTTGTGTCGAACCCAGGACCTATTGGCAGCTGTGAATACACATTATGACTTGTCTTGACTTGATCTTATTTCATGCAATGTTTGGATTCGATATAATACCGGAAAGGTCCTGAAATAAGACTCCGTTATTCCCATATGAAATGCATTGAAATTGTAAATGGCTCTCTGGGACCGAACCAAGGACCATCAGCGAATTGGTAAACAGCGAATATGAAATATATTCATGATCTATGAACATACCGAGTTTCAAGTTTCCATTTTCAGGAAGTGATTAAATAAAATTTTAAAAATCGGCGCAATGATTTTTAAATGGGGAAAATTTTGTCCTTACCTAGCATCGAACCAAGGATAATCTTCGAGGGTATTTTGAATGGTTTTCGTCGGAAATTCACGGTTTCCAGCGATCCCTCGAAATTCTGCTTCGCCGGGAAGTGCCTCAAAACATTTTTCAAAAATGCACGCAATGTATCTTCACGGGAAAAATCGGGATTTTGGAGCCTTCTGGAATCGAACCCATGACACTGAGGTTCAAAGTCGCCTTTTTTCTGGCGGTTACACCTTATGGCCAGTACGTCGTAAACATTTAAAGTCAGTGACCTTTTTGGAACATGGTTGGATTTTGATCCCCTATGAATGTGTATATCTATTATATATAGATGCTTCTCCGGATTCATTCATATCTATGGAAACATACATGGAAATCATTCGTGGAGATAATGCATAAATATATAGATTTGTATATACCTTCGAAATACTCAAAAAATGATTGCGAGCCCAGATGGTACGATAAAGAGGTTAGAAGGGCTCTCCGCAAACAAAGAGATTTGCACGGAAAAGTAAAGGCTTTTAAGGGAATCGATCAGCCTGTTCAAAATCCACCACGATCACTATTGCTAGAAAAGCACAAGAAAGCAAAAAGCGACACCAAGCGAGCTATGCGTAACGCCCACAGCAACTTTAAAAAGAAAATACTTAGGGAATGTTTAGAGGAAGACCCTAAAGCTTTCTGGTCCTACGTTAGAGAGGTACAGGGAAAGATACAAACAGTGAGCTCGATAAGGGATATCGAAGGTAACATTACTTGCAATTCGAAGAGGAAAGCGAATATTCTAAACGAATTTTACCAAAGCGTATTCACATCAGATTGTAACATAGAGATCCTCCCTAAGGTTAATATACTGAATTCCATGCAAAATATAACTTTTACGACAGACGGTATAGTTAAAATATTACGCAAAATTAAGCCAAATAAGTCGCCAGGGCCAGAAGGCATTCCAGCAAGAGTACTTAAAGAACTGGTAGAAAGCGTCGCCCCTTATCTGAAAATTATATTTTGTAAATCGATAAATGAAGGTAGGGTCCCATCCGATTGGAAATTAGCTAATATTACTCCTGTTTACAAAAGCGGATTAAAGGAGGACCCAGGAAATTATAGACCCATATCATTAACTTCGCTGTCCGGAAAGGTAATGGAACATATCGTCGTAAGCTCACTCATGGGATTTTTAGATAGAAATGAATTCCTCGACGCAAACCAGCATGGTTTTCGTAAGTCCCGATCATGTGAAACCCAACTTGCTATATTTGTATACTATATCTTAAAGTCCGCCGAAAGTAAAAAGCAAGTGGACGCAATTTTCCTAGATTTCAAAAAAGCATTCGATAGAGTCCCCCACTACAAACTAATTTACAAACTAAAACTAGCGGGCATTAACAAGGAAGTAGTCGACTGGGTTAAGGATTTTCTCTACGAGAGGGAACAACAAGTTGTACTGGATGGCGTTAGCTCAAATAGAGTCAAAGTTACCTCTGGCGTACCTCAAGGCAGTGTAATTGGACCTCTTCTTTTCCTTATTTATATCAATGACTTGAGTGACGAGATAGTTAGTAATGTGAGGATATTTGCGGATGACTCGGTTATATATAGGGAAATAACAAACGAGGAAGACCGGACATCTCTCTCAAACGATTTAGTCCTCATCCAAAGGTTGTGCGAAAAATGGGAATTAGATATTAACGTGAGTAAATGCTCCGTGGTTAATTTCTTCGAAAAGAAAAAAATGCGTCCAAATCACCCATACAAAATTAATGGAATTAGTATCAAAGTAGTAGATTCAGTTAAATATCTCGGGATCAATATTACTAATAACTTAAATTGGAGCACGCATATTCGAAAAATCTGCGGTAAAGCAAGTAAAAGACTTGGCTTTGTAAAGCGTATTGTCGGTAAATGCGATGAAAAGGTGAGAGAGCGATGTTATTTTACCTTGGTCAGACCCCTTCTGGAATATGCGGCAAGTATATGGGATCCGGCGGATGAAAAGTGTACTCGCGAACTCGAGAAAGTGCAGCGTAAAGCGGTTCGCTTGGTTAAGAAATGCTACGATAAAAAAGCAAGCGTTACAAAAATGCTCTCAGACGTAGGTTGGGAATCCTTGAAAGAAAGGAGATTGGAAGCTAGGCTGCGATTGCTTAATAAATTCAGGGAAACTACATTTTCCAAAGATACAATCGGTATCATGCAACCCCCCTGCTACGTCGGTCGATCCGATAATGACCGTAAGTTAAGAGAAATAGATGCTAGGACGAATTGTTTTAGAGATTCATTCTTTCCGCGAACAATACGTGACAATAATCGAATAAGGAAGTAATTTAGATTCAACTGGTGTTTACACCCCCTGCCACACGCCGAAAGGCGGCTTGTAGGGTATTAATGTAGATGTAGATGTAGATCTATATAGATAGGTATATAGATAGGGATATAGATAGATAGGATACAAATTCACAGCCTAAACCACAAGCGTCATTGACTTGAAATTTTTGCGACGTATTGGCCATAAGATGTTACCGCCAGAAAAATTGCGATTTTGAACCTCAGTGTCATGGGTTCGATTCCAGAGGGCCCCAAAGTCCCGATTTTTCCCGTTTAAATGCATTGCTTTGATTTTCGGGAATTTTTAAAAAATACTTCCCGGATAGGCAGAGAATTAAAACTCAAGGAGCCTATATATATGGTCATGATCTATTGAGAACATAAATGATGATTACGGAAAATATCCTGGGTTCGATGCTAGGACGATGCAAATATCTGCCCTTTAAAATACATGGGAGTAGTTTTTCATTATTTTTTTTGATGCACATATCGAATTGATAGGAAGTTCGTGCTTAGCTGGAAGATAAACAGTAAGAATTGGTTTAAGAAAAAAATTTTGATAAGCCCGTTTTATTCCTGGGTTCGATGCCAGAGCACAATAACTTTTCTCTCATAAGGAAAATAAGGGAAAAGTAGGACGTCGTTTGAGGCAGTTGCAAGCAATAATTCTGCTTGAATTTGCATACGTAGTTAGAGATGGTGGTTTTCTACTGTGCGTCATAGAATGTATTGCCAGAAAGACCCGGGTTCGATGCTGGGTGGTAAACATATCCCCCATATATAATGCATTGGGGAAACTTTTCATATTTTTTTATGCATATCGATATGATAGGAAGTTCTTGCTTACATAGAAGAGGTATATTAAGATTTTCTTTATGAAAAAAAATTAGATAAGACCATGCTGTTACTGGGTTCGATGCCAGAGCACATAAAAATTTCTCTCATAAGGAATATAAGGGAAAAGTAGGACGTCGTTTGAGGTACTTGTAGCCAATATTTCTGCTTGAATTTTCACACATAGTTAGAGATGGTGATCTTCTATTGTGTTGCATAGGATATTGTGTATATAGAACAGGTATCACCAAAAGACCCGGGTTCGATGCCGGACGAAGAAATTGCAGCGAAATTTAAGAATATTTTCAATACTTTTTCTACTTTTGAGGACCCTCTCGATATGATGTCGACTTTAAATTTGTGTCAACAACATGCTTGCAGAATGCAAGCTACATTTTACTCGTATATATATATGTATAGGTATATCCGGAGAAGCGTCTATATATACCTAATAGATATGTTGGCTAAGGCAATACTTGGTATGCAGACATATTTCCAAAGATTTATTCATATTATACAGTTTTCTCCATTTCGAGCCAATTGAGTGAGTGTATACATAGGTACGAATAAAATGTTGCTTGCATACTGCAAGCATATAGATAACACAAATTTCAAGTCGGCATCTTATCGAGAGGGTCCTTAAAAGAAAAAAAAAGGATTGAAAATATTCTTAAAATTCGCTTTAATTTATTCGTCCGTCATCGAACCCGGGTCTTCCTGGTAATACTTACTAAGCAGGACAACAGAAGATCACCACCTCTAACTGTGTGCGAAAATTCAAGCAGAAATATTGGCTGCCACTGCCTCCAATGACGTCCTACGTTTCCCTTATCTTCCTTATGTGAGAAATTTAAATGTGCTCTGGCATCGAACCCAGGAACAGTATGGATTTATCTAAATTTTTTTCTTAAACCGATTTTTAATGTACATCTTTTAGCTAAGCAAGAACTTCCTATCATTTCGATAAGTGCATGAAAAAAATAATGAAAACTACCCAATGTATAAAAAAATCCATGGTAAACAAACTTTTACTAGACCACTAATTTATTATCCGAATAACACGACCCACGACCCCAAATCAGTGTTTTTATTTGTCACCTGATGATGTAGTGACGCTACGAAACCTGGGTCGTGTGATTCGGATAATAAATTAGTGGTCTAGTAAAAGTTTGTTTACCATGGATTTTTACATGTTAATAAGTACCACAAAATTAACCCTGAATCGGTATCGTTTACCCAATGTATTTTAAATAGGCAATTTTTGCATCCTCCTAGCATCGAATCCAGGACATTTTATGTAAATGTCATTAATGGTTTCAATAGAACATGTCCATATCTTTAGGCTCCTTGATTGTTAATTCTCAGCCTATCCGGGAAGTGTTTTTTAGAAATTCCCGAAATTCAAAGCAATACATTTAAATGGGAAGAATCGGTATTTTGAGGCATCGAACGCATGTCACTGAGGTTCAAAGTCGCCTTTTTCCTGAGGGTTTCACGTTAGGGCCAATATTTCGTAAATATGTCAAATCAATGGCGCTTGTTGTTTAGCCTGTGGATTAGTATCATATCTATCTGGGTATCTAGATATATGAATGAATCCAGAGATGGAATTATATATAATAGATAAATATAATAAGGCCAAAGAAAATTCTCTGTAATATTTAAACCCTTGTTTCGAAATGATGGGGTCTTTGGTATGCGTGAACGCAGCTTCTATCATCAAAATAGAGAAGAGATTCAGTGTAGCTTCTTTGTTTGGTACATACTCAATGCCAGATCAGGTCAGAGGCCTTGTGATCGGCGTCATAATGAGAGTGGTAGAGACGATTAAATTTTTAACAGGTATTCTATCATTTAGTCGCAATTCAAGGAAGTCAAAACGAAATATCTCCAAGTGTATTCGTATTTTATAAGATGCTTTATACGTCTATTTATTATGTTCTAGCGGAAGTGCCCGTTGATTCTCAGCGGGGAAATCCAAATTGATAATTACTCTTGGTACAGTCTTGATCTTAACACTTGCCTCATATTTTTTGGTAGATAGCTAATTCCAGGCTATAATTTTTTTCCAAACCAATGAACAAAGTAAATAGAATTTTAATTTAGTCTACAAAGTCACCTAAATATTCAATCTCATATCCTTTGAATTAACACTTTCTTAGATTAAAACAAATATAATTTAAAGATTATAAAACATATATTCGATGATCACATTAGGATAAGTAGCACCACCTTTTAGGAGACATTTTCTGAAAGGGAGAAATGGTTCTCGGTAACGATGATTAAACACAAATAACAGAAATATATTCTATAAATATATATACTCAAACCAACGAAGAATATTCTTTGCAAAAAGTAAGTGTATTATGGAGCTGACTTGTACGCCAATACTAAACTGCGTAACATAAAGATGGAGCTCATCGTATAACACATATGCAATCACAAAGCCAAAACAGAAACAAAGATTAAACACCGATAGCAGAAAGATAGTAAATGTGTAAGAATTGGAAGCACTTAAAAAAACAAAATGAACAATAACTATTTTTATTCTGCATATAACAAAACATAAACTTGCTTCACCTTTTCGATGAATGGATACGATGTTGGAGATTTGATACAGCTTCACAAATCGCCGTTTAACTCCAACACTGAATCTGGAAATAATTTACGATTTTCACTAAATCCATTTTCGTCAATCGCTAAATATTTATCAATGTAAATTTATAAGTTGCGATTTGTAATGCAGAAGATTATATTTAAAACATCCGAAACTTACCAGGTTTTTTTAACGCATTTAGTTGTATTGATCGAGAGAAAGCAATTTCATCTAACAAACTAAGATTTAAAATCCTTCTTAAATACTGGTATTCGTATGTTTGTACGCTCGATTCTTCACAGTACGTGGTGCGTTCAAGTTATAACACCTCCGATTTTCTTTCTCAGAACTGGCTTCTGATAGAAACATGCAGTTTGCTTTAAAATTCGCGCACACTCATTTTAAATGCATGATAGAGATTTCAGCACTGTGCGGCACATAGAATTCCTGTGGCAGCAGAGACAGTTAGGACTGTTGTTGATACTTAAAATGGCAACGTTCTCAATACAGGTACAGTGTGTAATAATTCTTTTTCTCAATTTGCGTGTTGTGCCACCGTTTGAAACGCATCGCCAGCTGAGTGAGACATGTGGTGATGGTGTCATGGATGTTACTTTTGGCTTTTTCCAAAAATGAAAGACACTCTTTGTGGTCGCACATTCACTAGCCGTGTTGCAACTGCATCAGCGATTTTTCAGTGGTCAAAGCAGAAGAAGCGTTCGCAGCGGTCATGGAATCATGGCATCGTCAATGAAAAAAATTTTTATCGCTGCAGGGAGATTATGTCAAGAAGTAATAGAAGTTTCACAGTTTGGCTGTGATTAGTTTGTGAGAAAAAAAATCGGAGTTGTTATAACTTGAACGCACCACGTATATCGTTCATAGCTGCAGTTACTAATATCTCCTTAAATTTCTCCCTATTCATATAATCTATCACTTATTCTTAGTATTAATATGAAGTATGCATATTTTCTCAATGTGTTCTTAAGGATAAAAACATAAGCTGGGGACTCAGCAATCGCCTTGATCGTCAGGGAGATGGGTTGTTTACGACCTCAAAATGTCGATAAAATATTCACGTACTTTATCTTATTATGCGCAATTTCGAATCGAAAAACGAAATTAAGCACCTTTATTCTGTTTTCCTTCTTTTGGTGCTTAATTCGACTTTCTAGAACCATAATTTATTATTTAACTTTGCAAAAGAAATTAACCCTGCTACGAAAAGAATTACCTCTACGTGTATTTCTTATGGAAACGTTATGACCCGTCTGGGTTCAAATCGTGGACCTTAGGGAAATAAATATAATAATAATATAAATATGTAATAAAATAAGGTTTAAACCATTCGATTCTTGGTCGACTGATTTGGCGAGAATATCAACAAATTCGAAAATATCAGAAATTTCTGATGGTTCCAAGCTGGAACCTTTTCTTGAAAGATCAAAATATTAGCTGCCAAAGGGGCCTCAGTCGCGGATACATCTGTTCTCTTTTCAACTAAAGTTATTATTTCACTACTGCTACCATCAGTAATTCTGTCGTGATCATAAAAAAATGTTTTACTCTTTCAAAGAGATCTAGGAAAATGCAGCAGACTGTGCTAAGCTGTGGCTCATCATTTTCCATGTCGATTATATAAGCCTCTAATGGTTTCAGAATGTCTTGCAGATTATTTTAAAACAACCAAAAGTCTTGCAGGTGTGCGGACAGTACACGATTTTTTGTGTCTTGACAAAGCCAAAGGGGCGGATTCTTAGGATTCGCATCAACACTTTTGTTAGTAATCAATGATTATAGATCAATAGCTGTGGATGCGAATCGAGTTGCTGCAGGGTTTTTCAAAGTGATAAAAATTTCTTTACCCTTTTGAACATCTGAAAACCAAGTACTTAGGCAATTTGAGCTTCTTATTTCGCTTATTATATACACAGCTGCCTTAACTATAGGTTCTATTTCCGTTATACCACAAATATCCTTCATTAATCGACATACCATATTTCTTGATGAGGTTCGTTTTCTCACGGTTCTTGATATCTCCTGGAATTTTTCCGCAGCGTTCACTTAAGTTTTTTCATTGCTTGCAAGAAATGTTTTAATATATTTACATTTCATTTTGGGGCTCTCTTGTGCGTCAAATATTTTCTGATCGGATCCGCCTTTCTAGGCATTTTTTATGACCAAATCGGAACGATGATACACACGCCCAAATAATCCATGCAATGATACGTCTTCAACTCAGAAGCGGAGCACTGACTTTGATGAATTGCAACACGTGAATACGTAGTGTCAAGAAACAACTGTGTACACTATTTCCTGTTCAGCAACATGAAACATAGCAGCCACTAGTGAACCACATGGGGCCAATTTTCGAAATTTTCTACGAAAAAAAAAATGTTTTTCAAACGTTTTAAACGTTTCATTTTTTTGAGGTTTCCATCTCTAGGTATAAGACACTTGATATTTTATCGTCGTTTACTTAGTTGTTTTCATTACTTTATCTCGAAATTTGACCGAAAAAGGGGTCCAACATTTGGTTATTTTAATGACCAATCCTCGAGCGCCAAAATTACAACAAATGAAGAGGTTAAGAGTTATACTAGATTGCTGCATTTGGGTGGTCCTTATTTTCGAAAGTTTGAAATTCTTTCGGAACACCCCCTAAAGTTGTTCCATATGGTTAAAAAATAAATTGTGTAAAATATTATTTAAATCGGAAAACGGAAAGACGTGCCGCAGCGCATTTAAAGTTTATAATGTTTAGCATTTTTGGCCTTTTTTCGGTCATCACAGGTGATTAGGGAGTTTTCCATTTTTGTACGGATTTGATTTTGTATCAATACACTATTAGACATTAACTGTGATATTCTTAAAATATTAATTAGATCAGAGCAGTAGGTTTCGAGTATCAGTCCAAATAGAGAGCGTTATACAAGTGGCGCCGTGCACTCGAGCTCGAATCTAAGAATTTCGCCGCTTTGTATTCTGTCTTGACTTTATAGCTCTAAATTAATTAAAGCACAGTTTTTCTCCATAGCATAGGTCAAAGACCTAATTATACGTTACGTACTTTAATATTTAACTGTGGATAAAAGAAAGAAAATTGTTTTTTTCCGGCATAGTTATTGAAAACTAGTTTTTGGTCTTCTTAGTTTTAGTAAACGAAATGAAGCTATTTGATGATGAAAATACATCATAAATTTTTATAAATGCAATGACTGATATTTTTTGGGCCATCGTTGTTTTTCAGTCCGGGAATTTGCCTCCTTATTGAGGAAGACTTTTAGCAAAAATTGTTTTTGTGTTTCATTTTTCGTTTAACTGCTCCGTCAACTCAACTCCTATTTCTGCGTAGTCTTTCAATTCTTTCACAATCTCGAGTCCTTGTTTGTATCTTTTGTAATCTAGCCATATTTGTGAATGTAGAAAGCACTCTTAGCACTTGGTTATTCGATGGGCCAACAATTTGATTCGTGTATAGTGCAGTCGCAACTTTTCCAGTGTGGGAACGCTAAATATATTTGTCGAATTATAAAGTCGTATTAATATGATTTCCTAGAATGCCTATAATATTTAAGAGCATAGGATTATAATGTATCTGAGCTCGCTGAATAACGCTGAGTCTTTTATACAAAATCAATATTTAGCAATAAATTGGAAATTCTTTTACTGCGGAAAACCTGTGTCTTAACGCCGTTCCCACTCGAAAATGTTCTTAGAAGAAATGCAATGGATTACAGTGGTGGCTATGAACTTAAGGTCCACTGAATACAATAGGGACTTCCTTCTCAGTAGGGGGTATACGGGTAACTATGCTTTCCATGTATTGGAGGTTAAGCGACTTCCAGGTGAGGTACCTGAGCATCGAAGTCGCCACCTTGACCTCTTAGGAGAAAGGGAGATTTTTGCTTTCCCTAAAATTGGGATACAGTTGAATTTGCAATTGCTTTTTTATTTATTAAATACGTCTAAAACTGATATTATTTAAATAGAGCACGATTGAGACTCGGTACCTTAAAATCTCCTATTCCTTCCAACCTCATTAAATATAACTGTACCTGATAGCCAATATCAGGTTGATGATGCTGATAGATAATTTTTCAATAGGATTTTACGAAGCGTTTTTTCAGATTTCGTGATATTAAGCTATCTCTTATTATGCTTACCGTTTTCTTAATTAGATTTTTTTCTTTCAGGCGATTGTGTGAGAAAGGAATTTTAGCTGCAGTTGATAATGAATTAGGGGTCGCTTATTTATGAGCCTGTCATTTGAATTTTTAATTATATGTACACCGATAATGTTTCAATAAGTTAAGTTATACGTTACTCACTTCAAATTTCATATAAAAGTATAACAGAAACTGAAATTTCTTTGGTCATCAGACGACTAAATGGACTACATTATAATTTGTGAAATATGTCTGTTGATTCACATAAGGTACTGCAGTTACTAAAAAATATATTTTTAAGCAATAAAGTATGGCCAACTTGTGCATATTCATCTAATTTAAATTATTCAAGTAAATATCAGAATACTACCGAACCAAAGAGTTTTCTACGCGTTCCACAGGGCTTAGCGCGCAGTTGAAGCTATTATAAACTACCATAACTCAAGCCTCGATTAGGATATTGGGATGAAACTTTCATTAAAAATATATTTCATACTTACATAACATTTTTGTGTAATTATCATGGAGATTATTTAAATAGAACGTAATTTAGCTAGTGACTACTTTTTCACTACGTCGACTAGATAATTGTGGTCTTCTACCATAAAACATTTATTATCTCTACAACATACCAAAGTATGTTTAAAAAATAAATAACGTTTGAAAGCTATAAGAACGAAAAATATATTTTAATTTCTTCAACTTCGTTAGATGAACCATTTCTCTAAAATGGCTTTAGGAATGAAACTAAAAAATAAGCCGCATATTTCAGAAAATTCGAATAAAGTATTTTTTAAGGATTAACTATTAGCACTACAACAAAACAATTCTGGGAAGATATTCTCCTTTTATTGACATATTTTTTATTTTAGTCAATGTTCGATTATCTGAAAAAGTCAAATTTGGCAACACCGCTTCCCCTAACCCTAGCACCGAAAAAGTACCGCAGAGCAGAAGACCCAGCGTCTCAACTATAATACACTGGTGCAGTGTCAAATCAAGTAAATTCGGTCAGCAATTGTTTCCATTTCCATAATCGCTACTGTTTTCTAAGAGAATACTTATGCCGAAAGGCTGTACTTATAGCTGCTCACTCAGTGAAACCTAGGCACAATCTGGTTCGTCGGTGGCGTGTGAAAAAGTGCTTAGGTAATTGCAAGCAGTACAGTGTACTTTTTTGTATTTGCTATTACACACGATGCATCATAATTGAAGTGTAAAGTAGAATTCTAGCTTCCAGTTTTTAATAACCGTAGAAAAATCGTTTCGGAGTCTACAATGGAGAGCTGCTTAAAATGACATCTTTCAGAGATAGATTCCCTTTGATGAAATGTCATTCCCGTAGTTAAATATATCGTAAAAGCGTACACTGTCGAAAAGTAATTCAAGAAGTTTCCCTATACTTATTGCTTCGTTATTGATAGTTATAACAGTTTAGATGAAAATTCAGGCGATGTTGATGATCACTTAGCATACATATGATACGATAAACAGGGCATGGGCAGTTCCCATGATTAATATGCATTTATTTGAAACTTGAACGATTTAACATATGCTTAGCTAGATGAACTTACAGTAATATTCCCAAAAGAAAAACTATTTATTAAATTTGTAGCTACTAGTGTAATACAAGACGAGATAAACGGCAGCAAAAGATCCCAGAAGAGGCGCCGAGGGCACGGCGTCACTATTCTTCCTTTTATCCATATTTAAATTTTAAAGTAAGTAACGTATAATTAGGTCTTTAGTCTGCGCTATGCAGAAAAACTATGCTTTAATTAATTCATAGCTGTAAATAAAAGACAGAATACAAAGCGGTGAAATTCTTAGATTCGAGCTCGAGTGCACGGCGCCACTTGTATAACGCTCTCTATTTGGGCTGATACTCGAAACCTACTGCTCTGATCTAATTAATATTTTACGAATATCACAGTCAATGTCTAATAGTGTATCGATAAAAAAATCAAATCCGTACAAATATTGGGAAGACTCCCTAATCACTTGTGATGACAGAAAAGGGGTCAAAAATTTTGAAAAATATAAAAAGTAAGTGCGATGCGACACTTAAAGTTAAAATTTAAAATAAACTGAATTTTAATTTTAAATTTTAAAGCTTAAATTTTGTCTTTCCGTTTTCCGATTTAAATGATGTTTTACACAATTATTTTTCTAATCATATGGAACAACTTTAGGGGGTGTCCCGACAGAATTTTTCAAAAACATTTTTTCCTACATAAATAACGACCACCTGCTACATATTTGTTGATTTTTCCAACGGTTTCTCCCAAATTTCTCCATAAATCTTCGAACTTGAATCTTTCTCCATAAAATCCGAGAGACTGATTTCTGAGAACATTTCTCAAGTTTGACGCCCTGTATCTTTTTGACGCCTGGCAATATTTAAAAACGACGAATGGAAACATAAAAATTGAACATTTTTGCAATAACTGTGCCAAGTTCCACACTTAAAAAACCCATTTTTGACCCGATGTCCGGGTTTTTTCTATTTCAGCCTACTGTGCGTCGTTTATTCACATCAGCTGTTTCAGAAGGATCTTTTATAATATGTTATTTTGGGGAAAACTGCAGAAGGTCAAGGATTTCATCATCATTTTAGTCTTGTAAGAGAATTAGAAAAGATTAGTAGAGTGGGAAGTCGCGAATATAAAGAAATCGCGAAAAATGTCCATCGATTACTATGACACAGGAACAGCATTCCAAAGGACGTTTCCAATTGTGGGAATTAGTGGTCAAGTTGTCGATATTCCGGTTGATTTTATGAGCCAACCGAAATTTCCACATTAGAAAGGATAAAGTTCGTTGTACAAAATGGGGAGAAATGTGACACCGGACGGAATAATAGTAGACGAAATTTATAATGCTCTAAAAAATAATCAAAGTGTACTCCAAATGGACGGATCATTAAACTCTGCATATTGAGAATCGTTGCCGATTTTACGATTCTTCCACTGACAGTCAATTTCCTTCCATTTGTACAGAAAATCCGATCTCCAATATCCTCGCATCGTTCGCATCTATTTTTCATCAAATTCCCGCCAAAATCTTATTAATTACTTGAGTGCATTTTAGTTGAAATCTTCTAGAGATTCCCATCCTGGGTTCTCTTCCTCGTCTTCTCCAATTGGCCTTTTTTGAAATCTAAGTGATCAGAAAGTATTTTTATTCATTTATTCTTCATCGATATCCAAAATTTGTACTTCATAAACGAATCCACAATTTTCCTCATCAGATACCTTCCGAATGAATCAACTTGGCTTTTATTTTCGACGAATTTCAAAACATCGCGACCAAATAACGCGAGATTTGCTTTATTGCCGAAACTCTCGACGTCTTTGACTTATTTGCACGATTAAATTAGGTTGACGAGAGATCCATAACTCACATTATCTACGCCTTTTATCTTGTCTCAAGTTACGTTTGTATAAGTGAACCGAAGGAAATCTTTAACTGCTTTTCAGCGATATCTATTGTATGTTTAGTGGCTTTCTTGCTACATTCACGTTGCATCTAGTGGTATTAAAAGAAATAAATTGGCAGACGCATTAAACCAGGGAGACACACCTACTCCCATTAAGAATTCGTCCTCAATGTGGAGATTGCTAAGTTTAGCTCGTCTCCTGGAATTCAAATTTTTACCTGATCATGCACGAATAAGTTATTCGCGGACTGTCCTCCCTTGAATTTCAAATTGGCGCACCTGGAACGAGGCCAGCTAAATATAACACACACTGCAGTCGCTTAATGCGATTTACTCGACAGCATTGTTTAACGATCAAAGAGGACAGCGATCATTAAAATAGTGTCGATAACACGATATGAGGGACTTGTCCTCGATCGGAATTGTTTTTTTTATTCGTAGTCGCTATGTTTTCTACGCCGCCACATCTATTCTAGGGTAAACATCTGTAAAAAGATAAAATAAATATTAAAATGATAGAGATAGTTCAACGGTAAGTAGCTAGGTATGTGCTAGGAAGATAGGGGAAAGATGATAGGGTTACGGAAATGTTAGAGATTCTCGATTAGGTAATCTTTGGAAAAATCGGAGAATAAAATGACTTGTATCTTTCAGATTAGAAACGAAGGAGAGGAGTGGACAGAGTTGAAAAGCAGAGTAGAGGATTATATTGTACGAGGGGATCACACGTATAAATTAAAGCTGAGGAAACAAAGAACTGACATCGCCAAGTATTCTTTGATTAATAAAGGGGTCATAAAATGGAATAAGTTGCCTGAAAAGGTCTTCAAACTCTTACCGAAAAATTGAAAGGAGTTTAAAAGTAGATGCTGTAGTTTATGTAATTAAGTGGATTCAAAATTTTTATGTTTTGTATTATTGGGAGAATTTTAAACATGACGATGTGAAAACGATGTGGTGAGATTAGGCCTGCAAAGTAACACAATAAAATGTGAAATGTAGTTTTTGTGATTAGAGTATATATGCTGAGTACATGTTTCGGAGGGGTGCCTGGGAGATGTACGTAAATTAGGTCTCGTTGCGGTGCTCTAATACTTTCTGAGGGTAGTAATGATAATTTTGAAATATTTGTTTGTGTGTGACGTTTGGATTATGAATTAAGTTGTGCATAGGCAACGGTTGGAGATGCCACCGGATGAAATTCTGCTTACATATAACAGCAATAAGTGACTGAAATTAACATATATTTGATCCAAAAGTCGGTAATCCTGGGTCCTTGACGAATGGTTATATCATTTTAAATCAAGATATCTAATAAAATGATAGGAATAATGCAAATATGTGAAGAATTTGTCGCCGTGTTTACATCAGACCATCGCAAACATGCCGTTACTTTGTGGAATGGAAGAAAACATAATAATAATAATAATAAGCATCGGTAATTTCGTGATAATATGTGCTTTTCATAGAAATTTTCCATTACATATGTATTTTTCTAATAGAAATCAGTTTATGGACAATGATTCGTTTTCACATTCCTAAAAAGAATTTTAAAGTGAATCCGTTGTTAAAATAACATTGGGTTTTCTCATTTAATTGAAATAGTTGGTACTTCCGAAATAGTCAACAAGTTGCAATTTTCACCACTGTAATCATATACATCATCTCCGAAAAATACATTCTGTTTTTTGCGTCTAAATACATAAATACAGAATCGAATGGTTTGAACCTTCAGCTGAAACCTATTCCCAGGACAAATTCACCTCGATGATGATGAATACATAAAAACATCTGTCGAATTATTATTTATTTACAAATGAGTATAAAAAATGATGACCTCAGTACAATACGAGGCAGAAATGCATGAATCAACTGCGTGCTCCCTAACTGTTATCTGTTGCCTAAACGGACAAATCAAGATGATGGAAGTAGAGAAATACATAATAAATGGACGTATAAAGCATCTTATAAAATACGAACACTTGGAGATATTTCGTTTTGACTTCCTTGAAATGCGACTAAATGATAGAATACCAGTTAAAAATTTAATCGTCTCTACCACTCTCATTGTGACGCCGATCACAAGGCCTCTGACCTGATCATTGAGTATGTACCAAACAAAGAAGCTACACTGAATCTCTTCTCTATTTTGATGATAAAAGCTGCGTTCACGCATACCAAAGACCCCATCATTTCGAAACAAGGGTTTAAATAGTACAGAGAATATTCTTTGGCCTTATTATATTTATCTATTATATATAATTCCTTCTCTAAAAATTCGTTGACTATATGTAAACCTTCCTCGGCGACGGAAAGAAATTTCAGCACGGAAATATTCACAACCTAAGAAGAAACCGCTTGACTAATGAAAGAGCTTTGAAACCTATTTTAATCAAGCACAACTTGAAATTACTGGAAACAGAAAGGGCTAAAATTTCAAGCGATCATCCCTCGATAACTGAAGGGAGAGGAAGTTGTTACACTTGCGGGTGTAGATGAGAACATTTCTTTACTCATTTTCAGCGACGAATCAGATCTAGATGGCGTTGTGGAGGAATTTGAAGACACAGTTTCAGACTAATCCAATCCAAAACATATAATACGGGCCACTTTGGTTCTTCTGCATTTGCATCGAGTTTTATGCATCTTTAGTGTTGTGCCCTACAGACTATTATTTATCTACAACTAATACAGACTATAAGTTAACTATAAATTATACAAGTATTGCTGCAATTAATGCCACGGAAGATGATTAAAAAATATGTAAAAATGTATCTTTCTTATTTATAAGAAACCTAAGCTTGCCTAAGAACTTTTTCACTCATTTATGTCAAGCATTCTAAGCTACGAAACGGAGTCGTTAAAAGCAAACGCGTGTCATCATAATTAGATTGGAATTTCGAACAAAAATGTAACTGAGGATAAAAACATAGCCATAAGTTTTTTTTACGGTTAAAATTAAAATACAGACACATTTCAGTAAAATGAAATTTTTCCATAATTCGACGTCCATTTTGTCAAGTAGAGGTATCTAATTCCTATATAAAACTCTTTCCACATGAGTTTTTAATGTGATTAGCAAGAATTAAACATGAAAAAGGCTGACTGCTAGACATCGCCAAGAAGGTAGAGAAACTGGATTTCTATGGCGCCCAGCCGCAACGCTTACGAAAAATCAACCGCGATCCCAGGGTGTGAATTGAAACAGTTTCTTTAGATTCCGTATTTAAAAGCCTTTTAGATTGACGTGGTATAAGACACTTGATATTTCATCGTCGTTAACTTAGTTGTTTTCATTTCTTTATCTCGAAATTTGGCCGAAAAAGGGGTCCAACATTTGGTTGCTTTTAATGACCAATCCTTGAGCGCCAAAATTACAACGAATCAAGAGGAAAAGAGTTATGCTATATTGATGCTTCTTCGATTTTTCCGACAGTTTCTCTCGAAAGTCTCCACAAATCAACGAACTTGAATGTTTCTCCGAAAAATACAAGAGACTTATTTTCTGAGAAAATTTCTGAAGTTTGACGCCCTGTATCTTTTTGACGCCTGGCAATATTTAAAAACGACGAACGGAAAAATGAAATTGAATATTTTTTTAATAGCTATGCGAAGTTTCAAATTCCGCACTTAAGAAAAAACATGCTTGACCCGATGTCCGTGGCTTTTCGATTTCAGCCCACTGTGCGTCGTTGGCATGATTGAGATCTCAAAAAGAAAGCACTGTAAAGCGAATTTGATGTAATAATTAAACTTTTATCGTTCGATGATCCCGAGAGAGTCTCCCATCGCCGGCTTTTAGAAAAAAAAACGATCCCACGGGATTCTCATCTTCCTGATATCAAGAAATTCGTCTTCTGTTCGGCAAAAGAAAATTGTAGGAATCGAGAATGGCTGTTCGTGGTGACTAAAAATGAAACTCAAGAGCATTTATCAACGCAAGACAATTTAAGAAAAGTGGATTAATTGATTTTTATAAAAAATCAGTCCTTTTGAAAGCCTCGGAAACAACCGCATTTCTCCGAAAACAAGGAAAAATGAAAAATTTGCCGAATATTTGGCGATTGATTGCTTTCTGAGGTTTTGGAAGGAAAATTTAATAACTGAAGAAGGTGATCTCTGATCAGAATTGAAATTAATTTAATTGGGAAACTATTTGTACAAAAGAGAGATTTAAACGGCTCAACATAATTAATCTTGTAAACATTAAAATTGGATAAAAATTTATATGGTTCTCGACTCAAAATCGGGTTCTCAGCGACGCAATGGATGCGCAAATGAATGTGAATGCAATTGGGGCGAAAGTGAACAATTTAAATGCGACGAAATAAACTAATGCAACATTTATTCGACGAGAAAAGTTAGGAAGTTGTAGTGTTTGAGGCTAACATTCACCCGTACGAACAAACAGGTTTAATTGGTTGTTAGGGTGAGTGGTCGTAAGTGGAGCAAATAAGTTGACCATTATAATTAAAGCTGTGGCATCTTAAAAGAGCGACTTGATTGCCGATGTCGCTCCCTCAGGCGCCATAAAACTCTAGAGCAGTTTATTGGACGCCAGCGCACACGTGCTGCGCTGCTTCAAGCCTCACAGCGCTCTTTCAGCATTCGCTTACAATTGATTCAATGAAACCAAACATAGAAACGTAAGAATTACATTTTAATACAAAAAATCTCAGTCTTCCACAATGAATTCATCCGAAGTCTCATGCCCTGCATTTACATTTTACCTATTCTATTTATTATACGTTCCTTTATCGGCCATCGTTGATCCACTTCATAGTACGATTCCATTGTTTCACTGACCTTAAAGGGTCACGTGACAGGGCCGGCGGGAAGGCAAGCAGCGCCAACGTGCGATGGCACAAAGTGTAACAAAGGCATCCCATGAGGATAGCGGCTAAATAACAACAAAATTGAAGATTGAGTTTGTGAAATAAAAAGATTGGAAATACGTTCATCGTCAGAATACATCCCTGAAGAGAAGCTGATTAAAGCTGAGACGAGCGACGAAATTAATAAAATAAGAAGGCTATGTTTGCTATTTATAGAGCGCATCGCAACAATATCGCCATTGTTGATGATAAGCGGAAAGCGTCGGTTAGGCTACGGCCACACGTGCCGGTTTTCACGCTGTAAAATTGGCTTGTTTTCCCGCTGCTTGAAATCTTGCCGTGGACCCGGCCACACGGCGCGTGAAAAACGGCAGTCTTTCTCAATCATTGCTGGTGAACGAACGTTAGAGCAAACATGAATCCGTGTCATGCAAGTCTAAATAAAAATGCAGTAAATACAATATGTGCGTTGTTAGTTGTTCGTCGTCGACGTGATCGGCGCAAGAGAAAATTCTGGATCCGTCCAATTGTCCACAACAGATTAACGAAGGGGAAGTTTGTGCTTTTACATAACACCCTCAAGAAATATCCTGACAAGTTTGTTGAGTACTATAGGATGTCCACCTCTTCATTTGAAATACTGCCATCGAAGGTGATTGTGAAGATCTCAAAACAAGACACCACGATGCGGGATTGTATAGGAGAGAAGAGAAACTCGCAGTAACATTGAGATGAGATTTATTGTTTCAAAGTAAATTATACATGTTGGCAATACCATAGTGTTATAATATTTTAACTTTACAAATATGCCATTTAGACTAAAGACTCCTCCAACTCGTTTGCTGCAGTTACTGGGGTATCTGGAGTGGATGAAACGAGGCTGCAAACAGAAGACAGATTTGAGAACTGAGGTTGAGGGTTTCTCACTTTTACAGTGTAAGTCTGCATTAACTGGATATGTTTAATTTGAAAATCCAGTTTTTCATTTAGAGTCATTAGCTTTATTCAGGTCATCATTCATGTTTCCGGAGGTTCTGTAAAAGAAGTAGGCATTAAATATAATCGCCTTCAAAAATTAACGAATGACAGCGATTGCCGGGTTGGCTACAATGCAAAAAATATAACTACTGTATTAACATAGATTACGTAGTATATAGTATACACTCCGTTGTTAAAAAATAGATTTATTACATAACATATGTGAAGGCAAAGCAAGACCGTAGCGGAACGGGAGGGGGAGGCAGGTTAGGCAGCGCTAAATATGTAGTTGGTGCCATATAGTAATTTATATGACTATATTGCGATCCCTTACTTTGCTTAATAGATCCTCTCACAGACCTTAGGCATGTACAGACAAGCAAAGTAAGGTAAGAAAGATGATAATTTTTCATAAATAAATTAGTTTATGTTAAATATGCTACTTACTGTCTTTGATCACATACTGATTGAAGAAAGCTCATTTGTTTGTGGTAAACATAAGGCTTCCTTTTTTTACTTGCATCTCCACTTTTACCGCCATCGCCTCTAAGATATCTGAGGTAACTATCCTTCATGCACTTCCCACGTCTTTGCACTTCTTTTCCTGTAACAATGAGAGTATAATATTCTATTTTAATTTTCCGCATAGGAATACGGAAAATGGTTATAGCTAACCTTTTTAACAAATATTAACTGAATATAGAAATATATACCATAGTCATAATTAATAGTTCTTACTGCTAAGAATTTTTCTTTTGCTATAATAATTCCATTACTTTCAGATATTTGGGTTCTGAAAACTCCAATTCGATCTCTACACTTCGAATTTCTGCTTGGGCGTTCCACTATTTCCTTAATTATTCGCGATACTTGTTCAGCCATTTGGGATACAATGAAAGAGGAGTATATGAAAGTGCCTACTGTAGAAGAATGGAAGGGGATCAGTGATTTTTTTGAGAGGAGAGCAAACTTTCCACATTGTATCAGAGCTATTGACGTCAAACACATCCGTATTTTGAAGCCGTGGGGTGCAGGTAGTGAGTTTTTCAATTAAAAAAAGTTTTTTTCAATTGTACTAATGGCAGTCGTTGATAGTAATTACTATTTTAGATATATTGATGCAGGGTCATTTGGTCGTGAGGGTGATTCAAATATTTTGAAAGCAAGTGATTTAGGCAAAAGAATTTATAAAAACTCTGAGATTACCTCCACCAACGCATTTACCTAATGATCCATCCAGTGTACCGATGCCATACGTGTTTGTAGGTGATAAAGCATTTGTAATGTGCGAAAACATCATGAGACCATACCCTGCTAAGAATATGACTTGGAAAGAACGAATATTTAACTACAGGCTGTCAGGCTCCCGGATAGTCATGTGGACAGCGCGTTTGCCTTTGGTGAAAGCGGTCCCGGATTCGATTCCCGGTGGGAGCCAATGTGCGAAATGCCCTAAGCTGTCGAAGCACTTTTTGCAATACTACTACTACTACAACTACAGGCTGTCTAGAGCGAGGCGCTATGTTGAATGTGGTTTCGGAATTTTAGCTAATCAATGGCGTATATTCCATCGCCCTCTTGATGTAAGCATTGACAATATCGTACAAGCTGCATGCTCCATAACTTCGTCAGGCAACAAGATGGATACAATTTCGAGGACACACTAACATGCCCAATGGAGAGCATTCCATCTATTGGAACAAGAGGAAATAATGAAATCTAGATGATCAGGCGTTACTTTGTGGAAAGCCATTTAGATAATGAAGAAAAACAATGTAAATTTTCCACACTTTAATTTTATGACGACCAGTTTACCAGAAGATGCTACTCCGGTAGCGAAACCGGTCGTCAGTAAAATAAAAGTGTGGAAAATTTACATTGTTTTTCTTCATTGTCTAGAGGAAATAATGTTGAAGTACAAACAAGGGATCGCCATAGGTCTTACTACTGTACCAAAGAAGGCGATGTGCCTTGGCAAAATCATTATTGCAACATCTAAGGCTATTAAATGAAAAACGTTCTAATGAACGAGAACTTGGTAAACATTTGCTGCATAAATTAGAATGTATCCTTGATTAATCTCCAATTATCGTTGAAAAGTTTTGTCATTATTTGTCAGTATTTTAATTCAGCTCGTTAAACACGTCTGTCAAAACGCTCTTTTGGGTCAAACTCATACATTTTGCTAAAGAAACCTTTTTTATTTTGACTTAATTTCCATTGCAAATTCTTGGACCAAAACAAATTTAAATAAAGAAAGAATACTCACCGATGTTTTGTTTGATCTCCTCGTCCATTTCTTCCCACTGGTCTCCTATCACATTCCTGGTGACTGTCATCCAAGCACTTCTCTTCAGTTCCCGGTTCTTGAAGTCTTGATGCTTCATGTCATAAATACATGGGTTCTGTTCCACCTCCAAAATTATTCTTTCACTATCAAAGTGATCCAAAGTGAGAGCACAAGTATTGCAATGACCGAGCAGCGAGTAGTCCTCCACAGCAATGTGAGACGCCGCGTCTTTTCCCGCCCGTGTGGCCAGGTAAAAGCTTGAAATGCAGCAGAAAAAATAGACCCCCGCCTATTTTTCGGCGGGCGACTTCGGTGACGCGCCGGCTAAAATCCCCAGCTGCGGGAAAACACGCTGCTTGTGGCATATCGCATAACATTCAATGCTGCTCATATTTGTAGCTTGTTTTCACGCTGCAAATCTGCGTGAAAAAACGCACGTGTGGCCGTAGCCTTATGGTCGGTGAAGAGAATGAACGGGAAATGTCGGAGAAATATTTGACGATATTGTTTTTAAATGTTTTCAGAAGTCGTTTCGGAAACTTTCCTCTCGAGCGAAATATGAAACTTATTTTAACGTTTGGTGTGTGTTTAGAGAACTCCTGGCATCTCGAATTTATTTAATTTTACGATGTTTCGCATGTATGTTAGTCTCATCGAATAACGCTCTCACGTTAAATGAGGGAATCTTCTGATTAAAACAAAATGGCTTTTTTGCTTTGATTTCGTTTTTCAATTTCTAATTGCTTAGCTTTCGTCCTTTTAAGTAAAACAATTGAATGTGAATTAGTTTCGATTGCTTTTTTATAATATAATCGTTGTCACCATTTTAATTGAGAGACGAACTTGTAACTACGCTCAGCAATATTATTAATAATTCTTCATTTTTTTCATTTCCGATGGCGAAGCAAGTACCATTTCAAAATGGAATTTGTTTTAAGATCAATAATAATTGTTTTACTAACGATACAATTCATTTATTGATATTAATTCAAGTATCGATGGAGATGGAGCTTATGAAGTACTTTATGATAATATTAGCAACTGTTTTCTCTCGTGATTGGCTTTATGAAAGTAACGCATCCCACGAGTCTCTTTGTTTCCAGCAAAACAAGCCCTAATTTAAGATCTGAAGGAGATAAAATAAAATGGACAATAATTTGCTAATGCGTCTCGAACATGTCTCTGATTCGCCTTTCAAATACCTACATATATATTTATATTTTTCCATTTCATGTATCTGTCAATTCTTGCGGTACTTTTTCATTTCGATGTTTATTCAGTCAAACACTCGTAATTTAATTTCGATACATAAAGATATTTCCGTTTGATGACGTCGCCTCTAGAAACATTACTAATTCGTAATATTTTCAGCTGTGGAGACCTAACGTTACCTTTGAGTTAATTACTTATTTCAATTAGAAGGCGACGCCCACCGGCGTCCACAAGTCGCTCTTCTCCATCGATCGATCTCCTTTCACGCGGATTCGTTTTGCGCGCTCTTTCTTTGATCCGCTTCTTCGCGTCGCACAGTGGGCTAGAATCGAAAAAAGCTGACCAAAAATAGGAAAGTGGTTTTTTTGAGTGCGGACTTTGAAACTTCGCATGGTAATTTTTGAATAAATTCTGCGTATAACTGAGAAATGGTTTTTATTGAATCCTGCGCATTACAATTCTACAAGGGGTCAAAGTTGACCAAATTTTGCGAAAAACTCTGGTCTTCGATTTTTCGCGAAATTCTTCAACTTCAAACCGATTCTGAACCCATTAAAGGTGAGTTATCGGATAAAACACAACGCCACGTTATAAACATGTACTTTATATTTCACATCCCTTAAGTTTAATAATTGCAAATGAATATTTGCATATTTTATGTAAGAAAATGGCGGACTCTTGTTTTGGAGAAAACTTTTACCTAAAGCGAGGAAAATTGTTGAGAGGGACTCCGAGGGACGTAAAGATATTTATACCACATTATTCTTTGAAGATTTCTGAAGAGGAATCTGAAATAAAACCTTGCCCCAATTTCCCCCCCGATAATAATAACGAATTTTCGACAACACTGCATGGGCAAATCCGCTTGGCGGAATACTCCAGGAAGATCTCGGTTTGAGGACCTTCATGCCTCTTAATGATAACTTTTGAGGAAACTAGGAACGCACCAATGCATCTCGATGGCATGTTTTGTTGTTTATAAGCACATTTTTCCTCCATAAATACTTAAGATGAGAAGTCATAATCTAAAAATCCAGTTTCATTCCATGTGATCTGTGAAAATGTCCACCTTGGCTGTCTTTAAGGCATACGTCTATTACGTCGCATTTTTTTCATATGTCGCTAATTTATCATCAAAATCATGCAGTCAAGAATGACTCTAAATACATTTCTATTTTGCACCTTCTGCCTTATATACAATCCTCGTCAGATGAGTCTCCATCTCCATACGCGATTACCTCTTCTTCATTTAGAGCTGCTTCACTCAGAATCCTGGGTTTATTTGCTGCCCAAATTAGTGCTGAAATAGATATTAGTGGATCAGAAGTAAGAAGCAATCTTCGCTTCATTTGTAGCAACTCGGGAGCGTTTCCTTCGAAACTGATGCTGCAATACTATGGGATGCTGTGTGCAACAGAAGATCTTGCAAATTGACTTCGTACACATCTTCCGTAACTCGAATCCCACCCGGATACGCAGCGACTTCGGCTTTCTCTACTATTTCGTAGCTAGGATGCAGCCTATGACCATTACTTTTAGCTGTTTCACGGAGAATTTTATACTGAGTTTTACTCAACTCAGAAGATATAATTAGCGATAAAGCTTCTTCTCCTGACAACTGAGATTGCACATGTTCGCTTTTCTTCCACCTAGAAAGAACCCTCTTTGCCCTTGTAGGTGTCGTTGTGGTAATTTCTTTCAGCAACTTCGAAGCAGCTTCATTTCCTTCATCTCTTATGTCATCCTTGCAGTCATCCTTGCAGCATAAGACAGTTCAGCTATGTAGAGTGTGGATCTAATTGTTTCTGTTTTCCTTCGTTTCGATCTGTCACTTGAAAAATGGAAATCTACTTCCGGTCGTCCTCTTGCGTCTACCAAAATGATTTTAATGTAAGTCCGATGGTTCGTTTCTAAGATTTGAATTATCAATTTAAAAAACTAAATATTTCAAATCACCATAGAAGGTCATAGAAGTACTTGGTAAGTTCTGGAGTACAATATCAGGAAATTTATTTACATTAAGCCAACTGGAATTGCGCACAATAAACCTTTCGTTCACGGGAACTCTGTTTTCATTCTCTTGAATATGCTGAAAAAATACTATTCTTTAGATAAACAGTAAGATCTTCCTGCCCATCTACGGATCTTTCTAAGTGAAGTTTTTGAGTCAAAAAATTCATGAAATACTGCTTTTTACTAGAAAATGACTTATTCTTTTCTCCATCGTTTTATTATGTAGCGTTAACCGACTAATACGCAGATTAGTCATGTTTTTATGGAATTACTAGCAAAGTTCAAAGGTGATAAACAAGAAACCCAATATGATGTTTCCAATGTTTGAAATGCAATAGAGGTTTCATAACTATATCTATTCTACAGTATTACATTAAGATACAAATACGATATACTGTTTCAAACAACGATGAGAACATTTATCATATATAGAGAAAATATCTGCATTTCACCATTATACTTAGGATTTTCCAATAAAAAAGAGAAAATAATGTAACAAAACAAGTTACAAGAAATATATCCTCCAAAAAGTGTCGACAACTGAAACAAGAAATGCTAAAGAGAACTTCCCAGACTTCTTGAATAAACTACTTAAAATAATGCAAAGACCTACTGATAGAGCACAACTATCTTCTTCCAAAGCCAATAGTTGTCATAGTTTGCGAAAATTGTGATTTGGAAAGCACCAAAATGCAGTTTGAAGGGTACCGTTAATCAAATAAAATAAAATAAAAAAACAATAAAATAAAAAAGTTTAACTATGGGACACCAAGGCAGACGCCCACGTGTGGGCTGGTTTTCAATGGTATTGATTGTCTGTGAGAGAAAGTATAGCTCATAAACATCAAAAACAGCTTACATAATATTATATAAATTGAAAAATCATAGCATAGACAAAATATCAAAAAAATTACAACTCTATTCTGATACTAAGATATACGCTGTTGCTAAATTCACTCTTGCTTTAAGAATGATGGGTGGATGTGAATTATTTTTCGGCAATAACGATTCCCATTTTAGTTGCTCTGACATTTTAGATTCAGCGTAAGAAAATGTTTCATTGTTTTTGTCTAATTCTGCGAACCGAAAGATTCAAAGGTATGCGTGGTATTAATTAATTGGAACGAATTGAGTCTGCACGACTTCTCCCTTAAGGAGGTATTCCAAAAGTAAGCTGATTGCGAGAAATTCCGCTGACTAGAGGCACTGCTTGGAAGATGTCCATTATCCGTCAGTTATTTCGACTGTCGTTTCTTATTGTTGTGACTGTAAATAAAACGTTGGCCAAAACCAGCTTGCAACAGTTTTACTCGAACTCTTTTGCTTATCATCTACAGTACGGTAACAGTAAACAATATTTCTCAAAGAGAAACTGAGTAGGAAAAATTCTGACAGAATCGTGACTCGAACCGGTATCTTTCATTTCTCGTACCGTTTAGCCGCTTTCAGAGACAATGTTTGCTCAGTTTAAGCCCTGTCTTACCCTAGAGAATACTTGGTAAGTGTCACGCACAATTCCATTAATGCTGTCTCATTATTGAAATCATATTGATCATAAATGGTACCTTAATGTTCACTTCTCATTTAATTGACGGAAGTCATCTATTGAAGAGGGACATTATCTCTGATTTAGAATAAGAAAGAATTCTACCGACAATCAAAAATATTCAATTGGTATGTCTATTGGGGGGAGGTTTGATTAACGTGTCAGAAAGGTGTGGTGATATAGCAGATGTTGTGTTTTCGCAGATCCCAACATCCCAGAGATCCAGGTCCAGCTGGAGAAGTCGGCGTACGGAGATCACCGGTCTTGCTGCTATACTTACTGCCCAGGGGAACAGCGAGGGCCTTTGGCTTCCTTCCTGCTTCCGCCCGGACACCGAGAGACCACCAACAACGGGAGGGGGATGTGCTTCCACTGCCATCGGGGAAGGGAGGAGAATCCGCGGTCATTACCCCCCGGTGCAGCCACCTCCGGTTCCGCGCAAATATATTGTTGGAGACTATTAGTTTTGCAAGGTCTGTTGTTAGCAAGAAGATCTTTATCTCGGTTTTGTTTACACATATAGTGAGAGGGGGGGAAGGCGAGGACTAATTGGTACATTGCAGCGCTCGGAATCGTGTGCTTTTTTGGAAGTGTATTTTTTCTGGAGAACAGAGTCATTTCGGAGGTGAAGGTGTGTTTGTTATTAACATATATGGAGGATGGTTACAGTGATTTTCATCAGAAGAATTTTTTTAAGTGAAGTGCGGTGGGGATCGCCCAGGGGATCCAGGGCCGGCCCCATATAAGGGCGCCCGGAGCCGGCGGAAGAATCCAAAGATACCTTCGGGAGGTTTGTCCAAGATACTGGAAGATATTTTTCGGGTCGGATGTAGAAAAGTCGATGTAGGCGATAGTAACCTTTGGAAAGATTTTCCCCTGAGCGATCCTTTGAAACGCATCCAATTTACGTTGGCATTTTTTTACGGAATGGTGTCGAAATGCACAATTCATGATTAATAAATAATTAAATAACGTAGATCTCTAGAAAACACAAAGTTTCAAAAGTAATTATCAGCGAAATGAAAAAAACACCAGCAAACACATTCACACTAATTATACAAACAGTAAATTCGAGAATTATACCTTTTTAACATACATTTTTTCTCGGAAAAACCGATCGTCCTTCTTGTCGCCATATCAACAAAGTATAAACAGTTCCCGTTTGAAGGGATATCCGGATACATTGCTTCGGTCGCCTCTGTTAACAAAAGAACAACGCTAAATCTCAATTTTACAACGATACTTCGTTTAACGTTTAGCTCCAAATTTGGTCGCAGCCAACGAATTCCTCAAAGGTTCGCTCAAAAAAACAGTCGAGGAGTGGCGTCGAATTCTCTGCTTCTGTTACAGTCACTGCGTCGATTCCCTCTGTTAGCCATTTTTATTTCGAGAATCGGACGAACTGTCGGCTAATTTAGAAAAATGCAGTCAATGAGCAATTCCTTTGAATCCTAAATGGCCTTTCGAAGAATTTATAGCGATTTCCTCAAAGGCTTTATTTTCGAGAGGGACTGTAACAGAGAGGTGCGCCCCAACGGTTGATCCCCCCCCTGCTGGCAACACTTGAACATGTATTATCAGTAGAGTCGAGGTTGTTTTTATTCCGACACTTTCAAACGATGATTTTAGTTGTTTTATACCGACGAGAGTAAACTTAGTGGAAAAGGCTTTTAATCAGAGAGTAAATCAGTCGACACAGTTAACGTAATTTTTAGCATCTTTCTTTTAGAAGAGAACAGAAATTAAAGTAGATGAATCCAAGAAGAGATTGTCATAAAAAGTTGGGATCTTCTCTCATTGGTCATCCGAGTGGATTCCGTTTTATATTTTGTTGAAAAGAGGTGGCCTTGGAGGAAGTGTGGCGAATTCACCCAGCACCCGATGGCGTAGAAGGTCGATTGGCCTTTGCTTTCTGTAACCCGAGTGTAAAACAAAGTCTGAGAGAGTACTATCCTATAGCTCACCTAGAGCTGTTTAATCTAATGGAAAAATATATTAAAATATATATATATACATTTATAAATATATATATACATATAAATAAATATTTTACCTCCTCCCCTCGCATCAAAACGGTTGATTATTTTCCTTTCATTCCGTGCATGAGACGATATTTTGCCAACCGTCCACTCATCGATTGTTTTCGTTCTTTCCAAAGTTGAATTGAAAATTGCCTTCGAACTTAAAAGAGGAGTACACACACAACGGCCAACATGAGCCTTTCTTGCATTTAGCGGTTATAAAAATGTCCGTTTCTGTGATCTGTTGTGTGGACATTCCAATGGTCTTAAAGAAGCTGAATCGTTTAAATACTTTCATTTTGCAGCTTTTTCATCATCTTTTCCGACGAATCCCCCTCTTCCAAGAACGCCTTCCGTGGAGGAAACAAATGACTGTTCGGAAAACATTTGACGTAGTCGAGGAAAGCAAATCCATATCGAGTCGATGAAAATAGTCCTATGAATTTTCCGAGAATTAAACAAAGTCGCATTTATCGCTCTTTAAGCGCTTTTTGATCGTCGAGATGGTTCAATAAATATAGATTTTCTTGTTTTACCTTCTTTCGAATGTTGAGTGCTATTTTCGCGTTCCGGATAAGTTGCTTCGTTTTTAAATAAATCGAAAATTAATCGCGTCATTCCTTCCTGGCTAATATATCAGATTAAATATACCCATAGCAACATAAATATTTACTGTTTATCATTGAGTAAACTCCCTTTTAATAAAAACTTACTATTTTATTATTCTGTTTCATTGAACGCTGCTAGAATTCCACTGTTAAAATAAATGACCGAAATACTCATCGATTTCAGGCTCGTTTCTTCCTGTCCTTCTGTAGCCATGAACTTTGAAGCTCCCTTTGAAATGTGCAACGACTGCTTCGAGAATCAGCAACATTTTTGAAGTAATTTCTCTCCTTTTGCCGCGATTCGGATCTTCAAACCGACTTGTGCTTATAGCTGAGAGTAAGCGCCCCCACGCTGCTTAAATTGAATGTGAATTGCAGTTTCCTTAAACGCAAGGAGTTTTACCACCTTTGATGGCATTTCCTTGTATTTTCGTATGATTTTCGGAGGATGAAATCGCAGTAAGGTCTCAATTTCATTCTTCGCGTGTACATGACGAGGAGAAATCCTCGTCTTCTCTACTCGCATCCTTTATTTGCGGCCATCGATTCTTTCTTCGTCCATTCACAGCCCAAACTCTTTCCAATGAGAGACAAATCCCACGGAATGCGCACTCATTTGCTAAACAGAAGATTCAAATGATTTTTCCTTTAATATTCTTTGCGATCCCCTTCCAATGTTTGCTCCGAAAGACCCGAGTTCACGTAAGTAAGTCTTTGACAAACGACTGTTTCCATCGACGCTTTTCAGAGTGTATTAATTTCGTTATTCCTTTTCGATTCCCTCTCTCACTTTTCCCACTCAAGCATTTTTCTACAACTTTCTTATTTTTTGCGCAACAGGAAATGCCAAAAATACATCGCCTCCCGCTCCCCAGGGCCGGCCAAGGGATTCTCCTACTTTGGGCTTCACATTCACTTAGAGCTTCGTAATTAAATCTTCCGAAAATGTGTCTGGATTTATTTGAAATCGCGTTCCTCTCTACCTACGATTTTATAATTACATACGCACCGCTTGCAATTCCTCCATTTTCCAGAATTCGAATGATTTTGCCGAGGAAGAAAGAGAAAAGTACCAAATAATTCCACGAGGTGGCTCGGCTACTTCCGCGAGTTTATCCAATCGTTCTCCACAAAAAAAAAGACTTTTCTCGTCACGAATTCTCCCGAGTTCATCAGTGACTCGTTGGATTCGCAGTGATTTGCCATTCAAAGTGACCGCTCATTCGCTCATTTCTACTCTACTAATATTTTTAACGAACTTTGGGAATATTTGTTCTTAAGAAAAGAGACTATTTCGAATAACGAGCAGAGCGTCACCTAAATGTAGTTATCGAATGCATTTTAGTTACTCCGTGAGTTGGCTCAGATCACAATTTTCGTTAATTAATAGTCGTGTTCCAATTTATTAATCTCGAGTGCAGATTCGCCATTGGTACTCATTTAATTATTCACCGATACGCCATTGTACCCCTAAATGCACATGTTCATCCTGTATCGTCTCCATCTTGTCTTTTCCGCTTCGTGATATTGCAATTCTCAGTATTCTTATGAGAAACCTTTAAAGAGAAAAGTTGCTGACGAGAATTTCGTAAACACCTCAAAAAGTATGACCTCGATATCAGCAAAAGCAAAAGATCCTCATCTTGCCTAAACTTGGTACTTCTTTTCTTCGTCTGCGCCCCTTGCAAACGAATTTCTTCAAATATGTCTTCCCCATTTTCTATTTATTCATTTTCCCACCATCAACCATTTAATTGTCAACAATGGCGATATTGTTACGGTATTTGTATAAAGAGTAAAAATAGCCTCCTTATTTCATTAATTTCGCCGCTCTTCTCAGCTTCTCTTCTGGGATGTATTCTGGCGATGAACATAATTCCAATCTTTTTATTTTATAAACTCAGTCTACAGTTTTGTGGAGAACATGATTCTGAGCCACTATCCTCATGGGATGCTTTAAAATGGTCTTTATTACACTTTTTAAGCGCCTTTCCATCGCATGTTGGCGCCGCCTCGTCCTTGTTCTCTCTGTTATCCTCGTGTCAGCTCCATTCTGGAGTGAAATCATTTAATATAGCACCTTTCTGTCCTCCATTTTGGCTGCCAAATGGGTCCTTTGGATGACCTATTTAAGCTTTCTCTGGGTGCATCTGAGATCGATCCCGCCTCGCGCATGCGCACAAGCCGTGTCAAGAGGTCACAATTCCGACGGATTTCTGCGCCTCGCTTGAGCTCACATCCGATGATCCTTCGATGCACGTCACAATCGATATAAATAATATCGAAGCAAAGTTTATCGCATTTAGCGCTCTTTCGATCGCATTCAACTGAATTTTCTTTCCGTAAAATGACGTATCTCTAAAATAAGCGAGATTATTCTAAGCAGTAGTGTAACTAAGTAAATTGAAAGGGGGGCACGAAAAATTGTTTTAAATTATCTCTAGGCTAGAAAGAGCATCGAGATTTTTCGTCAGGAAACTGAGTAAATGTCGATTTTTACTTTTCTATCCGAGATCAAGTAGATCAAAAACATTAGCGTGGAAGGCCCTCTTAGACGTTAGCTTTGACGTTTTCCCCCGAATCTTATGGAGTCGGCGATTCATCTCCCACGTTTGACTAGATTTCGCTGGGATTTAGAGAATGCGTCGCTATTCCTTTTCGCCGTTTCAATCTGAGGTCAGTTTCTGTTGACCCCCAGCGGTGATCTTGATCTCGACATCGATGTTGTTTTTCGTACGAGTATAACCGTTACATTTAAACTTCTTCGGGAGCCGTAATAATTCCCAAGAATGTGCTAGATTAAGGTGACACGCCTGCGCATTGCCATGCGACTGCTCCTTACGATGCAGCCTCTCGCGATCTCCCAGTCTCCTGGGTGATTGTGGATTTAAGTGAAAGCGGTAGGCCGACGAAAGGAAGCGATTAACAAGTCTTCCTTTGATTGGACGTCTTGGGTGATGTGGTCGGTTACATTGCCTCTCGCTGTTAAGAGTTTTACTCCGAAATAAAAATGTTAGCTAAATTACCTTTTTTAAGGCTGATGCGGAGGAGGTGTTAGCATAATACTCTGCCGAATCACAGGAAATTTATTGTGCGGTTCGACCGCCTTCAAGACGTCAGTGCAGACCATTGCAAGGGGTCAATAGGAAAATGGTAATTTCAGTTAAACTCGTTCGTTTGTGCTGCTTCTGAGCAATGAAGAAATCGAAAACAATTTGAAAAAGGAGATTAATTGGTGTTTAGTTGAGACCCGTGCTAATCAAATGTCCGTCAACAAATGTTAAGCGATCGCTCGAATTTCAATGACGAGATTCTCATATTCTTTATTTTTGATATAAATTGAAGAAGGTAAGCTTTTAAAAAGGAGAACGCGAAGGAATGCCTTTTACGAAACTGTTATTTTCAGAGGATGTCGAATGGATGGCGAAGTTTAGTTTTGTATCACAAGGCAGCAAAGAAAACGGCCCAATGCCGTTTTTTTTCGATTGTTAAGCGTGTTCAACTAGGTTTTAGGCTGTGACTTAGCTTACGGTACCCCGTTTTTCTATTCGTAGTTGCAAAGTAGAGGTAATTTGTACAAATTAAAAATTCCTAAAGACGACAAATGGTAATCAAATTAATAGTTCAACACCAAATAATGGCACTCATAGCGGCAAGATTGTACATAGGTTAGGCGCTTAGTGAAATATTTTTCGTTCCTTTGTCGATATAGCGCTATTAATAGTTGGCCTATGTATAACTCAGAAAAACTAAAGTTAAGGATATCGAGTAGTTGGAAATCCGGTGGATCCACGAAATGATTTTCGATGAGCAATATTAAGTTTTAGGCGTAACAAAGTGGCCTTTCCTTCTTCAATAGGCTTCTGCACCGGAATCATTTTCGATGGACCGGGTGTTGGGTGAGACAGCCGTCACACTTCATATTTGCACATGTATCTGTAGGATTCTCAAAACATTTCATTGGTCTTAGTGACCGACAACGCTTTCATCGTCACAACACCAAAATTCCGCCGGCGTCGTTATCAGTGTAGTTCGGTTGGTTCGCCGCTAGGGGATGTTAGTGTCGGCGCTCTGCAATTGCTTCTTGACGTGATTTGGTCCACGTTGCCCCAACTGGTTTGCTCGAAGATTTCTCAAATAATTGGAGAGAATGAGCATCGCTTTCTCATTTCTGCATCGAAAGAAGAACTCACGCCAAAGTATTTCGTTTTCGCATTCTGTTGGCCGCAAATTATGAGTGATTTCTCTTACTTTCGGACAAAATGATAAAAACAACAAATATACAGTAATCCTCTTTTCGTTGCAAAAGCGATACTCTCTCCATTTAACGGATACTGATGAGAATATTACACGAATGACACAAAAATCGTTCGGCAAACTAATTATTCACGCAGAAATCCGCGAAAAATTACTTTGCTCGGACATTGGAACACACGCAAACACACTCGCACGTTTTTTAGTATTTAAAACCATTCGGACGCCCTTGAAACGCACGCGTGCATGCGAAACACGTTCGTATGGCCGTTTGGAAAACATCCCAATTGCCCCTGGAATAAAATAATACGAAGCGATTAAATTTTGAATGCTTTCACGAACTGCTGTCCAGCGTTGGTCATTTTGAGCGGCGACGTTTCGCCAACGACGCTTCTCAAAAGTGTGAACTTCTGAAGAAGCCAACAGCATCGCTGGAGAGACGTCGTCACTCAAAATGACCAACGCTGCGTACACGGAGACTTTCGGCAATACGAAGCGACATTGTCGCGCAGTATTGCTGCAAGTACAACATTGTTGAGTAGAATATTGTTTCCGGTAACGAAAATCGCTGAGGATTGAGTGGAGGAGCGCGGGAACTTTCCAAACGTCCTTGGCACGCGTGCATTTGCGTGTGTTTTTGTGTGTGGGATTGAATGGTGAACATCTGAGGAAAGAGAAGAGGATGAACGACGCTGAAGAAAACGTTGGGAAGAGGTGTAAAGAGACAAATTTATGATAATTTGGAAGGAAAACAAAGTATATACGAAAAATTACGAGTAATAAATATTGATTTTTTAGGCGGCATGGTTTTGTGTTGTCGCCTAAATTTAAAAATGCCGGAGTGTGCATTAGTATGTTTGTTAATAGTTGACAATAAAGAGCAATTGTGCAAAACGCGATGATCTGTGAGTGGCAACTAAAGAGCTCGACGCCATCCCACTTGTCTCCGAGGAAATTGTTGCCTATAATAAAGATTTCCCCGTATTATATAAAGCTTTAGATGGTACTTCATTCAATCCACGCAATTTTCATTCCGATCTTTCGTGTCGTATGCACTCTACCGACGACGAATGCGATAGGTCATTAAACCGTTCTCGGAAGCTACCGATTGGAGAAAATTAATAAAATTCAACCGGGAGAAACTGTGCAGCCTTCATTTGGATGATACAACGAGAGGATATTCCGAAAAGGTAATGAGAGAAACTGACTCTGTTTTACTAAATGTATAATGAAATAGAATTTCTCGTTTAACTGAGATTTCTCCCCAATACCCTGACGGAGTACAATTTCGTACATTTCCCGATGTCTCGTCTGTGATGAATGCATCCAATTGCTGTGCCACTAAGAGAAAGTGTTATTCAGTAACGCTATTCATGCTTACGTAGTTTCGGAGGCTAATGAAACGTTTTATTTTGTTAGAAATCATCCATTAATTGCAGTTCGTAAATGAAAATCCCATTTGAAATACTCTTCCAGTGTTCGTAGATCGCATACGACACGAAAAACTTCTTTCCCATAATCAGCTTCCGTTTAACCACTCGAATCTTTACTATAAAAAAGAAAATCGTAACAGATGAGAAAGTTTTTCCGCATTAATTAAAACAATCCTCCAAAACATGTCCGTTTTAATGCATCTTTCTCATTGAATCGCACATCTTTATTTTTTAAGAGTTTCGCTTTTCTTGTTAAACTGAGTTTCACCACTTTTCTGTCTTTCCTTAGTGAATTCGATTGCGTCACTTCAGAGTGATCCGAACCACCCGTGCTTTTACGTTGCTTGAGATGAAGTGCATCCACAACACAATTTTAAAAATGCATTGGCGACTTCTTTTGACTGGTTACCTGCTTGTTTGAGGATGCTTGCGTAAAGGTTTGGGGCATGATGATTATAAAGATGTTAACTGAAAGATATTTATTTGAAACCTGTAGTATAAGTCGGGGGAAGATGCCTAACTTTTTAGTTTACGTCGCTGTAACACCAGAATCAAAGAAAAAATGCCAAAAATGGCACAAAAACACGAAGATTTAACAAACGATATAATTTGCATTTCGCATAATTTGGGTGACCAGAAGTGCCCAAAAAATGTTTTTCGTAAAAGCTTTCATTTGGGCATCTTCCCCCACGTCATTTGGGGTCAGATGGTTGCAGAACATTATTTACTCTTAAACGTACGGTTTAAAATATATTGGTATTCAATACTATTAGTACAAAATAATGAATGAACACAAAAATTTATTTTCCCCTTTTTAAAATAAAAATTGTTTAGTGTTGTTTCTAAATAAAAGATTGTTAACTTGTTCTTTGCAATGGCTCGATTTCTTTCTGTTATTGTGTTCCACTTAGGAAATCGGGAATAGGATCCTCAGAATAGCTGTCAATGAGTTAGTTGAGGTCGAAGAAGGCCTTGAGGAGTAATTATTCTCCGGACGTTCTTCGATGCATCCGTGGACTTTTGGGACTGCCGGTGCTCGTGCAGAAGCATTCTCAGTCTGAAGATCTTACACAGGAAAATCACGATCTAGAGTTTTAAATAGATCATCCCACTTGAAGAAAATCCGGAAACTGCATTTTTTTACGGTTGCATATTTCATCCCATCAACTTTTCGCACTGATATCTGGTGATTCTTCCAGGGTGATTTTGGATCCAGTCAGTGCAACTATAGAATGAACGGTCATCTTCCCTCGTGGGAGTACCCAACCGCCATTCAATATCCCACAGACCACCGAAAGATACCGAATTAACATCCGAAAGCCATGTTGCAATTGAAAATAGAATAAAACCAACATAACATCGAAAACAAACAATCGAGGTACTCACGGAAATATTCTCTTCTAAAAATATCTCTCGGAGCAAATCGAGCAAGACGAACAGCATCTTAATGAGCACTTATGTTCCTCAAAAGACGCGAATCAAAACGAGCATCTTCCCCCGTTTTACCACGAGCTTCTTTATTGTTTGCTCTAGATGTTGTCCATCAAATATATTTAGCGTCGAATATAATTTGCCATCTTCTTTGTCCCTATCCATGGGAAGAAATGATGTTTAGGTTCTCTACGAAGGCTGCTCCTGGAATCAAAGGACAAAGGTAAGAAGGAATGGTCAGAAGTGTCATCTGCACGATAATACCCCAAAGCTCAAAGGGCTATTTAGTAGAAAATACAATAACAAGTAAATAGCAAAAGTGGCCTGAGATCGGGTCTCTCTAGAGCTCTTTAAATATGTGCGGTTCCGTATATATAAATGAATGCGCACAGATTTAAAGAACCAACATAATTATAGATGAATAATAAAGGGGTGATAAAGTGTTAAAAATGTTCAAAGTTTTATTCATAAACATTCCAGTATGAAGTTTCAATGAGTAGAATATTATTCATGATTTCTCTAAATAACTGATCCTTGAAACAAACTTTGCGTTCAAGAATCCCTTTGCCAAAAGTTACTTTTCGATGAAAATCACTCTTGACTTTTGTTCTGCCAATCAACCTCGCTGCACCATTTAATTTACTTTGTTGGAAGATTAGGAGTATCTCATTTTCACTTAATTTACTTTATTTTAATGAAATCAATCGACGAAGCCGTTACTTTGTGGAATTCCATCCTAAGTGAGGAGAAAAATGACTTAGCAAAAATTCCACAGTTAATATTTATTTGATCGGTTTCGAACTACAAGTTCATCATCACGCAAAAATCAAAAACAAAATCTCAACATCAAAACAAAATTATACTTGTGAACATTTTGCGATGATGAACTTGTAGTTCGAAACCGGTCGCTTTCTGAATAACTGTGGAATGTTTGCTAAGTTATTTCCCTCCTCAACTTACTCTTTTTGCATAATATTGCCGATTATTTGAGCGAATTGTTGGAAAATACTAAAATATAGATGTCTCCCCTCTGTCGTTTGGCGAGAAGTTTGCGAGTTGTCTTCTTTTTGATGGATGCAATGTTATTGAAGAGAAGGAGAACCGGAAGATGATTTGTATTTACGGCAAAATAGAGAAGGAAAGGAAGCGCCGATGTTTGTATTAAGTGGAAAAGTGATTCATCCTTTTGTGAGAAATTAGACGACCGGTGATAATCTATATCCTTTCCAAAGATGACAAATCCGCAAAATAAAACAGAGATGAAATCTAATCCATCCCTAACTGATCTTTTTGAGAGGATTCATTGACATGAAAGTGTAGGAGAATAAGGAATCCGCTTTAAAAAGATGAAATTCATTTGAGAAAGAACGCATTCGAAACAGTAGAGCTTTCAAACTTCGAAACGAAATGACAATAAGAAGGCCAATTATACAACCAGAGAACGCAACAGTAGCAAACATAAGAGAGAGAAGAAAAAACAGTAAATGGTAGAAGTATCACCACCGAAGGCAAGAGTGGAAGAAAGAAGTGATCAATCAGCCCAAAGGCATTCTTAAAAATATTTTGTTTCAAGATTGAAAACAAGTGAATAACTCGCACTGAGCTGCACTTAGTGGACTTAAGAGTAAAATTGCCTCATTCCTCATCTCGCCTGGAGCCCTCAACCCCACTCAAAAGGTACTGAAAAACAATGTTGCAACGTTAAGATTAAAGGAACCTTATGAGCCAGCTGAAAAGCAGTCATCGGACTGAATGATTATTTCCAGGTATGCTTCCTGCTTGCCATCGTCTTGCAGTCTCGTTGTAGATGAAGTAGCATAAGTAGAAGGTACTCTGGAAAGCTAATCGATCTGGGTAATGCAGAGAGCCAAATTGCAAACGACGCGATCAAACCACAAATTTTCATCAATACAGTATCTGACAGTTTCGTTAGAGGGACTTTCAACCGAAGAAGGTGTTCTAGGGCCGATTAACGACCTAGTGGATGGTGTAAATTGCAAGGTTAGATTAGACAGGCTTTTAACTTTTAACTTTTTGTGGTAACATGGAACTTGGTAGTAGCTGCTCTTAAGTGAGTCGCTGATTATAGATATGAACTTCGAAAGAGCCCAAAAAGGTTAGGATTTTTTGTTAAGGTGACTCTTACGTCTTATTCGTCTTATCTCCTTCCTCCTGTTCACTATTATACCACCATTGTGAAATATATTAGGTACCCTTAGAAGGGTGTCCTGGACTTAAGAATAAGTAATACACATATTCGACTCTTCATCACTTACTACGAATCTTTTGAGCATAAGAGGATGCTGAAGGAATTTGGAACTCATTGACGGACACGAAGACCGTCGAGCCGATGTTGGAGCACAGAACTGTAGTTTGCCTAAAAATAGACGAATACTAACTGGAATGGAATAAAATTGCACACTATATCAAGGTCTTTGTAAGAGGTTTAAGATGAGTGTATGTGATGCCCTGTAAGTTAAAAACCCTCTAAGAAATGAGTGTTTTGGTGAACTTTCGGGCACATGAAATGAACACTTTTTTGGGGACCTTTGGGACTATTTCAACTCGCCATTTTGTTCCCCTTCGAATTCTGTCTAGTATTATAAATTAAATGTAAATATAGTGAATTAATGGACTGAAAAGCAGTTTAAATATACATTTAAAGTGTTTCAAATCTGAAAATATAAAGAAAGGAATTAACGAAGAAATTACTTTGATTATTTAATATGTATGCAAAACTCTCGAAAACTGTTCGTGGTGGACACTTTTCGTAAACACGGCTAAATTGATCGCAAAAAAATAAAATAAGAGTAAAATAATATGATAATAATATTACCGAAACCTTTTCTGCCTGTGTTATCAGCCGATGATACTCTCCAATACAGAGAGGTGTCGTCAGAATATGAGTGTATTATAGAACGAACAATATATCAGTATGGTTTAAAGAGCTTGATCGAATATGAAGAGATACGAGGCTGAATTTCGCGAATACCACTAATTTTATCAGTGTGCAGTACGAAGTTTCGTGATATCCCTTAGAGCTCGTGACAACAAATATCTAGGAGTCACGTTTAGCAGTAAAGAACGTTTAAAGGGCATATTCGAGATGCGCTAGGAAAAGCGAAGGAAATGGAAAAATTAACGGGTAAAATGCTGAAGGAATCTACATTTTCTGCAATAAAAAGTAGCTTATTTTTTCTTATTCGGCCTTGTATCGAATACTGCAGCGTGATCCACACGAATTAGGTTTAATCTCAGATTTATAAATAGTTCAACGTGAAGCAGTTCGTTGAGGAGAATCCAGGTTCGACCGTAGCGTTACGGCTGTGATAGAATCCTTCGGTTGGAATTCGCTCCAGTTGGGAAGATCTCATAACCGTAGGAAGCTTTTCGAAAAATTCATCAGTTCAAAGTTTTTATGTTCACTCTCCTCTGAGATGCGATTTATATACTCCGACCGTTGGCGTGGAAAATACTTCGTCTTTGCATGTTCTGAAAATATAAGCCTTTCACAGCACAAGGTAAAGCCTCCTTAGTTGCCTCCTGGCAATCACTGGGGCGGAGGACAGTTTAGAGGCGATGAACCCAGGTTCATCTATGCTGAGAAACCTCTAACGATATCTTCGACCAAAGAACGAAATTGGCATTCACTTACCTGTAGTAAGACAGCGAACCTCCTTTACTACCCAAATGTCATTTTAATTTTCATGATCAGCGTTTGAAACGGATGTTCATCTGGGCGCAAAAACTGGATGTTCGGGGGTCCATCGAGATGTGCTTCAAATGGCACCTTACAACGGCCAACTCCTGGAGTGAAGATCATTCATTGTGATTTTATTGTCAGGTCAGGGGAAGTAAAAACTATTGTGAAACTCAAAATGTCGACCTTTTCAACTACAGGTGATCAAAGCACAAAAGCAATCCCTGACCAACAAAAATGGAAGATTGAACAAAAAGTGCGTTTTGCAGAATGTGTCAGCTCAATACAAAATCGTCCAAATTAGCGACAGAAGAAACTGAAAGCGTCTACCAGAGGTACTGAATATTACACACACACTGAATATAAGGACACGACTATAGGTAAAGTCATAATGTGCGACGGTGGGCGACGAGACAGAGGACGCACTTGAAGAATCGGGCGTTGAGATGATCCAATGGGATGAAAATAACATCGATTCACTTATTGGCGAACAAACTCATAAAAAACCACCAAGCTTTGAACTACGTCAACTTTAGGAGTGACTAGAGAATTGTATGGTGTAGAATTGACCAATGAATTGAACGCAAGAAGTTGATTTCGTGGCGGAGACAAGAAGTGAGAATTATAAACTTAGAATAAAATCGGAAAGAAATGGATTCTGTGTTCAATCAGTCGTGAAGCCCACGATGAGAGATGTCTTGAAATTGGATGAACTTTGTATCTGTGGGGTTTGTATATATATTGTATCTCGAGTTTCGGCGAATTAGTTGCGCAAAAGGCCATGAAGAACAGTAAGAAAGTGAAAAAGCTAAACAAAGTTTAACGATGGTAAAGAAGCAGATACAAAAACCACAAGAATTCGCAAATCAATAGATACTAAAGACAACTGGAAAATATCCGAATCACCTGAACCTGAAATATTGAGGAAGAAAACCAAAACTTATCAGATCACCATTTCATCAGAAGAGATTAGGCCAAACTACTTCTTACATATTCCATGATGTAATTTAAATTGTATCAGAATTAACTCTAATTTTAATTTTCGTAACTTTCATAAAGTCATATTAAACTTTCGAAAATGATGTTTTCGAGAGTTACACCTCGTCACTAAATACTTTTCTCACTCGATTTTCTTATTTAATGATTAATGTCAATTAAATATTTTTTTAAATCCTTTAATCAAAACATTCCGCGTTGAAAATGTGCAAAAAGGAGAAATTTTTAGCTGAATTTTTTTTAATTCAATAAGAATGCAACAAAGCAAGAAAAAACTTCGCAGCATCTTAGTCTCTCAAATTTTAGAAAATGTTTTGTTATAACTAAGTTTGATTGAATTCGTAAGCGTTGGTTGCAAATCACCACGGCTTTAACAAAAGGATTGGGAGATGCAATCCAGAGTCTTCACCCTTGGTAATCGTGGTCGCTTGGGAGCACGATCGCATCTGCGATTTTTCTGCCCGCATAAGTGTTTCGAGGAAGTGAGCATTGCATAACTGGACGATATATTTTCCCTTGACATCGCTAGCGGCGAGACGAATTCGGTCGGTCCATGAATATATTTCTGCGATTTTTCTGAGCTGCCCGTCCAGCAGGCTTCGTGTGTCAGGCGTTATGAGGGAGGAGGAGTTAAATTTAATTTTCGAGGCGCTCTCATATATCATTCAAATTCATCTCTCACAGTGTCTTTTTAACGGGAGCAACTTCAACCCGCGAAAGCTATTTGCGGCTCGCATGTCGATACGCAAGTGGAATAAAGAGCAACAATCTTCCTTCCGATTCTCCTCAGCGATTCCAGCGACATCGATTGCGAATGCCTCCTCTAGTTTTACATTTTTCTCGTTAGAGTCAGCACTGTTCACTCCCTTCTGCTCGCTTCCATGGCGTCTCCAGTGGTGGAAAGTAGCATTAGTGAGTGGCTATGAAAATTTCGTCGACACGTAGAATAAATTAATTAAGTTTGGTTAAGTTGTACTCTTCTTTTGCTGCTTTGTATTTCTCGATTGCTATCAATTTCTCAATTTACTCATTAATCTTTTTTATTTTGTGGAACGGAATAATAGAGGTATTTTTCTCTTATTTTTTTGAATTCGTTCCGTGAAACCATAAAATACTTGACATGGAATAAGCCAAAAGGGTACAATATATTGTAATCACATTTATTTAAAAAATTATTAACATGAATCAATAAAAAAATCAAACATAAATGTACATACGAATAAAGGGGGCAGAGAGAGAAAAAAATTTAGAATAAAAAACAATTTAATTCTAATTCAATTACTATTTTTAAAAGAACCACTTTAAACTCTTAAGGGGGGAAATAGAAATTTTTAAATAAAAATTGTCTCAAATTAACTCTAAAAAAATCAGAGAGATGATACTTTAATATTTTGTGGCAATTTATAAAAAATCATAAGAGGCTGAATGATATAGGCCTTCCTGTGAGATTGTCAATTTATAATTGTGGAGATGAACATCATTTTTACTCTGAGTACTGTAATCATGGATTGAAGAACTAATAAAAAAATTAGGACACTTTTTATAAAATATGCACAATTTATAGGATATAAACTGATGATAGAGTAAGTATTTTGAGAAAATTAAAAAAGGGATTCCCATGCATGCAATATGGTACCCCACAAATGATTTTGATAGCTTGTTTCTGCAAAGAAAACTTTTTATTGTAAATATCTAGGGAAAAAAGGAAAAAAATGGTGCTTATAAGTATCTTACTATAGTAAGATAAGAGCTCACAGTCTGCTGCTACTGTCCTTCATATTTTTTATTTACTCATTTTATTTATCTGTCAGTTTCAATGAGAGACCTTTATATCTATCTCACTTCTGTATTTCATTATACATTATTTACACTTTGTTCTTTATGCACATTTCTATGATGGCTAGTCCTTTTAATTGGTTTCTCCCGTAGAACATAAAGTAATCCATTTGCTATTAGTCAACAAATGCTGATTAGAATGCCTAAAACTGTATCCAAGAAGCCAATTAATAGAAAGATCAGGCATTAGACTTAGACACACTTACTAGACTTACCCTTTCTTGTATATATATACTTGTATCAATTATGTGAAAATATTAATCATGATTTTTTACAAAAGGAATAATTCTATCAGGTACAAACTATGAAAAATAAATGAGATTTCTGTAAAAACCTACTGGAAGGTAACAGATCGAATAGTGTTAGAATTAGATAAATATAGTGTTATCAGCATATAAAGTGAGTTGATGTATCCAAAATACAATGTCCACCATTCAACTGGTGAAATATGCAATTTTGGTATGTGTAAATACTCATTTCATAAACAAGATTTTATCAAAAATATCCTCAAGAACAATAGATAAAGAAGATATACATTTGATACCAATTTTTGTATAATATTATTGCAAATTTTCTGTCTGAATTCTTTTTAGTAAAAAACTATATAAAATGGCCATCCATATTCATTTTTTAACATAAATATTTGTAAATGTAAAAATGACATTCAATGTTAGATGGAAAAGAAACAGACATGAGCATAACCTTGCCAATGAAGGGCCTTTCATATAATAACATTAAAACAGAGTTCCAATCTAAACTGAACATTATGAGACAGTCTTTACTTCTACTTTATATTTTAATCTTTTTATCATATCTTCATCTTTCACTATTTTTAGTGAGTACATTTGTTTCTCAAGTTACTGTAGTTATTAAAACTTTAATACTAATTACACTGAATTTCTCAATCTAACATTTTTATTGTCTAAAGAAAATTAACTTTAAACACAGAAAACAGATACAAAAATTATGATGGATATTCACACTTAAAAAGTGTATTTCTGGATAAATATATGGATCATTTCCACATATTAAAGTTGATATTCATCAGATTGATAATATACCTCCAATTTTCATCATACTATAATTGACTGCCGAGATATATATGCCAATGTAATAAATTGTGGACAATAATTTGGATTGAATAATATTAAATAAGATTGAATTTTATTAAGAAGGAGCTCCAGTTAAATATGGAGACCAAAGCGATAATGGAAAATCATCCTCAAGTTGAGCATAACAGAGAGTGTACAAGTGGAAAACAGGAGAAAATAAATAAGAAAAGAAGAATTGGGTCATTTCACCAGAGGCTGGGAAAAACAACATTCTTGGTAATTGGTAAATAAAGTGTTATCTCTGGAAACCAGAATTCATTTTTAAGAAAGAGGCAACTATTCTCTTGAATTGACTCTCATAATCAGTCTTTGAGGATACATAGCAAAATTTAATTTGTTATGTCATCAAATTGTATTGATTGTAAATCTATGAAGGTGGCCAAGTTGTTTTAGAGATCCATAGCAACAATTGAAAAAGTATAAATCATTCCTCATTAAATATATTCATAAAAATGGTAATGGTAAGTCCATGTATTTAAGACATCAGTTGTCTTGATTGTTATATAAAACAAGTTTCCAATTGCTTGAAGTTTTATCTAGATCAGAAATTCATAGCTCAATTAAGTGAAAGTACATACCACATGGAAATGGGAGAAATGACCATGAGCCACAGATAAAAAGAATTTTTGGAAAGTTACCAACCTTAACAAATCCTTCATTTTATATGATCAATAGAGGAAGTTTTAGTATGTGGAACTCCATCTGGTGATGAGAAAATTTACGGAGTCACAATTCCACAAAAAATTTATGTTTGACCAGTTTCAACTAAAGTCTAGTCATCGTCAGGTACACATACAGAAAAGTTTTCACTGAAAAGATGGGATCAGGGGAAGGGTAGGGGGAGAGAAGAGGATTGGGGTATTGGAGGAAGCTTTATTCTACAAAATTGCTATGATTGGCTGATTTATTTAAACATAATTAATGGGCTCCTGGATAGTGCGTTAGTTGGTGAAAGCAGTCCCAGGTTTAATTCCTGGTGGGAGCCAAAATGAACCAAGTTGTCAAAGCAACTACCAACATAATTAATAAAAGTTAATAAGATGCAGTTTTTTTTTAATTTTCTATTCGGAGAGAAGTAGAGCTTCTTTCTTCTCACCAAGTTAATTTTGATTATCCGTCATGATAATCCAATTCTCTTTCTTTGTTATAATGATAGAAAAGCTTTCATTATTACCATATGTATAACCAGATTAATAGAATTTATGTTATTTTCAGAAAAACTAAATGGAGATTTGATTGAAACTTCTACAGAATCTCTTTCATTAATTACTATGTTTGATGTACTGAAATGATAAATATTATAAATCTGATTACACAGCTTGATGAATGCTGCAATTTTAAAAGAGGTAACATAGAAAAAATTAACTAGAATTTGTTATCTGACCTATACAATGAATTTCTATAAAACTCTCTTGATAAAAACTATTAAATTATTATAATGATGTATCTAATTCCTTTATCGATCTTTTGAAATCAATTGTTGAATGACATATCATTCTATCTATTTATAAACCAACAGCATTTTTATTTGATTTCCAGTATTTTTAAATAGATACCAACATATCATGCTCATTCTCTATATTGAATACTGCTTTGAATACAATTGAAAATCCTTGTTTAGCCCAAATAAATTTCTTCATCATTCATAATAATAATAATAATACCTTCATTTGTCTGATAAAACCTTACATGATAGGGTAGAAGACATCGTCACAATATCAAAACAATATACAAAATCAAATTACAAAAATCATCAATAGGCACATTATTAATAATTTTGTTACACTTGTGGGAAGAGAGTCCCATATATACTTATGTATAGCTCAGTCCCAGACCTTTTACAGAAATTTTTCACATTTTGAATTAGTCAAGTCAAAGTTTTTCAATTATCATCAAATACTGAGAAATCAATTTTATCAGATCAAATTTTACAAGAAAATTCTATGTTTATAGTATATATTCTCAAGTAATAAGAGACAAGTAAGATAAATTTGAACATTATTCAGTATAATTTTAGTTACACATTTACTCTGTGTAGGTCAAAATTACTTTCACATAAACAAATCAACATAATAATAATGAATAAAATTGTGACAATGGTATTGCAAGCATCCAATGCTGGAAAGTTAACCAATTTCTATTGCTTATGCTTAAATAATGAGTATTTTCACTTATTGAATATTGGGGTGCATATATATATGCACCCCAATATTCAATAAGTGAAGTCAATTCAATATAATACCATTTATAAATGGTAAAGGTTTATACTCTTTCTTCTGTCAAGAATCATTTTTCATGGAAGTTTAGTATATAAAGGTTGAGTAATTCATAGTAGTGTGTACAACATGTGCCATGACTTGGTAAGCTCTGAATGTATTATTGCTACTGTTCATTTCAAAGTTTTCAATTATCAATACCAGTTATCCCATACAGCACAGAACAAAATGTATACATATATATTTGGTATAATTATTGGAATGTCATCAGAAATCCTTAATTCCCATATAATACACGTATACCACATTTGCCAAAGTCAATTCTGCATAGCGGCACTGTGCAGGTAGAAAAGGTGGCCATAGGAGGCAGCTGATTGCCAGTCCTAGATATTGGCATCCATTTGCATTCTCATGGTGATCCTGATCAACGAAGTACCTTGAGTTCCAAGTTGGTAATTTGGAGCTAACGATTTCACATCAAAGACTTGTATCATACTTTAAATTTATACACCATATTTGTAGCTTACTTATACATGATTCTGTCTTCCTTTATCAAGTTTTCCAAGGCATTCTTTGCATTATAGCCGTGTATGTGAAGGTTGAGGACTTGGGAGACATGAGGAAGCAGGTTAGAGCTCGTTATATCATATGAAAGGTTTGTATCATACTTTATATTTATGTATCACATTTAATGTTTTCCTTTACTTGATTTCGGCCTCCTTGATCCAGTTTCCAGGCCAGCATGATGTTATAAGCATGATCTAACACAATTTTATCATTTGCTTTTAAGGTTGCAGTAACATCACTTTGAACAAGGGCATACAACTGATCAGAATGCAAGACACTGTACTCAAAATTTGCTGAAGTGGGAGAATTGCTGTCCAGCTCATGCAGCTGAGGATGCAGATGAGGATATAAATTGTTCTCAGTAAAAGATATTTGATAAATAAATGTATTGAAAATATACACAAAATTTTTCAAAGCTATTAATTTTCCCATCCAAATTCCAAATATTCATTTCTGTTCCATTCATTTATAATATTATTGGATGTAATAAATGGTAGTAATTATTATATATAATTAATTAATATATAAAAAGAATGAAACTGCCAGGTGGTCAAATCTAGAGTGACATCTACCGACAGATTTCAGCTTTAATGTGGGCATATACGTATATTATAAGTTCTTAGAGGGATCAAGGACTCTAAAATTACACTATATTATACCCCTGTATCCGAGTTTTATCCAAAATGATATATGACTATTATGTTTATTATATATTCCACAAACTGTGCTGTATGGGTATTATTCTGTTACTGTCCAGCTCTGATGTGATTTGCTGCAGTGGCAGAGTGACTGGCAGCATAGTGATTAGCGCTCTGAGTCCTAGGTCACAGGTTTGAATCCTGACTGAATTGGATTTTTCTGGCCAGGGAATGGTTGTGTGTGTTTGTAAATAGCAATAATTACCGAAATAGATTTAATTGGGGTCTTTCTTCCCATTTCCATTAGAGAAGCTATTATTATCTGACTTTACTGATTCTGATTAAATCTGAAATCGATGACCAAGTTCCATCCTAAGAGAATTGATTTCTCTCTTTCTTAATTGTACATCATACAGGAGATCCATGCTATGAAGTGCATTGTTTTCAGAATTAAAAAAAAAACAGAATTTTTGGGATTAAGAATTAAAACAAAATATTCATAAATTGCTAAATTGCAAAAATTATTTTAAAAAACAATTCCTTGCACTTTCATAGGAATAGGTTATTAAAAATAAATACAAAGTGAGGTTTGAGACCATTAAGTTTGGAAAATGCTACTTTAAATTACTATGGTACTTTTATACAAAGTTGCAGCGAATTTTGATCCACCTTAACCATTTTATGGCTGACTGAGCATTTATTGATTTTATTTTTTTCACTTTGATAAAATTTAAAAATTAAAGAACAAAATACAAAATGACTAAAAAGTTTTTAGGTGTTCAGAGGTTAAATCTGAAGGTTGCTGTAGCTGCTACAAATCTTTGACTCAATATTCTGAATAATACTAATAATATTATATGATGAAAGCAGTGAAACAATAAAATATCCACAGGATATTGGAGAAGAACAATAAAATGCCCATTATAGATAATTTGAATAAAAAATCACTCATTAGACCCATTGTATCCACTACTTTTACTGTTTCTTTCATAGCTATATGAAAAATAAATTCTCCTTTTAATTAATTCTCGAGCATAATTTTAATTTATATTGAGTGGTAAAAATTATAAATAACTGGGACTTAACAATAAAAAAACTATTACAATTTACAACAACAGGAAATAAAATAAATTGTTTTACATTTTGAATAGTAAAATTTTAAGGAAACTCAGGAAAGTATGATATATGTTGGTTGTAAGAACCATATGGTTCTAGCTATAGCTTCTCTGGTATTTGGAAATGGGAATGAAATGAGCCATGGATGCCAATAATAAAAGTTTATATTTAAATAAGTGAGGAAGGAAACAGATGTGCCATAGATAACTCAAGGAATGAAGTCACAATACCTTATCTATTAATATATAGACACTTCTCTGGATTCATTCATGTATATAAATAGATAGATATATAGATAGGATACTAATTCACAGGCTAAACCACAAACATCATTGATTTGAACTTTTTACGGCGTATTGGCCATAACGTGTACCACCAGAAAAATTGTGATTTTTAACCTCAGTGTAATGGGTTTGATTCCAGCATTGCTTTTATTTTCTGGAATTAAAAAAAAAATACTTCCCGGATAGGTAGAGAATCAAAACTCAAGGAGCTTATAGATATGGTCACAATCTGTCGAAAACATTAATGACTTTTACAGAAAATTTCCTGGGTTCGATGCTAGGATGATACAAAAATCTGTCTTTTAAAATACATTGAGGTAGTTTTTCATTACTTTCTTCGATGCACTTATCGAAATGATACATAGTTCTTGCTTTGCTAGAACATGTATATTAAGAATCGGTTTAAGAAAAAAATTTAGATAAGATCGTTCTGTTCCTACGTTTGATGCCAGAGCACATTACAAATTCTCACATAAGGAAATATGTGAAAATAGGATGTCGTTTGAGGCAGTTGCAGCAAATATTTCTGCTTGAGTTTTCACACATAGTTAAAGATGGTGAACTGCTGTTGTGCAGCATAGTAAGTATCACCCGGAAGAACCAGGTTCGATGCCGGACGGAAAAAATGCAGCAAATTTTAAGAATGTTTTCAATCCATTTTTTATGAGGACCCTCTCGATATGATGCCTTGAAATTAGTGTTATCGATATGCTTGCAGAATGCAAACAACATTTTGCTCGTATTTTGTAATCATCATGAAGGAATACATGAGCAATTGAACATGTGTCTGAATGGATAGAGATAAATTTGCCAATATACCTCTTGAATTATAAATGCACAAGGAAGAGATGACCTCTCAAGAAATGGATTCCATAAGAAACAAATATATAGCATTTGCTGGAACAGTTTTTGTATTATCTTTTTTTTATCTTTTATTTAGAGGAAATTTAGCAATTTTCAATAAACTGTTTAGAACAGATTTAGCAGCTGAGAATTGGTTTTACTTATTCCAAAAACTTAACAAATATCTTTTCCTATTTTAGTTGTTGTCAACTCTTGAATTTTCAAATCAGAAGAGTACTCCTCGTTAGCTGTGGTTCAATGCCACCAGTATCACATCTCATTACTATAAATCTCAATTCTATTTTAGATGAGTTAACCTTAAATAAATATGGCTCTCTACTAGTCTTTGTTTGTACCCATTATGTTAGATACGCACACATTTCAGAGTCTAATACTCTCCATTTACTGTATCAAATTTATAAAATTGTGCTTTAGTAGAATTATGAAGTGTGAGATCTTCCATTAAATAGAATTATGAATGATGTATGGCAGTGTCCCATTTGGAATTTTTATTTTATGTGCATTTTTTAAATTCCTGTAATAAGTGAAGGAATATTGCTATTGGAATATATACCTCCCGGTTGTACACATCTAATTTCCACAAATCATGCCATACCAAGTTTTAGTGGTTAAATATATAATAAGATAATTATCCACTTGTGAACATTTTATGAAATCCACTCTTTAGAGCTACAAAAACAAATTTGTATCACTTATTGCTGCAGAAAATGTATTTTATATTTATTTGATAGTTTTAAGTATATAATGATAATAATAATGTAGTCTTTATTTAGCCATAGCTATTCACATTCAGTAATAAAGCTATTCACTTACATGTCATATTAATATCATATATATTGAGTAAATAATTGGCAGGCAGTAATTTTTTTCCTCCATGTTTCTGCTGATTTGGGTTCAATTAGTTGGTGATTTCATATTTATTGAGTCCTTTGTATTATATTAAATTGGATCTTTTGGAGCACATTTTCTTACTGAAAATCATTCAATGGATGAAATAAAAGTATTAACTATAGCTTAAAATAATTAAATGCATATGATTTCTTGGATTTAATATGAAAAAGACATTCCTAGTGATCTCTTGTAAAGGTTGGCCCCAGAATCTCAGTTTTCCGTTCACTATCAAATGCTGTTAAATCAATTTTGGCGAACTTTCTTTAGTTTGTGGATATTTTATGAAGGAATGTTCTGACACTATAAGGGCTGTGATAGACATATTTTAGTAATTTCTTGAGAATCACTTAGGGTTAACTCAAAAATACTTCCATAAGTATATGTGAAGATATGAATGATTCGGGGCTAATACATTTTCAAGATTTAGATACAAGAAAGTATACCAAATTATCGTTATCAATTTATTACTTGCAGGTAATCAGTATGCCATCTCCTCGTAGCCTAATAATATGCATATCAGTCAATACAGTAATCAGCCTACAAGCTGGTTTGACCTTATATTCCTCCAGCATTAGCTACCGAAAGTTATAGAAAGTGGATAAAACATGATAACAGAGCCATTCCTTTCCTCATTGAGCCAGAATAATATAACTGGAAAAAAATCAGGATAGATGCAGTACTATGAACCAATGAAGTCCACTTTTCACAGCATTAAAGAAAGAGTCCAGAATAAATCATACTCAAGTAGCTTTCACAGCCATAAAGAAGACTGAGATTGAAGTTAAGTACAGAGGGATTTCCCTATTTGAAAAAACAATTGGAAAATATTCCATTCATTTAGACATGGAGGAAGGAAAGATGCTGCATGAAAATGTGCCAAAGATAGCTTACAATGGAATTCAGTTAAGAGAAAAGTATTCTAAAGCTTTTCCAGGGACATCCAAAGGAGGGAAAACCTTGGCTAAAGAAAAAATGGTTATATGGAGCTAGTCTTATCATGTCTCTCATATATGGCTCAAATCTATATTTTTCATTTGAATTGTGTGATGCAGAATAGGAAAGGCCTGGATCTGGTACACTTGTACGAAGGAATTGTTGAGCATTGGTTACCAAGACAAAATGAAATACATTTAAGATGTAAGAAGAGCACTGTAGTAATTGGAGGAAGGGATTTGGTTGGGTCCTTGCTTTTCACTTTATATGAATCAGATCAGAAAATATAAAAATTTACTAGTAAAAGTATAAATTTTGACCCTGAGTTCATAATTTTACTGAAATCTCAATGAGTACACTGTTGAGTAAATATATACATTTGCTGAGTTCACACTTATTCTGTAACATTGCCAACTTTCAAATGAACAAAAATTATATTATACAAAGAATATACATTTTCAACTTTATTGAGTTAGGTAATGACTGCCATTGGATTGTATAAAGGTTTCATTGTTATGTCAATCATCATCATTGGTTATCTGCTTCCACAGGTTTCAATCTTCCATTAATTCCTGTCCTCTGCCTTTTCCTTTGTTTCTGCAAAATCTTTTCCTTTCATTCAATTGCGCAGTGGAAATGAAGGAGAAAAAGTCTGCTGTAGCTAGGGATCGAACCCGGGTCTCCCAATTCCCGGTCGGTTGCTCTAACCACTAAGCTACCACGGCAGCACAATCTCCCATTCATTTCCAAGGGCTATGATGGAGGAGAAGTGTGGCGGAGGGTCCATCAAATACAATGGCATAGCCCTCCGACCACGTACAGTCATCAAAGATGTCCAGCCATTCATACCGAAAGCCCCGGAAATTTTTTTATCTTTTAATTGTATTCACTCTTCTCATTCCTCTTCCTCCTTCTTCTCAGCACGCTCATGTTCAAATATGACCCATCCAGTTTCTCTTTTCCTAGATAGTTGTACCTGTTCAATTTTCACATCGTTAACAAATACTTCCATTGATTATTCTTGACCTATTTAGATCACTTAAGTCTTACTCTGATTTATTTATAAACCATATTGATCCTCTATTCTCTCCAATTACTTTAACAGTATCATCAGTTCCTCTGTATTATCTGCCATCAATACCATGTAATCTTCAAATCTAATGCATTTGACATTATTATTTCTTTATAATAATATTCTACTCTACTAATATATAACTCTGTAGGAGCATACCATATATACTTGAGTATAGATTCACAAACAACATTTTAATGAAAAATCTAATCAATCTGTTAATACAAAATTAAAAATGCAATCAGTATCACAAAGTATTTATATCATACTATGGGATTAGATGTGCTTACTACATAGTCTGAACGTAATAGACTGCATATCTTAAATAACATTAATATGATCAATCTTGACTTTGTGGAATGGTTCTCTATGTTAAAGGAAAAACAGTTTATTCACAAATACATCTTCCAAAGATGTTAATATGTTGAATCATTCTTGAATACTTCTTTGTATTCAAAACAAGCAAACATTATTCTCATTTACCCATGTACATTAATTTGTAAAAAACGGTATTCACAAGTTTGGCTACTCAAATGATGAGTTCAAAATATTTACATTTTATATTTGTTAGCCAATTTTCAAGCAGAACATGCATGCAAAAGGTCTGCAACTTGTCTTTCAAATTTATTTCTCAGGAAGAATCTGAGTAACATTATAATCATGTGACAAAATTATAAATAGATTATGGACAGGATGAGAATAAATTGGAAATTATTCATTAAATTTTGACTAGGCGAGTATGAATGTACAAGGCATTTATGAGAGTAAATCCTTTGCCATCAATTTATTCCTTTTCATTACCTAATTTTATGGTACAAATATATATAATTTAAGAATAATTCAGAAAGCTTGTTTTAACCAGTTTAATATATGAACTACCTCAATCATACAAAAAATACTAGATCATTTTTCAAGATTTCATCACGCAAATCTGTTGAATGCTTTACAACTACGAAAATCCATCACTTACAAAAGTTGCATCAATTCTTTCAATCCATGAGCAATAGGAGAAACATTATAAAACCATTTTGTGTCCAATTAAACTTTTTTAAATTGTTTAATTGATTTATCCTTTACTTTCAATTACTAGACGAGGCTCATTGGTATACTAACCCTAAATTAATCAATAAAATAGAAAAAGTTGAATGAAGATTAAATTACTTAAATTAGATCATGGTCTTCTTTGAATTAAAAGAAAGGAAAATCCTGTGGAAGAGCACAAAAGATCATAGAAGAGGATAGTGAATATTATTTTTATTATTCACTATCAATTTGAAGTAATTCAATAAATAAGTTTTTATGCCCCTCTTATACCTTAAATGTATATTGTCTACTAAAATTAATATCCATATAAATACTCAAAAATCTCTATTCACTCATTTTTCAGATATTTAAGAAAAATGTATTTATTTAATTTGATTCTCTCTGGTCACAATTACATGGCATGGAATAAGTCAAAGTATGAATAACAATAAAATAAAAGATAATGTATAGATACAGAGCATGGTGCATAGAACCATTAGTAAAACAAAAATATATAGTTACATTATCATAGACAAAATACAAATGCAAAATATATAAATAGTAATAGGTAAATACATAAATTAAATGACACATCGAAACTTATGATGACTCACTAATAAACTCTTGATGACTATAATATGATTTATTTAGCAAAAATTTCTTCAAGTTGCTTTTGAAGACTGTTAGAGAAGTAGTGGTCGTAATATTTTCTGGTTGTTTATCAAGGCTGAGACTAAATGGCGATGGCCTTTGTGAGAGAGTGCTAATTTATGGTTATTAAGATGAGCGTCATCCTTGCAACAGGTGCAGTCGAGGTGGCAGGTGGAATTTGTTGAGAATAAGTTACGGTATTTTTTTTTTAATGGATCACATTGAGGGCAGGGTAAGTATTTCCAAGGATTGAAAAAAAGGCTTCCCATGTACTTTATATAATACCAGAAATACATTTACTTGCTTGTTTCCGCAATGAAATAACCTTCTAATTATTTTTTATACCAAGAAAAGTCTTCCAAAAAGTGGGAAATTTATTCCAAAAAATATTTTCCTGCACCTCCTTGTAATGATACCCAGATCTATTACCAAGCGTTAGCCATGATCTAACTTAAATACACGGATGGAGTAGGAAACATTTTCTCACTATAAATCTGTCTAAATCACAAGCTATCATAATTGGCCACCCAAAACTGTTAAATTTTTGAAATTTAAAATCAAACTTTTTCGTAGTTCATTTTTCGTAATTGCAAGCAAGCTTTGGAACATCTTTCCTCTCAAGATTAAGTCCTCTGCCACAACTCACGCTTTTAAAAGTCACACTTATCTCATGGGCAACAATATCCCTATTTCAAGGGTCAGAATGATCCTCCTACTCATTTAAATGTATCTGATCACCTAGGCACGGTATCTTACAATTATGTATATCATATTCTTCACCTTTGGTACTCTCTAAATCTCTTCACTGAAAATTTGACTGAAAAACTTGAAAATCATTTCTCCAGTCTTTTGGTCCTTGTTCTTTCCATGATTTTACATTTTTTCTTTCTTTTAATTTGTAATTATAATCTTGATTTCTGGTAACTGACACCTAATTATCTACTTTTTTTAAATTATTTTCGATTATGTACTATATGTATGCATTGACTATATGTATGCATTGACTACATGTTCTTATTATATGTACAAAATTGTATATCATTGAACTATACGATTGTGAAATTTTGTCTTAATTTTTTATATACGTATTGCTGTTGAAAATTGAATTCTCTCTTCTTTATCATAGTAATATATATGTTTTTCTCACCTGTTTCCTATACCTATTTAGTGATAATGTCAACGTTGTATGGAATATTGACTATATACTGTATGTATGGTATTTATGCTCCAAAATATGTATACATCAGTGTATTATTGTTTTCACAGTTTTGAATTTATCATCATCTTTCATTTTATTGTTTAATGTTCTTATGTACATGGAAAAACTTATTTAAATGTCAACGTGACTATGCTTATTGATGTATCCCATATATGTACCTATTGATAGTGTGTTTAAAATATTTAATCATGTTTCTTACCATCTTTTTAGTTTTGACTATCGGTAGGTTTGTGCAGGTTTTTCAAACCCCCTTTCTTTTTTGGGTGTTTTCCTGCAGTGGATACATTTTTTTCTTAAGAATTTCTTAGGTTTTTTCATCCACAATTCTTCTCACATTTTCTCATATTTTTTTTGGATCAATTATTTATATTTTGTACGACGATGGCTTAGATGGAAGAGGAGACTTTTATCTCGCCCGAATAATGACGTCAACCAATTTTCAGTGTTTTCCTAAATTAAAATTGAATGTCGTTCATGGTGTAATTAAAAAATCGATGGGTTAAGATTCAAGTTAAGTTAAACTCTCGTAAAAATGCCAGGCTGTAAATTAATTAATAATTTTTCCTCCTAAGTTATTCTTGTCAAATTCCGAACCAATCCCATATGTTCTCTTGGGGGATTGAACAGGAAAACCTTCGTTTGTAGATAAACCTCGAACTTCGAGTGGGAGGGCTTACACTCACGTAATTTTTTTTCTATATTGCGTAGTCATCACAGTATTTCTCTATTTCGTGCAAATTTTAAACGTATATGCATGTACTTAATCGTTTGTGAATATACAATTCAATTGTATTGATTCACTCAATGCACTCGAATTAATCTACATCGTTAGTATCAACAGTCTCAAACATTGTGCAGAATTCTACAAAGAGCGTGTTTCAAGATCGGTACTGACATCAGTTTCCGAATCGCCACACCTTCTCCGAGCCGACAGGTGCTGCCACCTACGTTCGCTTTCTCCTCCCCTCCTGACCTCTCGATCGCCCACCTCTTTCGTTCTGTTTGTTACTCAAGTGCCTCAAGTGCTATCTCCAACACTCTTCCCAAGTTGTTCCGTGTGTCAGTGCTCGAAAGACCGTTTTCTACTCGGATATTTAACCTTCCATTCATTCCAGAAACCATGGCAGCAGTAACTGGAGAGGAGCCGAGGCTCAACCAGGTGAGTGAACCATATGAGATCAACAGGTGGGAGGATCACTTTCTTCATTCCGAGGGGAGACTTGAACGGGCGAATTGACGTTCGCGGAACTGCCTTAGCGTACAATACAGTACGTGCCCAACCATCTGTCGTGAGATTTTCAACGTGAAATTACCGAAGGAGCGCTGCTCAGCTGAATTTCCTCATAATCTCGCATCTCGATGGTGTTCGGAAGAATTTCGTCTCTTTAAGAAGAGATTATTAATATTACGTGGCATTTTGAATACTCTTCGCAGTTTCACTCTGAAGTGTCTTTTTTTAATGGCCGAATGACTCCTAAGCCAATAATAAGCTGTCTACGGAAAACTGTTCTTTACTGCTCTGCCACACCCCCACAGTAGGATGGATGGCCTTCGGTGTCCACGCTATTGTTTATCAACTGCTAGGAATGATTATCTGCTCATCAAGTGCTGGAATTATCACAAATTCCCACATCTATCGTCTATTAGCAGATTTTTCGGTGTTTTCGTTCGTCGCTTCGGATGACAAACAATTGGAATGATCGGGTGCTTGCGACCACTCCCACCCGTTGATTTAGTCTGGGCAGTGCCCGAATAGTTGCGCAGGAATCACCAAGTGCCGACCGATCAGAGACGAAGGCTCGGTCTGCGGGCGATTCTTTTGAAGTTAATCACTTCGTTATATTCCAGTCTTTGGTTCTGCCAGTGTGTTTTGCGCTCATATTCCAACTTCAAATACGTAAAAAAACCCTGTAAACAATGAGAAGAAGAAGGGTAAAAAGATATGAGAAAGTCTTTTGAGTCACAGCGATTGGGACTTCTCTGCGAGATAGCGCAATTGGTAAGAGCGCCCGCCCTCCTAGTGAGCGATCCATCGAGCGAGCGGGCTCGTCCCAAAATGATTTTAATGTGCTGGAGGAAGTATAGCTGGACCTCCGTAATCAGATGCAAACAGGTTAAAAGTACGGAATGAATGGGAATTTATGAAAAGAGGCTAAATAAATACGCGAGGTGTACTGCGAATTTCGAAGGGAAGATGATTCCTATGGTTTGCGATGGGCGTTTTCCATTCCTATGAATGGAGAAAGCGACTTTAGTGGAGGAAGAATTCGACTTACGGTCGTGTTTTCGATACTACTCTCTTTATCCGGCGTCGAGTATTAGAGATCGCCGAGTTCCTGGCTCGTGTGTAGGTGAAGCGAACACCTGAATGCTGATGAAATCGAGTGACCTTGGGTGCCCACGTCGTGGTTGTGGTACGCAATCGCCTTAAAAGGCCGCCTTGCGCTTTCCCTCTCGTCTCTTGTTTTTGGGCGTTCTTACGTCGATATGCGTTCATTCCATTCCTTTGTGTTTTCCATATTTATGAGCTGTGACACCCCACATTTTGGAAGGCCTCGGCAATCGTATATAGAAAGTATTTCACTATTTCGCGTAATATTTTCTTCGAACTTTTTCTACGATTATTTTCATCGCTTTTTATTTATATTTTATTTATCGTTCACATCCAACAGAATGTCAATTTTTAGTGAAGTTATAACATTAAAAATTGACGAACACTTACGACCATTTCCTGACCAGAAAAATCTGGATAGCCGGGATTCGAACCCGGTATGGTGCGTTATCATGTACAAATGCTAACCACATCGCCACCGGTCACACAATTCAGTCGAGAAGGGGCTTCGGTTATAATAAAAATGTCGTCTTTTCTTTGAATCGCAAGGCGTGAAAAAAATCCGATAGAATATTTAATGAGCATTGCTGAAGTGAAGAAAGAGACCATTGCTTCTCAGGAACCACCTTTAATGACGGCATTTTCCCCCACCTTTTAAAAAGCTGTCGTCTGCCTGTTTAATGTAGTTTGCTTTCATGTAAAACAATTACTACTTTGGTTTCCTCGCGCTTCCTGCGAGGGTTTCGTTGCAAACTTTAAATTTCAGATTAATTAAAAAAATTATAATTTTTTGCATAAAACCGATTGACTGCCTGATCAGTAACAACAACAAGTTTCACAACTGAATGAAACGAAATTATGTTCCTCTTTTTTTCGGAGAATTTAAACGGCCGTTCCTAAAGCTGATATTATCAAGATTCTCCACCAAAGTTTAACTCGTATGAAGAATAAACCCTCCACCTTAAGTCATTTTAAGATGTTTATTTTAATAAGTTTTATTAAGGAGCGCAGATATTCTGAGACATCGCTTTCACCTTACCCTCTGCAAATATACAACCTGACAGTGGCGCAGCGAGGGGGGTTTTAGGGGTTCAAACCCCCCTCCAAGAGTCAAGTCCTATGACTAGCTCTGTGCTTTTTTTCTGCTGAAGAGTACAAAATCCCAATTATCACGCAAGTTTTAGAGACACACTGCTAGTCATGCGTTTGCTTGATAAATTCAGCGAAAGCTTCGCATACCCGTAAATAAGACTCCGATTTCAGCTAAGGTGATGTTTTCGGTAGCAGTGTAGGCCTAGAGCCGACGTTGATATCAATGGGAAGCTATGATATGAGTGTTTCGCACACCATGTTCAACGCGTGAACTTCTTAAGCCTATTCTTAAGTTAGGTGACTCACACTATAAGATAAGATTCCCACGAAAACAATCGAAAGTGCTGATTTGTTTACTCCTAGCAAAAATACGAGGGAACATTCGAGAAGTCAATCGAAACTTACACCCTAAAAACAGAGATTAAGATTAAGTTTAAGAGACTAACAGATTAATAAAACACTCGGTTAGATCTTCTGCATGTGACAGTTTTAAGGGTATGAATACAAAGCTAGGCTCGTGAATAGTGCTTTTGAGAAATTCACAGTGAACAGTTCGAAGGAGAGTTTAGTTTGGATTTCATAGGGTACAGATGGACATCCAAAAATTCTTTTCACAGTCCACTAATAGCTCGAGGCCACAATAAGAAAAGGCGTAAGTTAATGGCTATGTGTTTTTTTTTGTGAAATTACCATTATTAGATGGATAAATTAGGATTGTCTTATTTTAGGGCTGTTATCGGAGGGCACATCTCAAGATGAGTTTAGCAACAGTTCCCTTTTATTAAGCACTAGCAGAAGTACCCGTTGATTCTCAACGGGGATATTTAATTTCATAAATACCAGTGTAATAACCTTGATCGTAACAAATGCTTCATAATTGTTGGTGAATAGCGAATACCAGACTTTCCAAACCAATATATCAAAAAATGTAAGTTACAATTAAGTCTACAAAGCCGCTCCAACTCAATATTCAATCTCATGTACTTTGAATGAAAAATTTCTTCAACTGAGAATATATAAGTATACTCTAAGATCACATTAGGATAAGCAGTACCACGTTTAATGTAACGTTTTCATACAGGTTACACAAGGGGACAAATGAATCAAACATTTAACATAAATTGCAGAAATAAATTATATATCACTCGAAATAGAAAGAAATATATTATATACCCGTTGAATCTCAACAGGAGAAGGAAGTACTGTTAAATACAAATACTAATACAAAAGCTCCAAATGATAAACCAAATACTAATTACCAACTACTTCAAACTGTCCACTATAAGTAAATGAAATCATGTGAATGTGTGTATGTATGGATGTAAATAACAATTATTTTCATATAATAACCATGCTTTAGTTTAAAATTCCGGCAGCGAAGCATGCGTAACAATAGAATAAGTGGGTTCACTCTGTGGTGCAAAGTACCAAGCACCAAAGTGAAGCATTTGTTACGATCAAGGTTATTACAATGGTATTTATGAAATTAAATATCCCCGTTGAGAATCAACGGGTACCTCTGCTAGTATTAAATAAATTACAAAATAAAAAGAATATAAAATAAAATATGTGAAAGAAATTTGGTCTATCTGGGATTTGAACGCGGAACCTCCTCCTTATCAGTCTTATGAACTTTACGTGTATTTCTTATGGAAAATTTTTCACCCGTCTGGGTTCGAACCGTGGACCTTAGGGAAATAAAAAGTAGCCTATACTCTGCGCGGGGTCGACTTTTAATAATGTAGAAAATTGCAAGGTTTTGCGACTCTTGGTTCTCGAGTATTTAGCGAACATACACACACACACACTCTGTTTTATATTATAGATTCTGGACGATTAAAAATCTGCACAGTAGACACTTCATTACTCGGGATGATAGGAAATATACTGATCCTTATTTTAGAATAACCTGTTAATTTACAGTATATTTACGAACATAATTCAATTACCAAATTTCTGTAGAAATTTAAAAATGTATTGGAGCAATATAAGATATCAGTAAAAATTAGTTTTCGATGATATCATTAATGATATACAAGTTAGGAAGCAAATCAGTCAGCTGAAAGGTATTGTGCGCGTAAGTTACGCAGAGATTTATCGGAACTGTGACTTGAAATAAATTTGATAAAATGTTAAAACTATTACTTAAATTCTTCAGCTTCCTTTTCGATGCAACCAATATTTTCTCTGGAGATAGAATACAACGAATTTCATGACTTATTCAACCACGTGGTCATGAAATGCCCCTTCAAAATTTAAATTCATGGAAAAGTTTTGTTTTCTTTGAACACTCAGTGCGAAATACTTGATTTGCGTCAGATCTCTGCTGCTCAAACCACCAAACTATCACATAGTCTAAATAATTGTAAGATGACGTCTTCCTTTCTTTCACCTTGGTATGAAACTTTAATTCTGCAAATTCAATTATATTATCAACTATAATCAAGAGTCTACTGTATTTCTTTAATTGAGCCGATTTTTTAATGTTCGGTATTTGACGCATTCAATTGAATATTTAGCTAATACAAACATAACGAAATCAGGCTTAATTTTAAGCGTACCAGAAAATTTCATCTGATAATTTTTTTTGCTTTTTAGAAGAGGAGGTAATTTTAAAAACAACGGATGAAGTCACTCCTAACAAAGCTGTTGATGATATAGTCTAGTAAAGAAAGCTATTCAAATAAGCATGGGCGCGCCAATTTGGGGATCTAATGAGTGGATATTACGTTTTATGTCGCTTGCCAAATAATCGTTACTAATATTTTTCCTTCTCACGCTTGGCCACTTCTTGGAAGAAAGAACTCTCAAAGACTCGGGAAGTTTATATCTAAAACACTAAAAAACTTCAGCATAGAAAAAAATAACTTTTCAATAGATATTGGACGTATCCAAATCAGAAATCCAAACAACACTCATGATAAGTTTCCAATTGTTCGCTTATGTAAACTACTATCTTGGAAAGTGTAATAAGTTGGCCACATAACCTGAGCTTTTGCTTTGTTTAAGGTCAACCTTGCAAAAACCATCAGCTTTGGAAATTCTGCATAAAAGGTTAATCGATTTCAATAATTATGGGCATCTTATGTGTTTCCAGCATGTTATTGTTTTATAGTTAAAGGCCAGAATGGCTGTTTTTCGGGGTCCTTCAAGTCTTGGAGGTTTTTAATCGAAAGATTCAGAATGGTGGCTGTCGTGATACTAATGATAATGGAAAGATAATCAATTACATCCATTTCAATAATTATAACTATTTAAAACACACAAAACCATTCCATAACTACAAAAAATCCGAATAGCCGGGATTTGAGCCCCGGACCTTGGGGTTGGAGGTGTAGCACGCTAACCACTCCGCACTCTGCAGCCCGTGAGATGGTTGTCCAAATGCGATCGTTAGATTCTCTTCTGGGAGAATTGAGGTAATGGCGGCGATTACGCGGATGAAGAATGGGAGGAGGAGCAGATGGGGTGTTGGTGTAGTATCTGCTAATGTAGATTGCTAATGTTTTAGCACAATTATTCACTAATTGTCTAAAATAGGTAGAATACCCAAGGAATGGAACCACGCAAGGATTGTCCTTCTACACAAGAAAGGAAGCAAAGAAGAGTTGAAGAACTACCGCCCCATCAGCCTTCTTCCAGTTATCTACAAGGCATCCATAGGGCTTCAGCACTATGGGAAATATCCACCCACTGCAGGAAATTATATACAGAACAAATGAGTATGCCACTCGTCCTTTGCTTTGTGGACTACGAACAGGCCTTAGACTCAGTAAGTAGTACTTCCTCCACTCTGAGAGCTCAAGAGAATCAGAGGATACATTTTGAATGCCTCAGCTTCTTTAATGCTGCATGAAGAGACCGATGAATTCAAGATTGAGAAGGGAGTTCGACAAGGTGACGGTCTGTCTCCCATCTTGTTCACAGCCATTTTAGAAGAAGTTTTTAAACCCTTGATTGGGAAGAGAAGGGCTTAAGAGTAAATGGGGAGTACGTCAGTCACCTCCGTTTTGCAGATGATATAGTTCTCTTTGCAGCCAACGCAGAAGATCTAACTTATAACTATAGAGTTCGATGCCATGTTGGTGTAAATTTCTCCTATTTAAGATACTTAGCTACGATTTTTAAGATATTTTAAAATCCGTTCCGAAAACGTGGAAACAAAGCCACAGTGGCGAGTGAACAGAAGTCATAAATTCATTTCATATTCGCAGTTAACTGATTCCGTAATGATCCTTGGTTCGATGCCAGAGCACCATTTCTCTATGCATTTCAAAGTGAGATAACGGAATGTTATTTAAGGACCTTCCCGATATGATATCAACTTCAAACTTTGAATTAAGCAAGTTTTATTCCTACCATGCATTTACATTTTTTTAAAGGTCCTGGGTTCGACACCAGGCAGCTCTACCGGTACTAGCTCTAAGCGGTCAAATTATCCCAAACCATATATGTAGTTTTTTGCCATCTTATCTTACATGAAGGTCCTGGGCTCGACACCGGGCCACTTGGATATGGAACCGATTTTTACGTAGAGGAATTTCCTATTCCTTAAATTTTTCAAACCAAATCGAATTTTGCAAAGTTCGGTACTTTAAACATGTGGTTGCAGAATACAAGCAACTTTTACTCGAATATAATATGTATTTAAATTTATCTCCGATTTGCATGTATGTACAGCTCCCCACAAAAAATCGAACGGTGTAGTTGTAGCTGCATAAGATTGAGGGGCTTTGAAACACTGGACTTGGCAATACCCAGCATTTGCAGTACACCAAGAGAACGACCGACAGCATTTGCCGCTCTCCCGTATGTCGGCGTACATCCGATAGGATCACACGAGAACTGCGGAAGTTCAACATAGAAACTCGTTTTAAAACTGTGAGAAAAAATAAGGAATGTCTCTAAGGGGTAAAGGACCATCTGCCGCTCACTCAAGGAGTGTATGAGATATCCTGTAGTTGTATCCTACGTTGGACAATCTGGAAGATCTATCGACTGCCGTATCAAGGAACGTCAAAAAGCTGTGAAAAACAAGGAGAGGAAGGCGTCGCGGAGCATGTTTGGTCCGAAACCGACCATTCGGTATACCTAGAGAACACGAAGGTGCTATACAAGGAGATGTATTATTTCCGATGCATAATACGCGAAGCAGTAGAGATGGCAAAACGACCGGAGAATTTCAACAGAGAGGAAGGCTACCCCATACCGTGAATTTGGAAACGACTACTGAATCCAGCCACCAATCAGAGGAGCCCACGTCAGAGTTAAGTTAAAGGGAGCAACATATATAAAGCGGACGAAATGAGGATAGAATCACTTCTGACCTGAAGAAGCATCGCTGGCGAAACTCCGTCGCCAGATCGACCACCAACGCTGTGTTCCCGAAAGAAGCCATCATGAATATCTCATAACGCCATAAACCAAAATGTATTAAATCTTAGCATTCTGGCTTAAATGGTCAATACAATAAATAATACATTTTTGATAGTTTAATTCACTTGTTAATAATTTAGGAATAAAATACTGAAAAATTAAAAATACCTAGGTTAGCAGTGTGTATAGAGAATGATGTTCCATATCCTGATGAATGGAATTTTTTTATTTGTCTTTTAATATAAAACATATGGAATGTAACTTTCATTTACTTTACTCGCAGCCTTATTTAATTCGCGCTGTGGTCATATAAAAGCTACTGAGGTATAAGAATAGTAGCACTAACTTAGTAGGCAACGGGAGACTACCTTGACTACTTACCCCATGTCATGATGCACAACCATAATAATAAAGGCCATCTCGGTCGTCATTCCACGAAACCCTTACATAAGGAACGACAAGAAAAGATGGAAACGAGGGTGGGGACCTGGAATGTTCGGACAATGCTCAGAAAAGGAAAGTTGGAAAACGTAAAGTTAGAAATGAAAAGGGCCAACATAACTGTACTAGGGTTATGCGAAGTGCGGTGGAAAGACGAGGGAAACTTCTGGATCGACGATGTTAGAGTAATTATCAGTGGGGGAAATACTAGGTAGAGGGGAGTAGCTGTAGTAATGGATAAGAAAGGTGGAGAATCCGTAAAAGCCACGGAGATAATAAGCGATCGGGTTATGTCGGTAGGAGTGAATTTTGAGGGGTAAACACGGTTCCAGTTCAGGTATATTTGCACACTAGTGATTACAGTGAAGATGATGTACACATGGTTTATGAACAAATAGATGAGGTTATAGAAAGGGTTAAGGGCAATAAGAATCTCGTTGTTATAAAAGACTGGAACGCGGTAGTTGGGTAAGGAAAAGATGGGGAAGAGGTGGGAGAATTCGGTTTAGGGAAAAGGAACGACAGAGGACAGAAACTGATAGAGTTTTGCAAAAGAAATAATCTCTGAATATCAAACACACTCTTTCAGCACCACAACAGACAGGAGTACACAGGGAAAAAGCCCGGGGATACAGATAGGTACCATGTTTATTACAATTTGGTAAGAGAGAGGTTTAGAAATAGTGTTAAAAACTCGCGAAGTTATCCTGGTGCTGATGTCGATTCGGATCATAACCTTGGCCATGATGAAAACAGAGCTTAAGTTTAAAAAGATCATTCGACCAAAATGTACACCAAAATGGAATTAAGAAGCTCTTAGGGATGAGAAGTCTAAAGAATTTCAAGAGTCGGTCAACATGGCTCTTAAGTAAGGTTTAAAAATTGTGACAAGGATTGTGCTCAAAAACTGTTGGGAGGGTTAAACAAACCAAAAAATAGGAAACTTTGGACAACTGTAGAAATGTTAAATAAAATGGAGGAAAGAAGGAAATGGAAAAGAGTCAACACTGACCATGGGCGCAAAATGAACAGAGCACTAAACAACGAACTAAGAAGGGAAACTAATAAGGCTAGGGAGAAGTGGTGGAAGGGGCAGTGTAATGAAATAGAAAAGCTGGTGGAAAGCGGGAGGGCCGATCTCATGTATAGTAAATTAAAGCAACTGACGGGGAATAGAATTAGTAATAGAATGGTGACGGTTAAAGACAACAAGGGAAATCTATTAAGTGATCCAGTCACCGTAAGGGAACGATGGAAGGAATACATTGAGGAATTGTATGGGAAAACATGAAACCTAGCAGTATAGAAATAGAAAGTGAGGAAGAAGTTGAAGAAAACGATGTTGGACCTGGGTTACTTGATAGTGAAATAGAACGGGCATTGCGGGATATGAAAGGGAATAAAGCAACGGGGGTTGACGAGATCCCAGTGGAGTTCCTTAAGAACCTGGAAGATAAGGCCAAGAAATGTTTCTATGATTTTATTAGGAAAATTTATGATAAAGGGCAATTGCCAGAGGATTTTACCAAAACTATCTAGATTCCTGTACAGAAGAAGAACAAGGCTACAGAATGTCGGGATTATCGTACAATTAGCCTAATCTCTCACGCGGCAAAAGTACTTCTAAGGGTTCTGAATATACGGGTCATAGGAAAAATTAAATGGCTAATCGGAGAAGACCAGTTAGGTTTTCAGAGAGGGAGAGAAAAGAGGGATGCAATTGGGGGAATGAGAGTACTTGCGGAACGAAGCCTGAAATTTAAGAGGGACTTATGTGTATGTTTTGTAGATTTTGAAAATGTTTTCGATAGAGTCCAGTGGCCAAAACTCATGGGGATATTAAAGAAATATGGCTTAGTTTGGAAAGACTGACGTTTAGTAGTTAGACGTTAGTTCAAAATCTAATACTGAATAAAACAGCCCGCGTAGGAATATAATTGACCCTCAGCAAAGCAAAAGTAGTTTCTCACTAGTCTCTTATCCTTCTAACCCCAAAAAATATGGCTTATATAATTATTATAAGAATTATATATTTCTAAGCTATATCTTTCGCTCCTCTTTCTCTCTCATGAAATATAATCATCAAAAGTGTTTACAGAACACTTATGCGAACCTAATTTTGTCAGATTTGTTCTTTTTCCTCACATTCAGAATCAGCCGCGTCTTGTCGCTCGAGGCCTGGGCGAAGAAACTAGATCCTCCTCAAATAAACATGCAAGATATAATCAATCGATTCGTCCGAGATGTTGTGGACAGACATAATTGAATAATTGATTATTCCACAAAGGTGGAAAAGTAAAAATCTATTTTCAAACACGTAAGACGTAAACAACAACAAAGCATCGAAACCCTTCGTAGTGCTCATTAGTCATCCAACAATCGAGAACAGGGCCAAACTCAAAATCCTTTGGTGGAAAAATATGCATGAAGCTTTTGTATTATTCCCATCAACATGAATTCCTTCGGATTTCGTAAATTCCGAATTACTAAAACGCAAAAAAATAAAATTTCTAACCTAAACAAATATTTACTCTTGTCACTTAAAAAAACACAATTATTACTCTTTATACTGATTATGTCAAAATTTAAAAAATCCAGATAGTAAGAATGCACAAAAAAATTAAGGTGTAAGGCAGGCAGTCGCAACATAGTCACTACTTCGCTCGACGTTGAAGGGTTAACGTTTTCTTTCATTATTACTCCATTTCTATTCTCAGTACGTTGTCTCTAATTTTCCCTTCTTTTCATCTAATTCATAGAAGTGCATACTCTCTTAATTATCATATACTTAAGCTCTATTCGGTATTATTGCTTACGGAAAAGTTCTTCCTGCGAGCATATGGAGCATGAAACAAAATAACCAAGTCCTTTCTAAACCTTCATTGATGGGAATTTTTGCGTTAGGAAACAATATGAGCAACCAAAGTATTTCTTGTCCGATATTCTTGAATAAGAGTGAATTACGCTTACGATTTGAGCCGAATTTACTTCCATTATAATACTATATTGCTTATATAGCATCCAAATCAATGAATTTTAACCAAAATTAAATAAAAGCACCACAAAAGCCTCAAAACATGCGTAAGAGGGAAGACTAAATGCGTGCTAAAAGCAGAGACGCTCATAGACTCGCTCTAATCGTGCCTTACTTCTGTTAAGAGGGTTGCAGCCATAGTGGCAACTTTGTTTTGTAAGGGACTGTACAATACTTTAAGTTTTACTAAGGTTTAGTCCCGTCACTCGTATTAAGATAATATTTATTACCATTGCGCATGGGACTACGCATGTTCTAGTCGAATACCTATAAGATGTGATTCATGGGTACCTGGAAATGTCTCTTCCTGCTTAGCAAGCAGAAAATATCACGTTTGAACAATGAATGAATGAGTAAAGCTCTTCAATGTACAACGAATGAACGCTGAACGCGCAATGCTCTGCACAATATGAAGATACTCATGAAATGTCTTTTTTGACGACATTGAGCTCCTTTTCTATTAAAATAAATAAGCACAACAGGCAACGGAAATATTTAATTAATTTTAACGAACATAGAAAAAAGAACTTGATTCTAAAGCCCGTTTGGAGAATAATTTCGGAATAATTATGATTTATTACCATAAGAAAGAGTAAACATAATAAAATGTAGAATGATTAAGGCAGAAATTATTTTTATTTTCGAATCCGGCGAACGCCTATAACAACATAATCTGAGTTTTGTTCAAGAATATCAGTGTTTTTCTTGTGTAGATATTTGTTGTTCATTTTGATAAAATGTAGATTTTCTCAATATTTAATGATGATATATAATAGAAGCTTGGAAAATATTCAAATTATCAAACTCTCCTTTTATCGGTTTGTAAAAATATTTATGTTTAATTTAAAAATTGTCGAAGATTTATTCTTGGAAAGGAGGTTGCAATGCTATGCATTCGCGTTTAAACTAAAATGTCGTGATTTTTGGGCCCATTTGTTAAAATTTAATTATTATAGAACTCTTCATGATAAATACAATAGAAATTTATGTTTAAAAAACAAATATATGCAGTCAATACAGAAAAGGTAAATGAATGAACGGGGAAGTGTGAAAAAACTGCTCGGCTGTAATCCACTGTGCAGGAAAACGCTTACACAAGACAGAGAGCAAAATAAACAGCGAAAACACAGATGGAAATCAATATGAACAAGTGTATCGCTATACTTAACTTTGCAAGAGATCGGATGGTCAAGCGACTTCGGGTCGCTGTTGCGTCCACCGAAATAGAAGTTCGATTTGGTAATGATAATGTCCAATAATGTCATGAGAATTGCTTAGTAGTCAACTATGGTTGCTGAAAAGAAAGAAGGAGAAGAGTAGGCGGAAAATAAACAGGTTATGCAGGTGTTTTCGAAATAATGGAGACAATAAAGATTCTTATACTATTATAATCAAAGTAATAATTTACACTTAAATATTATATAACAGTAAAAAGGGTAAGAATAATTCTAATAATATGAATAAATAAAGTGTGACTTTCGCGCAGTTTAAATTTTAATTAAACTAACGGAATTATAAAAATAATATTTCAAGTAATAATGTTAGCCTCGAGATTTGATAATAGTAGCAATAACAGCCGTATGAATATTAGTCTCGGAGTGTTGGTGAAGAGACATCCCTTGTTTATTAATATATTTGATACTGTCTGTTGAAAGAAGGGTGAATTTGATCTAAAATTTAAAAGAAAAGAAAACGTTGATCTCTAAATAGATATAATATAGTTCAAGCCTCATCGTTGTACATGTCTTTCTGGGTGATTTTGGATTCAGTCATTGCAATTATATGATGTACGGTCATCTTCCCTCGTGGGAGTACCCAACCGCCATTCAATATCCCACAGACTACCGAAAGATACCGACTTAACATCCGAAAGCCATGTTGCAATTGAAAATAGAATAAAACCAACATAACATCGAAAACAAACAATCGAGGTACTCACGGAAATATTCTCTTCTAAAAATGTCTCTCGGAGCAAATCGAGCAAGACGAACAGCATCTTAATGAGCACTTATGTTCCTCAAAAGACGCGAATCGAAACGAGCATCTTCCCCCGTTTTACCACGACCACGACTTATTCTTTAATAATACTTCGAAATCCATCTTTATTATCGTGAATCCATCTTTATACCAGCATCAAGTTTTTGGGGGAACATTAGTAAACATCGCATTTCTGCAATATAGTTTAACAAATAATATAACTTCCTTTACTTTAGGTAGTTTAAATTTGTTTTTAGTGAATGAAATTTCAAGTAATAAATGTTTTCGTTCTCAAATAAGCGTAAAAATATTTCCGTGAATACCTTTCCCAAGGGAAAATGTAGACAAATGTGATATTGTTTAAGCAACCAACGGCATTGCTTTAGTGGAAGCTCTTCCTTCTTCTGTTTCAACCCATGCAGCAGACCTCATTTCATATCTTTTCTCCCCTTTCCGTTTCAGTTCGTGGTATGCTCGGCATATCTTTCATGATTTGGCTGACATATTCTATTCCTCTACAATTTTTTCCCTCAAATTTTCCTTCCATTATTCTTTTGAATGGACTTTCGGGTCGTGTCCGTAAATATCCAAGAAGTTTAACTCTCCTTTCTTTAATTATTCTTATTATACTTCTTTCTTCTTCTTGATCGTTTTCAAATATTTCTTTATTTGTTTTCCTTTCCATCCAGCTTACTTTCAGCATTCTTCTGTAACACAATGCTTCAATGAATAGCAGCCTTTTCATTTCACTCTCCCCTGTAGTCCACGATTCATTTCCATATAGCGCAACGCTCCAAACGTAGGTCTTCATAAAGATTTTCCTTGTCTCCGAACTAATGCTTTTTGATGTTAGGAGAGTTTTCTTTTTATTGAATGCTAGTTTTGCTTGGCTAATTCTGCATTTTATATCTCTTGTGCTTGTTCCATCCCACGTAATTTTACTTCCCAGAGAGTTATATTCTTTCACTTGTTGGAAGGTAACATTTTCCAATTTTACATTTGCTCTTATGTCTTTTATCGCAGATTAGAATCTTTGTCTTTAGTTTGTTTATTTTCATGTTGCAATCATTTATTGTTACCCTGTTCATTACATCCAATATTTCCTGTAAATCTGTGGAATCTCTGTATTTTACGAAATGATAAGGATCGTCGTTTGTAAGAAGTGCTAATCCATTGTGACTCCGGTATGTAAACAACGATAAACAAAAGGACAGACTTAAGATCGCTAGCTGTAAGAAAAAAGTCAATGGTTTCGCTCTAATAATATACGCTTAATTATTATTACTTTTACGATCATGTAAGAAAAAATCGAATTTATTCGTATATGACCGGTTTTCTAGAGAACAGTCATATTTTTATGACACGATAAAGAGGGCTATAAAACATCCAGTTATTAATTATAGTTTTGAGAGAATAGAGGAAAATTTTGGGAGATTTTAGCAAAGATGAGACGTACAAATAAGTTGGGAAGTGTGAGAAGTAATGCTCTCAACAGGCGGACAGCGTCAGGCGGACGCCGTGTTGCTGAACAAGCGAAATGGCGCTTCTCAAAACTTCCAATCTGTTTGCTTATCATCCCAAAAATCGTCAGCGAAAAGATGCCTACATAAAGGAAGCTCGAAAAGGAGTCTCTATGAAACCCGACTACGGAGTCTCTTGCAGACCCATCTCTGGAAGGTCCCGACTACCTCGGTTACAGTGGCCCCTTCATTTGTAGGCATTGTGTTAATGGTTATTCATTACGAGAAGTCTTAAAAAACTTCTGTATTTAAACTCAGCCAGATTTTCAATTGTCATTTCATAATGTATTTTCTGGTTGCACTTTGACAATTAGAAATCAAGTTTAACCACGACAGTATCTTTGGTGTGAGTTTAGGTAATTTTCGCTTACTGAATTATATTCAAAAAGAATTTTTGCAAAGTTAAATTTTTAGCAGTAAACGAGTTCGTTTCGGTCTTGGTGATATTCCATCTGGTGGCCATGTTCATGTCCTAATGATGATGAGGCCTCCAAATCTAGGTCATGTTTTCTTGTCTGTTTTGTGGTTTGCATGAATAAAAAAATGCTCTAACTTCCTTATTTTTAAAGTTTTGGTGTTTCCACATTTATTGTTTTAGCTTAAGAAAAGGTTTTTCGAGCGAAGACTTCTTAGCCACTGCTGATGGTAGCTACTTTTTATGGATATTTTTCGTCAGAACGCGCCCTTTGGGATCATCTCCGATACATTGTGCATTTGTCTATATTATGTTACATTAATTATTAGTGTAAATACTTTGTTGAAAATCCTTCGCTCAAAATGCTACGTATCGTTTATCGGAATTTGATTAGCATTTTTTGTGTTTTAAATGTTGACAGTTACTTGATTAACACAATTTTCTTAGTAAGTAGAGAGCAGCGAATTGAGACTTCAATTTTAAAATATAATTAAAAAAATAAAATTCGGTCTCTGGCGATGTCTTGAGGAAATACGTGATGAGGAAAAATATCAATTTGTACTTTTTCATCAAAATAGTTAGTAATAGTCAATAGTTTTAGTAATAGTTTAACTAGCGAAGAAGGCATTAATCGGTGTGCTTTTCTCTCCAAAGGTGGGTATGATGGCCAGAAGTCCAGAAGGGCATGCAGCGAGGGGAATGGCGATTAAAGGCCACGAAGACCTTTGGGTAGAGATCCAAGCAAACACTTTCCGCAATTGGGTGAACGAGCATCTTCGCAATTCCCCTGCTGCTGCTGAAATGGGCCCCCGAATTGAAGTGAGGGACCTCTCTGCAGACCTCTGCGACGGCACCCGCCTCGTCGCTCTGGTCGAGGCCCTCCAGAAGAGACGCCTCAAGGCGCCCGGCGTCTACAGGCGTCCTTCCAACAGACACCATTGCCTGGAGAACGTGACGGCGGCGTTGGACGCCATCGCTGCCGACGGAGTGAAGTTGGTCAATATCGGTGAGTTGTCGCTCATTAGTCGGAAGAGGCGAACTAATTCTTTTTAGGGCCAAATGTTTTAAACTTAAGACTATTTAGGTAGGTAAAATGTTATTAGCTCAATTAAGATACTCTTAAGCAGGTTTAAAACGTCCTCAATCCCATTGAGGTAAGTTCACTGAAGTCGACCGCTTCCCACACTCGTCTTATGTACTCGTCTCGTCTATTGCTCATCTTCTGTTCAAACCAGCTCAACAAAACTATCCTCGGCACTACATCTGCTTTCACTGCACAATGTTCCCTACAATTAACCTAATATGTTTTATTTAAAGTCAACATAAGATGACGCTAATTCGTCGAATTCGATAATATAATTTATTATTTGTGGAATAAATATACATTTGTTAATCAGTTTTGTATTTTTGAATAGCAAACATTTACGATGAAATTAATAATATTCACGAGTATTCTGCTTTGTTACATTGTTCCTGAATCGCTTTGTTGTAAATAATTAAAACCCTTATAAATTCATCTACGCTCATAAGTATTTTTCTGGTTAACATTTTGTAACTATATAAATTCGTAAACGAAGTCATAAATAGAATTCGCAAATAAATGTTGCCAAAAATGAGTTTATTCGTTAGAGATACAATCTCTTGTTTTCACTTTAGTCCCAGAGATTGAATTTGAACGCAGGCACAACCTTTGATTAGACTATAATGACTAAATGAGTACATATTGATTTTCAGCACCTATCCAAAGCATGAGGTTTCCTTTCTTTGATCTATTATGAAAATGATCATCAGTGATGGAGATATAAAGCAACAATTACTTGTTTGCACGTTTGCGTTTGCCCATCGCCTTTGAGGCGCAGATAAATTAACTATTTCTTTGAACGCTAATTCTCTGTTTGTATAACATACGAAACCCTAAACCATAGCATTACTAAGAACTTAAACCAAAAATCCACAATAAAACACGATATTCATGCGGAGGAATGCTTCAATTTTTGTGCAACAAATTTCCGATTTCTTTCGACGAATTAACGATTTAAAGTTGACTTCGGAATGCATCTGTGTTTCGCTCGGGAAATTGAGACATGTTTTCTGGTTAGAGATTGAGACTGGTTTGCTGTTACTCAATCGGAGATGACGTCTCTTTTGTTTGGGTCGGATACTCATGCATATATCGTGCTAAATATCGAATAATCTATTCTATTATGTAGATTCCGTTGTATATAAAAGTTGCACATAAATTTACAATTATTCAAATTGTTATTACTTAACTTTAATTTAATATTTATTATTTAAGTTGAATAATGAAATTATTGTAGTCGAAATTTAAGTAAACCAATCCAGTAGTTGTTTCGCTTAATGACTGCTCTCATTCTGTCTACGAAGCATATTCATTTAGCAAAAACAATTTCCTTACGACTGATGTGCTAACGTGACGCAGTGTTAACCTAACAGTAAATTTCTCTTCAATTTCTTCGCTTTCTTACAACGAATGTGATACGTGCTCAACCATCCTCCTTCTGCATTGATCGTTCATTTATTTCGACGAAGATCCTCCCGAAAGCGCTTTTCGAGGAAGAGTTGAATTCGGAAAGGAAGATAAACGTGCAAAGGTCCGCGTAATTTTCGAAACTGCAATCGGAAAGCGTGGCATCAAAAAGCGTGCGTAGCTACGAAAATGTATTCGCAGATGTCGCGCAAATCTTCGGTAAAATATAAGGACGTCTTATATATTCCTGTGATAAGTTGGATTATTTCCAAATTCAAAGCTCACATATTTTCATAGACCCTATCGAGTACGACACTTTACTGGAAATTTGAACGTATGTTAATGTTTACGTAACTTCTAGTTTTTATCAGCTATATATATTCTACGATAACGATGAACATCGTCGCCGTTAAAAAAGAAAGTAAAACCTGCGGTTCTTTCTTACTATTTCGATGCAGAATTTAAAATTTTTATGAGTGAGAGAGAAATTGTGAAAGTGAGACGCAGACCGGTTCATTAACTTTCGTACCGATTTCTCCGCATCATCGGCAATATTCTCTCGTCTCATTTCTTTTCTCACGTACGAAGCAGTATGTAAGGTATCCATTTAGTGAATTAGACTGTGAGGAGACTGAACCCTTTTAAATTGCCTGTTTTAGTAATTGTAAAGATTACTCGTAATGAGCTCCAAATATACGAGTGATTAATCTCAAATTGTGTGGGATCAGCGATACATTAGTTGCGGGTGCTCTTCATTTTTGAGCATCGGAAACGAAATATTGAAAATATTCGTCAGCACTGTTCCAGGATTAAGTAATTCGAATCTTTCTGCGGCATTTTAAAATCCTTAATTGACGATTTCTTTTGATTTTGCTTCCGCAAATTTGCGATGTTCGAAAGTCGCTGAAGCTGCAAGAGTATTTTACTTCGAAACTCGCGGAATTTTAGGAATTATTAAACAAGATTCCTATTTATTTCAATCTTCCAATTGGGTAAAATGCTTTCGAGCGAAACCCCTCTTAGTGAAACTATGCCGCCGGAAACGTGAGAACTGAATTCGGTCCATCCCTTATGATTTTTGTGGGATTAAAAAAATTCAAATCGACGGCTATTACGTATTTACTCCAATTATAGCTGCAAAACGGCATTTAAATGGCGGTGCTAAAGAAGAGGCTCCGAATCCGCCATTCACGGTATTTAGAAGTATCTTCCAATGAATACTTACGATTTCTTTTGATATTTATTTGAATTAGAGCTTTGATCAGCCATTATCAGTTGGTGCCACGTTCAAACCTACTGTAAATTCATTGCCGATCATAAAGGAAGAAAAGTATTTGTTTATTTGGCAAAACAGATTTATAACGCAATAACAATAAACAAGCCTGCGTAATTCTATCTCAACAGGGTGTCAACGTATGTACATAATTTGTCTCTTTCCCTGCAGAGATAAATATTTGTATGTGCAATCAAATTGTGATCCACGGTGCACATAGAGCGTATCAAATATTAGAAACTATAATTACGGAAAAACTGTTTTTTTTATTATGATACTTTATTTCATCTACATTCGAGATAAATTTTCAGGGATTTAATTAATTTTGATAAGCTTTTTTATATGATACTAGGAGTAATATTTTCTGATACATTTTTATTTCTATATCAGTTGTACCTAACAAGACACTTGGAATTTATTCTCAACGCCTAGCTTTGGTTGCCACTTTAGCGTACCGTTCACTAACACTTTCTCGTTTATATCCTGAAAATAATTTTCTCTCGAGGCGAAATACTTATAATAACAATACTAATAAATTTATTAAGAAGTAACAAGGTTTTTTATTTTTGCTGAATGTTCAGACCTTTGAAATTAATGCGTTACTATTCAAAATTCTAAATCTGTTTTCACCTCGCAAATCGTGATATTTTTCGATTTCCGGTGACGAATCCATTTCAAGGTGCAGTGATAGAGACGGGAACCGTTCTTCGGCTGTTTCTTCCCGCCCACTCAAACTTTCTCGCGCTCTCCAAATACGGATGCATCCCAAAGCCTCGAAAAAGAGAGCGTTCGACACTCCTCACAATATTCTTTTTGATTTAGAAAACTGCGTTCATTCGCTAAATTCGACCAGTTAATTTCTAGTCTTTCTATCCCCATCTTCAACTCTTTTCTGCCTTTTTAAAACTATCTCTCTCTTTGTTCCTTCGTCGACCAAGCGCTGAAATCTTTCCTCGACGTGTTGCATTACTAATGAAAGGCAGCGGTACTTACGTAGACAGGAGTGTTTGTATGTCATTCCACCGCACCGGAGTAGCGTATTCCGTTCAAATAATTTAATATAGCAGCGTAAGGGCAGACTTCTTGTATATCTGCGCTTTTCCTGAATTTTCGCTGATAAAAGCCCAAGTGTGCCGAAACCGGTTGTGTCATGTTTTACTGTTGTATTCGCAAAGTGCATAACTTTATTCTATAATCTTTAAAATTAAATAATTTGTTCCGTTGTTAGAAAAGGAATTTTATCCCTTAGCAAGCCTAAATGTTAGCCGTTGTGTTTTCACCTGAAATTGGTAGCGAAATTTGGAAGACAAAATTTTCAATGGGGAGGGAATCAGACTTGTTTAGTCGATTCATTGCCCATTCCACATTTCTTCGCAGTCTGCGGAATGCTGTTTCCGCTAAAATTCACGCTAAGAAACTATGTTCGAAAATGCTGTTTTTAAATAATATTAGACCAGGAAAATGAATTTTCGGTCCACATCAGAATGTTGGAGAGAATCAGACGGTGGCAATTTAGACGGTGGTGTTGGCTTCCGCTGGAACATCTAAATAGAATGGAGCAAAATACTTTTCGGAGTAAACGTAGAATTACGCGGAATGGATCTTTGGAAAGCTGTGTTTCACTCCTCTGAAATCATTCTGCTGGTCATTCGTTATTTTAAATGGCGATGATAAAGTGAAAGTGAATTTCTTGTTTGGAAGACGAACTATTTAAACGCGCGAAATGCCTCACTCGTCCGCGATTTATTGGAAGGATTAATTTTCTTCGCAATCTGATGATGTTCTTCGTCTATTGCAAACGGCTCCCTCCCTTGTCGATGGTCCATCCATCTTATGATTCTAAACATACTGCATGCATCCGGAGTCGCTGATGTTGCGTTTAACACCCGTGTTTCTGTACGGATGAAATGCAAGGCCTCTTCAGAATGTCCTTTATTCCAAAGGCCAAGTTTATTTCTTAAAGTTAATGTCATTAATCGGGTTGTTCGCATGTTGCTACGAATTGCCCGCAGTGCATTTAGCAGCGACATCCAGGAGGATTTGTTGACATTGAATCGGCACTTGTGGTGCATTGATTCTGCCGAGTTCTAAGAAGGGAATTGCGTCATCATTTGCAGACCTCGCTGTTGAGAAAGTCGAGAACCTGTTGTCTACGAAATACCGATCTCCTGTTTTCCCCTTTAATGGAATGACGCGTACCTCAGAAATCCCGACGAAAGTAGAGCTGTTGCCGATGGTTTTGTAACCAGATATGGCAACAAGTAATAATTGAGTGATAAGATCGTTCCTCCGCCGTCCGTAGTTCAGTGCTAGACGAGTCCACAATTCTGCCCCGAGAAAAGCACGGAAATTTTCTTTTTCGCCGAAATCATAAATGAGTCGACGTCGCACGTAATTCGGAATCATTTTAAGCAGTGTTTCTTTACAGTTTTTCGGTCCTGCCTCCTGAGACTTTTTAGAACTCTAATTCAACAGGCGCATACTTTTTAATGTTAAAAAATAGAATTATCCGCGGAATGAAGTCTATAAGACAACTTTTTCATGACATAGGCCATAGGATTTAGGAATGCATCATTGGGAAATTACGAAATAAAGTAACTTTTCGTGAAATGCAAGGTATTGCCCCCTTGCCCAAGGAATTGCCCCCTTGCCCAAGGAATTGCACCCTTGCCTAAGGAATTGCACCCTTGCCTAAGGAATTGCCCCCTTGCCTAAGGAATTGCCCCCTTGCCTTTTTATTTGTTTAAAGTTTTAGTCAGTCATCGTTCGATCTATTTCTTCAGCTCTTACTTTTTCGTGCCCTTCCAGACAGTAATGCATAAAGGAAGAATCTCACCTCAGATGTCTTTTATATCCGATCCGATAAATAGGATGAAATGATTTTCATGGCAATACCACGCTCTCTAAATGAAATGTGTGACCTTCTTAGTTTTAACTTCGGCCTTACATTTTGTCTCGAAGAGGAAATCCATTCGTCAGTTGTGTTGGTGACGCAGGGTGTCTGCCCCCCAATCATCATTTCAAAGTCGATTTTATTTTAACTTTTTGCTGCACACATGGGCTTCCACCGGGAATCGAACCCGGGTCCGTTTTCTCCGAAGCCATTCGGGAGCCCTTATCTTAACTTCCTCTTTGTGAGTTCAAGGCGAACATACAACGATGGAAAATGGGAGAACCCTCTGGCAATAGAAAATCGTATGATCGCGCAATTCCCTTCAAAAAACATCTTCCAGAGTTTCTAAGCGTTAACAATAAAGGAAAAGATGGGCGCGCCTAACACCCGGGCACCCTGCTTCCTCGCTTACCTGCTTTCCGTATGCAGTAGTTCACCAGCAGTTCGACTTTGATTAACTTAGATTATGAGGTTCATTGCAGTGGTCGAAATGGATAATTTGTGTGATATCTTAAGTAAATCTTCCGTTTGCGCTGATGGATAAATGTTCACTTAAAAGTTGGTCGTGAATCGAAATTCGCCGTCCGTTGAGTGCGAATATCTTTTGGGTTGGAACGGCGTCAATCTTAATAGTAAAAACGAAGGTTTCTTCTCTCTTGACGGAGACTTTGTCAGGAATAATATCCGTTGGTTGGTTGGTTTTTTACTATTAAGATCCACGCGGTTTCAACCCAAAAGATTTAATCCAATTGGCAGTGCTCATCATATTTATGTTTAAAACTGAGGTTCGCTTTCGGGCAAAAGCTGAAAGAATAATCCAGGAAGTTGAATTTCGAAAAACCTCCAGTAAGAGGAGAATGTTTTGCCGTTCAATTCTTCAATTTCGCAACTTAAATTTCATAGCTGTTTTTGAAACAGTTCCGATTTCTCGGTTTGATAAAATAAATTACCTCCAAAAAAACGAAACCATCTCAGGGTTCACATTGTGGTATTTCTTAATTTGTAAAAAATTCATGGTAACAACTTTTACTAGACTACTAAATATCTGAAAAAACACGACCTAGGTTTCGTAGCATCGCTACATCATCAGCTGATGATGTAGCGACGCTACGAAACCTAGGTCGTGTTTTTTCAGATATTTAGTGGTCTAGTAAAAGTTGTTACCATGAATTTTTTTTTTAAATTACCTCCATCTCAGCATGTGATCATAACCACTTTGCCGGGCGTATCGTCGATTGACAACCCTAGTCTCGATTTAGCGAGACAAGTCCACACATTTGATTTATTTGATAAGCCATTGAGAGAATTCTTTTTCGATATTCCCCGTCATGACTATGTTTAGTAACTGCTAACTCACTTATGAATAAGTTGTTTGGCTTTTTCAGTTTATACAATTCTTCTGATCGTCGCAATTTAATCTCTTTTTGTCGTTTAAACGAACCGCCGAATCGGTGTCGTAATTCTGCTAGGAAATAGCCGACAGCAAGAAATTAACAAATCGTTGTTGAGTTTCTGAAAAATATAAATGAAGAGATTGGCGAAGGGTCTCAAAGAATTGGTTTCTTGAATTACCCTAAACATATTTGCACAAAACAAGAGAAATCAAAATGGATTCCTATTATAAATAGAAAAATATTCTTATTCGTAATCTCTTCATTTTCCAAAATTGTCCAAGGACAAGAAAAAATATTTGTGGAATTCGCATCTTCCACTTGTACGCAGTTCCAAACATCAAACTAATTAGAGTTATTTTGATCGGAGCTGTTCACTTTCCAAAATTGGCTGCTTAATTCGAAATATTTCCTTTCGTCCGTTGTCCTGGTTCATGTCAAATCTCCTTTCCCACGACGAATAATGGTAATGGAGTTTCATTTAATTTATAATGATTTTTACAACTTCTTTTTGCTCAAAATTTTCATGTGATGTAATTCGTAGAGGCTGATTCTATAAAATGAGTTTATAAGCTTGTAAAGATGTAAGTTGAACAATTTATAAAATGCTAACATTAGAGAAGTAAGAGCTCTTAAATCAAAGAAGGGTATAATGTATTTTTTCTGAGAGGAAAACTACGATGTGGAATAAAATGAATGAACTTACAGCAAAAATTAAATCAAGCGAAGGTTTTACGAGTTATTTCACATTCGATAACCAATTAAATATTCCTGCCCGGAAAGTGGGACCTGGGTTCGAGTCCCAGCCAAGTCACTATTTTTCACCTCTTGTACAACCTTGGGTTAAGTCGGACGCTTTTCTGTGTTCAACTTATCTTCAACTCTATCATTAAATACTAATTTGTAACAACATAGACAAAACTCGGGTGCTTAATATGAATGAGGTATTTGTTCTTAAAAAAATATAATTATTTTCTCCGGCTATAAACCTTTTTTACAATAAAAAACAAAATGCCACTCGTGGACATTATCCTCGCTCACCCCATATCGCCATTTTGAAAAATTTCGACACAAATTATCGAAAAGAAATCTTCATCGCTCATTTATCACCTTTGCTGATTATTTATATACATATTAAAGAGTTGTTAACGCATTTCTTTGACGCTTTCCCTTATGTCAGCATTTCGCCCCTTTGGAGTCTTGAAATCAGTCCTTCTGGCTAATTGCATTTCCCCAAGAGTCTTTCCATCGCTTTTGTCTTCAACTGGTCCAAACATTATCCCGAAGCATCTTCAAGCGTCTCTGGTTGACACCTCTCCCGGAATTAGGCCGTCTCTCTATAAATCTGATGATCTGTGGCTAATCATCCGTAATTTGTCAATTTAGTCATCCCTGTACATCCATGAGATGAGCAATATTCCATGGTAAAATTACTTAAGGCGATTGGTGCGCCCCAAATTCATTTATCGCTTTAATATATGAATATAGACTGTTGCGCTGCAAAAATTCAGTTGGAATACAAATTATCTTGTAATGACAAACGATTGCTAGCGATATATATATTTTGACTGAGAGAAGTTCTCCTTGATATTCGTAAATTTTCATTTCTAAATCGGGGAATGGTACAATTTACCAGGAGAAGTTTTAGAACCTTTTCCCCCTTCTTATAATATATATATATCAATAAAATTAATAGGGTTTAATGATTTTGTTGTAATGTTGTGATTTTTATGATATTGTAATATTACTGAAATCTTTTAAATATTGAATAATTGTTGTGAATTTTGAAGAATTTTGTATATTTAATAATTATATGTATTACATACTGCCTTCGGGAGGTTTTGGGGGATTTTCCTCCCGACTAGGGTGAATACCAGGCAGTCTATGCAATTTCCTCCCTCCCCCATGATATGACCACCACCTGGCCTTGTGCCTATTTGTAGTTTTGATTAAATAAATGAATATTCACATAAAGTATTTTCTCCCGGAATTTTTACCTCCAGAATTTAATCGACATGGACGTCAGGTGGCAATCTCTGGATTCCAAAGGTTCTTTACATATTATCTTCTACAATCGTAGTTTAAGTGACCCGCGTATTGCATCTGATTTTTGAAATTCTCAATCTCCCATTTACCCGAAGCTTTTTCTGGCAGTATAATTCTAACTAAACGAAATGAAATGAAAAGGAAAGCAAGTAGTAGAGAAGAGTGGAGATCCATCTGAGCTAACCTCCTGATAGGAGAAGCTAACAATTGGTGATGATAGTTCTAACGTATTTCAAACCTTTGACTCGATTTTAGAATTTGTTATTCGCTCTTTTTTCCTTATGGTCGTTCACGTCTTTCAATCATCGTACGTTTCGATCAAACTCTTCCGAGCTCTTGGTGAATCCCTGTCGCCATCGTGTGCGCCAGTAAGACACCTTCATGGTCTGAACACTTTTTATTTTCTACTTCTACGTGAAAGTTGACTTTCTGATTTGACCTTCTCCAGTGCTACATCGAATCAAATCGGAAAAGTTTCCTTCTCCTTGTCTCGATCTAGTGTTTACTCGGAAGGTTTCCGTTATGTCATTACTCTCGTAGAAAAAGGGTTCGGATATATTTGCCCATAAGGAATGCACCCAAGAAAAGGAGAAACGGAATTGAAAAAAGTATGTCAGAATCGAGATTCGAACCCGGTTTCCTCAAGACCGAGAATTCTCTCAAGCCGTTTATATATACGTAGTATAGAGAAAGTATTGTATTCGCTAAAAAATTCGACCTCCATATTTTGACGGAAATAGATGTTTTGTGGCCCATAGAGCTCGTTTTCGCTATTTTCCCGAACATGTGTGTCTGTGTGTCTGTGGTAAAAAAGTTTGTGTGCGCTCTATCTTAAAAAGTAATTATCCGATCATTTCCAAAATTCATATTTAGTATTTTCATAACAATGCCAAAAGTTGATTAGTTTTTGATGAATATCGCTTAACCGGAAGTTGCGATTTAACCGGAACAAAATTTTGTTTCTTTAATATCTCTGTCAGAATGCAACATAGATATATACAATTATGGACAAAAGTTATAGATAATGTACATTACTACAAATTTTGTATGAAACATTTCTTCGTAACACTGATTGTTTAGGAGTTATCCTTGAATAATGGCTAACCGGAAGTTGTTGTTTATCCAGAAATGGAGGTTTTTCTAACATATCTCTGTCAAAATGCAATGTAGGTATATACAATTACATACAAAGGTTATGAAAAATGTATTTTACTAAAACTTTGGTATGAAATATTTCTTCGTAACACTGATTGTTTAGGAGTTATTCTTGAATAATGGTTAACCGGAAGTTGTTGTTTATCCAGAAATGGAAGTTTTTCAAAAATATCTCTGTCAAAATGCAATGTAGGTATATACAATTTTAAACAAAAGCTATAGATAATGTACATTACTACAACTTTTGTATGAAACATTTCTTCGTAACACTGATTGTTTAGGAGTTATTCTTGAATAATGGTTAACCGGAAGTTGTTGTTTATCCAGAAATGGAAGTTTTTCAAAAATATCTCTGTCAGAATGCAATGAAGTTAAATACAATTGTGTACCAAAGTTATAGATAATGTACATTACTACAACTTTTGTATGAAACATTGTCCTGTAACACTCATTGTTTTGGAGTTATTTACATATTACCGGCATAGGCTTCTGTTTTCAATAAATATGGAGAAAGTCATGTGTTGGCCACATCATTTTTTTTGTTTTGTTTGTGAGCAAAAACATTCTGGTCGGATAGTTTAGATGGTTAAAACAGCCTCCTCTAAATCTTCCATTGGTCTTCGATCAGAGACGGCCATTTTTTGCATCGTATTTTGATCAAATTTCGTAGCATACGATGCCCAATTTTCATGTTTAAAATATCGATGTCTTGTTTTAGATATTCTTAAATACGAAATTAATAAGTGTTAAGTGTTTCGCCATTTTTATTTTGTTAACTCTCATTTGAGAAATAAAATGTTTCTTCTTCGGCATATTTCGCAATTTGCCCTCTTCTTGCGTTCGCCTCTCTTTGGCGCTCCGATATATTTTCGGGGCATTCCTTCCTGCATTCATATTTTGATAATTTCACTGTCGCATTTTTGTCTTTCTCTTTCATTTCTCTCTCCCCTAAATATCCCTCAGTTGTGGGGAAGCCTTTTCTTCGTTTATCAAGGAAACTCTCGCATTCGAATCTATGTTTCCGTAAAAAAATGTTCTGTTTATCGCGTGTGAGCAATTTATGAGTTGCAAGGAAACAGTCCCAATGAGAGGCGTATGAAATGCCATCGAAAGGGCGGACGCGATTAAGGAATGACGCATCAATCAATCGGTAGAGCTGCCATCAAGTTGTTCTTCAATGGCCAATAAAAGTCCCACCGCAACAAACCACGGATGATGCTCTCGCCCGCCGTCTTCGAGAACAATTTCTCCGCTCAATTTGTTAGAGCATCCTCGTGGCAAGATGCGGGCTCGCAGCCTCGTTCGACAGTGTGTGCTTTGCATTACCTTTCTGTTAATGTTAATTCCTTTGTCTCATTCGGATCCACTTTTTAAAATTAAGTCGTTCCAGTCCTTACTTTCCGTATCACCTAAAATGACCCTGTACAATCCTCACTCGAAGTAAATAACTATTTACGACAATTTTTTTAATTGTCCAACTGTATCGTGATTAAATCGATCTTAGGGGTTGATTGGAGGAATGACCTTCATAGGCTAAAATTCGCCCATAAAAAGGCGGCATTATCTTCCAATAAGAAATTTTGGGGGAAAAAATCTTTAAACAATCCCTCTTCGTTTTTTAAAGATTTCATGTGTTTTAATGGAATGCGTTAGAAAAAATTGTATCGAATCTGCATCAAAGGTGACCGAAACATGTTTTGTATGCTGCCTGTTTACCCCCGTAACTTACAATAGGAAAGTAAACAGAAATTGAAGTAATAATTCGTGAGTCGGCCAGTTAAGGACCTTTAGAGTAAGAAGTACTTCGATAAAATTAAAATATCCGTCCCGAAAAATCAAATTAGTATAAGTAACGAGAGCGCGCTTTCGCGCAGTTTTTCGAATGAAACAGAAATGAAATTAAAATTTCCCAAATTGAAAATGATGCCAAATGCCGAAAGATATCCTGTAAAACATCAATAGAACTCTCCCCTTCAGTTAGTTATTCTTCGGAGAAGTGGAAGGACGCAAAGAGTCCTTTCAGAGGGAGAAGAAACTCTTAGAAATGTTAGAAGAAAAGATAAAAGCTCCTCAATATTTATAGTAAATTATATTGTATAAATCAGACCACCTATACTCTCGTCATTAATTTATCATCGTAGTCTCGGCTCTAAACCATTACGCCATAGACATTTCCGATTCTCTTTTGAAGGGCGTTTTCCACGCATCGTGGGAATGGCGTTGCTTCCTGTAATTAAGCCAAGGCCGAAGTGAATTTTCAGGATTATCTGAATGGAAGACTTATGAATGACTGATCGTTGTCTAGGATATCAAACAAGTCGAATGATATGATTGTTGTTGGGACAATCCCAACAAGTGAAGGCCACCTTTCGATATCCGAACGATATGAACTCGGTGACGTCACGAATAAAAAGGTGTATTAATATAGAAAAACACGTGGTGTATAGCGGATTTGATCGCTTGCCCCAGAAATAATGTGTTTTTTTTTCGCTTTATGGTAGTTAACGGTCCCTTGGTCTCTCTGTATCTACGCGCAGCTGTGAGTTAATTCTGCTCTTTCCTTTATTCCTTCATTTATATCAGATATTTGTCTGTTCGGACGATTTAATTTCTTGCTACGAAATGCCTTTACTTATAAATCTCATTAAATGCACTGGTATGTGTTTCTTCGTTCGCTGTCAATCATTGTTTGGTTCATTGTGTAATTCTCGCTATATATACCAGTGGCCGAGTGGTTAGCATTCCAGATACGCTATCACTCCTACCCCCAAGGTCCCGGGTTCGAGTCCCGGCTGTTCGGATTTTTCCGGTCAGGGAATTGTTGTGTGTGTTAGTTGTTGCTGTTGGCTTGGTGAAGCCTGACAAGTCGATGATGGGGGCCTTAATGGGCGACAGTGGCTACTCAACATTTGAAGGCGATACGAGGGTCACATTAACCACACCTGGCTTTCTTTTTCCTTCTTTGGTGTCGCTAAAATCAAAGGGCGTTGACGGAATTATCGTAGATATTTGTAAAGCATTTGATAAAGTTCCACATCATATTGTCAGCAAAAGTAGAAAAAATGGGCATAGATACAAGGGTTAAGAGATGGTTAGACATTTTTTTTAACGGATAGGTCTCAAGGAGTAAAAGTTGTCGAAAAAATTGACATCACGTCAGGGGTACCTCAGGGAAGTGTGATCGGCCCTTTACTGTTTTTAATTTATATAAACGACTTACCAAAGCTCATAAAGTCCAAAATCCGTCTATATGCTGATGTATGAATAATTTATAGGGAAATTAATGGTGAGGATGGTATTAGAAAAATTGCAGAGGGACATTGAAGCAGTTGAGAAGTGGGCAACGGAAAATGGAATGGAAATAAATGCAAAAAAGAGCTAAAATATTACATTCACGAATAGGAGGAGGGAAAGAGAAGTCACATACGAGGTTCACTGAGAAAAAGTTCCCATATATATATATATAGGGGAAAGTGGGGAATTGTGAGACGTGGGGAATCGTGAGACAGCGCTGTGATTTGTTTATTCGTCAATTGTGACAGATCGAAACAGCTGGTATTGTGTCATCTCTGTCATAGCTCATATTTCTAGTAGCAATCAATCAGTGTTCCCGTATATATCCGTCCCTGTGACCGTGACTCGAAAATCGAGTTTCCCAAAGTTTTCTCGCGCTCCTGTGTTTGCCCATGTTTTGAAAGTACTGTTTCAAACTCACTCAGATAAATTAGCTATTTTTTATCGTTGAGCTTTAGCCTTTTGACACACACAATTCATTTTAGATGAAAAGTCCCTCATTCGTTTACACACCGCTATATTGCAAAACATAGCTCGTGGGGAATCATGAGACACTTTTAGTGGGGAATTGTGAGACACTCAATATCAGTGTTTCGCGATACGTTAAACTGTATTTTGTTTGGTGTTCTTGACTTCTTCCCGTTTTACAGCCACCATGCCGCGTTATTACGCAAAAAAGGAGGTAAAATTGATTATGCTGCCGTTTTGGAGGGAATCAAGCAGATCTTGGTCCATAATAATTCTATTCTAATTCACTACTGTTTTTGGTCCATTAAAAACAATGTACGCGAAGCAGCATGATGATTGGAAGCGAGCCAACATGAATGTTATTTTCGACCTGCATAATGTGCCACTGATCCTCGAAAAATGTCTTGATGTTGCCGTTACGCCGAAGAACATAAAGGCGGGTTTCAAGGCATCCGGTATTTTTCCATTTGATTCAAATGCTTTCACCGATGTAGACTTTGTTGCGTCTCAACTCAGCGGCGAAAATCAATCCGCTGACGATGACAATGAGGAAGGAGACGACAAACGCCGCATCATTATAACAGCTGCTGATATCTCTGTTGCGTATGAATGAGCCATTTCTTCCGCTGACGGGTTGGTACGAGTTGGTCCGCTGAATATGGGGAAGCAAACCAAAACGTCCAATCGTGGTCGATGACCACTGCTGAGTTAAGCTGTTAAGCTGAGTTAAAGAAGGACAAGGCTCAGAAGCAAGGAACACCACCGAAAAAGAGACGCACTTCACGGCTCACAAAACCAAAGCTACAAGTTCCATCTGATGAAGATAAAGATGTAGACTTCTGCATCATTTGCTACGAAGATATGCCGGCCAAATTGACTAAAAACAACTAAATAGAATGCATTTAATGCAGCCGAGACGTTCATGCGAAATGCGTTACTGTATCCAGCAAAGTTTTTAAATGCAAAAACTGTAAAAGTGACAAATATTTTAAAATTATTTTTCAATATTCATTCTATAAGCATTTTTTTAGCCCTAATAAAGTTTTTGGCTTGAAAGTGTCGAGTTTTAATTCTATTTACGCGGTGTCTCACAATTCCCCACCATTTTTCAAAATCCCGAAAAGACACTTTTTTTTAAAGTTATGGGAATCTCCAAAAAAAAAATTATTTTATGAATTGGTAAAAGCCAGAAATTTTGTTTTTACATGTAGTAAACGTCAAGGTTTTCAGAATTTGAAAATTCTTTTTTTTCGATAGAGATATTGTGCAAAAATGAAGTGTGTCTCACAATTCCCCACTCTCCCCTATATATATATATATATATATATATATATATATATATTGGAATTTGCGACAAACGTATGGGATCCGCTCAGCAAAACAAATATAAATATAATTGAAAAGGTGCAACGGAAAGCAGCTAGTATCGACTAAATATGGAGGATAGCGTAACGTAAATGTTAGGAATTCTTGGGTGGGAAAAGAGGAGGAAGCTGAACAGATTAGCAGGGATTTTTTAAATTAAAAATGCTGACGAAGCATGGAGGGAGTTTCAGATTAGAAAAACCAAATTATTTTGCACTCGGCGATCATTATGAGAAGTTAAAATTAGGAAAACAAAGGACAGATGCGGCTAAATACTCATTTCTTAATAGGGGAGTAAGGGAATGGAACATGTTACCTTAAGAGGCCTTCAAGCCCTTACCTAAACCAATTAAATATTTTAAACTTACCTGTTTTAAGATATTATAAAAATGTATCGAAAGGGGGTTTTGGATATGGTTGTTGTTTTAGATATTGTTAAATCTATAATATTTAATTGAGAGGTTTGAGAAGCTTGGGGGATGTTTGCTAAATTTAGTCTTGTTTGTGTAAAAAGCGTGGCCTAATCCAGTATGTTAATGTAGTGATGTAATTAAAGAATTTTTAAATGTAATAATATATGGTTAAAAGGATAATTTAACAATGTTTGGGGCTTCCACCTGACTTCGGTCAAATTGTAGCAAATAAATTAAGTAATAGTTTTTGTGAATTGGATACATACCCGTAATTAGTTATAAATTTTCCTTCGTCCGTAACTCTTTACGTAATTGACCCCAAATCGATTTCGATTTTTTATCGCTTTTACAGGCTCAAGGCTCTCCATTCTCTCACCCTCGTAATAGTGTCGACACTTGTTGTTTGTACGATAACAATATTAACCAATCAGATCTCACGTCCATGTGCAGCTGTCGCTTTCCGTGATCGGAATGTACTCTTCTCGTAAGCGTGCTTCTCTATTTGCCTTTGCTTCTCGGTAGAGCTCATTCTAAGATAATGGAAATTCATATCAAAAGAGTAAAATAACAAACGTTCTTTCCCACACATGTTTTTGAAAACGATCGATTTCGGCACCAATCGGCCATCATCAGGTGTCGTTTCAAATTCACGTGTAGAAAAGAGTATTTGGATTTTACTCTTACCATCCTTTTGAAGAGCCCCTTATTTTTTACGACTTCCTGTTTGACGGCCGAAAGCTCTTCTGGAAATTACTCTTCCTGAACGCTTGTAGTGTTTCTGAATGCTTAACAAGCAGCGGTTTGATTTTGAAATCCCCGCTTGCATTGTCACAAAATGTACGCAACACTGAAGTTGCGGTGCGCATGCGCATGAAGAGTTGACTTGTCCGCGTCACTCGTTTGATTGCTCGGGAGCCATTTATAAGATTTACTTTGCTCGTTGCGAGAGATGCTCATGAAGCGAGGTTCCGCAAGAAAATGAACTTTGCTTTCCGCTATTTCCTTGAGTACCCAAGCTGGTGTATTCCGGAGCTTTTTATATCTTACGAATCTACACTTTACATTGGATCTCTCGTGCATACCGAAATAGTAACAATTTTTATTTGATGGGCAGGGCCTTATTGCATGTTAATAATACTTAATTAATAATAATAATAATAATATAAATAAATAAGTATGCAAAACAATTATTGATAAAAGCTGTAAATTAAAACTATAACGAATTATGAATGACTACAACATGTTAAAACAAAAGAAAATCACAAATTAAATAATAATTATTTCCAGAAATAAAAAAAGTACAAATATTTAAAAGATACACTTCGACCTAAGGAGTAAAGTTAAGAATTCAAGAAATGAAAATAGGAAATATACAATAAAACATAAAGCGGTTAACAAGCAGTTCTAGATGAAAGGGAAATTCACAAAAAGTAAGGAATGCTTACACCCACGATCTATTTCACCCAACTTTCCTTACGATATATCTAGAAATATTTAGGAATATTTTGTATTATTATTTACTATTGTCATTGGAGAAAGATATTTAGAAAAGGGCAGAAGTTTGACTTTATGTTTCTTAGATCGAGAGAAATCTTTTTACTGGGTAAAGTGGAAAAGATAAATGACTATATTAACAGAATAATGGGTAGACTGGAGGTACAGGAGGTTAATAAGAGGCGGCCATAAGGATAAGGTAAATGAAAAAGGTATATATGGTTTGACATAGGACAAGGAGTGAGACAAGGTTGTTGTTTGTCGCCAAAGCTGTTGTAATCTACGTAGAAAAGATGGGCATGCAGACAGCACCGACGAAATGAAGGAAATGTTATGTGGGTATGATAGTGGGAGATGATGAAGTGATGGATGTGTCCGTAAAAGATGTGAGATTAAAAACAAGTAGAAAGATATCTAGGCGTGGAGATGACGAAGGATTTGAGAAGTGAGAAAGAAGTCAGGTTAAAATAGGAATTGCAAAGGAAGCATTCAGATAAAAGACAAACGTTTTAAATAGTTACATCAATGTTGAACTGAGGGAATGATTGTTTTGCATGGAGTTTGTTCCTATATATCTGCAAGACGTGGACCCTACATAAGAAAGAGAGAAATAGAGGCGAGAAAGAGAAGAGATGAAGAGGAGAGCGGAAGATGGGGAAAACTGAAGAAACAACACCTAGGACCTGCGCGAGCAGACTACCCATGCTGACAATTTAGTTGCAGCCTTATACCCTAATGATTACGAAAGCTCTGGCAATATAACCAAATTCACTTATCGCGAGGAAAACGTGGTAGCACTCCATATTTGCATGAAATAAACAGCAATAAGAGCTTTTCATTCGGGAACGTATCAGTAAAGACCCGTCGAGGGGTCTCGGATTGATGACTGTATGAAATAATCACTATATTTCGAGCCGCTGGCGATTAATTCACTCAAATGCTTTCACTAATATTCTAATCCTGTAAACGATCCGTCCGAGCGATGTTATCTTCTCGTAACCAACCGAGCCACTGTGCGTTTTCTTCATCGTGATTGTCTTTCCGCATGCTGTAGATTTGAAACAACTGATCGATTTTGATACAATCATGGAAACATATGAGAATTTATGAAACATTATTTATGAGAACCAAAATTTTAGGTATTTCCGTTGAATTGCTGAAACCGCCTGTGATAAATCCTGGAGAAAACTTTCTAATTTCGATATTCAATGCACAAGTATCGAAAGTAAGGGCACTTTTACTTTCAAAAGAGAGAAGTCCACATTCATCAACAATTCGTGAGCATATCACCGATCACTCACGGCGTTGAGAATAAATTCCAAGTGTCTTGTTAGGTACAGCTGATATAGAAATAAAAATGTATCAGAAAATATTACTCCTCATATCATATAAAAAAGCTTATCAAAATTAATTAAATCCCTGAAAATTTATCTCGAATCTAGATGAAAATAAAGTATCATAATTAAAAAAACAGTTTTTCCGTAATTATAGTTTCTAATATTGGATACGCTCTATGTGCACCGTGGATCACAATTTGATCAAGTTGTCAACACATAATCTGAAAACATGCAAAATTGTAAAAAGAAAATTTACTGATAAACAGCAGCGTTAATTATTGATTTACCTCTCTGCGAAATGTTCTTCAGCCTTTGTTCTGATTCCTTATACAACTGAGAGATGCATTTTATTTTTAAAGATATTCTGATTGAAAATCGTGCTCCAAGTCGTGTTGCCATTACGAAATGTATGTGCCTTATATTTGAAAGTTTGACATTCTTTCGGGACACCCCCTAAAGTTGTTCCATGTGATTATAAATTAAATTGCATAAGATATTATTTAAATCGGTAAACGGAAAGACGTGCCACATTGCACAAGTTCATATTTTTCAACGTTTTTGGCATTTTTTCGGTCATCACAGGTGATTAGGGAGTCTTCTCATTTTTTTAACTGTTTAGATATTTTAGCAATACCTTATTAGACATTAACCCTTAAGATGCGGGAGTATTTTTCTTTCGCGACATTCGTGTGCGGGAGGAAACTTAGAGAAACGGTCCCTTCTCCTGGTGGGTCAGACTAGTTGCAGCAGGCAGAAAACCCCCATAATCCGGGTAGACCTTTTTCCGATGCCCGCGGTCAGCGGTTATTATTCAAGAGTTTTGGTTGCTCCTCTAACGTGGAAGCATTTGCCAATCATTTAATAGTTTTATTTTTTTCCCTTGCTGTTAGCTGATTAATTTGATACCAAACAGTTAGTAGATACATTGATTTTTAACTAGTGAGGAAATATGAAAGTATGTATGAACTGCATATCTAAGAATTACGCCTAGACCGGAGATCCCCCGGGGAAGGGTTTTCCACATTTAGGACTATGCAAAAGATTTTGTGAGCGTGCGTCTCATTTACAGGACCACCATAAAATTGGGGAAGGCCAAGATGGGCAAGGAAGAGCAGGTCAAACGTATAAGAACGTTTTCCCCGCAGTTCACGCACTTCGGCTGGAAAACGTTTATATACGTTCCCCACAGTTTAAGGGTTAACTGTGATTTTCGTAAAATATTAATCAGATCCGCGTAATAGTTTTATAGATTTTAACCCAAATAGAGAGCGCGCGTAATACAAGTGGCGCCGTGCCCCCGCTCGAATTTATGATTTTCGCCACTATGCATTGTCTTGACTTTGTAGCTCTAAATTAATTTTAATGTTGTTTTTCTGCATAGCGTAGGCAAAAGACCTAATTATACGTTACTTACTTTAAAATTTAAATATGGATAAAAGGAAGAATAGTGACGCCGTGCCCTCGGCGCCTCTGCTGGGATCTTTTGCTGCCGTTTATCTCGTCTTGTATTACACTAGTAGCTACAAATTTAATAAATAGTTTTTCTTTTGGGAATATTACTGTAAGTTCATCTAGCTAAGCATATGTTAAATCGTTCAAGTTTCAAATAAATGCATATTAATCATGGGAACTGCCCATGCCCTGTTTATCGTATCAAATGTATGCTAAGTGATCATCAACATCGCCTAGGTTTTCATCTAAACTGTTATAACTATCAATAACGAAGCAATAAGTATAGGGAAACTTCTTGAATTACTTTTCGACAGTGTACGCTTATACGATATATTTTAACTATGGGAATTACATTTCATCAAAGGGAATCAATCTCTGAAGGATGTCATTTTAAGCAGCTCTCCATTGTAGACTCCGAAATGATTTTTCAACGGTTGTTAAAAACTGGAAGATGTAATTCTAGATTTTGCTGTGGTTTCACTGAGTGAGCAGCTTAAATACAGCCTTTCGGTATTCTCTTAGAAAACAGAAGCGATTATCGAAATGGAAACTAGAACTACTGACCGAATTTACTTGATTTGACACAACACGAATCAAATTGTTGGCTCTGAGTTGCCATCGAATAACCAAGTGCTAAGAGTGCTTTTTGTGTAATATCCGAAGAGTAAGTTTAATTTTACGCTCTAGAGCTCAAATAAAAAGGGAGAATTTTAAATTTGGAATGCAAGACTGCCGTTTTCGAATTTGCATAAGAACACAGCGGCAAAAAGTTTAGATTTGCGCTTCAGCATCTACAAGAAAATCAGCCCAGAGAAGATTATTGAGAGCTCCGTGAGCTTACCGTTATTTTTGTGAGTGTCCTCCACGAGCGATGCCATTTTGCGTTCCCAACACCATGCAAAGTAGATGACAAAAGCACTGTATTTCCTAAAAATATTCCTTTTTTGTAATGAGTTTGCCCAAAGAAGGGGTAATACGCGGTGTACATGTATTAGTGGGAGACTGTACGTGGAAGGCCGCGCCGAATGCCGGAGAGGCTCCCGGTTAATACGAAATGACTAATGGTAAAAGCTTTAGCGATGTTTCAGATTAATCCACCAAAAGAGCTTCTGTGCAGGACATTCATTAATCCATAGAAAAAGGACTAGAAAGTATTTTTTTAGCGAATCCATATAATTTTTCAAAAGGTTTAATATTTGTTTGCCATTTTTGTCCAATGATCCACTAATATGGCTAGATGAAAAAAGATGCAAACATGGTCTTGAGATTGTGAAAGGATTGAAAGACTACGCAGATAGGCGTTAAGTTGATGGAGGAATTCAACGAAAAATGAAACACAAAAACAATTTGTGCTAAAAGTCTTTCTCTCAAAGGACAAAAATTTCCAAACTGAAACAACGGTGATGGCCCAAGAATTTGAAGTCATTGCATTCATAAAAATTTATGTTGCATTTTTTATCATCAAATTGCTTCATTTCATTTACCAAACCTAAGAAAACCAAAAACTAGTTTTAAATATCTATACAAAAAAAAAACAATTTTCTTCCTTTTATCCATAAAAGTTAAAAATTGGGAAGACTCCGTAATCACCTGTGATGACCAAAAAAATACCAAAAATGTTGAAAAATATAAACTTTCCGTATTCTGATTTAAATAACATTTTGCACAATATATTTTCTAACTATGGAACAACTTTAGGGGGTGTCCCTAAAGAATTTCCCAAAGCAATATTTTTCCATATGAATAAGATAATGCGCATTGTAGTGTGAGGATGTTAAATGTAACTGTGTAAATTTCTCAGATTTATCAGAACAGTTTCTCAATCAATTATTCATCAACCTAAGGTTGAAATTAATCAATCCATATTCACATAATTTTTCTCCATGTCTTATTTCAATTTCATATTCTTTTCTATACACAACAATTTAAAGCTCAAGGAGATGATAGATAATTAGATATAATCTATTATGCTTATCTCCAGAGATATTCGTTAGGCCATCTCCCTTGAAGGCAGTTGAATATTACATTCGTTTTTGGTGGAAGTGGCCCTGTGTTCACATGGGGGCCAAGGTTTGGAAATGACCTCAGTTGTTATAGCACCTTAATTGAATTCAGTAATTACTAGGTATTTATGGGGCTGTCCTTGTCAATATATTTCATTCCAGTTGGGAAATGATCTAAACTTAATACACTATCTTGATTTGTTTTATGTACATTGATGATATGATTCAAATGCTATTTTTATCTATTTCAGGTAATGTTGACATTGTTAATGGGAACCTCAAACTCATCTTGGGCCTCATTTGGTCTCTTATTGTCCGCTACCAAATAGGAAGATCAAAATTCCCACCCAAGAAGCTTATGTTAGCATGGCTCCAGGTAAGCATTCAGAAAACATTCTGTTGAAATAATTATGAAAATTGTATGTTGTGCAGCAATTGATAATGAGAAGAGAGAATAATATTGCTACAACTTGATGAGACGATGCCTCAGAATTCAATGAATTCTTTTATAACAGCCCTAAAGATACTGAGCATAAAGAAGTTTATTAATTCAACCAGTACTTTGTGTGCTAAGGCCATTGGCAGGTGTTTAGCAAATGAATGAAATTTGAAATGAACATTACCATCGGAAGTGGGTAATTTTTTCCATGTAATTTATTCAATTCCTGAGCAATAATGCTAACATTTTCTTTTTTAGAAAAGATCCATGAGGGGAGAGTTAATTATTGTCCTGCCAAATTTCATAGTGAATGGTATTTCCATAATATTTATCTTCATATCAACCAACAACTCTTTCTTCATCCTCCTCTTATTATTTTCTGTGAATCATCCCCACGTTTACTCTATTTAGCAATCATTCCCTTTTTTAATGCCTGACCAACTCTGCATTCTTCTTAACCAGATTCTTCTTCTGCCATCGCAAATATTTCCTTATTTTTTTCTTCAACCAAATCATAATTAAGGAGACCTTTGAAGGATCTGCAGTGGGGAACTCATATAAGCAATATAATATGTAAGGGTTAGGAAGCATTGCACTTCATTATGAGGGTATTGGGAAAAGGTAGTCTAAACTCAAAATAAATGGCGTACAAATCATTAGTTAGGCCAATATTGGAATATGGCGCAACGGTTTGGGATGCGCAAGGAGTAGGACAGATTAAAGAAGTTGAAAATATACAGAGAAAAGCCACACGATATGTTAAGAAAGTTAAAACACTTTAAAAAGTTAGAAATGTTAGAAAAGATAGGTTGGGAAACTTAAGAAAGCAGAAGGAAAAATCCCAAGGAAAATAACAGTTACAGGTTAGGAAGCTTATACAATGCCTACACAGGCAAGAGAGCATGGGCAGATGTTAAGAGAAGAATTAGAAACCCCACCTACTTAGGCAGGAAAGGCCATAGTTATAAAATTGAACCTTCCTCTCAAAGAACTAATATTGCTAAATTCTTCTTTCTTTAACCCTCCAGTACTCGCATCTAGGTCAAATTGACCCATGTGTATTTAAAAATTCCATATCTTTTTATTAGTGCTTTTTTACCTCTTCTTTCTCATAGCAGCTGAGTTTTAGAATGTTCTGAACCAGTCATGCATTTTTGCCAGAAATGGAAGTTTAATTATTTAAACAAATTTTCCTTAGCGGTAGTGCCAGGTTGATGAAAGACCTTTATGTAAAATATTGTGTTTTTGACCTTATTTCCGCCTTAATTTTTAGAGATATTATTATATATAAATTTCTTATAATTAATAATTATGATTAGTATATTAAGTGTTATTTTATTTTTAAACAGTTTACTTTTTATACGCAATATTATTCATCAGCCATATACTCGGCGTCAGGGATATCGAATTTTTAAAGAATGTTGAAATTATTTGAAAATATTTATTTGATTTTATTTTTAAACCAGGTTAACCGTTAATTGATATGACATCAACACTAATGAATTAAAAATTTATTCACTACATTTTGAGACAATTTTCCCCTTTGGAAGATGTCAGGTCGTTTCCACCCAATGCGAGTACTGACGTGACGATTTGGGATGCAAGTACTCGAGGGTTAATAGAACTAAATATCAATGGAATGCTCTCCCTGCAGGTATATTTGAGCCATTTCCTTCCCAAGTGCATACCTTAAAGGCGAAATTAAAAAAATTGTAGTAGCTGTTAATTAAATTCTGTTTATGTTTTTTTCAATGGGATTGGATAATACTTGTAAATTTTGTATTATGTACATGCCTTGACTTCTGTCAGAGGGAGGTTTTCCGAGGGGATTCCCTCCCTCCAAATGCCTGACAGGTGTAATTTACCCCTCAATTTATACTGATTATCTATATGTTACATTCCAAATGTGTAATTGCCCATTTTATGAAATAGGCAACTTTTTTGCCCAATTCATGAAATGAGCAAAAGTTGCCCATTTCATGAATTGGGCAATTACACGTTTGGGGCGGAAGGAACTCTACTTACCCTACTCAACCCATCGGCACCGCGCTTGTTTAATTAATTAATTAAAATCGTGAAATATGCACGGCGCCGATGAGTTGAGTAGGGTAGGTAGGGTTCCTTTCACTCCAAACGTGTAATTGCCCATTTCATGAAATAGACAACTTTTTGCCCAATTCATGAAATGGGCAACGCTCCTGCCCATTTCATGAAATGGGCAATTACACGTTTGGGGTGTAACATATATATTGCTTGACCATGTACGACTGTATGGATTTATGCTTGTATGATATGTAATGTTAAACCACTGCCACCAGGTGTTTAATCTACTTGTAGTGATATTGTAATAATAATATTATGTAATTATATGTTAGTTGACTCATGCATTTTTGCCTATAATATCTATAATTTTACTCGTTAAGGAGTGTAGTTTTCCTTATCAGTAAAATCAATAATTTACTCCAAAAATTTTTGTTTACTATCAGTTCATTAAAGATAAAACATAAAGAACAAGATTCTGATCATAGTACAGACGTGGGAATCCAGTATATTTGAATTGAATTCAGTGGGGGTAACTCATATTTTAAAGTTAATTATTTAAAATTATCTACATTAGTTTTTGACACATTATATTCTTGACAATTTTACTTAAATTTTGACAAACACTGTTGCATTCTTGTCAATCAATAGTTGAAATCTCTATCAAGGCTAATATTTTGCATCAGTTGTTGCCATGTTAATTGGAATTTTCCTGATATGCCCAAGCTGAAGATGATTAATTTATAGTCTTTGTTTTTCTTTCTTTATCTTCACATATCTGACTTTTCATTTGTTAAACAGGCTTCTAGTTCAAGGGAAAGTTTTAGAAAGAGGAATTCAATTATAACTTTGGTTAATTGTGTTCTTTAAAGAGAAAAATATTACATTTCTACTTTGTTGGATATACTGCTCAAACACATAGGGAAAATTAAGGAAGATAAAATTTAGGTGTAGTTAATCCAGAAACTCTTTACCCCAGTAAGAGACCAAGAAAGTTACTTTCTGTTATAGCATGTTATCTTAGGAAGATGGAGCAAGATAAATGAAATATTTTTGGATTTAGAAAGAGAGAGAGAGACCAATTAAAATAACTTATCTGTAAATGCTCTTTATCTCCATAGAACATGATCTCTCAAATCTGCTTTACCACATACTGCTTTTCTGAAATACTGAATGAGTCAATTTTTCATTTTATTTTTTCCATCAAATTCCAATTCTAAGTTGCAATCAACTCTTAGCGATGTCATTTAGTAGTTGATATCAATAGGAAAGCAATGCATTACAGGTGAAAATGTAGAAACTTATTTCTCTGAGAATTCTTGGGAGATGATGATTGTCTAACAGCTTTAATCTATTCGCATTTGTTTGGGCTCCTACTTTGTTCCCTAGAGAATTGAATATTTCTTTCTCTTGTTTCTAAGCCACAAAGATAACTTTAATATACTATGGTTGTACTTATTTTCATTCCTCCTGCCATGTACTGAACATTTGCCCAAAGGGGGCATGTGCAGATATTAATTCTATTTTCTCAGTGGATTAAAGTATCAGAAATTGTTCTCTGTTGTATGAAATATTAATGTAGAACATGTAACGTTTGTACAATTACTTCATAGAGCCATTCTTTCATAACTTATATTTGATGATGTTTCCAAATCTTTAGGCAGTTATACCAGAGAGGAGAGTTGGAAACTTCACCACTGACTGGAATAGTGGTGTACTACTGTCAGCCCTTTTAGAGTACTGTCGCCCTGGTCTATTCCCCCATTGGAGAGATATTGATCCAAGGGACAGGTAAAGTATGCTTTGACATCAACAATGAAAATAGTCGATGAAATTAAAGATGATCTAGGCCTTGAAAGGTTACTCAAACAATTAAAATCATCTAGTTGTTGAATGAGTATAATTATAGTAACAATTTATATTTTGTTTGTTGAATTTCAATTTAAAATATTATCATTTAATATAATAATAATTTATAACACTGATGTCCAGTGTTATATGCTCTCCCACCAAATTTTTACTCTCCACTGGCTAAGTATAATTTAAATTTTTATGATATGATATTCTTGCTGATCTTAGGTTTAATAAAATGTAATTTTATTCGTCTGTTCAGTCCAGACCTTCAATGGCTAATTCCTTCTGACATCTTACTCAATTAAATTTAGTGAATTGTTGGATTTATTTAATAAAATTATTTTAATAAAAACTGTGCTGTCACAAAATAAAATAAAACATTGAGGGTTAGCTTGTTTAAGTGACTGCACTCAATAATTGGATCATAAAAAGCAGTCAACAAACTAGGATATTTACAAACATAAAATAAAGGGGAACAGCTGGGATAGTCATGAAAATGTGTACAAAGTATAGTAGGAAAACTTCATGGGAAGCTGACCAGATCACTTCATTGTATAAAATGGATGTTTTGACTCTGATCTGCAGTCACCTTCAGAGCTGAAGATGGCTGTAGGGAAGCAAATCAGTGAACTACCCATGAAGTTTTCATTTGACATTCTATCGAATATGAAAGCTTTAAATCTTAAGTAAAGAGTGGTTAAGAAAGGAACTAAAGAATTATTCATTCATGATGGGAGGACGAATGAGTATCTGTGACTGATTTATTAATGTAAAAATTCATTTATTAGCTGAAAAGAGTCAAACTCACATCAGTGAATTCAGTGGGTACAAAGCCTTCTAAGCATTCTAATTGTTTTGTTTTTACCCCATTTTTGTAAAAATCAGAGAAGTTGGTTTCTCATTTTAAAGATATGATAGTAGTGACAGTTATTAGACTTACCATATTTTATGTTCGTTTGTCCAATTATGAGTTTCTCTCCATTTAGCCAGCATTGTCCTAGTCATTTATTTCTAATAGCTCTATATAGTTTTAAGGATATTGTTTAATTAAAAATTGTTCTCATGCGCAAATTTCTATGTAAATATTTTCAGTGTTGGCAACTGTAGGAGAGCGATGGAATTAGCTCGCAGAGAGTTTGGAATCCCAATGGTGCTGGAGCCTGAATATCTTGCCTCCCCTTTTCTGGATGAACTTTCTGGAATGACATACTTGTCTTACTTCATGAAAGAGGACTCTCCTGGTTTCCATGCTACGTTAAGATGGGTCAACAGTCAGCTTCCGCAAAATTCTTCTGTTAGAAATTTCACGGTAATGTCATAATGGTATTGATACGCAAATCAGATTCTTCTGGTTTGGGAATAGTTGTGTTTGTCCATTGTTATTTTTCATGTTGACCACGGTAATAGTCCATAAATGGATGTTTGTGGGGGCTTTCTAAAAATTAATTAATATTAGGACTGCAAAGACCATACCAGAGGATCATTGGCAGACCACTTTCCTAAAATCCATTTCAAGTTGAGCAGCATTTAAGTCTTTAAAATCTCATTGTAAACCTGAATTGTGACTTTGCCATGTTAAACAAAGAGATCAGAGATGTCAAGATCAGCCTCCTCCATGAAATTTGAAATTTGTCTACACTGCAACAAAGTTACTCTGTGTGCAGTGTAGAGGCTGACAGATGTTATTCACAATTATTATTATTTTTTTGTCAAAAAAAGAAAAAGCTGACTTTTCATTTGTGAAAGCCTTTTTTATTTGTCACATAATCAACACATGAGATCCTTAAAATGCAAGATCATGAGTTTTTCTTTAACATCTCTGTCAGGGTCCAGAGACTCAACTCCATACTGTGAAGCTGAAGTAACATAACATAGATCTTTTGAATTGCATGCTCTGATCTCTCCTGGTAAACAAATTCTGCATAGATGTTAATGCTGCTCTGGCCCTCTTAATTTAATATTTCACTTATTCTAATCCTCGTTGATTGTTGGATGGATGTTTAGGGAGGTGTATATATTCTGAGTAGACTTTGCATATAAATGGCTTTCACCATTGCCTCAACGATCAAATGATCATACTGCTGTCTCTTACCAGTGGCTCTGAACTTAGTTTGCTGATTATAAATTCCTTTTAGTGAAGATAACTCCTGATATTTCTTTTCTTACAGCCTGTATCTTGTCTCTGTAAAGGATGGGCTTATGGTTAGGGAATTGAAATGTTTCCATTAAGTATTTTTTTGGTCTTCGGTCATTAAGAGCATTTTGATGGATGATTGACGGATCTTCAATTTGTGTGAAATTTTTCAGGTTAATGGTAATGTTCTGGGGGTTTTACAGTTAACCCCCAGAACCTTACCATTAACCATTTGTCAAAACTTCTGGATTGTCTGAATTATGAAATTTATCTAAATTATCTCATTGTTGGTGTACATTTCATCCTTATATTCACAAAATTGGTTCTGTTAAATACATAATGGAATTGCCCGAAGGCACTTTCTTTTTAAAGCAAATTTCCTGAAATACTCTAAGTTCCTTTCATCAAAATATTAAATAGTGAATCCAGATTAAAAGTTCACTTATAATAATGTAGCAAATTAGAACTGAAAAAATTCATGTCAATTTCTCCAACAAATATTTTTTAATTTGATGAAAACATTAATTCCTCTTTAATACTTTCAAACATTTTTTTTCTTTAATATACCAAGTGCTTAAAGAAATCAGAATATATGCTAAATTAACATTTTCAGAAGTTGATTTTTTATATGTGAGTTTGAAAACCTATCATCATCATCTTATGTGGTGTTCTGCCCAGAAGCTGGTCCCACACGCCACTGACGTCTCCATTCTTCTCTGTCCATTGCCTTCTCCTTAGTCTCTCTATAATTCTTGATATTCACCTCATCCACCATCTTTCTTCTTCCTCTCCTATTCCTTCCTTCCACTGAGCCTTCTAATGCCACTTGCTATTCCCTCTAATTACGTGGCCCAACCTGTTAGCTTTCCTTTTTCTTATTGTGTACGAGTAAAATGTAGCTTGCATACTGCAAGCAGATCGGCAATACTATTTTCATATCGGTATCATATCGGGACGGTCCTCAAAAGAAAAAAAAAGGATTGAAATTTTTCTTAAAATTCGCTGAAATTTCATCATCTGGCATCGAACCCGGGTCTTACTGGTGAACGTACTATGCAGCACAATAGAAGATCACCATCTCTAACTATGTGTGAAAATTCAAGCAGAAATATTGGCTACAACTGCCTCAAAAGACGTTCTAATTTTCACGAATGCAAATGGCTTTCTGGATTCGAACCAAGGACGATCTTGGAAATCTAAAACATGATTTTGAAATGTATATATAATTTCTATATACATGCCGAATTTCAAGTTTCTATATTTTTGGGTAAGGGTTCAAAATAATTATTGAAAATCGGATCAGTTACTGATTGTAGAGACGACTGGTGTCGAACCCAGGACACATTGACAGCTGTGAATGCACAGTTTGATTTGTATGGACTTGATCTTTCTTAGTGCAATGTTTGAAGTATTTATCGTGCCAGGAAGTACCTATAATTTGTTTCCGTTATCTCCGTAAGAAATGCATTGAGGAATTTAAATTGCCCTCTGGGATCGAACCAAGGACCATCAGCGAATATGTAAAATTTGATTATGAAATCTATTAATGATCTTCAACTCCATGCCGAATTTCAAGTTTCCATGCCATCGGGAAAGGGTCCAAAAATAATCTTAAATATCGCCACAATGCATTTTAAACGGCCAATTTTTGCCTTGACCTAGCATCGAACCCAGGATATTTTCCGTAAAACTCATTTATGTTTTCGGTAGATCATGACCATATTTAAAGGTTCCTTGAGTTTCAATTCTCTACCTATCCGGGAAGTATTTTTTTAAAATTCCCGAAAATCAGAGCAATGCATTTAAACGGGAAAAATCGGGACTTTGGGGCTCTCTGGAATCGAACCCATGACACTGAGGTTCAAAATCACAATTTTTCTGGAGCTTACACGTTATGGCCAATATGTCGTAAAAATTTTAAGCCAATGACGCTAGTGGTTTAGCCTGTGACTTTGTATCCTCTCTATATATATATATGTATATATGATATATGAATGAATCCGGAGAAGCATCTATATATAATAGATGTTTTATATGTAGTTGATGATCTTCTCACAGGAAAAAATTGAAGTTATGTTTTTTGATTTTTGTATTTTAGAATATCACTTTTGTATTTTCAGAGAGAGTGGAATGATGGAAAAACATTGTGTTCCTTAGTAAGATCACTTGGGGGACCAATTCCAGGATATGATAAACTTTCAAATGACCCCTCACAGTGGGAAGCAAATCTCAACTTGGGTATGTAATTCTACTACCTGATAATAGTTCATTTAAATTTGATTAGATATTTTAAAATGATTCAAAGAAAAGATATCTATCTGTAATTAGGTTTTTTTATGGATGGAAAAGGTATAAACAAGGCATTCGTCACATTGAGAATAAATTTTTCCAAGAATTAACCCTGATTAATGCATGCTTCCTTCACTAAAGTAAGGAATATAAAAATTTTCATCTACAATATTTTTGTGTGTTTTATGAATTGGAGACTATCCTTGTTATTGCACTTAATCATTTTAGAATGTGATTATTTAACCTTAGATTTAGAATAATTGGTCTTTAGGTTGGTTAGAGGTAAATTTGAAATGTCAAAGTAAATGAAGAATATCTTAACTAAAGTAGATTGAAAAAAGAATAGTGTCATAAGTCAATGAGTTTTACCTAAATTCCTCATATGTGTTTATTGGTTAAATTTTTTATGCTTTATGTGATAGGTATTCGAGGAGGAGAGCGTCTGGGTGTGGAGCCAATTTTAAGAGCAAAGGATATGGCTGACAGAAATGTAGAACACCTTGGAGTAATGGCTTATGCTGCCCACTTCCAATGGATTAAGCCACGGCCAAGACCATCTGATCGAATCTCAGTGGCCTGTGATTCAACCACTGGAAGAATCAATGAACCAGTTAGTATTCTTCTAAAAACTCATCTCATTGTTTGTTGGAATCAACATCGGCAAAGGATCCTCAGGAAGTTGGCTATTGTTATTTACAAAGTCAATAGAATTATACTTTGAATGGTCAACTCCTCTATTAAGAATTAAAGACTAACTAAATTTTAATTGCTAATTTAACTTTTTTTAAATTTACATCTATCATTATATATATCTGATCATTTTCAGCCTGAATGTATGAATTGTAAGTCTATATACTATTTACATATTTCTCATTTATAATATTTGTATGATATAATTTGCTGTAGGGTTTGATGGGCCTTTTTTTGCCCATGCATACAATACCGGAAGGTAAATATTTTCAATTATAATTATGAAATTGATGTTCTAAATAATTTCTCATTTTGCTTTACCATTAAAATTAGATGATTAATAAAATTAAAAGACGATCATTCATTCTAATTCACCAATTATTCATGTAGGATAGTAGAATAATTGTCAGCAACAACTCAAGGTTTGTGAAATTTTCCCATTCAATCATGATGTAACTTAAATTAAATGAATAGTAAGTCTACTATAATTCAATACCTACAATAACTTTTTAATACTGTATATTTTTCTGCCTGTCAATCATAATAAAATTCAAAGCAAGAAATATTTCCAAAATCCCTGAAAATTGACTTAGAAATTTTATTGAACACGATGAAATCATTTTTGTTTATACACCTCATTTGGCTATAAATATCCAAATTATTTTCCCATTTCTTGCCCTTAACAGATATCTTAATGTTTCCAACTATCGCTTATTCAAAAAAGTATCTAAAGGACAAGTACTTAGTCCCTTATTCTAAAAGTGGAATAAATGAGTGTGATATCGTTGAAGATACATCTGCTGGTCTCTTGAAATGTGTACATTCTATTATGTCAGACTTTTTCATCTAATTCTCCAGGATATATGCTATATTTCCTTCACTTTCTTACTTAATCTTTTCTATCTCCTTACTTGGGGATAAGCAGAAGTGAAAAATAACAAGACTGTGATTCAACCAAGCCTTTCTACTGTTCCAGCAGTATAAGGTACTAAGCATAGCATTGCACTTACCATGCATTCTATGCATTCCAGGATGGACTTGATTCGATAATTTATGGGCGAAAAATCTATTAGAAAAGTGGATGACTTGGGTTCTGGTCCCAGTTGATTCAAGATTTTTTTACTTCCTATTATCCATGATGTTGAGATAGAAGCCTAAATTTGAATAATAAATGCCTTTATCTCTGAACAAAAACTCTTATAAAATAATACTTTGATTTCAATATGAATTGATTGAGTCTCAACAGCCAGCAAAGGTTAGATTGTAGCAGAATTCCTTCTCAAGATTTTAACTTATAACCAAAACAGACAACTTTGATGTGGACTGATTTAAATCAGAGTTGTTAATTAACATCTGTAATTTTGGTTTTATTAATTACCTTGGATTGTAATGCCTGTGAAGGAGTTATACTGTGATATCATAAAAAGTCTTGATATTTATGATCATTTTGATATTTCATCTCCAAGAAGACGGAACTATGAACTGAACTATCCATCATTTGTCACTGGTTTTTGATGTGATTTGATTTTTATGTGAGTTTTACAGTGTGTGTTTTACTAGTTAGTAAATGTGAATCTTTGCTGCTTAGCTCTTCTATTATTCATTGAGATAATCAGTTATTTAAGATATTGGACTACCTACAACATTATGCTCATGACCTTCTGAGAAGAACTTGTGCATTGAAAAGTTCAACTTAGCGTCCAAGTAAACCCAGTCAACTTAACATAAATCAGTTCACGGATTACTAACTTACAAAAATGGTTAATTAAAAAAATCTTTTAAAAGATTTCAGCTCAAAGCTTAACCTTTTTCTCTCATGAATCACAAGCTTAAATCAGGTGTATAATTATGAGGAAGGTCGAGCGTTTTGGCTCAAGACAGCAGTTCTAATCTTTCTGATTTGTATTAGTGTTGTAGTGTCATCCGTTGACTACAGTGAATGATTTTTTTCCCAATGATCTCTCTTCAGGTACATTTTCGAGTGAACTACCTCATTGATGATGTGAACATCAGAGATTTAGTTGCTGAAGTAGAATCACCATCAGGCGTTCGCCAAGAAATTCGCCTTGCTTCGATGGCTGGTGGTGCACGTGGTACTTTCACCCCAACGGAAATAGGGATGCACCATTTGCTGGTTCGCAATGAAGGTGAGGTGGCCACTGGATGCCCCATTGACATACGAGTGCTGCCAGAACTGTCCTCGGTGCAATCCAGAGGGATGGACCCCTGTGCTGTTGGGTCTATTGTAGAAGTGCTAGTAAGTCAGGACGTTTTCAAATTTGACCTAATAATGATTTATGAATGGACATGGATATGGATTGTATTCATCAAAATTGAATTATTCGTTGCAAAATTAATAATTAACTACAAATTAATTTCAATCCTACTACATTCAATCTAAGAATGAATATGTCCACTCTAAGGATATAACTCATTATATAGTTTAGATAGTGAATTAGTGGAATTGAAAAGTAGGATGGGAAATCCAATTTAAATTAAGTAAAGAGAATATTAGTTGGACAGCCTGAGTCAGTATTAAATATCGTTACAGGTAAATTCAAATGGAGGAACCGCTGCAGGTGAGGTTGATGTCACTGCCCACTCTCCACGAGGAAGATCCCTAGGCTGCCCTGTTGCAGAACGTGGATCCGGTGTTCACACAGCAACTTTCCAGCCAGATGAAGCAGGCGAATGGACTATAGCTGTGACACATGGAGGCAGACACATTCAAGGGGGCCCATTCACCTGCTTTGTCTTTGATCCTAATGGCATTGAAGTATGTTTCTATTCAATCATCTCTTATTCACTATCCCATTACTCTAAGTTTCTTGACTCACAACTCTCTGTAATTTCTTTCTCTGGCCTATTGATGGGAGGCCATATTATATGCAGAAAAAAGTCTTTTTTATATATATATCGCCAATTTTACTCTTTCCCAAAAATCAATCCTTCAAATCCTCCAATCAATCAAAATCATGTATCATCACTTTAGTTGAAATATAAAAAAGAGAAGTGCAAAAAATTATGCTGAGAATATTGTAAAGGAGGAGATAGAGATTATCTTTTCCAAATTATGAGTTATTGTCACATTAAACGCCGGAGTTTCACTTCTATAAGTCACAACTGGTCGAACATATTATTTAAAGACCTTTGTCTTCAAGGCAGTTCTCCTCTCAATCTAGGGTTTCAAGAATATTTTCAGAATGGTGGCTAAATGAATTTGTGATGATTCAATTCAATCGAAGAAGCCTTAACTTGGTGGAACTCCGTAAACCAGATCACATTGAATAAACTTTCAACATGATCCTGAATTTGTGTTGTTTTCTCTAACTCCTTTCTCAATCTTCAGTTCTTCAGCATTTTCATGGAATGTTATGGCAATTTTATAAATGTTTGTAGGAAATGGATGTACTCTTCATCCTCCCCATAATTTTCTTAAGCACTGAGCATGGAAGAATTACTCACAGAGACAAGGGCTTGTGTATAATCCATAATGCAGAGTATTGTAGGTATCTCATATTCATTTGTTCTATTGATTATTTGTTAGAGTGTGCTGATGTCGTCCATAGTGCTGAAGACCTTTCATAATCCAGCTTGTTCCCTTGGCTGGACAGAGGACAGAGACATTCAGCTATTACCCTCAGAAATGTTGTGTACAACAAGAGGGAGGCTGATGGGGCTGTAATTCTTCAAATCTTCCTTGTTTTCTCCTTTGTCTCAGGCAAATGATGAATAATTGTGCTGATATTTTTGCAATCTCTGTTCCACCAGCTTCTAGATCTGCTTGATCACCTCTTCTGGGAGAATCGAGGGGATCCTGGCTTCCCTCTTGGTTCTCCTCTTAAGCATTTTCTGTCCTCTTATGTAGGCTATAAAAAATTGATGTGTTAAAAATGCCGATACTGTCAGGTATGTTAAATTCTTGGAGGAAGAAATGAGTTAAACATACATTGGACCAATTCCCCAAATTTGACATTTATTAAAGAAATGAATGATAATTACATTCATGTCATAGGGGATTTTTCTGGTTCCCAAAATGTTTCAATGCCTAAAGCTTGTTAACCTTATTCATGAATAAGTATAAAATGGAATCTAAATTGTGTTACAGCTTCGAGGTCTAGATACACCAGGGAATCCTGGGCAGCCATTAAGTTTTACTGTGGACTCAAGTGGTACTGGTGGCCTAGGGGAAGTATGCCTTGATGTAGTTCATTCTGGAAGATCTGTTCCCTTACGAACTGAAAGACTTGGAGATTCTCTTGCCAGAGTTACATTCATTCCTCCTGAAGCAGGAAAATACAGGATTTATGTGTATTTCAATGGTTCTGATATTAAAGGTGAGATAAGTACTTTTCATCTTACATATCTTATTTGTAATTCCCAGTCATATTAAATCTATCTACATTAAGGTGTCCCAAGGTATAAGGAAAACATTTTTTTTCGCAAAATCAAATACACATACCCTCTATTTTTTTCTATTTGGCCTTATTAAAGTTCCTAGTAAATATTATTGCGATTGGATTATGGTAACCCGTGCCAACTTGATGCCAAAAAATTTCAAAAAATGAAAATTTGTACCGACAATGGAAACACCAGGCAAAAGGGAAATTAACAAACAGATTTGCACGATTTTTTCAGGGCACATTCTTTGATTTAAAATAGTGGGCATGTGTCCAACCATTTAACTCAATAGCCTTTTGTTTATAAAAAAAATAGCAACTGAATGTCGGAGTTAGGTATCCACACCATACACGAGCATTCCTATATAGCTCTCGAGTTAAAAAGAAATTATTTTCTTCCATTTATTTTACTGATTACTTATATTTATGTGATTACCAAGCATTCTTTAATTTTATTTAGCATTTATTCTAATATACATGCCTCCATAGTGGGCTGGAATAAAAATAGCTGGCCAAAAATATCAAAGTGGATTTTATTTGTACAAACTTTGACTCTTTGCATAGTTACTGCTGTTCGAGGGTATGTGTTCGAAAAAAATTACTTTGATTTTTTTAGGACACCCTAATCTAACATGTTTACTTTTACCTTAATGGAAAACCGTAAATAATTCACTCAAAAGTAGTTAAATGATTACATCAAAAGACTATTTAAAATATGATAAATATTTTTTGGTTTAAAATGAAGAATAACTGAGTTAATAAATAAATTAATTAATTTTTTACTATTCATCTTTAAGTGAGTTTTTTGGAAGCTTTATTCTCTCATCAAGTTTTTGTTGATATTTTGTGTTTAACTGACTATAAGTAATATGACTGTGTGTAGGCATTTATTTATTTTATTCTTTACATTTTTGTAAGCAAACTTTATTTTTATCAAGGTTACATTATTCATGAGTAGGTGCTGTTGTCTACGCCATCAAGGATTTGAACTGCCACAATATTTTTGTTTATATAGATACAGCACACATAAATAATTTAAATATTGCCAGGAATGTTGTAAAGGGTATAAATAAGTATCTCTTAGCTAAAGAAAAACAAAACTCTGTTTATAAACCAAGGACCTTTTATTATATATCAATATTAATATCATCAGTGTCCTTGTTTTTGAAGGTATAATAATCCATCCAATCCGTAAAGTAAAATGCTTTTTGATTGGAAAGTCACCAGTATTTATAAATCTAAATTATGGATAAAGGTTTAGGTATCTTTGCACGTAAGGATGTGCATTTTAGAAAAATCCCTAGAAAAATTTCACTTGAAAACTCGATTCCCAGCTTCATCAGGCTTTTTTCAAGTCTGTTTTTCCATAAGATTTTTAAATCTAAATCAGTTAAGTACTAGAAAGATTCTGTTTGCATGAGTTATGAAAATGAAACCTGGTCACATAACTCCAGAATTCCAAAGCATGTTGTGGCATAAAGTGAATAGTTGTCAGCATATTAGAGGAGCACTTGAGGAAGGTTTCAGTTAACTTTTGCATTATCCAACTCACCTTATTTCTTATTTGATGAAAATTTCTACGAAAAAACTGAGGGTGTATAGTCCATTTGCAATCTTAAGGTTGAGTCCTACTCAGGAAAGAGGATGGCCTGTATGCATTGATAGGGGAGCCATGCACAAACTACTTTCCTATTCTGGAATTATTTGAACATCATCAGACTCAAGATTGCCAATGGACTCTACCATTCCCCTCCATCCCCTGTTGACCTCTTCTTGGAAATTTTGAAGAGAAAGCATTTTAGACAATACAAAAAGGACACCCTCCATGCATTTTACAGCCACCAAACAACACTCAAATCGGAGATGGAGAAAAAACTACCTCCCATTCCTTGATATTTTGATAAATACAAAGCTGATGGCTCAATGGAACACAGGATTAGCAGGAAGTGGACTCGTATTGCCCTGATCCTCAAAGGTAGAATCCATCACAGACAAGATCAATCTTATCCACATTGGCACACCGAACTTATACCATCTCCGATGTGGAATTACTTAAGGAGACACTGAAACACTTGAGGATGTCCTTCCTCCAAAATGGTCACTGGGCAAAAGAAGTGGACAAAGCAGAAGATATGGACAGCATCCAAAGGAATTGAAATCTAACTTTATAAACTTACTTCATCCCGAAGATGGTGCTAAAGAAAATGGCTAAAACATTGGCTGCGGTGGCGGAGTGGTTAGCACTCCAACGCTAAGGTCCCAGGTTCAAATCCTGGCTAGTCAGATTTTTCTGTCAAGGGAATTGCGTCTTTGTAAATAGTAATAATTATTGAAATGAATGTAATTGGGATTCTTCCTGTTTCCATTTGAGAAGTTATTATTATTATTATCAATAGACTTCGATAGAAACAGTAACTTGGCTGGAAACTTGAGAGAACTTCCAACTCTCACCACTTATATGAGATGAAAATTTGCAAATAATGATGAACTGAAAAGGAAAGCGTGACTTAATTATTATTGAAGAATTTGGTAGGAGAATGGTGCAGTATTGGAATAAAGTTCTTGCTGCATCTCTACTAATTCATTTTAGAAGAGGAAAACTTACTTTTTGGAAACTTCCTTTTACAAACTTAAGAGCTTAAGAGGACTATCATGGAAACAACATAATTATGTTGCAATCTTATTAAAATCTTAAGGTACCTTTATTGGGGCAGCAATTTTATGCTGAAATATGGCATCCAGTTCTAGCATGTACATTTGTTAACTTGAGAAAATAATTCTTATTTGAAGGGTCACCATTCAGTGTGAGAGTGGGGACGCAACGCTCAAGGCGCAGCAAAAACAAGGAGAAAAGGACTGTGGACTCTTCCGAGAAGAGAGATATTTCTTTCTCTAATGAAAAGAAGGACTCATCTTATCTGAATGAGAAAAGAAGCACTGATGTGAATGAGAAGAGAGTTACCGAGACTTTGTTCACAAGTGAAAAGCGCGATACATCCCATGTGAATGGATCTGGTGGGCCCAGTTCTCCTCGGCACCTTGATGGTAAGCTCTACTTTACCTTTCTCTGCTGAATTTTATTTGTCTTCTTTATTTATGGCAATAAAAGTTTAAATTAAAATATAGAAATGAATGTCCTTAGAATTAATTAAAAAATCGAATATTATTATTATAATAACCATTCAGTTTCGATAAAGCTCTCAGTTTAATTTTTTGGAATTAACAGATTCCCATCATAAAAATATTTCTTGGTTTTGCGGCATTTAAACTAAACTCTCTCACCTTCACTGCTGTAGGCATCCTCAGGTAGGCAGTCTTCCATCTTTGTAAGAATTGAAGTATACTGCTGAGATCATTTTGTCCTTTTTCTAAAGGTGGCACATAATGAAGGTGGATCCTGGGGCAGTTAATGAATTATCCCCTTGCCTATGTGTATATCTAATTATCCTTTTTTGGCCACTTCAACAAATTTCTTGTTATTTTTATGTATGTGTAATGACACAGCAACCAACTGTAAAAGGGTCAAATATAAAGATGATCAATATCACTTGTAGAAGTTGATGGCAGTTTAGACTGAACAATACAGATTATCCTCATAATATTTATTGCCATGCAATAGTGGGTAGTCTTTGTATCAAGCTTCTTTAGCCAACTACATTATACTTCACTTTGGCATATTCCTTCATTTTTATTTGTCGATAAAGAATCACCACTGACAGCAATGTTAATAAATAGGAGGCACTAATTTACCTTAAGCTGTCAAATATTTTCTTATATAAATTTCTAGTTCAACTTTTGTCTCTTCTTCCAGAATCTAAAATATTTGACAGCTTAAGGTAAATTTGTGACTCCTATTTATTTTTATTTGTGAATGCTTAATAATCATACCTTCTATTGTGGTACTTTTTAATACTTATTATGAATAGATGAGGTTGATGATGTTGATTTTCATGTTTAATCATTCACATACCATGCCTTTCTACCATATTGTTATCCTGATGAAAGATTTTGCTGACTGAGGTAAAGATATCCAAATTCAAGCTATTATATCATCATTTTGTCAGCAATGAAAAGTAAATATGATTAATAAATCATCTATCATGGCTAAAATTTAATTTTTTATCATCACCATTAGCCTTTTTCATTTTAAGTATTCAGTAAGATTAAAATGCTGTCTTTGTTTTCCCTCTCCTATATTTAATATTTATGCATAAATTAAATTAATTTAAAGTTATCAATATATATATATAATGAAATAAAAATCAATTATAGTACTACAACTATAACAGCCAGATGTATGTTAATCATTAACTTTTTTGTTAAAATGTTAGAAAAATTTTCTAATGCAATGAATGTTTTCTAGATGATCATTGTTCTAATTAATTTCTTAAATGATATACCTTAATGATTAAGCTGAACCTTTTGTTTATCAAATATATTGTTATATTATATAGAACAAAATGAAACAATGATATAGTGTAAAATTATAAACTAATCTTTAATCAAAGCACTAATTATTTACCTGTCTTAGATTCCTTTCTTTTCTTTTGTTAACTCATAATTTATTTTGATCATGTTGTTATTTACCAATTTTTATTTAGTTATGAGTCTAAGAAACTAACATTAAATTAAATGGGTTATGTGCTCACCATTGTGTATATGTTCAATTACTTTATTATAATTCATATTCTGAATACTCACATATAGAATCCTGGCCTGAACAATAAGCATTGATTTTTTTATCCAAATTGAGAAATTTTAGGAAATATTAATATATTTTGTTTGTTTCTGTGATTTCAAATTGGACATTCTTTATCAGAATCTATGTCAAATGTTCCTTCTTACAGTACAGTGTTTTTTTTAATGTTACCCCAATAGGATTTATGAGTGACTGAAGGAACAATAAATTGCTATAGCTTGAAAAAAGTGACTTATGGTAACACTATTGGCTAGCAGAGGATACTCTCTTAGAATTGAGAAAGTGTTGGAAAAATAGAAAGATCTCAAGGAAAAGTTGGCAGTACATGTTATCAGAAAAAGGTATAAAAATTCGATTTGAAACATTTGAAAGCTAGTCACAGTTGATTTTCTCACATATCCTGCTTTGTCCATGTTCAGAAACAAAGGGGCTCTGAAAAAGAATTTCCCCATGGGCCTCAAGCGCAAGTCCTATGTGACATAAAACAACCACTGGTCTGATCTGAGAGTTAATTTCAAGGTTTCATCTGAAATTAGAGACTTTACTTTAAAAACATAAGTTTTGTACTTAGACCATTTTCTTCTCTCCTATTTGGTATGAGACTTTTGATACTTTCACAAAATTGATTACATTATTATGAATTCATCATTAATATCCCTAATTTTTAAATATAAACTTATCCATGTAATATTACTGTAGCTATCTCTTAATATTCGTTCACAAACACTAGATAATTGTCTTGGAATCTACCTTACTTTTGGAACAGGATAGTTTTAGATAAGAGATTCATAAGACATAAACCATATAGACATAGTATTAGGAAAGCTGCCTTTCAAATCATTATATTCACCTCCAGTAACAATAACTTTTACCAGGCTGGGGTTAATTAATAATTAAATGCTGCCATGGAACACAGATTATTAATAGCTTGGAGTTAGACTGAGTCTTTTATGCCTGCTGAGCCTTTTACATTACCACACCAAGAAAAGACTAAAACAACTTTTGTGTTTTTGTTTCACTTAAGTTAGAAATAATTCAAAGGATGAAAGACAACATTCCCCATTTGTAAGAGGTGTACTCCTTCCTCTGCTTACTAATATTGTCATTGTTCCCCTAAGTCCCTTTTTTCGAGTTAGTTCCTTTGGCAAATGCTCATAAATGCCATTTGTTGTACTAATTTTTATCACCGCTGTACATTTTCCGATGTTGTACAACGATCTTTTCTTATAGAATTCTAGAAATAATATTATTTAAGGATCAATAAAAAAATTACTCAGTTATGAAAGTCTCAGATATGAGATGCATAAATATATACATAAATAATATACAAATATATAAATATAAACAGTGGTGATTGGATATTGAATGGACACTTTTAACATTTTAAATTTGGGATTAATCTTCATCACTGAGTGTCAATCGATGTCAATAATTAATATGGGTGAATGTCATTATCTCCATCTTAATTATGGAATCATACTGAGACAGCAGGTAGGAACACCATTGGCCTAACAGTCAAGACCAATGGATCTCAAGAATCCTCACTATACTCACGTCCAGTTGGGAGATCACCTTCAAACCCTCCTTATTTCCTTCCTGAAGAAGAATCGCATTACAGCTGGTACAAGGGTCATCTGCAGAGCAATTCACCCAATCAACGTCCCAATTCAGGGGTTTCAGTCTATGTTAATCCAAGAGGTACTTTTAACTTCATTAACTACTTTTACTTCAAGGATTGGTTTTTCCATGTGTTCTTGGCTCTGTGGTATATTTACTCTTCTTACCCTCTGACTACTTTAGTTCATAAATTAAAACAGCATAATTTGGATTATGGAAATAGTTGTGGCAGAAGAGTGGTGGTTAGTATGTAGAGCATAAACCCCAGTTATTGTAGGAATATGTTAACTGGGTTTTCTTTATGTCTCGATTGTACAGTGACTATGGGTTCAGCTTACATAAAGTGACTTTCTTGTATGAAAATGGATAAAACAGCATAAAGGTACACTATTTCTTTGAGCTTAGTATCATGCCTCTTGTTTACCTGTTGAAATACTCAGCATGAAATTTGGAATTGTCTTCACTAATCTTTGAATAGAATGTTGTCATCCTTTTACTCTGTGGGATACCTTGTGTTTATTTTCTTAGGTACATCGGGAAATATTAATGCAATTCTATGTTTCTATTGATTATTGTGTTCAGAGCACTGATATGGTGTAATACAAAAGTATAACCTCACAATCAGTTTAGATGAAGCTTGGTCTGACCTGTTTTGGATGTGATTATATATATTTCCACCTTAAAGAGGTTCTTTCTTTTTTTTGGAATATTTGGTTTTCATTTTCATATTTGTTATAATTTTTTACATTGATGGCACAATAATTTCCTAATATATATTATTTTTAATTGTTTTCACAGTCTCTATAAGATTGTTATAATCTAATGAGGGTTCCCTTTAAGTGTCATGGAGGTTGTCCAAAGCTTTTTCTTATACCTCCAATATCCTTACTACTATCCAATTTCTCAAGCACCCGATATTTTTTAAGACACTTGAAAGCCATTATATAAAGTTTTTATTAAATTACATTGAAGCTTACTGCATGTTACCAAATCCATTATTGCATTAATTTTACCATTTGGTGACTGAAAAAATATATTTAAGGGATTCAAATAAATAAAATAATTAGTGGGACTTATTCCTTGCTTTTAAAAGAGGCTGCTTGTAAATGCTTATGTTCTACTTTTGAAATTTATTCCTGTTTAAATGATAATACCTGAATCATTACCCTCAAATCCACTTGGTTTACAAATTTAAAATTGATATAGCAACCTTATGTTGACACAATTGTCTTCCATAAGTGCATTGAAAAAATTTAGAAATTAAAAAAAATCACTTTCTGAAAAGATAAATTACTCAGCTCCAAGGTTAATGATAATTCAATTGTGTTAAATGCATGGAAATTTCCCAGAATGATAATTAGTTTGACTCTATTATGGGCTTTAAAGCAAAACTTGGAATTGGGAAATCAAGTTGTTGGAAGTTACTAATAAATTATTTGTAAACAATGAATGAGTAATAAGCTTCTTAAAAAGAGAAATCAATCATACATTTTCAAAGAAAGAGAGTATGAATGTGTGCATGAGTACTTTTACTGGTGTGTTGATTTTGAAAACTGAAGCACGATGTTGCTATTGCTGAATTGTAATGTTGCTATTGCTGAAGCTTGAATGGGGAAAATGCATTTTTTTAAACAGTTGCTGTGTGGAAAATAGGTACAGATATAGGAGAGGCATAAGGTAAGGAAGCTTAGCACGTTGCGTTGATAAAATAACCTAGATTGTTTGCTTTTGTTTTTAAAGTGCTTTAAGTTACATGAATGTTATTAATTTATTTTACTAAGGTTGATATTAGATTCAGAAATGTTACTTTTGAGATGAAATTTAATACAATTTTTTAGTTTTATTGAAAGTATTTATTTTCTATTCATATTTTGTTATGTTTAATTTTTAAATGACTTACTGACAATTTTGCTACAGAGAAAAAATCTGAATTTATATTAGCATCAGGAGGAAACTTGGAACAAAGTCATTCTCAATACCACAGCACCTCTGCTAGAGAGATGTCTCCTATGGCCACAAAAGTATCTATGGCTTCACCTGTTTCTAATCGAATCTCAGCTGACTCCTTCTACAATGAAGGTAAGTAGTTTATTTATAATTACTTTCCATTTGTTCATCTTTTCTTAAAATGTGTGTTTCAAAGAGTGTAGATTATAAGTAAAATATTTATGTCCTTGAATCACATGACTTGATCACATCACATGACGCATATATTTCCTGATAACAACATTTGATTACTCAACAAAAATAGTTATAAAACAACACAAGTAATTAGAATTTAGAAAATTAAATTATAAAAATACAGAGGAACATTAATATAATGAAAACAAGGAAATGAATTACTTTGATATTCAGGGTTGTAATGATAAACTTTTTTTTGTACTTTTGTGAAAGAAAACTTTGGTGGGAGTTCTCTAAACTATACTGTTTATTTTACTCGGTGTTTAGGTATCAATCTTAACTATTCATTTGATATTTTAATTTGGGAAAGATGAGTAGATCTGGATGAATATTCTATCTATTACTGAGAAATTTAATTAAAGGATACCAATATGAGAAAGTGTTCTTCATGAATTTCAATTTAAAGAATAAAAAAAAATCGTTCCCAATAACATGATAACATTAGGCATGATAAGCATGAGAACAGAGGTCAAAAATTCATTTAATTTACACAGTTTAATGTTTCCTTATAGATTATCTATTTTCCTTGGTTTGATGCCAGAGTGCCATTCACATTTCTCCATGTATTTCAAATTGGGATAGCAAAATCTTATTTTAGGACCTTTCTGGTATATAAACTTTCAACTTTGGTTTATATTAATGTTATCCCTTCCAGGTCTTTATATTTTTCTTGCAAATAGGTTCTGTGTTCAACACCAGCACTTTTATGAAGTACTACCAGAGAAGATAGAAATCCTTAGCCCAGGATGTGAACAGTAGTCATGAACATGTTTTACAAATGCATTTTACTGTTTCTCTGAAGGTCCTTGCTTCAAAATTATGGCACCATTTGCATTCTACAATTTAATTATATGGGAATACAGAAGTTTTTTGAGGACCTTCTCAAAATATATTGACTTGAAATCTTATAAACAGTCAGAGTTGGCCCTACGAAATACAATTGCATCTTACGAAATACCCTACCCTACGAAATATCATAGCATGTCCCTTTATAAATTTCCTTATACTTCCTGACATCTCATTCCTTCTAATTCCTTTTATGAATCTTCGATACCTCATCCTCTCTGCTATCCAAAGAATTATATTTGTAGAAATATGACCAATTACACAAGCATTCATTGGTAATGGAAGGTGGCCTGTTTCAATATTTTCAGTATTTTAAAAATTCGAAATTTTTTGCAATCTTCTAATTCTAGTTGTATGGCACGTCCCTATTTTTTACTCATAGAAAATTAGATAGTTTCCCCTTAATGTAATGAGGAACCCTTAATAACACATTATGCTGAATATTATTGAAAATATTGTTTGTAACTCTCTCGTAGGTTGGTTGACTGTAAATTTTTCGTCCAAATTCAATATTTAAAGGTTGACCTATATCATATATGCCAATAACATACGTATATCACATAGGTATGTTATTTGAAAATAATTTCATAGTTTTTATAAAAATTACCAATTGCAGAATCAAAAGTGATGACATCATCATCTATAAGCACCAAGACACTGGAGCAGCGGATGGGGCGGACTCACCTAGTTGATGTTGGACCACCTTCGCCTTTGCTCAATGGAGAAAGTCCACCTCAACAAAAGCATTTATTGAGCCCACATTTGCAACAAACAGAGTCCACTCACAAGCAAAGTTGGAGTCAGAATCGCAGAGCTTCGGTTGACAACATTGATGAGCCCAACATTGACACCTCATCAAATGTTCGAGGTAAGGGATCATCCATATCAATTTTATTTAAGTGTTGCCTTTAAATTGATATTGTGCTGTATATTTCATGAAGTTTCTTGTATCTTCTGGTGTTCCCCAGGGATCCCACTTGGTTCTTCTCCTGTTCAATGTGTTCATAAATGTCATTACTCATCTTCTTAAAGTTGTTGAATGCCTTCTTTATGCTGATGATCTAAAGGTCTACCAAGTGATTAGTGATATATTTGACTGCAAGATTTTAATATCTGAATTAAATCTTTTGCTTGAATGGTATGTTAATATTAAAATGAAAATATTTGTGTCCAAGTACTGCTAACAGCAAAAAAAAAGTTACCACCCCTGACCCACCAAGAAATTCTAAGTCCAAAATTCGGGCCGGCGAGCCTTTCTCTCGAAAAGGGAGGGAGAGAAAAGAAAGATGGAGAACATGGTACGTTACGCTAGCTCGGCTCTCGCGTTTGGATGGAGAATTTTCGTTATTTATATAATGATCATTTACTACTATCCATTATCTGCCGCAACATTTGATGTGTTAACGCGTACTATTTAATTTGACGACGATCAACTGGAAGATAACTAAAGAAATGAATCGAATTGAATGCAGCATTCAAAGTCACTCTCACTTTAATTTTCGATAACAGATTATTAAATCATTTCCAAAACAATACAAATGAATTTAACTGAATACAACATTCGGTATCAAATTAACTCACATTTCGTTTTTCGAAAATCGATCGTATAAATCACTTCCAACGATTGATTATGCTCATCAATGTGAACGAAACCAGCAACTTTTCTCTTCTTCCTAATTTCAAATAGGCCAAAAAGCAGCATCTCGGATTCAAAAATGGCATTTGTCGTCAGGGGGACCGGCTGTTTATACTCACAAAACTTTTCGTGTATTCCGTAAAATATCTCAAAAATTCAATTCGGAAACAACAATAAACGACCAAAATAAGGTTTTCTATTCATTTACTCTGCTATTGGTTCTTGTCTCAATCTCGTATGACTATTATTTTTAATTTAATTTTGCAAAAGAAATGAAGCATGCAGAGACAAAAATGAACTTTACGTGCATTTCTCACGGAAATGCTTTGACTCGTCTGGGATCGAAGCAAGGACAAAGTGTCACCATTTTTTACAATATAAACACTTTCGTATATATATATATATTTGAATGCAATGTTCTGTAAAAAATTCAAGTCAATCGACCGAGTGGTTTTCGAGTTTTGCGGGCACAAACATACGCAGGCTGAATTTTAATATATAAGATATGTGCATGATTCGGTAGATCACTGTAATTTGATTGCTTTTAGACACCTTTCGTTTAACTTTCCCAATTGAAAATCGTTCTATTATCAAGAGAAATAAGTAAGGAATAAACACAAGGAAATAAAAGTGCCAAAACTTCCACACAGAAAGTCGTATAACTTTGACAAAATTATTTATTTCTTTGTGTTTAGTTACCTATGGAGTTCCTCAAAGTTAAAGCTCATTCGATTGATTTAAATAACGAATATTCTTTTCTAGATTACCATTTCCCCTTACTCTCGTGACTACTATAGATTGTATAATCCATTAATTTGTAAAATTAAATTATCCTGATAACAACACAGTTGAAAAATTCACACAATTAGCTTCGACGCTTACTATCACTATCTTCAACATTTACATAAATACGCGATCCTCCATATGGCATGTGCCTGGAGAAAAGAAGGGAACAAAAATGTTACCTGCCCTTGAAAGGGTAGAATACCGGGAAAACTGTTAAACAGGACAAAACGAAATAGGTGGGGGAGAAGGGCAAGATAATCCTTTTGTTGCCAAACGGGAATGGAAAGGAAAAACTTTCTCGTTGGGAGAAGAGTATTTGGGTTGCAATTTGCTTGATTCATTTTGATGTTATCTAAAATAATGTGTTCGCTAGCCTTCTCTGATATATGTTTAATTTTTAGCTCGCAATTAGAAGAATGACTCGAAGAAATAAATCTCTCATAAAGTGGGACTGCAGAGCAACAGATTAGAAATATTGTATGTTCTTCGGCCTAAAACTTACGAGATCTCACTGTTTATCTGATGTGGATTAAATGAAAATAATAATAAATAGCTTGATGAAACCACTGTCCTAAAAATTGGATCCATGGATTCCTTATCGTTTCAAAGTAATGGCTTCCAGTAAATACTGTAGTAAATGGCCAGCGGTAGACGTCCTTTTGGTAAAATTCTCGAAATTTTATTTCTCAAAAGTTACTCCTCTCGTATTTTTAGCTATTTATTGATCAACGAATCACCTCCGAAGAGTATTACAATTTGTTTATTTCAAAGTTCTCAGTATTTTAAGAAAACCATCTTTTAATTATCAGTTATGGAAAATGATAAGACCGCTATCCGTAGATCTGTTACTTTTGCATGACAATGGGTTAATCGAGGTCTAACCAAACCTAAGACTTGGCTAGAGGCATGAGTTTTTAGTACTCGACACAGAATGGGCAAGCTATTGCGTGTGTTTTACAGTAATGACGATTATAATTGAGTTTAAATACGTATTTAAATGACATCCTTATTTTTTATTTTATAAACCAGGTGAGATATACTAGCAAATTTTATAAGTGAATCAAGATGAGTTTAATGTTTTGGCTATCATCAACACTGAGAGAAAAAATATATTCACTTGCTTTTGGTGTTTTTTATATTAATTTTAAAGGTTCTTAAAATCTACGAAACTAATAACTGTGTCTATCTTTTAATGGAATAAAAGAATTGAAAACCCTATACATCCAATGATAGTAATAAAAAAGAACCAAAGGAACGCTAGTTTACGCAAATAGCTATCTCTTAAATTTTCCCGTTTTGTTGTTGATTGATTTGTAAGGATGTCCCAAAGGTTTATGAAAAACATTAGTTAGAAGAAATAGCGAAAAAGGCCTGAAAAGTTGAATGTAAATATTGAGAACGTAATATTGGAATTGGCATTTTACGAAGCTTAAGTTTCTACGGGAGTGATCTTTCTATGGTTAATATATGTTTAATTCTACTGCTGAAAGCAGAGACGGTCCGAGACATGGGCAGTCTGGGAGACCGTTCCCAGTGTTTGTGTGCTCTTCTCAGATCCCTTGAAGATTCTCAATGATAAAATTATACACGTAGCTTACGAAATTTTAACGATTACACCCGGTCACAATATTTAGTTAAACTTTCTTTTATCCATTAAGGGGAACTAGTTCTAAACGTCTGCCTGCCCAGAATATCAATAATCTTATGATTACCCCTTCCCGATGATTGTAATTAATTTCCTTCGCAATGGATGCAGCTTTCTTTGGTACAAGTTCTCTGAATAATTTCCTTATAGTCAAATTGATTGAAGAAGCCGTTACTTTGTGAAATAGCGTTATATATTTCCGCCATTTCTTATAGTCGTTGAGCAATGACTATATTTTTACGGAAATTACATTTAGTAAAACTACTAAATCAGGCGTAATCAATTTGAGTTGCCCTTACATCGGTAACAGCCGTTTAATAATTAGAATTTAGGCTTCGTATTTTCCCTTTCCTTTTTTTAATGAGAGGCCAGTTAAGTCCATCAGCCATTATCAGATACAGCACTAGAAATACTGACATCTCATACTTATTACCCATAATTACTCTTAAATAAGATGGGTAAAGCTTCCCTTCTGGGGAAATATTTCTTATTGTCAGGAGAATCTATTACTGCTGAATATTAATGCTGGTTTCATGGGCCTCGCCTATTCTTCCTTAAAACTTTTTGGTTTAAAGATAAGGAAGACATTTACGATATCTTGAAGGTGCAGAAATTTAAATGTGTGAATTCCTCGGCATTTATGATTAACTGGCGGAAGCTCTAATTATATGCATGAATGTATGCAAATTGTATGCATATTTTTATATGCCTACGTGATTATATCCTACTAATTTTCGAAGCAAAATAAATTTACAGTGATAATAAATAATTTCGACTATGATAGGTCTATTGTTAATGGTTTATGAATTTTGGATGTAAATGAACGATTTAGAAGTAAGTTCACATAACACCAAATGCAGTAGGTAAGGAAAATGAAACTTGAACACTGCCACAAAAATCGGAACTTTTTCGAATGGTTGATCTCATTTACATTCTCTCTGGCTGAACCATTGAAAAAATATTTTTCCGGTCACTTTCTAACCTCCATTATTTTCTCTTAAAATGGCTTACATCGTTTTCTCAATCATGTAATTGAACCATTTTCTCAATCTTATAAACAGCCTACATCCCAGGATCTGTGCACATCACTTCTGAGCCTGTTTACCAAATTATCTTTACATTTTTAGATGTATTGCCTTAGTGTTGAAGAGAATCAGCATTCTCTTCTTAGTAAGCATAAAATTTTGCATATCCCCATTGTTTATTTCCCTATCATCGTCTCCATGCTTTATGTAAAAAATATATAAGTAATTAACTGTAACACCATTCATATTCCTTCATTGACGAACTTTTCATTATATTTCCGTCCACATCTAAGAATGGCATTTTCAAGCAATTTTCTATCTCACACAAATACCCTAAAAGATGCGTCGAATTTTAGTCGGACTGAAAACGTATCCTGTCACCACTGCATGGAAGACCCTTTTTCTTTCCTCTCTCACCCCCACGGAGAAGCTACCTTTGTTTCGTCGAGAAGGCCGGTATGAATGGCACTCATATACCGTTATGTAGACGAAAACAAGGAGAGCAGAAATAGCACCTAAGGGGACTGACCGCTGAAATCCGTAGTAGCAGATTTAAATTTATTATTCATGCATGAGTGCATTACGTGTATATTTTAAAAATGGAGTTGTTATGTCTAAAATTGTTGGCTCATACCTTTTTCCAATGTTGAAATTATTAATCGTTTTAGCATTCAAACATTTATTACGGAGAAGGTGTAAATGAAAGGAATTAAATAATTAGAAGTATATTATTCAATTCTTTTGGTGCTTGACTCGACTCTGCGCGACTAGTCCTTCTGATTTAATTATTCAAAAGAAATGTTCGCACATACAATATAAAGCGGTTTGTTAAAAGACTACAGGTTCGATAGTAGTAAGTCCTAAACGACCGGAGCCCTCGGCTGAGTATCCTTCAAGAATATAACTCTGTATAGACAATAATTATTTGATATATTCCTTAGCTGTGATTTACATGACGAAATACGCGACAACATGACCCTATTCTCAACGATAATGATTTTCGCAGCCCGATGGCGAAAAGATTATTGCGAGATTATAGCGAGGACAGATGGCCTATACTGATATCATCTCACATAAAGTATAAAGTGTGCTACTATTTAAATTATTTAAATCAAAATTCCCTGCAAATGTAAATGGCGTCCAAACAACGTGGCGACTTTCACAAATTCGTTTTCAATGAAAACTAGCAACTTATTTCCTATTTGAATTCCACTATCACATATCATTATTTGTAATATCAGGTATTGTTTAATTATTACTCCATTTTATTCTTATTACATTTTTTTAATTTCCCCTTCTTCCGTCGACCTAATTTACAGTAGTTCATATTCTCTTAATTATCGTATCATAATCTTTACGAAAACATTCATCCTGCGGGCATGTGGAGCATTAACTGAAATAACCAATTCCATTCTAAATCTGCATTGATGGAATATTTTATGTTAGGAGGAGATATGAGCAGTCAAAGTAATTCATGTCCAATATTTGATGAAGAAGAGCGAATTACGCTTGAGATTCGAGCCGATTTAACGAAATACGAATTTAATTCTTTCATAATACAATACTGCTTCTACCGCAGCAAAAGCAATGACTTTCAGCAATTATTTATAAAATATATATCGTCACAAAAGCCTTCAAAACGTGCCAGGCATAAAGAGGAAGACGAAAAGCGCGCTCAAAACAGAGAATCTGAAAGACTCGCCCTTCTCGAGTTATGCTGGTTGCATCGAAGGTGGTAACTTTTTTATGCTGCTAGCTGTACATTGTTATAACCTTTAGTCTCATAAAAAATAGTATAAGTCATGATTATTATTTGGAGGGTGTATTAATAAGTACACAAAATTTTATTAGAGGATTTTGGTGTTTTATTAGATTCTACCTTAAACTTTCAATCTCATATTAAGTACTCGGCTAACAAAGCTATGGAAATTTCAAAAATATCAGATCACTCAAAACTTTATATTGCTCCTTAGTGAGACCTGCACATTAGGCTTTCCTCCACAGTTTGGTCGCCTCACTATTATGTGTACATTAAAACAATTGAAAAAAATCTGATGTGGCCAGCACATGACTTTCTCCATATATAAGATGTAAATATTTATCTACGACAGTATTTTCGAACTCTATATTCCATCTAAACTTTGAAGATGAGTGATTAATTTATATCATATTATATATTACGTCACAAACATTATAATTAATGTTTTTCGGGACATGATCGATAAAAAACGATGAAATGGCTATTCACCCACAGCGCCCAGAGCGCTCACGAAGTACATAATCGGCAACTTCCGGTTTATCCGCATTTCATGAATATCTCCTAAAAAATCGGTTTTACAAAAATATATTTCATACAAAAGTTATAGCATAATTTATTTTCTAAAACTATTATAAATAATAGTATATACCTAAATATCATATTTATGGAGATATTTTGAAAACCGGAAATGAGCTTTGAAGAATGAAGATCGACTTCCGGTGAACCAATTTGCTCCAAAAACTAATCAACTCTAACGACACCAACCAAAATACTATATATGATATTTGGTGTTGATCCGACAATTAGTTTTCATGTTAGAGCGCCCACAAAGTACATATCAGCTACTTCCGGTTTATCAGTATTTCACGAATAACTCCTAATCAACCGGTGATACAAAAATATGTTAAATACAAAAGTTATAAAAAAATTACATTATCTAAAACTTTTATAAGTAATACAATATACCTATATATCATATTTATGGAATATAAATTCCGGAAAAGAGCTTTGATGAATGAAGCTCAACTTCCGGTCAACCGATTTACTCCAAAAACTAATCAACTCTGACAGCACACACTACAGTGCTATATATGAAGTTTGGTATTGATACGACTAATAGTTTTTACGTTAGAGCGCCCACAAGCACAGACACACATACACACACACACACACACACACACACATATACACACAGACATCATTCCGAAAATGTTCAAAACGTGTTCTAGGGACCCCAAAACGTGTATTTCCGTTGAAATCTCGAAGTCGAATTTTTTCATGAAAACAATACTTTCTCTATACTTCGTATATGGAGAAAGTAAAAATTAACACAGATTCTTAAGCGTAATACATTTCAGACTAAATGAACAACTAAGCAACTTTCCTTATGATAATATCCTTTCCTTCCATAATATGTGTTAGAAAAGTAGGATTCAGGTGCAATTGCTTAAACAAAAATCTGATGTGGCCAGCACATGACTTTCTCCATATATATAAGATGTAAATATTTATCTACGACAGTATTTTCGAACTCTTTATTCAATCTAAACTTGGAAGATAAGTGATTAATTTATATCATATTATCTTTTACGTCACAAACATCATAAATAAAGTTTTTCGGGACATGTTCGATGATAAACGATGAAATGGCCTTTCGCCCCAGCGCCCAGAGCACCCACAACGTACATAATCAGCAACTTCCGTTTTATCAGTATTTCAAAAATAACTCCTACACAATCAGTGATAAAAATATATGTTTCATACAAAAGTTATAGTAAATTACATTGTCTAAAACTTTTAAAAATAAAAGTATATACCTAAATTTCATATTTATGGAGATATTATAAAAACCGGAAATGAGCTTTGATGAATGAAGCTCGACTTCCGGTTAACCGATTTACTCCAAAAACTAATCAACTCTAACAACTGTAATAAAAGTACTATATATGAGATTTGGTGTTGATCCGACAAATAGTTTTCATGTTAGAGCGCCCACAAAGTACATAATCATCTTCTTCCGGTTTATCAGTATTTCACGAATAACTCCTAATCAACCAGTGATACAAAAATATGTTAAATACAAAAGTTATAAAAAAATTACATTATCTAAAACTTTTATAAGTAATACAATATACGTATATATAATATTTATGGAGATATTTTGAAAACCGGAAATGCGCTATAATGAATAAAGCTCGACTTCCGGTTGACCGATTTACTCCAAAAACTAATCAACTCTGACAGCACACACTACAGTACTATATATGAAGTTTGGTATTCATACCATTAATAGTTTTCACGTTAGAGCGCCCACTATCACACACACACATACACACACACACACACACACACACACACACACACACACACACACACACACACACACACACACACACACACATACACACAGACATCATTCCGAAAATGGTCAAAACGTGTTCTAGGGACCCCAAAACATGTATTTCCGTTGAAATCTCGAAGTCGAATTTTTTCATGAAAACAATACTTTCTCTATACTTCGTATATGGAGAAAGTAAAAAAGAGATGAAAGCAGATACATTGTGAGTGCATAATGTGGTGTATGGCGTGGTTGCCTAACTCCGATATTCAGTTGCTAATTTTATATAAACAAATGGCCATTGAATTACAGGGCCAGACACATGTCAACTAATTTTAAACAAAGAACGTATCCTAAAAGATTGGTGAGAATCGGTTTGTTAATTACTCATTAACCTGGTACCCCCTTGTCGGTACAAATTTTCATTTCTCAAAATTGTTTGGCATCTAGTCAGTAGGAGTTACCAAAATCCAATCACAATAATATTTACTAGGTAAGTTTATAAGGCAAAATAGAAAAAAAAATAGAGGGTATGTGTAATTGAATTCGCAAAAAAAAATTTCGATTATGTCTTGGGACACCGTAACGTACATACTGCAACTCTATTCTCCAGATTGACGGTCAGTTGCTACTTTATACTTTCAAACCTGAAGAAATGGATGAGTGAGAGTAAATTCACATGGAAGAGATTATGCTAGAAACATCCTATTTATGAGAGCTGGAAAAATCTTATATTTTGGTAGGCTTAAATACATTACAAAAACAAAGTGTATCAAGCTAAAAGTAGGTTTAATTAAGAATCATAATAGATATTTATAAGAAGATTCTTTTTCCTTTTAAAGTTTCCGATTTACAGAACAGCAATATATTTTCAGCATTACAGCATAATTTTCATTTTCTTTTCAAAATATTAGAAGTCACTGTTATCTCCCAACTATCAATTTTTTTGTGAAGGATAAAAATTTCACTCAATCATTTAATCTCTTAGGTAATATTTGGATTTTATTATTCATATGAATGCAGCCTTCTTTTTATTAGGTCTGAATTTTATAATAATAGTAATCTCTTTGGGTTCGAGTCTCAGCCAAGTCACTGTTTTTCACCCCTTGTTCAATCTTGGGTCAAGATGCACACTTTCTTCGGCAATGTTAAAACTTAATTCCCAACAATTGTATTTTAAAACTAATTTCCTCCTCTTTGTATTAATGAGAATGATTTATGGGGAATTGTCAGTACAGAGGCCTGTTGGATCTTCTCCTCTATGTATAGCCAGCAAATACTTTAGAGAAGGAATGAGATGAGAGAATATTCCTTTGCTTTCCTCACTTTGCCAGGGTTTCATAAGTAGAATAAGTCCACTTGATTGCAGCACAATGAATATTATTTCCATACTATCGAGTAATGAGTGGTCAAAGTGATTCAGCATCACTCATTCTGCAGCAGCAGACATGTTATCACTGCTGTAAACAAGAAGTAAATGAAAGGTCCATCTTCCTCTTTCTTTTACCCAAAGACAATAGATAAAGTAATCTTTCCATCAAAATATAGTTAGATAATGATCAAATAATAATAATACTCAAATACTTTTCTCGAGCTATATCTTTTTGTGAGACTGAAAGTATTGTTCGATTTTTTCCAGTGTCTTCAATATTGTCATCTGCCAATGCTCGACGTGATTCATGGGATGCAATAGCAAAAACAAAATCCATTCTATCATATGGCAGCCTGGAGTCATTAGCTAACATTGCTGTGGAGCGAAGAGATGGTACGTAGTTAATGGGCATTATTTGTGTTCTACTTCAGAAGCTGCATAATTACTAGAGGTTGGTAATCTAAACAGCTTGCTATTATCCTTTGTCAACTGGTTCAATATTTTTTGTGACATCCATAGTCATCATCATCGGTGTTGTTGGGGCAGGTCTCATGGAGGCATTCAAAATTCTCTTCAATATGCTTTCTTCTTGCAGTCCCTTCTTTTAATCCTCTTTCCTCCCTTCTTTTAGTCCTCTTTCCTCCCTTCCTTTAATCCTCTTTCCTCCCTTCTTTTAGTCCTCTTTCCTCCATTCCCTCAAATACTTCTCTTCCTCATTTCCCTTCCCTCATGGGCTTTCAAATTATGATCAAATAGCCTCTGGTTTTTTAATAATTAATTTCATATTTTAAAATCCATCATACCTATGTAAAATTGCAAATTTGCAATCAAAATTATGATTAGGCTGACTTAGAATGACATCTGCTAAGTTTATTTGAAACAATCACTGAGTGATCCTGTCAAATCAGTAATATTACAGCATACCTTGCTACCCTCGTAGGCTGGACTGGCATGTGGTTAAATATCTATATTTTCATATCCATCTTTTTAAAAGTCCATCTTTCTAATAGTCCATCTTCCTAAACTAGGACTCAAACGATGTCCTACTTTTCCATTATATTCTTTGGGTGAGAAATATTAATGTGCTCTGGAATCGAACCCAAGAACTAAAATTAAAGGTGTATCAGATAGAAATTGTACACTCATACTAAATATCAATAAGTGTTACTCAGTACAGGTCATCCAAGTCTACACAGCAACAGCGGCAAGCAGCGAAGAGGAAATTTAAAACTTCTACCAAACTCTCAGCATTGAACATGACAAGGAGGCCCACTACTACAAAGTCATTATGGGTGATTTTAATGCTCGTGTAGGGCAGCGGGAAACTGATGACACCGTCGCAGGACAATACGGACTGGGCCAGAGAAATGAGCGAGGTCACCGCTTAGTAGAGTTTGTAGAATGCACCAATATGTATATAACAAATACATACTTTACAAAAAATCTTACAAGGAAATGGATGTGGAGAGGTCCCAATGGAGCAAAAAATGAAATAGACTACATATTGGTAAGCAGACTCTACACAGTAACAAATGAAGTTAGTTTCTTGCAAGAAAGATGAGATAAATATCGGTAAACTATCAGATAACAAGACGGAGTTTCAGCTGGAACTAAGAAATAGATTCTCAGCTCTTGTGGAGGAAGGATTCGAAACCAAAGATATGGAAGTCATGAAGAAAGCAGCCGAGGAAGTAGCAAGCATGCCAAGAAAACCTAGGATAAGAAGTTTAGTGATAGAACCCAGCAAATGATGAAACGATGGAAGGAACTGAAGAATTCAGACACTCCAAGAGATAACATCGAATATGACGAGCTTTGCAAAGCCATCAGAGTAGCAATCAAGCAATACGTGAGGAATGTTAATGAAAAGGTTGTGCAAGAGGCCATATAAAATAACAAAAGCATAAAGAGGGCCAGAGGACGCCTAGCAATTGGTAAGAAACAGAATTTAGCCTTACAGAAGGGAGATGGCACATCAACATAACAGACCAGCAATATTGAGGACTGTAGCAGAATACTTTCGCAGCCTATACAAGAAGATGGGAAATTCCAAAAAGGAAAACCAAGAGGAAAGCCAAAGCTCACAAAATCTCCTCTCAATTCTCCCAGAAGAGGTAATGGCAGCGATTAAGCAGATGAAGAATGGGAAAGCAGGAGGAGTAGATGGGGTGTTGGCAGAGTATCTGAAAGCTGGTGGAACAGAGATTGCTAATGTTTTAGCACAAGTATTTAGTAATTGTCTAAAACAAGGAACGATTCCCAAGGAATGGAACCATGCAAGGATTGTCCTTCTGCACAAGAAAGGAAGCAAAGAAGATTTGAAGAACTGTTGCCCCATTAGCCTCCTTCCAGTTGTCTATAAGACATTCATGATAATAATAGCTGAACGTCTTAATATGACCCTGTCTTCAACCCAGCCTAGAAAACAAGCAGGATTCCGGAAAGGCTTCAGCACTATGGATCACATCCACACACAACAGGAAATTATTATCAGAACAAATGAGTACAAGATGCCACTTGTCCTCTGCTTTGTGGATTACGAACAATCCTTCGACTCGGTAAGTACCTCCTTCACTCTGAAAGCTCTGAAGAATCAAGGGATAGATTCTGAGTATATCCATCTCTTGCACAGTATCTATGAGAATGCCACAGCTTCTGTAATGCTGCATGAAGAGACTGATGAATTCAAGATTGAGAAGGAAGTTCGACAAGGTGACGGTCTGTCTCCCATCTTGTTCACAGCCGTTTTAGAAGAAGTTTTTAAAACCCTTGATTGGGAAGAGAAGGGCTTAAGAGTAAATGGAGAGTACATCAGTCACCTCCGTTTTGCAGATGACATAGTTCTCTTTGTAACCAATGCAGAAAGTCTAACTTAAATACTTGAAGAACTAAACCCAGCTGTACAGAAGATAGGACTAAGGATAAACCTAACAAAAGCAAAGGTAATGTATAATTATTTTGCAGGTCAAGAACCAGTCAAACTTAAAAAAAAACCTCTGGATTTTTGCTTGGAATACAGGTACCTGGGACAACTTGTCACAACAGGAGAGAAAGACAGGATTAATGAAGTAAACAGAAGAATGAAACTTGGCTGGAGCGCATTTGGTAGGAACTCACACATTCTGAAGTTATGAATGCCAATGGATTTGAAGAGGAAGGTCTTCAATCAATGCATTTTACCTGTCTTGACCTATGGAAGTGAAACTTGGGTGTTAAATGCTGCAATAACCCAGAGACTTCAGACAATGCAAAGGAGCATGGAGCGCTGCATGCTGGGAATCACAAGAAGAGACAGGAAACGCAACACTTAGGTGAGAATGATGACTGGAGTTACAGACATCATAGATAAGGTAAGATCACTAAAATGGAGGTGGGCTGGCCATGTTGCAAGAAGAAACGACAACCGTTGGACATCTGCAGTTCTCAACTGGATACCAAGAGATGTGAAGAGACCAAGAAGAAGACCTATGGACAGGTGGAATAGAGACATCATGAAGTACTTAGGTGTAACGTGGCAACGAGAAGCTCAGGACAGAGAAAATTGGAAAGTACTTGGGGAGGCTTACATCCGACGTCGGATTGAAAATGGCTGATGATGATATCTATTATATATAGACACTTATATATAAATATACATATATCAATTTTTCTTATCTTTTCTGATGGTTTCTTATAGTTTTAGGATCAAGTCGCGACCCACCTGTAACCACCTGATCCACTACTGGGTTGCGGCCCACCGGTTGGGAACCGCTGATCTAAAGTATCAAATGGCTTTTCGATCACACATCTCCTTTGATGATTAACATAGAGTCAATTAGAAGATTTAATTGAGTTCTGAAATGATTGATAGAAGAGTATATATAATTATGTGAGAACATAATGTGTTATATTAAAAATCATGTCTATCTCTTCTTGTTGTTCAATATTTTAAGTGGATACCAAAGGAAAATTCCAATTATCTTTCGCAAGGTTTTGTGGCTGGAAGTGATGAACCTGATGGAACACACCAAAGACTTTTCCCCACATCTTCCCCACCTGCCAACGTCAACATCTCCAGCAAGATTCATGAGACTGTAGTCAGTGGGGATGGAATTCGTCTAGCCCCTCTGCATCATTCTTCATCTATGACCATCACACTTCCTGTTGGAACTGATTCTTCTCTGGTTTCTGTCACTGTCACAGGTAAGTTTCAAAACAATTTTTACATACTTTGCTAACGTAGAATGGAGTTGAATATTTGTGATGGCAGTATCAATGACAGACAGGAATGAATGTATGTTTGTTTATATGGCCCCTTCTCATATGTCATTGCCGCATTGTGGCTGAGGGATGATATCAGTGATGGAAAGCAAGATATAGTAAACCCAGGTTCAGCCATGGTGAGAAACGCTTCAACTATATCCCTGGGCAAATAATGAAAGTGGCACTCACCAACAGGCTATAAGACAGTCTTATAAAATGTCCTTTATCCTCCAAATGTTATTTCAATCCCTTTCCAGGACTAACCCTTGTCCTCATGGAAGGGCTTACAAGTCCCTATAGGCTAAAATGTAATCTGGCTGGAACTTTCTCATTCTTATTAATTCTCAATTCAGTTGGGAAGTTAGTTCATATGAATTTGAAGATACTAACTTGGAGGAACTTTTACTCTTAGAAGAATTGTTAAGCACTGAATCAGCAATCTGTCTATTAGTTTCAACTGCTGTAAGCATACCTTATAAGTAGGTTTTCCAGTACTTGGATGTCCTTGGTATTTTTTTTACTGTTTTTATGAAAAGATAAGAGCTTTCCTTTTGTGAATTTGCATTTTGGGAGCTGAATTTTTTAGAGCCACACCTGTCTTAAAAAAGATAAAGAAAATGCAACTGCCTGAGAGAATATCTCAAGTAAGGATTGAGTTGTAGTAAATTAGGCTTATGTGGTTCTTCTTTGTGCCCTGTCCCATAGAAGAGAGGGATGATTTTGGGGGGTTTGATTGTTTACTCTCATTTCATGTAAATAATAGCAATAATTGAATAACTGATCTCAAATTTCAATGCATATTTGTTTTTTATCTTTGTGACTATTGACAATATTTTGCCATCTGACATATTTTAATATGTAATAATCGCAATAATGAATATCTCTTTCAGGGCCTTCACGGAGGTCAGTCCCAGTTCGACTGAGTCGTGCCACTTTTGGCAGTCGTGAGGTAACTGCGCACTATGTAGCTAATGAAATTGGAGAGCATATGATTGATGTATGCATAGGAGATCATAGAGTTCCTGGATCGCCATTTAGGTAATTGTAACTTTGCTATAATTGTAACTTTGCTATAATTGTAAATTAGCTTCTCAGTGGACAGTTTGTGGAACTGCATCAAATTGAACAGAATAACTATTAATCAGAAGTGCTTTCATTTCATTCTAGGAATCGTGGTTTTATGCTAATTTTAATGCATTTATAATTAAAGCTTATTATAGCTTATTTTAAATCTTAATACAATTCAAAATTGAATTCTATAGAGAAATTCCGTCAAATATCTTATACCTAAAATACAGATTTTTGAAAGCAGTATTCAACTATTAAATGAAAATGTATAATATTTTTTTAACTAGTTTTCTATGCATTTCATGGGCAAGAACATTTATAGTGTTCTGAAGTTGAACCTAGGGTTACCCAGATACCTACAGCCTAAACCATAAGAGTTATTGACTATGAATTTTTACAGCATATAGGCTCCAAAATGAGACCCCAGAAAAAATAGAAATTAATCATTATTACCATGGGGTCTACACTAGAAAGATGCAAAATTTTTCCCCTTAAGAAATGTACAGTGAGAATTTTTCTTATTTCATTCCGACTGTTAGCAGATAAGACAAGATAACTTGAGTTCGGAGCTTTAATAAAAATCCAAATAGTATTTCTCACAAGACGTAAGTTTCTCCAGTCCTTGAGGGAGATATGAAATAGCTTTAAATATTCTTCCATATTAAATTTATGGAAATCTTTCCCTATAAATAATGAATGGGCACAATCTTTAACATAGTTTTTGAATGTTTCTGAAGATAATATTGGTATGTTGTGAAAGCCATAGATGCCTTAATAAAGCATAGTTTTACTTTCCCAAACTGCTAGGTTTGATGCATAATTCCTCCCAAGGAGTGAATAGGAAACTCAAAACATTTTACCTGTGTATATGATATATTAGCTAACATAACATTACATTTTCATACTAAGTGATGAACGTCTTTCATATCAGAAACTGCTTTAAAGATTCTTAAATTCTCTGCAAAGTACTTGTATAGGAACATTTTTAATAAGCCTGACATTGACCCAAGACCATATAGGAAGAGATCTTTGCCATTTATTTCACAAAAGTACATATACCGACAATATGTAGATGCTCGATTATCTAAAGATTACAGAAGGTGCTCCCAAAATAAATCTAAAAGTCTGCACAATCAAATCTTTTAGAAAAAACCAAAATTTGTGGCCTTCCACTTATGTGCTATAGGAACAACATTTCACTCTTTTCCTGTTTTTGTCCTATGAAAAGGCTGAATGAATGATGCTTATGATCTAGAGTTTTTCACAATCTAAGAGCTTGTGTGTGGAGTGGTTGCCTCACTTCAATTTTAAAATACAAACTTTTCTTAAAGAAATGCCATATTTGGCCATGCTTGGGACTTCTATCTATTATTTTTTAGTGGGGAACATACCCTTAAAGTCTCGAGCAAATCTGCATTACCCTCACCTTGTGTTCCCTTTTTCAGACTTCAAGAGAAGGATATTTTTACCAAAGAAAGCTTTAAAAAAGAGAAATTCTTGGTGAATTATTACATTGGAACTGAGAGTAGAAAGAAATTCTGAGAATTGTATGTAGTACGAGTAAAATGTAACTCGCATACTGCAAGCATATTGACAACAGACATTTAAAGTCGACGTCATATCAGGAGGGTCTTCAAAAGAAAAGAAATGGATTGAAAATATTCTTATAATTTGCTGCAATTTATTCGTCAGGCATCGAATCCGGGTCTTCCTGGTCATACTTACTATGCATCACAACAGAAGATCAACACCTCTAACTATGTGTGAAAATTCAAGTAGAAATATTGGCTGAACTGCCTTAAACGACGTCCAACTTTTCCCATATATTCCTTATGAGAGAAATTTGAATGTGTCCCGGCATCGAACCCAGGAAAAGTACATTCTTATCTAATTTTTTTTCAAAACCCTAGGCTTTATATACATCTTCCATGTAAGCAAAAACTTCCTATCATTTGGATAAGTGCATCAAAAAAAATAAAGAAAAACTATCTCAATGTATTTTAAAGGGCGGATTTTTGCATCGTCCTAGCATCGAACCCAGGAATTTTTCCGTGAAAGTCATTTATGTTTTCGATTGATCATGACCATATATATAGGCTCTTTGAGTTTTAATTCTCTACCTATCTGGGAAGTATTTTTTTAAAATTCCAGAAAATCAAAGCAATGCAATTAAAGTGTCAAAATTGGGATTTTGGGGCCCTCTGGAATCGAACCCATGACACTGAGGTTCAAAATCGCAATTTTTCTGGCGTTTACACGTTGTGGCCAATACGTCATAAAAATTTCAAGTCAATGACGCTTGTGGTTTAGGCTGTGAATTAGTATCTTATCTATCTATCTATATGAATGAATCCGGAGAAGCATCTATATATAATAGATATATATATATATATAATATATATATAATAGTAAATACTGAAATAAATAAAAAAAAACTTGTGGCATATTTTTCGATCTCTCAAAAGCATTTGATATGGTTGATCACAGTCTATTATTAAAAAAATGTGAATATATTGGTGTCCGAGGCGTTGCTTATGAGTGGATTCAATCATACCTAACTGATAGACAACAAATTGTTTCCATTAATAGTGAAGGCAAATTGTTCTCATCTGATCCCTGTTATGTCACCAGAGGGGTCCCTCAGGGCTCTGTCTTGGGTCCAATTCTTTTCCTTATCTTTATAAATGATTTGCCACATACCCTTCAAAGTACAACAAATAGTGATGTTACAATCTATGCTGATGATGTCAGTATGATTGCAGCTACAAATACTGAAACTGAGGCAGTTAAAGCTGTTAGTGAGGCAATAGCCAGGATGGAAGATTGGTGCATGAACAATAATCTAAGTCTCAACAAAAGTAAAACAGAAGTTATATGTTTTGCACCCAGCAATCATATGCTGCCAAAATTGGAAGCTGAATTCGAAAATGTTGGTTTATCCCTATCCCAAAATTGTAAATTCCTTGGTCTACATATGGATAAAAAGCTATCCTGGTCTATACACATAGATAAATTATGTTCCTCTTTAAATTCACTGTACTACCTCTTTGTTGTTCTCAGTAAAACAATAACACATGAAGCCCTCATGATGATGTACTATGGACTTTTCTATTCAAGAATTTCATATGGTATTCTCTTTTGGGGATCATCTAGCAAACTAACTGAAGTCTTCAAAATCCAAAAGAGTTTTGTTCGACTGATAACTACAGCCCAATACAGAGCTCCTTGCAGACCTCTCTTCAGAAAACTAAGTCTCCTAACTATTCCAAGCATCTACCTCCTCCAAGCATCTCTATATGTGCATAAGAACTCACATGTTTTCATAAAAAACAATAGTGTCCATAAACATAATACAAGAAGTGTTGAACATATTCATACAAAGGCAAATTCCTTCCTCCTTACCCAAAAAGGACCGGAGTCAATGTGCACAAAAATTTTTAATAGACTCCCAAATACCCTTAAAAATTCACCAAATATATCTATGTTTAAGAACAAGCTTACCCGGCATTTGAAAGATCAATGTTTTTACAGTGTAACTGAGTTTCTGAATGTGATTCCAGGGGAACTTTCTGTAGATATCTAAATCTTATTGATTGTTTACCTCTAATTTTGCCTACATTCTATATTGTGTACTTTCTCTTATGTACCTCTGACTCGTCCTATACATGTACTTCATGTCTCATCGATGAAATAAAATGACTATGACTATGACTATGACTAATAGATATACTGAAGAACCCTGAGTAATGGCAAAAACTAAACTTCAAGTTGCATAAATGTGCTTATGGAGGTAATTTGTGAGAACTTATATAAGCAGCCTCCCGGATAGAGAAAGATCCTGGGTTCCATCCCTGGCCACGTCAGACTTTTTTCAAGTTCATTTTTCCATGGGAATCTTAATAAAAATATTTATTTATAATTTTAGTCCTCGTATCAGAATTTGCTGATCAATTGTTTCAACGATCAAAACAGCTTTAAGGTCCATGTATAAGTATAGTACGTACATTTTGGCTCATTTTTAATTGCTATAGTAATTTCTGAGCGAGACTTGATCGTCATTACGTTGGAAGGCCTTGTTTGTGATTTTCTCATTGGAAATCTGTATCGATGATGGTGATGAGGATTTGTTTAATAATTCTATCCAAAGTATCAAGTGTGGTAAATATTAATCATGACAGAGGAAAATGAAAGTTTACATACTGTTCCACTTGAGTATTTGATCAGCATTGAGGGTGATGGAATATTTTTCATGCGTGGACTCTATTATGAGAATCTGCTTTCCTGCATTTGTCTTCATATGCTATGCTCATTCCATGTTTCTACAATCTATTACTTTCTTACTTTGTAAGCTTTAAAATATTTTGTATTAGTGTAGCACAATCCACTTCTCTTAGAGTTATTAGAAAAAAGAGAAAACGTCTCATTTGTACTGTAAAATACACAAATTCCACTAAATTAGAGCAGTGTTACATATAAAAGATATGCAAAGGACTTTGCCTGCTTGTATATTATGTGTTCTCTTCTCATTTTATTATGTCAACAATTGGCTTAACCTCAATTGTTGATATCCTAGCTAGTTAGTATTTTGCCCACTTACAACTGTGAATTACTAGTGATAAAACTTGACTGGAAGTTTCTCCTACTCTCAAGAGTTGGGAGTAATTTTATAAGTGCATTGATTAAAAGTATACTGGAGGAAGCTGCATTTTTAATCTGTATTCTACTTTATTTGAACAGATCATACGCTTACAATTCATCGGCCATCCAAGTTGGACATATTCCTAATGGTATTGTTGGTCAGCCAGTTGAATTTGAAAGTGAGTTATTTGCATCAGTAATACTATAGTAATTTTTCTGTTAAATATATATAATTCTTACATGGCTCTATTAGAAGTCATACAAGGCTTCAGTAATGACTGCTGTATAAAGGAAGGGATTCTTTACCTTCTTTTCTCTGTCACTTTGTAAAACATTCCAGCTCCAAAGCTTATATAACAATATTATTACCATAGTACATACTTGCCTCTATCGCAATAATACCTATAATTTTATTCTGCAAACTAAACTTCAAATGGATGAATTTTTTATGCATTCTTCTATGGTTGTATATTTAATTGAGTCCAATGCGCCTTTGTAAAGTGACAACTAAATTCGATAATCCATCTTATAAATTCTATAATTCCATAGTTCTGTTTAGAAAGAAATACAGTAAAGTATCTTTTAAATTAGTTTTTCAATGCAATTTTTATGGATATTACTGACATTGAATAAATAGATTAGATTATAAATATATAGCTGTGACTGTGAATAGCATAGTATATATTGTGCTTGTTTATCAGCAGTTTTTATTTGATCTTTTAATTTTAGTTACTTTCAAAGATCAAATTTCAACCAACAAAGATTTTGTTCGAATTTTATTAATTTATTAACCAAATTATCCCTTCGATAATTATCAAAATGTTTATGATAAATTTTATAATTTATATAATATTACTGATAATGATTTAGTCTGTAAGTTGGTTTGCCATTTCATGCAGAAAATGGAGAATGACAAGGTTTAATTTAACCTATTTTAGAAGATAAGCTGAATGACAATGAATGAAATGTGTATGGAATCCCTAAATGAGATCTAAAAACTTTTCAATCTTGGGAAGAGTTGCCTCATAAATCAATGTGAATCACTCCACAGTTGATGGATCCAACGCTGGCTCTGGAAATTTGGAGATTTTGGTGAATGGAGGACACGTAACAAGCTCAGTTCGTAATTTAGGCACTCAGAGATTCCTTGCCTCATTTGTGCCTCATGAAGCTGTCATTCACCTCATTGAAATGAAGTTTAACGGAGAAGCAGTTCCTGGTAATTATATCACTTCCGTTTAATTCAATCATCACTTAATTTAAATATATTTCATTTTGTTGGCAGATAGTTTTTTTCCATCTTGATAATGATAGTGACTTGGCTGGGACTTGAACGTCCAACTTTCTGGGCAGGTGTTGTACCCCCTACACTAATAAGCCATGCACTTCTGTAAAGAAGATGCTTTACGAGCAAGATAATATGTTAAATCAACTTATTATGAACTTTTGAAACAATTTACAACAATAAAATCTTCCCTATGTATTACAGGAAGTTATAATTTGAAGAGTTAGTGGGTTTAATGGAATAACTTGGCTCAGCGATGAGCCAATAATTGTGATAGACAATACTGCAAAGGATATTGTAATACATATAAAAAAGGAAGGTGTTTTTACTATTTTTTATTGAATCGATACTAGGTTACCAGATAAATTTGCTAACTGCCTGAAGATGACTGTAACGGTCAAAACCGGTCACTTTGAATAAAATTTTGTAAAAAATACGAAGAACTTTTTAAAATTTATTTGCTATGGCGTTCCACAACGATCAGCCTGAACATCTCGATTTTACTAGGTTACCAGCCTCTGTTTATGATGAACTTGCCTTTTTTTCCACAGGTGTTGTTTGTTTTCGATATTGCTTAAGTATCATGTTCTTTGTAGTGAAGTCTTTCTTTTGGTAGTATTCTGGAATGTTGTGGTACTTTGATGATTGCTTAACTGAGATATGAAATAATTGCGTGGTGTATTTTGTTATGGATGAATATATATTCTCTCTCATTATAAACACTATGAAAAAGGGAGTTTTGTGGAGTTCTAACATCGAAGACAAAAATTCATCCTCAAGCCAATCTTTAACAATCCTCTAAACCTCCTCCTCATGCCTCTACACTTAATGGTGGCTGAAATAGGTTGGTTATTGTAAACTTTCTTGTGGAAAATACAAAGTTTGTGTTTTTGACTATCACCATACTCTACATAGACCCTAAAGCAACATTGTAAAAATCTCCCTTCTCTCTTCACTTTGTATTTCAAAATTCAGAAACATTTTGAAGAAGTAGAGTTTGTTTAGTTAACATTCCTGATTATTGAGTTAGAGTTGATGGATCCCTTCGTTTGTACATAATAATGGCATTTATTTGTGCATAATGACTACTATCAACTCAGTGGTGCATGATTCCAGCAACATTTAGAACTTATTATTTTAAAAAGGATTAAATAATTAATGATGGAAAAATATATGGCAATGTGTTTAGCTTGAAAAATGTGAAGTAGTTCATATTTATTAATTGTGACAGATGCAACTGGAAAAGTTCTAAAGGAACTGCTTTTTACAAATCCAAAATTTGCGTACACTTTACAAAGACTGGTTTTGGCATCATGTAGAGTAATAATAATAGTTTATTTTGACACAGACATTTGCATGTGTAGCAATAGTCATAAATATAAATTACAAAATTAAATATTATCGTTTAAAAAATCAAAATTATTATAGTTCATTTTCTTAAAGAGAATTTTTTTATGCAACATTTAAATTTTAATAATGTTACAGCGCTTTTGCAAAGTGAAGGAAGTTTATTATATAAACAAATAGACTTAGGTCTTTGGGAAGTGGGTTGCACGTAAATAAATGTTTTCTAAAAGAAACACACTAGTACTGCGTTGCGCCGAAAGAATATGGCTTTTATTAAACTGGCTGTGAATATACAGGACAAGATGGCGCGTGTGGCCGTAACGGTTACAAACTGAGAGAATTTCAATGTTAATAGGCAGAGGCCACGATGGGAGTGAGAGCATCTCAAGCGCGTTTGGCACAGAGCTCTCCAAAAACAAATGCCCATCGTCGGCCGCTACAACATGGCGCTGGGCGTAGGCTGTCTGCACCACAGGGGTAGTATTACTATCTCCCTCTAGCGCCCAAAAGTGAAGCCAGGGGTAAAGCGGCAGATTGCGCATTTAGCCATGCTGGGTAGCACTTTTCGTATCTCCCTATACCAATACATTGTTTTTTCGTGATTTTGCGGCTTTGATACAGAGTTATCAAGGTTTTATCGAGTAAGTTTTGGAACACAAAATGTAGTTTGAGCAATGCGTAACACGAAGCAATTTTGTTATTTTCGCGTTTATAAAGGTTTTATAGGTAAATAAGCAGGGGCCTGTTTCTGCCTGCAGCATGGTCAATTGCTGCGCATCAGAACAGCTGCCCCCACAAAATGTTCCGAACTAGAATCTATGCATCTTCCTTAATTTTATTATTTCACTCATTATCTGAAATCTATGAAGCAGAACGAACGTCATTATTAATCCACGGCGTTTCAATGAACATTTCATTATGCTCTCGGCTGCACCTGTTGGTCATGCATGGTATACAAGTTCTCGTATTCGTCATTTTAACAACTTTTACTTCATTAAGCCCCAATCATGAATTAGAACAAACATTTGCACAAGCGGAAAAATCTCTAATTACCCTGATAAGCTATTATAATGTATTATAGAGTAGCTTTATTTCATTGCGGTAAACGACTATTAAGGAATTTTATGCCGTACTTGGTATTGATCAAATAAAAACTATGACGAATTAATGCATTATAATATATGTAAAATTAACATTATAATAATCAACGAGGTTTTGATAGAGTTTGCGGGAGATTGGCAGACGATTCGTTCTCTGTATTTCTCTAGCAGACGACACCGGCATCCGAGAAGTTTACATTGCAGACATGTTTTATTTTCCATAATAAAAGGAATCAAGAGGACTTCGAGAAAAAAATCGAAGATAATCGTTAAGTGAAAGGTTCATTTAAACTATCTGAGTCCATTTCATAGGATAGACAAGCTCCTGAGTCCCGTATGAGAGGAAAATAAAACCCCAAAAATACATGTAGTTAAAGGGGATTTGGAGAAAAGTGCTACCCAGCGCTCTGCGGGTTGCGTTATTTTTGGCTTCACTTTTCTCCCGGTAGACTCTCCCTGTGGTCTGCACCGGTCGCCACAGCTCCATAAAAGGAAACCTTGGATCTATGATGTCAAAGTTGAAGATGAGAGCTTGAACTAACAAGTCAGAGTTAGTGCTGAAAAGAGAAATGTTACGATGAATAAAAAGAAAGAACAGAGAGAATATATAAGTAAGGTAGTGGTAAGATATGTAGTGCTCTAAGAGTAGGTAAAGAAGAGGCACAAGGATGTGCTCCTGCAATAATTCCAATGCAACGTTTTTGTAGAACAAAACCCTTATTCAATTGAACTGAACAAATTGAATTACCAAAGCACTGGCCTACTGTGAGATATATAGGGAATTGGATTCATTTAATTTTCAAGTCCTTCTTTATAGCTAAATTGATAATAATCATAGTGGAAAATATTTCAAATAGTTCTTAAAAATGACCAAACCAGAGTGACCTCTTGTAAAATCATTCGAAATATACGCAACCAGTATTTCCCCCTCAAACTCTTATCTTGCCTATAATCTCCCTGTATTATTTACTCTAGACAATTGCCAATGTTACCTCTATTGGTAAATATACCCGCATACACATCTCAGAGACGTCTCAGAGATATTTCGAATGTCTAGCAAGATGTCTCGGAGACGTCTCGAAAGGTCACAGAGACATCTCAGAGATGTCTCAGTGGCCTTTCGTGACATCTTCGAAATATTTGATAACTCGATGAATATTAATAAAAGGAAAATTCTAAATCTCTTATCAGTTGAATGACTATATTATTAATAATACTGGATCACACATTTCACACACCCACATCCCATTTCCTTCTTCAGCAGGAAGACAAAGTAAAAACAGGAAATTAATCTGTACTATTTTATATTTTATTATCACAAACACGTAATCAACAAAAATTGACGCAAATCACACGAGCTGTCAAACGTCACGAAAATTGCTGAATTCAGAAAATTGTAAAATATTATATATGCTATTTATAAGTTTAACACGAATATAGATATGGAATCGCCATAAGTTGTCACTATTCACACAGACCGCCACGCAGCACTACAATTGTGGATGAAGTTCTCTCGGGTTGAAAGCCTCGGGGTGGTATCTTCGATGTCTCTCGACGTTTCGGTCCCTGTCTTCTTCGCTCCTGAAGATGGTTCCGGAGACAGGGATCGAAACGTCGAGAGACATTGAAGAAACCACCCGGCTTGCAACCCGAGAGAACTTCATCCACAATATTCGCCGGCAAAGCAGCAGATCCTTTATAGCTGTATACTAAATTTTTTTTAAACCACACGATTTATACCTACACACATGTCTATGTCTATGTCTATGTAAGAACCCTGCAAGCCGCCTTTCGGCGTGTGGCAGGGGGTGCAAGCACCTTGACTCTATTTTCCTAAACGGTTGCTTTCGCGTATACTTCGCGGAAAAAATGAATTTTTGAAACGATTCGTTTTAGCATCTATTTCCCTAATCTTTCGGGCAGTATCAGCACGGCCCATATAACAGGGGGGTCGCATTATATCGGTTACATCATCTAAAAACGTAATTTCTCTGAACTTATTTAATAAATTTATCCTTTGAATTTTTCTTCTATCTTCTAATGATTCCCATCCCGCGTCCTGTAACATCTGAGTGACACTCGCTGTTTTATCGTAGCAATTCTTTACAAATCGTATCGCCTTTCGTTGTACTTTTTCTAAATCCCGAATATGACATTTCTCGGCGGGGTCCCATACACTACATGCATACTCAAGGTGAGGCCTAACTAACGCTAAGTAACATCGCTCGCGAACCTTTTCTTCGCTCCTACCGACTATTCTTTTAACGAAGCCGAGTTTCTTAAGTGCTTTTCCACATATATTTCGGATGAGTGGCGGATCCAGGGAGGGAGGCTATAGGGGCTGTACCCTCCCCCAGAAATCACAGTAAAAAAAGTAACATCGTTCATACTATTGAGATGTGAAGAAAATATTGTTTATCTACAACGATAGATAATAATAAGCATAATTCAAATATGTAAACTGAGTTTAATTTTATAAAATTTCTTACAAAAATCGATAAATAGAAAATGAATATTTAATCCCAACTCTCAAGCCCCCCCAAAGCTCGATCCCAGATCCGCCACTGCCTACACAAATTCGATTATCAAACATTGACATGGATATCTTATTCCATGTAGATATGAAAATTCTCACATTTCACTAAGGAAAATAAGGATAATATAAGATAATAATATTTAAATAAGAAAATAAGTTACGATGGGTTGCAGGAGCAGAATAAGTAGATTGGAGAAAGATATAATAAAATGCATTAGAACGTGCTCCTACGGGAGAAAATTAAACATTGTTGCAACAAATGCCTATGAATATTGAGTTAGACAAAATTGTTTGGAATTCTCGAACAGTAACATATATTAATTCCTACCCATTTACAAATTGTTTTAACTTACGAATTTACGAGTGTTATTATATTGCAACTTACGATTCGTAAAACATACATAATTAGGCTCCCGGATAGTCATGTGGACAGAGCGTTTGCCTTTGGTGAAAGCGGTCCCGGGTTCGATTCCCGGTGGGAGCCAATGTGCGAAATGACCTAAGCTGTCGAAGCACTTTCAACAATACTACTACTACAATATACACAATTATTGAAATACTCAAATTAATTAATTACTTTACGACTGTAAAGGCAATACCAAATGTTAAAATAAAATTAATGTCTTATGCCGCACGAAGAAAATGATCTTGAAAAGTCTCATAATCACAGCTATGAGACGTCTTTGAGAGGAATTACGCCGTGAATCTCTCCGGAGACGTCTCTGAGAGATGTTATGTTATGTGGGTATATATGAAATATTACGTAACACTAAATATATGTATATGTTATAGGTATATGATTGCCAATAGAGGTATACCTAGCAAGTTATGGTCATGTCTAGTCTGTTTATTTATGTATTCTATTTATATATTTATGTTTATCTATTTATTTAGTAGGAAAATAATTGCAAATTTAGCTGCTGAGATACGGCGTAGTATGTGAGAAAAATTTAAAAACTGCTGCTTCTTTATTTCTTTAACAATTCGACTGTAACATTTTGTTCCTGGTTTGAAGCCTGAAAGTTGCATAAATTATGAATCCCAAGTTTTGGGCAAACATTGACGATTAAATGTGTATGTGTGTGCTGACGAACCACATACTCACCAACATGCATTCAAACTTGCTTAATGCATATAGGTAGTTTTAATTACAGTGGCCTGCGTTTCTGTTTATTACAAATTCGTATTTATTTAGCCAAAGTCCTTAAGAAGCAGTATAGGCGTCGTCAAACATACAAGAATGGCATAATCACAGTTCAAAAGTCTCATAATATACATACAAACAGTTATTAAAAGGAAGTGAAAAAAATGGTAAAAATTACAAAGACAAATTATGTACTCTTATACAGAAATTAAATAAAAAGAAAGATATATATTTTTACAAGTTATCACTAAGATATTGTGAAATACTATAATAGGCCACTTGAGTAAGGAACCTCATTATTTGGGATTTGAAAGATCTAGTTGACAAGCGGCCTTTGATTTATTAGTTTGCTGTAAATTAGAGAGATTGAGTTTTAATGGGGAGGATGAGTGGTCACAGAGGTGAATATAATTATTTTGCAAGTATAATTGGTATGGATGTTGGAGTTTAAAGGAAAAAAATATCCTCATATATTGGAATATGAAAAAGGAAATCTATTCGAGACTCTTCCAAAGTATCCGATGGTCGGAGAATTTCTAGAGAAAAGAGAATTTGGATTAAATGATTTCTCGAACACGATCTCCGTCGAACTTGACCTACTTTTCATCGTCGCTCAGTTTCCGTATTTTATTTGTTTTTTCATTCTTTTATGTGTTTCTCTGTCTTTGTTTCGACTCGGGTCGAGTGAGAATGGTTTAATCGGCAATTATCGATAAATTCGGCGTGGTTTACGACCGATCAAACTTTCAAGCAATACGCATCTTTGATGCCCTTCTGTCTTTGAAAAATTCTTCGCCACAATCGTCTCAGCTCTGCTAATTGTGTTACATTCTGCGCATTATTTTCTCTTGTGTCGTCATAGTGATAGAGGTATTTAGGCTTGGCCTTATACAACAGGTGCATTCCATCGACCTTCGGAATGCGTTGAGTGGGGATACGCCGTTGGTCGAAACGCCTCCGGAACACCTTTAAATCTCTCTATAACTTACTACGATGCCTTATTTTTCATTGGAAATACGTTTATTTTCTCGAGTACTAGTTTTAATCGTCGTAACATTCAATTGGTTAAATAATTTAACATTTGTCATTGATACACTAGAAAAGAGCGATTTGGTGAAGTAAATTAATCGAGGTAAATACCGTAGTTAGTTAGAGGTAAGGAGGTTTACGAATTTTTCGATTGGCCAATACTTTTTCGCTGCTTAATGTGGATTTGGGTAACGATTGTTTTTGGAATGGAATGGAAAATTCATTGATAAGCAAAAATGCCAGTTGTGTGAGTGATTCCGGAAGTTGCGATTTAAAAGCATTTCGAGCAGATCCTCCTGAGATATCGAGTTTACAATTAACGGAATATTATCTTTGTGATTTTCTGCATTATTTATTCTTTACGTGAGATATGTATGTACGTAATTTTTTACTCGGCCTGTTTTAGTAATTCGACGAAAACCATGTTTTCGCGTTCCGGTCATTCAAAGTAGAACTGTTCAAGTGGCCGTGCATTCCAAGATAAGCACTATATATTCTAACTGTATTTTAGATACAAAATACAAACTACTCTCAAAAATCGTTGAGAAACCCGTTGACACACGGCAACGTTGCCGTTGGGTCGGGTTGGGGGGGGATTTCTAGCAAAAATCTTGAAATTTAGAAATCCTTTCGCCCAACCCAACCCATCCCCGGGGCAACGTTGCCGTGCGTCAACGGGTCATTTCTAGCAAAATCACGAAAAATCTTAATTTTCATCGTAGAACGTCGATCAAAAGACGCTTGTATATCTCTTTGGACGAGCGAGACAACAAAGATAATAAATTGTTGCTCATTTGAATTGTTTATAACTTTTTAAATCGTATTCCACGCGGTCAGTTCTTTTATGGTCCCCCCTGATGGGAAGGTCGGGCGCTCAGTACCTGCGAAAGCGAGCTAAGGCTACCTGCTAAGGCGAGCGGATTAGGATGGAGACCCTCCAAATTTCTACCTGAAAAAAGTAATGGTATAACCCCCAGATAACTATCATTAACCCTTTCTTCTTGTCTACTTGTCGCAACAACTTTCCTTTTCCGTCCACCACTCGATGGTTCCATCTTTGAGTCAAAACGCATAGAAAATTCGTTCGTGCGTCCATCGTCTAAAGTAAAGCTTTCCTGGTAGTGTCGATTAATTAGGTTCGCTTTTCCTACCGATTCAGTAATCATTAAACCCACGTCATTAACGAGGCTGGGTACTGAAGACTGAGCTCCTCGAGATTATCGGACATATGACCAAAATTCCTTCTGGTCACCTCCTAAAGACTCTGAAAGGGTTCTAGATGTATATTCCTGAAACCCATTCTGCGATTCATCCTTAACCAATCTTCGCGCCTCCGCATATTTTTGCCGCTCAAGATCAAAGTCTGATTTCCTTTCGCTTCTTCATCCGCGCGTGTAGAATCCTTTGCCTCCTATGCAACGCTCGCAACTTAGGTTTCATCCAACAAGGATCCTTACGCTCCCTAACGATTTTAATTGGAACAAACCTAGCTAAGCCTTCTCTTAATATTCGGAGAAATTCCATCCAGCTATCCTCAATAGTACTACCACTCAAAAAACTACAGAAGTCTTTGATCTGGTTTTGCAATATTTTTATATATTCTAATTTATATTGGAGATAATACCTACTTAATGCCTATTTTGCAATAAACCGTTTATATACTTTCTTAAATAATAAATGTATTAAAAATGGTATCTTTACCTTAAAGTCTCTGCCAATCTTTCCTGAGGTAGCGCAGACATTCGCAGTGGTGTTTTGGTAAGATGTTCTAGATCCAAGGACTGTTAATAAGCTATCAAAACTTTTCATACTCATTCGAAAATGATTAAAAAATTTGCCTGTGTGCTCTCTTAACCTTCCATACAACTTATAAAATTGCCTGTTGGAAATTCTCTGGATTACCATTGGATGGACTCAAAATTGTTTGCTTCCTCCTTCGCTCTCTAAGAACAAGGACACAAACACATGCACATTCCACTAAATCCATTTCGTACTGGTGTAATGGCATTATATTTATCGCCCGTGAGTGTTAAGCAGAGAGGACGGGCAACTTTTAAATCGGGCAACTAATGAATCACCAATAGTAAAAGATGCTAGTGCGCGGTAGGCCTTACAGAAGTGGATTAAACGCCAATTTATTCGTCATGCCGATCCCTGCCCTCTCATTGGCTACACTTACTTTTCACGTGAAAATTCAGCCATGATTTTTGTGGCATCTATGAAAAATCGTACGTATTTTGTAATTTAATGTATTTTCAAAATACCAAATACTCTTAAAAAAAGTATTTTCGATACAAAATACAAAAGTAATGAAAATACGTGTTTCAAATACATGTATTTTCGATACTACCCATCTCTGCATATATTGATATTTTTAACCAATAAATCATGTCTTTCGTGTCAAATTATGGCTCCAAACATTTATTTGTAAAGTTAATATCTATAAAAAAGGGTTAATCCGGTACTAATAGTATTGACGTATAAGCCCAGTGACTTATCAAACAACTCGGCAAAAGGATGCGATTTAAGACAATATCCTTATGATTTCATCTTCAATTAACTTGAATTGAATTTCGTCACGATGATTGTAAATTGAACGCCGGACGACTTAACAATCTTGTTTCAATTGAAGGTCTTCGTCGAATCTTAAGCAAATTGCTATTCAAACTCATGAACAGCGTCCTCTCCTCTGTCAGGAGCGCACTTCCAATGCCTTCAGTTTTTTATTGCATATCGGAGAGCCGTACACTACATAATTGTCTTACATTCTGGTAGGTTCTTATGCCGTTATAGCCGATCCTCTTTCTTTGGATTCTTGAAGACTTTCTTTTGTTACTTCATAAAATGTAAACCTTTTTTATCAAGTAAGCATCTTTTGTTAGTCTTTCTTCTTCAGTTAGTCTCGTTTGCGATTCTTAGCCTCACTTCAATGAGAACCCTCTCCAGCAAAGGGCCTTTGGGTCTTTTTCTTTGCCGCAACCACAAAGCAAACTTCTTCCTTGTTCTTTCATCGAAACCCTTTCCCAATCAATTTCTGTCGCTTATTGACGAGATCGTATGCTTCTGTTTCTTTTGTTTTGGCTCTTACGCATGGAATTTATCTTTTAAAGAAAGAAGAATTCATCTTCGTAAGAATCTTTATTTAAAGAAAGAACACAGCCCATTTTATTAGAATTTATTCACCTGTTCCAGTTCTCCCTCATCCTCCTTGTCTGTTAACGAACCTTACTTTTCTTTGGTAAACATCACGACTTATTTAATCTAGGGTGAGCCTCTTTCATACGCCGTGGCCATTTGTCTACCTTACTGACTACGCCGGCACTAACTGTTTCCTCCTTGTTTTACTTCTTGTTTATACCATTAAACTCGGCATGTGGACAGAGATCATAAATACATTTTGTATACCCTGTTTCATGTTTCCCTGATGGTTCTTGGTTCGATCCCAAGAAAGTCATTTACATTCCTTATCCCCATTTGAAATACCCTACGTAGGTATTTCAAATGGGGATAACGGAGTTTTATTTTTAGGACCTTCCCGGTATGATATCGAATTCAAAATTTGAATTAAATAAGTTTTATTTCTACCAGGACAATATATGTAGTCACATCATCCAAAATATACTACTATATGAAACGTAATTTCAATTTATTTATGATTCGATTTCGAAAATATTTTAAGCTACATCCTGATAGAATGAGGAATTCAAAATCAAAGAGGCCCAGAAAACGTTTTCTTCTATATTAATATCCATAAAACAATCACCGAATGTGCTTGAGCTCGACGCCAGATGGGTGCATAATTCTCCAATTTAAAATGCATTACGACGAATTTTAAAATGTTTTAATCCCTTCCCGATAACATGGAGGCTTAAATCCCGGCATGTACATAGAAATCTTTAATACATTTCATATAAGAATTTTATGGTTTCCATAATGATGTTGGGAACGCCATTTACATTACCCTCTATGCATTGCAAATGTGGATAATGGAAACTTATTTTAGGTTATTTCTGGTATGATATAGACTTCAAACTTTGGACTTACGTAGTTTAGGTCGTTATAAATATTTTCATTTTCAAAAAAGTCCTGGGTTCGAGACCAGGTTGCTCTACAATTTGAAATGTGTGGCGGGAATTTCCATTTTATTTATGATTCGTTTACCGAGAAGTTGAAAATTCTATGTGAACTGAAGTAATGAATAATTCATAAAAACAGTTCATCTTTTACCTATATTTTATATAGTTTATCTTTTACCTAATGGTCATTGGTTCGACGCTGGGCACCATCTTTATTCTACCGTATATTTTAAAGGGGGAATACAGAATTAGGTTTGAGGACCTTCTCGATATGATATCGACTTGAAATTGGTATCATCGATATGCTTCTGCATAACTGTAATGTGTATAATGTATATTCTATTTCTATATTGTTTTTATATTATTATCCACTGGCACCAGGTCATGCATCTGTACTTCGTGTAATAATAATAATATTCTCTCTGTGGTCGCCTTATCCTTGCTAGATCCTTGAGCTATTTCCTCTGCTATCTATTACAATAGTCATTCTATCACTTATTTCATTCCCAGTCAATTGTGCTACCTTTCAAGAACAGCAAACCCTACTATTTGTATCCATCGTATTGATTTTATTATATGGTACCTATCTGTATCCTTCGACCTTTTCCCTGAGTATATCCGTCTCTTGTGATGAAAGAGGGTGTTAGTAATAAAGAGGAAGATTACTTAGTTACACAATGTTTCCTTGACGTTGCACTTTATTGGTAAGAATTTAGAAATAGTCCTATCGGAGACGAAGGGAGAGTTCATTTTTCTTTACGAATTCCACATTGCGCACTCTCGAAAAGCTTCTTATCATCAACACTTTAATATGTAACAGCAGATTTTAAAAGTGACAGCTGAGGTCACTGCTAGCTCACCGGGAATCGAACCCGGGACCGCTTTTACTTCAATAAACCTCTTTAATAAGTATCCAATGATCTTTCCATACCTCTTTATTCACATTAGTGCATTTATCCGATTTATTCCATTAATGGTTTTTATTAAATCGTACTCCTTTTGTGTCTTTTGGGTTTCTATCGAAGCAAGGGGTCCGATTTTTTCACTTTGGCTGTATTTCAAATCGGCTCCAAACAGAATGGAATCGAAATGGCAACGGTATTAAAATATATATGCAAAAGCTCATGCTTGACACTACCAGAAATTTTCGCCGTACCATTAAATAATCGATCATCGTTTCTAAACGATTGGTTAGTTGTTAATATTATCCGTTGTCCCAAAGGAAACATTATTCACGGGTATATTATTTACTTCGTCGATTATTTGTTGTTGTGAAACCCTCCTCATTCAACGAGCATTATGGTAAGAATGTAATGATGGCCATTTATTAACATCTCTCTGCTGCGACTTGGAACCGTGATCTTGACATTGGGAAACTATCAATTTCACCGTCTGCCTTTAAAAATCAATTTATGACATCGCAAAACACTAATTAAGTCAACTCTAATCATATGTTTACGTTTGATGTATTCGTACATCTTTCCGAAGCACCTCCCACTCATCGCCGTCGCTGATCCGCAATTTATTTGCATAATTAGGACCGTAAGTCCTCCAAAACTTTCTCGTATTGTACCAGTGATGTTACTCTTACATTTATTTTCAGCGGGAAAAGTAGATCAATGCTTGAGTTGGGAAATCAAATTTTGCACCGAGTTTCAGTGTTTGCGGAGAGGTCGAATCTAAACCGAAAAGAAATATCTGCCGTTGTTTTATTTACATTTTATGTATTCACACCTCGAGTAAATTGCCATTCCGTGATCTCCGCGTTGGGAATTTCAAAATATGTTCAAAACAATAACCACGAGTTGCATTCGCTTCACATCGGAAGAAAAAATTACTTAAAGAAATCATATTTTGGCTTACTATCTGTTTAGAGACAGTCCCGCTTTTGGAAGAATGGCACTGAACCAAACGTACTCGATCCCGATTCTATGAATATGAAGCGGAAGATTCCGATGCATAAAAGGAAACTTATTGTACACATAAAAAGAAACCTTATGATGCATCACTCATCTTCAATAGTTCTCTCATCTCAATGCAATATTTCCCTTCCGAATTATTTCATTAGCACCACCGAAGTTATCAGTCACGTTCAATGTCAGAATTGTCTTAAAGTAATTTCGATATCTACTTCAAAATGCTCAAATTTTAATCTCTATGTCTACTTCAAAATGCTCAAATTTGGATGCCAGCAATTTATTTTCTTCATCCGACCATCCTTAGATAACTTCATTTGGGAAAAGCTATTTGAAACCGTTTAAAGGATCGCATTATCCATTATAATATGGCACTTATTTCAATCTGGCTGATTAAGTCGTCGGCAGCACCTCTCGTTTCGCAACCTTCCATCATGTTTTCGTAAAATTAATTTTTCCAGTCTGAATGACTAGAAAACTGCTTCATTTTCCTCGCTAATAAGTATTTAGTGGTATACAGAACTGCGGTTGGTTTGCGTGCCAATACGTAGAGTACCGGCTTCGCGTAGCTCTCTACTCAGGAATTGTGCGTACGCATCTGTCTGGAGTCCTCCTTTTAAAGGGAATGCCGGTCTCCGCGAGAGACTTCGACGCCCGCCGTTCACCCACGGCCCCTTTGCCACGTTGCCACACCACCACTTCCACCTCAGCACGTTGAGGCGCGCATGCGTGGTTCAGGTGGGCGTGCTGTCATTCGTACAGTCTCTCTGTGTCTTCTTTCTACTGTGTGCGCTTTGGATATACCTCGAGCATCCTCACCATCGGTGCGCCTTTTCGAAGGTACGTACTTGTGCATCCGATCCTTCGACACTCTCCGCATTTGAGTTAGCATTTGCGAGAGATTCGGTCCGCTTCGTAAATCGCTTCATTAATATCCCGGTAAGGGCGCTCTCTGCTTCTGGTGACGCATGCACATTTGGGTGGATGCGCTGGAATTCGCTCGCTCCTCGGGTGACTTGAATGCTCGTTTTTCTCGAACATGAGTAGCGTCGCGTTCTTTTTTCACATCGAAAAGTCGGCGGTGGCCGAATATTGGAATCTGGAGGGCGTTACCTCATCACATTTCAAAGAATCGCCCATTTCCGCGAGTAAGGCGACTTTTTGCGATAATGTTCGATTAGCGTTTGGGGGGCAAGAATATACTATTTCGATTAAGTTTTCTGTTTAGATTCTTTCGGGCAACTTGCATATCAATTGTTACGTATGTTTTTTAATAGGAATTTAGTAGATAATGCATTTTTAAGGTGTTACAAGGGCATATTTAAAATTTCAAATCGCTGCAGTTAGAGTTACTTCCTCTTATTACGATTATGTTGATTTTGCTAATTATATTTTGCAGTGGATCTTTGTCTCGCAAGAGAAATGAAGGAATATGTATTTTTGCTATTTTCAGTCCGGAGCAAAATCGAATCGAAACAGGGCCATTGATATTCCTCCGAAAATTGAAAAAAAAAAATCAAAATTCTATTTTGTTTATTCGAGCGGAATATAAGTAGACATTTGGGTATGCTCTCCAGATACCGAGTATGATCGAAGGAATAGTAAAATTTATTTCCTGCTTCAGATAGAAAGGTGGCTTGATATCATCGGTTTCGAGTTCACTCGCTCGATCTCCACCCATAAAGATTTTCATCGAAGAATTTCGAGGTTGATTTTCGAGCTCACATTAACCGGGGATACGTCGACGCCTTCGCCCCTCTGGCCACCATTCCTCGTCCGCCACTTTGTTACCATTTGAGATTAGCAGCGATCAAGTCGATACCCCGTTAAAGATGAATCAAAAACTATGCCGTAGAGTGGTATGTCCAAAATTTTTTGGAACGGCTTTGAAGTGGGACAGCAGTAGGCCGTCCTTGATCCTCGAGTTGGGTGTCCTACATCCGATCTAAGCCACTCTTCCGTTGCATTCCATTTTCGTCTTTCAATTTTAAACACGTGCATAACTTCATTCCCTTTCGAGTTTGTTTCGTTTATTCGTGACATTCCTTCTCTCGAATATTCCCTTTTCTTATTTCTCGTATCCGACCTTGGTTTTCTTCCTTTCTCTCTCGGAACACCGCAATCGTTCCGCCTTCATCCAAATGATTAACTTTTTCATTACTCGAAACAGTTTTATTTTTGACGTGTTTATCTCTTTCGAATTCATATCACGCATTCATCTGAGATCCTACTGTTTATGTCCCTTCGCTTCGGTATAACCTTCCGTCACTGTGGGCGGAGCAGTTGCCGCGAAATACAACACAATCTCGCATATTTTCCGAGCTATTCAAGGCGTGGTCGCGAAAGAGAGTTGTGTTCCAACTCCATGTTACTCTCGTCCTTGTATGCAGGACAGCGGAAACAACTATTTTCTTCTCTTTCGTATTCATTATAGCTTGAGATACAAAATCGAATCGAAATTTGGGCGCACCCATAACGGAATTTTTCCAGCTTTCTTATATCGTCGCACCAAAGTGCACTTTAGCCCCGCCCTCATTGCCAAAAGAGGCGGGATTGGAATGGAGAGATTCTCTCCATAACTCACTCTTTTTCCCGAGAATTTAATTATTATTATTTACGCCTAATGTTTGGTGCGCGACAAATCACGGTCGCTTCGACTTAGGCCTAAACACGGAGGTGTGAATCGCCATCCTCGGGAAGGATAGTCTGCATTAATTTAGACATTCTTACGAAGCCCCGCTTCTTCGTTTCCTGTTCCCGAAGAAAAGAGCGATTTGTCCGCAACTTTTCTGTTTTTCTCGCGAAGCATTCTTTCGCTCTGTAAAGCTCCCCATCATTCGTTTATTCGACGAAGAATAGTCCTTCCAATCTCATCCGTATTTTAGTACTTTCTCGTATTTCAGACCTAAAACGACCTCCGAATGGAAAAGGCTACCTTTCGTTTCTTACGCTAATAAAAATAGAACTTGCAGTTTCGGCAGTCCCAACTCGACCTCGAAAGAATTACCGTGTATCGAAACCGAAGCGTACGAGAGGTTTGTGTGGAAGGAGCCGACTGAACGATGGACCCTGGGGAATTTATTAAGTGAGATTCTGAAATTGAGATTTTAATACTTCAAATCGGAAATGCCTCGATCAACTGACATCTTTGTCCTCTAATTGCTTTCTTCCGATGAAAAGTTCCTCCACCATGCGAATAATTCCGCGGAAACTTGCTCGTTTGTTACTGGATATCGCCACTTGCTCAAAGCTTCAAATATTCACACTTTTTGGAATCGAATTTTGCGAGTGTATTCGCCGTAAGTAATAATTTGCAAGTTACTTCCAAACACGGGAGTATTAAAAGAAATACTATAACAAGTACCCCGTAAGTGTTGACACGATGAAAATATGCTTGAGGATCGAAATCCGTCGATGGCTTCGCTGAGTCTTTCTTCCGCTTGTGTTTTTGGCGAAACAATTCATCGAAAACAGACAATTGAGCACTTCGACTGATATTTTCTATATTTTCGCAGTCCCTCGAGGACTGATTCTGATTAGCAATCACAATAACCGAATAATACCGAAATTTTTCCTTTCTCGGGTAATTGCTATAATCAAATTTCATTCTAATTATTTTTAGAAATTTAACGATTCAAAGTTGAAAGGATAAACTTACACACTCCGCTTCCCCATTAGGGAATAAAATAATTGTTTCGAAATGTTCCCTCTTAGGACATAGTGTATGTCTACAATTCTAATGATCTATTGACCGAAGTAATTTTGTTAAACAATATCCCAATTGATAATGCATCCACGAGATGAACATCTCCGAAAGAAATTTAAGTGAATACCCTAAAGATATATACCCTAAAGTGTGATTAAACAAAAATTACACCGGTATTTATCGAAGTATTGGATTTCTTTGCGGCCCAAGGGACGGTTTAACTCCAGAGCTTCGTCAACCACATTAATATCTTAATAATTCATACGGAGTGATAAACATAATTTTATGATGTTTTTATTATGATTCGTAGTTAAAGAACGGAAACTATGAAGTACTTATTTCTTTAACTATACATTCATATTTTATACCAAAAATGTAATTATTATAATTATGAGGATATAAAATCACTAATATCCCCAATTGTCTTCTCTCTCTATGTACGGAAAGAGAGACCAGAAGTCCTTCCTTACATTTTTTTCCTTTAGACGTTTCGCAGTTTTGTGTCGGAGTATCAATGTAACAATCTTGTCGACGAGATCTGTATTGGTAAATTTTTCGAATAATTTCGAAAAAGAGTCCATCTTTGAGCGAATCCCATCCTAAAGAATTAGCGGATACTGTGGAAGCTGAAATCTTCTTAAACCCAGCCACTCGACGCTGTAAGAGGTCGAAAGAATGACGCTGTTGAGGCGTTTCTTTCGGTGAATCAGACACAGCAGCGATGTGTGAAGTAGGCCTCTGTTCGCGTTTCATTTTTATCCCTATCGGATTTCATTTGTGTACTAATAAACATCGGCGAACCGTTGGTCATTCGGATGCTCGTCTCTTATTAATGTAGGCGAAGTTTTTTTCGGACGATATTTCATAAAATGCCTTTTCGTACCTTCTTTGAGTTTCGACGTGATCATACTCCGCGGTTACCTCTGAAAGGCGCGCCAGCCAGCTTTCAATGTCTGTGTTCCGCTGCACTGGGTGACCATGAGCTCAAGGGCGAGTCTAGAGGAGGAGATTTCGAAAAACTTTGGGCTTTCCTCGAGATTGCTAAGAAAGCACATGGAAGGTGAAGGTTGTTTTGGAGAGAGAGTTTTGCGACGTCTTGTAAATTCGGAGTCTTCCCGAATTGACGTTCGTATTGAGTGATTTTTTGCACTAATTGTCAATGAGCAGTTCAATTTAAGTGATATTTTGTTGTATGATATTGTTTGAGACCTTAATACTATAACTTATTATATTTATTGTTGAACGAATGTTTTTTCAGTTTCTTTCCAAGTTCTGATCTACAAGGTGGCACAAATTGACTTTGACATTTCAATCGATTCCAGGGCTCCCGCATTCTTCTTAATCGGGAAGAACGATCTTCGGGCGGGTTCTGCGGAGTTTCGTTGGTCCATCACAATCGTATCCTCCTCATAATTTGATATTGAAATTTAATGAAGGAAAGCGATTGTAAACGCCAAATCATGGTTGTATACTCTCCGTTTTGACGTAATAAGCGGTATCGAGAGTCAGTTTCATCTTGAAAGTGAGGCACGCTGCGAACACATAAAAAGTCCTACGTTAGGCCGCATTTCCTAAGATTTCGCTGCGATTTCTCATTTCGGTTTGACCTCGATGTGTGTAGTGTTTATTCGAACTCCCCTTTTATTTTGATCAGAATGTGCAATCGATATAAATCTCGTCTTTCCTTCATTCGCCTGTCGGATCGTGCGATTCCACGGTCCTCTTATAATACTGTTCTCGATATGTTCTTTCCGTTGTATTTATGACGATGGCCGATGCAGATCGACGCTGCTCTTGTGGTGAAAACAAACGAAATCAGTAAAATATTTAGGCTCTTTAATAATTGAATAGCTTTGGAATAGTGCATGTCGCGCTCTTTTCGAGATCCCGAAACCGCTGGTATAACTGGAAAAATCCCGTCGTACGTTGAGATTAGCTCATAGGATAGGATGCAACTATTTCAAAGAGTCCCTTGGGACCTTTGACATATATACTTTCCTTCTCTCCCAGATGTTTCGATAAATAATTCTGACAATTTTTTTTCGTTTTTTTGACAATCAATTTACGATGTTCGATGAAAGAAAAGTAATCTTAATGGAGATTTTATTGCAATTTCCATGGGAGTGAGTGACGATGTTGTGTTTTTAACAAATTTAATTCTTTCCTCAACTTATACCTAGTCATGCTAGAGATTTTGCTATTAAATATAAGAGTTAAATATTTTTATCGTTAAAAAACGCAGTATTTTTTATATCTTAGGTATTAAAGTAATATTTCAGTTATCCGGTGTACGAAAAGAACTTGTATAATTTTCTCGCCAATTCAACTCAAAATTTTTACAAAATCCCGGAATATTGAGGAAATCCCGGATTTCAGAAATCATGAAAAGTAGGATAATGAACGACTTTGAAGTAATTTCCTTGGGAAATTACTTTTCTTTCCATCTATTCGTGTACCCCTCTAATCTATCAGTGATTGCCTGGACACCCATCTCTTATATAAGTTTCCTTACTTTATCAATTTTTGCGCAACATTTTACTGATCTTAAAAATTTCATTTCAGATGATTCGCCTTAATTCAAATTATTTTGGCTCCCAACATTCCGACCGATACAGTAAAGTAGGGACTGCCTTCGCTTCATAACGCTTTATTTGTGTTTCTTTTCTTTTTTTGTTTTTTAAAGTTCTCCTTATTGTGCCACATATTCCCTGGAAAGCATTAACTTTATTTTTGATATCTTTGTCTGCGTCGTATGTTATATCGCATTCTAAATATTGGAAATGAGACACTTGTTCCAGGACTTGATCTTCTTTGAAAATTTACTTGGGTTGCTTCCCAAGAATGCCATAGTCTTATCAAATATCAAAAGATAAGACGAAAAACTAATATTAAATGTAATTTGTGAGCAATTGCGATCGATTTATTGAAATTTTCAACGTCCCAATACGTAACGATAACCGATTTGAACACCGTGTTTGTGTGAGGCGGAATGGAAAATAAACGAATGGAAATTTGAAGGGAGAATTTGGCGGTGGATCGCAAATCAACTTGTTAAAAGATTAAGTTAGCACGTATAAGTAAATGCAGGTAGCAGTTGAATCCCTCACTAAAAGTTAGAATCCTTTTTCAGCCTTTATCAAACGTAGTAGGATGGACAGTTTCTCTCTCGATTTGCTAAAAAGTGTCAATGATGTAAGTGTTATGATAACCTTGCATCCTATTTACGTTATCGATTACAACGAATAGCTCAAAACAATCTATCTCTTAATTATCGGAGAATAAAGTCTCTCTAATTGTGTCCATTCGATGAAATGACAGATTAATATTTGATTCCGCTCATTGGAAATTGCACTATTTGTCAGTATTATCCCAGAATTCTTTGATTATTATCAACTATCGGAAATAGGAATTTAACTTATATGATGCATCGTTGATTAAGGATAATTTGGGAAAAAATACAGATGAAATAGTAAAAAATATATATTTTTTGGAGTTTATTTTGTACGAAAAACCTTCACAGACGTTTCAAAATTTTACTCAGCCTTATCATAGTAAATGTTTCTGTAAAATGAGATGAACACGTTTCAAACGTATCCTATTGAGAATATTTGGAGTTGGAGACTCTCTTTTCCGCGAATATTGGCTGATGCTGAATCTAATTATGAAATTGACAAATTTCTATCCTTAATAGGGTTATGAGATTACAAAGTGAAATTATTGCATAATTGATATGGTTGGATAACGTTTCTCAATTGAAGAGCCATGACTTAATATGCCGACCTTCAAATGATTGTGATTTCCCCGAAAGAGATTCTTTAATAACAGCTTCGACGTATAGGATCCGAATTCATCATGAATATATCGAGGAAGAATCTCTGAATGCAATACAAAGGTCGCGACGAGTATTTCCGTTTAAATAAATATATCGCTGTTATATAACGCTACAGATGATGACGCAGACATCAAACTTTCTCATCAATAAAATTAGCGATCACCTAATTTATCGAATGCGTCGAAAACGAAGGAATAAAGTTACCCGAAGCCTTTTTTATTTCGTATCTCTTGGAATATGTCGCTTTTACGCTGCATATACGGAAATTATGTATAATTTAATATCGTAAAATGAAATGTGATTATTTCATTACGTCTTCTCTTGCGCATTCTCACTTAAAAATACGATCACGTTCATTCGAGTCCGCCGACAGTTTCGCTGTTTGAAAACTGTAAATTATGAATCTCCGATCGATGGGAGTCCTGACCGCACTCAATCCTTATAGGATAGCAGTGACCTTTCACCGGCCAAGAGTGCGTTGCCCTCGCCTTAAGTAGGACAGCCACGCGTGCCATCACGTTCAATGCCGGACGAACGTATTCAAATTCACGTATGAGCACGTTCCACGGGTCGGGATTTATCGGCGGCATTTCCACCTCCAAGAAAATTCGGGCCAATGCATCATTGCAGTTTAAAGATTTAAAAGATATCGAAATTGACGTGCGTATTCCGGAAGGAATGCGAATCGTTTTAATCGAAGGCGTTTCGAAGTTCCTCTCTTGATTCAACTCTCCTTATCGCTGCACATTCGAGCAAATTCAAACAATGATTGAATTTTCTTTGACCTATTTCAAATGGATGATGAACAATTCCGAGGATCAATTTGGCATGAATGTTTTTCGATTTCTTCAAATCTCCCGTATTGCGTTTTCCTACGAATTTACGCGTGTTACGTATTAATAATAAACATATCGTTGTCTCTCATCTGTCTATATCCCTGTCATCTAAATTTCTGTGGCGTAATTAGTCCAACGCCTTTACATATGAATGAATGATAATTCGTGGCGACTGTAGCTAATTGAATTGCAGATAACATTTTTGGATTATGTATATTTAGTAATTCTTCACTCACGAAATGCACTTACTGCGCTAAGAGAATGCTTTTTCGTCTTAATTTGGCATTTGAGCAATGCGCAATTAGCTTTCGCTCGGATTTTCGTTTTTATTTGGGAAACAGTCGATCGCACGCTTCCTTACATCACAAACTGTTTGTGTAGAAAGGTTTTCGAGCCGAGTTGACATTTGGAGAGTGTGGACATAAAAAACGAGCAAAATTTTACTGCTTAATTTTAATGCTTGTTAGTGGAGTGAACAGAAAAGATGCTATCTTATAACGAAACAAAGAAATTTAATTAAATTCGAAATTTAAGTTTTCGGTAGTTTGAACAGAATTACGCACGTAGTTACCAACTGCAAAATTGGGTAAAACTTTAATTCAATTCTGCTAAGTGAGCCCAAATAAGCTGATACTGTTGGCGTTATTACGTTACATGCGATATGTATTGTCCCTCAGTGTAATCGTGCGTAAAGTCATTCTCGCCTTAACGCGGGATGTAATAATATTTGTGGACGAGCACTTTAGAGGAAGCGAAGTAAGAGCGATGCCACTTAGCGTTAGTTATAACGCTATGTAGCGCTCATCTGGAGTATGAAAAGTGTGAATCAGAAGGGCGAAAGGGGTTTTTAGATTATTATAGTCTTATTTAGTGACGATTGCGGAAGGCGATATGTCCATTGCGGAAGGCCCATCAAAAGCAATAATACATTTTCATTAATGTAAGAGATAAATTAATTTTTGCAAGCACGGAGCTCTACTTAAAAGATATAAAACCCGTTTACCAATTTTAACAATAGCTGAAGCTAGAAACGCAGATTTTCCAGAAACGAGATATCTTCGCTTGTTATTGATTTATTTAGATCGTCTTAGGTTATAACGTTCCCCCGCGAACGGCCATTTATGTTCACTGAGCGAATGAACCTCCGTACGACTCTTTGCAGCATCAATTTACAGCATTCGTTAGAAATTTCGCTCTAGAATCGAATCTCACTATTGACGCCCTGTTCTATCCCTTTCGAAACTATGGAGGATTTATTTTCGCAAGAAATAAGGCAGTTGTATATTCTTACCGGCTATAAAAATACCTGCCACATTCAGTATTAATCTACTTATCAAAAAGGTAATACGGTGCGTTAGGATTATTTTGGATTTACCTTACTAAGAAGATCCAAAAATGAAAGGTTTAGAGATAATGAAGATTAAAATACTATAAGTTTGCTATTTTTGTCGTACATACATCGTACAGTAGTAAATTGTACAGTGTTATACAGTAGAGTGCAAAATTTAAACTGAAGAAGATTTAAGGAAACTTAATTGAAATAGAATGATTAACATATTCTCGGCCGTCTTCTTCCAGCCATAGAATCCGGTACATTCTAAAACGTTTATCAGATATGCTATTAAAGGCTGAACATCTTGTTTTTTATGTTTAGATTTTAATATTCCGTGACAGTTCCCACAACATGTTGGAAATCACCGTATATTAAATATTGGATGTATAATTTTTCTAAATAGATGAGCGTGGTATGGTATCGTTGTGTTCCATGCATTTCACTATCATTTTATGTTTATATATATAATGTCAATATATTCCCAAAAATTTTGCATTTTGCGTATTATTTTTTAAGTTCCTTAAACTAAAAATCTCCTGAGGTGGCCAAAACGTTGTGGAGGTCCACTGCAAATAATCGAAGAGATCAGGACTTTTTCACAAAATGTTTTATTTTATAAATATTTTTGTGGAAGAGTACGCATCTCTTCGATTGGATACTCTGTTTTCCACAGTTTCTTCTGTTTTAACTAGATTCGTTTCGTCATCGTATGGGTTAACAATACAGGTAATGAAAAACTTGTTATAAGATATCTTTTGTTTAACACAAGATTTTACAGTTTGTAATCTTCAGAGGTAATATACAACCCACGGGATTTTTGAATCAATTATAGTCAACTTGTTTTATTTCCCGGTGATCTAACAGAATGTACAAAAGTTTTCGCAGTTCTCTGAGATCATGGTCGCTGAATTCTTTTATGCTTTCTTTCGAGCCGTCGTACTTTTTCATGCTTTTCTCTTCCCGGAAAATCTCGTTTTCGAAGTAACACACTTGGCCGCTATCTGGGTCGAATCTCCTGCCAATTAATGCAGTCGTATGCTTTCTTCCAAGCAAAATATAGACTTCTAATCGGCGAAACGAACTCCCGAGAATCGACTCGATTTTCGTCACCGCGTAACTAGAAGATTGAAGAACGAGGAGTTATTTTTGTGTTATTATTAGAAAGAGCGTTGTGCAAATGTGTTACCCCCTGAACTTCACTCAAACCTGTAATTACAAAGAAATTGCTGTAATCATTTAACTCTCTATCAGTATCCAAGCCGAATTGAAATACATATCGCTAAAAAAACATCGCGTTAAACAGTAGCGTTTGGAATCTGCAATTTCCTCAATTGGAAGAGCGGTCAGGAAGCGTGCCGTTGAATGCAGTCTAGCCAGAAATATACGCAATTTTTCCGTTAATTATAGATTAAATCAAATCTGTACATTAAACACGTAATCATGGAATCGATTGTAGTCGGGAGAAGAACAGATGCGAGCTGTTAGATTGATCGTTTGTGGTAGATCTTGTATGCCAGAGAGCAAATATTTTGGATAAACATGGACTTAGAGATATGTCTCTTAAGCAGAATGATCCAAAAACTAACTGGAAATAGAACTCTGCGCAGTGATTACTCAATTTCCACAGATTATATTTGAAAAACAGTAATTTCAATGTTCATCATCCAGTTAGTAGTAAATTTTTCTCAGATTAGGAAACTTGGGTATGTTTGGGTATAGATGAAATTAATTGCAGATTTGTGATTTTCAACAATCAAAAGAGAAAATTAAGTGCATAATTTTGCTACACCATGTGTCGAAAGATATTGTAAATTTCTTTTAAATTACAGAAGAAAGCCTTAAACATTTTCAAAAAGATTTTGGCCTATTATGAAAATACGCAAAGGAAGGAGAGAATTAAGCTTTACAAAACATAAGTCTCAATTACAGTGAACGGTCCTGTGCGAAGTTAAGATCAGAATTATCTGTGAATTTTCAAATAATGTATGTCCTCATTGCCAGTCTCAGCTACTTAGTCTAATAATTGTAATTAGGTGGGGTTGTCATCAATCGCATGCAGCTTATTTATGTTAGAATGCAAGTAGCAGTTATATTGAGCATATTATTTATTTATTTCTAAATGCCCGTAAAAACTATGCTACGTAATGTACTAGGCAGAGTTCTGACTCTGAACGTTTCTAAAATGTCTGGTCGGGATATTGGGAAGGTCTAAGGAAATTCCGTATTCCCCTTCAATTAAATAGTAGAATGCAAATGGCGTCGAAACAATTATCATAAGGTAAACTGTTTTTATGAAACATGGTCATTACTTCTGTCCACTTGCCTGGTCATAGATTTCCAGTTTGTCGGTGAATGTATTATAAATAAGTTGGGATTGCCGCCGTACATTTCAAATGGCAGCTTGATGTCGATATCAGGATCTTTCTGCGAGATGACATAATTTACTTTCTTTTGGAACCTGCCTCGACTTCGTAGATCCATTATTTACTATTTAATTCTGAAAAGCAAATGAAGCCTGCAAACCTTAAAAAAATCTTTACGAGTATTTCTTACGGAGAAAATTTGCCCTGACCTAGCATCGAACCAAGGATAATCATTGAAGATGTCCTTGCAATTTTTGTTATATAAGACGGCTTCTAACGATCGTTTGAATTCCAACTCTCTTATTTACCTGGAAATGCCTTAAACATTTCTGAAAATCCCTGCAATGCATTCTTATGAAATGAATCTGGATATTGGGCATCAAACCCTTGACATCCCTGCTGGCACCGAACCCTTGATAGTGAGGGTCAAAGTCACTCTTATTCTGGCGCTTACACGCTGCGGCAATTACACCGTAAAAATTTCAAGTCAATGGCAATTGAGGAAATGGTTAGCTTAGCTAGAATTGGAAAATTACGAGATCCACTGAAATCTAGGTTTAAATCTTAGGAACGTATATTGTAATACTGTAACCAATGTATAACCTATAATATTGTATTCCAATTCATTACTAGTCTTATTCATGGAAAGAAATGATGAAAGTGAAATGAGAGTGTGTGACAAGCAAGGCCAAAAATGGCCCCATCCAGAATTTTTATAGCCCAAAAAGAACATACAAGATTTTTTCCTTTGCAGAATAGTGAGAAAAATGGGTAAATACAAAGAGAGATGGAGATTTAATTGAGTTATAAAATTAAGGGAATGAAAGTGCAGGGTCAAATTTAGCACCACTTGCACTTATAGCAGTTAACTAAAAATTTTAGTCAAACCTATTTAATTTAACTTAAACAAATCCTTCGTTTTGATGGATGGTTAGGCATCATCAGTGCTGGGACACATGGTAAGTCAAATCAATTCTAACACTGTCTGTAGAAGCCTAAGTTTCCCAAATTTTCCTCAGATGGTAAAGGACTAATGAATGAAAACTATGGTCTATTAGTATTTATCTTTACGGCTGAATGAAGCCTTTAAGCCCATGGAGAGGGAGACCTATTGAAGGTGATTAAAATGCCTTTTCTGTGGAGATGCTAATCATCTTAGAAGTTCTGTGAGATATCAGTTTCTTCCAAATCTGAATTGGCACAAGTAATATACTGCTTTTCTTATTATATTCTTACTGTTGACCCAAAGGGACTAAATTTCATTGTTAGAGGTTGCTCAGAGTTTATTGGTCAATGAAAAATGATGCCTGAAAGACTTCATTTTTTATGCTCCTCCACTTCCCTCGTAGAAATAACTTTAATAGACTACAGTTGCCACCTGTACTTATACTATTGAAGTATAGGACAAATTCAAGCTATTTGTTTCATTTCTCAAGTTATATTTCTCTACATGATGACACAAATTAACAGCCCTCTTCATGGTTTATGTTACCAACATTTCTTATAATTTCAGTAACATTTTGAAATTACTCATTCAAATGATTTACGATTTGAATCTAAAATAATAAAGAAAATGATGATAGCATACAATGATACCAAGTGTTTGATTTGGACATCAGGTAGCCCTTGGAAGGTGGGCGTGATGGCTGCTGTGGCCCAGATTCCGTCCCCACCACCTGCACCCCCAGCTGGCCCAGTGGTGAAGATGGCAGTGGTGGGAGAGGCAGTGCGGTTAGTGCCAGCTGGTTCCACTGCTGCCTTCCAATTAAGTGCTCTTGGATTCCGGAGAGAAGATGTGCGAGCTACCATAACCAGTAAGTCAAAAATATCCTACTAATTCCCAGAGTAAGAGAAAATTTATTTTCTAATTTTTGTAGATGCCTGGTGTCGAATCCAGGACCTATTGGCAGATGTGAATAGACATTATAACTTCTTAGGAACTGATCTTATTTAATGCAAAGTTTGAAGTCCATATCATACAGGGAAGGTCCTGAAATTAGACTCTATATCCCCATCTGAAATGCATACGGCAATGTAAATGGCTCTCTGGGATCAAACCGAGGACTATCAAGGAATCCTAAAACAAAGTATTTGAAATGGATCAATGATTTCTATCAAGTTTCTATTTTTGGGAAGGAGTTCAAAAAAATTCTTAAAAATCAGAACAGTTACCGATTCTAGAGACGCCTGCTGTCGAACCCAGGATATATTGGCAGCTATGAATACTCTGTATGACTTGTTAGGACCTGATCTTAGTTAATGCAAAGTTTGAAGTCTATATCATAACAGAAAACACTTAAAATTGGATTTCCTTATCTCCATAAGAAATGCATTAAGGAATGTAAATAACTCACTGTGATCGAACCAAGGACTCTCAGAAAAACAGTAAAAAGCATACATAGAATATATTTATAATGTCTATCTACATGCCGAGATTCAAGTTTCTATAATATTGGGAAGTGATTAAATAAAAAAAACTTAAAAATCGCCAAAATGCATTTTAAATGGGAGATATTTGCCCTGGCCTAGCATCGAACCAAGGATAATCTTCGGAGATGTATGTAAGGTTTTCAAGGGATACTCACAGATTCTAACGATCCCTAGGATTTCAACTCTCCAATTTTCCGGGAAGTGCCTCAAAAAAATTTTCGAAAATCCACGCAATGTATTTTTATGGAGAAAATCGTGAATTTGGGGCTTTCTGGCATGGAACCCATGACACTGAGGTTCAAAGTCACCTTTTCCCTGGGGGTTTCACCATAGGGCCTATACGCTGCAAATTTTGAGTTAGTGATGCTTGTGGTTTAGCCTGTGAATCATTATCCTATCTATCTATGTATCTATATATATGAATGAATCCAGAGATGGAATTATATATAATAGATGGATAGGATACTAATTCACAGGCTAAACCACAAGCGTCATTGACTTGAAATTTTTACAGCATATAGGCCCTAACGTGAAACCCCCAGGAAAAAGGCGACTTTGAACCTCAGTGTCATGGGTTCAATGCCAGAAGGCCCCAAATTCACGATTTTCTTCATGGATAGCTGGATTAGTTAGATTAGATTAGCTGGATTGTTGAAATTCTAGGGATTGCTAGATTCCTTGAGTATCCGCCGAAAACCATAAATACATCTTCAAAGATTATATACTGGGTTCGACGTTAGGTCAGGGCATATTATCTCCCATTTAAAATGCATTTCAGCGATTTTTAAGTTTTTTTATTTAATCACTTCCCAATATTATAGAAACTTGAATCTCGGCATGTAGATAGACATCATAAATATATTCTATGTATGCTTTTTACTGTTTTGCTGATGGTCCTTGGTTCGATCACAGTGAGTTATTTACATTCCTCAATGCATTTCTTACAAAGTCAGTTAATTTTAATTTTTGAGACCTTGAATTCATATAAGAAATTGAAATAAACCTCCATGGAGACCTCGCTCCTTGAATTGTGTTTTTCTCCTACTTCTTCCATATATGATATTCCTATCTTAGAAGTAATGGTTTCTTTTCGTTCATGCTTGTATATTGTGAAGCAGTAATTTATATTTGTCTTCTGATTAAGGATGGGAGATATTTTCTATTTGCCACTTCTGTCTTGTTTGTCTTGTTCATTTTGTGAAACGGTGAAAGCTACTGAAGAATGAGTTTCACAAAATGATAATTCCATTCAATCATGAATGGCAATCATTTTGGGAAAGGTGTTATTCTCATGGTTATTTTGCAGTTATAAGGTGCACTTGTTCTTTACAACATTCTGGATCAGTTAGTGTTGTTTGGGAAAAAACTGCTTCTCTTCTTATTTTTATAGCCCCTTTTCTTTCACAGGCTTTTGGCAGTTAATGATGGAGTCTATGAGGATCCAAAAATTCTTACAACTGAAGTTTTTGGAAAGATTGACTTTTCTCTTTGTAGCAATGTTATTCTTGTTTCAGGCCCTTCAAAGAGGACTGTTTCGAGTCGTCTGGTGGAAGATGGTGGACCAGGTTCATTCAGAGTGGAGTTTACACCAACTGAAGTTGGCATCCATACAGTAGAAGTTGCAATTGGAGGTTCTTCTCTCCCTGGAGGACCACTATTGGCCAAAGTGTACGACGCTGCAAAAATAAGAGTCACTGATGTCGGATCAGGAATTGTTGGGCATCCTTGCCAGTTCAGAGGTGGGTGCTCTAAGGATAAGTGTTGAATAATTCATAAGAAAGTCACATAATTGACTGTATGAATGGCTTTCAGTATGATTGTTGGAAGGGATTGTAAACAGAAAAAGCAGTTGTAATGTGTTTTTTGTACTTTTTAATACTTAGTTTTTATTTTATTCTGTTGAGGGTTTTATATTGTATGTGAATAGCTTTGCTAAATAAAGAATATTAATGTTATTTTTTGAATTTGATAACCCTTGTTTTTGGTATAATGTTTGATAACTCAAAACTAAATTCATAGTCATTGTTTAATTCAAGTATTCTTTAAACTTTATTTCAGTGGATGCAAGCCAAGCTGGAGAAGGCCAGTTGGAAATCTCTATAAATGATGGAGAGGTCCCAAATCACGTTCAGGTTGTTGGGGGCGGACGGTGCCTTGTTACGTTTACTCCAGATACATCTCGACCACATCTTATTGACATAAAATTTAATGGAGAAACTGTGCCTGGTTAGTAAAATTACTTCAATTGTTAACATTGATAAATATACTTATAGCAATACTCTGAGATATATTGTTAGAATTCCCTCATGCTAAGGGTGAAAGTTGATTTTGTGCCTGAGAAAAAACCCAAGGAAGAACAAACATGAAATTAGTCTGGAGCTGGGCTCGAAATCACTCCTCTATCCAATTATGCTGTCCATCTTCACCCCATCCAACCTCGGCACCAAGGGATTCTTATGGCCCAATGCATTTCTTATGGGAGAATCGGCTGCACTGTTGCAACATTTGAATGAAAATTGAAAGTTGAACAGAATCAAATTACATTAGAACCCAGCTTTCGCGATCCTCAATTTTACGGAATGACCCAGTTTTACGAACCATTCCGCCGGTCCAGATCTTTGTATATGTAAAATGACCTCAGTTTTACATAAAACCTTGATTTCATGTTTTACTAAGTATATGAAATAGATTTGTCATACTGAGCTCAATACAATGGGATAACGATCGCTGTAAACAGGAGCAGCTGAATCCAGATCGACTACGTTGGGAGGGCCCTCAGCCCATGTATTTTAGATGGGAAAACGTGGAAAAACCATACTCGAGTGTAGTGATTTTTTAAGTATTTACACTGTGGTAAAATCCCTGTGGATGATCATCCAAGTCGCACTTAAATCCGATTTATATGATCTAAGGGAAAATATATTCAAAGATGCATGAATTTCCCATGCATTCTTACGCAATGATCGCAATGCTATCGCTGGTATCGTCATTCTATTATATTTACTTCCGTGTTTTGTCATCGATGCCTCATTCGATGTGTAAACATTTGGCATTATGCAAATGTATGAGCGAGTATTTAAAAGTCAACAAATTTTGTAAAAGGTATCAAAACACCTTAACAACATTTTACAATTTAATGCATGCCACCTTGCACATATTTGCGTCACCTCCAGCGATGTTTTCCCCCTAGCGAACAATAGGGACAATGGGTTGCGTCTTAAGGGTGATAAATCGGGAAAGCAATCTCAAGTAAACAAAATTAAGCTCAGTTTTAGTGTAGGTATTTATTTTCTTATGCTTGTTGTCAACTTGAATAATATATGATCCTGGATACAAAGACTTCTTCTATAAATCAAGTTTCACTTCAGATAAAAGTAATATACAAATTATTAAGTTTCTTCTTCATTTGCGGAATGCTTCGTGCCTATTATTTTGTTACTACAATCCTTCGAATCCTTACGTCTGCTGAAAGCAATTCTTTCCTGGTGACAATTCCATCTTTATTTCACACTTTTTTTGTAATATTGTGTGATACATTCCTAAATTAGAAGTAATTGTTTCTTTTTGTTCATTCTTGTGTATTCTGATGAAGTAATTTATATTTGTCTTCTGATTAAGGATGGGAGATATTTTCTATTTGTCACTTCTGTCTTGTTTGTCTTGTTTATTTTGTGAAACTGTGAAAGCTGCTGAAGAATGAGTTTTTCATTTGAGTTGAAATTTTTAACAGGATTCCCAAGGATATCAAATCTGTCTGTGTTCAATTTGTTGCTACATGAATTTTTTAATGATATAATTGAATAACTTACTTATAATCTCTCTGTATTTTTTATAATATTGTTAATGATTTAACATATAAACCTTTAGACATGTTTGATACATTTATTTTGATTATTTGCATAAGGATAGGTTGTTTTATGATTCTAGTATATCTAGCTAAAAATCATTATCAACTCCCAAAGATAATGTTTTGTCTAATACACTCCTTTTAGGATGTCCATATGTCTGTTCTGTATCTGACACAAGCCGAGTATCACTGACTCTACGTGACTTGGAATTGATCCCAGTGGGAGAGCGAGCTCGTTTTCATATGGTCGTAGATGGTAGTGGAGGAGCTGAGCTGGCAGTCTCTGTCCGAGGTAATATTTACTGTTGTGACTATCCGTTATAGTAAGTGAATGGGCATTTAAAAGAAAGATTATTTTTCAATTGTTGATGAGGTGTGCTTTCCTCTAGCTTCGTCTATATCAGAAATTCAAAAACATTATGAATCACCTTCATCTTTTTATGCATAATCAAACTCATTTGTTAAAAATCATTCCAAATTAATTTGGACCTTAATTATGTTGGATTCTTAGCTTTTATCTTATCCCTCCATTCCAGGACCTACATCTGAACTTCCTGTCAAAGTCTCTGGGAGTATTCATGATGGTTTCTCAGCAGAGTTCACCCCTCGTGAAGTTGGTGCACATTCTGTTAATGTGGAGTGCAATGGCTCCCCAGTTGCTGGTACACCATTTGTCGCCAAAGCCTATGACTCCAAGCGAGTCCTCATTGGACCACTACCAGCACGTGCCTCTGTTGGCAAATCTTTACAATTCACTGGTAATAGATGTGTCCCAGTAACCATATTTTGAGAAAGATGTTGACTGAGTGTGGTTTAAGAAATATATATGTCATCTATATTTGTATATAGGTTGCTCTTTAAAGACAAAGTTTATGTAATGAAATCTAAGGTATCTTAAGTATGAAAATATATCATGAGCTGCCTGTTCACTACCTGTAAACTGTGTCTTATTATTTATAGTCCAACAGATAGTCTGATTGAATGTTAACTATGGGCAATACATTGAGTTAATGAATTTTGTTAACTTCCTAGTATATGTGGCTTACATATATATCATACTATGTCATGTAAATTTGGTTATATATGTTATAAAGTTAAAGTTTTTGTAAACAATAAGTCGATTATATTAAGCGCTCTTCTTTTTCTTGAATTTTTAAAAACTATTCTAAATTTGCTGATATTCATTAGCTCATTGTCACATTTTCAATAAACATGTCTCATTTATTTGATTGTACTTTTACAGTGGATGCTAGTCAGGCTGGTGAGGGAAACCTGGAGATCACAATAAGTGTACGAGGACATAATATTCCAACGCAGGTTCACCCTCAAGGCAATGCTCGTTTTGTTGTCAGCTTTGTTCCTTTAGAAGCAACTGATCATGTAATCAGCATAAATTTCAACAAGGAACCAGTACCAGGTAAAGCCTATTTTAAATGATTTTAGAATTTAGTAAAAAATATTTTTTCCAAGTTCCTCTAAATAATACTGATAACTCGAACTTAGGATTAGATAAGAGTTCAGATGTTATTTGTTACAAGCTGTAGATGATTTTAAAACATGCCCTGGGTTAGATGTCAAGTAGCTTTATATTTTCTTCCATAAAAACCTATGGGAATCTTTTTCTGTATAGAATGCATATGAGCCATCTTTTACACAATTTTAAACACTTTCTGAAGAAATGGATGGTTGTAAACTGTTATGTGGATAACAGTTATCGATTCCTTTTTTAAACTTGAGTTTATTTTCACAAATTGCTTAAAAAATACCTCCCTAAGTGATGCATACGAACCTCAAAATCCTTTGTAAGGAACTTGACAGATGAAATCAACCTGAAATTCTACAATTGCTTGATAAGTAGGTTTGTCATGGTTTGTGGAAAGTCACTGCATGAAATGGTGTATAATACTCTATCGGATTTATAAAGAACATCTTTTGAAAAATTTTAAATAGGGAGCAAGAAACAACCTCTGTGTTGTATGTATGTGTATGTTTTTTAAAAGTACAATCTTTTTTCTAGGATTAGGGTACAGTAATTGTCTTTGTGTAATTAGAAGTGAGCCTCATACAAATTTAGCATAGTATTTCTGTTTTACACGTACACCTGCATGAGACCTGCATTTATATCCTGATCATACCGATTTTATTTCACTTTTGTTTATCCTTGGAATTCATATTTTGTTTTCCATACTAAATAATTGATACTGTATAGTGGAGGATGGAAGGAGTTTCAAAACAGTTTTATTTTAATTAATTTGCCTCCTATTCTGGTCCCATGGGAGGCATCTCTGCCCCATACAGAGGAATATAAGTGGCATATTGAGGCTTGAATAACAGTTTTTGTTGCAAATGACATTACTATTTATCCAAAAAAAATATTTGTTTTAACCTAACTAGAATTTTTGGCAATTTTGGCATTTCTTTTCAAAATTTGGAAACTTCGATACAAAAATTCTCGCAGAAGATAGTATTTGATTTGGAGAGAGAATTGTATCAGTAATGTGGATGGGTATACCATATCTATCAGAAAAAATGGAAAAACTACCTTCCCTACTGTCTAACCAACATCCATAACATTTCTGTATATTTTGCATTTTTTGACAAATTTTGGCAAACTAAGAAACCATTTTCCCTGATTCAAACTTATTAAATCATTAATATTAGGTAATGTACAAGCAATATATGTATTTCTTTGCTATTAAATCACTTCGGAAACATTGATAAACTACCAGGAAAAATTGCCAAAATTTGATTTTTCATAAAAATTTAAAATTTTGACTAAAATTTGCAGCCTCAGGATATAATCCGATCAAGTTAAAATTTTTGATAGGTCATAAGGACCGCCAACCACAAACTTTAAGCACTAGCCATTGACCAATTTTGAAAAAAAAACGTTTTTTCAATCCACCCTAATGTACACCCCTAAATGTGCTTACAATACCACTAACCCTGATTTAAAATTGGGCCTCTTGTCAAAGAGAATTTTGTCCCTAAAGATGAATTCTGTGCATGTTATTTATGAGATATGTGTATGTAATTGAGTGCCATAATTATTCGAGTCACTGTGAAATATTACCATGAGTCAGGAAAAATTTAGATTGTATCAAAAGCACAATATTATTTCTGGTTAATATTTTGCTGAAATGTTTAAAATATTTTCAGGGTCTCCTTTTGTTGCTCGAGTTCCAGCCGACCCTCATCATATGGTTGTAAGTGGGCAGTCTCTGTCTTCCGCAGCAGTTGGAAAAACATCTCATTTTACATTGAGCAATGTTCCTGGAAGTGTTGAAGATGTTGAAGTGAATATTGAAGGTAGGCTCTTTAATTTGTGATAAAAAATTCCCTCAGATGGTTAATAATTAATTAAAAATATCTTAATAAGCATGTGATTTAATTTATCCATTGAACAGTTGCAATATCTATTAATATACACATACATAAATCTATTTGCTTGAAGTCAGTAAATTATTGTAGGAAATGAATTAGAGCTTTTTGGTGTTATATTAATTATTTGCCAACCCTTTTTCCAAGTGATATTCTATTATATATGGATGCTTCTCTGGATGAGTAAAAGTTGCTTGCATTCTGCTAGCATAATGCTCATTGGTATATTGTGTTTGTAAAACATGTTCATGACTACTGAGTACATGCCAACGGAATGGATTTCTTTTTGGAAAATGCTTCATATATATTGTAACAGTCGTACCGAGGGAGATTGCCATAGTCCCTATCCATGGACCTATAAGTGGTCGTCCTCAATCAGGCACAATCTTCTCCTCCTCGTCTGGTGACCAGCCTTGTGCTCTGGAGGTCTCTGTTCCACATTCCCCGCACCCTTTTTTGCCAGTCCCTCTCTCTTCCTTTGTCGAAACCCATCTACCACTCCTTTTTTCCTCTCCCACAACTACCCCTGGAAGTCTTTTTCGTGGTTCTTATTTTATTTCATTTGTGGCGCCACCCTCAGCCACTTGCGTTTTGGGCTCTCACATAAACTTTAAACAAATATATATTTTTAAATAACTCATACAGTGCTCCATGCTCCTTTGCCTTGTCTGAAGTCTCTGGGTTATTGCAGCATTTAACACCCAAGTTTCACCACCATATGTCAAGACAGGTAAAATGCATTGGTTGAAGACCTTCCTCTTCAAAACCATTGGCATTCTTGACTTCAGAATGAGCGAGTTCCTACCAAATGCACTCCTGCCAAGTTTCATTCTTTGTTTATCTCATTAATCCTGTTTTTCTCTTGCATGCTTGCTACTTCCTCTGCCGCTTTCTTCATGACTTGCATAACTTTGGTTTCGTGTTCTTCCTCCTGAAGTACTGAGAATCTATTTCTTAGTTCCAGCTGAAACTCCTTCTTGTTATCTGATAGTTTACCGATATTTATCTCATCTTTCTTGCAAGAAACCAACTTCTTTCATTCTATTCGGGGGTTAATATTAATTCTGTATCTAACAATTCTGTGGTCACTTCCATTGTTGAAGTTATTCAAAACTTCACTGTTTGTTACAGTGTAGAGTCAGTTTACCCATATGTAGTTATTTCATTTTTTGTTCCATTGGGACCTCTCCACGTCCATTTCCTTGTAGTATTTTTCTTAAAGTATGTATTTGTTATATACATATTGGTGAATTCTGCAAACTCTACTGAGCGGTGACTTTGCTCATTTCTCTGCTCCAGTCCGTGTTGTCCTGCAACAGTGTCATCAGCTTCCCGCTGACCTACACGAGCATTAAAATCTCCCATAATGACTTCATAGTTGTGGGCCTCCTTGTCATGTTCAGTGTCTTGGTGTGTAGACTTGGATGACCTGTACTGAGTAATGCTCATTGATCTTTAGTATGAGTTTACATATTCTATCTGATACACCCTCGATTTTTACCACATTATCCTTCCATCTCTTGTTGATCAAGAATCCAACGCCTCCATTTCTTCCATCCTTGATACCCCAGTAAAAAAATAAATGTCCTTCCTTCAGTGTAAGTAGTTCTTCTGATTTTCTTCTGACTTTGCTGAGACTGATGACATCCCATTTTATCTTCTCTGCTTCATTGAGTAGTTCCAGCAATCGTTCTTCACTCTTCAAGCTGCAGCAGTAGTAATACAAAATATATTTATGACCTATGTTAACATACCAGGTATTTCATTTCCATGTTATTAAGGCATTGAAAAATATCTTTAAAATTGCCAAAATATATTTCAAATGGGTGAATTTTGCACCAAACTGGCATCAAACACACATTTGGTGACATTTCTATGATTATTGATATATAATAGAGCATTTTCAGGCACCTTCATGAATTTGAATACTCTTTCTTACTGGGAAGTTCCTTAAAAAAAATTTGAAAAACTACAAAATGGCCATCATATTGTTCCTGCTATTTATGCATCATAGTTTGCTTACATCACTATAAATTTGCCTAATTTGTTGACATCACTATAAATTGCCTCCTTTTAATGAATTCTGATGTTAGTCCCTATCATTATTCAGCATGGACTTAAAATCCCTGTGTATTCCAATGAGAAAACGCTTGAGCTCGGATTCAGTAATTGCCTTGGTCGCCAGGGGTACAGTTTGTTTACTATAAAGAAATTTTACAAAAGTTTCATACATTTTGCACTATTTCTCGTAACTTCGATTCATAAATGATATAACATGTCAAAATTAAGAATCTTCATTTAATATCCTTTCTTTTGGTACTTGCTTCGACTTTGTAGCTCCATTATTTCATATTTAATTCTGCAAATGATATTAAGCCATCAGATGGTAAAAACTAATCATACGTGCATTGCGTACAGAGAAAATTTGCCCTGACCTAGCATTGAACCAAGGATAATCATTGAAGATGTCTTTGCAATTTGCATTGGATAAGCATGGCTTCCAGCAATTGTTTGAATTTCAACTCTCTAATTTCCCAGGAAGTGCCTCAAAATTTCTAAAAATCATCAATCAATGCATTCTGATGAGAAAAATCGAGATTTTGAGGCTGACATCAAACCCTTGGCAGTGAGGGTCAAAGTCTGTATTTTTCTCTGGGAAATAATATTTCTTTCTAGGGAAATATTATCATCATTGAGCTGAATATATTAATTTCAATCAAATAGCAATGTCAGAAAAATCTGTTAAGTTTCGGTTTTAGAAGCCTGTATTCCTTAGAATCAAGTTTGCTGAATTCATCCCAAGAATGAAAGTTGCTTCAAGAATCTTTGTCTTTGGATAGTAATTCTTGAATTTCTTCAATCACATTTATTTGTGTTTTTCTAATCTTCTAGATAATTGGAGCTAGATAAAACGTAGCACACACATGTATGCAAACTGACACATTCACAATGCACATTCAGCTGAAATTTTTCTTCTTGTTTGGAAAGTTTTCTAAATTCTTTACCTAAGATGACTTCTGACCTGAGGGTCATGGTTTGGATGATGAAGAATTATGCTACGTGCTGTTAATTTTTCTGCTACTTATTTTAACCCCTTAGCCATTTATCAATGTAAAAATAACGCATATCTTATTGACTTATCAATTTTCTTAACAGACGGCAATTTGTGATAAGCAATTTAAGGTTGTTCTCAATGCCTTTGATTACTCAGGTTACTCCTAAACAAATGTAAACAGATGTCTTTTTACCACTGTTTGACCATAAAAAAATAATATTATAATGAATTGCAATATAACCTCGTCTGCAGTTAAAATTCAGCCAATATTTTATTGGTTATAAAAAAGGTCAATATTTTATGATCATGATCATTTTGATGTTTATTTGTGGAAATTTTCATTAAATAACTCGTGAAAATATTATCACCTCTTGTTACACATTAGAATTATCGTAATCAGCTTTCTAAAGTAATTTATATTTAAGATTAGTCAATAGGTCGGAGAACAATTGTTCCTAGGTCAAGTACATACATTGCATTAAGATGAACTGAATTAATGTTAAATAGAAATTAATTATTTATTTCTTTGCAAGATGATGTCTGCATTGCATTATAGAATGAGCAGAAGGCTTTGACAATTTTAGAAACCATAAATATGTTTAATAGAAAAGAAATTATGAATTTTAAACTTCTTTAGATTATATGAAGTTCAATTTGGGATAATGCGTCAGTTGCCTTCTAATATTTCTTAAGAAATTATTGGTTAATTACTGATTGTACTAATTCTTTTTAAAGAGAGAAATTTCTACTCAATTTTTTAATACCTCTGCAATTTGTTCTGAAGTCACTGATAGAAATTATATTTCCAATACCCTGAAATGCGTGTTTCTTTAAATGTCATAAACTTCCTATGTCTACCAAAAGTAAGCAAGAATGTGGAAGCCATATTTGTTTGCAATTTTTATGAAAGTGCATATCACGCAACTTTTGTTAATTGTATGTATAGCAGAAGCCCAGAACACAGCAGATATATATATATATATATTTTCTAGTCTAAAAGTTTTTAATTAAAGTATTTTGTCAGCCCTTGTGTATTTTAAAGTGAGGTGTGTCATTACTCTTCCCAATTTTCCCTAACGTTTTAAGTATATTTCGTACATTATTTAATATTTGATTCTCTATTGTGTATTTTATATTTGTGCAGTTCCATGAATTTGTAAGCATAGATATTTAGATAGTGATACTAATGTATATATATTTTGGATGTAATAATAATAGCTTGGAGTAGGTATAGTAGCTTCTGGTTTGCTTTTATTAGTATTATAAATATTTCAGTCAAAAATTATTGTCAGCATTTCCACTTTGTTTTGAAAATGAAATTAACACCTGCTCAATTTATTCTATTTGCTTAATATTAATAGAATTACATGGAGAAATATTTATCATTTGGAATTCTAGTGGCTTTGAAATTATAGCTTTTAATGTATGATTCTTACTGCCAGAAATCCTTCCATTTTCTGTCCTCTTTTGATTCTATAGTTTTCCTGAGTATAGAAAACTTCTGCTTGTCTATTCTTTCATCTGATGCATTCTCCTTTTTGTTGCACAAGAGAAAGCTCTGACAGACATCCAGCTTATGCAATTTTTTATAAACTTTGGTTGCATGTCAATAGCATAATTGCTGAATTTAACATACTGTATATTTATTGATTACGATATTTGGATTTTTTAAGTTCCATAATATTACATCCATATATTATTTAAGGAATATATCTCTGACTAATCATACTGTTAATCCATTGCTTGTTGTGCAAATACAGTAAATGACACAAATTGTAATGTGTTGTAGGCAAGGAATATTACCACTGATGATAAAGCAGTTGACAATTCTAACTTACCCCTCATTTCCCACTTAGGTACTTTATTTGCTGTTAGTGGATTTGAAAATGACTTAGTCCTATTAAAATGATAGGATTTGATTTTGACCTCAGGAAAAACTATTAGAAGATTTTTAGATCTTAGTTAATGAGTTTAATTGAATACTAAATTATTTATATCTCTGCTAATTTAAATTTTTCGTAGATATGCCCACTTTTTCTGCCATCATTTGGGTTGGATGATTCAGTAACTGCTGATATTTCATCAGTTAGATCTTCTCAAATCTCATGAACTTGCTGTTCAGATAGTATGGAACAATAAAATGAATATTGTAAAGAGAGATCCAAAGGAACTTCATGATTAATAAAAGTTTTTAATACAAAACTTGTACAAGTCCACAAATTAAATAATTATTAATATTACCAATAATAAAAATATATTAATAAAATTACTTTAATTTGTGGACTTGTACGATTTTTGTATTAAAAACTTTTATTGATCTAATTGTAGTTTTCTTTCTAGCCTTTTCCGCTTCCTCGGTCCTATGTTAGTAAGTCCTATGAGGGAATTGATGCTCAAAAATAGCCTAAATAATTTTTGAATCGTATTAAGTCATCAGATGCATATTTATTTGTCAAAATTAACTTAAAAGTCAAAATAAAGTTTTTTTAGGTTTTTTCCACAAATTACTTTACATCAAACGATGGCCGAGACATTTCTTAAGGAATAAAATTTTAGAAAATAGGAAAATTATGAGAATTACGGATTCCAAAAGGCAAAATGTAAGGTGATGTACCATTTTGCCAGAATTTTTGGTTGCTTTGTGAGTTGCCCATACTCAAAATAAGTTGATCATTCCCAGGTGTCGTAAAACCATATATTGCATTAAATACGGGATATGTCGGCGTATAAGTCGACCTTTGAAGCCTAAAAAAATCTCTCAAAAACCAGGGGTGGACTTACACGCCAAACAGAAAATTTAACCCTTTACCACCGAGGGGTAAATAGGTGATACTGTCTGCTTAGCACTTGTTGTACACAAACTCTCACAACTCACCACAATTATTTCTTACTGACACTAATTTTTTTCAAGTCTAATTAATATAAATATCATATAAAACAAATTTAATCACGAAATACAATTGTGGCCGAAAGAATGTTATGTTGCAACATGTTTTCATATTCAAAGAGTCAAATTAATAAACCATTTTCATACCTTTAAAATAAATTTGATGTATATTTATTCTTCGAAAATGATATTCCTTTCTTCGTATGTATTTTTATTTTACAAAAGTTTGTAAATCACACTGTTTCAGTGGTATTCGCAGCTCATGAACTTAAGTATCAAGTCCATTTTCGAAATTTAAAATGATACTCGACGTGGAGTGTAGGTATTTTAGTCACGAATGACCAAAAGTTATTATTATATCCCAAAATATTTTATGCATCTACGGATTCAAGTTCTTATTCAATGTTGTATCGGTACCTGTCTTTCTCAAGGAAACAAAGGGAGCTTCTCCTTGGGGGTGAGAGAGGAAAGAGAAAGGGTCATCGATGAAGCAGTCACAAATTCCTTACTTCTGTCTTCAGCCCTTCTAAAATTCGAGGAATCTTTTAGGGTTTATGTATGAGATGGAAAATAGCTTGAAAATGCAATTTTTAGATGTGGAAGGAAATATAAGGAAAAGTTCGTTGATGAAAGAATATGATTGGGGTACTTGACAGAGAAAGAGTGTTGATTCTCTTCAACTTGCTTGCTACCAACCGAATTTGCGCTTCGCGTGAATTAAAATTTTCCACGTTTTCTCGATAAGATCATCATTTTTAGTCATACTGCAGTATGAATGAAAGATCATAATGGCATCAAGTTAACCTCAGCATTTTCTAGGGTTAAATTTTACTGTCGTTGTCACCGCGGCACCTTGTAGATGTTGCAAGTTTTCCCAAGAAAAATGGAGTTAAGGAAAATTCCCACTGGTAATGTTAATGTGGACGGTTATCAACATCAATAATTCCATTTTTATGCATTTTTACAATTTTTTTCTGTAAAAGTGAGGTTTAGGTGGCTATATGTACTCGAAAAATCGTCATCATTGCATCATTAAAGACGACCGAAATCAAGATATTTTATTTTCTAAAATAGTGATACTTTCAGATTATGAGAACATAGTGATGGTATGAAATAATGAGAATGCTGTATTTAGCAGTCAATTTAGATCTGCAACTCTGGGAAATTAAACTGCTGTTACGCACATAAATTTTTCATACAGCCCCAGGTTTGACATTAATTTTTTCTCCACATCGCTTAATTTTTTCTCCACATCGCTTAATTTTTTCTCCACATCGCTACTCTTCGACAATTTCAACTACGTTACACGCTGTATCTTCATTGGGTTAAAACTACTATCGGGGAAAATGCTATTATATAATTACGTATGTATTACCAAGAACATACAATATCTTAATGTTCATATGTTCAATACCTATGCTACATATATAAGCAGGGCTGGATTAAGAATGCCCCAGGGCCGATCAATGTGTGGGGGCCCTTTTGTGGTCACAAATTAATTACATTATACAATAAGATTATGTCTTCAATTCATTTTATTGAATTCCCTATTTCCCTCTACCTCTAGAGGTAGAGGGAAAATCAAAATCTCTACTCGTGCATTCGTGTGCACAGTTTTTTTTACAGTAAAAGAATTAACGTTTATACACTTGAGACCAATATTCAATACTGAATAAACATTCACAATAGCAAAGAATTATAATATAAAAATAAATAACATAAAATTAATAACCTAAAAATACATGTTATACATTTTTTAGGAAATTATTAAATGAATCTCCAGCAGTTTTATTAAACAAATCCGACAGCATTTCAAATCACTTTCACGAAAATTTTGTCAACTTAAATCCTTAAAAAATTAAAAAACCTATTTGTTCGCATTTTCTGTGGGGGCCGTGGCCCTGTCGGCCCTGCTCTTATCTGGCCCTGTATATAAGCATCTTCAAGGGAAACCTTGTAGCCTGTATACCTATTGAAAACTAATGCCGGTGATAATCATCACTGATGTTTGGATAATCATGCAGGTAAAATTTTGGAAGTTACCTTACTTTTCTACAGTATGCATGATGTACAATCGGATCCGAATTTAACGTCTTCACATTTAACGTTTATTCGTTATTAACTTCGCATTTTTTGAGGTCCCGATTCATTCCCTATTAAAACAATGTAAACATTATCCTTATTTAGCGTTTCCGCTACCTACGTCGTAAAAATTTTTCCCACACAAGACTTTTTACCAGATTTAACGTTTTTTTTACGACGGTTCATATAAATGATGGTAACATTTTGGAAGACTAGTGGGTAAAAAAAATCCCTCGCCATCCTCTTCCATAATTTTACCAAAAGTAGAAATGGATTTGAAATTAGAATACTTGATAATTATTTTGGTAAACAAATGAGTTATAGACGTTAACTTGTTGATTAGTCAGCAATAGTAAGGGTAAGGAAAGGATGGAGATAGTTTGACATGACTCGGGATGAAGGGGACTTGAAATGATTTAGCTGTAAATACAGCAGATTTCAATCATTCTTCTTTGTGATATCTCAATCTTATTTATTGGTAGGAATCTCATATCAAACCAATGAATATTGTGAAGATTATTCAAAATCTATAAGGATTTCCGTGGATTAAGTCTTTAAAATGACATCAGTTGGAAATAGTGGTAATTTAATGAAGATTTTTGGATAGATTACAATAATTGTTATAAGTGAGCTCTAAGTTATATTTTTCTGCAATATTTATGTGTAAATATCTACCAATTATGCTTTTTTGTTAACAGTTACTTTAATAATTAATCAGAAAAATAAGTCAATCTCCCATTTAAAGCGATTCACAAGGAAGAAATTCCTCAGGCATTCTTAGAAGATCATCTTGCAAAATTATTATGAATTCTTGAATACACCATTTTGTTTTAATTCTATTTCTATTTATCATTACACCTTATCCACTCTTAAGGTAATTATTTTTTAACAGCTGCTGAAGTATGAAACTATATGACTTATTCTTAATCAGAGAATGTTGTGAAATTATTTTTATTGTATAGGGAAAAATATTATTTGTTTCAATTTTGGTCTAAAGCAAAGGAGAGAGATAATATTACAGAGCCCCAAATAAGTAGACACAATAAAACCTTATCATTCAGAACATTCAAACCAAACAAATACGTAAAAAAATACTGCTCATTATTATTTAGGTCCAGCGTTTTGATATTATTCATTGTTGTGATTCATCATTTATGCTTATTTTTTTAAATATTTTATTTCCTCAACAAAAAATCTTTTGAAAGAAGACAATTACTATTTAAATATAAGTCCAGTGTACCTAACAGTTAGTCATTTGAGAGTATGGATGACATGACATGTCCTAGTGTAGGTAACAACTGAATTAGAGAAAATTCATAAAAAGTAATTTTTTTACTTGAGTATTAATTATTCATAATTCAGTCTGAAACACTATCTAGACACAAAAATTTTCATAGCAAATTTTCAATACAGGATAATAAAATATTTTAGATACCTTGGCTTAAATTAAATGTAAGTATTCTGGACTACATTTTCATTTAAATATTTTTGTAAGCACATCTTGAATTGCCTTTTATATTTAGTAGACAAAATACAGTTGTTTTTTTCCTCAACTACTTATGACTTTAAATTAGAAGTTACTTAAAATTATCCTGCAATGAATAATGTGATTTCATGTGACTGTATTTAAGCTATTTATGCTTGAATTATTTGTAATGACTATATTGCTGATTTTTGAGATTGCTTTCATTCATCATTTATTATTGCTTCCTGACCATTGACATTTTGAGGAAAACTTATAGAAAAAAAAACAGAAATAATAGACAATTGATGACATTTAAATTGATTACTGTTGATGCTCCATTTCAGCTCTGTTTAGTGAATTATGAAAGACATACTAAATGGTTATTATTTTAGAATGCCTGTATTACTGTCTTGGCTTTTGGGCTCATAGTCTTCCTTGTGGAACTGATATAAAAACGTGATTTGTTTGGTTAAATATTTTTCCTTTCTTTTTCCAGGGACACCATCTTACCGTCTTCAACATTACTAATCACAAACTATAGAACTACAGATGATGACTATTAATGACTATTACCTCATTAGACTGTTCATTGTGTATACCATCAATTTCATTTGCTTTATTTGTTTGCTTACTTGTTGTCACACTGTTTTTTTTCTTCTTATTTCTGTAAATATTGATGAACTTGGTGCAGGAATCTGCTGCTTAAGTTTGTAAAACTAATTTTCAAAGCTTTATTAATACATTATTTATTTAACCCTATGTAGATCATTTCCTCTCATTAGTGACTTTACAAGTGACGGACGAAGAGACTTGCTTTGATCATCTTGCTTAACTTCGCTAATTGTCTAAGTAGATAAATAACACCAAATTTAGTCATTTAGTTTGTCTTGCCTTTTAGTTGTGTATATTGTCCGAGTAGCACTCATTAGACATATGCCTTCCCAATTATTCTTCTATTCAGGGAGTATTATAATCTGGCATTAGCATCTTCTAATTGTAGCCACTCTTGTAAGGGCTCTCAAAGAAATTTCATCTGAATGAACAGTTTCATTTCATCAGTAATATATTGGTTCGCATGAGGTAGTGGGACTTGCGTTCCTAAACATTTTGATGTTTTTATCTTGTTCTATTATTTGCATAAATGAACCTGAATTTGGTGCTAATAAATTTTCCTAATTATTTTACATATAATATTTGACTTTGATTTTTATCAGTTTGCTTATTATTGCTTATAGTGCAATGAACTACTTGGTCAAATAGATCAGCTCTTTGAAAGAAGCAGTTAATAATTAATCTTTACTAACATTCCAAAATTTACTGTTTAATTTGGCATGGTTTACATAATATTTCTATTGATAACTTTGAAGGTTGAGAAAGACTTAAGTCTTTAAGGAAAAACCATGCTTAATCTTAAGATTTTGTATTTTAATGTTGTTATTTTGTGTCATAAATAAGATATTTTGAAAATAATTAAGTTAATTCTATATATAAGAGGAAGTGGTGTAACTCTGGTATTATTTTTGACGGCTTTTGTTTCATAACATTCATTCCTGCTTCTTTAGTAGAGTGGAGAATTAATTTAAAAAGAGTCTTGTCTAGTTACCTCAGATGGCAGAATGTTTGCACTAACCATTCCTAATGTGGCCCTATCCTTGACATCCCCTCTCCCCAAATGATCCATCCTGGTTTACGCAGGACCAAACGGACAATCAGTACCTGCACAAGTAAAAGACACTGGTGGACAGACTTTCCGTGTTGAATTTTGTCCTCGTGCTGCTGGGGAGCACAGGATTCACGTGGCCGGAGTGGTGAGAGGGGCTGAAGATGGCCCTTCAGCAGCTCCTGTGCCCGGTTCGCCTTTTTCGTGTAAAGTGTATGACGTGAAGGCCATCAAAGTACGAGAAGTTGGCCGTGGAATGGTCAACAGGCCAGTCACCTTTGTTGGTGAGTTACTTTCTTTATAACACTTTTCTATCTTCTTTAGAATTCTAATAAACCTATAATTCCAATCCTATTGACCTGTTGTATCCATCACAGAGAAACAAATTTGTGAGGTATTTCAAGTCTGTTTATATCTGTGTGTTTCAATGCTTTTATTATTGTAACTATGAAGTATAAGATATTCTTGTGAAATATTTGGTTCAGATTTGTGGTTCACATATCCTAATACTGTCATTGATCACATTTTTTTACTGCAAATGCATGACAAATATCAATTATCAGGCAATGTAGATGATCACATTATTAAGCTTACTTAAGAGTGTTGAGTACAGAAAAAAATTGCATTTTGTAATATGCGTTATCTGATACAATTTTCCTCAGCTATTTAGTCGCTTTTCAGAATTATTCTGTTACGTATAATTCTTTTCAGAATTATTCTAATCCCATTTAAAATTCACTACCCAAGCAAGTTCTTTAAGGTGCAATACTAATTTGATTTAAGTGGAAACCAGTCAAGCTGGCCCTGGGAACCTTGAAGTGACGGTGAATGGAGGAAGGGTTGCAACTTCAGCCCAAGCACGAGGCCCTCACACATACGCCATTTCATTCACTCCTAGAGAAGCTTCACCTCACGCAGTCCAGCTGCGGTTCAATGGCGAGAATGTACCAGGTTTGTCAGCTGACGTTTCTTTGATCAAATTTTATACATCACCCAAAGGATTATCTAAATTAGCATCATATGATAATTATGCAAGTAGATGAAGTTGATGATCCCTCTTTCCCTGTATATTTTGTTGTTTTTTTTCTCTTCCATATTATAAGAGCTAAATATTCCTAACCATGAATAGTATTAAACATTTTACTATATTTTGATTGATTAATTATTTGCAATGATTAGAATTTTTGAGGTTTAAAATCTCTAATCTCTGTCCTTGTCAGTGTTGACCAGAAATGACAAATTCTTTCTTTTCCTTTTACTTTTTTTGTACTTATTCACTCCTGAAAATGAAATCGCTTTCAAAATACATAATATGAACTCTTAAAAAGTATCCTTTCTTCAGAATACTGATGAATGAGATAAGTAACGCCGACAAAGATGGCTATTGGAGAATTTAAACCCCTAATTCTTCAACAATTTTTTTTTTAATTCCTCCTTTCTCTACAACGATTAGAAATGTGAGAGATGCTCAAGTGTGATTCTCGTCCATTATATAGGTAGCCCATTTACTTGTGACGTGATGGAAGCAGCTAGAGTGGGTTGGTGTGGGGGGTCACCTCTGGAGAAGGTTCCCGTGGGGCGTGTTGCTTCGTTTTTGGTGGAAGCCCCAGGAGAAGGAATGCCCATGGTGAGGGTCATGGGACCTTCAAGGCGGCCTCTTCATGCTAATATTTTGGAAAGTGAACCAATTGGAGATGCCAAGGTTCAGAAAGGAAAGCATACAGTTGAATTTACTCCTACTGAAGTTGGTGAGTCCTCTGTAGTGTATATTTCAATTTTAACAACTAACAAAACTTCTACTTCTTGAATGAGGAAATAAATATTGATTGGAATGTGCCATTTTAAAATTAGCGGCCTTTGAAATTCTAAAAATACAATGAAGCAATAAGTAGTGTAGTATTCATAAGGAAAAATTAGAAAGACGGAAAAATTTGTTAAGTATGTTGGATACTTGCGTTTATCTCGATTTCTTTAATTTTTGGGTAAAATTATCATTTTTTTACAAATCTATGTTTAACTCAACCCTGGATTTTGTGCTAATTAAACAGGCCGACAAGGTTTTGGTAACATTGGCATAGTTAAATACTTCTTATTGTATTTTTTATGATAAATTCAGCCTTGTTTGTTTAAATTGTCCACCACGTATAGTTTTTGAGATTTTCACTTAAACATTAAATAAACAAAGTAACTTCCTCATTAATTTTTTCTTTATATTTTTAGGTAGGAAACACTTTAAATGTATACCTAAACTGTCCATCAGTTCATTAATTCTCTATATTAACTTTTAATCAATATTCCTAGACCAAATACTAAGGGCAACAAAATGGCAAGTTGACAAGGTCCCCAAGACAAGGGCGTCGCCAGTCACTGGGCTAGGGGGGGGCAAGCTGCCTGTTAAAATGAAAAATGCCTAACTTACAGGGGCTAGTTTATTCATGCCCGCTTCTTACTACAAATATGTCAAATCTTTTAAAAACTAAATGTGTTGAAAACTAGAGGAGTTGAACGCTTCTATGGCAAACTCATTAACACTAGGAGGACGGCAGTTTCGGCCTACCAAGAAGGACGGGAGGTGGTCATTTGACCACCTACTTTTAAAATTCGTAATTAAAAACTTTTATGATTTTCAAGGACCTGAATATTGCATAACTTCTAAGTTTGACCATTACACAAATGCTGATAAGGTGTTTTACCTCGTATTTTGTTTAAATTTTAATTAATTAAACAAAATGTTGACCGATGTCCTAAATCTGCAGAATTTCATATTATAGAATATTTTATCCATTCATACTGGACCAATGAAACTCATATTTTCGGAATAAGTGGAAAAAAGTCTGAATTGTTGATAAAAGTCAGTCACGTCACGCCAAGATTGTTATGCCATCTGACGGAAACCATATAAAACAACTCGTTCGTGCCTCGGAAAAAACCTCCATCAAATACGATGGCGGAAGAATTTTTCAAATTTTGTCGTGAAAATTTCCAATCTGTGGTTTCCGTCAATGCCAAATCGTTCTATAACATTTAAAAATTCATAAAAAAAAATTTTAGCAGGGTTGCCAACATATTAGTTTAATCATTATAAAATGTTCTTCCAATGTTTTTCTCAGGTAAATCTCAAACTGATATCTCAAGTTTACATTCAATCACCTTTCTTGAACAATTAGAATTAATGTCAAGGGTACTAACTTTATAAATCAGGGGCCAACCTGCAGTACAAAATGCCAAATTTTCTACCTGTGTTTATTCATAATCTTTCATCGTATGACGGTCATTTCTTGGTTCGGGAGTTAGATTATGATGATAAAAAAATTAATGTGATTCCGAACACCGAGGAAAAGTATATTTCATTCGCAAAGTCAATCGAAAATAATTTCACCATTAGATTCCTCGACACATGTCGATTCATGCCAGCGTCATTAGCTTCACTGGTAACAAATTTAAAATCATTAAAATATTCTAGTGAGGTATTCGGTGAGAAAACGAACCTAGTCACACGTAAGGGGGTCTACCCATATGATTACACAAACTCAATCGAGAAACTTGAGTAAACATCACTTCCGGAGAAGGGAAATTTCTACAAAAGATTCCCACACATTTTTTGTATGTTTGTAGTCTTTCTCAGACACATGCTCGTCCGCTAATCTGTTGTAAATCAAATCTGTGTTTGCATATTTTAATATCGTAACAAAGAGCAGCTCAATAAATATATTTGAATAATTTTCTTTTTGAATTTAATAACCCTGCTTCGTGAAGTTGTTAGGCTGGATGTCGGTTAAGAATGGTTTATTAATAACAAAAGTTATAATATCATTTGTAGGAGCCAAGTTTAACACGATTCAAAAACATAATTTTAAATTATACTTTTACAGGTTGCTGACAGTGATAAGGATTAATTTTACAATAATGCAAATATTACTAATCGTATGTCATAGTCGAAAACTGCTAAACTGGAAGTTTCGTAAAAAAATCTTAAAATTATTCATGCGCTATATTTTGACTTTTTTTCGAAAGGAATGAAATTAATTTTCATTATTTTCCTACGGCATTTGAAACATAGAGTGACTTCGTTATTAAAAATCAATATAAACCCTTTTTACATACTCCAAAAGTTTGAAACTGTTAGGTTACTTATAAATAGGAAAAATATCAAAGTTAATGCAATATTGGAACATGAATGTTTAAACATTTCTGTAATTAATATAAATAGAAAAAGATATTTGGTTAAAAAAGTTAACATTTATTTTTTTAACCCGCCTTCCTAGGTAAAGTAGACTTTTGCTAAATATAGTATAAGTATGATACTGAATTATATCTCAACTTATGGTAATGTTACAGTTTACTTTATTTGTTTACTTTATCTATTTTTACACACCGCTTACGGATTTTACATTAAAGCTATATTTTAAAACTTACGAGGAAAATAGGAACTTTTGTTTATAAACTTTGACACTAATGCCATCTCTTGAGGGAAATTGGAACTTTTGTTTACAAACTTCGACACAAATGCCATCTCTTGAGGGAAATTGGAACTTTTGCTTATAAAATTCGACACTAATGCCATCTCTTGAGGAAAATTGGAACTTTGGTTTATAAACATCGCCACTAATGCCATCTCTTGAGGAAAATTGAAACTTATGTTTGTAAACTTCGACACTAATGTCATCTCTTGAGGAAAATTGGGACTTTGGTTTATAAACTTTGCCACTAATGCCATCTCTTGAGGAAAATTGGAACTTTTGCTTATAAACTTCGCCTCTTATGCCATCTCTTGAGGAAAATTGGAACTTTTGTTTGTAAACTTCGACACTAATGCCATCTCTTGAGGAAAATTGGAACTTTTGTTTATAAACTTCGCCACTTATGCCATCTCTTGAGGAAAATTGGAACTTTTATTTTTGAATAAATTACCACATTGGTGCACCCATCCTTATTTGAACATCTTTCGTTATTAGACTATATCATCAGCAGCTTTCTTAGGAATGACTTCATCTGTTGCTTTTAAAATTACCTCCTCTTCTAAGAAACAAAAAATCATTTATATCAGATGAAATTTTCTGGTAGGCTTACATTTAAGCCTGATTTCGTTATTTATGCATTAGCCAAGTATTCAATTGAATGCGTCACATACCAGAGAGAACAAATTCGGCTGCATTAATATAATCTGTAGACTCTTGATTATAGTTGATATTATAATTGAATTTGCAGAAATCAAGTTATATACCAAGGTGGAAAAAATGAAGATGTCAACTTACAATTATTTAGACTAAGTGATAGGTGGTTTAACCAGCAGAGAGATGATACAAAACCAAGTCTTACACACTGAGTGTTCAAAGGAAACAAAAATTTTCCGCGAATTGAAATTTTGAATGAGCATTGCATAACCAGATATGAGATTCGTGGGATTCTATCACAAGAGAAAACATTGGCTTCATTGAAAAGGAAGCTGAAGAATTTAAGTCACAGTTTTAAAAGTTTCTCAAATTTATTTCAAGTCATCAAGTCACAGTTACGATAATATAATATGTGCGTAACTTACGCACACAATATCTTTCAGCTGACTGATTTGCTTCCAAAATGGTATATTATTAATAATATCATCGAAAATTAATTTTTGATATCTTGTATTGCTCCAATACTTTTACAAATTTCTACGGAAACCCGGTTATTGAATTATTTTCGTAACTATACAGCAAATTTACGGGTAATTATAAAATATGGATCGGTATATTTTATATCATCCCGAGTAATGAAGAGCCTACTGTACAGACTTTTAATCGTCCAGAATGCTTAGTAAAAGAACAAGTAACTTTGCAATTGTCGCTAACTCATCTTGAGATGTGTCCTCCGATAACAGCCTTAAAATAATACAATCCTAATTTATACAACTAATAATGGTAATTTTACAAAAAAACTACATAGACATTAACTTACGTTTTCCCGATAGAGGCCTCGAGCTATTAGTGGACTGTAAAAAAAAATTTTCGAATGTCCATCTGTACCTTATGAAATCCAAACTAAACTCTCCTTCAAACTGTTCCCTGTGAATTTCTCAAAAGCACTATTCAAGAGCCTAGCTTTGCATTCACACCCTCAAAACAGTCACATGCAGAAGATCTAACTGAGCGTTTTATCAATCTGTTTGTCTCTCAGACGTAATCTTAATCTCTGTTTTCAGGGTGTAAGTTTCGAATTACTTCTCGAATGTTCCCTTGTGTTTCTGCGAGGAGTAAACGAATCAGCACTTTCGAATTCTTCTCATGGGAATCTTATCTTATTTTGTGAGTCATCGAATAAAAGGATATGGTTAAGAAGAGCATGCATTGAACATTGTGTGCGAAACACTCCTAGCGTCCCTTTGATATCGATGTTGGCTCTAGGCCTGCTCTGCTACCGAAAACATCAACTTAGCTGTAATCGGAGCCATATTTACTGGCATGCAAAGCTAGTCATAGGACTTCTTGGGGGGGGAGTTTGAACCCCTAAACTCCCCCCCCTCGCTGCGCCACTGCTTGGGCCTATTTGCAAAATACTCACCGCAAAACTTTCTTATGTACATTTTGAAGGGAAAACGAAAAAAAACTGAATCATTTGTCTTCTGCCGGCGATTATCGGACGATACTAAAGGTAGTTTGAGAGAGAGGACATAATCGCATAACCTCGCGCTCTGATCGCATCGAGAGGCAGTTCTAACTACATTGTTCACCCTGAAACCGAACTTTTCTTCTCTTGGGAGGGAAGGGGCGAAGGACTCTACTACGAAGTATTGTTGAAATATTTTTGCTGCGCTGGAGGTATAAATGAATTTCCTACGAGGAAGTACTTTTCCCATCACTGGTGATTACACGTGCCAACACTTGACTTTGTTTTGGGTCTAAATTCTTTTCAAGTACGCTCGTGCCTAAAAATTGTTTCTACAACACATCCCGAACCAAAATACGAATGGGTCTCCAGGGGGGGGCAGCTGCCCCCCCCTGGCGACGCCCTTGCCCCAAGATAGTGTGTGTATAGGAGGAAGGAGATAGACAGATAAGAAAAAGTCACCTTAACAAAAATCTGAACGTGTTTGGGCTCTTTTGAGTTTGCCTCTGTAATGAGTGACCCCAAATTAGTAAAGAACAGATATTAGCATGATACTGAAAAAAGGTAAAATTTCTTGGTCCGTGTTATTATACTGTTAAGATGATTCCAGTAGATAAATTTTAGTTGTAACTTTTGGAACTTTTGAATGCCTATTTTTAGGTAACAAGAGCTAAAAGAAAATTTCTTTATCCTTTTTAACTTGCAGTTTTTTGTTGTATAATATTATAATACTTCCTTAAAAACATGGTACCTATTAATTTTTGACAATATTATATCAAGCTTCAAACTCGATGGAATTGGTTTTATTACATATATTATTAAATCTAGTTTAACTGTTAAATTTGCTGGCTTCAGCAACATAGTGGTTAGTTTCGCTAGCCTTAGAATGCTGGGATTCTGGGTTTGAATCCTGGTTGGGGTATTGTTGTGCTCACATCCTAAATATACTTATACCATTATGATGATTTTGATTGTAATTTGCTTATTTATTTGTTGTTTATAGACTTTTCTTTAAAATTTTTAATTTAATATTTGACCAATATATACCGTATTTCCTGGCCTATAAGACGCACCGGCGCATAAGACGCATCTCGATTTTTCCGGTAAGAGTTTACAAAAAAACTCATACTTTGTTCCATAAGGTTGAGTGCCGGTAAACTCGTTATCGCGAGAGATACAATGTATTAGCATAGGGATGACATCTCCGTTAGCCCAATGTATATAAGTTTTGCAGCTGCACCACATGCGAGATTAAACTAAACGTGCTACATTGTATGCATTTCTGATTTACTAGGGAATTTTTTAAAGGAAGTTCTGTCATCGAAATATTAAAACTGAATTCCTTACTACTTAATGAAAAAAGTGTTATTATCAAAATTTGTAATTAACTGAACTATTTTCAATGCCTGGTACGGTAAAAAATACTTAATGGGATGCATTTATCCTGTTGAATCGGCTTGCTTATTATGGGACGGAGTTATACCCGCATACCATTGACGCATAAGACGCCGACTGATTTTAGAGCAAATTTTGGAGTAAAAAAAGTGCGTCTTATAGGCCGGGAAATACGGTAAGTATATAAGGTAGACTATGAAACTGAATTTTTATTAAGGTACTTTACATACATTTAATATTTTTAATGATAAATTATATAGCTGTACAATGTATGCACAGTGTACATATGTAAAATATCCTCCTGAACTCTCTATTATTTTTTTATCAACGATCTTTCAATTTAGAATTATGGAAAATTTTCACTTAAGTATTCTTTTTACTGTGTTTAAGGTGATCATAGTGTGGAAGTTCGTGTGGATGGGGACCATATAGAAGGCAGCCCATTCCTCGTTAAAGTGTATGACTCATCCAAAGTCAAAGTTACTGACATCAACAGTGGATTGGTTGGAAAACCTGTATTTTTCAATAGTAAGTTAAGATATTTTGTTCTAAAAGTTTATCATTTCATTTTGAATTTTATTGTAATTTGATAGCAATATTGCATTTGGTTTCTTGAAAAAAATTATGCTTGATCCTTTTTCTTGTTAAATATGTGAAATTGGTTTTACTTATGTAGTAAATGCCAGCCAAGCAGGTGCTGGAAACCTGGAAATAATTGTTTCGGTGGGCGGCCGTAATGTGCCAAATTATGTCCAGTCTGAAGGAAATGCCAAATTTAGAGTCAATTTCAAACCACAGGAAGTAGCAGTGCATAATTTGAGTGTACGTTTTAATGGCGAACCAGTTCCAGGTGAGAATTATTGAATATATTATTATTGTAGGTTAGTAACTCCTGCCTTATGCTTAAACTTTTCCATACTTAGTTGAAAATTATATTTTCAATGTCAGCTTTATGAGAGAACTTTCTCTGTGCCTGTGACCTTCAAGTTACAAGTTGACCTTCAACTTAACAAGTTGACATTCAACTTAACAAAGTAACAATTTAACACACGATTGCCAAAATTGCCACTTCTTTTCAAATCAAGGTGGAACTGTACCCATTTCAATGGATTGCATTTTTTCCTTAAGAAAAGTATAATATGCTATTGTAAAGCTCTTTTTGATGGGATATAGTTTTAAATTTGAGCCAGTTATCTCTAAATCTCTCCCATATTTTGAAGTTCTTGTGTTCAGCTGCAAGTTTTTAAGGAAAGACGTAAAGGTATATAGATAAAATCATTAAGAAATACCAATACGAGGTGTTACATTAAAAACTTTTAATATCATGACAACAAATGCCAGTTCTTCTTTGGCATAACCACGGAAATCTACCCTCACAGTGGGTGAGTTATGCTATACCTTGTGTCATAAACCCGACTTACGACCAGAAGTGCTGACCGTAACGTGTTCGTAAGTTGGGGAGTGTTTGTATTTACAGGTAATGTGAGTAGACAATCATACATCTGGGGAAATAAGGGGGAAAAACCGATCTAACATCAAACCCTTCATAATGAATGATTTCTCTTTTTCCTTGGGGTCTCACATTAGGACCCCTGTATAAAAGTCAATGACGCTTAAGATGGTTGTTGTTGTTGTAAATTTGTTAGTGGCAAATTGTAAAAGATGTCTTGTGAGATGCACATGATTGACCTCTGTTACCATTTAGAAGTAATTATTCTTTTGAAGGCAACAATGAGAATCTCCATGGTAATAGTTGGTAGGGATGCAAAATGAACCATTAATATGCAGGTATCTTAGAAACAATAGAAAACACACACTGCACATATTTTTTTGTTTTATTCAAAAAACAGTAAAAATGAAAGAACCTACTCTTAGATTTTCATGTGTGGAAGTAGGGAAATCATTTATTCTGAGAAGTAGAAAATGGTCCAAAAGAAATAGAATAGAAGTTGTTTTCATTCATTATTCAGATTATTTCAATTTTAGAAAAAGAGTTTTAGAATTTGAGCTTCACAAAGAAAATTCTCAACTCTTTTCTCTTAAATGTAAAGAAGTATGAAGAAGGTTTGCATGATTACACAATATTACATTATCTTAAATGTAAATTGTGTCATATTTATAAACAAATGTATCATTTCTTTCAGGCTCTCCATTTACTTGTAAAATATCGGATAGTTTGGGTGGCGTATCTGGAAGTCCGATGGTTTCGGGTGCTCAGGCTGCTGTAGTGTCTGGTAATGCACTCAGATCAGCTGCTTTAGGAAGGCCTGCTGTGATAACTGTTGATCCCAGAGGAACAGATGTCAACCGATGCTCTGCAGCTTGTCTTTCCCCTTCAGGGCGAGACATTCCTACTAGAGTTACAGGCTCTCCATCATCAAAATTCAAAGTTGAACTAACTCCCTTTGAAATTGGTAAGATTAAAGTTAGTAGTCTTTCCATTCATAATGTTTAAGCTGTAAAGAAATTTTTAACTCATTTAATTGGCGATGGATACATTACATTGTCTTAAAGTAATATATTTGTAAAATTTTAGTCAGAACTTTTCACTTAGAATAGAATGTAAGCTGTATATAATTTTTCTGTTGTAATCCCTCAATTCCACAGGTATTTGCATTTAGTCTTGTTGTATTTGCATTAAGTTTAGTTCCTTTCTTTAAGTGAAATTCAATTATTGAATACCAGCAATTTATTTCCTAGTAGCATTTTCTATTCTGCTTCTACAGTGATCCTGTTTAAGAATACTTTTTAGCACCTTCTAGAATATTAAGCATGATTATTTTTAATTCATCCAAGTGATTTTGCATCAATTTAAGGGTCATCGCAATTTAACCAAGATTTATGGGAATGATGAATCACTTTTTTCTGTGGAAATTAGCAAACTGTGGAAAAATACACAAATTTCTTTGGACTCATGTATAATATTAAAGCTCTACATGTGTAATGATGTTATATGATTTCAGGTCGCCATACGATATCGGTAATGGTGGATGGTGAACATGTCAAAGGAAGTCCATTTACTTGCAATGTTTATGATGTGGGGAAAGTGAAAGTTACAGGACTGACTCCCTCCAAGGTAGCTTTTCTGAAAATATTTCTCTTTTCAGAAAATATTTGTTTCAATTATTTATTTTGTAGTATGAATTTTATGCATTATATTTTATGATATGCAATTTATTTTAGTTATTCAACAATGGAGATTTATTTTACAAAAGTATGTAGATATTCCCACTTTATTCACATTTTATCCGTTGAATGCAGTCTTTTTATTCTAATTCTCATTTATATTAATCCCTTGTATTCTAAAATATGCTGCTACTAAGAATTCTGTGGCCATCTTTTCAGTCATTCTTCACTCTAGTTCTGTCTGTAATGATATGTAGAGTGGTTGGCATGATACCAGGTATCAATAGCAAGGTCCTAGGTATGAAACATATCTAATCAGGTTTAGGGCATTAGTGTTTATATTAGTATTTTATTACATTCCCTGTTGTAACTCCCTCATGAATGAATTTCTGTGGATATTTAAATAATTAATTATAAAGATTAATTATTCAACTTAATTTTTTTGGCACCTTGTGAGTAGTGTGACTGTTTTCATTTTTGTAGAAGTCATTTGAAATATCTAGTAGTAGTAAGAAGTAACATCAAGCTTTATCATTTTCAAAGTCTTTCGTCATTTCTTATGGAATGATAGGATTGAATTTCTGGTGAAATTTACCTGAGTAAGATACGTTAAATGTTAAATATTACATCAAATGAACAGATTATTTGGCTGCCTCGAAGTACGCTAGATGAGATGGCACTTGTTTTACATGATCATTAGATATGTCTTCTGTAAATTAACCACTCATACCCGAGGGATTTCTGATATTTATTGGAGGATAGCAAATTTAATTAGTAATTGCTTTTCAGGTAGGCAAGCCAGTGACATTCACAGTGGATGCTTCAGAGGCAGGGGAGGGCACCTTGGAACTGGTAGTGAGTGAAGGGGAAGCAGGAAGTACGGAGGGTGGAGGTGCTACTGTGAAGGCAGAAGTGGTTGCTTGCTCCAGTAGGGGTTTATATGATGTCACATTTGTACCTCATCACCCAGTACCTCATTTTGTTGCTGTGTCATTCAATGAGGAGGATGTTCCAGGTAACAGAACAATAGTTGAAGTTTTGTGTAAATTCAAAAATAGAACTAGAAATGGCTAATCAATTCCCTGTTTGGTATAAATATCCACCTATACATTGTGTTCCAAGTTTTGTGAAAATCCTGACACTTAAAGAAAATTTCAGAATTTTTGTTAATTTCCTTTTTTCAGAATATTTATTTCAATCCTTTTTTATGCGGAATGTGTGTGTATTTTGATACTTAGAGCGTTAAAGTATACTAAAGAGTTATAAATGTCATCAACATCACAATTGATATTCATCATATCATTATAGATGCAGGTGCTTGAGAAAATTCTAGAAGTAAATGCCAGTGAAAATGCCATATGTGGCGGTAACTCAAATACAGAACCATTATCTGGTCTGTTCCTTAAGCAAACACGTAGTTGGTACAAAATATTTCTATTGTAGAATTTTTTGAAGTTAAGTTAGTAGAATGTCTCCAAATCTGATGTGTGCAAAGCTTTCAATGATATTCTTGATATTGTATATCTTGACTTACATCAAAGTATTTGATCTCTCACATTCATCTTATTAGTCAAGAAAAAACAAGAAAATACTGCAGTATATCATTTAATTACTCCACTTGAATTAGCTGATGAATATTTAACAATGAAAAATACAAAGGGCAGACATACGTAAGGTATTAAAAACTGGTAATTTAGCATAATATATTCGGGAGTAGACCAAAAATCAATCTATTACCACTTCATAAGACCTCCATTTGATTCTTCCATATGTGATCACTTCTGACTTTATATCTGCATCGAGTATTAGAAGTGTCATCTTAAATATGTAAAGCTTTACTTATTTAGACTCATCATTTGTCATATTTCACAAATGTATTGCGTGATGCTGGATTTGATGATATCTTCTGTTTACACTAAGCTCGGTGTTCATTGTTTCTTGATTTGGTTTTGCCTTATTATTATTTAATGGATTGTTTATTCTCTGTTAGAAGTAAATTTGCTACAGAATTTGTTGTCTGAATAGTTAAAAATCTTAATGAAAAATTGTAGGTAGTCCATTTAAATGTGAGATTCAAGACCTGGGTCCAAAGGAGCTAAAGCAAAGGAAGGCCGCAAATGGCACAGGCGTTGGCGGTACGGTGCAAGGAGAGGGCCCAAGGACTGTGTGTGTTGGCATCCCAGCATTTTTTGACCTCCGAACCAGTGTAACCATGCAAAACAATGTGGATGTAGAAGTACTTGGTAAGTAATATTAATATTCATTCATCAATATGTTAAAAAATTATTTTGACATTTGAAACAGTGATTCAGTAAAAACTTGCTGTTTATAATTAATGGAGATTACTCATTGCTTGGTATTGCTTTGATTCATATTGTATTTTATCATATTGAAAGATTAAGACAATATATTCTGCCATTCATTCAGTCTTCTGCAAATTTCTGTTTCATCAGATAAATCCGTTCAGTTAGAGTTTTCTAAACATTACAATGACAATTCAAAGTGGCAGAAATTTAATTGTACCGAAATATGTGTATAATATGTGAGCACATTAAAAATTGTTAAATGGATGTCTTTAAATAGTAGTTAAAGATTCTTCTGTAATGAAATTTTACCGAATATCGCTTAATGATATTCATTACTGTAGAATACAACTAAAAAATCTTGCTGTATCAAATGTGTGTATACATGACATTGTGATGCTGACACACATGACATGACACTGTGATGCTGATGTGATAAATGTACAGGCTTTAGTTTGTAGCTGGAGGGGCATATGTCATTAGTCTCTTATTTGTTTCTGCCACATATCACAAAAAGAGAAGATTGATTTCTATGAAAAGGGTGAAAGTAAAAAATTAAAAAGAATAATGGATCTAATAATTTATTTTATATATAAATGTATATATATTTATTTATTTATGCACATACAGTAGAAGTCTGTTATTATGAGAGCTGAGAAAATCGGAAAAGTACTCGTTATAACCGATTTCTAACACTAAGTCCGTCCTCTTGAATCCAAGAGCAGCGAGTGCGGCAGAATGGAACTGTAGGGTTTTTAACCCTCGATCTTCCTTTATTTGAGTCAACTTAGTCAAGAAGATATCCATTCAAAAAGATTAATTAGTGATAAGAATAAGAATTTAATACCATACTCACCTGCTTTTTAAGAGTATAATAGCCTTGAATCAAACTTGAATATGAAGAATTCATGTAAAATATTATTAATAAGAGAAATTCGTGTGCAATTTATATATCCATTCATAATTTGAGGAGGTGTTATTATAACTAGGCTTATGGTTGGGTTGAGAGTTGGTTCCTTGTGTCAATACATGTTATGTCAACAGCATGATAGTCTCATATTTTGTCAATGATTACAAGGAACTAAATTGTTCGAGGGGTGTATTTATCCCCATAATGGTGTCACCGGCCTTGGTTAGAGTGAGTCATCCTTCATTCTTTAGAATAAATTAAAGCAATCCAGAGCTCATTTGTTTTGCAGGTGAAAATGGTTAATATATGACTTGCTCTTCCGAATTTAGGGCCTGATGGTTCTAGAGTGCCTTGTTTGACAAACAGAAGAGAAGATGCAGGTGGAGGGAATGAAGTTGTGCTGAGGACTGAGTACACTCCTCGTCTTGTTGGGCCGCATTATATATCTGTGCATGCCGGTAAGGATGGCATGGAAAGCAGGCCTTTTGTAGTGGACGCATTTGATCCTTCAAAAGCTAAAGTGACACACATGGCTGAGGCGGTAGTTGGCAAGCCATCCAGCCTCACAGGTAAGGAACCATTTTGTTCTTTCTCTGAGCTCTCTTGAACAATGTACTTCATGGAGTCAATTGATAACCACTTCAAGGGATTTTGTAAAATATGTTCTATTTTACATACAGGTAAAATGTTTTCTCATTCAGAGCCATTATTTCATAATGGAGTCACAAAAATGCCTGTGGTCTTGGGTACAACCCACATAACAGATGCGAAGCTCAACTGAAGCGATTCCATTTCTGAATGTTAAGCATGTGTATTGTTTTTCTCTCTGCTCTTAGAATATTTTTAAAACTTTTCTGATGTTATTTTTATAAAAACTAGCCACAGTTTATTGTTATTAGATACCATATTATCTGTATAGTACAGATGCACCTTTAAGTCCCAGATAGGGACACAGATTGTGAATCTCAAATTTTTGTAAGTCAGGGTTCAACTTTGCGTGCAAAAACTATATTTTGTTTAATTGAGATCAAGGACTAACATTATCTCTTTCAAAACATTATACAGTTTAACTAAATGTTGTGATTGTGTGAAAGATGCTAAAAAATCCCAAATCTCAATTTTAAAAAATCAAAGACATCATTTATATTTATCTATAATTTATCTAAATTATTTAACAATTTAGGAGAAAACATCCAGAAGAAAAGCATGAGTTGAGGTGTGCATAAGGCAGAAAATGTATTCTTCTTAAACAGGTTCTTTTTCTCCGATCAATTTAAAATGTTTTAAAACAAATCCATTGTTCTTATTTTACTGAATTATATTAATCCATTATAATCCACAGTTATGATGGACTAATGTTGGTTTGGTCATCTTTAAGAAAATGATGGAATGTTTATGTAATTTTTCTTTGCTGATGTTAAATTATTCATCACCAATAGTTTTATCCTGATATGAATCATATATTGTGATAAAAACTCCTGAACTCCAAAGATGTCTACTTAATTGGTATTGCTTACTGTTTATTAGTGGATGCCAGAGGAGCTGGTCAAGGATCACTGGCAGTGTCTGTTCGTACTGCTGGTCAAGATGTGAAGCACGCTGTACGAGAAATGGAAGGTTCTGGTGTTGGCAGGGAAGATGGGCTGGGAAAATGTTACGAAGTCACATACCATCCAAGTATTGCTTTACCTCACAGGATTGAAATTAAGCTCAATGGAGTCCACATTAAAGGTGAACAGATCAATTATCCTCTTTTTCATCATCATTAGTATTTTTAACGTTTTACTATTACTATCTTTTTCAGTTAAATTTTTCACTATTGGTTTCAATATCAAGTAAATGTAAACATTACTTTGTCATTACATAATTTATTTGTATATAATAAGGTGTCCCAAGATATAAGGAAAATTTTTTTTTTCAAAATCAAATATGCATAACCTCTATTTTTTTCTATTTTGCCTTAATAACTTACCTAATAAATATTATTGCGATTGAATTATGGTAGCATGTTCCAACTTGATGCCAAAAAATTTCGAGAAATGAAAATTCGTACCGACAATGGGAACACCAGGTTTGTGGTGAAAACTGAGTTAGGTAACCACACCATACATGTGCATTCCTATATAGATCTCGAGTTAATAGGAAATCGGGATCATATTAAATAAAAATGCAAATTCTACATCCCGATTACGTATTTTCACCAAGTAAAGGCTTTTTCGATTGAATTTATGAATAGGAAATATTTTCTTACATTTCTTTTACTGATAATTTCTCTTTTTAAGATTAAATTTCATCTTGTTACCTTCCAAGTATTCTTTTATTTTAGTCAGTTTAGATATTACTTTAGCTTTCTTTTAAATTTTCAAATTCAGTAGTGTTCTTCCCATACACGCCAATATGTGTATGAGTGCCTTTACTTCTTGGCAGGCAGGATTTTCCATCCTGTCAAAGACTGCCTTTCCCCCTGACTGCCTTCGAAATTTTATTGCACTATTCCTGACATCTACTCTAATAGTTATTAACTGTGTTAATATTTGAATCCCTGGCTTCAAAATGGAGAATAGTTTATTGCCAGTTTCACTTAATTTTTACTCATAATACAGGTAATTCATTGCGTAATATATTACAAACTTTAATTAAATATTTATTTTTTACAATTATTTGGGTGATTTGAAATAAAAACTCCTAAAACACAAATATTTCCCACACCATGTAAAAATGGTTGAATTACAGTGACTTTTGTTGTGTACAACGTGTTTGGAAAAACGAACTTGGTTAACATTAAAAAATTCTCTTTCCTCTTTATTAGCCAGATTTTTGGTCCTCTCCAGCTAACTGTCAGATCTTTTCCAATTAGAAGTCAGTTTTGAACCTTTAATTTGATGTTTTTGCCCACTATTAAAAAGTATCCCCCTTTAGTTCTACGTAATTCTACTGACATGTTCATTAGGTTGCTCCAAAAAAAAAACATAATTTTTCCTAATCAGATTTGCCTTGTGTGGGAAAGTTGTGTACTAATATGAGGATGTTGTATGCTAAATTTTTCTAATATATCGGATACTATTAACCACTGCCGCCCTTAAGTTTAAAAATTTGCAAAAATACAGGTACAGATGAGAAACAAATGCTTATGGAGACTGAGATATTATAAATAACAACCTTTAAGCAAGTATCAACAATCAATTTTCATTTATGTATTAATTTTCTGAAATTTAAATTTATTTAATGCAATTTAGATTAAATTTATTTAATGCAATTGAGCCCTGGAAAGTCAACAAATTTTGAACATATGCAACCCACAGAGCAACCAAATATTCTGCCGAAATGGGACATCACTTTACATTTTGCCTTCTGGAAGCCATAATTTTACTAACTTTAAACATTTTGTTCTGTAACAAATGTCTCAGTCTCCGTGTGGTGTAATCTATGGTAAAAGCGTAAAAATATTTTTGACATACCTTACCTTACCTTAATTTTGACAAATAAATATACATCTGAAGATTTCTTTCAATTAAAAAATCATATTATTTATAATCCACAACACTCATACCCAACACGCTTCACTGGTGCTCAAATAATTCTTGTCACAAAATATATATAAATACATATATACACACACCTAATTTCATTTGATCCAGTAGCTTTTCATTATCTTCTTTTTGCTTTTAGCAATTCCAGATCTAATTGCCATAGATTCCTTCTCTTGTATATGGGTTAAATAGTTATTTGCAGTATTCTATCTACTAAGTTAATTTTACTGTTATTTTTAGTGTCTTAATTTTTTATTTCCTCATCTTCTACCATCTATATTTTATCATGAAAACAATTTGGATTGAGATATATGTAATAATTGATTAGAGATTTAATTCCATAAGGTTCGCCACTAGAGGTGGCAGTGGTCCGCGACCCTTCAACGTCAGGGAAGGAAGTGTCTGCAACAGGACTTGGACTTTATCAAGGTAGATCTGGGCAGCCTGCATCATTCACTATAGAAACGCTTGGAAGACCAGCGGAAGAGTTTGACGTAGTTGTTGCTGGACCTGGAGGTGCTGCCATCCCAGTGAGGTGTTACCAACAGAAAGCAGGAGGTCTTCTAGCAGAATTCTCTCCCACAATAGCAGGTGAATATTTTTTATGTTCTTCGTTATGATGGTCAATTGTTCTTCTTCTTTATCATCATTCTTATACATTTGAATTTGAAGTCTTGCTATGATAAGTGTACAATTTTATGACATTTATCCTTTAACTGCTTATACTAGGTTTGAGAAAGCAAAACAATATGTTGGAAATGAACCAAAAAGCAACATATTTTACTTTAGTAGGTTGGTAACACAATTTATTTCTGTTGCATTTTGTTTGTACTGGCACCTAGCTTGAGAGACTACCTAGTTAGAAATAAATGTGTTTGCTGAGAATCTTAAACCAGAGAAGACATATTCACGCTTAAAAGTATGTATTAGAGCGTATTTACGCTTTGACATTAGCGTTTTAAGGCATGAAATACTTCAATGATACACTGGGCTATGCCATTATTCAAAGGAGCTATGTTAAAATCAGCATTTTGCAATGGAGATAATGAACAAATGCTTGCTGTGTTATTCGTAAATGTTAACGACATAAACACCACATACCATTTAGTTCTTTCGTGTAGCAAAACTGGAAAACATTTAAAAGAAATATCAATCCCTATAAATATTGTAATTGAACTATTTTTAAAAATTATAAGAAAGGGCCCCACATTGGACCCCGAGTTGCAACGATATTAAATTAATAAAAATAATGAAAAGCGGGCATGATGAGCAAAAAGTTGTAATGATATAAATTAATTTTAAAAAACAATGTGTGTAAAGTTATAATAATTAAAAATTTTAAAAAGATAAAAAGTTGAGTGTCAATTTTTTAAAGAAACAATTAAAAATTTCACAAAATACGTATTAGATGAAACAGTCTCAGGGTCGCTTGGTTTCCAAAGGAAATAAAAACCATAATTTCTCTTAATAAATTGACAGGAATATATTCAAACAATTTCTTCAAGACAAATAAACCTAAGAAACTATTAAAAACCATACCCCCAAAAGAAACATATATTACCCAAGAAAACAAACACTGACCGAACACAGATGAACAAATGAAATTTAAATCACAAACACCAATAAACCCTACTCTACACTAAAAAACCCACATTACCCATTTTTGCACACAAAAAACTGGATAATTGGGGAACGAATTCAGCATACAAAGGGAGGGAGCACTATTAACAGCAGGAGAGGTTCTGGGTTTGGTGCCCGGAGGAGTCCTCTACTCCCATTTAGAGATTGGGTTGTGGACCGTCCTGGTCGAGCTGTGTATTTGAACTGTTTTCCACCAAAGTGTTCTCACTCTTCCCACACCCAGAAGCCCGCTTCTTTCTTGGCATGGGTTTCCACCACCCAATCATCACCTTTTGTTTAAAATTCTAAGGACCAATGGGCGTGACCTCCCTTTCTACAAGTGGTCACCATATGGCACAACCACCCATACACCAAGAAAGATCTCGTTTGCAGGAAAAGGTCTAAGGGTGTGGTATACCCCTTTTGTCCTTAGAAATTGGTTACCCCGAAAATACCATTGCAACACAGAACATGGAATCAACTTAGACTCCACATGCACCAAAACAAATTAGAAAGTAACAATCAGTGCCCATACCGCATGGCAGCAAAATGCTATGATAAATTGTCGCATAATATAAAGTTGCTTGCAAGCATAAATGACTTCAAGAAAGCCGTTTCTAAGCTCTTGATAAATGATTGCTTTTATTGTGTGAAGGATTTCATCAGGTAAACAATTTCTTCAACTGAATATATTTACTATGTCAATAATTTTACTGACTGATTGCATTTAATGTGTATGTCTTGTCCTATATTTGTTTTCCACAAATTCTTTATGAACCAATAAAGATTATTATTAAAGCAGGATTCCATTCATTAGAGGTAATTACTAATGCATTTGAATGGAATTGTAACCAATATCATTTCTTTGTTCATTGGAATTTTCCTTTAGTGGGAGTTTTAAGATACATTTTTTACTGTGGTTATGCCAGATTTAATTTGATGATTTATTTTGATTTTCTTGATTGCAAGATTGGGCTATTATAAAAGTTCAAAAATTAACAACTATAGTTAAATTAATTCATAATAATCTTGCATGTAATGTTTGTAGTTTCAATGTAATGATATCTGATTTATAATATAATTTCAAGCAAGCTTTACTCTTCCTTAAAAAGTCCTAGAAAATGTATACTATTTTTTAAATTAGGTAAAGTATACAAACTTCAAAGATTGTGATACTCATTCCTTATTTTCCTTGTGGTAAGTACAACAGGAAGTCTAGAAAAGTTCATTTTTATATCAGAATATTTTTTTATGACATATTTTTCTGAAAGCCAATGTTTTAAATTATATGATTCCTTTTCATTTTTCCAGGCACTTACAAAGTAGACATTCTTCATGGATCAAACCCTGTGAGAGGTTCCCCATTTTTCTGCCAAGTGTTTGATGCATCCAAAGTAATAATAGAGGGAGATGCTAGTATGAGAGCTGTGGCTGTTAATGAAAAAATTGCTTTCAAATGTAAGTAATTAGGAGTGGAAAAGCTAAAGAGCTAAATCCTGTGACCCAAAGGATATGGATTTGCTTACTTTGTCAATGGTATATTAAAAATGTGTGGACTTATCTTATTGCACCTGATTATTTTTCATTTTCTTTATGTAAAATGCAACAAAATTCAACTGAAAGCAATGAACTCTGTGAAAATATGGAAAATGTAGCCTCAATCTATTCCTCTTTTGTAATTCTAATTGTGAGTAGTAATATGCATGGTAGAAGTCTGCTATAACGAGTACAACATGTAATGACAGTTATGTAATAGTGAGTAATTTTTTGGCCATTATTCATCTCACGACAAAAAGGATAGGGAGTTAAGTCCATTTTAACTAGTGATTATTTCTGAGGTATAATTATGACGACTGCCACGTTTTTACATTGGTCTTGCAGGAGGCATATCTTGGAAGTGAAGGACCAAGTCTTACAAGCAAACAGTAATCTGAGGCTTGTTATCTCTTGTAAGAGCAGAAAAAATTAACCATCACCTAATTCTTACATTTGTTTCCTACAACTTGCCTCACCCTACCATGGCAAAAATGCTTCAGAAGGCTTTGATTAGTCTCAGAAGAGACTTCTCATAAGTTTCACTCTCCCCTTCGTCCCTCCGTAAATCCATGTCTCTTGTATTTTTTTTGGCAACAATCCCTCTAGTTAGCGCAGGAATTATTGATTGAGTTCTTATCGTATTGGCATCCACGTGTGGGAGTTGTTTTCATACGAAACTTAGCTCCAAATCAGTGCTGATTCGGAATCCCAGGGTAACCTCTTCCCCTCCCTTGCGACACAGTCATTGCTTATGAAGTGCGTGTATGAAAAATATCTCGAAATAGCAATTTGATATGAATTAGAAGTACCTTTTCCACATTAAGGACATCGCTCTTTCATCGGTTGAAAATTAGACCTGAGTCCGTGCAATACTTTGGGTACGGTTTATGAGTCAATGAAATTATATTTTTGATGCAAACATACTGTTTTACACATTCTGAAGTGTTTGCGTAAGATTTAAAAATCCTGCAGTTTCTTTCTGCCTCACTTACTGCCCTTGGATTCAAGAGGATGGACATTTAGTATTAGAAATCGAAGATAATGAGTAAGCTTTATAACAAGAACTTTTCCAATCTTTCTCAGCTCTTGTTATAATGGACTTCTACTGTATGTAGAAGTCCATTATAACAAGAGCTGAGATGCCTTGTTGCTTTTTCTGTAAAATTTATTTTTGAGTAATAAGCTCTAGAAACACCTTTTCATTGAAGTATATTTTCCTCCTTTTAAAAAAGTTCTTATGACCATGAAAGCCGTTTTAAGCCTCGAGCAATCGTGCCCCATGGCGTAACACAAGCAGTCACTCCACCGCACTCTGTGCACCAGTGATTAAGAAAAAATATTTACCTTCAAATCAGATGATTTCTGTAAATTAAGAATTTATAGCCGTTATACAATAGTTTAAGCCTTGAAAATCAATTGATCGCATTTTTTTAATAGATTTTTAATTATTAACAGAATAAATCACGCTTTAGCAATTTTAAACGCTTGAAACCTTCAAGGAAATAACTTATGTATAAAGTTGTGCACAAACCTTCACAGTTCACATTCATTTATTATTACACAGAAATGGTCTTATTATCCTAAAAATATTACTCCTATTTGCAGTAAAATATTCAGTTGAACCTGGGTGTGCCAGCGCGACATGAGCTTCAAAAAAGTGTCTTTGTTACTGTAAATTGTACCCAATTTATACAAAACTCGGATGGTACATAGAGAACATTATTGTAGGAAGACTTGAGGGACACAGAACAATGACAAGGAAAGATAAAAAAGCTGTGAATGAAAATGTGTACACTGGCGCACTCGGTGTGCCAGCCAGTTTTCTTGCGTTAAATTATCGTAACATTGCTTTTGAGTATAAGAAGGTGTAAGTTATTATTTTGATTTAGAACAGTAATTGGGAAGTTACAATTTATTTTTCTTCATGGATTTTCTTTTCTTATAAAACATTTCTTGGTTCCTAAATATGCTAGTATCACTTCCTAACTGGCCATACTTTGATGAAAGTGTTAATTGTTGTTTGTGATCCAAGAATTTTGTCTGGGACTACATTTTTTAATTCAAGGCTAAGTTAAAGAACCATGATAATTTATATAGCTTAGATTTGCAAAATATGACTTTGAAAATAAAGCTTATCGATATTTACAGTAAATCGAAAGGAAGCGGGATATGCAGAACTAGATGTCACTGTGACAAGTCCAGTAGGCCGAAATCTACCAATAGAAGTGAGGGGGGAGAGGAGAGAGGAACATGGATTGGAAAATGGAGGAGAAAGAGGGGTTGATGTCATAGAATTCTTTCCAACGGCTGCTGGACTCTACAGGTTCCAAGTGACATATGGAGGAGAAGAAGTCCCAGGTATTTATAGAACTTTATTAATTATTCTATAATTATAATTCTGTTTTTAATTCTATCATTAATATTCTATTTGTAATAATGAAAATTTTCATTTTGAATGCAATGGATAGTCTATTAGAACATAATATGGAAATAAGAAAAATTGGACATGAAAAAAAATCTGACAAGACTGAGACTTGACCTTTCTATTGCTGGTCAGTTGCTCCACCAATTAAGTTATCAAGCAAGAACAGTTCTGGCTTAGATAAGCAAGTTAAGGAGGTTTTTTTGCTTCTATTACCACTATCTGGTGAAGTCCTCCTAAGCTCTATAGCTTCTAAGGAGGTGCTTGACCCAGGGAACACTACAAAAGACAAGCACATACAACAATTCCCTGATCAGAAAAATCCTATCAGCGTGGATTAAAGACATTGCTCTTATATGGGGACTGACGAGTAATTTGAATTTGGGAGGTTTTTAACTTAGAGGAGTTAGACTCAACGAGGTCCAAGTGTAGTTATTTAATTAAGTCATTGAGTAGTATGACATCTCCAGTTGTTCAGTCTTTTTCTTTTAACTCAGGAATGATGTATGCTTAGTATTGTATAATATCCAGTTAACTACATTCATAATTTTATTGATGAGTATTAACAATCCTTGTGTTAATTCGTTGTGTAGGATCACCTGTGACTTTTGTGGTAGTTGAAGGTAATGGAGTAGTAGCTAGAGCTCATGGCGAAGGCCTTCAAAGTGCTCAAGTGGGAATTCCAGCTTCATTCCGAATTGAAGGGACTGTAGCAAATGCACCCACAACCATCGGAGAACCTGTGGTGCGGGTTGATGGACCAGAGAGTGAGGTATGCTTCAATTTCTTTCATTTTAGTCAATTTTCTGTCTGATTCCTCCTTTGGATAGTTACTGTTACCTGAGACATTGTAAGTTGTAAGTGTACATTGTAGAGAATGCATTTATAATAAAGTACTCTGAATACTGTACAAGTGTATGAAATTATACACATATATAACAATTTAATCACTTGAATTATCCATTGTTTATAAATATACTTCTATAAATCTAATTTGTTTACTATTAATATCATCAGTATGAATAAGCGTTTGTAGATGACTTTTGACTCAGATGAAGAATTTGATGTGCTCTTTGCAGAATGCCATAATTTGTATTGCATCTTTCAGCCTGAAAATAAGTCTCCTTACTTCCTCATTATATGTGTTTATAAGACATTTGTTTGTGCATGAAAAAAATGTAAAAATATTAATACAGGACCCGACTAATGAACGCAATCCACTTCTTACATCTGTTTGTAATTCATTATAATTTATTATTGTGGTTTTAGGTGGAATGCATGCTAGAACGTGAAGATGATGGGGGAAGGAATGGCCTTTCAGTTTCATCTGCATCTTTCATTGCTTCCTACGTGCCTTCAGAAGTTGGAACCTTTGATGTTCGAATCAAATGGGATGGAAGAGAAATTCCAGGTATGATAACAAATTTTTGTTGAGATTTATATAAAATTTATTGTGCCTGCATACAAGATGCTTTCTTTTTCACAAAAAAGATGGGTTACAAAGCAGGATGCATCTTACTGGAGAATAAAGATTTTCCACGGTACTGAGCCAGTTTAGGCCATAGAAACACCCAAGACCTTCAACTATGCTCTAATCCCTAGATGAGATACTCTCTCTATTCAATGTTATCATAAATATAGAATACTGTATATGAATGCATTTTATGCTCAGGTGTATATGGCAACTTAAACATATAGTGATACAATTAACAAGTATTTATTTTCATTTATAACGTCTTACATTGGTTACTTTGAACCCCAATATGTGCACACATCAAAGCAAACAGAACAATAAAGACTACTGACTGCATATCTATTCAGTGAGATAGAACTATAAGATGATTTGTCTAGTTTGTATTTTGGTATCTACGATACTAATATTAGAGGTGAACAAAGTTTCTTCTGACTATGTTTGCATAATTTGTTCTAATTATTGAAGGTTATTTGTTGTATGATGAGAATCCACTAGAGGTAGAGAAGGTACTGTGAGAAAGAGGGTGATAAAGAGCAGAATTAGGAATGGACCCTAAATTGTTGTCAAAAATTTATTTCCATATACTTACACTTTCCTTTGCATTGGATTTTGTTGGGTTTTTTATTCATTTTTAGCATGTTAGGTTTTCATGTTTATTGAGTGTTGGGTTTACAGTTTACATTTAGTGTTACAGCAATAGACAATGACTTTGCAAAACTATTGTTTTTGCTGTTATAAATCTGTTCTTTAAATCTAGTTTAAGAGTTAGATGAATTTTGCCCTGCTCTTTATATCTTGGTATAATGTAAAGCTTGGTTTTTCTCTTTTTTTATTTTATCTCCTAAGATGGAAGAAGATGAAGTATTTTTTATTTTTACTGTATTTAACTGATAAACTTAACCCTGAAATAACTTCCCCTGAAGAAGCTGAAGGTAGTGTAAAACGCACTACCACTGTAGAATATCTGGGAAGAAATTAATTACAATGGAATCCACACAGCAAAAGAATCAATCAATGAAATTTGTATCAGAATCCTCAAATGTGTTGCTATTGACAAAAATTTAGTTACTAAAATGATGTAACATTAATAGCTGTGTCAGGGTGAAAATTATTGATCTCTTTGAAATTCATGGAAGCATACTCATTCTTCGCAAGTTAATTCTTTGAAAGCAAATTGTTTAAAAAACAAATTGTTCAAGTGATCAATCTTTCAAATGGCAAATTCTTTGTAGATCACACTAATACATCTGAAGTTATCCAAAATTTACATTAAAGGAATTGATTTGGAGTTTAAATCTATTCATCAGTAAAGGCTCCTAGAAGGTTGGGTGGGGTATTGCTTGTGGTATTTTTCCCATGGCAGTTTTTTTCAAAGAAATGATAATTCAAAGAATTTGTTTGGATGATTTTGCCTGAAATCAATTCAAAAGCTGCACAAAATATGGTATAACTTGCATGATATGCTTTTAAATTATGGAGATTGTAAGATGAAGATTCCAGAGCACTGTTTTTTAATAATATAATGGAGATAATTAGACAAACTTCCCAAAGTTTTATTTAAAACTTCTTCTTTTCAGTACAACATATTGGTGAATCTAGGCTTTACCCAAATATGCACCCATGTTTTGGAAGTCATTTTGGGGAAATAGTCTGTTTTATGATAATGCATTTTAGATCACAAATCTAAGACACTCCTTATTTTTAAAACTCTTAATATGAAATAAAAATGTATCTATGTTAGTATAATATTTGGTATTTTATGTCTAAGTTAACCCTAGCTCTGTTAATGATTACTAAATTCCACAATGCCTATTCTCATGTAATAAAAGGAAGTTATATAGTAAATTCTTTATTTTCACACGTTTGGGGTAATGCTTTAAATTCTTTAAATTGAAATTTATTGCTCAAAATATATACAGAAATATGACTAAATGTCCAAAAGCCTCAAATATAAGGGAATAGACCAGATTGAAATTTTCAATCATAGATAATGTTTATTTCTTATTGGCAAAGTGAAGAATGTCAAACCATTTACTATGCTTCATATCAATTCTATAATTATTATAACAGCTCTGTAATATTATGTCTACTTGAAATGTTTCAATTGATGCTTTTTATACAAGGACATGCAGAAGTTTTTATAGTATGTGTTAACATCTTTAATTGGGAAGAAACACTCTCACTCTGGTAAACGCTTACTAAGGGAATGAGACTTACACTGTTATATATTTTTTAAGATTTTTAAATAAACTGTGCCAAAATTCAAATAATTGAGTTGGAGATAATACTCAAAAGCACGTTTGGTCTGTAGGGTCTCCGTTTCATCCTCGTGTCACTGACCCCAGGAAAGTGCGTGTGATTGGAGGATGGGAGTCATTTGTCGATGAAGAATCTGGAAGATTACCCCTGGCAGTCCATCATTCCAAAAGGGTGACTTTTGACACATCTGAAGCAGGGCCTGGTAAGTGCTCTTTCATTTTTATGTAATCTTTATTTATTGCCACCCCCATAACATCCATATTGTTGAAATAAATTTAGCTGATGTTTTTGCTTTCTTCTCCATGAATTCCTCAATCCCCTGTGACTTTTCTTGTATTTTTCACTCCAGTTTTTCTTAGCTTTAGTTTATGGTGTATTTGCAAACTTATGTTTGTTGATTAGCCTTTTTAATGTAGATTTGTCTTCTACTGTCTCTTCTGTGGTCTAAGTTTTAGGATATCTCGTTTAGTTTTCCTTAACAACCATTCTTGACTTTTTGCGATTGAAATAAATTGCTCGAGAATCCGACTTGTAAGTCTATTATCATCTACTCTAAAGATGTTTGTTTAAAAAATTGTTGCATTTCCTTAAGGTATCGAGAGAGTTGATATAGCTCATGGGATTTAATTACATTGTTATAATATAATTTGGTTATTTGCAATTTTTCCTTTGTATTTTGCCAATAAAGGTATATTACATAAAAAGAAGAATGAGGAAAATATGAATACCTTATCTTCCTTGAATCAAACTCTTTAATTAGGGGCTCATTATGCCATTAAAATTATGCTGTCTTTTTGCAACACAGTACTTCTGCAAGAACCAGCTATTCAATAATGAAAAGTTTCAACAATATGTATGCTATAAATACTTGAATTCCTTGTTAATTTTATGAATGTATTTCAGGTCAGCTAACTGCAGAGTTCAAGGGCCCTTCAGGAGCTAGTGTTCCAGTAGCACTTGAAGCAGTTGGAGGTGGGACCCTCGGAGCAGCTCGTGGCAGAGTACGACTATTGCTGACTCCAAGGGAACCTGGAGACCATACCCTATATCTTTGCTTTGCTGGAAAACCACTCCCTCGTTCACCATTGCAGTGCATTGCAACTGAAGTGGGCACTGTTTCAAGTCCAGGTGACAGTACTCCTGTGAGAGTAGTGTTGACCGGTAGAGGTCTTGCAACCGCCAGATGTGCTGAGGAAGCCGAGTTTGTCATTGATGGCTCTAGAGCGGGTCCAGGTAATCCGAATTGTTAAATGTTCTGAAATTAAGATGGAGTCTTATTCTCAGACGGTTAAGGTAGAATAGTTTAAAGCCCCATTCATTCACATTAATGCTTAACTGTTTTCGGTGGTTTAGTCTCAATGATTAACATTACTTTCATTCCTAAGAAAGGAAGAATCTAGCAACAGGGGTTTGCTTTCAGGATATGTTTCTTGCTTGGAGATTATAAATAATGATTAATAATGCTTTCAAAAAGGGAAAACTGTTGCAATTTATTGTTTAAGATATTTCATTGATTTCATTTAATTGCTGCAATTTGCAATTGGTAAGAGTACCAAATGGCAATGGTCAGAGTGATATAGTAAGATAGATACAACCTGGCCAGCATTCATCCAAGGATAATGATAAAACGTGTTTCATGTGGGCTTATGGGATGGGAAGAAAAACCCCTCTATAAACCTGCTGTTATGTGAAATATGAAACATTGGTGGAAAATCCTGAATTTATATTGGTTTAAAAAGTGTAGGAGGGAATTCCTGACTATTGTATTGAAGAGAGGAGCATACTCTGACTGTTGGGTATGAAACATTTCTCATATCCAGTTTTACTGAATGGATGTTATATTGTTGCAGGAATCAAGTTCCTTTTATGCATTTGTTTTAATGAAGAAACTATCATTAGGAGTAATTTTTATATTTTTTCATATAACATTGTGACTTAACTTTATTGAAATTGTAGTATATATTAGTTTAAAAAAGTAAGACCTCTTTCCTTACGTCTAAAACTGTAATTCATTTGTTCTAAATCAATGGATTTCTAAATATCTGTAAGTTCTACACTTACCATAAGGTTCCACAAGTATACTTAAATCCTGATATTAAAAGGGTCATATTTCTCATAAAAATAAAAAGTTATTCGATCAGTTGCATAAAGAAAATATGGAAAGTTCAGTTTTCTTATTTCCCAGTAGATAAATGCAGTCAGTTACATTGATAAATGGTAGCATGTATACAGTATCTGTATGCATATTTCATTCATTGCTAAATAACTAATGAAAATTAATATTGATAAATAACTTTTAAATACAGGTCGGCCAGAAGTTAGTTTAACAGGAATGAAGTCTGATGTACCTGTTCGATTGACAAATTTAGGAAATGGTATTCACCGAGCAGCATACACCCCTTCTGTTGCTGGACCTCATTTACTGAATGTCATGTGGTCTGATAGGTATGTTTACCTTCTAATTTTACTGAAATCTGTTCCTCACATACCTTGTGGAAACGTCTTTCACTTTTTGTTTAATATCCATGCATCGAGAAATGGCTGCCACTGGCATTCAAGAGGGTATAGCCACCATTTGCTCATGCTCACAAGTTTGTGTCCTTTTATGCCATCAATGCTCATGGAACATGAAATTTTTGCATTACCGAAAGAAAGGGTATTGTTTGAACTCCTTGTGACTACGTGAGATTTGAAAATCCTTTTCCTGCCCCAATACCCTCACCAGTAACAACAATCTCACCCTCTCCTCCCCTTTCATAGACACACTAACCCCTACCTTCTCACCCTCCTTTTTAACATGTATATATACTGTGTTCGGGTATGTCTTGTCTCCTTAGGATGACCTAAAGGGTTAAACTTTGGCTGTGCTCTATATTACGATGTGGTAAAGGTATTGGTGCTTTCTTTTTTATTTTTTACAATAGAGGATTACCACATAGTTGAGGCCAGATTAGTAGATTTTAAGACATTAGAAATAATTTAAAAGTTGTCTGCATTGTAATTAATCTCTCATTCTCCTTTAATTTCTTAAATCTTCCCCATGGACTTCATAGATATTTTATCAGTTTAGGTGATGTTATAAATACATTTCATGATCAGAATGATTCTTTATCTATATATTTATAAAGTTGCAAGCATATTAATGATATATTTTTACCTGCCCCTACAAACTGTTTTTAGTAATGGACTTAAAAGGTCAATTTATGGTCCATGTATCGATATACAGTAAACCCTCGCTAACACGAATCTCAAGGGACCGGGCAAAGTGTTCGCGTTATGAAAAAATTCGTGTTAACCGTATCACGGCAAAAAAGTGCGATTATACCTGCTGATATACTGACGTCTATTATGATGTTGACGTTTAAGTAACGATCACAAAAATCTCTATTAAATCTTCCTTTACCAATTGGTAGGTGAATATATTCCGTAGTTTTATTTTTGCAATAAACTTAAAATAAATTGGTATTTTTTTAATTTTACATCACAGTCAGGCATTACATAAATTTAAAAAAATAACCAGTCTTCAAAGTCAACATTTTAGCTTTTATTAAGTTTAACGAAATCATGTAAATTCTTTTGCCGAAGAGTAGGGTGCTAATGGTCCATGCAGTCAAGTCTAATCCGATCTAAGTTATCGGAAAAGGTCCTAAACATTTGCCGTTGCTGCATATCTTTGGAGCACATTTAGATCCGTTGTGACTTCTCCACGGGTTGGAGGCTTAAGCGACTCCTCCTCACTCTCATCCGAAGATGATTCTTTTCTATTCGCGTTTACTTCCTCGTCAGGAAAGGAACATACGGCCGGATCATTGTCAAACTCCAAATATTCTTCAAACGTTAGCTTGTCGTGTAGTCGTGTTTGGCGGAAAAAACCAAACCTTGATGTTAGTCAACTACATTTTTTTAGGTTGTGGGCAGCGCAGTTGTCCATCGTGAGCAACACATGACGATTCTGAGCAGCCATACGTCTATTAAATCGCACGAGCCATTCACGAAATGCAGTGCCGTCAATCCATGCCTTCTTGTTGTGGGAGTAATCGTAGGGCAGCTTTGAAAGATCGATGTGCTTGAAGCATCGAGGCTCCTCGATTTTCCAATCACCCACCATCGTAACTTCTAGCTTCCTTCCGAATTGCAAGTGAGAACAACGGTCAATCACTGCTTACTGTGACTGCCTCCATGGCATTTCTCTCCCTTAATTCGTGTGCGGCTTGGCAAGAGGTTATAAAATACACCCGTTTCGTCCATGTTAAAAACGTCTCGAGGAGAGTACTTTTCTCGAAGAAGTTCAAAATCAGCCAGCCACTCATTCACACTTCCTTCGTTCACTTTATTTGCTTCCCCACATATCACTTTCGAAGAGATTCCATGACGTTTTTGGAATCGCCACAGCCAGCCACTGGAGCACTTAAAGTCGTTCATTCCCAAACTGGATGCAATTGACAATGCCTTTTGCTGTATAACGGGTCCACTTCTAGGCACGTCTGCTACTTGAACGTGATTAAACCATTCCATTAATTCATCTTCGAGGTCCTTAAGATGTGATCCAAGCATGCGCTTTCCTTTCAGCTCAACACCTCCTGATGCAGCCGCTTCGTCAATTTTTTCGTGATTTTTGATTATCGTTGTCAAACCAATGAGGAGATTTTGGAATACCAAAATTGTGGGCAATCTGAGTTTTCTTCCATGCTCCGCGTTCCACCTCACTTAATATTTTAAGCTTCGTTTGAAGATAAATACACATTAGCTTTTGTTTGCTCATTGCAAAAAGATATTTTGTTCCTGTAGCTACAGATGTTCAGTAAAGACTCACTCATAGTCGTCGACACGAGAAGACTAAGAAAATTCATCCAAACTTACTCCCTGACTCACTCCTTGCCTACTATTCTCACTATCTCATTGGGCCCCTTGCATTTTCTTGGGTGTCTTACTTATTATATTGGATGGCCTACATTGTCTTGGGTTATCGTTACAAAACGAGGGACCAAGGCAACGTATTATCCTCAAAGTCATGGTTCTTATTCTGCCAGGCAGTTCGCCTTAAGCGAACTATATGATTCAAGGGATTGAGGAAACTGTTCGAAATTCGTCTTAACCGAAATTCGTGTTAAACGAACAAAACCCCGTAAGACACTATACATTCCTGCCGGGACCGTGATACTGTTCGCGTTATCGAGAGGTTCGTGTTAAACGAGTACGTGTTATCGAGGTTTTACTGTATATGTTTATGAAATGTATTCATTGCTTATGTTCACATGGCTGGTTATTGACTTCTCAGTACATGTATCGTAAATATTTTTTCCTGCCATACATTGCAAGAGCTGCCTGTTGTCGAACCCTTTTTGTAAAATGAGATTGCATATAACTTTTTGATAGGGGCAACTCAGAAAATTTCAATTCGACATATCGGTATTGTCCTCAAACAAAATCTGGTAATCTCATTTAATTGAAAGGTAGAATGTAAATGGTGTCCTGTTGTAGAACCAAGGACTATCATTGAAATAGTCAACTGCATAAATGAAATGTATTTATGAATTTGGTTCACATGCTGGTTTTTATGTTATCATGTAATGGGAAGTATTGGGAAGGGATGTTTTTTAAAAATCTTAAAAATTGCCTCAATGTATTTCAAAAGGGAGAATATTGCACCCATCTGTCATCGAATTCACACACATTTTTCTACGTTTCTACGATAATTAATATATAATAGCTTGTCTTTGTCTGTGAATTCTCTATTCTACCAGAATGTTCCTAAAATTGTTTTCAAAAAAACTCCATAATGGCCATAATCCAGTGCCTTAAATTTTCATCATAAGTCTCATATATATGTTGACATCTCTGTAAATTACTTCCTTTGCATAAATTCTGACATTCGTCCCTACCGTTTATGTGGTAGATACTTAAAATCCTTGTGTAGAAAAAGTGATTTTGAAATGAAGATTTGATTTTAGCTATTGCATATAAGTTTACTTTTTGGTGTTAAATCCAACTTTCTCGATTTTAATCCTGCATCAAGGGCCAGAGGAACTATAAGCAAGATACCAACATGTTCGTACAAGTCCCCATGGAAATGACATTGTGTATATTTTGAATACCTTACAGAAATAAATGCTCAAGAAGCATTAGTTTATTGTATCTTTCTCAAAAGTGGATTTAATTAAAGATATTAATATTACCTATAATGTAGGCAGGTGAAGGGATGTCCACTGAAGATTGTGGTGTCTCCAGGCATGAGTAACAGTGGTGCCACTGAATCTTCCCAAGTGGTTTGCTCTGGAGAAGGACTCAAGACTGGAGTGTTAGGCAGTGAAATCAGAAGTTTTATTGACACTCGAAGAGCTGGACCAGGTAAGAACCTTACATTTATTTGTGTTGTCTCTTTAGTAATGAATCTTTTATTAACATATTTTGTTGACTACAAAAAAATTCCTAATTACTTTCCAAAATTAGTTTTCAGGTCATTATAATTCCCTTTTCTCCTTCCTAATAATTATTTGCTTCGCGCTTTAAGAAAAATAATTAGACATACAAATAATTCTACATACAAGGAGGAAAAAGAGATAAGTTTTTTTCCGTACGTGGTGTGCCACCTTGTAGATCAGAACTTGGAAAGAAACTGAAAAACATTCGGTGACTCAATAACTACTCTGAACAGCAACCAGCTTGGGATGTCGACATCGGGAAATCAATCAGAAAATAAGTCTCAAACACTAAATATAATAAGTAATAGTATTCAAGTCACAAACAATATCATACAACACAAGATAACTTAAATTGAACTGCTCATTGAAATTTAGTATAAAAAATCACTCAATACAAATGTCAATTCGGGAAGACTCCGAATTTACAAGACGTCGCAAAAATCTCTCTCCAAAACAACCTTTACCATCCATGTGCTTTCTTAGCAATGTGCAAGCTAGCCGAAAGTTTTTCGAAATCTCCTCCTCCTTGAGCTCACGGTCACACAATCGAGCGGAACACAGACATTGACTGCTGGCTGGCGTGCCTTTCAGAGGTGAGCGTGGAGTATGATCACGTTGACACTCAAACTGTTCACAGAGATTTTGTATTCTTCCATCATTTGGTATAAAAAGCGATCAAGAGTCGAAGGCGTCACCCTTCGTCACCCAAGTCAAGCCACTCCAGCCACTCACGCCACGAACGTCAAATCAGCACGGAATTATAGTAAATATTGCCACAGTGGTATTTTAGGTCTCATCCAAATAAGAAAATTTCTTTGGGATCATAAGTTAAGGTAGACTTATGCAAACTGCCTTTTGTAGTGTCAATGGTCCAGTGAAGAACAGAGTTCAGGACTTGCTATTCTTGTGAATTCATTCATTCTGCAAATATTATTGAGGAATGGTTTACCATTTAAAATTTAATATGGGAATTTTAAGAATTTGATGTAAGGGAAGTAAAATATAACTATAATATATTGTGGAGTAATTTTTATCGCTACACTTCTTAACCCACTAAAGACTACTGTATATTCAGCAAATCGATGCCAGACTCGAAATCTTATTTTATGTTAATTTATAATTTTCAGTTATTTTTAACATTCTAAACCTATTTTTGATTTATATAAAGGAAAATGAAAGTTTTCCTACCAAATTTCAGACATGCCTTGAATTCAAGGCCTCAGCGGCTTGAGGGAATTTGGTTATGCAACTCTACAATACACAAATTTGTCTTTGTGCTATACAGTAGTAAAATAATATTAGCTATCTACAAAAAACAATAAGAGGGTTAATTTTTAAAAAAATATTGAATTGATCATGATTTTATTCCAAAAAACAGTCAATGCATAAGCCAGCACCATCTTTATTATCAGGACTCATATATGCAACAAAATGCTCCAAAAAAGCAAAAACCACAAATGAACCACTTTCACTACTGCCTAGAGAAGGGTACTCTGATGCCAAGCAACAGAGAGAATCTATCCCGTGAGGCTCTGCAATTGGCCAGCAAACATAACAGGACCCATGCTTTGAATTCAAGGCATCTGCATTGAGAGGGATAAAAAGCCAAAGCTAAACTTGCAGAAAATTAATTACCGTTTACTTTGGCTGATAAAACAATAGTTCAATTGTAAAAAAATAATCCAAAAATCCATTGTTGTCTTATAGAACAGATACAAAAATAATCAGTTTGAGCTAGCAGTTGCCTACTGCCTGCTCAGGTTACTTCCCTTATGTTTGATGGGGCAGCATCGAAAGGTATTCGAGGCCTTCGTCAAAGATTCTGAAAAAGTAGATAATGTCAGAGACCGCAAAGTCGGGACCTCACCCTCAGCAGTGAGATCAACTGATAAAGACTTAACTATGTTAAATGACGTGCAAGCGATAGGTAAGCGGCATTCGTCATCCCAAAAGAAAACGTCTCCCACTGCCCTCATTCATTTTATTCAGTTTTTCGCCTGTTTTGCACCTCTAAACTCAACCAAAAAATTTAAATTTTTGCACGCCTGTGTGTGCAGGCCGTCCGCCTCCAGCGCACTAAAAATCGTTGAGGGAGATTGAATTTAGACTCAGATTTTGCTAAAAGTGTTACATCCCTTTTTTGAGGACAGACGGACGGACACGATTCTGTCTTAATAAATATAGGATGTTTGCAGCAATTGCAAGGCAGTGCAGATACAAGAAAATAAAATTTGTTCATTTGAAAACTTACTAATAGGACTTATTCCATGTACACTATATATCTATGTAGGTGATAATTGCTGATCTTAAATAAATTCATAGGCAGTTGATATTTGGTCTTTGTACCTCCAAAATATGCTCAAATTATTAGAAAAAAATTGATACCTTGTCATATCTGAAGGTTTTCTCATGTGCTGAAGTATACGCTAGTTTCCACAACCATAATAATTGCAGTAACAATATTTGTTTTTAGAAGAAATCGTGCAAAAATTTGTTTTTAGGACTCGCAAATTGTACCAATATTTTTAATTACAAGATTAGCTCTATTTGTATATATTAATAAAAATGACCCTCTGTCAAAGAATAAATGTATGCATATATAATTTTTCAGTATGAATTTCATTTGATGCTTCAGTGTTGGAATAGTGTGAGCCTTGGAATAAATGAAGCAATTAATTCATTATTTTAATTTCTTCTCTAGGTGAACTGACTGCTCAGTGCGTTGGACCATCCAAGGTTGCATATTGTGAGCTGTATGACCATGGTGATGGCACTTTCACCTTGAATGTAAAGCCACAAGAGGCAGGTCGCCACACACTGGCTATAAAATACGGAGGTAAGTTTTAAACATCCTAAAACATTATTATTAGAGATATTTCTGTTACACATCTATTTGATCATGTGACTTAGAATCCTTAGAAATGAAAGGAAGTGGAAAAGTTACCTACAATTCTTTCCAGGCTGATACTCTAACCATTGAGTGGTTATTCTTAGTATGTCTGATACCTCAATTTGCTTGACTATCAGCTACAGATCATTGGAAATTTTCCTCCGATAAAAGATTTCAGGACTATGCCATAAATAATATCCCATGAATCAATTGCAATTGCTAATCTACATAACCAAAATGATTATAACCTAAACCTCAGTCACAAAATGATGTGTATTTATTTTATATGTTAACCAAGCATGTTAGCTTGAACTGTGATGGATAGGAAAACTCCTTATATACTGCATTTACTTAAAAATATTGTGCCATCAAATGCGCACCCCAAAGTTCGAGTGTTGAAAATTGAAAAATCATTTGCCCATGAATCTAAAGTGCACCATGCCCAACTTATTTGCTGCTTCTGAATTGTTGATAATTTTTCCCACTGCTAGATTTCAATGCTATGGCAAAATTAGAATCTCTGGAGCAAACCTTGAAAATATTCTCAATTTATGATAATGTTAAGCTGCAATGGAAATATTTTACTTGTTGTAATTTTGGACTTGAAATACACCACCACAATACTTTGAACAACCAAGTCAAATCATACCTTGTTCACATTGTTCATGTACAGTTTCTGAAGTTTTATGGAAACTGATTGCATAACATATTTGCTAAAATAACTAATACTTCTGATTGTTTATTTTCTAAATCATAAACCTTACAAAAATAATTACAATACGATGCACGCATTACATTAAGGATGTGTCTTGGTAGTTTAGTGGTCAGAATGTCTGCCTGGAAGGCGGGAGACCTGGGTTCGAGTCCCAGCCAAGTTAAGTTAAGGTTAAGCCTCACACTTTCTTGTGCAAAGTTTTAGTTACCTTTTATCATTAGTCTGCTAAAAATTAATCTTCCATAACTGCATTCTCATTTTTTGTTAAACTGTCATCTGATACATGCAAAATCTATGTAGATTTTTCAGAATTCCTGTTAGTCTTTTCAATTACACGTACAGTTCCCACCATACATCCCAATTTTTTTTAAATATTGTCCATTCTCTATTATTGTCATTTCACAATTATTTATTTTAAAACTGAGAATTCTTTGGAAACCAGTCTATATTCTCGTACAGAAAATCTGCTCTTTTCCTTTTAATCAAAATGTGAGAGCTGTGTGCTGTTTCTTGAATTCTCCGTTTCATAAGCAGGAATTCCTGCATATCTCTTCCTCCTTTCTTCAAGACTGCCCCAAGTCAATTCTATTAGCACCTCTTTTCTCCCAAATACTTCGAGAAAGCTTATTCACTTATGTCTGAATGTTTTACTTGTGTTTAATGAAAACAGGGGAATTGCATTGGTTTGTGTTTCAAGTATAATGTTTTATTTTAGGAGAACATGTTATTGGCAGTCCATTTCCATTGAAAGTGAGTGGAGGACCGGATGCAAGCCGAGTGAGAGTCCATGGTCCAGGGATAGATCATGGGGTCCTTGCAACATTTGAATCTCGTTTTGTGTGTGACACTCGAGGTGCTGGGGCTGGCCAATTGACCGTCCGGGTTAGAGGTCCTAAAGGTATGTTCAAGTAATATTTTGCCAAGTAATACAAATTTACAGTCCAATGCTGAATTTTTAATCTATCTTCAATCAATGTATTCACTATCATTATTATCCTATGCGTGACTTGAATAAGTATGGACTGAGAACCCGGTCCGGTCAGACCTTTTTAACGTCAATTCTTCTTTTCCTTGGCGCACACCATCTTGCGCAAAAATCACCCCTCCCACTTTCCTTGTTTATGACAAATTACATTGTCTAATTTAATTGCAGGTGCTTTTAGGGTTGAAATGCAGAGGGAAAGTCACAGAGACAGGACAATATTGTGCAAATTTGATCCAACGGAGCCAGGGGACTACAGAGTAGAAGTAAAATGGGCCGGGGAACATGTGCCTGGCTCACCATTCCACATTTGGATATTTGACACACAGGAAGAGCTCTCTCGCTTCTTACAGGTAGAGTGAAAAAGCAGATAAACAGCAGTAATAAAAAAAAGTTCACTGTATTTCTGTTTATCTATTTAATCTAAGTATCCATATAGTGAATACAAGGTTTCCATCAATAATTAACGTGTGTGATTTTATTTAAATACATGTTGTGATATGTTTTAGAAATTACATCATTCCATTTTTTAATTCTGTGCAGTAATGCACCTTTCATGTCTAGTTCATTATTTATATATCTATTATCAATCTTGTTATTTAGTTAAATATACCACGGTTAGATTCCCCTTTCGGAAAGTTGCTTTATATATCTCTAATTCTGAGTTTTACCACTCTAACCACTAAATTAATAATAATATTTTTACCCTTTTTAATAAATCACATATGGAAATATCAGGCACAAGATTTGTTAAAACTAGAAATTTATAGAAGAAGCCTTCCACCCTCTGTTTTTCTGTCACAGGTAAATAAATTCACTATATAAAAATTCTACTTGAGAACAACATAATTTAGATTTCTCCATCACCCTCCTCCATTGCCAGTCCAATGGGTGTAAATTGAACTACCAGGAGCAACTTGAAATAATGCAACACAAACAACATAATTACCCCCTCACGAACATGCATCTCTTCCCTTTCCATTGCTGTTGACCGTTGATCTCCAAAATATGGATCTTCATTTAGTTTCCTTTCTTTTGGTACTCATTTTGTCTTTGTAGGACCATTATTTCCTATTTCATTTTACACATCAAATTAAACCTGCAAACGGTAAATGAACTTAACGTGGATTTCTTGCATAGAATATATGCCCTGATCCAGCATCAAATCGAGGATAATCTTCGAAGATGTCTTTGATTTATTCTTTGGATAATCACGGCTTCTTGCGATCTCTCGAATTTAACTCTCTACCTTGCCGAGAAATGCAGCAAAATCATTTTTGAAAATCCCTGAAATACATTTTTATGGAAAAAATTGGGATTTTGGTGCCTTCTGGCATTGAGCCCATGATAGTAATGGTCAAAGTCGCATTTTTTCTGGCAGTTACAAGCCATGGCCAGTACGTCATAAAATTTTCAAGTCTATAAACACTTGTGGAACATGGTTAGAATTTGTATCCCCTATAGCCGAGGTACTCGACCTTTTTTGGCGCCCAGGCCCCTAAGGGTGCTTCCAGAAGCAAAGCGGGCACTGCATACCATTTCCGTCGAGTGTGATATTCAGGCCATCCCTTGGCAATATTATCACTTTACCAGTTAACTGTTGGCTGTTTGAAAAAAACGTTCCAAGGTAAATAAGATCCAAAATATTACAATGTATATAATTTCATCACAACCTCACATCTCATATATGAGAACCACTAATGTGAGAAAGTCTTTATCTCCAAAGAAGATTTGATAATGGGGAATACATCTGGTATGAAGGTTTTCGCTGCATGTGCACCGCTGCGTTCCGAAAAGCAGCAGTCCTTGATTACGAGGAGTTTGATACATTGATAGGCTGAGCTGAATCTTCACATTCGCATAATGAACTAAATACGACATAGATACGCGTCTTGTTAATCTGGACATAGGCGATAAGAGGGGTAAAATGTTTACGAAACCCAAGACCAGGACAACCAAGTTTCTGAGTTCAAGTGCAATCCCAAGAAATAATGTTGTAGCAAATAAATAAAATCTTTTTACCGAAATTTGGCGGGCTTTGTACAAGGTCGCTTCGGGCACCAGGTTGAGTACCCCGGCCATGTAGGGATATCCAGAGAAGCTTCTATATATATAGATAGGCATCTGTTACGAGTAAAAGTTGCTTACATTCTGCATGCATATTGATGATAAAAATTTCAAGTCAATTTCATATTTTATATTTCGTATCTCATATGGGGAGACTTAATTGAATACAAATGGTGCTCCAGTGTTGAACCAATTACAATAAGGTAAAAGATAAACTGTTTTTATGAAACATTGATTACTTCTGTTCACATGCCTGGCCATAGAATTTCCACTTTGTTGGTAAATGAATTTTTAAAAATTGTAATTCCCACCATACGTTTCAAATGGTAGAGCTGCCTGGTCTCGAACCCAGGACTCTTTGGAAGATCTGGATACATATAACGACCTGGTAGGAATAAAACTTATTTAATCCAAAGTTTTAAGTTAATGTCATACTGGGATGATCCTAAAATAAGATTCCATTATTCCAACTTGCAATGCTTAGAAGAATGTAAATTGCACTCTGGAATCAAACCAAGGATCATCAGGGAAATGGCAAACAGCATATATTATGAAATTTATTTCTCATTTTATTGTCGTGCCGCTTTTAAGTTTCAATGTTATTGGAAGGGATTTAGAAAAATTCTTAAAAATTGTCAAAATTTATTTTTAATAGGAGAATTTTTGTGCTGACCTAGCATCAAACCAAGGATTATCTTTGAAGATGTCTTTGAAGTTTTGGTTGTATATGCATGGTATCCAGGGACCTCTTGAATTAAAACTCCCAAATTTGCTGGGAAGTACCTCAAAAAAATTTTCGAATATTCTTGCAATGCATTTCTTATTGAAATATTTGGAACCCATGATAGTGAGGGTGGAAGTCTGAATTTTTCTGGTGGTTACACGCTGTGGCCAGTACGTCGTGAAAATTTAAAGTCAATGACACTTCTGCAACATGAATTTGTATCCAATATATCTATTATATATAGACGCTCCTCCGGATTCATTCATATATATACCCAGATAGGATACAAATTCACAGGCTAAACCATAAGCGTCATTGACATGAAATTTTAACGTGTAGCCACTAGAAAAATTGAGATTTTGAGCCTCAGTGTCATGGGTTTGATTCCAGAGGGCCACAAAGTCCTGATTTTTTCCATTTAAATGCATTGCTTTGATTTTCTGGAAATTTTAAAAAATACTTCCCGGATAGGTAGAGAATCAAAACTCTAGAAGCCCATATATATGGTCATGATCTATCGAAATCATAAATGACTTCTACGGAAAACATCCTGGGTTCGATGCTAGGACAATGCAAATAACTGCCCTTTAAAATACATGAGAGTAGTTTTTCATTATTTGTTTTGATGCACTCATCGAAATGATAGGAAGTTCGTGCTTGGCTAGAAGATGTATGGTAAGAATTGGATTCAGAGAAAAAATTTCAAAAGACCATACTATTCCTGGGATCGATGCCAGAGCACAATAACTTTTTTCTCATAAGGAATATAAGGGAAAAGTAAGACGTCGTTTGTGGCAGTTGCAGCCAATATTTCTGCTTGAATTTTCACACATAGTTAGATATGGTGATCTTCTATTGCGTTGCATAGGAAGTATCACCAGAAAGACCCGGGATCGATTCCGGGCGGTAAATATGTCTCCCGTTTAAAATACATTGCGTTAGTTTTTGGTTATTTTTATGATGCACTTATCGATCTGATAGGAAGTTCTGCTTAGATAGAAGATGTATATTAAGACTCAGTTTAAGAAAAAAATTATATAAGACCATGCTAATTCTGGATTCGATGCCAGAGCACATTAAAATTTCTCACATAAGGAATATAAGGAAAATATAGGACGTTGTTTGAGGCAGTTGCACCCAATATTTTTCCTTGAATTTTCACATATGGTTAGAGATGGTAAACTTCTGTTGTGCTGCATAGTAAGTATTACCAGGAAGACCTGGGTTCGATGCCGTACGGAGAAATTGCAGCTAATTTGAAGAATGTTTCCAATACTTTTTCTACTTTTGAGGACCCCCTCGATATGATGTCGACTTGAAATTTGTGTTATCAGCATGCTTGCAGAATGCAAGCAACATTTTACTCGTGTGTGTATATATATCTATTATATATAGACGCTTCTCCGGATATACCTATAAGTTATATATAGGGGATCAAAAGTCTAACCATGTTCCACAAGTGCCACCGACTTGAAATTTTTACCACGTTATGGCCATAACGTGTAACCTCCAGAAAAAATCCGACATTGAACCTCGGTGTCATGGGTTCGATTCCAGAAGGCCCCAAAGTCGCTATTTTGTCCATAAGAATACATGGCGGGGATTTTCGAAAATTTTTTGAGGCACTTCCCGGAAAAGGAGAGATTTGAAATTCAAGGGATCGCTAGATGCCATGCATATCTAAAAGAAACCATAAAGACATCTACAAATATTATCCTTGGTTTGATGCTAGGTCGGGGCAAAAATCGGCTGTATAAAATGCATTGTGGCGATTTTTAAGATTTTTTTTAGACCCTTTTCCGATGGCATAGAAACTTGAAATTCGGTATGAGGTTAGATACCATAAAAATATATCATAATAAAATTTCACATATTCGCTGATGGTCCTTGGTTCGATCCCAGAGGGACATTTAAATTCCTCAATGCATTTCTTACGGAGAAAACGGAAACATATTTTAGGTACTTCCCGGCACGATATCGACTTCAAACTTTGCATGTAGAAAGATCAAGTCCATACAAATCAAACAGTGCATTCACGGCTATCAATGTGTCCTGGGTTCGACACCAGGTGTCTCTGCAATCAGAAGTAGATCCGATTTTTAGGAATTCTTTTAAAACCTTTGCCAATAATATAGAAACTTCGGCATATTTTCGGAACTTCGGAAACTTCGGAAACTAAATTCGGCATATAGATAGAGATAATAAATAACTTTCAGAAACATATTTTAGATTTCCAAGATCGTCCTTGGTTCGAATCCAGAGAGCCATTTACATTCGTGAAAATTAGAACGTCTTTTGAGGCAGTTGTAGCAAATAATTCTGCCTAAAACTTCACACATAGTTAGAGATGGTGATCTTCTATTCTCCTGCATAGTAAGTTCACAGTAAAGACCCGGGTTCGATGCCAGACGATGAAATGTCAGCGAATTTTAAGAAAAATTTCAATCCTTTTTTTTTATTTTGAGGACCGTCCCGATATGATGCCGATATGAAATTAGTATTGCCGATCTGCTTGCAGTATGCAAGCTACATTTTACTCGTATATATATATATATATATATATGTTAAATTTTCAATATCCAGTATTTTAGGAGGGATAGGATTCTTTGATTTATGCATCAAGTAAATCTTTTCACATTCTACCGTTACTTTTCCTCAGGGCTCTCCACTACCATCTGCAGGTGTGACAGGGACTATGGATCCTTATGGAAGTGTCGGATATTCAACTGGCTATGCTCACATGAACTTTGGACATACTTCGTCTTGGCGTGGATCTTCTCAAGCACTTCTGTAGCAAACAGATTGTTGTTAGGTTCTGAGAATATGTACTAACAAATTACTAAGCGATGATGGTAATTTTTTTAAATTTGTGGCAAAGTTTGGTAAGTTGTTGCTCTGAGTAACAGTAAGAGAGTTTAAAGCTTCATATTACATCCACCCACTTTAAAGATTTTTTTGTTGAAGGTTGATTTTTCTACCTAAATTATAAGCTTTTACCCTCAATTTCAAAAACTTGTTTAAATGTCCCGGATTAAAATCGTTTGTATTGCTTTCTATTTTTATTATATTTGCCAATTTCCTCAAAAGTAATGCAGACCATGAGAATGCCAAATAGTCAAATGACGCTAAACTTTGCAGCATAACATTGTGAAATACATCTCTGCCAAGACTTCCTTAATATAATGTATTATTTGGGATGCAAACATTTTAAATTATATAAATATTTTGTAACATATTTTTAACTGTTGACTGCCAGTGGTGAAGGAAGTATTGCATAATTGTAAATGACTATACACTTTGTGAAAATATAGTTTATAAATTAATGACCTTGTTTTTATTTTGGTAATTAAAGTGAACTTACAAGGTTCAGATGTGATTGAAGAATTGTTTTCATTCCCATTTTTACTTTTTTCAATTTGAGAACTCCCAAAAAATCAACCCAACCTTCATTCTCCCATTCTGTTTAAAAAATATCAGATTTTATATAGTCATCATTTCTTATGCCCAAACTACCCTGAATCTAAAGGTTATAAAAATGGCACAGTTAATAGACTTAATTTAATTTATTTTTCATTTGTATTTCCATTGGTATACAGTAGAAGTCTGTTATAACAAAAGCTGATTAAATTCGCCAAAGTAATCTTTATAACACGTACTTGTTGTAGCCGATTTCTAACACAAAAGGTACGTCCTCGAGCAGCAATTGCGGCAGAATGGAACTGTAGGGTTTTTAATCCCTGCTTAAAAAAGTATGATGTGTCAAAAATACTGCATGCCCCATAGTTGTGGGGCTAGCTGCATCCTAGGCTCACCCTGGTTCCATATAACGATAACTGTATACATGTGTTTGTATTGTATCGATGCTTGCACTCTATACAAAACTGTAGGCCTATAGTTTTTAATTGAAGTTAAGTCCCTTAACATTCGTAAGAATAACTTAACTTAAAAGATTCCCGATGAGAGTCCATGTGCAAAACGATCTAAGCTGTTGAAGCACTTTTTGCACTATTTCTTAACTTAAAAGAAGAAAAAGGAAGAAAGAAATTTTCTTCTTTTGGTTCTCCTCACACTTGAAGATGATGTTTTAATGTTGAAACTGGTTGTGTAAAAAAATGTATTTGCATATATGTTGTATAAAGATATATTTTAAGGCTTGTGTGTTAAGATGAAGTCCCAAGAAGTGAAGGCTGATGTGATTAAATGTATGAATTCATTTTAACATTCCTAAGTAAATCAGGTTTTTTATATTTATCTATTGCAACGGACACACGTCGTAAATCAAAATATATCTTCATATAGAAAAACACACAGCCCCAGCTCGGGTGCCAACCAAATATATTTTCAATTTACATTACCAACTTTTAATATACAAACAACCAGATAATGACAAAATTAATTTAAATATGGCAGGCAAAAATAAGTAATCTTAACATTTACAAACTAGATTCTTAAAGAGCATGAGCAAAGTTTTAGAAATGCACACCTCAGACTTGAAAGCAAAAGTCATCCACCATTTACACAAGAGACCTTTGTTAGATATATTCGAACAAATGGAAACCTTTCATTGCAAAAGGAGTAACTTTAAACTTGCAATTTTCCAATGACGACAAGACATTAGTTGAAATTGGTTGCGAAATAAAACAAATTATGCAATTAGGACTAAGTTATTTTCTCCTCACCATACGAAGTTCCACATAGTTAATATTTCTTGTATGGATTTATTACATTTTTGAATAAAAGTAAAAATCATTTTCAATCGAGGGATTTTCAAATTTCTAATTCTTAGTAATTTCTTTATATCCACAAAACTGAATATGGAGTGTTTCCTATAAGAACTAGGAAACTAATAACTTGATAAATTTAATCTGACAAACAAATTTTTAGGACCAAAGTCAAAGTAGAGTCATTAATTATGTTTGTAATCTAGCTGCTTTACAAAGACAACTGACAAAGAAAAGTAATTATTTATTCCTTATAATTCTAGATGTTAATATCCCCCTTATAAAAAATGCTTTCTTGCTTTCTACAGAGCGAAAAAAAACTCAAAATATATCATGAAAATGCTGAAGCTACTGGAATTGTTTTTTGGTATGACAAATATAGTTTTGTTTGAAGAAATAACACTAGGTACATTGTGGAAGTAGCAAGAAAATGTCTGTATCTTTGTGTTAGCTCTTTTATTCTCATCAACAAAATATACCCAGTAACTTGCAATGAAAGCACTACGTTTCATTATCCACAAAGAATATTTAATCTTTCATTTGCATACATAAAACTCTGTAAAGTGTTGTGAGATTCCTGATCTGCACACTGACTAAATTTAAGCTTCCACTAAACTAGATATTAATGTATAAATTTATTATATATTAATTATAGAACTAGAATACTCGCTGGAGTTGTAGGACGATGAGTGTTCGGCATCGTCCTCGCTGCTGCTAGCAGAACCTTCAAGTACAGGATTAACCCTGTACAAGGTTCATTTTACCGCTACGAGCAGTTTCTTTATTCCTTATTCACTGTCAAAGTCTTTAGTGCAGGCATCGTGAAAGTTAGCAAAATGAAGCGTGATCCAACTCTCTTCGTCGCTTGAGGTTTACTTTTGAGGAATTGTTTGAGCATTTATAACTGCCCTAAGAAAGCTTGCAAAAGATTGCGACTTCGTTGAAGAAGAAAGTTTAATAAGAGATAGGATTGTGATAGGTATAAACGATTCACAATTACAAGAGAGACTGCTAAGAATCAGTGACCTAACGTTATTCGATACGATAAACTATGCTAGGACTACTGAGACGAGTAAAATGCAGTCTGAAACGTTGCAGGGTGCGAGCAAAGAATTTGTTAAAGAAAAATCGTAAGACTTTTGTTAATAAGGGAAATAGGAACGCATCTGAAGGAGAAATAAGTAATCGGAAATATTAGTGTCAGAAGTATGGGTTTACGCACGAAAGAGTTAAGTGCCCGGCGTACAACGAGGTGTGCAACTACTGCGGCAAGAAGAATCACTTCGTGACCGGCTGTAGAAAGCGGGGGAACGTCCACAAGTTGCATGAACAAACGAGACAGCGAGGAAGAGTCGGAGTCGGAGCTGTTCGTCGATGTGCTTGTTTTCGTCGAGATGCAAAGAAGACTGGACGAAGGACGGCCAAGTGTGGAGAGAAAAAATCAAGATAGAGGACTCCGAATTCTGGTGTAAGTTGGACACCGGGGCGCAGTGTATATAATGTACTGCCTTACAGATTGTTCAAACATTTGCACATAAAAGTCGAAAAGACAAAATTTAAATTGTTAACTTACTCTAATGAGAAACTAGAAATAATAGGTTCAGTAATACTAAATTGCATAGTAAAGGGTCGTAAGGTAAAAATAAAATTTGTTATTGTTAAAGTTGATAATGTACCTATTTTGGGATTAAACACTTGTGTAAGGTTGAACCTACTAAAGAAGGTTGACTCTTTCAAGTTGTATGAAAGAACTGAACCTGAAAGGTGTACTAGGGAAATGTTTTATAAGACTGATGAGCTTTTCTTCAAAGGATTAGGCAAGTTTCCCACTACTGTAAGATTGGAATTAAAGTCAGTGCCTGTAATGGTAAAATTTCACAAACTCAGTACGGAGAATTCCCGAGAGTATAAAACCTAAATTGAAAGAAACTTTAGTAAAATTTTACCCAATCTTTTACCATGCCAACTCTTTCTCCTTCAATTATTTCCCATCTGTCTTCTTGTTCTCAATGATGTCTTTTCGTCTTATAGCCAAATCGATCAGAAGTTCAGCTTCATATTCATTAAAATTAGGGGTTCTCTGCCTTTTTTATCGTTTACGTCCATCTCTCATAGCGATTCTTTACTATTTGTTCCACTGACAAAGTGTACACACTTTTAAGTCCACTTATATCATTATTTACTAGTCGTCCAATATATCAACAACAAAGACAAATGAATTGCGATATACGTTTAGGCGAGCACTAAGCGGTACCCAACGTATTCACAGGGAGGTTAATCGGCCGTCAGCTAACCGCGGTTACGAAAACCTTGGTTACTGTTTGTGCACTCCAAACTTAAGTTGACCGCCGTTAATATTTAACCGCGGTCAGCTAACGGTGGATAACAGGAATGAGGGATATCGGTGTGTTCTTTTTTACACACCACTTCCGGATTGTAAAGCCGATACATTAAATGTAAAAATGATCATCAAAAAATTGCGCATTGCTGGAAATTACTCATGTATAAAGGGTAGATTATGATACAATTTGATGAAAATATCATTGCCACAAGTTGCAATGTATTGGAGAAAATAAAAAATATAAGATGATTAAATACAATGTGACGTCACCATTCTGCTGGTTGCGTACTCAATTTTCGTTTTGCATCGCTGCAAGTGCAATTGAAAAGACTTGGAAGAAATAAATATATAGGAAGTTAGTGCATAAAATTGACTACTAACTGTGTTAAATACCATGTTTCTTCGTAGCAAAGTTACGAAGAAAAAAACTAATATAGTTCTCCATCGCTGAAGTACGCATTTGATAACATCGAAATAATTCATACGTTTCCTTTTTTTAAATAAAATGTTATTTGTATTAAATTATTTACTTTTATCAATTAATTGTTATATCGTTTATTGATATTGTATTAATTATTGATATATTTTAGAAGTAAACGTCTCGAAAAAGATTCGATTCCCACGAATACATCGAAAATGGCTAAGGTCTATTTACTGATCGAACTTTTTAAATTAAACTTTTACATTAAAGCTTTATTTTAAAACTTTCGAGGAAAATTGGAACTTTTGTTTATAAATTTCGCCACTAATGCCATCTCTTGAGGAAAATTGGAACTTTTGTTTATAACCTTCGACACTAATGCCATCTCTTGAGGAAAATTGGAACTTTTGTTTATAAACTTCGCCACTAATGCCATCTCTTGAGGGAAATTAGAACTTTGGTTTAAAAACTTCGACACTAATGCCATCTCTTGAGGAAAATTGGAACTTTTGTTTTTAAATAAATCACCACATTGGTGCACCCATCCTTATTTGAACATCTTTCGTTATTAGACTATATCATCAGCAGCTTTTTTAGGAATGACTTCATCCGTTGCTTTTAAAATTACCTCCTCTTCTAAGAAACAAAAAATCATTTATATCAGATGAAATTTTCTGGTAGGCTTACATTTAAGCCTGATTTCGTTATTTATGTATTAGCCAAGTATTCAATTGAATGCGTCACATACCGGAGAGTACAAATTCGGCTGCATTAAAATATTCTGTAGACTCTTGATTATAGTTGATATTATAATTGAATTTGCAGAAATCAAGTTATATACCAAGGTGGAAAAAATGAAGACGTCAACTTACAATTATTTAGACTAAGTGATAGGTGGTTTAACCAGCAGAGAGATGATACAAAACCCAGTCTTACGCACAGACTGTTCAAAGAAAACAAAAATTTTCCACGAATTGAAATTTTGAATGGGCATTGCATAACCAGATATGAGATTCGTGGGATTCTATCACAAGAGAAAAAATTGGCTGCATCGAAAAGGAAGCTGAAGAATTTAAGTCACAGTTTTAAAAGTTTCTCAAATTTATTTCAAGTCATCAAGTCACAGTTTTACGATAAATATGTGCGTAAGTTACGCGCACAATACCTTTCAGCTGACTGATTTGCTTCCAAAATGGTATATTATTAATAATATCATCGAAAATTAATTTTTACTGATATCTTGTATTGCTCCAATACTTTGCTGATGTTAGTTTTGTTGATATATATCCATTATTAAGAGAAATATAGAATTTCTCCCAAACAGTGCTCATCGACAAATTTACCCCCCCTGGAATCGAACCCATGATACTGAGGTTCAAAATCACATTCTTACTTGAGGTTACACGCTATGGCCAGTACGACGTAAAAATTTCAAGTCAGTGGCAAAAGAGTCTATATATTTTAGATATATGGGAGAGATAATACGGTTCTCATACGATACGTTCCACACGCACCCACTACATTTTGATGCTATTGATTCTCATACCAAATATCCATGTGTTGTTTTTCAAACCTAAACAACTCATCGTGGTTCGTGGCCTTTATTCGTGTTTTAAACTATTATGTGGAACATTATGTAAACAAATATGAGTAATCTGACATTAACGGTAAAATTCTCGATGAACTGTACTGGTATTACTATCCATAACCTGCGTTTGCTTTGGAAGAATCGTAAAACCGTTTCGCGTTTTTCCAATATTGACTGTTAAAAAATATCGTATACGAATAGCGAACAGCTGCTTAATAACAGAGATTTCAATGTAACTCACAACGATTTTGGACACTATATTTTCATGAGATCAATGCAATATACAGCTTTGATAGAGATAAGTGTAAATCGAAAGTGTGTTTTCAATGTTAATGCTGTAGCACCATTTTGAGAGGATAGCATAGCATAGCTTTCAAGCCTGTAACTGTAGTAGTAGTAGTAGTAGTGTAGTTTTAACTTCGGATTTAGGTATGGGCCGAATTACACACGAAATGTTGGAAAAACTGTTTTTATTTGGATATCCTCTTAATAAGTGGTGCTGGCCGGTACGTTGCATCCATTTATTTCTTTTAACGTAATCTCATTTCTCTATTAAATTATACATTTATTTAAATTAGGATGTTTTCGAGTTTTTGCTTGATGACGGAGGTCAGAATCAGTATGTTATATTAACGAAAACCATAAATCATCGTTTGGCAGAAAAGTATCCATTGAAGCTATCTTATCAACTTGCATTTTTGAAGAAAGTTATAAACAAGGTACAGTTTTAGAAATAAAGGAAATTACCTAATAGAGTAAAATGTTTCCTATCCTTAAGAACGATTATATTAGGAACTTTTCTGCTCGTTATTATTTTCCAGTAATTTTTTCTTTACCTCATTATAAAATAGCTTCAACAATTTCTTAAATCCACTGAAACTCCGTATTTATTATGATACATTCCAAAAATAGCTTGAAGAAAACCAAGTGGAGGTAATAGATCAATTTTATGAAGCATATACCAAACTCTTGGATAAGACTGAAACAGAGAGGCATTATAGGCATTTCCCACTAAATCGCACGTTTGTGTCTATCAGAGAAAGCCCAAAGCTAGTCTCTGAGGGAACCACAGGCCTTCATGCTTGGCAGGTAAGATTTTAATTTTACATCACTAGGATTATTTTGTATTTAAGATAACCTTTAGTTATCAATGACATGTCTATCCTTACAAAATATACAAAACTAGAACCAGAGCTTAATTCTTTATATACCTTAAAGTATTAACCTGTTTGTATAATAGCCCTTCATAAATATCGTTGTTTTTGCAGGCGTCCATGGCATTAGCAGAATGGTGTTTGAAGAATAAAGAGATTTATCTGAAAGGCAAAAACATTTTGGAGCTAGGCTCTGGAATTGGGTTCACTGGATTAGCATGTATATTAGGCACCAAAGATGTTTTGAGTGAAGTTTCTCAGGAATGCTTGACACAAAGAAAGAAAACAGTGGTGTGCTGCCAAAACCATGATTCATTTTCTTTCTCTCCGAAATGTTTTACATTTACTGATTGCCATCCTTCTGTAATACAACTTCTTTGTCAGAATGTGAAACATAATTTAGTCTGTGATGACGATGACCCCAGCCTTAGGTAAGCTCTTGGATTTGTTATTGAAAGGAAATGATTGATATAGAAATTCTCTTTTCATTCTGGAAATCCTAAAATTATGCATATTCAGTTTGAAGAATACATTAGCTTTAGTAAGTAACAAGTGGAATAATTGGATAGCCTAGAGATATTTGTTAGTATAGAGTTGTGTGACTCATACAAGTTAAATATTATAACAATAATTAGATTCATGTTTATTAGCAATTGTTGAAATATCTGCAGCTCCATCATTTAAACATATACATTAACACATTAAAATATCCAAACGTTTATTGTCTCAAGAAATATTGATATAAATGAAGACAAAATTGGGTCCACAAGCATTGAGAATCTGTGCATAGATGATCTCCAGCAATAATTCTGGTACATTTTTTATTTTATGGAACAGGCCATTCAGTATGATTCAGACTGAACAGAACCACTGTAGAAATGAATTTAATTTCAGAATTTACAGAGCCGAAAGAAATATTCATAGTTAACGAAAAGAATTTTTTTGGAAATTAGGAAGGAACTAGGCTCTCATGATGTCAATATTGAGAACCAATCTAAGATATTAAGCTTTTGTAACAACAGAGCCTCTGTGATTAAATGATAGGAGCAATCAAATATATTAAAACAATCTTTTTAAATTGTTCCGAGAAGGGCTCAAAATTGGTATGGCTGTATCCATAATTCGAAGACTCAGTAATTAAAACTTGGAGAAAAGTATGTATATTTGTTCATTAGAGAAAGACTGCACTTAGAAACCATTCATAGAAACAGCTAAGCTTTTATTTATATATTGATATTTATTTATATAGTGATTAATTTTCAATTTGCCATTAAATATGTATTAGTATTTATACTGAGCCTTCTCATAAAAATTATGGTATTATGCGTCTCTCTCATAATTATGTTTAAGGATTTATAATCCACAGGCCCTCAAATTTGAAGCTGAGATCTACTACCCAAAAGATTACTATAAATAATAATAATAGTTTAAGCTCTGTGAATTATTCTTATGAAAGTTCATTCCATAAATCAAGAAATTGTTTTAAGGATGCTGAGAAGAGGAAAAGAGCAAGAACATTGTTTTTAATGATGATCATTATGGAACAGAAGTAAGAGTGATCACTCTTCCATGGGAAGATGTGAATGAAGGAGGTGAAGAGACATTGGCTGTGATAGGTGATGTTGATCTTATACTTGCTGCAGGTTTGTTTTATAAGCTTTAACATACACTGTCTACATATTCATAAAATTCAATATTGAATATTGTTATGAAGCATTTTCTTTGATTAATCTCAGTTCAACTTTACTTTTCAAATCATATTCTGTTTATTTAATGTGTTTTTTAAATCTCATGCAGATGTAGTTTATGATGAATACCTGTTCACACCATTGGTGGGTTCATTGAGAAGACTTCTTTCTACAGCTGATTCAAAAGGAGGATTTCCTTCAGCTATTATAGCTTGCACAATGAGAAATACAGAGACAATAGAGGCATTTTTACATCAAACCTCTGGTAAAAAACAGTGGATGTTTTCTTTGGATATTCTACTGTGATTCAATTTCAGGATCCATTGACCTCAACAGAGTCTCGATGTCAGTTACTCAATTAAAAAATTCAGGAAGACGCAAGCTAAACAGCCCTCCTAATGCACATCAATTCATTCGGCACAGCCTTCCCACCCATAACAGGTGGGTTTTGCTGTATGTCCATGAGTACATTTCTGATGCTGACATTGAATTAGACATCACACTCTTGCATTTAAGGAGGATACAGTGAAATTTCCGTGCGAGTTGTAATAGCTATATAAGCCAAATATGGCCTATACTTGATAAATATTGAAAATTACCACTTCGATTTTTAGAAATAGTTTAATCTCATCATTTACCCTTTTACTGTTGTTTCTAAACTCCTCCATGGATGTTTCTGTATTATTTTTTAGTCCCCTATTACTCCGTTTGATCTTATCATTTAAGAGAATTATGGCTTCATTTTTAATACCAATCTATTCTGGTTAATCCTCAATTGGGAATAGAATCATTTTTCGTTGTTTATTTTTTAAATGACTGGTTATAACATAATATAAATAACAAGAATGAATCAACTTTCAATGTAGCTCTAGATCTGCCTTTTCATATTATAGTTCATTTCATCCTACTTACTAATATTTAATTTTTTATAATTTATGAAGTTCTTTCATCTTGAATCAGAAATATGTCTTAATGTAGACTGTGATTGTTTGTGTATATTTACGGAATCACTGAAGATTTAAGATTAATATTTTCCTCGGATTTTTAAGTTTTCAAAGTGTTAGCTTTTAGGTTCTCTAAATAAGGCAGGTTTTGAGATGATTTAATATTGGATAATTACTTTTTTGTTTGCAAACAAAATTTCGATTCAGAAAATGGAAGATTTGAGTTTGACCTCCAGCAGCAACATACATAGTTATTCATTTCAATGAATATTTTGGATAGGTAAGAAGATTCCTGCTGTAATATTTCAGTTTAGATCCTTTATTAACTGACTTACTGTAAGCTCTCATGCATTGCTTTATCAATTTTAGGATCCTGATAAACATAATAATTCAGCATAGAGGTAGATATATAAATCACTTAGCTGCAAAGTGTTTTGTAAATTTGAGTGTTCTTTTTGTCTTTTTTTGAAGAAATATCTCGGAATTTAATTCTTATTTTGTGTATTATTAGTATTATCAAAAGACTAAAAGTATACCAGAAACTACTGTGAAAGAAGTTAAATTAGGATGTATTGGCTGTCTAAAATTTTACTTTTGAAAAAGGAAATCTGTGTTGATATAAATGAGAATCTATACACCATTATTCTAATTTTAGATCGGAAAAACAAAAGCAAGGATAACAATTTCTCGGTGTATCTTTAGTTCCTCCATAAGGGTAAATACGGCTATAGTGTACAACTACTAATTCGATGTGTGCATTTATAAGACTGAGTATATGTTTAAAGCATTTGTTATGTATGATGTATACTTCCTCGTCTTATTTTGAGAGTGCTGCTACTCCACCGTTGGCATCACACATGCTATGAAAATTGACTATTTTTGAGTAAAAACTGCATGATAGAATGTTCGAAGTTAACCCAGTTTATGTTAGAATTCTAACGTCGAACAAAATTATGAATGTCCTTTAAGCAAAAGTAACGAAAGACTCTTTAAAGTTAAACCAAGTTAATCTTTTTTAATACTAACGAGTACCTTATGGTAGCCATCGTCAGAGGAACTTAAAATGATGACTCTGAAGAACACCCTCCCTTCATATCTGTATCTTTTGAAGTCAATGATTCATTTTTATATTAGAGGAACTAAATAAGAATTTTTTTTACCGATTTTCTTATTTAAAAGTGGGTGTAAGTCAATTTCTTACATAGCAAGTTTTCCCATAACCTTATTCAGACCATGTGAAAAAAAAGATACCTAAATTGTCTGTACAAAGAATTAGTCTGAATCAGATTATCAAGAATTCTGCGCTGCATAAAAGGAGACAAACAGAGAACTTGTTATTATGAATACATTCCAAAAGTACAGACCTCAGTTCCTCACATAAAATAATTGTGGAACTAGGTTCTTACCAGGCACCACCTCTCAATGTTTTCATCTGCTGGAACTCCTAATACCCTTGGGATTAACCATTTTGATCCTATTTTTAACTCCTGTAGCAAATGTTTTGAATGATAGACCAATTCAATTATATTACTGAATATTAATTGGCATTCCTGATTAACCGGATGCAGCATCGAAACAAATAGTGTGAGTTATTGCAAAATGTATATAAATAATGTAAATTTATTACCAAAATTATGATAAAACAGCAAAATTCTTACATTTGGAGAAATGTCAATATTTTAGAACAGCACTGTACACCCATAAGTTATTTTTCATTGTTTAAGTAACTTTTCAAAAAACACAAATTATTTACACTAAGGTCACTTAAATTTGTGCATAGTTTTGTGACAAAGAGACCTGCCGCAGAAAATGCACGTTCTGCTTCAACAGATGTTGGTGGAACTAAGCTTCGAATAAATAATTTATCCTAGATGTACGCTCTCCGGTTATTACAAAGATATCTACTTCTGTAGAAATGCTTCTAGGAATCGCTGTTTACTTTGCCAGCGTTTTCAATTGCGGCATCCGATTTATTTATCAGGGACGATGGGCTGATCGATGAAGAGCTTACTTCTGAGGACCTAACAAGTAGTGCAGATTCCATAACCTCCTCTGATTTTTACCAAGTCGGTCAAAGCTATCTTGACAGGACACAGTGATGACACAATTGCATTCCTCTTCTGAAATGTTTATAGTTATCTTTGTATCAATTATAGCTTTTAAAATACATTAATGATAAAAATCTCTCCAACATATGTAATAAGCTATTCCATCTCGTTTTGGAATCAAGTCTAAGTTGCAACTCCTTACCTTCCTTCTCAGTTAAATGTTTTAGGTCATTGTCAGAGGAACTCACTTCAACAGATTCAGGGTCAAAGTTCCCTTTTTATCTTGCATAAAGAACATCGCAGACAGCTAAATGAAGTCTATGCGCAACTCATAGTTGATGGTCAACCCCACTTACCTTTCAAACTTTAACCATAACACTAGTTATGGTTAAATTTATGTTTAATTAATTTATATATATTTATTAAATTTAATTTATCACCATCAGTTACGCTGGCAATGTGATGTCCTTTGTAAGAGATAAACTAAATTCAGATTTCAGTCTATCTTCAACAAGATTCACTATTTTCTCTGCTGGTCTTGACCCGGAAATGCAAACCATACCAAAATTCCAAAACTTCGACTTTGCATGTGCGTTTATGTTTAAATACCGGCGATTTCTTAGCGAAGAGTATTCATCTAATTTAATACTGAATCTGGCTTTATTCGACTTCATTCTAGTTATTTCTTATGTTACAATTTTATTAGCGGTTGCATATTGTTCTTGAACCATTTTCATGACCGAGTGAGGGTGTTTTGGCAAATACATTTATCAGAAAGTGAGTTCCGAATAAATGCACTGTATGTTATCGCATAATAAAAAATCCATCCACAAATAATCCCCCTGCCACAAGCCGCAAGGTGTCTGTAGATGAAAAGATTTTGTATATGTCATATATAAAGCATTTTCACAATTATCTACCGCACTAATGCAGTTTGTTATTTTCAGGTGTATATTTGTTTCTAAAGTAGAACATATTCACCGTTAAGACTAGTAAGTTTATCTGTAAAAATCTGTTTGTTTAGTTCCGAGATTTTCCCTGGAAATTCAGTGGATTCCGGAGAAATTCCCGGATGGATTTTACGTACGGGATCCCGCTTGAGAATCTCTAGATACGACGTAGATTATGTTTTCATACCTCAAGCAGTCGTGTATTCCAATCCAACTTTCGAAGGATGGATTAAGGGAGATGATCGGGTGAATCAATTGGCCAAAAATTCAAAATGTTGGAAAAAATGAATTTATTTTCGATGATTATTTACAGAAGTTTTGCTGTTTGGCGATAGCGCTCCGTCTCGTCACGCAGATAATCACGTGACATTCTTACGAATCCAATTTCAATGTCCTCTAAGTAATTCACGTTTCCTCAGGAAAATGCTTTTTTATTAATTCAAAATGAGGGATTGATGTCCTCGGATGTCTTTCCTCGTGCAGTTTGCGTCTTCGATCCTCTCACGAAAAGGTCTCATAAATTCGATGTTCTTTGGGATTATGAGGCGTATTTCACAATTTAGCTGAGTATATCAATGTTCCCGTTCATCCAGCGTGTATCTGCAGGGCTCGTCTTAGCACACCAACTACGAATGAATTGACTTAATTGTTCCCTCAGCGTGGTTTCCGACGTTTCGAGAATTATTTGATTTGTTTTTAACTTTATCCCATGTCTCGCGCATTTGGGTTTGCTGTCTCTGGTTTTGTTTATCTCATTGTAAATAAGCTTTTGTTCTGCGAAATGCAAATGGGTACTTCGGATTTGAGCGTACATCGGCACATGTAATATTTGAAAATAAGCTCACCCACGACTGTACGTATAATTTGCGATGCTCCCTGAACGAATTTGAGATTTTGCAAATCTGAGAATCACAAATTTAATTTCGAATCGAAAATCAGATTCCGAATCAAATACGTGTTCAAATCGAATTGAGTGTTAGTGCTCGCACGCGTGTCCATCACCTGAGAGAGAAGCATCATGTGTTGCCTCAATTATTAAATACCACCGGATTGGTGAAATTGAAAATAATTTTTGAAACTTTAATACAGCTTCTAACGAAAGCAGCTCTAAAATTGATGTAATTCCGAAATTAACTTTGAAAAAGTTTAACTTGAAATATATTAGCATTTGTCGGGATTTGTATCCTAGCTTAAAATTTTAGAAAATAGGCCAATATCCATTTTTTCGTAAAAAATTAATAAATTTCGTATTGGGCAACTAAATCACATGTTGCAGTGTAATCGCGAATGGCTGTGGCAGTATGTGGAAGCTTAGGGCCTCGCAGAGTGTCCAAAAAGGACATTTTGTCGCTGTTTAAGGGGGAAAACCTGTCGATGGTGCCTCGCGTCTCCAATTGCTGAAATTTGCTCTTTATGACTGTGATTGTGACGCAGACTATGATCGTAACTCTTTCTTGCATTGTTCGGATTCGGATTCTATTTCTGAATCTCTCATTTGAAGAATTGTATCTGAAGTTCATTGAAATTATAAATTGGAGCGTCGACCCCCACACGAATGTTGACAGTCAATCAAAATACCGCTTTTTAGAATTAATCTTTAAACTGAATCGAATCCTGGGAGAGTGTGATATTGTTACAATTCTATGAAAAGCATTTTACGGAGCTCTCAGTTCCAACGCGATTCAAGAACGGTCGTTCAAAGCGGTTGGTGTACTTAAGAAATTTTTTCTCGGGGACTCAAAAAGGAAGGATTTCAAGGGACCCTTGCGTGTGATATCATCGAAGGACGACCCTATAATATTTTGATATTTTTACTGCGAAATGTGATCGTACGAATTCAATCGTACGAATACTTAAAAGGAAACGTTATAAAGTTTCCGAAAATGATTTGTGAGAACCGCTCTGCCATCTCTGTAGGCAAGGGCAATTGGCTTCTCTCGTAAATAGCTTCGGTTTCCCGAAAAGACATCGGAAGGTTTCCATTCGTAGTCGAGACGAGCGCCTTTTCGACGTCCAGTATCGTTTCCGAGTGAATTCGTTAAAATCAAAATCTAGCGACTCTATAAATATGAGTTGATGGTGGTCCCTGAGGATTCTTTGAGCGAGCATTTTCCTGAGTCTCATCCCCTCCGGGCCATCTTGTTCACCAGAGGCTCTCCGTGGATCGCAAACGATCTGTACAGCTGCTGCGTGCTGAGGAGTCGCACAGCGGGCGTCGCATGCCTGACCACGGCCTTGAACCCGCCCATCGCTCCGTCCGTCTCGTAGTCCACAAACCGCACTCGGCCATCCGGCTCCAGAAGGGAGTACCCTCCGCGGACGTGGCCCCCTTGGCGACGCTCCCACCGATCCGTGGCCACTCCAGACCCATCCACGTCGTCTATGGTGTAGCGGTAGTCGTAGTCGACGGCAGGCACTGGTTGCAGAGGGGCTAAGTAGGGTGGCCTCTGCAAACGGAGTTAAAGTTACTTAGTGGGTCTCCTTTGGTGGATGTCAAAAAGAAAAGAAAGTGTAGCGGAGGTCGTATTGAAATGGCGAAGACAATAACGAGTGTTGATTGTCACTATTCAGCGATGGGCTTTCTAAAAGTTCATAGGTCAATTTCGAGCCGAAATTAAACAGTGCGATCATTTTATCCAAAAGTGAAAAAGAATAGAAAAATTTTTCTCTCTTTGAAATATCCACGCGTTTTCTCCGAGTATTTCTATCAAACCGTAGTAATTGGCCGTGTGCCCATGCGTTCGAATCCCGCGCGAAACTGGCCTTTGGCGATTGGTTCAAAATTTAGAGTCTGAGGCGGAAGAAAATAAATAGTCACGACAAAGAGTGACGCAAACACGTGAATTTATCGCCACAATCAGTCGTCTGTTCTGTTGACTGGAATTACCTTTGGAAAGTGGGAGAATCCGTCTGCAGCCACGATTATGATCCACGCCAAGGCGATCTGGAAAGAGAGGTCCATGATTAAGTGCACTTCTTCAACATCTCCTGAATCCAATAAACAGAATGCATCGATGCTGTAATATTTCCGCTCGTATTCTGTCAAATGTAAATCTTATCTTATTTCCGATACCGTCTTTTAAAGGTGAAAGCGTTCAATCTTCGTTCTTTTCTTTGAATTGCACTCTTCAAATCAAAATATGCTCGAGGTTGAACAAGAAGAGAGCTGCCCGGAAAGTGGGAGACCTGGATTCGAGTCTCACTCGTTATTTTTCACTTACATCTACGTTAATACCCTACAAGCCATGCCATCCCCTGCCAGCCGCCTTTCGGCGTGTGGCAGGGGATGTAATCACCAGTTGAATCTAAACTACTTCCTTATTCAGTTATTTATTATTGTTAAACCTTGTGTGCTTCCTAGTGCTACGTAAAACTTCATTTCGATCGAAATACTTTCCTTAGTGGAGTATGTATTGGACGGATGAGATTCATATTTTGTACAAGTTCACCAATAAATGTATTTGTAATATTAATTTCCGTGTAGAATGAAAAGAGTTGTATGTTTTCAAACACACAGATGGCTACACAGATTTGAGATGTACTGATTTCTCATGTAACTATAAGGAGCTAACTGCTGTCTCTGAGATAACATCTGTTAACGGCGAGATTTGCTGAGATTGAAGGCGTATGTTGTTGATATTCTCAGTTTGACTTAGAAATATTTTAAAATGAATCGTACGACGATGTTTAATTGTTTTTAATAACTTGCTCCAGAATTAAAAAAACAACTTTCGTAATCACATACTCCTCTGCTTACTTTCTCTGCACCTTCGACATCATCTACCTCCTCTCTCTCAAATCATCCTGGTGTGCAAGTACATCCTACATATGATGAGGCTGCTGAAACGCCAAAATATCCCCCTTCAAATGTAATTTCTCCGTTCGTCATATCTCCTGTCTCCAACATGTGGAATAATACCTGCTCTTTTTACCACATTGTGTTTTTGAAATATTTTAAACGATTTTTTGCGACTTTTTTAAGGAGGTTACAGTTGCACTCCTATTTTTTGGTTCGATTTTACAAGCTTTTTGCGAATCTTTCATCATAGATGAATCTTTGTTTTCGACTAAAAAAAATAAATTGATCATCGTTTTGTTTCCGATCATAACTTTTATAGCTGTCAATGAATGTCAAAAATATAGAAGTTTTCTAAAATAAAGTACGTAAGAATAAGTAAGGAAGTAAGCAAGAATATTTCATATTTCTTATGTTCGTCGATTTTAGATTTCCGGTCGAGTATTCGAGTAATTAAGCTGTATAAATTGATTCGACTTAACTAAATTTTGTCAAATGAATGTTTGATACAATTTCGTGCGGCTATTTCATACTAATGCCGAAGATGATATTCTCAGTCCCAAAGGGAACGTTTTAATCAAATATAATTATTAGTTTCAGACTTGTTGAAGTCATATTTTCCCTATTTCATTTGTATTCCTTAAATTATGGCCCGTTAGAAATAAACAGTGATGAATTTCTCTGACTTCTATCATTATAACCAAATGACATGATCCAAATATTGCTCATTTTAAAGTGTCCTGGACTATAACCTTATCTTGGTAGAAGGGTTTGCGTGTTCCTATGACCTAAAGGGCTAGACTGGCTGGAACGTAGTTCCTGGTAAGGTCACCCAGAGGTACAGCTGCTGAGTGGAATACCGTCCACTCTGCAGCTGTACCTCTGTGACGCAGCTGCAAAGGCTTCTGTACACCAGTAGGACGGCCATAATGAGTGTTGGTGTCACGGTAAAAATACCTTTGAGGAAGGCAACGGGAGACCACCTCGACTACTTATCCCTTGTTATGATGCAGTCGCAGTCTCCCTTTCTAAGCGTTTCACGCTTCTGGGAGTCAGCAGGTTAAGGCTGCTAATACTTAGCCTAACGGTATGAACGAAGGTAGTGTGGCCGGCACTACGCTTCTACCGCCTACCCAGAGTTTCTACTCCAGTACTCATTTTTACACATTTACAGGCTGAGTCGACCTGTGGCCTCCCTGAAAAATGCAGGTAATTTGCCATGGCTGAGGATTGAACCCCAGGCGAGCGCCTTAACCGCTATGCCGCCGAAGCACTGTCATGATCTAAAACCATAATACTATTTGCACTGGCAAAGAAACTCAGCCTTCTAGGATGAGTGCCCGGCAGTGATGGGAGGAAGGCCATCAAGGGTTGTCATTCCGCGAAACAAGGAACGGAAAGAAAAGGAGAGGGAAGATGGAAACGAGGGTGGGGACATGGAATGTTTGGACAATGCTCAGAAAAGGGAAGTTGGAAAACGTAAAGTTAGAAATGAAAAGATCCTACATCAATAATACTAATTAATGAATATAAACGCTTACTAAATAGAACAAAAAACTAATTAAGAACGCCAAAATTCGATATGCGCTCTAAATTTCCAAAGATAAATCCTATTCAGTCTTATGGAGGGAGCTGCGTGGTCTTCGTACAGGAAAAATTAAATAATTCCTCAGAAAGTCAATAATGTTAATAATAATAGTTAATGCTATCAATGAAAAATTCTCCCTCCCCTCACGCTAATAAACATCGAACGTAAGGAACATTTAATAACCAGCCTGGCTTCGAATACCAGTGTTCCACCACACCAAGTAAAATTTGTCTTTAAACCAGTTTCTCAATTTGAAGTGAGAGCGTTAAAAAGCGTGAAATCAAAAGCTTTAGGAGCTGATGGAATTTCTATCCTGGTAATTAACAAGTTGATGCATATCCTATTACCGTTAATAACAAACATGTACAATAGTTCTCTAAATCATGGTAAATTTCCTTCGCGGTGGAAACTGGGTCTAATCCGTCCAATCCCGAAAAATGTCAAAACTAATGACCCTAAGAGAGTATCGGCCGACCTTCTCTCCTCTTGACCCAGTCTGGCTTTCTGAAACTTCACCTCAACTGCTCTAGTAAAGATCAAGACATCCGCAGGTCCATTAATTGTAAGAAGTTAACTACTATAGCACTTCTTGACTTCACAAAACCATTTGACTCGATAGATATAGATTTTATGACGATTAAACTTAAGACGATGGGACTCTACAGTCTATTGGTTCTCTCCTTGCCTTCACAACTTCCAACTGAAAGTAGTCTCCAATGAATCCGAATGGATTGAAATCGATCGAGGACTTCCTCAAGGATCAATCTTAGGTCCCCTTCTCTTTTCCATTTATATCATTGACTTCGTAAAGGTAATTAAGTACTGTAGATATCACTTGTACGTAGATGATCTTCAGATTTATTTACACCCAAGCCATGCAGAACTACCTCGATCGGTGTGTAAAATTAATTTATATCTCCAACTCTTTAATGAGTGAAGTAAAGGCAATTTTATAAACCTAAATGCCGCAAAATCACAGGCAATGTTGATCGGATACCCAAAATTACTGAGCTCTGTAAATAAATCTAGCCTAACGGTCCTTGAACTGAATGGCAATGCAAATCCGCTCAGAAATTCAGTAAAAAACCTCGGTCTCCACATCAATGAATCCCTTACGCCGTCTGATCGAGTCATACAAATTTGTAAAAAAGTAAATTTCTCGCTTTATTCACTTCGACGTTCAGTAGATTTCCTCTCCCCGTCCGCGAAATTTAAAATCGTAAACTCTTTAGTTATGCCCCACTTTGATTACTGTGATGTAGTCTATCAGGATCTGTCAACTAGCCAGCAAACAACAGCGCATGCAAAACACCGCGGTGAGATTTATTTTCAACTTAAAAAAGTACGATCACGAGTCCAAATGCCACTCCAAGCTTTCTAGGTTAAAACTAGATTCGCGGCGGAATCAACACATTTTGTCAAGTACATATAGATTCCTAAACACAAGATCTCCTAAGTATATTCACGCCTTATTGATCACTGCAATGCGAGAGGTTGCAAGAAACTCTTGATTCCCCAGCCCTAATGCCGAAGCTGTGCTCGGCGTTTTAAATCGACATTTCTATTCAGTGCATTTGTGCAATTCATTATGTAATTCTGAACGCTTATTTGTTAGTTTTTGTTGGATGTGGACAAATTGGCGGGAAACAAAAAGCAAATGATACGTTTTAATAGCAATGGCTCAGCCTATGTTATGTATTTATTACTCGTTGGTTTTCAAAAGTAAATAAAATATTAAAAATTGATGAATACTATACTGAATGTGACTCACAGGACGAAAAGAACGGAATTGAGGCATTCACATACGTAACATCGCTACACATCAAGGAAGTAATGGTGCACGCCGAAGGGCGGCTCGAAATATATAGATGAAAAAAGAATCTGAACTGAATGGGAATTGAAATAGATCGTATCTTTAGCAGGTGTTCAAACAGAAAAAAATATGTGGAACGTCTGTCCAGCGCAGCACCATTAGTTTTGTTCCAACATTCAATTTTATTCCATCTAATTTAAACAGGCGCATTTATTTAAAAAAATCAATTTCTATTATTTAGCGTTCAGAACGAAAGAAAAACGTTTCGAGGGAGCAAAGACGACTGAAGTCTTACGTCCAACCGAAACTATTTCTATTTGATGTGTCGCATTGACAGACAATCTTCACTGCAGATATTCGTCTGATTAATTCGTCTCTTTAAACCCAACTATTAGTTATTTCACTGATAATAATCAATAGAGCATCTTGCTAAGCAAAAGGTAGCTCACAAATACTCTATTTAAAAACAATAATAACGCAAAATACGCTTACCATTCCGGAATCAAGGGATCTGTTCTTTTAAAAGTAATCTAAAAGGGGTTACCTGGAGTATAAATTTATCTAAATAATTTCTTCTACCTTTCTTACGAATCCTTTCTAAACTCCGTATCAGTCCTTTGAAGTACGCAATAGAAATAAATCCTGCAAGCGGTGAAAGTGAGCTTTGGATGCATTTCTTTCGGGTAATATTTGATATAGGTTTATGATTATATAGGATATATTTATATTATATAGGATATATGATTGTAGGATAGAACCAAAGACTAAAAGGTGCATAGCCTCTCATCTGTATCCAAGTTTGGCAACGTTCGCTCTGCCTCTTGGTGCTTCCATCCATTTTTTGCGATCGCAGACATTCTCTCGGAGAACGGTGAAGTGGCCAAGGTCAGAATTCACGGATGCACCCGAAGAGTGCTCTACAACACGCTCATCTTCACGAGGAAATCGCGCCAAGAATATTTCGTTTATTCAGCATATGTAACTTGTTAACCCCAGAGGATTACTTAAGATGTAAGCGTGACAAATGTGGATAGAAACGTTCGATAAAATGTAAGCGACGGAAGATATTCGGTGACGTCATGCACGCGGATCAGTTTAATCTGCATTCTCGACCTTTAAAGGAATTGTCGAGCTACTACATGAAAAAATGGTAGTATTTACGGGCCAAAAATAATGTAATAAATAATTTAGTTAGGTGTACACATAATCATAAATATTTATAGTGAAATTCCTGCCGCCGTGCCTGCTCTATCTGTAATTGGTCGAATAATGGATTTTGTTAGAAAGGCGCAAAGTGTAACGGTCGATATATTCGAACGAATAAAAAATCGTGGATGAAAAACGGTTTGGTAGAAAATATGATTTGCCGAAGACGGAAAATATTCGGAAACGAAATATTTTAGCAAAACTCCGGCGTTCGGCAAGTATGTCGATCTAAAGTTTGATCCGTGATCGTCAGAAATAAATATTTTACGACGGCGTTCGCTTTCCTTTCGCTGCGTGACCTCGGCGGCTCCTTTCGTAAGAGGAATCCTTAAATCTTCCGTCGCGCGCTTTGCCAATACAGAAATGCATATCCATCGCGACTGCTAGTCGTAGAAATAACGTTTTGCAGACGACCTTTCGTTGAGGTTCGCTCGATTGTGGTCCGATTCATCCGCGACAAATGCCCGTTACCGCGGTAACAGCGGTTTATATAGACGGAATATAAATAGCCTGAGAATGCATGGGCATTCATGTCGGATGTAACTGAAGGTCGTCAAATTTTCGGAACTGTTTTGGAGTCGATGTGGAATAGCCTGTTCCCACAAATGATGGTTTATTTGCGCATCGCACAAATTAGTTTAAATGCCTCAGTTCTGAAGACGCTGCCAAACATAGATTCACGTAACAACTGTAGACTTACAAAATATTTCGACCAATTACGTAAGTGTCGCTAAATCGCCGTCACTCGAACGTTTGTTGCGTCTGTCGTCCGCTTTTTGTTCGGTTTGTGACGATAGCCGGTGCTTTTTTTTAACGAAACAGAGTTCCGCTAATGAATTTGCATTCATTAATTATAATTACTTCGCTCAGACGAATTTGTATTCGTCGTTCTTCTGTTTTACATCGGTGGAGAGCAACTGCCAGTTATGTTTCTAATTTCGGAGTCGAGAGCACGAATTTCAGTGATTTTAGTTTCGCTGAATATGAAACCGCAGATGTGATCGTGATTAGCGAGGTGCGTATTAAATCGTGAGAAGGCCCCTTTGTTTCCTCTCTGGCGAAAGCCCTTCCCATCATGCATTGCGGCAGACTTCTCAGGAGATTGCGCCTGTTTTACGAAACGGACCTTTCGTCTGAAATTCCCTTTAGACGATCTCGTTTTAGTGAAGCGAAAGAAATTCAAATTAAGACATTCGCGTTTCCGTTGAACGTTCTGCAATTTTATGGGAACCATGCGGGATAAATTCAATCGAAATTTGAGCAATCTATGAATATAAAATTATCAATTATCGAATTAAGTTGCAAATAAATACGGAAGTTGGCATAAATGTGGTCAGAAAATGACGAAGGACCGAAAAAATGCTTTCCACGGTTTTTAGTTCTATCGCGAATATTTAGGAATTTTCATGGACATTTCCTTTTATAATATGTTTACATTTTAGAGGCTATCGAATCTATTGGAACATCTTAAAGGGGAGAGTGGTAGAGATGAGATTCCTTGAACTGTGTAAGATTTGGCTCTGGAATCAAAGGAAGGCAAATCAAATATGACGCAAAATCGGATTTTCACAGTGGCAAAGATAGTTTCCACTTCCGAAGGTATTAACTACTTTAGTCCAACTTGGAAACAAATATTTGGTCCGAAGGTAAAATAATAATAATAAAAGGACTTTATTCAGGGCAAGAATAATCAACAAGCGAGTAAGGGCCCTTTCTGCAGCGTAGATAAACTGTAGAAGAACAAGTTTCGGGCTGATATTCCAACGAAATCGATCTCCGTTCTACATCTTACAATTCTGTATTTATTTTTCGTTTTGAGGGGCGTGATCACTATTAGTGTAGTTTTTAACCAATGAGCGAATCAATCCAATGGACCCTTTTCGCTTCTTCTATTGTGTGATTCAAAAAGCAACCCCGTTATCAGTCTGCGGTGCTTTCCGTGTGTTCGCCCGAATGGTTGGTATCAGCGCCCAAAGTTTCAATTTTCTCTTCGCTCTTGCTGCATAAATTCAGACCATCTGAACTGAGTAACTCCCATTCGGTTTTATATTTGCATTTATGCAACTAATCGTTACATATGAGTTTGCTTATTCTCTCAAAACCGCTTTCTATTATTCTTGTATTAGTCTTCGAATTTTCTATCGACCAAGAAACCAAAACCTCCAAGTCTTCCCTTTTTTAATCCTTTGCTGCAGAACAGGCGGATCTTCAAGTCTGCTGACTTAGTGAATTCACCGTCGACACCCAATTTCTGTTTGATTCGTCCTGGAAAAATTCCGCAGCGTTGATGCTTCTTTCCATGTTTGTTATGAAGATCCATCGAGAGTTCCTAACGGACCTCCCAGGCACAATTGGTGCTTTAACTTCTGCGAGAAATTCCATTAATGATGTAACGCTCCTTCTGAAATGTTCTGAAAAAAATCGGATCCTTATATTTACCAATTGGCTCAATGAAAAGTTGAAAAACCACCCTGATATACGAGAGACAAAGGACATTTGGCATTGCCACTATTTGAAAAGACAGTGATGAAGGACATAAATCAATAAAATTAGAACTCGAACATCAGAAGGACAATTATCACAAGATATGAAGAACTTCAGGAGACGTTAAATAAAGCATTAGGAGGAATATTTTTAAAGATATGAATGATAAGAAACGGCCTCGCAAGAATAAAATGCCGCGTCAAAATGTAACGAATGAGTTTATTTGTGCAGACAAAACAAAAATAAAATATACCGTCTTTGAACTTCGACTGTGAAAATGGTAGAATCTGAAGAATGATGAAATAGTGACCAAATGATTTTCATTCTAATTTATAGCTATTAAGTATTGCGCTTATAATGTGTCTATCCTCTAATGTTTTCTGCTTGTAACTATTTAATTGACAACGATGTCATAATTTATGTCTCTCCCACGAACCACCATTCAAATGTCTTCGTTCTTAACAATGCAGAAAATTTTCAAATAAGATCTTTATTTTTATTCTAAACATACAATTGGACTTTGTTAAAGATCGAAGAAGAAAAAAGACGTTTAGAATGAAATTACATCAGATTTCACTCAGTACTTTTAACTTAGATTTTGTCGATGAATTATTGGTTAGGATTGCAGTATTGCTTTTTTAAAGGGAAGTTAATTTTAGTAACGGTTTGGATAATGACATCTATAGAGAACTCCCGGAAAAATAATGAAAGAGAAAATGTTTAGATGATGTTCACACTTTCTCCTCTAATAAGGGTCTTTTATTAACATTAATTCAGCTTCCAAAGATTAAGGGTATTTAACATTTGTATTTACAAAGATACGCATTCACTTATAATAAAGGATAAATGAACATAATTTAGCATGGTTACTACATATCGTCATTAGGTATTTCAGAAACAGCCGTGTTCCAATATTTCTTTCTTTACACCATATATCGTCATTGCCGTGTCCTCGGTGACGTAGTGGTTATCCTTGGGGTCCCGGGTTCAAATCTTGGTTAGGGTATGTTTTTTTTTTGTATTTGAAAATGGTTAATCATAAGAGTGGTCTCTCTAGACTAAAATTCGCAAATAAAGTCGTTAGTATATAATTCCACGGCTGTTTGAATCTCGTAGCTTTACGGTACCTTTGCATAAGTAAAAACGAACCGAATCGCGTTAATTTAATTGCCAAAATTGGACCTGTTTCTGTATTTTCATATGTCGCATTTAGATAATCGATCTTCCATAGTATCTCTACGTGCTATTGGACTGAAATTAGCGTTCATCGAGCGATTGAAAATACTCCGTTAAATCATCCATCTTTAGAACTCCTTTGAATGATTTCAGGGTTTGATGAAAATAGTCAATTGCAAAGAGCTTCGGATGGAAACAGAAAACGAATTGCCGTTTTTCCTTTCTCTTTTGTCGACTGACTGTGGGAAAAGTACCGCAACTTGTTTTTCATTTGTTGTATTTCCTCGAAAGAGCGTTTTCCTCTGTGAACCTCATTCATTTGAATGTAAATTAAACTGTGAATTATTCTGTACTTTCCTGTGGAGGTCATCTTACTCCACTTAGAGCATCGTGAATTCTCCGGCAACGAAACACCCGCAGGTGTTGCAAACCCCTTCATGAACGTGCTCCCGATTCTCTCGACCGTGGTTTTAGGGGAAACTGAGTCCCAACAGTAGCGTCGCGGAGTCGTCATTGTAATAATTTAGTTCTTCAAAAATACAAATTGATGTACCCAACGGCAAAACAGCAACGGAATCGGAGATAAGGTAAGAATTTATAATTTTCACGGTTTGAATTGTAATCGCTTACAAAGAAATCACCTTTCTTCAGAGGGCGTTCTTATGATGATGGCATCGCTTTCCGTAGCGACAGTTGAATTTGTACTATTTTCGCAATTTGTATTTGAAAGCGTTGGGGGAACACAACAACTATTTCGGTGCTTCCTAATTCGTCTTTCCTCGGGCATTGAAGATGTCGCCACTCGAAAATGAAGTAATCGCGAAAGTACACTCCTGGCCAAAATTAACGCAGCACCGTCCGTAAGGATCGCTAGGGAGGTGTTGCGTTAATTTTGGCCAGGAGTGTACAACTGTCTCCGTAAGGCATAGCTCATCAAACATGATTACTTATTAACATTAGAAGCTAACTTAATCTAACTTGAACGTGAATTTATTTCGTAGCGCAATATTCAATAATTGCTCTTAAGAAATAATATTAAGCTTTGCCGATTTCCCTATAAAAAAACAAGTCATTTTCATCGAAAGTGTCGGAGTGAATTTGATCCCTGTCGTGTGGACCACTGCTGCTGGTCTTTCCTGATATCGTATGCACGTGAAAATACAGAGAATAAATCAAAGACGGATTGAAATCTAACCTAAGGAGCTATTTATGTGTATTTAAAATAACATATTGAAAACAAAACAAATAAATTGAATGGAAAAGTAATTATGATGGGAGACTCCGAAGGAAGGGAGATTGGAAACAAAAGAGTTGAAAATAAGTTAATTATCGCAAAATTACCTCTTTCCCTCTTTAAAGTCGGCGTAAATGGAAAATTCCCGGAGACAAGAGATTCCAAATTGACAGCGTAATGATGAAAAATAGGTTCCAAAATCTATTTCATAGGATGTTTTTATTAATAAATGAAGAAATGTGTTCTTGAAAGAAACTGCAGAACACCAAAGAGAGAATTGATAAACTACTGCGTTTGGAGACCTCTAAATTGTATCGACAGACGTAAAACGAAAGTATGGAAAAACATTGCGATGAGACGGAAAATATCCACGAAGCATGGGAGATAATGAAACAGGTTTGGACGGTAGCGGCGAATTTGATGTGACGCCACCAGTCGATGGTGCAGAACCAATGGCAGTTATTGAAACAGATTTAGCATCCGAGGACATCTTGTGAGAGACGAAGACTTAAAAGAAGAGAAAATAAGGAATTGACGTATTTACTGCTGAAAGTGGCGAAAACACCCTGAAGGAAGAAATGTTTAGACTAATTATCAGAACTTATGTTCGAAGAATTAAACCACTCAATTTAAAAAATTAAGATAGTTTCAATACCAAATAAAAGTAAAAACAAAATAAACAATATAAATAAATCTTACAATTCTAAATTCTCTCCCGATTCATACGTAAAAGGATGGAAATCAAAATAGAAAACATTTTTACGGAAGATCGATACAGAAAGTGGGCAAATGACTCAATCCTAAGATACAATGGAAAAAGAGTACATTTTAAGGATTTGTAGATGTAAGAAAGTGTTCGATAATTGGGAAAAGATGTTTCAAATACTTTAAAAAAACAGGCTGATGTTAACCCGCATATGGCAAATAATCTGATAACTGTATTAAAAGGAAACGGCAATGAAATACAGAAATAAGCAAAAGTAGGTAAATATGTTTAACAGGACTGCAGTCTTCCATCTGTTTATTTAAGAAGCACATAGAGGATGCCATTAATATAATTAATGACGTGAGCAGGAGTGGAGAAGAAATTGATATAATACGGAAGGCGTTGATTAAAATCAACGAGAGTGTGCAGTCACAAAAAATGTCTGAAATCCTGGACGAAGAATATCATTTAAAGATAAATTATAGAAAAGCTAAAGTTATGGCTACACGACGGCGGAGGTCCTCCGATGTCCTTCGGCGATGATCGTCGCCACCGCAACGTGGATAATGTACCGTACCATTGAACGCCGTATCTTTAAATGGAAGGAGGAAGTGTACCTGTAGATCACTTAGAATGAACGAAGAGATATTTTGAGTGGAATTGTACAAGAAAATGGCGCCTTTAATAATAAATACAAGGATTACCAATGAAATCAATCTGAATTATGGTTCCTAAATACATACTTAAGGGAGGCTGTGTACCAAAAAGACTTCGAAATGTGGCATATTTAATAAAATGTTGAAAATACCGAGGATCGATCAAGTTAGCAGTGAACATTTTCTCTATCGGAGAAAAAGAAAAAATACAGAATCATGTCGTGAAAAGAAGATACGTCTTCTTCTGCGCCACGAAAGACAAGAATTGTGAAAACTATGCTTAAAGGATGCATTGAGGGCGAGAAGGACTGCATTTAATACAGCCAATTATGAATGACGTCCATTACAAATGCAGAAATGAAGGCAGTACAGCGATTTCATGGATAGAAAACCAATCCACGGTTTGAAAGCAGAAGATGGAAATATTATAGAATATATATTGAAATTTTAACTAGAGCAGTGCAATGGAGACGGGAAAATTCGCTAATCTAATATTCCTTATTAAATTGCCTTATTATTACCAATATTGGAATATGAACTGTATTTAGAGATGGATTCGGTCGGAAACGCTTTTCGTTGACAGAGCGGAGTGTTCACAATCTAAGTTACGAGAAATTGATTATGGCGATTCCGCATCTCAGGTGACGGAGCAAGTGGAGATCTCAACGATTTAATCATCATTATATGAATAAATTAGAAAACCGAGCTTCGGATCGTCTACAAGATCGTTTTCGGCCTTGCAGCCCACGGAACGATTCGATTTAAATGCGAATTGAAAAAGCTTGCCGAAAATACGGAGTTCGGTATTCTAATTTATTAAGAGGCTTACAACGAAGTTAGGTAAACTCATATTGACTACATTATACGAATCGAGGAAATGTAAGGAATTTAAAAAACGAAGCCCGAATTCATGTGATACTGTTAGTTCGAATGTAGTACCTTAAATAAAAAAAAGGAAATTTAATAATAATTTAATAAAGGATTGTTTATTTATTTTTACAGGATTATTTATTTATTATTCTAAATATTCCAGATGGAACTCTTTTAAAATTATTTTCACTAATAGTTCCTCTACTTTATAGTGAATAATGAATTCTCGCTCTACGGCTGACAATTTTGGACTTCTTCCTCCTTCTTCAATATTGGTCTCTTACGACTGTATGTTTGACTTTTTATCACCCATCGCTTAATTAATGTGACAATTTTATTCCACAAAAAATATAGCAGTATCATAACAAACATATTTTAATGTTAGATCGTAATTAAAGTCTCATTGGGCTCTCGACTAAACTTGTCATTCAGAAAGAGTTGCGTTTAAAAGCTGCACACTGTGGGGGTTCTATAATTGGATACTTTCCAACAATTCAGAATTTGCTTGGATCTCTTTAATTTAAAGAGCATTAAAATATTCTCAAAATGCTTTTTAATAATTTTCTGATTTGGATCTTCAGGCTTGAAGTCCATATGAATTCGTATAATCTGGAAAACAAAGCTAAAGAGAGAATTGATCTTAACCATGACTGCATTCACTATTGTATCGGGAACAGTTGTCAGAAATCAAAGCAGGTGCGTTACTATGAATACCTGGATCTCATTGTTGATGACGCTATTCCATACAATCAACTCATAATTACTGCAAATGGTAGACAACATTGTACCAGGTGCACTTCTAAGCTATTTTTTTTTATCATTTAACGTCTTAAAACTTATAAATCAACGCTTGGTCCAAAATTATTTAAGATAAGTCAAAAAATGAGGAAATAGGTATCACTGTGCAATACGCATGCGGCTAATCTAAAAACAGAATTCATTCGATAAACACCTCGATTGTGAAATAAACGACAGTATGTAAGAGCCAGAAGGGCATATGAAGCACGAACATAACAAACAAGCTAAGTAAAATAAATAGCTAAGTTATAAATAGAATTTCAACTGTCTAATTTGCCGGGAAGTGCCTAAAATAATTATCGAAAATCCCCGCAATGCATCTTTACGGGAAAAATCTGGACTTTGGGGCCTTCTGGAATCGAACCCATGACGCTGAGGTTCAAAATCACCTTTTTTCCTGGAGGTTACACGATATGGCCACCATGTCGTAAACATTTCAAGTCAGTGGCACTTGTGGAACATGGTTAGAATTTTGATCTCCAGTGAGTGAGCGTATATATATACGAGTAAAAAAACACCGAAAATAAAAAACACAAAAACACTTGTACGAATTCCACAAAATTTTTTATGTAACTGTTTACCGGTTTCGGTGTCACAGCACCATCCTCAGAACAGCTATTTTTGGTGTTTTTAAAAATGAAGTTCCACCTAGTAACACTCGAGTTGATTTCTTTAACGAGTAAGAGTTGCTGGCATTCTGCAAGCATATTGATAATACAAATTCAAGTCGACTTCATATCGAGAAGGTCGTTAAAAGAAAAAAAATTGGTGTCTAAATTTTCGTTGAATTAAAGCAATAACGCCAGAGAAGGAATTTAAAGGGCGTACCGATCACACTAAGTAATTTATCACAGAATGTTTCTCATGCATTGGGTTACAATTTTTGGTTTAGTCTAAATTTCATGTGATAAGACCCACACCGGCAGATCTCCACCAGGAGACCAGGAATCTCCCGCTAGGAGACCAGGAATCTCCCGCCAGGAGACCAGGAATCTCCCGCCACGAGACCAGGAATCTCCCGCCAGGAGACCAGGAGTCTCCCACTATGATACCAGGAATCTCCCGCCACGAGACCAGGAATCTCCCGCCAGGAGACCAGGAATCTCCCGCCACGAGACCAGGAATCTCCCGCCAGGAGACCAGGAATCTCCCGCCAGGAGACCAGCAGTCTCCCACTATGATATCAGGAATCTCCCGCCACGAGACCAGGAAACTCCCGCCAGGAGACCAGGAATCTCCCGGCAGGAGACCAGGAATCTCCCGCCAGGAGACTCGTGTCCAAATCAGACAAATTTCGTGAGACTCGGAATTGCAGCGATGAATGAGACCGTTTTCCTTTATGGCATATATGGCATCCTATATCTTATGGCATTCGTACTGTTGGACATTGTTTGAAGGCTAAAAAAGCGTAATTCATAGGGCGATGCGTTACTTGGATTAGGACACTATCTAGGAAAAGGGAATCCTGCCTCTCTTCGCAGTATGAATACAGGTTGGGAAGGTTAGTTTCCGACCAACCTTTTGCTTTTGATGGAATAGACAATCATGGCCATTTGACATGATGACAAGATCGAATTAATTATATCATAAATGTCTACCCTAATTATCGGTGTGTTTTTACATATTCTGAAATTCGGATGATTCAAAATTGGTAATTTGGCGATAATTTCCTTCAAAGGAGCAAACAGCATTCCATGATCTGCACAATTATTTGTATATTGTGAGTTTTACTGACTCAGTAAGGGTTTCTTTCGTGTAATATTTAAAAGATAAATTCTCATACAGCTAATGTTGTTTATGGCTCATCTTCGAAGTTGTAATTGGGGAGGAGATCCTTTGCCGATGGTAGAAGTCAGTTAAATTGTCTTAATTTTTGCGAAAGAAACGTTAAAATCAGTCCGATCCAATTGACGTATTCATCTTTTACTTGTCCTTCTCCTGATGATATGGCGAAACCGGTCTAATGCCTTTCTCTTCCCACACTCTATCCTTAGAAGCACATACTTCTGCTGAAAATATTTTTAAATCTATTTGTTTCGTGTAGAAAGGTTTGTAGTTTCTCTCGACGGGATTTCGCCTTTTCCGGAAATAACTCAAAGAAAGGCGTTTGGCATTGAGACTGACCTTCCTCTCCTTTTTAGGAATTCAAAGAGATTCATGGGCGGACACTTTTATTCTCTGCTTCCATTTGACTAGATATTGTATTCCATTCTCTTCATCTTTTCTTCTTCTTGTCCTCTTCATTCCTCAATTAATCGATATCTGGAATCAAAGCGGGGGTTTCTCCTCTCTCAAATCGATGTAATTTTTGCGTAAGACTTTCCCGAATATGTGGGCTTCTAAATATCACGACGAAAAGGTTGTGCATGTGAGACACTTCACTCCCCCTTCCTTGTGATTCAATTAATATTTCGAGTCTGATTCCTTACGTTTCTACGAAAACCAAAAGTCTCCCTGTTTTATAATGAGTGCAAACCTCACCATTTAAATATCGACTCGCGAATGGATGCACACACTCCATTAACTATGACGTATCGTTAGTTGATGAAACGACATTCAGAAGTAAAAGATAGAAATAGGTAAAAACAAAATAAATCAGACAAACTACTGCGCTCCCATCATTGGATGGCCTCTTATACTTCCCTCGCATCCTTTATCCTCATCACGTGCCCTTATTTGCACCACTTTCGCTTTTGTTTTTCTAACAACTCATATTCTGCACCACACCAACAACCCTCCAAATTTTTGCAGTTCTCCTTTTTTACTTTCCATAACACTCCGAATTCACAGATCTTTTTCTGGTCTCCCTTATTCTCATATACACTTCATGTTTATATTAAGGATTCATGGAGGCGATTAGAGAACTCTTCTCCACCACGTTTGAAATTGGATATAATATTTTTATAAACAGTAAAATTATCGTTTTACGTTCTTTTTTGTTTACATTTCACCTTCGCAATCGATGCCTGCTATTTATTAGTTATTTATATAGCTAGCCTTTTCTTTGCTCTCCGCTCCTCTATACTTTCCCAATCTTATTCTTTTAGTATCTACGACTATCAAGCCTTGCATACCTGCTTGGGAAGAATCTTGCTGCTCATCTCGCTACCTTTTATATTTTTCTCCTCAGCCTCATGCGGGTACCATAGGCATCCCCATGGGACCCGCATATTCCCGAGCATTCCAAGATTGGCCTCACAAGTGATTTGTTCGCAGTCCTTTTAACATTCTGCTCATAGGAATGTTTTTTTTAACATCGATATAAATATTAATCCCTGCGATAAAACACATTCATTATACTGGTGTTGTCGTAAATATTTCCCAAGAAAATCCCGGTTCTTTGCTTAAGGAGGATTGAAAAATAGATCACCTGTATGTGATCGACTGCCTTAGATCGTTCCTCCGTCGTTATTCACCCAAAGTTATTACTTTTAGAGGATTAACTAGACAAGCGAACTTCCGCACTCCGCATGGTCACGGTTTTTTATGTTAATTCCGTTGACATAATTTTCTGTTGTCATAACAACTAATGGAGTATTTTCTCTCTTTGCATTGGTCCTTTGTTACTGGAAGTAGGAAATGTATCATTGATTTACTATACTCTTTGTTTTGGATTTTTGGAATGTTATGGAATTTCATGATGAATGGGCGATATATAATCTGATTGCAATGAGAACATATCAATTAAGAACCTCTCCTCATTGCAAAAAGCATATCTAGAGATGGTCCAGCGTAGAGCAGCCCGATTCGTCTGCGGGGATTTCAGGTTTGATAGCAGCGTTACGGCAATGATAGATTCCCTCGGTTGGAATTCACTACAGATGAGAAGATCTGAATATCGTCGGAAACTTTTCGAAAAGTTTATTCGTTCAGAATTTATAGACGAAGTAAGTGAAATATTAGTGCCAGTAAAGAGTGAACGCGATCTCCGAGAGGCATCGACGAAGCGTTATAGGGAAGTAATCGCATGGACGGATAATTATTTTTGGTCTTTCGATCCCCAGGCTATTAGAGATGCTAATAGGGATGAATGAATAATTGTGGTGTATTACACCCCCTGCCATACGCCTCTGGCGGCTCGCGGGGTATATACGATATATACGTATCTAAATCTAAAAATCTATATCTAATGGTGAAGGGTATGAAAACAGACCCTGGGTTTATCACTTCACGGACTGAGAAGATTTCACGGAATTTCCACTTCAGATAATTCCTTAAACTTCATACGTGAATCAATTTATAAGTTCGGCTGTGCACGGAGTGTTGTCTGCAGCGAATGGAAATAGCGAACGCATATCTGCCATTAAAAAATGCTTGGAAACACAAGAATCTTTGAAAGGGATGATGACAATTCCACCTCCTTCTCCTTAAGTCGAAACCGTGGTCCTTTGGGAATAAATCGTATTGTAGTAGTAGTAGTATTGTTAAAAGTGCTTCGACAGCTTAGGTCATTTCTCACAAATCGTATTGTAATTTGTGAAAGTGACACTTTTGCTCCAGAAAAAGTCCTATTGAATCAGCGTATAGAGGAACAATTAATGGAGATATTACATAAAATTACTTTAACGTGCACCTAAGTGATTGATAATTGTTTCGGAAATTTATTTATATTTTATGCCTGTTTACCTAAAATTGGCTCTATGAATTTCTCCTTTTTTTGCAAGAAGGAAGTGCATTTCTCTTCATTTTCGAGAATTTTTCAAGTTTTTCTCTAAAAAATTACACTTATCCTGTGAATTTAAATTTATTGCGGAATCTTAAATCTCAAAGAGTTTTTATCGAGAGCAGCAAAATTGATAGTTCCCTAATTATGAATCAGGACAGCTGAAATATGAATCCTGTCTGAAAAATCGCAAACCAAACCAGCCTTTAGTTTGAAATACCGAATATTCAAAATAACAATTAATGAGCGTCACAGCGCTTTCTCATACTGTTTGTGGTTCATTGAGTTGATTCACCGTAACGACTGCGCAGGGAAGCCATCTTGCGGTTGCTTGGTTGGAGACGAAAAACTGTTTATACAATTGATCGCATTGCATTTATAAAATACGAAAACTGAGTGCGAAGAAGATGATTTGGCCTTTGTCGAGCGCAGAGAGAAAGTGCCATCGGCGAATTCAAATTTGGTTAGCAGGTCACGGACAGAATGAATTTGAGCGTTGAGATGAACATTATTTCGCTCGAAAAAGAAGCGATTGCTAAAGATGGAAGTTGCTCAAGGAATCTGCGGAATGCGAGCCGATAAAAATGGGGCACGAGATGGCGATCTTCGTTTGTTCGATCCGAGAGCGTCTTCTTCACCATCGGCGAAACCCATAAACATTAACAAATGAAAAACGAAACTCAGTTTGTATCAATTGAATCAGAGATACAGCTGTAGGATAGCGCTCTGAAATATAAGGATAGACCCAAATCAACGTCTGAATGTTGTTAAAAGTGGAATGAGTGCATTCCCAAGAATGGCTTTCATTGAAGAGTTGCAGAATTGGTGCTCTCTGATTAGGGATCTTCGATAAGACTCGATGTTGTGAGACTCAGATGTTCATTTTGCTCTATATAATCACTTAGAATCAACTAGAAAAAAATATAACGGAATTATATTTTAATATGATAACGATATTTAATTCCTGAAAACCTCGCCTCTGAAAGATATTTCTGTATCGGCGTATGGCAGGGATTTCTTGAATCGCCTTAGTTATGACTGTGAGGGTCGTCGCCATTTGTTGATCGACAATTCAAAGTTTAACTTGAATTGTTCGTATACATATTGTTATTATTCAATCCTTCGAGGTGATTAACACGAACTAAAATCCTTGTTAACGTTTTAAGTATTTCTGTGATCAATTTGTTAGAGCTAAAAGAGACATAATGTAACATAGATACCTGTATTTGTAAAAAAATAATTATTTAAGTTAAATTCCTTAAGTAGTACGTGGGCTTTATTCTTGCAATATTATGAAGCACCCAAATTCGTTTATTCGCTCTAAGATTTTATTTCTAAAAAAATGTTGAAAATCGAATCTAAAGTTTTTGTGCTGTATATATATATATATCGCTGATAATATTCTACGGCGGGGATGAAGATGGCGAGTTGCCGTCACGCAACTGTTGCCTCAACTTATGTGGCACGCACTTTAAAGACTCACTCATCGAAATTCCGCAGTAAATGTAAATGGCGCTGAGTTAAAAACGATAACAACTAACGTATTTCGTTTTAAACTAATAATTCAAGATCATAGATAAGGTATCTCATGTTTCGGCACTCCACTGCTCACTGCCGTCGCTCGTGTGTTTCGTGAATCGACTGATTATAGTATCCGTTGTGTATCCCTTGTCTGTCGTGTTGCTTTCTTTCTTTTGTGTTGTGCAACCTGTTTCTCATCTCCTTGTCTTTCGAGTAATTTTCGATGATCTCCATTTCTATCAATTCTTATCCACTATTCTGAAAGTCTTTTGCGCTTTTTCTTCCGTTGACAAGGTCGTAAAAAATTAAACGAATTAGCCGAAGATAACGTTTTTCCGTTACCCATATTACTGATAATAATCACAATCGAAACATCGAGAAATCTGCATGATAAGTAAATAATCCTTTAAAATTTTCCGATTTTTCTTACTTCCTCTTTTTTTAAATGAGCTTGGTAAACCGTTTTTGTAAAGCATTGAGTCGCTAGCAAGATCTATGAATATAGTTTGGAATGATTTTCATATAAAGATACTCCTTCCTAATCGATCTGATTTCATCGAATTGGTCGGAATCCAAATGACTTTTGCAGATGTTCTGAACGACTCTTTCTCATCTATACATCGTATGCGTATAATGTTTCCTGAAATAATAATATCTAGAACAGAAATTTAACAACAGCCACTCACCCTTATCCAGAAGATCGTCGATGGCCCTCAGGAGAAACATTGGAATACTTAAGCAAAGTTGAGGAGAGAAAATGTTCTTTCGTAATTTAGATTCGTGTCGAAATAAAGCTGATGGCGAATCGGAGCTGTGACTATTTATCTATAACTGTGTGTTGCTGTGGAATGACATCGCAGCTATCCCTGACCATTTTCCCACAATAATGCATTTCGCACCTTCTTAGAAATTCTCTTCCTCCTCAAGGTAGGGGATTAGGCATTTTGGGTTCGACGACAGGCTGTGGTTCGAGGACCATGCTTCCAAAAATATTGCAGAACCGAAGTGCCTAAGCGAAAACTTACGCCGCATTTAGATCAGCGTAGTTTCTGGAATCCCAACAGTATTTCCTTCCGGGGACCACTGGAAGATCCTTTTATTCCAGCATTGGAGAGCCATTTCGGGCCTCTTCGCACGAGAATTGCATCATTGGAATCCTTCTGTTCCTCATTCATGTCTTCATCAGTTGGCCTTTACGAAAACTGAGCACCCCTACGGTGAACAAAAGAAAGCACCTCCTGAATATTATAAAGACGTCGAGTGTTCTTCCATCCGAAGCAAAATCGAGGGCAATTGAAAAGCGCCAATTCCTGAACACTTCCGATAATGACAAAATGCTCGAATTTTGCGAATTGGAAATCATTCGCAGATCGAAAGGTATTCGCTAATGAAACGCATCCGCATCAAACATTAGAAAGACATTAGAGACATGCAGCGTGGTGGGGACTTGAACGATCGTGGGCCCTCATTGTGGTATCTCCAAAGGCGTTACTTGGCTATTCGGAGGTCCGAAGTGTAATTGACGGGAGGGTTCAATAAGTCCACGGAACCCTTCGTCACTTCCGGGATAAAATCAAGTTCAAATAATAGCGGGAGTTTCATCAGCAGATTTGTGTCGATTGTCAAGTCGGTGAACGACCGTCGTCCCTCACCTTTGACTTATCCCACGTGCTTAACGAAAGGTGACCATCGAGGTATTCTAGATGGAGTAATTTGATTTAAACCTATTTAAAAGCGATGGAGTGCAACACTTGGGAGAGCATTTGAAAAATAACGATCTCATTGACATAATTTTACATTACTAATTATACTTATTATCAATGAATTACTGAAATTTAGAATTATCAATCGCTGCGTAAACGTTTGAACCAAAGAATTCCTTCACAAACTTGTAATTGCTCAAGTTTTTGCTATCAACAATGTCCAGGCGTAACTATTCCTCATTTCAACCTCATTAACATAACCTCATTCAAAATTATAAACACACATTTTCAGAGATTGCACAAAATAAAACTAGAGATATATAACAAAATTAAAACTGATAATCACAAACTCACTATCTGGACAAATAAAACAATATCACGTCTCTTACATTGTAATTGAAAGCTGGGAAATAACAAAATACTACCATCTTCAGAGATAGAACGAAGGAACGTAATTACGAAACTCCGTCCATAACACTTATTCGTTCGCTTGGCGATTGGGTACGTAATCCCGGGTGTACTAGAAATGCACTGGGAAGTGAACAACCGCGTCGAATTCAATTAGATAAACTATCGCCCCATTGTAGACAAAGGTGAGTTTGTCAATTCGTATCATTGTTAAACAATTTGTTCTGCAGTAACTCGCGATTCGCAAGGAGGGAAGCACTCACCGCCAGCGTCCTCAGCAACATCCTCGTGGTTTTGTCTTCGAAAGGCGAATGAGGATCTTCAAGAGACGACTTCCCCTCCTTCGAGAGAGAGGGGGCGAAGAGTGCATACCGAAAAAGCGTTACTTTTGCTCTTCTCACCGTGGGACGGCAATCCCGCTAATATTCTGTTACCGGCCATAATGTTCCGCTTAGTCATTTAATCATTGTATTGATAATGTTGTCTTAGCGACCGTTCGGAAACTTTTTCGTAATTCGTATATAAGTAAAATAAATGCATCGATCAAATGCAATGCAATTATGCGACCTATCTGATGAACCACTATACATTTAAAGTATTAATTGATTTTGAATTTTCCCCATAAATGTGCTTTAATTATCATTTACTCATTAAAAAATTCCGCCGCAATAAGTCATTTGATTTGTTTACTGCGTCTATTTACACAACATTCAATGACTCAAACGATTATAAAAAATTCTTAATATACAAATACGCAACATTGTTGCATTATCACTTCCTAAAGCGACTGCATTTATAGTAAAATACTGTAGAGGAAAAGGTGTAAATGTGGGTACCGTCTTCTGCTTTCCACTTTATGGCACTTTATTTTAGAAAAAGTCTATAATTTTGACATTAGTTAACAAATGTAACAATTTCCCTAAATGATAGGAAGAAAAAATATGGTTAATATAATTTTCGATTAGTCGAAAACAAAGATTCGCAAAAAGCATCTAAAATTGAACAAAAAAATGGGCTGAAAATAAAGGCCCCACAAATCCCCTTTAATTGAATGCAAATGGCGTCGAACCAATGATCATTAGGTAAACTGTTTTTATGAAACATTAATTACTTCTGTTCACATGTCTGGCCATTGAATTTCCACCTTTCCGGTTAATGAATAATAAAAAAATCTGATGTGGCCAGCACATGACTTTCTCCATATATAAGTCGTAAATATTTATCTACGACAGTATTTTCGAACTCAAGATTCAATCGAAACTTGGAAGATATATACAAATTAATTTTTTGTAATTTTTGTAGATAACTGTATATACCTAAATATCAAATTAATGGAGGAATTTTGCAAAAACGGAAATTCGCTTCGAATAATAAAGCTCGACTTCCGGTTAACCGACTTACTCCAAAAACTAATCAACTCTAAGGACACCAACCAAAGTACTATATATGAGATTTGGCGTTGATACGATAAATAGTTTTCATGTTAGAGCGCCCAAAAAGTACATAATCAGCTACTTCTGGTGTATTAGTATTTCAGTAATAACTCCTAAACAATCATTGATACAAAAATATGTTTCATACAAAAGTTATAGTAAATTAAATTTTCTAAAACTTTTATAAATAATAGTATATACCTAAATATCATATTTATGGAGATATTTTGAAAACCGGAAATGGGCTTTTAAGAATGAAGCTCAACTTCCGGTTAACCGATGTACTCCAAAAACTAATCAACTCTGACAGCACCTACCGCATTGCTATATATGAAATTTGGTGTTGATGCTGCAAATAGTTCTCACGTTAGAGCGCCCACAAGCACACACACACATATACACACAGACATCATTCCGAAAATGGTTAAAACGTGTTCTAGGGACCCCAAAGCATGTATTTCCGTTGAAATCTCGAAGTCGATTTTTCATGAAAACAATACTTTCTCAGTACTGCATATATGGAGAAAGTAAAAATTGATATTCCCGCCACGCATTTCAAATGGTAGAGACACCTGGTGTCGAATCTTTTGGATGAATTCATACGACCTGGTAGGAATAAAACTTATTTAATCCTAAGTTTGAAATCGAAATCATACCGAAGATAAGATTCCGTTATCCGCACTGCAAAGAGGAAGGCGCTCTTGCATCGAACCAATGTTGATCAGAAAAACAGTGTATACGAAATGTGTCTACGACTTCAGTTCACTTGACGTGTTTCTGCATTAATGGGAACGGATTTAAAAATATATTTAAAATTGTATTTCAAATGGGAGAATTCCGCACACACCTGGACGTGGAACGCGTTTTGGTGCTAATGGTCTTCTGAGTCCTCCGTTGTTTTGAATCTATAATCAGCCGGTATGACCCTTACAAATATTCTCGAGAAACTCTAAAATGGCCATAATTTTATCCCTGCTATTTATGTACCTTAGTTTGTATATGTTGACATGTCAGTTATATTTGAATTATGACATTAGTCCCTACCATTAATTCAGTATGGAATTCCCGCGCATTCAAATGAGAAAACACTTGAGCTCGGATTCAACATCGCTTCGGTCGCCAGGGGGACAGTTTGTTTACTACGAAGACATTTCACAATATTTTCGTTCATTTTGCCTTAGTTCTCGTTATTTCGATTCGAAAGCGATATTACCCGACCAAAATAAGAATGTATATCCGGAGAAGTAGAGCTATATGTAATAGATAACAAATAATGAAAACTGTTGGGTCGCGGAGTGGTTAGCATGCTTGCATGACCAAGGTCCCAACACCAAGGTCCCGGGTTCGAATCCTGGCTAACTGGATTTTTCCGTTTAGGGAATGGTCGTTTGTGTTTGGCTATTGTTGTGTGGTTTTCTCCTTGTTGTTGTTTTTACGATTCATTGCAATTCGTCAATATTGGCTGTTTATGAATCTAATCTCAATAAATAATTTTTTTTAATTGCTAGGGTAAAGAAGAATCCCTATTTTAATGGAATACCGTATCAACTTGATTGTAATTCAATGCTTTCGTCGATTTTGTTTAAAAAATTATCTTCAATACCAGGAGCATCAAAGCCAGCAACCACGTAAACTTCTCAAAACATCAGGTTAATTAAAATGCTACGAGAGAAGAGAAGTAAAAAACAATCCTTCCCTTTGATAGACGTCCAATGAGGATGACCATGCATGGGTTATAGAATTGGTGTTTGCAAGAGAGAATAGCTAAACAATTTTAAGCTTTAATGGCCGTGAGAGAGTGGCGAGCTAAGCTCAAGTTAAAACCTCAAGTGGGTAGGACATAAATTAGGTCCATTTTTCCAGTGCTATAACAATTTTGCTTAGAGAGACGGATGGCACGTGAAAAGATGCGCTACGACTCATTCCTTCAGTATAAGGCTACAATTACATTGCTTCTTCCGATTCTTTGTGTCTCCGTTTAGTTTTCACCGGTTTTTAAAATCTAAAGTGGCGTCCTTTTTTCCCGGTACTGTCCAGTGATATATGGCGTCTCGCAAGCGTAAAACCCTCACATTAGAGGAATTAGTGAAAATCATTAACTTAATAAACAGTGGTTAGAGTTACGATGCGATTTCCAGGACGTTTGGCATCGGAAAGTCAACAGTTGGTGACATCAAGAAAAATAAGGACAGCATAATGAAGTTTTGTCAGTACTACAGAAAGTGGTCCAAAGATGCGTAAAACTATGAAAATGGTAGATAAAATTGCGCTAGAAAGTGTAGTTTACTTTTGGTTTATTCAAGAAAGGCGGCTTCTCGTACCACTAAGTGGGGAAATGATTTGTGAAAAAGCTCGATTTTTCCACAGACAAATGACTGAAATTTATGAGGGTTTTGTTGCCAGCAAATGGTGGCGGGACAGATTTAAACATCGTCATGGGATCAGGCGTCTTAAAGTGACCGGGGAAAATTAACTAGCAATGAAAGTGCAGTAGAGCCATTTAGAACCGAAATCTGCGTGTAATCAATGAGAAAAATCTGAGTTCTGAATAGATTTACAATACCGACGAATCAGGGTTGTTCTGGCGAATGTTACCTGACAAAACTGTAGCCTATCGTAATGAAAAAGTGGCACCAGGAACGAAAGTAATTAAAGGAGGATTACATATATGCTGTGTGCAAATGAGACTGGCAAACATAAGCTTCATTTGTTTGTTGTCGGAACAGCCAAAAAACCCGTGCATTCAAGTCAGTCACGCTACCTGCGTGTTACCGAGGGCAAAAAAACGCTTGGGTCACACGAGAATCATTTCTGGATTGGTTTAAAACAGAATTCGTTCCAGCAGTTCGACAACATATGAAACCCGTCAATTTACCACAACGTGCTTTATTGTTGCATGATAATTGTCCTGGCCATCCTTCTGCAGAAGAGTTGTGCACTGATGACGATGAAATTTCCGCAATGTTTTTACCCCCTAGCACGACTGCGCTGATCCAACCCATGGATCAGAATGTTATTCAAAGCATTAAGTTAGGATATCGTCAGTTGCTTCTTACAAATATTCTTTATTATGCTGAGCACAATGAAAATTTGTAAAATGCACTGAAAAAGGTAAATTTAAAAGATGTCGTGTTAAATCTAGCTAACTGTTGGGCATCTGGGTCTAAATTAATGATCAGCAAGTCGTGGAAAAATTTACTCCCAAATTTTATTGGTTCGGAAGTTTTGGAAAATGTGCAAACTGAAGAAATTCAACTTGCACCACTCATTAATCAGTTACAAAATTCGAACCCAATATCTAACCCTGAAGCTCTCCGGTGGGCTGCTGAGGCTGGCGACAGTTTGGCTCGAAACGAAGCTTTAACGGAATTATCAGAACAGTAACGACAGAAGATGATGATGATGACGACGACGACCACCCTGTAGACTCCGTCAAAATGTCTCATTCTGAGTCTTTGGCGGCACTCAATATATCATTAAAGTAGGCCGAGGAGCAAAATTTTGAAGCACATGAAATTATGCTCTTTAGACGTTTTAGAGACCGCGCACTTGATTTAAAAATAAGAACGGTCTTGCAAAAGAAAATAACTGACTTTTTCGCTCGCTGATAATATTCATTCACTTTCTATGTTGTAATACCTTACGTAATATATACATGCATAATCTATACAATATAATTTTTGAGAAAAATATGTTTTTTTTTTCGTTATTTTTTGAAAACCTCGCTAATCCGGAAACCCCGCTAATCTGGACGCCTATGTGTCTGAATTCGTCCGGATTACCGGGGTTTTACTGTATATAGACGTTTCTCCGGATATCTATTATATACGAGTAAAATACTGCCTGCATACTGCAAGCAAAATGTTTAATTTTGAGTAAGAATAATTTTATCATCACCAAGACAAACAATCATTTATTTATCCTATGATCTGCTTCTTTACTGCAAGCACATATGTTAATTAGTTGAATTTGGTATGAATCCATATAATGCAATAAGAAAGTTTACAGAATCTGATCTGGATCATCATTCTTAGGAGGAAGTTATATTGTATTCTATCTATATAAGTGAATCCGGAGAAGGAATTATATATATTAGATGTGTGTGCTCCTATGAGCATTGGAAAAATATCAATAGATCCAATCTCTACTTTCACAGAAGAAGAGTCAATATTTACAATAACTCCCTTCGGATTCTGGTTTTGCACTTTAGACGCAGTTCACAACTCCAATATTTTTTAATGGTAGTTACTACAAACTGTTGAAATTATTATCGAAATCGAATTGTTTATCGAAAACATACATATATCGATCCTCTATCACTATTTCCTTTTCCACGATATCCCTGAATCATCTCCATTTTAAAGGGTTTCGGATAAATGCCAATAGAAGGGCAAATCGACGCCCTCGCGGGACAATTCTAATATTGATTAGATGCGCCATTTGCATTTCACAATATTTCTCATTCGCGTTAAAATATATCGTTAAAGCATTGGGTATGGTATTCAAATTTCCCACAGAGGTTTTATATCATCAAATATATTTGTAACTCTTTCATTCCTTTTTGTTAAAAAATTCCACAAACATGTTGTTCTTCTTATTGGTATGTAGAAAAAAATGCGTAGAAATACCAAAATACTAAGGAACTTATATTCGTTTGTTTTAAAGAGTGCGGAGTTGCAGAAACGTTAAATAAAAAAATAGTATGTTGAGCATCGGCCAATACAACTCATTTAACCGTGAAAAATGATTAATACTATAATTTCGGATGTCTTGTACGAACTCCGCGAACTCTGACGAATGTGTACTAAATAAAGGCCAACATTGCAACACTTTTGAATAAAGAATTTATGTTTTCTGCATTTCGGACAAAGAATTAGTTGAGGTACAAGATTCCTTCCATATTTTCCTGTTTAAGAAACAAAAGATATGACAATTTTAGAATACATATCCAAAATAAAGACTGCGAAAGATTACGTTAACTCGAAAAACTTCTGAATGATTCCCCTTAAAAAAGACACATCTATTAACGAAGGGAGCCCCAAATTTATATCAGTCAGTAATATCAGTAAAGTACTATTATTCCCAAACGAGTGAGAAAATCTATCGTCATTACACCGTGAAAGACGGATACATTTTCTGATGCATTTTACGAATTCGGGAAACTCCAATCAAAATAAAACATTGGGCTCGCATCCTTCGCGAGGTGTAATCGCTTTCTATCCAAACTGTGAAATTGATCGCTTCTCACATTTCGACACAATTGCCCCAATTAAACGCTGATTTTGCAGTAGGTCAAGGACTTGCTCATCTTAGGATGGTTGGAGGGACCTCCTTTGATTATCGCTTTTTCACGATCTAGATAACATTGAACTACAGTTTAAATTCTTCTAAAATATCGGTTCATATAACTAGCTTTATAAATCTTCCATCTCTAAATCTATTTAGTACATAAATTCTTGATCGAAATATTCTAAAGATTCCCATTGAATCAAGCTTATCGCTAGTCGTAGGTTGCGACCAGAATTGACTTTGAAGGCAATAAAAACGAAATGTAACCGAGCACAGTGAATCAATGAAAGCTGGCCAAAAATGCTTTTCTTGAGTGTGAAATACGAAAAATTTTTCGTAAAATTTGGTGAACTTTGACCCCCTGTAGAATTGTAATGCGCTGGAACCAATAAAAATGATTTCGCAGTTATATGCAAAATTTATTTAAGAATGGTCATGCGAAGTTTCAAAGCCCTAACTCAAAAAAACCACTTTCTTATTTTTGGCCAACTTTTTTCGATTCCAGCCCACTGTGCGACGTCCTACTTTTCACATATATTCCTTATGTGAGAAATTATAATGTGCTCTGGTATCAAACCAAGGAACAGTACGCTCTTACCTATTACCTAATTTTTTTTCTTAAACGGATTCTTAATATGCATCTTCTAGCAAAGCAAGATTTTCCTATCTTTTCGATAAGTGCATCAAAACAAATAATGAAAAACTACCTCAATGTACATATTTTAAATGGCAGGTATTTGCATCATCCTAGCATCGAACCCAGGATATTTTCATGTGAAGTCATTTATGTTTTCGATAAATCATGATCATATCTATCGGCTCCTTGAGTTTTGATTTTCTATCTTTCCGGGAAGTATTTTTTAAAAATTCCCGAAAATCAAAGCAATGCTAAATGGGATAAATACGGACCTCGGGGCTCTCTGGAATCGAACCCATGACACTGAGGTTCAAAATCGTATTTTTTCTGGGGATTTCACGTTAGGGCCTATACACTGTAAAATTTTCAAGTCAACAACGCTTGTGGTTTAGCCTCATTGCATTTTAGCCTTAGCATCATTGACTTGAAATTTTTACGACGTACTGGCCATAGTGTTTAATCACCAGATAAAACTTCGACCCTTTTCATGGATTCGATCCCAGAAGGTCCCGAAATCCCGATTTTTTCCCATAAAAATGTTTTGCGGGGTTTTTCGAAAATAATTTTTGAGGTACTTCCCGGCAAAATATCAAGTTGGATCGCTGGAAGGCAAGCGTAACCAATGAAAACAACGAATACATTTTCGAAGATTAATTTTGGTTCGTCGCTCGGTCGTTTGGCGTTGTATCAGGACATTCAGGACAGATTTGACCCGCGTTCATGAATATTAAAAACCATCAGAAAGAAAGCGAACACGTTATCACCAATTGGAATAACAAAAATTTTATTTCCGCTTGATACACGAAAGAAAATTAGAATGAATTGTTTGGTTAATTAGAGATCTCCCATCTCCTGAGGGCGTTCCCGGCAGCCCCCTCGCCGTCCTCGCAGACGTAGCGCAGTCTGGCGGCGCAATCCGCTCCTTCGTAAGCGTATCTGACAGCAGATGAAGGACTGAAGGCCAGTTTGAGGCATCTCCCTCCTTTGCTCCCTCCGACAACTGGGGCCCCTTGTGGGGCGTCGAGGGACAGCGGCGCCGACACCGGCCTTCCTCCGTGCGACCAGATCCACAGGAGACCCGGGTTCAGACCTCCTGTCCAGTACTCAGCTCCTGAGGGGATGTAATCGCAATCAGCGATGTACCAAAAATGTCACTCAACAACAAACTTCAGCGAATAAGATTCTCACTAAACTTAACAAATGAAACTGATCAAATTTGGATATTAAGAATATGCATTGAGATTCGCATATTTCAGAAATTAAACTTAATCTTATTTAGGTTTGAAAAGGGCTGATAAATTTAGAGGCAAGAGCTGCAAATATGGCCGCTAAAAGTAGGTCTATTGTTCACTTTTAACAATTGCCGATATTTGCAGGTTAATTTGTCGTGATCACTTCTAACGTTTAGTACCATTGCTTCACCTCATACTTTGATTTAGCACACAAAGCGGAGGCAAGTTAAATACGAAAAACATATTAACATTTATAGTGAAGCCCTGGTTTACAAGATTTACCATCCAATTACGACTTATATATACAGCCTTAAAAAGGTCCAAACTCGTATTCAACATAGCATTTTTCTTAGGATTGACTTTTGAAAGGATTTTCTTGTACCATTTCCTTTCAACCCGCAAGAATTGTCCTGCAATTTTGCACTCAATGTTCTGATTTCAAACCTTAAGCATCTGGTCACCCTGTTTAGTGCGGACACGAAGGAAAAAATATTGTCAGCATAATTGGGAAATATTTTAAAATTATAAATATAAATTTTTACATTTACGGCCAAATAATACGCGAAGGGAAGGAATATGAAATGAGGGCGCAAACTTAATGTTAAGAGGAAAAGAAGTCTTAATTTTGAAAAGCGGTCGTACCTCTGAGGTCGGTTCTCCCGACGATGGTCGAGAGAACGTGAGAGCTTTCCTCGGTGCTCTCCAGCTCCGCCAGCACAGCTCCTGCTTTCCTGCACTCTGCATTGGCCGCCTTCCAGTCCGCGGCCCGCCTTCCGAACAGGTAGCACCTGCTTCCGGATCGGGAGAACCCCTCTCTGCAGGGGGCGGCGTTCATAGGCGGACCTGCCAAAGGTTTTTATGATTCTTTAACTGGTGTCCATAGTCTTGCTGACAGTTTGTGTAAGTAACCTAGGAAACCAAATGTGCCGTTGTTCGCAAGGTCTTGGCGCGCTCAGAGAGATTCTTTTTGGCGCTACGACTATCTTCACTGAAAGCACCGGAATAAAAAATGTGGATACCCTTAGTTAATGGTCTTGATTAATTTCGATAATGCCGACTAGCCATCTTCGGCAGCGACGTAATGAAAAAGATAGTCAGCATATTTATGTTTGGCGCCACATAGGTCCTATAATAAATTATGCCGAAATAGCCTTTTATTATTTGATTCCTCTGTCGTGATTCTGACCTCTCCGTATTCCGTCGACTCCGGTTTATTTGCTTTTCAAGTCAAGTTGATCGATTACGTACGAACTACGTTTATCATAAAAATGGCGTACGCAGATAGCGTGCTCGAGGATACGAAGTACAGAACCTTTAGAATTCGAATTAAGTTTACTCAATTTAACGACAGTAGAAATGCGTTAACACTTCCTCGCCGGGAACAGTCCGTGGTAAAGACCACTGCCGTTACTCATTAAAAACGTATAATTTCTTTAATTTTGTTATTGAATTATTCATTTACACTTACACACTGCAATCCGCGTCCGGCGCGTGGCAGGGGGTGTAAAACACCGAAATCCCTATCTAACCTGTAGGGCTATTACCTTCTCTAACACTTCGCGGGAAAAACGACCAAAAGTAGTTATCTGTCCTGGTAATTACTTCTCTGTATCGCTTTTTTGTCTACTCCCGAAGATCGCGTAAGTTTATAACTGGGATGACAATATCCGTTATCTCCTCCCCGAAATCGGTAGTGATTAATTTATCAAAAAGCTTTCGTCGATATTCACGTCTTCTATCCTTAAGAGAGTTCCATCCGAGGGATTCTATCACAGCCGAAGCACTGCTGTCGAATCTGAAATCTCCCTTGAAGAACCTTGCTGCTCTACGTTGAACCATCTTGAGATCAGAAATTAATCCTACTTCGTGAGGATCCCAAATCGCACAGCAATACTCAAGTAGAGGTCGAATCTGGGAAAAATACGCTATTTCTTTTACTTTAGATGAACATCCCCTCAGAATTATACTGGCTAATCTTTGCATCCCATTCGCCTTTCCTATTACGCTTCGAATATGCTCTTTGAAGGAAAAATTACTACTGAGCGTAGGTCCTAGGTATTGATGATGCATCACGAGCTCCAAGGGATTTCATGAAATTCTATAAGGTACGCAGGTAACGCTGGAGGACCGCGTGAAAGTCATAGCTACGCAGTTTTTTATAGTCGGCTCGAGCTGCCAATCACTACACCAACCCGATATACTATTAAAATTGTTTTGCAAACAACCAATATCATCTTCATTTACGATCTCTCTATACACAACAGTATCATCAGCGAATAACCTAACCTTACATTTTGCATCATCCACAACATCATTAATATATATCAGGAACAAAATTGGTCCTAATATACTTCCCTGCGGAACACCGGATGTGACGCAAACCTCATCAGATAAGAATCAGTCCAACGCAACTCGCTGCGATCTGTTTCAGAGAAATGAATTTATCCATTCAACTTATTTTCTGTTAATCCCATAAGCCATCAACTTATGAATTAATTTTACATAGGATACTTGATCGAAAGCTTTTCTGCAGTTTAGAAATATGTCGTATGTTCTTATACCCTTATCATCAGTAAATCGTTGAGAAAAAGGGTGTCACATGACCTACCTTTACGGAAACCGTGTTGACATTGACTAATTGTCCCCTTATCACTTAGGAAACACATTATTGAACTCGCTATGATGTGCTCGATATTCTTACAAAAATTCACGTTAAGGATGTTGGACGGTAGTATTCCGGCTTCGAGGAACGCCCTTTCTTAGGAATCAGAGTGATATGAGCTCTTCTCCACGACATTGGAACAACACCTTCGTATAAGGTTTTTTTATAGAATACGAAAAGAAGGGGAGCAAGCTCATTCGCAATTGTTTGAATGCCGAGTGATGGTATACCTTCTGGTCCTGACGCTTTCTTCTTGTCTACTTGTCGCAACAACTTTCCTTTTCCGTCCACCACTCGATGGTTCCATCTTTGAGTCAAAATGCATAGAAAATTCGTTCGTGCGTCCATCGTCTAAAGTAAAGCTTTCCTGGTAGTGTCGATTAATTAGATTCGCTTTTCCTACCGATTCAGTAATCATTAAACCCACGTCATTAACGAGGCTGGGTACTGAAGACTGACGTCCTCGAGATTCTCGGACATATGACCAAAATTCCTTCTGGTCACCTCCTAAAGACTCTGAAAGGGTTCTAGATGTATATTACTGAAACCCATTCTGCGATTCATCCTTAACCAATCTTTGCGCCTCCGCATATTTTTGCCGCTCAAGATCAAAGTCTGATTTCCTTTCGCTTCTTCATCCGCGCGTGTAAAATCCTTTGCCTCCTATGCAACGCTCGCAACTTAGGTTTCATCCAACGCGGATCCTTACGTTCCCTAACGCTTTTAATTGGAACAAACCTAGCTAAGCCTTCTCTTAATATTCGGAGAAATTCCATCCAGCTATCCTCAATAGTATTACCACTCAAAAAACAACGGAAGTCTTCCGTCTCCGCTGTGATATAATCCCTGAATTCCGAAAATAAATCAAACCATGGAATGGTTCCTCATATAGTTAAAATACTCACAATATGATTTGAGTTTCATTTTATTGAATAAATTGTAATAATAATGCCGTCTTCTTTTGCGTGAGAATTTTAGCCTTTGTAGGCCAATTAACCCCTTTATATTTATCAGTTTTTTTGCATTTTTCCTTTATTTACAAACCCAAGACACACACAACATACACAGACAACCACTCCGATTAAAATCCGATTAGCTGGGATTCGAACCCGGGACCGTGAGGTTGGAGCGTTACCGCGCTAGCTGGCTAACTGCGCGTCACTGTTGTGAACAAATCTTAGGAATAGTTTCTCTCATTTATAATCTCTTCGTTTTTGGCGTTATAGAAATCCTCGTCTGTCATATTTCACTTATAGGGATTTGAATACTTATCTAAGTTTAACATCAAACACCTTACGTAAATTTAGCGTAATTTTATCTTTGGAAATGATAGATATTTCATAATTGTAAATAAAGCACAAAAATGTTTCATTTTTGTCTCACTAGATGTTCTTGTTCCACAATTATTTATACTTGTTTTTCTATTTCAGGAGCCAGCTCTCGTCGAACCTATGAAATCACATCAAGGTATTCGTTTCAGTGTTCTCACAAAATAATTAAATCTTACAATCGATATTATTCAAATGCACTGCAAGAATAGTCACGTCTTTCTTCACTTATTCCATAATTTTATCCGTGGTGACTCTAACATCCTTTGTAAGGTTACACAAGGGGTCGTCAGAAAAACACATCCCACAAAAATTTTTGTCTTAAAAGTTATATCCTATTATTATCCAACTTTTTGATTCAGTACTTTTCTCTTGAAACTTAATTCCTATGTTGTTGTTTTATTCCATTCCGATCTATTATAGACTTGTCCCGCTTTGTAGCTCTTACTGAATTCCGATCCTTAACCCCTCCTCCGTTTCTTATTTCCCCCATTTGACTATATATTGCTGCTATTCTGTGTTTCAGTTGCCTGATGATGCAGCTACGCTCTGAAACATACGTCGCGTACCTAGTATTTTTTGCGGTTTTGTATAAATAAATTTGTCTTTATAGTTTGTTTTTATTATGGAATACCGCTACCAATTAATTTACCTTGCGGTCCTTCTCCTTTGGTGAGCGAGTAGAGAGCGTCCTCCGTCCGTAGCAGCCTGCCCTCCAACCGCTCCACCCTCTTGGCCAACTTCTCGATGGCCGCCAGAAGATGAAGGTCCGTCTCACTCACTGCATTGCTCTCGAGGGCCTCTCCCTGCTTGCGGTTAGGGCCCCACTGCGATCCCACCAGCACCCGCTCCACCCGAGCACCTTAGTGAAGAGATTCATTCGTTTCCGTTCAAAACTACACATTTAGATAAATGAGCTGGAGTATCAAGTATTGAGAAACCTCAAGCTGTTTTCAACCCTTAGTAAGTCGTCTCAAAAAAAGTCGGTCAACATGACCCCAAAATCGTCTGAATTTTTGCAACCCTTTTAAATTGCAAATCATTTTAACTGCCATAGATCATAAATGATATTTTATTCTAAAAAATGTAGATTAAGAGCGTTCAACCAGTCCTCGGGCTGACGTTTTACCGACTTGATTTAAAATCGCCTAACATTTGCCAGCACTTCTCCATGTGCTTATTGTGAACGGATTGAGGGGTGATAATTAACAGACACAAGAACAATGTGAAAAATGATTCCTGAGATTTCACACTTTTAAAGGGAGACATTCTAATTTTATTATCAGATCCCGGTCATAAATAATTGAGACTGCAAATCTGATTTCTTGATAGAAACGCTTACATCTTAAGAATGTGTGAAAAAGAGAAAGAATATTCGCCAATTTATCAGCATCGACGGCCAAAATATTTCAGAGAAATATAATCTTAAATGGGTTTCATTTAATCCCAGAACGGACACGAAAACAAGGAGAGGGGATGTCAGTTGCTGACCATTTTATTTAGATTTGTGATTCCCTTTCGTGTTTCGATGTCTGTTCTTTCTTGGGATTGGCGCAAAGTCACCTTTCCTTGGATTTCATCAAGTTAAAATCGCAGAAAATCGCTGTTTCAAATCGTTTAAAAAATCTATATCGTATAAATGTGAATGGCATTATTATAAGACTATTGAAAAGCTTATATCTCCCTTATGAATACTCTAATTAATTCCAAACTAATTATAAATAACCTTTTACAGTCTAGCAGCCATACCAGTATGGAAAGTACTAAGTCCGCTTCTACTATTTACTTCAGATGGATCAAGATGAGGAAAAGAATATTTTCGTTTTTAATGCAACTGAAGGGGTGGTATTCATCATTACCCTGCCCTTAATCCTCAAATGCTCCAACAATTTTCCATTCTGAACCTGAAGATGACTACAGTCGAAACCGGTCGACTCTTTATAAAATTTCGAACTGACACTAAGTCATTTCTTCTCCTTCCGTCGTGGAGTTCCACAAAGTGACCTCAATTGATTATAAATCGGATTCGTTTTACAGAAGTAGTGCGAGTATATCCGGTATTCGCGAAAAGGCATTGTCCTCGACTTAAGTGTTTCAATCGTAATCAATGACGACATTCTAATAAAGAGATCTCTGCAGTTGATCAGATGGAACGAAAGTATCGGATTCAGAATAGAAGTGTCGCACTTGGACGCTTTCCGCATTCGATTTGCAAAGTCGCGGCTTCGATTTTTGCAGATCCAATTTCTTATGAAACCGTATTTGGAAGAGGCAACTCAAGAAAACTTTGGATTTGCAGCGATGTTTGATTCGCAAATGGGTCAGAAACTCCACCTTCTGTGTTTAAAGGAGAAAGAGTGTTATGGAGACATAAAAGTATCGCATTGCGCGTATATTGAAATCTTATTTTCAGAGCTGCCTACGGCTATAATCTGCGGTGCGAATTGCTCTTTCGAGGATTAGTAATGTTGAATTCCAAGCCAAAGATGGAGGGCAAATATCTAGACATTTCTCTTTCGATATAGATATAGCGTATAGATTAAATAAATAATCCAACAAATTAATAACGCGTCTTGTCAGCATCTCAATCGCAATTAGTGAGGTAGTTGTATCCCTTTCGTGAATCAAGGGACAGTGTGCGGTAAGAATGTTTGCTTAAAAGCCGAAAGAGATTCATAACTTGCATATATTCAAATGTTTAAAAGCCGACTCCCCTCAGATGATGAGACTACTTTTAAAATATATATTGGCCTCCGTTAATATCCCAGACGAGTCAAATAATTCCCTTAAGGGGCCGTACACAAATTACAATTTGATGGGAGGGGGGTCCAGCCAGGCGTTACGTGGGGGGAGGGGGGGTCGAAAATTGGAGAATTTTGCGTTACGTAATTTGTGTACGACCCCTAAGAAGTGCATGTAAGTTATTACTCAATTTAAATTGCAAATTCAAATTAAGAAGACTCATTGCCTGAGATAAGTGAGGTAGGAGCATTCTGTGAAAATTAATATTCTTATGACCAAATAAATAGATTTCGGCACATATTATGAGAGCGTAAGATATTGGGATTTTCACGTTTCGTTTTCAAGCTGTCCCATTGAACGAAGCTAAAATGAGAGATTTTAGATTATTTTCTATATAAGTTTACTACTATTCTTCTCTTATATTTACTATACTCTCCACATCGAGAATCAACGGGCGCCTCAGCTTGTAAATAAAAATAATATAGTAATAAGAAAACAACTAGAGATTTTCACCACAAAAATCGGATTAAAATTGCGGTTCTTTCTTGCGGTACTTGAAAATGTTATTTTTCCTTTGTTTGATGATTGAGAGTGAATGCGTTCGAATTGAGAAGTTGATGCTCGTTTTTTTTTCAAACATATCTTGGTGAAGATGTTTTATGGAATTAAAACTTTTATGATTTAGGTGGATGCGTGTTCTCCTCGCGAATTCCTCAGCGATCTTATCAGTTTATAAGGTGTGCCTTTTTGCTGTTCTGTTTGTTTCGTTATTTGAGTATGATAGGATATTTCTGAATTGTAAAAAATTTTTAAAACAATGATATCGATTATTATATTTAAATTCCTGTCGTTCTTATTATAATTTAATATCGTTTAAGAGTCAGTTTAAATACCCTTAAAGAGGAATAACGAAAGAGGTAATAAGGGTTGGAAGAGGATAACCGTGATATTCGTCATTTGAAGAAGATGAGTTTGAAAAGGGAATTCGAGGCCAAATCGAATGTAATCTGCTTACCATTTTATTTTTGCTGAGCGAAATAAAACAAATAAATTCTTTTTCGTAATCATTTGATCCTGTTTGTTCACTTGCGTCGGCTTTCTTTCGTATCGCTTCATGAATATGGATTCCTATTTTCAACCTTTCGTAATATATACGTCGTTTATTTGACTTTTATTTTATTCAAACCATAAAAACACTACGAAGACACACTGTAAGATGGGTAAGTCTGTATGATCTCATCCGTCATTGGTTGGCTCATCGAAATTAATCTTTAATTGAGAGGGGATCTATATCTACACTAATATAAGCCGCCGTATGGCAGGGAAACACCATGTGTTTTAACTACTTTTTTAGTCTGTTATTATCTTGGCTGGTAAAGTATGATTTGTAAAACGACTTATTTAATTTAATTAAGGCTCATTGTAGAATCGGCCGAAGTGGGTCGCATATTTCCTCAATTAATACATCGGTCGCTATCGGTATTACTTTCTCGGATTACCGGGAAGTAAGAGAAGGAACGCCGACGAAGACGGCTTTTGGAGATTCCAAACCTCTAAAACATATACGTCGGCTACTCCTTGTTTACCGGAACACTTTCCAGATGGTACCATCCTTCTGGACGTAACCTCTTGAATGTAACTCAAACCTACCATTTCTCCAAATAGGGAGGAATATTCGAAGACAAACGTCCTTCAGTTGGAAAATGAGAATACATTTGAGTATACAATACAATATACTTACATACAATTCTTCTTTCGCAATGCAGTAAATAATCTTGCCTTTTAATGAAAATCTCCAATGGTCGCAACAAGTCAATAACATTTGAAAGTATACGAAAGTATATTTGTCCCTTCAAAATCTCAGAAACTTAGGATATTTTCTCCCTTCTTCTCTGAAAGCTCAGCCGGTAAAGTTTCAAATTATGCCTCACTTTGATTACGGAGATTCTACCAAGACTTATCCGTTGAACCAACTCTTACACTACAGCAAGCTCAGAATGCATCCGTGAGATTTATTTTAAATAATACGACCGTGTATCTGTGTCGTACGATAAATTAGGCTGGTTAATGTTAGTTTCTCGCAGAAAGCTACCAATTCTTTGCTCATTCTGCCACATCCTACACACATACACTCCCGAATACAAGTTTAGATTCAGTACATAACTGAAACACAAGAGGAAACAAAAACTATTCCTTCCTCACCACCGAACCGTTCCCTAATTCCGAACTACTATGGAATTCTCTTCCTACCGATATCGCTGTGTCACTCTTTCAATGCCCTTCAGCTTTATGAAACTTCAGACTTCTGAATGAAAAAGCCACACTACTCCATTTTTATTTACTTATTCCTATGCAATCCGCGTCAAACATCGTCTTCTCCGATTTCTCCATCCTTGATCAAATATTTGTTGTCAAAACCCTGTCATAAGTAGTAAAAAGAAATCTTCCCTAGGGTTAACATTGGTAATTTCGTGGTAAATTTTCAAACATTCGTTAGATAATTTCTAGTGGTTATATTTACTCGAATTTCGGCTTTTGCATTCCTCTTCTTAAAAAGAAGTCGCCATTTATTTTATTTCCGAATTAACAACACAGCACAAACGTTTTCACTGGTAGTAACAGCTCGAGAAAGAATGAAATTTATTTATTCCAATACGATTCGAAAACAGCTAATATGACCTATGTGACCAATATGACAAATTAATTATAACAAAAATTCAAAAAAATGATCGAACTTTTCATGCGTTTCTCATGCAAGCGCTTTAACGTGTCCCGAATCAAACCGGAAGCACGCTCAAAACTTCAATCCCACAAGTCCGGCAGATCCTCATGTTTCTTGTACTGCACTACGCTATTCATAATTATCCGAAGACGAAAGTAATTCCACACTAATTGATTAATAATGAAGGATTTCATCAATTCGACGCAATTTTCGAATCAATCAAAGATTCGACGCATATTTAGACTGCACGATAAAGCAAGGGAGTTTTGAATGAAAATTAACGTAAGTAAAACCAAAGTACTGAGTTTCACTAAGGGAAAGGAAGCTAAGTAAACGATAAAGGAGGAAAAACTAGAGAAGGTCATAGAGACAAAAATAATCTTCATTTAATTTACTTTCTTTTGGTAAAAAGACAAATTAATTAAAGATTCTTATTTTAGTCGTGTAATATCGTTTTGGATTCTAAATTATGACAATTTGGAGAAATAAGACAAAAAATATGCGTGGTGTTTAAAAAACGAGTTCCCTGACGACTGAGGCCATTGTTGTACTTAAATCTCATGTTTAGGAAACATAAAGCTATATCCACACTTGTGCAACTTTGTATTCAACACAGGCATGCGTCATAGCGCACGATATGATGAAGGAGAGGCATGCAATAGCGCATGCTTCTCGCAAGTTGACCTCTTTTTCATGACACATGTCTCAGCGCACTTAAATCCAACCAGTTGGATTTTATTTCAATATTCTGTGCGTCTTTCCAATGATTTCGATATCTGTTTATTTAGTTTTTAAATAAAATCGACTGAGGCCGTATTTTAATTGAGGAAATTCATTACGAATGAAATAATATGGTATTCACTTCTCCACGAGTTTAATTGGAATAATACAACGATCATTTTTAGAGCCACTAAAACAAACACATATGTTATAAAATAAATAAAACAAATACATAATGTTGTTAATAAATAAATAATATTAAATATCAAAAAATGACATTTCCGCCATTAAGTGTGACCTCACCAAAGCAGATCATTGCTGTGTTAAATTCATTTTGATTCGAATACCTTAAGAGCGATAAACTTGCATCGCGCAAAAACGTATTTAATGCCCTATGGTTATATATATACATGTAGATAAATTTAACAGTGGATACAATCATATACTCATGCAAAAGCCGAGTTTTTCTGCACAATTTTTATGCTGAGTACAAGGACCCTCTTCTTAAGCTCGAGGGAGGGCTCCCCTTATCAGTTCTCCCGTGGCAAAGAAGCGTCTTTGTCGTAAATCGGCTGGGAAATTCCTCATTTGCTCATTCAACAATTCCTTGTCAATTCTCTCTTACTAAACTACCGATGCCTCAATTACTGTAATTTCATAGCTAATTCTTTTCATTGTGTACTTTAACAATACCTGCTGCATTTCCCACCCTAGGCTTATATTCAACTCGGTTACTTTTCCCAGTTTTTTTGGAATAAAATTATGTACCTCGGCTAAAAATGAGGTCTGCATATATTCGAGTATAAAAAGTATACTCTTTCACAAATACTGCTAGTAAGACTATTGAAATATCGGCTATTGTGTTCCACATTTAAGTGGAAATACTACAGCTGGAGGGGAAAACTCTAAATATCGATTTGTGTTTCGGTTGCCTCAGTGAGGGTCTCTGTTCGAGCCCCAGCCAAGACACTATTTTTCACATCTTGTACAACCTCAATATTATATCTTCATTTTCATCTCTGTGTAGAATTGATTGAAAGAAACGTATTTTCACTTGAACAGTTTTATTGCAAAAGGAAGCATCAATCTTAGTTTTCAATATTTTTAAGTGAGAGTGAACGTCCCTTTTTCTTCTCCCAAGAAAATAAACATTCTGGTTATGCTCTCTCTAATCTCATAGAGCAAAAGCATAATTCAATTTTCGTGCAAGTGAACTCCAGTGCAACTTCTGCGGCTCAAATATTATATTTATTCCATCATAACTCACGATAATCCACTCTCTGCTGAGACAGAAAATTAAATGCGTAACTTCCCATTGCTTCATAAAACGCAAGGCATAATTTCGCTCTAAAGACGGTGTAAACCGCATCACGCATCAGTGTAATTTAATTAGTGAAACCGAAAGACTTCATCAACGATTAATTTCTCTAAGAATTTGAAGCGCAATCGATATAAAAATTTGACCATCTTAATTATACATCATTAAATAGTTTTGTCACGAAAAGGGATGAATCGTTTGAGCTCTCTTTCCCCTTAATTAGTTTGAGGGAGCTGACCACCGATAAGAATATTCCATTGCGCAATTAGACCGAATGTTTCAGCCTGCTTTTCTGGTGGCTATTCTATCCCTATGGGTAGTAGATAAGGGGTGACGTGGAAGGTGGATTTCGCAAACGAGAAATATAGAAATGCTTTGCGTATAATCATGTTTTTGGCCTTCATCTTCAGTTCTTCAAGTGCAATCGAGTTGTACACATCGAAAACGTATCTTTCAGAGGACTTACCTAAATTGGCATAGTGCAAATACGTGTTTCGTGCTCTATCACTAAAAAATTGTACTTACACTTTTTCTTGCTGAACGTACAAGGATTTTAGTCGGCTTAGGAAGTGCTGCGAAAAATAATTCGAGTGTCACGCAATTGCAATATTGTGGAATTGTGACTGCAGTGCTTGAAATTTGCTCTTAAATTTTCAAAGTACACTTAATCCACTCAGTTAACGGAGAGTGTTTGGCGAAAGAATATACGTGTTAAGAGGTGTTGCTTTTGTGAGCGAAAATGGATACAGTGAGGTTGAGCAATTACTTGGCAAATTGTTTTATTTTCGTCACCAGTGGTCATCAGATATGTTGCAATGTTTTCGCTCAAAATAAAGTTTTGTAAGGAGTGCTGTGATTTGTTATTTAAAAGCGTTATTTGAGGAAATCTAAAGAGGTAAGAAAATACTATCAATTGCTTTTATGCGAGGTACTTCATGCCGTATTTTTTAAACGAATTGCTATTTTTGTACTGTAAATATATCAAGTGACTGATCATATTTCTCACCTTCTTTCCATTTTTTTAATGAAAATTATTATTGCTTCAGTTCATATGAACAGAGACTTCGCGGAAACTAATTTCCTACCGTGATCTAAATTTATCAGTGCAACGCAAATGCCAGGATTTGATTTCTAAGGAAACTAACGCAAAATACGGAAGTTCTCACGTTCCAGTAATTCGCTTTTTATTGAATCACAATGTTATTAAAACAAAAGACCTTAAATGAATTAATGCATTAGCTGATACATATAATGACGATATGCAGATTTTATCTAATCACATGATGGCTCATGTAAAAAAGTAATTCTTTAGAATCGAAGAGTATTTTCTGCTGAAACATTCGAACTTAAATTGCTCATACCTGTTGTATAGTTTAATTTAGAGAAACGACTGAAAGCTATTAATTTTAATTTCAGCATAATAGTTGTTAAAATAAATGTGGCTACGATGGAGTCAAACTGCAATTCTTTTGATTATATATTTACACGATCTAACTAAAACATTGTGTCTGGAAAGCATTATTATTTAAAATAAGATTTTTAAATACATCCGTTTGTTTTTTTAAATTAAAGTTGATTATAATGAAAGTAGACTTTAATTTGACAGCACTACGAAAGTCGTTTTTCGGCTATTTCTTGATATTTAATTAGGAAGCTTTGATTTAAACCATTAACTCTGGTGACCGATATAATTTAAAACACGATTTTCAAATATATCTTTTTGTTCTTTAAATGAAATATGGTTATAATAAAAATAGGTTTTATTTTGATTACTATCACGACTACTTAAGTCGTTTTCTTGTTACTTTCTTGATTGTAAAAAATTTTGAAATAAACTTTTGATTTTAGAAAATTTTGATATAAACTATTATTTCCGATAAGCGGTATTATTTTAAAGAACGATTTTTAATACATTTAATTTTCATTAATATGAAAGTGGACCACAATGTATGTAGATTTTATTTTGACATGAAATACTAAATTCAAATTGCTATTTTTGGTATAATATATTATTTAATTATCATTACACTTAATACAAGGTATTGTTATTGTACAAACAATCTTAAATAAAATGCGAATTGGTAAAAAGAAAAGAGCTACCGACAAAGTAATATGAAAAATAAAGAATAAATTAACATATACAAGAAAAGTCAGGGAAAACAGGATAAGGTCCACGTGAGCCTTTCTTGGATTATCTGTTAGTTACTGGTTTTACATTGTAGTATGGTATACTTATGTTAATATTATATAGATTGATTTAAACTATATATAGATACAAAATATTAAACAAGGCATAGATAGTGTGATAACATTTGATATAATTTTTCCCCACTTATTATTGCTGTTTCATGCATTCTTTCCACATGGTCCAACCATTATATTCTCAAAGATTTTATGAACTTAACAACATCTTCCCCAATTCATTATTGTCTTTAACTCCTCTTTGGTTATCCTTTGCCATAATCCATTCTCAATAACAGGTCCGTATGTTCTCTGCAATAGTCTGCTTTCAAATCTTACAAGGGCCATACTCTTGTGTGATTGAGAGTGTCCATTTTTATGCTCCATAGGTTACCACTGGTCTGGTAATTGATTTATATATTTGTGTTTAAGTGTTTCTGTTTATTAACTTCCTCTTGAATATCTTCATATTTGCAAAGTAAGTTTTATTCCTTGCTTGTATTCTTTCATTCATTCATATTATGCTTTTTTGTAAGTTATATATTCTAGATATTTAAACTATTCTACACCTTCAAATTTTATCTGTTCTATCTCCAAATCCTGGGTGACTGTAGATTTGCCAGTTGAGTTCATAAGCATATATTTAGTTTTACTGGCATTAACTATCAATCTCATTTTGCTTGCTTCATTCTCTTTATTTGTTAAATATTGTTCCTCTTTGATCTATTTTTTCTTCAGCTTTGTGTAATCCTAGGATAAACAGTGCGACCCATAGGCATTCTCCTTGCTCTATCCCAGTGCTGAATTCAAATTCATCTTATATTTGATTATGAATTTTTACTTTAGCCATGCTCTTCTTCAATGTCATTTGAATTAATATAATTATTTTGGATGGAATTTCCACTTCCTCCATTGCTTCTCAGAGTTTGATCCTGTTTATACTATCAAATGCTTGTCTAAAATCTACAATAGCATATGCTGTTCAACATTATGATCATAGCATTTATCTAAAATTTGTCTGATTACAAATAGTTGTTCTATTGTACTTCTATTGGATCTACTCCAACGCTGAGATTCTCCAATCATCCTCTCAGTTAGTACTTTCAACCTTTCTTTTATGATGCTGGAGAGTATTTCATATACTATATTTAACAGTATTATCCATCTATATTTCTCGAGAACCAGTTTATTTCCCTTTCTATATATTGGGCTTAGGATTCCCATGCTCTATCCTTCTGGCATTTTTCTGTTTCCTATATTATACAACTAAGTTAATGTATAGCATCACTCATTATATCTCCTCCATATTTTACTAGCTTTGCAGCAATATTTTATTCCCTGGGGCTTTATATTTTTTAAATTTTTGTACGCATTGTGCAATTTCCTGTCTAGTGGGTTTAATTCTGAGCAAGTTTCCTCTATATTTGATTCTTTTCATAGCCTGTAATTTTCCTCAGTTGTTACTCTCTCCTTATCTTCTGTACAGAGAAGTTCTTTGAAATGTTCTACCAATCTTTCCAGAACTTTATTTTCTTCTTGGACTACATTTCCCTCCGTGTTTTTAAATCCTTCCATTCTTGGTTGGTATCCTCTTTTTACCTTTTCTAAAACTTCGTAGAACTATCTCTGATTATTCTGTTTGCTGTATTCTTCTATATTCTCTAGCTGTTCTTCATTTTCTCCTTTTTTCTTGCATATCCTATTTGCTTCCTTCCTCATTTCTTGGTATCTTTCAGTGTTCATTCTTGTTTCTTTCCTTATTATCCTTCCTCTAGCTTTATTCTTCTCCTGTATTATTTGGGCACACTCGTTGCCAAAGTAATCATCATGTATTATTCCATTGTTTTCTCCATTTTTTTCTTCCACAGCTTCTTTGATTGCTTTCCCTATTTTTTCCCTTTCTTTTTCTATGTTTATTTTATAATTCTTTTCATTGGCTGTTGGTTTGCATTTTACTAGCTAATCTCTTTTGGTTTTGCTTCGTGACTTCCTAGTCTTCATTTACCTAATCTGTGTCCCATATTCTCTTAACCATCTCTGGACCTTTTTCTGTTTTAATTATTCTCTCCCTTACTCTTGCTTTAAATAGTTAATGATCCGAGTCACAGTTTGGCCCTTTGCAGCGTCTATATCTGACTATTATCCATTATTCCTCATATTTTGCAGTCTTTCCTAGGCTGCGAGTTCGCTTGAAATTGCGTCACTCCCTGCAACGTCTGTCTAATTATTCTTCGATCACTTCTTATATTTATAAGTTTGTAAAAATAATTGTATGATATTTTTTACAATTTTTAGCTCCTCGATAGTTGAATATAGTAGACCGAATGGCTTGAAAGAAATTCTTTGGTTCCATTTTCGTACATTAAGATATTTCCAGTTTTTACTAGTGCATTAGTATCAAAAATATCTACTTCCACTTTAAAGAAGCTCTGTTCAAATCGATGATTATTGAAGGCCGAGAAACTTCACCTCTCTGAATCCAACCCTTTACCCCCGCGCCTTTATGGACTTCCAAAAATACATAAGGAAGACATCCTTATCCTCCCAGTGGTTATAAGCTGGCCACTGAATTTAATCATTTAATTGCTAATTTATCAGACTTTATGCATAAATATTGTGTGAAAGACTGAGTGGAATTTGCACGTACAGTGAAAGACTTGAAATTTCCTAACAATACAAAACTCTTTCGATGTTTATAACTAATTTACCAGAGTTCCTTGTGTATAGTCTGTTGCTGTGTAGGTAGGGTTACTAAAAAGGAACAATGCGAATGAAGTAGTAACTATTAACCTGTTGTCGTTGGTGAATGTGTGTTAAAAGTAAACTGTTTTTCAGTTCCACGGTGGTTTTTATGAACAAAAAGATGGTCTTGCCCTGCTTTAGCTAACATTTTCATGGACTCCCTAAAAGAGAAATTGCTTAATACAAATTCCCAATTGATAAAATTTATTTTATGCTGGTTTCGGTACTTTGATGATATCTTTTATTTTTGCGCCGGGAAAAACCGACAACTCTCTTCCTTCATCTCTGTCCTGGATTCTATCCATCCTAGTATTTAATTTTCCCATGAAATTGAAACTAATAATACCTTGTACTTTCTTGATCTCACCATCCGTCTAATTAATCAAAAAATCGAATTCAATGTTTATAATTATATTATTATACAGTTATTATTATACAGAAAATCAACTTATACTAACAGTGCCATCCCCTTTACTTCCAACCACCACTACTCACGTAAGCTCGCCGCTTTTCACTGCCTTATCCTCAGATTATTTAATATTCCTTTATCTAATATAAACTTTCTTCACGAGCTTAAAACTTTTAAAGAAATAGCTGTTGAAAATGGTTATCCACCTACTTAAATAGGTAATTGGTTCAAAGGAAAGAAAGACCATCATCGCCAATGGACCTTTTCCTCTTGCATCCCAATCTCAGATGGATTCCCCACGACATGTTGTCCATCCGTTTAAAGGAAACATTTCGTACATACTTGCCAATTTCTTCAAAATATTCAGTATTGTGCCAGTTTTTAGAAATAATAATAATTTAAAGAAAAATTTTGTCTTCAAAAAGACAATGTAGAACCTTTTCATAAATCTGGCATCTATAAATTAATTTGTGACACTTGCAAATCTCTCTAAATTTTAACGTTCTCATTCTGAAGTTCTCTGAGTAGCCCAATATTTCAATTTTTGTAAAACTGCTTTGTCCACAGGACCCGTTGCTTTTTTCTTTTACGTGCATTTTTTAAAAACACACCCGCACAAATGTCTATCACACTTGCCGATTCTGTATCCATAATGACGCACAGTAGATGATGCAGTGTGGACAACAAATTGAATGCCTCATGAGGCATGCGCAACGCATGTTGAAAGGGAAAGCGCACATCGCATAAGAGGTGCATGTGACCAGTAAATCATCCACGGAAATCGAATTTCAGTAGCATAGTTTAACAAATAATATAACTTCATATGCCATAGATGGTTTTACAGAGACAGTCTTAAAATACCTTTCCCTAAGATCCCTAAAACAAACTTTAATCAAGGCCGATCTCTCATTAATATTTAATATAATTAACTCCCACATTGATTCCCCTGAACTAGTTTCCTGATTTAGTTACCATGTTCCACGTAGAGCAACTAGACTAACTCCTCCAAGTTCCTTCATTTAGATTGTCCCTTTTTCCCTACTTTATAGACTTCCAAACCTTTTGAATCCCCTACCTCCCTCCATAGACCCTTCAGACTGTCATTTGAGGCATTCTTAAACGAATGTCTGTAAATTCCTGTAAATAATTTTCTGCTTGGGTCGGATTCTGAATATATATATGTTATTCTTAGATTAATTTGTTAAATTTTTATTTCGTATAATCTTATATGTTCATTTTAAATTTTTTATGTTAAATGCATTCACTGTAAAATAGTTTCAGAACTGTATGTGAATCTTTGAATAAATAAATTGTAATGTGTGGATGAAATTACAAATAGTGAACAAAAATATTTTACAAAAACTCTCTCGTATGGGTTTATATCATGTTTAAGTTGCAGATATTTGAAATATTTTGGCCCTAGTTGTTCTGGGTTGTACCGCCCTTGTATTCTACAGGACACAGATTATCAGATTGTCGAGATTAGGAGCTTCGTAAGGGTATAAAAAGTGTTAACCGGTATGACGATTGAGGTCGAGTTAATATATAGGGGAGCGGTACGGAATACTTTATTTTCACTGATTTTTTTTGAGATGTAAGGAAAGTAAAAACTTATGAATGTATGAAAAACATTATTACAATGCAAATTTTTTCAAAAGTCATACATTTGCTATTGCTCATTCAGTATTTTTATATTATTAACGGTTTTTCATAAAAGCGCCCCGTTTCGCCCCTTCCCTAAACGGGGCACTATGTTAAAATAATGAGAAAATAACATGGACTTGGATTAACATGGATTAACTTGATAAACTTAAAAAAATTAAAAGATAACTTAGGTAGAGCATGAAATACACAAGTAATTCACATAATATACAAATTTGGGTGGCCTCATCGTCTTCACTATCCGACACATCTATTGTGTGTCCAATTAACGAATCTTATCAATCCCTCGGCTGAGTAGTCAAGACAGAAAAGGTCGTTTTCTTCAACGTCACTAGAAGATGGAGTCATCCCGTTCTGCCACACCCGCTACAACCTCATTGTTAGGTTAACCAATATTAAACAGTTTTCTAGCTTAATTAATATTGACCATACAGAAACGTAGATTAAGATTCATTTAATAGAACGCTGTAAGTAATGCTTAAGTATTCCAACGAACTTACGTGCATCAGGAATGGATGCCCAATATTACGAAAACGAATATCCGACGTAGTGTTCTGAAGGAGCACGAAAAGGCGGAAATTGCTTGCACGCTAATCCGGAATATTAATCCGATTTAATTGAGCCGCTTTCCCTTATTTAACAGCACTAATTGGGCGGAAAAAAACCTCGTATCCCCTTCTACCACACTACCCCGTTCTGCCCCTCGTTCCCCTTCGTCGTAAAACTGGGTTCGATCCTCAGTCTCGCTTTCAGTAATAGGTTCATTAATAAATTACAGAAAACATGTTCTTCGAAACTAAGAGGGGCAACATTTGGAAAATATTTTTAACTTTGAAGTATTTTTAGTTAGCATGCAAGCAACATCTTAATCGTACATGATATGGAAATTCCATATTTGGGGTATTTGCGGTTGTGCGTATCGAAATCCATCCCAGCATTCCCTTTTTCGTTATCATAACTAGCAACAATGCTACTTTGTCTCAGTAATTACCACTTTGTGGCTACAACAGGTGATTGTTGTGGTAATGAGTGACAATTGCATGAACACAGTGACCACTTACTTGCTTCTTCCTCGTCTAGTTCCTGTCCAGAACTGAGCCTCTGCACCAGTAACTTAGCCAAGATCTCTTGGTCTTCTTCCCACTCCCTCGGGGCTGTGCTATTGTCCGAGGGATGGCCGATGGACAGGGCCGCTGTAACTGATGCCGATTGTACAAATTAGTGTTATTGTCGATTTCCATTACATATTACTCTAGTATAAAATTGCATGAAGAAGTGACAGTATCATTTTTATTTGAATTTTAAAATTGATTTTAGAAAGCTTAATGTAAAAGAACAGACTGTAATTAGTATTTATTTGAGTAATGATCTGTCTTTTCCTATTGGTGGTTTTAAGAAATAAAAGTGAAATTAACATTTACGAATCCGCAAGTCTCTAATTGAGAGACGAAATACGTTCGAAGATGAAACTGCAGTAGGTGACGAAGTGGCCCGATTCCCCTTCAATCACTTCTTCTTTACAAATTACAAAGAATGGATTCCATCAAACATCCGTGGGATGGAAATCTTCTTCTTTTCAAAGCACCACTCACTGTTACACTTTCAATGCATTTTGTCCACTTTTCTCGCGACCAAAGTTAATATTTGTATCATCTCATGCACTTCATATACTGTCATCGACCTGTGTCTATGAATTTGTTTCCTCCATCTTTCGTCACGTGACACACTCACCTGCAGCGAATGACACGACGAATGCGGGGCCTCTCATGGCGATGCCCCTGCAATTGAAACAGTCTGTTGAGAGTAAAATATGTTGTCTAGGAATAGCAAATCCATTGTCACTGTCACTAGGTGTGATTCGCCTTTCTTAGGCATTAGCAAAAGTGATTTACAAAAATGTGGATACGTTATTAATTGCTAGAATATATCGTGAAAGGAAGTAAAATTGAAATATTTTCATCTGAAGACAAAATTTTCAGCTTTACATTAAGAGTTTTCTGTTTAATTGTAATTTTGTAGGACGTGGAAGCTCAATCCCTTTTATAGTGCAGCACTATTTTGATCGTTTGCGTGGCTAAAAAAAATTTAGGAAATTGAAATGCTTTGGCAATAGAAATGAGATTCTCCCTCTAATTCCTATTTTGATATTCTAAACAGGCATCCGCTCGATAAAATTGCCTCAGTATCTTTCTCAAATACCAGTTTACGATGGCAGCAAACATTGTTCAAATTAGACGTTGGATGGTTTACAAAATAAGCTGTCCTCACTAAATACTTAATCAAATAATTAAGAATTTGACTTATATCGGAGAATATTACATGAATCCATTTAGTGCATTTTGGGATACCTCTACAAATTAATACAAAGTAATTCCGGAATAACTATTCGACGAAATAATAAATGTTCATAATATTTATCGTTTAAATGTTGATTTTCATTTTATTCTAAATTTGAGCTACCATCATTTGAAATTTAACGTCTCAACCTTTTATTGTGAATTACATATATTCAGAGCGTTAAATATTTCCAAATGATATGACATCGAATTTTACATAAGGGTAGGCGATGCACAAATTCCACCTTGCTAAGAAGACCTATAAAATAGCGAAAACGGCATTCAGCAACGGGCGTCAGCGTGGTGAATTATTGTCCTTACCCCCCCCCCTCCCAAATACAAGCATGTACAAATTTCCGTAATGAGCTTCTAGAATGGAAATTACCCGGACGTAAAAGCACCACCCATTTGGATGTCCGGGAGGTGGTGGCATTAAAGAGGTCCATCGTGAAGAAAAGAACTACTACCCTGCAATTCGCGACTGCCGCAGCTTGAAGAACGAGGAGCGAATTGCTGGAAATACTCAATGAAGCAGAAAAGATAAAATGGAGCGTCATATTGCTCGCCGAAGTAAAAAAAAAAAAAACTTCTGAAAGTGAAGGAAACCCATTTTTCTATAAAGTACAATTCTATCAAAAATCTTAAAAATCGTAACAATTTCAAATTGTAGAGACACCTAATGTCGAACCCAGGACTTACTGAAAGATGTAAATACACATAACAACGTGGTAGGGCTTAACCTTATTTAAGCCAACGTTTTAAGTCTCTATCATACCGGGAACAACCTAAAATAAGTTTCCATTATCACCCTTTGTAATGCATAGAGGAATATAAATAGCGCTCCAGTATCGAACCAAGGATCATGAGGGAAACCATACAATACTTATATAAAATTTTTTTATGATATCTATTCACATGCCGGATCTTACGTTTAACGGAGAAGGGAAAAAAATCTTAAATATTGCCGCAATGTATTTAAATATAGGAAAATGATGCACCCACCTGGGGTCGAACTCAAGCACATTTGGTGACAGTTTTATAGATATTAACTAGCTGAAGTGCCCGTTGAATGTCAACAGGGCAATTAAAATTGATGAATACTATTGTAGCAGTCTTGATCGTAACAAATTCCTCGTAATTTTAGATAGGAAGCAAATTCCAGGCTATAATTATTTCCAAACCATTGATCCAAGAAAATAAATGTATAGTTATGTCTACAAAGTTACCTCCACTAAATATTCAATCTCTTATCTTTTGAATAAATAAATTCTTTAAATTAAGATAACATTCGTTTGAAGAATATTAAAAAATACATTCGAATATCAAATTAGGATAAGCATCAACACATTTTAGGAGGCGTTTTCTGGAATTCAGAAAGGAAAAGATGAAACGAAGATTAAACATTGATAAAAGAAACAAATGCCACTCTGGAAACAACCGACGAACATCTTTTATGGAAAGAAACTAAAACACTGAACACAATCGACATGATTAAACACCAATAGATAACAAAATTATATCAATAGTGGAAGTGGAAATCATCTAAGAAAACCACAAATGAATGCTTTTTTACATAATCCATAAAAGAAGATAAATTTGCTTTCGGTCAGGTTATGCTACAATTTAAAACTGAAATCCTCTTATGATTTCAAACACAAAAACAAGGGAAATCTTTACGAACTACGTTATTTTATTTTTCGTCAATAGCTAAACGTACATGGATGCAAATTGATTAGATTCAATACTCAACTCAGAAGATTGTATTGAAAACATCTGCAACGCCCCAGGTTATTTATATGCATTCAGTCGAATCGATCGAAAGAAAGCAGTTTGAAGTAACACACTTCTAACCAACGTTTTAATTTCACGGTAAGCAATTACGTTGATATAAATAAAACTTAGTTGCTACAGAAACTTAAACAAAATTCTAAAAATGTTCTTAAATATTTGCACTCGCATGCTTTTATACACGATTCTTTGCAGGTTTGTCGTTCATTGCTGCAAATATCAACATCCCATGATTTTTTTCATTATCATATAGTCTATCTAACTTGGCATTCATTTTCAGTGGGCATTAATTCTCAATGCGATCTTACGGATGCATTAATTTCTATCGTATCTTAATATGTATAATATCTACACTCACTGGGGATCAAATTCTAACCATGTTTCACAAGGGCCATTGACTTGAAATTTTTACGACGTGGTGGCCATAACGTCTAACCTCCAGAAAAAAAGCGATTTTGAACCTCAGTGTCATAGGTTCGATTCCAGAAGGCCCAGAAGTCACGATTTTCTCCATAAAGATACATGGTGGGGATTTAAAAAAAAATATTTGAGGCACTTTCCGGCAAATTAGAGAGTTGAAATTCGAGGGATCGCTAGAAGCCCTGTATATCCGCCGAAAACTATAAAGAGTTTGTCAAGGGTTATCCTTGGTTCGATGCTAGGTCAGGGCAAATATTCCCCTATTTAAATTGCATTGCGGCGATTTTTAAGATTTTTTTAAACCCCTTTCCGATAAGATGGAAACTTGAAACTCAGCATGTAGATAGAGATAATTAATATATTTTATGTACGCTGTTTAACTTCTTGCTGATGGTCCTTGGTTCGATCCCAGTAAGTTATTTACATTCCTCTTTGCATTTAAAATGGGGATAACGGAATTTTATTTTAGGTACTTCCCGGCATGATATCGACTTCAACTTTTGGATTAAATTAATTTTATTCCTAGCAGGTCGTTATATGTATGCACATCTAAAAATTTTTGATTTTGACACCAGGCGTCTCTACTGTCTGTAACGTATGGCGGGAATTTTAAGTTATTTGATTCATTTTCGTAGATATTGGAATTTCTATGTCCAGTCATGCAAACAGAAATAATGAAAGTTTCATAAACACAGTTTATTTCACTGAGATGGCCACATTTGCAAACTATCATCAACAACAAACTAACATCAATAATAGGAATAAAATTACGGCCATTATACGGAGACCTTTCGAAAATATCTTAAGCAACATCCTGGTAGGATACAGAATTCAAAATCACAGTGTACCCAGAAAACACGCTCTTCTATATTAATATCTATAAAACTTTCGCCCAATTTGCGTGAGATCGACGACAGATGAGTGCCAAATTCTCCTATTTAAAACACATTGCGGAGATATTTAATCATTTTTTAAATTCCTTTCCCGAGCACATGCCAACGTAAAATTAGGCATTTGAAATTAATTTCTCTTTTTGGGCATTGATGTTGTCTGTACTTTCCGGGATAGTCTCGTGCATATCCTTTTGCCAATTTGTGTGAGCTGTAATCACTATTCCTGACGTTTAATATCCTTTCTCAATTACTTCAACGCTCTTTAAGGGAAACCCCGCCTCCCTAAATGCCTTCACCGCATAATTCCAATGAAATTGAGACATTTAGTTCCCCGCGAGCTGCCCCAAGGCGTATGACACGGGGTAATATAGAATGGGAATGGAATAAATATTTTAATCGCTGATTTCCTTTTTAGATTGGTAGTTGCAAAAATTTTGATTAAATAAAGAAATATTTTGTGGATATATACAATTCGCGTATCTGACTACTAACTCTATTCTTGAGATTGAGCTCAAGCATTTTCTCTAAAGTCTACAGCAAAAATGAGTTCTAAATTCTTGTACCAACAAAACGAAAAGAAATATTTTCATTTACGAAATGTGTTTTGAATGAGAGGATCTGGTTCTTTTAAGAAAGCATTAAAAGATCAATGATAACACAACAATCAATTACGAGTTTGTTAATTTATATCATGACCTATTTTGTACATACATTATTAAACCAAAACATCAAGTTTCCATTCTTACTTCCCAGTTTCCAGGGTCAAAGAGTTCGTTTCCTCCAATTGCAATTGCTTGCAAGACTTATTGCAATTCTGTAAAACATTCGCAGTGTAAGTGAAATTAAAATGGGCTCACCTCAAAACCGCTGTCTCTTCTCCGGATTCCTCTTCACGACTGACTCAAGCGAAAGGAGAAAGTTCATTTGAAGAAAGTCGGGAATACCCGATGACGCTCGAAGCCCATTTCCAACCGGATATTCTTCTTTGTCCTGCTCTAGACAATAAATTGGAAACATCGTGGGTACGATAAGTGCTTAGCATCCATCGCAGTTTGTCCGAGTGCTCGCTTTTGAAAAGTTTCCAGTCTTTGAGGGTGAACTTTTTCCCTTTGCAGCTAATTTCCTTCGTATACAATCGTCACAACTTGTGTAAAGTTCATACATATCTGAAAGGATTGTTAAATAAAACAGGTCAAGCCAAATCAAGCTTGAAGATGGCTACCACTAGCCGGAACTAGTCGCCACTCTAACCTCTCTATGTGACTATTTTGTTGATTTGTAAAACCTGTTTTATTTAACATTTCGATTGTCATCGAATCACATCGATTCAATGCGCGAGGTAAAATCCTTAGCTTGACCATTGTCTACAGTGAAGCATTTCTGGTAGTGCCAGTTAAGTAAGTTAGCTTTATCTTCCGATTTATTTACGGTAATTCCCTCTGCGCTTACGAGGCTAGGCACAGAAAACTCACCTCCACGGTTCTCACGCACGTATGACCAAAATTCTTTCTGATCGCCACCTAATGATTCTAATAGGGTTCGAGATCTATATTCCTGATATTCTTTTCGTCCTTCTTCCTTAAGTAGCTTTCGCACCTCTCTATAGTTTTGTTCTTCTAGTTCATGGTTATTTCCGCATGCTTTGAGTTTTCTCAATCGCGAGTAAATGACTCTTTGCTTCCTATGTAATGCTCGTAATTTAGGTTTCGTCCACCGTGGCTCTTTACGCTCACGCACGCTCTTAGTAGGTACGAATTTAATTAAAACTTCTTTGATTATCCGGAGAAACTCTATCCAACTATCATTTACTGTATTTACACCCACGATGCGGAAAAAATCATCCTTGCACTTGTTAATAAAAACGTTAAACTCCAACAAATTTATTTTGCGAATTACATATACTTGCCTCGGTGGCTTAAGAGATTTAACCGCTACTAAATTCATCCTTGCCATCATGACATGATGGTCTGAAATAGCGTCAACTATATCGAGACGAGTTATCAACTGTGGGTGGGAGATAGCTAGTAAATCTAGGATGTTTCCTTGACCCGCATACGAGTCGTTCGAGTTTTCGTCATATTTACCTGATCTAACGCATGCAACGAACAAGTATCGATTCATTTTTGAGAAATTTTTCTCTCTCTGCTGGTATTTGGAGCATGTTGAATCCCGCAAATTAATATGCGGTAGGTTAAAATCTCATCCTACAACTATGATTGGATCTTTTATTTTTGCACTAATTATCTGTGACGTTTCGGATAAATCATCAATACAATCAATTACGCCATCGGGAGGATCCTCTTCATATCGTCGACGATATAAAGAGCGTCTTTTACAATCTTACTTCCGTTTGGTCTTAGAATCGAGCACTTTCGCTATTTTCTACAAACTCATCGCGCTGGTTAATCAAATGGTCTTTTACTGCTATACTAACTCCACCGCCGAATCTACCCAGTCTATCTTTGCGATATATCACATACTCTGGAGGAAATATCTCGCTTGATCTTCGCTTATTCAACTCTAAGTACCTAGTATGATATCCGCGCTAGGCTCCTCGTAAGGCTTGGGAATTCTACTTGCTTATTACGTAAGCTTCTGCAATATTTTTAGATCTCTCAGTTCGCGCTCTAAATCTGGATTTCTGTTTGGAATAACGTTTTTAGTATTGGATTTCTCTTTATCGCCATTGCTACTTTTTCTATTTTGGGATGCATTTCCTTTTGCCTATTTATGTGGGTGTAATTCCTGAATACCCTTTCTGAATATTTCCAGTCCACTCTAAAACAGCTCCCACCTCCCTACTCGCTATCTTATCTTGCAGCCTTTGCTGCATAATGTACTGCGGAGCGGTGCCCAACACGAGTCTAGGAACTTTAATATATATTTAATATTTAATTTATACGCTGCAATGTGTCATGATTACCAACGGTCGAGGAGGACATAGTGAATACAATCTGTCCGGCATTCGCCCAAGGACGGGAGGGAAACACCTCTAAAAACCTCCCGTAGACGGTAAACCATATGACATAAAAAGAAATTTGATTGCATACCAATAAATTCACCATATTTGTTGCGTTTTCTTTGTGTTTATTTGAATTTTATATTTCGAAATAGCAATTCTTAACAGATAAATGAATACACTTAGTGTTTTTTCACGTAACGGTTTCACGTGCCGGCTGGCAAATAGCCGTGCGGTTTTTGATAGGGTCACACGGGCTATTGAACTAAATGGACTCTTTCACGGATCGTCATAGTGGCCAACGACTAAAGAGAATGGCGACCGGATGTTGTATAATGCACGTAGCTTAATGGACAATTTCACACTACCCGATTTCAGCAGGCTGATTGGAATCCCTTGCTGATTCCTCGCTTCTTTTGGCCTTTTAATACCATTAATCTGTATCAATTATTTTTACATCGATGTATGTTGAATGTAAACATAAATCACTTAGAGGAAAAGACGGTCACTGGTCTAGCACCCCTCCGAAAAGGGATATGAGAGGTCCTGTAGACTGGTGGTTGGGGCTGTCGGACTACTTTTGGAGATAAGATGAAATAATTGGCGTAAAGCGTTTCTCAATTGTTTTCTCTAAGTCAATGAAAGAAGCCATCGTCCCAACCACAGATATATATCTGTGGTCCCAACAGACTGGAAACTGGACCTAAGCGAATTTTAGGGGTAACGGTAGTCACCTAAGGGGAAAAATCATAAAAATTATGATTTGTATTTGTTTGAAACACTAAAACCCCAAATAATATACTTATACTCTTTCATAAGCACTAATCACTTAATATTGAATTAAAACGAAATCATTAATTTTTAATGATAAAAAAGTAAAACATCAGCCTTGAACGGTATTATCCCGACCTTGGGTTCGTGATTATTTATCGGCTGTACTGCAAGGAATATGTGGATTTTTCAATGATATAACCATGTTTAAATGTAAGACTGATATATAATTTTCGTTATGAGAAAAGATCTCTGTTTTTCCCGGCGTAGTTGCTGAAGGAATAGTTCTCGGGTGCAGGCTTCGGATAAAAGCGACGTTTCGGCCACATCCTTCGTGGCCATCTTCACTTCGTTCCTTCAATTTTCGTTATATTACATAGTTTGTTTTATAAAAATCACACAAAATGAATTATTAGCGTATAGTCATAAGAGTGCAATCAAAACGTTAAAGTAATTACCAGAGTAAAAAACAGTTTATAAAAAGTATATACTAGTCTTTTTACACGCTGATTTATTTACTTCCAAGAGCAAATGTCACACTCGGGAGTGTCCCAAGCAGAGCAGTCTGGATGTGCCCACATGGTGACTGCCATTACCCCGAACGCATGGTTTTATTCAACAATAAAAAAATACTGAGCATAAAATACTTAATAAAAAAGCTATGATTTACAGAAGTAGGGCTTACCTTGATACATTAGTATGCCAGCAGAAGCAGTTAAACAGCCGATTAAATGTGATTCTATGGCTTTGCTTGCAACACACACTTGTTGAAAAATTTTATCTTGCTCAACATCCAAACAACAACTGCCGAGATGGTGAGCTCTGGTGTATAAGTTCCAGAGAGAGCCGCGCAGTGTTTGCACCAATTTGTTGCAACCTGCGTTGTCAACTTTACGAGAAATCATAGTGACCACGATTACCCCTTGACTACCATCATCCCAGTCTCCCCTACGTCCGTTTACAAAAAAGGAATAAAGGAGGACCCAGGAAATTATAGACCCATTTCATTGACTTCACTAATGGAGAACATCGTCGTTAGTGTACTCATTAAGTTTCTTGATATCGTTAGTTATTTCAACAAAAACCAACACGGCTTTTGAAAGATCTCGATCATGCGAAACTCGGACTATTCGTTCACTATATTTTAGAATCTGGCGAGAATAAGTGGATGCTATTTCTCTTGATTTTAAGAAGGCTTTCGTTCCTCACTGCAAGTTAATTTACAAATTAATCCTCGCAGGTAATAACAAGGAGGACTGGGTCGAGGATTTTCTCTGCGATACAACGGCAGCGAAATGAATCGTATAGAATTAACAGAACAAAATAAAAGCAGTCGACTTAATTGAATATCTCGGTCTTACCAAGAACATGAACTGGAGAACGCACATTCGGAAAATTTGTGGTAAATTAAAAAGCTCGGCTTCATATTGTCGGTAAATGTGATGAAATGTTAGAGAGCAATTCAATAAGTGTGATATTTTCGTGATCTAGAGGGACAGAAGTAAATTTTCTAACTTGTCTACGCGGATCAAGCGCAGTTGGAAAAATATATTGATTTCTCTTGTTTCTTGAGTTATTAACTGGAATTGAGTCTTGGAATGCGAGAGAAGTGTTTACATGAAGCATAAACACAACCAAACGCAAAGAAAACACACATAGACCCAAAGAGATAAAGCGCAAACGGTGAGGGCCGCTAATGGCCGAGTTAGCAAGGTGAGGGATATGAGATTACATAAATCTCAGGAAGGAAAGTGTTAAGCTATCTTTTAAAATAGTTTAATTATAAATAATAACAATTCAATATGATCGATGATCAATATGCATTAAAATACAGTAAAATTGTAAAATACAGTAATTCGTAAGTAATAATTTGTAATCACAAAACAAATTGAAAGGAAAAATTAGGAATATAATATTTTACAACATATGATATGAATTAGAGGATTATTCGGAATCAACGCATATTCGAAAAATCTGCGGCAAAGCAAGTAAAAGACTTGGCTTTGTAAAGCGCATTGTCGGTAAATGCGATGAAAAGGTGAGAGAGCGATGTTATTTTACCTTGGTCAGACCCCTTCTGGAATATGCGGCAAGTATATGGGATCCGGCGGATGAAACGTGTACTCGCGAACTCGAGAAAGTGCAGCGGTGTAAAGCGGTTCGTTTTGTTAAGAAATGCTACGATAAAAAAGCAAGCGTTACAAAAATGCTCTCAGACGTAGGTTGGGAATCCTTGAAAGAAAGGAGATTGGAAGCTAGGCTGCGATTGCTTAATAAATTCAGGGAAACTACATTTTCCGAAGATACAATCGTTATCATGCAACCCCCCTGCTACGTCGGTCGATCCGATAATGACCGTAAGTTAAGAGAAATAGATGCTAGGACGAATCGTTTTAGAGATTCATTCTTTCCGCGAACAATACGTGACAATAACCGAATAAGGAAGTAATTTAGATTCGACTGGTGTTTACACCCCCTGCCACACGCCGAAGGGCGACTTGTAGGGTATTAATGTAGATGTAGATCACTTTCTGATTCTTCGGAATCAGAAAAATCTGATAGGGTTCCGTCCTGATTCATTGGAGCTCCCACCTCTAAGAGGTCACATATCTCCCTACTGATCTTGCCTCGTTTGGTTTTAGGAACTGATCGTAAGCTTGCTATAAATGGGTCTTAAGTCAACAGTAATCTATTCATTAAATCTTTGTTCGTATCAACCCTTGATGTCTTCCTAGTAAATAGTTCCCTAAATTTCCTGTTGTCCTTATTTCGGTCCTCTTGTGCCTCCTCGGAAAGTTGGCCCATTGGAAGAATACACGAATCTATAATGTCTAAGCCGTGAAATAGAATTTTATGCGCGCTTAAGATAGTTTCTTGATATTACGTACCATGAGTACTTTCTAATACATCATTCTCTAGTTTCTTTTAGGTACTGGTAAAATTTTTCACTGTTAACTGAAAATCCACTATTTATGCACTCTAATATTATATATAATTATATATATATAAATATAATTATTTTAAGTTGATACCCCTGCTATATGAAATTATGGCTGGATATAAGTTTGGAAAGGTTAATTAATAGCAACTTGTTTAAAATACAATCTTAGATCCCCAAATTTAGCCTGATAAAAAACATTATTAGATAACTCTTTTTTTGGTTGGTAGCGCTGATAAGGATTGATTTTACGATTTTTAAAGAATTACTAATTGTTTTTTTATTATCGGAAACCTCTAAACTGAAAGTTTCGTAAAAAAATTCGAAAATTCGCCCAATATTTTGACCTTTTTCCGAAAGGAGTGAAATTAATTTTTATTATTTTCCGACAGATGGCATTTGAAACATAGTTTAATTTTGCTAAATAAAATCAAAATAATAAATTCTCTACTACGTATTTCAAAAGTTTGAAACTCTTTGGAAAATTCTTAATAGGTAAAAATATCAATTATGTAATTTACTGCAATTTTGGTACATATTTACACATTTTATTTAATTAATAATTAATGGAAGAGATTTTTCGCTAAAAAATCTACATTTACTTTTTTAAAGAATCATTTATGAACGTTTATAAACTGAATCAGTTGATTTGTCGTTGAAAGCGGTCTTAAAAATTCAGATAATATTGGGGTCATATTCACCCCTGACGCGACTAATTAAAGGTTAAGGAAAGTATATATGAAATTCGCAAATATGCGCAAGCAAATTTAAGTATTTCCTATACTTTACAAGTCATTCTTTCAGGAAAATACCATTGCACATTGGTATAATGCGATATAATAAACTAAAACTCAAGTTCAAACACACACTTACGTTTTTCTCATACAGAAAAAAACGGCGATCAATTCTAATGATGCTCGTGATTAAATTAAAGCACATATTAAAGTAAAATATTATGTAAACTAACTTTGGTACTTGAATTATAATAATAGCAAAAAACAACCGCTACTAGCACACAGAAACACTACGTATTCTTGGAGTAAACTCACACGAACGACGCTATCGCTTAGAGCACTTGACATGCTGAGTTCAGATTGTCAGCGGGTTCGACCCTTTTTTCTATTGGTTGGCGCGGTTTTTATGAAATATAAACCTTAGATCCAGTTAGTATGGTTTGTTCTCTTCATAACTATACAAAAATTTGACAAGTAAGAAAATTTACTTTTGTCCCTCTAGATTACGAAAATATCACACTGTGCAGCGGTTGGGGTAATCCCGTACGGGGGGCGGAGCATTGCCGTACATAAACATAGACGCATGATTAGGGAAGTGAATAAAGAAACAAGCATTGCACACAGCTGTTTAAGTCTAGTTTGGCCAGTAAGAGTTAAAGTTTTCGTAGTTAATTAGGCATACAATGCAATTCGGTATTGATACATAAGTCGCAAATAAAATCTTCTGCTGATTCTGCAGCACTACAAGCAGAGTGCACCCAACCTGAACAAAAACAGCAGCGGAAACAGAGTCTTTTCCGAATTCCCCACACATAAGGCACAAATCCTTGGATCCAAATGCTTCTCTTCGGGAACCACCTCCTTGGCAGAAATTCTTCGGATCAATGTACGGCTTTGCCCCGTCTTAGACCTCATGACAAATTATTAGCATAACCTTAAAAACTTAGCATACACGAATCACCAAGTGTATCCAAAATATAGCTCAAGAACCGTAGATTCTTATGGTTTGGTAGTTACTAGCTAATATGTAAAGGCTTCCCACCTACCTCTCTAATTACTTGAAGCTTAGAAATAGTAACAAATCAAGCGAAAACACTATTTTGTTTCACATAAACCTCACCGTTGATCATACAGCAACCACATGTCTCCGGGGAGCTTGCGGGGTCATTCGCTATGGTGCAGAACCGATCGGACCCCCAGTCTAGATCATGGTGTACGGTCATACCCCGCTGTACGGCTTTGCCCCGCTCTCCCCAAAGGGCCATACCTACGCTCGAATTCAATTTTTGATGTTTGTATCAAAGCTGTAATATCACTCGGTTTCGTAACAGTTGGAAAGCTCCTCAAGATACGGCTTAACTCAGTCAATTTTCTGAACACCTTCGAATTTTCTGACAATCTGCGAAACCCTCATTACCTACTCTTTAATATCAAATACATGATATAAAACTTCATGGCCTTAAGAATTTGGGGCAGTTCCCAAAACGAAGGAATTTTTCGTACGTTTATATTTATAAAAATTGAGGCCACCGTTGGCACTTGCCCCAATTTCCCATCCTGCTAAGGCCCAATGTACAACTTTTCTCCCATGAAACCAATAACGCTACTTTAAAAGTTAGCTAATGGGTTAAGTTTGTAACATCCCTGCAATAGCAGGTGTCGAAAGAGGACTCAAATGGAACTTCAAGGTAAACGAGCAGCTACATCAGTTTCCGTTTAACTTAATGAAGCAAACACGATTGAAAAAACGATTCAGCTTAAAATGGAGTTATTTCCGCAATAATATGGTAAATTAAAATCTTTCGGATTTTATAACCCATCAGAGGTTCTGTCGTCAGTCTTGTCTTATCTCGAACGCTCATGTCCTCAACCAATTAACGATGTGTTCGACGAGTTGCCGCTTTTGTATTTATTTATTAATTTGGTTGTCAAACGTTTAGCAAATATAATTTTTGTGAGCTTTTATATTCATTATTTTTTTTAGCTATGCTAAAACTATAGCTCACACAATTTTAAAACTTTGGAAATATACGAGTATAGCAATACTTGTAATAAATAAAAATGTATTCCCGTCGAACTCTGTAATACTGAGTGGAAACAATCGCCCGGGGGTTGTTGGATAATACGTTATTATAGAGTTAAGGACGTCAAAAAAATGGTTTATCAATCGCTGCAAAAGTATGTTTGACCAGAAATATTCTAAACAATACCGACTCAGGATTAACTTTGAGGTATTCAATAACACCAGAAGGCTTCATGATATAACTTTTTCTGTGGTCTAGTAAAACTTATATCATGAAGCCTCTTCGCAGAAATATTCTATTCGTCAGGAAATTTAAAAAAATGTTTAATTGTTTAAATGTTAGAGAAATTGAATCAAAAAAGATTTGGTGCTAAGAAGGAAGCACTTAGCAATTCTCAAACACGCAGAATAATAAATTTTCTTATGTTTTTTACTCATGATGCAGGAAATTTCATTGCATAAAATATTACAAAATTTCGTTAAATATTTATTTTTCACCATTATTTGGGTGATATTTTAAATAAAAACTCTCAAAACACATATTTCTGACACTATGTGCGTCACAAACTCGTTAAGTTACAGTAACATTTGTTGTGTAGAAAATTTTTGGAAAAACAAACTTGGTTAACGTTTAAACATTCTCTTTCCTCTTTATTAGCCAGTTTTTGTCCCTTCCAGCTAACTGTCAGAACTTGTCCATTAGAAGGCAGTTTTGAATCTTTAATTTGATGTTTTTTGCCCACTATGAAAAATACACCCCTTCAGCAGTAAGTAATTCCACTGGCATGTTTCATTGATTAAAAACAATATGTTTACTAACAAATGAATAACCAACGCAACTTTAAGGAGTTCCAGCTAGCATATCATCTCTTCTTCAAATTCCTGTGTCATTGGGGTTGCCCCGTCAACTACTAAGCTAACAGTCTTATTATTTTATCTACACACCTTACACAATGTACATTTTTTTGCAAAATTCGCATTAAAAATGGAAGGTTTTCAGTGGCGCCTTACTTAGCAAATACTGACACATTTCATTACAAGTCAGCACGGGTTACCAAGTTCCTAGATTAATGAAATTTTATTTATTTTTGTTCAGACATCATATAAAAAATTAAGAGCATGTATACATTTGGAAAAAAATGACTGATTTTTTTGGGACACCCTAGTAAGATGTAGGGTGATTCTAGCATTTCTTCTAGCAAAAAACCAACTTTAAGTTGGAAAGAACAGTATGTCAACGTATTAACTTTAAGTGTTCGTTCAGATAGTATGAAGTTGTATGAGCACTAAATTTAAAACAGCTCTCGTAATGTAATCAGTCTTGTACTCGAGGTTAAATTTATGATAAATTTAGTCTTTCATGGGAGAATATAGCGATGAGAGTTCAAATATGATACACAGAATACTAAATATAATTGAAAGTAAACACCATAATAGTGGTTTCTACACAATTTAATGAGAATTTCAAGTATAACATAAAATATTGAACTGTTAACAATTTTACACAACACTCAAAAACATAGTTCAGATTCAACATTAATTTGATCATCTACACACATAACAATCAGTGCATCGACATATTTTAAACTGTTTTAATGTTAATATTTTGCTATACCAAAATATGGCTCAAAATAATTCAAAAATATACAAAAATAAATCCTACAGAAAAAAGAAATCTCAATTCTCATAAAATATATAATGCTAACATTGTGGATAATTTAAAAAAGACCAATTTTGGCCATTCTTTCAAAAGAACCCACTACCTGTCTTCCGCAATGAACCAAGGTTGGTGCCCTCTTAGAAAGCAGCAAATCATTGCAATGTTCGGAGTGAAAAATTTCACAAAAGAGGGCAGCAGTTGTCACAAAACAAAGATAATCACCAAAACATGAAGCAATTACATCACAAGTGTAAATATTAAAGTAAACATACTATGGTATGGCCTAATTTTATATACTCACTAGATTTGGTGATGCATATTGCGAGACAAGGGTCACATATTAAGAAATTCGAACATTGATAAAATATGTTCTTAAATTCTTTAGCATTCACCAGTCAAATAAGGATTTGATAAATCCTATCTTTGGTAATCGTGCTGCAAATAATGTCATCATCTCCGACTGTCAAGTAAACTCACAGATTCTATTCCAACTAATTCCCATTAACATTAGAACTCTTTAGATGAATCTTTACTGTCATCATCTTAACCACTAAAAATCATTTCTGGGCTAACAACCCTGCAATAAAACTCGCCTTGACTAGTGTAACAACATGAATATAGATGGGGTGCTAAAACATTTTAGGATTGCAACATTCTTACAGGAACATGAATACAATAGATTTCAAACAACATAACATCAAAGAATCAAACATAACAGATTCTACATACATGCATGCAACAATACATAGATTATTTTAAAAAGATATAGCTCAAAAATAAAAGTACCAGAATATGTAAGTAAAAAAATAAGAAAGTTAACGATTAATGAGATGATTAATATAATCTGTGACAATAACTGATCAAAGCACAGTACGGAATCCATCAAGAAACTATTTATTTCATGATTATACAACTCTATCTTAAATAAAGTAGGTTTTTGTGTATCAGTGTCATATGCAATCTACAGGTGAAACAATTTACATTGGATGATATTCACCTCTCTGCAACTGTTATTACATTTCCTCATGCACAATACAGAAGTAAATGTTGCCACACCGTTTAAAAGCAGATAAAATAAATCATTGTGCTCAAAATGAAACAACTAACCTTTAACAATTTTTAGTTTATTAATTAATAGCCCAACTCTTCCAGTGAAAGTGCATATATCCTATCACAAAATTGACCCCTCATAAAGTTGTAATTAATCCCTTGAATCAACCACTTGGGACATAAATACCTCTCTTTTTCATTGCCACAGTGGAGATTTAAAAAACAAGATTAGAGTTTGTTTAAAGATGGCTGACAAAAGCAAAGATCTGAAAATCTCATTTCTCTGAATGATTTCTCATAATACTGCTGATTCTTAAATGAATACTGAAACAAATGTTGAAAATGGAATGCTTTTATGCTCACTTGAATGCAATTCTAAGAATTACAAAACACAAAAAAGGTGGCAGAAAAGAAAGAAATGGTTTGTGTAACAAACTTAACAAAATCATGTCAACTCACCTCACCATTACAAATGAATGGCCTTTCTGCTTGGTGAGTAAACTAAACATCGAAAATGAATGATTCCTAAGGTTTGACACTCATCCCTCCTTAAAGAAATCATCTCCACTAATAATTTGTTTGGTTTAAATATAACTACTCTATCCATAGCCAAATAATGAGTTTCCTCCAATTCAATCAGCCTATCGCAAATCAAATTAGCATCAGTGGGCAACATCAAACAAAGAAGCACAGACACAAGTAAATTGGATGGATGAGACAAAAGAAAGTAAATAACTTTGATAGGTGGAGGAGTAACATGAAATGGCTGCCACTTTTATAAACCATTCACAGGAGAATGGTGGAAATAATTCCAAAGTTACCCTCACCTCCACCTAAGCAACGCTGAATTCAGAGGGACAAGAACTGGGGAAATGTGGTACCTTGATTGTGGCATTAACATGAGCACATAAAACACACAAAACGGCAATGTTTAGTAATAATATCTGGTTATACACAAATTTACAGGGGGATTTAATTCCAGGATGAAAAATAATAACAAAGAGAACCAAGCAGATTATTTTCTGGGGGGAAAAACATGGTGGAATAAGTGATTTTCAGACATTATTCTAATTACAGCGCAGATAAAAGAGGCTTATCCAATGTTAGATTGTTCCTATTTGTGAGATCTAAGCAAAAAGGAATATTTTAAGGACAACAACACAAAGCACTGCATGGAAACACTCACAGCCAATACATTTATGATGTTTGCATAGACAAACGCAAAATCTAAACTTTTTTTCATTAGCACAAAGTTTGGACTTCTTGAAGGATACCTCTAAAAAATTATGCATGCTTAAATTTTAAAATTAAGGTAACTATAAAATCAATAATGCCATAGGAAATAACACTCATCAGAAATAGATATCAATTCTTCAAAAATCAATTGTCTTAGAGACAAAGTTTTAAAAATTTGGCTTATCCTGATCCATGCCTCCTCTTCAAGTAAATCTGTTTACCTTGTTACACTATCATTGAGATAATTTCTTTAGTTTGACCGAAATTCTTACTTAATTCATTTAAAAGCAAAAGAAATAAAATATAATCCAAATTAATTGTTAGATATAATATAGCTTGAGGGTGCATATTTAGTATTAAAAATAATGCTTGCATTGATAATAATTATAAATACTTCATTCAGGATATTTTTGCTGAGCATCAGATCTTTCTTTAACCTTTCATAAATTGAGGAACAAATAATGCGATCTCTGACAGAGCACAAAATTAGGGTGAATAATTGATCAGCAAGGTAAACCAATTTTAAAACAGATACAGTTTAATATGTATGACTTTTGAAAATTGTCATTCATTGATGTCAGAATTGATTTTTGAAGACTATCTAACAGCACATAAAAACCTACTCCACGTATCTGCTGGACTAAGATCTATGTACCTTCTTTTTGGTTTCAGCTCAGAAATCATAAGATTTAACAGTTTCCTAACCTCATTTGAAACACTTAATTCTTCTACTTGGGAACAACCCGGCATATTTTTAATTACGCAATCAAGCAATCACTTTATGGAATAGATTCAAGAAACACTTAATTAGACAAATATCTTAATTGAAACAAGATTTTAAGAAGGCCTCAAGAAAGCTAGAACACACAGCATCATCAGAAAAAAACACATTACTTCAGATTTTATCTAATTAGTAAATACGGGAAGTTTATGACCTTAAGGCATACCTCACAGATTTACAGACATCGTGAATGAATTTAAGTTATCCTTTAGATGGAATCTAATCTTCAGTGTCTATGCTCATGCGTGTACGTACACACGATCACAAACACATGTAAAAAATTATATTTAATATCAATTCAAGCTGTGATTCCTAGCAGACCCCTTGCTTCAAGATGATCTCTTAAGGTACCATAGAGATGAACTTGCTCTTCTGGCTTCAGGCTGTAAACCTACAGATGAAAATAAAATTATGAAAATTAGGCTCACTGGAAGTGATTCTGATGTACAGCAGAACATGCAGCTATAATATGTTTTAAGGGAGATATTGTTGCTCCGATTCCAGGATTATGTAGAGATTTGCTGTTATTTCACTTTTTTAACAGGTGACGGGATATAAAACTCTCAAAATTTAGAGGGACAATCCCATAACTCCCTATTCAGAAAGCTCATGATCACCGTAAATTACATTTGGGCATATTTTCAAAGAAGTCTCTCGCTCATTCATCAATTGTTTAAAAATACATCCAATGTTTCTGGGATTGTTAAATTGAAACCTTTAAAATAGGACTCAAATTAGCAGAAATTGTGGTGATGCAGGCGAAAAGTACTTTAAGTGAGGTGGTGGAACGCTTCAGACCCTGTCACCCATATTTTAACCAATCATAAAAACAGAATTAAAAGCTGATGAATGCATCTTTCACCATTTTATAGGATCACTGGACAAGCACGTTAGGGTCAGGTGAAAGGTATCAAACTTTTTATTATTTTCTCTATGCATCAGCCAATGTGCTGGGCCCAAGACAAAGAAAAATATAATTTCTTATTTATACTACTACATATATAACCATAAGGCCCATGTGGTATCAGAAAGGCCCTCTTCATGCAAATGCTTACCTGTTGGAGTATTTTTTGAGGAGATGCAGTATGGATGAAGCTGGAGATGTAAACATTTACAAAAGTAGCCATTAGATACTGGCAATCAAAGCGATCCATAATTCCTCCATGTCCAGGGATTATGTCACCAAAGTCCTGATAAGAGAAATTTGTTATTACCAACTATTTAATCCACTTTGATCACCAAGTGAGAGAGTAGATGCCGTGCTTGGACATATTTGATGATTTAAGAACTTAAAATATGCCTTATTAAAACAGCAATCAGGTGCTAAGAATTTATGGAAAAAGTGGGCAGCAAATACATCAATGTGGATGAAGATCTCTCGGGTTATAAGCCATGTGGTTTCTTCGATGTCTCTCGATGTTTCGGTCCCTGTCTCCTTCGCTCCTGAAGATGGTTCCAGAGACAGGGATCGAAACGTCAAGAGACATCAAACAAACCACCCGGCTTGCAACCCGAGAGAACTTCATCCACAATATTCGCCGGTAAAGCAGTAGATCCTTTCTAAATACATCAATGCTTGGGCAAAACAAATAGTTGGTTCAAAAAGGCAGCGATAGAAACTTAAATATATTGGAATGGATTTTAAGAGGAATATTATGTTAAAAGAGGATTTTGACATAACTTATTTGACAACATTATATTTGAAATTCAGCATTAGGATGTAATAGTCCAATATGTACGAAATTGAATGAATAAATGCTTTAGTTGAAATATGCAATAGGGAGAATGATTATAATCATCATATAGCTTGTTATACTGGTATCCCTCATCAACTGCAGTTTTAAGTATCCACCATTTACATTTTTAGGTCCATTTCTTCTTGACGGCAGGGGCTTCCTTTGTCAACAGTGTAACCCAATGGGCTATGTACATTTACGTAATTGCAGCACCCAATTTTTTGCTGGTCATGGTATGAGAAAGTCTCCTGCAGCCATTTTGGCATTTCTCCTCTGAACATCAAAATCTATTAATAATACTTGAAACAGTAACTCTTGAAAATCTAAAAAAACGTAATATAATTACTACCCTTTCCATATTGGCTGCTTGTGGGCTATATATCGAAGCTACTACTCATCAAACCCCCCTTGGATGTCTGTAACATTTCATGATTGTAAATGTACCCTCCACTACCGATATCATTGCTAAACCTGAGCTGATACGTTTTCCCATCCAAACACATTAGAAATTTAAACCTCTATGGAAATAATAGTTAGAATTAATAATAGGCTTAAAAAAAATAACTCAACATTCTATGATATTGTTATTTTTATTTTATTCAAAATTGCGGTCATGTAGCAGTTTATCCTTAATCCTGTTGGAGGCCTCATAAATATTGCTTATTCAAAATCAAAAATCAGAGAAACAAAATATTTATCACTGAAGGAAGGAAAAAATAACTTTAGGGAGAATTTGGGAGATTTTTAGCAAAAATGACCAAAACTATTTTGTTGAGTATTTTGCTCTTGGATCACTGCGATGTATTACTTTTCCAAGTCTTTCTTTGGCCAATTTTGTAATTGTATTCAATTCTTACTTTCAACCATCTGATTATAAGAGTAAAAGTTGATTGCCTTCTGCAAGCAAATTGAAAGGAAAGGATTTCTATCTCCTTGGTAAATTAATCATAGAAAGATTTGAAATCTCTACCGTACATGAAAAATCTGAATACATACAACAGCTTGGTAACCCTAAATTAATTCAAAGTTTGAAGTCAATATCATACTGAGAGAGTCCTAAAATAAGATTCAGTTATTCCCCTTTGAAATGTATTGAGGAATATAAATGGCGAGATATATGAAATATAAGGGAATTGGTTTACTGTGTACATACAATGAAACTATGGCCTCTGTTCACATGCTGCGTTTTACATTTCCATGTTAACAGGAATTGACTGAAAAATATTCTAAAAAAATTGCCGCAATGTATTTCAAATGGGAGGATTATGCACCTACTTAGCATCTACTTCACTCACATTTGGTGACATTTCTATGATCTATATATATATATATATATTCGAAATTCTGTGGGTGTGTTTGTCTTAGATTGGAGGACACACTGTTCGTCTGATTTGCTTCAAACTTTATTTATGTGTCCTCTGACTGTCGCCTTCTTATTCGACAATTTTACAGGGTTTAAACGCAGATATGTTCCGAAAATAATACACTTAGAAACTCATTTTTATTGCATGCAGGGTATATTTCTATTGCAAAATTAAATTAGAAGAAACAATTGCATGTTAACGAGACAAACACCAAAAGAAAAAAAATCGAATTAAGCTTTTTATTTTATTTGTGGAATCTTACTTTCGATTCTAATTTGCGAGATTATCGGTAAAATTTACAAATATTTCGTGAAAATTTGAGGTTGTAAACAACTCATCCCATTGTTGAATCCGAGCTAGAGGAAAGGTAATCAGTGAAACACCTTTCGAATTTCCACCACCGAAGGTCAACACAATATAACAAGGTTGAGACACTTGTACGCCAACGCCTCATGCATACAGAAATTCCAGATCACAAGCGTGTGCCAATGCCAATAACTGACCCTGGGGAGTGGTTGATATCAAAACTTTTTTTAAATATAGCATATAGTTAATTAAATTTTTTGTAACTTTTGTAGATAATTGCACACACCTAAATATCAGTATTATACAACATATAGTTTTCATGTTAGAGCACCCACATAGTAAATAATCAGTAACTTCCGGTTTATCAGTATTTCACAAATTACTCCAAAACAATCAGTGATACAAAAAACAGTTTCAAACAAAAGTTGTAGTAAATTACATATTCTGAAACTTAATAATATAAAAAGGTATATTCCTAAATATCTTATTTAAGGAGATTTTTTGCAAAAATGGAAATGAGCTTCGAAGAATAAAGCTTGAATTCTGGTTGACCGATTTACTCCAATAACTAATCAACTCTAACGGCACCTACCAAAGTGCTATATATGAAGTTTGGTGTTGATACAACAAATAGTTTTCACGTTAGAGTGCCCACAATCAAACACATCATTCCAAAAATGGCGAAAATGTGTTCTAGGCCCCCCAAAACATGTATTTCCGTTGAAATCCCAATTTTGATTTTGTCAATCCGTCTTTTGGAAACCCAACGCCTGCAGTTGACAAGGGATACATACACTAGTTTCATTTATCTCATGACTCTGCTCACCATTTTGAATTCTTGTTTTTCAAAAGTAATTTCTCCATAATAACTACTGCAAAACCCATTAATGTATTAAAACATTAATACTTTTTACTGCAATACAAAAGTGTCACTATAACGCTTATTTTATATGGAATTAGGCATACACTGTAAGGAATGAATGGGAATGTAAACACATTGAGAAAGGGCTGTGTGCTCATCTGAAGTCCATTTTGCGTTCTAAGGTCAATTGAGCTAAAATATATATTTTCTGTGAGCAAAAATTGACACCTTCTTCCCAGAGTTTGAAGCTTGGGAAAGATAGTCATAATGAAGAACATGTCTTGAATTAAACCAATGAGTTTAAGTTCAACGATTCAAAGGTTACATTATAATTATTGATGCCAATCCACAAAATTGTAGAAAATAGAATCAACTCAGAAGAAAGGGTGATATATAAAATTTGGTTTAATATCAAATAACTGATAATGTTGAGCAAAAATTCTCATGGATGACCTATGCTTAGATGATAACATGAATTAGTACAAATACTTGCCTTAATTTTGAAAGCCCTCTTGAATCCACTGGCAAAAAAGCCACCAAAAGGTCCAATAACACTGCTAAACAATGACATGGATAAAGAATGCAGGAGAAATGGCTGGAATGTGATTGTACTCTTCAGCGAAAACTAAAAAAAAACAGATATATAGATAATTTTATTTGTATTAAACCTTTCATGAGTCTATGATTATAACACGAGCAGTCGCACATTGTATTCCATACAACAGATCGATTTTCGACCAAAAGTGTAAAATTACTTACTTACCCAAGTGGTTGTATTTGTTACAACAGTTGTCATTTCACAGATTTACTCACTTTTGCAGTTGTTTTAAGACTGAAAATGAGCTTTTGACGCCTTTACGAGTTAACGGTTTAGTGCAATGAAGTAATAGACCTGGACATGAGGTTCAAGGTAGAAAAGGGACCCGAAATATCGTCTGTGTTGCACAGAATACAACAGCGCGACTGATGGAGGGTTAAAATGAACCAGCTTCACAAGCATCATTAGAATAATGAATAATAAATAACTCACTTGGGCATCCCTTACTTGTAGAGTAAAAATGTACAGAATACTTCAATTTAAGAATAATATTAAAGAAAAATATCAACCATTTATCTACACAATACTATTATAAATGCTTTAAAACTTGTTGAAAAACATTTAAATATTCCAATTACAGATAATAAATAATTTTAGAATTTGTAGACAATCTGCAATAAACTGTATTTGAAAGTTATTATTATGCTATTAAAAACTAAAAAAAACATCCACATGGAGTGTAGATCATGATTATTAACAAAAGAAACTGTACTTATAATATTAATTTTCATACATTATCCATAGCAGAGCATATGATGGATATAACTGGGAATGAAATTTTCCATGAGATAAGAGAAATTAGATTCAATAAATGAAATAATTTAAAACGAGGTATACCCTAATTGTATGCGTTTACACAGATGCACACACTTGCAATCAAAGTTGAATTTGCAATACAAATTTTTTATAAATTATTATTAAATTTTAATTTATGAGCTTACCAATCCAGCAATGTTGGCAAGAGATTCTGGCAAGATGTATTCCTGAGGCTTGAAGAGGTATGATGGCTCACAGTCCATTGTCATGCGTCCAAGGGCTTCGTTAAATGCAATGGGGCACACAAAATATCGGTATTGGCACATTGCGTAAGACATCTGGCAAAAGAAGAAAACTCAGTCATATAGAGGAAATTCCCATTTACTATCAAAAATGTAAATTAAATTCAAACATATCCCAATTATATAATCTAAACGTTATTTCATGAATATCTTAGCCGAATTAAGATGATAATTTTTCCTTCACAACTGTTCATTATCAACTAGTTTTGATAGATAGAACCAAGTCCTGATTTCAACTTCCGCCAAAAAAATTTAAATTGAGGAAAGAAGCTGAAACTGTTACAAATCTTGAAAATTCAATAAGGTAAAAACTCATAAAATATGTTCATCATCATCTGGAAATTTATGTGAAATCCAATAAAAGAATATCTGTAAGTTAAACGTTTTAGAAAATCTTACACAGAGAATTGCTTCAATAATTCAACATATAAGTAACAACAGTACAATGTACAGTACAGTACTAAACAACCTAGAAACATTGGGATCTGGTGTTAGCAAAATTCTTGAAAGTTCAAAGTTTCTGATGAGGGACAAAACATTAATAGATATTCAAACATTAATACAACAGAACTAACGGCATAATTCAAATTGTGCACATAATAATATTTCATTTGCTTTCATTATAATTATAAGCAAGATATATATACATAGCAATCGACAAATGATTTTTATAGTATTGAACAAATAAAAAAACAATAGAAATATTTACATCAATTAACATAAGAAGTTTTACTTCCCCTTACTTAGAGCAATTGCATAAATCAGGAAGATCAAAACACTTCATTCATTTTAATGTCATTGATTTGCCTCATTGAAATCATTTCAGTTATCTCCTGAAGTGTGACTCTGTCATCTTTGAACCACAATGAAATTATTTAAGATCTTGCCCAAGCATATTTGCTTGAAGAGCAAAGGTCGGGGAAGATATAACGCAGTGAATGAGAATATATGTAACTATTTCCAATTGCAGTCAGTGTACTGGCAATATATACACGTTCAATTGATAATCTTTCTGTAGACTCTTTCCCTCTGTAAACTGAATCCTTAAAACTATTGCAAGCATGCTTTGAGACATTTCCAAAACAGTGCTGTTAAATTACAATTGTATATTCACTTTGGAAAAAAGATTATAATCCACAACTGCAACTTTTCCCACAAATATTTTTGCAGCTTCTAAATCAATGGTAAATTTATCTTAATAAACTCTTGACTAGAAAGAGTGTGATGTTAGTTGACAGTATCTTTACATTTGGCATTCCCAATTCTAAGATTTTGAGGCTTTACTACACATATACTTGATTATAAGGTTAACAGTTTTTCCCAGATTTGTTTTACTGAAATATTGACATTTATTTTTAGAGTCTGATGAATATAAGCTAGTTTATCACAAAGAATACTTATACTTAATAAATCAGGAAATAAAGAGGGAAGAAATCATGTAACAGGAAGAGGAGATGAAATACTAAAGAGGAGTAATGCAGGAAATTAAGTTATAGAGTTTCTGCGGACAATAATTGTCCTTGGCAGATGCCACGCAGTCTTGTTTGTGAATTTGTTGATAATAATCCATAATAGATATTTATGGCAATACCACAACAATATAGCTTATTTTTATTTTAGATTGAAACCATCTCAGACATAACTTGATTCTGAAAATTCTCCAGAAATACTCTTTCCCACACATGTGAAACACTCACAGCAAGGCCAAAGACCACAGTTGAGATTCCACCTCCAATAAATCCCTCCCAAGTTTTCTTTGGAGAGAGCTGAATCAGAGGAGTGCGTCCAAAAAAGAAGCCAAATAAGTATGCCATCACATCATTGCAAACAATCATTGACACAGGAACGATGAACCTAAAATTAAGTAAAATATGGTCACAGTGGATGTTGTAAGAAAAAGAAGAAATGATTGATAGGACTTTCTCTTACCATATTAATCCCTCGAAGACATTTTGAATTATGAGATAGCTTTGTGTGACAACTATCAGCAGAGCCACGTGTGTCCATGCAAAGAGTGAGAACTGCTTCATGTAGTAGCGCTTGACGAGAGAGAGCACAAACCATACAAAGCCAATGATGTACAGACAGAATGAAATGAAACGATGGTAAGTGACCAGCACTCTTAGATAATCCTGAAATTTAAAGAAATGAATGAGCATTCCAAGAGTTTATCAAATATAATAAAGGACAGATTCATTAGTATAAAAATTATGGTAATTCAACTTTGTAGATTTAATATAGACCCAAGGATAACATAAACAGGTTATTGTGACTGAAGGTCTTTCACTTTCTTGGAAGACGCTCTGAGCTAGCACACTGAGCAAGTTTCATTCTGTTTTGCCAGAATTTCTTATCAACATCAACATCTTAATCAGAACATAGGTAACTTATCTCCATTTACCAGTATTAATATAAATATGTGAAATCAATATTGGCCGGCGTGACTTTGTGGAAAGCCATAGTAGAATCATATACTTAGTAAAATCCACACAGAATTTATTTGCAACCAGTTTCGTCGCAATTGCTTGAGCATAACTAGTTTATATAAATGAGCTCACCGTACGATGGACCAACACACCAAAGTAATCCACTAGACTTTCTCCGTAAAAGAAATAATTGGAAGTGATGAGGAAGTACCAGGAGAGCGAGCGAAACCAAGGAAGACCATGTATGCGATACACCGCATATCCAATGTTGATGATTTCCGAAAAGCATTTCACTTGCACTATCAGCGTCTGTAATGCAATGTCATATTTTGATCAGATCCTTGTAAAAATTAGTAGAATTTATGTAGATTTATTTTCCCATTTCTGTACTCTTAATATAAAAATGGATACAAGCATTCATGCATTAAAATTATTCTTTTGTGAACATGTGCATAGCATTTAGTATAAAAATGGAAAGTTGAGCTATCATATTTCTTTCCTCTTTAGTATAAGTGCAAATACATAAACAAGAACACATCTTACAAAAGTAAACTTTTGTAGGAAAGAGGTTGAATTTCTGTTCTTTGAACACAAAACAGTAATCAAATATATAAAAGGCTAAATCTATTGCATTACTTTTAATAAAAACCATCAAAACAACATAGAGAATGAAAAATAAAGCAATATGTGCAAATATAGTATATAAAGTTGGGTATACAGGATTTTGGGTCACTAGGAGATATATTAGGATTACTTGCATTGAGATCTCTAACCAAATTTAGAGCAATAAGTGAATGGGAAAGTTAATCTGAAGACCCACAAATTCATCACCCGCAAGGTACTTGTATGGGTGCTAAGAACTCAACTTTTATATGATTCATCCATCTTTGCAAATACCTTCACAGTTAAATAATTTTACTTAAATTTAACCACTATTGCTTAATGTGTGAATGACAGAATGTAAAGAATTGCATAAAGTACTAAATTACCACAAAATTACCACTTAAATTTTGTTAATAAAGTGAAATACCTGTGAGACAATTAAGGTCGTTATTGCGGCCTTAATTATCTTACAGATGTGTCACTTAATTACATAGATTCCTTAAAGATAAAACATGTTATCATCTATGACGCCATGATGTTTGCTTAAATGTAAATATAAACAATGAAGGGTAAAATTCTCACTCATCGAGAATTTTGCCCAATTAAGTTATTATATTATATTTAGGATAAAACTCGATCAATGATTTAGAATTTGAAATACTTACGGTAACCATAAGAGCTAGTGGACCTCCGTATATGATGAGGCAAAATCCACCGATCATAAGCCATGTGAAAATGCCTCTAATAACCCAATTCCTCCACCTATATAATAACTCATGTTAATGTGGATTTATAGACAGTATATTATCAGAAATATTCGGTTTATAAATAAAAAAAATCAATCATTCCATAAAATTTCACCCAAGAAAATTGATATCTTCCGGAAAAAATTATAATCATCGATAAAATAACAGCACTTTCCTAAAGGAAGCAAATCAATGCAAAGAAAACATTAATTAATGAATTAACTCGAGCGATTTTGCCAATCGTAAGGAATGAATTAACAGTATGACAAAAACTTCGCGTTTCACAGTACATTAAATCGAATGATAAGGAAAGTTAGTGTAAAACTTAAATACCTTGAGAAAGAAAGTCGGCCTAGAACGAAAGAAGCGATAATTGGGCGTCTTACGCATTTATTTACCTAGCAGATAGTCCTTTAAGCGCCGAATCAAGCACCTCAGGAGTTTTATCGGTCCCTTGAGGAACTACTTTTGTTATTTCTTCAACATACTTTTCATCAGGAGTTTTGTCATCCTCTGAATCGAACTCTTTCTGTAATCGTTAAATTGTGGAGAGTTACTTATGCAGGTTCCCCCATATAACAGAAACTTTAAATGTGAGGTTGCCAACTTATGTTAAGATATAAAAATATCAATGATCTCTCCTCTGGATAACATTTTTTATCTAATAGTGTAGAAAAACTTACGTGGTCACTCTCGACTTCTTTACCCTTGTCAGCATCTTCCCCCTCCACCAGCCTTCTTCGAACTTCAGACATTATTACTGTATATAAATCGAATAAATCACACAATTATATATTTATGACGATACTTTTTTCAATTTGTCACAAATCACTGCCTTCCACTGGCTGGAGGAAGATCTTCCCATAATTAAAACGCACAAGTTTACTCCGTGAGAGGAAAATTGTCACTGATATCGAGAATTTAGTTGCATATATTGATGTAGACTCGCATCGTGTTTCAAACTTACGGTAACATGTATAACTACAGTAAATCTAAAAGAAGGTCTTGAGATTTGTTTGATAATAACGAACAACGAAGTTTCAACTGAGAACGAGAAGTTTCCTCTCCTCTGACTAGCTCTCTCTCTCTCCTTGCAGCAGGTGAACCTATAGCACCTACAGTAGTTTTCCCAGTGCGGCCAGATGTCACCGGTTGCAATGAATAAACAGCTGATTGGTTCAGACTTCTTTCAGTTGAGCCACGCCCACTTAGCTGTGATGCGCAACATTCGTGTCATGTAGAAAATGGAAAACTGTTGGATATTGCTGTTTTGGTCAAACAACTCCATAATTCGATAAATTGCCACCATCTAGTGTAAAGTTGTCCGTGTCATAGAAATACAATTATGTTGACCCACAATAGCAGATAGCATTATTAGGAGATCAGTTGTAGTGACGCTGTTAGTCATTGTTATGACTATTAAGTAAAATTTTAGAAATTAAAATTTCAACCGTTAGTAGAACGCGAATAGTTACGAATCTTATCTGTTGTCTTAATCATTTTTTGATAACTACGGTTTCGTTTTTATATCAAAGTGAATGCCTTGTTTTTCAGGTTAAGTAATATGCCATTAATAGCTATTGGCTTAAGGTTGAGATTTTGCAGCGCAATCATTGCTCAATGGAGAGGTTAATGTTCTCGTCATTTTTTTAAAACTATAGGGAGGCCGTACAGAGTTATCTAATGAATTCGTTGTAAGATTATGTGAAGCGTGTGATAAGAGTTACTGAATGTCGAACTTCCGTCTTCGAGGCTGAGTTTGCTGAGCATAATAATTTGCCTTGCGAGAAAGGATTTTCTCTAGTGAGAATTTGCAAAATAACTCTGATTTAAATGTTTGTTACAGAGGTAACTAGTTATTGGTATTGCTTATAATTTGTATTCTGGAACTTTTCTTTGGCACCCTTGCATTTTCTTAGATTGATTGTATTTATACATTGTGTTGTATTAGGTTATTTTCTTGATCTTCGGTGTATCATGGAACGTTGAAAGACGCAGTTTCAGCAGCCATGGGTTAATTTTAGGGATCAAGTTTACAGCAGAGAGGTAGTTAATTGCGGTAATCATGCCTCTGCAACAAATAAGTGTGTCGCCTTTGGATTGGGGAAAAGAAAACATCAACAATGGCAATCAAGATCAGGAATGGAGGATGCAGGTCTGTCATAACCTTCTCATTATTTATATTCATGTTCGAGTGTTGATGGTGGGCGACATTTGCATTTATGATTATTCAGTGTTATCATGTAATATTTCATTTTGCAATTAAACAGTACCTTATTAGATTATTTTCTCAGAATGTTTTCCTTGGGAAGATTCTGCTTACGATTCTGATATTACCATCATCGGTTATGTTGATTATTAGAAAAATCAATCAGTGCTTTAGTACAAATAATTCATATCCTGCTCAAGTGTTATGTGTCAGATAATCGTTCGCGCTAGCCCAGCAGAAATCGAAGTAGCCTTAAAAGTACTTAGCCAAAATTGTAGAGAATGTCATATTTTAATTAAATTATGCAAGCTAATTCTGGAAAAACAGCAGATTTTCTTGAGAAACCTATAGCGAATGCCATTTTAATGTTTTCTCTTCTGCCTCATTCCATTAAATAATTAATTAATCTATTTATTATATTTCTTTGTTGGTATGTCAATTCCTTGTGAACCCTTTATTATATTGTAACTTAAAGGATATGTAGAATGTATGTAATTATCTTTGTTGTTATGTAATCATTTTTATATAGATCAATGAAATCATTTGTTGAAACCTTATATGAATGTGAAATGATATCCAATATTTCCCAAGGTCTTGCTACTGACCTTTTGTAGTTATCTAATTCATATTAATTTTATCTGATAAATTAGAAGATTTAAATCTTGTACTTTGTTGGTGATCAAAAAATATCATATTGTTTGTTATTACTGTCCATTATAAAGGAACCAGTATATGCTTCATCTCAACCTCATCAAGTTGGGCATGAGAGATCTGCTTCCCAAGCATCAACCCTCTCGACTAATCATGATATCTGTAGGTGAGTCTATTCCATCCCAATTGATATCTTTATGCGAGCATTGCTAGAAATAGAAAAATTTCAATGGTAGTCAACTTCAGCTATGCAGTACCTCCAGGGAGATGGTTATTTTTAAATTCCTTTTGTGTTTACTAATTAAATCCAGTATCTTAATAAGTAATCATTTATTCTTTATTGCCTATAATAAAGGTATATCGCTGATGGCAAAGTAATTATCACTTTGTGATCCATATTCTTTAAGGCAGATTCATTCATTGATGGTTTTCATATTTTGTGACAATTTATTCTTTTATTGTCAATATTAATTAGTTCTTATATATTCTTATTATCTAATAGCTATGATATGGAAATCTATGTTCAATATTCATATATATTATGGTTTATGATTCTTTCATCAACATGTGAAGCACTCGCACATGGATTCATGCAAGCCAGATTCCACAAAATACTTAAAATACAATTCCTTATAGTCGGAGGCACAAATTGTTCAGCTTTTGAAATTTCAAAATATTACCGTATATTTTCCATTGCTAATTTTGACTGTTTAATAATTAATTTTCAACTTAACTTAACTATGTAAAGAAGCTTGCAAAGGAAATGGAATTCTGCCAGTTGAAACCATTATGGGAAATACGGAAAAACATGTTTTGTCATAAAAACATTTCCTTCCATCATAGAGACAAAGCTCAGAGAAAACCATTACTAACTTCAGAGAATAATGTTCATTTTTTAACTTATTTTTGTTGATATTTATTTATTAGGGAGTGCATTTTTGGAGAGTTTTAAATTCTTATGAAAATGGAGTGCCACAAACATCTTTTGACTAAAGCACAATTGTCCTCACATCTGAAACTCACTTTCACCAACAGCTAACCTGGAGCCTCCCTTGAATTTAGTTATTCATGTATCTCCATACTAATAAGGGTTAGAAATTATAAATTAAAGTACCATAAATATTAGCAGAAGAATAATTATTCATTGCACAATCGGTTGCAGAATAAATGATCATGTTTTGGGTGATGCCATAATCATCAGGATACGGAAGGGTCTGCCACAAAATGCCTCCTTGGCCACTGCCTCTCCTTCCAGACGTTAGGTTTGTTGTAAGAAAGGCTATTCCTCATTTTCTCTAAGATAACGATGGAAACATTGCATGTTCTGGAAAGGTGTGAGGTACAAATTTAAGAGAAAAAGACTTTCATTTTGAGTGATTTGGAAATGTGAAATTTCTGGACATATTGCAAGTATAGAATTAACCATAGTAAAACATTTTTCGTTTTCATTAGATGGTCGTTTAACCTCTACAAGTCATATTTTTCCTTTTTAGAATGTAAAACAGAGATTGTTCAGGTTTTTGTGTTTGTCTTGGATTGGAGTCCTCGCCATTGGTATCAAACTTTTTATTAGCATTCTTTGGGATCAGGAATGAAGCCCTGTCACATTTGTAAGTAGTCCATTCAGTACTTTAGGTTATTTCACCGAATTTAAGAAATGAGAGAACCATTTTCAGTGATATCTGTTTTAAATACAAATTGGGCAATACGTACAACTTAGATTATTTTTTCATTCATTCTGATTGTTTGTAATCTACTAAACTAGGTGTATATAAAAAAAATGCTTCTCTCCTCTTTCTGGACAAGTTGGAAGTACGAAATGACTGATAACACTATACTAACTGTAGACAGTCTACAGTCCTACTTGCAGTGTGAGAACATAACTATAGCACAGTTTCCATAAACATAATGTTTCATTAGCAACTAAGGAAACAGGTGACACAGTGTTCTTCTACTCGATATGTAATTGTAAAGAACGTGAGATGGCGACTCAGAAAATGGTTTTGGTGACAAGGAAGATGCACAGTTGTCCTGTTTTTGGTTCACCAAGAGAACTAATTGGAACAAAACTACTAACAGATGAGGAGGTACACCTGTGCTGCTTTCAAGAAAGTTATAAAATATCATGTGATTCAAAGAAAAAATAGCTTTTTCAACAATTTCCAATAGCGTTTCTACTGAAGTAGTGATTACAAACTGTAAAGCCTCCTTTCCAGTGATGTCTCATTCTCAAGCTGTTCAATTGATTAAATCCTACCATGATAAATATTATAATTTAGAAAGTCGTATAACCAAGACCAGGATAAAGAGATATTTAAGAAAAAAATGAACCGATTTTAACTGAATCAAGAATCAAAATCTAATCTACAGACACTCCCCGACTTACAAACACATTACGGTTGGAACTTCTGGTTGTAAGGTAAATTGGTCATAAGTCAAGCTAATGATATGAGGTATAGCATAACTCACCCACCCTGAAGGTAGATTTCCAGCGTTACACCAAAGAAGAACTGGCGCTTTGTTGTCATTATATTTTAAGTTTGTATTGTAACACCTCAATTCAGGATTTATAAATGATTTTATCAATATCTCTTAATATTTCCTTAACAATTTACAGCTGAGCTAAAGACCTTCAAAATAATAGTAATAGGAGTGATTTAGTGCTGGAAATATTTTTTTGTAATGTTAGGAAATTAAAGAGTTGATTACAAACGCGGAAACAAACACTGATTTATTCATATTGCTGCCTTCTATCAATGAAAAATTTCCCCTAAATCCCAAAGAGTATGAAATTGTTGATGTCTAAGTTTAGGTATCAAAATGCAATCGTTATTTATATTACAAAAATTGCCCATTGAAATCAAACTAAAATATGTAATAGTGAATGAAGTTAATAAGAGCCTGAAAAGAGTTTAACATTTAAATGGTATACAAGTAAAATGTTGTTTGCATTCTGCAAGCATATCGATAACACTAATTTCATATCGGCATCATATCGAGAGGGTCCTAAAAAAAAATGGATTGAAAACATTCTTAAAATTCGCTGCATCTTATCCATCCGGCATCGAACCCAGGTCTTCTGGGTGATACTTACTATGCTGCACAACAGCAGTTCACCATCTCTAACTATGTATGAAAACTCAAGCAGAAATATTTGCTGCAACTGCCTCAAACGACGTCCTACTTTTCACATATATTCCTTATGTGAGAATTCGAATGTGCTCTGGCATCGAACCCAGGAGCAGTACTATCTTATCCAATTTTTTTCTTAAACCGATTCTTAATATACATCTTCTAGCAAAGCAAGAACTTTGTAACATTTCGATAAGTGCATCAAAAAAATAATGAAAAACTACCTCAATGTGTTTGAAAGGGCAGCTTTTTGCATTGTCCTAGCATCGAACCCGGGTTTTTTTCCCTGAAAGTCATTTATGTTTTCGATAGATCATGAACATATATGGTTTTGATTTTATACCTATCCGGGAAGTATTTCTTTTTATTCCCATTTCCCAAAAATCAAAGCAATGCTTTCAAATGGGAAAAATTGGGACTTTGGTCCCTCTGGAATCGAACCCATGACACTGAGGTTCAAAATTGCAATTTTTCTGGAGGTTACACGTTATGGCCAAAATGTCGTAAAAATTTCAAGTCAATGATTCTTGTGATTTAGCCTGTGAATTAGTATCCTATCTGGGTCTCTGGGTATATATATGAATGAATTATATAAAATTGATATATATATATATACGAGTAAAATGTAGCTTGCATACTGCAAGCAGATCGACAACACTAATTTAATATCGGTATTATATCGGGACGGTCTTCTAAAGAAAAAAAAAAGGATTGAAAATATTCTTAAAATTCGATTCAATTTAATCGTCTGGCATCGAACCCGGGTCATCCTGGTGAACTCACTATGCAGCACAATAGAAGATCACCATCTCTAGCCATGTGTTAAAATTTAAGCAGAAATATTGGCTGCAACTGCCTCAAACAACGTTCTACTTTTCACGAATATAAATGGCTCTCTCGATTCGAACCAAGGACGTTCATGGAAATCAAAAACATGTTTTTTAAATGTATCTATGATCTCCATCCAAATGCCGAATTTCAAGTTTCTATATTATTGGTAAAGGGTTCAAAATAATTATTGAAAATCGGAAGAGCTACTGATTGTAGAGACGCCTGGTGTCGAACCCAGGACACAATGGTTGCAGTGAATAAACAGTTTGATTTTATAGGACTTGATGTTATTATATGCAAAGTTTGATGTCGATATCATGCCGGGAAGTACCTAAAATTTGTTTCCGTTATCTCCGTAAGAAATGCATTGAGGAATGTAAATGGCTCTCTGGGATCGAACCAAGGACCATCAGCGAATATGTAAAATTCGATTATGAAATATATTTATGACTTCTAACCCCATGCCAAATTTCAAATTTCCATGCCATCGAGAAAGGGTCCAAAAAAAATCTTAAAAATCGTGACAATGCATTTTAAACGGCTGATTTTTGCCTCGACCTAGCATCGAACCCAGGATATTTTCTGTAAAACTCATTTATGTTTTCGATAGATCATAAACATATATATAGTTTCCGTGAGTTTTGATTCTCTACCTATCCGGAAAGTATTTTTTTAAAATTCCCGAAAATCAAAGCAATGCATTTAAACGGGAAAAATCGGGACTTTGGGGCCCTCTGGTATCGAACCCATGACACTGAGGTTCAAAATCGCAATTTTTCTGGTGGGTACACGTTATGGCCAATATATAGTAAAAATTTCAAGTCAATGAGTGTGCTTGTGCGCTTGTGGTTTGGCCTGTGAATTTGTATCCTATCTATCTATATCCCTATCTATATACCTATCTATATATATGAATGAATCCGGAGAAGCATCTATATAGAATAGATATAAACTGATAGACATAAGGGCGATATTTCCATTACTTCACCCAATATCCGATAGTATAACCTTTTTTTAATCAAATTTACTTCTATGAGGGAGAGCCTTGCTAAAAGTATGACGAATGAGGGTTCGTAAAAATGCTATCTCAAATCATTCAGTATTCGTTGGTAATGGTTTATAATTGTAGTAATTACAAGGTGTTTTATAGTTATGTTTCAGATCAATAAACAATTAGCTGAGACTACATATACGCTGTAACGAAGGAAAAATTTTGAACATGGCTGTTAATGAATTAGAGGTTTGAAATCTCCAAAAGCCATCTTTGGCCTTTGCAAAGTGGGGCATTCCTTTCTTGCTTTCTCCAATTACGGGGAAGTAAGAGGAGGAACGCCGATGAAGACGGCTTTTGGAGATTTCAAACCTCTTATACATATACGTCAGCAACTCCTTGGCTACTGGGACACCTTCCAGATCTACCTTCTTTCCGGCCATAACCTCTCGTCTTGAATGTACTCAAACCTACCATTTCTCCAAATAGGGAGGAATATTAGAAGTCCTTCAGTTGGAAAACGAGAATTCATTTGAGGAGTAACTTAAGCCCCTTAAAGTGGGACCGCTGAGCCTGTGACAGGCGCGTGAGCACATGGGCGATGTAAAATGTGCACATTTGTGTTTGAGTATTGTTAGAGTCTTAGGAGACCTTTTTTGTATCTTCCGACGCATGGCACTTGCGCTTCAAACTTGATTATATTTGTATTAACAATTTTTACTTTCTCCATATACGAAGTATAGAGAAAGTATTGTTTTCATGAAAAAATTCGACTTCGAAATATCAACAGAAATACATGTTTTGGGGTCCCTAGAACACGTTTTGACTATTTTCGGAATGATGTCTGTGTGTATGTGTGTGTGTGTGTGTGTGTGTGTGTGTCTGTATGTGTGTGTGTGTTTGTGGGCGCTCTAACGTGAAAACTATTGGTCGTATCAATACCAAACGTCGTATATAGTACTGTGGTGTGTGCTGTCAGAGTTGGTTAGTTTTTGGAGTAAATCGGTTGACCGGAAGTCGAGCTTCATTCATTAAAGCTTATTTCCGGTTTTCAAAATATCTCCATAAATATGATATATACGTGTGTTGTATTACTTATAAAAGTTTTAGATAATAAAATTTACTATAACTTTTGTATTTAACATATTTTTATATCACCGGTTGATTAGGAGTTATTCGTGAAATACCGATAAACCGGAAGTAGCTGTTATGTACTTTGTGGGCGCTCTAACTTAAAAACTATTCATTGTATCAACATGAAATTTCATATGTAGTACTTTGGTTTGTTTTTTTAGAGTTGATTAGTTTTTGGAGTAAATCGGTTAACCGGAAGTTGAGCTTCATTCTTCAAAGCTCATTTCCGGTTTACAAAATATCTCCATAAATATGATATTAAGGTATATACTATTATCTATAAAAGTTTTAGCAAATGTAATTTACTATAACTTTTGTAAAAAACATATTTTTTTATCACTGATTGTGTAGGAGTTATTTGTGAAATACTGATGAACCGTAAGTTCCTGATTATGTACGTTGTGGGCGCTCTGGGCGCTGGGGCGAAAGGCCAATTTCATCGTTTTTCATCGAACATGTACCGAAAAACATTATTTATAATGTTTGTGACGTAAAAGGTAATATGAAAGAAATTAATCACTTATCTTCTAAGTTTCGATTGAATATAGAGTTCGAAAATACTGTCGTAGATAAATTTTTAAATCTTATATATATGGAGAAAGTCATGTGCTGGCCACATCAGATTTTTTTTTATTATGGTGAGAATTTAAAGTTCAATGAATCTTTAAATTTAAGTAATTTTTATCAATAATGGAATATCTGAATTCAGTGTTAAAATATCAAAGTCACCAAAATCAGAATCCTTAATTAGAATAGACATCAGTAGACATTGATATTTTTACACTGACCCAAAAATCATTTCCTAGAATGTGGTTCACTTTATTGATTGAGGAATTTATTTTCAGGATCTGTCACTGCGAAGGAGAAGGTGATGCTCCCCTCATTGCGCCCTGCTATTGCTCTGGATCTCTGCGCCATGTGCATGAGGCTTGTCTGCAGCAGTGGATCAAATCCTCAGACATTCGCTCCTGTGAACTGTGCAAATTTCAGTTTGTCATGCAGAGCAAGATAAAGCCATTTGCAGAAGTGAGATTTCATTTTATTCCATTTCATAATTTTAAAAATTTAAGTTACAAGTTGCCAGTTGATTACACTTCCTGGCAAGATATCCAATTGAAACTCAAGGGATCACTGAAAGTTATGCACATCCAATTTAAAGTACCAAGAAATCTTTGAAGATTGTCCTTGGTTCAACGTTATTTCAGGGCAGATTTTCTCAGTACGGAAAGAAGTCCTTTTTAACCATTTGCAGAATTAAGTGAAAGCTCTTACGAAAGTAAGAGGAGTACCAAGAGACAGGATATTAATTGAAGATTATTGGTTTTGGATTCTAAATTACAAGAATTAGGAGATATAATGTGAAACATTTTTATTATTTTGCAGATTTAAACAATCAGTTGCCATGATGACTATAGTGGATATTGAACTTGCCTCTCTTGTGAATCTATAAGACAATAATAATAATGACTTTATTATGGAAAATTTTAGTCGTACAGACTACTCTTACAATTAATCCTTTACATTCACACACTCAAACACCCATGTCCTAGCCCAGAAAAATCCAGTTAAGTGGAACTTAAACCCAAGACCCTCATTGTTGAAAAGCTAGTGCACTAACTATTCGGCCATTGAGGTTGGCAATAAGAGATTGTATAATGTACAAGAGCTGATGTTTCATGATTAGAAAAGTATTACTTAACCATGGAAATCAAATTTCAGTAATATATTTTAACCGTTGCCAAGTGATGTGCAATTTTTGTCACACTTCCATTGACGTAATTTTTTAAATATTTTGAAAATTAATAAATGGTACTTTTTACAAAATTTTATAGTTTTAAACATTTTATCAGTTAGAACTGGAACATAAAATTTTACTTGTCACAAGGAAGTGGCGCTCTAAACCCAAGGTTAAATGAGGAGTGAAAATTGTTACAAGACTGGGACTCGAGCAGGTGTTCTGAACACCTGCCAGGAAAGTGGGAGACCTGAGTTTGAGTCCCAGTCTTGTCACAATTTTTCACTCCTCGTTTAACCTTATCAGTTATCCAATAATTTGAATTTATTTTAACATTAATAACAGCACATTTTCAATTGCAAATCATTGCATAAAGATGGTCAAGAATTTGAATGAAAAATATATACGGCCGTATTCATAGATTGTTTAGCAACCCTTAGCTACAGCTAACGTGTGACTTTTTCCAAATTCCGTATTCATAGATTTGAACTTGGCGCTGCCAAGGCTCTATTGGCATACAATGTAACTAAATAAAATAGTTATCGCTAGTCACGCGGGACCCCTTGTTTAAAATGTAACAAGCGGATGATTTCGACGCCATAATGGAATTTCTTCCTCCGGTTTTCAGTGTGCAGTTGATCGATGAACCGATATTGTGTATTATTAGTAGTAAATTTGTTAGTTTTTACATTCTGATTAGAGTTTTAACTGTATTTTCTGTATTTCCTTAGTGTAGTATTGAATTTATTTATTGTTTGCATTCTTTTCGGTAGTCTATACGTAGCTGACAATATCGAGTTCATAAAAAGGTTTGTTCCGTTTGCTCTAAAACGTATTTTTTCTACAATTTAATGTTATTTATCACTTTCTACTCATTAACTTTTATGAGGGTGGTATCATTTCATAATTTATCCTAAGCAACTTGTATGAATTTGAATTAGCGTCTAGTTGTTTCTGAATTTGTATTCATATAAATTCGTTCTACGATGACACTGAAGTTTTGGAAGTAAAAGAGGTGAGAAAAATAGCACATGTTTTTAAGGGTTTATTCGCCTAAAGTGAATCTGAGATACTTTACAGAGAGTTTTAGATATAAATATAGATTTGCGGAATTTTGACGTGAAAGGTTACTTCGATTGATTGGGAGAAAGCCGAAGAAAGGAAGTTATATTTTTCATTTGTTAATGGAATTATTATCATTTGCCTTTAGTTGCAGTTTAGAGAAATGTATGAGTTACATTTACTTTTGACTCAATATTCAGTGTTTTTCATAACTGATAGTATAAATGCTGCTTTAAGTATGCATGATAAAGATAAGTGGATGAATGATAATGGTGAATGATGTTAAAGTAAGTTAATGTGAATTTATATTTTTTTTCAAAACATTCATTTTTAAATCTGGACCATCAAAGTTTTTGCTTTAAGTATTGCATGCATTGTATTGTAAGAACAGTGTTATTTATGTCATATCTTGACACTTGGCAGATACATTGAAAAGGATAAATGGGAAATGCATTCCTTCAATTCTTAATATTACCATGAAAGAGAAACTTTTGTTGGGAATTGTATTGAACATTTACGTTTCTAGTTTAATTCATAAGGCTATAATGGAAATATCATTGTGATGACCCTCTGTAGGATATTTGTGTGAGCTTGCACCGTTCTCATATAAAATTTTACTTAATCTTCTACATTGCAAATCTGTTAACATTTCTGATGTACTATATTAATTATTTTTAGCAGTGCAATGAAAGTGAAGTAATAATCAAGCCATTTTTATGTGAATGAACCTTAAAAGTTGATCAGTGATATATGGCATAGCCAGATTGAAGAAATATGGCCATGTGAAAATGTTAATATACTAACTCTTGTTAAATTATTTTGCTTTGCCAAATACTTTTTATCAAAAATATTTTTATTTTATCTTAACTTTATCTCTCATACATGCTATTTCAAGTTGTAGACTTATTTTATAAATATGATACTGTGAAATCACCAGTTAATGATATTCAATACCGATCATCCTCCAGATCATTTTCATTGCCTCTCTGTATTTATAATTCTTCATTGTGAAAGAATAATTGAATATAGATGTAATAGACTAATTTCTATGAATAAATGAAACTTCCAACCATTTTCCTCAAACTTTTGACAATTATTTCTTGAGATTGAAAGTATATAGTTTATATATATAAGCCAATTTATACCATTCCATTATCATATTGCCGGTTAAATAAAAACTGTAATTTACCTTTCATTGATTCAAAATTCATTTCAGAGGTATGCTAGCTTTTTAATGCAATAATATTCATTATTATTACAAAAAAATGCAATATTCACAGGAAGCATAATAACTACCGACTTAATTCTACATCTGTGAGTATAAATAGCAACAAATCGTAAGAAAGAACATGATACTCTCGGAAACGATGGTTTAGTAGTCAACACACATTTCTAAACTCGTCTTGTGTCCAGTTAATCTCTTCATGACCTCCTTTCCGAATGCTTATTTATACTACATATGAAATTAGGGTCTCAAATGAATTTAATTATATGAAAAACGATAAATCTTAACAAACAATACAATTTAAATTATCTGAATATCTACCCAGCCACTTTAAGTTATTAACAAGACATATAATAGGAAACTGCGAAAGAAAATCTAGGTAAATTGTAGACCTAGTGAACTCACCTTACCACGCCTGCCTTTCATATATTTATACCATAATATTTACGGCATTAAAAACCTTAACGATCGATTTTTAGATATTTTAATTGAATAAACAACCCTAAAAATCAACGATGTAAAGACTATCTCCATCGTATCAATAAGAAGAGCGTATGAATGTTTGCCCATCCTAGACATCATCTGTACGTTTTGAATTTATGTTATGTTATTTGTACCATAGAAAACCAATACGATAGATTTTACTTGAGAATATTTAAATGCATCAAACAGCAGAAAGAATTGACGATAGAGATACCATATCAATCGCTTTAATAAGAAAAATCGGATGAAAATTAGCCTTTCCTTCGGGCAGAAGCAATGTAAACAACTTATTTTTCATTTGTTTGAGGTGCAGATGCGAGGTTGCCAAATAGAGAATGTCACTTTCCGTCGTATAGCAGTTGTCTACGTAGCAACCTCTAGTTACACGCTAGTTGAAATCTATGAATACCACATTTTAGTTAGTCGTTAATCACTCGAAAGTGAATCACTACTTAGCAACCTCTAGTTAAACGCTAAATCAACAATCTATGAATACGGCCGATATATTTTTAAATAGCGTCATATATCAGAAATCAGATGGCTTTTCTTAGAGTAATGCCTTTTAAGTACTAGTTGGTATAATGAATGATAAAAGATTCTTGAAAAGTATTTTATTTACTGTATTTTCATGGAATCAGCGTGTGTGCAATATTACATTTATTGTGAAAAATATCCTACCCCTCCTAAGTAGCACAGTCTTTGCAAAATGCTTTTGAGCGTTCTAAGCAAACTGGCTGCATTTGCAGCTAAAGAAAGACGTTTTTCGTACATAGAGGGCAGAGTCTTCTGCTTCTTTAGTTTTCCTTCTTTTTCCTCCAGAATTTGGCCAAAGTATATTGGCTTGCAACTGGGTGGGAGTTCTAGCATTTGACATTCTCCTCCTAAATTGTGGCCTCAATAGCTATGCATTTAATAAAATCGTTTCCATTCAGATCCTTCTTGTCTTTCAGAAACTTCTGAAGCAAAAAAGAATTGACCAATAAAACATCCAGAATCCTAAAAAAACTGCCATTGGACATCTCCTTGTTCTTTGGCTGGTTAAGTAGCTGCTTCTCATCTTATCTAATAAAATCGTCTTTATTTGGACTAGGTTGATACTTAGAGTCTCTTCTTCCATCTAACCCATAAGCTAATCTAATGAATCTACTTCAACCTTAGTTGTGTTATAAAACGCTATAATTTCAGGTTTCCCTGTCGCGTTTTCCATGCTCTCTCTATGGTGCATCAAGGACACCAAATAAACTGTTTCTCTTTGGGACACGGAAAACTAGAGTTATGTTTGCCGTAAATCTGTACAATGAAGATCTGATTGCTCTCCCTTTTAAAGGCCGAAACTCATTCAGCATTTCCCCTTTTTTTTTTCTTAGCGTCCCAGCATATGTCAATCCTTTCATCCTTAGCTTCTCTTCCAGTTCAATTGATTTGAACCAATTATCTGCCGTGATATTTCTATTTGAATTAATGATTGGCTCAGAGAGGTGCAGAACTTATTGCGAAGGTTTTGATACCTTTTATCTTCCTCTGACAGACGCATTCCGTCAGTGTCTTTTCCAGCATACAAATAGGCATCATACAAATTGCTGTTTGATGATACGGTCAAACTCCTCCACAGGCAGTAATCATTGTCACACAGCCCTATCTTTTAGAGTAACTCACCGTTGGCCTGTGTGCCGATGCCAGGCTAATCATGGCTGAAATGCACTCTGATGGTGGATCACCCAAGGATCGGTTCTCTTTCGTGCTTGTGATTTATTTTAATCTCTTGGATAGGGGCATTGCCATTCTGAGATCACTCAGCGGCAGAAAAGCTTTCGCCCGAAACTTACAAGAAAAAGATACCGAATCACATTTCTTTAAATATCTTGCGAGTTAAAGTGACATCTCCAACCATTAATATGTAACCATTTACGTAATTAATTTTTTTTTCTGTATATCACAAAGTATGAGCAGTTGTAAATGTGGAGTTATTCTTTGTAAGAAAATGCAGGAATTATATATATCATCACCATCAGTCATTTTCAGTCCATCATCTAATGTAGGCCTCCAAAAGTATATTTCAATTTTCATTGTCCTTATCTTCTCGTTGCCTCATTGCACCTAGGTACTTGATGATATCTCAATTCCACCTATCCTTTGGTCTTCTTGGTCTCTTCACATCTCTTGGTATCCAGTTGATAACTGCAGTTGTCGACCACTTGTCATTTCTTCTCATAGCATAGCCAGCCAACCTCCATTTTAATGATCTCTTAAATATCTATGACGTCTGTAACTCCAGTCATCTTTCTCACCCAAGTGTTGTGTTTCCTGTCTCTTCTTGTCATCCCAGCATACAGCGCTCCATGCTCCTTTGCGTTGTCTGAAGCCGCTGGGTCATTCCTGTAATTGACATCCAAGTTTCACTTCCATAGATCAAGACTGGTAAAACACATTGATCCTCCTCCTTGAAACCATTAGCATTCTTGACTTTAAAATGTTCTTTCCAAATGCTCTCCAGCCAAGTTTCATTCTCCTGTTCACTTCATTAATCCTGTTTTTCTCTACCATTGTTACCAGTTGCGCTAGGTATGTGTATTCCAAGCAAAAAATCCAAATTTCTCTCTTTAAGAGTGACTAGTGCTGAAAAGGAATTATACATTTGTTTTTGTTAGGTTTATCCTGAGTCCTATCTTCCTTCCCGCTGTGTTTAGTTCTTCAAGTCTTGAAGTTAGATCTTCTGCGTTAGCTGCAAGGAGAACTATATCATCTTTAAAACGCATGTAACTGATACTCCCCATTTATCCATAAATCCTTCTCCTCCTTATCTAAGGTTTTAAAAACTTCCTCGAAGATCTCTTATGATGACCCTGTAGAACCCCCGTCTCAATCTTGAATTCATCTGTCTCTTCATTTAGCATTACAGGAGATTGTTATAGATACTGCGTAACAGACGAATGTACTCAGCATCTGTCTTGATCAGAGAGGAGGATAGTGTACTCATAGAGTCAAAGGCTTGCTCGTAGTGCACAAAGCAGAGCACAAGTTACATACTCATTTGTCCTATTTATAATTTCCTGCAGTATGTGTTCCATTGTGCTGGAACCCTTCCGGAATCCTGTTTGTTCTCTTGGCTGACAGCTTCTCTCATTCTTAAAATTTGTAAACACTCAAGATTCTTGAGGATAGGTAGTTCAGAAGGTTTACGGCTTTGAAATTTTATTATATCTTGATAGCATATCAGATGACATTTTTGTATTGCACCTTTTTTTAATCAGCCTCTATCCCATATCACCGAATTAATTTACCAAAATTAGTATTAGCATAAAGATTGAGTCAAGAACACCCCTGAAAATACGTTATCTTTTCAGCTCTCATTGGATAATATTTTTTTAATGCTCTTGTGTTAAGCCCTCAGCTATGGAGTCAATAATGAAATTATAGTATTACATGTGGATTTAGAAAAGCTATGTGGGCTTACAAAGAAAGGAAGGGAAGATAGATGGAGAAGTTAGGTCTCTACAGCAAAATTTACAAGTTTTATAAATTACTATGGCAAATGGTCGGATATTCATAATGAATGAGTGAATGAAAAAATATTATCCATTAAGTTTTTCGCACACATTGAAAGAAGCTGGAAAATTACTTGCATTACTTTCGTATGATCTTGAATTAAGACTGTCATAAATAAAAATTCACACCCAAAGAAATATGTTTTTGGATTATTTTAAAATTAAGATGTCAGAAGAGTACCACATTTCTTAGCTTTGAGGGTGCAGTATAAGCATCTCAAAATAGCTTCAATGTTGAAGGTTACGTTTTTGTACAATTGTGTTTACAATCTGGTAACACTGCTCCTTTTCACGGTTTTTACATGTCTCAAAGAATCCCAAGAGATTGTTATTTGGTAGATATAGTTTGGTAAGATTTTTCAATTAGAAAGAGCAGCGACTTTGAGTAAACATGACAACTTTATTCTTTATCATGAAACCCAGAATTCTTCTTGATATTCTTTCCACATCTATCGTGTATTGGACCTCCGTCATACTGTGAAAGTCCAACAGCGCATTGTACCATCTCAGTTGTTGAAAAAGATTTTTGTCGAATAATTGGTGACTCACTCCATCACTTGTGAACATCAAAAACCTGTACAAGTTTGTAAACTCCTATGTTTGATTTCCTATTATAAGAATTGCTACCACTTGATTACAATGGCTGGAATTAGTTGAGGCATTGTGATTTTGCAATCAGTGATAGTGAAGTGATACTGTTTCTGGATGGTCTAGAGTTTGGCTCTCCATTCCTCCAATATCAAGAGACTCTTACAAATTGTTGTCATTTGTTGTAGAACTTCTAAAGATTTTAAATGAGCCACTCTTTAAATAAAACCCCTTTCCTTCAGAGTTCTCTTGTTTGCTATTCAGTTCAATAGACAGAGTGGAACCAGCAAGTGCTTTGCTGCCATTCATTTGAGCCATCTCTCTCCTCGCAGTCGCTGCAAGATGTAAAGCAAGTGGGGGATCCCCCTCCAACTTCTCAGCAAATTGCATGCACTATGAGACTAATCATACGGTGCTCCTTGCATTTCATTGTACCTTTCTTCTTTGCCAAGACTAGAATTTCTGTCCTTAGGAAGTCCTTTAGCCGTTCTCCGCTGCTGTATTTGTCATTACTTAAGGATGTCAACTCTTTCATTCCCTTATCTGCCATGTATCTCCACCAGTATCTGATCTATATTTGGTGCCTTCCAATTTTCCGTATCTTTCATGGCTGCAGTCACCTCATCCAGCTAAATATCTTCTTCTAGGATGTATGGCTAACATTTCTTATTCTACAGTTAGGTCCTTTGGTTTATCTTTTGCTTTGTAGAGGTCTTCCATGTATTCTTTCCATCATACCGTAATTGATTTATCTACCTTCACTAATATGCCTTACAATTATAAAGGGTTATTTTTCATGGTTTTGCGAGTGTTTTTACCCTTTATAATTTTACTGTTGGAGCCATCAGTGGCCTTTACCCAATTTATCGTAATGCCTTGTTTGTCTTCTATTTCCTTGGTAAACCTTTCTTCAGCTCCTTCAGCCGCTTTTTTATTTTCTTATATGCTAGATCTTACCTCCCCTTCTTTTCTAATTCTTCAATTTCTTTACATTTTCTCTCTCTAGCCACTATCCTTGCTTTGACTGTTTCTTTCCATAGCTCTGTATTCATATTTCTTCCACCCTTCATCATTGTTATGCTCTATGTATTTTCTTCCATCTTTGCAATCATTTCCTGTGTTATCCATGGTTTCTTGGCTCTCTTTCCTTTCATATACCTGGTATTCTCTTCAATTATCCTCTGGATACAGCTCTTTAATTTTTGACATTTATTTTCCACTCCTGAGACTCCCTCTGATGGTAACAATCTCTAGCTCTAATATTTGACTAATTTTTTCTTTACCTTTCAATTTCTCAAGATCGCACTTCTGCTATGCTCTACTCTTTTTAATTTTCTGAGTCTAATATTAAATTCTAGTTTCAGGAGGATGTGGTCAATATAAATGTATGTACTACACATATGTACTTCTTTTACGGCGTTCTGGTATATTTCTTCTACCAGAATGAAATCCATTTGTTTCTGATATCAATCGCCACCTTTAAAGCTTTCTTCATTGATGTTCATGTGTTTGTTATTATCATCTTCTACAAATTCATTAGGTCTCTTTCGTCTGTTCCACTGAGTGCAACTCCTTCCATCCGTTCATTTCCAACACTCCCTTATATATAGGACTTGATATTTTGCGAAAAAAGCGTAATTAACAGCTGCAATTCAAAAACTAGAGCTAACATTCAAATTTTAACATCAGTTTTGAATCCAGTGGCACCAAATTAACTAGGTTTAGCTTGTTTCATTTTCATAACATTGTGTGTTGAACATTGTTATCATTAGAACTTGATGGCTAAAGTACTACTAATTACAGTCGTGATTGCTTATTCACTGAGGGCCACAGCAGTTTATTTAGTTATTTACGTAATCAATCTTACAAATAGAACAAAATTCAGGTGGTAAGATTTATCAGGCATAACAACATTATAATACTTTATAGTAAGTTAAAACATGTATTCCTAAAGTCTTTTTTTACTTTAGGGTTGGGTTTGAGAGCCTCTTCTGGTAACATAGTCCAATATTTTATCCCCCTATTTATAAAAGAGTACTTTGCGATATCTGTTCATTGTTTCCTAAGCTTAAAGTTATATTTATGGCCCCCTTGTGCGACATAATGTGGTTCCTCTATCCTGTCCTTTACTTCTGTCCATGCCTCGCCTCCTTTTCTAACCTGGAAGATTCCTACTAATCGGTTTATCCTTTTCTCTAGTGATTCCCAGCCGAGAACCTCCAACATCTCTGTAACGCTGTCTTCTTTCTTATGTCTTCCTAATGTATATCTTGCAGCTTTCCGTTGCACTTTCTCTATCTTTTTAATGTTGAGTTTATCATGAGGATCCCTTACATTGGTCGCATATTCTAATATTGGTCTTACTATTGGTTTGCATGCTAATTCTTTCGTGTTCCTACTACCTCATCTTTAATTTCTCATCACAAAATGTACATTTTTAAATGCTTTAGAAACAATTTTACTTATATGAAAACTCCAGTCCAAATTTTTTGTGAGTATGACCCCTAAATATCTGCATTCATTTACTTTTGGAATTTTCAAACCATTTAACTCATATCTAATCTCTTTCCTTTTATTTGTGTATGTAATATGACTACTTTTCTTTGCATTTATCATCATTCCATTAACACTTGGAATGTTGTCATGCAGTATTTTACTCTCTTCCTCACTATTTATTTCTCTGTAAATTATGCAATCATCCGCAAAAAGCTTGATTTTCGATTTCATTCCTTTAGCCAAATCATTTATGTAGGTTAAGGATAGTAAGGGTCTGATTATGCTTCCCTGGGGTATCCCTGACATTACTTTAATCTTTTCTGATAACATTTCACCTACTTTTATGATCTACCGATTAAGAAATTACGTAACCAGTTTTTAATCCTCTTTTCTATATCCATTTTGTCTATTTGCAACCGATGGTGCAGTACTATGTCAAAAGCTTTGGAAAGATCTATTACAATGGCAACAACTTCCTTTTGCAGATCTAATGAGTCTGATATGTCTTGACATAAACTCAGCAACTGCGATTCACATGAAAATTCTCTTCTAAAACGATGTTGTATCCTCCCAAAATCTTCTCAAATAATCGGCTACCAATCTCTCCATTATCTTGCTTGTCACTGACGTCAAACTGATTGGCCTGTAATTTTCCATGCTTGTCTCGATTCCTTCTTTGTGAATTGGTATGACCGTAGCCTTTTTCCTGTGTTATTATTTAAAATTGCTTGAAATAAAACTATCGAGTACCGGACAGCTTCAGTTGATCCCAGTTTCAATAACTCTCTTGATATACTATCAGGACCGCAAGATTTGTTTTTCTTTAATCTTTCTAGTTGTTTCATAATCATCTTTTATGTGATAATGAATTGCTTTGCCTTCCAGGTAGTATCTTTACTCCTAAGACTCCTTTTCGTTGATGGCCAGTTTGACTTTATCATTCTTACTCGTTCTGTACTGATCTACTAGTGGTTTGTGAAATGCACTTGAATACCACTTTTTTAAACAATTCACCTTTTCTGTGTAGACTCTTATTTCTTTCCCATTCCAATCTTTGATCACATTAATATTCTCTTTATTGTTGCGTTTCTTCCTTAGATATTTAAAGATTAGTTGGTATTATGAACGAAATGATGGCCAGAGTGTGTGAAAAGGCCAAGAGACAGAGAGATTCAGTTTTGCACTCTGAAGATCACAAAAAAGCAAAACAATTGCCAAGGTAAACCTGGATCATTTATAGAAGTGGCTAAATCTGGTTCAGAAGACATGTTTAATGGTCCAGAAATTGCTGATAAATGGTGCATTATTATTATAAGGTTGTAACTTTTCCTATTTAAAGAGCATTTTTCTCGAAGCAGCATTCTGGCATCTTGTGAACACAATATCTCGAAAACTAGCAAGCTGATTACTGAACAGCTTTCAAAATATGGAAAGCCTAAGTTCTCTTTTCTCTGCTCTTCTCAATTTTCCCACTTCATCATGAAGCTCTTGGATCCATATTCCAAATTTGTGCCTCAGAAAATTAACTTCATCTCTTTTCCATCTCGACCTGAGCATCCAATATACTTCGAAAGTCAGTAGAATTTGGAATATTTTCTGGAACCTTCTCTAAAAATGGTCTCTCCCTCATACCTTCACCCACTATATCCAGCCTACCAGTAGTCTTGATGATGGTCTCTCTGTCTAACGCATTTCTTCTCACAATTGGTTCTTCTTGTGCCTCATCAGGGACGACAAAAACTTCAACTTCGATCCCAATTCCATCAACCTTCAGGTTCATCAACTTCGTCCCCAATGTCCGACATTCTCCTTCTATGAATCCTTTTAGGACTTTTCTCTGACAACAATATTAATTCCATTGAAAATTATTTTAAAAACTAAAATAATGCAGCTCTGAATGGTACGTAACTCCTGAAAGGAAAACATTTATTGAGATGAAGAGGGGTGCGCAGGTAGGAAAATTCATTTACTAAAACACCTTTCTTCAGAGAAATTTGTTATCCCTCCTTACGGACACTTATGGAGAATGGCAAACACTGTTGCAATTTTGCATAGATAAGTAAAGTTGGTAAAAATTGAATTTTGAACTTTCTGCGTAGAGTAAAAGTGATGCTGGAAGACACATTGATATTTAAAAAAGACGGAGTACTTATATAATTGAAGGAAAACTAACTCAGTGATCATTTCAAGAAAATTGGGATTGTGTTTTTTTTTAAGCAATGTTTTGGGAGTAACTTTCAACATGTATGATACTTCTTGGTATCTAAAGCACCTTCCTGCAGCCTTCCAACCTTTTTATCAATTTTTCTGTTGAAAATTTTGACAGCGAAAGTCTACGGGAAATCTATGGTTATGTCATTAGTTTTAGGCAAAATGCATTGAGAAATGTAGTTAGTTACTTGCTTCTTTATGTTTTATTTTGGCAAGAAAGTTTCTGAGGAAATACCGAATTTATTTTCTTTGTAAATCAAAATTTCTTTAAGCTTACTGATAACATTAATAAAAGAATTTATATTGTGGAGCTAATGCCAGAGCTTGGTGTGGATGGCAACAACTTGAGTTGCTGAGCCTGTTTTCACTCAATTGCTGTATTTTTGGAATAAGAATGGATAAAGATTATTTTTCATCTTTCTGCTTCAACTTTTTTTTGACCAATTTTTTGATTTTAATTGTTTCAATTTATGATTTTCATTCTTGGAGCTTAATCTTTTCAGCATGACTATGCCAAATTCTTAACTAAAACTAAACGTCCATTATGTTTATAACAAAAGGATTAAAATAAAGTTGAATTTTAATTTCAACAAATACCTATTGACTCTGTAATAATTTAACATTTTTCCTGTGTATCGATGGCTGCGGATGTCTAAAGTGGGAGAAATTGGACATGTCTCCGGTAGAGAGACGCAAACTGGCTTGCAGCGTTACCTTTTACGGAGTGGCTTTGGCATGTGTTGGCTGGTCTCTCTACGTCCTAATTGACCGCATTGCTGAAGAGGTGATGTCTTCTATGGTTTCTTCAGAAACGGTTGTATCTCTTAGATTGCTAGAACAGACATTCCGTGAAATTACTCAAATAAATAATAAAATTCAGGAATTGAATCTACAATTCTAATTGTTTGTTGTTAAATCAGCAGGCTCAGCGAGATTTCTTGAAATGGCCATTCTGGACAAAACTGGTAGTGGTTGCGGTCGGCTTCACAGGGGGTCTATTCTTTATGCATGTGCAATGTAAAGCCTACTTAGGCCTCTTGCGTAGGTGGCGTGCCTTCAATCGAATCATCTGCGTACAAAATGCTCCTGAGCGGCCATTGCTGTCCTCATGTGCCTCTCTGAAGGCGGACACCCTCCCAGAAGTCCATCGCTCTCCTCTTCTCGAAGAGGGGCTGCAGGAAAGCACTGGGAAGGAGGAAGGGCGGATATCAGCAGAGGAGGAGGGTGTGCGATGGAAGGCCGAAGAAGCAGATGAACTCAGTGGCCTCTTATCGGAAGTGAAGAGCAGTCAGGAGGCGCAACACCAGGTGCCACAAGTTCTAGTAGTTAGTGGAGATGGTGTAAACATTGGGGAAAGGTCCTCTCTTTCCCTTGGCTCTTGTTCTCCACTGCTGCCCTGAAAATTAAAAGTTCTGATGCTGCTATTATAATTTTCAAGCAAATGACTCATCTATTCCCACCAAGGTTTTAATCATTTTTATAACAATGAATCTGATACCCAATATCTCCTGAATATTTATTTTAATATGTTCAGTTTGTCGATAATGAGTAATTTTTTCTTTTATCCTCCCTTTCATCGCTTACGTATGTGCATCTATGGATACTTTGTTGCTCTCATCCGGACATTTGATCATCATTACTCAGCTATTTGGTTCATTTGAATTACAGAATGTTCAGCTGTGGTGGAATTATAGTCTTATTTAAACCCTTATCCTATTTTCTCTTTGGATTTTCTGGAAAAGTTAATTTTTAACGTAATCATGAATTTTTTGTCCATGGTGTTGCTCTGATTTATTGAAATAGTAAAATATAGCTTTATCCTTGTTTTTGCTCTCTCACCACTGCTGAACCTATCCATATTATTTTTGTTCAAACTAAGCAAAGATAATTTAATTCTCCTATTTACTGTTTTTATATCTAACTTTTCACTTAATTTACTTAAAGAAACAGGAGAGAGATTCCTTTGATGCGAATATTAAGTAGTTGCTGCATCAGTTTATTATTAGTTTTTATTATAAGTGAAATTTCATTATTTTAGATGTCTGTTTGAGATCTTGCCTTTTATTAGGAAAATGCCTGCTAAAGTGTGATTAGAGTTTTGAAAGTTTTCTTCAACAGTGAGAATTCACAGATATTTAAAATATTTGTGCATATATTCTTTTATATATGTATATATATGAACAAAAAAAGTAAGTGTGTGTGTGTATATATATCATATATACTAAAAAATAAAGCATACCCTTTTGCGTATCGGCTCAAAATGGGGGTCTGGAAAGCGCACTTGGGTTACCCTGGTCCATGTAACTCATCAATGTACTATTGATGTTTTCACTGTAAGAGCCCCTTAAGACTACAGATTATACTGTCGGCCGATAGTTTTCTATTGAAAGAGACTATCAAACTATTTAAATGACTGATTTTGAATTTGTTAATGTGCGCACTTGCTAGTGACTTTTGGTGTCTACAAAATGTAAAATCAAGGACTCAAGGAACCATCAAACAACCTCTTTGATAGTTTTTGAAGTTCATGATGTTATCTTTTGACTATTGTAGCCATAAGTGGCTGAATATACATTCAGTTTGGTGTGGACAACTACCGGCATTTTGTATACAGTGTATAATTGTATAAATATACATATATAGCACTGTATACATGTTTACTATTCATTTGAATGGTGTGGCCGCATCTATATATATATCATCATCAGCCATTTTCAATCCGACGTCAGATTAGGCCTCCTCAAGTACTTTCCAATTTTCTCTGTCCTTAGCTTCTCGTTGCCACGTTACACCTAAGTACTTGATGATGTCTCTATTCCACCTGTCCATAGGTCTTCTTCTTGGTCTCTTCACATCTCTTGGTATCCAGTTGAGAACTGCAGATGTGCAACGGTTGTCATTTCTTCTCGCAATATGGCCGACCCATCTCCATTTTAGTGATCTTACCTTATCTATGATGTCTGTAACTCCAGTCATCATTCTCACCCAAGTGTTGCGTTTCCTGTCTCTTCTTGTGATTCCCAGCATGCAGCGTTCCATGCTCCTTTGCATTGTCTGAAGTCTCTGGGTTATTGCAGCATTTAACACCCAAGTTTCACTACCATAGGTCAGAACAGGTAAAATGCATTGGTTGAAGACCTTCCTCTTCAAAACCATTGGCATTCTTGACTTCAGAATGTGCGAGTTCCTACCAAATGCACTCCAGCAAACCTTCATTCTTCTGTTTACTTCATTAATCCTGTTTTTCTCTTCTGTTGTTACAAGTTGTCCCAGGTACCTGTATTCCAAGCAAACATCCAGGGGTTTTTCTTTAAGTTTGACTGGTTTTGGAAATTGCAAAAAAAAATATATATTACCTTTGTTTTTGTTAGGTTTATCCTGAGTCCTATCTTCTGTCCTGCTGTGTTTAGCTCTTCAAGTATTGAAGTTAGAACTTCTGCGTTAGCTGCAAAGAGAATTATATCAAAATGGAGGTGACTGATGTACTCCCCATTTACTCTTAAGCCCTTCTCTTCCCAATCAAGGGTTTTAAAAACTTCTTCTAAAACGGCTGAGAACAAGATGGGGGAAAACTTCAACTTCGATTCCAATTCCATCAATCTTCAGGTTCATCACCTCCGCCCCCAATGTCCGACATTCGCCTCCTCCAAATCCTTTCAGCACCCTCAGGATTCTGTTATGGGAGCGTTTGATGCCCAATCGTTCCGCTGCTGACTCGATCAGAGTGACGCAATCACTTCCCAGGTCAACAAATATTACCATTGGATTTCCATCTAATTGTATTATTTTATGACATTCTTCTTTTAATTTGGGACCATCCTGATGAATCCTTTGGACGTTTCAGTTCTCTTCCCGTCAGGTCGACCTCGGACATTGTCTGGCCATATAACCCTCTATTCCACAAGAAAAACATTTAAATTTTGAACTCTTCTGGCATTCCTTAGCCAAATGACCGACTTCATTGCAATTGTAGCATGTCACTCTAGCCACTAACATCCCTGACTCTTGTCTACTTCTTATCGGTGCTGAAATCGCTCTCTCTTTGGTGGTCAATATAGTGCTTGCTCTTCATTTGCCTTAGCCTGTCATAGGGCCTACCTCTATTGCAGATGTTTTCGTACCATTTAATGCTCCGGAGGAGGTCCTCCACCAAATCGAACTCTGTTAATGCCAAAATTCTAGTCATCTCTTTGTCCTCGATGCTGTTTAGTACATATTTTATCAGCGAGTTAATGTCTCCGTTCCCTTTATTGGCCAAGGCTTTCATGGTGCACACATACATTTCATATTCTTCATCTTTCTTTTTCTTTGTCCTTGCAAGTTCCCAATGTATATTGGCTTGGTCTACTGATGTTGGGAACCCACACACTATTTTCTCCTTAAAGTCTGTCCACTTTTTAGCCTCTTCTACTATGCTGTCGAACCAAACTTTTGCAGCCCGGCCTAATTTTCCTACCACTTGCGTTAGTAAAATCGCTTGACCCCAAGAATACGCCTCAATGATCTCGTCGACCCTCTTAGTCCACTGCGTAGCTGTAAGCCCATTTTCTCTGTTGGGTTGAATCGAGGCAATAACCTTTCCACCAAATCTCTACATGACATTGTAGATGCCTCACTTTGTACCCCTCCTATTCGGAACAGATTTCTCTCCTGACTCATAAGCTCATGTTCTCTACGTATTAAATCCCATTCCTTTCGCAACAATTCCCTTTTCCTACAATTTTCTCCCATTTCTTCGATCCTTAGCCTAACTCCGTCCCCAGGCTCCAGTCGTCTTCCGCCTTCATACCCCTGGTCGCTATCTCGCCGGTTTTCCCCGAAGCAGTCTCAAGGTGGCACTAGCCAACGCTGGCTATGGCGTGCTGCTAACACAGGTTTTGGCGGGAACCTTCCCGCTCACTCTTCTTTCGCACCACACACTTCCAAACTGACCTTATTTCCACTGGATTCTCTGCTGCTACATGTGCTTACGGTTCCAATGGCAGTCACGCCGATAACTATTCGCGTCCTTGGAGATTTTGTAACTTGGGCACCGTCGCTTTCATTGCAAACTCCCCGGGTTGCAGTTGCAGGAATCCCACTTCTGATCTGTAGGATGCTGATACTTCTTCTCTCTTTCAATAAGGATGGCGAAGGTTCTTCTCTCTCTTATGAAAACACCTTCCCTTTCTCTCAATTCAGCCACTTTATTACTCATACAATGCTCAACCTTTCGCAAGAGCACAATCGCTGCCACTGTCTTCTCCTTCCGCTCTCCCCTCCCTTCGCCCAGCTGCCCCCTCTCCATGCTCCCTCCCCTCCACTGCTATTGCCCTTCGTCATCAATTGCGTGACTCTCTGGCCGTCCACAGCTAACATATATAAATATATATATATCTATATACACACACACACACACTGTTGTGGAGCAAATAGTATACTCCCTACCTAGCAGAAAATAATAATAATATTAAAAACACACACACACAGACATACATACTTCTTTTTGACTTGAGGAGAGCCTATGATGAGAATTATGTTAAAACTTTTTTCCTGGAAAAGAATTTGGAACTTAAAAAAAGCCTTTCTCTCCGGACCATAGGGAATTCAAATCACAATGTGCTCATCCCCTTCTTAAAATTCCACAGAATAGTATTGCATTAGTTTCCATTTAGATGCACTATGTGTTTGGTGCTGCCAAGTCTCTGAAGAATTCCCGATGGTTTCCTATTCTCATCCTGGACCAAATGAATCCTTATTCTTGAATTTCCACTTTCACCCCTTTTTCACTAAATTGTGACCAGTGGTGTTATGTTTACATTGATTTAGGTTACATTTTATTTATACATTTACAATATTGAAGTCACATTTATAAAATAAAATTACAGTATTTTCCTATTTATTTTACTACGATGTACCAAAAATATAATTTTCTAGAGCAACACCTAAAAATGTAGGTTTTTCATTGCGAAGGATATTTTGCATCCCTAATAGTTATTTTAGTATCATTACCTCTTAGAAGCTGATTATGATGATGCTTTGTGTTAATCTGTTCTGAGTAATTCTACCGACGTGTGATTAAAGCCTTTTCTCAAGTCATCAAGCAATTCTTTCCCTTCCAATTCTCCGAACAATCCCTTTATTTATTACTGGCTTATACTCCAGTTGCATCCTTCAACTATTGCTATATGATTGAAAATGTTTCCATTTTTGTCTTTGATAACCTCTTTATTGGTGATCACAGCACATATTCAGGATATGCTATTATTTTTGTTCTTTTCTCCGATATTCACCAAGCATTTTGGAAAGAAAAGTTTCAAATTTAGAACGTGATTACTTTTTTACCAAATATGCTTCAACTGAGTTACTAAAACTGTTGTGATTGATAAGCATAGACTTGGGACTTTTGAATACAAGGAAAGCACTGCAATGAATGTTGGCCCTAAATAGAATTTCCACCTCATTCAAATTGTTCTTAAGATCATTAGACAATTGAAAGTTTCCAACAGATTCCTATGTTCTTGTTTGTACAGTTTCTTCATAGGCAAGTAAATTCCGAGAGGTATTTTAGGACTCTAAGGCAGCTAATTTATTTTTTCATAGTTTGATCAAGTCAGAGTTGACTGTTCACTTGTGAACTTATCTTTGAATGTGATTGATAGCTGTTATGTGCTGCACTGTTGTTAGCTATGAAATGGTGCTTTCTTAGGGACAGTGCAATAAAGTCCCACGAGTGGGTAATTCTGCGGGATGCCTCAAATGTGATTGTTTTTAAACTTTTTTTAAACCCAAAAGGTGCCAACTTTGTGCTAATCAGCAAGCATGGACAGTAAGGATCAATCGAGTAGTCTTGAAGAAGTGTAGGCTTTCAAAGTCTTTAGTACCTGCTGTTTTTAATTGCCATTGTACCAGTTTAATGAAAAAAGGGCCCTTTAAAAGTTGACAGAGTGCATAAAATATTGATTTTAATGTAAAATGTTATGATGTTAAAATTTTACTTCCACTTCAGGGCAAATTTTCATGGCTGTACATTTTACCAAATCGGTTTGTAAAAGCAAATCATATTCTGTTATTTATGGAGATGTGGAATTATTGTGTTGATATTTTTTACAAGTTTAGTGTTTTTGATCTTTATATCTCTGTACTTAACTGATTTTTGTACCTGCTCCAGTTATGAAATGTGATGAAAGCACTGTGGATTACTTTGTTACCTTAAGATCTGATTTGTGAATTGCTAGTTTTATGTGTGATAAAGATTGGAGCCTGAGTTAGGTGATATATTTACCAAATTGCATTGTTGTGTAATTTCCAATATTCTTAATTTTGAATTTTTCGTTGTTGATATATTTGATCATAACTAAGGTTGCCAGACTTCAGTCTTGAATATGTGCGAGACACTACGTTTTAGTCAAATGAAAAATAGTAAATTAACAGAGCACAATCCATGATAATGTGTATCTTTTGTGTTGTCATGCCATGTTCAAATCATAGGTATGAGTTTTTCCTTTACATTTTCTGTTGGAGCTTTTTAAAGCATGATTTATGCATATGTAGCAAATAAAATTGGCATATCATTGCTAAATACTGCAGGGATGGATGCATACTGACATTTAAAGTGACGCCTAAATCTTTCATTGCTAAATTAAAATTAGGGCTCTTAAGAATGGCAAATTTTACGTTACTATTTTTATATTGATTCAGGACATTCCTTTTCTGAAAAGTTTATCTTAAGAAAGTGGCCCAAGACAATGTAATGTGAATTAAGCGCAACAGGCCATCTGGCAACCATAGTTATTGTTTCCATCTTATCTGCATTATGAAGGAAATGCATCTGTTGATATGGCTTTACCAATCATGTGATAACTTCAATTCCAATTTTGTTTTGGTATTTTGATCGATAATTTTAGTGTTATAATCATTGAAGGGGTTGATACAAGTTAAGAGCTTGCAGCATACATTCTAGGAGAAATAAAAACATGAGAAACCAGTTAATCTTTGAATAGCCAGTCTTGTTATTGTTGTTTTAAAAAGTACTTCGGCAACTTAGGTCATTTCACACTTGGGCAGCTCCTGGGAATCGAACACGGACGACATTTCACCAAAGCCGAATGCCCACATGGTTATCTGGTAGCCCGCTTTCTTTCATTTAAAGAAAATTCAGCAGCATTCCATGTGTCATATCGACGATTTTGATTGTGCATGAGAGTCCCAAAACATAAGGAAAACTTGGTTTAGTCAAAATGTTGTTCCGTGATATAGTGTTTGGTCTATCTTAAAAGCAGTCGAAACATCATATCGACGACAGAAATGAAAATAATCCCAAAGAATAATGGACTCGAAAAAAGTCAGACGGGGGCAGGAATCGAACCCGGGATCTTCATTTGTCTACCATCCGGGTAGCCTCCCGGATAGATGAAGATCCCTGGTTCGATTCCTGCCCCCGTCTGACTTTTTTCGAGTACGTTTTTCCTTGGGATTTTTCCTGGTTGCACGTTTTTATGTGCAATGAATACAATACCCTTTCCTTTCGATAGATATGAAGCCCTACGCCGTAGGGAATAGTTGGGCGAAAACTAGAAATTATGCTCCGAGATCCTTTGCTTTATTAAAAGGAATGTCAAATTTACTATGCTGAAGTTGTGGGAATATTTTGTTTTTGAGAGAAAATCGCAAGTTATTCGCAGTGATATTCTGTTAATTGAGATTTGGGATGTCAAATCAGAATGAAATTTCTGTAAAATAATTTCTGTTTTTCTGCTATAACTTGCTCAAAATAGAGAAAACCCAGTCGAAATTGGACTCATTCTAAAAATATCGACGAGAGGCGATGGAGATTAAAGGCACATTTTTACTTTCATCGTATAGTAGACGAAAACACCTTCGAAAATTCCAAATTTCTGCCAAAAATATCAGCTTTTCGGCCATAACTTGTTCTAAAATCGAGATAACCCAATCGGGTTGCAACTCGTTTTAAAGCCAAAAACTGAAATTTTTGCGCGAATTTTAGGGATCTCGAGGGTTATTGCGTGTACTGCTCATTGAAATTGAAAAACAAAAATTGTCACTGATCTCCTCGAAATCTTTCAAAAGAGTGCCAAGTTGGACTAGTTATATTCGTTTTTTAGCAAGATATGTCCTATAAACTGGTTTTTGAGGGTCTTTTGCTTCAACTGCTCATTTAAAGTGAACGTTAGTTCATCACAGTGATGAATCTCGTATAAATCTTTAAAAAGAGTCCACGTTTGACTAGTTTATCTCAATTTTTGAGAAAATCTCGTTGAGAAAAGATCTCAAGCTTGCAATTGCAAGCAAGTTGCGAGCTTTAATATTGTATTAGTAAGTGTATTAGAAAGCGGTATAAAATGTCTTCAGCCATTTCTTACTTAGTCGCGCGGGGTTAATACGTCTTGGATTTCCAGGTACCCTCAAAAACATATTTTTTTTGTTATCAAGCGTTATTAGATTATTTTTTAACACAGTTTTTATTGCACGATTTAATTTGATGATAAAATGCAAAGGATTCGATGTAAAATTTTAATTGTGAAAGCTTAAGAAGTAAAAGTAAGCTTATAGTTCTAAATAGTTTTACAATAATGAAAAATGTTTAAGTATTACTACATAGTATTATTACTACATAGTATTATTACTACAAAGTATTATTATGAAGTAACGTTTAACAAATCCTCATTTGAAGAAAAAAATTACAAATAATATAACAAGAAGTATGAGAAAATAATATTTAAAATTAAAACTTGTTTAAATGTTAGAAATATTAACACAGAACACATTTGTATAGATTGAGAAATATTAAAAATTATTCTTAAGCGTATAACGTGCGTTGGACAAAATTACGTAAATCATCATGAAATATCTCTATCCGGGTAATAATTATAATGTTATTAGGCATTTAATAATACTTGGAAGAAATATAGTTCTTAGTTATTGCTCATAAAATGCATTTTTAAGCAGAGATAAAAACACGAAAAATAAATTAGTTCAATGCCGTTAAACAGAATTACAAATTCCAATAAAACATTGTCAGTAGCAGCTACAGGGACTCACGCATTGCTCTCTTATTCGTACTCAACTTTTATCGTACAATAACACTAAAAAAGATTATAATATTCTTTTTATTTTTGCTGTGCTCCTCTGTATAAAAACAAATAAATCTTAACAAATTTATTTTATAAATAGACTTTATTTGTAAAGCCTTTAATATTTTTTATATCGTCCGGCGCCGAAGGTCCAATTCCCCAAAAATACTGCGACTGGGACGTTTCTCCCGGTTGGGCATCTCACCCGGAATTACCTTATATATAGTCAGATTATCATATCTTTAAATGGAGGACGGTTCTCTTTTTAAGTAGATTAATAACGGATATTAACTTCATAGAACAATGATTCTCCAAAGAATCTTCACAGCATTAAGGTCTCTCGATAATGTTGATAGATAATTAACACCATGAAAAGTTACATCTTGGATGATATTTAAGTAAAGTGCCCGTAAATCAGACAAATCAAAATTCCCTGCTAATATCAATGGCGCCCAAACAACTTGGCCACTTTCACAAATTCGTTTTCAATGAAAAAGGCACCATATTTCTGCTTGGAGTTCCACTATCATACATTATTATATGAAATAGCAGGTATTCTTTGATTAATACTCCAATTTTATTCTTATTAAGTTTTATTTTAATTTTCCCTCCGTTGACCTAATTTACAGTAGTTCATATTCTCTTAATTATCGTACCATAATTAAGTATACTGTTTACGAAAATGTTCATCCTGCGGGCATGCATAGAGCATTAACCAAGCATTCTAAATATGTATTCATGGAAAATTTTATCTTAGGAGGAAATATGAGCAGCCAAATTGATTCATGTCCAATATTTTTTAAGAAGAGCGAATTACCCGTGAGATTCGAACTGATTTAACGAAATACGAATTTAATTCTTTCGTAATACGATACTGCTTCTACAGCAGCAATAGCAATGACTTAAAGCGAGTATTTATAACATGGCAAAAGCCCTGAAAACGTGCTTGGAATAAAGATGAAGACTAAAAGCGCGCTCAAAACAGAGAATCTCAAAGACTCGCTCTTCGCGAGTTATGCTTGTTGTGTAAAAGATGGTAACTTTTTTGCCGTTTGTTGTACATTGATTTGTATCAGTGATGACCCCTCGTCCTCAAAGGCGATTGCTTCTGCTGAGATCCAGTCGTGCTGCTGAAGTCTATAAGAGGATAGTGCCACAACAAGAAGGTTCTCTGTATGTATATCAAACAAATTTCGAATACTTTGTAATATAAAGCTGTGAAGGTTTCATTTTGATAATAGGACCAAGTTCGACTCCAGAACGATAGGAAAGGCACGTAAGAAATACACGTGGAGCTTGTTTTCATTGTATTGCAGGCTCTCCTACTTTTGCGAATTTAAATAGGAAATAATGATCCTATGAAATGAAATAGGTTATAGAATATAGATTCTTATTTTGATCGTGCAATATGCTTCTTTAGTTGAAAGTATGAGATATATGGGATATGAGATATATAATAAACAAAAATGATGTAAAATTTAGGAGTAGTTAAAAATCAGTAGAATAGGTCGGGGTAAGAGTGCGCATGGGGTAAGAGTACGCAGGGCAGGCATTTTTACTTTACACATGAGCTAGTTTGTACCACTGAGTGTCAGCCGATGCAAGGAAGTGTCCACGCCATTGCTACGTAGTTTGGTGTTTTTGCTGTGATAACTCAACTCACAATGACGTAAGAGCTTATTTCAGCTAATTTAATATAATATTTAAGCATTTAGGAATTAGTGTAAGCTATACCAACTAAGGATTCAGCCGTTTCAATCCTGTATTGTTTCAATGGCCATTCAATGCTCTTCTTAAAAACTGTATCGTTTAGTTCCATTGATGCTCACAGAGAGCATCAGCTCCTTACGAGTAAAAATACTACCTGTGGGGCAAGAGTTCGCATCGCCATCGAGGCAAGTATACTCAGGCGTGCTCTGGCCTCAAACATTTTGTTTTAGTATTCACACGCTTATTTAATATTTATTATTCATACTACGGGTTCAATTCAGAATACAGGTGTTTAAGTTATAGTTCTTTCGCCTGGATTAGGATAAAAGGCGTGATATATGGTAAACGACAAGAGGTCATCGACCGAGGTCAACGACTCAAGGTCAACGACTCAAGGTCAACGACTCAAGGTCAACGACTCGAGGTCAACGGCTGGAGATCAACAACCAGAAGTCAACGACCCGAGGTCATTGACCCAAGTTTTAGATTCTAGTTCAAGGAACAGAGGTCAACGACCCGAGGTAAGGGAAAAGAGGTCGACGATCTGAGGTGATTGACCCGAGGTCATTGAAGAAAGAAGTATACGATACAACAAAGTTTTTAGTAAAATTCTGGAGTTAACAGTAAATTGCTGGAGAAATCAATGTTTTAGGTCCCGAGGAAGCAAAGACCTCGGGTTTTTCACCTCTGAGATGACCTCGGCTCCATGACCTCTGGTCGCTGACCTCTGGTCGTTGACCTCAGGTTAAGTTGACCAGTTCGATCAGTTTTTGGTTCTATTTTGCTTAGTATTTTGAAAATCTTGTGGAATTTGGACTGGTATTGAAAAACCAGTTCAGTCCAAATCTTTAATTAACAATTCAATTTTAGGAATTAAAGAATAACTGGCGAAATTTAGGCATTTTTTCAACATTTTTTAAAGTTTTTTGCCAGTATTTTGCCTAAAATTTGCCTTTGCGAAAAAGCCGTTGAACTCGTTTTAAAGATCTATTCGAGATCTTTTAAATATTGAACAAAATTTCAATTGTCGGAGGAAATGAAAATTTAGTTCAAAATGAAGACACTGCTGGTCGGGATCTTCATAACGAGTCCAAATGCGACTAGGTTTTCTTGAATTTTAGGCAAAAAAGCCAAGCCAAGAAAACTGAAAATCTCGAAAAAATGCCCAATTTTCACAAAGGTTTCGATAAATAGCTGAAAAAATTGAGATTTTGTTCGAAATTTGTAAAAAAACTTACTTTTAGATCTTCAAAACGAGTCAAAATTCGACTAGGTTTTCTCGAATTATATTCAAATTACAACCAAATTCTGAACAATTTCCAATCATTGCCCATTTTTCGCCATTTCATCCGTAAATTCTAAATAAAAAAGGACTTTTTTAATGCTTTTAAGAATCTGTATTAGATTTTTAAAACGAGTTCAAATTCGTTTAGGTTTTCTCAATTTAAAGCAAAATAAAGCCAAAAAACTGAAAAATTTCGAAAAAATGCTCAATTTTCGCCGATTATCCCTAAATAGGTATTATAAGTTTTAATTTTCGGCGATTTTTCTGAATACTAAAACTGTTAAAAACTGAATTTTTTTCATGATTTGCTCTGATCTGGTTTACATTAAAAAAACGAGTCCAAATTCGCAAAAAATTTTTCGGTTTATAGGCTAAATACACCAAAAAAACTGAAAATTTCGAAAAAATGCACATCTTTTGCTGATTTACTCGTAAATTACTGTCGGAGTGAAGTTTAAGTTTAAACTGTAGATAATTCTGGTCGGATTATTCTCAACGAGCATAAATTCGACTAGGTTAACTTGTATTTTAAGCAATATGCAGCCGAAAAATTGAACAATTTCGAAAAAATGCCCAATTTTCGCTGATTTTCCGTAAATTGCTAATAAAAACTGAATGTTTATTCATGATTTGGACTGATCTAGTTTAGTTTACCAAAACGGGTCCAAGTTCTACTAGATTTACTTGAATATTAGAGCAAATTGGTAAAAAAAACTGTAAGGTTAGCTAAAATGAAAAATTATCGGTGATTTTTTCGTAAATTGCCAGTGAAAATGAAGTTTTCCTTAAATATTTAGAAACATCTCTTTGAGATTTTCAAATTGAGTTCATGTTCGACCAGGTTTACTCGAATATCAAGCAAACTAGAGCCAAAATATTGAAAATTTCAAAAAAATGCACCATTTTCGCTAATATTTTTTCGTAAATTTCCAGAGGGAAGGAAATTTTAGTTCAAAATTTAGTTCCATCAGGTCGTGATCTTCAAAAGGAGCACAAATTTGACTAGGTTTACTTGAATTTTATGCAAAATATAGCATAGAAAATTGAAAAATTTCGAAAAAATGTCCCATTTCCGCCGATGTTTCCGAAAAATGCCGGATTTTCGGCAATCTACGGTATTACCGAAAGAAATGAAGTTTTATTTCAAAAGTTAGATACTCCAAGAATACTCGATTCATGCACGACACAAAAATCCACAGGCGATCTACTGGGTTTTTCCAAACCCTTCCATTTCAGAGAGAGAACATACGCAGTTTGGGGGGCATAGGTGGCAAGGAGTTCGCCTACAAGAACGTCTGTAACGTGCCATTTTTGGTGCCTATCGAAATGTCCTTTCGGGAAAAGGAAAGAGTGAAACAAGGAATACCTTAGAATCCCCCTGAGCCTATGAAGATGTCCCTCTTGTCCTCCCCACGAGGTATTGTCTAATGCGGATAGATATTGTAGATATAGTATTTGCAATGTAATTTCGTATACATGATTAACACTTTGTATTCCGTTAATAAGTTACCTTTGTTTAAGATGAGGCATTCAAATAAGTTTTGTAATATAATATTTTTGGTTGATACACAATACCTATGATTGTTTTTATCCTGTCTCCATTTTTATTCCAGGAATTGTATTCGTATTTCGTGATCCAAGTAAGAGTACGTTATTCGTGCTGATGCCTATGCCGATGCCGAATGCAGTTGCCTGATATCCGGAGCCTCACAATCAGACATATTTCATCCTCCGGACGAGGCGGGCGGGATGTTAAGGCGAATTTTGTCTTCCTGCGTGATGGCGGGCAAGGCTGCCCGCCGGGAGTTCGCCTAGCGCGGACCTCATTTCTTTTGTTTTCATTTTTCCTGTTTTTTACCTGGCCACGAGGCAACCAGTCTCGAGCCAGACGGCGCACCGTAAAGTCGCCACTTGTAGCCTTTTGAGAAATAAAGCAATTTTCATCTGTACAAACCAAGCTTTTGCTATAATCATCCTTTTTCATGCATATTTTAAAAATATTATCACGTTGAAAAGCAATTATTATCCATTAGCTTTACATTTTTATATAATATCTCGTCAAACGAGGATAACAAAGTCAAGAAAGAATATAACAATCGAAATACCGCTATAATTATCCCTTTTCTTGCATTTTTTCTATATTATTACGTTCAAACGAGGATAACAAGTATAATAACGCGCGTAATACTTTCAGATGGCCTTTGAAGTTTTTTTTACTTTCTCCATATACGAATTATAGAGAAAGTTTTGTTTTCATAAAAAAATCGACCTCGAGATTTCTACGGAAATACATGTTTTGGGGTCCCTAGAACACGTTTTAACAATTTTCGGTATGATGTCTGTGTGTGTGCGTGTGTGTGTGTGTGTGTGTGTGTGTGTGTGTGTGTGTGTGAGTGTGTCTGTATGTGTGTGTGTGCTAGTGGGCGCTCTAACGTGAAAACTTGTGGTCGTATCAATACCAAACTTCATGTATATAACTGTGGTGTATGCTGTCAGAGTTGAAATATACGTTGGCAAAATACGTTCAAACGAGGAGAACAACAGCGAAAAGAGCATATAAATCGAAATTTCGCTATAATTATCCCTTTGCTTTACATTTTTTTTCAATATTATCTTGTTCAAGCGAGGATAACAAAGCCTTAAAAGGGGATAGCAATCGAAATATCGCTAAAATTATCCCTTTTCCTGCATTTTTCATTATTATCTCGATCAAACGAGGATAGAATAGCAAAATTGAGGATAACAACCGAAATTTGGCTATAATAATCCCTTTTCTTGCATTTTTTCAATATTATCTCGTTCATACGAGGATAATAAGGGCAAAAAATAAGATAATTATCCCTTTTCTTGCATTTTTCAATATTATCAGGTTCCAAAGGAGGATTAAAAGTGCAAAAAGAGGAGAACAGCCGAAATTTCGCTAAAATTATCTATTTTTCTTTCATTTTTTCTATATTGTCACTTTCAAACGAGGATAGCAATAGCAAAAAAGGAAGATAACAACCAAAATTTGGCTATAATAATCCCTTTTCTATGAATTTCTTTCAATATTATCACGTTGAAACGAGGATAACAACGCCAAAAAGAGGATAACAATCGAAAATTCGCTATAATTATCCCATTTCTTTTAATTTTTTCAATATTATCTCGTTGAAACGAGGATAACGACGGAAAAAAGGAAGATAACAACCGAAACTTTGCAAAAATATCCATTCTTTTTGTATTTTTTCACTAATATTTCTTGTTCAAACGAGGATAACAAAGTCATAAAAGAGGATAACAATCGAAATTTCGCTTTAATTATACATTTACCATGCATTTTTCAATATTATCACGTTCAAACGAGGATAAAAAAGTCATAAATGAGGATAAATATCGAAATTTCGCTATAATTATCCCTTTTCTATGAATTTATTCAATATTATCACGTTGAAACGAGGATAAAAACTGCAAAAAAGAGGATAAAAATTGAAATTTCACTATTATTATCCATTTTCCTTTCATTCTTTCAATATTATCACCTTCAAACGAGGAAATCAAGAGCAAAAAAGAGGATAAAAACCGAAATTGCGCTACAATTACATAATTTTTTTGCATTTTTTCAATATTATCATGTTCAAACGAGGGAATCAAGAGCAAAAAAGAGGATAAAAACCAAAATTTGGCTATAATTAACCTTTTTCTGGCAATTTTTCAATAATAACTCGTTCAAATGAGGATAAAAAAGTCAAAAAAGAAGATAATAATCGAAATTTCGCTATAATTATCCTTATCTTTGCATTATTGCAATATTAATATGTTCAATCGAGGATAACAAGGGCTAAAAAGAGGATAACAGCCGAAATTGCGCTATAATTAACCCTTTTCTTTGAATTTTTCCAATATTACCACGTTGAAACGAGGATAACAATGTATAAAAATAGGATATCAACTGAGATTTCGCTGTAATTATCCCTTTTCTTTGCATTTTTTTTCAATATTTACTTGTTCAAACGAGGATAACAAAGCCTTAAAAGGGGATAAAAATCGAAATTTCGCTAAACTTATCCGTTTTCGTTGCTTTTATCCATCATATCTCGATAAAATGACGAAAATTAAGGGAAAAAAGAGGAAAAAATTTAATTTCGCTAAATGAATCCGTTTTCGTTTCTTTTTTCAATCGTATCTCGATAAAATGACGAAAATGAAGGCAAAATGGAGGAAAAAAATTGAAATTTCAATAAAATTATCCGTTTCCGTTCCTTTTTTCGATCATATCTCGATTAAATTACGAAGATTAACAAAAAATAGAGGAAACAACTTGAAATTTCGCTAAAATTATACATTTACGTTGCTTTTTTCGATCATATCTCGATAAAATGACGAAAATTAAGTAATAAGGGGCCAAATACCAGAATATCAAAAAAAAGCATAGATTAAGCAGTCATTTATGTGTACTGCCGAAGAAAATTGAAAAAATGCTAGATATTTTGCCACATTTCGTTGAGATCTACGAAATGAGTACATTTTCGACGAGGTGTAAACGAATGTTAATCAAATAAGAGCCTAAACAGTGAAAATTTCGCAGAAATGCGTGAAGATCTTTGACCTGGGGTCATTGACCTCGAGTCGTAGACCTCAATTCATCGACAGGGGGGTTTCTCCTCGGGTCTTAGACATTGGGTCATCAACCTCCGGATATTGAGTTCAGTTTATGGGTCCGACTCTCCGGAGTCGACCACCTGGAGTCGAAATTCTGGAGTCGGCCTCCATAAGTCGATTGCCGAAATCGACTTCCCGGACTCCAATTGACTTCCCGAATTTGAGCACACCGAGTTTAACTACCGGAGTCGAACTCTAAGAACTGTCCTACCGGAGTCGTTCTACTTTAGTTGAACTCCCGGAGTCAACCTGAGGTCATCGACATCGGGTCATTGTACTCGGGCCATGGGCTTCGGGTCAATGACCTCGGGTCTATTATCTCGGGTGAATGACCTCGGGTTATACACCTCCCGTCATCGACTTCGGGTCATCATCCTCGGGTTATAGACCTCGGATCATCGACCTCTCGCAGTCGATCTCTAAGAACTGTCCTCCCGGAGTACATCTCCCGGAGTGCATCTGCCGGAGTTTACCTCCCAGAGTTTACCTACCGGAGTTGACCAACCCGGAGTCAACCTGCCGGAGTACACTTCCCGGAGCCGACCTACTGTAGTTGAACTCCCGGAGTTGAACTCACGGAGTCGACCTCCAGGAGTTAACCTCCCAGAGATTTCCTCACGGATTCGACTTTCTGGAGTCGACCACCTGAACTCAATGAAAAAATTCCAAAACCTCGTATTTTGGCCATTTTCCCGGGATTTTCTTGTATAAGTGTAGTGTATGTTCAAAATATGGAAGGAACTCAGCTTAGGTCATCAAAACGATTAAATGAATACAAGTTATTTCGAAGGTAAAGAAAAATACAGCGAAATTCAGAAAATATCCGAAAAATGCCTCATTTTCCGAAATTTTCTCCAGAGAAATTGACTAGAATTTATAGAATTTTACGTATTATAACGCCAAATAACTAAGTTTTTCTAAATAATCTCCAATTTTCGTCAATATTTGCATAAATTTCTTATTTTTGTGGAATTGTTGTTCAAAATATCGAATGATCTCGCTACGATCTTCGAATCCTGCCTAATTTTCACTAAATTTTAAAATACACCCATGATATTGAAAATGTTCTAAAAGATTTTTTGACGATTTTTCCGTTTTTGCCTTAAATAAGTTAAACTTTTTGTTTAAAATACGGAACCATCTCGCTTAAATCGTATAATTGAGTCAATATACCACATGGTTTAGAGAATTCTAGGTATAATACGGCCAAAAATCAGTAAATGCTCGAAATCAATTCACCGTTTTCTCCTATTTTTCCGTAATTTGCCAATTAAAAGTGAAATTTTCGAAAAATTACTAACACTGATCAACTATTCCGTAATTAAAAAAAAGTTGGATGTTTCATCAAAATATGGAAAGATTTAAGCAAGAATTAAAACGAGTCCGAATTTTACTAGGTTATTCCCATTTTATGCAAAGTAAAGCAAAAAATATTAAAATTTTGAAAAAAATTAAATTTTTTGGCACACATTTCCGTAATTTACTCTTTGTAAGTGGAATATTTTTCAAAATATGGAAAGATCTCACCTTTAAACGAGTCAAATTTCACTAAGGTTTTTCTCATGTACGGTAAAATGGAGAAAATGAAAATATCGGTGAAATTATCGTTTTTCGTTGCTTTTTTCGATGATATCTCGAAAGTTAATGCAAAATAGAGGAAAAAAATTGAAATTTTGCTAATTTTATCCGTTTTCGTTTTTTTCTTCGACCATATATCGATAAAATGACGAAAATTAAGGTAAAATAGAGGAAACAATTTGAAATTTTGCTAAAATTACCCGTCTTCGTTGCTTTTTTGATAATATCTCGATAAAATGAGGAAAATTAAGGAAAAGAAAGAGGAAAAAAATTGAAATTTCGCAAAAATTATTCGTTTTTGTTGCTTTTTTCGATAATACATCGATAAAATGAAAAAAATGGAAAAAAGGAAAAAAATAGATATTTTGCTAAAATTATTCGTTTTTTATGGTTTTTTCGATAATATCTCGATAAAATGAGAATAAAATGGAAAAAAAGAGGAAAAAAATAGAAATTTCGGTAAAATTATTCGTTTTTTTTTTTGCTTTTTTCGATAATATCTCGATAAAATGAGAAAAAGTAAGGAAAAAATAGAGGAAAAAACTGAAATTTCGCTAAAATTATTCATTTAGGAGTCTTTTTTCGATAATATCTCGTTAAAATGATGAAAATAAGGAAAAAAAATCAGATGTGGCCAGCACATGACTTTCTCCATATATAAGATGTAAATATTTATCTACGACAGTAATTTCGAACTCTATATTCCATCTAAACTTGGAAGATGAGTGATTAATTTATATATTATTATCTTTGACGTCACAAACATTATAAATAATGTTTTTCGGGACATATTCGATGAAAAACGATGAAATGGCCTTTCGCCCCAGCTCCCAAAGCGCCCACAACGTACATATTCAGCAACTTCCGGTTTATCAGTTTTTCACAAATAACTCGTACAGAATCAGTGATACAAAAATATGTTTCATACAAAAAATATATTAAAATATATTTTCTAAAACTTTTATAATTAATAGTTTATACCTAAATATAATATTTATGGAGATTATTTGAAAACCGGAAATGAATTTTGATGAATGAAGCTCGACTTCCGGTAAACCGATTTCCCCCAAAAAACTAAGCAACTCTAACGACACAAACCAAAATACTATATATGAAATTTGGTGTTGATCCGAATAATAGTTTTCATGTTAGAGCGCCCACAAAGTACATAATCAGATACTTCCGGTTTATCAGTATTTCACGAATAACTCCTAATCGACCGGTGATACAAAAATATGTTAAATACAAAAGTTATAGTAAATAACATCATCTAAAACTTTTATTAGTATTACAATATACGTATATATCATATTTATGGAGATATTTTGAAATCCGGAAATGAGCTTTAATGAATAAAGCTCGACTTCCGGTTGACCGATTTACTCCAAACACTAATCAACTCTGACAGCACACACCACAGTACTATATATGAAGTTTGGTGCTGATACGACCACTAGTTTTCACGTTAGAGCATCCACTATCACACACACACATACACACACACACTCACACACACACACACACACACACACACATACACACAGACATCATTCCGAAAATGGTCAAAACGTGTTCTAGGGACCCGAAAACTTGTATTTCCGTTGAAATCTCGAAGTCGAATTTTTTCATGAACACAATACTTTCTCTATACTTCGTATATGGAGAAAGTAAAAAGGGGATTAAAATGAAAATTTCGCTAAAATTATTCGTTTGCTTCCTTTTTTCGATAGTATCTCGATAAAATGCCGAAAATTACGTAAAATAGAGGAAAAAAATATAAATTTCGCTAAAATTATCAGTTTTCGTTGCTTTTTTCGATCATATCTCGATAAAAATCACGAAAATTACGGCAAAATAGAGCATACAAATAAATTTCGCTAAAATTATTCGTTTTTGTTGCTTTTTTCGATAATACCTCGATAAAATGAGAAAAAAATGGAAAAAAAGAGGAAAAAATAGAAATTTCGCTAAAATAATTCGTTTTTTTTTGCTTTTTTCGATAATATCTCGATAGAATGAAGAATATAAAAAAAAGAGGAAAGAAATTGAAATTTCGCAAAAATTATTCGTTTTTGTTGCATTTTTCGATAATATCCCGATAAAATGAGGAAAATTAAGGAAAAAAAAGAGGAAAAAAATTTGAATTTTCCTAAAATTATTTGTTTTTTGTGCTTTTTTGGATAATATCCCGATGAAATTAGGAAAATAAGGAAAAAAAAATTGATAAAAAGGTAAATTTCGCTAAAATTATTCGTTTGCTTTCTTTTTTCGATAGTATCTCGATAAAATGCCGAAAAGTACGTAAAATAGAAGAAAAAAATATAAATTTCGCTAAAATTATCAGTTTTCGTTGCTTTTTTCGATCATACCTCGATAAAAATCACGAAAATTACGGCAAAATAGAGCATACAATTAAATTTCGCTAAAATTATCTGTTTTTGTTTCTTTTTTCGATAATATCTCGTTAAAGAGGAAAATTAAGGAAAAAAAAGTGGAAAAAAATGAATTACGCTAAGATTATTCGTTTTTGTTTCTATTTTCAATATTATCTCGTTAAAATGAGGAAAATTAAAGAAATGAAAGAGGAAAGAAATTGAAATTTCGCTAAAATTACTTGTTTTTGTTGCTTTTTTCGGTCAAATCTTGATAAAAAGGGAAAAATTAAGGAAACAAAATAGGAAAAATTTTGAAATTTCGCTAAAATTATTCGTTTCTAGTTGCTTTTATCGATAATATCTCGATAGAATGAGGAAAATTGAGGAAAAAAAAGAGGAAAAAAATTGAAATTTGGAAAAAATATTCGTTTTTGTTGCATTTTTCGATAATATCTAGATAAAATGAGGAAAATTAAGGAAAAAAAGAGGAAATAAATTAAAATTTCGCTGAAATCCTTATATTTTCTGTATTTTTTTGATAATATCTAGATAAAATTAGGAAAATAAGGAAAAAAAAGTTGATAAAAAGGAAAATTTCGCTAAAATTATTCGTTTTCTTCCATTTTTCGATAGTATCTCGATAAAATGCCGAAAATTACGTAAAATAGAAGAAAAAAATAAAAAATTTCGCTAAAATTATCAGTTTTCGTTGCTTTTTTCGATCATTCCTCGATAAAAATCACGAAAATTACGGCAAAATAAAGCTTACAAATAAATTTCGCTAAAAGTATCTGTTTTTGTTTGTTTTACGGTCATATCTTGTTAAAAACGGGAAATCTAAGGAAACAAAATAGGAAAAACCTATAAATTTCGCTAAAATTATTCGTTTTTGTTGCTTTTATCGATAATATCTTGATAGAATGAGCAAAATTGAGGAAAAAAAAGTGTAAAAAATTGAAATTTGGAAAAAATAGAGAAAAAAGTTGATATTTCGCTAAAATTATTCGTTTTTGTTTCTTTTTTCTGTCATATCTCGATAAATTGATTAAAATTAAGGGAAAGAAAGGGAAGAAATTGAAATGTTGCTAAAATTATCTGTTTTTGTTTCCTTTTTTGATAATATCTCGATAAAATGTGGAAAATTAACAAAAAACAGAGGAAATGAAATTGAAATTTTGCAAAAAGTATTTATTTTTGTTGCTTTCTCGATCATATCTAGCTAAAATGAGGAAAATTAAGGAAAAAAATGAAATTTCGCTAATGTTATTCGATTTTGTTTGTTTTTTTTTCGTTATACGATAAAATGAGGAAAATAAACGAAAAAAGTGGAAAAAAATGAATTACGCTAAAATTATTCGTTTTTTCTTCTTTATTCGAAAATATGTCGATAAAATGAGGAAAATTAAGGAAAAAAATGGGAAAAAATTGAAATTTCGCTAAAGCTATTCGTTTTTGTTTCTTCTTTCGATCATATCTCGATAAAATGAGGAAAATTTAGGAAAAAAAAGAAGAAAAAAATTGAAATTTTGCTAAAATTATTCGTATTTGTTGCTTTTTTCGGTCATATCTCGATAGAATGAGGAAAATAAAGAAAAAAAATCTGATGTGGCCAGCACATGACTTTCTCCATATATAAGATGTAAATATTTATCTACGACAGTAATTTTGAACTCTATATTCCATCTAAACTTTGAAGATGAGATGATTAATGATTAATTTATATATTATTATCTTTGACGCCAAGAACATGATAAATACATTTTTACGGGACATGATCGATGAAAAACGATGAAAATGGGCTTCCGCCCATAGCGCCCAGAGCGCCCACAAAGTACATAATCAGCAACTTCCGGTTTATCAGTATTTAACAAATAACTCCTACACAATCAGTGATACAAAAATATGTTTCATACAAAAGTCATAGTAAATTATATTTTCTAAAACTTTTATCATAAATAGTTTATACCTATATATCATATTTATGGAGATATTTTGAAAACCGGAAATGAGCTTTGAAGAATGAAGCTCAACTTCCGGTTTATCGATTTACTCCAAATTCTAATCAACTCTAAATACTTAAACCAAAATACTATATATGAAAATTGCTGTTGATCCGACAAACAGTTTTCATGTTAGAGCGTCCACAAAGTACATAATCAGCTACTTCCGGTTGATCAGTATTTCACGTATAACTCCTAATCAACCGGTGATACAAATATATGATAAATACAAAAGTTATAGTAAAACACATTATCTAAAACTTTTATAGGATATACAATATACCTATATATCATATTTATGGAGATATTTTGAAAACCGGAAATGAGCTTTGATGAATGAAGCTCGACTTCCGATTTACCGATTTACTTGAAAAACTAATCAACTCTGACAGCACACACCACTGTACTATATATGAAGTTTGGTATTGATACGACTAATAGTTTTCACGTTAGAGCGCCCACTGTCACACACACACACACACACACACACACACACACACACACACACACACACACACACACACACACACACATACACACAGACATCATTCCGAAAATGGTCAAAACTTGTTCTAGGGACCCCAAAGATGTATTTCCGTTGAAATCTCGAAGTCGAATAATGTTTTTCGGGACATGCTCGACCAAAAAAGTTGAAATTGGCCTTTCGCCTATAGAGCCCAGAGCACCCACAAAGTACATAATCAGCAACTTCCGGTTTATCAGTATATATAAATAACTCCTAAACAATCAGTGATAGAAAAATATGTTTCATACAAAAGTTATAGTAAATTTAATTTCCTAAAACGTTTATTAATAATAGTATATACCTAAATATAATATTTACGGAGATATTTTGAAAACCGGAAATGAGCTTAGAAGAATGGAGCTCAACTTACGGTTGACCGATTTACTCCAAAAACTAATCAACTCCAACGACATCAACCAAAATACTATTTGTAAAATTTGGTGTTGATCCAACGAATAGTTTTTATGATAGAGCGCCCACAAAGTACATAATCAGATACTTCCGGTTTATCAGTATTTCATGAATAACTCCTAATCAACCGGTGATACAAAAATATGTTAAATACAAAAGTTATAGTAAATTACATTATCTAAAACTTTTATAAGTAATACAAAACACGTATATATCATATTTATGGAGATATTTTGAAAACCGGAAATGAGCTTTAAAGAATAAAGCTCGACTTCCGGTTGCCGGATTTACTACAAAAACTAATCAACTCTGACAGCACACACCACAGTACTATATATGCAGTTCAGTATTGATACGACTAATAGTTTTCACGTTAGAGCGCCCACTATCACACACACACATACACACACACACACACACACACACACACACACACACGCACACACACATACACACAGACATCATTCCGAAAATGCTCAAAACGTGTTCTAGGGACCCCAAAACATGTATTTCCGGTGAAATCTCGAAGTCGAATTTTTTCATGAAAACAACACTTTCTCTATACTTCGTATATGGAGAAAGTAAAAAAGAGAAAAAAAAATGGAATATCCCTAAAATAATTTGTTTTTTGTGCCCTTTGGATAATATCAAGATAAAATGAGGAAAATTAAGGGAAAAAAAAGTTGATAAAAATGAAAATTTCGCTTAAATTATTCGTTTTATTCCTTTTTTCGATAGTATCTCGATAAAATTCCGAAAATTACGTAAAATAGAAGAAAAAAATATAAATTACGCTATAATCATCAGTTTTCGTTTCTTTTTCCTATCATATCTCGATAAAAATCACGAAAATTACGGCAAAATAGAGCACACAAATAAATTTTGCTAAAATTATCTGTTTTTGTTTCTTTTTTCGATATTATCTCGATAAAATGAGGAAAATTAAAGAAATAAAAGAGGAAAGAAATTGAAATTTCGCTAAAATTACTTGTTTTTGTTGCTTTTTTCGGTCATATCTTGATAAAAAGGGGAAAATTAAGGAAACAAAATAGGAAAAATATTGAAATTTCGCTAAAATTATTCGTTTCTAGTTGCTTTTATCGATAATATCTCGATAGCATTTGGAAAATTGAGGAAGAAAAAGAGGAAAAAAATTGAAATTTGGAAAAAATATTCGTTTTTGATGCATTTTCCGATAATATCTAGTTAAAATGCCGAAAATTACGTAAAACAGAAGAAAAAAATATAAATTTCCCTAAAATTATCAGTTTTCGTTGCTTTTTTCGATCATACCTTGATAAAAATCACGAAAATTACGGCAAAATAGAGCATACAAATAAATTTCGCTATTAAGGGAAAGAAAGGGAAAAAATTGAAATGTTGCTTAAATTATCTGTTTTTGTTTCCTTTCCGATAATATCTCGATAAAATGTGGAAAATTAAGAAAAAAAAGGGGAAAAAAATTGAAATTTCGATAAAATTATTCGTTTTTGAGATGAGAAAGGGAAAAAATTAAAATGTTGCTAAAATTATCTGTTTTTGTTTCCTTTTTCGATAATATCTCGATAAAATGTGGAAAATTAAGAAAAAAAGAGGAAAAAAATTGAAATTTTTTATAAAATTATTCGTATTTGTTGCTTTTTTCGGTCATATCTCGATAGAATGAGGAAAATAAAGGAAAAAAAAGAGGAAAGAAATTGAAATTTCGCAAAAATTATTCGTTTTTGTTGCATTTTTCGATAATATCCCGATAAAATGAGGAAAATTAAGGAAAAAAAAGAGAAAGAAAATTTGAATTTCCCTAAAATTATTCGTTTTCGTTGTTTTTTCGATAATATCTAGATAAAATTAGGAAAATAAGGAAATTAAAGTTGATAAAAATGAAAATTTCGCTAAAATTATTCGTTTTATTCCTTTTTTCGATAGTATCTCGATAAAATGCCGAAAATTACGTAAAATAGAAGAAGAAATATAAATTTCGCTAAAATTATCAGTTTTCATTGCTTTTTTCGATCATACTTCGATAAAAATCTCGAAGATTGCGGCAAAATAGAGCAAACAAATAAATTTCGCTAAAATTATCTGTTTTTGTTTTTTTTTCGATAATATCTCGATAAAAGAGGAAAATAAACGAAAAAAGTGGAAAAAAATGAATTACGCTAAAATTATTCGTTTTTTCTTCTTTATTCGAAAATATGTCGATAAAATGAGGAAAATTAAGGAAAAAAATGGGAAAAAATTGAAATTTCGCTAATGTTATTCGTTTTTGTTGCTTTTTTCGATCACATCTTAATAAAATGAGGAAAATTGAGGAAATAAAAGAGGAAAAAAATTGAAATTTGGAAAAAATATTCGTTTTTGTTGCATTTTTCGATAAAGCTAGATAAAATGAGGAAAATTAAGGAAAAAAAGAGGAAATAAATTTAAATTTCGCTAAAATAATTCGTTTTTGTTGCATTTTTCGATAATATCTAGATAAAATTAGGAAAATAAGGAAAAAAAGTTGACAAAAATGAAAATTTCGCTAAAATTATTCGCTTTATTCCTTTTTCGATAGTATCTCGATAAAATGCCGAAAATTACGTAAAATAGAAGAAAAAAATATAAATTTCGCTAAAAACATCAGTTTTCGTTGCTTTTTTCGATCATACCTCGAAAAAAATTACGAAAATTACGGCAAAATAGAGCATACAAATAAATTTCGCTAAAATTATTCGTTTTTGTTGCTTTTTTCGATAATACCTCGATAAAATGAGAAAAAAATGGAAAAAAAGATGAAAGAATAGAAATTTCGCTAAAATAATTCGTTTTTTTTTTGCTTTTTTCGATAATATCTCGATAGCATGAAGAATATAAAAATAAGAGGAAAGAAATTGAAATTTCGCAAACATTATTCGTTATTGTTGCTTTTTTCGATCATACTTCGATAAAAATCACGAAATTTACGGCAAAATAGAGCATACAAATAAATTTCGCTAAAGTTATCTGTTTTTGTTTTTTTTTTCGATAATATCTCGATAAAATGAGGAAAATTAAGAAAAAACAGAGGAAATGAAATTGAAATTTTGCGAAAAGTATTTATTTTTGTTGCTTTTTCGGTCTTATCTCGATAAAATGAGGAAAATTAAGGAAGAAAAAGAGGAAAAATTTGAAATTTTGCTAAAATTATTCGTTTTTTAAGCTTTCTTCGATAATATCTCGATAGAATGAGGAACATTAAGGAAAAAATGAGGAAAGAAATTAAAATTTCGCAAAAATTATTCGTTTTTGTAGCATTCTTCGATAATATCTCGAAAAAATGAAGAATATTAAGCCAAAAAAAGAGGAAATATTTTGAAATTTCACTAAAATTATTCGTTTTTGTTGCTTTTTTCGATCATATCTCAATAATATGACAAAAATTAAGGAAAAAAAACACTGAAAAAAATTGATATTTCGCTAAAATTATACGTTTTTGTAGCTTTTTTCTGTCATATATCGATAAAATGATTATAATTAATAAAAAAAGGAAAAAAATTGAAATTTCGCAAATATTATTTTTTTGTTCTTTTTTTTGATAAATTCTCCATGAAATGAGGAAAAATAAGAAAAAACAGAGGAAATGCAATTAAAATTTCACTAAAATTATTCGTTTTTGTTGCTTTTTTCGAACATATTGAGATAAAATGTTCGAAATTAAGGATAATTAAAGACGAAAAAAAATTGAAATTGCGCTAAAATTATTCGTTTTTGTTCCTTCTTTCGATCATATCTCGATAAAATGAGGAAGATTTAGGAAGAAAAAGAGGAAAAAAATTGAAATTTTGATAAAAATTTTTTTTTTGTTCTATTTTTTCGATAAATTCTCGATAAAATGAGGAAAATTAACAAAAAACAGAGGAAATGAAATTGAAATTTTGCGAAAAGTATTTATTTTTGTTGCTTTCCCGATCATATCTAGCTAAAATGAGGAAAATTAAGGAAAAAAATTTAAATTTCACTAAAATTATTCGTTTTTGTTTGTTTATTTTCGTTATACGATAAAATGAAGATAATTAAGGCAAAAATTGAAATTTCGCTAAAATTATTTGTTTTTGTTTGTTTATTTTCGTTATACGATAAAATGATGATAATTAAGGAAAAAATTGAAATTACGCTAAAGTTGTTCGGTTTTGTTTCTTCTTTCGATCATATCTCGATAAATGAGGAAAATGTAGGAAAAAAAGAAGAAAAAAATTGAAATTTTGCTAAAATTATTTGTTTTTGTTGCTTTTATCGATAAATTCTCGATAGAATGAGGAAAATTAAGAAAAAACAGAGGAAATGAAATTGAAATTTTGCGAAAAGTATTTATTTTTGTTGCTTTTTCGGTCATATCTCGATAAAATGAGGAAAATTAAGGAAGAAATAGAGGAAAAATTTGAAATTTTGCTATAATGATTCGTTTTTTAAGCTTTCTTCGATAATATCGCGAATGAATGAGGAAAATTAACGAAAAAAGTGGAAATGAACTACGCTAAAATTATTCGTTTTTTCTTCTTTATTCGAAAATATGTCGATAAAATGAGGAAAATTTAGGAAAAAAATGGAAAAAAATTGAAATTTCGCTAATGTTATTCGTTTTTGTTGCTTTTTTCGATCACATCTTAATAAAATGAGGGAAATTAAGGAAAATAAAAGAGGAAAAAAATTGAAATTTCGCTAAAATTATTCGTTTTTGTTGCTTTTTTAGAACATATTGAGATAAAATGATCGAAATTAAGGATAATTAAAGACGAAAAAAAATTGAAATTGCGCTAAAATTATTCATTTTTGTTCCTTCTTTCGATCATATCTCGATAAAATGAGGAAGATTTAGGAAGAAAAAGAGGAAAAAAATTGAAATTATTTGTTTTTGTTGCTTTTCTCGATAAATTCTCGATAGAATGAGGAAAATTTACAAAAAACAGAGGAAATGAAATTGAAATTTTGCGAAAAGTATTTATTTTTGTTGCTTTTTCGGTCATATCTCGATAAAATGAGGAAAATTAAGGAAGAAAGAGAGGAATAGTTTGAAATTTTGTTATAATGATTCGTTTTTTAAGCTTTCTTCGATAATATCTCGAATGAATGAGGAAAATTGAGGAAAAAATGAGGAAAGAAATTAAAATTTTGCAAAAATTATTCGTTTTTGTAGCATTTTACGATAATATCTCGAAAAAATGAGGAATATTTAGGCAAAAAAAGAGGAAAGATTTTGAAATTTCGCTAAAATTATTCGTTTTTGTTGCTTTTTCGATCATATCTCAATAATACGAAAATAAATTAAAGAAAAAAAAGTGAAAAAAATTGATATTTCGTAAAAATTATTCAGTTTTGTTGCTTTTTTCGATCATATCTCGATAAAATGAGGAACATTTAGGAAAAAGAAAAGGAAAAAAATTGATATTTCGCTAAAATTATTCGTTTTTGATGCTTTTTTCTGTCATATCTCGATAAAATGATTATAATTAAAGGAAAAAGAGGAAAAAAATTGAAATTTTGCTAAAATTATACGTTATTGTTGCTTTTTTCGATAATATCTCGATAAAATGAGGGAAATTAAGGAAAAATAGGGAAAAAAATTGATATTTCGCTAAAATTATTCGTTTTTGTTGCTTTTTTCTGTCATGTCTCAATAAAATGATTATAATTAAGGGAAAAAGAGGAAAAAAATTGAAATTTCGCAAATATTATTCGGTTTTGTTGCTTTTTTCGATAATATCTCGATAAAATGAGGAAAATTAAGGAAAAAGAGGGGAAAAAATTGATATTTCACTAAAATTATTCGTTTTTGTTGCATTTTTCTGTCATATCTCGATAAAATGATTATAATTAAGGGAAAAAAAGAGGAAAAAAATTGAAATTTCGCAAAAATTATTCGGTTTTGTTGCTTTTTTCCATCATATATCGATAAAATGAGGGAAATTAAGGAAAAAAAAGAGGATAAAAATTGAAATTTCGCTAAAATTATTCATTAATGTTGCAATTTACGATAATATCTCGAAAAAATGAGGAATATTTAGGCAAAAAAAGAGGAAAGATTTTGAAATTTCGCTAAAATTATTCGTTTTTGTTGGTTATTCGATCATATCTCATTAAAATGAAAATAAATTAAAGAAAAAAAAGTGAAAAAAATTGATATTTCGCAAAAATTATTCGGTTTTGTTGCTTTTTTCGATAATATCATGATAAAATGAGGGAAATTAAGGATAATTAAAGAGGAAAAATTTGACATTTCGCCAAAAATTATTCGTTTTTGTTGCTTTTTTCGATCATATCTCGATAAAATGAGGAACATTTAGGAAAAAAAAGAGGAAAAAAATTGAAATTTCGCTGAAATTATTCGTTATTGTTGCTTTTTTCGATCATATCTCGATAAAATGATTATAATTAAGGGAAAAAAGAGGAAAAAAATTGAAATTTCGCAAAAATTATTCGGTTTTGTTGCTTTTTTCGATAATATCATGATAAAATGAGGGAAATTAAGGATAATTAAAGAATAAAAATTTGACATTTTGCCAGAATTATTCGTTTTTGTTGCATTTTTCCATCATATATCGATAAAATGAGGAAAATTAAGGAAAAAAAAGAGGATAAAAATTGAAATTTCGCTAAAATTATTCATTAATGTTGCAATTTACGATAATATCTCGAAAAAATGAGGAATATTTAGGCAAAAAAAGAGGAAAGATTTTGAAATTTCACTAAAATTATTCGTTTTTGTTGGTTATTCGATCATATCTCATTAAAATGAAAATAAATTAAAGAAAAAAAAGTGAAAAAAATTGATATTTCGCAAAAATTATTCGGTTTTGTTGCTTTTTTCGATAATATCATGATAAAATGAGGGAAATTAAGGATAATTAAAGAGGAAAAATTTGACATTTCGCCAAAAATTATTCGTTTTTGTTGCTTTTTTCGATCATATCTCAATAAAATGAGGAACATTTAGGAAAAAAAAGAGGAAAAAAATTGAAATTTCGCTGAAATTATTCGTTATTGTTGCTTTTTTCGATCATATCTCGATAAAATGAGGAAGATTTAGGAAGAAAAAGAGGAAAAAAATTGAAATTATTTGTTTTTGTTGCTTTTCTCGATAAATTCTCGATAGAATGAGGAAAATTAAGAAAAAACAGAGGAAATGAAATTGAAATTTTGCGAAAAGTATTTATTTTTGTTGCTTTTTCGGTCATATCTCGATAAAATGAGGAAAATTAAGGAAGAAAGAGAGGAATAGTTTGAAATTTTGTTATAATGATTCGTTTTTTAAGCTTTCTTCGATAATATCTCGAATAAATGAGGAAAATTGAGGAAAAAATGAGGAAAGAAATTAAAATTTCGCAAAAATTATTCGTTTTTGTAGCATTTTACGATAATATCTCGAAAAAATGAGGAATATTTAGGCAAAAAAAGAGGAAAGATTTTGAAATTTCGCTAAAATTATTCGTTTTTGTTGCTTTTTCGATCATATCTCAATAATACGAAAATAAATTAAAGAAAAAAAGTGAAAAAAATTGATATTTCGTAAAAATTATTCGGTTTTGTTGCTTTTTTCGATCATATATCGATAAAATGAGGGAAATTAAGGAAAAAAAAGAGGATAAAAATTGAAATTTCGCTAAAATTATTCATTAATGTTGCAATTTACGATAATATCTCGAAAAAATGAGGAATATTTAGGCAAAAAAAGAGGAAAGATTTTGAAATTTCGCTAAAATTATTCGTTTTTGTTGGTTATTCGATCATATCTCATTAAAATGAAAATAAATTAAAGAAAAAAAAGTGAAAAAAATTGATATTTCGCAAAAATTATTCGGTTTTGTTGCTTTTTTCGATAATATCATGATAAAATGAGGGAAATTAAGGATAATTAAAGAGGAAAAATTTGACATTTCGCCAAAAATTATTCGTTTTTGTTGCTTTTTTCGATCATATCTCGATAAAAGGAGGAACATTTAGGAAAAAAAAGAGGAAAAAAATTGAAATTTCGCTGAAATTATTCGTTATTGTTGCTTTTTTCGATCATATCTCGATAAAATGATTATAATTAAGGGAAAAAAGAGGAAAAAAATTGAAATTTCGCAAAAATTATTCGGTTTTGTTGCTTTTTTCGATAATATCATGATAAAATGAGGGAAATTAAGGATAATTAAGGAATAAAAATTTGACAATTTTGCCAGAATTATTCGTTTTTGTTGCATTTTTCCATCATATATCGATAAAATGAGGAAAATTAAGGAAAAAAAAGAGGATAAAAATTGAAATTTCGCTAAAATTATTCATTAATGTTGCAATTTACGATAATATCTCGAAAAAATGAGGAATATTTAGGCAAAAAAAGAGGAAAGATTTTGAAATTTCGCTAAAATTATTCGTTTTTGTTGGTTATTCGATCATATCTCATTAAAATGAAAATAAATTAAAGAAAAAAAAGTGAAAAAAATTGATATTTCGCAAAAATTATTCGGTTTTGTTGCTTTTTTCGATAATATCATGATAAAATGAGGGAAATTAAGGATAATTAAAGAGGAAAAATTTGACATTTCGCCAAAAATTATTCGTTTTTGTTGCTTTTTTCGATCATATCTCAATAAAATGAGGAACATTTAGGAAAAAAAAGAGGAAAAAAATTGAAATTTCGCTGAAATTATTCGTTATTGTTGCTTTTTTCGATCATATCTCGATAAAATGAGGGAAATTAAGGAAAAATAGGGAAAAAAGTGATATTTCGCTAAAATTATTCGTTTTTGTTGCTTTTTCTGTCATATCTCGATAAAATGGTTATAATTAAGGGAAAAAAGAGGAAAAAAATTGAAATTTCGCAAAAATTATTCGGTTTTGTTGCTTTTTTCGATAAAATGAGGAAAATTAAGGAAAAAGAGGGGAAAAAGTTGATGTTTCACTAAAATTGTTCGTTTTTGTTGCTTATTTCTGTCATATCTCGATAAAATGATTATAATTAAGGGAAGAAAGAGGAAAAAAATTGAAATTTCGCAAAAATCATTCGGTTTTGTTGCTTTTTTCGATAATATCATGGTATAATGAGGGAAATTAAGGATAATTAAAGAGGAAAAATTTGACATTCCGCCAAAATTATTCGTTTTTGTTGCATTTTTCCATCATATCTCGATAAAGTGAGGAAAATTAAGGAAAAAAAAAGAGGAAAAGTATTGAAATTTCTCTAAAATTATTCATTAATGTTGCAATTTACGATAATATCTCGAAAAAATGAGGAATATTTAGGCAAAAAAAGAGGAAAGATTTTGAAATTTCGCTAAAATTATTCGTTTTTGTTGCTTTTTCGATCATATCTCAATAATATGAATATAAATTAAAGAAAAAAAAGTGAAAAAAATTGATATTTCGCAAAAACTATTCGGTTTTGTTGCTTTTTTCAATGATATCATGATAAAATGAGGGAAATTAAGGATAATTAAAGGGGAAAAAGTTTGACATTTCGCCAAAAATTATTCGTTTTTGTTGCATTTTTTGGATCATATATCGATAAAATGAGGAACATTTAGGAAAAAAAAGAGGAAAAAAATTGAAATTTCGCTAAAATTATTCGTTATTGTTGCTTTTTTCGATCATATCTCGATAAAATGAGGAACATTTATGAAAAAGAAAAGGAAAAAAATTGATATTTCGCTAAAATTATTCGTTTTTGTTGCTTTTTTCTGTCATATCTCGATAAAATGATTATAATTAAAGGAAAAAGAGGAAAAAAATTGAAATTTTGCTAAAATTATACGTTATTGTTGCTTTTTTCGATAATATCTCGATAAAATGAGGGAAATTAAGGAAAAATAGGGAACAAAATTGACATTTCGCTAAAATTATTCGTTTTTGTTGCTTTTTTCTGTCATGTCTCGATAAAATGATTATAATTAAAGGAAAAAGAGGAAAAAAATTGAAATTTCGCAAATATTATTCGGTTTTGTTTCTTTTTTCGATAATATCTCGATAAAATGAGGAAAATTAAGGAAAAAGAGGGGAAAAAATTGATATTTCACTAAAATTATTCGTTTTTGTTGCATTTTTCTGTCATATCTCGATAAAATGAGAAAATTAAAGAAAAAAAAGAGGACAAAGATTGAAATTTCGCTGAAATTATGCGGTTTTGTTGAATTTTTCGATAATATCTCGATAAAAGGAGGAAAATTAAGGAAAAAAGGAGGAAAAGAATTGAAATTTTGCAAAAATTATTCGTTATTGTAGCTATTTTCGATATCTATCTCGATAAAATGAGGAAAATTAAGGAAAAAAAGGGAAAAAAATTTAAATTTCGCTAAAGGTATTTGTTTTTGTTGCTTTTTTCTATAATACCTTGAGGAAATGAAGAAAATAAGGAAAAAATGATGATAAAAATAGAAATTTCGCAAATATTATCCGTTTTTCTTGCTTTTATGATAATATCTCGATAAAATGAGGAAAATTAAAGAGAGAAAAAAGAGGAAAAATTCGAAATTTGGCTAAAATATTTCGTTTTTGTTGCTTTTAACGGTCATATCTCGATAAAATGAGGAATATTAAGGAAGAAAAAGAGGAAAAATTTGAAATTTTGCTAAAATTGTACGTTTTTGTTGCTGTTTTCGATAATATCTCGATAGAATAGGGAAAATTATGGAAAAATAAGAAAAAAATAATTGAAATTTCGCAAAAATTTTTCGGTTTTGTTGAATTTTTCGATCATATCTCGATAAAATGAGGGAAATTAAGGAAATAAAGGAAAAAAAATTGATAATTCGCTAAAGTTATTCGTTTTTGTTTCCTTTTTGTGTCGTATCTCGATAAAATGATTATAATTAAGGGAAAAAAGAGGAAAAAAATTGAAATTTCGCAAATATTATTCGGTTTTGTTGCTTTTTTCGGTCATATCTCGATAAAATGAGGGAAATGATGGAAAAACAAAGAGGAAAAAATTGAAATTTGGCTAAAATATATTTCGTTTTTGTTGCTTTTAAGGGTCATATTTGATAAAATGAGGAAAATAAGGAAGAAATAGAGGAAAAATTTGAAATTTTGCTTAAATGATACGTTTTTGTTGCTGTTTTCGATAATATCTCGATAGAATAAGGAAAATTATGTAAAACAGAAGAAAAAAATTGAACTTTCGCTAAAATTATTTGTATTTGTTGCTTTTTTCGGTCATATCTCCATAAAATGAGGAAAATTTAGGAAAAAAGGGGAAAAAAATTGAAATTTCGCTAAAATTATTTGTTTTTGTTGCTTTTTTCCATAATACCTAAAAAAATGAAGAAAATAATGAAAAAAAAGGATAAAAATTGAAATTTCGCTAAAATTATCCGTTTTTATTGCTTTTTTGATAAAATATCGATAAAATGACGAGAATTAAGAAAAAAAAGAGGAAAAATATTAAAATTTCGCAAAAATTATTTGTTTTTGCTGCTTTTTTCGGTCATATCTCGATAAAATGAGGAAAATTGAGGAAAAAAAAGAGGAAAAAAATTGAGATTTCGCTAAAATTATTCTTTTTTTTTATTTTTTCGGTCATATCTCAATAAAATGAGGAAAATTATGGAAAGAAAAGAGGGAAAAAGAATGGAAATTTAGCTAAAATTATTCGTTTTTGTTGCTGTTTTCGATAATATCTCGTTAGAATGAGGAAAATTATGGAAAAAAGAAGAAAAAAATTGAACTTTTGCTAAAATGTTTTGTATTTGTTGCTTTTTTCGGTCATATCTCCATAAAATGAGGTAAATTTAGGAAAAAAGGGGAAAAAAATTGAAATTTCGCTAAAATTATTTGTTTTTGTTGCTTTTTTTGGTCATATCTTGATAAAATGAGGGAAATTAAAGAAGAAAAAATGGAAAAAAATGTTATTACTCTAAAATTATTCATTTTTGTTGCTTTTTTGTGCGTCATATCTCGATAAAATGAGGAAATTTAAGGAAAAAAAGGGAAAAAAATTTAAATTTTGCTAAAGTTATTCGTTTTTGTGGCTTTTTTTGATCATATCTTGATAAAATGAGGGATATTAATGATAACTAAAGAGGAAAAAATTGAAATTTCACTAAAATTATTCATTTTTGTAGCTTTTTAGGATCATATCTAGCTAAAATGAGGAAAATTAAGGAAAAAAAGGAGGAAAAAAATTGAGATTTCGCTAAAATTATTCGTTTTTTTGATTTTTTTGGTCATATCTCAATAAAATGAGGAAAATTAAGGAAAGAAAAGAGGGAAAAAGAATGGAAATTTCGCTTAAACTATTCTTTTTTGTTGCTTTTTTCGGTCATATCTCGATGAAATGAGGAAAATTAAGGAAAAAACAGGAAAAAAAATTAAAATAACACTCAATTTATTTGTTTTTGTTTCTTTTTTCAATAATATTTCCTTAGAATGAGGAAAATTAAGGAAAAAATTGAGGAAAAAAATTATAATTTCGCAAAGTTATTCATTTTTGTTTCTTTTTTTCGATAATATCTCGATAAAATGAGGAAATTTAAGGAAAAAAATTGAAATTTCGCAGTAACTATTCCTTTTTGTAGTATTTTTCGATAACACCTCGATAAAATTAGGAATATTAAGGAAAAACTTTAAATTTTGCTAAAATTATTCGTTTTTTTTTTTTTTTTAATCACATCTCGATAAAATGACGAAATTTCAGAAAAAAAAGAGGAAAAATATTAAAATTTTGCTAAAATTATTCGTTTTTGTTGCATTTTTTGATTATAATTCTTTAAAATGAGGAGAAATAAGGAAAAGAAAGAGGAAATTAATTGAAATTTCGCTAAAATTGTTCGTTTTCGTTTCTTTTTTCGGTAATATCTCGTTAAAATGAGGAAAATTAAAGAAAAAAAAGAGGAAAAAAATTAAAATTTCGCTAAAATTATTCGTTTTTGTTACTTTTCGATAATACCTCGATAAAATGAGGAAAATTAAGGAAATATATTGGGAAAAAATTGAAATTTCGTTTAAATTATTCGTTTAAGTTCGATAATATCTCGATCAAATGAGGATAATCAAGGAAAAAATAGTTGAAAAAAATTTAAATATCGCTAAAACTATTCGTTTTTGTTGCTTTTTTCGGTTATATCTCGATGAAATGAAGAAAATTAAGGAAAAATATTAAAATTTCGCTGTTATTCGTCGAAGTTATTCGTATTTGTTGTTTTTTTATTGATCATATCTTGATAAAATGAGTGAATCTAATGATAACTAAAGAGAAAAATAATTGAAATTTCGCTAATATTATTCATTTTTGTAGCTTTTTTCGATCATTCCTAGATAAAATGAGTAAAATTAAGGAAAGAAAAGAGGGAGAAATAATGGAAATTTCGCTAAAATTATTCGTTTTTGTGTCTTTCTTCGATAATATCTCTATAAAATGAGGATAATTAAGGAAAAATAGAGTAAAAATCTTAAATTTCGCAAAACTTATTCGTTTTAGTTTCTTTTTTCGATAAATTCTATATAAAATGAGGAAAAAAATAGGAAATAAAAGTGAAAACAATTTGAAATTTCGCTAAAATTATTTGTTTTTGTTGCATTTTTCGATAATAATTAATAAAATGAGGAGAATTACGGGAAAAAAAGAGGATAATTAATTGAAATTTCGCTAAAATTGTTCGTTTTCGTTTCTTTTTTCGGTAATATCTCGATAAAATGAGGAATATAATTGATATTTTGCTAAAATTATTCGCTTTTGTTCCTTTTTTCGATAATACTTCGATGAGGCCATGGCCGCAGACGATGCCGCTCAGTCGGACGAAACTGCACTTGCCCTTGCGCACAAAGTCCCAAAAACGGCTTGTTAAAATGTTCTGGTCGGGTAGCCTAGATGGTTAAGGCAGCCTCCCGGTTAGAGGAAGATCCCGGGTTCGATTCCCGGCCCTGTCAGACTTTTTTCAAGTCCGTTATTCCTTGTGAAAAAAAAGAGGAAAAAAATTTAAATTTCGCTAAAATTATTCGGTTCTACCGGCCGTGGTTGCGGAGTGGTTAACGTGCTAGCGCGTTTACGCTCCAACCTCGCGGTCTCGGGTTCGAATCCCGGCTAATCGGATTTTTCCGGTTAGGGAATGGTTGTCTGTGTATGTTGTGTGTGTGTGTTTGTGATATAAATAAATATGCAAAAAAAAGGAATAAAATTAAGAAAAAAAAAAAAGGTAGCCTTGATGGTTAAGGGAGCCTCCCGGTTAGAGGAAGATCCCGGGTTCGATTTCCGGCCCTGTCAGACTTTTTTCAAGTCCGTTTTTCCTTGGGAAAAAAATTAAAATTTCGCTAAAATTATTCGGTTTTGTTGCTTTTTTCGATAATATCTCGATAAAATGAGGAAAATTAAGGAAAAAAATGAGAAAAAAAATGATATTACGCTAAAATTATTCGTCTTTGGTTTTTTTTTGCGTCATGTCTCGATAAAATGAGGAAAATTAAGGAAAAAAAGGGGAAAAAATTGTAATTTGGCTAAAATTATTCGTTTTTGTTGCTTTTTTCGATAATACTTCAATTAGAAGAGGAAAATTAAGGAGAAACAAATAGGAAAAAATTGAAATTTGGCTAAAATATTTCGTATTTGTTGCTTTTAACGGTCATATCTCGATAAAATGAGGAAAATTAAGGAAGAAAATGAGGAAAAATTTGAAATTTTGCTAAAAATATACGTTTTTGTTGCTATTTTCGACAATATCTCGATAGAATAAGGAACATTATGGAAAAAAAGAAGAAAAATAATGAAATTTCGCTATAATTATTCGTTTTTGTTGTTTTTTCGATAATGTCTCGATAAAAGGATGAAAATTAAGGAAAAAAAGGAAAAAAATTGATATTTCGCTAAAATTATTCGTTTTTGTTTCCTTTTTCTGTCATATCTCGATAGAATGATTATAAGTAAGGGAAAAAAGTGGAAAAAAATTGAAATTTTGCAAAAATTATTCGGTTTTGTTGCTTTTTCCGATAATATCTCGATAAAATGAGGAAAAAAAGAAGAAAAAATTGAAATTTGGCTAAAATATTTCGTTTTTGTTGCTTTTAACGGTTATATCTCGATAAAATGTGGAAAATAAGGAAGATAAAGAGGAAAAATTTGAAATTTTGCTAAAAATATACGTTTTTGTTGCTATTTTCGACAATATCTCGATAGAATAAGGAACATTATGGAAAAAAAGAAGAAAAATAATGAAATTTCGCTATAATTATTCGTTTTTGTTGTTTTTTCGATCATATCTCGATAAAATGAGGAAAGTTAAGGAAAAAATAGAGGAAAAAATTGAAATTTCGCTAAAGTTATTCGTTTTCGTTGCTTTTTTAGATCATCTTGAGATAAAATGATCGAAATTAAGGATAATTAAAGACGAACAAAATTGAAATTGCGCTAGAATTATTCGTTTTTGTAGCATTCTTCGATAATATTTCGAAAAAATGAGGAATATTAAGCCAAAAAAAGAGGAAAGATTTTGAAATTTCGCTACAATTATTCGTTTTTGTTGCTTTTTTCGATCATATCTCAATAATATGAAAAAAATTAAAGAAAAAAAACACTGAAAAAAAATTATATTTCGCTAAAATTATACGTTTTTGTTGCTTTTTTCTGTAATATCTCGATAAAATGATTATAATTAAAGGAAAAAAAAGAAAAAATTTGAAATTTCGCAAACTTGATTTTTTTTGTTCTTTTTTTTTGATAAATTCTCGATGAATTGAGGAAAATTAAGAAAAAACAGAGGAAATGTAATTTAAATTTTGCGAAAAGTATTTAGTTTTGTTACTTTCTCGATCATATCTAGGTAAAATGAGGAAAATTAAGGATAAAAATTAGAATTTCACTAAAATTATTCGTTTTTATTGCTTTTTTCGATCATATCTCGATAAAATGAGGAAAATCAAGGAGTAAAAGAGGAAAAAAATGATATTACGCTAAAATTATTCGTTTTTGATGCTTTTTTCGATCATATCTCGATAAAATGAGGGAAATAAAGGAAAAAAAGAGGAAAAAAATGATATTACGCAAAAATATTTGTTTTTATTATTTTTTTCGTCATACGATAAAATGAGGAAAATTAACGATAATTTGAAATTTCGCTAAAGTTATTCTTTTTTGTATCTTCGTTTGATCATATCTCGATAAAAGGAGGAAAATTTAGGAAAAAAAAGAAGAATAAAATTGAAATTTTGCTAAAATTATTTGTTTTTGTTGCTTTTTTCGATAATACCTTGGAGAAATGAAGAAAATAAGGGAAAAAAAAGAGGATATAAATGGAAATTTCGCTAAAATTATCTGTTTTTGTTGCTTTTTTGATAATATCTCGATAAAATGATTATAATTAAGGGAAAAAAGAGGAAAAAAATTGAAATTTCGCAAAAATTATTCGGTTTTGTTGCTTTTTTCGATATTATCTTGATAAAATGAGGAAAATTAAGAAAAAAAATGGAAAAAAAAGATATTACGCTGAAATTATTCGTTTTTGGTTTTTTTTGCGTCATTTCTCGATAAAATGAGGAAATTAAGGAAAAAAAGGGGAAAAAATTGAAATTTGGCTAAAATTTTTCGTTTTTGTTGCTTTTTTCGGTCATATCTCGAAAAAATGAGGAAAATTAAGGAAAGACAAAAGGGGAAAAAATTGAAATTTTGCAAAAAGTATACGTTTTTGTTGCTGTTTTCGATAATATCTCGATAGAATAAGGAAAATTATAAAAAAAAGAAGAAAAAAATAGAACTTTCGCTGAAATTATGCGGTTTTGTTGAATTTTTCGATAATATCTCGATAAAAGGAGGAAAATTTAGGAAAAAAAGGAGGAAAAGAATTGAAATTTTGCAAAAATTATTCATTATGGTTGCTTTTATCGATAATATCTCGATATAATGAGGAAAATTAAGGAGAAAAAGGAAAAAAAATTGATATTTCGCTAAAAATATTCATTTTTATTGCTTTTTTGAGCGTCATATATCGATAAAATGAGGATACTTAAGGAAAAAAATTTAAATTTCGCTAAAATTATTTGTTTTTGTTGCTTTTTTCGATAATACCTTGAAGAAATTAAGAAAATAAGGAAGAAAAGAGGATAAAAATGGAAATATCGCAAATATTATCCGTTTTTCTTGCTTTTATGATAATATCTCGATAAAATGACGAAAATTAAGAATAAAAAGAGGAAAAATATTAAAATTTCGCAAAAATTATTCGTTTTTGTTGCTTTTCTGGTCATATCTCGATAAAATGAGGAAAACTAAGGAAGAAAAAGTGGAAAAAAATGAAATTACTCTAAAATTATTCATTTTTGTTGCTTTTTTGTGCGTCATATTTCGATAAAATTAGTAAACTTAAGAAAAAAAGGGAAAAAAATTATAATTTCGCTAAAGTTATACGTTTTTCTTGCTTTTTTTGATCATATCATGAAATTATGAGGAATATTAAGGAAAAAAAAGAGGAAAAAAATTGACATTTCGCTAAAATTATTCTTTTTTTTATTTTTTCGGTCATATCTCAATAAAATAGGAAAATTATGGAAAGAAAAGGAAAATTATAAAAAAAAGAAGAAAAAAATAGAACTTTCGCTAAAATTATTCGTTTTTGTTGCTGTTTTCGATAATATCTCGTTAGAATGAGAAAAATTATGGAAAAAAGAAGAAAAAAATTGAACTTTCGCTAAAATGTTTTGTATTTGTTGCTTTTTTGATAATATCTCGATAAAATTACGAAAATTAAGGAAAAAAGAGGAAAAAAATTAAAATTTCGCAAAAATTATTCGTTATTGTTGCTTTTTTCGATCATATCTCGATAAAATGAGGAAAATTAAGGAAGAAAAAATGGAAAAAAAATGTTATTACTCTAAAATTATTCATTTTTGTTGCCTTTTTTGTGTGTCATATCTCGATAAAATGAGGAAAGTTAAGGAAAAAAAGGGTAAAAAATTTAAATTTGGCTAAAGATATTCCTTTTTGTGGCTTTCTTTGATCATATCTTGATAAAATGAGGGATATTAATGATAACTAAAGAGGAAAAAATTGAAATTTCGCTAAAGTTATTCGTTTTTGTTTCTTCTTTCGATCATATCTCGATAAAATGAGGAAAATTTAGGAAAAAAAAGAAAAAAATTAAAATTTCGCTAAAGTTATTCGTTATTGTTGCTTTTTTTGATCATATCTTGATAAAATGAGGAAAATTAAGGAAAAAAATAGGAAAAAAATTTAAATTTCGCTAAAGTTATTCGTTATTGTTGCTTTTTCGATCATATCTCGATAAATTGAGGAAAATTTAGGAAAAAAAAAGAAAAAAATTGAAATTTTGCTAAAATTATTTGTTTTTGTTGCTTTTTTCGATAAATTCTCGATAAAATGAGGAAAATTAAGGAAAAAAAATGATATTACGCTAAAATTATTCGTTTTTGATGCTTTTTTCGATCATATCTCTATAAAATGAGGGAAATAAAGGAAGAATAAGAAAAAAAAATGATATTACGCCAAAATAATTCGTTTTTGTGGCTTTTTTCGGTCATATCTCGATAAAATGAGGAAAATAAGGAAGAAAAAGTGGAAAAAAATGAAATTACTCTAAAATTATTCATTTTTGTTGCTTTTTTGTGCTTCATATCTCGATAAAATGACGAAACTTAAGAAAAAAAATTTAAATTTCGCTAAAGTTATTCGTTATTGTTGCTTTTTTTGATCATATCTTGATAAAATGAGGAAAATTAAGGAAAAAAATAAGAAAAAAATTTAAATTTCGCTAAAGTTATTCGTTATTCTTGCTTTTTCGGTCATATCTCGATAAAATGAGGAAAATTAAGGAAGAAAAAGAGGAAAAATTTGAAATTTTGCTAAAACGATTTGTTTTTTAAGCTTTCTTCGATAATATCTCGAATGAATGAGGAAAATTGAGGAAAAAATGAGGAAGGAAATTAAAATTTCGCAAAAATTATTCGTTCTTGTAGCATTCTTTGATAATATTTCGAAAAAATGAGGAATATTAAGCCAAAAAAAGAGGAAAGATTTTGAAATTTCGCTACAATTATTCGTTTTTGTTGCTTTTTTCGATCATATCTCAATAATATGAAAAAAATTAAAGAAAAAAAACGCTGAAAAAAATTTATATTTCGCTAAAATTATACGTTTTTGTTGCTTTTTTCTGTCATATCTCGATAAAATGATTATAATTAAAGGAAAAAAAGGAAAAAAATTGATTTGTCGCAAATATGATTTTTTTTGTTCTTTTTTTTTGATAAATTCTCGATGAAATGAGGAAAATTAAGAAAAAACAGAGGAAATGCAATTGAAATTTTGGGAAAAGTATTTATTTTTGTTGCTTTTTCGGTCATATCTAGCTAAAATGAGGAAAATTAAGGATAAAAATTAAAATTTTTCTAAAATTATTCGTTTTTGTTGTTTTTTCGATCATATCTCGATAAAATGAGGAAAATTAAGGAAGAAAAAATGGAAAAAAATGTTATTACTCTAAAATTATTCATTTTTGTTGCCTTTTTTGTGCGTCATATCTCGATAAAATGAGGAAACTTAAGGAAAAAAAGGGAAAAAAATTTAAATTTGGCTAAAGATATTCCTTTTTGTGGCTTTCTTTGATCATATCTTGATAAAATGAGGGATATTAATGATAACTAAAGAGGAAAAAATTGAAATTTCGCTAAACTATTCGTTTTTGCTGCTTTAATCGATAATATCTCTCTGAAATGAGGAAAATGAAAGAAAAAAAAGAAAAAAACATGATAATACGCTAAAATAATTCGATTTTGTTATTTTTTTCGTCATACGATAGAATGAGGAAAATTAACGATAATTTGAAATTTCGCTAAAGTTATTCGTTTTTGTTTCTTCCTTTGATCATATCTCGATAAAATGAGGAAAATTTAGGAAAAAAAGAAGAAAAAAATTGAAATTTTGCTAAAATTATTTGTTTTTGTTGCTTTTTTGGTCATATCTCGAAAAAATGAGGAATATTTAGGAAAAAAGAGGAAAGATTTTGAAATTTCGCTAATATTATTCGTTTTTGTAGCTTTTTCGATCATATCTCGATAAATTGAGGAAAATTTAGGAAAAAAAAGAAAAAAATTGAAATTTTGCTAAAATTATTTGTTTTTGTTGCTTTTTTCGATAATACCTTGGAGAAATGAAGAAAATAAGGGAAAAAAAGAGGATAAAAATGGAAATTTCGCTAAAATTATCTGTTTTTGTTGCTTTTTTGATAATATCTCGATAAAATGACGATAATTAAGAAAAAAAGAGGAAAAAAATTAAAATTTCGCAAAAATTATTCGTTTTTGTTGCTTTTTTCGGTCATATCTCGATAAAATGTGGAAAATTAAGGAAGAATAAATGGAAAAAATGTTATTACTCTAAAATTATTCATTTTTGTTGCTTTTTTGTTCGTCATATCTCGATAAAATGAGGAAACATAAGGAAAAAAAGGGAAAAAATAGTTAAATTTTGCTAAAGTTATTCGTTTTTGTTGCTTTTTTCGATCATATCTTGATAAAATGAGGGAAATTAATGACAACTAAAGAGGAAAAAATTGAAATTTGGCTAAAATATTTCGTTTTTGTTGCTGTTTTCGATAATATCTTTTTAGAATGAGGAAAATTAAGGAAGAAATAGTAGAAAAAAATGAAATATCGCTAAAACTATTTGTTTTTGTTGCTTTTTTCGGTCATATCTCGATGAAATGAGGAAAATTAAGGAAAAAACAGGAAAAAAATTGAAATTTCAGTAAAATTATCTGTTTTTGTTTCTTTTTTCATTAATATTTCGGTAGAATGCGGAAAATTAAGAAAAAATTGAGGAAAAAAACTATAATTTCGCAAAAATTATTCATTTTTGTTTCTTTTTTTCGATAATATATCGATGAAATGAGGAAAATTAAGGAAAAAACAGGAAAAAAATTAAAATTTCACTAAAATTATTTGTTTTTATTTCTTTTTTTAATAATATTTCGGTAGAATGAGGAAAATTAAGGAAAAAATTGAGGAAAAAAACAATAATTTCGCAATAATTACTCATTTTTGTTTCTTTTTTTCGATAATATCTCGATAAAATGAGGAAAATTATGGAAAAAAGAAGAAAAAAATTGTACTTTCGCAAAAATGTTTTGTATTTGTTCCTTTTTTCGGTCATATCTCCATAAAATGAGGTAAATTTAGGAAAAAAGGGGAAAAAAATTGAAATTTCGCTAAGATTATTTGTTTTTATTGCTTTTTTCGATAATACCTTGGAGAAATGAAGAAAATAAGGGAAATAAAGAGGATAAAAATGGAAATTTCGCTAAAATTATCTGTTTTTGTTGCTTTTTTGATAATATCTCGATAAAATGACGATAATTAAGAAGAAAAGAGGAAAAAAATTAAAATTTCGCAAAAATTATTCGTTTTTGTTGCTTTTTTCGGTCATATCTCGATAAAATGTGGAAAATTAAGGAAGAAAAAATGGAAAAAATATTATTACTCTAAAATTATTCATTTTTGTTGCTTTTGTGTTCGTCATATCTCGATAAAATGAGGAAACTTAAGGAAGAAAAGGGAAAAAAAAGTTAAATTTTGCTAAAGTTATTCGTTTTTGTTGCTTTTTTCGATCATATCTTGATAAAATGAGGGAAATTAATGACAACTAAAGAGGAAAAATTGAAATTTGGCTAAAATATTTCGTTTTTGTTGCTGTTTTCGATAATATCTGGTTAGAATGAGGAAAATTAAGGAAAAAATAGTAGAAAAAATTAAAATATCGCTAAAACTATTCGTTTTTGTTGCTTTTTTCTGTCATATATCGATGAAATGAGGAAAATTAAGGAAAAAACAGGAAAAAATTGAAATTTCAGTAAAATTATCTGTTTTTGTTTCTTTTTTCATTAATATTTCGGTAGAATGAGGAAAATTAGGATAAAATTGAGGAAAAAAACTATAATTTCGCAAAAATTAATCATTTTTGTTTCTTTTTTTCGATAATATCTCGATAAAATGAGGAAAATTAAGAAAAAAAATTGAAATTTCGCAAAAATTATTCGTTCTTGAAGTATTTTTCGATAACACCTCGATAAAATTAGGAATATTAAGGAAAAAAAAGAGGAAAAAACTTGAAATTTCGCTAAAATTATTCTTTTTTTTTTTTCGATCACATCTCGATAAAATGACGAAAATTCAGGAAAAAAAGAGGAAAAAATTTAAAATTTTGCTAAAATTATTCGATTTTGTTGCATTTTTCGTTTATAATTCAATAAATTGAGGAGAAATAAGGAAAAGAAAGAGGAAATTAATTGAAATTTCGCTAATATTCTTCGTTTTCGTTTCTTTTTTCGGTAATATCTCGATAAAATGAGGAATATAATTGAAAAAATGAGGAATAAACTTGAAATTTCGCTAAAATTATTAGCTTTTGTTTCTTTTTTCGATAATATTTCGTTGAAATGAGGAAAATTAAAGAAAAAAAAGAGGAAATTAATTGAAATTTCGCTAAAATTGTTCGTTTTCGTTTCTTTTTTCGGTAATATCTCGATAAAATGAGGAATATAATTGAAAAAATGAGGAAAAAAACTTGAAATTTCGCTAAAATTATTAGCTTTTGTTTCTTTTTTCGATAATATCTCGTTGAAATGAGGAAAATTAAGTGCAAAATTTGAATAAAAAAATTTTAATTTCGCAAAAATTATTCATTTTTGTTTCTTTTTTTCCATAATATCCCGATAAAATGAGAAAATTAAGAAAAAAAAATTGAAATTTCGCTAAAATTATTCGTTTTTGTGTCTTTCTTCGATAATATCTCTATAAAAAGAGGATAATTAAGGAAAAATAGAGTAAAAATCTTAAATTTCGCAAAACTTATTCGTTTTAGTTTCTTTTTTCGATAAATTCTATATAAAATGAGGAAACAAATATGAAAAAAAGTGCAAACAATTTGAAATTTCGCTAATATTATTCGTTCTTGTTGCTTTTTTCGATAATACTTCGATAAGAAGAGGAAAATTAAGGAGAAACAAATAGGAAAAGGAAAAAAAAAATGATATTACGCTAAAATTATTCGTTTTTGGTTTTTTTTTTGCGTCATGTCTCGATAAAATGAGGAAAATTTAGGAAAAAAAGGGGAAAAAATTGTAATTTCGCTAAAGTTATTCGTTTTCGTTGCTTTTAACGATCATATCTCGATAAAATGAGGAAATACGGAAGAAAAAGAGGAAAAATTTGAAATAATGCTAAAATTATACGTTTTTGTTGCTGTTTTCGATAATATCTAGATAGAATAAGGAAAATTATGGAAAAAAAGAAGAAAAAAATTGTACTTTCGCTAACATTACTTGTAATTGTTGCTTTTTTCGGTCATATCTCCATAAAATGAGGAAAATTTAGGTAAAAAGAGGAAAAAAATTGAAATTTCGCTAAAATTATTCGTTTTTGTTGCTGTTTTCGATAATATCTCGTTAGAATGAGGAAAATTATGGAAAAAAGAAGAAAAAAATTGTACTTTCGCAAAATTGTTTTGTATTTGTTGCTTTTTTCGGTCATATCTCCATAAAATGAGGTAAATTTAGGAAAAAAGGGGAAAAAAATTGAAATTTCGCTAAAATTATTTGTTTTTGTTGCTTTTTTCGATAATACCTTGGAGAAATGAAGAAAATAAGGGAAAGGAAGAGGATAAAAATGGAAATTTCGCTAAAATTATCTGTTTTTGTTGCTTTTTTGATAATATCTCGATAAAATGACGAAAATTAAGAAAAAAAGAGGAAAAAAATTAAAATTTCGCAAAAATTATTCGTTTTTGTTGCTTTTTTCGGTCATATCTCGATAAAATGTGGAAAATTAAGGAAGAAAAAATGGAAAAAATGTTATTACTCTAAAATTATTCATTTTTGTTGCTTTTGTGTGCGTCATATCTCGATAAAATGAGGAAACTTAAGGAAGAAAAGGGAAAAAAAAGTTAAATTTTGCTAAAGTTATTCGTTTTTGTTGCTTTTTTCGATCATATCTTGATAAAATGAGGGAAATTAATGAGAACTAAAGAGGAAAAAATTGAAATTTGGCTAAAATATTTCGTTTTTGTTGCTTTTTTCGGTCATATATCGATGAAATGAGAAAATTAAGGAAAAAACAGGAAAAAAATTGAAATATCAGTAAAATTATCTGTTTTTGTTTCTTTTTTCATTAATATTTCGGTAGAATGAGGAAAATTAAGAAAAAATTGAGGAAAAAAACTATAATTTCGCAAAAATTAATCATTTTTGTTTCTTTTTTTCGATAATATCTCGATAGAATGAGGAAAATTAAGAAAAAAAATTGAAATTTCGCAAAAATAATTCGTTCTTGTAGTATTTTTCGATAACACCTCGATAAAATGAGGAATATAATTGAAAAAAATGAGGAATAAACTTGAAATTTCGCTAAAATTATTAGCTTTTGTTTCTTTTTTCGATAATATCTCGTTGAAATGAGGAAAATTAAAGAAAAAAAAGAGGAAAAAAATTAAAATTTCGCTAAAATTATTCGTTTTTGTTACTTTTTCGATAATACCTCTATAAAATGAGGAAAATTAAGGAAATATATTGGGAAAGAATTGAAATTTCGTTAAAATTATTCGTTTTAGTTGCTTTTTAGATAATATCACGATAAAATGAGGAAAATTAAGGGAAAAATTTGAATAAAAAATTTATAATTTCGCAAAAATTATTCATTTTTGTTTCTTTTTTTCCATAATATCCCGTAGTGGAGGCATTTTAGGCAAGAAAAGGCTCAACTTATCCTTTTTGGTTTATCAAGCTGAAAATTGGTGGAGATGTTCTTTGAACAGCCAAAAGCAAAATCCCAAAAATCCCAAAAAATCCCAATTGGGCAACATGCCTAAATATTTAAACAAAAGTCGCCATCTTGGATTTTTGACCTTGCATCATATTGAACGGTATATCTCCGTATCTAATGGCGATAAAGACACACGGTTTGATTTAAACTACTTACTAAAGTGTAAACTAGACCCATGGCATTTTATATTGAAAGAAAAATGAGTAAATATAAAGCTACATACGAAAAACAACTCGTCTTAGGGTAGCTTTAACGGGAAAATCAGTGTTAAATGTCGATTTTCGACCTTTTATTATCATTAAATCAAAAAATATATCGGAATAAAAGTTGTAGAACACATCAAAAGGCTTCAGAATGTTTTATTATAATCTCCGTAGTCCAAAATTTGTAGCTTCTACGAAGCGCCAAACACGTTCGCACACTCAGTAGATGACCACTAACGCGGAGCGCCAATGTGCGAGTATCCATCAAAACACCGATTATAATGCCGGAAAGTATATTCGTATTCCTATATTCCTTATATCCTTATGTTATATTATATGCTATTGAATTGCTATGACTATAATATAACTATTCAAAGAATTAACCAAATATTTTTCCAAATGGTAAACTAACGAAAATGATTTATAAAAATAAGGCAATAATATAAAAGGATAACAAATTACAAGCTAACGACTATAAAGTGGAAATATAACCGGAAGAATTAATACTATCGAAGGAAAATAATATAAAACCTTTCTAAACACTAACAACAATAAACCAACATAAGAATAGAAATAAAAAACACTATGTCGAAAATTCTACTTGAGTTTTAATACACGATCGGTTTCAGAAAATTCTGTCCATCATCAGGTAAAGAGACCACAACTCCAGTGAATATATACAAAACAATGGCCAATGAGCAAGCAAGGTCTGAGAGGGGAGGAAGGGTTAAGGATATTAGGTGAGGGAAGCAGCGGGAGGAGGCAAACAGTTGATAAAAGTAGGAAGTGCTTAGGAAAGAGGTGAATGTTAGTTAGCGTATAATTATGATGTAAAATTTCTAATTCCTCCAGGTAGTTTAGCTTATTTCCTTGAGAATGGCTATGGAGGAGGGTGTTGGTAAAGTCTGAATGGTGTTTATTGTCGAGTAAATGTTTAGCGAAATGTGAGGCACTGGAACCATTGAGGAAAGACTGTTTATGTTCTTTTGTTCGAATGTGTAAATTTCTACTGGTTTGGCCTATGTATATTGCATTACAGTCTTTACAATTTAATTTATATATACCAGATTTGCGTGTTTTATCGAATTTATCTTTATTGTTTAAAATAGTTTTTCCTATGTTTTATGTTGTATAGAAAGCGGGTATGATGTTAGAGCATTTAAGAAATTGGCAAGATGATAACTGATGTGGCCGAGGAAAGGTAGTTTCCCCCAACGTTGTACTTCCGTGAAAATGGAGCAATCGGGATATATCCTGAAAATGTTTTGTTTTCTTTGTCCATGTGAAAGTATGGTATCTATAAGTTTTTCGGAATAACCATTGGAGAGAGCCATGCATTTTATGGTTTTTAGTTCCCGAGAAACGTTTGATGGAGAGAGAAGGATATTTAAGAGGCGATGAATAAAACTATGAAAAGCAGCGTGTTTATGTGTGACTGGATGATTAGAGGTTGCATGAATTGTGTGGTTCGTATAAGTCGGTTTTCGATAGATAGAAAATTCAATTGAATCTGCATTCTTTGAGAGAGTTAAGTCTAGGAAGTTTAATTGTTGTTATTCTCTATTTCTAAAGAAAATCTGATTTTACTGTGTTGTTGGTTTAGGTGTGACAGCTATTCAACTGTCTGTGGGATCCATTCCAAATACAAAGGACATCGTCAACATATCTCAATAATCTCAACCACAAGAAAACGGGTTTTCGTCATTCTGGGAATTTGTAAATAAATTATTCTCAAAATTATCTAAAAGTATTTCGGCTAAAATTGGCGAGAGGGGAGATCCCATCGCTAGACCATCGGGTTGATTAAAAAAAGATTTTTCAAACAGAACTAATTCTGCGAAATACATAAATCTGTCAACACTAAAATATCGTGAGCAACATTTCTGTCCAAGTTTTTGTCCTACAATAATTTTTCCAACAGCAACAACACCTCTTTCCTAGCGATTTTTGTAAATATATTATTAACATCAAAAAAACAATTTTTTAGTTTGTATATAATTTCAAATTTTTTAGTCTATTAGCAAGGTCGATGGAGTTTCGGATACCATATCTAGGTGAAAAAAGGGTTAATTTTTTTCAAATAAGTTCATTCACTATAGAGGCCAGTTTGTGGGTTGGGGAGGAAACACATGAAATAACTGGGCGGATGGGAATATCAAGTTTATGTAACTTTAAGAGAGCGTATAATCGTGGAGGAAGAGGATTTGGATTAATTATTTTATAATAATCCTTGGGTTTTAGCACAGTTGTACACTTTTTCACTATTTCTTTCACTTTTTTATTTAGTTCGTTGGTAGGGTCGTTGATTTTCAATATATGGTTGTCTTCTATGAAGGTTTGTACTTTTTGAGTGTAATTACTTTTGTCTATTATGACAATGCACTTTCCTTTGTCGGCTTTGGAAATAACGAGATTTTCACGTTCCACAGTATTCATGATGCTAAGTAAGGTTTTCTGGGAAGTAAGTTTACGGGGAAGTAAGAAGGCAACACTAGATTTTTCAGATTTTAAGTGATGGTATAGGTGAAGTTATGTTTTAAGGAACGATCATTCCCTTGATGGTTGAAAATATATTCACAATCAGCTATCAGATTCTTAAAATTGTTACCGTTATAATGGCTAGAATTAAAATTCAGGCCTTTTGATAGGAAGTTGACTTCGTTATCAGAAAAGTTAACGTAGGATAGGTTTTTCACTCACTGGTAAAATACATGCTCTGTGGGAGGGAGTTTTGAGGAAAATCGGCGGCAGGTGGAATCATCCTGCGTAATTACTTCTGGGATAATCTGGTGAGTTTATCGCGGAGGGTATTTAACTTCTTAAAACAGATCTCACTAGCAAATGTTCTCACCTTATCATCAAAGCAAGCCCATTCAATGGGATAAAGGGATTCCAAAGGAATTCTACGCAGGATGATTCCATTTTTGGAATCTAGAACTCGTTCAGACCGGAAAATGACTGCTGCGCAGCTTTTAGTTTCATTATTTGGCATTTATTCGTTTTTTTAAGTTCCTAGAGTGACTGTGTGCGTAGTTCTTAGCGTTCCTTTAAGTTTTGAATGACTAGTGTAGGCTTGGGTTTGTGACTTGTAAGTGCTGTGTTACTGTATGTTTCTTTGTGGTGTGGGTGTCATTCACGTATAAGCATGGCTACTTCAGTGGAGGTTGTTTGTTCTATTTGCAAAAGCGTGGTTTTGGACAATGAAGAAACGGCTGTGGTAACGATCCGGTCTTTGATTTTGGTATGGTTCGGATCCGAACGATTTAGATGAAATGAATGAGGAAGAAGAAGACGACATTACTCCGCATTTCGATATCTTCCCTCATTCTCGCCAAATTGAAAACTCGCCCGAGGATGCAAACATCAAGAAAAACATTCGTCCAAATTAATGGGGTATCTTTCCTTTTATTAAATTTTATCTTACTAAGTTATAATTATTAAACGCTTAAATATTTTATTAGTAAAATTATTTACTTGTAGGAATAAGAATATACTTTCCGGCATTATAATCGGTGTTTTGATGGATACTCGCACATTGGCGCTCCGCGTTAGTGGTCATCTACTGAGTGTGCGAACGTGTTTGGCGCTTCGTAGAAGCTACAATTTTTGGACTACGGAGATTATAATAAAACATTCTGAAGCCTTTTGATGTGTTCTACAACTTTTATTCCGATATATTTTTTGATTTAATGATAATAAAAGGTCGAAAATCGACATTTAACACTGATTTTCCCGTTAAAGCTACCCTAAGACGAGTTGTTTTTCGTATGTAGCTTTATATTTACTCATTTTTCTTTCAATATAAAATGCCATGGGTCTAGTTTACACTTTAGTAAGTAGTTTAAATCAAACCGTGTGTCTTTATCGCCATTAGATACGGAGATATACCGTTCAATATGATGCAAGGTCAAAAATCCAAGATGGCGACTTTTGTTTAAATATTTAGGCATGTTGCCCAATTGGGATTTTTTGGGATTTTTGGGATTTTGCTTTTGGCTGTTCAAAGAACATCTCCACCAATTTTCAGCTTGATAAACCAAAAAGGATAAGTTGAACCTATTCTGCCTCCACTACCGATAAAATGAGGAAAATTAAGAAAAAAAAATTGAAATTTCGCTAAAATTATTCGTTTTTGTGTCTTTCTTCGATAAATTCTATATAAAATGAGGAAAAAAAATATGGAAAATAGTGGAAACAATTTGAAATTTCGCTAATATTATTCGTTCTTGTTGCTTTTTTCGATAATACCTTGAAGAAATGAAGAAAATAAGGAAAAAAAGAGGATAAAAGTGGAAATTTCGCTAAAATTATCCATTTTTGTTGCTTTTTTGATAATACCTCTATAAAATGAGGAAAATTAAGGAAATATATTGGGAAAGAATTGAAATTTCGTTAAAATTATTCGTTTTAGTTGCTTTTTAGATAATATCACGATAAAATGAGGAAAATTAAGGGAAAAATATGAATAAAAAAATTATAATTTCGCAAAAATTATTCATTTTTGTTTCTTTTTTTCCATAATATCCAGATAAAATGAGGAAAATTAAGAAAAAAACAGGAAAAAAATTGAAATTTCAGTAAAATTATCTGTTTTTGTTTCTTTTTTCAATACTATTTCGGTAGAATGAGGAAAATTAAGAAAAAATTGAGGAAAAATCTATAATTTCGCAAAAATTACTCATTTTTGTTTCTTTTTTTCGATAATATCTCGATAGAATGAGGAAAATTAAGAAAAAAAATTGAAATTTCACAAAAATAATTCGTTCTTGTAGTATTTTTCGATAACACCTCGATTAAATTAGGCATATTAAGGTAAAAAAAGACGAAAAAACTTGAAATTTCGCTAAAATTATTCGCTTTATTTTGTTTTCTTTTCTATCACATCTCGATAAAAAGACGAAATTTCAGAAAAAAAAAGAGGAAAAAAATTAACGTTTTCGTTTCTTTTTTCGGTATTATCTATATAAAATGAGGATTATAATTTAAAAAAAAGGTAAAAACTTGAAATTTCGCTAAAATTATCTGTTTTTGTTTCTATTTTCAATAATATTTCGGTAGAATGAGGAAAATTAAGGGAAAAATTGAGGTAAAAAAATTATGATTTTGCTAAAATTATTCATTTTGTTTCTTTTTTTCGATAATATCTCGATAAAATGAGGAAAATTAAGAAAAAAAATTGAAATTTCGCTAAAATTATTCTTTTTGTGTCTTTCTTCGATAATATCTCGATAAAATGAGGATAGTTAAAGAAAAATAGAGTAGAAATCTTAAATTTCGCAAAACTTATTCGTTTTAGTTTCTTTTTTCGATAAATTCTATATAAAATGCGGAAAAAAATAGGAAGAAAAAGTGGAAAAAATTGTAATTTCGCTAAAGTTATTCGTTCTTGTTACTTTTTTCGATTATATCATGATAAAATGAGGGAAATTAAGGATTAATAAAGAAGAAAAAAATTGAAATTTCGCTAATATTGTTCGTTTTTTTGCTTTTTTCGATCATATCTCGATAAAATGAGGATGATTTAAGAGAAAAAGAGGAAAAAACGTGAAATTTTTCGAAAATTATTCGTTTTTTTTGCTTTTTTCGATCATATCTTGATAAAATGAGGATAATTTAAGAGAAAAAGAGGAAAAAACTTGAATTTTCTCGAAAATTATTCGTTTCTGTTGCTTTTGTCGATGAATACTCGATAAAATGAGGAAAATTAAAGAAAAAAAGAGTACAAAAATTGAAATTTGGCTGAAATATTTCGTTTTTGTTGCTTTTAACGGTCATATCTCGATAAAATGAGGAAAATATGGAAGAAAAAGAGGAAAAATTTGAAATTTTGCTAAAATTATAAGTTTTTGTTCCTGTTTTCGATAATATCACGATAGAATTTGGAAAATTATGGAAAAAAGAAAAAAGAATTGTACTTTCGCTAAAATTATCAATTTTTGTTGCTTTTTTGATAATGTCTCGATAAAACGACGAAAATTAAGGAAAAAAAGGGAAAAAAATTAAAATTTCGCTAAGGTTATTCGTTTTTGTTGCTTTTTCTGATCATATCTTGATAAAATGAGGGACTTTAATGATAACTAAAGAGAAAAAAAATTGAAATTTCGCTAAAATTATTCATTTTTGTAGCTTTTTTCGATCATTCTTAGCTAAAATGAGGAAAATTAAGGAAATAAAAGAGGGAGAAAGAATGGAAATTTCGCAAAAATTATTAGCTTTTGTTCCTTTTTTCGATAATATCTCGTTAAAATGAAGAAAATGAAAGAAGAAAAAGAAAAAAAAATTAAAAGTTCGTTAAAATTATTCATTTTTGTTACTTTTTCGATAATACCTCGATAAAATGAGGAAAATTAAAGAAAAAAATTGGGAAAAAATTAAAATTTCGTTTAAATTATTCGTTTTAGTTGCTTTTTTCGATAATATCTCGATCAAATGAGGATAATCAAGGAAAAAATAGTTGAAAAAAATTTAAATATCGCTAAAACTATTCGTTTTTGTTGCTATTTTCGGTTATATCTCGATGAAATGAAGAAAATTAAGGAAAAAAAGGGAAAAATATTAAATTTTCGCTAAGGTTATTCGTTTTTTTTGCTTTTTTTGATCATATCTTGATAAAATGAGGGAATTTAATGATAACTAAAGGGAAAAAAAATTGAAATTTCGCTAAAATTATTCATTTTTGTAGATTTTTTCGATTATTCCTAGCTAAAATGAGGAAAATTAAGGAAAGGAAAGAGGGAGAAATAATGGAAATTTCGCTAAAATTATCCGTTTTTGTGTCTTTCTTCGATAATATCTCTATAAAATGAGGATAATTAAGGAAAAATAGAGTAAAAATCTTAAATTTCGCAAAACTTATTCGTTTTAGTTTCTTTTTTCGATAAATTCTATATAAAATGAGGAAAAAAATAGGAAATAAAAGTGAAAACAATTTGAAATTTCGCTAAAATTATTTGTTTTTGTTGCATTTTTCGATAATAATTCAATAAAATGAGGAGAATTAAAGAAAAAAAGAGGAAATTAATTGAAATTTTGCAAAAATTTTTCGTTTTCGTTTCTTTTTTCGCTAATACCTCGATAAAATGAGGAAAATTAAAGAAAAAAATTGGGAAAAAATTAAAATTTCGTTTAAATTATTCGTTTTTGTTGCTGTTAACGATAATATCTCGTTAGAATGAGGAAAATTATGGAAATAAAATGAAATTTCGTTAAAATTATTCGTTTTTTTGTCTTTCTTCGATAATATCTCGATAAAAAGAGGAAAATTAAGAAAATAAAATGAAATTTCGTTAAAATTATTCGTTTTTGTGTCTTTCTTCGATAATATCTCGATAAAATTAGGATAATTACGGAAAAATAGAGTAAAAATCTTAAATTTCGCAAAACTTATTCGTTTTTGTTTCTATTTTCGATAAATTCTATATAAAATGAGGAAAAAAATAGGAAAGAAAATGGAAAACAATTTGAAATTTCGCTAAAATTATTCGTTTTTGTTGCATTTTTCGATAATAATTGAATAAAATGAGGAGAAATAAGGAAAAAAAGAGAACCATTACTGAAATTTCGCTAAAATTATCCGTTTTTCTTTCTTTTTTCGATAATATCTCGATAAGATGAGGAAAATTAAGGAAAAAAAAGAGGAAATTAATTGAAATTTCGCTAAAATTGTTGGTTTTCGATTCTATTTTCGGTAATGCCTCGATAAAATGAGGAATATAATTGAAAAAAAGAGAAAAAATCTTGATATTTCGCTAAATTATTCGCTTTTATTCCTTTTTTCGATAATATCTCGTTAAAATGAGGAAAATTAAAGAAAAAAAAGGTGAGAAATATTGAAATTTCGCTAAAATTATTCGTTTTTGTTGCTTTTTTCGATAATAATTCAATAAAATGAGGAATAAAATTGAAAAAAAGAGGAAAGAACTTGATATTTCACTGAAATTATTCGCTTTTGTTCCTTTTATCGGTAATACTTCGATGAGGCCATGGCCGCAGACGATGCCGCTCAGTCGGACGAAACTGCACTTGCCCTTGCGAACAAAGACCCCAAAACGGCTAGTTAAAATGTTCTGGTGGGGTAGCCTAGATGGTTAAGGCAGCCTCCCGGTTAGAAGAAAATCCCGGGTTCGATTCCCGGTCATGTCAGACTTTTTAAAAGTCCGTTTTTCCTTGAGAAAAAAAAGAGGAAGAAAATTAAAATTTCGCAAATATTATTCGTTTTTGTTGCTTTTTTCGGTCATATCTCGATAAAATGAGGAAAATTAAGGAAGAAAAAGTGGAAAAAAATGAAATTACCTTGAAATTATTACTTTTTTGTTACTTTTTTGTGCGTCATATCTCGATAAAATGAGGAAACTCAAGAAAAAAAAGGGAAAAAAATTTAAATTTCGCAAATGTTATTCGTTTTTGTTGCTTTTTGTGATCATATCTTGATAAAATGAGGGAATTTAATGATAACTAAAGAGAAAAAAAATTGAGATTTCGCTAAAATTATTCTTTTTTTTGAATTTTTCGGTCACAACTCAATATAATGATGAATATTAAGGAAAGAAAAGTGGGGGAAAGAATGGAAATTTCGCTAAAATTATTCGTTTTTGTTGCTGTTTTCGATAATATCTCGTTAGAATGAGGAAAATTAAGGCAAAAGTATTAAAAAAATTGAAATATCAATAAAACTATTCGTTTTTTTTGCTTTTTTCGGTCATATATCGATGAAATGAGGAAAATTAAGGAAAAAACAGGAAAAAAATTGAAATTTCAGTAAAATTATCTGTTTTTGTTTCTTTTTTCAAAAATATTTCGGTAGAATGAGGAAAATTAAGAAAAAATTGAGGAAAAAAATATAATTTCGCAAAAATTACTCATTTTTGTTTCTTTTTTTCGATAATATCTCGATAAAATGAGGAAAATTAAGAAAAAAAATTGAAATTTCGCAAAAATAATTCGTTCTTGTAGTATTTTTCGATAACACCTCGATTAAATTAGGAATATTAAGGTAAAAAAAGAGGAAAAAACTTGAAATTTCGCTAAAATTATTGGTTTGTTTATCTGTTTTTGTTTCTATTTTCAATAATATTTCGGTAGAATGAGGAAAATTAAGGGAAAAATTGAGGTGAAAAAATTATGATATCGCTAAAATTATTCATTTTGTTTCCTTTTTTTGATAATATCTCGATAAAATGAGGAAAATTAAGAAAAAAAAATTGAAATTTCGCTAAAATTATTCTTTTTGTGTCTTTCTTCGATAATATCTCGATAAAATGAGGATAATTAAGGAAAAATAGAGTAAAAATCTTAAATTTCGCAAAACTTATTCGTTTTAGTTTCTTTTTTCGATAAATTCTATATAAAATGCGGAAAAAAATAGGAAGAAAAAGTGGAAAAAATTGTAATTTCGCTAAAGTTATTCGTTCTTGTTGTTTTTTTCGATTATATCATGATAAAATGAGGGAAACTAAGGATAATTAAAGAAGAAAAAAATTGAAATTTCGCTAATATTGTTCGTTTTTTTGCTTTTTTCGATCATATCTCGATAAAATGAGGATGATTTAAGAGAAAAAGAGGAAAAAACGTGAAATTTTTCGAAAATTATTCGTTTGTTTTGCTTTTTTCGATCATATCTTGATAAAATGAGGATAATTTAAGAGAAAAAGTGGAAAAAACTTGAATTTTCTCGAAAATTATTCGTTTTTGTAGCTTTTGTCGATGAATACTCGATAAAATGAGGAAAATTAAAGAAAAAAAGAGTACAAAAATTGAAATTTGGCTGAAATATTTCGTTTTTGTTGCTTTTAACGGTCATATCTCGATAAAATGAGGAAAATATGGAAGAAAAAGAGGAAAAATTTGAAATTTTGCTAAAATTATAAGTTTTTGTTCCTGTTTTCGATAATATCACGATAGAATTAGGAAAATTATGGAAAAAAGAAGAAAGAATTGTACTTTCGCTAAAATTATCAATTTTTGTTGCTTTTTTGATAATGTCTCGATAAAATGAGGGACTTTAATGATAACTAAAGAGAAAAAAAATTGAAATTTTGCTAAAATTATTCATTTTTGTAGCTTTTTTCGATCATTCTTAGCTAAAATGAGGAAAATTAAGGAAATAAAAGAGGGAGAAAGAATGGAAATTTCGCTAAAATTATTCGTTTTTGTTTCTTTTTTCGGTAATATCTCGATAAAATGAGGATTATAATTGAAAAAAGAGGAAAAAACTTGAAATTTCGCTAAAATTATTAGCTTTTGTTCCTTTTTTCGATAATATCTCGTTAAAATGAAGAAAATGAAAGAAGAAAAAAATTAAAAGTTCGTTAAAATTATTCATTTTTGTTACTTTTTCGATAATACCTCGATAAAATGAGGAAAATGAAAGAAAAAAATTGGGAAAAAATTAAAATTTCGTTTAAATTATTCGTTTTAGTTGCTTTTTTCGATAATACCTCAATCAAATGAGGATAATCAAGGAAATAATAGTTGAAAAAAATTTAAATATCGCTAAAACTATTCGTTTTTGTTGCTATTTTCGGTTATATCTCGATGAAATGAAGAAAATTAAGGAAAAAAGGGAAAAATATTAAATTTTCGCTAAGGTTATTCGTTTTTGTTGCTTTTTTTGATCATATCTTGATAAAATGAGGGAATTTAATGATAACTAAAGGGAAAAAAAATTGAAATTTCGCTAAAATTATTCATTTTTGTAGATTTTTTCGATCATTCCTAGCTAAAATGAGGAAAATTAAGGAAAGGAAAGAGGGAGAAATAATGGAAATTTCGCTAAAATTATTCGTTTTTGTGTCTTTCTTCGATAATATCTCTATAAATTGAGGATAATTAAGGAAAAATAGAGTAAAAATCTTAAATTTCGCAAAACTTATTCGTTTTAGTGTCTTTTTTCGATAAATTCTATATAAAATGAGGAAAAAAATAGGAAATAAAAGCGAAAACAATTTGAAATTTCGCTAAAATTATTTGTTTTTGTTGCATTTTTCGATAATAATTCAATAAAATGAGGAGAATTAAGGAAAAAAAGAGAAAATTATTTGAAATTTTGCATAAATTGTTAGTTTTCGTTTCTTTTTTCGATAATACCTCGATAAAATGAGGAAAATTAAAGAAAAAAATTGGGAAAAAATTAAAATTTCGTTTAAATTATTCGTTTTTGTTGCTGTTTTCGATAATATATCGTTAGAATGAGGAAAATTGAGGAAAAAATAGTTGAAAAAAATTGAAATATCGCTAAAACTATTCGTTTTTGTTGCTTTTTTCGGTCATATCTCGATGAAATGAGGAAAATTAAGGAAAAAACAGGGAAAAAATTAAAATATCACTAAAATTATCTGTTTTTTTTTCTTTATTCAATAATATTTCAGTAGAATGAGGAAAATTAAGGAAAAAATTAAAGAAAAAAATTATAATTTCGCCAAAATTATTCATTTTTGTTTTCTTTTTTCGATAATATCTCGATAAAAAGAGGAAAATTAAGAAAAAAAATTTAAATTTCGCTAAAATTATTAGTTTTTGTTTCTTTTTTCGATAATATCTCGTTAAAATGAGGAAAATTAAAGAAAAAAAAAGAGGGAAAAAATAAAAGTTTCATAAAATTATTCGTTTTTGTTACTTTTTCGATAATACCTCGATAAAATGAGGAAAATTAAGGAAAAAAAATTGGGAAAAAATCAAAATTTCGTTTAAATTATTCGTTTTAGTTGCTTTTTTCGATAATATCTCGATCAAATGAGGAAAATCAAGGAAAAAATAGTTGAAAAAAATTGAAATATCGCTAAAACTATTCGTTTTTGTTGCTTTTTTCGGTCATATCTCGATGAAATGAGGAAAATTAAGGTAAAAACAGGAAAAAAATTGAAATATCACTAAAATTATCTGTTTTTGTTTCTTTATTCGATAATATTTCAGTAGAATGAGCAAAATTAAGGAAAAAATTAATGAAAAAAATTATAATTTCGCCAAAATTATTCATTTTTGTTTTTTTTTTCGATAATATCTCGATAAAAAGAGGAAAATTAAGAAAAAAATTTAAATTTCGCTAAAATTATTAGTTTTTGTTTCTGTTTTCGATAATATCTCGTTAAAATGAGGAAAATTAAAGAAAAAAAAACAGGGAAAAAATTATTCGTTTTTGTTACTTTTTCGATAATACCTCGATAAAATGAGGAAAATTAAGGAAAAAAATTGGGAAAAAATCAAAATTTGTTTAAATTATTCGTTTAAGATGCTTTTTTCGATAATATCTCGATCAAATGAGGAAAATCAAGTAAAAAATAGTTGAAAAATATTTAAATATCGCTAAAACTATTCGTTTTTGTTGCTTTTTTCGGTCATATCTCGATGAAATGAGGAAAATTAAGGAAAAAACAGGAAAAAAATTGAAATATCACTAAAATTATCTGTTTTTGTTTCTTTTTTCAATAATATTTCAGTAGAATGAGGAAAATTAAGGAAAAAATTAAAGAAAAAAATTATAATTTCGCCAAAATTATTCATTTTTGTTTTCTTTTTTCGATAATATCTCGATAAAAAGAGGAAAATTAAGAAAAAAAATTTAAATTTCGCTAAAATTATTAGTTTTTGTTTCTTTTTTCGATAATATCTCGTTAAAATGAGGAAAATTAAAGAAAAAAAAAGAGGGAAAAAATAAAAGTTTGATAAAATTATTCGTTTTTGTTACTTTTTCGATAATACCTCGATAAAATGAGGAAAATTAAGGAAAAAAAATTGGGAAAAAATCAAAATTTCGTTTAAATTATTCGTTTTAGTTGCTTTTTTCGATAATATCTCGATCAAATGAGGAAAATCAAGGAAAAAATAGTTGAAAAAAATTGAAATATCGCTAAAACTATTCGTTTTTGTTGCTTTTTTCGGTCATATCTCGATGAAATGAGGAAAATTAAGGAAAAAACAGGAAAAAAATTGAAATATCACTAAAATTATCTGTTTTTGTTTCTTTATTCGATAATATTTCAGTAGAATGAGCAAAATTAAGGAAACAATTAATGAAAAAAATTATAATTTCGCCAAAATTATTCATTTTTGTTTTTTTTTTTCGATAATATCTCGATAAAAAGAGGAAAATTAAGAAAAAAATTTAAATTTCGCTAAAATCATTAGTTTTTGTTTCTTTTTTCGATAATATCTCGTTAAAATGAGGAAAATTAAAGAAAAAAAAACAGGGAAAAAATTAAAAGTTCGATAAAATTATTCGTTTTTGTTACTTTTTCGATAATACCTCGATAAAATGAGGAAAATTAAGGAAAAAAATTGGGAAAAAATCAAAATTTGTTTAAATTATTCGTTTAAGATGCTTTTTTCGATAATATCTCGATCAAATGAGGAAAATCAAGTAAAATATAGTTGAAAAATATTTAAATATCGCTAAAACTATTCGTTTTTGTTGCTTTTTTCGGTCATATCTTGATGAAATGAGGAAAATTAAGGAAAAAACAGGAAAAAAATTGAAATATCACTAAAATTATCTGTTTTTGTTTCTTTTTTCAATAATATTTCAGTAGAATGAGGAAAATTAAGGAAAAAATTAAAGAAAAAAATTATAATTTCGCCAAAATTATTCATTTTTGTTTTTTTTTCGATAATATTTCGATAAAAAGTGGAAAATTAAGAAAAAAAATTTAAATTACTCTAAAATTATTCGTTTTTGTGTCTTTCTTCGATAATATCTCGATAAAATGAGGATAATTACGGAAAAATAGAGTAAAAATCTTAAATTTTACAAAACTTATTCGTTTTTGTTTCTTTTTTCGATAAATCTATATAAAATGAGGAAAAAATAGGAAAAAAAAAAGTGGAAAAAAATTTGAAATTTCGCTAAAATTATTCGTTTTTGTTGCATTTTTCGATAATAATTGAATAAAATGAGGAGAAATAAGGAAAAAAAGAGAACCATTACTGAAATTTCGCTAAAATTATCTGTTTTTCTTTCTTTTTTCGATAATATCTCGATAAAATGAGGAAAATTAAGGAAAAAAAAGAGGAAATTAATTGAAATTTCGCTAAAATTGTTGGTTTTCGATTCTATTTTCGGTAATTCCTCGATAAAATGAGGAATATAATTGAAAAAAAGAGAAAAAATCTTGATATATCGCTAAATTATTCGCTTTTATTCCTTTTTTCGATAATATCTCGTTAAAATGAGAAAATTAAAGAAAAAAAGAGGAAAAAAATTAAAATTTAGCTAAAAATATTCGGTTTTATTGCCTTTTTTGATGAATTCTCGATAAAATGAGGAAAATTAAAGAAACAATAGTGAGAAAAATTGAAATTTCGCTAAAATTATTCGTTTTTGTTGCTTTTTTCGATAATTATTCAATAAAATGAGGAGAATTAAGAAAAAAAGAAAAAATTAATTGAAATTTCCCTAAAATTATTAGTTTTTGTTTCTTTTTTCGATAATACGTTGAAGAAAAGAAGAAAATAAGGAAAAAAAGATAATAAAAGTGGAAATTTCGCTAAAATTATCCATTTTTGTTGCTTTTTTGATAATAACTCGATAAAATGACGAAAATTAAGAAAAGAAAGAGAAAAAAAAACTAAAATTTCGCAAAAAGTTTTCGTTTTTGTTGCTTTTTTCGATCATATCTCGTTAAATGAGGGAAATTAAGGAAAAAAAGAGGAAAAATATTGATATTTTGCTAAAATTCCTAATAAGGAAAAGAAAGAGGAAATTACTTGAAATTTCGCTAAAATTGTTCGTTTTCGTTTCTCTTTTCGGTAATATCTCGTTAAAATGAGGATTATAATTGAAAAAAAGAGGAAAAAACTTGAAATTTTGCTAAAATTATTAGCTTTTGTTTCTTTTTTCGATAATATATCGTTAAAATGAGGAATATTAAAGAAAAAAAAGAGGAAAAAAATTAAAAGTTCGTTAAAATTATTCGTTTTTGTTACTTTTTCGATAATACCTCGATGAAATGAGAAAAATCAAGGAAAAAATAGTTGAAAAAAATTGAAATATCGCTAAAACTATTCGTTTTTGTTGCTTTTTTCGGTCATATATCGATGAAATAAGGATGATTAAGGAAAAAACAGGAAAAAAATTGAAATATCACTAAAATTATCTGTTTTTGTTTCTTTATTCGATAATATTTCAGTAGAATGAGCAAAATTAAGGAAAAAATTAATGAAAAAAATTATAATTTCGCCAAAATTATTCATTTTTGTTTTTTTTTTCGATAATATCTCGATAAAAAGAGGAAAATTAAGAAAAAAATTTAAATTTCGCTAAAATTATTAGTTTTTGTTTCTGTTTTCGATAATATCTCGTTAAAATGAGGAAAATTAAAGAAAAAAAAACAGGGAAAAAATTATTCGTTTTTGTTACTTTTTCGATAATACCTCGATAAAATGAGGAAAATTAAGGAAAAAAATTGGGAAAAAATCAAAATTTGTTTAAATTATTCGTTTAAGATGCTTTTTTCGATAATATCTCGATCAAATGAGGAAAATCAAGTAAAAAATAGTTGAAAAATATTTAAATATCGCTAAAACTATTCGTTTTTGTTGCTTTTTTCGGTCATATCTCGATGAAATGAGGAAAATTAAGGAAAAAACAGGAAAAAAATTGAAATATCACTAAAATTATCTGTTTTTGTTTCTTTTTTCAATAATATTTCAGTAGAATGAGGAAAATTAAGGAAAAAATTAAAGAAAAAAATTATAATTTCGCCAAAATTATTCATTTTTGTTTTCTTTTTTCGATAATATCTCGATAAAAAGAGGAAAATTAAGAAAAAAAATTTAAATTTCGCTAAAATTATTAGTTTTTGTTTCTTTTTTCGATAATATCTCGTTAAAATGAGGAAAATTAAAGAAAAAAAAAGAGGGAAAAAATAAAAGTTTGATAAAATTATTCGTTTTTGTTACTTTTTCGATAATACCTCGATAAAATGAGGAAAATTAAGGAAAAAAAATGGGGAAAAAATCAAAATTTCGTTTAAATTATTCGTTTTAGTTGCTTTTTTCGATAATATCTCGATCAAATGAGGAAAATCAAGGAAAAAATAGTTGAAAAAAATTGAAATATCGCTAAAACTATTCGTTTTTGTTGCTTTTTTCGGTCATATCTCGATGAAATGAGGAAAATTAAGGAAAAAACAGGAAAAAAATTGAAATATCACTAAAATTATCTGTTTTTGTTTCTTTATTCGATAATATTTCAGTAGAATGAGCAAAATTAAGGAAACAATTAATGAAAAAAATTATAATTTCGCCAAAATTATTCATTTTTGTTTTTTTTTTTCGATAATATCTCGATAAAAAGAGGAAAATTAAGAAAAAAATTTAAATTTCGCTAAAATCATTAGTTTTTGTTTCTTTTTTCGATAATATCTCGTTAAAATGAGGAAAATTAAAGAAAAAAAAACAGGGAAAAAATTAAAAGTTCGATAAAATTATTCGTTTTTGTTACTTTTTCGATAATACCTCGATAAAATGAGGAAAATTAAGGAAAAAAATTGGGAAAAAATCAAAATTTGTTTAAATTATTCGTTTAAGATGCTTTTTTCGATAATATCTCGATCAAATGAGGAAAATCAAGTAAAAAATAGTTGAAAAATATTTAAATATCGCTAAAACTATTCGTTTTTGTTGCTTTTTTCGGTCATATCTTGATGAAATGAGGAAAATTAAGGAAAAAACAGGAAAAAAATTGAAATATCACTAAAATTATCTGTTTTTGTTTCTTTTTTCAATAATATTTCAGTAGAATGAGGAAAATTAAGGAAAAAATTAAAGAAAAAAATTATAATTTCGCCAAAATTATTCATTTTTGTTTTTTTTTCGATAATATTTCGATAAAAAGTGGAAAATTAAGAAAAAAAATTTAAATTACTCTAAAATTATTCGTTTTTGTGTCTTTCTTCGATAATATCTCGATAAAATGAGGATAATTACGGAAAAATAGAGTAAAAATCTTAAATTTTACAAAACTTATTCGTTTTTGTTTCTTTTTTCGATAAATCTATATAAAATGAGGAAAAAATAGGAAAAAAAAAAGTGGAAAAAATTTGAAATTTCGCTAAAATTATTCGTTTTTGTTGCATTTTTCGATAATAATTGAATAAAATGAGGAGAAATAAGGAAAAAAAGAGAACCATTACTGAAATTTCGCTAAAATTATCTGTTTTTCTTTCTTTTTTCGATAATATCTCGATAAAATGAGGAAAATTAAGGAAAAAAAAGAGGAAATTAATTGAAATTTCGCTAAAATTGTTGGTTTTCGATTCTATTTTCGGTAATTCCTCGATAAAATGAGGAATATAATTGAAAAAAAGAGAAAAAATCTTGATATATCGCTAAATTATTCGCTTTTATTCCTTTTTTCGATAATATCTCGTTAAAATGAGAAAATTAAAGAAAAAAAGAGGAAAAAAATTAAAATTTAGCTAAAAATATTCGGTTTTATTGCCTTTTTTGATGAATTCTCGATAAAATGAGGAAAATTAAAGAAACAATAGTGAGAAAAATTGAAATTTCGCTAAAATTATTCGTTTTTGTTGCTTTTTTCGATAATTATTCAATAAAATGAGGAGAATTAAGAAAAAAAGAAAAAATTAATTGAAATTTCCCTAAAATTATTAGTTTTTGTTTCTTTTTTCGATAATACGTTGAAGAAAAGAAGAAAATAAGGAAAAAAAGATAATAAAAGTGGAAATTTCGCTAAAATTATCCATTTTTGTTGCTTTTTTGATAATAACTCGATAAAATGACGAAAATTAAGAAAAGAAAGAGAAAAAAAAACTAAAATTTCGCAAAAAGTTTTCGTTTTTGTTGCTTTTTTCGATCATATCTCGTTAAATGAGGGAAATTAAGGAAAAAAAGAGGAAAAATATTGATATTTTGCTAAAATTCCTAATAAGGAAAAGAAAGAGGAAATTACTTGAAATTTCGCTAAAATTGTTCGTTTTCGTTTCTCTTTTCGGTAATATCTCGTTAAAATGAGGATTATAATTGAAAAAAAGAGGAAAAAACTTGAAATTTTGCTAAAATTATTAGCTTTTGTTTCTTTTTTCGATAATATATCGTTAAAATGAGGAATATTAAAGAAAAAAAAGAGGAAAAAAATTAAAAGTTCGTTAAAATTATTCGTTTTTGTTACTTTTTCGATAATACCTCGATGAAATGAGAAAAATCAAGGAAAAAATAGTTGAAAAAAATTGAAATATCGCTAAAACTATTCGTTTTTGTTGCTTTTTTCGGTCATATATCGATGAAATAAGGATGATTAAGGAAAAAACAGGAAAAAAAGAATTGAAATATCATTAAAATTATCTGTTTTTGTTTCTTTCTTCAATAATATTTCAGTAGAATGAGGAAAATTAAGGAAAAAACTAAAGAAAAAAATTATAATTTCGCCAAAAATTCGTTTTTTTCTCATTCCTCATTTTTGTTTTCTTTTCGATAATATCTCGATAGAAAGAGGAAAAATAAGAAAAAAAATTGAAATTTCACTAAAATTATTCGTTTTTGTGTCTTTCTTCGATAATAACTCGATAAAATGAGGATAATTAAGGACAAATAGAGTAAAAATGTTAAATTTCGCAAAACTTATTCGTTTTACTTTCTTTTAATGATAAATTCTATTTAAAATGAGGAAAAAAATAGGAAAAAAAGTGGAAAAAATTTTAAAATTCGCTAGAATTATTCGTTTTTGTTGCATTTTTCGATAATAATTGAATAAAATGAGGAGAAATAAGGAAAAAGAAGAGAACCATAAATGAAATTTCGCTAAAATTATCTGTTTTTCTTCCTTTTTTTGATAATATCTCGATAAAATGAGGAAAATTAAAGAAAATAAGAGTACAAAAATTGAAATTTGGCTGAAATATTTCGTTTTTGTTGCTGTTTTTGATAATATCACGATAGAATAAGGAAAATTCTGGAAAAAAAGAAGAAAAAAATTGTACTTTCGCTAACATTACTTGTATTTGTTGCATTTTTCCGTCATATCTCCATAAAATGAGGAAAATTTAGGAAAAAAGAGGAAAAAAATTGAAATTTCGCTAAAATTTTTTTTTGTTTCTTTTTCGATAATACCTTGAAGAAATGAAGAAAATAAGGAAAAAAAAGAGGATAAAAGTGGAAATTTTGCTAAAATTATCAATTTTTGTTGCTTTTTTGATAATGTCTCGATAAAATGACGAAAATTAAGGAAAAAAAGGGAAAAAAATTAAAATTTCGCTAAGGTTATTCGTTTTTGTTGCTTTTTTTGATCATATCTTGATAAAATGAGGGACTTTAATGATAACTAAAGAGAAAAAAAATTGAAATTTTTTCAAAATTATTCATTTTTGTAGCTTTTTTCGATCATTCTTAGCTAAAATGAGGAAAATTAAGGAATGAAAAGAGGGAGAAAGAATGGAAGTTTCGCAAAAATTATTCGTTTTTGTTTCTTTTTTCGGTAATATCTCGATAAAATGAGGATTATAATTGAAAAAAGAGGAAAAAACTTGAAATTTCGCTAAAATTATTAGCTTTTGTTCCTTTTTTCGATAATATCTCGTTAAAATGAAGAAAATGAAAGAAGAAAAAGAAAAAAAAAATTAAAAGTTCGTTAAAATTATTCATTTTTGTTACTTTTTCGATAATACCTCAATAAAATGAGGAAAATTAAAGAAAAAAATTGGGAAAAAATTAAAATTTCGTTTAAATTATTCGTTTTAGTTGCTTTTTTCGATAATATCTCGATCAAATGAAGATAATCAAGGAAAGAATAGTTGAACAAAATTTAAATATCGCTAAAACTATTCGTTTTTGTTGCTATATTCGGTTATATCTCGATGAAATGAAGAAAATTAAGGAAAAAAAGGGAAAAATATTAAATTTTCGCTAAGGTTATTCGTTTTTGTTGCTTTTTTGATCATATCTTGATAAAATGAGGGAATTTAATGATAACTAAAGGGAAAAAAAATTGAAATTTCGCTAAAATTATTCATTTTTGTAGCTTTTTTCGATCATTCCTAGCTAAAATGAGGAAAATTAAGGAAAGGAAAGAGGGAGAAATAATGGAAATTTCGCTAAAATTATTCGTTTTTGTGTCTTTCTTCGATAATATCTCGTTAGAATGATTAAAATTGAGGAAACAATAGTTGAAAAAAAATTGAAATATCGCTAAAACTATTCGTTTTTGTTGCTTTTTTCGGTCATATCTCGATAAAATGAGGAAAATTAAGGAAAAAATTAAAGAAAAAAATTATAATTTCGCAAAAATTATTCATTTTTGTTTCTTTTTTTCGATAATATCTCTACAAAAAGAGGAAAATGAAGAAAATAAAATGAAATTTTGTTAAAATTATTCGTTATTGTGTCTTTCTTCGATAATATCTCGATAAAATGAGGATAATTAAGGAAAAATAGAGTAAAAATCTTAAATTTCGCAAAACTTATTCGTTTTTGTTTCTTTTTTCGATAAATTCTATATAAAATGAGGCAAAAAGTAGGAAAAAAAAGTGGAAAAAAGTTTGAAATTTCGCTAAAATTTTTCGTTTTTGTTGCATTTTTCGATAATAATTGAATAAAATGAGGAGAAATAAGGAAAAAAAGAGATCCATAACCGAAATTTTGCTAAAATTATCTGTTTTTCTTTCTTTTTTCGATAATATCTCGATAAAATGAGGAAAATTAAGGAAAAAAAAGAGGAAATTAATTGAAATTTCGCTAAAATTGTTGGTTTTTGATTCTATTTTCGGTAATGCCTCGATAAAATGAGGAATATAATTTAAAAAAAGAGAAAAAATCTTGATATTTTGCTAAAATTATTTGCTTTTGTTCCTTTTTTCGATAATATCTCGTTAAAATGAGGAAAATTAAAGAAAAAAAAGAGGAAAAAAAAATCAAATTTCATTAAAAATATTCGGTTTTGTTGCTTTTTTCGTTAATATCTCGATAAAATGAAGAAAATTAAGGAAAAAAAAAGAGAAACAAAATGATATTACGCTAAAATTATTCGTATTTGGTTTTTTTTGCGCCATGTCTCGATAAAATGAGGAATATTAAGGAAATAAGGGGAAAAATGGAAATTTCCCTAAAGTTATTCGTTTTTGTTACTTTTTTCGATCATATCATGATAAAATGAGGGAAATTAAGAATAATTAAAGAGATAAAAATTGAATTTACGCGAAAATTATTCGTTTTTGTAGCTTTTTCGATGAATTCTCGATAAAATGAGGAAAATTAAAGAAACAAAAGTGAGAAAAATTGAAATTTCGCTAAAATTATTCGTTTTTGTTGCTTTTTTCGATAATAATTCAATAAAATGAAGAGAATTAAGGAAAAAAAAGAGGAAATTAATGGAAATTTCGCTAAAATTGTTCGTTTTCGTTTCTTTTTTCGGTAATATCTCGATAAAATGAGGAATAAAATTGAAAAAAAGAGGAAAGAACTTGATATTTCGCTGAAATTATTCGCTTTTGTTCCTTTTATCGATAATACTTCGATGAGGCCATGGCCGCAGACGATGCCGCTCAGTCGGACGAAACTGCACATGCCCTTGCGAACAAAGTCCCAAAAACGGCTTGTTAAAATGTTCTGGTCGGGTAGCCTTGATGGTTAAGGCAGCCTCCCGGCTAAAAGAAGATCCCGGGTTCAATTCCCGGCCATGTCAGACTTTTTTCAAGTACAATTTTCCTTGGGAAAAAAAAGGAAAAAAATGAAAATTTCGCTAAAATTATTCGGTTTTCTTCCTATTTTCGATTATATCTCGATAAAATGAGGAAAATTAAGGAAAGAAAAGAGGAAATTAATTGAAATTTCGCTAAAATTGTTGGTTTTCGATTACATTTTCGGTAATGCCTCGATAAAATGAGGAATATAATTGAAAAAAAGGGAAAAAATCTTGATATTTCGCTAAAATTATTCGCTATTGTTCCTTTTTTCGATAATATCTCGTTAAAATGAGGAAAATTAAAGAAAAAAAGAGGAAAGAAATTAAAATTTCGCTAAAAATATTCGGTTTTGTTGCTTTTTTCGGTCATATCTCGATAAAATGAGGAAAACTAACGAAGAAAAAGTGGAAAAAAATGAAATTACCTTAAAATTATTCATTTTTGTTGCTTTTTTGTGCGTCATATCTCGATGAAATGAGGAAACTCAAGAAAAAAAAGGGAAAAAAAATTTAAATTTCGCAAATGTTATTCGTTTTTGTTACTTTTTGTGATCATATCTTGATAAAATGAGGGAATTTAATGATAACTAAAGAGAAAAAAAATTGAGATCTCGCTAAAATGATTCTTTTTTTTGAATTTTTCGGTCACAACTCAATATAATGAGGAATATTAAGGAAAGAAAACTGGGGGAAAGAATGGAAATTTCGCTAAAATTATTCGTTTTTGTTGCTGTTTTCGATAATATCTCGTTAGAATGAGGAAAATTGAGGAAAAAATTATTGAAAAAAATTGAAATATCGCTAAAACTATTCGTTTTTGTTGCTTTTTTCGGTCATATATCGATGAAATGAGGAAAATTAAGGAAAAAACAGGAAAAAAATTGAAATTTCAGTAAAATTATCTGTTTTTGTTTCTTTTTTCAATAATATTTCGGTAGAATGAGGAAAATTAAGAAAAAATTGAGGAAAAAAACTATAATTTCGCAAAAATTACTCATTTTTGTTTCTTTTTTTCGATAATATCTCGATAGAATGAGGAAAATTAAGAAAAAAAATTGAAATTTCGCAAAAATAATTCGTTCTTGTAGTATTTTTCGATAACACCTCGATTAAATTAGGAATATTAAGGTAAAAAAAGAGGAAAAAACTTGAAATTTCGCTAAAATTATTCGTTTTATTTTGTTTTCTTTTCTATCACATCTCGATAAAAAGACGAAATTTCAGAAAAAAAAGAGGTAAAAAAATTAACGTTTTCGTTTCTTTTTTCGGTAATATCTCTATAAAATGAGGATTATAATTGAAAAAAAGAGGTAAAAACTTGAAATTTCGCTAAAATTATCTGTTTTTGTTTCTATTTTCAATAATATTTCGGTAGAATGAGGAAAATTAAGGGAAAAATTGAGGTAAAAAAATTATGATTTCGCTAAAATTATTCATTTTGTTTCTCTTTTTCGATAATATCTCGATAAAATGAGGAAAATTAAGAAAAAAAATTGAAATTTCGCTAAAATTATTCTTTTTGTGTCTTTCTTCGATAATATCTCGATAAAATGAGGATAGTTAAAGAAAAATAGAGTAAAAATCTTAAATTTCGCAAAACTTATTCGTTTTAGTTTCTTTTTTCGATAAATTCTATATAAAATGCGGAAAAAAATAGGAAGAAAAAGTGGAAAAAATTGTAATTTCGCTAAAGTTATTCGTTCTTGTTACTTTTTTCGATAATATCATGATAAAATGAGGGAAACTAAGGATAATTAAAGAAGAAAAAAATTGAAATTTCGCTAATATTATTCGTTTTTTTGCTTTTTTCGATCATCTCGATAAAATGAGGATGATTTAAGAGAAAAAGAGGAAAAAACGTGAAATTTTTCGAAAATTATTCGTTTTTTTTTGCTTTTTTCGATCATATCTTGATAAAATGAGGATAATTTAAGAGAAAAAGAGGAAAAAACTTGAATTTTCTCGAAAATTATTCGTTTCTGTTGCTTTTGTCAATGACTACTCGATAAAATGAGGAAAATTAAAGAAAAAAAGAGTACAAAAATTGAAATTTGGCTGATATATTTCGTTTTTGTTGCTTTTAACGGTCATATCTCGATTAAATGAGGAAAATATGGAAGAAAAAGAGAAAGTTTTTGTTCCTGTTTTCGATAATATCACGATAGAATTAGGAAAATTATGGAAAAAAGAAGAAAGAATTGTACTTTCGCTAAAATTATCAATTTTTGTTGCTTTTTTGATAATGTCTCGATAAAATGACGAAAATTAAGGAAAAAAAGGGAAAAAAATTAAAATTTCGCTAAGGTTATTCGTTTTTGTTGCTTTTTTTGATCATATCTTGATAAAATGAGGGAATTTAATGATAACTAAAGGGAAAAAAAATTGAAATTTCGCTAAAATTATTCATTTTTGTAGCTTTTTTCGATCATTCCTAGCTAAAATGAGGAAAATTAAGGAAAGGAAAGAGGGAGAAATAATGGAAATTTCGCTAAAATTATTCGTTTTTGTGTCTTTCTTCGATAATATCTCGTTAGAATGATTAAAATTGAGGAAACAATAGTTGAAAAAAGATTGAAATATCGCTAAAACTATTCGTTTTTGTTGCTTTTTTCGGTCATATTTCGATAAAATGAGGAAAATTAAGGAAAAAATTAAAGAAAAAAATTATAATTTCGCAAAAATTATTCATTTTTGTTTCTTTTTTTCGATAATATCTCTATAAAAAGAGGAAAATTAAGAAAATTAAATGAAATTTTGTTAAAATTATTCGTTATTGTGTCTTTCTTCGATAATATCTCGATAAAATGAGGATAATTAAGGAAAAATAGAGTAAAAATCTTAAATTTCGCAAAACTTATTCGTTTTTGTTTCTTTTTTCGATAAATTCTATATAAAATGAGGCAAAAAATAGGAAAAAAAAGTGGAAAAAAGTTTGAAATTTCGCTAAAATTTTTCGTTTTTGTTGCATTTTTCGATAATAATTGAATAAAATGAGGAGAAATAAGGAAAAAAAGAGAACCATAACCGAAATTTTGCTAAAATTATCTGTTTTCTTTCTTTTTTCGATAATATCTCGATAAAATGAGGAAAATTAAGGAAAAAAAAGAGGAAATTAATTGAAATTTCGCTAAAATTGTTGGTTTTTGATTCTATTTTCGGTAATGCCTCGATAAAATGAGGAATATAATTTAAAAAAAGAGAAAAAATCTTGATATTTTGCTAAAATTATTTGCTTTTGTTCCTTTTTTCGATAATATCTCGTTAAAATGAGGAAAATTAAAGAAAAAAAAGAGGAAAAAAATTAAAATTTCATTAAAAATATTCGGTTTTGTTGCTTTTTTCGTTAATATCTCGATAAAATGAAGAAAATTAAGGAAAAAAAAGAGAAACAAAATGATATTACGCTAAAATTATTCGTAATTGGTTTTTTTTGCGCCATGTCTCGATAAAATGAGGAATATTAAGGAAATAAGGGGAAAAATGGGAATTTCCCTAAAGTTATTCGTTTTTGTTGCTTTTTTCGATCATATCATGATAAAATGAGGGAAATTAAGAATAATTAAAGAGATAAAAATTGAATTTACGCGAAAATTATTCGTTTTTGTAGCTTTTTCGATGAATTCTCGATAAAATGAGGAAAATTAAAGAAACAAAAGTGAGAAAAATTGAAATTTCGCTAAAATTATTCGTTTTTGTTGCTTTTTTCGATAATAATTCAATAAAATGAAGAGAATTAAGGAAAAAAAAGAGGAAATTAATGGAAATTTCGCTAAAATTGTTCGTTTTCGTTTCTTTTTTCGGTAATATCTCGATAAAATGAGGAATAAAATTGAAAAAAAGAGGAAAGAACTTGATATTTCGCTGAAATTATTCGCTTTTGTTCCTTTTATCGATAATACTTCGATGAGGCCATGGCCGCAGACGATGCCGCTCAGTCGGACGAAACTGCACATGCCCTTGCGAACAAAGTCCCAAAAACGGCTTGTTAAAATGTTCTGGTCGGGTAGCCTTGATGGTTAAGGCAGCCTCCCGGCTAAAAGAAGATCCCGGGTTCAATTCCCGGCCATGTCAGACTTTTTTCAAGTCCAATTTTCCTTGGGAAAAAAAAAGGAAAAAAATGAAAATTTCGCTAAAATTATTCGGTTTTCTTCCTATTTTCGATTATATCTCGATAAAATGAGGAAAATTAAGGAAAAAAAAGAGGAAATTAATTGAAATTTCGCTAAAATTGTTGGTTTTCGATTAAATTTTCGGTAATGCCTCGATAAAATGAGGAATATAATTGAAAAAAAGGGAAAAAATCTTGATATTTCGCTAAAATTATTCGCTATTGTTCCTTTTTTCGATAATATCTCGTTAAAATGAGGAAAATTAAAGAAAAAAAGAGGAAAGAAATTAAAATTTCGCTAAAAATATTCGGTTTTGTTGCTTTTTTCGGTCATATCTCGATAAAATGAGGAAAATTAACGAAGAAAAAGTGGAAAAAAATGAAATTACCTTAAAATTATTCATTTTTGTTGCTTTTTTGTGCGTCATATCTCGATGAAATGAGGAAACTCAAGAAAAAAAAGGGAAAAAAAATTTAAATTTCGCAAATGTTATTCGTTTTTGTTACTTTTTGTGATCATATCTTGATAAAATGAGGGAATTTAATGATAACTAAAGAGAAAAAAAATTGAGATTTCGCTAAAATGATTCTTTTTTTTTAATTTTTCGGTCACAACTCAATATAATGAGGAATTTTAAGGAAAGAAAACTGGGGGAAAGAATGGAAATTTCGCTAAAATTATTCGTTTTTGTTGCTGTTTTCGATAATATCTCGTTAGAATGAGGAAAATTGAGGAAAAAATTATTGAAAAAAATTGAAATATCGCTAAAACTATTCGTTTTTGTTGCTTTTTTCGGTCATATATCGATGAAATGAGGAAAATTAAGGAAAAAACAGGAAAAAAATTGAAATTTCAGTAAAATTATCTGTTTTTGTTTCTTTTTTCAATAATATTTCGGTAGAATGAGGAAAATTAAGAAAAAATTGAGGAAAACAACTATAATTTCGCAAAAATTACTCATTTTTGTTTCTTTTTTTCGATAATATCTCGATAGAATGAGGAAAATTAAGAAAAAAAATTGAAATTTCGCAAAAATAATTCGTTCTTGTAGTATTTTTCGATAACACCTCGATTAAATTAGGAATATTAAGGTAAAAAAAGAGGAAAAAACTTGAAATTTCGCTAAAATTATTCGTTTTATTTTGTTTTCTTTTCTATCACATCTCGATAAAAAGACGAAATTTCAGAAAAAAAAAGAGGTAAAAAAATTAACGTTTTCGTTTCTTTTTTCGATAATATCTCTATAAAATGAGGATTATAATTGAAAAAAAGAGGTAAAAACTTGAAATTTCGCTAAAATTATCTGTTTTTGTTTCTATTTTCAATAATATTTCGGTAGAATGAGGAAAATTAAGGGAAAAATTGAGGTAAAAAAATTATGATTTCGCTAAAATTATTCATTTTGTTTCTCTTTTTCGATAATATCTCGATAAAATGAGGAAAATTAAGAAAAAAAATTGAAATTTCGCTAAAATTATTCTTTTTGTGTCTTTCTTCGATAATATCTCGATAAAATGAGGATAGTTAAAGAAAAATAGAGTAAAAATCTTAAATTTCGCAAAACTTATTCGTTTTAGTTTCTTTTTTCGATAAATTCTATATAAAATGCGGAAAAAAATAGGAAGAAAAAGTGGAAAAAATTGTAATTTCGCTAAAGTTATTCGTTCTTGTTACTTTTTTCGATAATATCATGATAAAATGAGGGAAACTAAGGATAATTAAAGAAGAAAAAAATTGAAATTTCGCTAATATTATTCGTTTTTTTGCTTTTTTCGATCATCTCGATAAAATGAGGATGATTTAAGAGAAAAAGAGGAAAAAACGTGAAATTTTTCGAAAATTATTCGTTTTTTTTTGCTTTTTTCGATCATATCTTGATAAAATGAGGATAATTTAAGAGAAAAAGAGGAAAAAACTTGAATTTTCTCGAAAATTATTCGTTTCTGTTGCTTTTGTCGATGACTACTCGATAAAATGAGGAAAATTAAAGAAAAAAAGAGTACAAAAATTGAAATTTGGCTGATATATTTCGTTTTTGTTGCTTTTAACGGTCATATCTCGATTAAATGAGGAAAATATGGAAGAAAAAGAGGAAGTTTTTGTTCCTGTTTTCGATAATATCACGATAGAATTAGGAAAATTATGGAAAAAAGAAGAAAGAATTGTACTTTCGCTAAAATTATCAATTTTTGTTGCTTTTTTGATAATGTCTCGATAAAATGACGAAAATTAAGGAAAAAAAGGGAAAAAAATTAAAATTTCGCTAAGGTTATTCGTTTTTGTTGATTTTTTTGATCATATCTTGATAAAATGATGGACTTTAATGATAACAAAAGAGAAAAAAAATTGAAATTTTTTCAAAATTATTCATTTTTGTAGCTTTTTTCGATCATTCTTAGCTAAAATGAATAAAATTAAGGAATGAAAAGAGGGAGAAAGAATGGAAGTTTCGCAAAAATTATTCGTTTTTGTTTCTTTTTTCGGTAATATCTCGATAAAATGAGGATTATAATTGAAAAAAAGAGGAAAAAACTTGAAATTTCGCTAAAATTATTAGCTTTTGTTCCTTTTTTCGATAATATCTCGTTAAAATGAAGAAAATGAAAGAAGAAAAAGAAAAAAAAAATTAAAAGTTCGTTAAAATTATTCATTTTTGTTACTTTTTCGATAATACCTCGATAAAATGAGGAAAATTAAAGAAAAAAATTGGGAAAAAATTAAAATTTCGTTTAAATTATTCGTTTTAGTTGCTTTTTTCGATAATATCTCGATCAAATGAGGATAATCAAGGAAAAAATACTTGAAAAAATTTAAATATCGCTAAAACTATTCGTTTTTGTTGCTATTTTCGGTTATATCTCGATGAAATGAAGAAAATTAAGGAAAAAAAGGGAAAAATATTAAATTTTCGCGAAGGTTATTCGTTTTTGTTGCTTTTTTTGATCATATCTTGATAAAATGAGGGAATTTAATGATAACTAAAGGGAAAAAAAATTGAAATTTCGCTAAAATTATTCATTTTTGTAGCTTTTTTCGATCATTCCTAGCTAAAATGAGGAAAATTAAGGAAAGGAAAGAGGGAGAAATAATGGAAATTTCGCTAAAATTATTCGTTTTTGTGTCTTTCTTCGATAATATCTCGTTAGAATATTTAATATTGAGGAAACAATAGTTGAAAAAAAATTGAAATATCGCTAAAACTATTCGTTTTTGTTGCTTTTTTCGGTCATATCTCGATAAAATGAGGAAAATTAAGGAAAAAATTAAAGAAAAAAATTATAATTTCGCAAAAATTATTCATTTTTGTTTCTTTTTTTCGATAATATCTCTATAAAAATAGGAAAATTAAGAAAATTAAATGAAATTTTGTTAAAATTATTCGTTATTGTGTCTTTCTTCGATAATATCTCGATAAAATGAGGATAATTAAGGAAAAATAGAGTAAAAATCTTAAATTTCGCAAAACTTATTCGTTTTTGTTTCTTTTTTCGATAAATTCTATATAAAATGAGGCAAAATAAGGAAAAAAAGTGGAAAAAAGTTTGAAATTTCGCTAAAATTTTTCGTTTTTGTTGCATTTTTCGATAATAATTGAATAAAATGAGGAGAAATAAGGAAAAAAAGAGAACCATAACCGAAATTTCGCTAAAATTATCTGTTTTTCTTTCTTTTTTCGATAATATCTCGATAAAATGAGGAAAATTAAGGAAAAAAAAGAGGAAATTAATTGAAATTTCGCTAAAATTGTTGGTTTTTGATTCTATTTTCGGTAATGCCTCGATAAAATGAGGAATATAATTTAAAAAAAGAGAAAAAATCTTGATATTTTGCTAAAATTATTTGCTTTTGTTCCTTTTTTCGATAATATCTCGTTAAAATGAGGAAAATTAAAGAAAAAAAAGAGGAAAAAAAAATCAAATTTCATTAAAAATATTCGGTTTTGTTGCTTTTTTCGTTAATATCTCGATAAAATGAAGAAAATTAAGGAAAAAAAAGAGAAACAAAATGATATTACGCTAAAATTATTCGCATTTGGTTTTTTTTGCGCCATGTCTCGATAAAATGAGGAATATTAAGGAAATAAGGGAAAAAATGGAAATTTCCCTAAAGTTATTCGTTTTTGTTGCTTTTTTCGATCATATCATGATAAAATGAGGGAAATTAAGAATAATTAAAGAGATAAAAATTGAATTTACGCGAAAATTATTCGTTTTTGTAGCTTTTTTGATGAATTCTCGATAAAATGAGGAAAATTAAAGAAACAAAAGTGAGAAAAATTGAAATTTCGCTAAAATTATTCGTTTATGTTGCTTTTTTCGATAATAATTCAATAAAATGAAGAGAATTAAGGAAAAAAAAGAGGAAATTAATGGAAATTTTGCTAAAATTGTTCGTTTTCGTTTCTTTTTTCGGTAATATCTCGATAAAATGAGGAATAAAATTGAAAAAAAGAGGAAAGAACTTGATATTTCGCTGAAATTATTCGCTTTTGTTCCTTTTATCGATAATACTTCGATGAGGCCATGGCCGCAGACGATGCCGCTCAGTCGGACGAAACTGCACTTGCCCTTGCGAACAAAGTCCCAAAAACGGCTTGTTAAAATGTTCTGGTCGGGTAGCCTTGATGGTTAAGGCAGCCTCCCGGTTAAAAGAAGATCCCGGGTTCGATTCCCGGCCATGTCAGACTTTTTTCAAGTCCAATTTTCCTTGGGAAAAAAAAAGGAAAAAAATGAAAATTTCGCTAAAATTATTCGGTTTTGTTCCTATTTTCGATTATATCTCGATAAAATGAGGAAAATTAAGGAAAAAAAAGAGGAAATTAATTGAAATTTCGCTAAAATTGTTGGTTTTCGATTAAATTTTCGGTAATGCCTCGATAAAATGAGGAATATAATTGAAAAAAAGAGAAAAAATCTTGATATTTCGCTAAAATTATTCGCTTTTGTTCCTTTTTTCGATAATATCTCGTTAAAATGAGGATAATTAAAGAAAAAAAGAGGAAAGAAATTAAAATTTCGCTAAAAATATTCGGTTTTGTTGCTTTTTTCGGTCATATCTCGATAAAATGAGGAAAATTAACGAAGAAAAAGTGGAAAAAAATGAAATTACCTTAAAATTATTCATTTTTGTTGCTTTTTTGTGCGTCATATCTCGATAAAATGAGGAAACTCAAGAAAAAAAAGGGAAAAAAATTTTAAATTTCGCTAATGTTATTCGTTTTTGTTACTTTTTGTGATCATATCTTGATAAAATGAGGGAATTTAATGATAACTAAAGAGAAAAAAAATTGAGATTTCGCTAAAATGATTCTTTTTTTTGAATTTTTCGGTCACAACTCATTATAATGAGGAATATTAAGGAAAGAAAACTGGGGGAAAGAATGGAAATTTCGCTAAAATTATTCGTTTTTGTTGCTGTTTTCGATAATATCTCGTTAGAATGAGGAAAATTGAGGAAAAAATTATTGAAAAAAATTGAAATATCGCTAAAACTATTCGTTTTTGTTGCTTTTTTCGGTCATATATCGATGAAATGAGGAAAATTAAGGAAAAAACAGGAAAAAAATTGAAATATCAGTAAAAATATCTGTTTTTGTTTCTTTTTTCAATAATATTTCGGTAGAATGAGGAAAATTAAGAAAAAATTGAGGAAAAAAACTATAATTTCGCAAAATTACTCATTTTTCCTTCTTTTTTTCGATAATATCTCGATAAAATGAGGAAAATTAAGAAAAAAATTGAAATTTCGCAAAAATTATTCGTTCTTGTAGTATTTTTCGATAACACCTCGATTAAATTAGGAATATTAAGGTAAAAAAAGAGGAAAAAACTTGAAATTTCGCTAAAATTATTCGTTTTATTTTGTTTTCTTTTCTATCACATCTCGATAAAAAGACGAAATTTCAGAAAAAAAAGAGGAAAAAAATTAACGTTTTCGTTTCTTATTTCGGTAATATCTCTATAAAATGAGGATTATAATTGAAAAAAAGAGGTAAAAACTTGAAATTTCGCTAAAATTATCTGTTTTTGTTTCTATTTTCAATAATATTTCGGTAGAATGAGGAAAATTAAGGGAAAAATTGAGGTAAAAAAATTATGATTTCGCTAAAATTATTCATTTTGTTTCTTTTTTTCGATAATATCTCGATAAAATGAGGAAAATTAAGAAAAAAAAATTAAATTTCGTTAAAATTATTCTTTTTGTGTCTTTCTTCGATAATATCTCGATAAAATGAGGATAATTAAGGAAAAATAGAGTAAAAATCTTAAATTTCGCAAAACTTATTCGTTTTAGTTTCTTCTTTCGATAAATTCTCTATAAAAAATGCGGAAAAAAATAGGAAGAAAAAGTGGATAAAATTGTAATTTCGCTAAAGTTATTCGTTCTTGTTGCTTTTTTCGATTATATCATGATAAAATGAGGGAAATTAAGGATAATTAAAGAAGAAAAATATTGAAATTTCGCTAATATTATTCGTTTTTTTGCTTTTTTCGATCATATCTCGATAAAATGAGGATGATTTAAGAGAAAAAGAGGAAAAAACGTGAAATTTTTCAAAAATTATTCGTTTTTTTGCTTTTTTCGATCATATCTCGATAAAATGAGGATAATTTAAGAGAAAAAGAGGAAAAAACTTGAATTTTCTCGAAAATTATTCGTTTCTGTTGCTTTTGTCGATGACTCCTCGATAAAATGTGGAAAATTAAAGAAAAAAAGAGTACAAAAATTGAAATTTGGCTAAAATATTTCGTTTTTGTTGCTTTTAACGGACATATCTCGATAAAATGACGAAAATTAAGGAAGAAAAGGGAAAAAAATTAAAATTTCGCTAAGGTTATTCGTTTTTGTTGCTTTTTCTGATCATATCTTGATAAAATGAGGGACTTTAATGATAACTAAAGAGAAAAAAAATTGAAATTTTGCTAAAATTATTCATTTTTGTAGCTTTTTTCGATCATTCTTAGCTAAAATGAGGAAAATTAAGGAAAGAAAAGAGGGAGATAGAATGGAAATTTCGCTAAAATTATTCGTTTTTGTTTCTTTTTTCGGTAATATCTCGATAAAATGAGGATTATAATTGAAAAAAAAAGGAAAAAACTTGAAATTTCGCTAAAATTATTAGCTTTTGTTCCTTTTTTCGATAATATCTCGTTAAAATGAAGAAAATGAAAGAAGAAAAAGAAAAAAAAAATTAAAAGTTCGTTAAAATTATTCATTTTTGTTACTTTTTCGATAATACCTCGATAAAATGAGGAAAAATAAAGAAAAAAATTGGGAAAAAATTAAAATTTCGTTTAAATTATTCGTTTTAGTTGCTATTTTCGATAATATCTCGATCAAATGAGGATAATCAAGGAAGAAATAGTTGAAAAAAATTTAAATATCGCTAAAACTATTCGTTTTTGTTGCTATTTTCGGTTATATCTCGATGAAATGAAGAAAATTAAGGAAAAAAAGGGAAAAATATTAAAATTTCGCAAAGGTTATTCGTTTTTGTTGTTTTTTTTGATCATATCTTGATAAAATGAGGGAATTTAATGATAACTAAAGGGAAAAAAAATTGAAATTTCGCTAAAATTATTCATTTTTGTAGGTTTTTTCGATCATTCCTAGCTAAAATGAGGAAAATTAAGGAAAGGAAAGAGGGAGAAATAATGGAAATTTCGCTAAAATTATTCGTTTTTGTGTCTTTCTTCGATAATATCTCTATAAAATGAGGATAATTAAGGAAAAATAGAGTAAAAATCTTAAATTTCGCAAAACTTATTCGTTTTAGTTTCTTTTTTCGATAAATTCTATATAAAATGAGGAATAAAATAGGAAATAAAAGTGAAAACAATTTGAAATTTCGCTAAAATTATTTGTTTTTGTTAAATTTTTCGATAATAATTCAATAAAATGAAGAGAATTAAGGAAAAAAAGAGGAAATTAATTGAAATTTTGCTAAAATTGTTCGTTTCTTTTTTCGATAATACCTCGATAAAATGAGGAAAATTAAAGAAAAAAATTGGGATAAAATTAAAATTACATTTAAATTATTCGTTTTTGTTGCTGTTTTCGATAATATCTCGTTAGAATGAGGAAAATTGAGGAAAACATAGTTGAAAAAAATTAAATATTGCTAAAATTATTCGTTTTTGTGTCTTTCTTCGATAATATCTCTATAAAATGAGGATAATTAAGGAAAAATAGAGTAAAAATCTTAAATTTCGCAAAACTTTTTCGTTTTAGTTTCTTTTTTCGATAAATTCTATATAAAATGAGGAAAAAAATAGGAAATAAAAGTGAAAACAATTTGAAATTTCGCTAAAATTATTTGTTTTTGTTGCATTTTCGATAATAATTCAATAAAATGAGGAGAATTAAGGAAAAAAAAGAGGAAATTAATTGAAATTTTTCGAAAATTGTTCGTTTTCGTTTCTTTTTTCGATAATACCTCGATAAAATGAGGAAAATAAAGAAAGAAATTGGGAAAAAATTAAAATTTCGTTTAAATTATTCGTTTTAGTTGCTTTTTTCGATAATATCTCGATCAAATGAGGATAATCAAGGAAAAAATACTTGAAAAAATTTAAATATCGCTAAAACTATTCGTTTTTGTTGCTATTTTCGGTTATATCTCGATGAAATGAAGAAAATTAAGGAAAAAAAGGGAAAAATATTAAATTTTCGCGAAGGTTATTCGTTTTTGTTGCTTTTTTTGATCATATCTTGATAAAATGAGGGAATTTAATGATAACTAAAGGGAAAAAAAATTGAAATTTCGCTAAAATTATTCATTTTTGTAGCTTTTTTCGATCATTCCTAGCTAAAATGAGGAAAATTAAGGAAAGGAAAGAGGGAGAAATAATGGAAATTTCGCTAAAATTATTCGTTTTTGTGTCTTTCTTCGATAATATCTCGTTAGAATATTTAATATTGAGGAAACAATAGTTGAAAAAAAATTGAAATATCGCTAAAACTATTCGTTTTTGTTGCTTTTTTCGGTCATATCTCGATAAAATGAGGAAAATTAAGGAAAAAATTAAAGAAAAAAATTATAATTTCGCAAAAATTATTCATTTTTGTTTCTTTTTTTCGATAATATCTCTATAAAAATAGGAAAATTAAGAAAATTAAATGAAATTTTGTTAAAATTATTCGTTATTGTGTCTTTCTTCGATAATATCTCGATAAAATGAGGATAATTAAGGAAAAATAGAGTAAAAATCTTAAATTTCGCAAAACTTATTCGTTTTTGTTTCTTTTTTCGATAAATTCTATATAAAATGAGGCAAAATAAGGAAAAAAAGTGGAAAAAAGTTTGAAATTTCGCTAAAATTTTTCGTTTTTGTTGCATTTTTCGATAATAATTGAATAAAATGAGGAGAAATAAGGAAAAAAAGAGAACCATAACCGAAATTTCGCTAAAATTATCTGTTTTTCTTTCTTTTTTCGATAATATCTCGATAAAATGAGGAAAATTAAGGAAAAAAAAGAGGAAATTAATTGAAATTTCGCTAAAATTGTTGGTTTTTGATTCTATTTTCGGTAATGCCTCGATAAAATGAGGAATATAATTTAAAAAAAGAGAAAAAATCTTGATATTTTGCTAAAATTATTTGCTTTTGTTCCTTTTTTCGATAATATCTCGTTAAAATGAGGAAAATTAAAGAAAAAAAAGAGGAAAAAAAAATCAAATTTCATTAAAAATATTCGGTTTTGTTGCTTTTTTCGTTAATATCTCGATAAAATGAAGAAAATTAAGGAAAAAAAAGAGAAACAAAATGATATTACGCTAAAATTATTCGCATTTGGTTTTTTTTGCGCCATGTCTCGATAAAATGAGGAATATTAAGGAAATAAGGGAAAAAATGGAAATTTCCCTAAAGTTATTCGTTTTTGTTGCTTTTTTCGATCATATCATGATAAAATGAGGGAAATTAAGAATAATTAAAGAGATAAAAATTGAATTTACGCGAAAATTATTCGTTTTTGTAGCTTTTTTGATGAATTCTCGATAAAATGAGGAAAATTAAAGAAACAAAAGTGAGAAAAATTGAAATTTCGCTAAAATTATTCGTTTATGTTGCTTTTTTCGATAATAATTCAATAAAATGAAGAGAATTAAGGAAAAAAAAGAGGAAATTAATGGAAATTTTGCTAAAATTGTTCGTTTTCGTTTCTTTTTTCGGTAATATCTCGATAAAATGAGGAATAAAATTGAAAAAAAGAGGAAAGAACTTGATATTTCGCTGAAATTATTCGCTTTTGTTCCTTTTATCGATAATACTTCGATGAGGCCATGGCCGCAGACGATGCCGCTCAGTCGGACGAAACTGCACTTGCCCTTGCGAACAAAGTCCCAAAAACGGCTTGTTAAAATGTTCTGGTCGGGTAGCCTTGATGGTTAAGGCAGCCTCCCGGTTAAAAGAAGATCCCGGGTTCGATTCCCGGCCATGTCAGACTTTTTTCAAGTCCAATTTTCCTTGGGAAAAAAAAAGGAAAAAAATGAAAATTTCGCTAAAATTATTCGGTTTTGTTCCTATTTTCGATTATATCTCGATAAAATGAGGAAAATTAAGGAAAAAAAAGAGGAAATTAATTGAAATTTCGCTAAAATTGTTGGTTTTCGATTAAATTTTCGGTAATGCCTCGATAAAATGAGGAATATAATTGAAAAAAAGAGAAAAAATCTTGATATTTCGCTAAAATTATTCGCTTTTGTTCCTTTTTTCGATAATATCTCGTTAAAATGAGGATAATTAAAGAAAAAAAGAGGAAAGAAATTAAAATTTCGCTAAAAATATTCGGTTTTGTTGCTTTTTTCGGTCATATCTCGATAAAATGAGGAAAATTAACGAAGAAAAAGTGGAAAAAAATGAAATTACCTTAAAATTATTCATTTTTGTTGCTTTTTTGTGCGTCATATCTCGATAAAATGAGGAAACTCAAGAAAAAAAAGGGAAAAAAATTTTAAATTTCGCTAATGTTATTCGTTTTTGTTACTTTTTGTGATCATATCTTGATAAAATGAGGGAATTTAATGATAACTAAAGAGAAAAAAAATTGAGATTTCGCTAAAATGATTCTTTTTTTTGAATTTTTCGGTCACAACTCATTATAATGAGGAATATTAAGGAAAGAAAACTGGGGGAAAGAATGGAAATTTCGCTAAAATTATTCGTTTTTGTTGCTGTTTTCGATAATATCTCGTTAGAATGAGGAAAATTGAGGAAAAAATTATTGAAAAAAATTGAAATATCGCTAAAACTATTCGTTTTTGTTGCTTTTTTCGGTCATATATCGATGAAATGAGGAAAATTAAGGAAAAAACAGGAAAAAAATTGAAATATCAGTAAAAATATCTGTTTTTGTTTCTTTTTTCAATAATATTTCGGTAGAATGAGGAAAATTAAGAAAAAATTGAGGAAAAAAACTATAATTTCGCAAAATTACTCATTTTTCCTTCTTTTTTTCGATAATATCTCGATAAAATGAGGAAAATTAAGAAAAAAATTGAAATTTCGCAAAAATTATTCGTTCTTGTAGTATTTTTCGATAACACCTCGATTAAATTAGGAATATTAAGGTAAAAAAAGAGGAAAAAACTTGAAATTTCGCTAAAATTATTCGTTTTATTTTGTTTTCTTTTCTATCACATCTCGATAAAAAGACGAAATTTCAGAAAAAAAAGAGGAAAAAAATTAACGTTTTCGTTTCTTATTTCGGTAATATCTCTATAAAATGAGGATTATAATTGAAAAAAAGAGGTAAAAACTTGAAATTTCGCTAAAATTATCTGTTTTTGTTTCTATTTTCAATAATATTTCGGTAGAATGAGGAAAATTAAGGGAAAAATTGAGGTAAAAAAATTATGATTTCGCTAAAATTATTCATTTTGTTTCTTTTTTTCGATAATATCTCGATAAAATGAGGAAAATTAAGAAAAAAAAATTAAATTTCGTTAAAATTATTCTTTTTGTGTCTTTCTTCGATAATATCTCGATAAAATGAGGATAATTAAGGAAAAATAGAGTAAAAATCTTAAATTTCGCAAAACTTATTCGTTTTAGTTTCTTCTTTCGATAAATTCTCTATAAAAAATGCGGAAAAAAATAGGAAGAAAAAGTGGATAAAATTGTAATTTCGCTAAAGTTATTCGTTCTTGTTGCTTTTTTCGATTATATCATGATAAAATGAGGGAAATTAAGGATAATTAAAGAAGAAAAATATTGAAATTTCGCTAATATTATTCGTTTTTTTGCTTTTTTCGATCATATCTCGATAAAATGAGGATGATTTAAGAGAAAAAGAGGAAAAAACGTGAAATTTTTCAAAAATTATTCGTTTTTTTGCTTTTTTCGATCATATCTCGATAAAATGAGGATAATTTAAGAGAAAAAGAGGAAAAAACTTGAATTTTCTCGAAAATTATTCGTTTCTGTTGCTTTTGTCGATGACTCCTCGATAAAATGTGGAAAATTAAAGAAAAAAAGAGTACAAAAATTGAAATTTGGCTAAAATATTTCGTTTTTGTTGCTTTTAACGGACATATCTCGATAAAATGACGAAAATTAAGGAAGAAAAGGGAAAAAAATTAAAATTTCGCTAAGGTTATTCGTTTTTGTTGCTTTTTCTGATCATATCTTGATAAAATGAGGGACTTTAATGATAACTAAAGAGAAAAAAAATTGAAATTTTGCTAAAATTATTCATTTTTGTAGCTTTTTTCGATCATTCTTAGCTAAAATGAGGAAAATTAAGGAAAGAAAAGAGGGAGATAGAATGGAAATTTCGCTAAAATTATTCGTTTTTGTTTCTTTTTTCGGTAATATCTCGATAAAATGAGGATTATAATTGAAAAAAAAAGGAAAAAACTTGAAATTTCGCTAAAATTATTAGCTTTTGTTCCTTTTTTCGATAATATCTCGTTAAAATGAAGAAAATGAAAGAAGAAAAAGAAAAAAAAAATTAAAAGTTCGTTAAAATTATTCATTTTTGTTACTTTTTCGATAATACCTCGATAAAATGAGGAAAAATAAAGAAAAAAATTGGGAAAAAATTAAAATTTCGTTTAAATTATTCGTTTTAGTTGCTATTTTCGATAATATCTCGATCAAATGAGGATAATCAAGGAAGAAATAGTTGAAAAAAATTTAAATATCGCTAAAACTATTCGTTTTTGTTGCTATTTTCGGTTATATCTCGATGAAATGAAGAAAATTAAGGAAAAAAAGGGAAAAATATTAAAATTTCGCAAAGGTTATTCGTTTTTGTTGTTTTTTTTGATCATATCTTGATAAAATGAGGGAATTTAATGATAACTAAAGGGAAAAAAAATTGAAATTTCGCTAAAATTATTCATTTTTGTAGGTTTTTTCGATCATTCCTAGCTAAAATGAGGAAAATTAAGGAAAGGAAAGAGGGAGAAATAATGGAAATTTCGCTAAAATTATTCGTTTTTGTGTCTTTCTTCGATAATATCTCTATAAAATGAGGATAATTAAGGAAAAATAGAGTAAAAATCTTAAATTTCGCAAAACTTATTCGTTTTAGTTTCTTTTTTCGATAAATTCTATATAAAATGAGGAATAAAATAGGAAATAAAAGTGAAAACAATTTGAAATTTCGCTAAAATTATTTGTTTTTGTTAAATTTTTCGATAATAATTCAATAAAATGAAGAGAATTAAGGAAAAAAAGAGGAAATTAATTGAAATTTTGCTAAAATTGTTCGTTTCTTTTTTCGATAATACCTCGATAAAATGAGGAAAATTAAAGAAAAAAATTGGGATAAAATTAAAATTACATTTAAATTATTCGTTTTTGTTGCTGTTTTCGATAATATCTCGTTAGAATGAGGAAAATTGAGGAAAACATAGTTGAAAAAAATTAAATATTGCTAAAATTATTCGTTTTTGTGTCTTTCTTCGATAATATCTCTATAAAATGAGGATAATTAAGGAAAAATAGAGTAAAAATCTTAAATTTCGCAAAACTTTTTCGTTTTAGTTTCTTTTTTCGATAAATTCTATATAAAATGAGGAAAAAAATAGGAAATAAAAGTGAAAACAATTTGAAATTTCGCTAAAATTATTTGTTTTTGTTGCATTTTCGATAATAATTCAATAAAATGAGGAGAATTAAGGAAAAAAAGAGGAAATTAATTGAAATTTTTCGAAAATTGTTCGTTTTCGTTTCTTTTTTCGATAATACCTCGATAAAATGAGGAAAATAAAGAAAGAAATTGGGAAAAAATTAAAATTTCGTTTAAATTATTCGTTTTTGTTGCTGTTTTCGATAATATCTAATTAGAATGAGGAAAATTGAGGAAAAAATAATTGAAAAAAAATTGAAATATCGCGAAAACTATTCGTTTTTGTTCCTTTTTTCGGTCATATCTCGATGAAATGAGGAAAATTAGGGAATGTTCAGGAAAAAAATTGAAATTTCACTAAAATTATCTGTTTTTGTTTCTTTTTTCAATAATGTTTCGGTAGAATGTGGAGAATTAAGGGAAAAATTGAGGAAAAAAATTATGATTTCGCAAAAATTATTCATTTTTGTTCTTTTTTTCAATAATATCTCCAAAAAATGAGGAAAATTAAGAAAAAAATTGAAATTTCGCTAAAATTATTCGTTTTTGTAGTATTCTTCGATAATATCTCGATAAAATTAGGAATATTAAGGAAAAAACTTGAAATTTCGCTAAAATAATTCGTTTTTTTTGTTTTTTTTTTTCGATGACATCTCGATAAAATGACGAAAATTAAGGAAAAAAAGAGGAAAAAAATTAAAATTTTGCAAAAATTATTCGTTTTTGTTGCATTTTTCGATTATAATTCAATAAAATGAGGAGAAATAAGGATAAGAAAGAGGAAATTAATTGAAATTTCGCTAAAATTGTTCGTTTTCGTTTCTTTTTTCGGTAATATTTCGTTAAAATGAGGAAAATTAAAGAAAAAAAAAGAGGGAAAAAATTAAAAGACTTTGATAAAATTATTCGTTTTTGTTACTTTTTCGATAATACCTCGATAAAATGAGGAAAATTAAAGAAAAAAATTGGGAAAAAATCAAAATTTCGTTTAAATTATTCGTTTTAGTTGCTTTTTTCGATAATATCTCGATCAAATGAGGAAAATCAAGGAAAAAATAGTTGAAAAAAATTGAAATATCGCTAAAACTATTCGTTTTTGTTGCTTTTTTCGGTCATATCTCGATGAAATGAGGAAAATTAAGGAAAAAACAGGAAAAAAATTGAAATATCACTAAAATTATCTGTTTTTGTTTCTTTTTTCAATAATATTTCAGTAGAATGAGGAAAATTAAGGAAAAAATTAAAGAAAAAAATTATAATTTCGACAAAATATTCATTTTTGTTTTTTTTCGATAATATCTCGATAAAAAGAGGAAAATTAAGAAAAAAATTTAAATTTCGCTAAAATTATTCGTTTTTGTGTCTTTCTTCGATAATATCTCGATCAAATGATGAAAATCAAGGAAAGAATAGTTGTAAAAATTTGAAATTTCGCTAAAATTATTCGTTTTTGTTACTTTTATCGATAAATTCTATATAAAATGAGGAAAAAAATAGGAAAAAAAAAAGTGGGAAAAATTTAAAATTTCGCTAGAATTATTCGTTTTTGTTGCATTTTTCGATAATAATTGAATAAAATGAGGAGAAATAAGGAAAAAAAAGAGAACCATAACTGAAATTTCGCTAAAATTATCTGTTTTTCTTCCTTTTTTCGATATATCTCGATAAAATGAGGAAAATTAAGGAAAAAAAGAGGAAATTAATTGAAATTTCGCTAAAATTGTTCGTTTTCGTTTCTATTTTCGGTAATATCTCGATAAAATGAGGAATATAATTGATAAGAAGAGAAAAAATCTTGAAATTTCGCTAAAATTATTCGTTTTTTTGCTTTTTTCGATCATATCTCGATAAAATGAAGATAATTTAAGAGAAAAAGAGGAAATAACTTGAATTTTCGCGAAAATTATTCGTTTTTGTTGCTTTTGTCGATGAATTCTCGATAAAATGAGGAACATTAAAGAAAAATAAGGGAACATAAATTGAAATTTGGCTAAAATATTTTGTTTTTGTTGCTTTTAATTGTCATATTTCGATAAAATTAGGAAAATAAGGAAGAAAAAGAGGAAAAATTTGAAATTTTTCTATAATTATACGTTTTTGTTGCTGTTTTCGATAATATTTCGATAGAATAAGGAAAATTATGGGAAAATAGAAGAAAAAAATTTAAATTTCGCTAAAGTTATTCGTTTTTGTTGCGTTTATCGATCATATCATGATAAAATGAGGGAAATTAAGCAAAATTAAAGATGAAAAAATTAAATTCGCTAAAATTATTTGTTCTTGTTGCCTTTTTCGATCATATCTCGATAAAATGAGGATAATTAAAGAAAAAAAGAGGACAAAAATTGAAATTTCGCTGAAATTATTCGTTTTTGTTGCGTTTTTCGATCATATCATGATAAAATGAGGGAAATTAAGCAAAATTAAAGATGAAAAAATTGAAATTTCGCTAAAATTATTCGTTTTTGTTGATTTTTTCGGTCATATCTAGATAAAATGAGGAAAATGAAGGAAAAACAAATAGGAAAAATTTGAAATTATGCTAAAAGTATACGTTTTTTTTGCTGTTTTCGATAATATCTCGATAGAATAAGGAAAATTATGGAAAAAAGATGAAAAAAATTGATCTTTCGCTGAAAGTATTCGTTCTTGTTTGCATTTTTCGGTCATATCTCCATAAAATGAGGGAAATTTAGGAAAAAAGAGGAAAAAAATTAAATTTCACTAAAATTTTTTGTTTTTGTTGCTTCTTTCGATAATACCTTGAAGAAATGAAGAAAATAAGGAAATAAAAGAGGTTAAAAATGGAAATTTCGCTAAACTTATCCGATTTTGTTGCTTTTTTGATAATATCTCGATAAAATGACGAAAATTAAGAAAGCAACGAGGAAAAAAATTATAATTTCGCGAAAATTATTCGATTTTGTTGCTTTTTTCGGTCATATCTCGATAAAATGAGGAAAATCAAGGAAGAAAAAGTGGAAACAAAATGAAATTACTCTTAAATTATTCATTTTTGTTGCTTTTTTGTGCGTCATATTTCGATAAAATGAGGAAATTAATGAAAAAATTGGGGTAAAAATTGAAATCTCTTTAAAATTATTCTTTTATGTTGCTTTTTTCAATAATATCAGGATAAAATGAGGAAAATTAAGGATAAAATAGTTGAAAAAAATTGAAATATCGCTAAAACTATTCGTTTTTGTTACTTTTTTGGTTATATCTCGATGAAATGAGGAAAATTAAGGAAAAAACAGGAAAAAAATTGAAGTTTCACTGAAATTATATGTTTTTGTTTCTTTTTTCAATAATATTTCGGTAGAATGAGGAAAATTAAGGAAAAAATTAAGGAAAAAAATTATAATTTCGCAAAAATTATTCATTTTTGTTTCTTTTTTTCGATTATATCTCGATGAAATGAGGAAAATTAAGAAAAAAAAATTGAAATTTCGCTAAAATTATTCGTTTTTGTGTCTTTCTTCGATAATAACTCAATAAAATGAGGATAATTAAGGAAAAATAGAGTAAAGATCTTACATTTCGCAAAACTTATTCGTTTTAGTTTCTTTTATCGATAAATTCTATATAAAATGAGGAAAAAAAAGTGGAAAAAATTTTAAATTTCGCTAGAATTATTCGTTTTTGTTGCATTTTTCGATAATAATTGAATAAAATGAGGAGAAATAAGGAAAAAAAAGAGAACCATAACTGAAATTTCGCTAAAATTATCTGTTTTTCTTCCTTTTTTCGATAATATCTCGATAAAATGAGGAAAATTAAGGAAAAAAAGAGGAAATTAATTGAAATTTCGCTAAAATTGTTCGTTTTCGTTTCTATTTTCGGTAATATCTCGATAAAATGATGAATATAATTGATAAGAAGAGAAAAAATCTTGAAATTTCGCTAAAATTATTCGTTTTTTTGCTTTTTTCGATCATATCTCGATAAAATGAAGATAATTTAAGAGAAAAAGAGAAAATAACTTGAATTTTCGCGAAAATTATTCGTTTTTGTTGCATTTGTCGATGAATTCTCGATAAAATGAGGAACATTAAAGAAAAATAAGGGGACATAAATTGAAATTTGGCTAAAATATTTTGTTTTTGTTGCTTTTAATGGTCATATTTCGATAAAATGAGGAAAATAAGGAAGAAAAAGAGGAAAAATTTGAAATTTTTCTATAATTATACGTTTTTGTTGCTGTTTTCGATAATATTTCGATAGAATAAGGAAAATTATGGGAAAATAGAAGAAAAAAATTTAAATTTCGCTAAAGTTATTCGTTTTTGTTGCGTTTATCGATCATATCATGATAAAATGAGGGAAATTAAGCAAAATTAAAGATGAAAAAATTGAAATTTCGCTAAAATTATTCGTTTTTGTTGATTTTTTCGGTCATATCTCGATAAAATGAGGAAAATGAAGGAAAAACAAATAGGAAAAATTCGAGATTATGCTAAAAGTATACGTTTTTTTTGCTGTTTTCGATAATGTCTCGATAGAATAAGGAAAATTATGGAAAAAAGATGAAAAAAATTGATCTTTCGCTGAAAGTATTCGTTCTTGTTTACATTTTACGGTCATATCTCCATAAAATGAGGAAAATTTAGGAAAAAAGAGGAAAAAAATTAAATTTCACTAAAATTATTGGTTTTTGTTGCTTCTTTCGATAATACCTTGAAAAAATGAAGAAAATAAGGAAATAAAAGAGGTTAAAAATGGAAATTTCGCTAAACTTATCCGATTTTGTTGCTTTTTTGATAATATCTCGATAAAATGAAGAAAATTAAGAGAGAAACGAGGAAAAAAATTATAATTTCGCGAAAATTATTCGATTTTGTTGCTTTTTTCGGTCATATCTCGATAAAATGAGGAAAATTAAGGAAGAAAAAGTGGAAACAAAATGAAATTACTCTTAAATTATTCATTTTTGTTACTTTTTTGTGCGTCATATTTCGATAAAATGAGGAAATTAATGAAAAAATTGGGGTAAAAATTGAAATCTCTTAAAAATTATTCTTTTATGTTGCTTTTTTCAATAATATCAGGATAAAATGAGGAAAATTAAGGATAAAATAGTTGAAAAAAATTGAAATATCGCTAAAACTATTCGTTTTTGTTACTTTTTTGGTTATATCTCGATGAAATGAGGAAAATTAAGGAAAAAACAGGAAAAAAATTGAAGTTTCACTGAAATTATATGTTTTTGTTTCTTTTTTCAATAATATTTCGGTAGAATGAGGAAAATTAAGGAAAAAATTAAGGAAAAAAATTATAATTTCGCAAAAATTATTCATTTTTGTTTCTTTTTTTCGATTATATCTCGATGAAATGAGGAAAATTAAGAAAAAAAAATTGAAATTTCGCTAAAATTATTCGTTTTTGTGTCTTTCTTCGATAATAACTCAATAAAATGAGGATAATTAAGGAAAAATAGAGTAAAGATCTTACATTTCGCAAAACTTATTCGTTTTAGTTTCTTTTATCGATAAATTCTATATAAAATGAGGAAAAAAAAGTGGAAAAAATTTTAAATTTCGCTAGAATTATTCGTTTTTGTTGCATTTTTCGATAATAATTGAATAAAATGAGGAGAAATAAGGAAAAAAAAGAGAACCATAACTGAAATTTCGCTAAAATTATCTGTTTTTCTTCCTTTTTTCGATAATATCTCGATAAAATGAGGAAAATTAAGGAAAAAAAGAGGAAATTAATTGAAATTTCGCTAAAATTGTTCGTTTTCGTTTCTATTTTCGGTAATATCTCGATAAAATGATGAATATAATTGATAAGAAGAGAAAAAATCTTGAAATTTCGCTAAAATTATTCGTTTTTTTGCTTTTTTCGATCATATCTCGATAAAATGAAGATAATTTAAGAGAAAAAGAGAAAATAACTTGAATTTTCGCGAAAATTATTCGTTTTTGTTGCATTTGTCGATGAATTCTCGATAAAATGAGGAACATTAAAGAAAAATAAGGGGACATAAATTGAAATTTGGCTAAAATATTTTGTTTTTGTTGCTTTTAATGGTCATATTTCGATAAAATGAGGAAAATAAGGAAGAAAAAGAGGAAAAATTTGAAATTTTTCTATAATTATACGTTTTTGTTGCTGTTTTCGATAATATTTCGATAGAATAAGGAAAATTATGGGAAAATAGAAGAAAAAAATTTAAATTTCGCTAAAGTTATTCGTTTTTGTTGCGTTTATCGATCATATCATGATAAAATGAGGGAAATTAAGCAAAATTAAAGATGAAAAAATTGAAATTTCGCTAAAATTATTCGTTTTTGTTGATTTTTTCGGTCATATCTCGATAAAATGAGGAAAATGAAGGAAAAACAAATAGGAAAAATTCGAGATTATGCTAAAAGTATACGTTTTTTTTGCTGTTTTCGATAATGTCTCTATAGAATAAGGAAAATTATGGAAAAAAGATGAAAAAAATTGATCTTTCGCTGAAAGTATTCGTTCTTGTTTACATTTTACGGTCATATCTCCATAAAATGAGGAAAATTTAGGAAAAAAGAGGAAAAAAATTAAATTTCACTAAAATTATTGGTTTTTGTTGCTTCTTTCGATAATACCTTGAAAAAATGAAGAAAATAAGGAAATAAAAGAGGTTAAAAATGGAAATTTCGCTAAACTTATCCGATTTTGTTGCTTTTTTGATAATATCTCGATAAAATGAAGAAAATTAAGAGAGAAACGAGGAAAAAAATTATAATTTCGCGAAAATTATTCGATTTTGTTGCTTTTTTCGGTCATATCTCGATAAAATGAGGAAAATTAAGGAAGAAAAAGTGGAAACAAAATGAAATTACTCTTAAATTATTCATTTTTGTTACTTTTTTGTGCGTCATATTTCGATAAAATGAGGAAATTAATGAAAAAATTGGGGTAAAAATTGAAATCTCTTAAAAATTATTCTTTTATGTTGCTTTTTTCAATAATATCAGGATAAAATGAGTAAAATTAAGGATAAAATAGTTGAAAAAAATTGAAATATCGCTAAAACTATTCGTTTTTGTTACTTTTTTGGTCATATCTCGATGAAATGAGGAAAATTGAGGAAAAAACAGGAAAAAAATTGAAGTTTCACTGAAATTATATGTTTTTGTTTCTTTTTTCAATAATATTTCGGTAGAATGAGGAAAATTAAGGAAAAAATTAAGGAACAAAATTATAATTTCGCAAAAATTATTCTTTTTTGTTTCTTTTTTACGATTATATCTCGATGAAATGAGGAAAATTAAGAAAAAAAAATTGAAATTTCGCTAAAATTATTCGTTTTTGTGTCTTTCTTCGATAATATCTCGATAAAATGAGGATAATTAAGGAAAAATAGAGCAAAAATCTTAAATTACTTCAAAAACTTATTCGTTTTAGTTTCTTTTATCGATAAATTCTATTTTAAATGAGGAAAAAAATTCGAAAAAAAAGTGGAAAATATTTAAAATATCGCTTAAATTTTCGTTTTTGTTGCATTTTTCGATAATTAATTCAATAAAATGAGGAGAAATAAGAAAAAAAAAGGGAACCAGAACGGAAATTTCGCTAAACTTATCCTTTTTCGTATCTCTTTTCGATAATATCTTGATATAATAAGGAAAGAAGAAAGGAAGAAAGGAAGAAAATGGAAGAAAGGAAGAAAACAATTGAGCTTTCACTAAAATTATTAGTTTTAGTTGCTTTTTTTGGTCATATCTCGATAAAATGAGGAAAATTAAGGAAGAAAAAGTGGAAAAAAATGAAATTACTCTAAAATTATTCATTTTTGTTGCTTTTTTGTGCGTCATATCTCTATAAAATGAGGAAAATTAAAGAAAAAAAAGAGGACAAAAATTGAAATTTCGCTAAAATTATTCGTTTTTGTTGCTTTGTTCGATCATATTTCGATAAAATGAGGAAAATTAAAGAAAAAAAAAGAGGACAAAATTTGAAATTTCACTAAAATTATTCGTTTTTGTTGCTTTTTTCAATAATACCTTGAAGAAATGAAGAAAATAATGAAAAAAAAGAGGATAAAAATGGTAATTTCGCTAAAATTATCCGTTTTTGTTGCTTTTTAGAAAATATCTCGATAAAATGACGAAAATTTAGAAAAAAAGAGGAAAAAAATTAATATTTTGCAAAAACTATTCGTTTTTGTTGCTATTTTCGGTCATATCTCGATAAAATGAGGAACATTAAGGGAGAAAAAGTGGAAAAAAAATGAAATTACTCTAAAATTATTCATTTTTGTTGCTTTTTTGAGCATCATATCTCGATAAAATGAGGAAACTTAAGGAAAACAAGGGAAAAAAATTTAATTTCGCAAAAATTATACGTTTTTGTTGCTTTTTTCGATCATATCTCGATAAAAAGTGAAAAATTAAGGAAAAAAAGAGAAAAAAATTGAAAATTTGCTAACATTATTCGTTTTTGTTGCTTTTTTCGATAAATTCTCCATAAAATGAGGAAAATAAAGAAAAAACAGAGGTAATCGAAATGAAATTTTGCCCCAATGATCCATTTTTGTATTTTTTTACGATCATATCTAGCGGAAATGAAGAAAATTAATGAAAAAAAGAGGATAAAAATTGAGATTTCGCTAAAATTATTCGTTTTTTGGATTTTTTCGGTCATATCTCAATAAAATGAGGAAAAATGAGCAAAGAAACGAGGGAAAAAGAATGGAAATTTCGCTAAAATAATTTAATTTGTTGCTGTTTTCAATAATATCTCGTTAGAATGAGGAAAATTAAGGAAAAAAAAGAGGAAAAAAATTAAAATTTTGCTAAAATTATTCGTTTTTGTTGCATATTTCGATAAGATTTCAATAAAATGAAGAGAAATAAGGAAAAAAAGAGAAATTAATTGAAATTTCGCTAAAATTGTTCGTTTTCGTTTCTTTTTTCGGTAATATCTCGATAAAATGAGGAATATAATTGAAAAAAAGAGGAAAAAACTTGAAATTTCAATAAAATATTAGCTTTTGTTTCTTTTTTCGATAATATCTCGTTAAAATGAGGAAAATTAGAGAAAAAAAAGAGGAAAAAAATTAAAATTTCGCTAATATTATTCGTTATTGTTACTTTTTCGATAATACGCCGATAAAATGAGGAAAATTAAGGAAAAAAATGCGGAAAAAATTGGAATTTTGTTAAAACTATTCGTTTTTGTTGCTTTTTTCGGTCATATCTCGATGAAATGAGGAAAATTATGGAAAAAACAGGAAAAAAATTGAAGTTTCACTGTAATTATATGTTTTTGTTTCTTTTTTCAATAATATTTCGGTAGAATGAGGAAAATTAAGGAAAAAATTAAGGAAAAAAATTATAATTTCAGAAAAATTATTCATTTTTGTTTCTTTTTTTCGATTATATCTCGATGAAATGAGGAAAATTGAGATGGAAAATTGAAATTTCGCTTAAATTATTTGTTTTTTTGTCTTTCTTCGATAATATCTCGATAAAATGAGGATAATTAAGGAAAAATAGAGCAAAAATCTTAAATTACTTCAAAAACTTATTCGTTTTAGTTTCTTTTATCGATAAATTCTATTTAAAATGAGGAAAAAAATTCGAAAAAAATGGAAAAAATTTAAAATATCGCTTAAATTTTCGTTTTTTTTGCATTTTTCGATAATTAATTCAATAAAATGAGGAGAAATTAGGAAAAAAAGGGAACCAGAACTGAAATTTCGCTAAACTTATCCGTTTTTGTATCTCTTTTCGATAATATCTTGATATAATAAGGAAAGAAGAAAGGAAGAAAGGAGGAAAATGGAAGAAAGGAAGAAAAAAATTGAGCTTTCACTAAAATTATTCGTTTTAGTTGCTTTTTTTGGTCATATCTCGATAAAATGAGGAAAATTAAGGAAGAAAAAGTGGAAAAGAATGAAATTACTCTAAAATTATTCATTTTTATTGCTTTTCTGTGCGTCATATCTCTATAAAATGAGGAAAATTAAAAAAAAAAGAGGACAAAAATTGAAATTTCGCTAAAATTATTCGTTTTTGTTGCTTTTTTCGATCATATTTCGATAAAATGAGGAAACCTAAAGAAAAAAAAGAGGACAAAATTTGAAATTTCACTAAAAATATTCGTTTTTGTGGCTTTTTTCAATAATACCTTGAAGAAATGAAGAAAATAATGAAAAAAAAGAGGATAAAAATGGTAATTTCGCTAAAATTTACCGTTTTTGTTGCTTTTTAGAAAATATCTCGATAAAATGACGAAAATTAAGAAAAAAAAGAGGAAAAAAATTAATATTTTGCAAAAACTATTCGTTTTTGTTGCTATTTTCGGTCATATCTCGATAAAATGAGGAACATTAAGGGAGAAAAATTGGAAAAAAAATGAAATTACTCTAAAATTATTCATTTTTGTTGCTTTTTTGAGCATCATATCTCGATAAAATGAGGAAACTTAAGGAAAACAAGGGAGAAAAATTTAATTTCGCAAAAATTATACGTTTTTGTTGCTTTTTTCGATCATATCTCGATAAAAAGTGAAAAATTAAGGAAAAAAAGAGAAAAAAATTGAAAATATGCTAACATTATTCGTTTTTGTTGCTTTTTTCGATAAATTCTCCATAAAATGAGGAAAATAAAGAAAAAACAGAGGTAATCGAAATGAAATTTTGCCACAATGATCCATTTTTGTATTTTTTTACGATCATATCTAGCGGAAATGAAGAAAATTAAGGAAAAAAAGAGGATAAAAATTGAGATTTCGCTAAAATTATTCGTTTTTTGGATTTTTCGGTCATATCTCAATAAAATGAGGAAAAATGAGCAAAGAAACGAGGGAAAAAGAATGGAAATTTCGCTAAAATAATTTAATTTGTTGCTGTTTTCAATAATATCTCGTTAGAATGAGGAAAATTAAGGAAAAAAAAGTAGAAAGAAATTGAAATTTCGCGAAAATTATTCGTTTTTGTAGTATTTTTCGATCACATCTCGATAAAATGACGAAAATTCAGGAAAAAAAGAGGAAAAAAATTAAAATTTTGCTAAAATTATTCGTTTTTGTTGCATTTTTCGATAAGATTTCAATAAAATGAAGAGAAATAAGGAAAAAAAGAGAAATTAATTGAAATTTCGCTAAAATTGATCGTTTTCGTTTCTTTTTTCGGTAATATCTCGTTAAAATGAGGAAAATTAAAGAAAAAAAAGAGGAAAAAAATTAAAATTTCGCTAAAATTAAAATATCTCGATAAAATGAGGAAAATTAAGGAAATAAAAGAGAAAAAAAAATGATATTACGCTAAAATTATTCGTTTTTGGTTTTTTTTGCGTCATGTCTCGATAAAATGAGGAAAATTAAGGAAAAAATTGAGGAAAAATATTATAATTTCGCAAAACATTATTAATTTTTGTTTCTTTTTTTCGATAATATCTCGATAAAATGAGGAAAATTAAGAAAAAAATTAACATTTCGCTAAAATTATTAGTTTTTGTGTCTTTCTTCGATCATATCTCGATAAAATGAGGAAAATTAAGGAAAAAAAGAGGAAATTAATTGAAATATCGCTTAAACAATTCCTTTTTGTTGCTTTTTTCGGTCATATCTCAATGAAATGAGGAAAATTAAGGAAAAAAACGGAAAAAATTGAAATTTCACTAAAATTATCTATTTTTGTTACTTCAATAATATTTCGGTAGAATGAGGAAAATTAAGGAAAAAAAAGAGGAAAAAAATTGAAATTTCGTTAAAATTATTCATTTATTTTGTTTTTTTTTCGATCACAGCTCGATAAAATGACGAAAATTCGGGAAAAAAAAGAGGAAAAAAAGTAAAATTTCCTAAAATTATTCGTTTTTGTTGCATTTTTCGATAATAATTCAATAATTTGAGGAGAAATAAGGAAATAAAGAGAAAATTCATTGAAATTTCGCTAAATTGTTTGTTTTCGTTTCTTTTTTCGGTAATATCTCGATAAAATGAGGAATATGATTTAACAAAATTGGAAAAAACTTGAAAGTTCGCTAAAATCATTAGAATTTGTTTCTTTTTTCGATAATATCTCGTTAAAATGAGGAATATAAAAGAATTAAAAGAGGAAAAAAAATAAAATTTCGCTTATATTATTCGTTATTGTTACTTTTTCGATATTACCTCGATAAAATGAGGATAATTAAGGAAGAAAAGAGGAAAAAAATTTTAATTTCCCAAAAATTATTCGTTTCTGTTTCTTTTTTCTATAAATTCTCGATAAAATGAGGAAAATTAAGAAAAAACAGAGGAAATAAAGTTTAAATTTTGCTAAAATGATTTATTTTTGTAGCTTTTTTCGATCATATCTAGCTAAAATGAGGAAAATTAAGGAAAAAAAAGAGGAAAAAAATTGAGATTTCGCTAAAAGATTTTTTTTTGTTTTTTTCGGTCATATCTCCATTAAATGAGGAAAATTAAGGAAAAAATGAGGAAAAAATTTCAATTTCGCTAAAATCATTCGTTTTCGTTTCTTTTTTTCCATAATATGTCGATAAAATGAGGAAAATTAAGGAAAAAAATTGGAATTTCGGTGAAATAATTCGTTTTTGTTGCTTTTTTCGATAATACCTCGATAAAGTACGAAAGTTAGGGTAAATAGAGGAATAAAATTGTAATTTCGCTAAAATTATTCGTTTTCTTCGGTTTTTCGATAATATCTCGATGTAATACCGAAAAGTTACGTAAAATAGGGGAATAAAATTGAAATTTCGCTAAAATTATTCGTTTTTGTTTCTTTTTTCGATAATATCTCGTTAGAATGAGGAAAATTTAGGAAAAATAAGAGTAAAAAAATGTGAATTTCGCTGAAATTATTCGTTTTTGTTGCTTTTTTTGAGAATATCTCGATAAAATGAGGAATACAATTGAAAATGGAGGAAAAAACTTGATATTTTGCTAAAACAATTAGGTTTTGTTTCTTTTTTTCGATAATATCTCGTTAAAATGAGGAAAATTAAAGAAAAAAATGATGAAAGCAATTGAAGTTTCGGATTAATTATTCGGTTTTGTTGTATTTTTCGATAACACCTCGATAAAATTAGGAATATTAAGAAAAAAAAGAGGAAAAAACTTGAAATTTCGCTAAAATTATTCGTTTATTTTTTTTTTGATCAGATCTCGATGAAATGACGAATATTCAGCAAAAAAAAGAGGAATAAAATTAAACTTTTGCTAAAATTATTCGTTTTTGTTGCATTTTTCGATAATAATTCAAGAAAATGAGGAGAAATAAGGAAAAAAAGAGGAAATTAATTGAAATTTCGCTAAAATTGTTCGTTTTCGTTTCTTTTTTTCGGTAATATCTCGATAAAATGAGGAAAATTAAGAAAAAATTAGTTGAAGAAAATTGAAATATCACTAAAGTTATCCTTTTTTGTTTCTTTTTCAATAATATTTCGGTAGAATGAGGAAAATTAAGGAAAAAATTGAGGTAAAAAATTGAAATTTCGCTAAAATTATTCGTTTCTTTGATTTTTTCGGTCATATCTCCATAAAATGAGGAAAATTAAGGAAAGAAAAAAGGGGGAAAAAATGGAAATTTCGCTAAAATTATTCGTTTTCGTTTCTTTTTTTCCATAATATCTCGATAATATGATTATAATTAAGGGAAAAAAAAGGAAAAAAATTGAAATTTCGCAAAAGTTATTCGTTATTGTTGCTTTTTTCGATAATATCTCGATAAAATGAGGATAATTAAGGAAGAAAAGAGGAAAAAAATTTTAATTTCCCAAAAAGTATTCGTTTTTTTTTCTTTTTTCTATAAATTCTCGATAAAATGAGGAAAATTAAGTAAAACAGAGGAAATAAAGTTGAAATTTTCCTAAAATGATTTATTTTTGTAGCTTTTTTGGATCATATCTCTATAGAATGAGGAAAATTAAGGAAAAAAAAGAGGAAAAAAATTGAGATTTCGCAAAAATTATTCGTTTTTTCTATTTTTTCGGTCATATCTCCATAAAATGAGGAAAATTAAGGAAAGAAAAAAGGGAAAAAAAATGGAAATTTCGCTAAAATTATTCGTTTTCGTTTCTTTTTTTCCATAATATCTCGATAAAATGATTATAATTAAGGAAGAAAAGAGGAAAAAAATTTAAATTCCCCAAAAATTATCGTTTCTGTTTCTTTTTTCGATAATATCTCGATAAAATGAGGATAATTAAGGAAGAAAAGAGGAAAAAAATTTTAATTTACCAAAAATTATTCGTTTCTGTTTCTTTTTTCGATAATATCTCGATAAAATGAGGATAATTAAGGAAGAAAAGAGGAAAAAAATTTTAATTTCCCAAAAATTATTCGTTTCTGTTTCTTTTTTCTATAAATTCTCGATAAAATGAGGAAAATTAAGAAAAAACAGAGGAAATAAAGTTTAAATTTTGCTAAAATGATTTATTTTTGTAGCTTTTTTCGATCATATCTAGCTAAAATGAGGAAAATTAAGGAAAAAAAAGAGGAAAAAAATTGAGATTTCGCTAAAAGATTTTTTTTTGTTTTTTTCGGTCATATCTCCATTAAATGAGGAAAATTAAGGAAAAAATGAGGAAAAAATTTCAATTTCGCTAAAATCATTCGTTTTCGTTTCTTTTTTTCCATAATATGTCGATAAAATGAGGAAAATTAAGGAAAAAAATTGGAATTTCGGTGAAATAATTCGTTTTTGTTGCTTTTTTCGATAATACCTCGATAAAGTACGAAAGTTAGGGTAAATAGAGGAATAAAATTGTAATTTCGCTAAAATTATTCGTTTTCTTCGGTTTTTCGATAATATCTCGATGTAATACCGAAAAGTTACGTAAAATAGGGGAATAAAATTGAAATTTCGCTAAAATTATTCGTTTTTGTTTCTTTTTTCGATAATATCTCGTTAGAATGAGGAAAATTTAGGAAAATTAAGAGTAAAAAAATGTGAATTTCGCTGAAATTATTCGTTTTTGTTGCTTTTTTTGAGAATATCTCGATAAAATGAGGAATATTAAGGAAAAAAATGAGGAAAAAATTTCAATTTCGCTAAAATTATTCGTTTTTGTTGCTTTTTCTGGTCATATCTCGATAGAATTAAGAAAATTAAGTAAGAAAAAGAAGAAAGAAATTGAAATTTCGCAAAAATTATATTTTTGTATTATATTTCGATAATAGCTCGATGAAATGAGGAAAATTAAGGAAAAAATTGGGAAAAAATTGAAATTTCGCAAAAATTATGCGTTTTAGTTGCTTTTTTCGATAATCTCTCGATAAAATTAGGAAAACTAAGGAAAAAATAGGTAAAAATTTAAATTTCACTAAAATTATCAGTTTTTGTTTCATTTCTCAAAAATATATTGCAAGAATGAGGAAAATTAAGGATAAAAATTATTATTTTGCAAAATTATTTATTTTTGTTTCTTTTTATCGATAACTTCTCGATAAAATGAAGAAAATTAAGAAAAAAAATTGAAGAAAAAAATTGAAATTTCTCTAAAATTATTTGGTTTTGTTACTTTTTTCGATAATATCTCGAAAAAATGAGGAAAATTAAGGAAAAAAATTGAAATTTAGCTTAAATTATTCGTTTTTGTATTTTTCTCCATAATATCTCGATAAAATGAGGAAAATAAAGGAGAAATAGAGGAAAAAATTGATATTTCGCTAAAATTATTCGTTTTTGTTTCTTTTTTCGATAATATCTCGGTAGAATGAGGAAAATTTAGGAAAAAAAAGAGTAAAAAAAAATGTGAATTTCGCTGAAATTATTCGTTTTTGTTGCTTTTTTTGAGAATATCTCGATAAAATGAGGATAATTAAGGATGAAAATTGGAAAAGAATTGAAATTTCGCAAAAATTATCCGTTTTCGTTTCTTTTTTCGATCACATCTTGATAAAATGAGGAACATTAAGACAAAATAGACGAAAAAAATATAAATTTTGGTGAAATTATCCGTTTTCGTTGCTTTTTTCGATCATAACTCGATAAATTACGAAAGTAAGGGCAAATAGAGGAATAACATTGTAATTTCGCTAAAATTATTCGTTTTCTTCGGTTTTTCGATAATATCTCGATGTAATACCGAAAAGTTACGTAAAATAGGGGAATAAAATTGAAATTTCGCTAAACTTATCAGTTTTCGTTGCTTTTTGCGATCATATCTCGATAAAATCACGAAAATTACGGCAAAATAGAGGAATCAAATCAATTTCGCTAAAATTATCTGGTTTTGTTGATTTTTCACATACCTCAAAAAAGAAGAATACTAAGGCAAAATAGAGGAAAAATATTGAATTTTCTGTGAAATATCGGTTTTTGATGCTTTTCTCGATCATATCTCGATAAAATGATGAAAATCATGGCAAATAGGGAAATTAAATTGAAATTTCGCCTAAAGTATACGTTTTCGTTTCATTTCTCGATCTTATCTTGATTCAATTAAGGCAAATTCATTAAAAAAATTTAAATTTCGCTAAAATTCTCCGTTTTCGTTGCTTTTTTCGATCATATCTCGATAAAATGTGGAACAATAAGGGAAATAGAGGAAAAATATTTAAATTTTGCTAAAATAATCCGTTTTCGTTGCTTTTTTCGCCATATCTCTATAAGATTACGACAATTAAGGCAAAATAGAGGAAACAAATTGAAATTTCGCTAAAATTATCCGTTTTCGTTACTTAATTTGGTCGAATCTAGATAAATTTAAGGCAAATAGAGGAAAAAAATTGAAATTTCGCTATAATTACCCGTTTACATTTTTTTTATCAATCATATCTCGATAAAATGACGAAAATTTAGGCAAAATAGAGGAAACAATTTAAATTTCGCAAAAACTATCCGTTTTCGTTGCTTTTTTCGGACATATCTCGATAAAATGACGGAAATTAAATAATAAAGTGCGAAACACCAGAATATCAAAAAAAGGCATATAATAAGCTGTCATTGATTTGCACTGCCGAAGAAAATTGAAAAACATGATATTTGGCCACATTTAGTTGAGTTCTATGAAATGAGTACATTTTTGACGAGGTTTAAACGAATGTTAATCAAATAAGAGTCTAAACAGTGAAAATTTCGCAGAAATGCGTGAAGATCTTTCACCTGTGGTCATTGACCTCGAGTCGTAGACCTCAAGTCATCGACAGCGGGTGTTTATCCTCGGGTCATAAACATTTTGTCATCGACCTCCGGATATTGAGTTCAGTTTATGGGTCCGACTCTCCGGAGTCGACCACATGGAGACGATATTCTGGAGTCGGTCTCCATAAGTCGATTGCCGAAATCGACTTCCCGGACTCCAATTGACTTCCTGAATTTGACCACACCGAGTTTACCTACCGGAGTCGAACTCTAAGAACTGTCCTACCGGAGTCGTTCTACTTGAGTTGAACTCACGGAGTCAACCTGAGGTCATCGACCTCAGGTCATCGACCTCGGGTCATCGACTTCGTTAGATCAGCCTCGGGTCATCGATCACGGATCAACGACTTTGGGTCTTCGACCTCGGGTCATCGACATTGGGTCATCGTAATCGAGTCATCGTCCCCGGGCCATTGGCCTCGGGTCAATGACCTCGGATCTATTATCTCGGGTCAATGACCTCGGGTTATACACCTCCCGTCATTGACTACGGGTCATCATCCTCGGGTTATAGACCTCGGATCATCGACCTCCGTTTGTTGAGTTCAGGTTATCGGGTCCGACTATCCGAAAACGCCCTCAACGAGTCGTCATCCCGGAGTCGGGCTCCCTAAGTCATTTGCCGGAATTGACATCCCGGAGTCGATCTAAAAATGTCAACCTCCCAGAAATTATCTTCCGTAGCCGACCTTTCAGAATTGACCTACTGAAGTCGACCTCAAGGAGTCGACCTCCTGGAGTGGACCGTCCGGAGTTGACCTAACGGAGTCGACATCACAGAGTAAACCTCACGTAGTCTAACTCCCGGAATCAACATTCCGGAGTCGACCTCCCAGAATCGACCTCCCGGAGTCGACCTCTCGCAGTCGATCTCTAAGAACTGTCCTCCCGGAATGCATCTCCCGGAGTTTACACCCAAGAGTAAACCTACCCGAGTCGACCGCCCGGAGTCGACCTCCCGGGTCGACCTCGGGTAATCCACCTCGGGTCATCCACCTCGGGTCACTGACCTAGGGTCACCGACCTCAAGTTATTGACCACGGGTCATCGACCTCGGGTCATAACCTCACGTAGTCTGAATAAGAACTGTCCTCCCAGAGTGCATCCCCCGAAGTTTACCTCCCGGAGTCAACCTCCCGAAATCAACCTACTTGAGTCGACCTCCCGGAGTCGACCTCCCGGAGTCGACCTCCCGGAGTCGACCTCCCGGAGTCGACCTCCCGGAGTCGACCTCCCGGAGTCGACCTCCCGGAGTCGACCTCCCGGAGTCGACCTACCGGAGTCGACCTACCGGAGTCGACCTCCCGGAGTCGACCTCCCGGGTAAACCTCGGGTCATCGACCTCGGGTCATCGACCTCGGATCATCGACCTCCGGTCATCGACCATGGGTCATCGACCTCGGGTCATCGACCACGGGTCATCGAACACGGGTAACCGACCTCGGGTCATCGACCTTGGGTCATCGACCTTGGGTCATCGACCTCGGGTCATAACCTCACGTACTCTGATTAAGAACTGTCCCCAGTGCATCTTCCGGAGTTTACCTCCCAGAGGTTACCTCCCGGAGTCGACCTCCAGGAGTCCACCTCCCGGAGTCGACCTCCAGGAGTCCACCTCCCGGAGTCGACATCCCGGAGTCGACCTCCCGGGTCATCGACCTCGGGTCATAGACCTTAGGTCATCGACCTCGGATCATCGACCACGGGTCATCGACCTCGGGTCATCGACCTCGGGTCATTGACCACGGGTCATCGACCTTGGGTCATCGACCTCGGGTCATCGACCTTGGGTCATCGACCTCGGGTTATAACCTCACGTAGTCTGATTAAGAACTGTCCTCCCTGAGTGCATCTTCCGGAGTTTACCTCCCAGAGTTTACCTCCCGGAGTCGACCTCCCGGAGTCGACCTCCCCGGTCGACTTCCCGGGTCTATTTTCGGTCATCGACCTCGGGTCATTGACCTCGGGTCATCGATCTTGGGTCATCGACCTCGGGTCATCGACCTCTGGTCATCGATCTCGTGTCATCGACCTCGGGTGATTGACCTCGGGTCATCAATTACTGGTCATCGACCTCGTATCAATGACCTCGTTTCATACACATCCAGTCATTGCCTTCGGGTCTTCATCCTCGGGTTATTCACCTCGGATTATCGAGCTTCGTTTATCAAATTCAGGTTATTGTGTCCGACTTTCCGGAGACGAAATGATGGAGTCCCTTTCCCGGAGCAGGCTCCGGATGTAATTGCCGGAATTGACCTCCCGGAGTCGATCACCAATTGTCAAGCTCCTGGAACCGACCTACTGTAGTTTAACTCCCGGAGTTGAACTCACGTAGTCGACCTCCCGGAGTCAAGCTCACGGAGTTGACCAGTAGGAGTCGACCTCCAGGAGTTAACCTCCCTGAGATTTCCTCAAGGATTCGACTTTCTGGAGTCGACCACCTGAAGTCAAACTCAATTGAAAACTTCCAAAACCCCGTATTTTGGCCATTTTCCCGGGATTTGCTTGTATAAGTGTAGTGTATGTTCAAAATATGGAAGGAACTCAGCTTAGGTCATAAAAACGATTAAATGAATACAAGGTATTTCAAAGGTAAGGCAAAATACAGCGAAATTCAGAAAATATCCGAAAATGCCTAATTTTCCGTAATTTTTTCCAGAGAAATTGACTAGAATTTATGGAATTTTAGGTATTATAACGACAAATAACTATTTTGTTCTAAATAATCTCCAAATTTCGTCAATATTTGCATAAATTTCTTATTTTAGTGGAACTGTTGTTCAAAATGTCGAATGATCTCGCTACGATCTTCGAATCCTGCCTAAATTTCACTAAATTTTAAAATACACCCATGATATTGAAAATGTTCTAAAAGATTTTTTGACGATTTTTGCGTTATTGCCTTGAATAAGTTAAACTTTTTGTTTAAAAAACGGAACCATCTCGCTTAAATCGTATAAATGAATCAATATTCCACATGGTTTTAAGAATTCTAGGTGTAATACTGCCAAAAATCAATAAATCTTCGAGATCAATTCCCCGTTTTCTCCGATTTTTCCGTAATTTGCCAATTAAAAGTGAAATTTTCGAAAAATTCCTTATACTGATCAATTATTCCGTAATTTACAAAAAAAGGGATGTTTCATCAAAATATGGAAAGATTTAAGCAAGAATAAAAACGAGTCCAAATTTTACTAGGTTATTCCCATTTTATGCAAAGTAAAGCAAAAAATATTTAAATTTCGAAAGAAATGAAATTTTTTCGCACACGTATTTTTACTCTTAGTTAGTGGAATATTTTTAAAAATACGGAAAGATCTCACCTTTAAACGAGTCAAATTTCATTAAGATTTTTCGCATTTAAGGTAAAATAGATGAAAAAAATTGAAATTTCGCTAAAATTATCCGTTTTCGTTGCTTATTTCGATCATATCTCGATAAAATTAAGGGAAAATAGAGGAAACAAATTGAAATTTCGCAAACATTATCCAATTTTCGATGCTTTTTTCAATCATGTCTCGATAAAATGACAAAAATTAAGGCAAAGTAGAGGAAAAGAATTGAAATTTTGCTAAAATTATCGATTTTCGTTTCTATTTTCGATCAAATCTCGATAAAATGATGAAATTTTAAGGCAAAATAGAGGAAAAATATTGAATTTTCTGTGAAATTATCCATTTTTGTTGCTTTTCTCCATCATATGTCGATAAAATGATGAAAATAAAGGTAAAATAGAGTAAAAAATTTTAATTTCACTAGAATTATCCGTTATCGTTGCTTTTTTCGATCATAACCGATTAATGACGAAAATTAAGGTGAAATAGAAAAAATTAAATAAAATTTCGCTAAATCTATCTGTTATCGTTGCTTTTCTAGATTATATCTCGATAAAATGATTAAAATAGAGGAAAAAAATTGAAAATTCGCTAAAATTATTCGATTTCGTTACTTTTTTCGATCATTTCTTGACAAAATTACGGCAAACATACGAAATAGATTGAAAATAAGCTATTATTATCCGTTTTCGTAGCTTTTTTCGATCATTTCCCTAAAAATGACGAATATTAAAGCAAAATAGAGGAAACAAATTGAAATTTCACGAAAATTATCTGTTTTCGTTGCATTTCTCTATCCTATCTCGATATATTATTACGAAAATTAAGGAAAAATAGAGGAAAAAAATTGAAATTTCGCGAAAATTATTCGTTTTCGATCCTTTTTTCGATCATATTTCGATAAAAAGACAAACATTAAGGCAAATAGAGAAAACATATTGAAATTTTGTAAAAATCATCCGTTTACGTTGCTTTTTTCGATCAAATCTATTAAAATGACGATCATTAGGAATAATAGACGAAAAATGGTGAAATTTCACTAAAATTATCCGCATTCGTTGCTTTTTTCGATCATATCTCTATAAAATAACAAAAATTTAGACCAAATAGAGGAAAAATATTGAATTTTCTGTGAAATTATCCGCTTTTGTTGCTTTTCTCGACCATATGTCGATAAAATGATGAAAATTAAGGCAAAATAGAGGAAATAATTGAAATTCCGCTAAAATTATCCGTTTTCGTTGCTTATATCGATCATATCTCGATAAAATTAAGGGAAAATAAAGGAAACAAATTTAAATTTCGCAAATTTTGGTGAAATTATCCTTTTTCGTTGCCTTTCTCGGCCATATCACGATAAAATGAAGAACATTGAAAATTGAAAAAATATTGAAATCACGCGAAACTTATTTGTTTTTTTTCACTTTTTTCGAACATATCTCAATAAAATGACGAAAATTAAGGCAAAATAGAAGAAAAAAAAGTGAAATTTCGCTAAAATTATCCTTTTCCGTTGCTTTTTTCGATCATATCTCGATAAAATCACGAAAATTAAGGCAAAATAGAGGAAACAAATTGAAATTTCGCTAAAATTATCCGTTTTCGTTGCTTATATCGATCATATCTCGATAAATTAAGGGAAAATAAAGGAAACAAATTTGAATTTAGCTAAAATTATCTGTTTTTGTTTTTTTTTATCATACCACAAAAAAGACGAAAAATATTGAATTTTCTGTGAAATATCCGTTTTTGTTGCTTTTCTCGATCATATCTCGATAAAATGATAAAAATTAAGGAAAAATAGAAGACGAAAATTGAACTTTCGGTGAAATTATCAATTTTCGTTGCTTTTTTCTATCATAACTCGATAAAATTACGAAAATACGGGCAAAAGAGGAAAAATTTGAAATTTCGCTAAAATTATCCGTTTTCTTCCTTTTTTCGATAATATCTCGATAAAATGCCGAAAATTTACGTAAAATAGGGGAAAAAAATTGAAATTTGGAAGAAAATTTAAATTTCGCTAAAATTGTTCGTTTTCGTTGCTTTTTTTTGATCATATCGCGATACAATGACGCAAATTAAGGCAAATAGCGAAATAATATTGAAATTTCTTCTTAAGTATACGTTTTCCTTTCTTTTCTCGATCATATCTCGATAAATTTAAGGCAAATACATTAAAAAAATTGAAAATCCCCTAAATTTAACCGTTTTCATTGCTTTTTTCGTTTTTATCTTGAAGAAAAGACGAAAATTAAGGCAAATTGGGGAAAACAATTGAAATATCGCTTAAATTATCCGTTTTTGTTGCTTATATCGATCATATCTAGATAAAATTACAAAAATTAAGGCAAAATAGAGGAAGCATATTGATATTTCACTAAAATTATCCGATTTCTTGCTTTCTTCGATCATATGTCGATAAAATGACGAAAATTAAGGCAAAATAGTGGAAAAAATAGAAATTTCGCTAAAATTATCCGTTTTCGTAGCTTTTTTCGATCATTTTTCTAAAAATGACGAATATTAAAGCAAAATAGAGGAAACAAATTGAAATTTCACAAAAATTATGTTTTCGTTGATTTTCTCTATAATATCACGATATAATCACGAAAATTAAGGCAAAATATAGGATACAAATTGAAATTTCGCTAAAATTATCCGTTTTTGATGCATTTTTCGATCATATCTCGATAAAATTACAGACATTAAGGCAAATAGAGGAAAAAGATTGATATTTCACTAAAATTATCCGTTTTCGTTTCTTTTTTGATCATATCTCGATACAATGAAGAAAATTTTACGCAAATAGAGGAAAAAAATTGAAATTTCGATAAAAATTATCCGTTTTCGTTGATTTTTTAATCATATCTCGATAAAATGAATAAAATTAAGCCAATATAGAGGAAAGAAATTCAAATTTCGCTAAAAATTTTCCGTTTTCGTTGCTTTTTTCGATCAAAGCTCGATAAAATGACGAATATTAAGGCAAAATAGAGGAAAAATTTAACTTCCGGGGAAATTACCCGTTTTCTTTGCTTTTTTCGATCATATCTCGATAGAATGACGAAAATTAAGGCGAAATAGAGGCAAAAATTGGAAATTCGCTAAAATTACCCGTTTTCGTAGCTTTTTTCGATGGTATCTCGATATAATTACCAAAATTTAGGCAAAATACAGGAAATAATTGAAATTTCGCTAAAATTATACGTTTTCGTTGCTTCTTTCCATCATTACTCGATAATATAACGAAAATTAAGGCAAAATAGATGAAAAAAATATATATTTCGGTGAAATAAACTTTTTTCGTTGCTTTTTTTCGATCATATCTCGATAAAATGGCGAACATTAAGGCAAAAAAGAGGAAAACAACCAAAATTTCGCTATAATTATCCCTTTTATTGCATTTTACCAATAATATCACATTCAAACGACAATAACAATGTCAAAAAAGAGGATAACAATAGAAATTTCGCTATAATTATTCCTTTTCTCTCATTTTATCAATAATTTCTTGTTCAAACGAGGATGAAAAGGGCAAAAAAGAGGATAACAACCGAAATTGTGCTACAATTATCCATTTTTCTTGCATTTTTTCAATAATATCTCGTTCAAACGAGGATAACAAAGTCAAAAAAGAGAATAACAATCGAAATTTCGCTATAATTATCCCTTTTCTTTGCATTTTGTCAATTTAATCTCTTTAAAACAAGGATAAAAACCGAAATTTTGCTATAATTATTCCTTTTTCTGCATCTTTTTCATTATTATCACGTCCAAACGAGGATAAAAATGGCAAAAAAGTGGATAAATACTGAAATTTTGCTATAATTATCCTTTTTCTTGCATACATTCTATATTATCACGTTAAAACGAGTGTAGGCCAAAAGGCCTATAAACCTAAGGCCAAAAAACAGTAACCTGTTTAGGAAATTGCGGTTTTTTCCGATTTTTCCCCTAATTTTTAAATTTACTGAAACTTATGTTAAACATATAAAATTATCTCCCCTCTATCTTCAATACGAGTCCAATTTATTCCTGGTTTTGTTAAATTTTAAGAAAAATATGGTCAAAAAACAGTAACATTTATAAAAAAATTGCAGTTTTTAGCGATTTTTCTGAAATGTTTAAAAATACTGATATGCTTGTTCAAAATATGAAATAAACTCACTTCTATCTTCAAAAGGAGTCCGAATTTTACCTGGTTTTGTTAAATTTAATGGAAAATGAGTCCAAAAAATAGAAACGTTTCCAAAAAACTGCGATTTTTTACCGATTTTTCTCTAAATCTTAAATAATATTGACAGTTTTGTTGAAAATATTAAATAAAATCGCTTCTATCTTCATATCGAGTCCAAATTCTGCCATTTTTGTTAATTTTATGAAAAAATAAGGCCAAAAAACGATAACATTTACAAAAAATTGCTATTTTCTGCCGATTTTTCCCTAAATTTTTAATGATACTGATATTTTTGTTCAAAATACGACATGATCACGTTTCTGTTTTCAAAACGAGTCCAAATGTTGCCAGGTTTTGTTATATTTAATGGAAAATGAGGCCAAAAAACAGAAACATTTCCAAAAAATTGCGGTTTTTGGCCGATTGTTCCCTTAATTTTTAATTATACCATCATTTTTGTTCAAAACATAAAATTATCACCCCTCTATCTTCTATACGAGTCCAATGTATTTCTGGTTTTGTAAAATTTTATGGAAAATATGGCCAAAAAACAGTAACATATCCAAAAAAAATTTGCTGTTTTTTACCGATTTTTCTATAATGTTTAAAAATACCGGTATATTTGTTCAAAATATGAAATAAGCTCACTTCTATCTTCAAAAGGAGTCCAAATTTTACCTGGTTTTGTTAAATTTAATGGAAAATGAGGCCAGAAAATAGTAACGTTTCCAAAAAATTGCTTTATTTTGCTGATTTTTCCCTAAACTTTTAATTATACTGACATTTTTGTTCAAAATACGAAATGATCACGTTTCTGTCTTCAAAACGAGTCCATATTTTGCCAGGTGTTGTTAAATTTAATAGAAAATGAGGCCAAAAAACACTAAAATTTCCAAAACATTTCGGTGTTTTGCAGATTTTTCTATAATTTTTTAAATTTACTGACATTTTTGTTCAAAATATGAAATGATCACACTTTTATCTTCAATACGAGTCCGAATTTTACCAGTTTTTGTTAAATTTTTACGGATAATGAGGCCGAAAATCAGAAGCATTTCCAAAAATTGCTGTTTTTGGCCGATTTTTCCCTCAATTTTTAATTATACTGACATTTTTGTTGACATCACCCCTCTTTCTTCAAATCGAGTCCAAAGTTTGCCTGCTTTTGTTAAATTTTGCCTTCTCGTTATGATGATCTTAGCGAGAATGTTTCATTGTTTTAAGAAACGCCACTTTTATTCAGCAATTTACTGAAAATTCGGCGAAGAATAGATATTTTTTCGAACATTTTCAGATTTTATGCTTTATTTTACCTGAAATTTAGAAAACCTGTCGAATTTAGACTCATTCTCAAGATCTGAGCAGGATCGTTTCATATTTTGAACAAAAATTCCACTTTTATAAGCATTCAACGGAAAAATTGGCGAATAAAGTTTTTTCTCGAAAAGTTTCATTTTTTTGGCCGAATTTCGACTATTATTCGAAAAGCCATGTCAAATTTATAATCGTTTTTAAGAGCTAAACAGTATTTTTCTAGATATCGAACAAAAGTAGCACTTTTTAAGTAAATAACGAGAAAATCGGCGAAAAATGGGCATTATTTTAAAAATTTTCAATTTTTTGGTTGTATTCTGCCTAAATCTTGAGAAAACCTAGTCGAATTCGGACTCGATCTGAAAACCTAAGCGAAATATTTCCGTATTTGGAACAAAAATTCCACTTTAAATATCAAACTACGCAAACAATAGCAATAAAAAGGGCATTTTCTTCGAAAATATTCATTTTTTGGCTGTATTTCGTCATTTTTTCGAGAATTTTCCGTTTCCTGGCTGTATTTTGCCTAAACAGCGACTTAACCATTCAGAATATGGACTCGCTTATATGGTCTATGCGAGATATTGCCATATTTCGAACGATAATTTATATTTCTTCAGCAAATAACGGAAACGTTGGCAAAAAAACATGAATTTATTATAAAATTATCAGTTTAATGGCTTTACATTGTATAATATTCGAGAAAACCATGTGAAATATTTACTTCATCTTAAGATCTATGTGAGTACTTTACATATTTGGAAAAAACCCTCACTTTTTTAAACAAACTTTGGAAAAATCGGAGATAAATTAGCATTTTTTCGAAATTTTTCATTTTTTGGTTTTATTTTACCCTAAATTCGAGAAAAACTAGTCGAAATTGGACTCGTACTGAAAATCTGAGCGAGATAATCCATATTTGGAACATGAACATCACTTTTATCAACAAATTACGAAAACCACGTCGAAAAATGGATATTTTTCGAAAATTTTCAGATTTTTGGCTGTATTTTACAAAAAAGTAAAGAAAACCTATTCTAATTAAGAATCCTTCTGAAGATCTAAGCGATATATAAGAATGTTTATATAAAAATTTTTAATTTTTTTAGCCAATTTACGGAAGAATTGGCAAAGAAATCACATAATTCGAAAATTTTCTTTTTTTTTTGCTGTCGTTTCACCATGAGAAAACCATGTCAAATTTTTACTTGTTTTAAGATCTTCGTGATATATATGTATATACTTAATGAATCATTTCACTTTTCTCGGCATATAATTTGAAAATCATCAAAAAATAAATATTTTTTTTTAATTACAGTTTCTGAGTGTATTTTGCCTAAAATCTGAATACCCCAGTCAAACTTGGACTCGTGTTGAAGATCTAAGTAAGGTCCTTCAATTATTTGAACAAAAAATCAAATTCTATGAACAAATAAGAATAATTGGCGAAAAAGTAAGATATATCTCACAAAACAAAAAATGGAGACAATGGCGAATGGAGGGAAAAAAATTTTAATTTCGCTGAAATAATCCGTTTTCGTTACTTTTTTCGATCATATCTCGATAAAATGACGAAAATTATGGCAAAATAGAGGGAAAAAAAAATTTCGCTAAAATTATCCGTTATCGTTGCTTTTTTTGGACCATATCTCGATAAAATGACGAAAATTAAGGCAAAATACAGTAAAAAGATTGAAATTTCGCTAATATTATCCGTTTTCGTTGCTTTTTTTGGACCATATCTCGATAAAATGACGAAAATTAAGGCAAAATACAGTAAAAAGATTGAAATTTCGCTAATATTATCCGTTTTCGTTTCTTTTTTCGATCATTAAGTGGATAAAAACAGAAATTTCATTGTAATATTCCCTTTTCTCTCATTTTTTTCAATATTATTACGTTCAAACGAGGACAAAAAGTGCAAAAAAGAGGGTAACAACCGAAATTGCAATAAAATTATATAATTTTTCTTGCATTTTTTCAATATTATCTCGTTCAAACGAGGATTAATGTGTCAAAAAAGAGGATAGCAACCGAAATTTCACAATAATTATAACTTTTCTTTTCAATTTGACAATATCATCACGTTAAAACCAGTATAACAAAGTCAAAAAAGAGTAACACAACCAAAATTGCGCTATAATTATCCCTTTTCTTGCCTTTTTTCAATATTATCACGTTCAAACAAGGATAACAATGTATAAAAATAGGATATCAACCGAGATTTCACTGTAATTATCCCTTTTCTTTGTATTTTTTCAATATTATCTTGTTCAAACGAAGATACTAAAGTCAAAAAAGAAGATAACAATCTAAATTTCGCTATAATTAACCCTTTTCTTTGCATTTTTTCAATATTATCACGGTCAAGCGAGGATAATAAAGTAAAAAAAGAGGATAACAACAGAAATGTTTCTGTAAATATCCTTTTTCTTGCATCATTTCAATATTATCGCGTCCAAACGATGATAAGAAAGTCAAAAAAGAGGATAACAATCTATGTTTCGCTATTATTATCCATTTTCATTGCATTAATCAACATTATCACGTTCAAACGAGGATAATAAGGCCAAAGAAGAGGATAATAACCGAAATTCCGCTATAATTATCCCTTTTCTTTCATTTGTTTTAGTAATATCACGTTCGTACGAGGATTACAACGGCAAAAAGAGGATAACAATAGAAATTTCGCCAATATTATCCCTTTTCTCTCATTTTATCAATATTATCACGTTCAAACGAGGATGAAGGGTTCTTCATTAATTTTGGGTTGCTGATTATAGATATGAACTCAGAGAAGTTCCACCTCTTAAGGTATTTTGTTATTTTAACTTGAAACTAATTGTTTGAATAATTGAAACCAAATAAAATTATACACTAAAATAAAAGTCTTTGTAAGAGCTTTAAGATGAGTATATGTGATGCCATGTCAGTTTGAAACTCTTTGAGACATGGGCGTTTTAATGAGCTTGTAGGCATTGAAATCCACACTTTTTTGGGAACCTTGTCGCAAATTTTTTATACTTCAAATTTGGTCTATAAATATAAATTAAGTGTAAAAGTGAATTTATGATCAGATAAACATTTTAGATATATATTTAAAGTTTTTCCAACCTAAAAATATAAAGATGAAAATGATTGAAGAAATTACTTTGTTATTGAATGTTTATGCAAAATTCTCCAAAACTGTACCTAAATGGTGGACAATTTTGTATAAACACTTCTGAATTTACCTCAAAACATAAGTTAAAGAACAAGTAATGACGTCAATCTTACCGAAATCTTGTGGCCTGTGTAATCTATCTGGATTAGTCTAAAGAAATAGGCTCCAGAGAATAAGATGATCTGTAACAATCTACGAGCCCGTTCATAAGGATAAATCAAGTATGAAATGAGATTTTCCTTTTTTGATGCTTGAAAAGTTTGATTGCATATTCAAAAGGGAAACATGCAAATTATTTGCTATCAAAAGTATATCATGAGTCAAAAATGCTGAGAATACCTAGATGCATGACTATCATATAAAGAAGTAGTAATTAAAAAATGACCAAATTTCAGTATTTGATTTTTTCATTGATATGCGTAATCTCTAGCGGAATCAAAAAATATTCCCTTTAAGTATTTAAATAGTAAAAAAAATAAAAATAAGTTTAAATTTGTAGTAAGTTGTTTTAATTCTCTGTGACCCAATCATAATGGGACATAACTTTCGTATTGCGTATTTTTTCCCTCCGTGGCTACGTAGTTAGTCCAACCCACGGCAGAGCGCAGTGCTTTTCGCAATTCGTCTGTTTTTTGGCCTGTGTGCATGTCTCGGATACTCCCGGAAAAAAACGTCCTCCTTAGTGAGACAGTGGCGACAGCGTGAACTAATGGCAGCACTAGTTCACCGAACCACTGGTCTTCTATCTATCCCACGGGTAGCATATACAAATTACAAATTCCTTTTTAAAATTGTATGTTTACAATTGGTGAAACAAGTAAATTTCGCAGTACGCCATGAAATTATAAAATTGATATTCTAAATTATATAGCTAACCGATGAAAATAGTTTTTTCTTAGTTATACTAGCGGAAAACAGTAATAATTCGTGTGATTTTATGGCTTAAGGAATTTGTAGTTTCCAAAAATACCACCGGATTATTATCAAAAGTTTTCACAATATATAGGAAAGATGGACTGGAATTAGAAGAGGGGTGGGGAGGTGAAAGGGTGGGGGGAGGTGAAAGGGTGGGGGGAGGTGAAAGGGTGGGGGGAGGTGAAAGGGTGGGGGAGATGAAGGTTGGGGTACTGGAGGAAGCAGTTGACAGCAGGGGTAGGTGGGTTTTCATGATATTGTATGCTAAAGTTCAATGTAAAATTTCCCCCACCTTAAATGACAATCTTGCAGATCGGGCCAGGTAAAAATGACCAATAAATATTGTCATTATAAATGTTTTTATTTGGTAATGTTAGGTCCACATCTCTTTCCCCTAACATCCGAAGTAATATTTGATGGTATTAGAATATAATTTAAACATAGATTCAAAAACAACAAGCATCCAGGAGCAACACAACTACGTGGCATCACGAATATCAAGAATACAACGCACAAAGAGAATACAATAGTTATTTTACGACGGCTTCGACTAAGATCTAGTCAGTAAAACGTAACGATAAGATATAATTTCACTGAATCAGGCGAGGTGTTGTGGTAATCCATAATGGAAATATTCTACGAAACATTTGTTCTCTTACCACAAATTTATTTTTAGAAAAAACAATCAGGCGACCGGTTTCGACAATTAATCGTCATCTTCTGGAATCGTCGAAACCGGTCGTGAGATTGTTTTTTCTAAAAATAAATTTGTGGTAAAAGAACAACTGTTTCGTAAATTATTTCCGATAAGAAATAACTAACATATACGAAAAGTTATCACTATGTATAGGAAAAAAGGGATGGAATCAGGAGAGGGGTGGGGAGGTGAAAGAATGAGGAGAGGCGAGGGTTAGGGTATTGGAGGAAGCAGGTTAGCAATTGACAGCAGGGGGGAGGAGGTCCTGAGATGGTGCACGGTAATGAGTTTAAAATTACTATTTTTATGGAGAAGGATTTCCATTTGTTTGAATATCTCTAACAATAGTCCCTTGCATAAATGGTGAGCGAGTAGATCATTAAAATCTAAGGTGTGATTGTCTCCAAGTAGGTATAATGACTTCTGTGGAGCAGTACGAAGCGAAGATTAGGATATTTAGATTTTTAGATTTAGATATATACCCTGCGAGCCACCAGTGGCGTATGGCAGGGGGTGTAATACACCACCATTATTCATTCCTCCCTATTAGTATCTCTAATAGCCTGGGGAAAAAACGACCAAAAATAATTATCCGCCCTTGCGATTACTTCCCTATAACGCTTCGTCGATGCCTCTCGGAGATCGCGTCCGCTCCTTACTGGCACTAACATTTCACTTACTTCGTCTATAAATTCTGAACAAAAGAACTTTTTGAAAAGTTTCCGTCGAAATTCAGATCTTCTCATCTGTAGTGAATTCCAACTGAGGGACTCTATCATTGCCGTAACGCTGCTATCAAACCTGAAATCCCGCAAACGAATCGGGCTGCTCTACGCTGGACCATCTCTAAATCTGAGACTAAACCTACTTCGTGTGGGTCCTAAACCGCACAGCAGTATTCTAGACTCGGAAGAATAAGAGAAAAGTAAGCTATTTCTTTGATTCTCGATGAGCATCCTCTCAACGTTTAGTTAATCTTTGCATTCTATTCGCTTTTCCTATCGCATCTCGAATATGTTCTTTAAAAGATAATTTACGGCTAAACGTGACTCCTAAGTATTTGCTGTCGTGCACTAAATCTAATGGATGACCTGAAATTTGGTACTGCGCGGGAATTATGTTTGTGGAGCGCGTAAAACTCATGCCAATGCATTTATTTATATTTAAATCCAGCTGCCAATCTTTACACCATCTTGATGACGTCCAGGTCGTTTTGAAGTACATTGCAATCGTAGTGGTGGAAGCAGGTTAGCAATCGATAGCAGGGGGGAGGTCGTGAGGTGAACGGTAATGAGTTAAAAATTACTATATTTGTGGTTGAGGATTTTTATTTGTTCGAATATCTCAAATAATAGTCCCTTGGGTAAATGGTGGATTCTCTTCTTCCCAATATATTTATTTTGATCCCGTCTTTCCGATATATTTGTGTGAGTGTTAAATTCAGCAATCACCTCTGTCGGTAGGTAATTGTTGATGCCCACAAAATTACAAAAACATTTCGTCATGTTCATCTGAATTCTCTCAATCTCGACTCCAATACGATATTTTACCTTCCCTTGTTCAATTTCCTTTCTTTTGGTGTATATCTAGATTTAGTACAACTATTATTTGTGGTTAAATTAGGCAAAGGAAGAAATGTCTGCAATCGATCGAAATTAACTATATTGGACAAACAAACATCAATATGTAATACTACATTGGATCGTGCATACTGGACCCGTAGTGTTTTTCGAAACTACCGATTTCTTAAGCCATAAAATCACTCGAATAATTAATATTCTCCGTAAGTATAACTTTCGAATAACTGTTATCATCCGTTAGTTATATAATCTTACGTATTAAATTCAGCCTGCTCGTGTTTGTGGCCGAAAAACTCGAAAAATACTCGTACTGATATGAAATTTTAACACAACATTGCATTCAAATACGAGAGTTTCTATTGTAAAAAAGATGACATTTAGTCCTTGGTTCGATCCCAGACGAGACAAAACATTTCCATAAGAAATGTATAATACATAAAGTTCATTTTTGCCGCTGCAGGCTTTATTTCCTTTAGCAAAATTAAATTAAAAATAATAGTCAAAGGAAATGGAGACAAGCACCAAAAGCAGGTAAACTAAATAAAGAATCTTATTTTGATCGTGTATTATTGTTTTTGAATTGAATTAACGAAATTTTACATGGAATGTATTTATATATATTGCCATGTTTTTGTTTGTCTAATCTTTTATATATTTATTACTATCGGTAGGTGTTTCCACCATTCTTATAATTTCTTCTCGTAATTTTTTCTATTTATTTAATTATTCCACAAATAAAGGCGATTTTTTGGAATACATAATTCGCATAACATTGAAAATTCATCTGTAATATAGCAACATAGTAAAACCTTTTGTTTATGTTGTCGGTCGCGAAATAAATTTATTGCGGAATTGAGACTTAGTAATTTTTCTCATCATGTTGGGAATTGAAATAAATCGCCTCTAACCACATTGTATCACACACTGCACTTGTATTTCGAGACAATGCGTTGTTTCCATTGCAACGGATGGAGCGGTTTAAATTACCCGGGTTTACCCTGGGCTTCTGTCCGAGCCCTTCCAGCGGTCCCAGCCTCACTAAGCGTGCCAAAGGGAAAGCATTGCGGGGATAGGAAGTGTCCGAGGCATGCCTGTGTGCTTTAATTGGTTTAATTGTCTCTAGTTGAGTTGCTGTTGATGTATGTTTGTAGCATGTAGCGTCAATTAAAGCTGCTCGAAAAACTATTTTTGCCTTCTCTCTCAACCAACTATTGGAAGGAGTAAACTGCGTTTCCCTGTCGACTTCAAAATTCACGAAATTGCAGAAAAGTCAATTTACATTTAGTAGAAAACATTTAGTTTACCCTGACTTTTACCTGAGTACTGGGCTATGAAATAAGTAAAGGAAAGACTTTCTCCTTTGTAGAGGGGAGAAAAGGGGAAAGCACCTGCAAAATGTACTCAGTATATGGTTGAAGATTTTCCTCACTAACTATTCGAACCAGAATGCATTTCTACGCCAATTCTTTGGGCATGAAGGGAACAAAAATGACCAAGGTCACAAGCACACTATTACAAGATTAAAGACTGGTCGGAAATATCTAAATTATCCCGCATTGATGCAAGCATATTTGTATTAAATTTCATATGTTCGTGGGTTTTCACTCACATTTCCCCACGAAAAAAGAAATCGGTGCTAATTTTTTTATATATATTCCTATTAAGATAGAATTTCCTTTTTCAGTAGGACTTAAGTTGGGAAAAATTATAAATCGTAGACAATGTGCATATTTTACATTGTGTTATTGTTAGTATTTCATTATATTTTCTGATGACTATTTGACTTTAAAATCTTGGTTGGAAAGGACACAAGATATAAAATGGTCCTTAGGAAGTTGATCACTGTAAATTAATATTCTTCATTTGAAATGTACACACTAAGATTTCTGGGGGTATCAGAGTAGGATGTGAAATGAAATATAAATGACCACATCTTCTAAAAAGTGATGATAACTGCCAGTGGAAGTGAAATACCAAAATTAATACACAAATACCAAGAGATGTAGTGCAAAGAATTTTGGAAAAGGAGTTTGAAAGAGAGGAAGGAAATTCTACCCTCCAACTTGAGTATTATTATTGATTTTATATGCTTTTTTCAGTATTGTCAATCTGTCGTAGAAGGTGTTGTTCTTTGTAGCTCAATGGAATTCTGGTGCACAGAAAAGTGTGTGAATTTCTTCCACCACACTATATACATAGTGATCAGGGGTAGAGGAGTAAGATTTGGGTTGAGAGGAAGGCATTGAGAAGGGGATGCAGTTGAGTAATTTCATTGAAACATAACATAAATAGTAGAAAATATGATTTACTTTAAAATATCCTCCCATACACTAATTGCCAGGTGCCGTTGGCACATTAAGGAGCTGTTAATAAGAGATATTGCAATGATATTTGCAATTTGACAACATAATCATAAATTAATACAACAGCGCCAACTGTATTTTATTTTCATATCTGAGTAAAATTTCACTAAATATAAAGACTACATAGTCACTAGGTTAAAATCAGTCTCATGTTAAACAGTCTAAAATTCTTTTTTTGGCATATCAAATATAATATCAAAATAAAATCTTGGATTTACAAATTGCTCACCTTGTTCATATCACACAGAGAAGGAAAGTTCAACTTCTTACAGTGACTCAGAATTACAAGAGCATTTGTAAATTACATATAAACTTTGTAAATGGTATCAATTTAGTAGCTAACCCTGAGCACATGCTACATGGATTTCTTCAGTCTTATTTGAAATTAGTCTTCATATTATCATGGCACTCCTTTTGTTACTCTACTGAAAGAGAATCGATTCCACATTTTTGAACAACAAAGGAATAGAGAGTGAAGCATGATGGTGATCCACCTAATCATTCTGTTAAGATTTTAGAAATTAAGGAAATGAAAAATTTTCACAGTTTTGCTGTAAGAAAAATATTTGAATTCCTCAAATTGGAGAAAATATCTGCAAAATTAATTCATGTCAAAGATCTCAACACTATTACATCATTCTTATAGTGAGTTGACGGCACAGTTGAGGTAGTTTTGTTAGGCCAAAACTTGAATGACTGAATAAAAATTGATTAAAAATTTGCAGTTGAGAAAAAAATCAAGGATAAGGGAATTTGAGCCAAAAATAGTTTCAATTTAACTTGCAGAATCGAAATTTCAGTTAATTATAGAAAAGGATCAGGTTCCTTACACTTAAGCACCCATGAATTTTATGTTAATTTTTTACATTCAACGCGTTACGCTTCTGGAGGCAAGCTCTCTTTGGTACTACTCTCTGGAGGGGATTCCCTTCCTTCATCAGGGTCATCATCATTCTTGTGCGCTGCATCATCCTCCTCTTTCCTGACCCTCCTTGCTGCACACTCTGCTATTAGATGCGATTCTGACTTACAGTGATGACATCTCTTTGGCTGAGGCCCCATCGTACACTTAGCTGCTATGTGGTTTGCAAACTCCCCACAGTTGTAGCACCTGCAATAACAAGAAAGGGACCATCCACAATTTATATCACTGCATCTTTGGCTCCTCTTACTCCCCAATAAATATGTTGTCACACATTCCATTGTTCTGCATGCTTCAATTATCACCATCTAGTCATATAATTAGATATTTGCTTTCAAAAACTTACCTTTCATGCAAACAGGCTTCACTGTCCTGCATGAATGTCACTTAAGAATGGCCATTACTTGTTGAAGAAGTGGTTACACACAAAAGGGCATCACTAGTATCTTGTTTACTAATTACTGAATCCCAAGAATAGTTCAGTCGCTCTCTACCTAACCAAAAAAGTCAAAACCCTTTCAATCTCATTTCTGCAATTCTATCTACCAGTTAATTACATCCCTAACTCCATTTAACACATAGTCTTGTCAAGCTTATAAACAATTTCAGTTGTCCTTCCTAAATGTAACCCTCAAATGTCAAGCAGAGGAATAAACTAAATGCTGTTTGATAGGGTTCAAGAAAGAGTACATATGTCTGGCAAAACAGGAGAGTATAACTGAAGTCGGAGAATCAGGCAGAACTGTTGGTGTGAAAGATTTAAGTAGTTTACAGGATGAATGGGTGAATGGATGTAGTGAGAAGTGTGTATGGATAGTTATTAAAATTTGAGGAATTTGTACAAGTGTGTGTGTGTTTTTTACTTTTGTAAGTTCAGTCATAATATTCTTTAAATATGCTACAATAGCATTTCTTGGAATGCACTAGCGGGGATTGAGGGGAGGTTTGACCTGGGTCAGAAATTTTGTTGTTCTGGTCTTGGGTTTTGTAAGCATCCAGGGTGATGGAGTGTCTAAACTTTATCTCTCTTATCGCATATGTCCAGATTAACAAGAAGCGTTGTCCAGATAAACAAGAATAGGTCATATTTTGTATCAAACTCTCCGTAATCAATGACTAAATGCTGCTTTTTGGAACACAGAAGTGCACATGCAGTGAAAAACTTAATACCAGATTTATTACCTGTAGTCAAATCTTCTTTGGAAATAAGGACTTTCCCACGCTGTGAGGTATTAATGAAATTATATATATTGTTAATTTTCTTGGTCTTATTTACCAAGGAGCATTTTTTTCAAGCAAACTACGTTTAACCAGTAAAATTATGATATTGCCAAGGTATGGCCTGAATATCACACTGGACAGAAATGTTATGTGAGGCCCCCTTTGCTTTCGAAAGCACCCTTGAGTGCCAGGGCACCAAAACAGGTTGAGTACCCTGGCTTTAACGAGTTCTCCATTCATTCTAATTCTAATAGGAGGTTACAGCCATCTATCCCTTCAGAAAGAGCTTCAAAATTATTACTAAAGTACAATCAAATATATTCTTTATGAGGAAAAATATACTTAAAACAGAATAAAATTTAAAGCAGCCTGCCATTCAACCCATGATACATTAGGGAACAATATAATGTTTGTAAAGCTACATTCATAAGAGGGACATCTGGGCAATGGTGATTCATAAAGTGGTTGGTTGCACGCAGTGGTTAAGTTGCTCTGTGTAGATGAAAATTTCCTTGTTGCATTGTTATGCCCTGAAAAATTCCTTCTTGTGGGATCAGCGCAATTTTAGGAGCATAAATATACTGAAGTAGCCAATGATTTTCTCTCAACGTAATACGGTTATTGAGCTTGGATAAGCCTACTGTCCTACTTCGTTATCGGTTTCTGTTTACAGATTGCATTAATTTTCAAAGAATCTTTTTACACACAAATTTGTGATATATTCTACTCAAATGAGAAGTTTTAATTGGGGAGAAAATGATTTACCAGTGTAAAATATATTGCAAAATTATTATTTATATTTACTTATATTATGCGTAACATTTACCATCTGGACTGTAAGCCAAATCCGACAATTGCGTTATGTTTTATTAGGAAGAACTTGGGAAAAAAATCTCACAGTGAATTTCTTATAGGATAAATTTGTACAGATCTAGATCAGTGAAATATAGCAGAGAAGGGTAGACGACTTAATATTCTTGAAAAAATGGAGGTTGTCCAAAATCACAAAAATCCCTTGATAACTCTCACAAAGGAATATATTTTTCCTTCCTCTCCACCATTGCTAACGGCAACGCTTTCTTGTTCTCCCTCCTCTAATGTTTTCCAAGATCCCTAAACTCCTCCCCCTCCCCCCTGACCATGAACCCTCTGGACCATTCTCCCCCTATTTTCTTTTAAATATGTGGGTTTCAGGCCTCTTTCTTCACTTGAAGATGACGCTCACACGTCGAAACTAGTCGTGATTTTTTTTTGTTCCTGTGGTATTTTGCAAAGTTTTATTTCATCCAGAAAGTTTCTCCTGTTTTCTTTGTTTGAAGTCATGGATTACCACAAAGTTACTCTCCAGTCAGTTGGCTTTATTTAAAAGTATGAAGAATTTTAGATCAAAACTTATTTTGACAATTTCCATAAATTGCATTCCGTGTTTAGTATACATTTCCCACTGGAGGAATGACCTGAATCCAAGGTCAATTTGGTAAAGGTTGTTCTTCCGAGATACCTAAAATGGCTGTCATCCACATTGCAGGTGAGAAAAGTGTCCTCTCACAAAAGCACTTCACAGACTGAAGCAAAGATTGCCCAATATGATGAAAACATTTAATGAATGGTTTCAAACAGCGTATGTGCTAAGACTTTTATTCTGCTCCCAATAGTGGCTAACCAAGGGAAGCAGCAGAAATACACCTTATCCCTCAACTTGCTTAGTAACTCTCATTCTGTTTCCAGGACATTTAGTGATTAATGGAGGAGGAATTTCAGCTTAAAACAGCCTTAAGGCTCAATAATATTGGCAGATTAACATTAAAGTAGTTTGTTTCATAGGTAAAGATAAGAGAGAGTCTATAAACATTAATTTATTGACAGGAAGATGCATTTTCTAAATTGATCAAAGTGGAGGAGGGATAAAGGTAAAAATGAGAAACCTGATTTTTCGGAATCTTTTCTTGGCGAGAGGCCTTCTGTGGGATCCCTGGCAGTGCACTCCCCCTGGACCAGTGACCAGTGTCGCCTCCAGGCCCTTCTCAGAAGACTTGCAAATGAACTCCACCTCCTCATCGTCACCTAAACTTCTGAAGCCACTCATCTGGATAACGCTCTGTAAATAAACTTCAATAGTTAACCCCCTGAACAGCATCTATTGATGTGAAGATGAATTATATAACTTATAATCAATATTTCAGTCCCTTCAAAATTAAAAAAAAAAAGACTGTTAAATTCCTTATTATGAATTACTTCTAAGGTCGTGGTCTTAGGTGTTTCCAGGCAAAAATATATATATTCAAAGTGATTTATTTAATTTAAAATATTTATGATAAGTACTATGATATATGAGAGGAAACCCAAAAAAAAATGGATCGGAGATAGTTTGCCTTTGGTGAAAATAGTATATTTTTTATTTTATTCATCCTTTATTTTAGTTTTATTTTTTATTCATTTTATGGTTTATTCATTCACAATTGTGGAAGTATACAAAGCAAAGTTTGAGTGCAAGCAGCTAAATTATAGAGAATTACGAAAGCCAATCAAGGAAGAAGCTCAAAAAGAAAGTTGGAAAATAATCCTAATAATAAAACGTCTTTATTCAGGCGAGATTGAGACTAAAAGTCTCCTCTTCCATTTAACCCATATATTCATAGAACATAGAAGTTATAGAAGAATAGTTATAGAAGAATATATAACATTTTTAGTATCACCTGGTAGCAATCAGAAAGAATTTTAAACTTACGTATGTGAGACTCATTGTGGTCAATCTACCATACCTAGCCTAATAAGCGATACAGGAAATACTATTAATAAATCGGTAAAGGAAGCAAACTTACTTAACCAGCACTATCAGATATACTTCAAAGTAAACAATGGTCAAGTCAACCATTTTACTAAATGCATTAATTTGGAGATGTGTTCCATCGAGATATCAGTTGTTGGCGTTGGAATTGCAAGAGATTGTCAGTTAAAAGGATATGAAGATATTCCTCCAAAAAACTAGAGCTAATGAGTTTGCTTCTTTTCTGATCGTCTTTTATCAGAAATCGTGAGTGTACAGTCCCAATGTCATGAATAAATGCCAATGTAACTCCTACTTCTCAACATAAGGGTTCTGTGCTCTGCACTTAGCTTAGGTCAGCAGATCCCAAACGGTGGGTCTCAACCCACCAGTGGGTCCCGGAAGGGATACAGGCGGGTTTTGACTCGATCCTAAAACTATCAGAAACCATCGAATAAACCATCAGAAGAGATAAGAAAAAACATAACAAATCGATTTATGAATATATATTTGCAATATTTGATGGTAAATTATATATACATAAGAAAGGGATATGATAAAAATAAGGTTTTTTACTTATAAGGATTTTTACACCATGGACCAATGGACCGTGGAGGTATTCCGACAAGAAAAGGTGGGTCCCCAGATGAAAAAGGTTGGGAACCACTGGGTTAGACCAATCTGCCCTACTTTTTTATCTTTTACTACCTTCCCTACTGCCTTACTTATTAACTTGTATCCTACCAAATTGTACGTTAAAAAAAAAAGGGGTTGATTGTATGAATGATCATGTTCGATTACAATATGACCATCAATAAAGACAACATCTGGTGCCAATATTGTACAATTGTTATTTTAAAATAAAAAGAAGGAATTGGTTTCATTGTACTGCAATAGAGTACAATTATTAGAGAAGAATTAATTTAACTATTTAGATTACAATAAAATATCCAATACTATAATTAGTAATTACAGCAAAATGTCAAACACAATTTGCATTTATGCCACAGTAAATACAAGGTAAAGCAAGTTTTTTACTGGAGATTTTGGGATTTGGATAATTCTTGCACCTTTTCTGTAGTTTTGGACATTCCTGCCTCATGTTATACAAAATCAGAAAGTTCATAGCTATTTGATGAATTTATTTGTTTAAAATTATTCATGGAAGACTATTGAAACCAATTATATGCCCAACTTCCTGATTGACAGCAATGAAAACTCAATTTTAATCACATACCCTCAGCACACCACACCTCAGTTGCTGAAGACAAAGGGCTAGTTTCTGAAATGCACACATGGCATTTTGATGGTCTTTCTCTATATCGAAGAAGTTCGTGCACATCTTTATATTGTTTCACTGGGATCTTAGTTTTTGTTTCCTTACTTTCAATTGTTTCCTTACTGCCAATTCATCATTTTATTCACTTAGATATCCAAGAAATTTTTTCTCCCCCTCTGTGAAATTACAAATCGTTAACTATTTAGTTATCACTTCACTTTGACTACTGTGATATAGTCTATCAATATCTGTCAGGGGAACCAGCATTCAAATTAAAGTACGTGCAAAACACTGTGCTGAGATTTATTTTCAACTTAAAAAAGTATAATCACATGTCCAAATACTACTCCAAGCTTTCTTGGTTGACTAAAAACTAGATTTCACTCAGAATCAACACATTTTGTCAGGTACACAGATTTCTAACAAGATCTCAGAAATATATTCACTCTTAATTCATATCTTAAGATAAAAATAAAAAAAGTGAAATTCTAGATTCACCCCACTATAGAACTGAAATTTTCCACAAATAGTTTACACTCACAGCAAGTGGAACACACTTCCACAAGGAATAAAAAACTAATCCTACATCTTTAGCTTTAAATGCCACAATCATCCCTTAGCCACACAAAACAGAACTTAATCGCACAGAAACACAGAACTCCTTCATCCCACTGAGATTATGTCTTGACCAACCACTACCCCTTTTCACCTTCAGAAAATTGTTTTCCCATCCCTACCTTATCCACTGACTTAATTTTATCTTCTATAGTGTATTATTTTCTTCCTTTTGTTTTTTTAACTGTTTAGATAACTTTTAAATAATTATTTATTTTTTATTATATACATATATTTATATATATCCCCTCCTCATCACTGTCACAGTTAATTGTCTCATCAGGGCAAAGGGGTGTTAACGGAGGTTGGAGGCGATGCATAGCCCAGGTTCAACCATGCTAAGAAGTTTTCAACACTATCTCCAGCCAAATAATGAAAGTGGCATTCACCAACCGGCAGTAGGGCAGCCTGGTGAATTATTGTCCTAACTTCCCCAAATACAAGTACAATTTTCATGATGAGCTTCTTTAATGGAAATTGATCCAGACCTAAAAGCACAACCCATTCGGATGTCGGGGAGGTTGTGGCATTAAAGAGGTCCATCATGAAGAAAATAATTACTACCCTGCAATTCACAACCTACAACTGTCGCAGCTTGAAGAGTGAAGAATGACTGCTGGAACTACTCAATGAAGCAGAGAAGATGAAATGGGATGTCATCGGTCTCAGCGAAGTCAGAAGAAGATCAGAAGAGCTACTTACACTGAAGGAAGGACATTAATTTTTTTACAGGGGTATCAAGGATGGAAGAAATGGCGGCGTTGGATTCTTGATCAACAAGAGATGGAAGGATAATGTGGTAAAAATTGGGTGGGTGTATCAGATAGAATTTGTAAACACACACTAAAGATCAATGGGCGTTACTCAGTACAGGTCATCCAAGTCTACGCACCAACAGCGGCAAGCAGCGAGGAGGAAATTGAAAACTTCTACCAAACTCTTGGCACTGAATATGACAAGAAGGCCCACTACTATAAAGTCATTATGGGTGATTTTAATGCTCGTGTAGATAAGCGGGAAGCTGATGACACTGCCGCAGGACAATACGGACTGGGCCAGAGAAATGAGCGAGGTCACTGCTTAGTAGAGTTTGTAGAAAGCACCAATATGTATACAACAAATACATACTTTAAGAAAAATCCTACAAGGAAATGGACGTGGAGAGGTCCCAATGAAACAAAAAAGAAATAGACTACATTATGGTAAACAGACTCTACACTGTAACTAACTGTGAAGTTTTGAATAACTTCAACACTGGAAGTGACCACAGAATTGTTAGATGCAGAATTAATATTAACCCCCGAATGGAACAAAAGAAGTTGGTTTCTTGCAAGAAGGATGAGATAAATATCGGTAAACTATCAGATAACAAGAAGCTGTTTCAGCTGTAACTAAGAAACAGATTTTCAGCACTTCAGGAGGAAGAACCAAAGATATGGAAGTCGTGAAGAAAGCGGCAGAGGAAGTAGCAAGCATGCTAAGAAAACCTAAAGATAAGAAGTTTAGTGATAGAACCCACCAAATGATGAAACAATGGAAGGAACAAAGGAAGGAAGGAATGATGAAACAAAGGAAGAATGCAGACACTCCAAGAGATAACATCGAATATGCCGAGCTTTGCAAAGCCATCAGAGTAGAAATCAAGGAAAACATGAGGAATTTTAATGAAAAGATTGTGTAAGAGGCCATAGAAAATAGGTAACAAGAGCATAAAGAGGGCTAGAGGACGCCTAGCAATTGGTAAGAAACAGATTTTAGCTTTACAGAAGGGAGATGGCACAACAACATATAAAAGGACCAACAATATTGAGGACTGTAATACTGTAATACTTTGGCAACCTATACTAGAAGATGGGAAATGCTGAAGAGGAAAAGCAATTGGAAAGCCAAAACTCATAAAATCCCCTCTCAATCCTCCCAGAAGAGGTAATGGTGGCGATTAGGCAGATGAAGAATGGGAAAGCAGGAGGAGCAGATGGGGTGTTGGCGGAGTATCTGAAAGCTGATGGAACAGATATTGCTAATGTTTTATCACAATTATTCAGTAATTGTCTAAAACAAGGAATGATTCCCATGGAATGGAGCCACGCAAGGATTGTCCTTCTGCACAAGAAAGGAAGCAAAGAAGATTTGAAGAACTATTGCCCCATTAGCCTCATTCCAGTTGTCTATAAAACATTCATGAGGATAATAGCGGAACGTCTTAAGATGACCCTGTCTTCAGCCCAGCCTAGAGAACAAGCAGAATTCCAGAAAAGCTTCAGCACTATGGACCACATCCACACACAACAGGAAATTATTAACAGAACGAATGAGTATGAGATTCCACTCGTCCTTTGCTTTGTAGATTACGAACAGGCCTTCAACTCGGTAAGTACCTCCTCCACTCTGAAAGCTCTGAAGAATCAAGGGATAGATACTGAGTACATCTTGCGCGTCACTTGCATTTCTTGCGCAGTATCTATGAGAATGCCACAGCTTCTGTAATGCTGCATGAAGAGACCGATGAATTCAAGATTGAGAATGGAGTTCAACAAGGTGACGGTCTATCTCCCATCTTGTTCACAGCCATTTTAGAAGAAGTTTTTAAAACCCTTGATTGGGAAGAGAAAGGCATAAGAGTAAATGGGGAGTACATCAGTCACCTCCGTTTTGCAGATGATATAGTTCTCTTTGTAACCAATGCAGAAGATCTAACTTCAAGACTTTAAGTATTAAATCCAGTGGGACAGAAGATATGACTCAGGATAAACCTAACAAAAACAAAGGTAATGTGTAATTCTTTTGTAGTGCAAGAACCAGTCAAACTTAAAGAAAAACCTCTGGATGTTTGCTTGGAATACATGTACCTGGGACAACTTGTAACAAGAGGAGAGAAAAACAGGATTAATGAAGTAAACAGAAGAATGAAACTTGTTACAGACATCACAGGTTAGATCACTAAAATGGAGGTGGGCCGGCCATGTTGCGAGAAGAAACAACAAGAGTTGGACATCTGTAGTTCTCAACTGGATACCAAGAGATGTGAAGAGACCAAGAAGAAGACCTATAGACAGGTGGAATAGAGATATCATCTGTACTTAGGTGTAATGTGGTAACAAGAAGCTCAGGACAGAGAAAATTGGAAAGTACATGGGGAGGCCTACATCCAACGTCGGATTGAAAAAGCTAAATATTACGCCCTTGGAGAGTAGGTATCTAATAACTTTAATATTACGATTTTTTTATAGTGTTCATATATAATTTTCTTTATTCACTAAGAATTTATTGCATGACCTAGATTTGACCTCATCAGTTGAATGGATCGAGAAACCACCCGCTGCCGCTAATTTAGCCAGAATTTCTTCCTTTCTCTCCCTACTGAAGTTCGTTGTCAGGTTTGATTGGATACATCTATCTTGTAGAATCTGATTCTCCCCGTGGTCTGTGGTTGATTTCATCCTCTATTGTAAAATAGAATATCATCAAAGAACAAAGTAGTCCACAGGGGAAAACCCTTTGACATGTAAACTTCCTTTTTTTCCTTTAGTTCAAACTAATTCCTGGATTTTGACTCACTTTAGTAGAATAAGAGGAATGTATATAAAGAGAGCAGAGTCACAAGTAAAAGGTTCTTTGCACATAAGGGCGTGCACCCAGGGAAAATCCCACGGAAAAACAGATTTAAAAAAAGTCTGACGGAGCCGGGAATCGAACCCGGGATCTTCCTCTATCCACCGGTGTTGCCGGTGCTTCGATGAGGACGATTCCGCACAATCAGACGAAACCACACTTGCCCTTGCAAACAAAGTTCCCAAAATGGCTAGTGAAAATGCTCTGGCCTACCCGGCCAGAACTTTACTTAGAGCCTAGGTGGTAAAGGCAGCCTCCCGGATAAAGGAAGATCCCGGGTTCGATTCCCGGCCCCGTCAGATTTCTTTCAAGTCCGTTTTTCCTTGGGAGAGCTGAGTCAGCTTTTAACACACTGCAGAACACTGGTTTTCCACAGGTTGCAGTACGGAGCACTACGGTTTAATAATACTACCAAGGAATCAATCTCAATTATTTTCGTTCAATAAAAATTATGTTAAGCTGTAGACAACGTTGAAACGGCCCGAGTCTGTTATTTTCTTTCCGAGAATTCATCATCTTTGACCGTCTTTCATTTGTATACATTTGATTAGGACTTCTTTTCTCCAGTCTCTCGTACGCTTTGACAGAATCCACTGACTTTTCTTAATCTATGTCTAATCTCTTTGATTATTCAACCAGAATATTTTACGAGAATTATATTTCGTAATTCTATAATATTGTTATTCATGTAGAGTATATAATTACATTTATTCAACTCTAATAAAAACTCGCGATATCAAAGAATGAATCCAAGTAAACGTTATGTGATTAAAACGAAGATTGAATTAATAATTTCTAAGTCATCGATTATTTAGCAACCGTAATGAGCTAACGTTTCAGTTCATTGGAATTCGAACAGAATAATAACGGTTCCCAGTTTGGTTCCTCTCATTGCTCGGTTGAGTACCTGATGCACGAACACGTCTTGACCGCCGTCCTCGGGAGTGATGAATCCCCATCCTTTGGCCACGTTGAACCACTTGCATTTTCCCTTGCGCCGAATGCCGCTGGCGCCTGAAACACAATTTCATTCAGATTTTAATTAATTTTGAAGAAGATTCTCACTGCGGAGTGCAGTGGACACGGAGTGAAGACCTGGAACTAACTCATATAGTTAGAGCACACCTGCAGCGAGAAAACTGAACGTAAAGATGAACTATGGACAGAAAATGGTATAGACATTGAGGCTTCCCCATACAATGATCTGCCGTTATATTTGAACAAGTTATATATAGTTTTAAATAACAATTCTTTGCCAATAAAATTATGTGAATTGAGAGTCAATATACTTTTCCAACTTAATCCGAAACCAATCAAAACACGGCAAAGTCACGGAAATTCTCAACTCGGTCATGTCCACACTGTTGCAGACCAACACACGAACAACGAAGCTTCGCAGAAAAACCAAACTTTCAGCAAACGTGTGGTACATGGTCCTTGGTCTGTGGTTCTAAGATCCCATCTTGACTGATTTGCCTTCGATAAGCATCCGAATTAAAAATCGGTCTCCTTCAACAAATTTTATTCTATGCAGTTGGTACTATATGCTCTCACTGCGATAACTCAAAGAAGCTCGCGAACAATTTAAACAAGAGTTGAACTCATGTCTTGGCCGCCATTGACGATTGCAAATTCTTAGAAAATCCAAAAATGCCTTTCCGCAATCGGTCTGAAAGTATTCAGCCCGAAGACCGGTTGGCACCTCATCCCCTCTGGCATAAGCTACTTGCAGAGAGGAATGAGGTTCACTAGTCAGGATGAGGAGTGGGGTAGTTTGCCTTTGCTTTCCTCACTGAGCCAGAATGCTATAAGCGGGACATGTCCACGCAAGTGGAGCACAATTAGTAACACTTGTCATGGCATTCCGTAAGGAGAGACCTGGATCAGCGCAATTATTCACTCATACCTCGGTAGCATTCATTTCATCTCTGTCATGATCAAGACTGGGACAAAATAAAATGGAGATACATATTTTTCCTGAACCAAATGAAAAATGAAAACATTCCATGTATTAGAATATGGAAGCAGGAACCATTCCCACAATACAAGAGGAATATTTTTTTAGGGAATTTTCCGCGGAAACGATCAATATTTGTAATTCCATACTCTAAAGTTTTCAGAAACTATACGTATGATAATATATTCCCAGCACTTTTAAATACAAAGTAAAGCAGCTTTTGGAGCACATCTCGTTCGTCCTCTGCAGAACCTCCTGTTGTGACGAGTTAAAGAAATCCAGATAATTACTATTTTTGGACCAAAAATAGACGAATCAGAAGACTAGCCTAGTGATTTGCGTGCTAAATCTATCGCTCCAACCCTAAGGCCCCGTGTTCGAATCCCGGCTGTTCAGGAATGTTCTGAATGGTTGCGTGTGTTTGCCCGACTTCCCCGTTCAGGGTTGGACCGAAAGTCAAAATTATCGCCAACCTCATAATAATAATAATAAATCGTCTTTATTTGGGCGAGATTGAGACTTAAAAGTCTCTTCTTCCATCTAACCCATTATTCATCATCAGCCATCGATCAGCAGCCGACCCCATAAGAGGAAAAAATAGACGAAGTAATCCGATAAGAAATCCACGCAGTCATTGTTTCTTTTGCAAAATCAGAAGTAACGGTCTTTCGTACACCAAAATTGATTTGTCGAATCTCTCAGAATCATTCCCATTGCTTCTCCTCCTGACCATAAAACCAATTAACATCTTAATCATCCTCTTTTACCACATCCTCGAGGATTGGCACATTTGCCGTCTGTCCGTTTATCTTCAGGAGCATCCGTCAAAAGAGAAAATTATAATTTTCAACTGCGATACCTGTTTCGCTGCCACGCAAAATTCTCCCACGAGACTTTTCTGTGCTTTGATTTTTTCTCTCTTCTCTTTTCTTTTTAATGAGCCTCGGGTTTTCGAACGATCAATTCTTTCGCTCGATGGACAAAATGTAGGCTCAGTTCAAACCGCCCATTGAAATATCCCTCTTAAAAGTTTTTCTTAAGCCTCACTTTTTCAATTACACCAGATTAACTTGGATTTTATGATAAAACTCGCAATACTGAATAATAATTAGAGTTGATTACATCATTTGTTAAGATAAACGAAAAAGATAAATGGAATCATATTGAAATAAATATATAAAGTATTTGTGAAATTGCATCGTTATTTCAATATGATCCTGATTACGAAATTCCACCAAATAAAGGCTACTTCCGCTAAATTTATCGAAAAAGATAAAAGCATTCGTTTCTCAGTTGAGGGGAGGGTAATCTTTATAAATAAATCTCATATCGAGAATATATGGAATAATTTTAAACATAAACATAGAAAATACGTACCTAATAAAATATTACAGAAAAGTGCAGATCCGGAATATTATAATGCAGAAATTCGGTTACTTAAGCGTAAATCAAGGGCTTTATATAGGAAAAGGAAAACAGGATCTCAATTCCAAATTAAATAAAATCTGATGTGGCCAGCACATGACTTTCTCCATGTATATATAAGATGTAAATATTTATCTACGGCAGTAATTTCGAACTCTATTTTCCATCAAAAACTTGGAAGATGAGTGATTAATATATATATATATATATATATATATTATCTATGACGCCAAAAACATTATAAATAATGTTTTTCGGGACATGATCGATGAAAATCGATGAAATTGGCCTTTCGCCCATAGAGCCCAGACCGCCCACAAAGTACATAATCAGCAACTTCCGGTTTATCAGTATTTCATGAATAACTTCTACACAATCAGTGATACAAAAATAAGTTTCAAACAAAAGTTATAGTAAATTATATTTTCTAAAACTTTTGTAAAAAATAGTATACACCTAAATATCATATTTATGGAGATATTTTGAAAACCGGAAATGAGCTTTGAAGAATGAAGCTCAACTTCCGGTTAACCATTTTTCTCCAAAAACTAATCAACTCTAAAGAAACTAACCAAAGTACTATATATGAAATTTGGTGTTGATACAACGAATGGTTTATATGTTAGAGCGCCCACAAAGTACATAACAGCTACTTCCGGTTTATCGGTATTTCACGATTAACTCCTTATCAACCGGTGATACAAAAATATGTTAAATACAAAAGTTATAGTAAAACACATTATCAAAAACTTTTATGAGGTATACAATATACCTATATATCATATTTATGGAGATATTTTGAAAACCGGAAATGAGCTTTAATGAATGAAGCTCGACTTCCGGTCAACGGAGACACTCCAAAAACTAATCAACTCTGACAGCACACACCACAGTACTATATATGAAGTTTGGTATTGATACGACTAATAGTTTTCACGTTAGAGCGCCCACAAGCACAGACACACATACATACACACACACATACATACACACACACCCATACACACAGACATCATTCCGAAAATGGCCAAAACGTGTTCTAGGGACCCCAAAACATGTATTTCCGTTGAAATCTCGAAGTCGAATTTTTTCATGAAAACAATACTTTCTCTATACTTCGTATATGGAGAAAGTAACAAGGAAGTAACCATGTTTTTGAATCGTAAGAAGAAGGAAGCAAAGAAGGAAGGAACAATGTTTACCATTTTTTATCAAATTCTCTAAGAAAAGATTTTTAGAATTTCTTATGAATACGTGAAGCGATTAAGAAAAGGTGAAAACAAGATAGATAAAATAGAAAACTTGAAGGGCGAAACTTGAACTTGAATCGTTTGCAAATAGCAAAGGAATTGGATCTTACTTCTCAAGTTTTTACGAAAAGTCGGTTCAAAACAATGAAAAGGCAATCAGTAGTATAAAAGAGAACGTTTTCAACATAACTAGCAAAGATATTCTGATGAGAATTTCCAAATTAAGAAACAACAAATTCCAAAGACCTGACGAAATAAGCTGTGAAGCCAATACATTAGGTGGACAAGACTTAGTGGCTTATTCAAAAATAAACTTTAATGGAAGCATAAATAACAGTCAAATTCCGGAAGATGGGAACACAGCTACGTTTGTTACCATACATTGAGGGGGGAGTTAATAAAGAATTATCGACCAATATGTCTATCGAGCGTAATCTGTAAAATCTTCGAAAAAATAGTTGCCGATTACGTACGAATCGCAGATGTTAGGATTAAAACTCGACTTAGTTAATGGGGGAAACCAGTTTAGACCGATTAAAAAATCGACTTTTTTATTGCATAAATTGTTAGTATAACTAGACAAGAATATGTGGTCAAAATTTGACAGCAAAATTCACATTATTCCCAATGAAAAGCTAAGGCACTTGTAACAGATCCTGGACCGCACCCTGCTCCATTACACCTCGACGTACAAAAAGAACTTCTTCCTATATACAAAGATTTATCGAGGGACGATTTGCTGACGAGATGTTTAGGCGGTCATACGCAGAACGCGAATGAAAGTTTTAATTCGACCGTTTGGCGATTGGCTCCAAAGCACCTTCATGCTGGCCTAAAAATAGTCGAGGTTGCAGCATTCTTGGCTGCTGCATTATTCAATGAAGGAAATTCAGCCCTTCTAATGGTGATGAACAAATTACAACTCGTAGTTGGCTCACAGAGCTTCAATTTTGCCGAAAACATGGATATTCCGCGCGTGACGAGACAGAATAGACGCAGCTCGTTAGAGACGAAGGAAGCTCGTCAAGAGGAGATGCAAGCAAGAAATGACGCGAATGAACAAGAAGAGGGATTGCTATATAGTGCTGATTAACCGGTGAGCATTTTATATAATTAATTACTGCCTCCAATCTCGTTTTCGCTACATTTTATTTGAAAACGCGTTTTTCTCGAAACGACTTTTTTCAAGTGGGCCATCAACGATTGATCCATAACTTTTCAAGCTAGAATGCCTGTGGGCATTCTAGCTTGAAAAGTTATGGATCAATCGTTCTGAAATTTGGTGCGAACATTCTTTATTCAATTCAAATCTAGATGAACTTAATTCTGGGATTATATGATTATTAAAAATATGTTTTTTTTTAATGCAAAAAAGGTGAAAAAATATGGTATAAAAACATAACATTGTCTTCAAACACCTCAAAAAAATGCAATTTTCAATTTTTTTACACAATCAGGTTCATATTCTTAGGAAATGTGTTGCTAACAAAAAAAATTGTGATGATTAGAGATGTAAATTGCTACCACAGGAATGCCCACCAGCAAAATACTCCGATGGCAATCGTCCATGGACAGCACAATCTAACAACACTATTTCCGGCGGAAATTACTTTAAAAAATTCTTAAGTCTACTTTAAAACATGAATAAAATACTACCAAATTCAAAAAAATTCTGTTTATTCCTTCCCTATGTAAAAAATTCACGAAAAACAACAAAATCTCGGCCTCCTAAACCGGTCTCCCCCCTTATTGCTCAGGAAATTGGAGAACAGTTCGATGCAATAATAGTAATAGATTTAGCAAAAGCGTTTGACGTTGTGGATTATTAAATTTTATTACAGAAAGTATTCACAATCAACATAGATCCAAGAGTAATAATAGAGATTGATAAATTTGTTAAAGGCAGGAAACTGAATAAAAATTACTTTTGTAAAAGGTAGGAAACAGAGAATACAAATTGGAGATAAACTATCCGATGAAATCACAGTAACATTATGCGTAGCTCAAGGTAGCGTGCTGGGGCCTTCTCAATATTTATTAATGACTTACCGACGGAAATTAAAAAGAAAATTCGTTTATTTGCAGACGATTGTATTATCTATACGAAATTGAAAAATCTGATGTGGCCAGCACATGACTTTCTCCATATATAAGATGTAAATATTTATCTACGACAGTATTTTCGAACTCTATATTCAATCTAAACTTGGAAGATAAGTGATTAATTTATATCATATTATCATTTACGTCACAAACATTATAGATAATGTTTCTCGGGACATGTTCGATGAAAAACGATGAGATTGGCCTTTCGCCCACAGCGCACAGTGCGCCCACTGAGTACATAATCAGCAACTTCCGGTTTATCAGTATTTCACAAATAGCTCCTAAACAATCAGTTATAGAAAAATATATTTCTTACAAAAGTTATATTAAATTACTTTTTCTAAAACTTTTATAAACAATAGTATATACCTAAATATCATATTTATGGAGATATTTTGCAAAAACGGAAATTTGCTTCGAAGAATAAAGCTCGACTTCCGGTTAACCGATTTACTCCAGAAACTAATCAACTCTGACAGTATTTACCACTTTTCTATATATGAGGTTTGGTATTGATACGACTAATAGTCTTTACATTAGAGCGCCCACTATCACACACACACATACAGACACACACACACACACACAGACATCATTCCGAAAATGGTCTAAACGTTTTCTAGGGACCCCAAAACATCTATTTCCGTTGAAATCTTGAAGTCGATTTTTTTAATGAAAACAATACTTTCTCTTTGATACGTATATGGAGAAAGTAAAAAACGAGAACGATTGCATGGGACTTCAAAGAGGATTCAATTGCCTTAAATATCGGGGTTTCGTCTAATAAATTGCAAATTAAAAAGAATAAATGTAAAGTCATCACTTTCGATAGAAGTAGATATCAACACGCATATCATTTGGGGGGGGGGGAAATTCTGCCTAGTGAGCATACAGTGAAATACTTACGTTTAACATTCACAGTAGGGACTTGAAATGGAACGAAGATAGAGAGTGAATAATTTTGAAAGCCAACAAAGTATTAAACTTCAAAGTGCGTACTCTTAGTAAATTAAATAAGAATGCTAAAGAGGCTGCGTACATATCATTTGTTAGGCCAATGTTGGAACACGGGGAATGGGACCCGCATGAGGTGGGTTTAAAGCGGAAAATAGAAAAGGTACCGGGAAAGGCAGAAAGATTCGTCTTAGGCAGATATGCAAGGCTTGATAGCGTAACGCTATCAAGATATCAGATGCTAAAATGATGAGATTGGGAAAGTATAGAGGAGCGGAGAGCAAATAAAAGGCTAGCTATATTTTTTAAGGTATACACAGGAGATAAATGGTTAGAGGAATCAACAAATAAAATCACTAAGGAAAAATTTCATGGCAGAAAAGACCATAGACAAAGTTAAATTAATAAAACAGAGAACAAACATTAGTAAATTCTCCTTTTTGAATCGGGCTGGAATTGGATGATTTGCCTGCAGGAGTCTTGGAGCCCTTCCCAAAACATCTTAGGGAGTTTGTAAAAAGATATGGGTAAAAATATTAAGGACGAGTGAGCTTGACGAGTACAGCTGGAGTAGGGGATTGCGGGTGATGTGCGGTGGGGACTTGTCAAAGCTACGGTAGCCGTGAAGGCCTACCAGGAACCCTGAAAAAACTTGTATTACAAGGGAAGGAAGTATTTGATAAAATAGTGAATAGTCATACGTAAATTTTACTATTTTTTAAAGTAATGTACAATTAGAATATTGTTTTGAAGAAGTAAATGTATACATTAAGTGTAAAGTTGTAACTTTGAACTTTATGCACTGCACTGCACGTATTGTAATTAAGTTACAAGTGTAACGAATTTAAACAATGTATTCGATATGTAATTGTTGCCACCGGACAATTAGGTAAATTGTAACATTTTAACTTTCTCCCTATACGTAGCATAGACAAAGAATTGTATTCGCAAAAAAATTCGACCTCCAGATTTCGACGGAAATAGATGTTTTGGGGCCCATAGAGCTCGTTTTCGCTATTTTCCCGCACATGTCTGTGTGTGTGTCTGTCTGTCTGTGGTAAAAATGTTTGTGGGCGCTCTATCTTAAAAAGTCTGATCATTTCCAAAATTCATATTTAGTATTGTCCTAACAATGCCAAGAGTTGATTCAATTTAGATGAATATCGCTTAACCGGAAGTTACGGTTTAACCGGAACAAAACTTTGTTTCTTAAATATCTCTGTCAGAATGCAATGTAGGTATATACATTTGCATACAAAAGTTATAGATAATGTACTTTACTACAACTTTTGTATGAAACAGTTTTTCGTAACACTGATTATTTAGGAATTATTTTTCAATAATGGTTAACCGGAAGTTGTTGTCTATCCAGAAATGGAAGTTTTTCATACATATCCCTGTCAGAATGAAATTTAGGTATATACAATTACATACAAAAGTTAAAGATAATATTTTTTACTACAACTTTTGTTTGAAACATGTTTTCGTAACACTGATTGTTTAGGAGTTATTCTTCAATAATGGTTAACCGGAAGTTGTTGTTTATCCAGAAATGGAAGTTTTTCAAACATGTCCCTGTCAGAATGCAATTTAGGTATACATAATTATGCACAAAAGTTATAGATAATGTATTTTATTACAAATGTTGTATGAAACATTTTCCTGTAACACTCCTTGTTTTGGAATTATTTATATATTACCGGCATAGGCTTCTGTTTTCAATAAATATGGAGAAAGTCGGCCGCATCAGATTTTTGATAGTAATATTCAGTTGCTGTAACACGTGCTTCGCGTGAGAGCGTTGAAAGTGGAATTATTCAATTAGGGGTTTAATTTTTAGGGCTTCGTATTCACCTAGGTGATTTTCCGTCCATTAGGCTCGGATGTACTTAAAAATATGCTCGTGTTTTGGCAACAGGCCGTCAATCTGATTTTATTTTACCGAAGATATCAAACAAAAAATCTGTTGATGGTGCGATTAGGTCAGCAACATTGAAATTGGGAGATGGGTGGTTCTTTCGGTAAAAGAGCGATGTAGTGATTGAGAAAGGATATTCAGCGTTAGGAATAGTGATTACAATTCACGTAAATTGGCAAAAGGATATGCACGAGATTATCCCGGAAGGTACAAGCACAACATCAACGCTCAAAAAGAGAAATAAACTTAAAAAACATTAAGGTTTTTTCCAAAAGAAATCCAGATTTAAAGCGCGAACTGAGAGATCTATAAATATTGCAGAAGCCTACGTAATAAGCAGGTAGAATTCCTTAGCCTTACGAGGAGCCTAGCGCGGATATCATACTAGGTACTTAGAGTTGAATAAGCGAAGATCAAGCGAGATATTTTCTCCAGAGTATGTGATATATCGCAAAGATAGACTGGGTAGATTCGGCGGTGGAGTTATTATAACAGTAAAGGATCATTGATAAGTAAATTGCTTAAAATTACGTCAATAAGTGAGAATGCCTCGTTTGTTAACAATAACGATCGAGCAATCTTCTGGTGCAATGAGACATATAAAACAAACTCCGGGTGGAACAGACAAAATCACTAACCAAGTTATTTAGGCAAACGAATGGTGTGATGTTTTCAAAAGACAGAAAACGAAATTAAGAAATATATTGTAGTGCTAGGGGAACCACCTTATGAAGCGTTGCTGACTGCCTAATGTCGTAGTTTTCATCTCAAATTAAAACGATATAAATGTATTGCTTGTTTAGTCAATACAATTTTCTTCTCGTTGTATTTTACCCGATATTTTCCAAAATACATGAACAAAACGAAAATTCTTCGCATAGGAAATAATTGCCAATTTTCGAAGACTTGTTTCTCAAAAGTTCTAGATGTACGGAGCTGATTTTACTCATAAATTGTAGGAAATTGTTCTTTAAAAAATGTTAGAACTATATTTTCTGGAGAAGGCATACTTTAGAATATTTTGAACAAAAAATAAAAAAGGACACAGTTTTCATTGTTTTTTTGGGCATTGACATGGTAAAAATACAAATAATGGAAGGAAAGGATTGAATTGAAGATTGAATGAAAGTGTGCTGCTTAAACCTAAGTTATACAGAGGTGAAAAATAGTGAATTGGCTGGGACTCGAACCCAGGTCTCCCACTTTCCGGAAAGTGGGAGAAAATAGTTTAGCATTTTAGTCATGTATATTCACGTGGTCGATTGCAGGAACTTTACTTGACTAGCAAGTAAGTCGACTCACGTCGCTCACATTCGCAAGACCCAGAAAGAGTCGTGCACTCGACTCCATGAGGAAGACGAGGAAGTGCCAGTTGGTGGGTTGAGGACGATTTCACTGCCGAAAACTTGGCAAGTATACGACTGGCAAGTAAGCTATGGTCGTCCACGTCGTTCAAACGAATGAAAAGAAGGTTGCGTATCAATACACATTGTAACGATATTTCCTTAAACGGAAATATGTTGTTTTATTTTTCAACTGTATTTTTATGTGTATTTTGCGAGTGCCCCGGACGTGTGTCGCTTGAGGGAAAATTTGGGCGGTTGTGCGAAAACTGCGCGACGTCTAGTTTTCTGCAGTGAATTCCGCGAGTGCTTTGTTTTATTTACGTCAATTACGCCTGAGCGGCGCTAAGAAAGGGAAAGTGATTTGGGGGGTGCGAAGGACGCTCTCGAGAAGTGTGGCAGAAGGGAAGCGATCGGCGGGACGGACCCGGTGGAGGGCGAAGCAGCCGATGCCCATGGGAGACGTGCACCAGAAACCGACACCGCTATGTGTTTGATCCATTACGAAAACTGATTCAATTTAAAAGCCGTGAAGTGCTTTAGTATATTTTTACTTTCTCCCTATACGTAGTATAGAGAAAGTATTGTATTCGCAAAAAAATTCGACCACCAGATTTCGATGGAAATAGATGTTTTGGGGCCCATAGAGCTCGTTTTCGCTATTTTCCCGAACATATCTGTCTGTGGTAAAAAACTTTGTGTGCGCTCTATCATAAAAGGTTATTATCCGATCATTCCCAAACTTCATATTTAGTATTTTCCTAACAATGCCAAGAGTTGATTAGTTTTTGATGAATATCGCTTAACCGGAAGAAAAGGTTGATTCTTTAATATCTCTGTCAGAATGCAATGTAGGTATATACAATTATCACCAAAAGTTATAGATAGTTTACTTTACTACAAGTTTTGTATGAAACATTTTTTCGTAACACTAATTGTTTAGGAGTTATTCTTGAGTAATGGTTAACCGGAAGTTGTTTATCCAGAAATGGAAGTTTTTCATACATATCTCTGTCAAAATGCAATTTAGGTATATATAATTGCGAACAAAAGTTATAGATAATGTACTTTACTACAACTTTTGTATGAAACATTTTTTCGTAACACTAATTTTTTAGGAGTTATTCTTCAATAATGGTTAACCGGAAGTTGTTGTTTATCCAGAAATGGAAGTTTTTCATACATATGTCTGTCAAAATGCAATGTAGGTATATAAAATAACATACAAAAGTTATCGAAAATGTATTTTACAACAACTTTTGTATGAAACATTTCTTCGTAACACTGATTTTTTCTACGTAACTTTTGGTTACCTTTGTGAACATTGTAGATAGATATGTCTACGGACTTTGTTCTTTTTTGAATTCGAAAGTTCATCTCTCTTTTATTTATTTTTTTTGGTGCATGTTTATTTTGTTCCTTGTTTTGGGGTTGTTCACATAACGCTTGTACTATGTTATTAAAGAGCCAGAAAGGATCGTCGCATTTAACGTAAATTTAAACCTCTAATTAAACGCCCAACGCGGGGCCCGATTAGTGATTTCCTGTGATTAAGTTGTAAAGGGAATAATCAGAGAAATCATTGTTATTAGCATATGTATGTGGAAAGTGAGTTTTGAATTTGACGATGGAAAGAATCGTTACAATAGATATGTTGGTACGAGTCAAAGCTCCTCGTTGATTTATAAACCGTCATCAAGCAGAGTATGAGAGGCCACATTTGATTGGACACTTCCTCTGTAATATCTGCAATTATTTTTTTGGGAGTGAAACACACTGTACTGGAAGAGCTGTTTTTATTGCAGCTAAGAAGCAAAGAAGTCATCATTTGTTTCCTGTTGTAGAGTAAAAGCAAGTAAGCATCCTTGATTATTTCTGTAAGAACTACAAAACTGAATATCTATTATATATAGATGCTTCTCCGGATTCATTCAAGCATATAGATAGATGGATAGGATACTAATTCACAGGCTAAACCACATCCATTATTGACTTGAAATTTTTATGATGTATTGGCCATAACGTGAAACCGCCAGAAAATTGCAATTTTGAACCTCAGTGTCATGGGTTCGATTCCAGAGGGCCCCAAAATCCCGATTTTTCCCGTTTAAATGCATTGCTATGATTTTCGGGAATTTTTAAAATAAAAATACTTCTCGGGTAGGTAGAGAATTAAAACTCAAGGTGCCTATATATATGGTCATTATCTATCGAAAACATAAATGACCTTCACAGAAAATACCCTTGGTTCGATGCTAGGACCACGTAAAAATCCTTTAAAATACATTGAGGTTGTTTTTCATTATTTTTTTTATGCACTTATCAAAATGATAGGAAGTTCTTGCTTATATGGAAGACGTATATTAAGCCAAGGGTTTTTTTTAATATTTACATAAGACCGTGATGTTCCTGGATTCGATGCCAGAGCACATTATAATTTCTCACATAAGGAATATAAGGGAATAGTACGACGTCGTTCGAGGTAGTTGCAGCAAATATTTCTACTTGAATTTTCACACATAGTTAGAGACGGTGATCTTCTATTGTACTGCATAGTAAGTATCACCAGGAAGACCTGGGTTCGATGCCGGACGGTAAAACTGCAGCTAATTTTAAGAATATTATCAATCCATTTTTTATTTTGAGGACCCTCTCTTTATGATGCCCACTTGAAATTAGTGTTATCAACATGCTTGCAGAATGCAAGCAACATCTTACTCGTAATATATTGCACATGATTAAATAAAAATTTATCTGAAGTACAAGTAATAATTCTAAATTGTAATATTTTTAGTTTTAGTAAACGAAAAAGGCGATCTCCAATCGACAGGAGATAGAGTCCATGAGAGAAGCTTATGTGGTATATTAGGTACAGATATTGGTACACCCCCTGCCAATCCATCGGTTGCCATCGTGCGGGACGTCCAAATTAAAATGGAACGTCCGTTGACTAACCTCCTTGTACACTCCTGGCCAAAATTAACGCAGCACCTCCCTAGCGATCTTTACGGCCGGTGCTGCGTTAATTTTGGCCAGGACTGTACAATGCTATCAGTGTGCAAATTAACAATCGAATCCTAAACTTCCCCTTTAATTAATTACCAATTATTTTATCCTGATTTACAAATATTATTAGGGATTCATACATGAAAACTCTTTTCATATAGTTTTATCATTTTTCGACATTTAAAATTATAAGCCATCATCAGGCGTACGATGAAACTCATCGATGTTTTTAATTCGTAAGAATAGAAAGTTTTCCGTCACTTAACTTGGGATCCACACCAAAAAGACAAATTAGAGAATGTGCAAATCAGCTAGATTCGTGTTGATGAAGACAGATAGCGTCACTGCAATGATTGAATAACTCGGGTGGGAAAAATTAGAATACAGACGTCGAGTAAGAAGGTTAGGGAATATATACGAACCTATTACTGGAAAGCCTTCGTTGAAAAAATTAAACAATAGACTCAGGGACTACCTCGGGAGAAACGACCACAATCACATAGTCGCTTAAACAGAGAACAGATGTTTGTAAATTTTCATTTCTAAATCGGGGAACAGTAGAAGAGAGCAATTTACCAGAAGTTTTAGATCCTTTTCCCTCTTCCTACAATGTATTCATGAATAAAATTAAAATGGTTACTTGTTATTGTCGTAGTATTGTTGTTCTTTGTGGTGAATTTTGAACTCTTGTATGATTATTGTAAATTTTGAAGAATTTTGTATATTTAATAATTATACGTATTACATACTGCCTTCGGGAGGTTTTGGGGGGTTTTCCTCCCGACTAGGGTGAATACCAGGCAGTTTATGCAATTTCCTCCCACCTGGCCTTGTGCCTATTTGTAGTTTTTATTAATAAAAAATAAACTTGGTAATGACATCACATAAATTATGCAAGAAAATATGCTGCAATGAACGTTCGATTTAATTCTTATTGCATTTATCGTTCAACTGTTTTCTGTTTTATTTAAACCGAAGATAATGCCAGAGTGCAAACAAAAAAATTTGATAATAAATGTTCTTAGAAAACGAATTGAATTCTGTAGCAGTCCGGATTCGAATCCCATTGAAAATGTGTGAAAAGAAGAGAGGGTGGATTTGGTAGAGAGAGCTGTCGAACTGATGCCGAGAACCTGTTAATAAGGGTGGCTGCCTCGATTATGTATTTATAAAATTTAGTTAAACCTAATGCGAGATACGTATTTTTAAGATATTTATTTATACAATAAAAATAAATAATAACAAAATAAATATAATAGGAGTTAAAAATATATGTTTGAAACAAAGTAAAGCTGCTTAAAACATTCACTTAATTAATGAATTCGGGAGGAAATTAACTGCGACGGATAATGCGCGGATTCACACAAAAATGCCGTTCTCTGTTTGCAAATATTGTCGTTATTTCTATTCTTAGCTCGTACACCATGCCTTTGCAATATTTGCACTCCGCGCAAAGTTTTCATAACAATGAAAGCGATGCTGCTCCGAAGAATCTCATTACCGTATTGCAAAAATTAAAATCGATTGTGTCTTTACCGAGTGGAAATCCATAACAGAGGATGTTAAGAAAAAAGATTTTTACAAACACTTTTTTCCACACATTTATTTGAAGCACGACCGGTTTCGGCACAGATCGGCCATCTTCAGGTAAGGAAGTTACAAACAAGAAAGCTTATAAAGGGAAAAGGTATTTGGTGGGTGTGAGGAAACAAACAAAGAGGAAAGGGTAGAAGGGAGGGGAGGGAGGTGGGAGAAAGAAGGGTTAGGTCTTGTGGGAGCTTTCCGGGGGGTAAAGGTTGGTCTTATCTGAGAGAGGGCTTTTAGGAAGAGTACAAAGAAGTAAGGGAGAGTAAGGTACCGGAATTATTTCGTTAACTAAGTTTTGAGAAGCAATTTTAGATACTAAAATTTCTCTCTGCTCCAAGAAATTCATTTCTTTTCGATGGATATGCAGAATTTCAGGAATGAAAGATGAGGAATGGTGGTAATCATTAAGGTGTTGAGCAAAGTGGGAGTATTATTTAAAAAGGAATTGTAATTTCCTCAACTGAAGATGGCCGATCTGTGCCGAAACCGGTCGTGTTTCAAATAAATATGTGGAAAAAAGTGTTTGTAAAAATCTTTATTCTTAACATCCTCTATTGCAAAAATTGTCTTTGCCAAGAGTTTTTGGCATACAAGAGATTGTTTAAGCTGTGCTACATTATAATTATAAAAAGTTTTTTCTCCCGACACTCCAGATTGACCCAGGAAGATCAACAGGTGCCGTAGGTGAAGCCGAGTTGGTACTGGAGGAAAAGTAAAAATTTCTACTCTTTCTTTCTTCAGTAAACATTTCTACTAATTAATTGATTTTTTCGATTTTAAGTCGCCCACTTTATGCATTGGATACTCATAATTGGAAGCATTTTAATGTTCTCAAATTTCTGTATATCGTATTGAATAAGAAGTTATTCTCGCGGTCCTTTGATGAGATGGACTCAATAGTTAAATATAATGGAAAATATCGCAAAAAAGTTGTTTTTATCACGAAATGAAATTTTTTATCAAAATTCTCAATGGAATGAAAAGCGCTGTATACAACGAGAACCTGATTTCGCTAGAATCGCACGATAGTGGTCGATTGTCTGAACCGCGATTATATTTCAAATCACGCAATCGCCAGGCGCTGGTGGAAATGGGCTGCTTAAATACAATCAAAGGAGTCCCATTCGAAGTGAACTCGTTTCGTTCTTTTTCCGAGGCATCATATTAGAACCGATGGAAAAGCGAAACATCCAAATGATCCCATATCTTTTAAATAAACTCAATCGACGTTATTACTACATACCTTTTCTGTGCCAGTTTCGCTTTCACTCTGAAAGCGAAAACGCGTGTGAAACTAAATGTCGACCCTGCCGAGTCCTAAATAGGGACGTCCTCTGAGGGGACCCAGCGGCCCTCTGGGGCCCACTACCTGGTCGCCATTCAGTCGTTGACCGCAAGCTAAGGGTACAGCTGTTTGCGTCCACTCTTCTGCGTTGCCTCAAAATGCGCAGAGACCTCCGACAGAAGAAAATTACTTTCAAGTATTTATAGTAGTACAGCGTAACTGATTAGGGAGAGATTGAGATTAGCTCTCTTGTTGGCCCTATTTAAGTGCGTAGGAAACTCAAACTTGGTCCGGGATAATTGTCTTTTATGAATACTGTTTGTCACCATGGATTTGTCGAGACTGATACAACGAGGCAATTTTATAGCTCACTTCAAGGCGTCGACTAGAGCTTAAAATTGCTTAAGAGACAATAAACGCGATGAAAGGGCCTCGACAACATCGGAAACACTTTTGATTTCCCAAATCCGTGAAGCTACACAGAGATATTTATCCTTGTATATAATGATCTCGGTATTCTAAATTAAACTAAGGAAAATACAGTCAACCATACTGAGCGAGAACTAAATTGACGTATGGAATTCTCATTTTTTCCTATGACATAGTGCAACGATATCTATTGCAATAACCATCGAAAATAATGTATGATTAAACTGTAAATATCACGCAATAAAAGTAAACCCCATAATAAAGGAAGCTTCTGGAAGGCATTGGAAAGAAGACGGTCAGTTGCGTCGCCCAGGTGAGAGACCAAATTCCGTTCAAAAATACTCCAAAACGAATCATCAACGAATGACATGAATCGATCACTTGTATATATTATATAGTTTTTTCTCCAAATATACCCGAGTAAAAGTTGCGTATAATCTGCAAGCTCAGTCATGATATTATTAACAATGATGTCGACTCAAGGATCATATTGTAAAAGGTCAACATACCTGGTCACCTTCTCGGTATATGTATTATAATTTTTTTATTCGAAATTTCCCGCAAAGTATCCTGATGAGAAATATCGGATGTATGGGAACGCCAGGAAACGAACCCATGATAGGTATGATTGGAGTCTGAATTAATCCGGTGGTTAAAGGTCAGTACGTAGTAAAAATTTGGAGAATTTTGCGGAGATTTCAGGTTTGATAGCAGCGTTACGGCAATGATAGAGTCCCTCAGTTGGAATTCACTACAGATGAGAAGATCTGAATATCGTCGGAAACTTTTCGAAAAGTTCATTCGTTCAGAATTTATAGACGCAGTAAGTGAAATGTTAGTGCCAGTAAGGAGCGAACGCGATCTCCGAGAGGCATCGACGAAGCGTTATAGGGAAGTAATCGCAAGGACGGATAATTACTTTGGGTCGTTTTTTCCCCAGGCTATTAGAGATGCTAATAGGGATGAATGAATAATGGTGGTGTATTACACGCCTCTGGCGGCGGGGTATATATCTAAATCTAAAAATCTAAATCTAAATTGCTGATTCGATTTCGTTGAACAGTTCGTGAGTGTCGTATGAACCCACAGTTTGAAAAGCTCGTTTGCGTTGTCACTCCGCTCGTCTCCCAAAAATATTCCTCAACATCGTAATCATCGCAAATCAACGCATGAATGTCCTTCGGTAAATCGGTTTGATTCACAAAACTCGAAAATTGCAATGATTTTATCCCTGCTATTTATGTATCATAGTTTGCATATGTTGACATTCCAGTAAATTGCCTCCGTAACTTCTGACGTTACCGTTAATTGGGCCATCCCCGAGGAATGAGAGAACGCTCGGATTCAACAATCGCCTAGGTCGACATGGGAACTGGTTTGTTTACTACAAACAAATTCCACAGAAGTTTCGTTCATTTTTGCCAGAGTTCCTGTTATTTAGAATCGAAAGCGATATTGTACGACCAAAATAAGAATCTTCATTTAATTTCTCTTCTTTTGGTACTTATATCGACTTCGTAAGGCCATAATCTCCTATTTAATTCTGCAAATGAAATTAAGCCTGAAAGTGGTAAAAAAGAAATTTGCGTGCATTCCTTAGGTAGATTATTTGCCTGGACTAACATTGAACCAAGGATAATCTTCGAAGATGTCTACCTATTTACAAATGGACATTTACGAGTTGGTTTTACGACTTTCTGGCCGTGAGGTTTAATCGCCAGACTTCGATCCTAGGGATTCGTGGGTTCGATTCCAAACATCCGATTTTTCCCATAAAGACACATTGCGCGAATTTTCGAAAACATTTATAAACGGCCTTCCGGTGTGATAGAGAAGTTCCCAGAAGACGCGCTGTATTAATTACCATAGAAATGTCGCCAAATTAGCAAAAGGTGAATCGATGTTTTTCATTGCTTCTTTTTCCGTTTGCCTTTTATTACTTGCAATTATTTCCGTGGACTATTTTTCGTTGTATTATGCAAATTTGATTTTTTAAATAAAACTTAATCTACACCATTGATATAGTATTTCATTATTATTAATATTATTTTCTTTAGTGTGTTTAATTTATTTTTAGACGGTTTTTTAATTTTATTTTTTTCCTTCCTCCCTATTTCGGTTGATAATTTTCTGAAAACAAAAACAGAATTAGTCTAAAACAGCAAAATTTATCGCATTCCGCTTCTAAGAAAAGCTAATCGTATTTTAGAGAGTGGATTTCGGGAACACCCATTATTGTCTGAAAACGTTCCCGGAATGACGATTTGATATGTATTTTTGTTTATGCAACAGAAACGACAATTTGGCTTTCGAGGGTATTGAGTAGTGAGCCATTTAGAAGAATAACGCTAAAAATAATTACTTTTTCGCAAAAATAAATATCAATTGGCGTTGATATTACTTTAGGCATCTTTTGACGAAAAAGACTGCACGATTTCTGCATGTAATAAATTCCATCATATTCGCATACTTAGAGGAATTCTAAATGGAAAGTATATATTACGCTAAAGGGTGAGTAATTTGTATATTATACCAATAGTGATTTGCATTTCAAGCTTTTTGGTTTATAAGAACCAAATGGATTCAATTATGCATATGTTTTCAAAAAGTGAAATTAAAATCAATTTTGTGCACTCGTTGCAAAGCATTTTCCCATAGATATAGAAAGTTGTATGTGGATGAAAATTGTAGATGCCTTTGTAAAAATAGGTCTTATTTACGCTATTGGGTTTGATGCCAGGGCAATTCGGAATATTCCCCAAATCAATAATAATCATTCGCTTTGAAAAGAACTTTCCGATCGATGTTACGGAGAGGTCGATGATTAAGGAATGCATTACTATAGATCTTGTAATTAACTAATTCCAAAGAATTACCTAAGAAAAATGCATAAAATAAATAAGGATGAGTTGACTTCTTTCGACTATATTCAAGAATCTTTTCTTCCATCGGAAAGTTGTTCGAAATCAAAATTTGTAATGACAAGTCACGGAGATCACACCATATTTATTCAGACAAATACACTGACTCTTTGTATTATTTTCGTGTGTTCCATCTTAGCTTTGATTTTCAAAGTGCATTGCTCTCCTTCGAAAAGGGAACAGCGGAGATGAAGTAAATTATGGAAGAAATGAGATTGGATGACAGTAATGCCTCTGTGGTCAAAATCTCTCGTTTGCACACACCGAGAGCGCACAGAGGGTTAAAAACATCGCATCTGTTAGATTGGATTCATTCAAAGGTGACCGTGGGTTTGAGGTTCGTTTTTCATCGGAAAGATTTTCAGGAAATTTTTTAATGAAACGTTAAAATCATACAACAGGGAGATTAAAACATTTCGTTTTTCAAGAGATATCAGAGAGTTGATAATTTTCAAAATTTATTTTAGTAAGCAATACATCCAATTAGCGAAAAAAATCACATTAACTGGTCTATAAGTTTTGATAATAAGTGAAATCTGGAGATCGCTTGATTTTCTTACGTAATAACGATTAAGGTCAGTGATGAATCCATCCAATGATTAAATTAAGGGAAATGCCCATTTTCTCAAAATACCCTTGATTGAAACCAATACTTCCAATTGTTTCGAGGAAAATTCTTCAGACACGCACATTTCTACTTATATAGAGTTAAATCCTCAGTCTAAGAAATTAGATAGAAAAGTCGTTTACTTTGCACATCAATTCAGCTCTTATGAATTATACCCGAAGAGTGTTAATTTGTCCGATAATCTAATAAAGTGATTTTTTTCTAAGTACATGAACGTCAACAGAAGACCTTCATTCGAAGAAACGTAAAACAAAGAATTTGACACTTTTGTACTCTGATCCAAAGTCAAACGAGAAGTGAAAAATAGTGACTTGGCTGGGACTCGAACCCAGGTCTTCCACTTTCCGGGCAGGTGTTCTAACTGTAGGGATTTAAGTCGCACGTTTGTTCGTGCAAAGCCATTCCGAAGACCATCCTAACCGCGGCAGGAAGGGCCGTATACAAAGAGGAGAAATGCAGATGACGGCTTGAGTTTTGGCGACGGTTAGCGGACGGTCGGAGGGCCAGGTCATTTTGTTGGGAGGCACAATGTTGCCAGCTGTAGCACGTGGAAGATGCTCTTTCTGCAATCCACAGATCCTAAATCACGTCTCACAAAAAATTGGACCGAAGAAGCGCATTCTCAGTACTTCCTGGAGTTCAACCTTTATTAGATTCGATGTAAGACTGTGTAATCCCTGTGGTACTTCATACCATGACGTTAATTTGGACTTCTGTTCCTTGAACATGCATTTCTTTCGACCGGCAGGTTAAACATCATATGTAACGGTAGCGAAGACACTACGCCAGCCGCCGCGCTTAGTAAAATATCTACTAGATATCGATAATTAATTAATATTAAACTAATAATGCTTAAGTTGGTTGCAATATATGCCGCAACAATATTCACTCGATCGTTGTAACTGTTACATTGTAATCGCAAATAATGACGAAACGGAAAATGAGCTGCAGATGATTGAGATTTAGTGGGTGAGGGCCGAAGGATCATCCAATTGAAACATTTCATACGCACTCACCATCTGCATTTCGACCAAAAATTCGGAAGTTTCTAATAAAGGTGAATTAATTATTTCCTCCGAGGCGGGAACACGCCACTGAGAGGGCAACACAAAATGTCCGCCGGCGGAAATGAACGAAATTCTCGGAAAAGCGGTCGCGGTCGGAAGACAGAAAATGGCCAGACGAGCAGTAACTCACTAAAGAAGGACCTTCCTAACACCGAATTCACTCATACTATATATAAAAACACATGCATACTCACACATACTTAAGCAGGTATATGTACGCACGCTATGAATTCTGCATAACGCATGCGAGAGATAAGCCTCATGACCAAATGGGCGTCGTTACATAGCAGTACATTTGATGAAATAATTGTAACGTACCTCCTTGTGCCATATCGCTCCCCGCAGTCACACTGTCATGCCTCCGCGATGGCAGAGGGAGCTCGACTGATGTTTGAGAACCGCTCGGCGTTGTTCAGCTGTTCCTAGGGAAGGCGTTCTATGACACGCTGTGCTCATCGTTTCATAGACACCCTGCAGCCTAAACCACGAGCGTCATCGACCTGAGATTTTCACAGCGTACCAACGTGAGACCCCAAAAAGGAAAGATGAATGTCTTTGTTAATGCGGGTTCGATGATAGATCGCTGCTAATTTTCCCACGTAAAAAATGTCTAAGCGGAAATTATTACGACCGACTCCAGATTAAGCGGATAACAGAAGAGATAAGAATCCTGTATTTCTCTTAGTCTTTTTTTATTAAATGTATGGGGATCCGTAAATAATGCATGGGCGCAATCTTTAACGCAGTTTTTAAATATTTTTCGAAGAAATAGAAGACCCGGTTTGTGGATGAAAGAGCTGCAATAAAACTTAATTTCCAGAAATGCCGCTGAGTTCGATGCATCTCCCCTATGGGATGAATTCTCTCTGTAAGTTGAGATCACCTTTACGTTGATGGAAAGACGGTTGATGGATATTACGGTCGATGGAAAGACATAGGCCTAAAAGTTCCTTATTCTAGCTATACCCGCATATTAATTTCTCAGTATTTATTTTGAATCAATATTTAACTATTATGTTAGTTAATTAAAAATAAATCTAAAGTATCAACATAACTCTGAGCGCAAGTTTTCCACATTCCATTGGTGCAATTTTCGGTGACAGAATCCCTCGCTGTAGCAATATTTTTAATTCAATTCGAAATATTGTAATCTTACCCAATCACTCTTAATTTCGGGTCTACTGCAGCTACAGCTTGTGTCATTGTGCAGTTGCACTCTCTGAGATCCAATTCAGTCCAAATCTGCTCTTCTTCTGTAATCATTCCATCCAGACAGTTAACTAACTTTCGAACTTCGCCCACCGCTTCTCCGGTGATTCGAACACTTTGGAAGTGCAAATATTTCTCTCGAGACAGCCTGTACTTGCTACAAATTCAAGAGAGAGATCTTCAAAATCTGAAATAGGCTCTGACTGTAAGAATGGTTGCTTGTTTATGATATTCCATCCGAGAATACAATAATTTCTAATGTTGTACGTTGTTTCGTTATTACTGTTGATCGCATGGCTGTCAAACAGAGTGCTGTCAATATTTTTTTGTCCTTCAAATATCTGTACATTCCGTAACTGATAAAAAAGTTTCCATCCCGCAATGAAACCATCCGGAAAGAACCCACTCTCCGTGCTACAGTGAAAAATGATTCCTAAGCAGAAGCCCTTGTGGACAGTGGAGGATCCAGGGGGGGGGGGGGGGGGGGCTATGGGGGCTGTAGCCCCCCCAGAAGTCACAGTAAAAAAAAATGTATCATCGTTCATACTATTGAGATGTGACGAAAATATTGTTTATTTACAACGATAGATAATAATAAGCATAATTCAAATATGTATACTGAGTTTAATTTTATAAAATTTCTTACAAAAATCGATAAATAGAAAATGAATCTTTAATCCCAACTCTCAAGCCCCCCCCACAGCTCGATCCTAGATCCGCCACTGCTCGTGGATATGTGTATTCTGCCAGTGTCCTTGCTCAATGTACATTTACGTCGTGACATCGAAACTGAAACCTATTATGGCCAACTTATTTCTCTTGACACCTTCTGTTTTTGCAGTTCCGAGGTCTCGTTCAATTAAGACAGAAATTAACGCAACAAATTGACAGTTGTCACTCAGTTCAGTCGACGATTGAGTGGACGCAAATACTGGGAATTAGTTTCAGGTGATTCCGCGAGGTTCCTTTCCAGGAAAGAAGGCATTCCAAGGAGTTCCATGGAATTCGGGAGGAACATATCACTCATACATCGAAACACTCTTCGGTTTGTAGAAAAGGAGTCAGCAAAGTCTTCTCTAAATAACATTTTCAATTAATGCGTTCAAAAATGAACATAAAACGAAACACATGGGATTCATTATCCTTTACCTAGCACTTGATTTCGTAAATTATCGATGGTTAAATCAATGATTAAATGTTCATTTTGATTCCGACTTTCATATGGGAATAAAACGTTTTATACTTGGTCGTCCTTACCGCGGGAAATCGTTGTCGTTGCAAAAGAACTTCTTAAATTAAATATCTATCGATTTGTTTTCTTTTCGCAATATATCAAAAGTGTAATAATCATTTTGATAAATGAAAGAGTCACTATTTGAAAATCATGTAGAAAATTCTGAATATCGTGGTATCTCGAAGGCGCATGGAAATTTATCAAAAAGAAAACAAAGAAAACGAGAATATATTTATTTAGACGTAATATGGTTCGGCCTCATCATGAACGTTGTTTTTTAAGGAAATCAAAGACAGTTCGTAAGAAAGTAGAGAGCTTTCATGGTTTTCCACAAAGTGCACCGAAGAACGAGAATGAATCGGAATGAGGTATCAAATTGATGGGAAAATTTTGAAGAGTTTAATGAATGCTCAATTTCAGAGGAAGTAAAATCTCTTGAGGATGAAGGCCTTGTCAGGGGCTTAGCTACCGCCGTATCTGCCGTATCAATTATACGGGGCCCCCGGGCCACGGGGGCCCCCAACGTGCGTAAGCAAAAATTAATAAAAACTTCCCAAATTTGTCTATAGAGGCAGAAACTTTAGAAAAACTAAAGTCATCATCAGCTATAAATGATTTAATAAATCAGTTTGCCGAAAAAAAAGGCAAGGAGAGTGTATATTTAATTTGAATTGTTTGTAAAAATTTTGGAAAAAGTGACAGATAGATAATTATGATGAATAAATATTTCTTTTAATTTTATGCAAACATTTTTTTATTCTTTTGTGAGAAATCTTTACCCTTCGTAAGGGCCCCCAAACAAATTTTTATACGGGGCCCCGCCAAGGCACGCTACGCCACTGGGCCTTGTTGACGTTCAGCGATCAGGGAATTAAAACTTTAGAATAAATTCATTTTTCTGCGAACGAAAGTAATCGATTGAGGGCGAAGTTGGATACGATTTTGAAGAAGTCTACTTCCAAAAATAATATAAAATTAGCAATCGAATCTTATATGAATGTAAATATGGATGATAAAGCGTGGATAAAACTAAGATTCGTATTCCTAATTTATTTCTAATATTACAAGATTTACTATATGAAAAATTTGACGCTCTTATTGTAATCTTCAATTGAATCGAGCGTGATGTTCCATTGGGTAGGAGGCGGAATAAAAATGCGATTCGCCATTGCCAGCGCCCCGCCCCTCTGCGTTCATTCGAAGCTCCGCACAACCAATCAAATGCGGTAAGCGCCAATCCGCGGAGGCTAATGATGACGTCAATACTCGAAGCGTTTTCACTTCTGATTCTAGAAAAGAAACGGTACGAGATAAAAGAGTACGACATTGAACGGCGGCCTACAAACCAAGGAGTGCGTATTCAAAATTCACGGAGAAAGAGTTATTTCGTCGCTTTTGGCGAGCATTTGGCAATTTCAGTCCGTGAATTAAATCAAAAGAACGAGAAACCGCCGTGGCTCAATTCCCAGCCACTTGAATACAGACTGTGCTTATGAAAAAAGTAAACGGTGATTATTTTTAAAAAAAGAAGAGTAAACTGAAACCGACACTTTAAATGTTTTCTAACGATAGTGAATTTCATTACGACCAAACGGCTCATACTTTTTGAATACGCCTTGTAAGTTATATTGCATGTTATACTGCATGTTATTGTATGTAATGCGGGGAAGAGAATGAATGCTGTAAATACGGAATTTTTCTTGGCATAAGTTTTAGAAAGGAATGGCTTGCGTGAAACCGTCTCGTAAACAATCCAACATTTGGATTGGCAAAATTGGGCGAAATGTTCCTCATTTTTAGCGCACCTTTGGTTCGATTCCGATTAAAAGGATCCAAAATGAAATTTGAGAAAACGATAGAAATTCACCGTAACTAATTTTCAAATTCCGTACGATTAAAAGATAATAGACTTCTACTAAGTACAGTGAGGCGTACATCGCTCTCCATTTCAAAGGCACCCGTCGTTACTTTTATTTATGCATCGTAGAACACACCAGCCTTGTTTTTTTATACTTGTGGAATTTACCGATCAATCTTCTGCAAAGTAGAAAGATACCCATTTGATCTCCAACTCTTCCTTGCTCTCTTGCAAACACAATTCCCGAATTTGTTTAATATATTACACTGAAGGATGAGTGCAATATTGAAAAAAACACGTGGTTTTTTATTTCTTAAATACAATCGAGACACGCGTCTCACTTTTTCCCATTCACAAATCGATTAAAAAAAGACGAACTATTTCGTCTTTCGTCGGCATTTGAAAGTGGCGCATCCAAGTATCAATTGTTATAGAAGTATATGCAATCGACGATCGTAATAAGAAACGAATTTCATACATCTCGCATTTCCATTTCGTCTGTCAAAATACGCGTTTTTCTGAGGCAGTTTGCTGAAAAATTATTCAACACAATCATTTGCAAATATTTACGCGACGATATCGCACGGTCTGTACGGCCCTTCGGTTTGGCAACGGTGGACACAGATGGACTGACCACTCCTTTGTTCTGAGACCACAAAGGCTAAAATGGCGAGCAGATGCGAATCGCACACGGTTGCTCAGAAAATGTTTCGAGTAAATCCGGATATTTGAGCACAAGCTCAAAATACAAGCTCACTAAAGAGACTTTCGACTTTTTTAGTTTTTTTTCGATATTTTCACGACTCTCGATTCCGAAGAACATGCTTCCCATAATTTATTAAGGTAGTAGTGAAATAGAGAATCGAACCCAGGGCCGCTTTTACAACGAGTCCTATTTACGGATAGCACGGCCTCGATCGTCATACCCCGTAGCAGTTTGTATCCCATTGCGAAGTGCCTAAATTCTAATCTCGATGCGTTTTATATGGAATTAATTATTATTAGGAACGGTGAATAGATTTGCATTTCTTATGGAGGGCTAGGACTACACGAGTATCCTATCGTACCCATATACACACATACACATAACGACCTGCTAAGGGTAACAATAATGCAATTCAAAGTTAGTTAGCCGCTATCACATCCTAAAATACGAGAAGATTAACTCGCAAGAATCCGTTATCCCCGCACGAATTGTAAGAAGGAAAGTGAATGGCGCACTGGCATCGAACCGAGGATCATTTGGGAATCGTTAACTGTGTGCATAAAAGATATGTATGACCTCTGTCCACATGCAAGGGTTTTACAATTCCATATTATCGGGAAGAAATGTTTTTTAAATCTCGAAAATCGGCGCAATGCATTTACAATGGAGGAAATTTGCACTCCCTTGGCGTCGTTCTCAATTGGTGACATTTCCATGATTATGAGTGGATAATATGTCATCTAAGGTATCGCTCTATCCCGGGTTCGAATCCCGGCTGATCGGATTTTTCCGATTCAGGGAATAGTCGTGTGCGTTCGTTGTTGCCTCGGTGAAGCACCTCCAGATAAGTTCATCAGAACTTAGGAGGACTTCACCTGTGAAGGGCAACGATAGCTAGGCACGAAAATAAAAATATTTATATAGAAGAACAGGCCTTCTGGGACATACGTGATTTTCTATCCGACCAGGAATTGCCTTTAAATATTTTCGAAAATTCGCGCACTGTATAAGAATAATCGGATGATCGGAGCATATGCATTATATACGAGTAAAATTTAGCTTGCATACTGCGAGCATATTGATAACAAAAGTTTCAAGTCGACATCATATCGAGAGGGTCCTCAGAAGAAAAAAAAAAGGATTGAAAATATTCTTAAAATTCGCAGCAATTTATTCGTCCGGCATCGAACCCGGGTCTTCCTGGTGATACTTTCCATGCAGCAGAGCAGAAGATCACCATCTCTAACTATATGTGAAAATTAAAGCAGAAATATGTGCTGCAACTGCCTCAAACGACCTCCCACATTTTTATAAAATTCCCCAAAATCGAAGCAATGCTTTTAAAAAGGAAAAATCGGGATTTTGGGCCCTCTGGAATCGAACCCATGACACTGAGGTTCAAAATCACATTTTTCTGGTGGTTACACGTCATGGCCAATATTTCGTAAATATTTCGAGTCAATAACGCTTGTGGTTTAGCCTGTGAATTACTATCCTATCTATATATATACCTATATACCAGTGGCGCAGCGAGGGGGGGGTTTTAGAGGTTCAAACCCCCCCTAAGAGTCAAGTCCTATGATTAGCTGTGTGCTTTTTTTCTGCTGAAGAGTACAAAACCCCAATCATTTGCTTGATAAATTCAACGAAAGCTTTGAAAGTCCGTAAATATAGCTCCGATTACAGATAAGTTGATGTTTTCGGTAGCAGAGCAGGCTAGAGCCGACGTTGATATCAATGGGAAGCTATGATATGAGTGTTTCGCACACAATGTTCAACGCATGCACTTCTTAACCATATCCTTTTGTTAGATGACTTACATCATAAGATAAGATTCCCATGAGGATTTCCCGTGCTGATTCGTTTACTCCTCGCAAAAATACAAGGGAACATTCGAGAAGTAATTGGAAACTTACTCCCCGAAAACAGACATTATGATTTCGTTTGAGAGACAAACAGATTGATAAAACGCTCAGTTAGATCTTCTGCATGTTACTGTTTTGAGGGTGTGAATGCAAAGCTATGCTCGTGAATAGTGTTTTTTTTTAATTCACAGTGAAAACTTAGAAGGAGTTTGGTTTAGTTTGGATTTCATAAGGTACAGATGGACATCCTAAATTGTTTTCACTGTCTGCTAATAGCTCTAAGCCTGTATCGGAAAAACGGAAGTTAATGTCTATGTGGTTTTTTGTAAAATGACCATTATTAGTTGTATAAATTAGGATTGTATTATTTTAGGGCTGTTATCGGAGGGCACATCCCAAGATGAGTTAGCGACAATTGCAAAGTTACTTGTTCCTTTATTAAGCATTCTGGACGATTAAAAGTCTGCACAGTAGACTCTCCATTACTCGGGATGATATTAAATATACTGATCCTTATTTTATGATTACCCGTTAATTTGCTGTATAGTTACGAAAATAATTCAATAAACGGATTTCCGTAGAAATTTGTAAAAGCATTGGAGCAATACAAGATATCAGTAAATATACATTTTCGATGATATTATTAATTATATACCATTTTGGAAGCAAATCAGTCATCTGAAAGGTATTGTGCGCGTAAGGTATGCACAGATTTATAGGAACTGTGACTTGATGACTTGAAGTAAATTCTATAAACTCTTTAAACTGTGGCTTAAATTCTCCATCTTGCTTCTCAATTTCACCAGCCAATTTTTTCTCAGGTGATAGAATCCCACGAATCTCGTGACTTGTCCTATCAACCATGTGGTCATGCAATGTTTCAATAGATGGAAAATTTTGTTTTCTTTGAAGACAATGTTTAAGACTGGGGTTGCGTTAGCTCTCTGCTGGTTTAACCACCTAACTATTATTTAGTCTAAATAATTGTAAGTTGACGTCTTTAATTTTTCCACCTTGCTGTGTAACTTGATTTCTGCAAATTCAATTATAATATCAAATATAATCAAGAGTCTACAGTATATATTAATGCACCCGAATTTTTGCTGCTCGGTATGTGACTCATTCAATTGAATACTATCTAATATATAAATAACTTAATCAGGCTTAATTGTAAGCCTACCAGAAAATTTCATCTGATATAAATGATTTTTTGTTTCTTAGAAGAGGAGGTAATTTTAAAAACAAGGGATGAAGTCACTCCTAAGAAAGATGCTGATGATATAGTCTAGTAAAGAAAGATGTTCAAATAAGGATGGGTGCGCCAATGTGGTGATTTATTGAGACGTTTTATATCGCTTGCCAAATAACCGTAACTGTCTTTTTTTACCTTCTCACGCTTGGCAACCTCTTGGAAGAAAGAACTCTCAAAGACCCGGGAAGTTTATATCTACAACATCAATATACTTCAGCAAAGATAAAAATGACTTTTTAATAGATATTGGATGTATCCAAAAAAGAAATCCAAACAAAACTTATGATAAGTTTCCAATAGTTCGCCAATGTAAACTACTATCTTGGAAAGTTTAATGAGTTGGCCATATAACTATTAAACTCCTCTAGTTTTCAATGCAGTTAGTTTTTGAAAAATTTGACATATCTGTAGTAAGAAGCGGGCATGAATAAACTAGCCCCCGTAAGTTAGGCATTTTTCGGATTCTCGGCAGCCTTGGACCCCCCCATTGGCAAATCCTGGCTGCGCCACTGCTATGTACATGAATGAAGCCGGAGAAGGAATTATATATAATAGATGTGAGAAATTATAATGTGCTCGGGCATCGAACCCAGGAACAGCATTATTCTTATTATTATTATTAGTCTTATATAATTTTTTTCTTAAACCGAGTCTTAATATACTTATTCTATCTAAGCAAGAACTTCCTATTATTTCGATAAGGGCATCAAAATAAATAATGAAAACTACCTCAATGTATTTTAAACGGGGGATATATTTACCAGCTATCTTCGAACCTGGGTCTTCCTGGCAATACTTTCTACGCAGTACAATAATTATGTCTTAATATACATCTTCTATCTAAGCAAGAACTTCCTATCATTTCGATAAGTGCATGAAAAAATAATGAAAAACTATCCCAATGTATTTTATATGGGATATATATTTACCGCCCGACATCGAACCCGGGTTTTTCTAGTGATACTTCTCATGCAGCACAATAGAATATTTCCATCTCTAACTTTTTGTGAAAATTCAAGCAGAAATATTTGCTGCAACTGCCTCAAACGATGTCCTACTTTTCCCTTATATTCCTTATGTGAGAAATTGTAATTTGCTCTGGCATCGAACCCAGGAACAGTACGGTAATATCTTCATTTGTTTCTTAAACCAATTCTTAATATACATATTTTAGCAAAGTGAGAACTTCCTATCATTTCGATAAGTTCATCAAAAAAATAATGAAAAACTACCTCAATGTATTTTAAATGGCAGATTTTTGCATCGTCCTAGCATCGAACCCAGGATGTTTTCTATAAAAGTCGTTTATGTTTTCCATTGATCATGACCATATATATAGGCACCTTGAGTTTTGATTCTCAACCTATCCAGGAAGAAATTTTCTAAAATTCCCGAATATCAAAGCAATGCTTTTAAATGGGAATAATCGGGACTTTGGGACTCTCTGTAATCGAATCCATGACACAGGTTCAAAATATCATTTTTCTGGGGGTTTCGCGTTTGGGCCTATACACTAAAAATTTCAAGTCAATGACGCTTGTGGTTTACCCTGTGAATTAGTGTCCTATACATGAATATACATGAATGAAAACGGAGAAGCGTCTATATATAATAAGATAGATAGCAACTTATCCGGGTATACCTATATAGGGGATGAATATGCTAACCATCTTCCACAAGTGTCTTTGATTTTTTTTATTTTTACGACGTACACAGCCTCAAAAAACTTAGGAAATTATAGACCCATTTCATTGACTTCATAAATGGAGAACATTGTCGTTAGTGTACTCATTAAGTTTCTTGATATCGTTAGTTATTTCAACAAAAACCAACACGGATTTTGAAAAATCTCGATCATGCGAAACTCGGACTATTCGTTCACGATATTTTAGAATCTGGCGGGAATAAGTTTCTCTCGATTTTAAGAAGGCTTTCGTTCCTCACTGCAAGTTAATTTACAAATTAATCCTCGCAGGAATTAACAAGGAGGACTGGGTCGAGGATTTTCTCTGCGATACAACGGCAGCGAAATGAATCGTATAGAATTAACGGAACAAAATAAAAGCAGTCGACTTAGTTGAATATCTCGATTCTACCAAGAACATGAGCTTGAGCACGTACATTCGGAAAATATGTGGTAAATTAAAAAGCATATTGTCGGTAAATGTGATGAAATGTTAGAGAGAAATGCAACCGGCCGACGAAACGTGTACCCGCGAACTCGACAAAGTGCAACGGAAAGCGATGCGTTTTGTTCAAAAAAGCTACGAAAAAAAACAAGCGTTATCGAAATGCTTTCTGGGCTGGGAATTCTTGAAAGATAGGAGACTAGAGCTGCGTTTGCTAGTTTAGGAAAAATACGTTTGCCGAAGATATAATTGATATAATGTGACCTCCCTGCTATCGATTCGACATGGAGCGTAAAATAAGAGAAATAGATGTCAGGACGAATCGGAATCCATTCTTCCCGCGACGCGACTATAATAGGCTGGGAAAAAGGCCGAACGCCCGGTGTTTACACCCCCTGCCACATGGCGAAAGGCAGGGTATTTATGTAGATAGAGGTCAAACCCAAGGAAGAGAAAATAAAATTGAATGTATTTTATAAATGGACTTATTTCAATGGAAAGTAGTAAAGACCTTTTACCAGATTACAGTTATGAAAATGAATTAAAATCTCAATTTGTGATTGATAAATTAAACAGTTTTCAAAGAAAGCTCAATTTTACTTGGGTCCAATAAATTGCTAAACGGTATTCCGGTTGCAGACTCGCTCATTTACATTCGCTCTTTTGAGATACCATCGACATCAGATAACATTAAACTGCAATATCTTTCTCAGCTATCAAAAAAAATTATTTCACTTATTAAGCGTTACGAAGTATTATAGTTACGAAGTTGCAATGATTTTTAGATGTTTTATTAACGCTATAATCGTTAATTTGATAATAATCTTGTAAGTCACGTCAGGCAACTGAAAAATTGAGGCAACTGTCTTCAGTACACACAACTAAACTTCTCCGACAACTAAACTAATCTGGCTAAGCTTGAGTGTTTGCTCTCGGGATACCCCAGACGGGGAAAAATGGCAATGTAATCATTTTCCAAAGAATTGGCTGCCGACACCGTTGGAGCGAACAGTCAGCCCTTATTAGACCCCTCAAACCCCGATGAGATTTCTTTTAATTACCCTCCCATGATGACCGATGAGATGCCCAAGTTCATAGACGCATATGAATCCCTTTACAGGAATAACATCATAAACCTTTCTAAAAAGCTGAGTATATACAGAGCAAAGACATTTCAAAGAAGTGCCTCAGTGTATGAAGTCACTCTCTCAAGATGCAAACGACGCGCTTCAGCTGTATAGGAAGATATTGTTCTGTTTATGGAAAATTTTAAGGTAGGAATTGTTAAGTAATAGATTTTATTATTCGAAGAGAAATGCTAAAAATGGCCGCATAAGCATACCGAGTAAAATTAATTCTGATTCCGCACTCGGCGAAGCTTGATAAAATATTGGGCACCAACTACACCTGAATTTACATTGGGGACTGTCGAGTTGGTTGACTCGTAGACCGCGGTTGACAAGGGAAACACCCGCGGTTGAGAAGACTGGGTATCAAAAAATTAACAGCGGATACTCAAGGGCCGCGGTTGGCGAAACCGCGGTTGACGAGGGATGCCTGTATGTGTTTTTACTAAACGATTTTGACTAGCCTACATGTTTACATTGTATATTGAAAGAAAATCAATGAAAATAAAACAGTTGAGTTAAGTTTTTTAACTTGTATTGAGGTGGAATCATTTCGCCTGAAATTCTGCTTTTCTCTTTGATCGAATCACAAGGTCACCATGCTTGACATACCCACGACCATTCGTCAACACAAAATGAAACGCATAATAAATTTGGATTTCTGATCGCCTATCGGACATTTAATCCGTATTTTTCGAGTTGCTTACCTCAGCTGGGGGAAAAAAAAACACTTTTATTGAAACAAAAAACCCGCTGTCATCAGCACTCGCTCCACATAATCGCTTTGGGACCACTCTCCCCCGCATTTCCTCGTTCTTACTGTTGCGGAACTAGGTCTTTAAATGAACGCCTACGGTTTTTAAATGAACCTATATTTCTTCTTATACAATGTGGTTGTACAGAAATACAGAAAATGCTGAAATGCTGCTTGCTTCTGATGAATCTTAGCACTGTTGAGCGAGAGTGCTAGTGCGAGCGAGAGACTCCGCGCCGCCAACGTAGGCGGAGTCGCGATTCTTGCGTCCTTTGTTTCCGCGCCAACTTGGGGAATTGGCGCGAACATACCGCCCACCTTGAAGGCCTGCCTTCAATAACTAAATAAAGAGAGAAAAAATAAATCAGTTATTTCAATTAGTTTACAGGCAAAACACATATTTGTGCTATTTCTCTTTTAAGAAGGCCCCTAGAGATCCGTATAGTCGCCACCCTGCTGATGCCATTCTTGCCCGGATGAAGCTGTACGATTCTTCCGACCGGCCATGTAAATGGTGGGCGAGATTCTTCCCTCAGCAGGACCATGGGGCCTTCGCTCCCCCATCCATTTCGGCCGTCGCTGTAGTGAAGACAGGTATTCTGTTGACCACTTTTTCCAGAAATCTTGTTTCAGCCTTTGACAATACTGCCAACGAGACAACTTATTTATGGTAAGTGGACTGAAATCGGGAACGGAAAAAATTTCAAAAGGCCGGCTACTCTTTTTAGGTGCTCTCTCTCTATCCCCGCTTCCCATAATCCTCCAAAGTGAGGAGATCGAGGTGGGATAAACTGCCACTCTATTCCTTCGTCCGACAGGGTACTTATTATCTTATTTTGGGTCGCCTCCTGTTGGAAGAATTTACGCAGTTCAATCAATTCCTTGTTGGCTCCCACGAAGTTCGTTCCATTATCGCTGTAGATGTGCGTGCCTGAAGGCAGCCAGAAATGCTGGTGTGGTGACACCAACTCTAGACGAATCGCTTTGGTAGCAAAACATATGAAAAGAGAAATGTAACACTTTATTGGCGAAGTGCGCCTTTGCTGAACACGGCTGCAAAATATTGGGCCGCAGTAATCTACGCCCGTAAATAGGAACGGTCTGCACGGATTTACTCTGCTGGACGGCAATTCTCCCGTTAGTTGATGCGGGAGGTTTGGCCTCGCCTTGAAGCACTTCAAACAATTATCCACTGTTTTTTTAACTAAAATTTTTCCTCGAAGACGCCAATATTTTTGGTGTAAATCCGCTAAAAGCGCTTGAGGTCCAGCATGCAAAGATACGATGTGGGCATTGAGTGAGATTAAACTTACATCTATCCGGAATTAGTGCCGGATGCCTATGAGCGTAATTCAAATTTGCATTCTTTAATCTTCCTCCCACCCTGATGACTCCATGCTCGTCTATAAATGGGGCTAATGATTTTGTTTTGCTTTTGGAAGATATTTCCTTATTTCGTAATAAATGCCCGATTTCTGCCGCGAAATGTTGGCATTGGGCGGACTTTATAAGATTGTTCATGGCCGTCTTAATTTCGGCAGCTGTAAGTGGTTCCCTCGTGAGTAGGACTCTCGCTGTTGCGAATGAATCTCATGCAATATGCGGTCACTCTTCTCAATTTTCCGAGAGAAGAAAAGCACTCTGCCAAATCCAAATCTGCAATTAGGATTCTCTCTTTCAAGATCCGCTTCCGGGTGGTTCTCTCCGTTTGTTAATGGCCAATCCGCCTCCTCTTTCTGTAGCCAGTTTGGCCCGGAAAACCATAATGGAGATTGGCTTATTTGTTCTGGAGATGCTCCTCTGGATAACATATCCGCTGGGTTATCATGTCTTTGTTCATTTCCTCAATTCATGTCAGCCGTTCTGTATCTCAGCCACTCGGTTGGCGGCGAAGGTTTTCCAGTGATGGGATGGAGCAGAGATACATCACGATGGTCGAATCTGTCCAAAGAAACACTTCATGAAAGTCAATGTCAATTTTTAAAAGTTTTACAATAGTCTGGGTGAGTAAGGGAGCCCTACATAATTCGAGCCGTGGAATCTTTTCAATGGGGCGATACGAGACTTTGCAAATAAGAGCTTATTTGATGTTTCCCACAGCATCCGTGCAGCGAATGCAAATTCGGATGCGTCGGAGAAGCGATGAACTTGCAGTTTCCGAATTTCTGTTTTGCAAGAAACTTCCCACGGAATAGATAATTGCTCAGTTTATTACATTTCCCTTTGGAATTGGTTCCATTTAGTGTGGATTTCTAAAGGAACTGATTCGTCCCAATTTAATTTTAGCTCCCATAATTGTTGCATTATTAATTTAGCCTTTGCGATAACTGGGGCTAAAGGATCGAATAATGCGGAAATATTAGATAGAATACTGCGTTTGGTTACTCTTGAAGCCTTTCTATTGCGTCTATTGAATTTGAAAATAATCATCTCGAGGATTCCACAATATTCCCAACGTTCTTGTGAGAATTTCGGGATCGATGTTGACCGAAGATTTACTTTCCCGATGCTGTGCATCAATGGATTCCGATAATTTTGCATGGTTTGCGGACCACTTCGGGGGCATCCATTAATTACGTGAGGTGACTTTTGCGATTTTTTTACCCCTCCCTCCCCCCTAGTGAGATTTGGCTCGACCCCCTCCTCTAATCTCACGTGAGATTGTTCAAAATGCGTCCTTTCAGTATAAATATGTTAATCTATGCTTCATTGTATTGGATTTATTAAAAAAACATAATTTATTTAATTATTTTTATTTAGGAATAGTTGAGACTAGTATTTAAGACTACCGAGATCGCGTGTTCGGCTAGTCGGTGGTTAAACAATCGACGGACTACTATGCTACTTTGTGGCGCTCGCGTAACCGTGATAAATATTATTGTGTGAAATTTAGTCATATTTTAGTAGAGAAACACGTTTTACTCAATTTAACCCAGTTATCTCATAATTCTACATTGTTTCTTGCGGAAAAAAAATTACGTAATATTTGCGAGAACCCCCCCTCTCCCCCACGTGAGAGCGAGTGAGATTCGGCTCAACCCCCCTAAACGCCTCACGTAATTAATGGACGCCCCCTTACGCAAATGAAAGCCTGCGCGTCTTAACATACATACAAGCTCACTCTGTAAATTGAGAGCTTCCTGAAGAGTGCGGGCGCCGCTTATCAGATCATCCATGTAGAAGTCCTCCTTTGATGCTGCGGCGGCTAGCGGAAAATCCTCTCCCTCTTCCGTGGCTAGTTGGACTGAGCATCTGATCGCTAGAAATGATGAGCTTGCCAGTCCGTAAGTGACGGTAGTTAATCGGTATTCCTCCAACGAGTCCTCAGGAGAGCTGCGCCACAGGATGCATTGTAACTGGTATCTGATGGATGAAGCCCGACTTCGTGGTTTATCTGCTTAATATCTGCCGTAAAAACATAAGTATGAAATCGAAATGAAAGAAGAATTGATAAAATATCATGCTGAATATTAGGTCCAACCATTAATATATCATTCAATGAATTGATGAAGTCTTTGCCAACCCATCAAATACTACTCTTAACCTTGTGGTTGTGCTTGAATCCTTGATTGCCGGATGATGTGGAAGATAATATTTTGAAGTAGTTTCAATGCATTCCTCTTTGGATATCCGCTACAGATGATCAAGCTCCAGATACTCATTTAAGAATTAGCAGTAGTCTTTAGTAATTGCCTATTCTTGCAAAGCTTTCTTTCCAGGGTGCGGAAACGGCCTTTAGCTTTGAGTCTGGAGTCACCCAAAATCATGTGGCCTCATGGGTAATCTGACGATGAAGCTGCCATCTGGATTTCGTCTGGTATGAGTAACGAAGTGTTCCTCGCAAACCTTCCGCTGAATATCTAGGCTCTCCGTTAAGGTCTTCCGCCATCCAGAATCTCTCCATCAATTCCTTGGCTTGCGTACTTAAATTACAAGAAATTTCATTAGAATCGTTAATACTCCCTTTGTTTATTTGTATGTTTCCTGATATGATCCAACCGAATACGGTTTTTTGTAAAATTGGAAGTTTTTTAGTAAGTCTTATTTGTCCAGTACAGATTAAACTCCAGAATGTATCTGCTCCAAGTAGAGCATCTACATCAGCTGGTATATTAAATCCTGGTTCTGCTAAGATAATATTCTTCGGAATTTTAAGGGCAGATTTATTCAATCGGCATTTAGGTAATCTTTGAGTTATTTTGGGAAACACCAAGAACTCAGCAGTGGAGCGAAAGCGATTAATTCGTGACGCAATGGAGGTGCGGATGCAATGAAATGCTTTCACCATTCCTTGATTTATTCCTATAGGTTTAGGATAGGTTTAGATACCTTAATTCGCCGGAGACTTAATGCCCTGGCTAATATTTCGCTCATAAAATTTTATTGGGATCCCGAGTCTAATAAGACTCTACATTGATGCATTAATCCTTTCGAGTCCTCAATATTGATTAATGCAGTTGCAAGCAATATTTGACGAGTGTCATTACGGTTATGAAGACAACTAGGTGTTGCTTGATCATGTGCATTCCTGCCGTACTTTTCCAAATGCAGCCGCGTATTGTGCTTCTTGTTGCATTTTCTACAAAGCATTGCCTTGCACTGAATTGTTAAATGCCCTGCTCGTAAGCAATCTTTGCAGAGTTTAAATTCTTTAACCTTCAGTAATACTAGACGTATCGGAGAGATTACTGAAGGTTTTTGAAAGTAGGACAACGATAAATTAAATGACTCTGCTCGCAGATTGGGCAGATTGGCTCATTCGATAACTTGAAAATCGGCGAGCTTGAATCTTCGGGTTATTTAGGCAATTCGGCGGAAGTCTCAGTTGATTCCCGTTTCGTGGTAGAATCAAACCTACTCGTAATTAAGGTAATTAGCAAAATATCCTATTGGTCAGTGGGTTGTCCCAGCGATCTTAAGGCAGATATGTGCTTTAGAGAATCATCCAATATCTGACGCAATGAAGCGGATGATTCCATTTCTACTTTGCTCATATCCAATAATGATTGAAGGTGCTTACTGATTATAAATTTAGCGACGTCTTAAAAGCTCCCACGCTGTTCCGTAATTGTCAGCTGAAATCTCCGATAAATGCAAGATTTGGGAGGCATCGCCTTTCAGGGAGGACTTTAAATATTGAAATTTTTGAATGGAAGAGAGAGAGGTATAATCTATATAGATACTATTATATACGAATAAAATGTAGCTTGCATACTGCAAGCAGATCGACAACACTAACTTCATATCGGCATCATATCGGGACGGTCCTCAAAAGAAAAAGAAGGATTGAAAATATTCTTATAATTAGCTGCAATTTAATCGTCTGGCATCGAACCCAGATCTTTCAGGTAATACTTTCTATGCAGCAAAACAGAAAATCACCACCTCTAGCTATTTGTGGAAAATCAAGCAGAAATATTGGGTGCAACTGTCTCAAATAACGTCCTACTTTTCCCTTATATGTATTCCTTATGAGAGAAATTTTAATGTGCTCTGGCATCGAACCCAGGAACAGCACGGGCTTATATAAATTTCCTTCTTGAAATCCCGATTCTTAATATACATCTTCCACATAAGCAAGAACTTCCTATCATTTCGATAAGTTCTTCAAAATAAATAATGAAAAACTACCTCAATGTATTTTAAATGGCAGATTTTTGCATCGTCCTAGCATCGAACCCAGGATAATTTCTGTAAAAGTCATTTATGTTTTTGATAAACCATGACCATATATATAGGATCTTAGAGTTCTGATTCTCTAGCTATCCGGGGAGTATTTTTTTTTAATTCCCGAAATTCAAAGCGATGCATTCAAATGGGAAAAATCAGGACTTTGAGGCCCACTGGAATCGAACCCATGACACTGAGGTTAAAAATCGCAATTTTTCTGGCGGTTACACGTTATGGCCAATATGTCGTAAGAATTTCAAGTCAATGACGCTTGTGTTTTAGCCTGTGAATTAGTAGTCTATCTACCTATCTATATCCTTGAATGAGTCCGGAGAAGCATCTATATATAATAGATATTGTATTACTCTATACAGGAAAATATTCTCTTCGAATATTTTAATTATAGGAATCATGTCCCTGAATTTCAATTATTTGCCGATATCACCGAAAGCAATCGCAAATGATTAACTGAATTGACAAAAATTGAATCATTCTTGGTACATCTTCTTTCTCTTGGTGTTTGTTTTAGAGGTACTGTGAGGTTAAAGCAGAATTTATAGTATTTGTTCATGGTTGCGAGTTAAAATCATGCAAATTAGACAGAAAAATAAATGGCCAAGTAAAGGAAATTTAATTAACTTTTGTTATTTAGATTTAAAAAATTTTTGAGGAAAGATCGCGAGAAAAACTTGCGAGCATTTCTTATCATTACCGATTACATCGCTTAAATGAGATAACTCCCATAAGTTTGAATGTTTACTTTCGCTTGGATTACGTTATCTCATTCCGCGTTTATAAAAATATCAGAAGACAGTATTTTTCGTCAACGGGGTCTGAAAACATTGAAATTAAATTAAATCCTATTGAAGAAAAGAGATAAGAGATCACTCAGATTTTGCAACATAATGGTCAACATTCCGTTGAGAATCAATTGGCACTCCGCTAGTCATGAATAAGTTTCACTAGAATTGAACCACTCGTCATATGCGCCTGCGAAGGCAACTGGAACGTAGGCGGAGGTATGGGCAAAGCACATTCTTCCGTTACCCAGTTAGCATTCTCTTGCTTTGAGCCATTAATTCATTAGGTTTTCCTCGAATTGCTCCCTTTCTTCTATTAGCTGAACTTGCTGTTTACCTTCAGCATCTCTAAGCTCCAATTCGGTTTGGACATTGTCAAATTCGGCCAACGTTTCTTCCGGACGACTAAGTCTCGCCTTCAATTGATTAGAAGGAATACGGTCTCCTCCTCCGTCTAGAAATTGCCTCAATCTCGTTAGGTGAGATTTAACTAGTCCTCTCCTATGGATTAAACGCCTTATTTTGAGGACTTCCATGACGGTTCACTGACGGAGGTGGGAAAAGGGATGGATTGGTAAGGAAAGCCAGGTTAACACTCCACTCACCTTTTGATTCAATGATTTGATATAAAGTTGGCGTGGCGCTGGAAGTGCCGTAGATCGGTGCACGTGGTCTCTCGCTGTGAAGTCTCCGATCCTGGTCGATCTGTCACGATCACGTCGGGATCACCAAAAATCTTGCGAAAGTAGGTCTTTAATTGAACGCCTACGATTTTTAAATGAACGTATATTTCTTCTTATACAATGTAGCTGTACAGAAATACAGAGAATGCTGAAATGCTGCTTGCTTTTGATGAATCTTAGTACTGTTGAGCGAGAGTGCTGTTTGAGAGCCAGCGAGAGACTCCGCGCCGCCAACGTAGGCGTAGTCGCGATTCTTGCGTACTTTGTTTCCGCGCCACCTTGGGGAATTGGCGCGAACATTTATGGACGGCCTGATGCAAAATATGTAGCGTCAATAAATTCTGTGAGAGTGGGCGAAGTAATTCATTTCCATTATTATGGCCTTCCAAGCACCCAACCTTCGCATATTTCTTTATATCGAGTTTAAAAAACATATTTTCTGATTTTTTAAAGTGAGTATATCCGAGGTGATGATTAAAAAAACATAAGCTGTTGCGTTCTAAAGTAAACCATATTATATACCGGGAATCAGACCTCACGGCGAAATGACCCCTGATAAATACAGTTGACCACTTGACGTATTAAAAACGTTAAACATCCTTCCTCCACCTGCATCTACATGAAAAACGGACCTCCGTGGATGGTTTCCATTCCTGGGAGAGATATCGAAATTGCTGTCTAACTCTGTAATTAAATTCTTATTTCGTTCGGTCACTTATTTCTCTGAAACCTCTTCACCTCTTTTTAGCATTTCTTATTTTTTACTAATGATTCCACATCTTTCGTATATTATTGGTAAAAAGTATTCATAAAATCAAAGTAAATTATGTGTTCATCTGGTGCCAAAGTGGTTGTAAACAACTGATTGAAATTGTCTAGTGCGTTCCATGCCTTAGTTATTAAGTTTAATAGAGAAATGCAAATTATTGCATTTTCCACAATTTATTATTTAACCACACCACTATCGTCTATAGCGACTATTAAAATCTATTGTTTGTTTATCACCATCTTCCTTTGCATAGAGTTGGTTGTTTTGGCACGTACAACGTACTTCCTACATTTTTAGAATTCATTTACATATTCTTTTCAATGTAAGCGATTTCATTCTTTTTGAATTTTTCAGTATTTCGCTCCACACGTCATTGCATACTAGGATGGATAGGATGGGGTGCATACTAGGATACTAGAAATAAATGGGGTGTACTAGAATATACTAGGATTATCGGCAGAAGCGTACTTTTGACTCGCTCTGACCCGTTTCGTCAGCAGCACTTACGCGCGGAATTGGAAAGATTCGGGTATATGTCATATGAAATGATGTTTATAGGGATTACATATTATTACTATTTAAATCACTTTCTCAAATCATTAAGTCACTTTATTAGATCCTTTATTGTTATTCAGTCACGAGAAGCATGAATATCATATTCTCAGATCATGATTTATGAAAATAGAGCCTTGGCGACGAGTAAAACGACTAAGGATAAGTCTTTTGTGCCTTTCCTATTGAGTGCCAAATATATTTTTCGTTAATATATATATATTTATGTCTCTTTTATTATATTATGAATTATATCGATACTAAGTTAAGAAGCGGATATTGAATGAATGGTTGCGTTTTTTACCAGTGATCGTTTTTTAAACTGCTAATGTTCTATTCCTATCCGATATAAAATGCTGTGTTTTTCCTCAGATGCCCTTTGTATCTTTACCTCGAATGCAAATCACCTGTTATTTAGTTTAGAGAAACCGAAACTTAACATAAAATTGCTTAAGAAGAAAGTGACATCAGAGAAAGTGCAACCCTATTTATATGTCACCTAAACTTTTTATTCCGTTCGACATTAAAACGGAACTGAGGAAATTTGCTATGCATGGATGAGGTTCTTTTGCTAATTATTTAGTATAATTCAGTTGTTATCATTGCAATTAATTTCTCATTAGCCTCTCAAGCCCCGATAATGTTCTTTGAATTTCCTCCCGAGATGCCGGATGACTGCATGTGGCTCTAGTGTAGATAAATCAAAACTTATGGGGTAGAGTAGAGTAATTCCCAAACCCCTCAAATGAGATAATACAGAAAAATCCTCAGGGAAGCAAAAGATACCGATATCTCATCCTACAGATTGGGAAGCGTTATCGTATTTTGGCCTAAGTTTCTTCTTGCTCTTCTTGAGCTCATACGGTTTGTTTCGTAAATAAAATAAAATTTGCATCTTCATGATGAAATTTTACATTCTATTTCATGTAAAAGTTTGAAAACTGTAACTTTACGACCGAAACGGCGCCTTTCTTGTCGGTTCACCTAGAATATTTTGGTCATAAATATTTCAGCTGAATTTTATCGCGTAAATGTGAAATTAAAGGATGAATTGAGTACATTGGTAAAACTTGCATTGTCTTAAACAATTAGTGCATAATCCTTGTGCTCGCTTACGTCCTACAATTTTCCTCCAATTCTTTTTCCGACGGAGGCTATTCTCAGTCGCTGCTTCGACATCGCGAATTCCGCCCTCGTAAATAAGAAGCAATAACTTTAGTCTCACTGAAGATATTGACCAAACATTAATTGTATATTAAAATTTCAAAATTTATCTAGATTTCTCTCGCGACAAGTTCTTCGTTACGTGAGAAATAAAAATGGGAATGGCTTCGTGACTAGAACAAGGATTGGTACCAACAATGCATTCACGCCCTTGTTTCGCGCCAGAGGAAGGCCATAAAACGAGACGTAGGATACTTAGAAAAATTATAAACATCGGGAAACCCTCGTAACCCATGATTCTCTTTTAGGTGTTGGTTAAAATGGAATATGAAAAAGTAAAGAACGCTTAGAAAATGAGAATAAAATATTCAATTCGAAAGAGAACCGTTTGCATGTAAACAGATCTTCCTATCCCAGGATGAAACTCCAAAGCGTTTTTTATTGAAAGATATTAATCAATTTTTATACTTTATTGCTTGGTTCTGATAGGTAATGGACTACAACTATTTAGTATATTAATGCAAAGAAACAAAATTGAGTGCGTTGATTCATTTACGTTGTTATATTACGGTTGATATTTTAAAATCTTGGTGTTTATACAGAGATGAATATGAGCTTCAAACACCATATGTTTACTAAGAAGTTGCATATTGAAGTAGGCTACATTAATTGCCCAAGAAATCTTGAATTATCATGCTATTGTGGGGCCACTCCTAAAATTCAGCAATACAGTATTGCCTAGGGTAAATTTAAAGATTTGTTTATTGCAATTAGAGCTAAGCAGATTATACTCAATAGTCAAGGCGATACAATAAATTATCTGATAAAATTTCAAAGGAGTAAACATTTATACTTTTTCAAAAATACAATTGCTAATTATATCAAAACTGGTTATATTAATGCTTTTCATGTAAATTTATATGCACAATATTTGAATTAATATTGTTTTCAATTACTCTAAGTGCTATATTAATCCAATAATTAATAATAACTCCTATAATAACTAAATCCAAATAATGATGGTTGATAATGATATGCATTAAGTCATACAACTTCAGTTTTTTTAGGAACTTCGTTTTGATTGATAAAAGGACATTTATCTTACATTTTGCAGGTTCTTGCTGGCCCTCAAAGAGTATTCTAGGTAAGTTTCCATGACATTAGGATTTTTTAGAGTTCTTCTTCTTCAAGAAATAAATAAATAAACTCCAAAGCCTCCCTATCCAAACCAGGAAAATAATTTAACCATACTTCTTCATGGCTACCATTTTCAACGTAAATTAAAGAAAAATTAAACAATTAGAGCTCAGAACAAGTTTAAGGTGACGCGAAATTTGATTTTCATTTGTTAAAAATACTATATTTGTTCAAAAGTAACACCTCATCGAAAATAGATATCGCATTGATGAAATAACCAGCCACTTATTTATTACAAAATAGTATTATCTAAGGAATATGGAATTATTGTAAATCGAAAAACATAAGAAATAACATTTACAACTTAAAATAATATCAGTGTCTTGACTTAAATTTTATGTAGCCTCAATTCCTCATACTGCTTTAAATAATCATACATTAAACCTGTCATTCACGAATTACAGATTCTAGCAAATAATCACAGATTCATGAATCAGAGATTGTTTGGTGATAATGAATACTTATTCGAAATGAATAGAGATTCGAGAGTAATTACTGATTCCTGAATCTATGATTATTCGTCAAATGCGACTTTGAATACCGCCCACAGAATCGTCAATTTGAGATTCACGAACGACCATGAATAGGAAACTGCAATTAATAATAATCGATCATTGAAATCAATCGATGATTATTCTATGAATTCCGGCCGTAATGTAGTACAATTGTTAATAAATAATTAAAACTTGTGTCTTTTACTTCAAAATGTTATCAGCGACCATCCTTTTATTTCCCAGAACCATTTTTCCTTCGCATTTGATGGTCCCTTCGCAAACTAATTGGTATTGCCAGAGTCAACATGAGTTCTTTTAAGATTCTATTACCTTTTATGAGAAATCAGGTGACTTATATCAAATAATAACGACACAACGAAAAATAAAGCCGCCATTCTGAAATTTGGCGCCAAATCTTGATTTAAGTTCATACTTACGCTCCTTAGATGGCAGCTAAGTCGCTACGATGCCCTTACACCTAGAGGCGGGAAATTAAGTTCTTTTCCTGGCTTTATACGAACTCGGACACGTTTAGTTCGAAGTGAATTAAAAATGAGAGAATCGTATCTTTGTAAAATTTGCTTAATTAAATGCGTGCCTTGATGGTCTTCCGACGGTTCATTCTTTTTGGGATAAAACTTGAGTTTCATAAACTGATAGGATATTTAATATAATTGTTAATCAATGTAACCAACACAAGCTCGATATAACGGTGAAAGAACTTACAACTTGACGCATAAACTGACGCAAGGAAGCGCTTCGCAATTTATTACGGAAACGTTCTAACATTATTGAATAGTTCCTGACTAATGGTTCACGTATTAATTTAGCAATTTTTTTAACGATGAATTACAGCATTTTATTATTTTTCTTTTGAATCACTGATGATAATTGCGTTACATAGCATCCGCTGGTGAAACCACATTCTCCTTAAAAGGCATTTCCTCTTGTAATAAGTAATGGCAAGAAAGACCACAATTCAGCACTATTTATCAATAAAAGGAAAATTGAAGACAAATATCAAAGTATATAATTTTCTTTGTAGATGTTAATCGAGAATACTACAGCCGATGGTTTTTTAGACATCGGGCGTTCGCGCTTTTACTTTAGATGGACGTCGCCAACAATTATTCACTGAAAGCAAATGGATATCGTGGAAAAGAAGTAAGATTTGTGGCACAATCGAGTGCGAAAACAAAAAACCTTTTTCCAAGACTCCGTCCCAAAGAACAAACGGACCTGAGATTCAGTAAGTTCCGGAGATTGCCGTTCAGAGGCGCTGGAGGTGGGGTAGGAATGACAAAAGAAATAAATAAAAAACATGTTCACAATGAAAAGCATTTATTGCTTTGTGGGAATGTATGATTTATGATTATGCAATACCATAATAAAGAAATATATGCCTTACTCATAAAGTCATCAGCTTCCTTCTCTTAAATAGGATATCAAGAACAGTCAAAACCCAGTAGATTTACAAATGTATTTGATCAAAACTTGATTTTACCAGTAACGCATGGATGGTCACTATTAATCAATTGAATGGAAACACCCAATTCGTAAGTGACATAGGCCAGTCTAACTAACAGGGCGTCAAAGCAAATACATACATACATATACATATGTATATATACATATATATATACATATGTATGTATACATATATATACATATATATATATATATATACATATATATATATATATATATATATATATATATATATATATATATATATATATATATATATATATACATATATATGTGGATGTGTGAGTGTATATACGCATGCGCAGGCACACATACATACACGCACAAACAATTTGCATACACACATGAAGTCAAACTGACAATAAGGCAAGAGAAAGACTGTTCAATAATTACAGGTTTCATTGGCTTCAGTCATGGAACACAGAGAGTTCCATTTGGAGAGACAGAGTTTAGCGAGGGCAATCATAAATATTATTTGGTATTCCAAAGGCGCCCATCGCTGCCGTCTGTCCCTCCATTGCCACGCAAAAAAAAACAAACAATTTGCCCAAGCACTCGCTTGACTCACAACATAACAATAAGTTAACTGAATCGACCAGGTGTTGATCCAAAAGAACACCGGAAAGACTTCCGGTAAAATTTTCATTGGATTCCGGGAGCACGTATCTTCGAAAGTTTTATTTACAAGAGGACCTTGGTCGCCAAGCAACAATAAATAATGCAAAGCCGATAAACAAAATGGATATGGACAACAAACATCAGTGATTGTATTAAGTATTATTTTCGCTAAGAACTAACGCTATCTAAAAAATAAATATATTTATATGTATATATATAATGTTCGTGTGAAATCACAAAAATTGTACACTGAGAACGAGATTAATCGGTACACAGCAACGACCAATTCCACAAAACGAGGTGAAGGCACAAAGCTTTCTCATTTTTCTAAAGTTAACAATTCATTCGTTGATAGTTTCATTAAATATGCGTACGCGAGTTTTATTTTTTGAACCTTTTTTAAAATTGCTTCACTTCAATCGGAAAATGCATTCACGGCATAAACGGATACCAAAAAATGTTATTACTTTGTGTGTCTATTGTTTGGAAGAATGAAGGGGGGAGCTGCCCTGAAAAAATACTTTCGATTTATTTAAAAATGAGATCATTGTTCTCTGTTGCTCGGTATATCATAATATATATTTATGTCTGTTGTATATAGGAACCCCATAGTTTGAATGAATACAAAAAAATAAAAGGAATCGCGGAACGTGTACACAGTACATACTAAACCAACCAAATTTGCGAAAGCCTCGCTGTCGGCCAGGACAGTGGGGCATTATGGGAAATGCTGCTCGTAAAAATGGCTGTTGTTGACGGAGGGGATTGTCGAGGGGTAACCGGTCTATCTTGGGTGTGAATATCGGAGTAAAATGGTAGAATATATACGTCATTTTCTTATCACAATAAAATACCGAAAAAAGGGATCATCATCAATGCCTGAGATTTATTTCAAGTCCTGTTAAAGAAGACTCCATTCAATTGTTTTTTGTTTTCCTTAAATATACAATATAGCTTTGAAAAATAAAACGCTCTTTCATGAACACTCGAGAAGAAAATCAATGCGTTAAAACAGCCACACACATTCTCACTCTATTTTAGACCATTATGCTCACCTCTCCCTAATTGAAGTTTATTATTAATAGTCTAAGCGCTGCTCCCGAGCACTCGTTTTCCCAAATCGACCAATCGCCAATTTCTCCCTTTCGGAATCTCCAATTTCTCCGGAATTTCTGTGAGTCGGATGCGACTCTGGTGTCGGTGCGTGGAAAACGCTTGCTTACGAGAGAAAGAGTTATTTGAGATATATACTTATATACTGATAGAGAGAGAGAGATAAAGAAAGTCTTTCTAATTACAGCGATAATCGCCGAGACATCGACAAAAAGATGGCAGTGATGATGACTGTTACTCTTTATAAATAACAATTACACTCTCAAGATGGACTATGACAAAAATTTCTTTCTTGCCACTTGCTGACCAAATAATGTAAACACACATATATAGGTGCGAGAAGCACAACGACAGACAGAGCAAAATGGCGGTGATGGTGCAATCTATGATACATTCAATATATATTTATATCCGTATATATATGCTATGTATGTATATATGTATTCATGTACTTTGATTACAGGGGCGGCAGTCAAACGAATGAGGTATACTTTCTCTCGGTCGAATGGGCCAATTCACGAGGCGGCCATCCCGGTGTGTGTGTGTATGTGTGTGTGTGTGTGTGTGTGCATTCGGAGGCAAACGAAATAAATTACCCTAAAAAAATATGTACAAAAGTCTGGATCGTTTGCGTGCGATGCAAAAACCCGCCGCGAGAGAGCGCTAGCGTCGATCCAAATGACGATCGAGAAAACGATCTTTGCACTCCCGAAAATGCTCACCAAGTAATAATTTAAAAAATGCATGCTTTACATGTATTAGAGAGATAGAGAGAGAGATAGAGAGATACAGACACTCGCAGACAGGCGCGTCGGCAACTGTTTTGAGCGCACTATCTAACCCATTTTGTATTCCACCGGTGCAAAATATTTACAAAAAAAGAGGCTAAGCACTCGGTTCATTCGGGGGGGCGTCGGGGCGCCAGGCGCCGCTGAGGAGAGACGCGGCGATGCGGATTCCGAAGGCAGAGAGCGGATTCCGCTGGAACCGGCCTCAGGTGCACTCGATAACGTGCGGTTGGGAGGTCTCGATGACCGTCGGCCTCTGCGGCTGCTCGCACGGAGAGGAGGCCGCCGAGTGGTGAAGGTGCGGCAAGTGGAGGTGCTGCCTCTCGAACGAGTCTCTCGAATCTGCTCCTTCGCTCATCTCCTTCTTCAGACTCCCTGCGGACGAGCATTTCATTAACATTCAAACCATATCAGAAAGTTACTTAATAACTATTTACGATAACGCCGGTTCGTGCACTTAGCACACACGAGTATTTAAATTTTTAACTACGTCGTTTAAAGGCAACCAGCGATGAGGCCAGATATTCAGGATATTTACGTTAGTGAGTTTACTAAGATGGAGTATGCCTTATGGACTGGCATTAGGATGGTGGAATCAGTGAAATAATCTTATTCATTTTCGCTTCTGCCTGATATATACTTTGAGAAAATCTTCTTCGGTCATTTCTTGTCGACCACCGCGTTTAAATCAGCCTTGATAACAAACAGATATATAGAAAAAAGACGCTGCAAATAACTACACCCTTGGGCAAATCAATGATCATCATTAACTTGAATGAAATGCATAATCATGATCACAATCTTTTCGATACACATCTTTTTTATACTCTATATATTGATGACAATCTTATTTAGTTCCTCATCTTGTGCATTTGGCAAATGACTTAATATATATATATAAATATAATTATTTATTTATAATAAGATTCGACAGATTATCTTTCACAGAAATGACTTCAGTTTGGATAAACGCACCTCCTGTGACCTCGGGGGACGCGTAGTCGTAGTACATTTGTCCATTTGGAGATGCTGCAGCCGCCGCAGCAGCTGCTAGAGCTAACTCTTCCTCCAGGTATTTCGGTTTGCAGCTTGTTGTCTTCCAGTGGGTTCTGTACACGAAGAAAAGATTTTCGTTAGACATCGGCAAATACATCCTTTTGTTGAAACATCCGTTGTTGTAGCGGAATCGATTATTTAATAATATGAGTCCAAATATTTACATCAAAGTCCCAACTGTACAATTCTATGGCTAACCTAACAAAACAAAAACCAATCTCAGATAGCAATGCGTGTTATAATCATTCGTTCGCTTAAAATAGCATTTAAAAAGAGTTTGGATTATTTTAGTTTAATTTTGATAGTTAAATCCTCTAATATTCCCAAGGAGGAAGTTCAAAACCCCTGTACACCAACCCTTCATCATTAGAAAACATCATTTCGGTATTATTACGACATTACTTAAAAGGAACAATGACTTAAACAGTACGACGCGATTTTCTCCAAAAAAGGAAAACTAATAGAATGTGATATTTCGTAAAATGCGAAATTTCTCTTTAGATGGCACTTTAAAGTGTATGCCACGTTCGTAGAAAACAAATCTCGGAGAAATCTCCTATAGTCATTTTGGTTGCAGATATTAACGCACCTGAGGCCACTGGCGCTGATGTACTTCTTATGGCATCCCTGGCAGGTGAACGGCCTTTCGTTGGTGTGGAGCCGCTTGTGGAGTTTGAGGTGCACGAACTGCGTGAATTTGGCAGGGCAGAGGTCGCACGCGTAAGGCTTCTGTCCAGAGTGCAGACGAAGATGCGTCTTCAGATTAGAGGTACTGCTGAACCTCTTCTTGCAGATGTCGCACTGATGCGGTTTCTCTCCTTTAAATAAAGCGATACATTCATTCAATGAAATGGAGTATGAAGGGCTCAGAAAAGAGAGAATTGGAAAGCAATTGGGGAAGATGTTTTAGCGCAGTTCTTAAACTTTAATGATTGTCATTTCAGCTAGTGACATTTCTGCAATCAGAATTGGACCGTAAATTATTCTTTGTTTGAAAAGTACAGAAATAATATGGAAATTGTCAACAAGAGCGGTCACTTAGGAACCGGAAAAAAACAGAGGCAGCATTCATCGATCATTAATTTGAAATTAAATGATTCGGAGGTGCTCACCTGTGTGGACCAGATGGTGTTTCTGCAGGTGCGCGAGCTGCGTGAAGCTCTTGGTGCACACGTTACATCGGAAGGGCCGTTCCCCCGAGTGGGTGCGAAGATGCACTTTCAGATTGGACAGCTGTCCGAATGTCTTGAAGCACACGTTGCACTCGTAATGCATTTTGCCGTCCTTCTTCTGCAGTGGATACGGCAGCGACCTGTAACCGCGGCCTCCGGAGCTGCTGCCGGGACTCAGGGACCGCGCCGGGGACAGAGAACCTGGGGACAGGCTACTGGAATCACCCCCACTGGTGGGAACGGAGAGTGGAGGTGGGGATGCGGTGGGCGGCACGGAGGCAGACGAGGACGACACCGAGTGCCTTCCGGGAACTCCGTAGTCGGCGCCCCGGGGAGACCCGAAGGAGGCGGGGTTGTTAGCCTGCGGTTGGTGGTGATAGGGCATCAGAGAGGATGTCTGGTGGTGGTGCAAGACGTGGTGATGCTGTAGGTGGTGGTAGAGTGGGGGCGGAGGCGGAGGGGGCGGCGGGGGAGCGTAGGGGCCGAAATGCGTGTGATGCGAGAAGATGGTGGGGGAAGTGGAGGCGGAGAGGTAAGCGAGCTCTACGACCGGGGGCAGTTGTCCCCTCGGCGACGGAGGTCTTTCTTCGTGAGGGGCCGGCCTCTGGGGGGAGGGGTTCCGAGGGGCCACCGAGTTGGAACTAGAGTCGGGACTGGGAAGGGCCACATAGCGGTGGGACTTTTTGTATGAGTAAGCCATCTCGGTGGGCGAGGTGGGGGCGGGACAGTCGGGCGCTGCGGGCCTCTTGGAGGGGGCCGGGGGAGGGCCGGGGCTATCGGATGGGTGATCCCTCTTTCTTAGGAGGATGTTTTCCAGGATGCTGTTCCCAGAAGGGAATTTCGCCTCCTCTTTGTCCGTATCCTCGCTCTTCACGAATTCCGACTTGATGAAGTCCACTTTAGAGACGGAGAATGGCCTAAACATCGGAGGCTGCGGGGGCGGAGACGAAGGCAGGGCAGGGGAAGATGAGCGATGGGCGAGGTGGGGTGACTGCTGCCTAGGCGGGGGGGATTCGGGGACGGTGGAAGTGGGGGGCGGCAGAAGCAGATGAGGGGGGCTCCCGCGGAGCAGCTGGTGGTGCAACAGAAGAGGAGCTTCGACCTCCCCGCTCTCTCCCGACGACGCCGCAGGGGTAGAGTCGCCAGGCGTCGGAGGTACCGCTTTGCTCTTGTAGTGGTACGCTTTGCAGATCTTTATCTTCACCTTCCGGTACTCGTTCTTCGCCTCTCCCGTCTCCTCTTCCTCCTCGTCTGCCTCTTCAGGAGCCGAAGCCTCGACCGCTGCAGCCGCAGGCGGCCTGTCCGGCTGCTTCTTACTGCGAACGAAAGAAGACAAGCTTAATTGAGCTGCATCAAGACGCAATTTCGGAATCCGAGCAAAGGACTCTTTTCGCAATTAACTGCGGATTAAATAGTATTCGAGTCGATGCATTTTCCAGATTCTAACTTTTCAAGACCTTTTTACCTTCGAAATTGGCGAAGAAACATTAATTCATTTCCGTTATAATCTTTTAATGGTTAAGGTTATGGCGATCATTAAAAAGAGAATGAACTGTTTACCTGAAGTCGAGCACATAGTTGTTGTCAGAGTCGGAGTCACTGGAGTCCTCAGGAGGAGTGAAGGCCGCCGCGTCGTCGTGGTATCCGTTGCTGTGGTATCCTTCGTCGGATCTCACGGATCCGTCGGCGGTGGGCGGCGGCGTCTTCGGCGGGGAAGAGGACGACGATATCCGAGGGCAGTCGGAGGTCGACGACGGATGGTGCGGGGATGCGGCTCTGGGCGACGGAGGCAGATGACACGGCGTCGAAGACGAAATGGCCGCCGCTTTGTCTGCACCCACACCCTCTTCCGGTACTCCTTCTTCCTTCCGCTTCTCCGCATCCTCCATCGGGGCCTGTTGCTGCTGCTGGACCTGCAGCCCTATCAAACAAATTGCTCCATCAAATCCAGTTCCCACGATTACCCACGATCACAACTTCCGGAATGCAACTCACTTATTCTCTGCAGCATCAGTTCCCCCGTCAAAGGATAGTTCAGCCTCTGGGCGAATTCTTTGCAGTACCATACGAGCAGTTCTTGATTCGGTAGGATGGGCCGGATAGTGTAGAAGTATATATTCATCTGCGAAACAGATATACATCATTTACCACTGCTCCTCCGAATATCAATACACACATACGTGCATACATATATGTATACATAAATTAGCATTTCAAGTGTTTGTAAGTGACCGCTTACCTTGTACTGACAGGCAATGAGGTTCTGAGATTCTGAGGAATACGCCGGATTCACGTACCGCATCCAATTGGACTTGCGAACGTCATATCCGTCGATGTAGTAAAAAAGTTCGTTGTCTTTGTACACCTGAGAAAGAAACAATCCCCTGTGAGACATTTGCGTAACGAGCTGTAGGAATAAATAAATATGGTTGTCATGGATGCATTTGGTCCGCCCAGACTCCATCAAACTCACCCGCCAGAAGTACTTCCTGTTAGCTGTCTTAGGGACGTTGTCTGTGGTGTAAATTTCGCCGACGAGGGGCCCAAAGCGAGTTCCTTTTGGGATGTAACTGGTACTCCACACGCCTTGGATCTGCAAAATATTGCCAACATTTGCTGTGAGTCTCGTTCAAAAGTGTCAGAATTTTAAAAATAAATATAACTTATCCAACGGAAATGTTACGAAGAGATGACGCAAAAATCACCGCTTTTATTAATTTTTATAATTCGAAAGATCGATATTTTCAATTTTTCATTCATTTTGTTAACCGTTGTAAACATTTTTCGATGTCGTTTCACTTTGCTTCAACCCCAAAACGGTCCATGTAAAACCCCTTCAAGCCGACTTCAGGACTCTTCTCCTAATAATGAATTCGCTCCCTGATCACAACGGAAGTCGCGTTATAACATCTTCTGAGATGCTTATTTGGGAAATTTATGTCATTCTATAAATCTTCTAATGCCTCCCATCCCGCGTCCTGTATCATCTGAGTAACACTCGCTGTTTTATCGTAGCAATTCTTTAGAAATCGCCTTTCGTTGTACTTTTTCTAAATCCCGAATATGACATTTGTAGGCGGGGTCCCATACACTGCATGCATACTCAAGGTGAGGCCTAACTAACGCCTAATAACATCGCTCGCGAACATTTTTTCGCTTCCACCGACTATTCTTTTAACGAAGCCGAGTTTCTTAAGTGCTTTTCCACATATATTTCGGATGTGGGCACTCCATGATAGATTATTCGTGAGAGTTACTCCAAAATATTTCACCGATTCTACTGTCTTTAGGTTTACCCCACGGAGGTTGTAGGAATAATCATTTATTATAGATTTACTTTCGAAGAAGTTTACCACTGAACACTTTTCTACATTTTGCTCTAATTGCCAATCATCTCGCCATTTCATGAATCTTAGCCGTTTGACAGGATTAATATTCCCTCCAAAATCTCTATTTCTCTGATAATTATCGTTTCGTCGAATGATATTTTTGCATCAATGCACGCAACATTAACTTCAGCAAAATATTTTCCATATTATTTTTAATTGAGAAAATTTCTTCTTTGCGATAACGAATGATGTGGCGAAATAATATTCTTATAATTAAAATGGCTGAAGATAGCGCGAATTCAACGAAGAATAACGAAATGGAAGCAACTCTTTATTCCCGTAAATTCTCAGTTCTTTATATTTTCAACTCCTTCACGATCATTGTAAATACCTTTATAATTGTGATTTAATATCGTAGTTCACTTTCATCCGTTATTTCCCACTTATTCAAAATTAAAGACTCAACTACTCTCAAAATATGACGTTGTTAAACAGCTATAATTGTCTTTCCGTAAAGTGATTATGAAGGAAAACGATGATTGGCGGATACGCCGTGAATGCTCGCAAGACAAGTGCAGAGGAGGTGCGTTGGTTGCATACTCACGTCGCTCAGTGCTTGCGAAGGCCTAAGGACGAGGTTCCTGGGAAGCGAGGCCTCCGCTCTGCTGGGGTCCTCCTCATTGCCCTCTTCGACCCTCGACGAACTGGGCACCGGCTGATCCGGCACTATGTACACCACGTGCTCCTCAAACTCTTCTTCTTTGATGCTCCACACATCCCAAGGGCTCTCCTCCATGGCGGACACACTGAAAACACAACGGCCCTCGTTGTAGCATTGGTTGAAATATACAAATTTGTTCCAAATGAAACCACACTCCAGCGAAATATTGTTTAAATTCAAACATTCCAAGTCGAGAGAATGAAAAAAAGATTAACCATTAAGTGAGCAATTTGCGTAAAATTGAAACTCGACAGACTAAAAGAGAGTGGAAAATAGAATTTTCTCAGTAAAGAAATCATGATTAAATAAAATATTTACGGCATATGCTTGGCTAATCAATTGCCTATATTTGTCAATTCGAAAGATATTAAAAATCACGTAATAGAGCAATATCAAAATCCAGGAAAAATAATTTTCTCGCCAGAAAAAGAAATGAGTTAAAATAAAGATTTCTGTAGGAAAACGATTTCTCACCACGAAAAAGCAAACTTCCACTGATTTCAACAAACATACACGCATTACTCTGCTTTGTTTGGCCTTAAAAATATTTAGCCCAAATGTTTAAATTTAAAGTTTATTAAAATCCATAGTGATTGCTTTCTCCCGATATTTATAATAAGAAATCGTAGAATGGCGATACTTCCAAAAAGGACAATTATTTCGATTCGAAGATTCGGTTTCAATAGAAACTTCAATATTCAATTCTAATGATGTTCAAGAATTGATTTTAATATCGAGCAATAGTTTTCCAGGGTTTCAATGTTAATTTAGCATTTAAACTGAGCATTCAGCCCAGCACATGATTTGCAAGGCGAATGTTTCTTCGATGATATGTTCGAACAGATAAGACGAATGAGAGAACGCCATTTCTATTCATTTGATGAATGACAAGTTCGAACATTTTATATAACATAATTTATGTAGTTAATAACCACAACGGTACATTTTATCTACATAATAATATCTACATATCTACTAATACATAGAAGATATTTTAAAACAATTTATTGGAATTAGTACTCCTGTTTAGCATGGAAACCGAATTTAAGAATAATGAACATCGCATCATCTAATAATATTATCATTTACAGTCTCTTTTGTAAATGTGTTTTCATTGAGCGGGTACATCAAAGCCTTGTGTTGTTCTCAGCGAGCACGCTTTCTTAACAATCTTTACTTTCGCTTTTCGCACCAAATAGGTCAGCGGATGACACCTTCGGAACACCAGATTAATTAATGTCAACATGATGCTGTGGTACTCATTCGTTGCATTTTGCTACTTCGCTTCAATCGAAACATTAATGAATTTTATTGTTCACCTCGTTTAAAAATGTCGAGGAATGCAGATATTTCCGTATCTTTTCATGCATTCCCTTCAAATTAGCATAATTACCTCTAGAATGACACTTTATACACCATAACGATACGTAGAAAAGCATTAGATAAGAAGTGATTCCATTCTGCAGAATAGCTGATCCATATCGAAAGAGTGAACGAAGACGCAAATAGTGTAAAATCTTGCAAAATATGCGAAACGAGGGAAATGAAACGAATACGATGCGATACTGTCTTCGATTGCCATAAAAATTCATAATCTCGAATGTTCGATGGAAAATTCGAATCGTTTCTCCCAAAGAAAGGTAAAAATGACAAACAAACGAAGGGAATATGGCGCACCGCGATCGATTACACCTCCTCCCACGGCCACCAGGGGCACTCCTGTCGAAACAAACGACTGATTTTGACTAACCGATTCGCATTTAACTTTTAGTTAGTCAATTTCGGTTTTGCCTGATTCTAGATACGCTTAATAAAATTAGTTCAAGGCATCTTTCATTTCCAACGTGTAATTATTGTAATGGATCGATTGTCATTTAATACATTAGATAATGAATAAAAACAATGTAATTTTACACAATTGCATTGTTTTTATTCGTTATCTAAAATGGCTTTCCACAAAGTAACGCTTGATCATCTAGATTTCAATTTATATATCGTTTACATTCAGCAAAAGTTAAATTCGCGTTTTCAAACGTTTTTGCTCTTAATAATTCAAGGATTGCCTCCTTCCCAAATTACATAAAGCTCTTTTGGTTCGTCATATTGCTAATTCTAACAGAAGTATGCAAAGACGCTGCCGTACATTTACCTATTTCATTATTATTTCGTTGCTAATACTTCATTCGAGAAGGAAATTAAAAAAAGGAGCTTCAATGATACTTTCAATATGGCTTGAATTGAAGCAGGCATTTTCATAATTCCGGTTAATGAGGATTTTCCTTGTTCGTAGATTTATTTGTATCAAACGTTTGATGACAAGTACAACTCCTAGTAGGAATAGTTCGTTTTCATTGATGTTATTTTACTTCAATTCACCATTCTGACGCTGATAAACAGTACCGGAAAATGTTGTTTTACGAAATTGACGCATTTCTCACGATCGAATTCATCAGCTGATTTCTACGACGAATTCCAAAAGGACAGTTTGCGAAGGAATTCGTCTCCGTAATTAAGAATGAATGAAACGATGTCAAGGCACTACGGATTAAAATAAAGATAGGCAAATAAATATTTTCGCAACTTATACGAAATCACAACATAAATACGAATTCACTGCGTAAAAAACGCCATCGATGAGAAATCAGGGACAAATTAGAGCAATTTAGCGGTTTTATCAATCGTTTTATTTAAGTAAAACTATTCATTAGAGATTGAACTGATTGAAAGACGCTAATTTAAATTATGGTATCGCTCTTTTCTAACAGTCGTGGATATTGAAATAAATACGTACACATTTATAGCGGTAATATTAAAGACCGTAAGAAGCTGAGACTATTTTTCTGCATAAGTTAAGGGGCCACGCATAAGTTTACTTATTATAATTTAATTAAAAATCTCTCTAGATGAGTGGCCGAGAAATCCAATTGATCGCAGCAAATGCGACCTCCATTAGACCTTAGAACTCTGCGATGACGCTTTTCAGGGCCTTCGAATCCGCACTGAATCCAACTCAAAAACTAACAATGGAGGATTGATTTAGAACAAAGCAAACGCTCTTTAGACAAAGAGACGAGAACGATACATCGATAACCACGTAACATTTACAATAAACTCGTAATTCGCCCAATTACGTAACGAAGTTTGAAGAAATCGCCGTCAGAGCAATCTTGGCGCTACGATCGATAATTCTCGCCAAATGTCATCCTTTTCACAATCGTATTATTTTTATTAGTTTGTCGCATATATTCGATCGATATCCTTTCACGGGTTTTCCAAATCTTTGAATTCCCATTTGCGTTCCAGGTCAGAAATTAAAGTATTTTATTAAAAAATTGAGCGTAAGAATTAGTAAGATTGTAGTTTAAAACGAATGCTCGAAAAACGAGTTATAATATGGTATTTGGCTGTGGTAAATGAGGCCGTATTCGGTCAATAGTTAATTCTATTAGTTCTTCCCGATTCGGGAGCTAAAATAGGTCAGCAATCCCGGGAGTTCGACGAGACTCCACGCGGGCCCTCGAGGAACTAACGCCCTCGTTCGCGACTTCGGATGTAAGACGAATAATTTATTTCAAAGAGTTTGAAATGAACGTGTTTTCGCCAAATAATAATGCCGATTGTTCGATGCATCTAAATGGGATTCACAGAAGGATCAAATAAGCAGAAGTTTGGCGAAACTGGAATATATAACGAGAGGGTTTGATATCGCAAACAATATTCCATACGCTTAATATTAAAATGTAACGAAGCTGCAAAATGTTGTAAATACCGACCTGGATGGCAGAGTGCATCCCAACTACGCTTCCCCGGGTTCGAATCCCGGCTGATTTCCGATCAGGGAAAGATTATTTGTGCTGTAGCCCCTCGTGAAGGGCAACAGCAGCTAAATAATGGCAAATGGAACGCCATCGCAAATGCGGCAACATTTCGTATTACCGATAAATTCGAATAAACGAAAAATAATTTACATCAGACTTAGTAAATTCGACTTTAATACTTTGGACGAATGTTAGTTCCGAGGAAAGTCCGTTCGATTTGATTGGTTAAAAACCAGAGTGACGGCTAAAAAAACCACAATTTTGCGAAAAATTTAATTCTGCAATTAACCTCAGCGGCTTCGTTGAAAAAATGTTTTCAAGCGAAAAATGTACGCAATCGGCGGACGGAGCAACATTTTAAAATGATTTGTGTCCTTATTTTGCGCTAGTCGGAATTGGAGTATCGATCCCTAATGCGGAAGCTCCCTCGGGAGAGCGGTGACCCACTTTCCACTGCAGACTGCTCATCCAGCCTCCGACACATTTCAAATGCGTCTGCTTCATAACATCGTCTAAGTGAACTGCGTGGAAACTATTTTACTTCGATCGGCCATTCGCGAATGTGACCGCTTTCTGAGGAAACACTTTGCTATCAAATCGGAGTAAACGCGTTGTCTCTATGGCAACAGTCAAAGACCAAAATTCAAAATTCTCTGTTATTTTGTAGGAAATCATCTCCCGAATCCAGAGTAAAAATATAAAAAGAATTTAAACACGAGGACCTAATTCTAAGACAATTAAAAGGATGTTTGGCGTCGTTGCCAACGGTGACGTCATTTGACGCGTCAAAATGAGGTCGTCATCGCACCAATCGGAACGCATTTCGGGGATCACGTGTCACGCCGGTTATGGCGCCTCTGCCGGTCGACCGACAAATCGCAGATTTAGTTCTAAAGAAAGAAAAACGAATCGATATCCGAGGAACAATGGATCATAGACCGGCGATGTATTTTTCAAAAGTCGTCGCCGAAACGATAATGCACCAAAGCACACCAAGACACACCAAAGCACACCAAGAAACACCAAATCACACCAAGACCTCTACGACTTTTTATCGAATGCAAACATATCGCAATTCCACTTATGAATATAGAAAATATGCATTTAATTTTCGACATGAATTCCTTTAAATTATCGATCCTTTCAGAGGTAACATCACTAACACAGTATTACAATTACGCTTTGACATAGGCATATTCGATATTTTAAATTTGCGTTCATCGATGGAATTCTGCGGCTCACTATAGTTGCAATAGACCGCTGATAATCGTTTCCTACTTTTCAAAATATGATCGATATTTCTCGGCGAAGGAAATTCGATTATATTTTTAGGATGAGAGATTCCCAATTTGGCCACCGCAGCATCTGCGGCGCCACCATCCGATCTGCGAATATATTCGCGAATAATAAACACTTCCGGGTCCTCCAAAAGTGTGTCAAACCGGGCTGCTGACCTCCGCTGCAATCGCCTTGTATCATTCATAATAAATTGCTTCTGATAAAGTACACTTCGGTAATTTATATTCGTGACCTCTCATTACGTCAAATTAAGAGAAGTCCATGAATACGCGCGTATTTTATTTACAAATCAAAGGGGAGAAATCTGCACACCCACCTTTTATTGCTAATCTCCTTTGGCTTATCTCCTCTCTTCAGCGGCTGACGGCTGGCGATGCCATCAAAGCCCAACCGATCACCTGCAATCAAAACAGACTCCGTTACATCTCATTTGGTATATAAATAACACACGGTTCGGAAATAAAATGTTTGGGGAATGTATTTTTGGGTGTCAAAAATATTTTCTGTAATTTACATCGAACATTTTCGATAGCATATTGTCTAAGTAAACGATCCTCGGTTATTTGGAATAACAGTTGTTTACCAGTGAATTGACTTCTTCATCACTCGAAGACACCGATATTAAAGTACTCGCCATGGAACTTCGTCGAGGAGATGTGCTATTGACATCGATTGCTGTCAATTATTTAATTGTCTTCGGGTCGCGTCATTCATCTGTCATTATTATTATTACTGGCGAAGCATTCGCTGAAGCGCTTACGTAAATACAGATTCCACATTTTTCTCGTTTTTATTTGATATTGCAAAGAGATACATAAGACTCTTTATTCCTGAGACGTACGTTCTTTGAAAGGTATTTATTCGTTAATGTGTGTATATATATATATATGATATAGCAATCATAAATCTGTAATATATGTCTCTGGGCAAACAGAGCCGAAATTTCTCGATTACTATACCAGAGACAATTCCAATCTATTGTCGCGTAATATTCCTACGCAGGGCCTATAATTGGACTGGTGTTCGTCTCGAATCTTTCTTTCGCTAAAATAGGCCAAGGTCAGCTCATCGGTCGACTAGCACAATCAATTTTCTATTTTGCATTCACCGAGACATCGCATCAACACCCAACTACATATTCAATCGTTAGCAAATAAAGAGTCTCGTGAAATTCCCTCAGACGTTCGCTGAGATCACGACGCCGCATCTTCGCCACTCTTTAATAGTTATTTTCATGCTCGGTTCTTTCGGCCTAAAGAGATTCCCTGAAAGCTCTGACGATGGCACCACATTGTTACCCCTTAACGAGCTCAAACCAATGCCAAAGTACCAACTGATACGAACTGTGCTGGATTGGCTTATCGAATAAATTAGAGGCGAAGCGAGCAACCGATGTAGAGATAACGAAGGAAGTCTTCGATAGAGTTCGCCGTTTTGAAACGACGAGAGAAGACTACTTATTTACTTCTGAATTCATTCGATGAATGAGGCGCCGATTTAACATAAAACTCGCTTGTTTTTATACTCGCGTCGTCGCCTCGCGAAAATAATTAATCGAAGCATTATAAACGGCTGGTGTGTGTAATATATTCCGCTTATCCTAATCCAGAATACGTTGGCCAACACTCCGATGCGATAAGGCCGAGTGGAGAACGTTTTCTGCGTTGCGTGGGTCAGGGCGTGCTGCGCGCGGCCGCCATCTTGTTCATCCCAACGAAATGTAGGTCAGGGAAGCGGCGTTTCCGGAAGACGTCCTTTATCGCACGCGTCACGAATTCTTAGGTCTGAGTGCGCGTGGGATTTTCCGGATTAGGAAATCGCGGCTATGTTATTGACACTCGTCTAGCGGCTGAGATGTTGATCCCATCACTAAAATGCTGAGGAAAGTTCGTTGACTGGAAGGGTACTTGCAAATAGATGCTTCGGAAATTAATAGAAATTTCGAGTACAGTGAAGTTAAGACATTCAGACGATAACTGGTCAAAGAAAAACGCAAAGAAATGCATCTTATTATTTCATAGAGTCTTTTGAGGATCACGTTGGGATGGTGAAGCGTGAGTTTATGCCTAATCGATAACCCATAATTTTCATATTTCACCTGAGTAAACTCCTCCTCTCTTTTTCCTCAAATTATTCTTAAATTTTCACAATCACCATTCTTCAAAGACTTCAATTTCTCACGATTCGTAAATTAATGCACGTTCAGGACAAAATGCACCGTTTAGTACGGTCCCTTGGTTTCGCCAATAAGGACACTAATTATGCCTGCGTTAATTGTTCTTCTAAGTCTTACATTCTTCACGCGGTAGGCGCGAGCGATTATCATATTTTTAATAGCAGCGAAGGAGTAAATAAGTTAAGCAACTGCTCAGTCCTGAAAGACGCTATTGTCACCGCTCATTTTATTTAAATTTTTAGAATTAAAACGATTAAATGTACGGCTTTAAGGATGGAATCCCTTCTTTATGGCGAGAAATGATTTTTCTGAGTCATTCATTGGATAAAATCGAAATCGGTGATCGATGAAGCCGTAGTTGGCGGCGGCGGCGCAAGAGGTCTCTGCGAGCGCTGTTTCGCAAGAGTTGCGAATGTCGGCCATGAATTAAGCGAGCCTTGAACCGAAGCTCGTTTTTAAGCAAAGGTCGAAAGCATTGCGTAAGAGACAAAGTGCGGGGACGCATTATTTGCCGTCTTTTACGATGGAGTAAACATCCTCAAGGACACGAGCCGGGTTCGACTTCCGGTGATAATAATAGCCAATCTGAAATCGGTGTTCATAGCTGTATATTACAATATTTTTCCGATAATGGCTTATGACTCTACTCATAATTCTGCTAAAATCCGTAATATATACTTGTGGAACATGGTTAGAATTTGGATGCCCTATAGGTGCATAGGTATATCTGGAGAAGCGTAATAATATATATAGGATACAAATTCTAACCATGTTCCACTTGTGTCATTGAGGTGAAATTTTGACGAAGTATTGGCCGGTGCTTATAACCGCCAGAAATACTGACACTCGCTAGCATGGGTTCGAAGCCAAAATCACAATTTCTTCGATAAGGATTCATTGCGGAGATTTTCTTAATTTTTTTAAGGCACTTCAAAGCAAATTAGATTGTTGAATTTCGAGCGATCGCAGAAAGCTGTGCTTATCCAACTAAAATTGCAAAGACATCTTCGAAAATCATCCTTGGTTCGACACTTTGGCGGGGTTCTACGTAAGAAATGCACGTTCGTTTTAACCGTTTAGAGGCTTCATTTCATTTGAAGAATTAAACAGGAAATAATGGTTCTACAAAGTCCAGATAAGTACCAAAAGAAAGGAAATTGAATGAAGGCTATATTTTGGTCGTAGAATATCGTTTTCGAATCGAAATGACGAGAGCAAGGCAAATGTACGAAAATTTTGTGAAATTTGTTTGTAGTAAACAAACGGTCCCCCTGGCGACCAATTGTTGAATCCAGGCGATTTTTCATTCGAATTGGGATTTTAACTCCATGCCGAATTAACGGTAATGTCTAATGTACGAAGTTATGAAAAGAGGGCAATTGAATTGAATGTCAACATAAGCAAACAATGATACATAAGTAACAGAGAGAAATAAGGAAAGGGTTTAGGTGACTTTGCACATAAGGGCGTGCATCCAGGAAAATTCCCAAGGAAAAACGGACTTGAAAAAAGTCTGACAGGGCCGGGAATCGAACCCGGGATCTTCCGGGATCTGCACTTGCCCTTGCACACAAAGTCCCCAAAACGGCTTGTTAAAATGTTCTGGTCGGGTAGCCTAGATGGTTAAGGCAGCCTCCCGGTTAGAGGAAGATCCCGGGTTCGATTCCCGGCCCTGTCAGACTTTTTTCAAGTCCGTTTTTCCTAACAGAGAGAAATTACAGCCATTTGGCAGTTCTTTCGAAAATATTTTTAAGGAGCTTCCCGGAGGATGATGAATTTAAAATCACGAATATCCCGGAAGATGTACTCCTCTATATTAATATTTATAGAACTGTCGCCAAATGTACTTGTGTTCGACGCCAGGTAGGTGCAAACTCCCCTTTGAAATTCATTGCGACGATTTTTAAGAATTTGTTTGAATCCCGACATCAGGGAAATGCCGGTATTTGAATAATAAATGCATTTCATTTGTTTACCGTTTCGTGGATGGTCTTTGTTGTCAGATCGTCATTCATTCGTGCATTTCAAATGAGCAAACGGAATCTTATTTTAGGATCTTCCCGATATAACACCGACACGAAAAAATAACAAAAAATATTAGCTATTCGTTTCACTTTTGGCGAAAAAAATTAAATCCGAGAAAGAGCTACATTCTCAGCATCGGTCGAATCAATACAATGTTTTATAGAAGTCAAAGTTTTCACCTCTCCATCGTGAAAAGCCTATACACGATGTTGTATAAAAATCATTACCGCTTCGGGTTACTTCGTAATTTCGGTTAAAATAGTTTCCATTTACCTCCGGTTCACCCGCACTCCCTAATTTAGAAGATACCGAACAAAATAAAGAAAACCACTCTGATTGGTCTTTTGCTCAGCCCGCACTCGTCTTCCGAGGCTACAAAATCGGTCCTAACAACATATAAAAACAATCAGCCATACACTTTGCACTCTTTTATGTTTGACTGGACTATAATGGTTTTATATCCATAAAATGTCGGCTCTTTATACATTTCTTATGAGCTTATCCTTTCAGTACATTCGCAAGGGAGTTGAGTTCAACAATCGTCGTTAGGGAGTTGTTTACGCACACAAAGTTTTCGTTATTTTTGTCTGAATTTTCTCTATGTTGACAAAAATATGATATTCTATACTATTCTTAGAATCTGAATTTAATTTCCTTTCTTTTGGTACATATCTCGATTTCTTACGACGATTATTTCTAATTTAATTGAGCAAGAGAAAAAATGTCTGTAATGCAAATCAATCGATCAAAATGAACCGTACGTGCATTTCTCATGAGAGGCGATTCGAGTCGAACCAAGGATACTTTGGACAAACAAACATCAATATGTAAGTATTCTTTGGAGGTTTAACGACTCCCAAAAATGTATTATCATATCAAGTCGGGAAGTGAATGAAATTACTGTTCGAAAATTTCTGCCATGCATTTCTTACGGCAGTTACTGACATCGAATAAATAAACACATGGGTGAAGATATATATACATAAAGATGATTCGAAAAACTCAAATTCGAAACAAATGTAAATTACGAAATTGCTCAACCTTCCGTCGTAAAATTAAAAAATCAATTTATATTTTTGGTATAACTTAGGTACGTTATGGCGTAGAACAGTTAGAATAAACGCATTGATCATCAAAAGCCTCGCTGGAATAACTTTCGCCGGAAGCGCGAGCAGAGAAGTGCAAACAAATTACAAAGAAACGCGATTTTCAGTTAATTAGACTCGGCTGTATTCACAATGGAACACGTTTCGAATTAAATACTCTTTCAACAAACGATTTCCAGATATTTGATTCGAAGGGTCGACCATGGAACAGGGACACTTAGAAGGTGGCGCCAAAGGCGGAGGAATGCGGAAGCACGTGCATTGAGAATGCATTAATGCATCGAAGAAAGTGAAACCGAAGCCTTCATCCTCAGAATGCATTTTCGAAAAAAGTAGTACCATTACCCTGGTTTACTATCCTTCCATATCCAATATTTCCACGCATTTTAGACCAATCCAATCTATCTGATAAAAATTCGGAAAAACTGTTCCCTGATATAAAACGTTCTCTTTTCCGAGGAATGCTTTAACTGCCGTCGGTCCATCACAAAAGATGTTGGAAATGTTTAAAATTAAACTTCACTCAGAAATAAATAAGATAATTAGCTGAAGAGTGTCCATTCGAATTACTCCTAAGTAATCTCGGGCTGAAAATGTATGCAATATGTCCGCTTCCTGTATATTTTGCTTGGATTTCAAACATCAACGCTGTTTTAAATACTTTAAATTAACATATACTCTATTCATTCATACTCTCGGCCACCCCTATTATATTATTATAAAAGAATTATAATGTCGATAATATATAGACACTTGTCCGGATACATATATATCTATATATAGCTCATTCTCCTTATATACCTATTTATATAGGACACAAATTCTATTTATCGACAAAAATTCATAAAATTTAATCATAGTTCACAAACGGTCTCAGTCCGAGCTCATTCACGGGCAAACCGAATTGACGAAAGAATTAGTGAAAAGGAGTCTGAGGTGTGCAAACTACGAAACATAAATAGCTGGGATAACAATACGGCCACTTTACGGATTCTTCCACAAATATTAGAGGAACATAGAGTAGAGAAATCACAAGGGTTCTACGTGCCATAGAAATGTCACCAAATGCATTCGAAGCCAATTGTGTCCCCCCTTTCGAATATATTGCTGCGATTTTGAATATGTATTTTTTGAATCCTTTCCCGGTGGAAGCTCGGCACGTGAACAGAGGTCGTAAATGCATTTCATACAGGTACCGTTTCTCTGATGCTCCTTGGTTCGACGCCAGGGCACCATTTGCTCTCTACTGTCCAATTAAAGGAGATTACTGAATTTATTTTGAGGACCTTTCCGATACAACGACTTGAAATTTTAGAAACGGATTCCCCTTCCAAATAGTTCCAAATAGGTTACAGATTCCCCTTCCAAAGACGCAATCTCATCTTACGAAATGGGTGCAGCCAGCTCTACCGTTTGAAATGCGCGATTTTATTTGTTTAATATCGAACGAGAAGGTGTGACCAGGCATGTGAACAGAAGTAATGAATTTGACTCAGAAACACAGTTTGACTTTTACCGAATGATCATTGGTTCGAATCTAGAGAACCATTTCATTTAATTAAAGGGGAATACGGAATTTAGTTTCGTTAAAGGGAAATACGAAAACCGGGCATTGTCTAAGGATTAATGAGAGAAGCATTCGTCAATGAGAATAGGGATTTTCCAGACGTTTATGAGGCACTTGGTGGCAAATTAGGGAGTTGAAATTCGAGGGATCGCTGGAAGTTTTACCAATCCAGCGAAATATGCCATCTCCGAAGATTATCCCATTACTTCGACGCTAGCTCGGGACAGATTTGTCCCCAAAAGGAATGCACTGTGGGAACGATTTTTTTGTTTCCAGATAAGGCTGAAAACTTCGACAAAAAAAAGATGTTATTTTTACGCAAGATGTTGACGGTCCATGCCATGGGTGAAATACTTTCAATATTTATCCATATTACATTTATGGGAGAACCTTTCCTTGTAAATAATGTACTTTGACGTCGATGAGAGTGATGCTTGTAACCCGGTATGAATAAAAAAGCGTCTTACTTCTCTAAATTGTGCCGTTGCCAGGGCATTGCGAAATAAACAACGTTTAAGGAACTAATTCAGAGATTATAAAGTTGAAATGAATGGTTCAGAGAAATATTTCCGTCGATTCTTCTAAATTCGTCACCCGTAAGTACTGGATTTATTCAATAGCGATGTTCGATTCTGCTTCTCTATTACAATAAGAAATAATGGAATCCGAACTGAGATGCGAGTACTATTTAATGTGAAAGTTGTCTCTAGTAAGCTTACTGTTTGCAAGTTACGTTTTACGTAATCGATATTGGGGATGGAAACAATGAAATGGAAATTGCGTCTTGGAATAAAAATGCTTATTTTTCGGAAACTATTGCTTTGCTTCGTTCACCAAACAAACCCATCAATCCTCAAAACCAAAATAACGTACTTTCGATTCAAACAAAGATAATTACTGATTTCTTTCAGCCGTTATACACTCTGATGTTCGCATTCTAATTAGCAGAATTATCAGCTATATTTACCAGTCATATGTATATTGGCCTCGCCCTTTTATAATTATTTCAAAATATCTACGAAAATTATTCTAAAAGTGAAATTACAATATAATTCAAACTATGTGTATATTTGGGAGTGATTGGAGGCAATTCATTTAACGGATGCCTTAGTCGAATGATCGGATCAATTCGTAGTTTAGAATCCCGGCAATACTTTTTCAAATCAAAAGTTGGGGGAATTAATCTCGATACTTTCGTCGTTCATTTTATTAACGATCCAAAAAGAACCCCCAATTGCTCACCTCAAATGGCCGCTGCACAATTTCGGTTAATTTATTTGGCGAAAGACAACTTTTGAAGACGAGAGAACCCACTTGTTGCACAAGAGATTACTTTTGGCCGTTCAACTATACACTCCCGTTGTAGTAAAGGACTAAAGATGGAATTTACGCAGAGAACGATACAATCGATTACAACGCGTTGGTTCATACCAAGTAATATGCAAGGTAAAGGATACTTTTTGCGACTAATTTCAGCCTCTAAAGACATTTATTCGTTTTTATTTACTGATAAGGAAATTAAAGATGACAAATATATGCCAAGCTTTCGAAAATGAATGAATTAAACGCCTTAATATAGTTTACGCGAGAGGAAAAAGTGAATCCCACACCTTAGCAACGACATAAACAAGTTGTTAAACGCTGACAAAGAAGATTTTAATTTTGAAAATACTAAACATTTTTGAATTTCGTTACGTTTTAACGATAACTTCTCGGAAAATATTCTCCGACAATCAAATATTACAGATGGAGTTTTGTGCTTACTTTCCATTAACATAGAGTTACTCTGCTTCACCGAACGTGATTTAGGAAATAAGTGGCAGAGAAAAATATCAAACAAAGGAGAAATAAAATGCATAGAATAATAATGTATTTTTATGGAGATTCTATCTACGGGAAGAGCAAGTAATTAAAATATTAGGCAATTAGTAATTCGATTTATACTCGAAAATTTCCATACGATCGCAGTGAAAGTGTTTTGAGCGCGTTGCATATTTTTCATGAGTCCTTCTTCAATCAACGAGTTCTAATATTTTGGAGCATAATGCCCGTCGGTGCATAAATAGGGTAAAACAAAAATATTTATAATAATTATAATCGTCTTTATTTGGACGAGATTGAGACGTCGCTTCTTCCATCTAAACCATTTTTACGATATAAATGCAACGAATCGGAAATATCGTTTTTGCAATACGATCGATGAGACTCTGATAATTATGTCGTATTATATAATCTTTGAATGAAAGTGATCTTCGGAAAGATAAAACGGGTTTCGAAACGCTAAATCGCAAAGAAGAAATTAAATCGTTTTCGAAGCCTAGTCGTGTGATTTAGTAAAATAGAGCTGAAGAGGAATTAATAGTTTTGCTGAAATACTCATCGAAAGCGAATTCGATTAACTCATCCCCCCAATCCCGGAATATGGCAATTGGTTCGATGATGTCGGCGATAAAGACGTTTTATACCCTGGACAAATTATTTAGTATACAAACTGTGTTTGGTTGACTAACGACTCTTCACACCAGACAGATTAAAATCGAAATCGCGGAAGTCGTATGAGATGCCGAAGATGCAATTCTGATCTTCGCTTAATCGACATAATTTCGTTCAGTTTTTAGAAGAGTAAATATTTTTATTCCGTTCCAAACCACACTCCCAGCGTGAAATATAGTTAACGATAGTAATTCGAATGCAAAACAGGAAAAATAAAATTATCCATTAAGCAATTGAAGTATTTCGAAAGAAGAAAGATTTCTCTCTGCCTTTCGGGACTTGAGATTCCAAAAACCAAACAATGATGCACCGAAAAGTACAAAGTTCTTCCGAAGGACCTACCTTAATAGTATCGAGCGATATTACAAAGCGCTGTTCTTGAAAGTCTCGCGATGAAAATTTTAATGCACGCAACAACTGCGAATGTCGTTGAACGTATGAAATAACAACGCGCATTTAAATTTCCCGATTTATTACAAATAAAATTTTTTCGAGTTATTCACAAATAAAAATACTCGATTTTAAAGTATTTTCTGTAAAATGACAACTTCGATTCCAATTTCATTAGCCCAAAATATGCAATAAAAGAGACTGCAAACTTCGTGATTCTCGACTCCTTACGTTTTAGCGGTTTCATAACCCTTTAAGTCGTATCAACGGAGAAGGAGGTTCTTCGGAAATTATTTTACAAAACCCCTTTAACATTAATTTTAATTCGATCTAATTTTCATCGGTGATGATGACCTCAAATGTCATCGACCCCTAATCGAGACAGATGATCGCACGATTTATTTACGCAGATTTTAAGGGGAAAAAGGGGCGAACGGAGAAAAGCGACGGCCAAATTTGCGCGCAGTGTTTGCGCATGCGCACGGCTTCGGTCGACGACCTCTAAATAGAAGAAAAAAGGGGAAAGCGCGTAACGATTCGCAAATGTTTGTGAAATAAGACGAAGATTGAGGAAGGTAGGGACCACATGCCCAAATTTAATCGATCCGTCACGCGAACGATGCACTTATTCGCAGTCAATAACAACGGCGAAGTGACAACAGTCTCAACGGTTGTCACGAGCGATATAAACAGTGTCTTTCCTCCGCGATCCTCAACGCCTCCAAATCTAAATTCGACCGTTGATTTCCAGACTACGCTGTCCTTTTAAATAGACGAAGAGAAAGGATCGACTCCGGAGCTGCAATGAGCAATATTTTAGGCGGGAGAATCTCATGAATGAACGCTTCACTTTCTCCCAATTTAGGCGAAGCTCTGCTTTAAAACGGATGCGTTCGGACGAATCTATAAATAGAAGCACTTTCGCTACCTGTCCGAAAACTCCACTTAAAAGTGCCTCTTTAACTTGTGTACAAACAGATGGCGTAAGGAACGCAGTGCGTAGGGTGAGTGTTCTCTTCGAAAATCGAAGGCGTCCGCCACGGGTTCAACGGCCGGCTCCCGCCGCCTCCCCCAATGTCCACCCCCCAACGCCCCCCGCCCCCTGCAACGCAATGCCAGACAGACGCGATTTGGACGACGTCGAGAAGCAAAAATGAGCGAAAGGGAAAGGAGGGGTCGACGACCGGCAGCACGCGCGTCAGGGGGTCCGGGTTCGAGACCCGACGGAGACGCAGGGACTAAAAAGCGAGAGGAAGCGAGTAGTGAGCACGTGTGGGAAGGCGTGTACGTACCTCTTGGGGAAGATCATGAAGACGCGCCGTGAGCGTGATAGCACATGGACTGAGTGAGGGAGGTAGGTCGTGGTAGGCGGGAGGGCTACGACCGGAGCGACGCCACGCGGAAGAAAGTGAAAGTAGAGTTGGAGGGGAGCCCTCGGAGATGAATAAACATCGAAAGAAACGAGTGGCGAGATTGCAGCGTTATTGTTCGTCGTGGGCCCACGTTTTTGAGGGCCCCCCGGATTAGCCTATCGAACGTAGATTCAACGGAATGAATTAATTATAGTCATTCGTCGGTACATCAAATAAATGTTCGTGTTGCTGAGTTTGTATTTCGGCAAATATCCACCTGACATTTCTTAAAATACTTCATCTAGATCCCGTTTTATCATTCTCGTTCGATGACGAATCCGACGTTTCTCACTCTCGATCGATGGAAATATCGAAATGAGTTTAAATTTGTCCATTAATCGGCGGTTCTGGCGGTTGAGCTCCGCTTAAGGGAAGAATTCAAATGTCAATTACTGTTTCAACGAAAAAACGGAGACTTGGAAATGAGTACCAGAAATTTGCGTGAGAAATAACTGTGTACTAATAAAGTTTTCTACCAAATTTCGGTTGAGCGTCCCTTCATCTAAATTCGTGAGGATAGGAAACAATCGATCGCAGCGAGAAAAACGCAGAAAGAAAATGAATTATTCTTCCGATTAGTTTGCTATAATTGTAAAAAGGATATTGTTAGGAGGTTTCAAGGTCGCAAATGAGGGGCTTCTAAATATAGTGTTCGAGGAGACATTCACCTTGCATCGATCCTCCTTTAAATTCCCTCCTTCACTTTTGTTAGCTTTACAACGCGCGATCTATGTATCGTAGATACTTCTCGAATCACTTCCTTCCAATTGATGAGGAAGGGAGTGACAAATAAAAAGCACAAAAACTGCTCTTTTCTAGAACGATATACGAACAAGGTTCGTCGCAAAGAGTGTCGAGATTGGCAGTAAAGGTATTATCTCAAAATAAGATTAATAAAAAGGAAAACCCGTTAAGCAATTAATTTTAGGAAGGATTATGGGATGATTTTCTGCTTTAGAAGTTTTCGTGCGAGATATGGGAAATACTTTTTACGATTAACATTTCGTTCGATCAAAAATATTCGCAAAGGTTAAGTCGATTCTTAAATGCATTCAAAGAACAAACCTGTTTCATCTTTAGCGACGCTTTCTCCCGTTATCGAACGGAATTATCATTTCGATTTATAAAACGACTGAGCTCTCCATCGAGAGGAACAAATATCCTCAATATTAAGATAGACACGCTAAAAAAAGAATAGTAAGGACATATAAAACATTTCCAATACCACTATTATTTCTAACATGCCTTACGAAGAAAACGACCGATTAAACACTCAGATCCTCAGTAATATTGAAAAATATTTCAGGGTTTATTCGTCTTTGATGAGGGATAGATGCCTCACTTTTGACAAACTTCATAATACAGGAGTTTTTTTCAATATAACTTCGGTTTTAACTCACATGTTTAAAGATATTACCCCACCAATATTAATGATCTTTAATTCGGAGCGAAATAAAAGACGCTTCTCTTTCAAATCTTCGACACTTGGAATCGAAAAAGCGCGAGTTACATTTAAATCCGCGAGTGGCGCCTGGCAGGGGGTGTACAGCACCCTATCTAACACTTCTCTAACACTCGCGGATTTCTACGGAGACGTCCCCTTCTAACACTTGATGGGGCCCACGGGCCTACCCCAACGCGTCTTCCATTGGGGCCACGCCCGACGCGGCAGGTCAATGCCCTTCCCGCCCCCCCCCCCATGGGCGCGCTTCCAAACGAGAGAAAAAATACTCCCAAATTCCCTCCGTCGCATTCTTCCCTTTCTCTTTCAAGAACCCCTTCCCTCCCCTGAGGGACCCCTTCCCTCCCTTGAGGAATCCCTTCCTTCCCCAGAAGGGACCCCTTCCTCCCCCGAGGACCCCTTCCCTCCCCTAACGGACCCCTTTCCTCCTCTAGGGGACCCCAAGTGACGCTAACCAGTTTTCCCACCGAATAATCGCTTGGTGCATGGAAAATCGTGAAGTATTAATTGCTCTTACGGAAATCGGACAATAGTTCGGTTAATCAATTTCACGATATAATTATAGCGAGCAAAATAGCCCGGTGATTATAGTAAAACAATCGAGGTAATATCGCAATTTGCATTTATTTCTGTAACCAACTGCTCTGAGTCAAAAAGTGACTTCCGCAGACACTGAATCCGATCGAGACCAAGAACAGGGTTTGTCCTCGAGATTTATTTGTCGTTATGCCCATACTTGGTTTACGAGGAGGTTATGATCATGACGATGCCAATTAAGTTAATCTCCGACACCCCGTCATTTCCCTTGCCGCTTTAGAAATCAATCGCGAATTCCTTTTTTGATCAAAAATAATTCTAAATGGAATCAAAGTAATGACGGGGATTCTCCCACTTTACATAGAATTATCACTTTTTTCATTTTTATTTGTCTACGTAGATGCAATCAGAAATTGTGATGGCCAATACAATATTTTCAGAAAATTTCATATGACTAAAACTGAATAAAAACATATTCCGATAAATTAGATAAAATGACAAAAAGTGCGGTAAAGACGCATCGACGTGAAAATCAGGAGACATGTCATGCATCTGAATATTAAGTATAGGTTAATTCATTGGTTCTGTATGGATTATTTATGGGCTTGTGGGGGCATACCTTTGCCCGATTCTACAGTGGAAAATTTCCAATTATTTTCCGAGTTGAAAAGACGCATAGACCCAAAATAACCGATCCATTTGTGGTTATTATTAACATACAAACACACCAATAGGGTAAACTTTTACTATGTTTGCTAAATGTTGTCTCTTGTAATTATTCCAACTCGGAATTCCGATAACAGTCCAGATGCCATTTCTGCAATATGAAGCCTTTCTCCAACAAAAACCAATATTTTTTCGTAAAGAATACACAGGAGTATTCTCTAAGACAGTTTGACAATCAATTTTCGAACAGGCGACGTTTTGTGATTGCATTATGTGTAAACGTAGTTCAAGAAATAATTCAGCTATCTATACTGAAAAAGAATTGAAATTCTACTTTGTCGATTAAATTTAAAATAATGATTGTTTTCGTTCACAAAATAAATGAGTAAATTATTGCTGTCTAAAGGTAGAAATGGGTTATCTAAATTTGTTGCTAGAATTAGAAGTTACTCCGAAAAGCCTATTTGGAGCGGAAACAGTGGCTTCTTGAAAATGCATAACCTTCACTTCAGGTAACAATATTAACAAACACAATACTGTTTTAGCAACTAAGTTATCATTTAATACCGACATCAGTGTTTTTGTGGAGGTGTTTTTCGAAATGGTAAGGAAAGATCTCAGCTATTCATAATTACGACAAACAAAGCGTCCGGATTCAGTTTTAGGCTTTGAAGTGAAAGAAGATTTATTTTTATTGTTAATATAGAGTTTCTCAAGTACTTTCCGTAGAGATAGACTGCTATAAACCGGCATGAGGTACAAAATTGTAGAAAAAACACTGGGTCTCTACAATCCGAATTTGTTCCTGGGTTCGATGAGAGGCGGACTTCTAATTAGGAATCGTTTTGTAAGGAACATTGCGAACGAAGATCGACTTTGTATGTATTTGTGCTGGTCAGAAACATTGTAGTCGACTTTAATTCATTTAGGGGATTCTTAAGGGGATAAAGAATAGTCAGCCGAAGATCCGTAAATGGTTTCATTCAAACGTATTCGGTTCAATTGTCATATAACTTACGAGATCATTGGAATCTGTTTTTGAGAGACAAATTCGAACGATTTCATAAAACGCTTAATTCGAACGTTCCTTATAAACTGGGGGCTAATTGGGAATAGGTTTTAGGTCAATATTAGCCTTTAAACGCATTTATCATTCATTCAGATCGGAGAAATATCTAAGAAAATATATTTAAAAAAAAACTCTATCGCTGTTTTTTTAAACCGGTCTAAGGGGCCTTATTTATTGACGGCTGCAGCGTTTAACCGCAGAATTAATAAGATTCCCATCTTAGCTATCATTGGTTCGATGACAGAAAGCCCCAAATATCCGATTTTCCCATAAGAATACATTAGAAAACAATTTAAAGGCACTTCGCGGTAGAATAAAGAATCACGGATGTCCTGGAACATGCGCTCTTCTATTTAAATGGAAATGCCACCAAATGTGCGTGATTTCGACGCCAGGTGGGTGCACATTTCCTCCATTTGAAATAAGGCGATTTTTTCTTTTCAACCCTTTCCAGATAAAACGGAAAAAAATGGACAGAGGAGATAAATAAGAAGTTTGCCGTTTCCCTAATAATCCTTGGTTCGATGCCAGATATTTAATTTCCTCCATACATTTCAAATGGAGATAGAGAAATGGATCTCATATGCAATCGCATCGACATGCTCTAACGATTGAAATTGACATTAACGGAGGAAGTCTAGGAGCAGTAGATGCACGGATTCTTAGACAAGTAATATCACCAATATGCTCGCGGAATGAAAGCCACTTATTTTTTTCGATATTCTGTCTGGGATCGAACCAAGATCGCTCAGATAGATTGCCATAAAGAATACACGTTAACTTCATTTTTATTGGTCGCAAGCTTAATTTCTTTTGAATAATTAAATTAGAAGGAGTGGTCGTGCGGAGTCGAGACAACACCAAAAATACGGAAATTGATTATAAATTCATATTTTGTTCGTGAAATATTGTTTTCGGACCGCAATTTCAAGAATTTCGACAAAATACGAAAAAACTTTCCAAAAATTTTGAGGTTGTAAACAACCAGTTCCCCTGACGACCAGAAACAATAGTTGAATGTTGCGCGCAATATTTAAATGGTATTCATGTGGTCGATTGCACGACCAAAAACTTGACTAGAGTTTACGACAAGCAAGTAACGACTCATGCCGCTCACTTCTTGGGAGTTATCGACTCGACCTGGGAAGTTCATGACTCCGATGCTTCTCACTTGGTCGAGTGCACAACTGAGGTGGTCATCCACGTGACTTTCAAGTCGTCTCTGTTACCCAAAAGAAGTTAGGTCATGCACCCCATGAGAACCCGTCACAGGCTGCAGGAAGATGAGTCACGAGACAAAGTGACTTGATGGAATAAAGGTAGGTTTTTGACTTAGCCGATTACACGACCAACAACTTGACTCGCGTATACAACCGGCAAATAAAATGCGGTCGTACACTTGTCATTCAAACAACACAGTCTCAGAAGCATTTTCAGTTTGAACTGCAAAATTACATGAAAAAAATCTGATTTGGCCAGCACATGACTTTCTCCATGTATAAGATGTAAATATTTATCTACGACAGTATTTTCGAACTCTACATTCCATCTAAACTTGGAAGATGAGTGATTAATTTATATATTATTATCTTTTACGTCACAAACACTATAAATAATGTTTTTTGGGACATGTTTGAAGAAAAACGAAGAATTTGGCCTTTCGCCCACCGCGCCCAGAGCGCCCACAGAGTAAATAATCAGAAACTTCCGGTTTATCAGTTTTTCAGGAATAACTCCTAAACAATCAGTTAAACAAAAATATGTTTCATACAAAAGTTGAAGTAAATTAAATTTTATAAAACTTATATAATTAATAGTATATGCCTAAATATCAGATTAATGGAGATATTTTGCAAAAACGGAAACGAGCTCTGAAAAGTAAAGCTCAACTTCCGGGTAACCGATTTGCTCCAAAAACTAATTAACTCTAACGACACCAACAAAAGTACTATACATGAAATTTGGTGTTGATACGATGAATAATTTTCATGTTAGAGCGCCCACAAAGTTCATAATCAGCTACTTCAGGTTTATCAGTATTTCACGAATAACTCCTAAACAATTAGTGATAAAAAATATGTTAAATAAAAAAGTTATAGTATATATAATTTTATAAAACTTTTATCAAAAATAGAATATACCTAAATATCATATTTATGGAGATATTTTGCAAAACCGGAAATTTGCTTCGTAGAATAAAGCTCGACTTCCGGTTTACCAATTTACTTCAAAAACAAATCAACTCTGACAGCACACACCGTAGTACTATATATGAACTTTGGTATTGATACGACTAATAGTTTTCACGTTAGAGTGCCCACTATCTCACACACACGCAGATATAATTCCGAAAATGGTCAAAACGTATTCTAGGGACCCCAAAACATGTATTTTTGAATCCGTTGAAATCTCGAAGTCGAATTTATTCATGAAAACAATACTTTCTCTATACTTCGTATTTGGAGAAAGTAAAAAATCGTTGAAAGAGGCAAGTTTGATAGAGTAAGTTCTATACAACTTCAAATTCACAGACGTTTTAGAAGAAGTTTTTAAAACCCTTGATTTGGAAGAGAAAGGCTTAAGAGTAAATGGGGAGTACATCAGTCACCTCCGTTTTGCAGATGATATAGTTCTCTTTGCAGCTAACGCAGAAGATCTAACTTCAAGACTTGAAGAGCTAAACACAGCAGGACAGAAGATAGGACTCAGGATAAACCTAATAAAAACAAAGGTAATGTGTAATTCTTTTGCAGTGCAAGAACCAGTCAAACTTAAAGAAAAACCTCTGGATGATTGTTTGGAGTACTCATACCTAGGACAACTTGTAACAACAGGAGATAAAAACAGGATTAATGAAGTAAACAGAAGAATGAAAGTTGGCTGGAGCGCATTTGGTAAGAATATGCACATTCTGAAGTCAAGAATGCCAATGGTTTTGAAGAGGAAGGTCTTCAACCAATGCATTTTACCTCTTCTGACATATGGTAGCTAAACTTGGGTGTTAAATGCTGCAATAACCCATAGACTTCAGACAACGCAAAGGAGCATGGAGCGCTGCATGCTGGGAATCACAAGAAGAGACAGGAAACGAAACACTTGGGTGAGAATGATGACTGGAGTTACAGACATCATAGATAAGGTAAGATCACTAAAATGGAGGTGGGCTGGCCATGTTGCGAGAAGAAACGACAACCGTTGGACATCTGCAGTTCTCAACTGGATACCAAGAGATGTAAAGAGACTAAGAAGAAGACTTATGGAAAGGTGGAATAGAGATCATCATCAAGTACTTAAGTGTAACGTGGCAACGAGAAGCTCAGGACAGAGAAAATTGGAAAGTACTTGGGGAGTACTACATCCGACGTCGAAATGGCTGATGATGATATATATATATATATATATATATATATATATATATATATATATATATATATATATATATATATATATATATATATATATATATATATTTATATATATTGCCTAGTACATCGAAACCACACCGTTTGCAAAATTTGCTTCAAACATCGCATGCATCAAAAAGGAAGAAAGTACTGTCGGATTTTTATTCGATGATTTTGCCAGTTTCAAACCAAGATTGCTCAAATAGATTTCCATAAATTGTACGCTAGATGTTTTTGAGGAATTCACGCAGAAAGGATAGCTTTAAGGAGTTGAAACGAGAACAAAAGGAACGGAATAATGATTCAAATTGTGGTAGTGAAATATTGTTTCTAATCGAAATTTCAAGATTTATTACAAAATACACGATAAATTTCCAAAACTGTTCACTGTGAATTCCACTCTTGGAATTAGAAGGCAATAACTAAAGTACTATTAAAATATCTCTCGAAAACCATCTGTAAATACATTCTAACTTATATCTCAATCACACTCCTGACAAGTACTTTGTCAAGTGTGAAATATAAGATTTATCGAAACATAATATATAAAGAACTAAACGTTTCCGAAATTACGTTTCCTTTAATAATTTGCTGTTAAGTTCTGTTTACTTGAAAATGAACATGACATGCGGTGCGAGCTAATGATACCAAATGGAAATGGAGAAGAAACCGAAAATTTATACTGGAATGGTAGAGAAAAATGGTAGTTTAATGAGGTTTCATCCGCTCTATTTATTGCTATAAACATATTCAATACGGTGTGTATAAAGTCAATCTTACCATCAGAAATAAAATCTAAATCGATCAAATTAAACTTGGTTTTTAACCGTTCTCAAAATGGCGAGGCGAAATTTCCGCTTATGGGAAAAGACACATTTCCAGGAAACGATATTTCCCGTTGAGAATCAGCGGGCACTTCAGTGTGATCATCGTGGGATGAGAGCAGGTGAAGTTTAACTATCATCGGAAAGGGCCATCAGAGCCTGGCTGACTGGGTTTCTGACATCGTATTCACGATATGGAAGAGCCTTCATTAAGATCACCTAAAGATACCTAATAAGAATAAATGCAAAAACCAAATAATCAGAGAACACCACCAGCGTTATTATTTGTAATTTGATAAAATAAGAAAAGGAACGAATCGTAAACGCATCTAAAAATATGTCTTTTGCGATTTATTTAAATGGAAAAATCTTCGATCGGCCGTTGATTTCTTTCGAAACAAAATTGACAACCTTTATTAATTATAATTAATGAAGTTTGAATTAGGAAAGACATTCGCAGAGGGAAAGATAAATTGCGAATGAGGGACGCCAAAGGAAAAATTGAATTAATTCCCAAATTGATTCGTGTTAAAGCAAACAAAATCACATTGAAAGAAAGCGATTTAAAATCTCGTCTTGTCGATTATACTGTCCAAGGGGTGGGGACAGACACATTGCATTGTTATATCCCCCTCGACCACCTGCTACTCATACCAAATTGCAGCGATTAAATAAATAAATTATGTCCCTAGAAATGTTTTCTTTATTTTAAATGATTTTGAGGCTTGAAAAAATTGCATAAGGAATTTCTTAATTGTTTAATTTCTTATGAGTCGCAAAAATGAAGAATATGATTAATAACATGGCAAATGCGATTGCACGAAATGCGTGGGCAATCTATTCCACGACTATCTTTTATGTAGCTTACTCAATTTATCGTTTGCAGGTGTAAAAATTAGAAAATAACCGAAATGGTCAGGCGTTTAAGGTCGTTTTGGCAGTTTATAATTTTCTTTAATCCGCCCCGTAGATCTCGTCAACGAATGGCACTGCAGGGCGTCGCGGGTTGCGGACCACAAGGAGCAGCACCTCTTTCAACTGAAGACTACGGATCCGAATAATTTTCATTTTCTGAGTCGCCGAATGCTCACTTACGAGAGAAAACAAAGGAAGCCCTTAAATATCAAATCATAACTTAATTTCGGATTCTGCGACACGCACATTCAGTTGTTTCATTTTAACAGGCTATTCAAAACAATCCAACGTAATAAAAGAAAAAAGACGGCATTATTATTATTATTATTCTTTAGAAAATTTTAGGAGTTAGTTTCTTAACTTTCGCATTTAAGCGATTCCTCTTGATCTTGTTCTACCGGTGAAAATTCCTCCTTTTTAAAATTAAGCGAAAACAGATTATATCTAGAAGTAAATACTTTAGGATACAAATTGTATTCCTGGGTTTCGTGTTATTGGACTACTCGGTTTTTAAGCCCACTGACGTTAGCAATGTCCACATGGGCTCACTTCCTCGGCCACTATTAATCTACGGCCAAATCATACGTGAAAAATTAAACGTTTTAATTAAAATAAAAATGTTTCCGCGATCGGATATTTCGCGATCCTAAATGAGGAACACGATCGGATATCGCGTCAAATACATTCTTCGGATGAAAGTGAAGCGCTACGAGGAGCTGCCATCTATCGCCTCTCTGCGGAAAGAACGATGAAAGGGCGAAAACGCGGAAGCGATTCCTGCGCGTGCGCAAAAGACGATCGCAGAAACGATTTGGAAACGGTTTTGCTAGAAGCATCCGATCGTCGTCGTTGTTTTAATTAAAGACTCTGCTAAAATAAATTCCATATGTATACCTGTACATACATACATGTGTGCGTGTGTGTGTATATATACACACACACACACACAAGAGTAAAATGCTGCTTGCATACTGCAAGAAAATGATTTAATTTTGAGTAAGAATAAATTTATGATCACCAAGAAAAACAATAATTTATATATACTATGATCTGCTTCTTTACTGCAAGCACATATGTTAATTAGTTGAATTTGGTATGACTCCATATAATGCAATAAGAAAGTTTACAGATCAGGGAACGGTTTTTTCTATAGCATAACTTAAATATACATATACATGCAAAGTTTCAACTGTCTGTCTCCACGGTAAAGACTCCGAAAGAATTATGAAAATTTAACCAATATGTTTCAAATCGGAGATATATTTACCGTCCGGCATCGAACCCGTGTCTTTCTGGCGATACATTCTATGCAGCACAACAGAAGATCTCTAACTATGTGTGAAAATTCAAGCAGAAATATTAGGTGCAACTGCCTCAAACGACGTCCTACTTTTTACACATATTCCTTATGAGCGAAACTGAATGTTCTATGGCATCGAACCCAGGAACGGTATGGTCTTATCTATTTCTTAAACTGACTCTTAATACACATCCTCTAGCAAAGCAAGAACTTCCTATCATTTCGATAAGTGCATCAAAAAAAATGAAAAACTACCCGAATTTATTTTAAATGGGAGATTTTTGGATCGTCCTAGCATTGAACACAGGACATTTTCTGTAAAAGTCATTAATGCTTTCGATAGATCATGATCATAAATGTAGGCTCCTTGAGTTTTAATTCTCTACCTATCCGGGAATTATTTTTTTAGAAATTCCCGAAAATCAAAGCAATACATTTAAATGGGAAAAATCGGGATTTTGGGGCCTTCTGAGATCGAATCCATGAATGATCGATGTCTCACTTTTCCTGGGGGTTTCACGTTAGGGCCTATACGCTGTAAAGATTTTAAGTCAATGACGCTTGCGGTTCAGCCTGTGAAAATGTATCCTATCTATAAACCTATCTATATATATGAATGACTCCGGAGAATGAATTATATATCTATTATATATAGATGCTTCTCCGGATTCATTCATATATATAGATAGGTATATAGATAGGTATATAGATAGGGATATAGATAGGGATATAGATAGATAGGATACAAATTCACAGCCTGAACCACAAGTGTGATTGAGTTGAAATTTTTACCGCGTATTGCCCATAACGTGTGACCGCTAGAAAAATTGCGATTTTGAACCTCAGTGTCATGGGTTAGATGCCAGAGGGCCCTAAATTCCCGATTTTTCCCGTTTAAATGCATTGCGTTTACTTTCGGGAATATTTAAAAAATAGTTCCCGTATAGGCAGAGAATTAAAACTCAAGGAAAATATATATATGGTATGATCTATTAAAAACGTAAATGACTATTACGAAAAATAGCCTGGGTTCGATGCTAGGACGATGCAAAAATCTGTCATTTAAAATACATTGAGGTAGTGTTTCATTATTTTTTTTAATGCAATTATCGAAATGATAGGAAATTTTTGCTTATATGGAAGATGTATATTTAGCCTAGGGTTTTGAAAAATATTTAGGTAAGACCGTAGTGTTCCTGGGTTCAATGCCGGGGCACATTAAAATTACTCTCATTAGGAATATACGGGGAAAGTAGGACGTCGTTTGAGGCAGTTGAAGCCAATATTTCTGCCTGAATTTTCACACATAGTTAGAGGTGGTGATTCTCTATTGTGTTGCATACGAAGTATTACCAGGAAGACCCGGGTTCGATGCCGGGAGGTAATTATGTCTCCCGTTTAAAATGCATTGTGTTAATTTTCATTATTTTTTTAATGCACTTATTGAAATGATAGGAAGATCTTGCTTAGATGGAAGATGTATATTAAGACTCGGTTAAAGAAAAAAAATTACATACAACCATGCTGTTCCTGGTTTCAATGCCAGATCACATTACAATTTCTCACATGAGGAATATATGTGAAAAGTAGGACGTCGTTTGAGGCAGTTGCAGCCAATATTTTTGCTTGATTTTTCACACAGAGTTATAGATGGTGATCTTCTGTTGTGCTGCATAGTATGTTCACCAGAAATACCCGGGTTCGATGCCAAACACTTAAATTGCAGCGAATTTTAAGAACATTTTCAATCTTTCTTTTTTCTTTTGAGGACCGTCCCGATATGATGCCGATATGAAATTAGTGTTGTCGATCTGCTTGCAGAATGCAAGCTACAATTTACTCGTAATAGATATAGATAGATATATAAATTCTAATCTTTCTCTCATTCGTGAGAATATTACGGTGATTATTATGTTCTCTTGACGCATTTTACAATGCGGAAACACGAAATATGTGCGTTAATGAGATGGCCAACCTCATTAAGTCAACAGCTCGAATCAAATATAACGATGGACAAATTGGAGCAAGAATATTTGCAAGAATTGCGTACGTCAATCATTCGGAAGAATTGGCATTAAAAATTTGGAATGGGCACCACAAAGTTCTGCTGCGGCATCTTCTTTCGGTGAGAGTTAGTTTCGTGGACACTGGAATATATTGAGGGCTATTCAAATTCGCTCCTTCACGCTTACAGCAATCTGCTTCGATGAGGTACAGAAGCTACTTAATTTCCGATATCATTTAGCAAACATTATTTACGGACAGTGAGCCCGAAGTACGTAAATAACCTGACAGAATGATTAACTAATAAATCGCAATAAGAAAGCGACGATGGGTCATTGGAAGCGCTCGCCACTCCACAGTAATCGTAAACAAATACAATAATTGCTAAACTAAATTGATGGCATTCTGATGGGCTATGGTTAGTAGCTTGCTCTACGGTTGGCTCTCACTAATCGATACTTTGTTAAAAGGCACACTATCTCAACATTGATCTCCTAAGATATGATATTTTCCTCCTGCTGACACTTCTGAGGGTCATAATAAAACATAGCACTATCTTTATTTAATTAAATGCCTTCATAAACTGTTTAAACGGAAAAATTAAAATCTATGTATATGTTATTTTCCAACGAACCACGAAGTTTGTTTCGTCCTTTAATGGGACGGATGGACATCGGTCGCTTGTTTATACAACAAATCAAAGTACAGTATACATTAATTTATTCTTTAAAACATTCTGTGTTTAACGATTATGTTTTTTAAATGTGTTAGGGATCACCAAAGGCAAAATAGAAAATTTAAATATGCCTGATATTTAAGGAATATTTAGCTCAGATTGTAATATGAAAAACAAACCAGATGTGATCCTGAATCTCGGGTGTTTAATATATCCATTATTGCAAAATATATGGGGAATCACTCTCATTAAATATCTATAGACAAGATTAATATATCATTAGAATAAGGTACTTAATTCTCAGGAAAATTTATATATTTACAAAGAAGCTCATTAGATGTTGCGGTTTACAGCGGTTTAGAATTAAAAGTAGAATTATATTTGACAACTTTTGAATTTTCTACCCAACTTCTGATCATTTTAAATTATAGTTTGCTATTTTCACAATTCATGAAAAATGGAAGGCCTAGCGTAGATTAAATCATTGGAAAAAAACGGAAGAATCCTTATATTTTCCTTTACATTCGACAGAAATTTCCTGCTCGGTTTTATGCCCCGTTTTTTCCAATAATATTACAGAAATCCTTCCATGAAAATACCTCGGTTTTCAATTGGTTACGTCAAATATTATCGGGAAATCAATGAATTATTCACTAAAATATGCTTTTAGCGACAACAATTGCAACAGCGAATCTCATAAATCCTAAACTGAACGATATCCAACGCGACGTGAGATTCGCGCGGAAAGAAACACTCGAAGCAAATCGATCGAAGGAATAGATCGGAAGACACGGGAATCAAAGCTCATCGAAAAGGCAATTCGGCAGAACGTTGTCCTTGCGACCGAAGAGACCGGGCTCGAGGCCGCCCCGATACGCCATCCCTCGGAAGAAAATAGATTTTTTCGTAGCGAAGAACTTCCCCTCCGGTGCACTGCGCATGCGCAGTACGCTTGACCCACTTTCGCGTCGGAATCCGCGATCAGAGCGGGATCGTCATTTCAGGAATTACAAAAATCGACATCCTTCAACTGTTTACTCGATGCGCTTATGTAGAACCGATCGTAGTTCATCGGATGAGTACGATTAATTCCATCGAATGATTAAAAGAAGAAAGCGCCTTACAAAAGTAGTCGAACGCAAGTTGCGGAAGGTCACTTGGTAAAATGTTTCTTCTGGTATTGATCGCGCGTCGTAGAGATCAACAGTTGGTGACGTCACTCCAGGCCCTGACCTAACCCAGGGAGAAGAGAGAGAATTGGGTCGGGGAGGATAAACGGGAAGGAGCCAAGAATAGAGGAATTAGGTCACGAGGAGAATGGGGTCGCCTGGGACAACGCTTTAGCAGTTGCCATAGGACGCCATCTTACACAGCGTTTCAAAGACGCGAGATAAGTCATTTGCGAGCCAATACAACATTTGCAAACTCATCTGCGGTTTACCAAATGTTCATAATTGCCACCGTGACAGACATTTCAAAACATGACTCCCGATTGGATCATTACAGTAACAGCAAATAAAAATGAATTCGCGGGAATTCGTTGAAGTTTCGAGACTTGTTATTCTTCTTCGCGAAAAAGAGCGATTTGCGAATATTTGTCCATTTTGAGATTGACGGTCGATTAACGAACATTGTTTTAGCCGCCGATCGCACCCGCTTCTGCTTTTGGTTGTCCGGCCATTTACTTCCAAATAAGCCCAACTCTCAGGAGAAACAAACGAAGAACGACTTTTCTTAACAAGGATTCGAACCAGCGACTTCGGCGATTCCCTCCCGAGTTCGAAATCGAACAGAAAAAGCATTCTCGAATTAACGATAATTAATTAAATTCTCGAACGATTACGTGCAACAATTAATTCTGAAAACTACGGCTCTTCCTGAGCACTTTCTGGATATTAAAGACGACGTTTTGAGTTATACTCGTTCCGAAGATCAAATTAATAACTTTGAGACTCCTTATTTAATCTCGTTTAATCTGGTCCAACTTTGACGCGATCGTATTCTCGAAAAAAGACTCGTTCAGTCCGCACTTCTCACCAAGTGCTTTCGTATTTACACAAAACATCATCTTTTCGTATCTGCACTACTTTTCTCAACCTCGCCTAGCGATCATACTTCTGCATTGCCATTTTCTTACGCCGAGAGGATGGCCATCATCATTTCAATCATTGTCGACGTCAGTGATGAGGCGCTACGTCACTCATGGCAATGGCACCGCGTTAACATTGACCGTACGAGTTATGGCTTCGCTAGCAAAAGAGGGCACACATTTCTATGCCATCCGGTTACTAATACATATCGGGAGTCTGCGAAGAATTCTACGGATGAAAGGCTAAATTATGAGTTTCGTCCAAAAACGTACGCAGTATTGCGCACATAATGCTTATGTTATAAAACATCGTGATTATGCAGAATGCTCGTTTATGTAATACTATCACTTTGGCTAATGTCAATTCAAAGAGCTAGATTTAACACGATAACAACATTGATGAATCTGGTCGTCTCTTTCGGACAAATAGTTCAATATTCGGAAAAGAGGGAAAATTTAATGAAATTAATGTCTTGTTTGTGGTTACAGTGTTCGCTGGGGGTTCTATAACAACAATTGACGATGTAACAGCAGCCGTCTAGCTCCAAGGAGGGTTCTGGAAGAATAGCAAATCCTCGGACGCCTTTCCAAACAATTATTTCGCTGATTCCGCGTAGAAATTCATTCGTTTTAGAGAATATCCTCGATGTATGTATTTGTCAAAGATTCTCAGCGGTAATTTCCCTAAGTGATAAATGTTCGGAGAAAGATGATTAATCCCAATAAAATCTCAATTTTAATACGTCACTAACATTACTCCTGTTTTTGGGACAGCAGATCCAGCAAAATCTATAGGACAATCATTGGTCTCAACTGACGTGAAAACACCAATGAATGAAGTAGATGGGGAGAAAACAAGCGTGATTCGAATAAAAAATAAACAACGGCCGTTTCATTTTTTAAGAATGAAAATTTTACGGACTAAGAAACTTGTAAGAAGATAATCGAATTACAAAAACGATGACTATTCCTCGGGTGAAGAGGAAACTTTTCGCTCAAATGCGATTGTTTTATATGAAATGGGCTGAAATTAAGAGTGAGATCGAGTTGGATTGGTGCTAAAGAAAGGCAAATGACGCAAATAGAAAAGCAGCAACTGGCGACAGCAGTTGGCTAGCTCTAGATGACCTCGACTTTAATTTTAGACAATCAAAAGCCCCACCCACTTTGGACTACCATCTTCCGCGTTATTTTCTTAGCAGGAGGTCACTCCTTCGATTTCCGGATGCATTTTAAGTGATGTAACAGCAATCGAGCATTTTAGTTATTCGTTTCGCTTTTAAGCGACCGAGTTTGCGTTAATTTTTGGACAAATTGTATTACGAAGATTATTCCACAGGTTAATTCAGTGTTTCAATTTTCGTTGGACTGAAAATGGAATCCGTTCTTAAGGGAGAGTTGAAAAGGAAGACGTTGGTCGAAGAGCGCAGACCACTGCACTGCTTTTCATCTCGCTTTAATTAAACTTCCAATTAAACATTGAATTTATCTTTCAGAATCAACTTGTCGTAACCCCAAAGTTTGCGGCTTAAAAAATAATTGTTTAACGAGAAAATACCAATCAAACTAATCCTAAGTTATAAAACTTTATCGAAAGTTTATAAAAGGGAACAAAGTCCGACGTTTTCTAATACAAACCGTCACTGCTGTATTATGATTCAAGTTGAATTCTCATCTATGCGTGCGTGTGTGAATTTCATAAATATGAAGTGTATGTGACGTTTGTGTGTGTATGTATATGAAAAATACAGCAAACAACAATGAACTATAAAGCAATTATCAAAAAATATCGGGGATCGGTATATTACATTTTATTGCATAAGGGTATTCGTTGAATAAACCAGTATAGACATCGGGAAAAGCGAATAATGTGCCATCGCGTGATTTGTTAGCAGTCCGACGATGGTGATTGAAGATTGCTCCTAAACACATCTTCTCCACAATTCTGCCGTATTTGCGATTATCCACGAATTATAATCTTAAATCGAGTGCGGCCTTCTGGAAACGAACACAGGATAGCTTGGAACGGTTTCCCTTTGAAGCGAATTGGCTCAGAATTAAAAGACAATATTTATAAAAAAAATGGAAGTGCGAAAAAAGCGTCCATTTTGCTACCGAAGCGGTTCAATGAAAGCGATCCGAGAAAATGGCGGATTGCGAAGAGGCGCGTTTATGTATTTCTCTGTTTATTTCGACGAATATTAGAATCGATTGGCAATAATTGGCACATTTGTGTACTTCACGGAGACAAAAGATAGCGTTGGTCGAAGAGCAAAAATGAATTAAGTCCGTCAATTTAATTGTTAATCTGTTTAAATAAACCAAGTCCGTTGTTTTCACAGTTATTGGCATCTAACGCATCGACAGTGTCATCCGAGGCACATTTTGACCCTCTGGTATCCGAGAGCCAATGGCTATCCCATCGACCTCGGTTCGCTCAAGGACGCCATATCCCCCACTTCCTGTTTTGTCTTTTTCCATCTTCTTGAACGGCCATTTATTTAAAGAGATGCACCCCAGAGAGACCTTGGGTCAATCGCTGCATCTCTGCCAAAAGTGCAACAAATAGGATCGCTCGTCCGGCGGAACCCGACCTGAACACTTTCTACGCATGATCCCCACGCACCCAATCAATTACATGCACTTTCTTACGTAGAAGAAAGATAACCAAGTGGTACAGAAATATACGAAAATGAAAGCGACTTAATCAGGCTATTTGAGCCTCATTTCCACAGCTTAAAACGCAACTGCATAAGAAGAACGATTTAAACCGAATTCCAATTAGGGAAAATCTTGCTTATCACCTTGCCAATCTAGCACCTACTGAACCAACAAATTCATTGAAGTAATTCAACTAATCATCCACAATTAACTACGGTACAATTGTCGCATCGCTCATTACGAAAGGAAATCGTCCTTATGAAGACTGGCAGGATATCTTAGCTTCAGCGAATTCCCTTACTTTGAAACCATCCGATTTCGAAGCAGAATATTCGAATTTTTATCATAATATGCAAGTGAGAATTGCTTTGGAAAATCGTTGAATGATTCATATCAACTGCAAATACTATTGGTTAGTTTTCACACCCACATTCCGAGCTCACTGAATAAATATATAAATATGTTTTTCAAATTCGAACGCGTCCTTTGGATCCGAAACGTATAATTTCGATGAAAATTAAGTGAAATTTCAATATCTATTGATATGAAAGGCGTATATTTCTACCAAATTTTTGGAATCCAGAAAGACGTCGATCAGGAGCGAAAAGGGATGACACAATTGGGACCGAAAACCAACTCAGAGCGTCTTTTTCGACGGTTTCCTCCCACACTTCATCGTCATTTCGCAGTTCTTGCAATCCTCGCACTGGAGTGTATGTTAGACGCACCTCGAATTTCAACCAAGTCTAAAAATATCGACCTTCTTCGGCTACGCACCGTTTTATATTTCGACTAAATTTTTATAGGAGAGGCTTTTCAGAACTAGAGCAAGAAATTATGAAAAAAATAGCAGCGGATATTTGGCGCGAGAAAAAGAGGTAAACTTCGAAGACGAGGGTGCAGTTTATGTAGGTTTATGCATGCAACATGTAGATCGAACGGAATTCGGAAAAGTAGTCGAAGAAGGCTACGTTGGTTGCGCAATAAATCGCATCGATTCAATTGGAACAAAATGAAGGCAGAGCGAGGAACTGAAAATGACGCTCGAAAACAGGGCAGCCTCCAAGAAATTACAATTAGTCCATTTCGGATAGAAATCCGCCATTATACGGAAGGGAGGCCTTTGAAATGGGCGCGAATGTTCCACGTTGAGCCTCTATCAGGCCGCATATACAAGCCGCAAATACGAGCCGCAAATACAAGCCCCACATACGAGCCCCGCATACAGGCCGCACATACAGGCCGCACATACAGGCCGCACTTCGGTCACCTTCGCACAATATCAATCCAAGCAGAATTTAAATTGGGCCTTGCGGTGTTTGAAAGGCGAAAGATGGCCTCTGACCTATTGGCGACATTGTTGTAAACAGCGGCGCCACGGGAAAATTGAACCCACACATCTGGAAATAGTGACACAATTCTATTTCGGCTCGAATAAGTGCAACACTTTCTTAAGTTCACTTCGATCAGGGATCGATAGAACAAGTGCAGCAAGGTGCACTGAATTGGTGCACTTTCCCTCGCTCTCCCTTTCAACTTGGGTGCGAACCAGAAATGGCGCAACACTCGGAGGACCGCTTACCTTGAGGACATCCGGAGGTAGGTAAAGTGCAGACCCGTTTGTTCGGAGCATTCGCTCGGATGCAGTGATGAGGTAGCACGACTCGTCCGCGGGGGACCAAACAACTCAGTGCGCGGAGCGATCATTTGCGTGGGGGGGTTCGCGGGGGGCGGTGGGGGGGGGGGGTTACCCAGCATGCACCTCGAGTCCATCCGGATGTGGGGCGAAAAAGGAGAAAGGGAGGCGGGGGAGTAAACAAAGAGAAGATGCCCATCGATTCACTTTTTGGACACTCCAATTGGATGCTTTTGACGAAATCATAGATACATATGCCTCCGGAGCCCTTATTCCTCAACAATGTAATTACTCGTCAGTTAAATTTTTAAATCAATTTACTGTAATTAAATCAGCCATAAGAAACGAATGGCAAACTTCTAAACGATCGCAATTAATAATAATGACATTATTGAAGGAGGACACGATTACGTAGCAAATGCTTAAGTAAATGCTTATTCCAGTGAAATTTAAGAGGCCAAAGAACAGCGAACGAAAAAGATCAACCGTCGATAAGAGCAAATAAATTGTCATTTTCTTTTACGATTTACGCCGAAGAGCGAACGGAGCAAAGGAGAGAAAATGGATTTGAGAAGACAGAAATGTAATAAACGACGATTTGAGCGCCATTTGAGGATTAAAAAATTAAAAGGCGTAATTCAGATAATACAGAATGAGATTTAATTGGCAGCATATTGAAGATTTCTTGCGAAATTTGGGTGTATCAAACAAAAAATGAGTTTTGGAAGTGGCGAATTGCCTGCGGACTGAAAAAAAAACGGAGAAGGCGTACCAAGTGAGGGTCGCCTTGGCGTACCAAGTGAGGGTCGCGATGGCGTACCAACTGAGGGTCGCGATGGCGTACCAAAAGAGGGTCGCCTCGGCGTACCAAATTGGGGTCGCGATGGCGTACCAAATTGTGATCGCGAACCCGGAAGTGACCAACGGAGGCGACGGGAGCGCGCGATCGATTCCCGCCTCTCTTTTAATCTGGATGAGATTCCCATTTGACACTTAGAATGCTTATGTAGAACTTAAAGGTTAGTTCATCAGAGAAAAGACTATTGGCAATAATCATCTCTTCCATTTTTCTTTGATTTCGGTGCTAAATTGATATTCCAAAGAAATTGCTTCGCGGGATATGCGAAAAGAAGGAAATAAAAGAAAAAGTACTCGGTAGAGGTCTATTCTTAAGCCTTTCAGACCTGAATTTTTTCTGTGAAGAAAAAATGGTTTTAGAATTTAGTTTATTTTTCCGCTATTCAATAAGCAGTAACATATTTTATGAACATCCTTTGACACAGGGCTGACATAATATTAAATTAAAAATAGCAAAACCATAAAAATAAATATTTAAATAATACGAATACTGCACAGTAAGCACTGAAAATGGTGTCCAATATATTGGACACAGGTCTGAAAGGGTTAAGAAAGTCTTTCGCTGTCTTTAAAAATAAATAGATTTCATATTAATAAATGGCAGGATCATTCAATTCGTCAGATATTCAACTATTTGCTGATGTCTTAAATTCGACTGAGAAAAGGAAAATCAGCTAAAGGAAAGTATTAACAGGAGTGTAAACTAATTTTTAAAAGGTCCTCGCAGTGAATAACGTCGAACGGGAGTGAAATACCTGGGTTCGAATCCTGGCTATGTTGAAAATTTACAGTTTCGTTAATCGCAGGGAAAATTTGATTCGAAGGAATTAAAAAAGGGGCAAAAATTCAAATAAATAAAATTATTATAATTATAACATTAATAGAAGATTTCACGGAACAATTCCATTTTATATAATTTTTGAGTAGCAACAAATGGCTACAAGCGAGAGAATATCCGAAAATGGATGGAAAATAGAATGAAAATAAACTAAATATGATTCTTACAATTTGGTCTATAACGAATAGACGTTAAAATTTATTTGTTGAAATGGTCATGACGTCGAATTGAAATTATTCTAAAATCGACTTTACTGCGATTGTTGCGATTTCGTTAAATTGGGTGATTAAGCAATCAACGTTTGTTCGACATTAAATAAGCATTATTGGAAACAATTCGGATGAGAGCAGAAATACTCAGTCGTATAAATGCATTCTGAAAGTTAACTTGCGAAAGGAATTTCTTTTTGCAGGGCTTTCTTACTGCTCCTGTAATGCGAATAAATATGTTGTTACATCGATAACTCTCTCATTACTCCGCTGAACGACGATAAAGACGCAAGAAACAGACTAACTGGCGTCTGAAGAGATTCAAAAGCTGATCAGAGCGAGCGACGGAGACTGCAGAGCCATCTGTGAGCAAAGAGTGAAAAATACTTCCGAGTAAGAACCGCAGCGCACCTGGCGGCCAAATTAAAAATGATTACGGAATTGGAAGGATGCGCATGTTTCGGAAGCAATGAGAATCGGTTTTGAGCGCACCTTGAACAGTTGAACCATTAGTTTCACGACGATTAAACACTTAAAGTTACAATATCACACCCCACGAGTGCGATTGTGGTCTTCACGAGTAATTATCTACGATCCTTCATCGTAAAAATGATTTTATTCGGAGAGAATTATAATGGAACAAAAGTAAGAAATGACACTTAGGAAAATAAAATTATCGCTATATCGATGTGCTTTACTTCTACCATCCATTAAGCAGCATCGGATTATATTTTTGAATTGTTTTAAACCAAGATGTCTAATTCGTTTAAATGTCGAGTGAATAAGTGTTATTTATTCGATCGTATTTTACGTTGAAATCAACATGGAGCCATTCTTTATCGCTTTTCAGAGAGTTCGTTGAGAGCGTGCACTCATAAATAGTACGGTATGGAGGGCGTTGAGTAGCTTTACGTGCTCTGCCAATGTCTCGATGCACGACCACGAACAATTCCAAGCAAGTGAAGGCAAACGATAGTCGTGATATTAGAAACGCGCTGACCTTTAGACGCAAGGTCAATGCGAAAGTGAAATCGGAAGAGCGATCATACAACGAAGTTACGTCCTTGGAAAGAATTCCGCCTTTAAAAGTTACAGCATCGGCTTGCAGTTTCAAGAAACAATAAATATACGTTCGTTGCATTCGAGACATCTTTTTCTCTGTGTATACCTTCCTCGTATTAAATAAATAAATTCGTAAAACAATAAATAAAACGTTCGGCCTGTACATCTTGATTTCCTCGTATTATTTAAGCCTCCATCGTTTTTTTAATTCGTCAACGCTTCGAATTTGAGCCGAGCTAACAATATTGTCCACTCTAAGGTTTACTATTAATGTACGCATGCGAAATGTAATTAACGGAGTGGATAGGTCGAGATAAATGGCGGAGGAGATAATTGAAGAGCACTCACCTATTCATGAAGAAAGAACGGAGAACCCCATGGCCAGCTGCAAAGGAAAGAGAACATAATAAATAAATCAATGTTTGAAAAGAAACGAAAAAAGTCAACATCGCCCAAAATTCGCCAATTACTTTCATCTCTCGAATTACGCGAATAAAATGAACTTCACGGCCTTCGTATCGCATCGCTGTTTCGAATTTTTAGATGAGGCAAACGCTACGAAAGAGGAATAATCAAACTAGACAGAATCGCTAAATTGGCAGCTATATTTTAGTATAAGCTCTGTCATCTAATTCATCTGTATTCCTGTAAAGCTATTCTCCACTTTCGACTTCCTTTTTAAAGACATTCGCTCCATCGATGGAAGCTACGCCAAAACGCCTGATGGAAGTTACCGTTAGGTCCATGGACAAATAATCTATTAAAATCATTTTCCGACAAGCGATGTTAAAATAGTAAATGGGTCCGATACAGCCGACCAATGCAGATGGTCCCACCGACTGTAAAAAACCGAAGTGGGGGCGCAAGGAATGCCGAGATACAGCTATCCAAACACAGCCCACACCTGTTGAAAATGCACCCTAACGGGACTGCGGTCGGAGGAGGGACCATATGGAAGGGATCGGCCGCTCCTGATTATTTCCTTGCTTAAATCTCGATGGAGTACCTCAAAGGACCCCGAGAATGAACGGAAAATGTGAACAGCAAGAAGATTGAATGCATAAGAAAATAAAATACGAATTCTGTGACTTTGAAAACATTCGCGATGAGAAATGGTTCCAATGGTTAACAAGAAGCTCCGATCGAGTCCTCAACTTTGTCTCAATTGATCGAGTGAATTCATTTCATTGGCACTTTCGGTGACTTCAACGCACGTTCGATCCAGCGTAGCGACTAAAAGCGTCGAAAGCCTTCTTTTAACGAGTTTACTTTTATAAAACGAAAATAACTGGAAATGGATTGATTATTGCTTCGACGAGCGATCGCGAAAATAACGAATCTCGTGCGTCCACTTTTGCACAAAAGCAGAGGAAAATATTACGAGATCGCAATAAGTAATCGTAAAGGAACTATTTCTTTAGAACTGTGTCATAACTTTATAAAGAAGCGTTAGATGATCGGTCATGGCGCGGGGGGCTTTGGAGAGCAGTTGGAAGGTGAGGATCACAGTTATGTGCGTGGGCACAGAAGGGACGCAGATGAAAACAGGAAATTGCCGAAAAAATTGTCTTAAAAAATGGTCCTTCGGTTGGGACTTCCTGCCAATTTGGCCGGGTAACGGTGCATCTCGCAGATGCCAACACCTGATTCACTCATTGCAATACGAGGGATGAAAGGAGGGTTTCAGGCAAACACAGACTGACAGGGATTCTTGGAACGAATTGAGCCTGTTTTAAGTCTGTCTTAAAGAGTTACTTGGCTATATATACGTATTAAGAGTTTTTCCGTTGTTAACACAGAAACCTTTTTAAAAAATTGTCTTTCTGTTTCAGCTACAATAATTAAATTGGTTTATTTTATAATTGAATTAGTTAAATGAAATATGGGACTTAAAAGTCCTAATTTCGCCAAATAAAATCCCTTGATATCAATAATAATGATTAGAGTTTACTTAATATGAAAATTTATTGTCAACTTTATCATTTGATTATTTAACAACGTTCCACTGAACGAAACCAGTTCAACAATGTCCACGTTCCACTTAATTACAACAGAATATTGAAGACTGACCTCATTGAGTAAAAATGTTTAATCATTTTCTCTCGTTACTCGCTATTAGGAAAATTATTCAAAGTTGCTGCATACGCTGTCGTACAATTTACTGAATAAATATTCCAACGAATTCAAAAGTACGGCGCCTATTTATATTTGGTGTCACGCATTTTAAAGGAAAAGCAATTTCGATGGCAATTATTGTATCGCAGCATACCTTTCATTCTAATCGTGAAGGCTCGACTTCGACTATCTGAATCGAAAGCCCGTAATATTCATTTCACAAAAATCACCTAAGAAATGTTTATTTTCACAAACATTTCGTCGGACTTAATTCGGAGAACTTCAGATGCTGTTATTCGAATAACTTATTTGGACTTGTTAAAGTGTTCTTTGGCACAGAGGAGCAGTGTCGATGGCCGATGTATCCATTAGCGTCGCTCACGAAGTAGTACCTCGTCACTGATATTATTTTATTGGCATTTTCGTCAAACTTTTATTCATTTGGTACGGAGAGCGTTACCAAGCGTGAAGATTAAATGTTTGTGCGGTACACGTCAACCAAAAGTAAATGAAAAATACGTTATTTCAAAAATTTGACATAAAAACGCCAATTAAACCTCAGTTTTATCGACATAACTCAATTTTTTTAAGTTCCTTTAATGAATCGTAAAACATAACTGCTTCTCTTCGCCTAATTTTCTATTATTGCCAAATTTATCGAGTTTTGCTTTGGATTACTCGAGCGTCGTTGAGGAATCGCGCGACACCTAATGACATCGATGTACGGGTATTATGAACACCACACTTTCAACCGATTCCTCAAATGTTCCTTGTTAAATCAAAGTCGCTCGAGGAATCACGCGCGGCGTCGCCATATTGGAAATGTAGGTGAGCGTGGAGAATAGGTCCAATTAGCGCTGTGACGTCAACATGTTCACGGTGCAACTGCGCAATCTTCAGATGCGTCGAAAGTTCCCTTTCGGCCCATACATATAAATATATATACGTAAACGTCATTCCACCATAAGCCCCTATTCAACAATTCTACGTCTTCCCAATCATTGTATTCTCTTTCTTTCTCTCTTTCACTCCATACTCATCTGTCACCGATCATTTTCATTTCGCACGTAATCAATTTCAACTGTTCATGCGCTTCTCCCGAAAAATAATTTCCGTCACGAAATCCTGACGACTCAGTGACTATTTTTCAGAACTACCGATCAGTTTATTAAAGATCGTATTCGGCCACAATTAATACAAATACATATTCACTCGCGTTTACAGGTAAATGGGGAATAAGTGAGAGTTTCATAATGGCCGATTACCCAAGCATTGGCTTTCGTCACCAAGGTCACGCATTATGATGGAATCAGCATTCATTAGCTGTCATCCTTGGACGATGCTTTGCGTAATCGGAAAAGGCGAACGCAAAATTAAGAACAGAATGCATTGGGGAGAATCCTTCCACAGCTTATGATTTGCTCGAAGTATTCACTTTGAGACGAGCAAAGGCGCGAACAGGGAAATCAGGGGGTCAAAGCAATGATTGGGATTACTTTGATTACTGCATCCATTGGACGTTATCAAAGTTAAATTGATCAATCGGAGGCCCTAAGACGATACTTTAATAAGAGAAAATGATGATAAAATTGTCCCTGCATATTCAGCTCCATTCCTCAATTACACAATAACCGAGTAATTTGTTCTCACCTGCTTTCCTTTATGCTTCTTAAAGGTGACTAAATATTGTCTCTAAATAAATCAAAATGAATGTACACTCCTGGCCAAAATTAACGCAGCACCTCCCTAGCGATCGTTACGGCCGGTGCTGCGTTAATTTTGGCCAGGACTGTATGTACTCTCGTTTAGAAGGTAGGAAACGTGACACCCTAAAAACCGATCTTTCTCATGAGAGTGCAATGCACAGATCTTGGAGATGTTGTTTAGGCGCTTCCCGAAAACATAGAGAAATCAAATATCATTCTGCACCTTACAACGTTAACTTGAAAGACAAATATCGTAGTAGGTTCAATTCCTAGTCACCATGAAACGGGTGTTAAAAATAAAATTAGGACTTGATAGAAATCAACTTGGGTTCGAGGCCAGGACGGCTCAAATCCTCTGACATAAAGAATGAGGAAAAGCGAAAGCTATTATCCCGAAGAGGCTTAAAAATTAAGCTGCAGTTGGCCATTATGAAAAGGGGTCTCCCAAAATGTCCTGGGTTTGATTCCCGTAAAGAATTCGCTGGGGTTGGAAAATATAAGAAGGGAAAGCAGTATGATATTCAAAGGACCCTGAGTTCGACTCCAGGCCGCTATTTAGATTGGAAGGAAAGGAACTTGAAACACGGCTTTTAATGATTTAGAGGCAGGAAATTATAGAACATTATTGAAATGTATTTAGGGTATTTCTTAGGAAGCCTTTTTCGTTTTTTCAGAAGCAAAACTGTACAGAAAGCTGACAAAAACGGCTCTTGGAGCTTTAAGAACAGTTTACAAAGGAACCATTTAAACTGTTTTTCTATAAGATGTAAATGGGGCAAGTGCGTGAGATAAAGCGAGTCCATCGACTCCTCTAGATTCGATTTTAAGACGATACGTGGTCACTGTCTTCAATGCCTCTTGTTCGATGGTCCATTTCATTGGCTATTATAACGAAACTTGCTGTTCCTGAATGAGGCTTGAGTTACGACGAAAGACTAATACATATTTAGATATGTATTCGAGACTTTTCGAGTCCCACGCTGCTGTGGATGCAACGGGTACGCCAAAGAACAATTACGAAACCTCCCTTTCTCCTCCCTTTGACGAATATTTACGGCACAGCATGACGAAAGGCGGGCGGTGTGTACCGTTAGAGGGCGGTCGCTGGGATCCCAAAAGTTGAGGTCGTCTCCAGAGTTCGTTCACCTTTCGAAAGGCTTTCCCGAGCGTCCATCTTTCATGAGATCAATCTTTCGTCGTCAAGTGCAATGGAATTACACCGGCAAATGCCATCGGTGAAGCAATACTCGATTATGTCCGTACTTATTTACTACGCGAATGTTCCATTGAAGTTATTGTAAGAGAAGAAGACTTTTATGTAGAATATGAAGATAAGAATTTTTAGCATACAAAGTAATAAAATAATTATTAAGTATTAGAAAAGATGTTCTATGAAGTTATCATCAAAATGGATCTTATTAATGTCAGTTCCATAAATGTGTTTAAATTTAGGGCCTGTTATGGACATCTCGATGTCTTCCGGAGACTCTCATAATTCCCTTAGATTCAAATTTTGAATTTATTCAGAAGTTTTTATCAACTAAAGCATCGAATAAGAAAGCGTTACTACGATGGTACAAGGTTCCTAATATTCTTTAAGTTTGAAATTTTTGGAACGAAGATATCGATAACCCCGATAGAAAATTTTCTATCCATTTTAACTTTAAGTAAACCGTTGCCACCTCTACCAAATTAAAGCGATTGCATTAAATAAACTTGGGTGTTTTTCTTTCTCAGACAAACTTGCGGAGAGCAGTGGCAAGCGTTGAAATTTCCGAAGCGAGAAAAATTGAAGGAAAGGGTCAACTTTTCATTTATTGATTATCCGCCGTACATAACGATTCTTTCGTGCATTTCTTTAACTTTTACGGCAGATGAGTGATCATCCTTAATCTCCTTTTCTCATTCTGAGGCATTTCGTTTTAGGATTTCACCGAAATGCGACCGAATAATCGCAATAATAAGAATAATAAGAAACTGGAAAAAAACAACAAAAAACAATTTCATTAGACAATCGTCTTAAAGTAACAATAGCCTGAAGACGGAGGTGTCGAGATGATGTGCTGGAAGTGATAAAAGTGGTCGGTCTTCCCTTTTTCATAGCAATATTTCTCCGCTATTCCATGTCGGTATAGATATTAACTTTAGAAATGGATGATTACTATGACGCCTTGAGTACAGTTAAGATCATTCGTGAGATTGGGCTAAAAGCGTATACGAGAAAGAGTTTGAGAAAAGGACACATCGCATATGCAATCAGGTTCGTCCCTTCTGGATAGACGCTCTCTCGAACATAGTTTGAATGCAGTGTTAACTTTGGACGGGCCTTCGACGGAATTCTAAAGATTTTCACCGGAGGAGACCGACCAAAAGGAAATTTGCTACGACGACACCCTAGGCCCAAGAAAAGAAGGCGTGGCTAATTAAAGGTAAGAAGACAAGAGATGCGTTGAGGATAATGTTGAGGGTGCAGCAAAGGGTCAGTGACCTCCGAATGGGAAGTTGAGGAAGGCTTCCGAATGATTTCCACGAAAAAGAGTCAACGGAAACTTTCCATAAAACGTGACTCACTCGCCTGAGCCCAATCACAAAGAGAATCAAAACATCTTTTCTATGATCGAATTCTATTGCACAGTTTTTCGGTTAGGTCATTTTTTTCACTCTTAGGTTAGGTAATTTTCTGCAAAAGCTAAATATGAACGTATTTTCGTCCTTTTTCTTTTTACGGGCACCCGAAGTTATTTCGTTATATCCTTTCCACATTGTTCTCCATATGATGTAGATTCTTCGTAAAACTTGCAATTTAATCCTATCTCCGATAGCAGGGCAAAGAGACCACAATTACTTCATGAAAGAAGAGCAATGTACTGATGTAAAAAATCTTTGAGCAAGTAGAAACAGAATTTTAAACGAATAAAACGCTTTTTCTTTTGATAAATTAATATTGTATGCCCAGATTTGGCTTCTACGCCGAAACAGTTCAATTCAAACTGATATCTAACAGTATCACACAGAAAATGTAGTATTTCGACCGAAACACGTTTTGTTCGATACTCGTACAAAATATTTGCGTGAATGAACTTTTCACACTTTCTGGTGGCATAAACATTGCGAATGTCCAACGAGAGTAAATGGATCGACGAAATGAAAACCAGTCACGTGGAAAAGAGCGTCGATTTTTCGGACCATGAATGATCATTAGACTCAAATATATCGAACCTTACGGATATGTAAATATTTAATTGGGCACGACATATGTGTTCGAAGTTCAGGAAAATCAGAAAAGCGAATAAAAGTGCCATTAGTCTAATAGGCAACGAATGCGCGTAATCTCCATTTCGCAAACAAATGACTGCTCGCTTGCGCCAAAAAACTTCGTAAACCGGAAATGAGTATGGTCGAATTCACGATGGACAGAACTAAGGATTATGAAACGCCGGAAAATGAAACAGATTCACTTACAGGTGCAAATTCAAGGAGATACTCGTGGTCAGACACGCACGTGCCTTTTTCGTACAGCCTCAATGCTCGTGCATGAAATATAATCCTCGATGGTACCCCGAAATTCCATTTTCCTCCGTATTTTTAATCCAACTATCATTTCCATTTGTTAATAAATTCGAATTCATGCGCTCTATTTTCGCTTGTAGGAGATAAAATAAATGCAACTTGTGGGCCATTCGGAAGTAAAGGAGGTCCACTTTCAAAGAAGAGTGTTCATTTCAGAAAATGCTATACTTCGAGATGATACGTTTTAGGCGAATATCCTTCCGGGACACGGGAATGAATAGTTAGGCAAACAAGGTTTGGTGACATCAAATGTAAATTGTGGATCTTTCCCCACCAACGACATTTTAGCAATAAAAAAAGGAATTTTGCGAAACGAGAAATTTTTTCTGCGATTGATCTAAATCTATCGCGTTCTCGAGGCATTTAATATTTTAAAGGGTCGTAGTAACATTTGAAATGTAAATCTGAGTATTAGTAATTGATTGTACAGCTTGGATCATTTAGCACTTGGGCTCCCATCGGGAATCGATCCGGAGACCACTTGCACCAAAGCCGAAAGCGATGTCCACATCCGGGAGCCCCCGGTTAAAAGAATCGAGGGGGATTTATATCGCTTTTACGTCATGGAAGGCATATATGATGTATATATGCCTTCTATATGACTGCTTTCTGACTGAACCTGTGAACGATTTGGCTTCGATAATTGAAAAGGCGCTGGGATTAATGAGAACACCGCTGCACACCAAAAGGAACCGAGTGACTAAAAGTGTCTCATTCGTGGTAAATCGCATCACTCACATGCCACCAATCACCGAATTGATTTCACGGCAGAGATGTTGGAGTCTCTCATCGCCTACCGATTCCTTAACAATTAGAATTACTCCTCGAAGCGAGTTAAGTGCTGTTTAATGCACTGCGAGTAAGTGTGCCGCGGAGGCTCAGTTACAGTGGGTTTAAAGGAAATGGTTTTATTTTGGGGTATGGCTCCGCGATTCGAGACAGAATGATTTTAAGCAAATTTGATTGCGGAAATAGTCTCGCGGGCGGTCGTTGGAATCTCCGGAGGCGTGAATGACCTCCACGGCCTACATTGGCCCTCAATTGCACAACGGCCGTTGAACTTGATCTCCGAATTCGCCCACCGAAAGCGAACCACGCTGACATTCACGCGGATTCCGACTTTATCTAATTCGCGAAACAAGGGGAGAACATCGAAGGATTCGCCGCCTCGATGCTCTATATCTAAAGAAACGTCAAAAATGCGTTTGTGGATTGGCTCAGACTGTCATCGTCACGACGACCGTCGCATTTGGATATAAATTGCTTTCCCTAAGTAACACTTGTCCGCCGGAGGATCAAAATATGCATCGCGACTTCAACAAGGACGATACCAATGACAATTGCCGGCAACATTTGGAACGCGTCGTTTCCCAAATAACATTCGGAAGAGTACATTCCACACTCGCACCGTTTCACGCGACCTTAAAAAATGATGGGTCTCCGATTCACACGTCATACTCGGAGTGTGTTGTTTCGTAACGTCGCTTAGATACTGTAATTCTGAGGTTCGGCTTAGCAAAACCTCGCTCTTATGCATTTTTATTGCCGACGCGAAAGAGGCGATTTACGAAGGATTGCTTCCGTAACAGCGCAAACACCTCTCAACCTACTTCTAACGAGCTATTAATCTATTTCGTTCGATCGTCAAACACAGGCTGCCCACCACAGTTCGCGAAAGATATTTACTGAGGGCTTACCGTCTCATTAGTGCGCGAGGGAAAAATATTTCCTCCGAAAATGAACTCTGCGAGCGGAGCGATGAACTCGTTTGGCCGTGGGTATTTCACGGCTCACTTCCGGGATTGGAAGGTCGCCTCTTCCCGCCACTCACCTGCCGTCACTCGATCACAGTTCTCCGAAATTTGCACCGATCTTCACTTTCACAATCCACAGTGCACAGTCACGAAAGAATCCACGAGGAAGTTCGGCACACACACACACAAATCTCTTCCAAAGAATATCCGAAACAGAAACTGGGAGGTTTGACGTGCGTCCACTTGGCTCGCGCCGATTGCACTGACTGCCTCTCCTGAGGCTCGGCGGCCAGAGCGGAGGGAGAGTCTAAAGGGAGGGGAAACGCCGACGGATTTGTTTGGGTCAAATGCAGTGGAGGCGGTGGACAGCATTAACCAAAAGCACTTTTCGAACGAGGAAATCCGAATATTCGACTGGGGTGAGCAGCTTTACGCTAAACGGAGAAAAGTTGTCGATGCGGTACAAAAAATAGTCTATAAATCCACCGGCTGCTTAGATCATCGGCTAAGGTAAAGCAGTGAGGTCGTTTGCCCGAAACCTCTATCGGCAATGGTACGGGGGGTTTATAGAGTAAGGAAAGAAATTTGGACCCTATGAGTCCGAATGTGATCGAAATGTGGTCGAAGTTCGGTTCAAATTAAAACGCTCTCAAAAGGGGTTAACAGCGAGATTCGAAGAAACAAGCACTCGCTCGATTAAAAGAAATTATTTATTTGTCGAAAAACACCGGCGATTCTGGGCGCAGTCAAACTAGAAGAAATACTCGGAGCATCCAACAGTGGCACTGAAAATGTGCTCTCATTATGCTCACGTAGGTCATCTCTTAAAATACGTACATAAAAATACTTCGAGATGATTCCTTTATGAAAGTGGAGAGGATCCAATGGAGGAAGAATTGTGACGCACAGATGTAAATCTATCTCTTGCTCGCAAAAATGCCGCGGAATCCATAATAATGGCGAAGAATTTGATACTGAGGATGGAGTTCGAGCGACTTCTTTTCGCAATTCTTTTTACTGTTCTGGAAGCAAAAGTGGGAGGAGAGGTCGCAGCAGATACAACGACGAAGAACTAAACAGGGGATAAAACTAATAAAAACAAAGGTAATGTACAAAACCGCTATACATGGACCAATCGAGACCTCTGGAAGTTAGTACCAAAGAGAAATGAGTAGAAGAGAGAACGAAAGAAAAAGTGAACCTAGGAAGAAAGACGCGTATACTGAGATCAAGAATGGTCTAGAAGAGGAAGGTTTCCAACCAATGTATTTTACCGGCCTATGGAAGTGAAACTTGGTGTTAAACGCAGTGATATCTCAGCGGACAACAGAAAGACGGATAGAGCGTTGTATGCTTGGATGCAAAGGAAGAGATCAAATCGAAGGATACGAGGTATAACGTGGCAAAGAGTTCATTATAGAGAAAATCGGAAAACATTTAGGGAGGCCTAATGATTGATAAAATGGTTGAGGAGGGTGACATAGTAAATGATAATTATACATGACTCTATTTTTCTGCTCATTTTTGCGATAAAGGAAAGGATAGTCGCATTTTAAATTACAACCCGCCTTAAAGATTTTTTTCGTAAATAGGCTCATAAAAGGTTCCGGATTAAACATCTAAAAACATTCTTAAACCCAGATGGGGCGAGGGGTTACCGAAAGCTCTAGGAATCACGTTAATACATAGGTGCTTACTTTGTAATGTTTAACAACTTGTCACTATTCTAAGCAATGCAACAAGTCACTGCGAATGTTTTCAAGTGAACAGTTTCTTTGACATAGCGTGTCGTTGTTGACGCACTCTCGGTGATTTTATCGAAGTCTAAACGGGACGAAGTATTTGTACTTTCAGACGCCCTCGAGAGAGAGTACGTTGGCCCCGCAGTAGTATTCCTCGAAGTGGTGTTTCATTCATTCACGAGGAAGTCGCCTTCTCCGGAGGAAAGTTTTCCAAAGATTTCTCTCCAATAAGGATGAGTTCGAAGTTTAATCAAAGGAATGATGAATCAATGAGAAGCAAAAATATGTGTTTATACATATTGGATTGAATTTTATTCTCTTGGAATTGATTAAGAGTATTAATGATGAATGACTTAGCATCCCAGGTTCGATTTTATTCTAAAAATGGCAAATTTACCCGAAAAATGTATGAAATAGAATTAAAGAAAAAACCCGCACTTCCAATAAATGAAAAAAATCTGATGTGGCCAACACATGACTTTCTCCATATTTATTGAAAACAGAAGCCAATGCCGGTAATATATAAATAACTCCAAAACAATGAGTGTTACAGGAAAATGTTTCAAACAAAAGTTGTAGTTAAATACATTATCTATAACTTTTGTATGTAATTTTACATACCTAAATTGCATTCTGACAGAGATATGTATGAAAAACTTCCATTTCTGGATAAACAACAACTTCCGGTTAACCATTATTCAAGAATAACTCCTAAACAATCAGTGTTACGAAAAAATGTTTCATACAAAAGTTGTAGTAAAGTACATTATCTATAACTTTTGTACATAATTGTATATACTTAAATTGCATTCTGACAGAGATATTAAAGAAACAAATGTTGTTCCGGATAAACCGCAACTTCCGGCTAAGCGATATTCATCAAAAACTAATTAACTCTTGGCATTGTTAGGAAAATACTGAATATGTTTTTTTTAGTAATCCTATTGTTACATTTTAAAATAGAGCGCCCACAAACGTTTTTACCATAGACAGACACACACAGACACAAAGACAGACATGTTCGGGACAATAGCGAAAACGTGCTCTATGGGCCCCAAAACATCTATTTCCATTGAAATCTGGAGGTCGAATGTTTTAGCGAATACAATACCTTCTCTATACTACTCATAGGGAGAAAATATAAATAGTTTTTCGCGAAAGAAAATGTCTCCAAAATTCTTTTTTAATTCCTTCGTTACTTGTATGCCTAATATAGACAATACATTTGCAATGAGTCTTCATAAGCAGCATAGCGGACACTCGTTGGTTAGTTGATATTTTCCATATTTTGGATAATGAATTTAAATAGATCGATGCATTTAAATGGTATTAAAGTCCTTTTTTATTTGGATTTGCCTCTAAACAAACTAAACGATAGGATCGTTGTCGTCTGCTTGCAACGTCACTGTCGTCCGGGGCGTTTGATGCAGTAAAGTAAAAAATGAGCAAAATTATTGGGTAAAAAACGAACCTGTAATTTAAACCTAAGCTTTATACTTCATAATACTGGGTTTGAATGATCACAGCTGCATATTTGCAGCATTTATACTACCAAATGGCGAACCCTTATTTTACGGCAAATTTTCACCTAAAGTGAGGAAAACAGTAGTGAAGTCCCATTATGTACACAGGCTAACTTATACCACAATGTTTTTTAAAGCTTTCTAAAGAGGAATCTGGAATAAAATCCTGCGACAATTTGTGGTGCCGAAAAATAAAGCGACTTCTCGATGGCGATGCAAGAGCAATATCCGTGCGGCAGAGCGCCATCCTCTGAGACGATCTCGGTTTTGAGAGGACATGCGGAGAAATAAGCTTCTGAATAGTGTTTTTAGTGGTTTATAACTATGATTTGTTACCCTATATACATTCTTCGATGGAATTACTTCACTATATCCTAATGATAATAATAAAAAACATATCCTTATGTTGTGGTTTTTTTAATTTTGTCTGTACATGCCTTCATTGTCAAATTTTCGTTCATATCGAAATCCATACATTTATTGTTTAAAATAGGCTTCTAATATTTGAAACATAACTCTAATTAAATTAATGTTGACTTACCTTCTGCCTTAAATACAGTCATCATCAGAGGAATATTCTTCTCCACACGCCATCTTCATTACTAGTGATCAGGAGCTCCTTCAAATCTTTGCCCATATTCCTCGAGTTTCTTGTTACATTTAGGAGAGCTGATATCATAGAATCGGATGTGAGTAACGATCTCCGTCCTCATCCACCCACGAGTTCTTTCTTGTGAATCCTCGGCGATATTTTCTCGTGTCTTCAATTCGGGCTTCCGTCGCCTCTTCCGAGTGTTACCCCAAGGGAAGAATGTGAATTCCTTTGAGATTTCAATGCTATGGATTAGGACATTCGGTGGCATGAAGTACCATTGATTTAGCTCCATATACAAAAATCTTTGAGAGTTTGAGACTGCCCTCAAGATATTAGATAGTCTTTTGAAGAGATTTTCGTCGATCCCCTGTAAGTAAATTTTAATTAATATGTATTGAAGAATGATAGTCGACATAAGATTCATGCATTTGAAATCTAAGACCGCAAAATAAATGAATTGCACTAACAATACATTTTCTTATAAATGTTAGAATTTACCCATGTATCTAGGCCATTTTTTTTAAAGAAGCATATATTTGGGAAAATTACTTCAAATTCGCACCTGTAATTTCGGCAGATAAATTTGGACTTTGGAAGAAACGTTTTGCTGTGCTTCTATCGTAGTTGTTCCATATCCCGGGAACAATCAACCCCATCCCCTAAATTCTCTTTGCAGGTTATTCTCTTTCTCTCTTTTTCATTTCGGTTACTTAACGACCATCCTAATTCTTCTGATTTATGATTACGTAATCATAAATGCTCCAACAGCGGTTTATCTTTCTCGCTCAGTGATATATGTTGAATCCCTGTAATATTCCTGCAATGCATTCTTATGGAAAAAATCGGGATTATGGATCCTTTTATACGAGAGTGTATTATTATCAATATATAGACGCTTCTCTAGATATGCATAAAATTCTAACCATGTTCAACAGGTGTCACTTACTTGAAATTGTTACTACGTACTGGCCAAAGGGTGTGACCACCAGGAAAAAAGTGACTTTTGAATCTCAATGTCATTGGTTCGATTCCAGATGGTCCCAAATTCCCGATATTTCTCATAAGAATGCCTTGTGATGATTTTCGAAAAATCTTTTGAGGCACTTCCCGGCGAATTACAGAGTTGAAATTCGAGGGATAGTTGGAAGTCATACGTATCCAACGAAAATTACAAAGATATCTTTGAAGATTATCCTTGGTTCGACTCTAGGTCAGGGCAATTATTCTACGTAAGAAATGCACGTTAAGTTCGTTTTCACCGTTTAGAGGGTTCATTTCATTAGCAAAATTAAATAGGAAATAATGGTCATACAAAGTCCAGACGAGTACCAAAAGAAAGGAAATTGAATGAAGATTCTTATTTTGGTCGTGTGATATCGTTTTCGAATTCGAAGTTACGCCAACTAGGGTAAAACTAACGAACATTTTGTGAAATGTGTTCGTAGTAAACAACTCTGTCCCCCTGGCGACCGAAGCGATTGTTGAATCCGAGCGATTTCTCATTTGAATGTGGACTTAAAGTCTATACCATATCAATGGTTGGGTTCAATGTCAGAATTCATGAAAAGGAGGCAATTTACTGCGATAACAACATTTGCAATTTATGATGTATGAATAGCAGAGACAAAATTATAGCCATTTTATGGAGTTTTTCGAAAATATTTTAAGCAACATCTCGGTAGGATAGAGAATTCAAAATCACAGAGGAGCCAGAAAACGCGCTCTTCTATTATTAATAATCATAATCTTTTTAATTATATTAATAATAACAGAAATGTCACTAAGAATGCGAGACGCAAGTCTGGTGCAAAATTTTCCCGTTTCAAATGCATTGCGGTTATTTTTAAGAACTTTTTTAATCCGTTCCCGGTAATATTGAAACGTAAAACACGGTAACACAAGTCATAAATACATTTCATATGAAAGATATAGCAAACTTATTAGAAGACTGCAACATAGCAGTTTGCTTTTTCCCCACGTGATTCTTGCTTCGATGCCAGAGCGTCATTTTCATTCCTTTCTTTTTCCTCTTTCCCCATATTTCGTGGGCTCGGCGGATGACCGATGGTTCTAGCAGATGATAGATCTCCAATAGCCGTTTTTGTCGGCATCCCCCAGTATTCCGAGAAAACAATAAAGGACACAGCACTTTTTGAGAGCATTCAATACGTATTTCGAATGCGATGCATTCTTCATCGGGAGTAATTAGATACAAAAAATGCTAGTTCGCTTGAAAACATGTCGCTACAAATCCGTGATAGTGCACAAGTAATTAACATCATTATTATTGTGATTATTTATCTTCTTCGAGGAGGAAATTGGTTTGAAATCACATTCGTGGAACGGATTCGGTGAACGAAAGCGAACCGGCGAGAGAATTTGAGATTGAAAACGAAATGTCTGGAGATAAAAAAAAGTATGTTGAGTTCCAACTTTGAATTGAGGAAACCTCTCAATGAAATACAAAAACCTGAATATCACTACCATCAATAACTATACGAAATGAATATCTAATCGTTAGGTTTACAAATATATGAACTTAAAAAGAATAGTTCATAGAAAATAGGAAAATTAATCAAATTGCGGGCCCCCAGGTAACAAAGAGCTTTAGGCTTCGGTGGAAACGGTCCCGCGTTCGATTCTCGGTGGGAATCCATGTGAAATATCGTGTGGAATCGGTGGTAGCCGCCAAATGACTTGAGCTATCGAAGCACATTTGACTGCAATTGCTGAAATTCCGTCGAGAAGAAGTCTCCGAAGAAGCACAAACCGCTTGTGCTTCGTGCAACCGTCTAAGTATCTGAAGAAGAATTTTGGCGTAAGATGTATGTTTCCTCAGATCGTGGGTGCTATTCTCAATCCTTATTGATGGAAATTCAATTCAATTTGAACGAATTCAAGATTGATAAGGGCGTTCGGATGATCCTATTTGTCCAACAAGAAGTAACTGGGAAATTACGGGGAGTCACCTGCGTGATGATTTTGTATTCGATGCAGCCAACGCAGAACTTCAAGAACTAAACGCAGCGGGACGAGGATATAACTCAGGAAACACCTAACATAAACAAAGGTAATGTCTTTTTTCAGCAATGGGACCATTTCTTAGAATCCCTCGGACAATGGGAAAAAGCCCTGAATTAGTCGAGCGAATTCTCGTAAGTCTCTGAATTAATAAGCCCTTTAGAAGGTTTAATCAGTTAGTTAAATTTATTACTGCTCAAAGATGATCCTCCGTTCAATAAAATATTGCTTTTTAATCGTTATATATTTTTCAAGTAATCCACTAAAATAAAATATTTAGAGTTTAAAACAAAATTTCACTCGTTTTGAAAAACGGGCGAAAATAAATTTTCGATTGTTTTGTTCGAATCTTTACGATTTGGGGTTTTCAACTTTTTCAAATGACATACGCGATTTCATTGGTAGAAAAATTAAAGATTGGATTTTTCCTACGAAACTTCTTTGGAAAGAGGAATTGGCGGCAAATGAAAGCGATTCGTCCTTCGCCGGTCGTTGGCCCTTCGCGGTCCATCATTCCTGAAATCTGCAACATGTAAAACAAGATTTGTCCTCACTCATGCTGAACTTGTTTTTTATAGGGAATCGTTAACTTTTAAAAGCGTGCATTGCAACGAAAATAACGTTTTCCTCGAATATACCGTTATTTAATTGATTATTAACATAGGTATTCCCATTATTTACAGTATTATTAGAGTTATATTTCGGTGATTGTAGATTATTCATTCGTATAGTTATTCCGTTGTATGTTTCGCGTACTTTGTTTCTACCGTATTTTAAAGAATATCATTCATATGATACGTTACGGAGCAAAATTTATCTTTCTTCTATTTTTCACAAGTTATTCACGTGGCTGTCTTGAGTGTTGCCATGAGATTCACTTTGGCTGATTATTGCCTCCTCTGTTAGCAGCCAGGAAAGAACGTTGTAATTGCCGGAGGGGTCATACAAACCGATATACTCATTGCTATCTAGAATTCCTCAATTAATCGTACGAGCCCCGCACTTCGCCTACCTGTCCCCGCCATTTGCAATCCGTTTTAGGACCACTTGAAAGCGAAGGAACAAAGGACAACCTTCACTTTCAAGTGGGAAGCAAGTGACCCCTGTTCAGGCCGATTGCCTTCTTTTCCGATATTTTTACGGCTACTGGCGTTTATTACGGCATTGACATTGGCGTCGAGGTCACTTTCCCCCGGTGATTCAACTCGGCGGAAGGTCAAAGAACTCCGGCGAAAGTGTTTTCACGGCAAAATTCGCCTCTGCGTGGAGAGGAAACGAACCGACTATATTAGATAATTCTCTTCCTTGCAAATGGAAAAATCTGAAACCAACTACTTCGAGCTTATAACTCTGTCATGGCTCATTCTGATTGGTCGATGGGTGAATTTTTGTTGATACCTTTTCATAGATTCCTTAAATTATTAAATTGTTTGGAGGATTTTCGGCTTCGACATTTTTTGCTCTGATTTGCAAAGTTTATAAAAGTCAATCGACTCTGTGCAAGCAAAAGTGACTATTTTATAGCGTAATAACTTACATATAATACTTCGTCGTATTATATAGTATCGGAATGACTTTATTAAAGTTTGCATCTTAATTTAATACTTGTATATTATTCTGAAGTTATTTCAAATATCTTAAATTTTTATATTTTTCCTGTGCTAATTTTGCCACTTTTATCGCATTTTTAATACTCTATCTCTGTGATTGTTTTCCCAAAGCGCGTCGTCAGCCTTCGATTTCCAAAGATGTGTACCACACATTCCTTCCAAAGAAGCCTAAAACATAAATGCTGGATCTTCAATACAAAAAAAGAATTTCGTCTCATAAAATTAAAGGTTACTTCCCTGAGAAATCGTGAAAATGGTTGTCTTTTACCTCTACTATAAAGTTGAGAATAAATCCTAGTACTTGGTCTCAAGGCTCCTGTATAGAATGGCGTTAAAATGAGTATAAACAATTTTGAAAATTAAAAACTAAATGTGCCTTCAAAGTATTGCTTTAGAACAACTCGTGAGATTACATACACATATCCAGAGCGGTATTGTATTAACTTCTGCGCAGAATATTTTAATTAATACTTGGAAACGAGCAGTCTAATTTGGTAACTAAGTATTCAATTATATTAATAACACAAGAAACGAATACCTGGTATATTATATTCTCATAATTTTCTTCAAATGAGAAATAATTCTCAACACGTAATAGGCGAGGACGAGAATACGCGGGGATGGATAAAAATTGCATAATAAAATTACAGCTAGTTCATGAATTGAATATATTTTTAATTTCATAGTACAGTAAGTACTAAAGAGAGGAAAATGAATCTTTAATTCGTTAAGTCTTAAATTTAATTAAAGGAAGCTTTAACAAATCGACAAATCTTTAAATAACCAAGTTAAGCAATGATAAGCAACTACCATTTGATTGATTAACTCATACTGGTGTTGCCCACCGCAATTACATTTTCCGTATTAGCGAATCCAACGCTCCAGCCTTATCTCGCTTAGACATTTGAAAATGAACAATGTCTTTTACTTGTAATTTTACGAGCGCAAGAATTATGGCAAAAAGTGTGTGCAGTCCTGATTATTGTCAGCAGATGCGTGTAAACGAAAAAGCGGTGATGCGATTCCCTCCATCCAATGACTTTCGAAATATTTGCCTCATTTCTTCTTTTTTGAAAATTAATGTTTTTGCGCTTTCAGAAACGGAAATCGCAGTGAATTCGAAAAGGAAAAATAAGGAAAGAAGCAATTTTAAAGGGAATGAGATCCAAGGTATCACTTGCTAAGAAAACAATTCACTCTCTATACCACGCTATCTTTTTTCATATTCACCAAAACCTAAAGAAAAATTAACCAAAAGCGGCGCAAAATGTCACGGAAAACGTGACTATAAATGATTCCTTTGAAAAAAATGATAAGGCAGTGATGTATTTGAAGGAAAATGTAGAAGTAGAAAACGTGAGATAGGGTATCCATTTTGAAGAATGAAGCAAATGAATTGGTGAATAGTGAAGATATGTGAGCATCGCAATTAAGCGAACTTCTTCTTCCGCCATCAAACAGATCGTCATTTGTTACAGTTCATGCACACATTCGATCAAGTATGAGTTTGGCACTCATATCAAATACAATTCTCCATTAATGGGAACATTTTCAATAAAGCCATCTCGAAGCAGAGACGTCAGTCAATGAAATAGCCGAAAAATCTAATACATTTAATAATTATAGCTAAGTGGCGTTTAGGGAAGAGTTCCCTTTATACTTTTACTCGTACCTATCTATTATATATAGACGATTCTGCGGATATCTATTATATATAGACGTTTCTCCGGATATACCTATATATATATAGGGGATCAAAATTCTAACCATGTTCCACAAGTGCCACAGACTTGAAATTTTTACGACGTATTGGCCATAACGTGCAACCTCCAGGAAAAAGCCGACTTTGAACCTCAGTGTCATGGGATCGATTCCAGAAGGCCCCAAAGTCGCGATTTTCCCCATAAGATTACATGGCGAGGATTTTCGAAAATTTTTTTGAGGCATTTCCCGGAGAAAAAGAGATTTGAATTTCAAGAGATCGCTAGATGCCGCGCATATCTAAAGTAAACCATAAAGACATCTACGAATATTATCCTTGGTTCGATGCTAGGTCGGGGCAAAAGTCGGCCGTTTAAAATGCATTGTGGCGATTTTTAAGATTAAGAGTAATAAGAATAATCAAGTCCGTGCAAATCAAACCGTGTATTCACAGATATCAATGTGTCCTGGGTTCGACACCAGGTGTCTCTGCAATCAGAAGTTGATCCGATTTTTAGGAATTATTTTGAAACCTTTGCCAATAATATAGAAACTTCAAATTCGGCATATAGATAGAGATCATAAATAACTTTCAGAAACATTTTTTAGATTTCCAAAATCGTCCTTGGTTCGAATCCAGAGAGCCATTTACATTCGTGAAAAGTAGAACGTCGTTTGAGGCAGTTGCAGCAAATATTTCTGCTTGAATTTTCACACATAGTTAGATATAGTGATCTTCTATTGTGCCGCTTAGTAAGTTCACCAGGAAGACCCGGGTTCGATGCCAGACGATGAAATATTAGCGAATCTTAAGAATATTTTCAATCCTTTTTTTTCTTTTGAGGACCGTATCGATATGATGCCGAAATAAAATAATATTGCCGATCTGCTTGCAGTATGCAAGCTACATTGCACTCGTACCTACATATATATGCACTCATTCATTCATAGGGCATCAAAATTCTAACCATGTTTCACAAGTGCCACTGACTTGAAATTTTTAGGACGTGGTGGCCATAACGTTTAACTTCCAGAAAAATACCGACCTTGAGTCTCAGTGTCATGGGTTCGATTCCATAAGGCCCCAAAGTCCCGATTTTATTCATAAAGATGCATTGCGGGGATTTAGGATAATGTTTTTGAGGCACTTCCCGTCAAAGTAGAGAGTTGAAATTCGAGGGATCGCTGGAGGCTGTGCGCATCCGACGAAAATCAGAAAGATAACTTCGATGATTATCCTTGGTTCGACGCTAGGTCAGGGAAAATATCCCCCTATTTAAATTGCATTGCGGCGATTTTTAGGATTTTTGAACCACTTCCCCATAACATAGAAACTTAAAACTCGGCATGTGAATAAAGATTAAAAACATATCTCATATGCGGTGATTTAGGTTTTCCTGATCGTCCTTGGTTCGATCCCAGAGAGACATTTACATTACCCAATTCATTTCAGATGGGGATAACGGAGTCTTAATTTTGGACCTTCCCGGTATGATATCGACATCAAAATATGAATCAAATAATTTTTATTTCTACCAAATCGTTATTTGTATTTACATCTAAAACATCACATTTACATCCAAAAAACCCATGGTTCGTCACCAGGTGACTCTACTATTTGAAACGTACGGCGGGAATTTCAAAGTATTTATGATTCATTATCGAAATCATTTTAAGCTACCATCCGGTAGGATAGGGAATTCAAAATCATAGAGGTCCCAGAAAACGCGCTCCTCTTTCATTATATCTAAAAAACTGTCACCAAAAAACGTGAGTTTGATGCGATGCAAATTTCTCCTTTTTAAAAATTAATTGCGACTATTTTTAGGAATATTTTCAATCCCTTCTTTTGTCATTTGAGGACCTTCTCGATATGATATTGACTTAAAATTTATATCATTAATATGCTCGCAGCATTCAAGCAACTTTTACTTTTATATATAAATAAATAAGGTAATTCCGGGAGAGATGCCCCACCTAAGGAAAAGACTTCATAACAATGACTACAGCGATAACAAGAATGTGAAACTGCGTGATAGAATATAAAATTTATTGGTTATTAACATCATATGAACAAATTTTGTTTAAAAGCATTTTCACCCAAAATATTAAGCTTTTTCTGCATCCATGCATTTGGCCATCTCTCCCGAGTGTAGACGCCCCACCTCTGTGGGAGGGATGTCCCGTTAGCTTAAACTGAATCTTATCTGGAAAGCGTATGCTATATAGCAAAATTGTTACATTTAACTTTAAATTAGGATATAACTAAACATTTAAGTTGAATTTAAACCTATTTAGAGGTTTCATTTGCAAAAAATTAGCCAAAAAGTGTAGTACATTTAGAGAAAAATATCCATTTACAATTATAATGAAATTTGCAATTGGTATGAATGAGGGCTAGAATAAACACAAAATATTGTCGTTTTAACCGAAAAAAAACAATTATAACAATTTTGATTTTTTCGAAATTTCGAGGAAAAAATTCTCACAGAATATACTTTTTATTTCGAAAAAGAATTTATTATTGTAATGTCCATTTGAGTGGGCCATTTTTGCTTGATATTACATTTCGATCAGAAAAAAATTGGTAAAACGCTTCTCCCTAGTGCTTACTAAACAATACGTCATATTTTGATAGTGCATAAAATGCAATCGATTGTGGATTTAAATTTGACTTTAAATTAAAATGTAGATTGCAAACGTTTCCTTGAGAACAGCTTTAATCAGTATCACCTTAAAGATAAATTGATACTAAAAGGCCACATATACCTAAAGATAGCTCTGGGGCATCTATCCCGAGAAGAGGTCTATCCTTTCAGTACGGGAGAGATGCCCTTACAACCAGTGAGGCTACACTTTGTCCAAGATGGCCAGTCACTACATGTGGATAATAGATGAACCTATAGCTACAAGTTTTCGCCCTTTAATTCAAAATATTCAAACATTTAAACTGATGCCAACCAGAAACATTATATTCCATCTTATAACAGGGCGGAAAAAACAGTACCTACTTGAAGTTATGTTATAAAACTATAAAACTGGGGCGTCTCTCCCGATGGGGCATCTCACCCGGAATTACCTTATATAAAACTGTGTGTGTGTGTGTTTATGTCTAAGTTTTCATATATATATCTATGATTCTTTATCTCAAACGGTTAGTTTGGAAGGAATTGCCGAAGAAAAACGGTGTGATTTTGAAAATTTTATAATCAGATTTTATGTAATACTTTGCACTGAACAAAACAATTAACTTTTCTCGAACCTGTTCCATTTACAACAATACCAAAAAGAAGTTAAACCTTTTTAGTTAGAAATGAACAACTAAGCTCTCCTTTTTTTACATGTGTGGTGGAACCATTCCTTTGGTATACAAGACATCACCATCAAGCAACAACTTATTAATAATGAATAAGTAGCAGCACAATGATTGGCGTTTGGTGAAAATCCCGCCGAGGGTATTCGAGAACACAGCACGGAACACACATTGTCAATAACTTGTCCTTGTCAAAGTATCGCGTAGTCTTTATCGGTGGGCGGACCATCCCACACCTCCGAATACCATTCTCATGCAGTGAATCTCTTCTATGCACAAATTCTTTCTATTCGCAATTCCTAAGGCGTACGCATGGCATGTTTTGAAGAAAAACAAGAGAGATATTAGCGAAAGCTGGCAACCACGAGGAAGTGAAGGTCGTTTCGTGGAGTACAGGGGGTAACGAGTTCGCCTGAGTTACTCCTCCTCCGAGGAGGTGCGCGAAAATTTCCGCGCAGGATCTCTACTACGCGGTACTATAATAGTCAGGCACGCACATACTCTTCAAAGACTGACGATGTCGGAGTGAGTCTTTTATTTGATTCCAATGAGTGTCAGAAGAGGACAAGGAAACTTCCACAAGAGAATCTATTAAATATAGATGCTTCTCCGGATTCATTCATATATATAGCGATATAGATAGATAGATAGATAGGATACTAATTCACAGCCTAAGCCACAAGCGTCATTGCCTTGAAATTTTTACGACGAATTGACCATAAGATGTAACCACCAGAAAAATTACGATTTTGAACCTCAGTGTCATGGGTTCGATTCCAGAGGGCCCCAAAGTTCCGATTTTTCTCATTTGAATGCATTGCTTCGATTTTCGGAAATTTTTAAAAAATACTTCCCGGATAGGTTGAGACAAAAAACTCAAGGAGCCTCTAGATATGGCCATGATCTAACGAGAACATTAATGACTTTTACAAAAATTATTGCTAGGACGATCCAAAATTCTGTCATTTAAAATACATTGAGGTAGTTTTTCATTATTTATTTTGATGTACTTATCGAAATAATAGGAAGTTCTTGCTTTGCTAGAAGATGTATAATAAGAATCGGTTTTAGAAAAAAATTAGATAAGACCGTACTGTTCCTGGGTTCGATGCCAGAGCAGATTAAAATTTCTCTCATAAGGAATATAAGGTAAAAGTAGGACGTCAATTGAGGCAGTTGCAACCAATGATTCTGCTTGAATTTTCATACATAGTTAGAAATGGTGATCTTCTGTTGTATTGCATAGAAAGTACTGCCAGGAAGATCCGGATTCGAAGCCAGGTGGTAAATATATCCCCTTTTTAAAATACATTGAGTTAGTTTTCATTATTTATTTTAATGTATTTATCGAAATAATGGGAAATTCTTGCTTAGATAGTAGATGTGTATTAAGACAGTTTGAGAAAAATATTTAGATAAAACCATGCTGTTCCTGGGTTCGATGCCAGAGCATATTAACATTTCTCAAGTAGGAATATATGTGAAAAGTAGGACGTCGTTTGAGGCAGTTGCAACCAATATTTCTGCTTGAATTTTCACACATAGTTAGAGATGGTGATCTTCTTTTGTACTGAATAGTAAGTTTACCAGGAAGACCCGGGTTCGAAACCAGACGATTAAATTGCAGCGAATTTTAAGAATATTTTCAATCCTTTTTTTTCTTTTGAGGACCGTCCCGATATGATGCCGATATGAAATTAGTGTTGTCGATCTGCTTGCAGTATATTGCCTGCAAGCTACATTTCATTCGTATTACATAGCCTTATCTTCCACAAGATAATATTATTGCATTAGATACATCACATTATGAAGTAAACAAAAGCTCTTCTTATATGATTTCTGTGGGAAAATGCGGTGACATTGGAGGGTCCATGTGAGGCTAACTCAAGAATATCCAAAAAAAGATAAAATACAAAACAAGTTTTTGTGATGCCATATAGTCTCAGATATTACACGAATTAAATACATGACTTCGTGAATTGAAAGAGATTCTTTATTGATATATGAATCATTGAAACATTTATATTTGAGTATATATGGAAAGGTTTACTAAACGGAATATGATTGAAAACAAAGAAGCACAAATAAAATAAAAAGTCGCCAAATGAGTCAGCAAATAGAAAAGGAGATATCTCAGAACATTACCTTACAAATGAACATAAATCATTAAAGTAGTGCTAAGTGCAGCATTAGAGAATAGTTGTCATTGGAGGTGTGAAATTTAAATCCCATTAACTGAAATCTAAGATGAAGAAGAAGTTTTAGCTTTGGTCTTCACTTAACTTCGAAATCCACGATAAATCCCTCCTAACCCATGTTCAGCTAATAAATGTTCAGCGCATTAGTATTTCTGAGTGCGAGGCCGCGAAATGTAAATGTATTTTGCATTAAAATGAACTGCAAATAGTTCTCATATGTGCATTATTTGCTTCCCTTTCGTGAGGCCACTTATTAGAATGTTTTGAGAAAAATCTTCGTTTTTATTATTATTTAATTGAGATTCAAATTTAAATTTCCGAATTCAAAATGCATGTTAAACGTAGCATATATTGGCATTTTTCAATAATTAAAAGAGAGCAAAATACAGAATATCGGCAGTCAGTACATTTGTTGAAAAATTTAATACCTCTTCTACTGCTACTGAATTTTTGCAGGACTTTAATTTCTATAGTTTTGTGCGTTAATTGAAATTGGTGCTAAAACGTGATGATTATAATTAACGATTTCCACCTATTAAAATATGGAAAATAAAGAACATTAGCGGAGAAAAATTTACGAAAAAGTTAGAAATCTTTGCCGGTAAACCCCGGTTGCTTCTCCCGGTTTTTCAATAATTTTCGACAGCCGAAATTAAAAATAAATTCTCGAAATAATACCTGAGTAAACAGCGGACAAGTTGGTATCACTTCACAAGTGCGTAACTTTTAATCTATCTTTTCGTTATGCCCAAGGCATTCGTCAACAACGAGCAACAATGGAAAGTACTTCTCGTATTTCAGACGTGGCCCTCTAACTATGTTCTCGAACCATCTGCGACGTCCTCTCTTCGATCCTTCAGACGACACCATCACACCCTAACATTCTTTCCAGAACAACCAAAATCTAAAAAATCCTTATTTGGAGCGATAGGACCTGGCCACAGAATTAAAAATAACAGCAGATATTCAATATAGAAGGTTAGAGCCATGAGTAAGTGACCCCCGGGATTAAACTGGAAGGGATTTTTTGGGCTTTGATCCTTCGGAGGCGCGTGGAAGTGGCACAAAGACCGCTAGTGACCCCAACAGTGAGGTAGGCCACCATCTCTGCCGTAACATCACCGCTCCACGATATAGCGCTTCCGTCGATTTCACACATCACCAGCAAAACAAAATTCATCAAAATCCAGATGAATATTAATTAATTATGGAATGTATAATCTCTTCAAATAATGAAGAGATTATGCATTTAAGGGGTAAGTCCAATGCAGTAACACATACTCAAAATCGTTTGTCCTTTACCTTATGGAATCGTCTTTCGTTTAAGAAATGCACGTAAAGCTCTTTTTGATCGATTGCAGACATTTTTTCTTTTGCAGAACTAAATTAGAAATAATGGTCGTACGAGGTCGAGATGAATACTAAAAGAAAGGAAATTGAACAAAGATTCTTAATGTGGTCGTAGAATATCGCATTCGAGTCGACATTTAGAGCATGTAGACAAAAATATCAATATCAATTTTGAATATCGATAAAATCGCTACATTAACAGAGGGAATGGATAAGAAATGAAGGAAGGAGAGAGAAGTTCTTCTTCCACAAAGGAAAAAGTACCTTTTCACCTTCCTTCAATTCTCATGATGGATTTTCACAATGTATCGCCTAAATCTGTGAATTATATTCTGGAAGGAATGGATCTTTGGATAAAGAGATAAAAGGATAATCAGTCTGAAAGAGGAAATATGAGAGCTCATTGAGACCTTTGAGGATAAATGGAAGGATAAAAATTTAAGTGAAAGAGAAGTGTTGAAGAATGAAATGGACCTCTGATATATATGCACCTGTATATCAGAGCAATTCGGGGAAGAGTCAACTAAATGCAGTTGAATTAGGTTAGGTGATGGTTGCATTTAATTGAAAATGAATAGGCAGTAATGGGCAATGAAGTTATGAAAGAAATCCGAAAATTCTGAGATATGCTTTCCATTAATAAAGGAAAGATGTCCACACAATGACTGTGGAAGGCAAGTAAGAGGCAGACTATTTGAATGTGACGAAAGGACTGGTTAAAGTGCAACTGAAAACGTTCGAAAAGAAATGGGTTTGATGACAGACATGATGAGGTAAAGTGGAGTGGGCTATCCGTGTAATAAATAGTAAGGCTGCATTGAAAATCATCAAATCACTTTAGAATTTCAATTGCATTTATACCGAAATTGCTCCAAGAAAAACTAATTCCACTTATACTTAAAATTATGCGGCAAATCTTCTATTTCTCTAAATTTAGTAGTAGTCGAGACTAGTAAACGAAATCATTTTGATAAGAAAATTGACTTCCGGAAAAGATTTGACCGTCCTCTTGCACACTTTCCCCAGATTGATATGCGCATTGAATGCGCACAGGAATAATTCCTCCCGAAATAGCGAAACGGATTTCCTCGGTGGAAAGCAAGAGGTCTCCAACGGTATAGAACGGGAAGCGACACGATTCTCTCGGTCGCTTTTCCCGCGGATGTCGAAGGAGGTTGCTGGAGTAAAAGGGCAAAAGTGCACGGCATAGAGAAAGGAGCAACCGCTACTCCGTTCTAGCATCTCTTCCAGAAACAGTTAAGAAACTTTAAAGAAAGATAAGTTTCCAAAACTTTGGACATCGATGAAGCAAACTAAAAGAACGTTGTATTCGTTGTTGTTTCTTATAAGTGCTTCGACAGAGCTCCCACCGGAAATCGAACCCGGGTCCGCTTTCAGCGAAGGCGCTGCCCACTTGGCAATCAAAGAATCATATCAACCGAAGGTTCAGATTGAATCACCACTTGTGTGGAAGTTCCAAAGTTTGATTCTCTGAAAAACGTACGCTCTCCAAACAAGGACGTATTGTTTTAGAAGAACGAATTTTGCAAAAGGAAACTCGATGTTCACGTTGTATGTCGTTTCCCGATTTCTTCGAATTGAACTCGATCGTGAATATAAAAATAAATCTTCGTCGGAAATAGGTTCTAGTCGTTATAGGAGTCTACGGAAATTGCTTTTAAAATTTTTCAAATTCGTTAATAATTTTTAATATAACGATTTAAAAATCACCATTAACGTAATATACTCGCGACGAATAATATTTGGAATTAAATTTTCTCGTCGAAACCGCAAACTCTCTTCCGTTACGAACTTTTTAGAATTCTCGTTTCGTTAGATAAATATTTCATCATAACTAAACCTTCCTCGTTAACAGAGCATCCATCTTCTAATCACGATTTATGTTTCTTGAGAAGACGAGCGGAGGAACACTTTTGCTGGTGGTGCGGTGTCATTGACCTCTGGTGCACGCCGCGCTGACGTCATAAGCGTTACCTTGGCGCTCCAGTGCTCTAGTTGCTGGCGGGGGACCTCTTTTGCCTCTCCTTGGGGAGAAACTTGGCCGCCGCTGAGGTCGTTGGAGGGGCAACTAGCGCAAAAGGACAACTCCCGCCCCCTACTCCACCCCCAGTCGAATCATTCGCTTTCTGTTCATCGGATGTCATGCAAAAGTTGTCGATGTCGAGGTCGTAATTAAGCTAATCGACCACCGATTTGGATGAGCAGGAATTGAGAAAATAGACAAAGATGGAGACAAATAAACGGGAAAACGGTTTCGCGAAACACCAAGTGCCGCGAGGAATACTTTGGGTATAGTTAAGATTTCAACAGCCTTCTGCAGCTCTACGTATAAATACACAATTTCGATGAAAATGCCCCGGCTCGACCAACACCCGTTTCTATCGTATGAAGCAATTCAGCAGAGAAAGCGATTCATTGTCCAAATTCCACCTCCGAAGTTTGCAAAGGTATTTCCATAATTTCCCTCGGATCTTGACAGTTGCGAAAGTTTTAAAACTCAGAAATTCAAATTTTCGTATTGGAAATTTAAATTCGGGTTTCCGCATGCGCTTCTGCTTGGGGTTCGATTCCCGGCTGACCTCAGCTGCCCTTTTAACAGTACTACCTTGTACTCTTTCTGTCATTGGGAGTAATCAATTAAAAACAGTCTATAATCGATATTTATCCACTTGAATTACATTTACAATACTTTTTAATTCTGTTTATGTACCGTAATTTACTCATATTTCATAAGAACAAAACAGACTAACAACGGAGATTCTAATCCGGGGGTAAAACCAGCATATGAGATGATTAAATCATCTTGAGAACTTTCTTCTAATCCACATCGTGTAGGTTTCCATTCAACGGCCATTAATTAGGTGCTAACTGAGGGTCCCTCCGAATGTTGCTTTCGTTTTTAAGGCGAGGGCCTCTAAATGTCGCTTGCTCCTAGGGCCTCTAAACGGTGCTTACTCCTAGGGCCTCTAAACGGTGCTTACTCCTAGGGCCTCTAAACGGTGCTTACTCCTAGGACGTTTAAACGGTGCCACTGATAACCAAAAATTAGCTCCTGTTACCATAACGAGGGCATCCCAAACTCCGAACCATCCCATTGTTAGACTGATTTGGAATAAAATAGAAGATTTCGTAAAAACCCTAAATGAAGGTGAGTATCGACTACAGGAACAAATAACAAAGAAGGAAGAGCTTAAATCTTCTTAAGCTTCTCGAGGCTGAAAGGTTTCATCATGTCAAAAATACAATGAGCGTAGAAAGAGGATTAATGAAATACTTAAGAAAGAGATAAAAACTCAAAGTAAGAATTTAAGTATGAGATAGTGACGAAAGGATACAGCGAAACAATTACGTAAAAGTGTAAGACAATTTTACATCTTTGGCAAAACAACCACCGAAAAAATACAGATTAAAATGTCTTTATTTGAGCGAGATTAAAACTCTCCTCTTCCATCTTACCCAAGCGTATGGGTGAATCCTTCAATCATTTCATCGAATAGCAAAGGTAAACTCTACTATAATATACCGTAATCGATAGAGTAATTTGGCGAAGGAAAATCACGTCGTCTAAAATCCCCGGTACATAATACGGGCTAATATATTTAATCATTTTCGTAGGTAAGGTTTTGAAATTACATATCGATACCCAATCTTAGTTGTGAAATCTTTCACGTTGGGCTAAAAGTTCTCATTAAAAGCGAGTAACACAAGATCATATTATAATTATTGATAAGCGCAGTTCATTTAAGAAATGTCACACTTTTTCAAACCAAGACCGAAAATTATATTTTTGGGGAAAAAAAATGAGATGTATTTAGCGAAAAACACTGCTCGGGACACCGGAAGAGGCGATTCGGGATAATTGGTAGAAAAGCAGGACGTGTTGCGATAATGTAAGCATATCGGAAGAAGAGTGAAAAATGACACAGCGACGACAATTGGAAGAACGGCGACCCTTTTCTAGGTAACCCACAAATGCCTCCAAAATTATTCACGTGCGCGCGTTGAACTCTCCGAAATGTGCTATATCCGAAGAAAGTCAAAACGAAATGAAAACACGCTGTTACGACGGCTGCACGTCACGAGTGACGCAAAGCAACGCACTTGGAAGGCAAATCAAGGACTGCGGAAGAACACTCGATGAATTACGTTCATCATACGTGTGTGCTCACCCTGTAACTATAACTGCTGACCAAAGAGGTGCTTTTGTTCCGCTCATGATTTCATCAGTGAATATTTCCTTCCTCTCTTCGATTCCTTCCTTCTCCTGGAGTGGAAGGTGTGTATAAATGTAATAAGAGATGTGTATGAATAAATAATGACGTTTGCATGTCAAATTTTAAAAGATGTGTATGTGTATATGTGTATTAAGAGGTGTTACTCATTCAAAGCATTAATAAATATCAGAATTGAGGGAAAATGTTCCGCTTTTGAAATTGAAAGCGGGTTCTTTCCATCATTCCGATGATGCATCATTAGTACATCGTATTTTGTTGAAAATTGGAACTCGTAAAGACGATTAAAATACATCGGTCATTCCAATTAATGCAGCTTACTTTTCGAGCAAAAGCATCGTAGCGACGATTTACTAAAGCAATACATTATCATACATATATGTAGAAAATATTTCTTTTTTTTCAAATCAAGGACGTAAAATCCTACATTGCAGTGGCGATTATACACGAACGCGGAATATGAGTGATTTCTTTCGATTGTCAGAGGAACGCGCTTACGACAGGTGGAAACTTTTTAAGAAACTTTGAATATGACATCTTTGAAGATAATCTTAAGAGAGGAGCCAAATCATTTCTAAAGGATACAATAGCGATGTACTCATTTCAAAAATGGAACACTTAAGTAGGGAGTATTCAGAAATTAAAATTCTTACAATTTTTTAATTACGACTATTATAATCACGAAATAGCCGGTAATGGTAAGCGGTAACATTACAGTTCACCTCTTCCGTAAAACGTTCATATCCTAATCATCCCTCAGGGTGTAATCAAGACGAATCTCGTTTAATCGAAACCATTTGCGCTTCTGAATTATTTGCATTCATAATATATCCATCTACTGTTCACACACACTCTTTAAGTCATACACAGCCCAAATAAGTGAATTCCGATGCATTTCTGTAATTAAAATGCTTCTCCTAAAGACCTAAGTTTTAGTAAACACAGGGTCTGTACAAGCACACTTCACTTCTACAAGCATACAACAATTTCCGCCAATTCCTTCCATTTCTTCTATATCTTGGTATATTTGAGTAAATTTGACATTCATTCATCAGCATGTGTTTTGTATAGTTAAAGATCGTCGGACGCAATTTTCGGATCAAAGGAAGGGAATTCTCAGCAGCGAAAGCAATTCATTCACAATCTACTCACAATGACGGGAGCGATAGAATATTCGGCCTTTACCATTCGAACAAATCAGGAAATGGAAAATAGGGGAATTGAAGGAATTCGAAATAAAGGTGGACAACCGAGTAAGAATCTTAAGGAAAGTGAGGAAAGGAATTTGATTACGAATTAAATTAAATGCGAATATTAAATTACGAACCCTTTCTTATGCGACTGGCCAAGTCAAAGAGGAGTTTATTGAAAACATTCTCTCATTTCAGAAAAATGTAATTGCGAAAGAGAAGCCAACCGAAGGTTGAAAAAAGAGATCATATGAAGAAAAAGAAATACATATGAACTAATGCCTCGAAAGAAAGTTATCTTCAGGAAAAATTCAATGAACTTTATTTGGAGAAATAGCTACTACAATTAGGATATAAATTTTGGAAATTTGCTATTATAAGTCTGCGTACCATTACTAATTAAACACTTCGAAAATTATACAGTTTTACCTCTTAAAGAATCCATAGATAAGTGACAACTCGGTGCAATTATTATCCTCTTCTCCAGCGAAATTTAAAACAAAATAAACAAATGTTTTGCAGTAATGTTATGCGACTAACGCGAAGAGCGAAGAAGATGAAAAATGCAAAGACTCGCAATCACGCTTGCTTCAATTGCGGGGTCGAATCGAGAAATTCGGCGAACTTATGTTTCTGCAGCCAAAGTAATTATCGGATAAACAGATGAACCGAAAGATCATATTTTCACATTGGTTTCCTCGGCGTCGTTTCGAGGGCAAGTGATGATTAAATAAGTCATGGAAGCCGTCATTCTCTTGCCTCCTGAAATCCTTGTCTGCGCGGAAATAAAATTTTATGAAAACGTGTTGGCTAAAATATTATCACGTAAAACGTGTTTTATTCCATTCAAATGCTTTTACGACAGAAGCTATTCAAAGTAGTAGGAAGTAAATTCGGCTAATTGCCCAGGTGCGATATCATAACGATTGGAATACTTTTCTCGGAATTTGTCCCTTTACACATGTTAGGGGAAAATTAAACGCTCATTTATTTTTCCAATATGCGATAACAGCAGACTCGCAACGTGACCCTTAGCTGACAGTGGTTGACTATCCAAACAGGTTAATGACTTCACGGAGTCCTTGGCAATGGATCTCATCTTAATCGCGACATTGGAAGCTCTTATGTTCATCGAACCCCGAGAGACACCAACAAAAATCAGCGTGAATGTGTTTTAAGGGTAATATTCGAGTTTCGTCCCGATCTTGTGCAGATTCCATTATTTATTTCCGTGAGTCGTCCGATTAAATAACTTTCTAGTAGCGGCCGTAACTTGAATGGGAGCGAAGCGAGGAAAGCGAAAGAATGCGCGGTCACCGGCGGTCGTTGTCCCACTTGCAGTGAACTTCAGACAACGGTTCAGCGAAAAGGACAAGGCCGACATAAATAGTGCAATCACACGCGCGCGTTCGCTGCTAAAATAAATCCGAACGTGGATCATATTTTCACCAAGGAAGTAGATACCGGATAAATACATTTTACCAATATCGACTCGGAAAAACGTTTTCTGCCAGATTTATCGCGAAAGGAGCCAATTGAAGTCAATTCGACTCGTGCGTTTTCATTTTGTTTATCACGCATTTGCGCTAAATCTTCCGTCGGGTTAGCTATTTTTATACATTGAGTCAATCATCGTTTACTGCAATCATTCGTCATCATGATTCAATCATGCTATGATTCATTCGCAGACGAACTAAAAAACGCATTTCGACTGCATTTCGCAGGCCGATCATCTTAGGATCTTCCGTTACATTCAGTTTCCAATAAAAAAATATTCGCTCGGTCTTTGCGAATAAAGAAAACGAATGACCTGGTTACAATCAACAAATAACAAGTCATTCGGGCAATGTTAAAATTTGTAGTCATTTTGATCCAAACGTGAGCATGCAGAATTTCGAAGTTGAAAGATCGGACGACTTCCGAAACTCATCGAATAATAGGCGAAAAGGACTTTGAAAGAATTCGAGGAATTCCAAATTTGAACTCAGGGATTATTAGAAGAGAAATAGTTTGTTTTTAAGTTGGTCATTTATCCATTAAGTAGGTCATTACTACAGGATCCTTTCGCTTTAATTCTTATTTTTCAATTCGACTCGTTCTGTAGAAATGATGCCCAAAAACGAATTTCTCTAAATTTCAAATTTTAACAATTTTCTTGCTGTAATAACATTGAGCTGAATGAGTCCACTTGTTTGCGATATTCATCGGAGATTTTGAGAAACATAAAAGTCGCAAATACATAAAACTTGCAATACAGATAATACTATTATCCTCATAAACTCATACTTAAAGCAGTCTTGTAAAAACCAAGTGCCACTTGCATAATAAGTCAATTTGACTCCAGTGCTACTTGATTAAGAGCGGATATTTCGATAGGAACCAAGTGCGCCAATTCTCTCATCTCGTTCGTGGATTCGAAAGAAAATATTCTCCCCTTATTAGGTTTAATTAGCTATAAAAGTAATTTCGTACAATATCGAAGTTATTTTTATGCATCCAGCGGGCGAATGGCCATGAAAATTTGTTCCCTTTTCCTTGATCTCTAAAATTTTTCCTTGGGAATGGACGGCGTATTTAAGCCAGCTTGAAGGCCATTTGAGTGAATCTTGCGCTGCCTTCCTTCTAATATTCTACCTTTCAATCATTCCAACCTCTTCCTATAAGGTATCTTCATGAAATCTTTCCCCTCAAATACTGCATTGGTGGGCTTATTCGTTACCTTATAAATTAAAATAACGATTTCTCGGCTTACAACTTAAAGTTGCAGCACTATATTCGAATTTAAACATCGACCGATCATTTTTAAATGGCTTCGCGTATAAAATAGAAGAATCAGAAAATTTTTATAAATATTAAGAATCTAGATACTCTTAAATGATTTGAAATTCAATAGGGTCATAAAACGTTCTCATTTATCTATCGCCACGTTTTTGCACGAGAAAGGGCACTTCCGTGCTTTCGCTAAAGAGAGTAGACGATGAGAGAGTCTGAACTACTTATGTAATGGAAAACGAAATAGAGGTAACGGAACTTGAGGTCAATGAACTGCGGCACTGTTTATGTGGACCGAGCACAAGATGGCTGAGGCGGCTCAGGGAAGATAAGTATGGAGGAAGAAGATGTAAAACTATGAATGCAACCATGTGATTGGATCGGGTAGTTTTACTAATTGGTAGTGATTTCAGTAAGAATATGAGTGGGCAAAGGAAGCATCAGAAAAACAATTGCCGATATCAGCCTAATGATTGCATAAAAGGATTCCCTTTATGAAATGTTCGGTTGTGAAACTGCAATAGATAGCAGAAGACGAGGACGAGTGAGAATTCATGGAACATATGAGGAAGTCCTTCGAAGAGAAAATGGGGAACTCTTGGTCGGCCATACTCTGACATCCATTGGAAAGAAGGAAGTTTTATAGAGCACATCTGACAAGTCGGGCGAGAACCTCTCTCTGGATTCATCTACATTCAACTATTTAAATAATATATATATAATATATAATATAATATTACTTCTTATAAATAAAGTGAATGAGTCGTGATCGAAAAACCTACAGAATTGTATTATAATTCAAGCTTCCCAGAAGAACAGCTATCAAGAATTGTGATCGGCCCTTACAAAGGAGGAAAAGTAAATGATAGCTGCTCTTTGGAATTTTGAGGCGACTAACAGGGGATAGGATGGCCGATGTATGCATTGATACGCTGAAGAGCATAAATACAAAACGGCAAAATCGAGCAGAAAGTGTTTCCATCCTATGTTAGGCGGCGCACCGAAAGGTCAATGACTACCGCGGCACACCAGTTGTAAAGCAACGCAACGCCCCTTGTTGGGATTGTAAATCTCGAGACGGTCTCAACCGACTGGAGTGCAAACTACAATTCCGTTATTCAAGTTTGTCATTGCATGGGCATAAATCAGTGGCAAAGTTGAGTGTCCGCTTACACAAGGGCCTTCCTCCGCTATCTTTTGGTTAAAAGGTTACAAAGAGTGACTAAGGCTCTCTTTCGTCATACATCTTTCGGCAGGAAACTGCCGTTCTGCGTAACCATCCTTCCTTCTCCGAGAGAGACCTTCTAAAATAACGGTTCCTTCGGACAAATACACTCATTGGACACTCAAATAACCTGAATGAGACAACCCTAATCTACATTAAAAGTCGTCATTATGAAAATTACAATTATTCATTCTTCTGAAAACTTAAATGACTATCAATGTCTATGACTATGTCAATTGTGGTCCCAGGAACATCTTTTCGGTCTCCGCCCTCCCTTGTGTCTCACTGTACTTGCATTAGCAAATATTACACTAATTTTGAGTCTTGAGGTATTTATTATCTTAGTATTTATAAAATAAAGTTATTTTCTGGTCTCATACCAGCTGTAGTGCATTGTTTTATTTTTCTCTAAATGTTAAACGGTTACTAAGAATGTGTTATCAAATGGCTATGTAGGGTAGACCGGGGCAGGTTTGATGTAGGGGCAGGTTTACGCGATACTCACAGGTCTCTCGTTGATCATGAAGTGTCGTTTGCTACGTCAGTAGAGCCAACATTCACCACAATTTAGAGTCAGTTGCACGTGTTACAGGAAAAGTAGACTTTTTCTAATTTGTTCCTCTTATGAGTACACCAATGTAATGGCGTTGACATTGCTTATGCCATAAAAATCATTAAGCTTTATCCAACTAGATTACTCTTTTGCGGGTATTTTAAGTTATTCCCTTGATTGCTTACCTCGCGAATAAAACTTGGAGATTGAGATGTATCGAAAACATGCAGCAAGGGCAAATTTACACAAGACACGCGGGGCATATTTACATGTTTTTGAATCCACCTTGCGCTTGTGTATATCGCGCTCTATACATTAATTAACAGTTTTCTATACTAATTGTAAGAGGTAGGTTTACACAGATGACATCACTGAAAATAACAATCAATTAAATTAAAAACTACGATACTTAAGGGTAATAAAAGACACTAAGATAAAGCTTAAAGCTCAAATCATGAATCAGTATGAATGAGTATCAAATAAGTTCAACAATTAAAAAGAAAAAATCGTATTTGAAAAACTGTATAAGCCTATCTCCCCTATTTATTATTGTTCTCGAATTTTAAATATGACGATGTCAAACATCCTGTAATCCTTAATTAGTAGATTGAAGAATCTAAGAGACGCCAATTTCAAGAAGACGTTATACTTCAAAACATTCCAAGAAAGTGGAATTACATCCTATTTACCATCCGATGTGTCACTAGTACAAGTAATATTATAAATTGCGAATCACGAAATTAGGTTCCCTAAAACATTTCATGCTTAATAGCGACGATAAAAGATAGCAAAGACAAAAGAAAGAAATTAAATTTTTAAACACGAGTATATATTAAAAAAAACTGTCCTGATGTAATCACGAATGGGCATCACATCCTGCGAATACTTGCAAGATCGATAGCAGCGGAAAATAATTAGGTAAGGCGTCCGATCGTTTTACTGGAAAGTGAATTAATATTAGGGGACAGTTAACGTGGAGGGATCAGCAGAAGCAACGGAGATGTTGCAAAAGAACAGTAAAATAAACCAAAAACTTTGAAAAGAAGTCCTTTGCAAACGGAGCAAATTGCTGAGGAAGACCGAATGAGAGGCAGTATTTCGAATGCAACAAACAAAACTATGATAACATACTCGAATATGCAGTAAAAATGCCCTCATTTTCCTTCGCCCGAAGGACATTCCCTCCTGTATTAATTGATATTCACAGCTTCGCTGAGACGTAGCACAATGACAAGAAGACACTTTGCACCTCCATTGGGTCATCGTGAGTGAGGGAAAGACAACTTGCGAGGCCACTGTGAATCCACGTATTCACTCGGTAACAAATTGAACCCTCCCTTCACTTATAAATGATTGCATTTGCTATGATAGACACCGGCAATAGGGATTTTCGGATTTGTATCATCCGCAGTTCAACAGCGATGCCGTGTGATCAACTCAACAAGAAATATTAATTACTTTAACACCGCGACTGTAGGTTACTTATATACCAACACATTCATAAATGATAACATACATTCTTATATTCAACGTATACGCGAAATCAAGGCAAGGCTTAGCAAGATTGAAATACAGATTGGATTTTCCGCTGGAAACGTCGGTACCTTTAATCTGTACGAAGAAATATATCACATGTTAATAGCAATGTTTTGCTTTAACTCTTTTCATGAAAACTATTTCAAAACGCGATTGTACGCTTTTTTGCTGAAATTCAATTCAATTTGGTGTCTTTAATCTGCTGAATTTTTAAGTGTTGTAATTGAGGTCACAGTGGCTGAATACCTCTAAGAAGTTACGGAGGAACCGAATGAGTGCCAACGCATTTCCTTCTCAGGAAACTCGGGATTTAATCAAAATGAAAAGCTTAAAAGAATAGCCGACTTGATTTGCGTTTGAACTGATCCCAAAATGAATTAAATATACTTATGCACTACACAAATTTATCTTTCGATAAAAGATTTGAAATGAAGAACATCTAGCGTATACCGAGACACTGGTGAAAAGCAATCAAAATATGAACTACAATTATTGCATTAACTTCGAGACCATTCGTATGAAAGAAAACAATTATCGAAACGAAATAAATCGAGATTTTCGAGGCATAATCTTGAAACACACGACACTCGCAAATGAATTATCGCAACCTCTTTTGCCTTTAGTTATGAGTTTTTCCCTAACCTAAAAGATTATCAGCATATTTTTTTAATGAAAATCATATATGATTATATAAATTATATAAATTATCTCCTCTCATGTATACGCATTTCGAGTAGTAAAATAAATAAATTAATTCGCTGGAATCGGGTAAATGGAATATAATCCGAAAAACCCTTATTGGACTCTTCCGATAATTGCAGAAAATGGATACATTCGCGTAATGTACGAGATCACAGCAAATATCTCTTCCCTCGCCTCCTTGACATTGAGTTGGCAACGCCGCAGTAGCGGTGTTTATGAAGGTTGGTCATTGACCTCGAATACGTTGCTTTCTCCTTCCTCATTATCTCATTCACTCATTTCGTCTACGTACAGCCTACCGTACCGTTAATAGCAATAATATTGTGAATATTTGAAGCTCCAACAGTATCTATTTACTGAAAATTTCGGGAACCAAGAGCGTGTTGCTCCAGAAGTAAAATATTTCTAAGAATTCATATCTCCTGAGAACGAACAAAGAACTTAATTCGTCATTACGTTTGATTTACAAAATATCCTCTACATCGCAGGTGAGCAAATCAGCCATTCTTGAGAAAATTGATGCTTCGTGAGGTTAGCTATAACTTAGTCGACCCTCCTTCGATTATTTATACATTGTAATAGTTATAAATGCGTGTTGGATGTGAATTACTTTGTTTGACAACGTAATAGCAATCACGAGGACTTTGTGCAGCACAGAAATAGACATTTTCTGATGACGAAGATTACTCCTACGAAGCGTTACTCCATTAAACGAAAAATATTTGTGCAAAAAGAACTTGTAATTCTGTCTCGAATTTAAAATCATGTAATCTTTACCATCTCCTTTTTTAGATCTCAAAATTGGCGCATCCTAGACAAATTAAAATCGGTAAGTATATTTTTGTTTGAAAAAGCTCTAAAATGAGGATTTGATCATCAATTAGGGAATACGGAGTCTTCGCCAGATCGATATCAAAGGAATTTATTGCCTTTTATTAAGTCCATGAAGTTGTGGTGTTCAATCATTCGTGAAGTATATTTAAATCGAAACTCTTGCAATTTGAATAGACTCTTCGTTTCCCCATTAAATTGTTCAAAGGTGACAGCGCAAGTTGATCTAGAAAAAATAACATTTTTCTATCAAAGTTGTAAACTTGTCATCGACCGTACAACAATCCTTTAATTATACGAGATATAAAACGATTCCAACAATTTGTTCAATTGCACAAAAATGAAATTACTTATTCAGTTACGGCAGTACGATTTTTGGATGTCGCATAACGCCAACTAATGAAAACAAATTATGTACGAAATAAACTTTGAATTCCGGAAATGAAGTCGATAACCATCTAAAATGAGCAGCGAAAACAGCAATGACTGATTTAAGAACATAATATCCTCAAAATGCGATCAATTAGCGAAAGATCTGTTTTGCCACGATTCGGATGAATAAAAAGACTTGTTCTACTAAGAAACGGGTGACGCACTTCAAAGTATCGAACGAAACGTCGAAGACAACGATAAGATGCTGGAGGGAAACGACAAGCTCACACCGATTTTGTTATTTATAAAATAAAGTGCGTAAAGCAAAGCTAAAATTTTATTTGAAAATCTAAACTTGTGCACCAGAACTTCGTTTAATTAAATTGCAGAAGATTGTAATAAAATAGTATTCAATTGCGGATCTGATGAGCAGTACGATTCAGGTTTGTGTCACGCTTAACTAATTATCGACATTTAATTAATGAGAGTGACGAATTAAATTGTGCTTTTCTTTCCTTTATTAATACGTAATTAGTCGGATCTCTGAAAGTGTTTTTTTCCGACAGCACAGTTGGTGTAAAAATATTGCAAATTGGCAAAAGATTGAGAGCTTTCTTTGGAGCGAAAGGGACATTCTTTTCCTCAAATTCCTGCGGACATCGAATTAATGGAAAGACGCTTTCCATCGATAGGAAATAAGAAAGACAAAAGTAATTTTCATCAATAAAACCGACGAAAGAAACGATTTATTTTTCTCCGCAGATGTATCGAGGGATCGTCAAAAGGTTAATTATAACTTTTTATGATAGAACTAAAATAAATATTTTAGTATCAAATTATAAATATGTATTAATATTAATTATAACTATTCATTAGGATTTAATTATAATATTATATATTTAGTAGGTATACATTTGAATTAAAATTCATTAAGTTGCGTAAATCTTTTAGCAATTGTAATAAATAATAATTAAGTATAAATAATATGTTTATTTGATTTTTTTAGATTAATTTGAAATTGCCATCTTTATGAATTCTTTACCGTAAGAAGGAAAATATCGTTCCGTGGTATTTTCATCTTAATTTCACTCTTTTGGTCAAAATATAAGAGGTAAATATTTTCTTTACTTTATCCAAAATTTGATGAATATTTGATTTGATATTTTGATATCATTTGATGATGATAGCAACATACAGATAATGTCATTTTATTTCGTTGGTATCTTGAAGAATTCATGTGTGGAAAGAAAGGGTAAAAATATTAAAATAATCACTTTTTATAAGTCAGCTAAATTAACTTTCACCAACTAAGAAACTAGCTAAGATTTTTTAGTATTTTCAAGACAATTTGAAAATAAAATCAATATTTTTATTTATAAATTAAATTCGTTGGAGTAAACTGGCATCAAATTATGTAAATAGTTAAACTGATTTAAAAGGGGAAATAAGTTGCTATAATACTAATGTTACAATATTCTCATGTTTATTTTCAAAATTTTCCCACATTTGAATCGAAAAGGATATTCAATAATAAGACTCTCTACTTAATTTCTTTTCTTTTGGTGCTAGTCTGGATTTTCCCTTTTCAACCAATAAAAGTGAATTTTCTGCGAGGGCTTTATGAACATCTATCAGAGAGAATCAAAGGGGAGACGAGAAATGTCGTCTAATTGAGGATGTCATTGAAGAATAACAAATGACTCACGAGAACCGTTCAAATTGAACGCTTGTTCCGTCTCGTTCATTATTTTTTTGACCCGGAAAAGTGCAAAAACGAGCGGGTTTAGCGCCCTTTAAGTGAGTCGCGTGAAACCACGGAAAGTGAGAAAGAGCCTCTAACGACGAGTCAACGAACTGTATGAAGAAATGAAGAGTGCTAATTGCGAATAACGGACTTGCTTCGAGACAACTGACCCAAAACCTCACTTTAAATATTTTCTATTCTAAGTCGCAGCAAATGATTTATAAAATTCGCGACAGGCGTCAAAATTTCGCTATCATTTGATTGCTTCCGAAAAACTCTTATAAATAAACGAGTTTCGCAGTTTTAACAACTCCTCTTGTATCTGATTAAATGATTAATTGCTTTTGTGTATCTGATGCGAATGACTGTATTCAAATCGAACATCTAAAATACGATTGGAGCTCCTTAAGTACAATTAAAAGGGACCTGAAATACGACATAAGAAGTTTTCGAGTTAGTGAAAACAAAATAAATCATGGACAATTTATTTTGGCTCAATTATAATATTTATATACAATATTATATAAAATATTTATGTACAAATTCCCGATTATATAATTAGGGTACATACCGGTTCATGTATGAGCAGCATTTATGTACTTTTACTATCCAACAGTACAATGAAACGGGAAAAAGTCCGTTTGGTGTCGACGCACTCCTCGAAGGCTCTTGTGGAAGAACGTTTGCTTTTCGAACAACGTGCTCTGAAACGCCAGAATAATAACCCAGGCCTATGAAAATTCCACTAAAGGAGGTTAGAGGTGAAAATTCTTCGAATTAGGGAGGTCTAAAACACATTGGCATTATTGTAATTCAGACAATATTCCGACTTAGTTCGACTCCAACTGTATTTTGCGTCATTCTACATTTCTAAATTTCATTAGTATCGATATAAGGTTTATATTTTAATTACGAACATAAATCTTATGATTTAATTATTAGATGTTTGAAATCTCCAAATGGCGTCTTTGTCAGCGTTCCTCCTCTTACTTCCCGGTAGTCGGATAAAGCGAGAAAGGAATGCCGCACAAATATTACTGTACCCTTTCTTGCTTTATCCGACTACCGGGAAGTAAGAGAAGGAACGCCGACAAAGACGGCTTTTGGAGATTTTAAACATCTAATTCTTTAACAGCCGTGTTCCAACATTTCTTTCTATACTTATGGCGTCATAGGTGTATGTGGGGATTACTTTTCTTCTTCTTTTGAAAGTGCCTTTCCGTTTTCAATCGATTTGGATTCACATCACAGAATTGGGAATAATATTTTATATAACTGTGGGTAGTCTTGATCACCCCACCCTCCACGATCTTTGGAGAATGTTTTTCCCGTAAGATAGCTGGTCCTCATTTACTTCGAAAGTTGGGAAAGAAGCTTCACAAAAATTGAGAAGATCCTTTCCCCAAAACACTGTTTTTCGGTTTTTTTAAATAAATATGAGGTTAATGGAAGTTTGGGGTATTTCCCTGGGGATTTACCTTTACCTTTTTTCAGGTAGAAATTTTGAGGGTCTCTGTGCTAATCCGGACCCTTTGCTCGCCTTCGCAGGTACTGAGCGCCCGACCTTCCCATCAGGGGGTACCATAAAAAAACTGACCGCGTGGAATACGATTTAAAAAGTTATAAACAATTCAAATGAGCAATAATTTATTATCTTCGTCGTCTCACTAGTCCAAAGAGATATACAAGCGTCTTTTGATCGACGTTCTACGATGAAAATTAAGATTTTTCGTGATTTTGCTAGAAATGACCCGAAATGGGTTCCCTGCTAACCCCGGCCATCGCAAACCTTTTTCTGGAAGAGTTCGAAGAGCACCGCAGCGCCGTGGAAACCGAAATGTTTCGTCCGATATGTTGACGACACAATCGTCATTTGGGGGAGCGGCTGAAAGAGTGGCACGAAATTCCCCGACATTTAAACTCTTTCCCCGAATAAATAGAGGGTTATCCTCAACCGAAAGCATTTACTGAGGAGTTGTGGACGAGATGAGGTACTCCCAACTGAGCCGGATTCAGTCTACGTAAGCACAGTACGCAATTATTACTCCGTTCATCCACTTATAAGACAGGAATGGAAGGTTTCTATTTTACACTAACGGAAGCATTTCTGCAACAAGTCTAATTTGTTGTTTTAGCGTGATTGCTGAATTTTCCCTTACAGCCTGCAGCTGAACTCAAACAACTACCCATCACGCATCCGTAGCAATAATCCGTCAAACGTTTAACGAATAACCCAATACCGAAGTACATAATCTCGATCATTCCTTCGCTCGAACTTTAAGCTCAATGCGAATGTTTGATTACGGCGCGAGCATCGTGTGCGTATAAATTATCTCAAGAAACGAGAAAATTTATACTCAATAACTTCCATTTTCTGTATTAGTCTAGCTTTTTCAAATGGCAATACGATGGAAAATTACAGCAAGTGTGCGTCGGATGTAGGTCTCTGACAAAAACGGAAATCAAAGAAGATCCGGTCATGTCACACTTTTTCCGGGCAATTGTCTCTGGGGAAATAGACCTTCGGGAGTGCTGTCGAGCAGCCGATTTCACGCATTTGACGTTGTCGAAGACCGTTATTAACAGTAAACTGTTTCATTATTCAATTGATGGACAACAGAGATAGTGTCAAAGGAGTGAATATTTACGTGAACATGAATTTAATCACATGTTTTTACGTAAATTGATATTTAAATCTTTCCCTTATTCTTGGACATTTTTTTCTTTCGCAAATAAGGAGTTCCCTTACGCCATATATATCATTGACGATCATCGTGTTCGAATGAACTTTTATCCTTAAAATCCCGAGCTTGCATTTTCTTCGTTGCAGAAAAAGGCATTACAGGCGACAACCAAGAAGAATTAACTAATATTTTTAACTACGGTTAATTTTTGCGTAGTGATAATTACCACTTCGACCACGCTTTATTCATTTATTGTTTCATATTGACGTTTTCATCGTTACAGCATTGGTTCTGTCACACTCCCGCGACGGACAGCAAGAGCGAGAGATGAATTTCGATATAGCTTTTAAATAAAGGAAGTCACGTATGTAAGAAATGGATAGCACCGACTGCAAATATATTATTCGCGTACATAGCGCGTTTACCATTGCAAGTTATCCACCATTCGGTAGCTCCGTTTCTTCGTAGGTCATCCTTTCCTCTCCTGCAGACGAACGGATAGATTCACTGAAGTCGGGGTGATGTAGGGTGGAGGGAGTGGGGTGAGGGAGGGAGAGTGAGGTTACTCCCGGTCATTGCCACAGTCACAGGAAGTGATGTAACGAAAAGTGGGTCTCCAGGTGGAAAATAACAACGAGTAACTCTAATACCGTCTGCATTACCAAACTGACTGATGGTTAATTATTAGAAGACGCAGCGATAGAATTTTCGCAGCAGCCGTATTGTCGCTGCAGTGAAGTAAAATAAATAACACGGCGATAAAAATAATTTATCTTCAGTAGAATGAATTGATAAGCAGAGAGGAAAATTGCGGAAATGAATGAAGATACAGGAAAAATGTTAATTGACGAGAAAATAAGGTTTTCCACAAATAATCCCCAAGAGGAAAATCGCTTAAAACAAAGACTGAATACAGGAAAATACCCATAAATTAATACGCATACATAAGTTTTCTACCTGTAGATTCATAAAAATTAAAATCCCTCTTAAACCCCATTTCCTTCAATTTCTGATACTTTACTGCATGAGTCATTCAACATCTATTTTCTTCCCCTTCGCCCTCAATTACATTCTTCAGCAGCCCCTCTCAACATTTGCCACACCTCATTCACTTCAATCAAAGCCCAACCAATCCTCGACACACATCTGCGTTTGTTTTCCTCTAAACCCGACTTTTCCATTCTATGCCCAACAAGGCCTTCAGATGGTTGACTCTTTCCTTAGGGTAATTTTTTTACTTCCTCTTTTCTTATTCCTGTATCATCTTTGCTCCATGAAGGCTTCCTTGGCCTAGGCCAAGTGACGAACCCCTGGGGGTGACGAACCTTTGGAAGCTTATGAAATAAACTCGCTCATCTCGAACCCATCGAGTGAGCTGTCGATTATTTGTTTGTATATAAGAGGCATAGGATGTTTTTATAACAAAAAATAACTTTTTAATTATTATTCATAATTACTTGTTTTGAAGTTTCATTATTTTATTAGAGTGCATAAAAAAAGTAATTATATAAATTCAATACCATAGAAAATCTCTATCGGTCACGTATAAAAAAAGGTCTGACGGGGCCGGGAATCGAACCCCGGATCTTCCGGGAAGCATCTAGGCTGCCGGATCGATTCCTGGCCCCGTCACATTTTTTTCAAGTCCGTTTTGGGATTTTTCGTGGGTGCACGCCTTTATATGCTAAGAACCCTTCATTAGTCATTTATTAAATTTTTATCCGGTACAGAATAACAAGAAATTATAATAATTTATATTAAACAAAAAGGAAAACAATCATGTGGCATAATTAAATAATAAACATAAGTCGTCAAATTTACGGAGGTAGCTATGAAAATTAAAGAATCATCAGTTGTTCTGAAGACAGACGAATCACATCAGGTTTAATGTATGCTGTTTTTAGCATTACACAAGCTGAACTTGAGGCATAAGTTAAATTACTCATAAAATTGGACTTGACTAGGTTCATAATTGAAATTAATGATTCACATGAGTAAGTAAAGGAAAATATCGAGAGTATTGCCACTGCTAGATTTTTTAGACACTAAAAATTTTCAGGCATGGGATTCCATGTTTTCAGAACTTCGTTTTCAGCATTGTCGCCGCTAAACGATCTCTTTTAATACTTTCTAATTCACGCTTCAAATTGATAAAATTTCCACCTCCAAATACTGCTAATCTGTAAGTCAATCAACTGCATTTCAAAATCATACAAATTAATCCATCGGAACGAATCCAACTTCAATTCGTTTAATTTTACCTCATCTGCATATTTTATGAAAGTTCCTGTATCTTCGAATAACCTGAACCGAGCAAATCTTCAAGAGAACTGTGCTAGGGTCGAATCAGTAACTGTATCTGTGAACATCTGATATTTGATCTCCGAGATTAGTTACGTATTTTTGGAGATTCGGAAAATATTTAAACTTGCCCGTGTTCATATCATCTTTAAATACTCTTAATTTGATTCCAAAAGCTCTTATGACATCAAACATAACATCAACCGTTTTTCCAAGTCCTTGTATTTTTATATTTAAATCATTCAAGTGCTGGGATCCGTGAAACATTAATCTGCAAGTTCACAAGACGTCATACAGTTGTTGAAATGACAATTTCTACCGCGCAATCGTTTAGTCACCTCCACCAATACTTATAATCTAACGTTAGATTTAAATCCATTCAGCATGAACCATAACAAGGCTCTGTTAAAACAAAAAGACCATAATCGCTACAAAATCATCTGAATGCTTTGCAAAAAGGCTTAAACCAAAATGGTGTAGTGAGCTACCTAAACAACTGGCAATACAATATGATAGGGTATATATGGTTACTTTTACAAATTTGAAATATCACTTTCGATTCGACGAACGAGAAAGTTGGTTGGAAACAGGATTTGGGAATTTCTTGTTGAGGTATAAGGCTGCCTTTTGTTAAAGTATCATATGCAATTGTCGGTTCTCTTCAAGGTCAGAGACAAATAGATTAATTATTTCCAAAGGAAAAAAACGAACAAGAAAGCACTGCAGTGGTGGTATTGAAGCGATGGATGTATTCCCACTGAAGACCGTCGCTTATGAGTTGAGTGTGCTTTGATGGAAACAAAGCAGAAAATGTTAGACGACTCAAAAGGATTGGCAGAGGCCAAACTGGAGCGTCCAGCAGTCGGAAGTCACTGTGCTCATTCAATGTTCATCAAATGGACTAAATTTTAGTTTTTAACTGCACGCTGTAACTCAATTGGCCGTCCTCACGCGTGCCACCACGGCCTAGGCGTTTCATCTTTGCATCTTCCATCCCACGAAAAAGTACTTCCCAAGGACATCCACCAGCTACAGCATTTCCTCATCCCCCCAATTCGTTAACTTAGCACATTAGTGAACTTCGATACTTTACTTACTTTAATTTTCATTCCGAACTCTTTATCGTTAAACCTTATAATTAATCGCGTCAAAAAGTGCTGTCGCGAGGGCTCAAAAGCTCTCTGAATTAACCCCGTAGAATGGTAAATGAATTAGTTCAATTCATTATACTTCATAAATGATCTTCAAAAAAAACAAATATAGCTATGTAAACATATCCCTTTTCATTAATTATTATTTTTTAAAAATGTTTAAGCATGTACCAAAACTGCAGTCACTCATATCATAGATATATTTTCCTAACAAATATTTACCTGGGAGTTTCAGACTTTCAGAATATGTAACGCGGTGAAAATAAATTTTCGAATTTTTTATGAAAATTTCAGTTTAGGGGTTTTCAACCACGGCAAATCGATTAGCCACATTTTTTATTGTAAAAATTAATCATTGTCAGTGTTGCCAACCCATGGACGTTTTTATCTTTTTCTTAATTTTTTCATCCGACAAAATTTGGAGAATACATTTTAATCTATTTGATATTAATGAACATTTATGAATCTATTTCAAGCCTACCAACTTCACGAGGTTCCAACACAAAAAACGAAATTTTCAAAAGTTTTTATTGCGTAGCCCTTAGTTACTTTATTGGAATTCTATAGCACGGATTTGTACAGTAAGAATATGGCACCACTAGCAGCATTTTAAAATATTTATAGATACAACGTAGCCAACATAACCGGTTTAAAACTGCAGAAAGAGGTATTTTTCGGGCAAAATAGAATCATTAAAAAGGAAAAAAAAATTGAAAAAAATCTGACGGGGCCGGGAATCGATCCCGGGATCTTCCGTGAGGCTACATTTTAAACAGGAGATTTTTGCCCTGACCTAGCATCGAACCATGGATAATCTTCGAAGATGTCTTTTTGATTTTCGTTGGAAATGCACGGCTCCTAGCGATCCCTTGAACTTCCACTCTGTACTTTTCCGGGAAGTGCCACAAAAAAATTTTCGAAAATCCCCACCATGCATTCTTATGGAGAAAATCGCGACTTTGGGGCCTTCTGGAATCGAACCCATGACACTGAGGTTCAAAGTCGGCTTTTTCCTGGAGGTTACACGTTATGCCAACACGTCGTAAAAATTTCAAGTCAGTGGCACTTGTGGAACATGGTTAGAATTTTGATCCCCAGTGAGTGAGTGAGTGTATATCTAGGTATATCCGGAGAAACGTCTATATATAATAGATATGAGTAAAATGTAGCTTGCATACTGCAAGCAAATCGACAACACTAATCTCATATCGGCATCATATCGAGACAGTCCTCAAAAGAAAAAAAGGATTGAAAATATTCTTGAAATTCGCTTCAATTTAATCGTCTGGCATCGAACCTGAGTCTTCTTGGTAAACTTACTATGCAGCACAACAGAAGATCACCATTTCTAACTATGTGTGAAAATTCAACCAGAAATATTGGCTACAACTGCCTCAAACGACGTCCTACTTTTCACGAATGTAAATGGCTCTCTGGATTCGGACCAAGGACGATCTAGGAAATCTAAAACATGTTTATGAAATTAATCTATGATCTCTATCTATATGCCGAATTTCAAGTTTTACTATTATACGGAAAGGGTTCAAAATAATTCTTAAAAATCGGATCAGTTACTGATTTTAGAGACGCCTGGTGTCGAACCCAGGACATATTGGCAGCTGTGAATGCAAAGAATGACTTGTTAGAACTTGATCTAATTTTATGCAAAGCTTGACGTCAATATCATGCCGGGAAGTACCTAAAATTTGTTTCCGTTATCTCCATAAGAAATGCATTGAGGAATGTAAATGGCTCTCTGGAATCGAACCAAGGACAATCAGCGGAACGATAAACAAAGTACATACAAGATATTTACGATCTATATCTACATACCGAGCTTCAAGTTTCCATCTTATCGGGAAGTAATTTTAAAAAATCTTAAAAATCGCAATGTAAATTAAATGGGAGAATATTTGCCCTGACTTAGCATCGAACCAAGGATAATATTCGATGATATCTTAACGGTTTTCGTCGGATACGCACGGTTTCCAGCGAAACCTCGAATTTCAACTCTCTAATTTTCCGGGAAGTACCTCAAAAAATTTTTCGAAAATCCCCAACATGTATCTTTACGGAGAAAATCGCGACTTTGGGGCCTTCTGGAATCGAACCCATGACACCGAGGTTCAAAGTCGGCCTTTTTCTAGAGGTTACACGTTATGGTCAATACGTCGTAAAAATCTCAAGGCATTGGCACTTGTGGAACATGGTTAGAATTTTGATCCCCATTGAGTGTGTGTATATCTAGGTATATCCGGAGAAGCGTCTATATATAATAGATATAACGGTGACGTTTTCCTCTCTCACTTTTCCCTCCAATTGATCGCTTAACAGAAGGATTCGTCGAAATGTAATTTTTGGAATTTACCAAAAAGTTATTGAAAGCAACAAAAGAGGCTCCTGGTTGAGGCCTTCACTTCTTCACCATTAAAACTTCTATCGCATGTATAACGAACACACAGGTAGAAAACATCATCCGTTATATATTCCTTTCACCCATACGAATCTCGTTTGAGGTGGTCCACGAACATCTTCCGTGAATAACGGGAATTCTTCCGTTACGGATAACGGGGCCAAAAAGTGAGCGGAAAAGCAAGAGTTGTTCATTTGGAGCGCCACGAAAATATAAAACTAAGATCGAGAAGAGAATGTAACGGAGTGTGAGATTCGAGGGGTTCGTAGCTAATCCTAGAAAAACACTTCTTCGTCTTATTCGATCAATCAGACACAAATTTCCTACTTATGGATTTCTTAGTGTAAACAACTCAACATATTACACCATTATACTAAGTCTATAGAAAAATACAAAACGATATTTATACTAGATTAAACGATTCAGATTGAAGCACCCACTAATACCATCAAGACTGTCTCCAATACTTCGATCCTTTCTTCTCCGACATCTATCCTGAATATGGTCGCGCGAGTTTGACGTGAAAAAATACAATTTCTGTGTTTTTTTTTGTTTCTTAGCTCATATTCATCTGTTATTTTATTATATGTTTAATTTGTTGATTTTTCACTATTTTATTGATATTTTGTTGTTTATTATTATTTTTAATAGTCAGCAGTAATTGGTTTCGTGCTGTATGTTGATGTTTGTTAATAAATAAATAAATTAAATATATAAATTATTCTTTTACTGTTGATTATATCTCAAGATGTATCGGCGAATTGTTTTATTGAATGTAAATAGAGTATACAAGTTGATGGTTATACGAAGAGAGACAATTTATTCTCTCGTAAAGTTCAAATGTGAGACATTTCCCAATTTCCTCATTTCATCTACAATTTGATGTAGAAACCCATTTCACCATATAAATCGAAGACATAATATTGGAATCAAATAAAGAAGCATGTTTCTCCAATGACGTGTCAATAGAAAATTTCTCAACTATTTACTTCCCGTTCTTTTCCATATTTTGATGAATTTTTTTCAACTCGGAGATATACCGTTGCACCCGTTTTAAACCATGGTAAGATGAAATCCTTTCTACACCCGTTTTATATCATGGTAAGATGAAATCCTTAATACACCCGTTTTAAACCATGGTAAGATGAAATCCTCTCTGGGTTCTAAGTCAGCGAGCGTCTCTTGTCTGACTTTTCGCATTTTCGCAGGTCGTGCAGTAGAATGATCAAATGCACTCCCCCATTTGTGGTAGCCGACAGTTCGAATGCTATCGAACGCGTTCTATCCAACGGCTGTTTGTATTGAGTATACTGTTTCCTTTTCTTGTTGTTGCCTTGTTCATATTGTTGTTTTGTTTACATTATCATTTCTTATGAATTGCTATATTTTTTACGTGGTTAGGTATCATAGAGATGTAACTTACTAGTTTATCTGCGAGTTCGATATCTCCCACATTTGCTCCTGTGTTAGACTTTCCTAAGAAAGGAATAAATAAGCGTCTTTTATAATCCAAGCTATTTCCATATACTTCAAATCACTTCCAAAATGATTCGAAACACCTGTTTCCATGGTTAATAAGATAGGAGTAATTACAGTTTAATTAATTTAGAAGGAACTGAAAAAGCAGCATAATGAAAACAAGCGCTTAGGAAGGAAGGTCTGTCGAATGAGGACTCTTCAAGTAATGAGCAAACAAACTCAATAGCAAAAATGAAAAGTTATCGAAGCCAAAGGTGATCCTGTCTTAAAGTCCAATTCGCACTCAAGTGAGATTAGAAAGTGTCGGTTTGCTAGCGATAGAGGTGTCAAGCACTGATTCCCCATTTAAGGGAATAAAAATGGCTGATAATATCCCGACGTAAGTCTCCCCAAATGTTTTCTCTAAGTTTTGAGTTGCTACGTTACGCCTAATTACATATGTCGTCTCAATTGCATGTCCTTTGGTCTTCTTATTGGTCTCTATACATTCCTTGAAGTCCTGTTACGAATTTCAGCTGACCAACGGTTGTCGCTTGTCTCATTCATATCACATATCACAAATTGATTACAATCAATTAAATTGGAAATATTCCTCTCTTTAAGGTTTATTAGTGCATGTGCTGCAAAATAATAATATGCTACCTTCGTTTTGTCTACGTTTACCTCGAAATGTTTAGTTCTACAAGTCCTAGTCCCAGATCTCCACCGTCCGATGCGTAAAAGATTACTTAACTGTGAAACGAAGTACAATGATTTACATAGAGCAATGGGAAAGAAACATATTTTAGCCATTCAGAATGAAGATGGAATTGTCTTTCTTCAGTTCTGATGATGGCGTGATTTGCGCTGAAACTGTAAAACGTGTGCATTTTTTGTGGATTTTGTGTTTATGGTAAAGATTCTTCTCAACTGATCCCAGTTATCAGTCTATATACTCTCCATTTATTAGAATGTATATATAACGGAGATTGGAGGCGAGTTAAAGGTTCAACCATGCTAAAGAAGCTCCAACAATATCTCCAGCCAAATAATGAAAGTGGCATTCAGCAACGGGCGTCAGCGTGGTGAATTATTGTACTTAACCCCCCCAAATACAAGTTTGTACAAATTTCCGTAATGAGCTTCTATAATGGAAATTACCCGGACGTAAAAGCACCACCCATTCGGATGTCCGGGAGGTGGTGGCATTAAAGAGGTCCATCGTGAAGAAAAGAACTACTACCCTGCAATTCGCGACTGCCTCAGCTTAAAGAACGAGGAGCGAATTGCTGGAAATACTGAATACAGTATAATACTGTACATAATACTAAATGAAGCATAGAAGATAAAATGGAATGCCATCGGGCTAGCGGAAGTCAAAAGAAAATCAGAAGAGCTACTTCCACTGAAAGGAAGGATTCTTTATTTTAAGGATTTCATTTATTCTCTTACAGAGGTACTAAGAAATGGAGGCGTTGGATTCTTGATTAACAAGAGATGGAAGGATAATGTGGTAAAAATCGAAGGTGTATCAGATAGAATTTGTAAACACACACTAAAGATCAATGAGCGTTACTCAGAACAGGTCATCCAAGTCTACGCACCAACAGCGGCAAGCAGCGAAGAGGAAATTGAAAACTTCTACCAAACTCTCGGCACTGAACATGACAAGGAGGCCCACTACTATAAAGTCATTATGGGAGATTTTAATGCTCGTGTAGGTCAGCTGATGACACTGTCGCAGGACAATACGGACTGGGCCAGAGAAATGAGCGAGGTCACCGCTTAGTAGAGTTCGCAGAATGGACCAATATGTATATAACAAATACATACTTTAAGAAAAATCCTACAAGGAAATGAACGTGGAGAGGTCCCAATGAAATAAAAAATGAAATATACTATTTCTATAACTACTATTACCCTTCCTATGCATGCAAGTTCATATACATTACCATTCTATATGATCTGTATTTTAAATTAGGAATTTCGTCGAACTTACTAAATTTTGAGTAAAAATTAGCGAAAGTAAAAAGAATGATAAATGGATGATGAAATCGATTTTGAGGAAGACTCTGAAATTAGATGTTGGAATAATGAAACTTGAAGCAGATATTAAACAACTTCCTACTATACAATTGAGAACGCAGCCAAAAAAGTATCAGCAGAAATAAAACTCACATCGTAATAGCTTATTAAGCAAAATAAACATAAATAGTTATACTGTAGCTAACGCCCCCCATCTCACATGAAATAACTAGCTCAATAGATTCTCAATGGGGAAAATGGGAGCTTAATTAAATGAATTTGCTTTGTTTACGGAAGAGAATCTTAAATCTCCCATCTCAGCTTAGTTCAATGAGAGACAGGTCATCGAAGTAAAGGGAAATGATCAATGGTTTATATCTTATCAAAGAATTCATAATTTGGGGCCAAAATCCTTAATCGGTCGATCGAATTGCGATGCATTTTTTTATAGTTTTCCTGCTTCTTTGAGTTGAACACTCAATTTTTTTTAAATATCGTTTATTGTCCGTCCGACGAAAATAAAAACTGCAATCTGGGTGAAGTCGATCTTTCCCTCCCTTCATTAGGCTCACCCGCCTTTTATATTGATCATTCACACCGAAATGTTTACCTTATTTACTGTATACTAAATTTCTCTCAATCATATTTGTCTTACGTTATTAAAATATCTCGTGTGACGTTTGCGTAATGCTGTAGAAAATTTTAAAAGCGGCTGTTTTGTCACTTTTAATGACCAAATCGACTACTTTTTGAAATCGATGCACGGAGCACAGATATAGGGAGAAGTACAGAGGTGGTACAGAGAGGGACAGATTTATTACGAATGTAAATTATCGACCGAAAGGCATAACTGTGCACTTGGAATGAGTATCTGATCCCTTTCTGAGAATTAAGCAATGTCACGGCGCTTCTCATATAATAATCACCGATGCGAATATGTCGATTTATGTATTCATCCGAGGTCAGTATGAAATTCATCCGAGCAATTTCCAATATTTGTATTTATTTATGCATCGCAAGACGCCAATTTGAACATGAACAATAGATGAGCACATAAGAATCAAGTTTTTCGAAGCCACTCAGCCGCCGGCAACACTTCCCGATAAAGTTTTGAATTTAGACATTCATCCAATAAATGACATCGAAAGAATCTTTGGGAGGTTCTACTCCAAGAGACTCGAAAATAACTTAAAATAAATCATTGTCGACTCTTATACGAATATATGGGACATAGTATAATATATAAGGGCCAAAAAGGCCGACTACACCGTGATAAGTATCAGTCTGGATTTTCAATATTTTTACAATGAACGTGACTGTCTGTATACCGAATGGACTTAATACTGTACTTCGTGAATTAAAATTTCAAATATTAAGTGTTTACGCTATCGAACTAATCACGAAAAGTTTTGCTGCCAAAATAATTTCTAAATTAAAAATCTGATGTAAACCAACACATGACTTTCTCCATATTTATTGAAAACAGAAGCCTATTACGGTAATATATAAATAACTCCAAAACAATGAGTGTTACAGGAAAATGTTTCATACAACATTTGTGGTAAAAAACATTATCTATAACTTTGGTACATAATTGTATATACCTTAATTGCATTTTGACAGAGATATGTATGAAAAACCTCCATTTATGGGTAAACAACAACATCCGGTTAACCATTATTCAAGAATAACTCCTAAACAATCAGTGTTACGAAAAAATATTTTATACAAAAGTTGTAGTAAAGTACATTATCTACAACTTTTGTGCGTAAATGTATATACCTATATTGCATTTTTACAGAGATATTTAAGAAACCAAATATTGTTCCGGATAAACCGCAATTTCCGGTTAAGCGATATTCACCAAAAACTAATCAACTTTTGGCATTGTTAGGAAAATTCTAAATATGAATTTTGAAAACGATCGGATAATTACTTTTTAAGATAGAGCTCCCACAAACTTTTTAACCACAGGCAGACAGATACACAGACAGACATGTTCGAGAAAATAGCGAAAATGTGCTCTATGGGCCCCAAAACATCTATTTCCGTCGAAATCTGGAGGTCAATTTTTTTTTGCGAATACAATACTTTCTCTATACAATGTATAGGGAGAAAGTAAAAATATAAACAAATGTGATTTTGTTTCGACAGAAAAGTGATCAAACACTTTCCATTTTTTGCGGAAATCGAGTATATGAGGGATTTATCTCTATCAGAGGAACTATTTTAATTCTGAAAATTCAGAAAGATGTAATAGTTCTAAATTTTTATGAATAAATTGGATTCCGTCATTTTTGACTATGGAATTCACTAGTTTTATAAAACAAAGTACAATTGCCTATTTGAAGAAGATGGGGGAAATTTCTCTGCGGATAAAAAAGAAACGGTGAAACAAAATAATAATTTATCAGTACATTGCTTTTAGATGCGAAACGTTATCGCGTGTAAACGAAGAAAAATTACATCCTTACAATTTAACGTATCATTAAGTATCAACATATTTAATTTTCAAATATTCGTTGTTAATTGTCGTGAAAGATAAATCTTTTTTTATATATAATGATTATGTAAATGATAGAAACAGTGAAAAAATTTCAAAAACAACAAAGTTGCATCACTACGTACATTAATCGGTTCAAGTGCAAATCGGTCGTTGCCATTTCTTGGGAGGAGACGCAATTTATGGGCCGAAATCTTAAAATCGGTCGCAAGGACAAAAATACTGGTCTCTTAGACGCAATGTATTCCAATTCTCGCAGTCGTTTATTTATTTTTCATATTTTAATGAGCTGAAGAACTTTGCACAGCTCGGAAATGTATCGTTATCCCCGTTTTATACCATTTCGAAAGGGCGAAGCAACGTGCCGTGATATCATCGGCCGCCCCTTCCAGACCTCGAGGGTTGGTTGGTGTACCATCGTTATGCAGTATTCATAAAGGTACTGTCGTAAACTCTCTAACTCTATTAGAAATGCCCCGGAATTCATATCAATGAGCGAGTCAGTTTAGAAATGGTAGGCATTTTTGAAGAATAATCTGAATAAGAAAGGGAAACTAATTTCGCACCCTGAAGTAGAATCACTGCCTTAGAAAAGAAAGGAGGCATTTCCAGTGAGGGTTTGAACCCGGATCCTCTTTATACAGGGTAATAAAATTCAGATTAGTTACTTACTCTTTAATATTAAACATGAGCGATATATATTCTTTGGTTAATCGTACAGCGAATTGCAGCAGTATTATAGGATCAACTAGCAATTGTGCTTTAGTAAATTCATACTAAAATGTGGCAAACTGTAATACGACAGATAACGTAAACTCCACGGAATAAATTGTACTAAAATTGTGTCCTTGAATAATAAGGAAGTAAATATACTTCACAGGATAATCCGCTTACGAAACCGTGGTTGTCTTCTTGGGGTTGAGTAGACTTTTTGCGTAGTTTCTTCCGTCAACCACATATTTATGCCCAATTCCATATGATTTATTAAGGTAGCATACGAGGTAAACTCGATAAATTGTATAAAATTTATCATATATACCGCTATATTCTTACGCATTTCCAGACGCAGATGGAAGTTCTGCTCATACGTAAATTCAGTTATTCCGAGAGTCTGCGATCGTCAGTTGTTTACACACGCACTGTCGGTAGTGGGTGGCGAACGAGAGAACGATTCTCAAAAGTAGCTCCGAATCGTATTCGTGAATTTTATTTCGTTCTAAATGAGAACTTACATTTATGAATACATAAATACGCAATCGTGTATCGTAATATCGTATACACGTAACGCGAAAAAGAAATGATAACTAAATAAATAAAGGAACGCTGGACTTCGGTTTACCGTAATCCGGGAGATGTGGCAACAGTGCGCCAGTCTCTGGGTAAGGAGTACAACGACCTGAGGTAACCTTGCCCTTGAACGAACAACAGTTCCGCCTCGTGACGTCATCAATGATGACCACGCAACGTAGGATTGGTATTTATAAGAAAATTGTTTAGAAAACACGAAATTAGGAACGCGTGTTACTAGCAAGCGCTTAGATGAAATGTTTTCCTGCGGGGAATAACAACTGACTGTTCTTCGCGATCAAATGCAAATATGTAGTCCTCGAAACTGAAACCGTCAGAAATACGTATTTACCACGATTTAAATGTAGCGTTCGTCTCATTTGCACTGTACCTTTTTGACCAGTTGTTACTTTTTTATTCATTTTCTACTCGCCACCGCATTTGTTAATTATTTTCCTTAACTACAATAACTATATATCTATTTGAAGGCTAACATCTGCATGAGCCACCGATGTATTCAATCGTTATGTCTTTAATTCAAAAACTGACGTAAATCTACAATCGGATGATCATAACTCCGGTTTTAGATGGGAAAATATCATTTTCAAAATTTAAAAAGCTCCTTTAGCCCTGGATTAACCGGATAAAACGTCTGGGGTTAATTAAGGCGGGAAAAGTTTTCTATGAAACTCAATTTCATTTGAAATTTAATTTTGTAACTAGTACGATAAAACTAGGTTAAATAAAAACAATTTTATATACCTAGCTCCAGAAATGTATTTATTTACAATCATAGGCTGATATAAAATTTTCTTAGTTTGTGAGCGAGAGCATCAGCGGTGACGTCTTTCGTAATGTACGATGAGTTGACCCCTCAGGGACACCACCGACCCTGGGAGGGTACTCCACTGACCCTGGGAGGGTACTCCACTGACCCTGGGAGGGTACCCCACTGACCCTAGGCAACATCATTCAGCGAACGCTACAGGAAAAATTCGAGACACAATAATGTTCGACTCTCAAAAAATGAATCGTTTATTTTCCCATCGACGTTCTACTGTAAACAGCACAAACGAATTTGAATCGCAAGAATAAGATGGAGGTTATATTTAGCCGTTGAAAATCTTAAAATGATGAGTTCGATATAATTTATCTCCTCATGACTGGAAAAAGTGCGTATAATTTTAAGAGAGCATTTCGACACAAAGGAAGGAAGGGACATTGACCGTCGTTGCGAATTTTATAGGGTTGCGAGACGAAGTGTTTCGCTTTGCTGAAGAAGATCCACCTAACATTATGAATAACTACTTTCAATTAGAGCAATCGAATCCTCATCACAGCCATGGGCAGCAATGCGACTATGTTAGACTCTTTGACGAAAGAAATATACTTTGACGAGGAACTATACGCACCAAAGGCATTCGCCGTTGGATTCCAATTAATTCATAAAAAATATGTCCGATGAAAAAACCAAACATTCATTTATCTGCATTTGAATTGATATCTTAATTGTTTAATATTCTGGACTATACATTGAATTATTATGAAGAGATGAGACGAAAAGGCAAACGAAAACTTTTCATAATTATTTAGTGGCATAATTCACGTTTACAAAATTATATCTCCGTAACTGAAATAAAAATTAATACTTGGACGTTCCATATATTATCCTCTAGAATTTATCGATACCACTGATTATATGCCTTAAAAATATACAATTTATACACATTTTCATCAGCCATTTTCAATCCTATCTAGGATTTAGGTCTCCCCCACTACTCTCCAACTGTCTCCGTCTTGAGATTATCGTTATCATGTTATGCCTAAGTACTTGAGAAAGTGTCTATTCCACCTGTCTATAGGTCTTCTTCTTGGTCTCTTCACATCTCTTGGTAACTAGTTGAGAGGTGCAGATGTCCAACGGTTGTCGTTTCTTCTCGCAATATGGCCGGCCCACCATTTTAGTGATCTTACCTTATCTATGATGTCTGTAACCCCAGTCATCATTCTCACCCAAGTGTTGCGTTTCCTGTCTCTTCTTGTGATTCCCAGCATACAGCGCTCCATGCTCCTTTGCGTTGTCTGAAGTCTCTGGGTTATTGCAGCATTTAACACCCAAGTTTCACTACCATAGGTCAGGACAGGTAAAATACATTGTTCGAAGACCTTCCTCTTCAAAACTATTGGCATTCTTGAACTTCAGAATGTGCGAGTTCCTACCAAATACGCTCCAGCCAAGTTTCATTCTTCTGTTTACTTCATTAATCCTGTTTTTCTCTCCTATTGTTAAACTTTGTCCCAGGTATGTGTATTCGAAGCAAGTATCCAGAGGTTTTTCTTGAATTTTGATTATTACTTGCGCTGCAAAATAATTATACATTACCGAGGTTTTCCCATTTAAATTCCTCACGTCTTCCTTGATTGCCACTCTGATAGACTTGCAAAGCTGGCCATAATCGATCTTATCCCTTGGAGTGTCTAAATTCTTCATTTACTTCCGTCGTTTCATCATTCGCCGAGTTCCATCACTAAATTTCTTATCCTTAGGTTTTCTTGGCATACTTGCTTCTTCCTCTGCCGATTTCTTCACGACTTCCATGACTTTGGTTTCGAGTTCTTCCTCCTGAAGTGCTGAGAACCTTTTTCTTAGTTCTAGCTGAAACTTCGTCTTGCTATCTGCAAGCTTATCGATGCTTATTTCGTTCTTGCTTCAAGAAATACACTTTTCCGTTCAAGTACAAACTGTACACATTAACTAACTGTGAAATTTAGGATAACATTAGCACTGAAAGTTACCGCAGAATAGTAAGATAAAGAATAACGTTTAACCCTCATTTGGGGGTTAATAATGCTCCCAGTCATTCAATTAATTGATCAATAAGCTTGTGTATTAATATTTACACGAATAATATATGTATATAAATATATATATATATATTATTCGTTCGATTCGGCATTGCGATTGAGTCTTCGAGGGCAGCTGACAGCCGTTTGCTGAAGATGTCCCTGCATAGATGGACGAGTTCCAAAGATGGCGACGGCGCGCAACCCATTTGGCGCAAGCGATGACCCAAGTAACCTACTGAGCTGAGGCATTCGAGTGCATCGTCAGGGCCAAGACAGGTGCGCATCCAAAGGAAGTGTTAAAAATAATTACGTTTTTTAAATCAAACTTTAAAGCGACATTTCACTCGGCCGTAACAACACTCTTCTTCTCACAATTTAAATTTCAAATTTTTGAAGATTTACAGGAAATTCAAAGAAAAACCTACAAAAATATAAGAACCTTTAATTAACCTTAACCTTTACCATGGTTTCGTAGGACAAATTTCAATAATTTAATCCTGCGAAAGATACAACCCCCGCAATCAGTAGAAAACAACTTAACATACATTTCTAATCAGACTATAAGCCTGGATCCGTAACGAGGAAGTAAAAGTCCTTTTCGGCAGTCAAAAATAATTATCTCTTGAGAAGGCTGTTATCACATTCTTCTGTTTTAATGGAATGTGCATTGAATATTTTGAGATTCAATGCCTTTCTTATGAGTGGCTTCGGATATATAAATATATAAAGATGCTTCAGTATCTCGTGATTATGAGGAAAAGTGGATATCGGGTATTAAAGAGCATATTCTGTGTTCTGTTACGAAGGCATCACTTTTGCCCTTTTGAATGAAATTTCAAACAGTAAATGTTCTCGAAATAATCACGGATAACATTACCGTCGAAGGGTAAAAAGGTCAGGAGAAGAACTGCTGACAAAATGAAGGAAATCTATTACGGGGGATTGCAGAGTGGAAGAACCGTTGCATTCTTAATCAGCAAGAGATGAAAATGTAATGCGGTAGAAATCGAAGTTGTCTCTCACAGGATTTGCAAACTCGTGCTTAAAACAACGGAGACTTTTCACAAGATCCCTCTTGCACAAGAAAGAAAATTTGAGGATTTGAACTACTGACCCATCAGCTTCCCTCCCAGCTGTGTACACGACATTCATGAGGATAACAGCTCAACGTCATAGGACTGCCCTAGACAAAAAGAAGAAATTGGAGCGTTGTCAACACACCAAATGGGTAAGATAATGATTAAAAAGCTTTGTAAATTTCCACTATATTGTGGAAAATTACAAAGCTTATTATTATGGCTTTCCACCAAGTCACGCTTTCGCATATCGATTTTATATGGGTAAGGATAATGAATGGAGTTAAACAGAAAAGGTAGAGGTGTGGCGAGAGGAAACTTGTGCAGTTGTGGACTCCAAGGGATGTAGAGAGACCAAGAAGAAGGATAGATGGAACAGAGAGATTATCAGGGAATTAGGGGGCAATGGTGAAAAGAATCTCAGAACAGAAGAAATTGAAGAGCAGGTATGGTTTTCAACATAAATAAGAATACATATGCGGTAGTCCGAAAATTTTTGGCCCGTTTTGGTTTTTGAAAGCGTTATTCGCATTTTTGCTTTGTATTCACCAAAATTGCAGCCATTTTGAATGTGCAGTTTGAAACTTTGAAACAACTCAGACGAGGCACGTTTGAAAAGCAAGTACCGTTTCGCTCTACTGCCGCAGTAAGTCGCCACTTAGCACATCATCATTCCTTTGGCATGGACGCCATCAGTGAATTGCATTTAAATATCTTTTTCATCGTTTGAAATATTGAATCCATCCATTCTGACAGTGAAGTGCGGTCCGTTCCTCAATTGTCAAATCTGTAACATGAAAATGTGATGGAATGGTTAGAAAATTAAGGAATGGCGAACGAACTTGCATGACGAATCAATCGGGAATTGGTGAGGAAAGTTGATGCAAAAATCCCCCAAAATCGTCGCCCGCCTTACACCTCCGACCTAGCACCTTCTGAGTACCGCTTTTTCCTTCACATGAAACGGTCATTGGGCGGTAAGAGTTAACAGAATGAAGACGATGTTAAATTTGCAGTTAATCCATGGATTTCTTCATTGGCGACAGATTATTATGAAGTGAGGTTTCAAAAGCGTGTTGTTCATATTATGTCTCAAAAAGGTGGAAACTGTGAAGAAAAGCTGTTAAATTACTTACTTTCTACTGAAAATAAAATTAGTTTTGTATAATCCTTTTTTTACGTCAAAACGGTGCTTACTTTTCAAACATGCCCCTTGTGCGATAGGAAAATGAGGGAAATCCATTTGGCGATTCATTGGGAGAATTAAAAAACAGCAAATCACTAAGGAGTAAAGTGAGTCGAGGAAGACGGCGAGGCACTTCGGATGTACTGCAACGGTTTGGGTCACCATCGAAGACATTGATAAGATTGCTCTTCTATTTGAATACAGACATAAAAACCAAGAGATGAGGAGAAATTAACACGAATGAAATGGCCGTCGCCATATTAATTCGACAAAGAAAGGAATCGAAGACGGCGTTGACATTAACTATGAGAGATTTCAAGATACCGACGAAAAAGGAATTTTCATTCGTAATAACGCAGCCGTTCGACGTAGAATTCGGAATTAAATTTATTTTGAATTCATTTGTTGTGCAAAGCCACCGCAAATTGTCACAAGGACTAATAATTCATAAAACTCAAATAACAATTAATTTTAAAATAAAAATATTACAATGCATAAATATAATACAGCCAACTAAATACTAAATAAGCTTTTATAAATAACAAGTAATAAAATATATTTAAATATGTAGTACAGATATAAATTAAAAAAACACCGCTTTGAATTACCTAAGTCAGTATGAATTTTAAATATTCCTAAACAGCATATACTTGCCTTGTATAAATGTAATCAAAACGTAATTCCACACATTTCATTTACAAAATCTTGGATTCTCTCGGCATTTGAGTCACTTCCTAATGTTAAGTAATATAAACAGACGAAGCATTAGCGGGGAGAATATTTCTAGAAAGCGATACAAGTGTTTGGGTCATTGACCTGCGCTGGCCCCCAAACGCCCCCGTTTCCCACCCAATCTTACATTTCTCCACGGCCGTTATTTATTGGTCGGTAATTACAAAAAATGAGATAGAACAAACTAAGTTACATTGAATGAAAAATCAACGTAAACATAAAAGTAGTTCCTTCAGTCTCCACCGGATGGCGTCCACCCACTCCCAATGGTCCCAATCGGAAGAATTACTTCGATAATTAATAACAGAGACTCCAAATCCAATGATTTGCCACTGTGCGTGAACTTCGGCTGAAGATAGAAGCTTCCGTATGCTTAATACAAATTATTTTTCTTCCATTAAATTCGCTTTTTAATTTAAAACACATCGCTTTTGTACGTCCGAAACTAAAACGAGGAGATGGCAAAAGCACGATAATTTGGCAAAAAACCCTCTCGTCTCGTCAGTCGTGTGAATCACGTTTGTGACCTCCGATGAATTGGGCCAAAAGTGCATGGTTCACGGACAGGCGCGCAAGGAAAGTCAAAGCATCCACTGCGGAGGAAGGCAATTATATCAAATGAACGTCGAAAAATCAATTATTGGCTGCGGAATCGATAATCGAAGTAGTACATGAGTTTTCGGGTAATTTAACACGTAATATTGGTCGATTGCTAAAATAATGACACAGAGGAGCATATTTACTCTATCGTTGAAAAACTAAAATGGTAGAAGTAGTCTTCAGCAATAAACATTCGTCGCGGATAACTTCGCTGTTACCGGAGAAGACCGCTCGAGAAATTTACATCTTCTCATTGGCGTCTCACAAAATTATTTTCTACTAAAAAAAGACATGATCTTAATAATTTAGTCTAAACTCGTGCAAACTGGCGTTAAAGCTGTCAAATATCGTAGTAAACAAATTAAACACTGTTTTAAACAGTATGTGGATCTTCCGTAAACATTTTAATTAAGGAGCATTCAATTTCTTTCATCGAATGAAATAAAAAGATACTTAACCTCTTTAAGTTATTAACTTTCAAAATGATCCATGTTCGCCGATCTTAGCCAATCTTTCAATATTAATTACTTCGGAAAATTATTTTCATAACATGAGGTAAGAAAACAAAAGGACTAGAGCTTGGTTAAATTTAAAATGCTGGTTCAAATCCATGAATTCTGATCAACTAAATGTAAGAGAAAACGATGAAAAAGATCCAGGAATGTAAAACTATACGAGTGAAATAAATGAAAATTTAATTGGAGACTACAAAAGAGTGACTTGTTCGATTGAATGAAAGTTTAGTAAGAATTGAAAATAAATTTTCAATACATCGCAGCAAATCCATGTCGATACCTAATGAGATTGTAATCGAGTGTACTTCTATTATTATTATTATTATTATTATTATTATTATTTCTCTATATTAACACCATCCCAACCTGTGATGCAATGGACTTGATCAGTTATAAACGAACGAATATCCAAGCAAAAGTAAATAAGTATAAATGAATATTTAACTATCAATAGATAAAAATATAATAATAAAAATTCGACTTCGTAGTTGATTAGAGATATATTTTTACTTGATTAACTAAATATTTGGTTTGAATATATATAGATTTTTGATACATGAAATAATAAAACAAACTGGAAATACTCCCGCGTCTTAGAAGCAAAAATATCATTCTTACTTCTGGGGAAACACGGAAATTTAATATAATTCCAAACAATTCATATTAGTAAAGTATAAGTTACGATCTCAGAAAAGATAATGCCTTTCCACAAGAAGTGCATGTAACTTTAATCGTCTATGTTTTAACTGAAAAATAAAATGAAAACGTGGACATTATCTGTTAATATTGCACATGTAAGTGTGCGTCTCCCAATGTCATTGGGTTCGAGTCCCACTCAAGTCTATATTTTTCTCTTCTGTAAAACCTTGCGTTGAGACGCACACTTTCATGTGCAAAGTAAACAGTTAATTTCCACCGTTTGTATGATTCCTAGAAAAAGGATATTCTCTTAATATGCGGCGATTCCGTGTTTGCTCATTCACCAAAGAGACAAGGAAAGTGGGAGACGAGTCACCATTTTTTCCTTTTGTAAATGAAAAGGAATCGTTGTAAGAGACAAGCTTGATAAAAAAGATCTATAAAGATTCATACAATTAAATATAGGAAATAAATTAAGAGAGCTTTGATAAGATTTTGGGAATTTCGCGGCAAATGCATCGATAATTGAAGTAATTTATTTATTTATTTAAGTTTACATTGCAAGTTGGCCTTGCGGCAACGGGGAACATAAAAATGAATTTAAGCCTGGCATTTGCCCAAAGACGGGAGGGAAACCCCCCCAAAAACCTCCTGTAATCAATGATGAGAGATTCTGAGCAAAGAGGACATTATACTACTCCCCGTTGATAATTATCGTGCACTTCAGCTGATATATTTGTCACGAATTCAGGCGAATATCATTTTTCTAATACAAAGAAAGCAGACTAAACTTCCTAGGCTCCCAAATGTTTGAAATAGCGAAGAAATTACTTATTTTCCTCACAGTTTTTTTCAGCCAAATCCACCGGGAAAGCATCAGATCTTTCTACAATTAATTATTTGTATTTTTATATCAATCTATAAATTTCCTTAATGCATATGATGTAAGCATCTCATTTGCGCGCGCGTGTTCGAATAAACAACATGGCGGTGGCCGTAACGGCACTTTCCCCGTCGGTCCAGAAAGAGAACGCGTTAAATTCCTTCCAATGTTAGATTTACCGTTGGATATTATGGAAAGTTACAATGAAATGACGGCCCTAAACGGCCGTTCTGCGGGTAAAATAAACCCGTAAACCGATTTCGTTTTATTTCGAGTAAAATTAAAAGTAAAATGAAAAAGTAAAATTCAGACACGGATATTTAAAATCTGATCTTAGCCTAGGATTGAAATGTCAGTCAGTGTTTCTTTAGTATCAGGAAGTCGGGGGTCTCTAAACTATTCAAATGATATCCTTCTTCTGCTCTACAGCGGGGAACTACCTCCTTCATGTATCTATTAACAACACTGCACAGATACTATATACAGTCTTTTCAATTATTATTAAATTGTGTTGACATGTATGATGTTAATACCTTTGTTAATTATTACTTCTGTATTAAAAAGGCACCTGCTGACAAGCCATTTTAGGCTTAGGAGGGCATACAATGTATATTTTTTTCTTTAATTGTATTTAACTATTGTGTAATTTTTATTATTCTATATGCAATCTGTTTATCATATAACTTGTTGTTTATAAGGTGAAAGTTATATTTTTTGTCAGAAGGTAAATCATAATGTGTATACAGTATTGTAAAACTTATTCTCTTGATAAACGTATAATAAATCTTGTTATACTCGAAGGAGATTACTTGTTTTAATTTTTCCTCTTCCAGCCTTGTTTAGTTTCCCTTTTCTCGCTATCCTCATACTCTTTCAATTTTAATTCCATTCTCTTTCCATCATCTTCTGCATTTCTTCTTGACCTATTATAGTCTGCTCATAATTGATCGATTTTATTGTCTCACCTTTTATCCCACCGATGTCTTTAAGAACCTCTTCCACCAGTTTGTCTGCATACAAGTTAAAAGACATGTCCCTTCGTTTTTTCTTCCCCAATTCTTACTGCTACCTTCAAGTGAATGTACATCTGCTTTATCAATCTCCTGTCTTTCCAATCTATGAGCATATCTCTCAAATTATTTAGCATATTACTCCATTTGACTCTACCAAATCCCTTTTCATAGTCAATAAAACAGACACAAATCTAATTATACTATTTATCCTCATCTCTCGTTACCCTTGCGGAAACCGAACTGGTCTTCCGTTTTCTTCTATTTTTACTTTCATTCTTTCTAATTTTGGCTTTGCCCACATGTGAGATAAGTCATTAAGTCTCTGCAATCCATTAACTTCTTTTGGCACCATTATTGTTTTGAGCAGATCTTCAAACCACTCTCCTGTATCATTTATTTTATTAACCATATCTGTTAGTCTGTCCATTCCGTTCTTTTCGAAGGCCCTTCTCTACTGGAATTTAATCTTCGCCTTCTCAGCCACTCCTTTACATTTTTCTCTCATTTCTACGATACTATTCTTTACTCCACCCATGCGCCTCCCTCAAATCCACTGTTCTTCCATTATACACTTCTCCAAAATAGTTACTGCTTTTTTCGTCGTCAAAATTCTCACAATTTCGTACATTTCTTCCAATTTTCCTTCTTTTTCCCGTTTTTCAATTACTTGTTCCTCTACCCACTCTTCTTTTGTCTGTAGTTCTCTTTCGTTCGTTATTAATCTTTCTATTTGTCTCTTTCCTTGTTCTGAGTTTTCTCCAATGTCTTCTTTTTTCCAGTTTCGTATCTTATTGCGAGTCCATCCGACTTTTCCTTCTTCTTTATCGTCTTCTCGCTCTTTATTATGCTTTCCTTCATTCTCCTTCCACTTTTCGTAATTGCTTTTCTTTCTTTCCCCATCCATCTCTTCTAGAAATTTATTGATTTTCTCCTTATTATTTTCCAACTTCATCAAGTGCCATGTCTTTGTTGCATTTTTCTTTGAAATATGCTGAGGCCTATTGAGCATATCAATTATCACCAGATTATGGTCTGCATCCGCTTCAGGTAGAATCTTCGAATTCTTAGTACTATTTTTTAATGTTTGTTAAAATAAAATCTATTTGATAGCTTTCGCTATCGCCTTTTCCGCGTGTAGTGATTCTGGAACCAAGTATTTGCAGAACTGTTGTTGTTCACAGAATTCAATCAGTTTCTCTCCTCTCTGATATCCAGACCGAATGCTTCCTCAATGTTTCCTTGCTTCTTGTACTACAAATTCCAATCGCCCTTTTCACTTCTCTTCATAAACTTCCGCTCACATCTTCTGTCGTCTCACTCTCATCCACTGCATGCCTTCCTTACTCTTTCTGCAATTAATTTATAAAAAATACAACCCCCCACTCCTGATGGCACCGGACGCTTTGGTTTTAGGTTGCCTCTATTTAAGTTTAGAAGGCAAGTGATTTGACTCTTGCAATTACTATATTAAAACCCTTGTAGTGCATAAGCGACATACTATAACATCTGTTGCTCAGGACATTAACAGGATGACTAAATTCTAATAAATATTGTTATGTAATATCTAATGACAAAATGTATATAAAAAGAGTTATACTAATTCCTATGAACAGTTACACTCGGTTAGTTGTATTTACATGTTTGAAGATTTTAATCTTCCACTGTTGGTTATGTACATTTCTTAAACATCAAGTAAGGGGAGGTTACTTTTTTGGTTATTATTTTTTGTCCTTTCTTTTGCCATTGTATGTTTTTTTTATTTTATGATTTTTTTCCTGGCACCTCCCTTGTAAATCGTTTTGCATAAGCAGGGCCGGATTTAGATGAAAAGAGGCTATTCCACTTATGAGGCCCTTTCACCTCCCATTTTTAAGTTTGTAATTTACATGAGAGATAATGAAATACATCATTATTGTGAAATATATCAATATGTATCCTTATTTTCGGTTCGGGGTTTTAGTGTTCACTGTTTTTAGAATAGTGTGATTTTAATTTTTCTAACAATTTGAACGTAGGCCCCTCTTGATCTTGAGGCCCTAGGCTGAGTTAGCCTATTGGAAATCCGGCCCTGCCCATAAGTGGGTCTATACTATTCTTCTTCATTTCCACTTTAAAATTTTCCATTTATCCCGTTCGATTCCGAGATTTGTCATTTTCTTGTTGCCCTGTAGTGGTTCCGACTGTGGCTAATTTTAACCTCCGGGATCTTTCATGCTGCTGAGTCCATATAACTAGGGAAACCTTCTTAAGTTCCGTGGTTTCCCTTTCGCTGCCCTTGGCCAACTGAATCCATGGGCAAGAGGGTGCCTTCTTTCGGTCTCCACCCTTCCTAGAGACCTTTTTATGATATTTTCCATATTTTCTAGTATTCCGGGGGACTCAAATATACGTAAGCACACAATTTCAGAAATCTTTTTTTCGTATCTTTTATGGTATTTCTAACAATATTAGGGCTTTCATATTCAACAATATCTTCTTTTTTGCGATTTAAAGTAACTCATTATCGTCGTAAGAAACTTCAACTTTTGCCTCAATAAAATTAGCAAAATTCAGGTGTACAAATTCGTTCTTCATTAATATTTAAGTTTGAAAACGTCTCCGTCCAAAGAGAAGGAAAAAAAACTCTGCCCCAACTAAAACGTAACTAGCGCAGCATATCTAGTTTACCGCTGCTAACGAATCGAAAACATTCATGAAATGCAGAGACACGGATTATAAAGAGAGGATATACAACACATATTCAGAGAGGATCTGATGCTAACCCGGCGTATTTCGTAGTCTTATCTAGCTGACAGCCGGTAATTCCGAACGATTATCGATCTGACATTCTATGAACGTATTGATATCGCATTTACGTAACAGTGTCTATAAATAAAATTCACATCTCTGGCGATGTCTTGTGGAAATACGTTATGATGAAAAATAACAATTTGTACTTATTCCACAGTATATTAAATAGTGTGGGAAAAGTACAAATTGTTATTTTTCATCAGTTTCTATAAAGATAATTCTCAGAATGGTTTCACTTCACTCAATCGAACTCATACATAACTTTCTCGTCGAATTCAGAATTTTGTTTTAACCACTTACTAAGGAGAAATAAATCTTTGTCCTGTCTTATGTTGTAAGAAATGAGTGTACGTAAACATTAGTGCATTTAAATCAGGGTTTGATGATGAATGAATCTTTGTAAGTTAAGAGAAATAGATGCTAGGACGAATCGTTTTGAAAATCCATTCTTTCCGCGAACGATACGTGACAATAACCGAATAAGGAAGTAGTTAAGATTCAACTGGTGTTTACACCCCCTGCCACACGCCGAAAGGTGGCTTGTAGGGTATTAATGTAGATGTAGATGTAACGATGAATTTTTCACAAAAAACTTGCTTATATATTATTAACCCTTAATTAGTCGAAAAAAGTTAATCAATTTGTCGTGAGGGGTCAAAATTACTCCAAAATTCTCTGAATTTATTTGACCCGTAAATCAATTGAATCAATGTATCATAATTAATCCTTTAAAAAACTTACATAACTTTTTTAACGTATTATCATTTTCCATTAATAATTAATTGAATATTTTTTTAATACGTACCTAAATTACAGGTACTTATATAATATTTATATTCTTCCTATTCAAATCGGCGGAGGAGATTCAAACTTTCGAAACACGTAGAAGATGTTTGATTAGCCGCTGTTTTAAATACCGTGGGAAAATAATAAGAATAGGTTTCACTCCTTTTTGGAGAAAAACGTCAAAATATAGGGCGAAAATAGATTTTCGAATAATGAAATGAAACTTGCAGTTTATGGGTTTCCCACCGATCGATTAGTGTCAGATTAATCCTGATCAGTGATCTATGAAAGTGTCATTTTTTTCAAACATTTTTCGTATCAGTCTGAAATTGTGGCGTATATACAATATTTTACACCATTTGATATTAATAAACATTTCTAAACCTATTACAAGCCTACCGACTTCACGAAGCAGGGGTACCAACTGTTAAAAACGAATTATTTAAAGGTTTTTATTGCGTATCTCTTTGTTATTATATTGGAATTATATGTACACGGATTTGCTCAGCAAGGGTTCATGTTAGGGTGTCATGTTATCCCTACGATCTTTTTAAGCATTATAGATACAAGGTTGCCAACATCACTGATTTTAACCGAAGGATGAAGTTTATTTTTCAGGCAAAATAGGTTAATATTACACGAATATCCTAGGAAAGTAGTTTTTATTCTTTACATTTACATTTAAACCCTGCAATCCACCAGTAGCGCTTGGCAGGGGGTGTAAAACACCGACATCCCTAACTAACCTGTAGAGCTATTAGCTTCTCTAATACTTCGCGGGAAAAACGACCAAAAGTAACCACCTGGAAACTACTTCCCTGTATCGCTTTTTTGTTTCCTCCCGAAGATCGCGTAAGTTTATAACTGGGATAACAATATCAGTTATCTCCACTCCGAAATAAATAGTGATAAATTTATCAAAGAGCTTCCGTCAATATTCAAGTCTTCTATCCTTAAGAGAGTTCCATCCGAGGGATTCTATCACAGCCGAAACACTGCTGTCAAATCTGAAATTTTCTTAATTTTGGACCTTCCCGGTATGATATCAACTTATAAATTTGAATCAAATAAGTTATATTTCTATTGATGAAGTATAGTGTAGTACAGTGGATGTATTTCTTTTTATTTAAAAACACACGAAACTTTATATTTTGAATGTGTTCGTTGGTTTTTTTTATTGTTGTCGTTGTCATGCGGTTGTTGATAAATAAGTGATTGTTGTTTGAGATTTATTTGCCGCTGGCTCGAGAATAAAATTTTTTTGCGAAGTGATGTAAATTCTTTAATTTAATCGCTTCCAAGCATCACTATCAGGGCGCTATATGTATTCACATCATCTGAAAGGTTCTGGGTTCGACACCAGGCGTCTTTACTATTTAAAAACATATGGTGGGAATTTCTATTTATTTACGACCCGGTTTTGAAAATATTTTAAGCTACATCCCGTTGGGATAGGGAATACAAAATCATAGAGGTCACGGGAAATGCGCTTTTCTTTCATAATATCTATGAAACTGAAACCAAACGTGCGTGAGTTTTTCGCCAGGTGGATGCAAATTTCTCCTATTTAAAATAAATTGCGTTGATTTTTAAGAATATTTTCAATTCCTTTTTACTTTCTCCATATACGAAGTATAGAGAAAGTATTGTTTTCATGAAAAACATCGACTTCGAGATTTCAACGGAAATACATGTTTTGGGGTCCCTAGAACACGTTTTGACCATTTTCGGAATGATGTCTGTGTGTATGTGTGTGTGTGTGTGTGTGTGTGTGTGTGACAGTGGGCGCTCTAACGTGAAAACTATAAGTCGTATCAATACCAAAATTCATATTTAGTACTGTAGTTTGTGCTGTCAGAGTTGATTAGTTTTTCAAGTAAATCGGTAAACCGGAAGTCGAGCTTCATTCTTCAAAGCTCATTTCCGGTTTTCAAAATACCTCCATAAATATGATATTTAGGTATATACAATTATTTATAAAAGTTTTAGAAAATATAATTTACTATAACTTTTGTAAAAACATATTTTTGTATCACTGATTTTATAGGAGTTATTTGTAAAATACTGTTAAACCGGAAGTTGCTGATTATGTACGTTGTGGGCGCTCTGGGCGCTGGGGCGAAAGACCAATTTCATCATTTTTCATTGAACATGTCCCGAAAAACATTATTTATAATGTTTGTGACGTCAAAGATAATAATATCTAAATTAATCACTCATCTTCAAAGTTTAGATGGAATATAGAGTTCGAAATTACTGTCGTAGATAAATATGTACATCTAAAATATGGAGAAAGTCATGTGCTGGCCACATCAGATTTTTTTTCTTTTGAGGACCTTCTCAAATTGATGTCGATTTGAAATTTGTATTATCAATATGCTTATAAGCAACTTTTATTAGTATGTAATACAGTTTAGATTAAAATCAAACTGATAAAAATACATTGGGATTCCATAATATAAATTATTATTTTTCTATAGTAATAAAGATAAAAAAACTCCCGAGTCTTTATTTGACGAATTTAGGGCCATGAGAGCCTCTCTTACACAAATCAATACAAACAGCTATGTCGGAGTTGCAATAATTAATATCTACTTATTATTCCCGAGCAACAATGGCATGAGATTTTCTTGGTATTCAACTATGGATGCAATTTAGTGTTAATTGTCAAATTACGATGATTTATTGATAAAACACGATAAAATTAGTACAATGCCAGAGAAACAATAAAGAAGCACAATCGGTTACTTCGACCATTCGCTGTGGTCCTCAACTGGTCGCTGTGGAATTGTGCAAGTTTTACGATTTTATAGGGTTTTATCAATAAATTGATTATCATTTTTATCTTATGAACAATTACACATTAACCCGAGAAGCATTACGCTGTCCAACATTGGTGGTCGCACTAAATATGCACGAACCGATGAATGATGCGACGATGGAATTTCGCTGTAATGCGGAATTTAACAATACTACTACCACGAGAAAACGGATTAAAAGAGGGAATGAATAATAAGCGTCTAAAGGCGATAATGTTGGAATCAACAAAATTAAGATCTTTCGAAGGTTATGTTAAATTATTTTGCCAGCGAAGGAAGAATTGGTAAAAAGTGAATGGAAGAGGGATTATCTTTCGGCACTCGGTTTTGCGGACAATCAAGAGCAGTTTTTGCATAACCGAAATGGCGGCGACCGTTAGCGGCATTGTTCCGCAACAATGAGACGCTTGAACTTGAGTCCGTTACTAAGTAACGGGGACGCGCGGAGGCCAATGACTGCCACTCACATTCCACCAACGCTCCCTCTTACTTTACTGTTATCATTCCAATTGTTTTTCCTGGAGTTGACTAGTAAATCCTCAATTCTGGTAAAATGGATTCAATTTTGGCTAATTGAGTTAACAGACGTATAATATTGTTTTAATCTAGTTTTGTTTTGTTTGCTTGATGGTCAGATATGGCGCTAGGAGGGTAATGTTTCCGTAAACTTTCATACCACTGTTATCGATAAATAAGAGAATTTCGGATTAATATTTTCTGACGCAAAGGAATTATTTCCTGCATTCATAAGAACGAGATGGGACGACAGCTGTCGGCTTATATTAAATTATACTTGAAGCTATTCATATTTATTATTTTAATTGCCTAATATCGTTAAAATAAGACACTAAGAGAAGTGTGGTAAATTTTAGGACAAGACCTTAGAATCATTTTATAGTAACAATAAATCCCTGTTAAAACAATTAAATTTTCCTACTAAGAAACAATATTACCCTAAGACTGGGAGGATTCGTCGATTCGACGATTTTTAACGAATTAAATTCATTCGTGGAATGTTTTGGATTGCTCCATTAAAATTATTTGGGCGAAGAAGTAATTGGTCGTCAAGGAAACGACTTATCAAAAACAAAAAGATTTTTTCAAAACACCTTTTCCACAAATGAAAACAATGTTTACCTATAATAATCCATTATTAGGAAATCCAGCACTTCCTCATGTATTCAGGATATTTTTTTAGTGAGGACTAGTAATTACATTTAGTAAAATAAAACATATTTCGCACATTCGCTAAGAACGAATTAGAATAGAAGCATTTCCACTAGCGATAACTCAGATTAGCATCATGAATTTATTATCCAAAAACATCTTGCGTTGAAATTCCATGCATCTTTCACAAAGGAGAGAGGAATGAATAGACAAAACGCTTCCCTTATGTGTCAGGTTTTCCATAATGCAGATGCATGATCACGTTGCAATGATTCTTATGGTGTACAATGCTTCCTTAGAGAATCACACAGGTTCGACATTTTATGGAGATTAGATTACAATTTCAGGATATACAACAAAAAATATCGATTACGAGACTCTTTGCTTTGATTAATACACTTACAATCAAATTCTTTTATCGTTTACCTTTTTAAGATGAATTTAACGCTAAGATAACGGTTCTTAGAACGCTGACGAGGTAATAGTAACATTTCCTTGACTCTCAATCTTACACCTCACGAAATAAATTTAACATTCGAATTGTTTAAAATAGAATCTTTAAGTCAAATTTTAAGCAAACGTAAGAATGGGCCCTACGTAAAGACAGGTACAAAATGTATGAAGACCAAGTTGATTGAATATTGAGCGGTTGGTTGCGCTAAAAGGCTGCAAAGGAACGACATCTACAGGAGAAAAATAAACTTCGTGTGCGGAGGAAAGGGCAGTTGAGTGGTACTCCATCAGAATAAAATGAAATGACGACAAGAAGACGAGGATTATGAAAATGAAGACACTTCCCACTGGTTTTTCAAACTGGACTCCTGCCTTCCAGCAGAACGAGGAATGAGATGCGTTAAATTTGCAAGCGAAGAGGGTCCACCTTTCTCTAGCTAATGGCCGGTTTCTACCAACTCAAACCTATGATGTGTCCAGAAACTGAGATCCTTTTCTAAAAATATAACCTCTGGATAATTTTTTCAACTCCGCAACGTTCTCCCAAATTCGAAATTACGCGCGTAGAACCGTTTCCAGCTATAGCGCTGGCGTTCGTATTTATTAGAGGTCTGCATGGGCCGAAAATTTCAACCCAAGCCCGCCCCGTCCGTTGTTGAGCCCGAGCCCAGCCCGGCCCGAACGTAGAAACAGTACATTTATTTTACTTCTTCGGCAATTTCGCGAATCCCGGCTAATCGGATTTTTCAGGTTAGGGAATGGTCGTCTGTGTATATAGTGTGTGTGTGTGTATGTGTGAGTGTGTAAGACAGATATTAATAAAAATGCAAAAAAAGGAATAAAATTAATAAAAAGGGATTAATTGGAGGAATAGCCTTCATAGGCTAAAATTCGCCCTTAAAAAAGACAGCATTATTATTATTACATTGTAGTAATTCACATTGTATGATAAGGCTGGCGGTCGCACTAAGGCTCCGTCATATACTACTTACATAATTAACACTTATCTGAATAATTAAATGCCTAGTAGAAGCGTGTCGGTTAATATATTCTATGTTTCTACTCATTAAATAAAATTGCAATATTTGAAGTATACGTTGCTATAAATAAGGTTAGGTTGCTGATGACGCTTTAAAATATTGTTCTCCCATCTATCGGGTTGATCTACGCTATCTAATCTAATGGTGAAAACCTTAACTATTGATTCAAAAATCACTTTGGTTGTCCATGAGAATTTTTTTGTTTACAACCTCAAACTTTCCCGGAATATTTCGTTTATTTCATTGCTGTCCTCGCAATTCAAATAAAAAGCAATATTCCACGACTGAAATAAAAGTATTCATTCAATTTCCTTTCTTTTGGTACTTGTCGCGACTTCGTACGACTTCTTTTACTAATTTAATTTTGCAAAAGAAACAAACCCTGCGTACGATAAAAATGAGATTTACGTGCAAACCCTATGGAAATTTATTCAAGGGCCCGGCCCGAGCCCGATAGACTGTTTGCTTACCTGGCCCGAGCCCAGCCCGAGCCCGATAGACTGTCTGCTTGAGCCATGACAATGGGCCTGCTTGGCAAGGACCGACACAATGTATTTTAAATAAGAGAATATACGCCCCGATCTAGCGTCGAACAAAGGATAGTTTTCGAAAAAGTCTTTTTAATTTTCATCGGATATGCACGGTTATCAGCAATCCCTCGAATTTCAACTCTTAATTTGCGGGAAGTGCCATAAAAAAATCTTTCAAAAATCCCCTCAATGCATCCTTATGGAAAAAATCGGGACTTCGGGGTCTTCTGGCATCGAACCCATACCACTGAGGTTCAAAATCGTTCTGGCAGCTACACGCTATGGCCAGTACGTCGTAAAAATTTCAAGTCAGTGACACTTGTAGAACATGGTTAGAATTTTGATCGCTTACATACAAGTATATTGGGAGAAACGTCTATATATATAATAAATAATAATATGCGATAATTATTAGAAAATTATTTGAAGGTTAGTTACTAATAGATGCATTCTGCTGAATGTATGTAACAATTGTTTCAATTCTGGAACATGTTTAATATTTACAGACAATATTGACGAAATAATAAGGGGAGAAGGGTTACTAAAGAAATAAATTTAGGTGGGTAGAAATCAAGGGAAAAAGCAAAGGGGAAGATAAAAATGCTGGATGACTTAAATGGCAAACTACAAAGAAGTGAAGGTGATGACACTGTATACAGAGATTTGAATTTTGATACACCTACCGAAAGGAAGAACACTCATGTATGTATGTTCAACCGGCCGTAAGGATTGCTAGGGAGGTGCTGCGTTAATTTTGGCCAGGAGTGTACATTGAACTTTCGAATTTATGTTTTTGAGAGGACCAAAGGAACAAGTCTTTAGATGCTTAAAAACAGAAAATACTGCTAAAAAGTAAATGGAATAACAGTTGAGACCTCACAATTTCAACTTGAGTTTTCAGAAAACAACAGTTCATTAATTCTTGTGAATAAGGAATACAAGGAAAGCATTTGTCGAATCATTTCCAATGCAACGGTGGTAGAAATCCACACATCTGCTTTACATTTTCATGGAGAGAACATTTTTTTCTAGATATAGAACTAGTTTATACCTCTGATCAACCTAAGATTCAACAGCAACTTTATATAAAACATTGCATAGGGTAGGTTTTGTTGGAATGAAATTAAATATGTAAAAATGAATTCCGTTCAATAAAGTTAATTCAATTCAAGACATAAGAGTTAAATATCTTCTTATATAAAAATTAACATGATAATTACCCTAAATGTTAACGCAAAAGTACATTTTAAAGTAATCATACAAAGTATGCAATTCTAATGTTCTATATAATTTGCATTCATAACTTAATAGTGAAGAACAATAAATCCAAAAAAAATTGTTTTTTATATTACTCCCCTAATACCTAATGCATTAGTACTATCACCTTAAAAATATGTTTAAGTTGCTAAAAGTTGTTTCAATACTCATCATTATTTATTTGCAACTACAGTTAAGGTGTATCACTAGCCTGTGTATTTATTTGGATCTCAACATTTATATAATAGCTAATGTCATAGTTGCACAAATCAAACACTACAAATACACTTCCCATCCATACATCTTAAAACATGAAATATCTGCCTGTAACTAAGTTCGGTAAAACTTTCATAACTTAAGATAAGGGCCTGCAAGTATTTGGGTGAAAATTAGCTCATAATAGTAAGATTTCCTATTTCTTCCCATTTACCAGGTAAAAACAGACGAAAATACCATTATTAAACAGTTATTATATTTTATGGGCCATTAGACCATTATCATTTATGAGATGGAAAAGGAAAGTTGTGAAGATGTCACAAATGAACACTATTCAACAAATCATAAAATTGTGTGCAGGGCAGAATGTCAAATACTCCAACAACTAAAAGTAGAAATGAGAGTTCTGTCAGGGAGCTGATACAACATATGGGACAAAGAAAAATGTTGAAGAATGATTTTTGTTAGGAGATTCATATTAAAAGGATGAGAATTTAGATATTTAACTCTAGATAAAAAAAGAGCAGGCTTTAATTGGAAGATAATCTTCAATGATGGATTAAGGAATGAAAAAAGCTATGTATGATTAACAAATTAAGTGAATATATCATGAGTGACGTTGCGAGTATGATGGGCATGTGACTCTCTTTCTGTGAAAGCATTGAAGGGAAGTTGTTGTGGCCATTCTCATTTCTTCAGCATCTTGCTCACTGTTCACGTTTGTTTGGGGGGAATATGTATTCATATCTAGATGTGCAGTGAATGTATTAAAAGAAATATTTATAAAGTTATTTTCATAAAATTTCATGCTCTTAATTTCATTATTACCTTTGATGCATAAATATTTAATTTCCTACTTGTCTAAAATGTCTATTGATGACTCTATAGCAACTATAAGATGAGGCCTGCAATGATATCAGTCAATTTCTTCAAAGTCTCCCAAAGACACAACATTACAGAATTCATGTCTGAACGTACTAGAATGAAGTTTCAATGTGGATCGATACTGACATTGGAGGATATTTGAGAAGGAAACATGATGGAGTGATGACAAATCACTCCAAAAGAATAGCTTAAAACAATGAATTGACTGTTGTCAGTCATTGCTTACAAAGTCATCTTTGCATTCAAACATAGGATAGTATTATATATATATATATATATGAGTAAAATGTTGCTTGCATACTGCAAGCATATGGAATGTATTTAGAATCTTTATTCACATGCCAAGTTTTGAGTTTCAATGTTATCGGTAAGAGTTTAAAATAATTTTAAAAGTCATAGCATATTCTTATTTTTGTAGATGCCTGGTGTATGCCAATAAACAAAATAACTTGTTAGAAACCAATCTTAATTAATGCAAAGTTTGAAGTCCATGTCGTACCGGGAAGGTCCTGAAATAAGGCTACACTATCCCCATCTGAAATGCATTGGGTAGTGTAAATGGATTTCTGGGATCGAACCAAGGACAATCAAGGATACCTAAAACAAAATATTTGACACATGTTAATAATCTCTATCTATATGCCGAATCTATGCATTAATGGTTGCGATGGAAATGGAACCATGATATTTTATGAAAGTAATTTTTCAGATATTTATTTTATTCCCATGAACCTCCTTTATCATTTCTGAGTCCATCCTTGAAGATTCTTTTCCATTTATAGCTTACTCTAATTTTTTTAATTTAGACTTAAATTTCCAAATTCTCCTCCTTTCACCATGAATCTCCAGGTGAAAATCATTCTTTATTATTATGCTTGTTACAATATACCGTATTTGACGGCATATAAGACGCACCGGCATATAAGACGCACCCTCATTACGTTGGCACTCACAAGAAAAGAAAGTTTTAATAGTCCGTGCGAAAGCACGGTACCACAATAATTTAAAATGTAGTTTATTTTAGTTGTCATGTTTCCTAAAAGCTAAATATTAACACAATCATTTATTGCAACTATGAAATAGGTAGTATAGACCATCTGGGCTAAAAATAGCATTCAGTACTGAAAGTTAACGCTCCCGGATAGTCATGTGGACAGCGCGTTTGCCTTTGGTGAAAGCGGACCCGGGTTCGAATCCCGGTGGGAGCCAATGTGCGAAATGACCTAAGCCGTCGAAGCACTTTTAGCAATACTACTACTACATTGAAAGTTAACCTGTGGAGGTTGATCCTTCACATATAAGACGCAGGGAAATTTTTCGATACATAATTTAGGAAAAAAGGTGCGTCTTATATGCCGTCAAATACGGTAAGTCAGGTGACAGCCACAAGCATTGTTGATTTAGAAACCCTTTCACACTCAAATTATAACATATAAAATTTCTAATGAACATCATTATATTGACAAATCAGGATAATAAAATGCCTTTAACAACAAACAAGACTAAATTTAGCAAATATCCCCCTATTACTCAACCGAATACTATTACACAAGATATATTCTATAATTACTGTTCCCATAAAATCACATTTTTCATGTTCGATAAGTCACACGTCACTTTATAAGTTTCTCTATCACTACACTCACATGTTATAGATTTGACAATATCTTAAACAACCATCCAAAACCGCTTATAAAAATGTATTGTATGAATACATGGTTATAATATCTTAAAGCATCAAAGTATAAAATCTTTAATTGATTTAGGTAAGGGCTTGAAGGCCTCTTCAGGTAACATGTTCCATTCCCTTACTCATCTAATTAAGAAATGAGTATTTAGCTGTATCAGTCCTTTGTTTTCCTAATTTTAACTTCTCATAATGATCGCAGAATGCAAAATAATTTGGTTTTTCTAATTTTTAACTTAGCTCCCTCCATGTTTCGTTAGCATTTTTAATTTTAAAAATCCCTACTAATCTGTTCCTCTTTTCTAAAGTTTCCCACCAAAGAAATTCTAGCATTTTCGTTAAGCTTTCCTAAATATTTTGCTTTTTTAAAACATACCTAGCTTCTTTCCGTTGCACGTTTTCAAGTTTCTTTATATTAGTTTTGCTGTGCGTATCCCATACGTTTGTCCCCTATTCCAATATAGGCCACACTATTGTTTTATATCCTAAGTCATTTGTTTCCCTACTTTAAGTTCCTCATCATGAAATGGAGATTTTTAAACGCTTTAGAGACAACCTTACCAATGTGATTACCCCAATCAAATTTTTTTTGTAAATATAACCCCTAAGTACTTGCATTCTTTCACCCTGGGAACTTTTCTCTGTTAACCTCGTATGTGACTTCTCTCTCCCTCCTCCTAATCGTGAATGAAATGAGTTAGCTCATTTTTGCATTTATTTCCATTCCATTTTCTGTTGCTTACTTCTCAACTGCTTCAATGTCCCTCTGCAATATTCTAATATAATCGTCACCATTAATTTACCTATAAATTATACAGTCATCAGCATATGGATGGATTTTGGACTTTATGAGCTTTGGTAAGTCGTTTATATATATATTAAAAACAATAATGAGCCGATTACACTTCACTGAGGTACCCCTGACGTGATGTCAATTTTTTCTGATATATTTTTGCCAACTTTTACTCTCCGAGGCCATAGACCTATTAAAATATGTAGTAACCACCTTTTAACCCTTGTATCTATGCCCATTTTTTCTACTTTTGCTGACAACAAATGATGTGGAACTTTATCAAATGCTTTACAAATATCTACGATAATTCCGTCGATGTCCTTTGGGCTATCTAACGAGTCTGAAATATCCTGAAATAATCCTAACAGCTGCAATTTACAGGAATATCCTTTCCTGAAACCATGTTGATAAATACTTAGCCATTCAGTTTCCTTCCAGAATTTTCTAAGATAATCTGAGACTAATTTTTCCATAAGTTTACATACGACCGAGGGCCAGTCTATATTAGTTTTCTACGTCTGTCCCACGTTTATGAATCAGTATGACCGTTGCCTTTTTCCAATCTACTGGAATAGAACCAATATATTATTATATAATAATTATTTATATTATTATTATTATATAATAATAATAATATAAATAAATGTTAATATAATATATCACTTGAAATAAATCTTCAATATATGGGACAATTTCGGTTGATCCTATTTTTAATAAACCCTAATATATAGTCTGGGCCACAAGATCTGTTATTTTTTAATCTTTCCAATTGTCTTCTTATCCCTGCTTTACTAATTACTCTACTTGTGTTCCCCCATCTTTACTAAAATCAATTCCATCTCCCTGTAAATCAACCATACACATTTTGCATACACTAGCATACCAGTTATTCAAACATTTTTCCTTTTCATCGTTAATTGTAATTATTCTCCCTTTCAGATCTTTTATTGCAATAATCTTCTATTCGTTGTCTCGATTTATCCTCAGATACTTGAAATTTCTATTCCCATCCATATCTTATAAATTTATCAAATATTTTTCATTTGCTTTCTTTATTTTCCTCTTTATGCAATTTTAGATATATTTTGTATTTCTCCTAGCTACTTTTGTCTAAAGCTCTGGTTTTGTGAGCTTTTCTAAGCTTTCTTTTCAACCCTCTTATTTCTTTATTATAATACTCAGGATCTGGACTTCTTTGAAGTAACTTTCTTCCGACATACCATTTTAACCCTTCATAAAGTAGGTAAGTCAGCCCACATTTTTTCAACACTTTTCCCTTTCTTTACTCACAAAGAAAAGTGTTTTTGGTGAATAACTCTCAGTCATACCACTTCCCATTGGCAACTCTAATACAATTGCTTTATGGTCACTGATTATTCATCTTTAATATTTTCCTTTGTCCCATAAGTTGTGTTGACTCTCTAAAAGAACTCTTTCGGTAAATTTTAGTTTTTCTTGCAGAAGAGTGTTTCAACATGTGAGACATACACTTTCTGCTTTGTGTCCAGCTTTTTGATTTGTTGACTAGTTTTCATTTGTGTAGCATCCTCACTTCTTTCCCTCTCTATCTCATCTGATATGAATCAATTTCATTTTAGAAAAATAGTCTTTTAACTGTAATAGCTGTTTAACTGTAATACCTGTATATTCACACAGTATATCACGTTTTAAACTTGTAAATGGAAAGAAATATGAAAACTTACTGTTAAGAACTGAGCTGTTCAGCGCTATGAGCTGATTACAATCAGGCCCTTCAGTTTTGAAAGTTTAATCGAACTTTGTCACAAGCAGACATTTCATCTTTTAAGATGTGTAAATGCACCATTGGAAATATATTATTAATGTCTGATTTGAGCGACTATGACATTAGCTATTATAAAAATGTCGGGATCCAAATAAAATACAGGCAGAATGTTAGTGATATACCTGTATTTTCTGTATTTGATAATAAATAATGATGCGAATACAAACAACTTTTAACATCCTAACAGACATGTGTAAGGTGGTAGGCATAATACATAGGCTTTCGGCTGTGAGTAATCCAAAACATATTAATATTGTATACTATACTCTATCATTTTGTTATGAATTTCAGTTATAGAGAAAAATTGAATCACATACTTTGTATGATTACTTCTAAATGTAGTTTTGCATTAACATTTGGTATAATTATCATGTTAAGTTTTATATAATAAGATAATTAAACATTAATAAATAGCTTTAACTTTTAAGAGCAAATTCCTTTTTACTTATCTAACTTCACTACATTATACAAATTCTACCCCAAGTAAGTTCTTTACGTAAAGTTGCCAATGAGTCTTATGGGTTGATCAGAGGTATGAACTGATTCTTTTTGAAGGAAAAGATGTTCTTCCCATCAACATGTAAAGCAAGCATGTGGATTTCTACCAGTTTATTGGGCAAGTGCTGTCCTCAAATTCGCTATTCACAAGATGCAGTGAACTCCCATTATAAAGTTTTCAGGAATCGTAAGTTGAAATTCTAAGCTTTCAACTATAATTCCATTTACTTTATTTCTGTTTTTCGACATCTAAAGACCTGTTATTCCTTTGGTCCACTCGAAAATGTTAGTTTGATAGTTTCATAAACTTAAAAATTAAACATTTTCCCAAATGGTATTACACACATTCAGCAAAATTCTTCAATTATAAACTAACCTTCAAATAATAATTAATATTGTACCAAGTTTGTCTTTTCTTCTGTTATCCCTCATGGTAGCCTTCCACACTGCACTTATCTTAAGGCTTCCACAGTCCCCTGTGGGCTTGGATAAATTTCTCTTTTTCGAAAAAGGCAATTTCTAGGATAAAACATTGACCTAGGTCTTTCCTTTCTGTTTGGAATCCTAGAGCACTATTGCCTTCCTTTAGATTCAAATATGCAAAAGCCAGCAACATGGCCAGAAATCATACTACGGGTAAGTAAGAATTTGGGAGAACTCCCGCAGCTGAGAAAGTTATCCAGAGGATAAGTTGGGAACCGACCATCACAAGGCAAAATTTTTAAATCTATGGACTATGGTTACCATCAGGAGTATGATTTCTCATATACACCAGTGTTCTACCTTACCATTTAAATAATCTTTTTTCTCCTGCAGTTTCTCTTGAATTCAATTACCGATGATCATCTCAGTGGAAATAAATGCGATTGATCCAAGTGAACTGTGATCAGCAATCCCTCCATAACAAGTGGAATATACAAATCAATGGCCCTGAATATGAACAGCAATCCTTAATGACAGTATACCACTATTAATTTACCAGGGACAGCTCTGAAGGTATGTTAGTTATGACATGTTTTCATAATAAAAGAGTTGAATTAATAAACCATTTTCATATCTTTAAAATAAATTTGACGCATAATTATTCTTTGCAAATTATATACATTTCTTCACATGTATTTTTATAATACAAAAATTTAATATATATTTCGATGTTTTCTTTTTACAAATGAAGATCAATAAACACATCATGGTTTGTTTTTGTTTATATAATCATTATGATTCAACTTAGCATTAGGAGTTAATGGAAGTTGTTGTAGCCGTGTTGTGATTTGATATTACCATGCTATACTACCATTATTTCTATAATACATTTTTAATACCATTGTGTTTCTGTTTCGCAATACATTTTTATTTGTAAAGCCTGAGTGATACCAATGAATGAAACTTATGTAATAGTTAAGCAGAGACTAGAAGTTGACATGGCAGCTGAAAGAAACAATTCTAGCATCTTAATCTTAAGCAGTAAATATTCCTTAAGCTATCCTATATTTATGGATACTAAAGTTTTTCTTCCCATAAAATAGAGCTGAGGAAGTGGTGTTGCCTTATTTTTTGGGACGAATTATACTCTGAACATAGGCTAAAACCTGAAATTCACCTCAAAAGTTTAGGGGTCGACTTATACGCCGGCATATGCGGTTGGTCAAAAAAAGCAATTTATCATGAAGATACAATTTTATCTTTTAATGTAATTTTTCTGTTACTAATATTTAGGATATGAAATTCCAGCAAATATTACTTTTCAGGATTCTCTGATTAAAATAAATATTGGTAAGAGCAAATTAATTATGAAAAAATATTCATTGTGAGATAAGATATCCATTGCATCTAGAAAAGCCTTTCATGGTACTGTATGCAGCAATCGAATATTGCCGTCTTGGACTTGAAAGGGCTGCAATGGAATGATTTCATTAAAAAAAAGATACAAGCCCCTTCAAACTCTTTGAGTGGAACATCTATGTGAATTTAATTTATTAATTAGATAAAAGTGGCTAATTTTAATTAATTTTCAATTAATCCACATAAAAAATAAGTGAAAGACCTATTAGGCACACTTAAATATTAATTTAAATTCTACAAAAATTTTAGACAATAAAATAGGAGAACATTGAAGTTTTCATCACAAAGGCATCCAGCTAATATAATCTTATTTGATTGTGAGCTGCACAGATACATTCCTTGGCTCACCAGTAACATCTATATGCAACAGGAAAGGGCTGTATTTATAGTAGACTGCCAGGAATTTCCCAGTGCCTAGCAGTCCCCTAAGACCGAAAACGGTACTTATAGTTCTCTTTCTCCCCTACCAATCTCATGATAGACTGCCAAGCTGGGTAACCGTGAGAGGTACTCCAGGATACCCCTAAGGCATTATACTGGTAGTGAGAAAACTGCACACTAATTTTGTAAACAACAAACATGGTGGGCAATCTGTTCGCTTCAATGAAATATTTGAAGAATAAAATGAAATGGTGGATTGTGGAGCCCTCTAAGATGCTTTCAATTCGTTTGCAAGTCAGCAGAACGTTTTTGGTAAATATTTAGTTGATTTTAATATATTTAAATCTATCTAACGGATTCTTTAAAACCTCATCTGGGGCAGTCGTTAAGTAATGTGAAATTATCGGTTTTATTATGTAAAATATTAATTTCCTTGAAATTGAATTCATTGGCAATAGCAATACTTATTGGTAGAGATGTATTTATATTGTGCATGGGTGATTCCTACTCTTGCTGATTCTTTGCGCCTTTCCATTGTCGTAACCATAATATCTTATCTTTGACGGAGAAGGAAGACTTTGGCGAGGTTGCTCTTTGCTGCCGCAGACGAGATATCAGGCAAGTTTCATTGTTCCGACAAAGTTTTTAATATTCATAAACTCATGAAGAATTCTCTGAAATACAATTGCAGCAGTGCTAAAATATTTGTAACTTTTCTCTATTAATCAAATATGTGAGGCTACAAAGGTGGAGGATGATGTGGGCAACGAATTGCCCCCTCTCCAACAAGGGAATGCAAGACACTTTTATAATTGATCATTTCTTCTAATGTTGATACTTATTATGATAACAGTGTTAATAAGTTAAAACTTCACAAAATGTCCTTCTTCAAAAACCTAAATTATGATCACCTCTTCCCTCACATTTTAAATAATTTACCCAAAGTACACAAATTAAACGTTCATCAACAGATGGAAATATCACACCAGATACAAAATAACTTTACCCTCACAAACATAAACATAAACCTAATTCTATTTTCCTCAACCTTTCAATTACCTTTCCCATCCTCTCCTTCTGTTATTGCTGAATTCTTCACAGACAGATCACTGTGATGCAGTCTCAACAAGTGACGGCTTTCTCAGTGAATTGTTGATACTTTTTAATAACTTTAATAGTTTTATTATAAATTGAAGTTTTCTTTATTTATATACATTTCTTTCCATAACATTGTGCTCAACAGAACCTTGGTTTAATCATAAAAATGGATGCAAGTACAGCTGAAGATGAATGAGGACGGATTAGAAACTGATTTTTAATTGTCAGGCAGCGCTTAAATGTTGTTAGAATTTTCATTAACTATGAAAACTTTGCCATCAATACAGGATTTCATGTGAAGCAAAACAAATTAGCAGAAAGGAATATGAAAAATACAGAATAGCATAAGTGTTTTTGGGTATGCTGTTGATAAATTTATCACGTGCCTGTCTCCGAGTCAGAGGACAGCTGGGAGTTGTTTATAAATGCCAATAGGAAGCACTCGCCTGGCAGCTTGCCCGTAAGGGGTTCGTTAGGTATTGGTGTAGAAGTCGACTGTAATTACTGCCCTCAAGGATTTGAGAGGATGTGAGTGAAGTGTTTGCCTTTTTGAGTGCGAGGACTTAGATCAATAGAGTAAAAGGATATCATAAGATGTAGGCACTATAATTCTGCAGGAAAGTTTGAGTAGGGAGATTCTTTTTTTCAGGAATGTTTTTTATAATGAATTTTACAGTAATATTTTGGACTTGTTGGGAATCTGCGTACCTTTCCAGCTATGATGTCATCAAAGCCTCTAAAAATTCAGGCGCAAGTGGGAAATCAATGCCAATGAAGACTGAAGTATTGTAAATACCGTAATTTTAGAATGTATCAACAATAGATTTGTTAAATTTCTGAAATTTTAAATTTATTGATTGTACTATGAAGCCTGGAAATGGAGAATAAAATTTAAGCATAGGTAATCCGCAAAACAACCAAAACTTCCTGAGACATAGGACTTCATGTTTTGCCATTTGGAAGCCATATTCACCACAAGTTTCATATTTTATTCCATTAAAATGTCTCAGAATTAATGTCTGCCAATTTTGAAAAATAAAATACCCATTTGAAGATTTATTACAATTCAAAAAATATTTAGTTCATTAGGGTAGTGTAAGAGTTCCTCAACTGCTCACCCAAGTAGCTCTTGGCCAGTTTTGTAGCAAAAATAACCGGGAACTCACCACAAGGAGGGGGCTACTATTCAAGTTACACCAGTGCCCTCCCAACCACCATTCCATGAAGCATGTGCAATTAGGGTCAATTGTTATGGAAGCTTATATCATGCTTAACGTTCAAATTTTGCCGTCTCTAATGCACGAGAATACCCATCCATGCCTGCTTTCTGGACTGCACACAGATTTGCGGCAACCGTAGTCATTGGCACCACCCTCTCCTCTGCTTATGTGTGGCATAGGGACAGACCCCCTTTCTCCAGAGGGTCTCCCACATATTCACTAGTACCGCTAACTGCTAAATGTAGTGTATTTACCTCAACTGTTACCCAGTCAATTAAGTTGACTAATTCTTGTTCATCAAAATTCTAATTAGGAAGTTTGAATTTCACCAAATTATGAAATATTAAAATTTATGAAATATGTCATATTCATTAATTTTTGGGCCTTCCGTACATAGTGGTCTCAATTTTATAGCAAACCACATGGGGACATAATCTTTCATCACATATGCCACCAGCATCTGCGGTTCTTTTGGAAGGTTCTTAGTTGAAACATACAATCGAAAAATGCGATGTGCAGTTGTGTTAAAATCATTGTTCCCGGATTTTCTCCTGAAAGGATTGACATTCTCCACCTGAAATAGCAGGTGCAATACCATAAATGTAGTTTTGGTTGCTCGTCAAGTCGTTCATATCAATAGCAGGAATCAAGGAAATAATTTTACTACTGAAATGCCATCACATTTGCTCAAAGAGTGAGCCCAAGTAAGCTTTCGCGCCAAAAGTAGGACTGTCAAGAATATGATGCAAGGCCCTCATTAAAAGTTCACAACAAACCAAGGATCTCTTATAGATATAGATATATATATGTATTGTCGGTCTCTATTATTCTGTTATCCCTGTTTGATTACCTTTAACTGGTATCATAGTTAAATCCTGCATAAACTTAATTCGTTAGCACAATGTTAAATATAGAATTTAGTTAAGAAATTATTTTAAACCTAGCAGGATAGATAAGAACTTAACTAACAGAAAACAAATAATAACTACACCTCCTATGATAAAACAAGGAATAACATAATCCAAAAGCAAGTGGGTCTAGCAGATGTGCTCATATCATCACATTAAGAGGTTTCTTCAGCAGTACTATGCATCAGTTCAACTTTTAAATACCATATACTCAATTGAACTGAACAATCAAAAGTTACATCACATTAAATATATCAGCTCTGCCACTGTATCCCCAGGTATGATACTACAGAATCAAATCTCTTGCACTCCCATCTCTTCATCCCCTGGGATGTTGGCACAAAATCAGTTATCCTGTTCTCCAGTCCTCAAAGATGTTTCAGGGCTACCTCAGCAGGTCCAATGGAGAGGAAAGATTGCTCAAGAGAAGGAGTCGTATTCACGCCTGGCTGATTGGAATGGACAGAGAGTGTGTAGTCCTTCAAAGGATGTCGAGAGACATTTGCTTCCCCCTACAGAGCACCTCCAAACCCTTCTTCTTGTGCAGCAAACCCTTCTCGTCATGTTTCTGTTGTGAGTACAGAAGAAAGTATAAAGAGAACAAATTTCCCTACTTCGACTGAAATTCCATGTCATTTATGCAGAAAGAAAACTGTGTTCCTTCCAGCAATCTATTGCCCTGATTGCGACTTTTATAAGTCTCGCTTCAGGCCAAGGTCTTGAGAAATACGATCACAGATCGAATAATAGAGAATCCCACCGAGTATCAGAGTTTATGATTTCTCTGAAGACTATTTTATTGCAAATGTGAAGACCAATTATGTATTCCAAATCGTGAATTTGTTAAAAATATAATTTTTATTACTTTTTATTAACGTATTTTGAAGTAATTTTATTAAATATGTTATTTTATATTTTTATACATAAATTTTGTATTGATCCCTTTGATGAAACCCCTTGATGATTTTTTCTTAAATCCAGAGTTTCTTCTTCTAGATCACACCATCTAAGTTGAAATTAATGGGTGTCTTGCTAGTAAACCAAAAACTTTTGTGATCCTATATGTTTTTGAACACAATTAAAGTATAAGAAGGAGTTATGCACAAAATAACGTAAAATCTGCCTAAGACAGAAAATCTGGGGACAGAGTATATTTTTTGGCTTATGCAAGTTTTCTGGATTAAATAGGTAAATATTCCTATATACCCCACTTTAATACAAAAACTTTTAAACTTCCACTTAACGTCCTCAGCTGATAGGACACAAAATACATGCAAGCACCAATGGGTAAAAGTATAACTTCCTAGGACTATGACAGCACATCAAACTACCATATGGAAGAATGAAGACACTCAATATTTGAAACTCTCAAAGATATGTGAAGAAAGGTAGCTAGGTACGGATTCGGCGAACATGGGAAAACAAAGTGTAGGTGGGATGCTAAACCATATGAGGTAGGAATCACTAGTCGAGAAGGAAGATATTTAGATTAGCTGGGTTGTACAAAACATGGAACTCAGGAGAGGGCTGGGATGAACTACCTGGCAGATTCGTCGGAAGTCAATTGATGATAGAAACAACTATGACCAGTTTGCTGTAGAGGACAGCAAATTCTTAAAATTGTATTGCATGCATGAGCATGGAATTTTTGATGGATGAAACTGACAATCTTTGCCACCTACATGTTTCTTGTGGATATAAGTATTTAGTTTTGGATTACCTTATCTTGTAATGCAATCACTAACATCCTAATGAAGAAATATATAAAAATTTCAAAAAAATCGAGGAAACTGATGTAAATATTGTTTAATTTAAAACTACTTACTTCACATTTAACTCCAAAATACAGAAAAAAGCTTAATATTCACTTACATCGGTGCACAAGAATATAATTGGCAAATTTTTATATTAATTAACTATCTAATATCGTTTCCATTTAAACCAAACTTCACACACGATTGATTTTTTACAAAGTTAAATATATTTCTAAACTCATATATGTACTTACATTCACGACTTATTTGAGTCGAGACAGGTCGTTACTAAATTTCATGTGAATACTACTGAGAAGTAATTTCGGTAAAGTTATAGATGAAGACTGTTTGGAAATAACTTTTGTTTTAATTAAAAAATTGCCCTATTTCGATGAAATTTTCTGGGAGGACACTTGAAACATTTCGGCTTATTTAGCAATTTAAAGGAAGGAAGTACCTCTTGTAGTTACTGAGATATTTCGATTATAGTGAACCAGGTACTGAAATGGCCTCCTGAGACCATGTTTTTTGTGATAGTTCAGGCATTTGGACGCCAGGTGTAGCGGCGATCGACGAGTTTCACATCTCGGAGTAAGCGTAATATTCACTTAATTAAGCAGTGTTTTTGTCGCAAATGGTGCTTTGTGTTAAAAAAAAAGATAGCCACCCTCACGTCCGGATAGCAAGCTATAGTTGGTTTTTAAGCTAATTACGCTTCCAAGTTCTTTTAACAGAAATAGGTAATGGGCGTCTGTTAGAGTTGAAATAAGTCTAAATCGCCCTACCGGGGAAGCGAGGAAACATCAAAAATGGCGGAAAATCAGTCGAAAAATGGTCGTTTTTCAAACGAAATATATTGAAAATGGAAGGTACTATGAACGTTTTAATATTATATATATATGCCGCCATCCTTTATCTAACCGTAATTTCTTTCCATATTTTCATAATATTAAATATCTCTGTATAATTACCACATTACACATTTCTTACATAACTACCACATTACAGAACAGAGACACTGTAGAAATTTAATTGAGCACCATAAACCCCATAATAGAAATGATAGTGATAGCGAAGAATTGAAAATCGTAGGCTTCAACCGAACTGTATGCCTGGGCCTCGAGTGTGTAACTATCACTATGAGTGAGAAGTCCCGAAAAAGTGAGAAGTCGGCTATGTTCTCGCACTAACGCGCGAGATCTCAAAAATGCAATAAAAGAGTTTGAGATCGTAACGATTCCAAAAAAGGTGTAGTTAGGTACGTATTTGCCGGCAGTGACAAAATGGACGGGATCTTCTTTTGGCTGCTGTTTTGGAGGAGAGACGTAGGAAAAGGAATTATTTTAGAGTAACGAGAAGGAAAAAGATAGACAGTAACAACCACTTCGATGTGGCGGACAGCGATTTTATCAAATTATATCGCATCCCTAAAGTTATTGAGGAATTATCGGATTCTTTGCCGCCCGCTCGAAGATGCACGTCAATACCTCCACATATTCTAGTAAATACACACGGTGCTTTACTCTTATAGAATCAATAAATAACCATTAATTGTGAATATAATAGTCACCTTACAATTAAGAATTTTCATTTAGAATCTTATCAGTGAAAACGTTTTTCAGATAGTTCATTCTTGACATAAATGTAAGCTTAAAATCAATATCTTCGGGTATTTGTCAGTGTTACATCTTTAGATTTTTGAACTAACTGCTTATAAGCAGTTAGTTCAATGTATAATACATTGTGAAATTAATTGTATTATTATTATTAATTATTATTATTAATACTATTATTATTAATACTATTATTATTAATACTATTATTATTAATACTATTATTATTAATACTATTATTATTATTACATTCACAATGTATATATACATTGTGAAATCAAAACACTTCGAGTAATAAGCCAAGTAATTTATTAATAGGCGATTGTAATTCACGTTTGAATCAGTGTGTTTGCCTTAAGTGTGTCGTACTAGAGTGAATTTAATATTATTAGTATATATTTTGGTAAAAAGTTTGGGTAAAATTATCGGAAATCGGGCTATTTCTAGTATTAAAAAAATCCCAAACAGTCCTACATAATAATTTTACCAGAAATTTGTGTACTCTTCTTCTCGTAGGCGTTTTTCTTCACATTTAAACTATAAATATTTTATTAAATCAATCCATCACCAATTTAATGTTATTAGTAAATAATAATCATAAATAATGTTTTATTTGATATTGAAAAGGAAAAAAATTGTTGTGGATACAAAAAACATAAGTGAATCTTAGGAAATATGTATTATTCACAGCATTAACCCTGTCACAAATAAAGCAGATGGGAAAAACTAGTGCGAATCTACTGATAGATATAAATGAAAGATGTAAAAGAGATCTCTCCCACACAGCACAGCGTATGGAGTATCTGTATTCACAACAGATACACAAGGGATATGGTATATTATATGGCATATACAAAGTGTATATACTGTGTATACTGTATTCACAAGAGATACACAAGAGATATGATATATTATATGGCGTATACGAAGTGTATACATTGTGTATCTGTATTCACAAGAGATACACAAGGGATAAGGTATATGTATGGCGTATACGAAATGTATGCAATCTGCATCTGTATTCACAAGAGATACGGTATACAGATACACAATGGATATGTTATATTGTATGGCGTATACGAAGTGTATACAATGTGCATCTGTATTCACAGCAGATGCAAGTTACTATTAATATTAATTATTTCTTATTGATTAATTCCCGCACCAAGATGAACCTGACGCCACAAGAAAAGATACAGTAGAGTCAAGGGCGTCGCCAGCCACTTGGCTAGGGGGGGGCAAGCTGCCTGATAAAAATGAAAAATGTCTAACTTACATGGGCTAGTTTATTCATGCCCGCTTCTAACTACAAATATGTCAAATCTTTCAAAAACTAAATGCATTGAAAACTAGAGGAGTTTAACGCTTATATGGCCAACTCATTAAACTTTCCAAGATAGTAGTTTACATAAGCGAACTATTGGAAACTTATCATAAGTTTTGTTTGGATTTCCAGTTTGGTTAAGTCCAATTTCTATTAAAAATTATTTTTTTTCTATTCTTAAGTATTTTGATGCTGTAGATACATACTTCCTGATTCTTTGAGAGTTCTTTCTTCCAAGAGGTTGCCGAGCGTGAAAAGGAAAAAATAGTTAATGTTATTTGACAAGCGATATAAAACGTCTCAATAAATCACCACATTGGTGCACGCATCCTTATTTGAACATCTTTCGTTATTAGACTATGTATATCATCAGCAGCTTTCTTAGGAATGACTTCATCCGTTGCTTTTAAAATTACCTCCTCTTCTAGGAAACAAAAAATCATTTATATCAGATGAAATTTTCTGGTAGGCTTACAATTAAGCCTGATTTCGCTATTTATGTATTAGCCAAGTTTTCAATTAAATGCGTCACATACCGGAGAGTAAAAATTTGGCTGCATTAAAATATTCTGTAGACTCTTGATTATAGTTGATATTATAATTGAATTTGCAGAAATCAAGTTATATACCAAGGTGGAAAAAATGAAGATGTCAACTTACAATTATTTAGACAAAGTAATAGGTGGTTTAACCAGCAGAGAGATGATACAAAACCCAGTCTTACTCACTAAGGCCCAGCGCACACGGAGCGACTATTTTGTGACTACAGTTGCAAACCAGTTGCGTCTGCAACCAGTTTGCAACTGAAACAAAACTTCTGTCCGCACACGGGTGTACTGACGAAGGGCTTGTGACGAAAGGGTTGTGGATCAGTTGCGTCTATCGCGCTATCAGTGGAGTGATAGCGCGTGATAATTTAGTGATAACAGCGTAGATAATATTTAGTGATAACAGCGTAGATAATATTTAGTGATTCTTAAAAGGTCTGTGAACTAGAAGTCATTTATTTTATTAAAATACTTCAGCTATTCATGTAAATACTATATGCGAGTAATAAAAATCGATAAATAACAAGTTTTTTACGTTTTGCACGGATGAAAGCCATGGGAAAAAAATAAGAAAAAGTGAGCCTTGAATAGTAAAATAACCGATAAACTAAGAAAATTGCTCCAATGAGTACGGTAAATTTTCTATCCAAAAATCAATTGAAACAGAAACATTTGTACAGAACAATCAGAGTAGAAAATCATTTCCACTTACAGAAATGAAATGGACATATCAGAGCCATCTTCCGACTCGGTACCTTCTAATTTTCGGAGTCATTATCTGCATCACCCAGAATTAAAAGACTTCGTAAATCTCCAACTTAATCTCTGCTTTTCTTTTTGGGAAGTTCATGCACACTGGAAATGATGGGTTCGGATGTTAACAGAAGCCTTCGGAATAAGTCATCATTAGCTGCCATTCTGGAATGTTTCTCCCTGAATCGACGAACGTCTTTATTCCTCGCCTCCAAAGCCTCTTCCGAAAGCTGACCGATTGGAATTATAGCATCTTTTGCTATAGATGCTACATGAACCAAAATGTTATGGACGGTTGGTGGCATATAATACCAACTCTAAAGCCGTACATAAAGTCTTGCGGTGATATTGCAATAATTTTCACATTCCAAATAATTTATTGAGTAGCCACTTGAAAGCGCTTTCAGAATCACAGAAAAACGTAGAATCAGCTCCTCCTCAATCCCTCAATGGAAACTACGTTCAATAATAATATGATATACAATGAAACTGCTTGAGTGCAATTCAATTGTAATTATATCTGATCAACCAGATTGTTGGCCGTCCTTTTAATTGAAAGGAAATCGACTTGCCCATCATACTTTGTAATCGTTCGATTTTTCACGTATGTCTTCATACTTATTAAGCTACCGATTAAACGGTCGGCTAGTGAAAAGCGTGTGCGGAGGCTCTGTGTTCGTGTTTTCAACTCATCGCCGAAAGAAGATGCCGACAGTAAATTGTTGAAATTTTCAAATAGAATATTTCCTCTGCTTACATGGACGCAGTATAATTCACAACAACCGCGGATTCTTGATCATTCATGTTAAGATACACACTAAACGGTCGTCAAAACACCGGCAAAACACCACGTGATCTCCTGCAACTGAAATGCAACGCAACTGCAACCGCGGGCCCACGGTTGTATGTGACTGGTTTCAGACTGTTTTGAAATCGCCATAAACCAGTCGCTTCGTGTGCGCCTACCCACTCCAATACATTGCCGAGGTCGCTAAACAGTTGCGCGCGCAACTGGTTTGCAACTGTAGTTGCAGAACAGTCGCACCGTGTGCGCTGGGCCTAAGTGTTCAAAGGAAAAAAAATTTCCATTTGAAATATGAATTTTGAAATTTTGAATGGGAATTGCATAACCAGATATGAGATTCGTGGGATTCTATCACAAGAGAAAAAATTGGCTGCATCGAAGAGGAAGCTGAAGAATTTAAGTCACAGTTTTAACCGTTTATCAAATTTATTTCAAGTTATCAAGTCACAGTTCCGATAAATATGTGCGTAATTAAGCGCACAATACCTTTCAGCTGACTGATTTGTTTCCAAAATGGTATATTATTAATAATATCATCGAAAATTAATTTTTACTGATATCTTGTATTGCTCCAATACTTTTACAAATTTCTACGGTTATCGAATTATTTTCGTAAATATACAGCAAATTAACAGGTAATCATAACATAAGGATCAGTACATTTTCAATCAGCCCGAGTAATGAAGAGTCTACTGTACAGACTTTTAATCGTTCAGAATGCTTAACAAAGGAACCAGTTCCTTTGGAATTGTCGCTAAACTCATCTTGAGATGTGCCCTCCGATAACAGCCCTAAAATAATAAAATCCTAATTTATGCAACTAATAATGGTCATTTTACAAAAAACTACATAGACATTAACTTAAGTTTTCCCGATAGAGTCCTCGAGCTATTAGTGGACTGTGAAAAAAATTTTCGGATGTCCATCTGTACCTTATGAAATCCAAACTAAACTCTCCTTCGAACTGTTCCCTGTGAATTTCTCAAATGCACTATTCACGAGCCTAGCTTTGCATTCACACCCTCAAAACAGTCACATGCAACAGATCTAACTGAGCGTTTTATCAACCTGTTTGTCTCTCAAACGTAATCTTAATCTCTGTTTTCAGGGTGTAAGTTTCGAACTACTTCTCGAATGTTCCTTTGTGTTTTTGCGAGGAGTAAACGAATCAGCACTTTCGAATTCTTCTCATGGGAATCTTATCTTATGATGTGAGTCATCTAACAAAAGGATATGGTTAAGAAGTGCATGCGTTGAACATTGTGTGCGAAACACTCGTAGCGTCCCTTTGATATCGATGTCGGCTCTAGGCCTGCTCTGCTACCGAAAACATCAACTTAGCTGTAAACGGAGCCATATTTATAGGCATGCAAAGCTTTCGCTGAATTTATCAAGCAAATGATTGGGGTTTTGTACTCTTCAGCAGAAAAAAGCACAGAGCTAGTCATAGGACTTGACTCTTGGGGGGGGGGGGGGGTTGAACCCCTAAACTCCCCCCCCTCGCTGCGCCACTGCTTGGGCCTATTTGCAAAATACTCACCGCAAACCTTTTTTATGTCCATTTTGAAGAGAAAACGAAAAAAAAACTGAATCCTTTGTCTTCTGCCGGCGATTGTCGGACGATACTCAAGGAAGTTTGAGAGAGATGACATAATCGCATAACCTCGCGCTCTGATCCCATCGAGAGGCAGTTCTAACTACATTGCGTCACCCTGAAACCGAACGTTTCTTCTTTTGGGAGGGAAGGGGCGAAGGAAAGGAGGGATGGCTGTTGACTCTGCTGCAAAGTATTGTTGAAATATTTGTGCTGTGCTGGAGGAACAAATGAATTTCCTACGAGGAAGTACTTTTCCCATCACTGGTGTTTACACGTTCCAACACTTGACTTTGTTTTGGGTCTAAATTCTTTTCAAATACGCTCGTGCCTAAAAATTGTTCCTACAACACATCCCGAACCATAATAGGGATGGGTCTTCAGGGGGGGGCAGCTGCCCCCCCTGGCCCCCACTGGCGACGCCCTTGCACCAGTCTACAGCGTGTTGGTCTCTTCTTGAACTTGCAATTGAAATTTCGACATGAGTGAAGTGGTAGACAATGAGCTACTAATATCTTTGGTCGAAGCAAGACCAGTTCTTTGGGACAAGACGTTAGAGATATACAAGGATCGGGATGCAACAAGGAATGCTTGGAGAGAAGTGTGCCTGGAAATAAGAAGCAACTTCGAGGAATTGGAGGCTAAGGAAAAAACCGAGTATGGTAAGTATAATATTTTAATAATATATTTAAACTATTTTTATAGATTGCATAAATCGGTTACATTAGTTTTTATTACTTTTTTATAGTTACATTGTCTCTGGTTATATTCAGTAAAATTTATTTATCTTATGCGTCATATTTTGGACATTTGCCAGGGAACACTCCCAACACTCGACATAAAGTAGTTACAGAGTATATTCCTTACATTGTTTGCCTTCAGACCCCCTCGTATTGCTCCTTCTCCTTCAATGTCTTCAAGTCCTGTAATAGATGTTGCGTCCTCAATCAAATATCCATCTCTGTCTCGAACGTAATTGTGTAGTATAACACATGCTTTGACAATATCTGTAGCAAATTTCGGTTGAACATTTAGGGGTCTGTGGAATATCCGCCATTTGTTGCTAAGAATTCCGTATGCACACTCTATGTATCTTCTTGCTCGACATAATCTATAATTGAAAATTCTTTTCTCAACTGTCAAGTGGGTTCCTCCATAAGGCCTTAATAAATGTTTGTGCAACCCAAAGGCTGCATCACCTACCAGAAAATAAGGCACGTTTGGGCTTTCTGTGCCTGGTAGACACTTTTCATCTGGCAAATCAAGCGTATGATTTTCTATTGACCTCCATAATGATGTCTGTTTAAACATGGAAGAATCACAATCTCTACCATAGCTTCCAATGTTAACATAAACAAAGCGGTATTTAGAGTCTGCAATGCCCATTAATACGACTGAATGGTAATCTTTATAATTGAAATACATAGAGCCACTTTCGATCGGCGAAACGATGCGGATGTGCTTTCCGTCAACTGCTCCAATTCAATGTGGAAAATTTGCTGCCGATTCGAATCCGCTTTCTATCGATTCCCATACTTTTTACTAAGTGGCTGTATGCATTCTGATTGCATAACTACCCATATAGCATTACAAACATCCTTTACAATCCTTCTTATTGTAGAGATTCCTAGTCTGTAGGAATAATGAAGTTCAGTAAAGGTGCATCCACTGGCCAGATATCTGAAAACAAGTTCCTTAATTAGTTGCTACTCTCAAATTATTGCTTACGTATTAAAAACCGCACCGCTCTTCGCTATAAGCAATTGGACATTTGTCTGAGCTTGTTTCTCTAATGACATTTTTTAATTTTAGGTAAAGAAGTAATAAAAAGGTGGAGAAACTTGCGGGATGCTTTCGTTAAAGCTGCTAAAACCACTAGAGAGAACAAAGCTAGTGGTTCTCAAGCCCATAAAAGAAGGAAATACATTTTCAATGAGGAGCTGAAGTTCCTAACTAAAATTTACACTAGTAGGGAGACAACGGAGAGCTTCACCGAGAAAAGAAAGGAGGAGGAAGAAGGTACTTCAACGAACGGTATTCCAGAAGTTCAAAGGAATATACAGCAAAAATCACCACCAAGAACGAGGAAACACAGGAAAATATATGAGGTGGAATTGAAGATATTGGAGGCCTTAGAGAAACCCCAGAACCCCCAGCCTAGTAGCCAAAGGTCGTCCCTTTATAGTTTGGAACTCTACATTAATAATTTTAGTGAGAACGAGATGCTCCAATTTCAAATGGGCGTTCTTCAATTAATTTCTAATATAAAGAATAAAAACACCACAGCTGTGCATTGTCAGCCACATTTAACTTTCAACAACCTATTACACACATGGGGGCTTCATCTACACCTTCAAATCAACAGTTTCTAGCATCCCAGAGAACTTCGTTTCCTCCACCCCAGGCTCCTTCATCAACCTTGATGCCCGATTTACCTGCCCAACTATCAAGTAATACATCTGCATTGTCCTTCTCCAGCACTCTAGAAACTGAAAGAGGAGCTGCCAGACATTACGAGACTTTTCTACAGTTCAGCAATGAAGAGGAGTGTCAGAGGAGTTCTTCAGTAAATTCTACCTCTTCCTCAGTGACAATATATTTGTAATTTACTTCCATTGATAATAAAATTAATAGTTCCTATTTTACTGTTTTATTCTGTGATATGCATTCAAATATTTTTATTAGGTCTATACTATACCTTGAGGTCTTCAGAAAGAAAATTAGTTCGCCTCCGTGGTGTTCTCACGATACTGAATACGCTTTCTATTTTCTATTTCTAATTTATGCCTTATTTGCAAATTCGTAAATTAAGTATTAGGCCAGATAATGGATTAACAGGTGCCTCGACGTAATTCAATACCTTTTTGTTGTTGAAATTGTTGACTCTTGTGCATACGAAGTGTTTCTCGGAATGGAATGCAAACAGTACGAGAAAAGAACTACATAGGCAAGTGCCCACAATAAATGCCATGAGTCTTCGCTTTGCTTCTCATCGAAATAACTTTTTCGTAGCAATCCTTGTCATTCCAGTAATTCCTTCCTCACTGTTATAACCTACACAAATTTGGTTGTTCCTATAGCGTAGTATCTTTTTCTTAGTTAATTCTGACAACTGTTCCTTTACTAATAAATAGTTAAATAAATATGACGAATGCAGTACATAACGGTAGTGGTCCGTAATTTATACTGAAGCTGGCGTTAAGGGATTACGTTTATTTTTAATGTGCCCATAGCACACTTGAGTAACATACCTCAATGTTACTGCTAACATTTCCACAGGTTGAATGCAATTCCTAAACTTGGTATTCTTCCTTTGAATGCTATTTTTCAACTTTCCAAGCAGTCCGTCAAATGATGAAATCGACATTCGAAAATAATTAAAAAACTTAATTTCATCATTCCTCAAGTCCACGAATAATGTAATGAAGGCGCCAACTTCAGCTCTCTTTTAGTTGATTGGATGGATCCAAATAATTCGATCCTTTTTTTCCTATCCCTGCGGCGAAGGAACAGCCACAGGGCAATAACTTTTTGTCGGTCCATTCTCTATTTTAAAAAAATAAACTATTGAAATCGGAAGACTGCATTGGTTATATAATTAAACAAAGCTTATACTTAAAACAAATAAACTCACCTTAATTAAACACTTAAAAGAATGAAACTTCAGAAATCAAAGTGAAGATTTAAGATCACACTTCCCCTCACGGTTCCTTGCAAGTGAGTTGACCACGAGGCGGATGCGGCGATTTTACCGCTTAATGTGTAAACCCCTCCATTCTTATATGCGGCAGCGGTAAATATTCCGCTCCGGAAAAAATCGCTAACGCCCGTTGCACACTTCCGAGCTCCGAGCTAAGTTTGGAAAAATTACGAAGTTTTCTTTCTCTTCTGTGACACAATGGCTTCCGCAAATTACTGCTGAAGCATGTTGATTTTGATCTTATTTATGTTAAATTTAGAAAACAGTTGTGTGTGGATGAATTTGCTATTTTTCCTTTATAACATCAGTAGCACGATGAGCACTAAGTAACCTTCAAACAACGCTGCGATGCTTTAGAGAATTTACCCTTTGAGATAAGTGCTTGAAATGCAAACATTTCTGAAAACGTAATTTTCAGGTGAGGATAATCTCAGCATAATAAATCAATTTACTGAATGTCGCCATCAACGAATGTTTAGGAGGCACTAATCATATCCTGTTCGAGCTGTTCCAAATCCTCTCATATGATTAATCCCGTATGAATATCCTAAATTAATTAATAGTTACGCTTTTTGATTTCGTTATTCGAGTAACACATACAGCATATTGAACGATAGCAAGTGTACGTTTATAGAAATAAAAAGATAGACACTGTAGATACACAAGGTATTGCGTATACGATGTGCATCCGTATACACATAAGATACAGCGTACGATGTGTATCCATATTCACATAGGATACCGTATACTTTGTGTAGCGGACATTAATCAGCAGTGGATCTGATGAGAATACGTATCCACAACGTAGGAAATAGAGATACACACGACGCTGTGCTGTCTGGGCTTTTACATCGATTACATATAGTACCTAAAAAAAGGGGAAAATTGACATTTATGATAAATTATGAAGCATCATATATATATCAGCATATAATACCCTCTTTTTTTACAAAACTTTATGCTGTGTGTTATACGCGCATCTTACATGTTTATTTAAACTTGATTTAATAAAAGGAATCATATTATTTTTTAACTCGGTTTAAAAAGCCTATTTTTGGCATTTTCGTATTTTATTCCGAGCAAGGAAACAGTCTCCTGAAAACAACTTACAATACTTTTAATTCAAAATTATAGAATAGAACTTTAGTTTTTGATTTTTTAATCTGAAAGTGTGAATCGCTGCGAAGAAGTGACGGCAGAGATTAAACCTCATGCAGGAATCACATTATTTCCAGAACTCAGTTCGTTATTGATCGGAGGTTAATTTCTGCAGCCTAATACAGAAGTAGTCTGCAGAAAGAAAGGAAAAAGAAAGTAGTCTGTAGACTTCGTCGCGGCAAATTACGTCTGTTTGGTATTTGGGAATGCTAGATTATGTTTTAATGCCACTGTTATGTCCGTAATTATTACAGCATTTATTTTGTACTTCTACTTGTGAAAAATCTGTAAGCAAGAGAGTAGCAATCATTAAATAACTTCTACATATCGTTCCCCATACATATATAGATACATAACATCTGCTGTATCTCTTTAAGAAACGTATGCACATTGTATGCTTTATACGATGTACAATTTTGAAGCTACATAAGATACCGTGTACCTCGAATAGAGGACATTAATCCGTGCCTATCTATTGTAAATGTGTATGTACAAGAGATACATAGGATACCAGGGGTGGCCAACTTTTCCGTATATAAGATCTACTTTTTATCTTAAAAGTGTGTCTAAAAATTTTTACGGTTTACTACTCATGTCTATGAATATACTAGAATGCAAAGAAATATGACAATTAAAAGAATAAATAATATCGATTAATAATTATACTGTTAATACAAAAGGAAAGAAGCTACCGTATGACACTACCAAAAATTAAAGCTAATTGACTGTGTTCTTCGATGAGTCGAGTCCTAACTGTTTACAATCGCTTCAAAGTACACGAAATTCCACCCCAGACGTTGCGAGCGATCGACGATCGACCAAAATTGGCTTCGTGATCGACTTGTTGGCCACCCCTCCTGCTTTATGCGATGTATATACAATCATCATCCATCACGCAGTTTATCATGAGAAATTTAAAAGGTGCCTCAAAAAATTCAAAAACCTTTGCCTATCAAACCTTAGTCAGACCGGTGTTCCTTCATCAGTATGGGATCCTTCCACAAAATTGATATTTATAAATTTAAAAAGGTTCGGAAGAAAGCGGCAAAAGGAATGTATATGTTGGAACGATTTAGCAGGGAAGATGCCTCATCAGTATGGGATTCCTTACACAAAAAATAATCGCTAAACTGCCATTTTGAGTTCTTTCTATGTGCCCTAATTTGCTTATATTTTTGCGATTTTATGAAACATCCAATGTCTTCATTATTTATTAATTAATTTATTTTATAATTATGTAGTATTCTCCATTGACCATTTTCAAAGACAGGCCAAAATAGATTTAGTCCAGGGTCCCATGGAGACTGCCTCACCATACCCCCTTCAGACGGATCTGCTCAGAGGATATTTACATTAAATCAATCATCATTCATTTAGTATAATTTTTGCATCTGCAGAAAGCGTAATCATTTTCCCCTGATGCGAGGAAGGCACAAGCGATTCTCGGTATTAATTCTGCGTCAGTATTAAATGCTCATTCGCTTACATGTGTAAATTACGTGATTAACTTTCTTACTTCCATCAATGAGATCCCTGTCATTCTACCTTATTTACCCCTTCGACCTACCTCTTCCCCTAGTGTCTGTGCATTTGGACGACTTCTAAAGCCGCGGCCGCTTTAACTAACTTTCTTACACCTAGGAGGAATACGCATTGGACTCTGTTATCATTCTCTGTTGTCATTAGTTCTTTTGCCCAACTATTAAATGCCCTCAAGGTAGAGTCCTTCCTCGTCCCTCACCTCACATCAATGCCTCATGTGACCCCAGTACTGAAATTCCTCTTTTGAGCCAAGTGCTCTTATTTTCCTTTCCTTTTTTACTTTCTCCATAAACGAAGTATATATTTTCATGAAAAAAATCGACTTCGAGATTTCAACGGAAATACATGTTTTGGGGTCCCAAGAATACGTTTTAACCATTTTCGGAATGATGTCTGTGTGTGTGTGTGTGTGTGTGTGTGTGTGTGTGTGTGTGTGTGTGTGTGTGTGTGTGACAGTGGGCGCTCTAACGTAAAAACTATTAGTCGTATCAATACCAAAATTCATATATAGTACTGTGGTGTGTGCTGTCAGAGTTGATTAGTTTTTCAAGTAAAGCGGTAAATCGGAAGTCGAGCTTCATCATCAAAGCTCATTTCCGGTTTTCAAAATATCTCCATAAATATGATATATAGGTATATTATATGCTGTATAAAAGTTTTAGATAATATGTTTTACTATAACTTTTGTATTTAATATATTTTTGTATCACCGGTTGATTAGGAGTTATTCGTGAAATACTGATAAACCGGAAGTAGCTGATTATGTACTTTGTGGGCGCTCTAACATGAAAAGTATTTGTCGGATCAACACCAAATTTCATATGTAGTATTTTGGTTGATGTAATTAGAGCTGATTAGTTTTTGGAGTAAATCAGTACACCGGAAGTCGAGCTTCATTATTCAAAGCTCATTTCCGGTTTTCAAAATATCTCCATAAATATTAAATATAGGTATAAACTATAACTTATAAAATTTTTAGAAAATGTAATTTACTATAACTTTTGTATGAAACATATTTTTTTATCACTGATTGTGTAGGAGTTATTTGTGAATTACTGATAAACCAGAAGTTGCTGATTATGTACGTTGTGGGCGCTCTGGGCGATGGGGCGAAAGGCCATTTCATCGTTTTTCATCGAACATGTTCCGAAAACATTATTTATAATTTTTTTGACGTAAAAGATAATATGATATAAATTAATCTCTTATCTTCCAAGTTTAGATTGAATATAGAGTTCGAAATTACAGTCGTAGATAAATATTTACATCTTATACATGGAGAAAGTCATGTGCTGGCAACATCAGATTTTTTTTGGATAGTTTTGAATATCTGCTGAATGATTGATTGCAAAAAGCTTATTAGACTTTACTTCTTTCATTCATCGTAAGAATAATACCCTGAAAATGGTTTCTTACCTCAGGAGCCACCGGAGAAGTGGGTACAAACAGCAGTAGTCAATCAAATGTTGGTAGCAGTGCTACAGCCGCTTATCATGAGAATGGAGGTAGCCATCTTCTGTCTCATCTGTGGCTGCAAGTAGCCCTCCTTCAAAGCACCAGGTATTTCAGATGAGAACTTCATTTCTTTCAAATAACATGATTTTTTATTGGGATATCCCAATTATAGATACATTTCTTCCAAAAGATACACTTTCATTCCACTCCAAGTTGTTTTCTATCTAAATCTCTCTTTCTTGATAGATTAGTCATTGCCTTAATATCTCTCTTGGGTCATGGCTTGCAACAAAGTCTATTATTTATATGATGATTTTGCTCAGATACACGATCATTAAATCAAATCTTTCACCTGGAGATAGGTTTATTCTTAAAACTGATAACTTTTAAACATACAATTTTTGTTATTTGTGTTATATAAAAAGTTATGTAATGCAAAATAGATTATTAAACTATTTATGAAGTGTATGTTTAAGCAGTTCATTGAATGATAACACAGGCCGGCGATGAAAAAAAAACAAGCAAAGTAAAAACTGATTCTTATGTATTTTGATGTGCTGATTTCATAAAAAATAGTGAAAAAATTCCATCACATCACGTTTTCTTGTAATTTTCTATTACAATAATTCGTGTTCAACACACAAATAGCATAGCTTCAAGGGGCTGTGTAAATTTGACTGACGACTTTTGCTATTTGTGTGGCAAATACATGCTCAAAGGTGCACAAAGAAATATTACGAATCACGTCAAATTACTATATTTTGGTGTCAAACTAGGAGATCAAGACAAATCATGGGCATCCCATAAAGTGTGTTTACTATGTCTTCAGGATTTGGGACTTTGGTTTGGAGGAAAGAAAGAAGCCTTAAAATTTGGAATTCCAATGGTATGAAGGGAGCCATCGAACCAGAGTGATGATTGTTATTTTTGTTCCTGCGAAGTCCGTGGTTACAATAGAAAAATAGAAAAAACATTTCGTATCCGGAAATCATTCCATCGGCCATACGCCCGGTGCCTCATGGACCTGACATTCCAGTGCCTATTCCTCTTAAAGAACTGACACTTTGGTCCTCGGATTCAGAAACAGCAAAAACCCAGGAATCAGATTCCGAGTAACAGCCTTCTAGCAGCGATGCACCTCAACCATTCACTCAGTCGTAACTCAATGATCTGACTCGAGATCTAGATCTGTCGAAAGAAGCAGCTGAATTGTTTGGTTCCAGGTTGAAGGAAAAAAATTTATTATCCAAAGGTGTCTCTTTCTACTGGTATGTACAAGAACCGCGAAAAAGAATTCGTGAAGTACTTTGAGGAAGAAGATGACCTGGTACATTGTGCTGACGTTCCAGGACTGATGGGCCAATTTAAAATCACGTATCATAAAAAAGATTGGAGGCTACTCATAGACTTTTCTAAAAGGAGTCTTTATGCTGTCCTTCTTCATCACGGAAGTCAATATGCATCTGTGCCAATTGGCTGTGATATGTGCAAATCTGTGCAATGGCTCTGTGCATCTGAAAGAATGGTATGAAAATCTTTTACTAATTCTCAACAAAGTAAAATATGCAGACCATGACTGGACTGTTTGTAGCAATATGAAAGTTATATCAATGCTTCTTGGGCAACAAGGCAGATACACTAAGTATCTTGTTTTCTACGTGAGTGGGATAGTCGTGACAGAGCTGAACAATGGGTTAGAAAAGATTGGCCAAAAAGACAAGTTCTTGAACCTGGGACCAAAAATGTGATCAGAAACAGTTTAACTATATCCAAAAAACGTGATGTTGCCTCCTTTGCAAATCACGTTAGGATTGATGAAGCAATTTGTGAAGGCACTACCGAAGGATGGCAACTGTTTTAAGTACCTTTGCAAAAAGTTTTCAACGCTGTCGGATGCCAAACTGAAAGAAGATGTTTTCATTGGCCCAGATATCTGAAAGGTCAAGAAGGATACAGAGTTCGAATGAAGCATGACACAGAGTGAAAAGGCGGTCTGGATTGCATTTAAGGAAGTCATAAATAAATTCCAGGGCAACTAAAAGGATCCTAATTTTGAGGCGATTGCTGAAAACATGCTAGAGAAGTTAGGTTGTTCAATGAGTGTAAAAATACATTCCCACTTAGACTTCTTTCCAAATAACTTAGGCGCAATGAGCGAAGAACAAGTCGAAAGGTTCCATCGAGATGTCAAAAACATGGATTGCAAATACCAAGGAAGATGGAATTAAAATATACTTGTTGACAACTGATGGATGTTAACCAGAGATGATTCCTTAGGTAAACACACAAGACAAACAGCTAGGAGAAGTTTTAAAGGCAAAAGTAGCAGTAAATGAGTAAAAAGTGAATGAAAGTCTGTAAGCTCTAAGTCTGTAAAATTTTTAGTGTAAAAGTGTGTTTTTAAAGGTTTTTTCCGTTTTTTTTTTCTTCATTTTAGGGGATTATACACACTTTTACTTTTCTGTTTTTCATTTAAAAATTTCTTTTTTTGTCAAAAAGCAATCACAACAAAAAGATAATGTATTATGTAAACAAAGCTGAAATGTTTAAGATTTTTATTAAGCTGAAAATAAATTTTACTACAATTTCTAAATAGTGAATATTATTACAAACATAAACATTGAAACCTTAAAAAATCCTTACGTGATACAAGAAAATAAAGGCTTTTTTTGAAATCAGTGCCTCAAAATACACTACAAACACATTTTCTTGGTCTTGTTTTTTTCAATTACCCCGATTTCGCAGGCCTGTGTAATTGATTCTTGGTCAGCAGAGGATATACTAGAGGAATTAGGAACCATTTAATGTTTCTATTAAGCCTTTTAATGAAGGTATTTATTTGAAAATTTGATAAAAATTTTATAGTCCACAGATAAACAGGCAAATAGTTCACCTATCGTTGAAATGCGCCCCTGTAAAAAGGAATAGATCTATTTCTTTCCCTATGTCTTAACTTAGGTTAATCTTCTCAATCAAATCTGCTTAAGTTAAAAATTATTGAAGAGGAGCTGGTCTTGATGGGAATTAATGAGGTCAATTGAAGATAAAGAAGAGGTTAACTTGTGGGTGAAAATAGTGATTGCATAATTGACTCAGGGAAACTATTTTTATTAAAGCATTATCTTTCATCTTTTATGGCTTTCTAGCTAAGTCATCTCTTGCTGATTTCATAACTTCATTTTTAATAAGTAATAAATAATAAGTGAATTTAAGAAAAAGTGGATAAAGTTTATCAGGAATAAGTCATTCCTCCAGCCTTCAATGAGGCAAAACCATAAGTACATAAGTTGAAATAATCTTTCAATTTCTTATAGGTATACAGTCCTGTACATATGCACAGTAATGGCAACTTTCAGTACAATATCATGCAATCCTCCAACATTCTCACCTCTGCAATGGCGTGGATCAACAACCAAGCTCCCGCTTCTTTACCAAATGGAGCTCAGTCTTTGGGAGTAGTGATATTTCTAGATTATTGTGGAAATTCTTCCTCACCCTCAATGGCAGAAGAAATGGACAGGCGAATGGGAGTAGGAGGTCATAGAAGCTGTGTAGTGGAAGTTGTAGGAGAGTGCGATGGAAATGCTCAAGTGGAAGATGGTGCAGTGGAGAGATGATAATCCATAATTCTTTTTAAAATAGTTCATTGGAATGCCAAAGAGTTTTACTTTATTACTGACTCTCAAGAAATTGCAAAATACTCTTTTCTTGTTTGATTATCTTTATTTGCCAATAATAGCTGAGGGTAGCTATTTTTGAAATTAGGTAATTTAATTTTGACATATAGGTGAGAACTGAGTGATTCCAGACAAGATAAACATACCAAATAGTGAATTAATCAATCTATAAACATACTCAATGTGAATATGAAAAAGACACTTTATGTGGCTGTGATTTCATTCTAAAATATCTGTCCAACTTCCAAAGGTAAATATATTACCTTGCTCTATATATTTATGTAAACTGAAAATTATCACAGCATTTAAACTTGCTGTAGATGGTCACTGGTGTTCAAGAGTATAAAAGCAAAATATTGTATCATTTATATTCTGAATTGAGGGCATTTTATCATTCAATAGGATAAATGATACATCTTGTCATGAATCTGAATTAAATACATCAGATGATGACATATCATTTGAGGCTAGTCAACTAATCAGAGTTATTAGCATTATATTTTGGTAAATATGCATTTTATTTGAATCCATTTAAATGGGTTTCTACATAATAAATATTTTCTGCTAACAAATAAGGTTGTAGAATAGACCTTTGGGGAAATACTCTATGCTTTCTTTTGTTTTCTTTGAAGTAATATTGTTACATTTCTTAAGGATGATGGAGAATCTATGCTTTCTTTATTACTTGTTACTTTTGTACATACGGTAAATATGAAATTTAACTCACTCTTAAATCTGAAAAGGAAAGATTCATATGGTGCATTAAGATTATTTTCTTCCAAAATAATTTTCTTATGTTATTTGTGGGAGTTAAATATTTTCTGAAGCTATTTTGATCATAAATGGTTTTCTATTGAAATACAATTCTTATTTTAATAATGTCAATCATTATTTATAACATAGATATAATTTATTTTGTGAGAATTCAGTAAATTGCAGAAAGATGTTGAGTGCCATTAGTAGAGTAAAAATTCATTAAGCAAAAATTAGATTTGTCTCATATCTTATTTCCAACTCAAACTTAGACTCATATGAGTTTACTCATCTATTTGCTTTCACATAGATAAATATGCATGCCAACTCATACATGCATAAATGACTGTAGAATTTGTTCGTTAGTGAGTGGGACCTCTTATTAACATCATAGTACCTAAATAATGGGGAAAATTGACATTTATGATAAATGATGAAGCATCATATATATATCATCATATAATACCCACTTTTTTACAAAACTTTATGCTGTGTGTTATACGCGCATCTTACATGATTATTTAAAATCAATTTAATAAAAGGAATCATATTATGTTTAACTCGGTTTAAAAAGTCTTTTTTTGGTATTTTCGTATTTAATTCCGAAATTTTACCTTGATTTTTTAATCCGAAAGTGTGAATCGCTGCGAAGAAGTGACGGCAGAGATTAAACCTCATGCAGGAATCACATTATTTCCAGAACTCAGTTCGTTATTGATCGGAGGTTAATTTCAGCAGCCTAATACATAAGTAGTCTGCAGAAAGAAAGGAAAAAGAAAGTAGTCTGTAGACTTCGTCGCGGTCAAAATACCTAGTTACATTGGAAATTGGTAAAACTTCACTTTGTGAAAGTGAAATTTTACCAAGAAATTTAACCAAAGTCTTCATAAGACCTTACTTTTAATTAGACAGCTAACCATGAATTCCATTTTCGGTAACTAGAAATTTACCCCATTTTCAGCTGAATGATGCATTATTAATAATAATTTTCGATCACGCATCAAATTTCCCAAGGGACAAACAAAGAAATGTTTTCATGAACCCTTACTTTTAATTAAACAGCTACCCACATAGCAGAAACACATCTCTGAGATATCTCGAATGTCTAACAAGATGTCTCAGTGAACTTTCGTGACATCTACAAGGTATTTAAAAACACGATGATTATTAATGTACGTAAACATTCTAACACACTTATCAACTAAATGACTACATTATTAATAATACTCAATCAAACATTTCACACACATCACATTCCATCACTCTCTTCAACAGGAAAACAAAGTAAAAACAGGAAATTAAGCTATGCTATTTATTTGTTTATTGACACAGAAATATATTCAACAAAAATTGTCACAACCCACGCGAGCTGTCAAACGTCACGAGAACAGCAAAATTTTGAAAATTGTAAAATAGTATATATGCTATTTTATAGCGAAAATTGTTAAACCACACGAGTTATACACAAATTCGATTATCAACCATTGACATCTATATCTTATTCCTTGTTGATATGAAAATTCTCACATTTCACTTAGGAAAATACGGGTATACACTAATATAAGTGATCCTAAACTTGGCTAACATCATCAACCACCAACGAAACACGCCACCACCAAATCGTTCTTCAACTGTTATAGATAGCTGCATGCGCTGTATGCCCCTTATGTTTCGTAGAAACTGAATATATGTGCTTCAGTGCTACTCCTGGCTTTCTTCTGGTATTTACATAACTGAGAGAGCCGAACGCTTCACAGGTTTATGTAGAATACATAAAACATAGTGTCACTTTCTTTTTTTCTTAGAATTTTTTCGTGCGAAGGCTATTTGAAGAACAATAATTAATTTCTACTAAAGAGTAATTATTTGCTATTATGTCCCAAAGAAGGGGAAAGCAGTTATTTTAATTTCAACGATGCATTCTGATATAAATATTTATGAAAGTGGTAAGAAGAAGCCCCATATAATTTTGTAAGTTTAAATCTGGAGGTGATACAATGGACCAGATGATTATTAGGTGTACAACAAAATGCCGCACTTTGAGATGGCCGCTAGCTATGTTTTTCAATATAATCGACGTAGCTACTTTTGCATCCTATCGGATATACTATGAAAACAGCGAAATGCTGACGTCAAAAACCAACCAACGACGTAGATTTATGCGAAAATTATGTGAGGAACTGGCGAAGCCAGTAATTTAGCAAAGATCACAAAATTTGCAAGTTATGCGCAATATTACAACAAAGATAGCGATTGAAAGTGTTATCGGGCAGCCAGTTATTGCGGAGGATTCTACTCTTGGTGCATCTACATCGGACAGCTCCGGGAGAAAGGCAAATTTAATGCAGCGACGGGTTTAGATGACCGTGTTAGCTTTTTTGGTCACAGTGTATTACAATGTATGTGCGTATGAAATTGAAGCATTCATCAAATAAATTTTCCCCTCTTGCTATTCCCTCCCAAAAGAACTTATTTTCTTCGTCCTTCGCCGAAATATGCCGCGCACAACTGGTCGTTGCTGTGAGAATATCTTTCAGTAAGTGAATTTATGATTCAGTGCATAAATAGATAATGAAGAAAACCCCTTGAGATTGATTTAAAATAGAACAAAACTTTCGTTGGTCCTGCCAGAACTTCCAACCGTCCAGCCCCGATTTCTGTGTATCGTTACCGATAAGTCCGAGAACGATACACGTGTGAATCGTTATCGGTCTTATCGGCGTTTTCAGCCGACTCCCGATTCCGACCCAACTCAGTTTATCTCTGGTCAAATCAAACAAATCGAATAAAATCAAATCAAACAAGTCAAATCAGAGTTCACGAGATTTCGATGTCTACTGAGAAATTTTCGTGAGTTGGTCGGGTCAGGTCATAAGACTGGTTGGGACGTCTGTAGAGCAGGCCCCAACAGAGATGGTCGGGATGTTCAGTCGTGTAGGGTGATCGGGTCGGAACGTGTTTAGGGGCTTTAAAAGTGACAACGTTATCATGCGATTTGTAATTTTTATTTTCTATTAGATTATTTTCATTTGATAGTTTGTTGAGAATGGAGAATTAGAAATATTTACATAGTCAAGCGAAAGAAGTAATTTATAATGTGATACGCTTTTTTGAGAAGGAAAAAGAGCTAGCTAAACCCCTTCTACCTTTCCGGAAAGCGAAGGAAAGAGCTGCTGAAGCTTGTGGAGTTAATTTGAGGAGAATTCAATCCATCGCTCGTGAAGGTAATGATTAATTACGTGTTGCATTCAAGTTATAACATCTCCGATTTTTTTTCTCAGGACTGACTACTGATAGAAACATGAGGTTTGTTTAAAAATACACACACAATCATTGTTAATGCGTGATACAGATTTCAGCACTCTACGGGACATAGACTTTTAGCGACAGTGGAGATAGTTAGGACTGTTATTGATACTAAAAATAGCGAATTTCATACGCAAACGTAACAAACGTTATGTAACCAAAAAGCTAACGCGATCATCTAAAACCGTCGCTGCATTAAATTTCTTCAAGACTTCCAATACAAAAATGTTGGCCAAACTTACGCTATGCATGACATTATTCATTTCGAATAGTCAACCTAGTAAAAATAGCTACATTACAGAGTTAAAATTACCAGTGAAGTAAAACAGAAAGCCACTCTTTTTGTCCGAAAATATGGCAAAATTCAATCCGAAGACATTACGAAGCACCTTGCGAAGCATTCTAGCTGCAACGAAACAATAGCGGGCCGCGCCGTGTAATTAATTTCGTTTATCTTATGTTAATAATGAACTTGGGTATTTCGTATCTGCATATAAATTAAATTCGCTATTTTCTTAGAAACTTTCTCGCTGGAAGTTTTCCCTAGAGCGAATAAGACGAAAAATAGCTGGCGACTACTTTCTTCACTGCATTTTACCAAAAATTCTGGACCTCCTCATCAATTTCTATTAAATATTTACCTCGAAAACGTTTTTCCACCAAATGAAAAACACGAACGTGAAGAGAATAAATCGAAGCAGACTTTGATGTAAAAAATTCCATGTTTCTTCAATTAGAGAACTGAAGGTACTCGTTCAAACGAAAGCAGAAAAAAAATCAAGAATTTCTCTGAAATGTTACATTTTTGTTTTTCCTGCGATGATGGTAGTACTTAACCCTAAAAAAATCCTACTGCCATGTCCAGCATTACTTCCACTCCATACTGACAAAGTTTTAAACGATTTTGACAAACTTCGTACTTTCATCCGAATGTGGCAACATAGCAATATTTTACCATAAGATTTGATTCGGGAGGCGGGACTCCACCTTTATTCCTATTGGCCCCTACGAAAAGAGAGAGAGAGAAGATGCGATTTTCGCTCTCTCTCTAAACCGCAAACATTCAGTGAACGGACGTACTTAAAATTTGATTTTTTCAGATAAAACGATATTATCGTAGCTGAAAAATGAGACAAAGAAAGAGCAGGGCGAGATAGGGAGGTTAGGAACTCCTGAAGACATCAACACGGCAACACTGCTCAACAGTTGCAAATCTCGGCGTTAAATATTAATTCGTATAAAAAAATCCGCTAACTTTTTGTGAAAAATAATTATTTACCGTGAAAACTAATTTCAAAATCTTTCTAACGAACCCAATTTTGTATTTCTACGGCTATCCACTTCTGAGAAAAAGTTGTTTCACAAAATCGACAACACCTTTTTATCGTTTCATACAAATATTCTGAAACTTCGTATTTTAATTAAAAATAAACGTATTAATATTCTATCAAAATATCTTTGTGATTGAAGAAACAGTTTTTGAGGAACAAACGTTCAAAAGAGCACTCCGTAAAACAGCTCGTAAAAATGGGCACTTTTCCGTTCCATCTATGATAAATACCAAATGTTATGAAAACAGAAATGATTAGCTTATATGGTTACACGTGCAATAGAACGTATTAAACGTTGATGTCACTTGTTTTTTGTGCAATTTCTACTTAAACTTTTATACGACTCCAAAGTTGAGCCTCCGTAACAAAAAAGCCGATATTTCGCGTGACTGACGCTGGCCGTTTTACGGAAGTAAGAAACATACCTTTCTATGTTTATTCATAATAAAAGTTCTAACCGTTCAATTGATATAAAATTGGCTTTAATATCTTCAGAAAATGTCTATTTATTGAATAAAGTTTTCAAGGAACGAATTCCAACGCATATGTGTCAGAAAATGAGAAGGAAATTTCAGGTGGGTACCCGGGTACCCCGGGTGCCCCCAGGACGTATGTGAACTTTTAATGCTTTTATTTAAGCATTAAATGTAGTTAAAGTATTTATAATAGTAGTATTTACTAGGGATTCAGGTAGATAACGACGATCTGAAGCATCAAAGCGATATCTTTCTTTATAATCAACGTACAAGCAAATATATACCTTAGTGGGTACCCGGGTGCCTACACAAGGGTTAAACTAATGGACTTTGAAAAGTCCTCTGACGGTTTCTAAAATTTTAGCCGATATATCGGGAAAGTCCTCGAAGGAAACTCTGTATTCCCAGCGTTGAGAGTGTTAATTGAGACATGCAAACTTTCATCCAAGTTTCGTCCGCAGCATGTACGCATTTAAAACAAATATTAATAAAGCTGGTAGCAGATCAAATATTGAGGGTATTGAATTTCCCAATATTTTCGGTATGGTTTTATTCAAAATAATATAGCGAACGATTGAATAGATTATGATGTACTTATTGAGGAAAGTGAAAGTAAGACAGGAGAAAATACATTCAAATATTCAATTTCCAATTCAATTCTCCGCAACCAGAGTCGAGTGATATAAAAACACGCTTCTCGAATTACGCGTAACTGGGTGCGAACGACCAGGAAAACAACCGTATCTAAATAGTCTATGAATGGAATGATCTCTGTACAAGTTAGCATCCTCGGCAGAACACAGCGGGTGGCAAGTTGTTCACGAGTTGCAGTACGTAATCGTGTGGCACAAACGGTTCTCACAGCGGTCCGAGTAACGTGACACTCTGGTGTGCAGGTGTTTTCTGGTGTCAAAGACGCTCCCTCACCGCTCGCTGCATTTGATCGGCCGACGCGCAGACGGTGTCTTGTTCCCCTCTCTCGGTTTCCAGAAGGGCGACTCGTCCGAGTTTAGAGCAGTGCAAATGGTTGCGATGGAAATGACGCTTCCAATTAGACGTATCTCATCTGTGATCTCGATGCAGATATTGTCGTAGGTAGAAGAAGAATAAATGAAAACCGTTTAAAAAAATTCCTACAGATATCCTATTTATTTTCCGTGAGGAATAAACAGGTGGTTATGGTTATGCGGTTAAATCCCCTCAGCGAAGCACGAATGCGCATTGAAGGCGTGCACGATCACTATCTCCTCTCGACAATTTGGCGAATTCAATACAGAAATAAATTCGCATACGCGTAAGAATAATCAAAGATCATGTGAGGTGATGTCATCGTACAAGTGACGGCTGGAGAAAGAATAGGTTAAAAATAGTGTCCGATATTTCATCTTTAGTAAAAGACTCCCAATATGCTTCCAAGGTTTTTACGAATGGAGTAAAATTGCCCAATGCAAGTGAACATTTTATCGACCTATTTTTAAATACGAAGGCGACCACAACGCCATTTATCCACATATTAAAAAGCAGAATAAAGCAAAATATAAAGAAGAGGATTAGCGATGAACTGAATACGAGCGAAATGAAAGATAAATCAATCACTATTCTAAAGAGGCTTTCGAAGGCTTCAACGGACAAATAATATCGATCTTGAATTATTTAAAAGACGCGTAAGTAAAATGACCAGAGAAGAATTCACTGCAAACATGACGCATGGATTTATACACCCCCCTCAAAATATTCCAGAAAGGACTGAGAAAAGATTCAGCTCTTTTGAGAACTCCAAAACATCAGCTCCCAAAAGCGCATTCGGTTTTGGTGAAGGCGGTTCCGATTCGCAGTTCGAAATGACCTCGGCTTTCGAAGCTCTTTTAAGAATACATCAGAGCAATCTTCGATCCTTTATTGAAAAATGAGGTTAAGACAGTGGCGCAGCCAGGATTTGCCACCCCATCCACGGCTGCCAACAAAACGAAAAAATGCCCACCTTACAGGGGCTTGTGTCATGGGCGTCGCCAGGGGGGGGGCAGGGGGGGGCAGCTGCCCCCCCCCCCTAGAGACACATTCGTATTTTGGTTCGGGATGTGTTGTAGAAACAATTTTTAGGCACGAGCGTATTTGAAAAGAATTTAGACCCAAAACAAAGTCAAGTGTTGGCACGTGTAAACACCAGTGATGGGTAAAGTACCGTATTTGACGGCATATAAGACGCACCGGCATATAAGACGCACCCTCATTAAGTTGGCCACTCACAAGGAAAAAAAAGTTTTAATAGTCCATGCGAAAGCGCGGTACCACAATAACTTAAAATGTTGTTTCTTTTAGTTGTCACGTTTCGTAAAAGCCAAATATTAACACAATCAAAGAAATAATGTCACAAAGCCAAATATTAAATGCAATTACCAAAGATATTTAGTACTAAGAAAATTTAACAAACGGAAGCTATTTTGACATTATATATTTCAATAATTGAACGGCAAGCAATCGAACAAAATACAAAATAAAGCAGAAACAATATTTATTATGACAGATTCGGGGAAAACATATTATGTTTATGTTTTTTAGCAGTCTTCAATTGATTTTCCTGCAGTCGCCAAGTACCTACGTATCATTTTTTCGGTAGGAGGTGGACCAAAATGCCTTGCTGCTGCTCTGTTTCCATACACTTTAGCGTAATTTAACACTCATAGTTTATCTTGAATAGTGTAGTTTACTCTATTATTTCCTGTAGTCATATTTCCGAGGGTGTTTTTTTAAACAAATAGTTTTACTCAGCAAGAAGAGGACACACTGTTTTGTTATGATCAGCAGGGTTGCGAGATCCAAACCTGAAAATACCGCGATACCGCTACCAGATCGCGCTAAAATAGTCCAAAACCACCCAATGTTCATTTTCTAACTACATGTTGGAAGTTCATAATAAGTAATACCAAAGTCATAATCAGAGTATAACTGATATAATGGAGCCGAAATAGGTAGTATAGACCATCTGGGCTAAAAATAGCATTCAGTATTGAAAGTTAACCTGTGGAGGTTGAATCTTCACATATAAGACGCAGGGAAATTTTTCGAGACATAATTTAGGAAAAAAGGTGCGTCTTATATGCCGTCAAATACGGTACTTCCTCGTAGGAAATACATTTATACCTCCAGCGCAGCACAAATATGGTATTTCAACAATACTTTGCAGCAGAGTCAACAGCCATCCCTCCTTTCCTTCGCCCCTTCCTTCCCAAAAGAAGAAAAGTTCGGTTTCAGGGTGAACAATGTAGTTAGAACTGCCTCTCGATGTGATCAGCGCGCGAGGTTATGCGATTATGTACTTTCTCTCAAGCTTCCTTGAGTATCGTCCGACAATCGCCAGCAGAAGACAAAGGATTCAGTTTTTTTTCGTTTTCCCTTCAAAATGGACGTGAGAAAGTTTTGCGGTGAGTATTTTGCAAATAGGCCCAAGCAGTGGCGTAGCGAGGGGGGGGAGTTTAGGGGTTCAACCCCCCCCCCCCCCCCCCCCCAAGAGTCAAGTCCTATGACTAGCTCTGTGCTTTTTTCTGCTGAAGAGTACAAAACCCCAATCATTTGCTTGATAAATTCAGCGAAAGCTTTGCATGCCAATAAATATGGCTCCGTTTACAGCTAAGTTGATGTTTTCGGTAGCAGAGCAGGCCTAGAGCCGACATCGATATCAATGGGACGCTAGGAGTGTTTCGCGCACAATGTTCAACGCATGCACTTCTTAACCATATCCTTTTGTTAGATGACTCACACCATAAGATAAGATTCCCATGAGAAGAATTCGAAAGTGCTGATTCGTTTACTCCTCGCAAAAACACAAAGGAACATTCGAGAAGTAATTCGAAACTTACACCTTGAAAACAGAGATTAAGATTACGTTTGAGAGACAAACAGGTTGATAAAACGCCCAGTTAGATCTGTTGCATGTGACTGAACAGTCACTCCATGCCAAGTGGTCTGATTTCAGAGAAGTGCCCCGCTCGACCATCACGGATTTCAATGAAATTTTGTATGAACATTCACACATATCTCTTATGAACATTTGTAAAGTTTTACTTGATGAAAAACCAAGTGTACTTTTTTAAGAGGTTTGAAACATGCTCTTTCAAATGAAAATAATTTACTAGAGTATCGAAAAGGTCTTTCTTTTCTAAGAGCGGGCAGAAAATAACCTATTTTTGCCGTTTTTACAAATGTCATCCTCATAGTTGTCCCTATTTTTAGGGCCTTATATGCTCGAGATGAAAAACTAGATATACTTTTTTAGAGGGTTGAAATCATTCTCTATTTAATAAACATTTTTTGAAAGAAATTCCAGAGGGTCTTTTTTTGTAAAAGCAGGGTACAAATAGCCTATTTTTGGCTTTTTTACAAAAATTGTCAAATGTTGACTCAATTTTTAAAATAATGGAAAGTACTAGGAATATGAAATTTTATATTTATAAACTATGTATTTATATGTTATCATGCGATAAGTTTCACTTTGATTATATCATTTCTTCTTTAAATATAAAAAACCAAAGTTTTAATTTTTTTTCGATCCGCAATTTTTTGGGCCAGTTTTGCACAGAATTTTCTGCAAGGAGGTCGCTCTTACAGTTATTTTTATTACTTTATTTAATAGAGCGCAAAAAGTTGTTTAAGATAACCAAAGTGTGTTTACTTCATAAAACAATTCTCTGAGATACAACGCCTCAAAGTTACTGAAAACTCAGTCATGTTGAAGAAGGCAGCGACACGGGGTCAAACAATCTTCTATATCTCAGCAAGTATACCATCGGCGAAAGTAAAACTTTACAAATAATCATAAGAGATATGTGTGAATGTCCATACAAAATTTCATCGAAATCCGTGATGGTCGAGTGGGGACCACTAGACCACTTGGCATGGAATGGCCCTGTTTTAAGGGTGTGAATGCAAAGCTAGGCTCGTGAATAGTGCATTTGAGAAATTCACAGGGAACAATTCGAAGGAGAGTTAAGTTTGGATTTCACAAGATACAGATGGACATCCAAAAATTCCTTTCACAGTCCGCTAATAGCTCGAGGCCTCTATCGGGAAAACGTAAGTTAATGTCTATGTAGTTTTTTGTAAAATGGCCATTATTAGTTGCATAAATTAGGATTGTATTATTTTAGGGCTGTTATCGGAGGGCACATCTCAAGATGAGTTTAGCGACAATTGCAAAGGAACTGGTTCCTTTGTTAAGCATTCTGGACGATTAAAAGTCTGTACAGTAGAATCTTCATTACTCGGGATGATATAAAATATACTGATCCATATTTTACAATTACCCGTTAATTTGCTGTATAGTTACGAAAATAATTCAATAACCGGGTTTCCGTAGAAATTTGTAAAAGTATTGGAGCAATACTGTACAATATCAGTGAAAATTAATTTTCGAAGATATTATTAATAATATACCATTTTGGAAGCAAATCAGTCAGCTGAAAGGTATTGTGCGCGTAAGTTACGCACATATTTATCGGAACTGTGACTTGATGACTTGAAATAAATTTGAGAAACTGTTAAAACTGTGACTTTAATTCTTCAGCTTCCTTTTCGATGCAGCCATTTTTTTCTCTTGTGATAGAATCCCACGAACCTCATATCTGGTTATGCAATGCCCATTCAAAATTTCAATTCGTGGAAACTTTTGTTTCCTTTGAACACTCAATGCGTAAGACTGGGTTTTGTATCATCTCTCTGCTGGTTAAACCACCTATTAATTAGTCTAAATAATTGTAAGTTGACGTCTTCATTTTTTCCACCTTGGTATATAACTTGATTTCTGCAAATTCAATTATAATATCAACTATAATCAAGAGTCTACAGAATATTTTAATGCAGCCAAATTTGTACTCTCCGGTATGTGACGCATTCAATTGAAAACTTGGCTAATACATAAATTACGAAATCAGGCTTAATTGTAAGACTACCAGAAAATTTCATCTGATATAAATGATTTTTTGTTTCTTAGAAGAGGAGGTAATTTTAAAAGCAACGGATGAAGTCATTCCTAAGAAAGCTGCTGATGATATAGTCTAATAACGATAGATGTTCAAATAAGGATGGGTGCACCAATGTGATGATTTATTGAGACGTTTTATATCGCTTGTCAAATAACCGTAACTATCTTTTCCTTTTCACGCTTGGGAACATCTTGGAAGAAATAACTCTCAAAGACTCGGGAAGTATATATCTACAGCATCAAAATACTTAAGCATCGAAAAAAATTAATTTTTAATAGAAATCGGACGTAACAAAACTAGAAATCCAAACAAAACTTATGATAAGTTTCCAATAGTTTGCTTATGTAAACTACTATCTTGTGTAATGAGTTGGCCATATAAGCGTTAAACTCCTTTAGTTTTCAATACATTAAGTTTATGGAAGATTTGACATATTTGTTGTAAGAAGCGGGCATGAATAAACTAGCCCCTGTAAGTTAGGCATTTTTCATTTTGTCTGCAACCGAAATTTTTTTTTCCACCAAGAGTCGGTAAAGATCAAAGGAGTGCAACATTTTTCTACGACATTTGTCGTCGACAAAAGTAACAACGCTCATTCGGTGTTTCCGACTCCCCGCTACCCCCCTTTTAAGCGTTATAGTGAGCTTCGACGCTTTTATGGGGACCTTGTAAACCCTTGCTCTTCGAATTCGGTCTAGAAGTTTAAATTAAAGGCAAGTATAGTGAATTAATGAACTGATAAACTGTTAAGATGTGAATTTAGATTGTTATCAGCCTAAAATTATAAAGATAAAAATGAAATCGTTTATTTAATGTTCATGCAAAATTCTCGAAAATTGTACGTGGTGGACAATTATCACAAACACGGCTGAATTTATCGCAAAACATTCAATAACATGCAAGTAACTTTGTCAATGTTACCGTAACCATGTCGGTCTGCGTTATTTTTACATCGAGAAATTTTAAATTTATGTTTCACTTGTGCTAATTTTAGTTTATATATACTTACTTATACTTATACCAATTTCTGCGATGAAATTCTATCTCGGCTATTGCTACTGATGGAAGTGTTTGTCCAATTTATATCTGGTAAATTAAAATCCCCACCTACAAATACATATGCGTTGGGTTTACTCTCCCGTACAAATCACATCCACTGTACACAGATCTTGCTTTTAACGATGGTCCTACCCACCACGTTGTTTCGCCGAAACTACGCAGGCTGCTGCCGCAAGCACATTATCCTCCACACCCGCCATCTGAATTGCTCTCCATCTCTTTGTGTCGTCAAGAAGAGTCAAAGAAAACTAGAGCACATTAGTTTTTTTCTGCAACAAAATGTCGTAGACAAATGACGTCGACAAAAAAAGTTGCACACAAATGTCTGCAACATCCAGTGTAAACCCGGCTTAACGAAAACATCACCTTAGCTGACATCGGAACCACATTTACGGGTATGCGAAGCTTTCGCTGAATTTATCAAGCAAATACAAGAGTAGCAGTGTATCTGTAAGACTTGCGTGATTATTGGAGTTTTGTACTCTTCAGCAGATAAAAGTACAGGGCTAGTCATAGGACTTGAGTCTTGGGGGGGTTGAACCCCTAAACCCCCCCCCCACTGGGTTAAGATATTGAATCTGCTATATACAGAGATTATTTTATTTTATCCACTCGTCGAAAAGGTAGGCTCCACCGGATTCAGCAGCGAGTATATCTCACAAGGGAACATTACGCGTTGTGTGAAAGGGATCTTCATAATACTTTTAGGGAAGGCTCTCGTGCAAATAATAATAACAATTGTGAAACCTAAGCGACTAACTTTCGCTAATTTTTAAGAAATAAGCGTTTAAAAATCAGCGTCGGATTTCACCGTTCACCGTTAGAGACTTGTAACTATGCGTACGGCTGCTTTGCCAAGGTAGCCGTGGTGCAGTGGTATCGTGCCCGGCAGTGGAATCGTCGATCATGGGTTCGATTCCGTGAGGGATAAAAATTTTTCAATTTTCTCTTTTGTTCGTATAAGTCTTTCTCTTTCGTTTGTAATTTATTAATTTTCATGCCACATTCAAGAACAACTTTTTTTAATTATTTTCGCTACCTTCGATAATTATCGGATGAAGCTCATCTACTAACCTGAATGAAATTATTCACCGAATGACGTTCCCGCTGAAAATCACTTCCCCGTGTTTTCCCATCCAGGCATGGGTTTTCCCTATCAGAAGGAGAGTTTATAGTCCTTCCCTGACAAGTCGAAATTCCTCGGCAATTCTCAAAATTTTTGTGCATTTATTTTCAATATCAATTCTGGATAATTTGCTTCTGTAATTTTTATTCCTTTTAGAATATTAGGAAAGACTTTTATGATGAATTTGAACTAGATTTTAAAAATTGAATTACATTTTTGGCAGATCGATAATTATCATAATTTACTCAAATAGTAAATACTTTTTATAGCACGACTACATCAAAGATATTCGGAGAGATATTGCGGAAATTAGGATGAAGGATAGCTATGCATTTATGCAATACAAATATATTTCATAAAACATTTATTTCTCACAATTTTTTGGGTGGTATTTAAAATAAAAGCAATCGAAACATAAGCATTTTCTGCACCAAGAACAACGCAGGAAACTGATAGCATTGCAGCTACATTTAAATTTTAAAATGTCCGAAAAGCAAACTTGATTTACATTTAAGAAAGCACCTCTCGAATCTCTTAATCGACAAGAAAACCAGGCATAACACAACATATTCGTAAATATTGGAGCAGAAAGTTGATGATGCATTAAAGAGTGAATGCGTATAGCATCCTCTCGTTTATTTAACTCCTTGTTTGATGCCATACCTCTGGGGCGTTCTGAATTTTTTTAATTAAGTTCTTCACTTGCCGGAAAAAATACACGTCAAGAGGTTGGCACAATGGGGTACATTTCGGCGGGATAACTTTTAACGTTCACGTTGGGTTACCATTTCCATCCACAAATACTTCGTCGTAGAGGGAGGTGTTCGTTTGCCCTGACCATGAGTCTATGATCAACATAAAATAATAAAAAAAGTTGTTCTTGAATGTGGCATGAAAATTAATAAATTACAAATGAAAGAGAAAGACTTATACGAACAAAAAAGAAAGTTGAAAAATTGTATCCCTCACGGAATCGAACCCATGATCGACGATTCCACTGCCGGACTCGGTACCATTACACCACGGCTTCCTTGGCGTTATCCGCATAGTTAGAAGTGTCTAATTGTAAACGGTGAAATCCGACGCTGATTTTTAAATGCTTATTTCTTAAAAATTAGCGAAAGTTAGTCGCTTAGGTTTCATAATTGTTATTATTATTTGCACGAGAGCCTTCCCTAAAAGTATTATGAAGATCCCTTTCACACAACGCGTAATGTTCCCTTGTCAGTCTCGGGAAGAAGTTTCTTATTTTAGCATTACCACAATGTAAAGGAAAGCGATCATATGCCTCAAAATCGATTGAGTTGCGACTTTTAATGCTCAACTATTTGACGGCAGATCTGGGCTTCCTTTCCTCATTCCAAATTATGCGCAATGCTCCACGACCGTATCTCTGCTCCACACCCATTGAACTGAAGTTAGCAGCGCCCTAAACCATGTTTTCGTTGGTTAGGGAAATGTTTCAAATAATATAGGGTAATTGTGGTATATGTATCCACAACTGAATCCAATAAAACAATAACATATCTTGGAAGGAGCTGAAAATGGAAAAGAATAAGGAAGCATCGGTAGTATACGTCATACGAATAGTATCCGACGAATGTAACCCAGAACGCAGTAAAATATATTTCGATTTTCCAATGAAAACCCCATTTCGGGACAAGGTGTGTCACAAATAAATATCTCGTATTATGAATACCAAATTTTAACCATCTTATCCGCGGACATCTTACGGCACTCTGACTGGAAATCATTGCTTCAAAGAATATAAACAAAAATCTTAACATACACCTTCTTATTAACGATAGGTTAATTTTATTGTCAATATAATTCGCACATTTTCTCATTTTGATAAGCGTTTAATGACTTGTCATGCTCGCTACTTCTTAATTTGAAGGTTTCTATCCAATTTTTATTTCATGTGCCATCTTTGAGTGCTAATATTATAGCGTTTTCTTTACCGTTTGGCTATTCAGACAAAGAAAGCACCTTTTTCGCTAGGTGAAGCGATGGTAACGTAGGGGAAAGGATTCGGTGGAAGGACTGCTAGTGGGCTGACGTAATGCAGAAGCAGAGGTCGTTAAGGTACTTCCCTCGAAGAGATACGAAGGCATAGGTGTTCATTGGTGCGTCATAATGCGAGCCTAATTTGACTGAGTAAAACAGATCCATAGGAAAGAAGACGTTAGTTTCAAAGGATTATTCTCGAACCTTTAATCCACTTGATCAGCAGTCGCTATTTATTTTACCTCACGGCCATTACATTCGCAATTTTCAATCTCGCGGAACATTAAGACGAAGTTTTCCAATAGAAACATGCTTACATGAAATAAGTTTTATTGCTGCAACACGATTTGCTGTCGCTCGTCTAATTCTGCGACACAAAGAGGATTCGGAGTGCGAGCATTATACGATATTCATTTAATGCAAAAGTATTACACAATTAAAATGGTAAAAACGCATATGATGCCCGTCTTTCTTCGCTGTCGGTTGGCGACAGCCACTTTATTCTGATGAATGTCTCCGTTCGCTGAAAAAACTTCTGAAATTAATATTCGATTCACTCATTTCTCCTCAATTAGTAGCTAAACAGGTCGATTCCTGGACCTCAAATAGAGACAATGATTACACATGTCGAATGAGATTACGTATGATGACTTATCGTTAATTACATTATATATCGTCATTTCTTTTATACAACGAGATTCGCGGAACTGAAAACAATGAGAGGTGACAAGCAATCATTTGAAATAAATACGTAACGTTTGACGCGATGGAAGTAATTTTTGAATCTTTAAAACTAGTCTAATCGTAGAATTAAAAATGACTATGCAGATTGTTAATACTTATACGTACATATAACCGCGTCTAATACGCGTAAGTTGATGTATCTACACGAGGAGGCGTTTAGAGTGACAACGAAAAATAACTTGCCTCATTATCCTAATCATGGTTTTGGTCTAAGACAATAATAATAGATGATAACATTTAACTTCTGGTCTGAAAGAAAATGCCGTTGCCACTCGCTTATGGGATCGGAAATGTCAAGAGTATGAACTATTGGTGTGACATTGATCGCAGTAATGCAAACCGAATTGTAAAATATTAATGTTTTCTGAAGCAATGGAGAGACCACTTGGTCAAAAGGAGGTTGTGATTGGAAAGGGGTGGTTGTCGTGAAATAGTTGGGCTTCATTTGCAGCCAATCGCTCGGTGGCCTGTTCAAAATCCGATTAAATCATTGTCACCAAGTGTCGATAGCGACATTTAAAAAGGGACAAAAAAGAAGAAAGATTCGCAATTTAAGAAATTCGCGAAGAAGATACGTTACGCGGAAACTTCTTCAACTTTTTCTCCGCTTCCCTTACCTCCCTCCTCCTATCGCCCCTCCTTCCCCAACTACTAGAATATATATCCTGAAAATTCGCCGCTAGCCCCTATCGTCGTCCAGCGCCCGCTGCGAAAGGTTCGACCGACGGAATGTTCCCGACAGTTGAAGTCTTCGAAGAATATTTAAAACGAAAGCTCTCGCCTGGAGTCTCATCGAAACTATTGAGAAGTTTTCAGACTGCTACAATCTTCCATTGCTTGTCGTTATTTAGCGATCGCTGTACGATACCTATCCCATCCACCGAAAAATATCTCGGGAAGAGGGTGCAGGAGGCAGTTCTCTTGGTTGGAGCTATTGGGGCAGTATATCTGGCAGCTGATGTCTTTTGTCTAATGTACCTTTTAGGCTCCAGAAGGTGTTAAGGGGCAGTTTCCTTAAAAAACCCGGCGGAGGCGCTCCCTTACACCTCAAAGAAGGAAAGAAGACTTCCACTCGACTACCACTGGTGAAACGGCTACGACCGATAGGAGATCCTGAGTTGAATCATTAGCCGCAGTTGAAGGCCGCTAAGTGTTCCTCGATCTTCGTAAAGGGACGGATCATCTGCATTTGAAACTACATGTTCTACCACGGGCAGCTTCTCGACTTAATTCTTTTCGAGGAATCTGTGGTGCCGATGAATGTCTTGCAGCACTGTGGCCACAGAATCCAATGGCATGGAAGACTACCGAGCGACATCGAAAGAAGCCGTCGAAGAATTGCAGTATTGGCGAGGTGTTTGAAGCTGACGCTGCAATCCGGTGAAGAAGATCGAGAAATAGTGTAGTGTGTGTGTTGTGTTATGGTCATTCTAGTGAATTAGTGAAAGTGATTGCAAGAGGAGGTACAGTACACCGATGGAAAGCCGAGTTCCACCGCCGATGGAGGATTCCCTCTGCTAAAGGTAAGGAATCGTCATCTTTCAGCTGATAAGGTGGTACCTTTCTTTAGAAAGGGCATTAAAGAACATGTCTTCATTGATGTTTGGGGGGAGAGGGGCACTTGAGTGAAGTAGGGCCTACTCGATGGGCGATATGTGAATGATTGGAGGGAGAAATTAAAGGATTAGGCACTACACACACTTCTACATACCGGCTCTTTAGCCAATAGAGATTAAAACTTGATTAGTCTTCTAACAGTCTCTCTTCTATCTTTTCCGTGGCTGTGGTTTTCATGCCACACCACACTATGGTTTTAATAGGGCTTGTTAATAGCAACTGATGACGCGTTCGCCCCCGAAATATTTGGTACCAGTTGCTGTTTGCAGGCGAACCCTTCCATAAAAAGGGAAACGATTCGAGCACAGTACGCCTTTGCGTGATTTGGAAACCTGTGCAAAATATTTCTATTTAGAAAATTTAACCATTGTAAATTCATTTGCTGCAAGATTTTTGCCTGATATTATCTTGCAAACTCCTTCAGGTTTGTTCTTAAATTAAAAAAAAGCGGCGGTTTCGCTGCATTAAGTGTTAACCTAAATGAGTTAACCACTGAGTTAACCTAAATGTATATTCTAAAAATTTCAGAGGATTGAACTTGTTGATATAGGGTGAATAAATTGTTTTTTCTTTTACTCCAGCTGGGCAGTTCCAAGCGGTGCTTGCAGGAATTCAAGAGCAAAGGCGAACCCTCGCAAAGACCTCTAGCATCGTCGCTATTTTCCAGTTGTACTTCAGGAGAAACTACAAATTGACTCCCGTAAGTAAGAAAGCGTTTTGCAGAATTTCGCCGAGAAAAGTGAGTGAACTATGGCCAAATAACTTTTAATTCTTCCGTCAATCTTATCATTTCTTAGCCGTACATTCAATAGTAATTTTTAATGGTGTTAATGTCAGATATTTTCAAGTTAGTCTTATTTCCGGAATTCTCGGCTTTAATATTTTTTGAAAATTCAAAAAATTTTTATAATTTTCAGAAATTTTAGTTCTTTTCATCTTATCATGACTCTGTGATCGTGAATCTAAAATCTAAACTTTTCACCTGCCTACCTACTTCAGAAACTGATTGTCAGTCTTACACGAGCAGCAGGAAGATGGAAGTGTAAACAATTTCATGTACTAGTGTAAAATGGATGGAAAATATGTAAGAGATGAATATTATTTCTAGCGTTGCTTTTTTAAAGCTACAAATGTAAACTTTTCTAAACGGTAAACTGTTTTTCGAATAACAATTACTTTTTATCAACAGTAAAGTTTTTCTATTGGAGTAATGCGTAGAGTGAAAATTGAATGAAATACTGTTTTCGTCCAGGATATTCTTTTAAAATGAGATAAAAAACTTGACGCAAGAAATTTTTTGTAATGTTGGCATTCACCCACCATTTTTTTTTTTCGGGACTAAATGTTGAATAGAACTTTATCGTTAGATTTTTCAAAACCGAGAACATTTTTCGTGAAGAATTACAGACTGCTATGAACAGCTGCGAATGCGTTTTAACAATGTTACCAGCATTTGCTAGGTGGCGCTAGAAACAAGTGATCAGTAAGCATGGTATACTACGGGTCTTATTTTACGGCAAGTTTCAGATTCGAACGGCCTAAGTTAAGACTGTTCAAAGCCATAGATGTTAATTAAATTTCTAATATTCGTATAACAATTCTTAATCAAAATTAAGGACAGCTTTGCTATTGTAGTAATAAAAATGCATAGGGGAAATTAAAATGAAAAATCACCCGCGATGTATTTCTATCTAGATGTATGAACTATCATCAGGGCCGTTTAGGCATACGCAGCATACGCGGTCGTGTTAGGGCCCCACCCCCTTAGGGGCCCCACCGCCAAGCTTCAAAAATGCCATAAAACATTTCAATAATTAAAAGTTCCGGTTCCGCTGCCTAAGGGAGACAGATAGTAAGAACAGACAGACAATAAGAAAGGGAGTTGACCTCCATGCATTTACAGGTATTACAGAGATTTGAACATGTAGTAGTGGGTGAATAGTTTGGTTTTTCTTCTACTCCAGTTCCAAGCAGTGCTTCCCGGAATTCGACAGCGAAGGCAAACCTTGCAGAGACATCGTCGCTATCATCTAGCTATACTCCAAGAGAAACTACAAATTGTGACTCCCCAAAGAGAGAGGATTTGGATTCTGTAGAACTTCGCCAAGAAAAGTTTCAAAGTGAGAGAACTATTAAGGCCAAATAACTTTTAATTCTTCCTGTCCATCCTATCATTCCTTAGCCGTTCAATGGTAATACTCGATTGTATTCATCAGATTTTTTGAAGCTTGTTTAATCTCCGGAATGCTCTGCTTTCATTTCTATCGCAAATAGAAATGTATACTAATTTTTTGAAATTTAAGTACTTTCCGGCTTATCGCGAATCCGTGATTGTTAATCGATAATCTAATATTTTCACTTGCTATACACTTCGGAAATTGTATGCCCGGCTAACACGAGCAGCAGCAGATGCATGTGTACGAATACTATAATTTTACGTACTGGTGTAAAACATAGAATTTATATAAAAAGCCTTAAGATTGCATTGCATTAGCATTGGTCTTTGAGAGAAGAGATTATTAATATGTCTAGCGTTGCTGTTTTAAAGCTACAAATGTAAACTCTTCCTGCTTTTCGAATAAAAATTACTTTAACAGAAAATATCTGCTATTGTATTAATAATGATGATGCGAGCGGAAATTGAATGAAAGGCTTAGTTTCTCACCCGGGATATTTTTAAAATAACGCAATAATTTTGTCGCAATGAAGTTTAGATAATGTTGAAATCCACTCTACGTTTGTTTCGGGACTATATCTGGAATGGAAGCAATGGATCTTAAGTGATTTATTTTTTAAACTGAGCGCCGTTATCATTTGTCTTGACATAAATTCCGTATATGCGACTGATGCGAATGCGAAGCAGCAATGTTGCCAGCATTTCTTAGGAGGATTTAGGAATAAGTATTCTTTTGCTATACTGCCTCTTCGTTAACGTTTAGATCTCGATTCCGAATTTGATACAAACATTGCAAGAGTTCATTAAGATTTCGACGAATTGCTGAAAATATATATGTATTCTGACCTGTTGTCGATAAAGACTTATATACCCTATGAAATAATAAAGTGTAGAATCTGTGAAAAAACTATTCCTTCCTTAATAGAGTAGCTTTACAGTGATATCTCTTGAACGGTACAACAGTATTAATATTTCATATTAGAGATAAAAGATTATAATGCCTCGGAGCTCAAAATATATGCAGGTATCCCTCGCCAACCGCGGGGGTTAGGGAATCGAAAGAGCCCGCGGTTGGCAAATCGGCTGTCCATACCACACCGTTGAAGCGAACAGTCAGCCCTCATCAGACCCCTCAAACCCCGATGAGATTTCTTTTAATTACACTAGCATGATGACCGATGAGTTCATAGACGCTAATAAAGCCCTTTTCAGGAATAGAATTATAAACCTTTCTAAAAAGCTGAGGATATACACAGAGCCAAGACATTTCGAAGAAGTGTCTCTGTATATGATGTCACTCTCTTAATAATTTAGAATGAGGTGTTTTCGCGGTTCAGTGAAATTTTGAGTTGCGGTGGAAAGTGTAAAGTAATAGATTTTATGATTGGATGAGAAATCCAAAAAAAGACTGCATAAGCATACCAAGTTAAATTAATTCTGATTCCGCACTCGGCGAAGCTTGATAAAATATTGGGCATCAACTACACCTGAATTTACATTGCGGACTGTCGAGTTGGTTGACACGTAGACCGCGGTTGGCAAGCGGCGGTTGGAAAGACTGGGTATCAAAAAATTAACAGCGGATACTCAAGGACCGCGGTTCACGAGGAATGCCTGTATTATATTAATCTCGATAATAATTGTATTACGGCATTTGGTTCCGACACTGGAATGAAATTCCTTTAAACACCTGCAATATCTTAGCTTATTACTGGATCATAACAGTCCTTTTTTTCAATCTTTCGTAAATTTTCAGTAGCACAAAATTTTGAATTATTTGTAGAGGTTTCAAAAAAAGTTGGCATTTATATTTTTCAAAATTTCTTTCATCCTATGTCACTCAAAGAAGTTTTCAGTATTTTCCAGGTTTATAAGAAGCTTTAAATGCATTCATTCGATGATGTCTTGTTTATGCTCTGCTGGTTACAACTTATGAAAATGTGTTTTGCACCAATTGAGAAGAAAACTTTAGCAGTTTTCCTTTAAAGTGATATTTTTTCATTATTATTGTATCTTTTATGTGCTTGCTTTAAATATTCATGTATCATTAACGAGATATTGTGTAATGAAGATGTATTTTTTATGAAATATAAATTCTATTGATGAAACTTCAGTTTTGTTCTTTGAGACAATATATTGTATCAATCTCCAACCTACTCCTGTGTTTTGTTAGTTCCAATTGGAATATTTTCATAATCTAAGAATTAATCCTAGCTAAATTAAATTGTGATGCTAACTATATGCTTCAGCTTAGTTAATCTGTTCATTTTTATTTGGATTGAATCCTATTCTCCTAATTATATTATTATTTGATGATCATACATAGCTGTTTCATGTCAACAGCAGATTTTTTTGTAAATTTACAAATAGAAGGGTATACTATTTGCATTTAAATTGATGCTGTGTACACTCTCGGATAAAAAGCATTTTTTGCAAAACCTTTTGGTTAGTGTCTGCCAGAAGGATTAGCAATTATATGTTGATAAGTCCTTGTAAACAAATCTCAATTGAGAATTTTTTACAAAATTATCCAGTTATTTTAAAATATTGACTATATCGCTAACTCTAATTTTGAAAAGGCAAAACGGTCTATTAAAAAGTGACAGAAATGGAATTATAGTGAAATTTTCACATTATTTTTGGTATCGAAAAATAATTGTATCTTGCTTAAAATTATCATGAAAACTTTTGTATGAGACATATTTTTGGCATGAGCTTTTTGTAATGACGGTGTAAATGATAATGAATGCAGATATTGAAGTGAGTTCTCATAGCTCTATTAAAAAATTAGATGGTTTCATGTTTTTAATTCATCTTTTAATTCACCATCACATTGAATGCCATTGAATATTGAACCCTTCAGTTATTGGTCTAAATGAAATCTGGGTCACCACAGATCAAACAAACATTCTTGTAAACCAGAGAAATATAAAGTTGGTGACAATTTTTTCAAGAGAAAACCCTTCAAGAGGCAGATCATGTTATTAAAAGAAATTGAGCCATTGGATAACAAAATAAATACATAATAAATAGTGGAAGATATGAATTGCCAATGACTGTAAAATTAACGTATTTACTGAATTTAAACTGTGAGGATCTACTGAATTTGAACTGTAAGAAAAGGCTAGCTGAAAATATGAAGTCAATAAACCTGCCTCAAGGAATTTCTGTTGTTTAGCTGAGTCCCATGGTTAAATCATAAATTTCAATGAACCAACAAGAGTAAATGCTAAAACAACAACATACATTGACAATATCTCAACTAACATGTGATATGGACAAAGGATCGAGCCTTTATTTGTGCATCTAGAACAATCAGAGCATATATTCATGTAACTTCCAATGACATCTGCATCAACAGGATATAAATAAGAGAAGTAATATTCTGTAACATAATTTAAGCCTAGAGAATAGGTTGAAGTCTGTTGACCTAGTAATGAATGAAGAATGGTCATTTGAAAATACTAAATGTGTTGAAGAAAATTATAAATATATTTCATCACCAAATTATAAGACAGTTATTGTATTTCTTTTAGGCAAAAATAAAAGGAAAAACAAATCTTTTCACATAAATCGTTTTTAACCTAGTATAATCACATACAGTAAATAATGAGACTTTAACATAAGGAATCATAACACTTTGGAAATGTCCTTCTGATAAACCATCATAAGAAATGCAAGAAAATATCAAGTAATGCAATGACAAAATCAAAACAGATAGCTTAAGTCAAAATACATTCAAAATTCTAATAATAGAAGTTATGCCTAAAGGCTGGCAGCAAAAGATCAGTTACCCCTACAGCAAAATATGTGAAATAGGTCTTATTAAATGGAAGTATAATAGATGATTAAAGAACATTAATGGGATGTTTCAGCAACTAGCTTACAAACATTGGCAAAGTGGTAACTTACACTCAATTCTTGGAAATGTTACCTTAGCATGAGTGTTTATCATATCCTGAGACAAAAGCTGAGGTTTCATATTTTATTTCCAGACTAAATAATAGAAGATCATGCGGATGGGATGAAATCCCATCACTACTCAATCAGAGATTTTGCAGATTACTTAAAATATCCACCGTCTACATTAGTTAATCAATAATCTCAAAGTGGTGTTCCTCCACAAAAACCTCAATTATGCTGTTGTAAAACCCTTTCACAAAAGTGAGCCAACCATTGTACTAAAAATTACTGCCCAAAACTACTGATATCAAATTTTTCTAAAATATTTGAATTGCTGCTAATAAATGCCTCTCTATAATTACATTGAAGACAATCAACTCATCCCAAATAACAATGGCATATATGTCAAAAGGAACATTCCATATTGACTGCTTTAACAAATGTAATAAAAGATATATTTCACATACCTTAGATCAATCTAACACAACTCTGGGACTGTGTGTGATATTTCAGAAGTATTAATTATTGCGTCATTGATGAAACTCTAGTTCACAAATTGAATCATTATGGTATAACCAGTAATAATACTTTGGTATATCTATTATATATAGATGCTTCTCCGGATTCATTCATATATATAGCTATATATATAGGATACTAATTCACAGGCTAAACCACAAGCATCACCGACTTGAAAATTTTACGACGTATCGGCCATTAGGGGTAACCGCCAGAAAATTTGCGATTTTGAACCTGTGTCATGAGTTCGATTCCAGAGGGCCCCGAATTCCCGATTTTATCCATTTAAATGCATTGCTTTGATTTTCGAGAATTTTTAAAAAATACTTCCCAGATAGGTAGAAAATCGAAACTCTAGGAGCCTTTATATATGGTCATGGTCTATCAAAAAAATAAATAACTTTCACGGAAAATATCCTTGGTTCGATGCCTGGACGATGCAAATATCTGCCCTTTAAAATACATGGGAGTCATTTTTCATTATTTTTTTTTATGCACTTATCGAAATGGTAGTAAGTTCAGGCTTAGCTGGAAGATATATGGTAAGAATTGGTTTATGAAAAAAATTTTTATAAGACTGTTTTATTCCTGGGTTCGATGCCAGAGCACAATAACTTTTCTCTCATAAGGAATATAAGGGAAAAGTAGGAAGTCGTTTGAGGCAGTTGCAAGCAATATTTCAGCTTGAATTTGCATACATAGTTAGGGATGGTGATTTTCTGTTGTGCTGCATAGAAAGTATTGCCAGAAAGACCCGGGTTCGATGCCGGGCGGTAAATATACCCCCCATATATAATACATTGGGGTAAATTTTCCTAATTTTTTTATGCATTTATCAATATGATAGGAAGTTCTTGCTTACATAGAAGATGTATATTAAGATTTGCTTCATGAAAAAAAATTAGATAAGACCATGCTGTTTCTGGGTTCGATACCAGAGCACATAAAAATTTCTCTAATAAGGAATATAAGGGAAAAGTAGAACGTCGTTTCAGGCACTTGCAGCCAATATTTCTGCTTGAATTTTCATACATAGTTAGAGATGGTGATCTTCGATTGTCTTACATAGGAAGTATAACCAAATGACCCGGGTTCGATGCCGGACGGAGAAATTGCAGCGAATTTTAAGAATATTTTCAATACTTTTTCTACTTTTGAGGACCCTCTCGATATGATGTCGACTTTGAATTTCTGTTATCACCATGCTTGCAGAATGCAAGCTACATTTTACTCATATCATATACATCTGGTAGGAACGAAAAACAGTAATTAACTATCAAAAACAAATTTCCTCATCTGGCAGGAAAACTTTAATGACAGGAATTTCTCAGGGATCTGTTACCGGGCCATGATTATATTTAATATATGTGAACCATCTTTCTTGTAATAAACAATCTCATGTTAAACACAGACGATACTACTTCTCTCACAAAAGGAAAAGCTCTTAACGGTCTCGGATATAACCTAACGCAAAGATTAGATAAACTGAAGGTAAGGTTCACAGCCGATGGATGATGATGGGTATGGAGGAATCAACCTTAATTAACTTCTACTAATCTAAATACATAAGGAAACATGCTTTTGATGTACTGAACACCTATTCCAGAACTTTACCAACCATTCTCATACCTTTAAAATAAATTTGACATATATTTATTTTTTGCAAATTATATTGATTTTTTCACCTGCAGTTATATTTTACAAAAATTTAAAATATAATTTGATGTTTTCTTTTTACAAATGAATATCAATAAGCACATCATGGTTTGTTTTTTTTTATATAATTTTTATCATTGTTATGATTCGACTTTGCGTAGGAGCTATGTGGAAGATGTCTTAGCAATGTCATGATTTGATATTGCCACGCTATATTTAGTTTATAAAACTTACGAAACGAAAATAATAAAACTCAAAAGAAAATTGTGTGGATTATGAATAATTTGAGATACACAGAATATTATAAAGAATTTTTCAAAACGAATGGCATTCTCACATCATCATCTTCTGGTGTTCTGCCTGTCGGCAGGTCCCTCACACCACAACCGTCTCCAGTTAAACCTGTCCTGGGCCTCCTCCTTGGTCTTCTTGTATCCTCCTCTCTTCACTTCATCTATTAATTTCAGCTTTCTTCTTCCTCTTCTCTTTTCTCCTTCCACCGTTCCTTCAATGGCTGTAGTTAGAACCCCCTTCCCTCTTATAATATGTCCAATCCACCTTCCTTTTCTTTTCCGTATTGTGCGGAGTAATGTTCTTTCCTCCCCAACTCTTCTAAGCACTTCATCATTACTTATTCTATCCACCCATCTCATTCTCTCCATCTTCCTCCACACCCACATTTCAAAAGCATCCTATCCTTCTCTTTTCTTCCCAAGGTCCATGTTTTGCATCCATATAACATAACGCTCCATACATAACATTTCACCAATCTCTTCCTCAGTTCTAGATTAATACTACTGCACAGCACATTTCTCTTCTTATAGAAGGCTTCCTTTGCAATAGCTATTCTTGTCTTGATCTCCGTAATGCTCTTCCAATCCTCTGTCAGCATGCTCCCCAGATATCTGTACCTTTTAACCTTCTCTTTTCTCCTTCCCTCATTCGTTACAACATTGACAACTTCTCCGTCATTCACTCTCATAACTTTTGTTTCACTGGCTTTTTTTCTCATCCCATATATTTCCATTTCTTTTCTCAACAACTTATCGTTCCTTGGAGTGCCTGGTTGTTATCGGCCAAGATTACCATATCATCAGCAAATCTGATGTATTTTATTTCTCTTCCTCCGATACTTATCCCTTTTTCCTCATCCAGGGTGTTGACAATCATGTCCTCAATATAGAGGTTAAATAAATTAATAAACAATAAATAGAGGTTAATAAATTCTCACATATCCATGCATTTATTTATAAGAAATTATGTGCAATGTCAGTACAAACATTGAAACCATCAAAACTATTATGAGAAAAAAGGCAAAAATATGCTTCGGCTTGTGCAATATTTCACAGAAAAGTACCCAACCCATTGGGGCGAATTGTATAACTAATTGTGTTGTAAATATGTAAAACAAATATTTTCCCAGATATAAGTATTTTATTTTGGATATCTTTCATCCCGACAAATGGTATTTATTAATCTAATATTTGAGCATTTTTATCACATAATGTTAGCAACGTAATAACATTTTAAGTTGTCTATGGTAGCTTTGTCCTCATGAAATGGTTTACTGATTCCATCTCCTGAAGTGTTCCTTAAGAAATTGCGGCCAATAATTGATAAACAAGCTACGTACTATTTGGCCGAAGGATATATGGCCGTGTTGGCCCCGTACTTTATTTGTACAGATCCTAGGTTTAAGTTTCCTTGTTTAATTAATGTTTTCTCTGACAATATGTCTTGTGTTCAAGCCCTGACCCAAGGGAATGGTGTTTTATTTGATAACGATGATGTAACTTCAATGTACACCTTCTTAATAAAGGAATTACCACGTGGAGTGGTCTGGGCCCACGTCCCTGGCTGGCTCAACGCTGCTGACCGCCCTTCGCGGGCTGTACCTCTTTTGTAACGCCTGGTCATACCTACGGGTTGGCCAGTATAAAGGGGACAGCCTGCGGAGTCACGTCAGTCGGGAAAAGACAGTCGTGGGACGAGGGTCCAGTCTCTCTCAAACAAACTATGAATTCCTAAAACTAACCAGGCCATCATAAGCCCAACCACCACTACCAGTACCAATTCAACTGAGAGATGTTTGGCAGATGACAATGATTGAGGAAACAATTCCAATATTATTTTCAATTCTTTCTTTTGATGATAAAGTGGAAAGATCATCGTCACAGTCCATGAACTGAAGTATTGTGCTACTTTCTTCTGTTGGTAATCTTCATACATACAGGATATTTGAAGTAAAAATATTTTTATCATTGTGTCAGTCATTGCAATCTTTTTCAATGACAATCATCACACTATTCTAAATTATGCATAAACTCCAGCATTAAATGCTTGAAATTAAGTATCAAAGAAATCCATCAAACACTTACAAGATCTAGACTTCTTGTCTATGGCTAAAAATGACAGAGTAAATAGAAACCTAGTTGAATTGTTAGTTTAACTGTTTCCCAAAGCATTGCTTAGAAAGTATAGCAAGTATTTTGTGACAATTTTAAGAATCTATTCATGTTTCATATAATTTAAAATTTTTCTATTATTCATACAATTGTATGGAATGGGGGTCTCCACACATTTCAGCCCGAGGGCCACATTAACTATCAATCAGCATTTTTGGGGCCAACTATACACTCGAGGTCCAAATAAAAAAGAATCAAATTGTAGCTGTTGTTGTTAGTTATTAATTTAATATTATTAAAAATAATAAATTTTCGGTTTTAATAAGGTTAAAAACATTATGTCCATGTAAGAGGGGGCTGATCTTGGCAGGATACACTTAAATTTCCGTGATTCATTTCTGTAGATAAAAAGGTCTAGAAGGGCCAAAGGAGAGGGCCTTGCTGGCCGGATTTGGCCTAAGGGCCGTAGTTTGGAGACCCCTGGTTTAGAAGATGGGCAGACAAAAAGGAGGCCACTGCCCTGCCAGGTGTCCTTGAAAAATACAGTACAGTATAGACTAAAAAAACATTAATGTAGGATTCATAGGAAAGAGAGGAAAGAATACATGAAAGAGTCATTACTGAGTTATTCCTAGATACAGAATGCACTACGTCACCTTAGAATATATTAATAATTAAACTTTTTAACCCTAATGTCATTTAAAATTTAATTAATACACAGTTTAAATATTAAATAGATATTGCAAGAACAAATGTTGTCAATATTTAGGATAGAGATCAAGAATCAAAAACACATTGGCTATCCATGGAGCTTTTTTAAAGAACCAAGATTTAGGTGAAGGTACTTGGCCAGCTGTAATTGCCAAGTCCCTCAATGTACTTCCATCAATGTAAGATGCTGCTGTAAATTAACAAATGGAAGAATTTCATCAATTTTGCCTTAATGTATATACAAGGAAATTATTCAGAAATCAATCATATAATACAAAAGTTAGTTTATAAAGTAACATTTGTTATATAATTACATAAGCCATTTGGAAATTATTCTGTACTTTCAAGTTCTCAATTTCCTCCAGGTAGGTGGACATTTTTTATCGTATTTTCTAAAATTGAGTACCTTACCACCTCATTAGTGCACCTTTGTTTTTTACTGTCACACAAAAATGATATTGAATTATTCAATTGAAATCAAATCAAGCAATTTTGCTTAACGTAGAATATTGTCATAAATATGCATAGTTTGCAATTTGGAGATAAAGAGGGTGACTAAGGTCATTCAAGATAAAATAGATTAAATCGATCTGGTAGCTTAAAAATTATTTAGAAATACGAAGTGATAGAACCAGATGGTGCCAGTTGACTTCACAAATTATACATTTATCAACTTAAAGCTTCAAAATGAAGTTTTCATTGAGGGAAATTTAACCAAGAATAACTATAGAATATACAAGATACATAAAAGAATAACAAATATTTGTTTAAGGTGAAGATATTCAGTAGAAGAGAAAAAAGAGAGGTATATATACAAAACTGGTTTATAACCACAGCCTATTTCCTCACAAACTGAATTGAAATTTCGGAATTTAGAGATTGGGCTTTGATAATTGTAATACCTTTATCACCCCATCAAGTACTTTCTTCATTTTAACCCAAACTTTTCTAGAAGCTAGGAATTCTCTTTGAGTAGAACAATGTCCACTTAATGACAGAGTTACCAGTTCTTTAAAATAGTGAGCATATTAAAATTACAATTAAAATTTATCCAAACATTTGGAAGAGTATCTCTCATGCTGCCTCCATCACACCTTCCCATTGATATTTTGGAAACTGTTTACTCAAAGGGACAGAATGAAGTATAACTAGTAAAGCTGGGATTATTAGCAGTCATACTACATTAGTTATCATAAGGTGACTAACTTTTTTTCAATATAAATTCCAAAGTCTTTGCAAAAATAATTAAAAATAATGTATTGTACAAAACCGTCAGTCGTGGTGAAAAAGCGGTTAGCATGCTAGCGTGTTAACTCTTCTACCTCACGGTCCCAAGTTCGAATCCTGGCTAATCGAATTTTACTGGTTAGGAATTGTTTGTCTGTGTATGCTCTGTGTGTGTAGAATTAATAAATAGGAAAAATACAAAAAAGTAATAAAATTAAAAAGAGTTAAACTGGAGAAATGGCCTTCAAAGGCTAAAATTCACACTTAAAATAAAAAGAAAGCATTATTATTATATGATTAATAGATAACATAGGTGTGTTATGATTCATTATTATTTAAATGAATTTTTGTGTCATTTCTAACAACAATTTAGAAAAAAATCTAGATGAAATTTACAGTGTTTTTCTTCATAACCAAAATTTAGAAATATCCATACAATAAATATTTGTCACCTTGAATTTTACAGCAAGTGCTACAGTAACAATTCAGTCTTGATTTTTCAGTTTTCAAAGAAAAAGCAATTGAATATACTCTTTCAAATTCCATGTTTATTTTCAGGTTTTCATTGTTAATTGTACAAGAAGTAAATTTCCATATGGTGTGTGTAAATGGTTGAATACTTCCACCCAAATTTTTTCAGCTTCAACATTTTCCATTTCCCACCAATTTTTCAGAATTTAAAGAAATATTCTGTTTATTTAAATTAGTAAAGTTATTTCTTCAAAAAGTCCACTGCCATCTATTTCAATGGCTGGTAGTTCTGTGGAAAAAAACTGAACAGAAGATTTTATATATTTCCAATGTACATGAGATGAAGTCAGAAAGCACCATTGAAAACTACGACTTCTTGTAATGTTTGCCTCAGACCATTCTTCCATGTATTCAAACATATTTGATAAAAATGCTGGGCTTTTTTGACAATTTTTTTCTGTATTGCATGGATTTGATTCCTCTAACTCGTAATTTTCTTTTTATAATGGGATCATCTTAAATAAAAACTCTATGAAACATTTTATAAGTCCGTATGAACTCGTAAACCAGATAAGTCTGTTAGTTAAAGTGACTCTTCACCTACACATAAATTGGCTTCGTATGTGTTCAACATCTTGAAGACCTTTATCCAATTCATTCTAAAATATAGTGTGCGAAACTGTTTGGAATTAACCAAAATGTTAAAATCTTATAAGCTTTGTGATAATACAAAACTAGTATCTTTTGATACTAAGAACCTGTTCACTAGTATTCCGAAAAGTGAAGTTCTAAATTTGGTTACAGATATTTTGTCTTAAAATAATGTTGAATTATTTGTGATACATGATTTGCTTTTGGTAATTGATATTTGTATTTCCCATAATTATTTCCTGTGTAACAATTGTTTCTTTAATCAACCAGATGGTCTGGATATGGGTTCTCCGCTTTCCCTCCTTTTGTCTGAATTATTTATGAATAAGTTAGAAACTGCTTTATTTGAGAGTGATTCTCTGTTGGTAAAATATGTTGGCTTTTGGTGTAGGTACCTGGATGATGTACTTTGCTTTTGGAATGGTACTTTTAGACAATTAGACATTCTTCTAACTCTTTTAAACACATTACATCCAAAACTCAAATTTTTTCTTGAAATTGAACACAATAATCAAAATAATTTTCTTGATCTTACCCTCTCTAAAATAAAAAACTTTTGATTCTGCTATTTACAAGAAACCTACATACACAAACCACAATGTCCATGCGGATTTGAGCCACCCTGAATCACACAAACATGCCACTTACCAGTCTCATACACAGACTTCTACACATACCCCTTACACCTGGAAATTTCATACATGAACTAAACATCATTGAACAAATAGTTCTTGCTAATGGTTACACAAAAAAACATATACATACTATCCTTGCCAGCAAACACAGAAAAATAAACTTAGCAAAATTCTGCCCCATCTGTTCCAAATATAAAGAAAAAACTCTTGGGGAAAACTTCCTTTTCTTGGTCCCTTAAGTTACAAATTAGGAAATATACTCACCACATACAACATAAAACCAGCTTATTACACAACACTCACTTTAAGGAATTCTCTGCTTAATAACAAAGACATGCTTAATTTTATACTCAAATCAGGAATATACAAATTAGGTTGCAACAACCTAGGTGCTATATACACCAGCCAAACTTTCCTCAACTTAAAGCCCTGGGGGTCAATTTTGTAATTAGTCGACAAGAGTTTTCGGTCGAGAAATCGGCCATCTTGAGAAATTAGTCGACCGAAATCTAGTTTTGCGATTTTGTAAACGTTGCTGTCACTATCGAGTGAGAACTTACGTGATAACTTCCGCCATATTTGTCGATTTGCATTTAGTAGGCGAGAACTGGCGTGACAAGTGAGAAGTGGACGTAGACGGATGTAGAATTAATTAAAGAATCTTAATATTGACGTAAAATACATCTTTTGAATCGAAATTACGAAAACGATGACAAAATAAACGAAAATTTTCGCCGTAGTGACAATGACAAGAAGTGGATGTAGACCTGTGAAATTTCGTATCTTCCTATTCCAAAACATTGTTTTTTCTTGATTTTGCGCCTTTGATACAGATTTATCAATATCATCGATATGAGAAGGCGTGACTTCGTGGAAAGCCATTTGCATCCATCCACAGAAAAGTTTTCTGTGGAAACTTACGCTTTTCTGTGGAAAAGTACGAATTCGTGGTGTTACACTTAAGTGTTTTCATTCTACAGATTTATCAAGGTTTGATCGAGTAAGTCGAACGTTTTGGAACACAAAATGTAGTTTGAGCAATGTATAACACGAAGCAATTTTGTTATTTTCGCGTTTATAAACATTCTATACTTAATTAATAAGCAGTGCCTGTTTCAATGGTCAATTGCTGTGCATTTTGCTGTCAGAACAGTAGCCCCCACAACATGTTCCGAAACTATATAGAATCTATAGATCTTCCTCAATTTTATTATTTCATTCAGTATCTGAACTCTATGAATCAGAACGAACGTCGGTATCAAGCCACGGCGTATTAATCAACATTTCATTGTGCTCTCGGTTGTTGATGGTATAAAAAGTTCTCGTATTCGTCATTTTGACAACTTCTACCGCATTGAGCCCCTCTTATGAATTAAAATAAACATTTGCACAAACGGAAAATCTCTAATTACCCTGGAAAGCCATTATAATGTATTATATAGTAGCTTAATTTCATTGCGGTAAACGATTATTAAGGAATTTTTTATGCCATACTTGATATTGATCTAGTAAAAAATAAGCCGGATTAATGCATTAGAATACACATAAAATTAACATTAGAATGATCATCAAGGTTTTAATGCAGTTTGCTGGAGGTTGACAGATATTTCGTTCTCTGTATCACTCTAGCAGACGACACCGGCATCCGAGTTCGTTTTTGTATCTTGTAGTCTTTGTAACTTTTACAGAATTAAATTGGAGATAATGGTCCTACGAAGTCAAGAAAAGTACCAAAGGAAGGTAAATTAAGTGAAGAATCTTAATATTGTCGTAAAATACAACGTTTGAATCGAAATTACGGGTACTATGACAAAATTCACGAAAGTTTTCGCCGTAGTAAACAACCAGTCCCCCTGACGACCAAGGTGATTGTTGAATCCGATACATTCATTCTCCCACAAGAATACACGGAGATTTTTGAGACAGAATTTTAATGCAAACTTGATTTTATAGAAGAGAATTTAAAGCAGTTAGTTTTTGTGATTCTCACGAACTGCATCATGGAATCGAATTCGTAATTTCGCTATTAATCTTGGTCATTATTAATGCGATTTTCTATGATATTTCAATTTCACAGGACAAACAGAAAAGGTACTCAAGTTTATGAAAGATGTCATCGTATCAAAAAATTTTTTTAACTCAATACAAAACAGTCTATATATCTACAACAAATTATTCTTATTGAGTTGAATGATTCATTGAAAATACTCATCTGCTTTAACTTTCGTAAATTAAACATCGGGAAATCATACGATAACTTCGACGAGTTACTGAACCAGTTGTTTTGCCTTAAATAGTTTCGTTGAGTCTCGACAAAGTCTTTCATTTTTTAAGGTGTCTGTTATAACAACAGGTACAAAGTAAAACAAAATAATGTCCATTTCATCAGATTTCGATAGCAATAACAGTAACATTATCACGTAATGCCATTCGCATACGCTCTCAAGTAAGGCAATAAAAACATTATATTCGCAGCATCCAAGTCTTGTAATTTGTATTGTATGTATTTGTAATACATACAAAAGTAAAACATAGCATAGTTAATACTTAAAATACATGTAAATAGTTTTATTTCTCAATTACAGCATATTAAGATACTTATTCTATTAATACTTAGGATTTAATGGTCTAATGAATTGGTACCAAGGTTTTTAAATCCTCAATGAACGCCCTATTGCCTTTCTTGTTTTCATTCGAAATTGGAATTGCGCATGCGCGAACTACTGCGATAAGTGAAATATGGCAACGTCCCTCAAGACGCTCTCGACTAGCTCTCGACCGGCAGCTCTCATGTCGATCGATAGTGACAATTGCACTGAAATCGCAGTTATCACATGAGAACTGTTTTCGGTCGAGATCGAAGCTTTGTAGTGACAACTCACAGCTGTCACTGTCGTGTGATAGCTCTGAATTACAAAATCGACCCCCTGAACAAAAAAACACTTACGCTCATTGATAGAGGCACGAATTTTTCGCGGAATGACGCGAAATATCAAGATTATTTGGGATAACGCGAAATTTATTATCCTAAGCGAAAATAATGCGATTTTTAAAGAATTTTTACTGGATATTTTGCAAAAATGTTGCTTATGTAGCAAAACCTCTACCTATGGAACATCTTTTCATCGTAAAATCCTCATCGTCGGCCAAAATTCAAGCATGTAACAGAGGGAAACATATTTGTATCGAACCCCATTATTTTCGACAAACCTCCGCACTTATATAGTATTAAGAGTGAGACCCCGAGACCGCGAAACTATCTCCACCGAATGAAATTTCCGTGTTAAGTTTTTTTCTTGCACCCACTTGTTTTCTCATTTCTGCAGGAAATATTACTACTTCCGACTATTAAAATCTATCATTTTAAGCCCTGGCGGAAAATTTCCAATTGAATTCATTCAAATACCCGTACAATATTAATCATTGGACGCGTTCTACATGTACAAATCCAACGATTTTACGCATCTTAGTGACCTTTAATTGTGAATCAATCCATCAAATAAGTTATGTTAATCATAATCCGTCTTGTATTCTCATCTTTCTTCGTCCGAGTATAGATAGGTAAATTCCGTAATTTTCAATTGAGGTAGTAGTAAAAAATTGCCATAATTTTCAGGGGCAGCGGTAATTTACGAAAAATACCGCTGTAATTTCCGAGTTGCACGTCTCAACGTCTGAGCGAGCACCAAAATTTCAAGCAGTCGCCAAGCGATATTCGTTTGTTTTTTTTTTCTCGTTGTCGCAGCGCGATTTCTAACTTGTAGTCAGTTCATTACATTGTAGTCCCCGCGGAAGCCGGGTTCACATGGGAGTGGAATAGAAGGAATGGATTGTGATTGGCTAGATGCTTTTCCACTAGCTGTCTGTTCCGTATATTCCACTCCCATGTGAACTCGGCTTGAGACATCCCTACATTGCGTAAATTGACCTAAGGAAAATGCCGAAAGCAGTAACTTGGTTTGACCGTGAAAATCAGTTTCGTAGTGAAGGTTTCTATGTTTTTGATAAACAGAAGAAAATATTAATGTGCAAATACTGCAACTGCCGAATTGAATGGGCACGTAAAGATACCTGTACTAAGCACTGTGAGGGTGCAGGACATAAGAAATTCAAAGAAGAAGCAAAGGAGAAGGGTCAATCGGTGAAACGGCAAGCTTCACTCCAAGAAACCTACCAAAGTTCTAAAATGGCACGAGTAGAAAAAAATCATTTCGTCATGGCCACCTGTAAAGCATTTTTGGAAGCCAATATTCCAATAGAAAAACTAGATAACCTCAGTCTGCGATCGTGGATGAGTGAATACATCCCAGGTGAGCAACTACCGTATTTTCCGGCGTATAAGACGACTGGGCGTATAAGACGACCCCCAACTTTTTTGTTAAAATATATAATTCGTGCTATACTCTCCGTATAAGACTACCCCTTTTCCAACGCACACTACCGGTAAATAAAAAACATCAGATTTGATTTCAATATAGAAATTTTTAATTAATATGCTTATGACATCATGGCATGACATGATAGCATGAAAACGGTCACTAATAAACATAAGTCAGTTCCTCATAAAACATATAAAACTAAAACAGTGCAAGTGGATTAAACTTTTCCTAAAGCAGTCTGATACAAGGAAGTTAACAAACGATAGAGAGAGCTCGCAATTCACTGCGAGTCAGCAACGCAGTTTCCATTTAAAAACCTTTAAAATCCTCCTGTTCGTCATTTGATATCATCAGTACATCAATAACGTCTTGTTCTACATTTGTAAGGCAATCATCATATGGATCAAATTCCGTATCAGATGGTGTGGTCTCAGCTTCGACTTCCTCTTCATTTTGCCACAAGTAGTCGTCCTCCATACCATCTAACGAATTTGATATGCCACACTTTTTGAAAGACTTGATTACTGTTTTTGCATCAATGTCATTCCAGGCTTTTATAACAAATTTGCACAAAACATCCAACTGTGGAGCACGCATGTTTCCTCCTTTTGTGAATGACTTCTCACTGCTAACCATCCACTCATTCCACTGTTCTCGAATGCGATCTTTAAACGGCTTGTTTAGGCACACATCCAGTGGCTGTACCAATGATGTCAATCCTGCAGGAATAACTGCTGAATCTGTATTTAGTCTCGCAAGCCTTTCCTTGGTGCTGGGAGTTAAATGAGCCCTGAACATATCCCACACCAGTAGGCTACGTTTTTTAATAAGTCCACCTGGTCGCCTGCTCTATACGTTATCAAGCCATAGCTTTACCCCTTCTTCATCCATCCAGCCTTTTTCATTCACATGTACAAAACAACCAACAGGGAACTTGAGTTTCGGCATTGTTTTTCTTTAAAAAATAACCATTGGTCTCAGTTTGGTGCCATCAGCTGTGCAAGCTAGTACCACTGTAAAACTTGACTTCTCATGTCCTGTTGTTTTAATTAAAATAGTTTTTTCACCTTTTAGATGGACAGTCTTATTTCCAACCATATCAAAATTCATTGAGGTTTCATCCATATTTCCGATACTATTTAACGCATAGCCATGTTTATTGCGCTGTTTTATTACGTATCGATGGAAGTTATTTAATTTGGCATCAAGATCTGCAGGTAATTTCTGTGCAATTTTTGTCTTTTGCCTCAGTACCAAATTGTGCCTTTCTAAGAATCTAGTACACCAGGATACAGTGGCCTTAAATCTGTTGCTGTGATCTGGATTAGATTTTGCCCACTGAAGTGCAAACAAGCGTATTTTATTGCGTGTTACAACATAACCATTTTGGCGATGCTCATTCACCATGTCTGCTAAATGTTTTTCGAGTTCTGGCCAATGTGGGGTGCCTCTTCTTAATGCACACTTACCCCTTGGCATATTCTTCAGTGCTTTTTCGTTTGCTTTCCAGTCACGAACCATCTTTTCTGTTACTCCATAATGTCTTGCAGCAGCGCAGTTATTATGTTCCATGGCAAAGTTTACAACTTTTAGTTTGAAACTGGCTTCATATTTCTTTCTTCTTGTTAGTGGAGCCATGTTGGGGCCTTGACTGTTTGGCATTTATACGGTATATTACAACCAGTGCGATCTCTTATGTGGCTTCCGGGTAGCTTGCACCAACGCCATCTGAGAGAAATATTGAAAGGTGTAGGGGAGGTAAGAGTGGAAGGGGGAAGTAGGGGAGGGTTATCGTAGAGCTCACAAAGCCTGGTATATTAGATCTCAGCACTGGGTTATGGTTAGGGTTCTGCAAATGTGTGAAGTGTTTGTTCAGTGCGGCCACCCCTCCTCCTTGCTGCCACATTCCCGGCGTATAAGACGACCCCGACTTTTTAAAAAAGATTTTAGGTGCTAGAAAGTCGTCTTATACGCCGGAAAATACGGTATTTAATTTTTCTCTATATTTTTTAGCTAGTTATACTGATCTTTTTCCATATAACCTTTGGATATGGCTTGCTTCAACTTCTAAACTTAACCTTGCTATACTTAAAATTATGCACACTATCTGTAACTCTGACGATATGGTGTTTCTCTATTCAAAAGATACTACTGGGCTGGGCCAGATAACATGGAAATTTTGTGTTGCAGTTCATATTTCGTATTATTTCAGGTGCTGGAGATTTGCCTTCAGCTGATATGATGCGGAAGACTTACATCCCTCAAGTCCGAGAAGAAGAGGAGGCATTTTTGAGACAAAAAGTAAAAGACCAACAAATTTCAATTCTCTGTGATGAAACGACAGATAGAAAAGGGCAGTGTGTTTTTCTAGTTTTAATTAAAATCCTAGAATGTAGTGACAGCTCCAAATTGTATGTTGGGGGGGCAAAGATTTTATCCAATGCTAATGCTACTGAATGTAGTCGGGCAATAATGGATGTTGTTAATAAGTTGGAAATTTCTTTAACAAATGTTTCTTGTATCGTTACTGATTCTGCTGCATATATGAAAAAGTGTGTTGACAGTCTGAAAGTCCTGTTTGGTGAGTCCCTGATGCACATACAATGCTGGGCACACAAACTTAATTTAGTGAGCAATATTTTTCAGATTCATTTAAAAGAGTTAAATGAGTGTATACTGCAGGTGAAAAGTGCATTTCTGAATACGAGAAAAAGAAAACATGCATACCTTGCTTTCGTACAGCAGAAGTATTCAGAGGGTGAAAAGAAAGCTAAGCTTTTTCCATCTCCTGTAGCTACTCGCTGGAATTCTTGGCACAAGGCTGCCATTTATGTTAATGAGTATCTCTCTGATATCCGAAAATTTTTCTCATTCGTGGGGGAGGGAGGAAGTGCTGTACATAGGTTAAGTAGCCTGACCGAAGAAGAGGTTGCTATTATACAGTGCCAAGCAGCATTTGTTGTAGAACATTGTCAACCGATTGTGAAGTTGCTAGAATGCCTTGAGGGTGCATATCCTTATTCATACAAACTACAAAGCCAATTAATAGACATAGGAAATAGTCTAAAAATTGTAAGTGATGGTAGTTTTGGGAATGACACATCTGGTCTAATAAAAAATCTCCCAAAAAAACTTGCACCTGTGCTGACGGCAGCATTAACTAATGCAGCTACGAAGGCAAAAATCAAGCTTTCACAGTTACAGCATGGAGATACTGCCAAGGGATTTCTTCATTCTATTGGCCAACTTTTTGATGAAAGGTTCATGAGATCCACTACAAATAATGATATTATCAGGGCCTCAAAGCATCTACCATTAATGGCAGCTCTATCTTCACAAGTGGTTCTTGAGGGTCATGCTGCTGTTAAAAGTGCACTCACGAAAGCACTCTCTAATGGATCTGAATTTGACCTCATGTCAGAATTACTCAACTTAAAAAAAGATCATGCTGAGTTTGTACATGCAAGTGTTAAATCACTGTCGGTACCAGTGTCTAATGTGGACAGTGAACGTGGATTTTCAGCATATACAAATATTGTAAGTAACCGTAGAACAACTTTGACACCAGAAAATGTTGAACTTATGTTATCTTTGACATTTGGAGATTAATTGTACTGCAAAATATTCAGATGAATAATTATATAGTGTATTTTTGTGTATGTACCTCAATTATTGTAACCCTATGTCTATGTTATACCTATGTAACCCTTTCTGTATGTTATAGACAAAACCATGCATGTACATTCCAAGAGTAAAATAAATATATTATTATTAACTGTTGTAAATACATTAAAATGTAAATAAATTTTCTCCAGGACAGCCATCAATATAGTAATGCAAGGTATCGCCAAATGGCGGCTGAGAAATCTTGGATGAATCAATATATTTTAAACACCGAAATTTAGAGCCATTTCCCATTTTTTATACCGAAATGGGTCATTTTTAATGACGAAATTTGAGTTTTATTCACCACAAATTCTTGCCTCTACTCATTGAACAATAAGACAGACACTTCACATTTTGCCAAACATTTATTAGAACACAAGCATCACTCCAACTTTACTCCAACATTGCTACATTGGGAACACAAAGGCTGTAAACTAAACTACCTGAAAATTATTGAAATAACGCACCACAATGTATGCGACCATAAGCTCACAAACATTCACCTTTTCACCAATCACTCTCCCTTATTATCTCTTGTCAACCTGCTGCCTCCGCTTCTCCCAATCACAGCTCCTACGAACAACGGCTAAATATTTTGTTGCATTTGTATCTTGTTCCAGATGATGAGCAGTTAGCTCGAGATCGGTCGCACATTAAAGTATTTGTTTTGTGGAATTTTGAATTTTTATTTAATATGATCTAGATTACAGATTTCCACAAAGTATATGAATTTCTTTTAGAGTTAAAGGAGGAAATTTTTCTTCAAACTTAGATTTAAAGTGTAGGATAAACTCAGTTAAAACAAGAATCACCTCTGTAGCTGAAATATTTTAACCTTCAATCTTTTGAAAAACAGATGCCTAAGATAAGGCAAAATGCATTCATATTTCAGATATTTCATTATTGAAGAATGAATCCAAAATATAAGACAGTTGTTTTAACTTAAGAAATATGAATATTAACTCTCAAATAAGTGCAGAGCACAATCTAGAGCAGGTGTAAGAGCAAGGCATCTAACTTTTGAATATAATAATGTGTTTTGTAACCATTAAAGATTGTAGTTTTTTATGACTTCTACATCAATGGGTATGGCGCATTTGATTATTTTATTACAACTATTTCCAAATTTTGTTGAGTAAATCTTGTAACTTAACACACCCATTATTCACCCCTTTGCATCTTTGGCCTCCAATATTGGGGTTTTTTATTGTCAGCTGTAAATGCAACAACTTTAGATTTTAAATGGTTTTCACTTATTATTCTGTATAGATATGTAGTTTGACAAAATTTCAGCTTTTAAATGTCAATGGATTCTAAATTTGAAATTTGCACTTGAATGCCCTTGGTTACATAAAATATATTACTATATAGTATTGGATACAATTTAGTTTCATTATGATTTAATACATCTGATAAAGTTTTTACAAATGCAACATCTTCTAAATATTCTGTAGGTATTTTGTCACAGTAACTTTTAAATACTGATTAAATATTGGTCTTACCATGGAATAAGGGTCTCATATTTTGTCCTGGTGCATGAGAATTTACCATTGTGGGTTCTTTTCAATGATTTAGTTGTAGTGTAGTATTTAGTATTTTCAATACTGTATTTGAAGTAAATATTTTCGATACTTTTGTATTGAAATACTTTTTGTAAAAGTTATTTCTACTTTGTATCTAAAGTAATATTAAGAAGTATTTTGAAAATACAAAATACATATGTTGTTTCATCATGTCACAAAAATCATGGCTGACATTTCATGTAAAAAGTATGCTGATGATGATGCTACCAAAATAATAATGGCATCTCCATCAATTTCTCGTATGCATCAAGGGCGTCGCCAGCCACTGGGCTAGGGGGGGGCAAGCTGCCAGATAAAATGAAAAATGCCTAACTTACAGGGGCTAGTTTATTCATGCCCGCTTCTTACTACAAATATGTCAAATCCTCCAAAAACTAAATGTATTGAAAACTAGAGGAGTTTAACGCTTATATGGCCAACTCATTAAACTTTCCAAGATAGTAGTTTACATAAGCAAACTATTGGAAACTTATCATAAGTTTTGTTTGGATTTCTAGTTTGATTACGTCCAATTTCTATTAAAAATTAATTTTTTTCGATGCTTAAGTATTGCCAAGCGTGAAAAGGAAAAAACAGTTACGGTTATTTGACAAGCGATATAAAACGTCTCAATAAATCGCCACATTGGTGCACCCATCCTTATTTGAACATATTTCGTTGTAAGACTATATCATCAGCAGCTTTCTTAGGAATGACTTCATCCGTTGCTTTTAAAATTACCTCCTCTTCTAAGAAACAAAAAATCATTTATATCAGATGAAATTTTCTGGTAGGCTTACAATTAAGCCTGTTTTCGTTATTTATGTATTAGCCAAGTTTTCAATTGAATGCGTCACATACCGGAGAGTAAAAATTCGGCTGCATTAAAATATTCTGTAGACTCTTGATTATAGTTGATATTATAATTGAATTTGCAGAAATCAAGTTATATAGCAAGGTGGAAAAAATGAAGACGTCAACTTACTATTATTTAGACTAAGTAATAGGTGGTTTAACCAGCAGAGAGATGATACAAAACCCAGTCTTACGCACTGAGTGTTCAAAGGAAGCAAAAGTTTCCACGAATTGAAATTTTGAATGGGCATTGCATAACCAGATATGAGATTCGTGGGATTCTATCACAAGAGAAAAAATTGGCTGCATCGAAAAGGAAGCTGAAGAATTAAAGTCACAGTATTAACCGTTTCTCAAATTTATTTCAAGTCATCAAGTCACAGTTCCGATAAATATGTGCGTAACTTACGCGCACAATACCTTTCAGCTGACTGATTTGCTTCCAAAATGGTATATTATTATTAATATCATCCAAAATTAATTTTCACTGATATTGTACAGTATTGCTCCAATACTTTTACAAATTTCTACGGAAACCCGGTTATTGAATTATTTTCGTAACTATACAGCAAATTAACGGGTAATTATAAAATAAGGATCAGTATATTTTATATCATCCCGAGTAATGAAGAGTCTACTGTACAGACTTTTAATCGTCCAGAATGCTTAACAAAGGAACCAGTTCCTTTGGAACTGTCGCTAAACTCATCTTGAGATGTGCCCTCCGATAACAGCCCTAAAATAATACAATCCTAATTTATGCAACTAATAATGGTCATTCTACAAAAAACTACACAGACATTAACTTGCGTTTTCCCGATAGAGGCCTCGAGCTATTAGCGGACTGTGAAAAAATTTTCGGATGTCCATCTGTATCTTATGAAATCCAAACTTAACTCTCCTTCGAACTGTTCCCTGTGAATTTCTCAAATTCACCATTCACGAGCCTAGCTTTGCATTCACACCCTCAAAACAGTCACATGCAACAGATCTAACTGAGCGTTTTATCAACCTGTTTGTCTCTCAAACGTAATCTTAATCTCTGTTTTCAGGGTGTAATTTTCGAATTACTTCTCGAATGTTCCCTTGTGTTTTTGCGAGGAGTAAACGAATCAGCACTTTCGAATCCTTCTCATGGGAATCTTATCTTATGGTGTGAGTCATCTAACAAAAGGATATGGTTAAGAAGTGCATGCGTTGAACATTGTGTGCGAAACACTCGTAAGGTCCCATTGAAATCGATGTCGGCTCTAGGCCTGCTCTGCTGTCTGAAAAAAACTGAATCCTTTGTCTTCTGCGGGCGATTGTCGGACGATACTCAAGGAAGTTTGAGAGAGAGGTCATAATCGCATAACTACGCGCTCTGATCGCATCGAGAGGCAGTTCTAACTACATTGTTCACCCTGAAACCGAACTTTTCTTCTTTTGGGAAGGAAGGGGATGGCTGTTGACTCTGCTGCAAAGTATTCTTGAAATATTTGTGCTGCGCTGGAGATATAAATGAATTTCCTACGAGGAAGTACTTTTCCCATCACTGGTGTTTACACGTGCCAACACATGACTTTGTTTTGGGTCTAAATTCTTTTCAAATACGCTCGTGCCTAAATATTGTTTCTACAAGACATCCCGAACCAAAATACGAATAGGTCTCCAGGGGGGGGCAGCTGCCCCCCCCTGGCGACGCCCATGGTATGCATCATATATCCTTGGAGAAGTGCACATGTTTGTGGAATGCATCTGGGCGGCCAAATTCTGCTCAAATGATATTTTCTGTCCTGGGACAGAAACTTACTTTATATGCTGGCGTATAAGTCGACCCCTAAAATTTTGAGGTGAATTTCAGCTTTTAGCTTATGTTCGGTGTATAAGTCCACCAAAGAAATAAGGAAACACCACTTCCACAGCTCTATTTTATGGGAGGAAAAACTACAGTATCCATAACTGTAGGATAGCTTAAGCAAAATTTACGGCACAAGGTTAAGATGCTAGAATTGCTTCTTTCAGCTGCCATGTCAACTTCTTGCCTCTGTTTAACTATTTTGCTAGTTTATTTCATTGATATTACTTAGGCTACAGAAATTAAAATGCGCTAAGAAACAAAAACACAATGGTATTAAACATTTATTATAGAAATTATGGTAATATAGAGTGTTAATAACAAATCATGACACTGCTAAAACATATTCTATCAATTCCAAGCCATTGAAGCAAAAAGATATGTTACCAGCTGTTTTTAATGTCCTTGAGGTCAAAGTCCAAATTAAAGAAGCTGAACTGAGGTACAAATACTATGCAGTCATGACTCTATTGCCTTGTGCTTTGACAAACTCAAGGAGAAGAATGTTTCTTTTCTTTGCTTCTGCCTTCTTTGTTTGTAATCAAAGGAATGTTAGAGGAGATGGAAAAATTGGTTTTCCACAATTGTGTTCCTTTGGCGGCAGGTCTCAAGTTTTACCTTGAGAAGAGGTTTGTGAAATACTATAGTCTTAGCTCTGAAGTCAATGATGCCATTTTGGCTTCTAGTACTCATCCTTTGTTTAAATTGAGGTGACTTCCTAATGACCAAGAGGGACTTTGGGCACATTTGCAGCAGATTTTGGTAAATGCAGCAAAAAAAGTTTATGGTAAGGATTCTGCTCTATGAAAGATATCGGTTCTTCCAATTATGGTTTCTTTTCTTTTGCAGGTGATCATTGTGATTCTTCATTCCTTGAAGTAAACAGGAATGAAAAAGATATTTTGGTAGTTTTTGGTGACAAATCAAAGTGCTCGTCAATCTAAAGTAAATTTACAACAGTTAAAACATTTCGAGGAAATGAGGACGATGCCTGAGACTGTGAATGATAAGTTAAAACATTGTTCATTCAGTACAAGACAAGCCTCACATTTAGTGCTCCTGTGGAGAGGTTATTTTCATTTGCAGGTTTCCATCATAACTGCTACAGGCATAATTTTTCTGACACAAAGTTTGAGAACTTATTGTTGTTAAAATGAAATGAAGCTTTATTATTAATAGAATCAAGGTAAAATAAAAACATCAAAATTAATTAAAAGTGCTGCATTATTCATGGCTTTCAAATATTTTCCTGCACATAGTATTGCAGCCATAAGCTATATTTTATGCAAATATGTGGTAAAAACACTGGAGCTGCTCAATACTTATCAAAGAATTGAATTTGCATTTTCCTTCAATAGAAATGAAGGGATTTTTACTTCTTCATTATGTATTTTAAACATGTATTTTGAAATTCGTTTTGTATATTTTATCCAAAATACATTTTTCAGAGTATTTTGAACTCAGTATTCAAATACAGTTTTTGAGAGTAGTTTGTATTTTGTATCTAATATACAATTGGAATGTATTTTGCTTCTCTTCGGTTGTACACAAACAATTCATACTAAGTAAAATTTGATTGTGTAATTATTTTCATATTATGCCTTGATATGCAAATGTTCTCTCCATTTTAGCCAACAGCTTTTCATTTTCACTGGCCATGGTTGTGGAGTTGTTAGCATGTTAACGCTCCAACCTCACAGTCCCAGGTTCAAAACCCTGCTAATCGGATTTCTCCAGTTAGGGAGTGGTTGTCTGTGTAAGTTGTGTGAGTGTCTTCTGTTTTTTAATAAATGAAAAAAGTTTTAAAAATTTATAAAATAATTAATAATTAATTAATTATCAATTGGTTAATTAGGGATGAATTATTACAGTGGCCTTCAAAGTTTAAAATATGCCCACAAAATAAGATGGCATTATTATTATTATTATGAACATGAAGTTTAAAAAACAACTTGTTATGTTACAACTAGATGCAGATGCATCCAATGATTGCTTTTGTTTTTTGGTGGACAAGTGCTTGGTTATAGCTGCTGCTAAATGTTGCATTTTTGAGAGGTATTATTTCCACTGTGAAGCAACAGAATTATTGCCTACACAAAATTAAATAAGCAGTTTTTTGTCAAAATGGGAAATATTTATTATTATATATTTAAAGATTAACAAATTAGTTTTTACATATCAAAGAGGAAGACTTCTAGGAGGAGAATTTTCCCGGGAGGACAGAATTTCATTCTCCCTTAATATGGAAAACACATTTATGTTTAAAATATTTTTTGAACTTACCAGTATAATAATTAAATGTTTAATTTGCATTCTAATTGTGATTTTATTTAAAAAGCAGTTAGGTATTTGACAGCATTCGAATAGGATGGAAATAGAGAAGTGGGTTATGCAACCCGCAAAACACATATGGGCCATTCCATGCCAAGTGGTCTAGTGGTCCCCGCTCGACCATCACGGATTTCGATGAAATTTTGTATGGACATTCACACATATCTCTTATGAACATTTGTAAAGTTTTACTATCGCCGATGGTATACTTGCTGAGATATAGAAGATTGTTTGACCCCGTGTCGCTGCCTTCTTCAACATGACTATGAGTTTTCAGTAACTTTGAGGCGTTGTATCTCAGAGAATTGTTTTATGAAGTAAACACACTTTGGCTATCTTGAACAACTTTTTGCGCTCTATTAAACAAAGTAATAAAAATTACTGTAAGAGCGACCTCCTTGCAGAAAATTCTGTGCAAAACTGGCCCAAAAAATTGCGGATCGAAAAAAAATTAAAACTTTGGCTTTTTATATTTCAAGAAGAAATGATATAATCAACGTGAAATTTATCGAATGATAACATATCAATACATAGTTTATAAGTATAAAATTTCATATTCCTAGTACTTTCCATTATTTTAAAAATTGAGTCAACATTTGACAATTTTTGTAAAAAAGCCAAAAATAGGCTATTTTTACCCCGCTTTTACTAAAAAAGACCCTCTGGAATTTCTTTTTGACCCCTACGGCGATGGGGTTACTGGTTCAAATGACCAGCCTGAACTGGTAGTGACGATGTCACTACCAGTACCAGTCATGGACCAACGCAATATACTAAAAATGTCTACATAAAATAACCAGGACGATAAACAACAGAAGACATGTGGCGCCACCATAGCAACGTTCTCAACTTTGTTAATTTTTTTAGGGCTGTACGTGCTCGCGATGAAAAACCAAGTGTACTTTTTTAAGAGGTTTGAAACATGCTCTTTCAAATGAAAATTATTTACAAGAGTATCGAAAAGGTCTTTCTTTCCTAAGAGCGGGCAGAAAATAACCTATTTTTGCCGTTTTTACGAATGTCATCCTCATAGTTGTCTCTATTTCTAGGGCCTTATATGCTCGAGATGAAAAACTAGGTATACTTTTTTAGAGGGTTGAAATCATTCTCTATTTAATAAAAATTTTTCAAAAGAAATTCCAGAGGGTCTTTTTTTGTAAAAGCGGGGTAAAAATAGCCTATTTTTGGCTTTTTTACAAAAATTGTCAAATGTTGACTCAATTTTTAAAATAATGGAAAGTACTAGGAATATGAAATTTTATACTTATAAACTATGTATTGATATGTTATCATTCGATAAATTTCACGTTGATTATATCATTTCTTCTTGAAATATAAAAAGCCAAAGTTTTAATTTTTTTTCGATCCGCAATTTTTTGGGCCAGTTTTGCACAGAATTTTCTGCAAGGAGGTCGCTCTTACAGTAATTTTTATTACTTTGTTTAATAGAGCGCAAAAAGTTGTTCAAGATAGCCAAAGTGTGTTTACTTCATAAAACAATTCTCTGAGATACAACGCCTCAAAGTTACTGAAAACTCATAGTCATGTTGAAGAAGGCAGCGACACGGGGTCAAACAATCTTCTATATCTCAGCAAGTATACCATCGGCGATAGTAAAACTTTACAAATGTTCATAAGAGATATGTGTGAATGTCCATACAAAATTTCATCGAAATCCGTGATGGTCGAGCGGGGCACTTCTCTGAAATCAGACCACTTGGCATGGAATGACCCATATGGTTTTTACACCCCGCAAAATGGTTAAAAAAATATATTTTTAAAAATTTTTGTCAATATTACGTAAGAGAACAACTTCTTATAGTCAGAAATTAAAAAAAAAGTATTTAGCAGTGGGGGAAAATTTTCATGTTTATCATTCAGCATAGAAACAACATGAAATTGAGATACAATATAGCAGTTAAAGGGTAAAGGAGGATGGTTGGTCTCCTTAGTTATTATGAATTTAGGACAAATATATATATATATATCAAGTTCCATACTTTACTGTATTGTAGATTCTATTAAGTTATATTGTAGATTCCTTATCAAACTCCATGACCATGCATACTCAAAACAATTTGTTTTGCATTCAAGCAAATATTACATGAATAAAGTCTCTGAATAATACTATTAGAATATCTGTTGGCCCTCTCCAGTAACTGAACAGCAAACTGTTATGTGAAAATATGCATAAGCATATTTTTGTATAAATAACCGTTCTTTAAATTTAAATTTCAACTTAACTTTGAATTTGATCAAATTTTTAACAACAAGTTTTTCCTACCATTTGGTAGTATCTTTATCAATCTAACATATGCCCCTCATTGTATATTATGCCCAAACTTTTTAAGACTTTGCCTTTATCACTAGATATTGTAATAAAATCTGATGCATTGATTTGAAATGGTGACCAATATTTTTTTCTTTATAAAATATTTAATTACTAAACCATTACATAAACTACTTATAGATCACTGGAAATCATTGTTCACCAAGCATTGCCTCATTGATTTCAATGGTAATGACAATATGAAGGAAAGTTAACTATTCATTGCGTTTAAAATCATCAGATAAGACAAACTTTGTTTAGAAGGTATTAAATCTGAATGAATTACAAGGACAAGCTTAAGAGACTGTAAGCATTAAAATAAGAGTAAGTTGTTATGCATATTGAAGAATCATTAAACATGGTTCCTATTACATTACTCTTTCTATGATTTAAAGTAAAAGTTTATGCAAATATTGGTGAACTAAGGAAAGGAAGGGTTGGAGTTTGTTAAATGAAAAAATAAGACCACCAAAAGTGCTCCACGCCTGCTTAAGAATTTTCTTACCAACGTACTGTTTGCAGCATACAGACATATTCATCACCGAACAACTGCTGTCCAATTAAAAAAAAATTGCTCAGGTATGGAAACGGAAATTACCTAGCTTTGTTTTCCATGCTCGTAATTATAATTATACTCGTAGTTTAAACTCGTAATTACTTCTTGGTAGTTCGCACGAGGTATCAGAGCAAGATGAACAGGATGAAAACGGATGACAACGGATAATACAGCAGGGAACGTGTACTTGCGTTACAGGCGAACCAGCTACAGTGTCTACCACAGAACACCAATACATGTCTACAATCACAGGAAATGCGGTTTTATCGGTAATAGCTCGATGTATTGCATTGTTTTTGAAAAGTAACGATTACTTAAATGTAACGATTACTCAAGGTGAATGAGGAGTAGATTGCAAGTAAAAATTACTATTTTCTGAAAGGAACGATTACAAGTAAAAAATACCCAAAATGTAATTGTTACCGGTAATCCAGTACTTTTACTCAATTACCTGCCATCACTGATAATGGTTGTAGTGAATTCTGCAACCATTTTCACTTATCTCCTTCTATAATGTTTCCCAATAAGGTCAGGTCTATTTGGTTGGCCTCCAAGAAAAGTATGAACATATTTTGCCCTACCTTAAAGGGAATGGAGATCCAGGGAACTAATAATCCATTACTCTAATCAATAGAAAGGTTTTTTTTCACCCTTCTAGTAAAAAGATGAGGATTCTCATTAATTATTTGAGTGGAAAAAGATTTATATTGGTATTATCAATGGTATTGATTAGAACAGAGTTTCCCAAACAATGTTCCGCGGAACACTGGTGTTCCGCAACAATTTGGAGTATCAATGGAGAATTGGAGAATAAAAGACATAAAATGCTTTATTGATTAATATTTTAAGTTTTTATTACAATATTATAGTTTTATAATTTAACATAATTAACGAATAAATAATTTGTTATAATTAAATGGTTTTTCTAATTTTACAAGTAGAATTACCTAACCTAAATATAAGCTTAGTGTTCCATTAACCTTCCAGGTTTGCTTAGTGTTCCATTTAACTTCCCAGGTTTGTGAAGTTTTCCATGGCAGAAAAAGTTTGGGAAACTGGATTAATCACATCTAAATGTCAAATGTAACTCATACGAGGTACACTCAAAAATCTCCCGATCTTATTTATTCCTCTAAAAACACAGAGCAGGAGAGTGAAAAATTCTGGTATTAGATAGCGCCACATATTGTGGATACAGCTGCGTAAGTCTGTGCCTGTCGCTGCTGGTCCATTTCAGTGCCTGTTTCAGTTGAAACAAGTGAGTACGCTCCATTGGAAAGGAGGAGAATGTCGCAGTTTGAGCAGTGTTTTTCATTTTAGGAGTAATTTAGCGTAATTTGAGGTTCCTTGTATTGCTGTTTCGTCGATCAGTCTGTTCAGAGGGGTCACAATCTACAGCAGCGTCCCCAGACAACAGCATCCATATTTCTCCTCAGCCCTACCCCATAATGTCCCTCTCCCCCTCTAATTTTAAACACCTCCCCCTACTTTTAATGCCTATAAATATCTGCTCCATTTCCTGTATAAGCAGCTGAGGATGGCCGAAAAAGCCAAAGCCAATTTATTGTCTCCAAATTTGGTGAAAGTGCAAAAATTTTTATTTTATTTTTATATGTGGACCAAAATAATATTTATCTAAATATGAAATTTGCCCTAGAACAGCTTGAAATTAAACGTCACCTCTCCTACCCCCATTGTTCCCATATTAATGAGTATCTTTTTCATTCTCCCTCCCCCATCTTGGATTCCACCCTCTCCCCAATGCTTTAGTAATCTTTAAATTTCCCCTCCCGCTCCCCTTCCTACCTCCTGATTGGTTGTCATTGTACTTGGATGTATGTTTATTTCCAACTTCTACATTGTATTTTATCTGTCATCACTCAAATTACAATGTATGCCTCGGCAGTTTGATGATTCAGTTGTTTGTGAACCTGACAATGGTAATGTACCGAAACCGGTAGTTCCTGAATAAAAACCTTTGTGGAAAAGTAAAAATCTATTTTCAATTACACTATAAGCTATTTGATATCAATGAACATTTCTAAACCTATTTCAAGCCAACTAACATCACGAAGCAGGCGTACCAGCTGTTACAAATAAATTATTTCAAAGTTTAATTGCGTAGCTCTATTTACTAAATTGGATTGTAAGAAAACAAATTTGAACAATAAGGCTGAATTAATTACTTTATGACCCCTTAGATAATTTTACAGTTTATATATACAAAATAGCCAACATAACTGGTATTAAGTGAAGAATGACTTATATTTTTAAGGATAAATTAACTTGAATATCCTTGGTATAGGGGTCAGATTTTTATTCTTTATAATGAAGAATGACTATCAACTAAAAAAACCAGAGCTAAACTTTTCCATGATTTCATATAGTTTTTTCAGTGGCAGAACTGATTCAGCCTTTTAAAAAATCATTTGATGACAAAATAATACATAGAAAATACAGGATATATTTATAATCTGAAAATTAATTAATATACCCGTCTATTCAAAACCCTTAGAAGTACTTTTGCCATGTGAGAGATTAGGCAAATTGTATGAAAATCCTGACATTCTGTAGCCATGTTCTTTTTCTGCAAAGTAATCAAGATAGTTTTGGTAAAATCTTCTGGCCACTGCACTTCATCATAAATTTTCCTAATTAAATCATAAAAACATTTCTTGGCCTTATCCCCCAGGTTCTAAAGGAACTCCACTAGGATTTCCTCAACCCCTGTTGCTTTATTCCCTTTCATATCCCTCAATGCCCATTCTATTTCACTATCAAGTAACCCAGGTCCAACATCGTCTTCTACAACTTTTTCCTCACTTTCTATTTCTATGCTGGTGGGTTTCATGTTTTTCCCATACAATTCCTCAACGTATTCCTTCCATCTTTCCCTTACAGTGACTGGATCACTTGATAGATTTCCCTTGTTGTCTTTAACCGTCACCATTCCAATACTAATTTTATTCCTCATCATTTGCTTTACTTTACTGTACATTAGGTCGGCTCTTTTGCTTTCGATAAGCTTTTCTATTTCATTACACTGTCCCTTCCACCACTATGTTCCCTAGCCTTTATTTTTTTCCCTTCTTAGTTCGTTGTTAAGTTCTCTGTAAATTCTGCACCAATGGTCAGTGTTGACTCTTTTCCATTTCCTTCTTTCCTCCATTTTATTTAACATTTCTACAGTTACCCATAGCGGATTTTTAATTTGAGCGGAAGGGCGCCTAGGTTGCAGTTTATTATTATGTTGAACCAATAAGAAGATTTGTTTTCAACTGAATCTCTATTCTTTAACACTTGTGCTGTGTATTAGTTCTAATCATCCACATAGAATTGAGGAGAAACTTTATGTAATGTAAATTGAATTTACAAAATAAACTTCCATTGATTGAACTTTGTTTGTGTTCTCTATGAGACAGTATTCTTCATCCTTATGTGTTATTATTTGTAAGCAAGACATAATCATAGCTAAATTAAATTGAGAAGCTATACAATATACTTCAGATTGCCTCAGCTCTTCATTTATGATTTGATTGATTATATGCTAATAATAGGTATTCAATCTTCAAACTGATGTTTCATGCTGCACACCCACTGAAGACTCGGCAGTAATTTAATGAATAGAATAAAATCAAATTTTAATTTTATGAATACCACGTATAAGATTCATTATTGCAGAAGCTTTTGGTGTAAAAGGGTATTTTTAGGAGGATGTGAAATATCTATGGTATTTATCTGTTTCAAAAATGTGAAATTCCTGTAATCCTTAAGGAATACTTAAAGGAATCCTATCCAACAAAGTTTACAAAATATGGACAATAAAAGGATTTTCAAATAATATTGGCTGGGTTTTGTTGGGGGCAGAGTATTTTATTAATAACCTTGCCATAATTCACTTCAATTAGATTTAGTGTGTTGCCGTAACACTACTATCTACATAAATCTGGGAGGCCAAACTTATAACTCTGGCACACATTCCAAAACTCTGCCACAAATTCAAAACTAGTCAAAATCGATTTATCTACACTTGCAATGGAAGATATTAAACAAGATATCCTTGGAAATAATTTATAACATAGCAGATATACAACAACACTCTGTAAGTGATGTATAATTAGATCTAAGTAGTTACAAATTTACTTTAACATGTACAATAATTTTACTGTTTGTTCACTGTATAATAAATCCAACAATTTAAAATTTCATAAATTACCTGACATAATACCTTGCTATTTCACATACTTTAATTCATAATGATTTCTTTCATTTTAAAAATTATCCAAAAATATATCCACTTTTGATCATTGCTGTTACACTAAATTGTATGGTTTTAAACATGATTATCTTTTAATGTAATTCTCCTTGAATAGGCTTGTATGTACAACTCGCCACAAAAAATCGAATGGCATAGCCTTTGCTGCGTAAGATTGAGGGGCTTTGAAAAACAGGGCTTGGCAACACCATATGGCCAAGGGATGAGGTTGGCTCTTATCTGAGGTCCCAGGGAATGTTATACCAGCGATTTCTGGAACTTTTTCGTTGAATAGTAAGGTATTACATTTTGAAAAGGGCAATGTCTGTACGTTGGAAACAGATTCCTCTCTATTAGTTACGAGGAGACCCAACATTTTCCACCTTCACATAAATTCCGGAGCCCTTGAGTATTGACGACTACAAAACATTTATATAATAACATTTATTGTTAAACTGAAGTATAAATCACTTTTGATTGGTCAGAATATAAACAAGTTATAAAGGTTCATTTAGTAGGAAACCCTCATTTTTTAATGTCGTTCGTTGCAGTTAAAAGATTACATCATATTTAAAAATGCATGAGAACATTTTGAAAAAAATTGGTATCTTCCACAGAGATTTATTTAAACATGACCGGTTGGGTTTAAATAAATCTCTGTGGAAGATACCAAGTTTTTTCATATTTTTAAATGTCTATTCCATTCCACAAAGTCACGCTTCAGCATATCACTTAATTTTAATGCACGAGGATTTTGAATTTCCTCAAACAATATTTTCATAAATAAACTAATGTAGTAATATATTTATGATACGATTATCAGAAGAGAATCACAATCACGCAGAGCATATCGATAACTCAATCATCAGTATTTCTCGCTTTCATCTGTAGTAGTATTTTATAAGTGTATTGTAGTGAATTTGACAGCGGAGGTCATTTTGCGTGTAGTGTCCCACCGGGAATCGAGCCTGGGACCGCTTTGATCCAAGTAGGACGCGCTGTCCAAATGCCTATCAGGAGCCTCTATCCATATTGGCATTAAAAGCCCTCGAGTGCTCCATTCTACCTGGCCTATCATTACAATTATAATCATGTCGGACACCACTTGATCATTTTAGCGAACACAATACTGCTCGGGCTGCGGAGCATATGACCTACGAGGTAAATACGATTATTTTAGGTTGGAGCTTAGACAGAATACGACACCCCAGGTAGTTTTCGTCTTCTACTCTTGTGGTTACAGACAGAAATGTGAGGGAAAAATTAAAATTCAAAGAGTCTTGGTGGAAAATTACGAAACGTTACCCAATTGCATGGGCGGTGGGTCTAGCAGCATACTTGTCCACCTTCAAACAAATGAAGGCTGGGCTTAGTTATCAGCAGTGGCAAGAGGAGAGCTGCCACCAGTCGGATAGATCACTCTGGGACAGAGACACTTAGACAAACTAATAGATTGAGACAGAAGACAGTCAGCAGGTACGTGGTGACGACCTGCCAACTGCTTCTTCCCTTCCCTTTTGGTCCCTTAATGTGGCCCAATTTATTATTCGTTTAACTGTTAAATACACGGACCATATGATTCCAAATAATTCTACGCATCATCATTTCCAAAAATATGCAGTCTTCCAAGCTCTAATACAGAGACTCTTGGGAGTTCTACTTTCAATTGAAAATTTCAAATAAGATCTGCTAACAATCAAGTATATTGCCATAGAAAATGGTTTTCGCACCAAACTGACTGACTATTTATTGCAAAAGAAAATGAATTGTTTGGCTTCCAAGAAAATCACTCCACTTGTCCCGATAGAAAAAGAGAGACGACGTGGAAGAAATTACCCTTTCTGGGAATCATAGTATCGGAAATACTTTCCCCAAAGAAGCCTTTTATTCACCATTCAACCTTAGCAAACTCCAAAGACAAGAGGGGGGACACCAGCGGAGTCTATGAATTGTCATGCTAAGATTGCCTGGCTAAGTACATTGGGAGCAGTGGGAGGGAGTACACATCAAAGTAGCCGAACAGCAGCAGGACTTCCTCCAGAAGAGGGGGCAACCCATGTCCAGGTTCACCCTACACCTCCTGAAGAGCGGAGAAAAGAGTGAATCCCTTCCCAAAAGACTGCATCAGATGACGCACAGCCAAAGATTAGACCTCTTTGAGGAAGTGGAGATCCACTGCCATTTTAACAATGGCACCAATGAGCACACCTTTCCCAATCCTTCACCATGCATAGCCCTTCCCACTAAACTCTTCCCTCCCCCTCTTTTCCCTCCATTTTCTTTTTTATTGTGACCTGAAGATGCTTCCTAGAAAGTGAAAATAAATCCTGTGGAAAATAACAAAGCTATTTTTAATTATTACTATGTTTAAAACTTAAAAATTATAACTTTAAGTTAAAAATTAAAACTTTAAATTAAAAATGACAATGAATTAAAAGAAAAATAATTAAAACTAAATGTCATGATTGTGTTTTTTCAATTGTAAATAACTTTAAATTTAAATTCCATATGTATTGAATATATTATTGATATGTATTATATACGAGTAAAATGTTGCTTGCATACTGCAAGCAGATCGACAACACTAATTCCATATCGGCATCATATCGGGTCGGACATCAAAAGAAAAAAAAATTCAAAATATTCGTAGAATTCGCTGCAATTTAATCGCCTGGCAGCGAACCCCGGTCTTCCTGGTGTACTTACTATGCAGCAAAATAGAAAATTACCATATCAAACTATGTGTGAAAATTCAAGCAAAACTATTAGGTGCAACTACCTCAAACGACGTCCTACTATTCACATACACTCCTTATTAGAGAAATTATAATGTGCTCTGGCATCGAACCCAGGAACAGCATGGTCTTATCTATTTTTTTTCTTAAACAAAGTGTTAATATACATCTTCCATCTAAGCAAGAGCTCCCTAACATATCGATAAATGCATAAAAAAATTATGAAAAGATACCCCATAGTATTATATATGGGGGATATTTTTACCGCCCGGCATCGAACCCGGGTCTTTCAAGCAATACTTTCTATGCAGCACAACAGAAAAACACCATCTCTAACCGCGTATGCAAATTCAAGCAGAAATATTGGTTACAACTGCCGCAAATGACGTCCTACTTTTCCTTTATATTCCTTATGAGAGAAATGTTATTGTGCTCTGGCTTCGAACCCAGGAACAGTACGGTCTTATGAAAATTTTTTTCTAAAACTTATTTGTACCATACATCTTCCAGCCAAGCACGAACATCCTATCATTTCGATAAGTGCATCTAAAAAAATAATGAAAAACGGCTCCCATGTATTTTAAAGGGCAGATCTTTGCATCGTCCTAGCATCGAACCCAGGATATTTTTTGTAAAGGTCATTGATGTTTTCGAAAGTCCAAGACCATAAATATAGGCACCTTGAGTTTTACTTCTCTACCTATCCGGAAAGTATTTTTTTTTAATTCCCGAAAATCACGGCAATGCATTCAAACGGGAAAAATCGGGACTTTGGGGCCCTCTGGAATCGAACCTATGACACTGAGGATCAAAGTCTCTTTTTTCCTGGGGGTTTCACGTTATGGCCAATATGTCATAAAAATTTCAGATCAATGACGCTTGTAGTTTAGGCTGTGAATTTGTATCCTATCTATCTATCTATCTATATAGGTATATACATGAATGAATCCGGAGAAGCATCTATATATAATAGATAGATGCTTCTCCAGATACATTCATGTATTTAGATTGATAGATAGAGAGGATACTAATTCACAGGCTAAACCACTAACGTCATTGACTTGAAATTTTTACGACGCATTGGCCATAACGTGTAACCACCAGTAAAATTGAGATTTTGAACCTCAGTGTCATGGGTTCGATTCCAGAGTGCCCCAAATTCTCGATTTTTCCCATTTAAAAGCATTGCTTTGATTTTCGGGAATTTTTTAAAATTACTTCCCCGATAGGTAGAGAATTAAAACTCAAGGAGCCTATATATATGGTCATGATCTATCAAAAACATATATGACTTTCAAGGAAAATATCCTGGGTTCGATGCTAGGATGATGCAAAAATCTGCCCTTTAAAATACATTGAGGTAGTTTTTCATTATTTTTTTATGCACTTATTGAAATGATGGGAAATTCTTGCTTAAACGGAAGATGAATATTAAGCCTACGGTATTGAAAAAAAATTTAGATAAGACCGTACTACTCCTGGGTTCGATGCTGGGGCACATTCAAATTTCTCTCATAAGAAATATATGTGAAAAGGAGGACGTAGTTTGAGGCAGTTGCAGCCAATATTTCTGCTTAAATTTTCACACATAGTTAGAGATGGTTATCTTCTGTTGTGTTGCATAGTAAGTATGACCAGGAAGAACCCGGGTTCGATGCCGGACGAATAAATTACAGCAAATGTTAAAAATATTTTCAATCCATTTTTTTTTCTTTATAGGACCCTCTTGATATGATAAAACTTTATTGATGCTCGATATGGTAAAGACTTTCACACGTTTTGAGGTTGTGATGAAATTATATACATTGTAATTTTCTTGATCTTATTTACCAAGGAGCATTTTCTTAAATGGCCTACAGTTAACTAGTAAAGTAATAATATTGCCAAGGGATGGCCTGAATATCACCCTGGATGGAAATGTCCCTGGATTCGGTACCTACTTTGCTTTTTGAAATGCCCTTGGGTTCACTGGCAGCAATAAAGGTTGAGTACCCAGGTTCTAGCAATAACCAGAGGCATATCATATGGCAAAATTATCTCTTTACAAGGGGCCCAAAATTAATTCCAAATGATTTTTTCTATCCTCAAAAGGAATAACATATAATTAATCATACGGTAACATCTATTACAAGTCGTATCTGTAAAAGTTAAAAACCTGTCAAAGCACAAAATATTAAAATGTTACTGTGCGGTAATAACTTTCTCAAGTCTGTGTCTCAATTGAATCGATTCTGTTATTGTCTTGTCGCTCGCCACTTCCTCGCTGGACAGCAGTAATGTGAAACCCAGAGAGAAAGGTTTCAACTCCCAGGGCACTTGAAATATCTCAAGAGTCTTTCTCCAATCCCCATCTTATTGCTAATAGAAGCAAAAAAACTAGGGTGAGTATCCTGCCTTCTTCTTTCACACGCTTATTATTTACCTCGATGAGGCTATCGAAGATATCGGATTGCAATTCTTTATCTGACCACATTATCTTACAAGGCAGAAAAATAGTAGTTGGTGAATGTATTTAATGGGGGGTCAGTTAAGAATACCTCAGTTATCTCTAACGCGTTGAGGAGGTGGGATTGGAGATTCTGAGAGCCTTAGGAAGGAATGCACCTGACATTTGAAATGATTGTAAGTAAAATCAACAATGTCAGGAATTTTAAATAGTATTAAGTGCTATTGTACAGGAGGCAAATTACACATAAAATCATACGAGTGTAATTTGTAATTTTTTACAGACAATCTGAAGAATTCTTGAAGCAACTTGTTCTAGAATCTATTTCCCTGATTAATAGGAAGCAAATCTGCCAAAGACATCGATTTTGATGAAATAATTAATAAATTTGCAGCTTTAAAAGGTAGAAAAGGAAAGTACTAATATAATGTGTCATTAATTTAAATTCATTTTTATACGTAGGCACTGTATTTGTATCTTTGTATGTACTATTTTGAGTGTTATTCCAAGTCGCATTATTCTGGCAGTTACACGCATCGTAAAAATTTCAAGTCAGTGACACTTGTGGAACATTGCTAGAATTTTGATGAGGTCCCAGAAAACTCTCTCTTCTATATTAACATCTATGAAACAAATGTTCTCGAATTTGACGCCAGGCAGGTGCATCATTCTCCTAATTAAATGCATACCGGAAGCATTTAAGAAAATCCCTTTCCCGATAATATGCTAATGTAGATCCAGCATGTGAATAGAGATCATAAATACATTTCATATGAAGAATTTTTATGGTTTCCCGATGATCCTTGGTTCGATGCAAGAGTGCAATTTACATTTCTCTATGCATTTCAAATGGGGATAACAGAGTCTTATATATTAGGACCTTCCCGATATCGACTTAAAAAGTTTTATTTCTACCAGGATGTTATATGCATTCACATCTTTTAAAAGGTCTTGGGTTAGACACCAGGCATATCTACTATTTCAAAAGTATGGAGAGAATTTCAAATTTGTTAAGATCGATTTACCAAGGTGGAAATTCTATGGCCAGGCTCGCGAACAGAAGAAATGAATGTTTCACAAACAAAGTTAATCATTTACCTTATGATCAATGATTCCATGCCAGGGTATGATTTGCATTTTATCATTCAATGAAACGCAAGTACGGAATTTTGTTACAAGATATTCTCGATAATTGAATTGGAATTTTAGAAAATGTCAGATTATCCCAAAGCAAATTTTTAACGCAATTATATCTTTCAAAATCCTGGGTTTGATACCACTTGGTCACTTGGATACAGAATTGATTTATAGATAGAGAAATTTGGGTTTCTATATCTTAAATTTTCAAACCAAATAGAACTTTGCAAAGTACTGTACTTTTAACATATGCTTGCAGTGCTTTGCGAGCTACTTTTGATTGTAAGTTTATATTGGTATATCCGAAGAAACGTTCATATATAATAGATTATCACTTTGTCATTGACTATTTTAAGTGCTAAACACAATAGCATCTAAAACAAATTATTCCACGAGAGCTAAATAGATATGGTATTTTCAGGGGTATCTTGATTCAATGTTAGTGTTAATGTTAATCTCGGTAAATGAACTCAGAGGTATGGGATAAAAACTGACAAATATGGTGTAATCCACATATTTCATTTGATATGCTAAGGAGATAAAATTAAATAGTAGTTCAGTGATGCAAAGTTCAGAGGCAAAATACTGATTTCTTAATAAATCTTGTAAACAGCTCATTAGAATTAGGTGTTGTTCCAAAAAAACTTGAAAATCTCAAGAGTTATCCCTTGTAGAAAGAGAATTGGTACAACAATGGCAGAAGATTTCAGACCAATTAATATATTATGTGCAATAGAAAAAGTGGTAAAAAATAGTATATGAACAAGTTAAAGAATATATTGAAAAAAACAACATTTTACTGCAATATCAATCAGGCTTCAGAACGGAATATAATTGTGAAACAAAAATACAGAACATATTAAATGAATGGAGAGATTTCCTTGAGAATAAAATTATGATCTGTACTGCTTTCTTGGATCTTAAGAGAGTTTTTGAAACAGTAGATAGAATTAGGCTTATCTGTAATCTCCAGAAATACTGCTTTGATGTCATCAAATAGATGCAAAATTATTTAATAGAAAGAAGGCAAGAGATAGCTACATCTCATCCCAAAGAAAGAAAGAGGAAGGAATTCCCCAGGGTAGTCTCCTAGGACCTTTGTTGTTCATATTATATAAACATGATTTAGGTATACATTTAAATAATTGTCATCTATTTGCAGATGATAATTTAATATACTTGGCTGGGACAAAAGTGACTGATATAATAACTAGGGTAAATGAGGACCTAGATATAATTAAGGAATGGTTTGAAGTGAAGAAATTGACACTTAATACCACTAAGTCAAATGTTCCTTGGAAATGGGAACCAATATCAGTATTTTAAAGATTATTATATATTATTATGTCATTCTAAAGTCCAAATAAATAAATGTGACATTAGATTTGTTGATTCAATTAAATATTTAGGAGTGATAGTCAATAGGAAATTCAAATTTGAGGAACATTTAAATTATATATGTAAGAAAATTGCAAAAACGTTACACTTCCTGGCTGGGGTTAGTAAATTTATTTCTACTGACACAACTTAAGTTATATATAATTGTTTCATATTGCCACATTATAATTTTTGTGCTACTATTTTATACTTAACTGGCCAAACAGAAAAAAGCAAATGCAGTTACCACAAATAGGGCCATGAAGATTATATTAAACTGTGATAGATATACAGTAGAAGCCCATTATAACGAATACGGCATATAACGAGAGTTGCATTATAGAGAGTGATTCATTGGACGTTGTCTGTCCCACAGTAAAAAATATATGGAGTTTCGTCCATTATAAAGAATGATCAAATTCTGAGGTATCGTTATAATGAGTGCCACGGTTCTATATTTGTCTTTCAGGTAGCATATCACATAATCGCAGACGTCACACAAGTATCACTGTGACTCACTTCTCCTATATGTTATCGCCTTATATCTTGTTTCCTTTCGGTGATGATCCCTCTAGTCAGCAGTTTGAATCGAGTTTTCATTTTATTGCCATCCACCTGTGGGATTTGTTTTCATTCGAAACTTGGCACCAAATTGTCTAATGGGAGGGAATATAACTGACAAAGCAGCACTGTTTCGGATTTCCAGGGTAACCTTTCCCTCGGGCCACAGTCATTAGTTATGAAGCATGTGAATGAAAAATATAATGAGAAAGAAATTTGATATGAATTAGGGGTGCCTTTCCACATGATGGTCATCGCTCTTCATCAGTTGATCAGTAGTCTGTTCAGGAGAGCTTTCTAATAACTGAGTTTCTAGTGTGACAGTTCTGTGATGGAGAGTAATGCTGCGTAATTAGTAGTAAGAAGAGGCACACTATTACTACATGCTGTTATTACTTTCTCCATATACATAGTATACAGAAAGTATTGCTTTCATGAAAAAAATCGACTTTGAGATTTTGACGGAAATAAATGTTTTGGGGTCCCTAGAACACTTTTTGACCATTTTCAGAATGATGTCTGTGTGTGTGATAGTGAGCGCTCTAACGTGAAAACTATTGGTCGTATCAATACCAAACTTCATAAAAGTACTGTGGTGGGTGCTGTCAGAGTTGATTAGTTTTTGGAGCAAATCCGTAATCGGTTTATTCTTCGTAGCAAATTTCCGTTTTTGCAAAATATCTCCATAAATATGATATTAAGGTGTATTTCATAATTTATAAAATTTTTAGAAAACGTAATTTACTATAACTTTTGTATTTAACATATATTTGTATCACTGATTGTTTAGGAGTTATTCATGAAATACTGATAAACCGGAAGTTGCTGATTATGTACTCTGTGGGCGCTCTGGGAGCTGTGGGCAAAAGGCCAATTTCATCGTTTTTCATCGAACATGTCCCAAAACACATTATTTATAATGTTTGTAACGTAAAAGATAATATGATAGAAATGAGTCACTCATCTTCCAAGTTTAGATGGAATATAGAAATCAAAAATACTGCCATAGATAAATATTTAAATCTTATATATGGAGAAAGTCATGTGCTGTCCACATCAGATTTTTATTCCATTCATTTGCTGCCACCTGAACTTGTTAAAAATTTTGTTAGCATTGTCTTAGCAATCTGTCACTGGTTTTACGGTGTATTATGTGCTGAAAATAAAATAATAGCATTTTATTAATATTATGTGGTTCTTTTATTTTATGTTTCTTATTTTTTATCTATGAAAATGTTACATCTGTATAACTGCCACGAATATATGGTACTTGACAAGTTGAATAACACATTTTCATGTCATGCATCGACATACATGGTTTTTGACTTACACAGAAATTTTTGGAACAAATTAACCGTGTAAGTCGGGGAATTACTGTATACATTATAACTGCATGATGTTCAAAGGATTATTAAAATAGAAGAGAAATAATCTGCATTCACTATGCATCAGTTAGTTATCATAATACATTCTGTGTGAGTTGGCTTACCATTCTTATTAATCTTAAAATATTTGAAAAATTGCCTGAAGATAATTGAGAATTCAATATTCACAGGAGAGTGATGTTAAAGACTGATATCATGAAAAATGGGCTGAAATGTTAAGCAAGACCTCCAAAGACAAAATATTTTTAACCACAGTTAACAGTTCTTCAATGAACGTAATTCTTCACTCCCAAAAAAGGAACTCTGTAACTTTGCATTCGTTAGCAGATTATAAATATGAACTCTAGAAATGACAAAAAAGTATTGAACTCTACAAAATATAACAACAAAAAATTAAGTATTGAATGTGCTATATGATCTGCTTGCATTATTCATTCAATGTTCACAATTTGTTCCTTAGTACACCCAGTAGCTTAAAAATCACCTACACTCATTGAAAATTCAGATATCAATATTGACCCACTGTGCTGCTTCAAATGCAACACAGATAAATGAATTCACCTTTGAAATGCAAATCATTACGACTTCAGATGGAAGTGGATATAATTGACAACTATTACAGCTGATGATACTATTTTCCCAAAATATATACATCATATGTACAGCAATTAAAAGTATATTTGGGAGAATTATAAAAGTTAACTCTCCAAAAAATCCTTCAAAAGTATAAAATAAATTAACAGTTGGTGAATAAATATCTTTTTTATAAAAATCGTACACACTAGCATTTGAAAATAAAATACAAACACTCTAAGTTATGTTCCGTAAATCTGGTTGTAAATCAAATCAGTCGCAAGTCATGTACATGATAAGGGTTGAATGGCAACTTAGTGCGCAATGATTGAGCACATCACAACGGATCGTGGACAACTGAGTACCACAACAAGTGAACGCTACTACAACTGACCGCTGTGTCTTGTTTGCAGATGGTATTAATTGAACAACTATGAACAAATTAATATTAAATTTTGAAGGAAACCAACAAAACCCAATCCTAATTCTATCTAATGTTATTTTGAATATTATAATTTATTCATTATTATTTATCAATTTTAATAAAGCCTGTAAACTATGCATATTCTTTCAATTAATACAGTCTGCACACAAAACAAGCTCAGCTGTCAGTGGTCATAGTGGTTAGTGGTCACTCCATGCTCAGTTGTAGGGTCACATATGATATGAGGTGTAGCGTAACTCACCCACCAGGGAGGTTGAGTTATGCAAGAGAAGAACTGACTCTGTATTTTATTATATTTTGAGTTTATGATAAGACCCTATATATTGGTGTTTAAACGATTTTATCAATATTTAATGGTCATTGTAATCTATGTAAATAAAATAACAATTCTGGTTTACAGAATGATGTAATCAATCAAATACACACTTTACCATTTCTGAGGTGAGGAAGTTCAAAAATTAGTGAGGCTGCTTACTTTTTTGTCGCATTGGAGGAAAACAATTGGAATGATTAAAACACTTAATTTAATTTACTTTGAAATAGTCTGGTCACCTGAACATAAATGAAACATTTATATGGTATATCATGTATGTATGTATGTGTATCATATATGTAATATCACAAAGAGCACACAATACAAGCTTTAGCTTCTCCAAACGCAAAGAGCGAGTGTTTCAGCCTCATATTTGACTTCAAAACAAACTAATGAAATGGCAACTAAATGGAAACTGAACAAAATAGCTCAAATTTGAGGATAAGAAATGAATTATTGTTCATTCCCCTCCCCTCCATACATTTGTATCCCGACACTATGTATTACGTAGTTCCTCAAAATTTCTAATAAGACCTAATCAAATAAAAATTTTGTTACATTTTTATCATAGTTTGAAATTATTTTTTTTAAAGGATATTGGTTGTAACTATGGATGGTTCTAAGTCTGAGCCATGAAGTTTTTAATAGAAAATTTCGAACTTGATGAAAAATAAATATCAAAACAAATATTCACCCAAGGACTAAATACTGTCCATAGGATTCCCTGATCCTCCCCTATCAACAAATTTTAGACAATGAAAACTAAATTTCACCCAATGATATAGAAGAATTTAAGAATCCCTTGGATTATAATACAATAAATATTCGATTATGCAAAAATTAATAAGTAGAGATGGAAATATGAAATAAGCATTGCCTCCTGAAAGCTGAACAAAGTTCTCAGAGTCATTTGCTTGGGTGGAGTTCAAATCCCCTTTGAAACTGATTCTAAACCAATCACTACCACTCATAATAAATCTAGCGTTCAGAGATAAACATCACTACCTCTAATAGTTCACAAAATACACAATAATTAAAAGTGTGAAACAAACATTGTGAACAAAATGAACCAGAAGATCACCATCTCTAACTATGTGTGAAAATTCAAGCAAAAATATTGGCTGCAACTGCCTCAAACGACGTTCTACTTTTCACAAATGCAAAAGGCTCTCTGGATTCGAACCAAGGACGATCTTGGAAATCTAAAACGTGTTTTTGAAATGTATGTATGGTGTCTTTCTATACGCGGAATTTCAAGTTTCTATATTATCGGGAAAGGGTTCAAAATAATTCTTAAAAATCGGATCAACTATTGATTGTAGAGACACCTGGTGTCGAACCCAGGATACATTGGTAGCTGTGATTGCACAGTTTGATTTGTAAGGACTTCATCTTATTATATGCAAAGTTTGAAGTCGATATCATGCCGGAAAGTACCTAAAATTTGTTTCCTTTATCTCCGTAAGAAATGCGTTGAGTAATGTAAATGATGGGATCGAACCAAGGACCATCAGCGAACATGCAAAATTTTATTATTAAATATATTCATAATATCTATCCACGTACCGAGTTTCAAGTATCCATGTTATCAGGAAAGGATCCAAAAAAAATCTTAAAAATCGCCACAATGCATTTTGAACGGCCGATTTTTGCCCCGACCTAGCATCGAACGAAGGACCATATTCGGCGATGCCTTTCTGATTTACGTTGGAGTTAAACGGCTTCTAGCAATCCCTCGAATTTCAAAACTCTACTTTTCCGATAAGTGCCTCAAAATAATATTCGAAAATCCCCACCATGTATCCTTATGGAGAAAATCGGGACTTTGGGGCCCTCTGGAATCGAACCCATGACACCGAGGTTCAAAGTCGGCTTTTTCCTGGAGGTTACACGTTATGGCCAATAAGTCGTAAAAAGTTCAAGTCAATGACGCAAGTGGTTAAGCCTGTGAATTTGTATCCTATCTGGGTATCTATATATATGAATGAATCCGGAGAAGCATCTATATATAATAGATATATATTATCTGAAGTAATATTATTGCAAAAGTCTCCTATTTAAAATACGTTGAGGCAATTTCTAAGAATTGTTTTGAATGCGTTCCTGATAGTATGGAAACGTAAAACTCAGCAAGTGAACATAAGTACATTACATATACGCAGTTAAATGATTCCTAATGATCTTTGGTTTGATGCCAGAGAGCCATTTACATTCCTCAGTACATTGCAAACAGGGATAATTGAATCCAGTTTTAGGACCTTCCTGGTATGATATCGACTTCAAACTTTGGATATCAACTTCAACCTTTGCATTAAAAAGTTTTATTCCTTCCAGGTGGTTATATGTGTTCACATCTTCCAAAAGGTCCTGGATTTGACACCAGCAGCTCTTTGACGCTTTTATCCCTCATTAAAAACAAAGAGAAAAAAACTTACATGGAGAATTATTCCAGCCTTTGTGGCCAGGCCAAGTGGTAAGCCTTGTAGTGCTTTTGCTTCGACACCAAGGTCGCAGGTTTCAATCTTGGCTAATGAGAGTTTTCTGATCAGAGAATGTTTGTTTTCTTCAATTTACTCTTCTTAGTTCAAACTGTCAGCTCTTACTCAGGAGAAACAGGACTTGAAGCAGACAAGTAGCACTCATCAGAAACTACGTCAAAATGCTGGAGAGAGAGTGTCATAAAGAATTTTGGGAAAAATGAGATCACAGCATCCAATAATTACATAATAAGATTTAATAAACTGCTACTTTGAGTACATGATAATAAAAATAAATTTCAAGGAAATTGGGTAAGGTAATTTTGCACGAGAAAGTCGTGCTCCCAGGAAGTATCTCAAGGAAGAATATACTTATAAAAAATAAAGTCATTTATTCCTCATAGCCACAATATAAATTCTATGAAACAAGTAAAACATACACATTACGCCAGTGTCTTAAAGGCTAATCAATTTACTCATTACATTAAAAAGAAATATCGGTATTCCAATACCACAACAATATGATATAAGTCTATGTAAAACAGAGTTTGAAAGTGCATTATCAATTTCCACATAGAAATGGACCATTTAGGAAATCATGATAGCAATATTAGGAGTACTTTGTTAAATATTGTTTTAAATTACTTCTGAAAGCAGTTAGAGATGTGGTAGTCATGATAATTTCTAATGATTAATTAAAAATTACTGAGGCTGTATGATGAGGATCATTTTAAGGTAGTATGAATTTTTAATAAGATAAAATTCATCTTGTCATTGTCTGATGAATGTCATTTTTACTGCATTTTGATGGTGGTATGAAGAATTAGAAGGAACTAAATTAGAAGAATATTTTACAAGAAGTCCACAGTTCAGGATACAAATTGAAGGTAGGGTAAGTATCATAACAGAATTAAAATCCATATAGCAGACAAGGCATCCCACCTATGCAATACGAAGCATCACAAATGACTTTGGTTGTTTGTTTCTTTGGTGAAAAATCTTTGCTAGAATAGCTAAGATTACCACAGAAGATAATATTATAAGATAATTGAGATTGTATTTTAGCATAAATAAAAATTTCAAGGTTTTAGTAGAGACAATAGGAGAAATTTAGTCAATATAAAAATACCAGTAGTCTTTCTTCATCACAGAATCTATACGGTGGGTCTAGCCGAAAGTTACAGAGATATGAATGCCAAGAAAGGTTTAAGAAAGACAGTTTGATATACTGGAGTCATAACGGAAAGAGGGCTTGAAGATGGAGGATATTTTTTGGTATTGGTAAATTCACTGAATAACACTGACGTCCAAAGCTTTCAAGTTTAGAGAAGAGAACTCTGTGATCGATACAGTTACAGGCTTTTGATAAACCAAAAACAAGTCCTTGGGTAAACTGGTGATAGTAATTCTTTCTGAGTTGAAAAGCAGCAGATAATGTACATCTGCCTTTTCTAAAGCCATGTTATGAATCAGAAAGTAATAAGCAGAAAAAAACTGAAATTGAAGCAGTAATTATCTACATTGGAAAGAGAATCTATTTAAGTAAACGTCTAACACGAGCAAATTTATATACGAGGGTAAACTATCTGTAACAACGACAAGATGATATCAGCAAGAGGCAACATAGAGCATTGCAGCTTTGCTTAAAGGCATCTTAATATCATCCACCCCAATAATATATAGTAATGTAATTGAAATCAGTACATATGAACGATGAAAAAGACATGATAAAATAGAATACGAGAATTACCATTAGTTAATACTTTTGATTGAAGAAATTGGTACGATGAAAGATGAAGCCGTCTTAGGCACACCCTTCCAATAGTATTACACTTATGCCTTATATCGCTTCTGGAGAAAGACAATCATTAATGCGCTAGAGCATTTATAAATAATCAATTATCTATCTCTTTGCAGCACATCTCATAATTGACTACGCACACCTTATATAGATCCGCCAACACAAAAATAATTTGCTTTCGGACGAAATAAAGATTGCACCTTGTCACTGAGATGATTTTCCATCAATCAATAACTGAAAAAATGTAATTCAATCGCTTTTCAATGCAATTATACGGGTGGAAATAATCATAATTGTGACGAAAAAGAAAATATAAGTTACGCTTCTAAACTTACCATTGCAATAAGCATTTGCATAAACATCAGTTTCTGATCGATCATTTACTCTTATTTATTCTTATCCATTCAGCATGAGACGCGACTGATCGATAATTAAAATAATACAGACTGGATCTATTATTATTGTTTGCTGGCGTCCCCCTCCCTCCAGCAATAGACTCGATCGAGGTATCAGATCATGCCAGGATTCAATCAGATTGAATATCGATCGATTTACACCGAGTTTAAGAGGGGTTTTTAAATTTCATAATAACTATTATGTATAACGCACAGCTATCATCATAGCACTCATGAACAACTGTCTTTAAAAACGAAAAATTACTTCATGATGAGGTAAATATAAATCAAAATTCTGAATAGTAACTAACTAGTCCAGTCAAATTATACATACGACCTTGCAAAAGGTCATGCGTGGCTGCATTTTTTATACGAGTAAAAATTTTCCTTCCATCCGCAAGCATGTCGATGAATGATATATTTCTGCCTGCCCCCACTAATTTCTTAAACTAATTGACTTTGAAAAGTCCTCTAACGGTTTCTAAAATTTTAGCCGATATATCGGGAAAGTCCTCGAAGAAAACTCTGTATTCCCCTTTAAATGCATGTACGTTATCAAATGGATTCGAACCAAAATCATTTGGTAGATCGGTGCATTGCGTTTGTAAAGCGTGTTCATGACTGCCCTTCACATGCCGGTTTCTGTCTTTAAGGAAATGCTTCATAGAAATATGTGAAATATCCGGCATTCATTACATATTTTATTAAATAAGCTCACCTGGTGTCCAACCCAAAACCTTTTTACAAGATATGAATATGTTTAATGACCTGGAAAGGTCCTAAAATATGTTTCCTTTATCCCATTAGCAATGCATAGAAGAATGTAAATAGCGCTCAGGTATCGAACTCAGGTTGATTAGGGAAACAGTGAACTGCGTATATGAAATATATCCATGAATTCTGTCTACTTGCCTGGTTTTACGTTTCCGCGTTATCGGGAAGTGATTCAAAATATTATTAAAAATCACTGAAATGTTTTTCATAAGGGAGGTTTGCACCCACCTGGCATCGAACTCACGTACATTTGGTGACATTTCTATGATTATTAATATAGAAGAACGCTTCCTCTGGGACATCCGTGATACTGAATTAGCCATCCAACCGGGAAGTCCCTTAAATATTTTTCAAAATTTTGCGAAATGTAGCCGAAATGGCCGTAATATTGTGCATGCAATTTACATATCATAGTATTAATTCATTGACATTTCAGAAATTTTCGACCTCTTTATAAATTCTTACATGAGTCCATACAATTGGTATGGTATACGCTTAAAATCCCGATGCATTCAAATGAGAAAACGCTTGAACGCCAGGAGGAGACTTTGCTTACTATGAAATAAAATCGCAAAATTTTCGTACATTTTGCTCTAATTTTGACTCGTAAAGAGTATAAGACGCCCACAGTAAGAATTCTCATTTAATTCCCTTTCTTTAGGTACTCGTTTCGAATTCGTAGAAGCAAAATTTCCTATTTAATTTTGCGTATGAAATGATGCCTGCAAACTGTCAAAAAGATTTTTACGTGCAATTCTTAGGAAGAATATTTGCCCTGATCGTTATCGTTGAACGCACTTTCGGTATCACACCCGAGGCGTCCAGAAGAATCATCCAAATCCGAGAGAGTTCACTTCCTCAAACATGAAAAAGAAAAGAGCAACATTTAATGAAGTAATTCATCAATTATTTCCGTAAATATTGAACGATGCATGCGGAACAGCGATCTGACATAAGTACCAATTGCTCAAACTAGGAGTTGCTAATAGAAGATTTTAAGGAACTTCAGGAATTCCATAAATTCATTCGTTAGCCTCAAATGTGAAGATATCTTTACTAACATACGAGTAAAATGTAGCTTGCATACTGCAAGCAGATCGGCAATACTAATTTCATATCGGCATCATATCGGGACGGTCCTCAAAAGAAAAAAAAAAAAAGGATTTAATTTTTTCTTAAAATTCGCTGAAATTTCATCGTCTGGCATCGAACCCGGGTCTTACTGGTAACCTACTATGAAACACAATAGAAGATAACAATCTCTAACTATGTGTGAAATTTCAAGCAGAAATATTGGCTACAACTGCCTCAAAAGACGTTCTAATTTTCACGAATGTAAATGGCTCTCGGGACTCGAACCAAGGACGATCGTGGAAATCTAAAAGATGTTTCTGAAAGTTATTTATAATCTCTATCTATATGCCGAATTTCAAGTTTCTATATTATTGGGAAAGGTTTCAAAATAATTCCTAAAAATCGGATCAACTTCTGATTGCAGAGACACCTGGTGTCGAACCCAGGACATATTGTAAGCTGTGAATGCACAGTTTGATTTGTAAAGACTTGCTTTTGTATCATGCAAAGTTTGAAGTCGATAGCATGTCGGAAAGTACCTAAATTTTGTTTCCGTTATCTCCTTAAGAAATGCATTGAGAAGTGCAAATGGCCCTCTGGGATCGAACCAAGGACAATCAGCGACCATGTAAATTTGATTATGAAATATATTCATGTTATCTATCCACATGTCGAGTTTCAAGTATCCACGTTATCGGAAAAGGATCCAAAAAAAATCTTCAAAATCGCCGCAATGCATTTTAAACGGCCGATATTTGCCCCGACCTAGCATCGAACCATGGACTATATTCTAAGAGGTCTTTCTGATTTTCGTTGGATACGCACGGCTTTTAGCGATCCCTCGAGTTTCAACTCTTTCTTTCTCCAGGAAGTGCATCAAAAAATTTTCGAAAATCCTCACCATGTATCCTTATGGAGAAAATCGGGATTTTGGGGCCTTCTGGAATCGAACCCATGACACTGAAATTCAAAGTCGGATTTTTTCTGGAGGTTACCCGTCATGGCCATAACGCCGTAAAAATTTCAAGTCGTTGGCACTTGTGGAACATGGTTAGACTTTTGATCCCCTATATCTATTATATATAGATGCTTCTCCGGATTCATTCATTTATCATACGAGTAAAATGTTGCTTGCATACTGCAAGCACATCGATAACACAATTTTTTTGTCGGCATCACATATAGTGAGTCCTCAAAAGAAACAAAATGGATGGAAAATATTCTTAATTTCGGCTGCAATTTATTCGTCTGGCATCGAACCCAGGTCTTCCCGGTCATACTTACTACGCAGCACCATAGAAGATCACCATCTGTAACTACGTGTGAAAATTCAAGTAGAAAAATTACCTGCAACTGCCTCAAACGACGTCCTACTTTTCCCTTATATTCCTTATGAGAGAAATGCTAATGTGCTCTGGCATCAAACCCAGGAATAGTACGGTGTTATGAACTTTTTTTCTTAAACCAATTCTTTTCATACATCTTCCAGCTAAGTACGAACTTCCTATCATTTCGATAAGTGCATCAAAAAAATAATGAAATACTAACATAATGTAATTTAAACGGGAGACAAATTTGCCGCCCGGCATCGAACCCGGATCTTTCTGGTAATACTTCCTATGCAACATAATAGAAGATCACTATCTCTAACTATGTGTGAAAATTCGAGCAGAAATATTGGCTGCAATTTATTCGTCCGGCATCGAACCCGGGTCTTTCTGGTGATACTTACTATGCAGTACAATATAAGTTCACCATCTCTAACTATCTGTGAAAATTCAAGCAGAAATATTATCTGCAACTGCCTCAAACGACATCCTACTTTTCCCTTATATTCCTTATGAGAGAAATGCTAATGTGCTCTGGCATCGAACCCAGGAATAGTACGGTGTTATGAAACTTTTTTTCTTAAACCAATTCTTTTCATACATCTTCCAGCTAAGTACGAACTACCTATCATTTCGATAAGTGCATCAAAAAAATAATGAAATACTAACCCAATGTATTTTAAACGGGAGACATGTATACCGCCCGGAATCGAACCCTGGTGCTTCTGGTAAAACTTCCTATGCAACATAATAGAAGATATTAATCTCTAACTATGTGCTAAAATTAAAACAGAAATATTGGCTGCAACTGCCTCAAACGAAGTCTTACTTTTCCCTTATATTCCTTATGAGGGAGAGGTTATTGTTCTCTGGCATCGAACCCAGGAATATTACGGTCTTATGAATTTTTTTTTCTTTAACCAATTCTTACCATACACTTTCCGGCTAAGTACGAACTTCCTATTATTTCGAGAAGTGCATCAAAAAAAATAATGAAAAACTACTCCCATGTATTTTAAAGGGCAGATCTTTGCATCGTCCTAGCATCGAACCCAGAATATTAATTGTGAAAGTCATTGATATTTTTTTAAAGACCAAAACCATAAATATAGGCTCCTTGAGTTTTATCTCTCTACCTATCCGGGAAGTATTTTTTTTAAATTCCCGAAAATCACGGCAATGCATTTAAACGGGAAAAATCGGGACTTTGGGCCCCTCTGGAATCGAACCTATGACACTGAGGATCAAAGTCGCTTTTTTCCTGAGGGTTTCACGTTATGGCCAATACGTCATGAAGGCAAGGCAATGACGCTTGTAGTTTAGCCTGTGAATTTGTATCCTATCTATATAGCTATATATATGAATGAATCTGGAGAAGCATCTATATCTATTATATACTATAGATGCTTCTCCGGATTCATTACTATATATAAAGCTGCAAATCCGACTCATTCATACAAATTCCTGGGCATTTCTGATCGAGCTAGAAGGCTGAAATTTTCAGGAGTGATTCATAATTGACAGTCGAGTTGGGAAAAAATCGAAAATCTACAGATTTTGACCTTGGTTTGAGCCCAGAAACGATTATATTTTTCAATGTATTTAAACGGGAAAAACGAAAAATGGCCATGCAGAGCAAATTTCTTTCGTTAATTAAAATATGAAAAAGTAATCGTAAAGCAGTAGGACTTGGTCTATATTACGTCTTAAAGATCAAAGTTTTCTTTTCTTGCGACCGATTTTAACATTCCTGCACAAAATTTGCAAAATTTTAGTTTGAACGCCAATTTTTTACGTTTTTTTCTCCTCATTTTGAAAATGAAATCTATGGCAACAACCATTGTTTGAATCGAAAACAAATTTGTTTACAATATTATTTTCATACGCCATGATAAAGGTTTAATGCATTTTTAATAATTTTAAATGTTTCATTCGATGTATGTTATAACTGAATGCTGAAAAATGTAAATTTCATCAAAATAGACAGTGAATATCTGCACGGTCAATGAATCAATCGTGAATGCATGCTGTGATAACATAAGTTTATGTAGAGAATACGAGACCATTTATCAACGAAGATAATCGGAAAAGTAATGTAAGTAGTGAGATTATTCTAGAATGAAGTACATAGATACGAATATAAATTAATAAATAGGGATATTAATGTAAATTAAAAGGTTTAACGACAATCTTTAGAAATAACATAACTGTAAGCATTACGAATCATTAGTTTCGCGAACACTATAATTTATTAATATATTATAATTCATAGCTCACTTAACCAAATACATTTATCATATACTTAACTCTCATCTAAATGAACAACAAATATCTAATCAGGATATACATGGTATTATTGAACTATGTTAGGATATCGTTGGTTTACGCATATGGTGGATTGCTTTTCGTGTGTGTGAGTTTCTGTTCTTTGAATTTTATGCCTATTATGTTTATTCTTTTCTATTTTGATTACATATAATTATTCTGTCATCCTTTCCAAAGAGAATTTAAAATTAAGTTCTTTTTCTACGTTTCTTTAATTAATACGTAGTACACAATTAGTTCGTAATATATTACGTAATTCAACATTCATCAAAATAAAAAAAAACAGAAATCTACTCATAAAATACACTGATTTCCTTCAACGACCTTCTGATTTCGTTGTTCTACGCTGGATAATTCTTGGTTAGTAAAAACAATTTTTGCATGTATCATTGTATGAATATTATTTTCCCATCTTCTCCAAACGGACTTTAGAATAAAGTTCTTTTTCTACGTACTTTAAAACTATTTACATAATTACGTTGCCTATTGTCTATTTGTTTATTTAATTAGAAACGGAGCTCATTGTCGTAGTAGACACCATTTAATGAATATAGGATTATTTTGCAGAATGTCTTGCACTCAACCACATACTACACAGGTAATCGTCTATTTATTTTCCGCATTTTTTTCTTATGCAGATTTTTATTCTGACTTTACTTTGTTTGGCGTATTTCTTTAATATAATTTTACGAATGCGTATTCATTACAGACTCCCGTATCTCATAAACGCGAAAGGCTTTAGAAATGATTATTTTAATATCATATAATTTGGCGAATCTCGATCTCACTTATTTGAAAATTATGCATACAATAGACAGTGGTATAATTAAAAAAAAATTTCTTTCCATATATGTTATGACTGAAGGTTGAAAAATGTAACTTTCATCAAAATGGACAGCGAATATCTGCACGGTCAATGAATTATTCGGGAATACATACTGTGATAACATAAGTTTATGTAGAGAATACGAGACCATTTATAAACGAAGATAATCGGAAAAGTCATGTAAGTAGTCAGATTATTCGAGGATTAAATTGAAAAGTCTACACTGAATCTATATAAGGGGGATAAGAAAGCAATTTCGATGAAAAATACTCATTAATTACTGATGAAGAACGTATTATACCGGATCAAGTCTACCTATGCCTGAGTAAAAGTAAGTACAACTGAAATTTACATCATCCTAAAATATTACTATCAGAATATTAATGTAAATTAATAGTTTCAACGATATTATTTAGAAATAATATAACTGCAAACAATACGAATTATTAGCATCAAAATCGGTATAGTTTAGTATAGTAGTATTTCACTTTATTCTCACTTAACCCAATGCATTTATCGTATATTAAATTATGTCTAAAAACTTCCTTTGCAATGGCCATTTCCGATTCCTACTTTATGGCGTTATAATTAATAACAATATTCATAACATCTCTGATGAAAGCAGGAAGATCCCAATTACCACCATTTCAATAACTAATACTATTAACAAAGACACTCAACCATTCTATAGCCAGAATAATCTTGCTAGCCGGAATTCGTACCTTGGTGTTGGAGTCCTAGCACAGTGATCATTTTCTCACTGCACCCGGTGTGTTTGGTATTTTGCCCTTAGTTTCTCTTAAGATCGACAGATAAGCTCCAGCGTCCTGTCTCGCGTGCCACCTCATAGTGTGGCTTCTTTAGATGATGTTCCTTTTAGGAGGGGAAGCTTTAAGTAGCGTATGCCTCAATTTCATACTACATACATTGTGATACATTGTAACCGAAAAGCTCATACGGGCAGCCAAACCCGTTGCTGCCCGCCTTTCTTGAAGGACCATATTATAATTGAATATCAAGAAAGTGTAATTTTCATTTAAATGAACAACAAATATCTACACAGGAAATAAAATTATATCCTTGAACGATGTTAGGATTATACGTATATGTTGGATTGCCTTTCGTGTGTGAAAATTGTGCTTTTTATTGTATGCCTATTATGTATCGTCTTTTCTATTTTAATAACATATATTTATTCTGTCATCTTATCCATACAGAATTTAATATTAAGTTAAATTTTCGTTTTTTTAATTAATACGTAGTACCTTACGTAATGATATGGGATACTGCTGGGGAAACGATAAATGTCCATGAAGAACCAAATGTTTTCATTCACATAAGCATGAAAAATGTACGTACAGTGGAGAGTATTTAACTAAATTATACCTCAAAGAGGAATTTTCATTTTTCCTGCATCCAATTTCGCCATGTCGGCAACATCTTAATTAAATACAAATTAATACTGTTTTTATTTGCACCCTTCCCAAGATCAAAACTTTGGCTACGACCATTATTTACGTGGAATACAAATTTGTTTGCAGTTCAAATAACATACGCCGAGATGAAAGTATGAAGTTTTTGAAATATTTTTCAATATTCTTTTGTTTGTAATATTCATATACATCAAGAACATTTAACTTTCATCAAAATAAACAACAAAAATCTACTCATAAAATACGCTGATTTCCTTGAACGAACTTTGGATTACGTTTTTCTACATATCAGCTGGATGATTCTTCGTTAGTAAAACAATTTCTGCGATTAAAAATGTATGCTTACTATGTTTACTCTTTTCTATTGTATTCACCTCAAATTATTTTTTCATATTCTGCAAACGGGCTTTAGAATTAAGTTCCTTTTCTACGTTTTTCAAAATTATTTACATAGATACGTTACCTGCAGCATATTTGTTTGTTTATATAATTAGAAACGGAGCTCATTGTCGTGGTAAACGCCAATTTAATGAACATAGGATTCAATTTCATTATGTCTTGCACTGAACCGAATACTTCACAGGTAATCCTCTATTTATTTTCCGCATTTTTATCTTATGCAGATTTTTATTCTAACTTTGCTTTGATTGGCGTATTTTCTTAAATTAATTTTACGAATGCACATTCATTAGGAATCAACTCCAAATCTCCCGTATCAAATAAGCGTAGAAGGCCTTTGAAATCCAAAGGGGGACGTCCTAAAACCTTGAACGACCTTCGGATTATGTAGTTCTACGTGTTCGCTGGATAATTTTTGTAAGTAAAAACAATTTCTGCATTTATCATCGCATGCAAAATATTTTCCCAACATCTCCATATGGGCTTTAAATTCAACTTCTTTTTCTACATTCTTCAAAATTATTCAACTACGTTGCCTAATTTCTATTTGTTTATTTAATTAGAAACGGAGCTCATTGTGCCGCTTTAGACGCCTTTTAATGTGCATAGGATTCAATTGAAGTATGCCTTGCACTGAACCGAGTACTACAGGTAACGAATCATCTAATGATTTCTCGCCTTTTTATCTTACGAAGACTTTTATTATTACTTAAATTTGTTTGGCGCATTTCTTTAATTTAATTTTACGTATGCGTATTCTTTAAGGTCTCAACTGCAAAACTCCCGTCTCAATTAAACGTGAAAGGCTTTCGAAATAATTATTATATTATTAGATGAAACTCGATCTCATATTTGAAAATTAGGTATACGATAGACAGTAGTATAATTAAAAAGAAACACATCCCTTCATAATTTTCTTTGCTTGCAGTTTGCAAGCACCCATTTACTAGTTCATGTGTATACCTAGATAGATAGATAGGATACTAATTCACAGCCTAAACCACAAGCGTCATTGACTTGAAATTTTTACGACGTATTGGCCATAACGTGTAACCGCCAGAAAAATTGCGACTTTGATCCTCAGTGTCATAGGTTCGATTCCAGAGGGGCCCAAAGTCCCGATTTTTCCCGTTTAAATGCATTACCGTGATTTTCGGGAATAAAAAAAAAATACTTTCCGGATAGGTAGACAAATAAAACTCAAGGAGCCTATATATATGGTAATGATCTATCGAAATCATAAATGCGTTTTACGGAAAATATCCTAAGTTCGATGCTAGGTCGAGGCAAAAATCGGCCGTTTAAAAAGCATTGTGGCAATTTTTATGATTTTTTTTGGACCCTTTCCCGATGGTATGGATACTTGAAATTCGGCATGAGGTTGGAGATCATAAATTTATTTCATAATAAAATTTTTTGTATTCGCTGATGGTCCTTGGTTCGATCCCAGAGGGCCATTTACATTCCTCAATGCATTTCTTATGGAGATAACGGAGACAAATTTTAGGTACTTCCCGGCATGATATCGATTTCAAACTTTGCACAAAATAAGATCAAGTCCTTTAAAATCATACTGTGCATTCACAGCGTAAACATATTTCCTGGGTTCGACACCAGGCGTCTCTTATATCAGTAGTTGATCCGATTTTTAATAATTATTTTGAGCCCTATCCCAATAATATAGAAATTTGAAATTCGGCAAATAGATAGAGATCATAATTAACTTTCATGAACATGTTTTAGATTTCCAAGATCGTCCTTGGTTCGAATCCAGAGCGCCATTTACATTCCTGAAAAGTAGCACGTCGTTTGAGGCAGTTGTAGCCAATATTTCTGCTTAAATTTTCACACATAGTAAGAGATGGTGATTTTCTGTTGTGCTACATAGTAAGCTTACAAGGAAGACCCGGGTTCGATGCCAGACAATTAAATTGCAGCGAATTTTAAGAGTATATTCAATAACTTTTTTTTTTTCTTTTGAGGGCCGTCCCGATATGATGCCGACATGAAATTATTGTTGTCGATCTGCTTGCAGTATGCAAGCTACATTTTACTCGTCTATTATATATAGACGCTTCTCCGGATATACCTATATATTCATTCATAGGGGATCAAAATTCTAACCATGTTCCACAAGTGCCAATGCCTTGAAATTTTTACGACATATTGGCCATAACGTGCAACCTCCAGGAAAAAGCCGACTTTGAACCTCAGTGCCATGGGTTCGATTCCAGAAGGCCCCAAAGTCGCGATTTTCCCCATAAGATTACATGGCGGGGATTTTCGAAAATGTTTTTGAGGCACTTCCCGGAAAAGGAGAGAGTTGAAACTCGAGGGATCGCTAGATGCCGCGCATATCTAAAGGAAACCATAAAGACATCTACGAATATTATCCTTGGTTCGATGCTACGTCGGGGCAAAAATCTGCCGTTTAAAATGCACTGTGGCGATTTTTAAGATTTTTTTTGGATCCTTTTCCGATGGCATAGAAACTTGAAATTCGGTATGAGGTTAGACACCATAAAAACATATCTTAATCGAATTTTACATATTCGCTGATTTCTATATAATTGGAAAATGGTTCCAAAAAATTCTTAAAAATCCGATCATTTACTGATTGTAGAGACGCCTGGTGGTGAAACCAGGAAACATTGGTAGATGTGAATTCACAGTTTGATTAGTAATGACTTGATCTTATCTTATGCAAAGTTTCAAGTAGATATAATATCGGGAAGCACCTAAAATGTGTTTCCGTAATCTCCATAAGAAATGCATTGAGGAATGTAAATGGCCCTCTGGGATCGAACCAAGGACCAAATGGGAATATGTAAAATTTGATTATGAAATATAATTATGATATCTAACGCCATGCCGAATTTCATCTTTCTATGCCATCGGAAAAGGGTTCAAAAAAAATCTTAAAAATCGCCACAATGCATTCTAAACGGCCGATTTTTGCCCCGTCCTAGCATCGAACCTAGGATAATATTCGTAGATGTCTTTATGGTATTCTTTTGATATGGGGGGCATCTAGCGATCCCTCGAGTTTCAACTCTCTCCTTTTCCGGGAAGTGCCTCAAATAAATTTTCGAAAATCCCCGCCATGTAATCTTATGGGGAAAATCGCGACTTTGGGGCCTTCTGGAATCGAACCCATGACACCGAGGTTCAAAGTCGGCTTTTTCCTGGAGGTTACACGTTATGGCCAATATGTCGTAAACATTTCAAGGCATTGGCACTTGTGGAACATGGTTAGAATTTTGATCCCCTATGAATGTATATATATCTATTATATATAGACGCTTCTCCGGATATACTTATATATATACGAGTAAAATGTAGCTTGCATACTGCAAGCAGATCGACAACACTAATTTAATATCGGCATCATGTCGGGACGGTCCTCAACAAAGAAAGGAGTGAAAATATTCTTAAAATTCGCTGCATTTTAATCATCTGGCATCGAACCCCGGTCTTTCTGGTAAATTTACTATGCAGCACAACAGAAAATCACAATCTCTTACTATGTGCGAACATTTAAGAAGAAATATTGGCTGCAACTGCCTCAAACGACGTCCTACTTTTTACATATATTCCTTATGTGAGAAATTTTAATGTGCTCTGGCATCGAACCCAGGAACAGCATTGTCGTATCTAATTTTTTTTCTTAAGCCGAGTCCTAATATACATCTTCTAGCAAAGCAAGAAATTCCTATTATTTCGATAAGTACAACAAAATAAATAATGAAAACTAACTCAATATATTATAAATGGGGGATGTATATACCATCTGGCTTCGAACCCGGGTCTTTCTGGTAATACTTTCTATGCAGCATTAAAGACGATCACCACCTTTAACCATGTGTGAAAATTCAAGCAAAAATATTGAGTACAACTGCTTCAAAGGACGTCCTACTTTTCCCTTATATTCCTTATGAGAGAAATTTTAATGTGCTCTGGCATCGAACCCAGGAACAGTACGGTCTTATCTAATTTTTTTTCTGAAACCTTTTGTTACCATACATCATCTAGCCAAGCACAAACTTCCTATGATTTCGATAAATATATCAAAAAAATTAGTGAAAAACTACCTCAATGTATTTTAAACGGCCGATTTTTGCATCGTCCTATCATCGAACTCAGGACCTTTTCCGAGATGATCATTTACGTTATCAATAGATCCTGACTATATCCATCGGCTCCTTGAGTTTAACTTCCCTACCTATCCGGGAAATATTTTTTAGAAATTCCGGAAAATCAACGCAATGCATTTAAATGGGAAAAATCGGGACTTTGGGGCCCTCTGGAATCGAACCCATGACACTGAGGATCAAAGTCGCTTTTTTCCTGGGAGTTTCACGTTATGGCCAATATGTCATAAAAATTTCAACTCAATCACGGTTGTGGTTTAGGCTGTGAATTTGTATCCTATCTATCTATATAGGTATATATATGAATGAATCCGGAGAAGCATCTATATATAATAGATACACTGGGGATCAAAAGTCTAAGCATGTTCCACAAGTGCCCCGGCCTAGCATCGAACCAAGGACAATATTCGAAGATGTCTTTCCGATTTTCGTTGGCTATGCACGGCATCTAGCGATCCCTCGAGTTTCAACTCTCTCCTTTTCCGGGAAGTTCCTCAAATAAATTTTCGAAAATCCCCGCCATGTAATCTTATGGGGAAAATCGCGACTTTGGGGCCTTCTGGAATCGAACCCATGACACCGAGGTTCAATGTCGGCTTTTTCCTGGAGGTTACACGTTATGGCCAATATGTCGTAAAAATTTCAAGTCGTTGGCACTTGTGGAACATGGTTAGAATTTTGATCCCCTATGAATGTATATATATATACGAGTAAAATGTAGCTTGCATACTGCAAGCAGATCGACAACACTAATTTCATATCGGCATCATATCGGGACGGACATCAAAAGAAAAAAAAAATTCAAAATATTCGTAGAATTCGCTGCAATTTAATCACCTGGCAGCGAACCCCGGTCTTCCTGGTGTACTTACTATGCAGCAAAATAGAAAATTACCATATCAAACTATGTGTGAAAATTCAAGCAAAACTATTAGGTGCAACTACCTCAAACGACGTCCTACTATTCACATACACTCCTTATTTGAGAAATTATAATGTGCTCTGGCATCGAACCCAGGAACAGCATGGTCTAATCTATTTTTTTTCTTAAACAAAGTGTTAATATACATCTTCCATCTAAGCAAGAGCTCCCTTACATATCGATAAATGCATAAAAAAATTATGAAAAGATACCCCATAGTATTATATATGGGTGATATTTTTACCGCCCGGCATCGAACCCGGGTCTTTCAGGCAATACTTTCTATGCAGCACAAAAGAAAAACACCAACTCTAACCGCGTATGCAAATTCAAGCAGAAATATTGGTTACAACTGCCTCAAATGACGTCCTACTTTTCCTTTATATTCCTTATGAGAGAAACGTTATTGTGCTCTGGCTTCGAACCCAGGAACAGTACGGTCTTATGAAAATTTTTTTCTAAAACTTATTCGTACCATACATCTTCCAGCCAAGCACGAACATCCTATCATTTCGATAAGTGCATCTAAAAAAATAATGAAAAACGGCTCCCATGTATTTTAAAGGGCAGATCTTTGCATCGTCCTAGCATCGAACCCAGGATAACTTTTGTAAAAGTCATTGATGTTTTCGAAAGTCCAAGACCATAAATATAGGCACCTTGAGTTTTACTTCTCTACCTATCCGGAAAGTATTTTTTTTTAATTCCCGAAAATCACGGCAATGCATTCAAACGGGAAAAATCGGGACTTTGGGGCCCTCTGGAATCGAACCTATGACACTGAGGATCAAAGTCTCTTTTTTCCTGGGGGTTTCACGTTATGGCCAATATGTCATTAAAATTTCAGATCAATGAAGCTTGTAGTTTAGGCTGTGAATTTGTATCCTATCTATCTATATAGGTATATATATGAATGAATCCGGAGAAGCATCTATATACGAGTAAAATGTTGCTTGCATACTGCAAGCAGATCGACAACACTATTTTAATGTCGGCATCATATCGGGACGGCCATCAAAAGAAAAAATGGATACAAATTTTTCTTAAAATTCGCTGAAATTCCATCGTCCGGCATCGAACCCGGGTCTTTATTGCGAACTTACTATGCAGCACAATAGAACATCGCCATCTCTTACTATGTGTGAAAATTCAAGCAGAAATATGGGCTACAACTGCCTCAAAAGACGTTCTAATTTTCACGAATTGAAATGGCTCTCTGGATTCGAACCAAGGACGATCTTGGAAATCTAAAAAATGTTTCTGAAAGTTATTTATGATCTCTATCAACATGCCTAATTTCAAGTTTCTATATTGTTGGGAAAGGGTTCAAAATAATTATTGAAAATCGGATCAGTTACTGATTGTAGAGACGCCTGGTGTCGAACCCAGGACACATTGACAGCTGGGAATACACAGTTTGATTTGTATACACTTAATATTTCTTAGTGCAAAGTTTGAAGTCTTTATCGTGCCGGAAAGTACCTATAATTTGTTTCCGTTATCTCCGTAAGAAATGCATTGAGGAATATAAATGGCCCTCTGGGATCGAACCAAGGACCATCAGCGAATATGTAAAATTTGATCCTGAAATTTATTATGGATCTCCAACTCCATGCCGAATTTCAAGTTTCCATGCCATCGGGAAGGGGTCCAAAAAAAATCTTAAAAATCGCCACAATGCAATTTAAACGGCCGATTTTCGCCCCGACCTAGCATCGAACCCAGGATATTTTCCGTAAAACTCATTTATGTTTTCGGTAGATCATGACCATATATATAGGCTCCTTGAGTTTTGATTCGCTACCTATCCGGAAAGTATTTTTTTTTAATTTCCGAAAATCTAAGCAATGCATTTAAACGGGAAAAATCGGGACTTTGAGGCCCTCTGGAATCGAACCCATGACACTGAGGTTCAAAATCGCAATTTTTCTGGAGGTTATACGTTATGGCCAATATGTCGTAAAAATTTCAAGCCATTGACGCTAGTGGTTTAGCCTGTGACTTTGTATCCTATCTATATACCTATCTATCTATATATATATATATGAATGAATCCGGAGAAGCATCTATATATAATAGATAATAGATATATATAGGTATATCCGGAGAAGCGTCTATATATAATAGATATCCGGAGAAGCGTCTATATATAATAGATATATAGGTATATCCGGAGAAGCGTCTATATATAATAGATATATATATATATACACTGGGGATCAAAAGTCTAAGCATGTTCCACAAGTGCCACCGACTTGAAATTTTTACGACATATTGGCCATAACGTTTTTTACCTCCAGGAAAAAGCCGACATTGAACCTCGGTGTCATGGGTTCGATTCCAGAAGGCCCCAAAGTCCCGATTTTCTCCATAAGGATACATGGTGGCGATTTTCAAAATTTTTTTAATAATACTTCCCGGACAGGTAGAGAATCGAAATTCAAGGAGCTTACAGATATGGTCATGAACTGTTAAAAACATTAATGACTACTAATAAGAACCTCCTGGGTTCGATGCTAGGACGATGCAAAAATTCCGTATTTAAAATGCATGGGGATAGTTTTTCATTAATTTTTTTGATGCACTTACCGGAATGTAAGGAACTTTTCGCTCAGCTAGAAGATATATATTAAGAATTTGTTTAAGAAAAAAAATTTCTTAAGCCCGTACTATTCCTGGGTTCGATGCCAGAGCACATTAGCATTTCTCTCATAAGGAATATAAGGGAAAAGAAAGTCGTCGTTTGAGGCAGTTGCAGCCAGTATTTCTGCTCGAATTTTCACACATAGTTAGAGATAGTAATCTTCTATTATGTTGCATAGGAAGTATTACCAGAAAGATCCGGGTTCGATGCCGGGTGGCAAATATGTCTGCCGTTTAAAATACATTGGTTTAGTATTTCATTATTTTTTTGATGCCTTTATCGAAATGATAGGAAGTTCGTACTCGGCTGGAAGATGTATGAAAAGAATTGGTTTTAGAAAAAAATTTAGATAAGACCGTACTATTCCTGGGTTCGATGCCAGAGCACATTAGCATTTCTCTCATAAGGAATATAAGGGAAACGCAGGACGTCGTTTGAGGCAGTTGCAGTTAATATTTCTACTTGAATTTTCACACATAGTTACAGATGGTGATCTTCTATGGTGCAGCATAGTAAGTATGACCGGGAAGACCTGGGTTCGATGCCAGACGAATAAATTGCAGCGGAAATTAAGAATATTTTCCATCCATTTTTTTTTCTTTTGAGGACTCGCTCTATGTGATGCCGACAAAAAACTTTAGTTATTGATGTGCTTGCAGTATGCAAGCAACATTTTATTCGTACCTATATACACACTCACTCATTCATTCATTCATAGGGCATCAAAAGTCTAAGCATGTTCCACAAGTGCCACTGACTTGAAATTTTTACGACCTATTGGCCATATCGTGTAACCTCCAAAAAAAATCTGACTTTGAACCTCAGTGTCAAGGGTTCGATTCCAGAAGGCCCCAAAGTCCCGATTTTCTCCATAAGGATATATGGTGAGGATTTTCGAAATTTTTTTTGAGGCACTTCTCGGAAAGGTAGAGAGTTGAAATTCGTGGGATCGCTAGATGCCAAGGATATCCAACGAAAACAAAAAAGACATCGCCGAATATGGTCCATGGTTCGATGCTAGGTCGGGGCAAAAATCGGCCGTTTAAAATGCATTGCGGCTTTTTTGAAAAATTTTTTTGGGTCCTTTCCCGATAACATGGATACTTGAAACTCGGCACGTCGATAGATATCATAAATATATTTCGTAATCAAATTTTTCATGTTCGCTGATGGTCCTTGGTTTGATCCCAGAGGACCATTTGCACTTCTCAATGCATTCCTTACGGAGATAACGGAAACAAAATTAAGGTACTTCCCGGCATGCTATCGACTTCAAACTTTGCAAGATACAAGAACAAGTCTTTACAAATCAAACTTTGCATGCACAGCTTACAATATGTCCTGGATTCGACACCAGGTGTCTCTGCAATCAGAAGTTGATCCGATTTTTAGGAATTATTTGGAAACCTTTCCCAACAATATAGAAATTTGAAATTCTGCATATAGATAGAAATCATAAATAACTTTCAGAAATATCTTTTAGATTTCCAAGATCGTCCTTGGTTCGAATCCAGAGAGCCATTTACATTCGTGATAATTAGAACGTCTTTTGAGGCAGTTGTAGCCAATATTTCTGCTTGAATTTTCACACATGGTTAGAGATGATGATCTTCTATTGTGCTGCATAGTTAGTTCACCAGTAAGACCCGGGTTCGATGCCAGACGATGAAATTTAAGCGAATTTTAAGAAAAATTTCAATCCTTTTTTTTTTCTTTTGAGGAGCGTTCCGATATGATGCCGATATGAAATTAGTATTGCCGATCTGCTTGCAGTATGCAAGCTACATTTTACTCGTAATAGATATATATATATATAGATGCTTCTCCGGATTCATACATGTATCTATTATATATAGATGCTTCTCCGGATTCATTCATGGATATACCTATATAGATAGATAGATAGATAGATAGATAGATAGATAGGATACTAATTCACAGCCTAAACCATAAGCGGCATTGACTTGAAATTTTTACGACGCATTGGCCATAACGTGTAACCGCCATAAAAATTGCGATTTTGAACTTCACTGTCATGGGTTCGATTCCAGAGGGCCCAAAAGTCCCGATTTTTCCCGTTTAAATTCATTGCTTTGATTTTTGGGAATTTCTAAAAAATACTTCCCGTGTAGTAAGATAATCAAAACTCTAGGAGCCGTTATACATGGTCATGATCTATTGAAAAAATTAATGACTTTGATGAAAAATGTCCTAGGTTCGATGCTAGGACGATGCAAAAATCCGCCGTTTAAAATACATGGGAGTAGTTTTTCATTATTTTTTTTGATGCACTTATTGAAATTATAGGATGTTCTTGCATTGCTGAAAGATGTATGGTACGAATTGGTTTTAGAAAAAATTTTTTATAAGACCGTACTATTCCTGGGTTCGATTCCAGAGCACAATAACTTTTCTCTCATAAGGAATATAAGGGAAAAGTAGGAGGTCATTTGAGGCAGTTATAACCAATATTTCTGCTTGAATTTTCACACATGGTTAAAGGTGGTGATCTTCTTTAATGCTGCATGTAAAGTATTACCAGAAAGACCCGGGTTCGAAGCCAGACGGTATATATATCCCCCATTTATAATATATTGAGTGAGTTTAAAAACATGTTTAGATTTCCTAGATCGTCCTTGGTTCGAATCCTGAGAGCCATTTACATTATTGAAGAACAGAAAGTGCTTGAAAATGCACACACCGTAAGAGATGGTGATTTTCTGTTGTGCTGCATAAAAGGTTCACCAGGAAGGCGTAGGTTCAATGCCAGACGATTAAATTGCAGCGAATTTTAAGAATATTTTCAATCCCTTTTTTTTATTTGAGGGCCGTCCCGATATAATGCCGACATGAAATTAGTGTTGTCGATCTGCTTGCAGTATGCAAGCTACATTTTACTCGTATAATAGATAGATGCTTCCCCGGATTCATTCATGTATATACCCAGATACCCAGATAGGATACTAATTCACAGGCTAAACTACTGGCGTCATTGACTCGAAATTTTTACCACGTATTGGCCATAACGTACAACCGCCAGAAAAATTGACATCGCCGAATATGGCCCATGGTTCGATGCTAGGTCGGGGCAAAAATCGGCCGTTTAAAAAGCATTGCGGCGATTTTGAAGATTTTTTTGCATCCTTTCCCGATAACATGGATACTTGAAACTCGGCACGTGGATATGTATGTTGAATACATTTCATAATTAAATTTTATATGTTCGCTGATGGTCCTTGGTTCGATCCCAGAGGACCATTTGCACTTCTCAATGCCTTTCTTACGGATGTAACGGAAACAAAATTTAGGTACTTCCCGGCATGCTAACAAGTCTTTACAAATCATACTTTGCATTCACAGCTTACATTATGTCCTGGGTTCGACACCAGGTGTCTCTGCAATCAGAAGTTGTCCGATTTTTAGGAATTATTTTGAAACCTTTCCCAATAATATTAAAACTTGAAATTCGGTATATAGATAGATAACATAGATAGATTTCAAAAACATATTTAAGATTTCCTAGATCGTCCTTGGTTCGAATCCAGAGAGCCATTTACCATGTGAAAAGTAGGACGTCGTTTGAGGCAGTTGGAGCCAATTTTTCTGCTTGAATTTTCTGCATACTTTTTCTTAAGAATATGTGTTACATAATATGTGCTGTGATCTTAAATTTACTGTCCCAATTAAGCGGAATGTTTTCCCAATTAAACATATAAATTTGCTATTGGTTTCTTGGTTTGGTTTCAGTTCTTTGAGATTTGTCCCAAATAAGCGGCTGTCCCAATTAAGCGGTATCCCAATTAAGCGGAATCGACTGTATATAGAACTTATAGATACATTTCGAAAACATATTTTATTTTTCCTAGATCGTCCTTGGTTCGAATCCAGAGAGCTATTAACATTCGTGAAAAGTAGGTCTCCGTTTGAGGCAGTTGCAGCCAATATTTCTGCTTGAATTTTCTGCATACTTTTTCTTAAGAATATGTGTTACATAATATGTGCTGTGATCTTAAATTTACTGTCCCAATTAAGCGGAATGTTTTCCCAATTAAACATATAAATTTGCTATTGGTTTCTTGGTTTGGTTTCAGTTCTTTGAGATTTGTCCCAAATAAGCGGCTGTCCCAATTAAGCGGTATCCCAATTAAGCGGAATCGACTGTATATAGAACTTATAGATACATTTCGAAAACATATTTTATTTTTCCTAGATCGTCCTTGGTTCGAATCCAGAGAGCTATTAACATTCGTGAAAAGTAGGTCTCCGTTTGAGGCAGTTGCAGTCAATTTTTCTGCTTGAATTTTCTGCATACTTTTTCTTAAGAATATGTGTTACATAATATGTGCTGTGATCTTAAATTTACTGTCCCAATTAAGCGGAATGTTTTCCCAATTAAACATATAAATTTGCTATTGGTTTCTTGGTTTGGTTTCAGTTCTTTGAGATTTGTCCCAAATAAGCGGCAGTCCCAATTAAGCGGTGTCCCAATTAAGCGGAATCGACTGTATATAGAACTTATAGATACATTTCGAAAACATATTTTATTTTTCCTAGATCGTCCTTGGTTCGAATCCAGAGAGCTATTAACATTCGTGAAAAGTAGGTCTCCGTTTGAGGCAGTTGCAGCCAATATTTCTGCTTGAATTTTCACACGTATTTAGAGAAGATGATCTTCTGATGTGCTGCATAGATATTTCACCAAAAGGACCCGGGTTCGACGCCAGACGATTAAATTGAAGCGAATTTAAAGAATATTTTCAATCCTTTTTTTCCTTTCCGGGACCGTCCCGATATAATGCCGTTATGAAATTAGTGTTGTCGATCTGCTTGCAGTATGCAAGCTACATTTTACTCGTATATATATATATATATATATATATATATATATATATATATATATATATATATATATATATATATATATATCATCATCAGCCATTTTCAATCCGACGTCGGATGTAGGCCTCCCCAAGTACTTTCCAATTTTCTCTGTCCTGAGCTTCTCGTTGCCACGTTACACCTAAGTACTTGATGATGTCTCTGTTCCACCTGTCCATAAGTCGTCTTCTTGGTCTCTTCACATCTCTTGGTATCCAGTTGAGAACGGCAGATGTCCAACGGTTGTCGTTTCTTCTTGCAATATGGCCGGCCCACCTCCATTTCAGTGATCTTACCTTATCTATTATGTCTGTAACTCCAGTAATCATTCTCACCCAAGTGTTGCGTTTCCTGTCTCTTCTTGTGATTCCCAGCATGCAGCGCTCCATGCTCCTTTGCGTTGTCTGAAGTCTCTGGGTTATTGCAGCATTTAACACCCAAGTTTCACTTCCATAGGTCAAGACAGGTAAAATGCATTGGTTGAAGACCTTCCTCTTCAAAACCATTGGCATTCTTGACTTCAGAATGTGTGAGTTCCTACCAAATGCGCTCCAGCCAAGTTTCATTCTTCTGTTTACTTCATTAATCCTGTTTTTCTCTCCTGTTGTTACAAGTTGTCCCAGGTATGTGTATTCCAAGCAAACATCCAGAGGTTTTCCTTGAAGTTTGACTGGCTCTTGCACTGTAAAAGAATTATACATAACCTTTGTTTTTGTTAGGTTTATCCTGAGTCCTATCTTCTGTCCTGCTGTGTTTAGCTCTTCAAGTCTTGAAGTTAGATCTTCTGCGTTAGCTGCAAAGAGGAGATAACTATATCATCTGCAAAACGGAGGTGACTGATGTACTCCCCATTTACTCTTAACCCCTTCTCTTCCCAATCAAGGGTTTTAAAAACTTCTTCTAAAATGGCTGTGAACAAGATGGGAGATAGACCGTCACCTTGTCGAACTCCCTTCTCAATCTTGAATTCATCGGTCTCTTCATGTAGACACTGCGCAAGAGGCGGATGTACTCAGAATCTATCCCTTGATTCTTCAGAGCTTTCAGAGTGGAGGAGGTACTTACCGAGTCGAAGGCCTGTTCATAATCTACAAAGCAAAGGACGAGCGGCATCTCGTATTCATTCGTTCTGTTTATAATTTCCTGTAATGTGTGGATGTGGTCCATAGTGCTGAAGCCTACCAATTCCTCACGCAGTTGACTTTCTTGTCGTAAGACACGCGATATGGTAGATTTTGGTAAACCAGTTATCTCAGCGAGACAACGATAACTTGTATTAAGTGGCTGGCTTTTTATTTTATCTAGCAAAGCAATTTTACTGGAAAGTGTCAAATCATTTCTTGGCATTTTGGCAAGGGTCAAATTTTTGAAAAATAAATTTGACAAAAAATAAGTTCACGCACTGTTCACACGCGAGGTAGGTTGGTGACTGAATAAATATACAACAATTGAGACAGTTGTCACGTGCCAGGTGTATTGGTAACTGAATAAGATCAGCGTGGCGCCAGGAGCCCCGATCAGCTATGAGACAACGCATCATATCAAATTCTTTGTACATACTTTTTCTTGAGAATGTGTGTTCCATAATATGTGCTGTGATCTTAAATTTACTGTCCCAATTAAGCGGAATGTTGTCCCAATTAAACATATAAATGTACCATTGGTTTCTTGGTTTGGTTTCGGTTCTTTGAGATTTGTCCCAATTAAGCGGAATCGACTGTATATTATTAATTATAAACGTTTTAGAAAATGAAATGTACTATAACTTTTGTATGAAACATATTTTTGTATCACTGATTGTTTAGGAGTTATTCATTAAATACTGATAAACCGGAAGTTGCTGATTATGTACTTTGTGGGCGCTCTGGGCTCTATGGGCAAAAGGCCGATTTCATCTTTTTTCATCGAGCATGTCCCGAAAAACATTATTTATAATGCTTGTAACGTAAAAGATAATAATATATAAATTAATCACTCATCTTCCAAGTTTAGATGGAATATAGAGTTCGAAATTACTGCCGTATGTAAATATTTACATCTTATATATGGAGAAAGTCATGTGCTGGCCACATCAGATTTTTTGTTTTACTAATCAATTAAGGCGGATGAGAAAGGGGGACCATGATCACTATTTAGAGATCTTAAAAGGGCCACCATTAAAAAAAAGTTGAGAAGCATTGGTATTGGAAGAGAATATACAAAGATGTTTGAAAATATATTTATTTATTAATTTATTTTACTTAATACTGGAGGGTTGGATTTTTATTTACTTGTTAATTAATTCAAGAATTCATTATATTCTAATTCTGACCAAGTTGTGAGACTGCATCATAAATTTATAAAATAATAACACTCCCAATTTCTAAGGATTTCCAAGAAATTTTCTCTACAATGAAATTCCTACAGCATTTTCATTGAGATTGTGGAAAAAAGTATCTCAGCAAATCTATGATTTGTCTTCATATTCAAGTCATGCTGTCTGTGATGATGACATAAATCATCCCATGCAGCTTCAAGACTCACTATTTTTTACCATGATTAACATTGTGTGATATGATCTGATCTTGCAGGCTATTAGAATGTCTTATGACCCACATAAATTTGTCAAATAACCAGTCACTCTTAATAGTAAAATTTGATTTGAAGGAGCCATACTTTTCTAATTTGCCTATAAATTATCAAATCATTCCATCAGGACAGTATTGCTACTACTCCACTAAGTTTTAAAATAATCATATGCTCCACTCCACTGCATTTGTAGGTGTCTTTTTATTCTATACCTTTCAATTAAGACCCTGTTTAACCTATGATAGAAGAAACCAAATGCAAGTTCTTTATTTCTGGCCTCTGCCAACTGAATATATCATATCCAGCCTCTGACAGGAAAGCATAGAGTAACAAGTAGAGTAAATGTATTTGACTTAAATTAAACTAATCAAGTTTAATTAGTAAACATGTCAAAAGGCATCTGAGAGCATATTTCTCTTTGCTTTTTGTGTATTGGAATAATGGTAATAAATCTAAAAACATATTTATAAGAATTATGGTTAACACCCAATTCACTGATTGGGTAATAAATTAATCACCACTATTACTTATTTCACCACACTACTTATTATCACCATATCATCATTACTCTCATAAATTAGCCTCTTTCCATAGCCTTATCGATAGATTGCTTCAGATACCCCTTTCCCCCATTAACTATTCCCGTGAACTAAATACTATTAAAGCTATAGCCAGTGCCAATGGATATCTTAACGGTTTAATTGACAAATTGCTTTCAAGGAAAGAGAAGAACCTCATTACCAGACGAATTTTTCCCCTTGCCTCTGTAACTGATATAGAAACCCCTCGATGTGTAGTGCTCTCATTTAGAGGCTCCATATCTTATAATCTGCAAAACCTTTTTTAAATATATATTGTGATTCCAGTATATAAAAATAATAACACGCTAATGAAATTACTAGCCAATTCGAAAGATACATTCAAAGCTTTAGACAGACCGGGAGTAGATAAATTAAATTGTAAGGATTGTGATGAAATTTACATTGGGATGACAACCCACAATTTTAATGCCAGAACACAAGAACACCATAGAGCTTTCCTCCATAAATCTCCCTCCTCCCACTTTGCTAAACACCTTTTCGAAAACAGCCATTCAAGTGATTTTTCTCCAGAAATCCTTCACTTTCAAAGTAAAAGTCCTCGACTCAATGCCCTAGAACAGCTTGAAATTAAACGTCACCTCTCCTACCCCCATTGTTCCCATATTAATGAGTATCTTTTTCATTCTCCCTCCCCATCTTGGATTCCGCCCTCTCCCCAATCCTTTAGTCATTCCCAAGGAAAAACGGACTTGAAAAAAGTCTGACAGGGCCGGGAATCGAACCCGGGATCTTCCTCTAACCGGGAGGCTGCCTTAACCATCTAGGCTACCCGACCAGAACATTTTAACAAGCTGTTTTGGGGACTTTGTGTGCAAGGGCAAGTGTAGTTTCGTCCGACTGAGCGGCATCGTATGCACGTATGCATATCGGTGCACACCCTTATGTGCAAAGTCACCTAAACCCTTTCCTTATTTGTTTATCCTTAGGGGGGTTTCTCCTCACACCTCTTTGTGTTGCCGGTGCCTCGATGAGGCCATGGCCGCAGACGATGCCGCTCAGTCGGACGAAACTGCACTTGCCCTTGCACACAAAGTCCCCAAAACGGCTTGTTAAAATGTTCTGGTCGGGTAGCCTAGATGGTCAAGGCAGCCTCCCGGTTAGAGGAAGATCCGGGGTTCGATCCCCGGCCCTGTCAGACTTTTTTCAAGTCCGTTTTTCCTTGGGAATTTTCCTGGGTGCACGCCCTTATGTGCAAAGTCACCTAAACCCTTTCCTTATTTCCTTTAGTCATCTTTAAATTTCCCCTCCCACTCCCCTTCCTACCTCCTGATTGGTTGTCATTGTATGTATGTCTATTTCCAACTTCTACATTGTATTTTATCTAATGTACCGAAACCGGTAGTTCCTGAATAAAAACCTTTGTGGAAAAGTAAAAATTTATTTTAAATTATACTATAAGCTATATAAAATCCTCTGGCCACTGCCCTTCATCATAAATGTTCCTAATTAAATCATAAAAACATTTCTTGGCCTTATCCCCCAGGTTCTAAAGGAACTCCACTAGGATTTCCTCAACCCCTGTTGCTTTATTCCCTTTCATATCCCTCAATGCCCATTCTATTTCACTATCAAGTAACCCAGGTCCAACATCGTCTTCTACAACTTTTTCCTCACTTTCTATTTCTATGCTGGTGGGTTTCATGTTTTTCCCATACAATTCCTCAACGTATTCCTTCCATCTTTCCCTTACAGTGACTGGATCACTTGATAGATTTCTCTTGTTGTCTTAAACCGCCACCATTCCAATACTAATTTTATTCCTCATCATTTGCTTTACTTTAATGTACATTAGGTCGGCTCTTTCGCTTTCCATAAGCTTTTCTATTTCATTACACTGTCCCTTCCACCACTATGTTCCCTAGCCTTCATTTTTTTCCCTTCTTAGTTCGTTGTTAAATTCTCTGTAAATTCTGCACCAATGGTCAGTGTTGACTCTTTTCCGTTTCCTTCTTTCCTCCATTTTATTTAACATTTCTACAGTTACCCATAGTTTTCTAATTTAAGTTTGTTTAGCCCTCCCAACTGTTTTAGCACAATCCTTGACAAAAATTTAAAACTTATACCATTCCTCTCCAGTGGTTAGTTCCCTTCCCTTACGATCAAGAGCCTTGCTGACTGACTCTTGAAATTCTTTAGATTTCCCACCCCTTAGAGCTTCTAAATTCCATTTTGGTGTACGTTTTGGTCGAATGATCTTTTTAAACTTAAGCTCGGTTTTCATCTTGATTAGGTTATGATCCGAATTTTTTCGAGTTTTTTACACTATTTCCAAACCTCTTTCTTACCAACATGCATGTGTACCTCTGTCTGTTGTGGTGCTGAAAGAGTGTGTTTGTGATTCAGAGATTAATTTTCTTGCAAAAGTCTATCAGTTTCTGTCCTCTGTCATTCCTTTTCCCTAAACCGAATTCTCTCACCTCTTCCCCCTCTTTACCTGCCCAACTACCGCGTTCCAGTCTCCCATAACAACAAGATTCTTATTGTCTTTAACCTTTCTCATAACCTCTTCTATTTGTTCATAAACCATGTCTACATCATCTTCACTGTAATCACTAGTGGGCAAGTATACTTGAACAATAACCGTGTTTACAAGTTCAGACTTTACTTCTACCGACATCACGCAATCGCTTATTAGCTCGGTGGCTATCACAGATTCTCCCACTTTCCTTTCCAACAGTACAGCTACTCCCCTCTGGCTAGTACTTCCCCCACTGAAAATGACTCTATCATCATCGATCCAGAAGTCTCCCTCGTATTTCCACCGCACTTCCCATAACCCTAGTACATTAATGCTGGATCTTTTCATTTCTAACTTAACATTTTCCAACTTCCCTTTTCTGAGCACTGTCCTAACAATCCATGTCCCCACCCTCGTTTCAATCTTCTCTCTTCTTTTGTTGTGTAAGGGTTTCGTGGAATGACGACCGAGATGGCCTTACTCCCATCACTGCCAGGCATGACACTCATCCTAGAAGGCTGAGTCCCTTTGCCAGTACCAATATTATTATGGTCGTGCATCATGACATGGGATAAGTAGTCGAGGTGGTCTCCCGTTGCCTTCCTCAACGGTGTTTTCTACCGTGACGCCAACACTCGTCATGGCCGCATCATTGGGGAACAGACGTCTTTGCAGCCGCCTCACTGAGTTACAGACGCTGTGTGGACTACCTTTCATCTGGCCCCTACCTACTGATCTTTCTGGCATTGGTGACCCTACCAGGAACTATGTCTCAGCCAGTCTAGCTCTTTAGGTCATAGGAAGACGCAAGCCCTTCCACCACGACATGGTTGTAGTCCAGGGGAGGGAAAAGAGATACAAGTAAATCCAAACAATTGATAATAAGCAAAAAGCAGAGGTGAAATGAAAGAAAATTGAGTGAATTAAAAATCAATAAGGCAGTAAATTATAACTTTCATTCTAATTCATTATTAAAATATTTTAGAGGTTTATGAGGAGCTTCAAATGCATTTGAGCGGAAGGGAGCCTTGGGTGCCGTTTATTATTATGTTGAACCAATAAGAAGATTTGTTTTCAACTGAATCTCTATTCTTTAACATCTGTGCTGTGTATTAGTTCTAATCATCCACATAGAATTGAGGAGAAACTTTATGTAATGTAAATTGAATTTACAAAATAAACTTCCATTGATTGAACTTTGTTTGTGTTCTCAATGAGACAGTATTCTTGATCCTTATGTATTATTATTTGTAAGCAAGACATAATCATAGCTAAATTAAATTGAGAAGCTATACAATATACTTCAGATTGCCTCAGCTCTTTATTTATGATTTGATTGAATTTTATGCTAATAATAGTTATTCAATCTTCAAACTGATGTTTCATGCTGCACACCCACTGAAGACTCAGCAGTAATTTAATGAATAGAATAAAATCAAATTTTTATTTTATGAATACCACGTATAAGATTCATTATTGCAGAAGCTTTTGGTGTAAAAGGGTATTTTTAGGAGGATGTGAAATATATATGGTATTTATCTGTTTCAAAAATGTGAAATTCCTGTAATCCTTAAGGAATACTTAAAGGAATCCTATCCAACAAATTTTACAAAATATGGATAGTAAAAGGATTTTCAAATAATATTGGCTGGGTTTTGTTGGGGGCAGAGTATTGTATTAATAACCTTGTCATAATTCACTTCAATTAGATTTAGTGTGTTGCCGTAACACTACTATCTACATAAATCTGGGAGGCCAAACTTATAACTCTGTCACAGATTCCAAAACTCTGCCACAAATTCAAATCTAGGCAAAATCCATGAATCCTTAAGTAAAGTTAGCTATGACACCAAATATTGAGTGTAGTTTTCAGATATGACAATATATATCTACACTTGCAATGGAAGATATTAAACAAGATATCCTTGGAAATAATTTATAACATAGCAGATATACAACAACACTCTGTAAGTGATGTATAATTAGATCTAAGTAGTTACAAATTTACTTTAACATGTACAATAATTTTACTGTTTGTTCACTGCATAATAAATCCAACAATTTAAAATTTCATAAATTACCTGACAGTATTTTATTATGTACTGTCTTAGAAAGTTGAAATAAAGAGCTGTGTTAACAATTTGGAAAAATTTTCAAATTGAGAGTAAAAACATTCTGTAGTTTGACCACATTACCAATTTGAATGAAGTTATTTGTTGTACTAACTGAACCATGTTAACTTAGACATGAATTATGATTATTTGTATTTTAAATTTTATTTTAACTTATGTCTGATCTCTTATAGAGCAAATATTTTGCTTTTTTTATATCATCCATTACTTTTGCACAGTAGTTCAGATTTAACTCTCTGCATATTCACTTTTTCAAAATTTGTTATTTTTTACTTTTTTTCTCTCTTCATCACTATTTATATTGCTTATTTAACATGACGAGCTCTGAGCCATTAACTAAAAGAATTTTTTTATAATTTTGTTCTTATGATATTTATTCTGTTGACATTCCACTAACAGACTTTATTCAGATGGAACGCATCTTTATATGAACTAGTTAATATATAAAAATTGATTCGAATTGGCAAAGATTGAGTCCCCAGGAACCAAGTCTACTTAAAATATTTGTCCATGCCCTGGTTTAACTGATTTTCTCTTGTGTTTCCAGTTCGATTAGTTCTATTTTGCATGGAACTTTACATAACTGCTTGCCTTAAGTTTGATTAGTTTGTGCCTGTTCAATATGAAATTTTCCATCAAAATATTTGAATATTTGAATTTTTCTTTTTATATTGAACTATTTTGCTCATATACTTTATAAATATTTGGTAATTTATAATTCTCACCTGTTGTGCGCATACAGTCTTTGTCCAGATAAACAGGTTTTCAGATTCCATCACCTGAAATGTTTCTAGAGAAATTATGGCTATAAGGTAAGTGTGACCAAGTCTTCAAACCTACCAAGCCACCATAAACCCAACCACCACAACCACAGTATAAACTCAATTGAGGAATGCTCAGCAGATGACAATGACTGAATTCCTATATTCTTATCAAATCTTTCCTTAGATTACACTGCTGATCAATCCAAGATAAATTAGCTGCAAGATTGTGTTACTTAATCCCATTCAACAAAGTTTACAAAATATGGACAATAAAAGGATTTTCAAATAATATTGGCTGGGTTTTGTAGGGGGCATTGTATTAATTACCTCGTCAAGAATTTAATTCACTTCAATTCGATTTAGCGTGTTGTACTAACGCTACTATCTACATAAATCTGGGAGGCCAAACTTATAACGCTGTCACAGATTCCAAAACTCTGCCACAAATTCAAACCCAGACAAAATCCATAGTTAAGTGAAATTTTACCCCATAGGTAAAATTTCACTTTCACACTTTTTGGGAAAAAATCTATATCTCCCTTAATACTAAAGATATTTCGACAAAACTTGCACCAAGTTGAAGATAAAGAATGGTGGTATATATATATGATTTCAAATTCATCCTAAAAGCTTCCATTTTGGAGAAATTTTCGTTTGAAAATGACCTATTTTCGACGTTTTTTCGGAATTTTACCCCAAAAATTTTTTTCCCAAAAGTGTGAAAGTGAAATTTCACCATAATTGTTTCCATGACTGCTTGTTCCCCAACTACCCGTTTAAGTTAACATGGTTGATATTCCAATCTTCTTCGCCGGACGTTTAATTCCATTTCAAATCAAGATTCTTTTTGAATGATCTCCTTCATAGGTTATTAGTCAACCACACGGCTGTTAGTTGTTGTAACCATATGCGCATTACTGTATTTCATTCATTACATTATTTGTTACAAATTCATTTTTCTTTCAGTGTAAAGTTCACTTTCAACGAGCCCTTTCCAGCGCATTATTTGCCTTGCCTTGTGTCGTCGAGAACGTTTGCCGAAACTCCTAGTAGGTGGCGCTGATAAACACAAGGAAAACTTTTAGCAATAGGCAGCGCAAGTCGCTGAGACGTCGTGACGAGCGTTAGTTTGCTGTTGTCTTCGGATTTGCGATCAACGTTGGACTGTTTGGCTGTTTTATTCAACTGTCAACAACAACAAAATCAAGTAACCATCTTAATTTTATTCATCCTGTATCCTCTATGCGGTGCAGTAAAGGTTTTTTATTGTTTGATAAATACAGTCCTCGGCAAACAAACGAATGTTCGATTTCAGGATTTTTGGTAAATCATTGATATAAATTAAAAATAGTAAAGGTCCTAGCACACTTCCCTGATAAATGTCTGAGGTTACATTTTTAGTTTTTGATAATTGTTCACCAACCCTTGAATTTATTGTTCAATCACTCAGAAATGAATTTATCCTTTTACTATTCTTGGATCAGTATTTGTAATTGAAAATAATGTGAAAATTATGTTAGAGATATTACCATGTGACCATAAATATGTATAAAATGTATATTCTTAGCAATGTAAATAAATGATAATTTGCTTTCATCTACCAATTGTTATTCAATGGCTTGTGTCCTTTCCAGTAGAAATTATACATCTGAGATGTAACGAAACAACAATATTCCTAATCCAAATATTTGAATTTGTCTAAAGCTTTTCTAAGTTTTATCTTTTGATGTTTCTTTCAGGGACTCTTGTATAATTTACCCCTTCAATAACTTTTAAGGAAGCTCAATTATTATTTATTTATTGTTCTCAAACTTTTTCAATTGGCTTCAAATATTTGGGTTTAGAATGTTTCCTGCTATTAGTATTCAAAGAGGTTTCAAATATCTAGGAGAATTCTCAAAGAGATCTCTGTTACATCTCGGAGACGTTTCAAACGACATCTCAGAGTCGTCTCTGAGACGTGTTTCAGCTATGTGGGTTAGGCTCTTTCTAACCTATTTCATATAAATTTTACATAATTATCAAAATTATAACCTTTTATTTAACAAAACCTCTGTTCCAAAAACAAATGGCTCTGATGACATATGATTTATTTAATTGCTTTTCAAGATGCAGGATGAAAATCTGCATTATTCAGAAACAAATTTTTAATTTTAATTTGAAATATATGTCTAATAAACTATAATAATGCTGATAGTATCTTAAAAATTATGTACCAAATTTCAATCATTTAATAAATCATATGGAATCATCTTAAATTTTGTTAATGGACATAAAGAGGTTGTGAAGTAATGAAGCTGTTTCTTTAAATAAGCATTACTTCACACATGGTCAATATTAAGTTGAGAGTGAGCATTATTTTTACTTACGCAGATTTGCATCATGGACAACAATCATTATTAAAATTTTCATAACAACAGCCATTAACTGTGACTGATTAGAAAAATCCCTGCAGTGAAATTAAGCGCTTCTAAATGGTGAGTTTTTTAGATAGGCTTATGTGAAATTGTATATGTATGTGTGTAAATGTTAATTTTGTGTAAATTTATGTGTCGTGATAATTTCTTTAAGCCCAAAATAAAGATATCAATGCCAAAGTTAGAGAATAGGTAATCATGGATTTGGATATAGATAAGGCCTTGGAATTAACATTTACAGCAGGCCATCATAATGAGACTCAACAATAAACAGTAATTCCATGTATATGACATTATCTTTATTTATTGAAACTATTGATTGCCATACTCAATCAGTCAATGACTACAATGTGGCTTATTTCTTATAATCTATTTGTTACACATCGCCATGCGTTGTATTGGTATTCTCTGCCATTATCATGTGCCAGATGCTGGTGGGTCCAGCACAGGAAGGGGAATTTTGTAATGATTTGCAAGCACCTGCAACTTAAAAGTCTTTCATATTCAAAAGATATTGACAATCATAAGACACTAGCAGAATTATGTATAGTGACAGGAGTAATTCTAAAATCAATATCTTTAGGCATCTGGAATTTTGTATATTAATGTAAAGCATGTTTCTTAAAAGTCTCCAAATACTAAGGCCATCATAGCATTGGTCCTTAATAATAGTTTTCTTTGAATAATGCAAACTACTAAGCCTTGAAATATTGATAAAAATTTGCCTGAATTAATAACAACCAATATTTATGTAATGTAACTTTTCATACTACATAAAAAAATATTTCCTTTTCCTTTAAACCTTTTGATAGCTTCTCCCTTCAAAATTTTACTTTGTTTATTAAAAAATTTAAGCAGTCATAATTTGACATTCAGTCTGTCATGAAATTGTTTATAATTTGGCTGACCAGTTGTATGCTATCAAGAAGGATGAACTTAAAATTTTAACTGATATTCTATAAATATACACTGCAACAAATGATGACCAAGGGTGAGGTTTCTACAATTTTTTATGCTATGTGCAGCTACATAGATATGTTTTATTTAAATTTTACTAATATGGAGTTATAATCCATAATTCCATGATATTGTAGATCTATGGTATAACTTTCAATCGCAATGTCCGAGTTGGGAAGTCTCATTGTCATCAAATCCATGATTTTATACCAGTCAACAATTACTAAGGTGTATTTCATGGTTTTATTAATTGTCAAAACCATTTTCATATGTGTCTCAAAACTTAAGGCTAGCATATTATCATGCCTAAGAAGTGAGACCATAGAATGAATTAATGCTATCTTGTATTATATGTGGGGCTACTATCAATTTTAGAAGATTACCTCAAATACAGTTAACCATGACAGTGTGAATTCTGATTATTCTTAATGGCTCAGAAGAGAATGAGAAAATTGTTTCATTTGGATAGTTCATTTGTCTTGTCATCATAGATATACACACAAAATTAATCTGGAAGGTTAGGCAAGTTGCCAAAAAGGCTTACAATTTTGATATTGATGAAAATATCATTGGACGGAAAGATATTCTCATTGAGCCAATAAACTCATCAAATTAAAAGAAATATACAATCTCAATTACTAGAAATTTGTATTTATACTTCCAAGAAATTGCTTCCTTTATTGTTGGAAGATAATTTTGTGAAGGATCTGTAAACTATTATTCAATTATATTTTTTAAATCCATCCTGATTACCTTTATAATTATGGAAATAATATAACATTATTATAAATGAATTTAATGAATACCAAACTTTAAAGGGTGAAGTCATAGCATCAGTTGACTTTCTGAATTTCTAAGGAATATTTATGATACAATTTGATGAATGATTCAAAATATTATAAGTTTAAACTGATTAAAGTTTTAAAATTCTCTGATAAACTGGTTTGACTCTTGTTAATTTTATTACATTAAAATGAAGCAGAAATACCATAATATTCATTAAATGAAGAAGTGAATTCCTATTCTATTGTGGCCAAAATATTCCCAGTGTGGCTTCTACCTAAATTGGGGGTATAGATTACATTATTCATTTTAAAATTTCAAAATTCTACTATTTAGTAAGGCAGATCGAAATTCTAAGAGTCATGGAATGATATGTGGAAACCCTGAATTTTCCAGCCTCTCACACCATAATTAGTGCTGTGAGTTAGGCTCCACATGTAGCCAAATTGGAAAATTATTCTCCCTTCAAAAATTGAAAAACACCCCAAATTTTGAAGAATATATCTAATTCAACCTTAATATTTTGAATGTCATCTATGTCAGTAACATCATATTCACGATATATATTCATATATGTATATTTATGTCTTTTCTAACCAATGGAAGATACTGTGGATAGAATGAGAATATCACATATGGTAGCATATACTCAATTTTGGAGTGAAATACACCATAGATTCAAACATCATTATCTGGTTAAAGTTTCAGGAACCAGAAGAATTACACATAACGTGTTATATATAATAAGCATATAATTGACTGCAGTCTCTTCTTGGATGAAACTGAGATCAATACACTCATATTAATGTAACTTTTCCCTGCCTCACCATCAATACTTTTATACATTTGATTAAGAACTCCACAGCAGCAGTCTCTGCTTTTATTGTCTTATTGTAGACCATCAGTAATGAATAGGTAAAAATGAATATTTTGAATGGAAACATTGATGTAAATTGAACTCATGGTCTCAGAGTATAGATATTGAATTGAATACAACATGAGAAGATGTGCTATTCATTGCTCCGAACCAAATCAAGTTGCACCATGTTTACATTACATAATTAATGCATAAAATTTATGGAAATTTCTGTAAATGTATACTTTCCAAATTTAGAAATTGACATATGAACACAGAATCAAAGAGTGATGGAATGATGATTAGATCAAAGCCTCCCAAGGCATGACAAAAATAGTATAATGAGAGTTTATAATCTATACGTACTCATCCATTCATAAAATTTAACTTCATTACAAATTGTGCTTACATATATTCAGCAAGCCATCTGAAATGAATTAGGATTCTTATTCGCTCTCAGAATCCTCTTACAAGTTATACCCATTTCTGAGGAAAGATTCTTACAAGCGTAAAAGTCCAAATTGACATAGTAAATGTGCTTCTATCGCAATGTATGCCACATTGCTACAGCTTTCCTTGGATTCTGAACCATATCGCTCCAGTGATCTTTCTCTGGGCCAGGTGTCTCATGTGGGCCAAGGACGCAGCATCCAAGCAGAGGACTGTTTGCACCGATTAAATCATTGCTCTGTCCCATAACGCATACCTACAATAGGAATGAATGTTTTTAGCAATGGAGAGATTAATCATAAGCACATTGACCAGATTAAAGTTATCTTAAATTTTACATAACTGCCAAGTGGAAAAGAATGGGAATTTAACTTGAAATCCAATTACAATTGTTTTTTGTGATTTAGCTGTAGATAACTTTCTTTTTTCTCTCAATCAGTATATATCTGTATGTATGTATGTATGCATGTATATGTGGTATGTGTATGGTATAGTATATATATATACATACACAGTAGAAGTCCGTTATAACAAGTACAGCATATAACGAGAGTTGCATTACAGCGAGTGATATTTTGGCCATTGTCCCTCTCACTGCAGAAATGAGAGGAAATTACGTTCATTATAATGAGTGCCATGCTGATCTTCCAGGAGGCATATCTCAGAGTCGTCAATTGACAAGAGGGATGAAGTCCAACAAGCTAATGGTAATCTGAGGTGCATTCTCTTTTCAAATGGCAGAAAAATATTGAATGCAAAAATTATCGTCATCTAATTCATGCATTTGTTTTCCGCAAGTAGCCTCATCCTTCCTCAACAAAGATGCTTCAGAGAGCTTTGATTAGAAACTTCTCCCCTTTATCCCTTCGCATATCTTATCACCTCGTCTCTTGTTTCTTTTTGGTGACGACCCCTCTAGTCAGTGCTGGAATTTTTAATTGATTTCTCATCATATTGGCATCCACCCGTGGGATTTGTTTTCATGTGAAACTTAAGTCCATCAGTGAGTAACAAGGAAAAAATATAATAAAAGAAAATGAAAATAATACTAGAGAATTACTTGCAAACAGCTATAACGATTTGGCTGGCGTGGGTGTGTAATGTAGGGTTGCCTATACTCAGATTATCAATTTTCAATTGATTATTTCAACAAATCTAAGGCCCATTTTACTAACACCAATACTGTTTTTAATTACTCTACTTCCTGCATCACTACAAAATTTTCATCAAAATCTCCAGACAGAAGTGAGAGTTTCCCCTTGTTAGTGTTAGAAATCGGCTATAATGAGTACTTTTATTGGCTTAATGAGTATTATATTTAACTAAATATTGAAATTTAAAAACCCAGTAAAATAATTTGTATAAAATTCATTAAAAATGGTCATAGTCCTTATACACACTTTAACAGTCATATTAATTTAACTATTACGTAGATAATTAATATATACTTAGTATCATACACATAAACATAATCAAAAAGAAGCTTTCTGTTGAAAAGGCTTAAAAGCAGTGATAAATAAAGATTATTTTGCTTTCCTGCCAAATTGTATGTCAATAATATTCACAGAAATACAAGTAGGAGATTTCTAACTTGAAGACTAATGTTCTGATGTCATACTCAGCTACATCTTCTTTGTCAGAAGTATCGAGTTTTCCTGTACAGGGGTTTGTGAATCCATCCTTCTGCCATTTCACTTAAAAAAAGTGAAAAGACAGTTTATAAATGTTGAAAATAAATGCCAATTTGAAAATATTCCTGCATGTAGGGTAATGCACTATTGTAAGATTTCCCAAAGCTATAAATGCATGTAAAATTTCCTTGCTATAATTTTATAACCTCAAGTAAATGTTAACTACTCTGATAATTTTATATTAATTTGTCTGATATTATTATTAGCTGATATTAGATAGGTGTTTTTGAGGTCTCTCTTGAGTATTATTTACTGAATGTAGCATTTAATCATCATAATGAGGTAGGTTATAATACTTATCTTGTGTATTAAGAGAGCCACACCTATAAGTTAGATTTTATCAACCATATTTTTGTTTTTTTACACCTTTTGTATAGGTAAAAATATTTTATAAATAATGATAGTATATTTCATATCTGAAGGGGCAAAACCCTGATCCTGATCAGGGTTTCCTTCCCCCTGATCATTTCATGCCTATTGTTTATCTTTTATTCATATAAAATAACCTATTTCTCTACCAATCATTGCAGTAATTACTGCACTTCCATTTCCAATGTCAGAAAAGTAGTTTAAATAATGAGGTAAAAGTATCAATATTTAAAAAATATGACCTTGTATTTTTTTTACTGATATTAGAGCATTTCAAATGAAAGAAGAATATTTTTTTAGGTTGATAAAACTAGAGTCCAAAATTAAGGAGCTGCATTCCATTGTAAAACTTTGAAAATGAACTTGATTTTATGACATCAGGAAATCTTTACTTAAAAGTTATATTTATTAATGCAGTAATTTCAATGGTCCATTTGAAGTATTCAGGGGAAGGATTAGTAGAAATTAAGGAGCAATGACTCAGTATACATGAAACTATGTAGACCTTCCTACAAATGCTGTGCAGTTTCATAATATAATAATGTAATATAATAATTTTTATTAATCCAAAGACAATACAAGTATGTATAAGACAATTCAAGCTAAAAATCATATTCTTAAGTATTCCAGTACTGAATAAAAACCTTATTCAAGTAAATACTTGTGAACAGTATGCTTAAATGTCTTTAAATTAATAATCTTCTTAATTTTGGATGGTAGTTTATTGTATATAATTATGCCCATCACTTTTGGGGCTATAGCATGGACTTTATTGAGAGATCTTGGAAAATGTAGATCTCTTTTCCTTTTCGTGTCATGGTGATAAAAGGCCTCATTTAATGGGTAATTATTGATATTATTTTTAACAAACAATAGGATGTTAAAGATGTATATAGATGGCATGGATACAATTTTAAATCTTTGAAATATGTTTTTACAGGTAACTCTGCTAGGGGCATTTGATATTCTTCTTATAATCTTCTTCTACATTCTAAAAATGTCAGTCAGTCTGGTTGAGGGAGTGTAATGTAGTGTAATTTAATATGTGACCCTGGAGTAAAAATAACCAAAGTATATATTAAGTAGGATTTTTTGACTGAGTCCCTTAGTACACAAGATAAATAGAAGATTGAATTAATTTTTTTGAGTAGGTAGTTAACATGATTGTTCCAGTTGAGACAAGGATCAATATGTAGTCCAAGGAATTCCAGGTTCTCAGAAGGTGTGACTCTTAGATCTTTAAAGTTCAAGCAAAAGTTATCAAAATGTTTATCCTTGGTTCCAAATACCACTTTCATAGTTTTTTCTCTATTTAATTTCTGTCTATACTGCAAGCACCACTCTGATGTTCTGGAAATTATTGCATCTCCGATAGGGGCTAGGTTATTGATAGGTTAGGACTAGATAATAGGATATTTATGTCATTGACAAACATTATCATTCAGGTCCCTTTTGTATCAAGTATATTAGCTATGGTATATCATATATGAAGTTTAAAATATAGAATAGGACTTAGTATAGAATCTTGGGAGACGCCACATTTAATAGGCAAAGTTTTAAAATTGAAATTGCCATTCTTATTACTAATCTTGACAATCTGAGACCTGTTAGAGAGATAAGTTTCTATCCATTTCAAAGCATTTCCTCTTATGCCTATTCTGTGACATTTATCAAGTAGGGATTGATGCTCAACTACATTGAAAGCTCTGTTCAGATCCAGAACGATTCCTCGAGTTTTCAATTTTTTGTTAAGTTCTTCGGTGGCAAAGTTAATGGCACTAATTAGAGCATTTTCAGTTGATTTGCCCTTTCAAAAACCAAACTGACATTGAGAGACTAAATTGTTCCTCTCGAGGAAATCACTAAGTCTCAAGCAAAAGACATACTCAAATATCTTAGAGAATTGTGGGAGAAGAGAAATGGGCCTTAGTTCATTGTATTTTTGTTATCTCCTTTATTTTTTAAATCAGGAATAACCTTGGAAACTTTTAGAGCATCTGAGAAGATGCCTTTAGTCAGAGACTCATTGACTAGGTATGGGAGTGGTTTCAGGATGGACTGTGAGCAAGGTTTAAGCAATCTCCTAGGTACCTCATCCAGCCCTGATGAAGGCTTTTCACCCACACAATCAAGCACTCTCTGTAACTCATTGCTATCACAAGGTTTTAAGAATATTGAATGAGCACTATTATGATTAAATTGTGTACCATTGCCATGGTAATTATCAGGGGGATTTTGGCTATGCCATGCAAGAAAATTACAGTTTAATGCATTTGCAATCTCCATAGCATCCTGAATTAGGTTGTCTTCAACAATCAAGGGATAGGGGAGGTGTCTGCGGTGAGTAGAGCACATAGATTCTTTGACAATTTTCCAAACCACACTAGGAGAATGATTTGATTTAAGTAGTATTGAATGCCTTTAGTATCTCTTTGGATTATTTATCAGTCTCTTATAATGCTTTTTGAGTATAATATAATCCTCATGAGCCTTTATATTACCGTGGATTTTATCATGGTAAGCTTTAATTTTTATGGTTTCCGATAGGGCATGTATTTCTGGAGTTATCCATTTTTTATAATGAAGAGGAATGGGTTTTACATGTTGAACTGGAAGAGCACACTCAAAAAGAAACAACAAATCTAGAATAAAAATCATTTAAACTCTCTTTAAAACAGGTGTAAGAAAACATATAGCGCGAATCTTGGCAATGTAAAGCTGTACAAAAGGAATTAATTTTGGATTCACTGAAAGATTGTTTCATTTTAAGTGTGGGTAGACTATATTGAAGCATGCCATGCTGAAGGTTGACATTAGATCACAGTGATCAGATATTAAAGGATCAAATACTTCAATTTTCACATAAATGGATCAAAGTCAGTCAATACAACATCTAGCTGGGACTTTGAACCGTCAGCTATTCTTGTGGCCACATCCACTAATTAGTTTAAGTTGTACAAGTCTAGAAGGTTATAAAGTTTTTTTCTGGATTGCACCTTGAATCAGTAAGTTACAATTTAGATCACCCAGTATTATTCTGGGGTCTTTATGAGGTTTTTGACATAGTTCAAATAAGAGATTGTCAAATCTGCTCAGAAACGTGTCAAAACATTTTGATGGAGAATGGTAAATTACCAAGATATTAAACTCAACTTCACTTATCATAACAGATAGAGCAGTACTGTTTTTCACTAACAAAGTTAGAAATATCTAGTATCACTAAAATCGACTGAGTCCTTACAAAAGATTGCAACTCGGCCATTTTTGCAATTAGAACATCAATATGAAGATGCACAAACATATCCTGGTATAGAAACACAAAGATCTTTCATCCAATGTTCTGTTACATTTACAGATTACATCAGGTTTTTCCTCTACTGCTAACTGATCTAAGTCATTGACCTTATTACAAAGTGACTGAATGTTTATTAAAAGAATTTTCAGGAACGATGGCTGAGCTGAAATACTCTTTATAAATATTTGTGTTCTTTTTCTCTGTTGTTAAGTTATTTGAACTCTGGTCTTACGAAGGAATAAAAAACTTCTCAAGATGGTGTTGCATGGCCATACTACACTGTTCATCATCTGATGGCGCAGATGAAATGGAACACCTATTCTAAAACTGGAGTTTACACCTTTGGACTCCAGCTTACTCACAGTCACATGCCGAAATTTTTTTGAATGAAACTTTCAACATTTTCTACAGTAGTTCCTCCAGCAAGCTTTCCAAGATGGAGCCAACCTTTTTTCACTCCCACCAAATACATATTGTTGATCATATTTTTTCCCACGCCTTATGCCTTCCCCTACCTATGCGCCTTCTTACTTGCTGTCACGAGTGTATCTGCAGATGTTTTTCCTGCATCAGGGACCTCTTCCTTCTTCTTATTCTTTTTTTGTTGCATGATTGTGAACCCATCTATGTTCATCAGCTGAGCAGAAGAAAGTGGCAGCACATAGCTTTCTGCTTTCATGGATTCCTTGGGCCTTCCACCCGGTAGACCTTGGTTCCCAAGAACTGATGTTGCAGCTGCTTTGATTTTGTGTGCATTAATTGGAGTTTTCTGTAATACTTTTTCTGACTTTCCTTTTTGTATTGTTTTATGGGGCATGGAATGGTCATCCCTGGTCTCAATTTTATTTCAAAAGTCAGAATTAAATTTTTAATTCATTGAGATCCGACCCCATGTTACCCACACTTGCATTTCGATGCACTTGGCAAGTGTAACACTTCCAAATTACATATGGAGACTCAAAATCATCTTAACAACCAACTCATTTATTCTGTACAGTTATCATGGAAAATATTAGAGCAAAACCCGCAGGTAATGGGTTTGTCCTGTATTAAGATAGATTTATCAAACGAGTGACACAGGAGTTCAACCGGTGCAGATGCAATCTTGAATCTAATCTTGATGCTTGCTTGATGTTCTTATGCATAAAATTTAACCCATTAAACATGGTGAGAGAAAAATATTTCAGAAACATAAGTAGGTATTGTGAGAAAGATATCAAATATTTAATTAATAATGGATGGACCAATGGTGACAGTTATTAATTTTTATATTATTAATGATATTTGTGGGTTAAAATATGTGTGAACTGAGGTGATTGGCTACATCTTGGTATAATTTTATATGGAAGGTAAATTAAAGTGAATGAATAAATACATTTTTAATATATTTTTAATAAAATATAAATTTAAAGCTTGATTTGTAACATGCTCTATAACAATATCTGAACATATATATGTATGATAATGCTATAAATTACCTACTATAATATGCTGATTTAAACAGATTTGAGATAAAGGTGACTCTTGTCATAACGATTATTTGCTTCTTGATAAGCAAGTATTTCACTTTATAGAACGAAGTTGAATAAGATGTATGAATGCTGTTATTATATACTAGTCAAAAACTGAATCTAGTCTAAATAAATAAAGCTTTTCATTTATGATTTGCGATAAAAAATACCATTGTAAATCAATACCTTTTTTCTAACTTCCTTTGACAATTTGATAAGCATTTTCAAGATGCCAATGACAATAAATTGTTCAATAAATTAAGAGATAATAATCTCTTGGAAGACAGATCAAATAATAAAAATTCACCCTACCGATTGTATATTGGAAAATAAATGAGAGAAGTAAGTATATGCTCAAAATAGCCATTTCAGAGAGACAGTTTTTCCACATTGTATACACAACAATAATTGTCTTGGGGTATGGAATATGTGATTACATGCATTTCCTGTTAAAAGGCTTGCAAGTACATGTGTAGATGGGTATCTAGGAAGATGAATACAGAGAGTGTGAACTCTACTTACTTCTAAAGCAGCCAAGTTCAAGCTATTTGCTGGAACATTAAAGGATAGAGCTTCATTCCAAACAGGATTGGCACTCCCTTTCCTTGCTGCAGTCTTCTTTTTCTTGACGCGCTTGCCTCTAACTAGCAAGTACACTTTTGCAAAGGGATCCAGAAAAATAAAATGAATAATATTTTTAATTATAAAATGTGGTTGGGAAGTCTTAATTTTCTCGCAAAAATTCATGACATTTTATACTAATGTTTATTATGTTTCTAAAGTCTTTAATACCATCTCTGAATCTTGAATTTTGTTATCCGTGTGATTTTATTACCTTGAATATTTCTTGATTGCTGATCAAAATTCACTGTTCTGATATCTTTAAGTCAGATTTTATTACTTATGGATGTCTTATGAATCAATTAAGGAGAGAAATTAGGTTAGTTATAACACTTGAAGCTACAATTCTTATAATTATATATAGTGAATGTAAGTAAAATTTAAAATATTTGTTACACAAACTTATTGAATCTTAACAATCGTCTAAAGGGTTAGAAAGCCAAAATAGCAGTTAAAAATCCATAGCTGACCTATTGCACAACAGTTGAATTGGACAGTGAACTTGATCAACTTTCCAGTACCTGAATCTGCAAGAAATATTCTGATAATTTCCCACATCGTTATCCACACCAAAATATTGTTGACTTAAACAATAGAAAGCTGTATTTTATAAATTATTATCTTTACCTATCTTTACATGTATGATGAAGTACAAAAATGCCTACAAACATGTATGGATACACAACACATATACTTAAATCTGTTGCTCATTCAAAATTGAATAACTCAAAGTACACTGTTATAATAAATAATCATTTTAATATTAAGCTATAGAATACTTTTTGTGCTTCAATTTATTAAAGTTTGAATTAAAGCAGTAATAGGATTTTACATGCTTTAAATGATGTGGTAACTTATTATGGAATCTGATGCTTGTTTCTTTTGGGCCCTTTTTTACAGCATTGGTTCTGATAGAATTTTGTTGAAGATTATTTTTAATCCTGCTGAAGTCATAATGAATATCAGAGTTAACGAGGATTTCATTAAGGTTATCTTTTAAAAAGAGAGTTGAGATCATTATTTATAGGGCATGGGAGATGAAGTATCCTGAGTGAATTAAATATATGCTTTCATGGGTTATCATATGGTATCCATGCTAAAATTCTAGAGCTCTTTTGTGCACCTTTGAAATCTGGTTTGAATCTGGTGAGGACCCCTTAATAAGAGACTATAGGCTATGTGTTGATAAAAGAATCATAGTAAAATGTTAGTAGAATGTCTCTACTGACCGATTATCTTAATTGTTTGATATATTATCTTAAGATGTGTTAAAAGGTAACACACAATTTGCAATTGAAATTAATCCCATAAATTTGGCTTACTATAAAAAATTATAAAACTCCTTGTGTTGAACATAAACACGAATTATAAAAAGTAATATCTATAAAGTGAATTTATAATTATATGTTATATGTAAAATTTAAGTAAAATGTTGGAAGTTAGCATATACAAGAGTATTGTTGTACTCATGAGGATGTATATTGAAATATTTACCTGGAGGATCCCTCTCTTGAGCAGGAAAAAGGTTCCTTGCTTTCAGAAGTACAACTGTCAGCCTCTCAGCAGAAGGCAGGTAACTTAAAGATAGCAATACTTCTTTTCTCTCTTCTGGAGGCTGTGAAAATAAAAGTTATGCATTAATAATTAGTGATTGGAAGAAAAAAATATATATCTATAAACAGACTTTGAAAAACCTTGGGTATGCATATCGTAAAGTTTGAATTCCTTTTATGATTACATTTATAAATGGAAATTATAACTAATAGATGAAATGAAAGAAGAGTAGAGTAAGTGGAAATCACATACCTTCTTATTTTTTGTTATTTCACCCCAGACTTCAATGCTGGATGTAACATCAAACTCATCCATTGGCATACAAACTTCACCCACCACATCATTCCGTGAATATCGATCATAATCAAAGACCTATTACCCAAAAAGTGTTGTTGAATAAACAATTTCAAGAAAATACAAAATCATGATACTTGAAATAACCACTGCAACAAATTCAATTCACTAACCTGTAAGACAAGAGTTTTATCTTGTAGCTGGTCATGAGCTACAGGAAACTTGAAATGCTCATCAAAAAATGGATTTGGATCTCCTCTATGGATTGTTGTCAGCCTTTTTCTAGAATCTACCTCAGGCACCAATCGCAGCCTCACATATGGGTCATTAATTCCTCCTTGTGCACTTTCAGCCAAACATGGGCTAAATCATGGGCTACAAATAAAAGTAATCTAAAATTTTTCTATCCTAACAGATTAAATCTTCTAAAGTAACTCGCACATATTTCACTTTATTTATATGCTCACCATTTTTAAAACAAATCAAAGAAACATTTGAGCTTTGAAACCCTTAGGAGCCATACATAAATTATGTAACGCAATTTGGGGGAGGGGGGTTTGGCCAGGCGTTACGGTCCTGGTATATGGGGGAAAGGGATGTTCCGCCCAGGCGTTACATGGGGGGGTCAAAGATTGGATAACTTTGCGTTATTTGTGGATGATCCCTTACAGCTTTTATCATAAGCATTATTGGATCACTATGTAGACAATATGAAAACATTGCATCACTTTGAATCACTGGAACTATATTGTTTAGAAGTAAATAATTATGCCATCACGAAATATTTCAGTTGGGTTGTATTTGGCTGACATAGATTTATATTTCAATTTTCTCAATTGATTCTTATGTCAGCATTTTTTGCTAAGTAAAATCTGATATCTAGTTTTAAAATCAAATCTACAGTAATCTTCAGCATGTATGTAGTTTATCAGTATAGTTGCCAACCTTATCTGATATTTAGTTCTTTTAGAAACCTCACTCGGAGTAAAACTTTCGTCAAATTAGAATGTTTGAGGATTGGCACATGTACTTCATGCTTATAGATTCAGCAATTATACCACTCAAATGGAATTATTAGATTACCATATATATATATATATATATACACTATTTTTATATGCTTTGGCACTAATGGTATGTTTTTTTTTTGGGGTTCATGTTCCACAGTTCAGGAGTATGTGGTATTGTGACTGAGGTTCAGGAATTTTCTCTTTCAAGCAAAGTGAAGAGCAAGGTAGATGGTTTTAACTTCCAAGGAGACTAGCAAATAAGTTTCTTTGTGTTTATATATTAAATAAAGATTTCAGTGTACATCTTTTACAAAGTATTCACAACTTTAACATTAAAATTATAAGCAAGAGCCTTCATTTCCACATTAGATCTAGAGAAAGCTTGTGACACTGTTAACAGGAAAAGGAAAGCCTAAATCCTTAAAGAAACTGGAGTAAATTACCATACCAGAAGACTGATCCATTTACTTTATAGATAGCAAACAATTATGATCAATAGCAGTAAATGAAGCTAATCTAGAATAAGGAGATGTGCACTGCCTCTAATGACTGATTCTTGATACATGTATTGAGAAACCTATAATGTCAAGGTAAAGATGTAAAAGGTAAAATGTATATAAAATAAATAAAAAAAATAATGAGCATGCTGCAGTTTGAAGATGAAATAGCAATAAATGATCTGTGATAGAGGACTCAATTGAAAAAAAAGGATGAAGATTTATTTTCCTAAAATTTATATAAACCAAACAAAAGAGATGGAATGGGCACCTCGTATGGTATGAAAGGATCAAAGAATTGTACCATTTAGATAGCAAATTTACCATTAATGGAAGTAGAAAAAAAGGAAGTTGAAAGTAGCAAAGTGAGCACATTCAAGATAACATGAATAGACTGAGTAAATGATGGAGTGCTTTGACAAGCAACGAAATGAAAGTCTATGGAAAACTGGTGAGAGTTTCTAATGAGAGAGAGAGAGTGAGGAAAATTTCTTGGATACCTTTCAAGGTATGGTGGGCAGTTGAAAGCAGTAACCTAACAAATGATTGAATGAAAGGCATTGTGTTCTAATTTTTCATGACAGTAATGATGGATTATATTGGAATGAAATCCTTAGTATTTTTTGCCACATTTTAAGAATAGCTTCAATATACAGTAGAGAATTGTTTATCTGAACTTTTCAGGACCGAGGTCAGTTTACATAAAGGATATGTTCGGACAGTAGGTATTTTAACCTGCATCAGAAAAAAGAACTGAAAAAAAAGCTTTTATTGATATAAATATATTTGAATAATAAATATTATTGAAAACTTTTATTTAAAGAAAACTGTACATGACCCTCCCTGCAAGGTTTTTCTTTTCGAAACGACTACAGTTGAGTCAGATTCTGCAACAAATCGAAGAATTTGGTCCTTCTGTGATTTTATATCATGTATAGTTTTCCTGCTAATATTGTATTCCTGCTGAAGATTGGATGAAATGACACCACAATCTAGTTTGTTCATTATGTCCACTTTTTGCTGTAACGTCAGCACCTGTCTTTTTCTCTTGACATTCCCTCCCCTTGAACTAGCTGCTGGACACATTTTCTTCTTATTGTTTTCAATCTAGAAGGTTAATTTATATAGTATAAATACTTACTCGTTCACACCTACAAAAGATTGGTGCAAAACACTGTAACGATACTTTTTAAAATAAAATAAGAAAAATGATCAAAATGCCGCGCGGGGCGTAAAAAGTTATAACGATTTAAACTACTGATCAAAAGATCGAAAGTTGGGCGCCAATATTTAAAAGAAGAAACAAATTGAATTTAACACGAAATGCATGAGCTCAGGGTCGCTCGTTTCCGAAGGAAATAAAACTACAATTTCTCTTAATTGATATATCTCTATTCAAACAAGAAAAGGCAAAATACGTAAACCTCAAAGTTAATAAATACTACACCCCCAAAAGACACACATATTATCACTCAAGACACAAACAACCAAACAAAGATGAAGAAAACGAAACATAAAGACACCACCACCAATAAACCTTATACCACACTACAATACCCTAACACTCAGAACACATATTAATACACAAAACACGATAATTGGGGGACGAATTCACACAAAGGGAGGGAACACTAAAAAGACAACAGGAGTGGGTCCAGGGTTTTTGAGGACCGTTCTGGTCAAGCTATATTCTTTGACTCTACTTTCCGAAAGAAAAGGACGCCCAGAAGTCCGCGTCTTCTTTGGCGTCGGTTTCTCTCACCCAATCACTGCACTTTGTTCAAACGTTTCGACCAACGCTTTTCCCATTCCCTTTATGCAGATGGTCAACACATGTTTAACCACCCGCACTCCGGAAACGCTCCGATGGTCGAAACAGGGTCAGGGTGTGGCGCATTCCTGCCTTTACGCGGTCCATAGCACTCGCCAACCATAAAATTCTACTCATAAAACTAACGTTACAATAAACTAACATTATAATAAACTAACATTACAATAGCCCCCCAGACAAAATTTGGATTACTACCTCTTAAGTTGTCCAGAAATCGTCAAATTTTGTCTTCTGAGAGAAATTACTCCAAACTTTTGATCAAACATAAATATTTTCCCTATTTCACAACCCACACATATAAATCCCAAGTTGCATTTTAAATTTCCTTTCCCCTCCAAAATCCTATAATTCTACGCGCGAGAATGCAAGTTAATGCAAAATTTGCAACTGAATGCAATAGAGGCCTGATTATCACTAACATCTATTTTCAAGCATTTAATAATGTCTTTACGTACAAGACACAACCCCACAAAACATAAATACTTTCCTTTAAACAACCACCCAAGCACATATAAACCCCCAAAATATATTTCTCTTTCCGTTTTTCCCCCAAAAGTCTCCGCTATTTTTGTGAGAATGCAACTTAATGCAATATTTGCAATCTTGCCAACTACCATTTTGACAGGATTAAACTTCCCCCAAAACTCCAAATAAAACCAAACAACTTCCTTCCTATTGCTATCATCACATGAATAAGACATGAAAATATTAACACAAACACAATTAAATACCCCACAATCCACTTCAATTACGACATAAATTTCAAAATGACATAAAACCGACCAAAAGCACATTCATCAGACATGAAAACATAAACACAAACACAATCAAATACCACGAAATCACACTTCACTTACGTCCAAAATTTCAAAAAGACATAAACCCGACCAAAAGCACATTCATCAGACATGAAAATATAAACACAAATACAATAAAATACCCCGAAACCACACTTCAATTAAGACCAAACTGATATCAAACCGACAAAATTCTCCCAATTCACCTTTACATAGATATCCAGTCTAGCACCTTTCCTACCACACACAAATAGCACAATATGAAAACAACGTAAAATCCGCTCGAACACTACATAGAATTTATCTTACTTCCCTGTTCATGACATTTTTGAAACCCATCAACACACGGAAACACAATCACTCACACTTTCTTCGCCACTAAAATTATTTCCCATTGCATTAAAATTTAAAAAAAAATAAAAAAATTTTGCAGTTATAAGTAAACTTTCACTGTTCACATAACACTTTAACAAGTCACTTCTTGGACTTTTTTCTCCCATTCTGAAGTTAATTCCCTTCTTCTCGCGGTCACAACGTTTTCTCCGGGCGGTCGCCCTTCGGGTCATTCGCCCCAGGGTCACTTCCAGTTTATGCTCCTGGGCGAGGGGCGGTATGTTTACCTCGGGAAACTTTTTCCTTTTGCAAAGGATATTCTGGGGTTTCTTTCCGTAATGCCATCCATTAGGAATTAACCCCATGCGTTCGTGCACCACACAGTTGAACAGATAACTTAACAGGTTAAGAATTATATGCCACAAGGTATGACTTTTATGACAGAAGGCCCTGAAGAGGTGACCTAATTTTCGCATTACCCCGTCACTGGGGTTGGATTGGGGATGATGGAATGATGAGTAACTGATCGTTGTTTCCTGAATCCTCAGCTCCTCCTTCCGATACCGATGCAAAAACCCTTCCTTACTGACACAGGGCATTGTGGCCTCGAACCTATGCACAGAGTCTTGCTTACTTCCCGAAACAGGAGTAGCGGGCAAGTCCAATTGGTGCGATTGTTTTTGTTGCACGCAAACTTTTTCTAAGACCTCAGACGTTGGACTCTTTTCACCTCCATCCACCTGCTCCTTACAGGCCTCGCCCTCATGTGGCCTGCGAACTTCCCGTTGTATTTTGTTTAATTTATTCTCTACTTCATAGATCCTCTCGCTGATGGCCTGGTATTCCTCATCTACCCGGTACCCGAGATTCTCCACCGATTGCTTAACAGTAGTCATCTGCTTATTCAGTCTTTTGGATAACTTTTCAACCTCGGCAATTATGCTTGCTTTTATTTGCTCCCATTCGATGTCTTCCATAGTCTCATCAGGGGAACCCCATTTACAATCACTCTCCGCCTCCATTCTAACCTCTATTTAAAAACCTTAATTTAAAAACTGCCCCCCTACCACCTAATAATACAAAAAATTAAGAGAAATTATGCTCTATTTCTTCGAGCCCTTAACGTTGGGTCGCCAAGTTGTAACGATACTTTTTAAAATAAAATAAGAAAAATGATCAAAATGCCGCGCGGGGCGTAAAAAGTTATAACGATTTAAACTACTGATCAAAAGATCGAAAGTTGGGCGCCAATATTTAAAAGAAGAAACAAATTGAATTTAACACGAAATGCATGAGCTCAGGGTCGCTCGTTTCCGAAGGAAATAAAACTACAATTTCTCTTAATTGATATATCTCTATTCAAACAAGAAAACGCAAAATACGTAAACCTCAAAGTTAATAAATATATTTATATAGTATAAATACTTACTCGTTCACACCTACAAAAGATTGGTGCAAAACACGCATAGCGGTGGCATTCAAATTTACTGTATATCTATCGTGCAATGTTCGTTGTTTGGATGTGTTCATTGTTTAGATGTTCGGATAAACGATCCTCTACTGTATGTTGCATCTATGTGGCATTTATTAATGTGATCATAGAAATAATGAATTATTATTTACATTAACAGATTTCAACTACAGTTTCAGCTATAAACTGACTACAAAAACTGGAATGCAAACTAAATTAGACTATGAGGGTCTAGTAATGGTCAGTATTAAGGCTAGGAATTCTGAATGAATGAAACAATTAGCAGATAATAGAATGAAAAATTTATGAGCTATTACACACAAATACTAATATTCGAATCATCGATGAGATCAAGTTCCTTCTGCAAACATGCAATAAAGTGCTATGGCTGCAGTCATTCATCTTCTTCATCTTACGATCACCGCGGTTCAAAGACATGGTCATGTATTGTTGGAAAAAAGCTGGCTTTAACTGCGACGTTGCTGATTCCATAAGTCCTCATGATTTTTGCTTCCTTAATAATGTACTTTCTGAATGCAGCTATTCTGATGTGACCGATGGTGACTGCAGTGAGCCGGCTGTTATTCCCTGTTCATGGTGCAAAGATTATCTGTGCTTTGAACATGCTATTTTGCATAAAACTGCTTTTCACCATTCTTGCGACAAGTTTGTTAACTAATTATTGCGTTTAGTTCATTTTTCTAATGATGTAACACGTTAACGATCTTGTTTTTTATCTATATAAACTGATTTAAACTTAACTACTTATGTTTTGCATTCTTTATTTGGGAAAAACCATTCTCCCATAGACTTAACATTACGCGCGCGCCCCCCTTTGCCTGCCTCCCCCTTTGCCATAGAGTTAACATTGCAACCTTTGCCGCGCCGTAAGAACAAAACGTTGATATTATGGCCGCTAAGACCACTTCCATCGTGTTCAGAATGCTTTAATTGTTAACTGTGAACACATTTCATCGCTAGATCAGGCGGACCATCCATATTTGCTCAGTGTCAGTCTTTTTGGGATTCCGTTCCTCGACCATGCATCATCTCGCAGCACCATAGCACACCTTCCTTCGCGCTTTCATGACGCATAAGTTTGGATCAAAATTCTGATTAATAAGAAATAAAACAGTTAATCAAATACAGTTATAATAATATAGAGAAATATTAAATACTTCTACTCTATCGTACTCAAAAAAATGTAAAGTAATACCATTATGTCAAATTATACTTAGTCTTTTTGGCATTCCATTCTTTGACCGTGCATCATCTCGCAGCACCATAGCACACCTTCCTTCGCGCTTTCATGACGCATAAGTTTGGATCAAAATTCTGAATAATAAGAAATAAAACAGTTAATCAAATACAGTTATAATAATATAGAGAAATATTAAATACTTCTACTCTATCGTACTCAAAAAATGGAAAGTAATACCATTATATCAATTTATACTTAGTCTTTTTGGCATTCCATTCTTTGACCGTGCATCATCTCGCAGCACCAGAGCACACCTTCCTTCGCGCTTTCATGACGCATAAGTTTGAATCAAAATTCTGAATAATAAGAAATAAAACAGTTAATCAAATACAGTTATAATAATATAGAGAAATATTAAATACTTCTACTCTATCGTACTCAAAAAATGGAAAGTAATACCATTATATCAATTTATACTTAGTCTTTTTGGCATTCCATTCTTTGACCGTGCATCATCTCGCAGCACCAGAGCACACCTTCCTTCGCACTTTCATGACGCATAAGTTTGGATCAAAATTCTGAATAATAAGAAATAAAACAGTTAATCAAATATAGCTATAATAATATAGAGAAATATTAAATACTTCTACTCTATCGTACTCAAAAAATGGAAAGTAATACCATTATATCAATTTATACTTAGTCTTTTTGGCATTCCATTCTTGTAACAACCGGCCCAGTATCACGGTCCCGGCAGGAAGGTATAGTGTCTTACGGGGTTTTGTTCGTTTAACACGAATTTCGGTTAAGACGAATTTCGAACAGTTTCCTCAATCTCTTGAATCATATAGTTCGCTTAAGGCGAACTGCCTGGCAGAATAAGAACCATGACTTTGAGGATAATACGTTGCCTTGGTCCCTCGTTTTGTAACGATAACCCAAGACAATGTAGGCCATCCAATATAATAAGTAAGACACCCAAGAAAATGCAAGGGGCCCAATGAGATAGTGAGAATGGTAGGCAAGGAGTGAGTCAGGGAGTAAGTTTGGATGAATTTTCTCAGTCTCCTCGTGTCGATGACTGTGAGTAAGTTTTTACTGAACAACTGTAGCTACAGGAACAAAATATCTTTTTACAATGAGCAAATGAGTATTTATCTTCAAACGAAGCTTAAAATATTAAGTGAGGTGGAACGCGGAGCACGGAAGAAAACTCAGATTGCCCACGATTTTGGTATTTCAAAATCTCCTCATTGGTTTGTCAGCGATAATCAAAAATCACGAAAAAATTGACGAAGCGGCTGCATCAGGAGGTGTTGAGCTGAAAGGAAAGCGCATGCTTGGATCACATCCTAAGGATCTCGAAGGTGAATTAATGGAATGGTTTAATCACGTCCGAGCAGCAGACGTGCCTATAAGTGGACCCGTTATACAGCAAAAGGCATTGCCAATTGCATCCAGCTTGGGAATGTACGACTTTAAGTGCTCCAGTGGCTGGCTGTGACGATTTCAAAAACGCCGTGGAATCTCTTCGCAAGTGATATGTGGGGAAGCAAATAAAGTGAACGAAGGAAGTGTCAATGAGCGGCTGGCTGATTTTAGACTTCTTCGAGAAAAGTACTCTCCTCGAGACGTTTTTAATATGGACGAAACGGGTGTATTTTATAACCTCTTGCCAAGCCGCACTCTGAGCATTAAGGGAGAGAAATGCCATGGAGGCAGTCACAGTAAGCAGCGATTGACCGTTGTTCTCACTTGCAATTCGGACGGAAGCTAGAAGTTACGATGGTAGGTGATTGGAAAATCGAAGAGCACCCGATGCTTCAAGCACATCGATCTTTCAAAGCTGCCCTGCGATTATACCCACCACAAGAAGGCATGGATTGACGGCACTGCATTTCGTGAATGGCTCGTGCGATTTAATAGACGTATGGCTGCTCAGAATCGTCATGTGTTGCTCACGATGGACAACTGCGCTGCCCACAAACCTAAGAAAAATGCAGTTGACTAACATCAAGGTTTGGTTTTTTCCGCCAAACACAACCAGTCGTTGCAGCCATTGGATCAGGGAATCATCGCTCTACTGAAGAGGTATTATCGGACTCATCTAGTACGAGCAGCGATTCTCGCAGCGGAAGGAAGCGATACATTTAGTTGGACTCTTTTGGATGCTATAAGAGCGATTGGAGCAGCTTGGGAATCTGTTTCCGCAAAGCATATTAAAAGTTGCTTCGATAAGGCTTGGACCCATAGTGATGTCGATTATGCTGTTGGACAAGGAGCGGCTACTGAAAAGGACACACCTGAGGAATGGGAGCTTTTGCAAACACTTTCGTCGGCAATGGTAAGTATCGTGAGAATATCTCCGCAGTTTGAGCGTTGATTGTATCTTCTTTAAAAAATCTTTAAATTGAGTTTTTGCTTAAAATTGCCAGGTTGAGTTAACGTTTGAAGAATATTTGGAGTTTGACAATGATCCGGCCGCATGTTCCTTTCCTGACGAGGAAGTAAACGCGAATAGCAAAGAATCATCTTCGGATGAAAGTGAGGAGGAGTCACTTGAGCCTCCCACCCGTGGAGAAGTCACAACGGATCTAAATGTGCTCCAAAGATATGCAGCAACGGCAAATGTTTCCAGGACCTTTTCCAATAACTTAGATCGGATTAGAATGGACTGCATGAACCATTAGCGCCCTACTCTTCGGCAAATGAATTTACATGATTTCGTTAAACCTAATAAAAGCGAAAATGTTGGCTTTGAAGACTGGTTATTTTTCTAAATTTATGTAATGCCTGACTTTGATGTAAAATTAAAGAAAATTACCAATTTATATTAAGTTTGTCGCAAAAATTAAACTACGGAATATATTTACCTACCAACTGGTAAAGGAAGATTTAATAGAGATTTTTGTGATCGTTACTTATACGTCAACATCATAATAGACGTCAGTATATCAGCAAGTATAATCGCACTTTTTTGCCGCGATACGGTTAACACGAATTTTTTCATAACGCGAACACTTTGCCCGGTCCCTTGAGATTCGTGTTAGCGAGGGTTTACTGTATATATAATAGATACTACTCATATAATAATTATTGAAAAAGTTTAATTTTTTAATTTTCTTTACTGATGTAGATTTTTCCTGTTTAGAAATTTTTCCCAGTTGCCACGAGGCAACTTGCTCTGGCCTGGTAAAACAGAGGGTGGTGACGCGAGTTACAGTACGCGGCAAAAGCGGATCGCACAGCAGTCAGAGCCACCTGTTACTCTAGTCTGCAGGTGTTCTCATGTCGGTGTTGAGGACGTTTGTTCTTCTTTATTCTGATGTTCCCTCGTTTTCTCAGCTTCGAGAGTCGCATCGCAGCCCAATTGCTGCATTTGATCGCGGATCGACCTCAACCCTCGTGTTTGGTGGCATGGGGAAGAACCTTCGGCGGACGCGAAGGTCGTGTCATGTTCGGACTTAGGCTTCGAGACCGGCGCACAATTTTTGAGCCGTGGAGATATTTTTAGGATATAGAGGTCACGTAGAAGGTTCAGGTAATTGAATTTCTGACCGAGCGAATCACGAAAGAACTAAAGAGAAATTAATTGAACAAGATTCACTAATGAATTCATGCATGCATTTATATGAACGTGAAATATCGATGTAAATTGCAATAGTAAACTCGAGTGTTCTAAATAACTTATTTCATTAGACGTATTTCATCTGTGGTCGTAATGTGAAGATAATCATAGGCAGGCCCGTGCGCACGGGGGGGGGGGGTTGGGGGTTCGAACCCCCCCATGAGGATCCTTCATACAAAAAGTTCCACGAATGATGATTTGAAGATAGGATAAAATGAAATTATTTTATTTAATGTTTCATTTAGTGAACTTTTTCTTCCAAAATTTAGTGCCTCTTTCAACTTTCATGTTAACGTCTGTCAGGACTCCTTTCGTCTCGGTGAGTCACACTTTCGCGCCAATCAGAAATCGTGTTTCACGAACGAAAGGGCCTAAAATCCCACGCTACCAGCGCGTAACTGACTTCTCCGTACGTGCACTACATACTCCGTACATCGTATACGTTCATTATTGATAGTTGTATTAATATAGTTACTTTTTAAGTGAGAAAAGCCCCTCCCACGAGCAAATCCTGCGCACGGCCCTGATTATTGCTATCATATCCTACTTTATATTATGAAATGTTGTAAGATTTTCTTGTACTGTTTTACGCTATTTTGTGACATTTCACCTTCTTTAGCTTTATTCTTTCATGATTCACTACATGCCAATCAATTGTACCTAATGGATTATTTTTTATTTTCCATTTGTGCTAATATTTTTGTTCCATACAACACAATGTCTATATTAATTGTAAAATGTAAGAGAATTCCTGTAATAAAGTTAATTATTATCATTATTAATATTATGTTTAAAGAGTATGTCATCATATTTAGTCATTAAAAGTTGTGAAATTTCATCGTCAGGTCTTGAATATATTTTTTTACCAATTACATTACAAGTCATATTTGTTATGGCAAGATATTTCAGGTTCATGATATTAATATTTCCTTTTTATTAAATCTATATAAATTTGATCTCTCATTTTAGCTTCATTCAATGGGACAATTTACCGTGAATTAAACACTTCTGAAAAAATCCCAATATCTTACACTCTAATAATTTGTTGCCGAAATCTATTGATCAATATGAATTAACACCAAAGTGTAACAGTGCAAAGAATGGGCAAAAAGTTATAAATAGAACTTTGCAGATTGCACAAAACATAGCAAAATAAAAAACATAGCTAAATTAACTGTAATTAACTGAAAGATCAAGCTCACACAAAGTTCTTTTATTATGCTTTCTGTGCGTGTAAAACAACTTATGTTTCTACAATACGGCCATTACTACATTACACTTATTCTCAAGAAGATGTACTCTATGTCTAGTCAAGAGTTTGCACGACCAAACCAGGTGCAAGGGGTAAATATCGATTTATAAAATAATTTACGTTAAAACGATGGCCAAAATTACTGCTAAAGATGTCTGCGTAAAAATGAATAAATTGCTAGTAATTCACAAAGGATCGAGATTCTTTCTAGATAGATATTAATACCCGGCGCCTTTCGGGGTGTGGCAGGGGGAGTAAACACCAGTTGATCTTAACTACTTCTTTACTTGGTTATTGTGAAGTATTGTTCTTGAAGAAATTGGATTTTTAAAAAGACTCATCCTAGCATCTATTTCTCTTATGTTCACTATCGGATTAGTAGCAGGGGTGTTGCATGATGCCAGTAGCAGTCTCCCTGAATTTATTAAGCTATCACAGCCTCTCAGCTTCACTCTCCAAACCAAGGATTTCACCGATCTTTTCCTGATATCGGAAATTTTCTCTGTTTTCCAAACAGGTTGTGTCTTTGAAAATATTTTCCTGTTGTTCTGTTCACTCTAATTCATCGTGTGCACGTCATCTCAAACCAAGAATAGAAGTCCGGCCTCCCGTTTACAGTGAATTCGGGGCCAAAGAGGAGTGTTGTGCCTGATAGTATGAGAAGTCCAGTTGGACTTGAAGTGCATCAGCAGCTATTCTGCTTGTGGTTGGCACTCAACCTCCAGGACACCCATCTCCTCCTTACGGGTCTCCACGCACGGCAAACACGTGGGTGAATCCTCTGTCAGCTGGCATGACCTCACACAGACAGTTGATTCACAAAACTGCCCGGACTCAGCCCTTGCTGTTCGAGGGGTTAGAAATTTTGAAGTTAAACACTGAAAACGGTCAAAATGACCGCCTCCGTCTTTCTAGTGTTAAAACCCATTGGTCTTATGGAAAATCGGATGGAAACTAACTAGAAATTCGAAATAGCGAGGTCCGACTGTGTTTGGTTAACGTACTCTTTACTAAATTATTATTATTATTTTGAAAATTATTCACCAAAACTAAGACCGGAGAATTAATTTTACCGGTTCTAAGAACTCCGAAGTAATTGAAATAAATTACAGCATCCTCAAGAGATTTTTCAATTTTAAAATCAGCCATAAAATTATACTTTACTTAATATCATCAAAATTGCACAAACTGCTATCACTAAAGTGAGAAAAATTATGGAAACAGATTTTTCAAACAAAGTAAATCCACCATAAAAATCGGTGATAACAGTCTGTTGTAATCGATCGTCAATGTCGTGTTAAACTTTTTATACGATATTCATTAAATAATTCAAAAAGAAAATATCTACCAAAATACACACAGCGTTCGCACTATTCAAAGACTAATATCATGAAGAATAGAATATCTAATACAAATAAAATTAACACCAAAAATTGCGGTGTGTATTTACCATTTGGTTTGTAGAAAAATATTAATCAGTTTTGTATTTAAATTACCCACGAAAGTTTACACGCCTCATCAAAAGTTTGACTAACGCCCGAGGTCATGTGGCGGCTCAACCGAGTTTTCACTCTGCTCTAATCACACTGTTGCCGATTTCCCTCAGCCTTGCAGACGGTGATTCCGATTTAAAAAAACTGAACGAATAGAGGAATAAATAGAAACGGATGAACCAAATTTTCAGACCTTAAAGTTTAATTATAAACGACACACTTCTCGGCATCCTTATTTCTTGAGTAACACTCACCCTTCCCAGTGTTAACTTCCGGGTCCAACTAACAGTGGAGGCATTTTAGGCAAGAAAAGGCTCAACTTATCTTTTTTGGTTTATCAAGCTGAAAATTGGTGGAGATGTTCTTTGAACAGCCAGAAGCAAAATCCCAAAAATCCCAAAATATCCCAATTGGGCAACATGCCGAAATATTTAAACAAAAGTCGCCATCTTGGATTTTCGACCTTGCATCATATTGAACGGTATATCTCCGTATCTAATGGCGATAAAGACACACGATTTACTTTAAACTACTAACTAAAGTGTAAGCTAGACCCATAGCACTTTATATTGAAAGAACAATTTGTAAATATAAAGCTACACCCGAAAAACAACTCGTATTAGGGTAGCTTTAACGGGAAAATCTGCGTTAAATGTCGATTTTCGACCTTTTATTATCATTAAATCAAAAAATATATCGAATTAGAACTTGTAAAAAAACATCAAAAGGCTTCAGAATGATTTATTATAATCTCCGTAGTTCAAAAATTGTAGCTTCTACGAAGCGCCAAACACGCTCGCACACTCAGTAGATGACTTCGAACGCGGAGCGCTTATGTGCGGGTTTCCAGCAAAACATCGATTATAATGCCAGAAAGTATATTCTTATTCCTACAAGTAAATAATTTTATTAATAAAATAATTAAGCGTTTAATAATTATAACTTAGTAAGATAACATTTAAGAAAAGGAAAGATACCCCATTAATTTGGACGAATTTGTTTCTTGATGTTTGCATCCTCGGGCGAGTTTTCAATTTGGCGAGAATGAGGTAAGATATCGAAATGCGGAGTAATGTCGTCTTCTTCTTCCTCATCTAAATTCTAATTTCATCTAAATCATTTGGATCCGATCCATACCATAATCAAAGACCGGATCGTTACCACAGCCGTTTTTTCATTGTCCAAAACCACGCTTTTGCAAATAGAACACTCAACATCCACTGAAGTAGCCATGCTTATACGTGAATGGCACCCACACCACAAAGAAACATACAGTAACACCGCACTTACAAGTCACAAACACAAGCTTACACTAGGCATTCAAAACTTAAAGGAACGCTAAGAACTACGCAAAAACTCACTCTGGGAACTTAAAAACACGAATAAATGCCAAATCATGAAACTAAAAGCTGCGCAGCAGTCATTTTCCGGTCTGAACGAGTTCTAGATTCCAAAAATGGAATCATCCTGCGTAGAATTCCTTTGGAATCCCTTTATCCCATTGAATGGGCTTGCTTTGATGATAAGGTGAGAACATTTGCCAGTGAGATCTGTTTTAAGAAGTTAAATACCCTCCGCGATAAACTCACCAGATTATCCCAGAAGACATTACGTAGGATGATTCCACCTGCCGCTGAATTTCCTCAAAACTCCCTCCCACAGAGCATGTATTTTAACCGCGAGTGAAAAACCTATCCTACGTTAACTTTTCTGATAACGAAGTTAACCTCCTATCAAAAGGCCTGAATTTTAATTCTTGCCATTATATCGGTAACGATTTTAAGAATCTGATAGCTGATTGTGAATATATTTTCAACCATCAAGGGAATGATCGTTCCTTAAAACATAACTTCACCCATACCATAACTTCAAATCTGAAAAAAATAGTGTTGCCTTCTTACTTCCCCGAAAATTTACTTCCCAGAAAACCTTACTTATCATCATGAATACTGTGGAACATGAAAATCTCGTTATTTCCAAAGCCGACAAAGGGAAGTGCATTGTCACAATAGACAAAAGTAATTACACTCAAAAAGTACAAACCTTCATAGAAGACAACCATATATTGAAAATCAACGACCCTACCAACGAACTAAATAAAAAAGTGAAAGAAATGGTGAAAAAGTGTACAACTGTGCTAAAACCCAAGGATTATTATAAAATATATAATCCAAATCCTCTTCCTCCACGATTATACGCTCTCTTAAAGTTGCATAAACTTGATATCCCCATCCGTCCAGTTATTTCATGTGTTTCCTCCCCAACCCACAAACTGGCCTCTATAGTGAATGAACTTATTTAAAACTTAACCCTGTTTTCACCTAGATATGACATCCGAAACTCCATCGACCTTGCTAATAGACTAAAAAATTGGAAATTATATACAAACTCAAAAATTGTTTTTTTTTATGTTAATAACCTATTTACAAACATCGCTAGGAAAGAGGTGTTGTTGCTGTTGGAAAAATTATTGTAAGACAAAATCTTGGACAGAAATGTTGTTCACGATATTTTACTGTTGACAGATTTATGTATTTCGCAGAATTAGTTTTGTTTGAAAAATCTTTTTTTAATCAACCCGATGGTCTAGCGATGGGGTCTTCCCTCTTGCCAATTTTAGCCGAAATATTTTTAGATAATTTTGAGAATAATTTATTTACAAATTCCCAGAATGTGACGAAACCCGTTTTCTTGTGGTTGAGATTATTGAGATATGTTGACGATGTCCTTTGTATTTGGAATGGATCCCACAGACAGTTTAATAGCTGTCACACCTAAACCAACAGCACAGTAAAATCAGATTTTCTTTAGAAACAGAGGATAACAGCAATTTAAATTTCCTAGACTTAATCCTCTCAAGGAATGCAGATTCAATTGAATTTTCTATCTATCGAAAACCGACTTATACGAACCACACAATTCATGCAACCTCTAATCATCCAGTCACACATAAAACGCTGCTTTTCATAGTTTTATTCATCGCCTCTTAAATATCCCTCTCTCTCCATCAAACGTTTCTCGGGAACTAAAAACCATAAAATGCATGGCTCTCTCCAACGGTATTATTATGGAAAAACTTATAGATACCATACTTTCACATGGACAAAAAAAACAAAACATTTTCAGGATATATCCCGATTGCTCCATTTCCACGGAAGTACAACGTTGGGAGGAATTATCTTTTCTCGGCCACATCAGTTATCATCTTGCCAATTTTCTTAAATGCTGTAACAACAGATCCGCTTTCTATACCACGCAGATTGGATAGTAAGAGTGGCACACAGGGTGGAGTGGAGGTGGTGCATCGAATAGATAAGGTGAAGGACGAGGAATGGGGAAGTTACTCAATGAGGGGAGGGGAGGTTAAATTGCTGCCCGGGGGGGCGAGGGATGGGAAAGGGAGTAAGCAACGGCGGTGAGAATTGGGGAATTGTTATCATAGACACATTCGTTTAAAGTATTGCATTCTGTCATACTTGCATATTAAAAATACCACCTCTTCTAAGGCATCATTTGCCTAGTAGATGCCAAATGATGCCTAAAAGATGCCATGGCCTCCCCTGTTTCTGATTCATTCAGTTTCATTTCATTCAAACTCGAATTATTTCAACGATCTTGACTGATTCATTCTTTAGCATTAACGATTAAATGCACGGCGGGACGTTAAATTAAACGATTAGTATTTAGATACTTGTCCGTACGATGAAAAAACACTTTGATTTGTTAGAGGTAATAAACCCTGCAAAATACGAAAGATGCATTGAAGCATATTTCTAATGAAAATATTTGATCAGCCTGCATAGAACCGAAGTTCAAAAATATATGACAGTAGCCATAATCTGAGAGAGGAATTGCATATTTTATATTCTAACAAACTTAATCACGTAGCGGCAACTGTTTGACATGAGCATTTAAACAACATATTTATAATATAACAAAATACCTGTGTATGGTGATCACCATCAAAAAAATATAAAGGCGGTGTACCTACACTTAAACACATTAGATGATCTACTGAATCATTTCCAATTCTATATCTAAAAGCACAAAATTGGTTTACCTTTTTCCAGTCACGTATAAAAGGCTTGTCATTCCTTGCTGCTTTAAATCCAATTCTTGACACTTCAAAGGAAGCTATCACTGAATTCAGGGATATTTCAACGATCTTGATTGATTTATTCTTTAGCGTTAACGATTAAATGCATGGCGTGACGCTAAATGAAACGATTAGTATTTAGATTGGTAAATAAGAATGAAAAAGTTATCAACTTACCAAGCTAAGAAGATATAATTACTTTATATGGGAAAAGATAATTCATTCAATATGACGTTGAATATTAATTTCAAGTAAAGAATCAATAAACATTGGCGTTGCTATAAACAAAGCTTGGTTGTTGCAGACGCGCGTATGCTAACGAATTTGAATTTTAAAATATAGCTTGGCCTTGACGACGGGTTGTTTACAATGTCAGATTTTCATAAAAGTTTCGTATTTTACTTCCAAATTCTCACAACTTCGAAGTGAAAGCAATATTCTACGACCAAAATAAGAAACTTCATTCCATTTCCTTTGTTTTGGTGTTAGTTTTAGTTTCAAACGACCATTATTTCTAATTTAATTTTATTAAAGAAAAGTAACGTGTAAATGATAAAAATGTCTTCCCATGTATTTCTTATGGAAACTCTTCGACTATCTGGAGTCGAACCGAGTACAGTTGGGTCAACAAAAAGTAGTCTATCATTTGCGCAGGGGAGACTTTTAATATTGTACGAATTTTGAAATTTTGAAAATATTTAGCTTTAGAGTTATAGCGTGAAATAGATTTTTGAACCCAACTGGGAACGAACTGGAGACAGCTAGGTGGATAAAAGGTAGCCTATGTCACAACCCGGATGAAAAATGACCACCATGCCAAATTTCATCCAAATCGGTTGGATAGTTTTTGAGTGATGCTCTGGCAGACAGACAGACATGAAAATTTCTAAAAGGTGTTTCGGACTCAGGAACAACCCCAGTATCCAGCAATACATTTTTTTTAAAATCGGATCAATGTACAGACACGACCCCCTCTACGGATTTATTATATAGATATAGATTATAAGAAAATTGTGTTAAATCAAATTCTATGTAAATAGCTGGTTATGTAAGAGTTTGGTCCATAATATACATTATGTCTGTAGTAAAAACGTAGACAATACCTGCTAATATAGAAAACTACGTATTTCTCATAAAATTGAGCGTTAACACTAAGGCTGCTCTTACCAACAACTCGCTAAAGGGTCGACACTGGGTGTCGCAGCCAATAAATTGAACGGCGGAGGCAGGTAACGGAAGATTACTTTAGCATGGTGAAAACGGATATTTCAGGAGCTGCATAGGATAACACGTTCAGAAAGTGTTGCATATTAAAAATAAGCTAATTTAAACTCTAAGCATGGCAATAATGTAGAAAAGAGCACACTTTGACCTTAAGAAATGGAGGCGAGAGCTTTAAAGAAATTTGGAACTCAATTTCGGGTCTGCGAGGAAATAATTTGTATGGTTTAAACGTTCTAATATTGTATGGTTTAAACTTAATGGTTAAAATTTGGCTTCTTTCATGTTAAATTCTGGCAAATCATATAACGCCGCGGTGTTCCACAACCTTCGGCCTGAACATCTTGATTTTATGAAGAATAGGAAAATCGATTTAGAAAAAGTATTCGGAAAACAATTCAAATCTGTACACTTGAAGGCTAGAATTAGCGAATCCTGCAGTATTTTATGTTACTCTATTTGTTATAACAGATCGTTTGGAAACGTTTTACGAGCACTCAAATCTCATCACATTAGTGCAGATCGAGTTACGGCTAGCTAATCAGAAAGCTATATAAGTTGTTTGAATTTTCAATTATATATGTAATCAATTTAATTTATATTCTACCACTTGATACAATTATGGCAAAGCTTTCAAGTACTCAAAATTGTTGTTTACAATGACGAAGCTTAAAGGAAAACGATGTATGGAAAATTTAGATTCGCATGAGGGGTGTATTGCATTCCTACCAAGATTAAGGAGTGGATAATTAGGATGGCGTTAATAATATAATGATAATAGCAAAGCGAATAAGCATCCAAGTAAGAGTTCCAATATCAGAATGTAATAAACCTGTGTACAAAGATATATGGATTACTTTTGAGGAGTTGCTTCATGAAATCGCATACATATTCTATTTCCTAACAGTTACTACCCAAATTCATTCTCAGACTACATTATAGCTCCTGTCGATGATTCGTCTATTTATGCAAAAACCTTTCACAAATATTGTAGAATAGCACCATTATTTCAGAATCATAATTAAATATCTAGTTTATTTATAACAACAAAAAGTCATGGTATTTAGCAATTGCATAAAATGAGGAAATATTTAAAGTAGAATACAATGAAGAGTAGAACTTCAGCTCACCTAATTTAGAAATCCGGAAGAGGCGACGAAAGCTGCCCTTTTCTTTCGAAACGCGAATGACTCATACGGCAATCAATTACGGAAATCCGAGAAAATTAAATTTCTAAAAATTTGAAAAATATCGAAACAACAAATCAATAAAATATCATAAAATAATAATCTTATCAAATTCAGTAATGCAAACATTGTACCCGAAGAACACGAGGGCAGACATGAAATTTTATCCCGAACGTTCAATCGATGAGTTCCGTTATTTCCAAATCACTGTGACCGTTACAACCATTGCTTACGATTAAAAAAGAAAACAAAACACTTTCTAGAAGAAAACAGAAAAAATTTAATTTGGTTCCTAAGAGAAATACGGCAGAATCTATTAAATTCATTTCGTGAATTAGATGATGATAATAGAGAATAAAAATAAAAAGAAACTTACTCAATAATATTAAAAACGAGAGACCTAACCTTAACCTAACGTAGGAACGATATATATTAGCATGTCCCCGAATTAAAGGGGAACGAAACTTAAGTAGGTGTTGTAAAAGTAATCTGAGAAAATTAAATAGCTCAAAATCTTTAAAATATTTAAACATCGAGTTGATAAAATTTTAATCAAGCTCAAATATATAAATATTGCAACCTAAGACTGCAGCAACTTTTATCGGTAAATTTCAAACGACCATTTCCGTGATTTCAAAATCGTTATGACCGTTATTAACAATGGCTTATGTTACCCAGTTAGAAACACTCACTGGAAGAAAAGTGCAGAAATCCTATTTTTATTCGAGTGACTAAGAATAATATGGCTGAAAGCATTAATTTAATTTTGTGAATTAGATAATGCTCATCTATTTCGAGTACAAGAACCAAAACTTAATTATCATCAGTTGTAGCCTCACGGAGTGTTTTGTGAAAGTGCACATTTTTATTCTAAGTGAAAACGCGACAGTATGGCTAGTTACACACTCTCCGGTTTCGCTCGTCCGGTCGGTCATAGAATGGTCGTGAAACCGGGGTACGGATGCTTTCAAACACAAGTACCGGGCCAGCCATAAACATACCCCTGTTGCTTCTCCGGCGTTGGTGAAAAATCAATTCTCTTTGGAATTTTTGGTTCAAATGACTTTAATTTTTAAAATTACTTGCTAATTTCGTCTACATTCACTATGTCATTCGGCACGTCCATATTTTAAAGCAATAGAAGATGAAAGGGTAATGGCAAGGGACCGCGTTGAAAAAGGACGTTGGAGTTAAAGATTGAGAATTACAGAAAAAAATATTCCTTTATATATATATAATACCTTATATTTCGGAAACGGAAGCATTCGGTTTCCTACAGGCGACTTTGATATTCGTCGCAGAGGCAAATTCCTTTGCGAAAGCATGTTTAAAGACCTCCATTGTAGTAGGAAGAGCATTTTTGGGGAAAGAAACCTATCTCCAGATACGATTTCTTAAGATATTTCTGCTTATTAGATCGAAGAAGCCTTGATTATTTGGAACTCTGTTACTGGAAATGAGATATAATAACTGAGCAAAGTTCCACCAGTAAGACTTTAATGCTATTTTAATTTCTTAATTTAAATAATTTAATGCATTTATAAATTAAAATCATATAATGGTGGAATTATTTAAGCAAAGGATTCACACAATATTTTTTTTAATGCTTATCATCAGGCCACAACTTAAAAACAACACAGATGGCAATTGATAGTTGAAACCGGTCCGGTCGCTTTAAACGAAATGTTTTGTGAACCTTTTGCCTAGTTACTTCCACCATCATGCAGATACACCAAATAACAGCTTTTACAATCAAATTAATTAAATTACAGAATTAAAAAATAAATTGAAGTATTTCTGGTTGGACGCTGCTAAGTTATTAGAGGTTTCAAATCCCAGCGAAGATGAAAGCTTTCGAAATACGTATTGGGTGCTCTTAAAAAGTGCTGTCTCATTTCACGTTCTCTCGGAATACCGGTGAAAGAGACGCGGAACGACGGCTACTGGAGATAATAAAACTCTCATTCCTAACATCCGTGCTCCAAATTTTCTTTCTTTACTGCAAAGTTATTTTGCCATGCACAACCGATCCACAATTAGCGAGAGATTGATTGACGCAATATTTGACTTCCCTTTGCAACCACGCCACATCCCAAATTTGAAAAGAATGCGCAAGAGATATTCCGAGCAATAAAATGCTTAAAAAGTTCCCCCCCGCGAGATCCATCAACACTGGTATCCCAGAGAGGATCAACTTCCATTTTAGAGTCGTAAACAATGGGAGAGGTTCAAGTCATACAGATACTACGTGGATCTCGTTGTCATAGCTTTTTTGGTGAGTTTAAAATTTCCTATTACATGCAGTGATGATAGTAAGATCCAGTAATGGAAAGCAAAGATAAAAAAATCAACGCGAATGGTTGTAAATGGATTCTCAATGGCACACCTTGCAACGAGCGAGGGATGTCAACCCTGTAACTCTCGCATGTACTTTGTCGCAAGGAAGGATAAAGGAAAGGTGCGCGTTCGAATTAGTTAGCGCAATTCGAAAAATCGTAATTGTTTTGCGCGGGAGACGGCATTACACGCCGAGTGTGGAAGCAAATATCATCTAGTTTCGAGAGGTATTCTGTCGTCAAGTATTTATATTGTGAAAACTTAAATTTTGAAATTTTTAACGATAATAGCAATACCCGAACTGCATATCTGAATTACTACACCAAGAAAATAGTTGGTGTAATTGCGAAGGTATGTAATTAGATTTGATCTGTTACTTGTATTATATATTTCCTATTGATTTAATTTTTATTAAAATTATCCTATTTAAAAAGATGTAGAATAAGAACTAAAAACTTGATGTTCGTAGTTTTCAAGACTCTTGGATGGATGAATATGGGTTTATACAACCAAAAGGTCGTTCTCTATGTGTGATACGTCGCGAGAGCGTTTTATGCCGCACGTCAAGTGTACAACGACATTTCCAAAGAAAACACCAATCCATATTTAATAACAACGGTGAAAAATGTGAAGCTATAAAGCGAGCTGTTGCTGATTACAACAAACAAGCAGCTTTATTTTGAAGAATAACTGGAATGAAGCCTAAAGCGACAGAATGCAGCTTCACAATTGCTCACTGCATAGCTGTCAAAGGTAAACCCTTTACAGATGGGGAATATATAAAGGAAATCTTTATAAAAAGTGCTGAAAAGTGGTTTAGTGATTTACCCAACCAACATGCAATATTATCCCAAATTCGACAGACACCGGCTTCTGCACGAACAATTGAAAGAAGAATAACTGAAATAGCAGAAAATGTTGCAACAAAACAGAATTTAGGAATACAAGAAGCTGTTGCATTTAGCGTCGCTGTTGATGAAAGCACCGATATAAATGATGTTGCACGGCTTGCTGTAATTGCACGGTATTGTGGTAAAGATCAGGTTTATGAAGAATTGTGTAGCTTGATTCCTCTGTCTGGGACAACTACGGGGCAGGATCTTACCTCATTCATAATTTACTTTGATAGCAAAAACATTAATATAAGAAAAATGTTTTGTGTAACTACTGATGGCGCACCTGCAATGGTTGGCAAGGATGGAGGATTTGTCAAACTTCTAGAAAATCATATTGGACGTAAACTATTAAGCTTTCATTGTATAATACACCAGGAAAATTTAGTTGCCAAAATTTCGTCACAGCGCTTAATTCCTGTAATGAACACTGTTTTTAAAATAGTTAATTTCATAGTGTCTCGTTCTTCATTGACACACAGGCAATTTAAATCTCTTTTAGAAGAAATGGAAAGTGAATATGTGGACCTCCCCTTATACAGCCATGTCCGTTGGCTTAGTCGAGGTAATGTCTTGAATAAGTTCGTGTCATGTGTGGAACACATTCAAGTTTTTCTTAATGAGTGAGACTAAACCTTTCAATCTTTCATTTGTATGTATTTCTTGATGTAATTTCATTTTCTTAAAATCTTTGGGATTTATCTCCCATTGTTCAACGTTCATTTCAATTCATCTATAATTAATGTCAGTTTAGTGAAGTTGATTTATTTTATCTGACTGTTTGTAATGTAGTTATGTTTTTCCCCTTTCTTATTGTACAATTTCTATATTTTCACTGCCTGTCTATCATAACCCTTTTCTTTCTCCTTCATCAAAAATATGGTTTTCTATCTTTAAGTTTCGCAGGTTTTTCACACTCCCCCTCTTGTGAGTGATTTCCTGCCGTGAAATATTTTTTTCCTGAGCCCTCAGCTTAGGTTTTTTCAATCCACATATTACTTTTTTTCGTGTACTTTTGCAGACAATCTCTTTCTTTCTGTTTCGCATATGATGGTGGGTTAGGTGTAAGACTTTCTAGTCTCAATCTCGCCCGAAATAAGGCCATTTATTATTATTATTATTAATGAGAAGAAACAACATTTCCTCGAATTGAACGATAAAGAATGGTTATGCAAATTGATGTTTCTGACTGATATAACTAAACAAGATTGCAAGGACAGAGCCAAACTGCGCTCGAACTTTTTGGATATTGGAAAGGGGGGTAGTAGTAGTAGTATTGTTAAAAGTGCTTCGACAGCTTAGGTCATTTCGCACATTGGCTCCCACCGGGAATCGAACCCGGGACCGCTTTCACCAGAGGCAAACGCGCTGTCCACATGACTATCCGGGAACCCCTATTGGAAAGGATTTTCTACAAAATTAGATATATATCTCTCATATATTAATACTAGTACCTACAAATACTTCCCAAATATTAAAGCGATTTCAAATAAATTCACCATGACAAGGATGAACTTATAACCTACGTTGAAGCACTTAAAGAGGAATTTTTCAAAAGATGCAAAGACTTTGAGGCCTATATGCCTATGTTTTCCTTCCTCATTAATCCAGATTTAATAGATCCATTAATAATCCCATTTGATTTCTCAATTTTTGAGTGGATATAATTTGAAATGGAACTTATCGAACTAACATCCTCAGAATTTTGGAAAGCAAAATATATGGAAATACGAAAATATCTGGAAGATCACCCTAAGGAAAAATCGACTGCCATATTAAATTGTTGGATGTCTTTACCCGAAAGATTTAATCGTTTGAAGATAATTGAATTTGCTCTGCTTTCAGCTTTTGGTTCTACATATCTCTGTGAACAAATTTTTTCTCATATGAAACATATTTTGAGTCCACAGAGAAGTCGTTTAACGACTGAACATTCAGAATCTTGTGTGATATTAAAAGTGACAAATAATACCCCTGATATTGAAATATTAACTAAAGCGGTGCAGGACAAGGTTCGCATTAAAATGTTTTAAATTGCGTTGAAATTCTATGTTGTTTTTTTAAATAAATATCTTTAAAGGATAAATTTGGTATCAAATTACTCTCCCATAAAACTCTATTATGTAATGTGATGGACATAGGTATACTATTACTTTCTGGTAAAAAGAATTAAGGCGGCACCCTGAACTATATTGGTACAGTAGCTTCGTACACCATAGTTAAAAGGTGAGCTAGAGGATTGAGTTCCTGAGGATAAAGTAGGTATGATTTCATCTTGTTGTCTTTATCCCGACTACTATAAGTCTCAAACAAAGGTTACAGGATTATGGTGTAATAAATCCGGCTTCTAAAGAACAAAATACATTTCAGAAGAACTCAGAAATATTATTCGTGAGGATTTAAAGTATTCATAATAGGTCATCAAATGCCATGCAGGAGACATATTCAGCATCAATAAAAAAACATCAGAAATTTTCCTGATGAGAATGGCAGTGCTGATTACGGAGATATCCATTACCGTACATATAAATATCCACTGATGATATCGCTACGGCAGGACACTGATTCTAAACTAATATTGACGCAACTTGTCGAGCTATCGCAGCCTTAAACCGAATGAGCAAGTTTCGGCCTTCGATACGACAACAATGCTCGGCCCTAACAACGGATTCAGTCTAATTTTCTACGACGAAGTAGTAAGTCGACTAAAAACTTCAAGGATGATAATCTCTTGGATTTTATCGAAAGCCATGGCCCTCTGCCATCTATTCACCTGGATGAAGGATTGGAGGATGTTTTTACCCAGGTGAGTAGAAAAATATCTATAGAAATATGCCGGCTTACATTAATTCCACGAAAAGGCATATCTACACCATGGTGACCGATAAAGGCATAGAAAGATCTATGCTAATTAGTAGTATACGGATGTATCTGCATTTGATTAAATATTCTACATATGATCTGGCATACAGTATTTCTACAATTTTTTAGGTGTCTTGGTGGAAATGTATTGGAAGAAGATCAACCCGGAGACCAGAAAACCTGGTCAAGGAGGTAATTCACTTATGAATTCTAGAATAAATAAGTATCTTCTGATATTTAAGAAACTTTATAGTATTCGATATCCTGTCCTAAAATTAATAATACATGTATTTAGATCCCTCCGTGGCTCCAAGTCATGGCCAATGCTCAACATCGGCAACCCAGCTGCTGATGATCATAATCGTAGATTGAGGTAAGACAGTATGAAACTCTAGAACACACAAAGATATTTTAAATTTATATCACGAAATATGCCTTCACTGTGTTCATAATCTCACCAGTCACATATTTCGCTCCTTCAGTCGAACAACTTCTGACCCAGCGAGAATCAATTGCGGTGATATCAGGCCGGGGCTGCAAGCCCGAAGAACAAGAAGTGGCAGGATCTATAGCATCTATGAGGTACTCATTGTAACTCTAATACTTCTATTCAATTAGGTGTGTTGTTTTACGATCGAAAGTTAACTATTATTCTGACTGAAATTGTAAGTAAACTTTTGTAATTTGATTTATATCCTGCAAGCGATCGATTAAAAATGAGATTCATCTAATTGAGAGTTTCCTCAACATAATATGGGCTCAATTTCATTAAAATCTTTACCTCACGTTATACGAAAAATTATAGGATATGCGGAAGGCCCGCTAACGCTTCATTCGTAATTTTTATCTGAACTTGTAGGATAATTGCAATCGATTGACCCACACTTTATGCTTATCTTGCAAGTGTATACCATGTATATTATCCTTAAAAAATCAATTAAAGGAAAAATATATTAACCACGCAAGTGTTTGTGAAAAGTGAAGTCTCTAATGAATAATGTCATAATGTCCATCTATATCGTAGTGCCCATTCGTCCCCGGGGTCTGCCACAGAAGAATATTCACTAACATTAGTGAGTTTGTGCACGTGTATAGCAGATCCGATAAATGTATTGCCTTCCCAAGCGGTGACAGCCAAGGTAAGTGTCATTTTATACTATTTTAAAAAATATATTACGTCAATATTATGGAATCCGTAGTGAGCCATTATCATATATATGTATTCGATATCTTTCACAGGCTTATGTAGGAGAAATCTCACTGTCTACGACAACTTCAGCAGCAGTCACCACAGCTCGAATACGTCCGACATTGGGGACGCAAGCTTAAGTAGGAGCTCAAGCTTCAGCAGCATTCACCACAGCTCGGATACGTCCGACATTGGGGAGTACTCGGAGTAATACACACATACTTTAGCTTTAAATATTTACATTAGATAGCTTCTGGCATTCAAATTGATATATTTGATTTACTCTAAATTCCTGTTTCATCGGCTCAAATTCATTTTTTCCAATAAAAAGTTTGAATGGATGCCGCGTTTTATTCTATTACAATAATATAGACTTACGATGCATTTTGGTTGGATTTAGGAAAATGGAAAGACGGTCTTGGATACAATATTAATCTTGATAGGTAAGAAACCTATATCACAAAACGATTTCTTAAAACATTTTGGTATTTTTATGAAAAAAGTTCGTACAATAAAAACGTTGATTTCACCGCGGAATATGATGTTGTAGTTTAATTACCGAACCTAGGTCGTGTACGCATTTTTTATCCTTATGTAGTAAAAGTTTTTATTATCTATCTGTCTACTGATAATAACTACCACGAATCCTTAGTCCGTCCTGTTTAAAAATGAAGATCTCCAAAGATACATGCTTCAATTGATTAAATTAAAATTAACAGGATAAATAAACGCTCAAACTTTCAGTGGTCTGTATAACATTATGATGGATCAATAAAGACGTCGATGGACGATATAACTTCTAAATTCTGCGCCAATTGACTTGCATTTGTTCCTTCGTCTCCATCCTCCCCTCCCTTCATCATCTGCTGTATGTAAAGAAGAACAGCCAAGAACGTCGATACATCTGACCCAGAAGTAAGTTCTGATACTGGTTCGCGTAATCTATGGTAATGAAGATTCAGATAGATTTTATTTTAAATTTATTTTATTTTAAAATATAAAACTATAATATTATAATGTAAACATCAAATATGAATAAATAAAGCATTTTATGACTTCTATTCTCCAATTCTCCATGAAGACTCCAAATTTTCGCGGAACACCTATTCAGGTTCAGCGGAACACCGGTGTTCCGCGGAACATAGTTTGGGAAACAGGAGTATTTTAGATGGAGTGCAGTCATTTTTGTATTACTATTTAAGAAACATCACGTTAGCTTAGCCTACCGGTTATTCAAACCGCCAGACTTTTGGTAGCTACACAATAAAAGGTTTTCGGTGAATACATTTTGGCCGGATTTAATTCTTTTCTTCGGTGAAACTTTTAATATTTGAAAAAGATGCAGAAAGTTGTATTGTAGGAGAGTTTCTCCTTAAGATAGCACAGGAAATGAATGAGGGAAAAGCTCCGCTCATCGCAAGCGGATGTCGGTACTATTAGAAGCGGTTCTATTTAATGGGAGTGAACTCTTTCATTCACCCGCATAAGTGAATCGAACGTTGGGAGCATTCACGTATGTGGCATTCGCGTATGTGGCATTCACGTGTGCACTGAGAGAAAACAACGTTTCCTGTTGAACATTTTATAATTTAATGTAAGCTCTCCTTTAAAAAATGGAAAGATTAATTTCTGTATTTGGAGAAGTCTCAGAAAGGAATGCATGATAATATCTAACAGTTAGTTTCCGAATATGGGATTTCCAAGCTCTGAAGTAACAAAAAATGTCGAAACAAAATAAAATAATTTATGAGTATTTTATGTGCTGCCTTCCTTCATTTTCACTGCATGGTATAATTAGAAGAATCGTCTATTCAATTTTGGGAATACATAGTCGCTGGAACAGTCGCACCAGAAGTGGGAGTTGAGATTTATCTACGTCAAAAATGTCTAAACTAAACAACGAAACACTTTTCGGAGTTTAGAAGTATATCATAAGCCTATGTTTCTAATCTGTTATTGAAATGTGTATTTCGCGGAAAAAAAAGTCTTGAAAGGGAAAATTCCCGCGTTTATTTCCCTAATTTCTCTTGCAGCATCTGATCGGCCTAGGCAATGGTATCTTAATATCCACTGCATTCTCCTAGAATGTATCATCTCTCTAAACTTATTGAGCAAGTTTATTCTAAGATTTATCCTCTATTATTCTTTTCTTTTATGGAAAAAAATCTTGACAACGTTTATCCGTGCATCGTTGCAACTCTGAACAAAGCGCGCGGATTATCGCTGGACCTTTTCTAATTCACGAATGCAACGTTTGTCCACTGAGTCCCATATACCACGTGTATACTCAAGATGAGCTCTAATTAGCCAAGGTAACATCGCTCATGTAATTTTGTATCGCTCTTTCCGACTGTTAACAAAGGCGACTCGTAACTACTTGTCCACAGATGTAACGGGTAGTCGATGTTAGATTATTCTTGTGGACTGCTAGATATATCTGTGAGTTTAGAAGAAAATAAACTGTCGTAATCCCCGTCCGGAAGGTGTGTGATCCGTGGTTCTGGTGTCAACACCTTTTCACGACCATTCGATTCCTTTCATGCTGTACACATGTCTGTAGATTTCACTGAAGAAACAAGTTCATGGATTATGTTTTACAAACAGAGTTGTTCATTGATAGCTTGGAATTTATCGTAATACCACATATCGTAGTGTTTCAAAATGGGACAGTATTTAAGAACAATTCTAAGACTTCTTGAGAGGTTAATATACAAACAAAAAATGGTGCAGCACTTTAGAGAGATTAAACTTATCGGAGAAACTTTTTGTTTTACTTAAAAACGGGCTGCGATAAAGAACGGAAATAGTTGAACTTCAATGGAGTTGAACCGTACTCGGAAGGCTGTATAAGATGTAAGAGTCCTCTCGATCTTAATATCTGCAACGGAATAATATCAAACTGGAGAGCAATCTATCTCGTAATTCCATCTCCCTTACGGTATTTACCAGGTATTAACACTCTTATAACGCCATGACAGTATCGATCGACTATGACTGAAAGTCGACTTCGAACTATCGATCCCTGAGTCTACGGTTTTTGAATGAGGGCGGCTGAAAAACTTTTCCTATTTTCTTCTTCTTCAGTGTTCATTTTATCGATTGATTTTCAGGAACTCGCCGTTCTTCTCGTATATCTGCCTTCTTCTTCATTTCCGCGTAGTTTTTACGACATCCTTGCCAAGGATGATGGTATAATTCGCACCCCTCCTCCAGACAACACATATACTTCTGATTAAAACTTCAATGAGGTAATTAGGTAACTATTGAATATTTTCCTACACAATTATGAATTCTTTAAGCCTTGGATTAAGAGGCTGTGGCATTTTTTTATCCATTCATCAGATATTCCTTGATAATAGAACATAAAAGTTACTTATCTCAGTTTAAAAGTCCATGCTTTGTCATTTTCATCTAAAAAACAATGTTCCCATTTTTATTTTTCTAGTATCATTTAACTGAGAGTAAGAGAGAGAGCGCCAGAACAAGCAGTGCTTGGTTAGGGGGTGGTTCGTAGAAAATAAAGGACCACGCACTGTCCTATGTCGGCTTTCAGTAGAATTAGGTTAGTATAGGTCACAAAGCGCTTCGTTTTTTATTCCAAAAGGGGAGTGTGGCTTAAAGTGGATTATTTTTAGAAGAATTATGAAGGAAAGAAATACGGGAATTGACACTCTTACGGTTACATTCTTTCACTGTATGTTTCACTGATGAAATTGCACTGTTAAGGGCTACTCCAAAATGCGCTACGAGGTTTTTAACCATTTTTAACTGTCGAAGAACTGAGAGATTGGGAGGCGCGAACTTTAAACCGAAATTGAGGATGTTCTTGGCGTATTTGGGAAGCACAGTCGCACAGTATAAACTGTAATACCAGGGATGGAGTGGAGAAAATATTTATATTTTTGAACTGACCTCGAATACAAAAGGGATAAAGCGAAGGAATTCCGATTTGCTCCCATCGCGCAGCTCGTAATCTCTTAGTTTTAATTAGCCACGAATTTAGCACATAACGACCAGGTCTAACGTAGAGTCAGAGTCTCCAATAACCTGGTTGCCCCTCCTACTCACTTTTCCCTTTTTCGTAGAATGTATAAGCAATGAGCAGTTTGGCCCTAAAAGCAGAGTTCGTGTGATTGTAGCCCTAGTCACGCGAAATTGTCTGCATCCATCGCCGGATCTCTGCCGCCTTCGCTCTTTTGACTTGCAGCTCTCTTTTTCCGCCGGTCGCCCTTAAAAGTAAATAAAGCTCTTTCGTTTTCAAAAAACCTCTAATCTATATTCGCAAGAGAAAACCTGACACTTGGCAAGAACTCCCTTTTTTATCACTTAACCCTGGACTTTCTAGGAGTGTGGTATAACAACTTTTACACTAGGAGTGACCACACAACTTTAAAATGCCAAATAACGTTTAACCCCCGAACGGAACGGAAGAAGTTCATTTCTTGTTGGAAGCAGGAAATAAACATCGATAAGCTTGCAAATAACAAGGAGTATCAGCTGGAACTTAAAAATAAATTCTCAGCCCTTCATGAGAAAGAACTCGGAGCCAAAGTAATGGAAGTCGTAAAAACCCAGCGAATGATGAAACGACGGAAGGAACTGAAGATTTGAGACATTCCAAGGGATAATATTGAATGTACCTAGAATTCAAGATTGAGAAGGAAGTTCGAAAAGGTGACAGTCTATGGATCATGGATGAGAAGTTTGTGCACCGGGGTTGGCATATAATGCCACGGGTAAAGTTTGACAAATAATCATATTCTTGAAATTTGTCAGGATTAATCTTATTTCCACTCGAAATAGCCTGCAGAATAACGTAAAAGCGTGTGATTGTTTTTTGTTGACTCCCGTTATCATAGCGGACAAACTCGAATTTTCGAAAAGCGCCGAGCTGTGTTCCCATCATTAGTGCTGCCGAATCCATGCTTCGAAAAATCGACGATTAGTCCTAATAGGGAGGTAAACCATTTATTTGTTATTTTTTTAATGAAATAATACTATGAAAAATGAACAGTGGCAGTGGAAAGAACATCGAAATCTCAAATTTAGGGCCGTAAACAGCGCGTGAAAAGTTGGAATTTCGGAGGGCTGCTCAAACGCTCCGGAGTTAACCGAAGAGTTCCGAAGATACGCTGACGTCATACGGGCCTATCGCTGCACGTCGTTGCAGCGACAGCCAACGAGAATGGCTTCATAGGATTTTCGGAAATTCTTTTAAGGTATTTCCCGGAAAATTAGAGAGTTGAAATTCGAGGAATCGCTGGAAGCCGCGCATATCCAACGAAAACTACAAAGACACCCACGAAGATTATCCCATGTTCGACGCTAGGTCAGGGCAAATATTCTCCTATTTAAAATGCATTGCGGCGAATTTTCAGATTTCCTTTAAATGTCTTCCCGATGACATGGAAATTTAAAACCCAGCATGTGATTAGAGATCATAAATACATTTCATATACACTGTTTAACATTTCCCTGATGATCTTTGGTTCGATTCCAGAGCGCAATTTACATTCCTTTTCGCATTGCAAATGGGGATAATGGAATCTTATTTTAGGATGATCCGCGAAAAAATCTTGGCACTAGGCGGTATTTGTGTCGCCTACATCTTATTTTATTTTATGCACTGGTGTCTGCAGCTATGTAATGTCTACCCACAGCTCGGTGAATATTATGAATTTACGGAGTTCTTTCGTATACAGAGTAGGGGAAACTGGGTACGGTTGAAACATTTTAGCGTTTATCGTCCATTGCATTGGGATTAGTCAAGCGAGCGATGAAGGAAATATATTAAATTAAAGACCATATATCTGTTTACTAATGGGCAATGTTATTAGAGATCAGTGTATTGTATTTTATGTGTAAATCAAATAAAAAAAAAAGTGTAATTTGTTTCAACCGTCCCCATGCCAGGGTCGGTTTAAACAGTGCCTGGGGTCAATTGAAACACACGAAAATAATACAAAATATAATAAATGAACACGTTTTATTCATCGTCTAATAACATTTTTCGACTCGTAATGGCACATTTGAACATCAAAAATATTTTTTTATTAATATTCAAGTCTTTCACGATACTTATAATCCAACATTATATTTAATCAGCCTTCAAAGTTTTATATTAAATACAACTTAAAATAATTAATCAGATGTTGGTGACGATTCTTTTTTTGTAATTTTTGTATACTACTTGCTATTATATTTCTCAGAATTCAACAGCATTAATTATTAACTAGATTTTAGCACCCCAGCTAACAAAACACTTTGAGTAAAACTTCAAAACATTATTTCTAAAAACATCTACATTTTGATGCATAGATAAAGGAACGACGAAACAAAATTTCAATACTCTTTGTTTAAGAGAATAAAATTAAACAGCTTTGATTAAAACTTGAGCACTTCAGCTATAAAATAAGGTCAGAAAAAACTTAAGACTTATCATTTCTATAAAAATCAACATTTTAAATAAAAATAATTAAGTGGTTACGAGATCATTCGGAATCACAATTGTGGCAAACATAACTAAGACTACCTTCTGTGCACTCTTCATGCGCCCACATTTTAGTGCATTGTATCCATTTTCCCTCGATCTGCTTTCTGAATATGCTGACATACAAACAAAGCAGTAGCACTCCTCTCCTTCTGATGATGATAATGAATCATGTTGCATGTTAGTTTTTTTCCTGTTTGTAGCATTTCTTTTAGTCTTTCCTACATCTAATCTTTTCTTAACTTGCTTAGCTTTGATTCGCTTCAATCTGTTCTCTTCTTATCTCTTCTTTTTGAGGTGTATCTGTGTAGATTGTAGATTTCCTGGTTTTTCGCCCCCTGTTTGTTAATTTCCTTGCAGGAGCTTTTGGTAGTGGTCGTACTGCTTCCGGCGAAAAAATAAGTGGTGTACTCGAAGTCGCGATATTTTCCGTTTGATTTGTCAACACAGGAACGGATTGAGAACTTGTAGAGGGTTTGGGTGAAATTTGCTGAACACTACCACAGCACGCACTGACAGTTTCGGATTTCTTCTCATAAAAATGCGAAACTATTCTTCGCCAGCCATTTCGTTGTCATCCCAAGTCCGAGGTCGTGATAAGTCTTACTTGATGGTTAGTTCGTATGCCAATTTCATAACTTCCTTTTTAATTACGCCAAAATATATGTCTGCACATCTAATTAAATATTTAGATAGCTCACGCTCTTGTTCCTGGTTAAACACTCGATTGTGAGCCTTATAACCCATTTCTTGATTTTCATCGCCACCAGTCGCATCTCGTTTATGTAGTACATACCTCAACAGGGAACAGTGGTTCAGTCCATTCTTTTCTGCCGCCGTTCTTAACGAAGATCCGGCTTTTGTCTATGTCTATTTTAGAACCCTGCAAGCCGCCTTTCGGCGTGTGGCAGGGGGTGCAAGCACCTTGACTCTATTTTCCTAAACGGGTCCTTTCGCGTATAATTCGCGGAAAAAATGAATTTTTGAAACGATTCGTTCTAGCATCTATTTCCCTAATCTTTCTGGCAGTATCAGAACGGCCCATATAACAGGGGGGTCGCATTATATCGGTTACATCATCTGAGAATGTAATTTCTCTGAACTTATTTAATAAATTTATCCTTTGAACTTTTCTTCTATCTTCTAATGATTCCCATCCCGCGTCCTGTAACATCTGAGTGACACTCGCTGTTTGATCGTAGCAATTCTTTACAAATCGTATCGCCTTTCGTTGTACTTTTTCTAAATCCCGAATATGACATTTCTCGGCGGGGTCCCGTACACTACATGCATACTCAAGGTGAGGCCTAACTAACGCTAAGTAACATTGCTCGCGAACTTTTTCTTCGCTCCTACCGACTATTATTTTAACGAAGCCGAGTTTCTTAAGTGCTTTCCGCATAGTTTTCGGATGTGGGCACTCCATGATAGATTATTCGTGAGAGTTACTCCAAGATACTTTACCGATTCTACTGTCATTAGGTTTACCCCTCGGAGGCTATAATAATATTCATTTATTATATATTTTCTTTCGAAGAAGTTAACTAACGAACACTTTTCTACATTCAGCTCTAATTGCCAGTCATCGCACCAGTTCATAATTCTATCGAAGTCGTTCGAAAGGGTTAATCTATCCTCTAAACTAACTATTTCCCTAAAATCTGGTTATTTGCCACCAAACACATCAAAGGTACCACACCAAGATCAAAAAACCAGACACCAAATCCACAATTGCATGAGACAAGCCAACCACCGTTAGCACGCAGACATTTAGGATAGAGATGAGGGAAATTTGCATTCTTTTAATAGGGGGGAATTTTATATCTTCATATGCTTGTTTATAGTTTGATAAGTCGGCCTGACCTCTCGTAGTCTTCCTTTGGCGTACCCTTGGCATCTAAGAAACATAAAAATTACATAAATAAACTGTTTCAACCGTACCCACAAAAAATGTTTCAACTGTCCCCAACCCCCTTCTAGGTATAAAACGGTTCACAGTAAGAATGATAACAAATTTGAATAAAAACTAATCATACAGCCGCATTCTACAAACTTTAATTAAAACGATACAAAACTCTCAATATTCTAACTTTAATGAAACCATAATAATTGCAAAAATTTTCGAACAAAAAATACTTACTTTTCCGTCAAAAAACACAATGAGGCCTTCTATACATAAACACAGCGCACGAAGAGCGACGGAACACTAAAATTAGTGTTTCGACTTGTCGCCCGCATCGCTATCCCTTTGTACCTCTCACCTCATCACGCACGGTATCGAGATATACGCTTTCTTTCAACCGTCCCCTGTTTCAACCGTACCCAGTCTCCCCTACATATTCAGTTCCAGTGAAAAAAAGGATGCTTACGGCGTATTCAGTACGAAAACCTACTGCGTTACTTGTTTGTTAAAATTTTTCTCGCTCTTCATGATGAATAGTGTACAATTTATGAAAGGGATTCATTTTTCCTCTATTTCTGTTTAAGAAAAATGTGCAATAAAAAAGTAGGAAGGCCTATTTCTTTGCTGAACCTATCTCAGAGTCAAAGTGGCAGATGTAGGCAATACTTCCGAGTGTTTAAGCCACAGATATATGATAGAAACAGTTTGATTTGTGGCTGCGACTCTTCCATTAATCTATACTGTTTCCCTTTACTGCTCTTAGCGAAAGACGTGGACGCGACCAGGGAAAAATTGGTGTATTCGATTCAAAGTCTTTATCTCAAAAAATTATTCTGTGACAGTCCTGTCAAATACTTCAACCATGAATAAAACAATATAAGGTAATTGGTTTCTGTTCTTGTGATTATATTTGATATTTCAACAAATTAGTGCAACTTGAATATTAAAACGTATTTTAGTCTTTAAAAATTTATACGGAGAAATATGAATGGAGAATTTAAATAAAAACTCGAGAATACAGGGATTTTGTGCAACCAAGGCACTTATCGATCCAACCCGAAATATTTATTTTCATATTTCTACTGCATTTATCTACGGTTGTTGTTACTGCGTCCATATTTGCTTGAAAGCAAATACGCGCTGACGTCTAAAGAACGAATGATTGTATTTTTATGTTTCTTGAGTGATACTTTCTGTAGTTTCTGCTGGTTGCTTATGTGATGCTGTTGAAGAAATGTAAGAGATTACATCAATAGACTAATGCGCTTTGGATTGCGTTACGGAAATTTACATTTTATATTGTTCACGTTTATGGTTTATTATTTCTACGACTGCCAAATAGTATGAAAGAATGTGGCTTTAGTAGGAGAAAATGATTCTTATTCGACGCTTGCCGGTATATATATGAAGTTTTCAGCTATGAAAACAGTTCCAAAGGCAAATATTTATCGGAGAGTGTCGTAGTGCTGGCTACGACTGGAAAATTTTCTAAACAGGAATAATCTACATCAGTAAAGAAAATTAAAAAATTAAACTTTTTCAATAATTATCATACGAGTAGTATATTCCATATTGGTGTCGTAGTGCTGGCTACTACTGGTTCCCGCGAGGGAATGAATAGTAAAACAGTCACGTTCATACTCTATTTATTTTACATATATGGCACATACAGAGCAAAGGTGCACCCTTAGCGTTGACCGGAGGAGCGGGTGTGTTGGTAAGGAGTGGCCGCTGAGGGCTATTGGTGCGGGTGCTTCCACGAAGTTGTTACAGGTCTTCCGTACCTCCCCTTGCGAGGACTCAACGGTCGATCTGGTGATTGAATGTTCCCTTTTCCACACTTTGGCCACTCCTTATATACGGAAACAGGGCGGAGGTGGGAGATGGCGTAACTGCCCCAGAAGCCACCCCCTGTACCCTGTGACCCGACTGGGGGTGGGGCTACCGGAACCTCCCACGCTCTCGCCCCAGCCCAGATGCACTCCCTCTCATCCGACCAACTGTAACTCCAACAAGAGGATCACCCAAAATACAGCTCTATCACGGAATCAACTCGCCAAACAGCACGATTTCACCGCAGCTATCCTTGCCTTCAATACGTATGACGTCACAGCCAACAGGACTCGGCTTCCCGCCGAAAACCTTCCGTTTCAAAAGTGTTCAAATGTCATGATGCATTGAAAAAATAAATACGGCAGCAATTTACAAATAGTTTTCACTGTTGATATCTATTCAACTTATATTATCATTTCTAAATATTCAAATGCACATTTTCACATGAGGTTTACCTCCCTATTGGTTTATCGTTTCGTAGACGACATGGGAAGACGAAACACCACCAAAAATCTTTAGGGAGATTGGCACCGGAAATACATTCAAATATTCAATTTCCAATTCAATTCTCCGCAACCGGAGTCGAGTTATGGAGTGATAAAAAAAACGCTTTTCGAATTACGCGTAACTGGGTGCGAAAGACCAGGAAAGCAACCGTATCTAAATAGTCTATGAATGGAATGATCTCAACAAGTCAACATCCTCGGCAGATCGCAGCGGGTGGCAAGTTGTTCACGAGTTGCAGTACGCAATCGCGCGGCACAAGCGGTTATCACAGCGGTCCGAGTAACGTGACACTCTGGTGTGCAGGTGTTTTCTGGTGTCGAAGACGCTCCCTCACCATTCGCTGCATTTGATCGACCTTCGGCCGACGCGCAGACGGTGTCTTGTTCCCCTCTCTCGGTTTCGAGAAGGGCGACTCGTCCAAGTTTAGGGCAGTGCAAATGGTTGCGATGTAGCGATCGAAATTACGCTTCCAATTAGACGTATCTCATCTGTGATCTCGATGCAGATATTGTCATAGGTAGAAGAAGAATAAATGGTAGAAGAAAAGCGTTTTAAAAAATTCCCAGAGATTTTCGATTTATTTTCCGTGAGGAATAAACAGGTGGTTGTGTTGCGGTTGAGTCCCCTCGGCGGAGCACGACTGTGCATTGAAGGCGTGCACGATTACAATCTCCTCTCGACAATTTGGCGAATTCAATGCAGAAATAAATTCGCATACTTGTAGGAATAATCAAAGATCAAACGAGGTGATGTCATCGTACAAGTGACGGTTGGAGCAAGAATGGCTCCGATAATAGAATAGTGTCCGATATTTCATCTTAGGTAAAAGACTCCCAATATGCTTCCAAGATTTTTACGAATGGAGTAAAATTGCCCAATGTTGATGAACATTTTATCGACCTATTTTTAAATACGAAGGCAACCACAACGCCATTTATACACCTATAAAAATGCAGAATAAAGTTAAATATAAAAAAAGAGGATTAGTGTTGAGCTGAATACGAGCGAAACGAAAGATAAATCAATCATTATTCTAAAGAGGCTTTCGAAGGCTTCATCGGACAAATAATATCGATCTTGAATGGTTTAAATGGCGCGTAAGTAAAATGACCAGAGAAGAAATTCCCTGCAGACATGACGCATAGATTTATACGCCCCTTCAAAATATTCCAGAAAGGATTGAGAAAAGATTCAGCTCTTTTGAGAACTCCAAAACATCAGCTCCCAAAAGCGCATTCGGTTTTGGTGAAGGCGGTACCGATTAGCAGTTCGAAATGACCTCGGCTTTCGAAGCTCTTTTAAGAATACATCAGAGCAAACTTCAATCCTTTATTGAAAAATGAGGTTAAGATATTGAAATATCTGATCACAGAGATTTTTTATCCACTCGTCGAAAAGGGAGGCTCCACCGGATTCAGCAGCGAGTATATCTCAGTTTCGGGAAGAAGTTTCTTATTTTTGCATTACCACAATGTAAATGAAAGCGATCATATGCCTCAAAATCGATTGAGTAGCGACTTTTAATGCTCAACTATTCGATGGCAGATCTGGGCTTCCTTTCCTCATTCCAAATTATGAGCAATGCTCCACGGCCGTATCTCTGCTTTACACCCATTGAACTGAAGTTAGCAGCGCCCTAAACCATGTTTTCGTTGGTTAGGGAAATGTTTCAAATAATATAGGGTAATTGTGGTATATGTATCCACAACTGAATCCAATAAAACAATAAAATATCTTGGAAGGAGCTGAAAATGGAAAAGAATAAGAAAGCATTGGTAGTATACGTCATACGAATAGTATCCGACGAATCAAACCCAGAACGCAGTAAAATATATTTCGCTTTTCCAATGAAAACACAATTTCGGGACAAGATGTGTCGCAAATAAATATCTCGTACTATGAATGCCAAATTTGAACCATCTTATCCGTGGACATCTTGCGGCACTCTGGTTGGAAATCATTGCTTCAAAGAATATAAACCTATAAACTATAAAAAATATAAATATAAATAAAAAAGAATTTTAACATACACCTTATTGAGGATAGGTTAATTTTATTGTCAATATAATTCGCACTTTTTCTCATTTTGATAAGCGTTTAATGACTTGTCATGCTCCCTACTTCTTTATTTGAAGGTTTCTATCCTCTTTTTATCTCATGTGCCATCTTTAAGTGCTAATATTATAGCGTTTTCTTTACCGTTTGGCTATTCAGACAAAGAAAGCACCTTTTCCGCTAGGTGAAGCGATGGTAACGTAGGGGAAAGGATTTGGTGGAAGGACTGCTAGTGGGCTGACGTAATGCAGAACCAGAGGTCGTTAAGGTACTTCCCACGAAGAGATACGAAGGCATAGACCAGGTCATAATGCGAGCCTAATTTGACTGAGTAAAAGAGATCCATAGGAAAGAAGACGTTAGTTTTAAAGGATTATTCTCGAACCTTTAATCCACTTGATCAGCAGTCGCTATTTATTTTACCTCACTGACCATTACATTCGGAATTTTCAATCCCGCGGAACATTAAGACGAAGTTTTCCAATAGAAACATGAAACAAGTTTCATTGCTGCAACACGATTTGCTGTCGCTCGTCTAATTCTGTGACACAAAGAGGATTCGGAGTACGAGCATTATACGATATTCTTAAAAGTATTACACTATTAAAATTGTAAAAAACGCATATAATTCCCGTCTTTCTTCGCTGTCGGACCACCGGTTGGCGACTCCATTCTGATGAATGTCTCCGTTCGCTGAAAAAACTTCTGAAATTAATATTCGATTCACTCATTTCTCCTCAATTAGTAGCTAAACAGGTCGATTCCTGGACCTCAAATGGAGACAATGATTACACATGTCGAATCAGACTTAGCGTTAATTACATTGTATATCGTCATTTCTTTTATGCAACGAGATTCGCGGAACTGATGACAAGCAATCATTTGAAATAAATACGTAACGTTTGATGCAATGGAAGTAATTCTTGAATCTTTAAAACTAGTCTGCTCGTAGAATTAAAAATGATTATACAGATTGTTTATGTTTATACATACATATAACCGCGTCTGAAACGCGTAAGTTGACGTATCTACACGAGCAGTTTGAGCGGCGCACGAGGAGGCATTTGAGAGTGACAACGAATTGACTACTCAATTTCGATTTCGTGGGGGGAAACGAAAAAGATCAGGTGTCGGTTAAAATCACGGAGTTAAAAAAGATTCCGGATGGTAGTAGCGGCCCTCACCGGAAGGCAAAATGTTTTTCATACAAATTTCTCCGTTACGATAAGGTATTGTTCCTCTTATAAGTCTTCTATGTAAAGCAATTTGGTCTCGAGAAGGAGAGAATTCCTGTAGGACGAAAACTAAGCGTCGGCTAAGGCGTATTAAGGAAAATGTGCGGTCATCCTAGAAAATGAGGATTATAATGCGAATTGTTTTTACCCAAATTTGCTTTGTGATACAAAAATCACTTGCCTCTCTATCTTAATTGTGGTTTTGTTCTAAGGCAATAATAATAGATGATAAATTTTAACTTCTAGTATGAAAGAAAATGCCGTTGCCACTCGCTTACGGGATCGGAAAAGTCAAGATTACGAAGTATTGGTATTATATTGATCGCAGTATTGTAAACCAAATTGTAAAATATTAATGTTTGCTGAAGCAACGGAGAGACCACGTGGTCAAAAGGGTGTGATTGGAAAAGGGTGGTTGTCGTGAAATAGTTGGGCATAGCAATGCTTCATTTGCGGCCAATCGCTCGGTGGCCTGTTCAAAATCCGATTAAATCATTATTTAACACCCTGCCACGCGCCACTGGCGGATTGCAGGGTTTAAATGTAAATGTAAAATTATCACCAAGTGTCGATAGCGACATTTAAAAAGGGACAAAAAAGATGTAAGATTCACAATTTAAGAAATTCGCGAAGAAGATTCGTTACGCGGAATCTTCTTCAACTTTTTCTCCGCTTCCCTTACCTCCCTCCTCCTATCGCCCCTCCTTCCCCAACTACTAGAATATATATCCTGAAAATTCGCCGCTCGTCCCATTCATTGTCCAGCGCTCGCCGCGAAAGGTTCGACCGACGGAATGGTCCCGACAGTTGAAGTCTCCGAACATTACTTAAAACGAAAGCTCTCGCCTGGAGTCTCATCGAAACTATCGAGAAGTTGTCCGACTGCTACAATCTTCCATTGCTTGTCGTTATTGTGCGATCGCTGTACGATACCTATCCCATCCACCGACAAATATCTCGGCGAGAGGGTGCAGGAGGCAGTTCTCTTGGTTGGAGATATTGGAGCAGTATATTTGGCAGCTGATGTCTTTAGTCTAATGTACCTTTTATGCTCCAGAAGGTACAAAGGGGCAGTTTCCTTAAAAACCGGGCGGAGGCGCTCCCTTTGACGTCAAAGAAGGAAAGCAGACTTCCACTCGACTACCACTGGTGAAACGGCTACGACAGAGAGGAGATCCTGAGTTGAATCATTAGCCGCAGTTGAAGGGCGCTAAGAGTTCCTCGATCTTCGTAAAGGGACGGATCATCTGCATTTGAAACTACGTGTTCTATCACGGGCAGCTTCTCGACTTAATTCTTTTCGAGGAATCTGCGGTGCCGATGAATGTCTTGCAGCACTGTGGCCACAGAATCCAATGGCATAGAAGACAACCGAGCGACATCGAGAGAAGCCGTCGAAGAATTGCAGTATTAGCGAGGTGTTTGAAGCTGACGCTGCAATCCGGTGAAGAAGATCGAGAAATAGTGTAGTGTGTGTGTTGTGTTATGGTCATTCTAGTGAAAGTGATTGCAAGAGGAGGTACAGTACGCCGATGGAAAGCCGAGTTCCACCGCCGATGGAGAATTCCCTGTGCTAAAGGTAAGGAATCGTCGTCTTTCAGCTGATAGGGTGGTACGTTTTTTTTAGAAAGGGGCCCAACCAACGGGCATTAAAGAAAACAGGTCTTCATTGATGTTTGGGGGGAGAGGGGCACTTGAGTGAAGTAGGGCCTACTCGATGGGCGATATGTGAATGATTGGAGGGAGAAATTAAAGGATTAGGCACTACACACACTTCTACATACCGGCTCTTTAGCCAATAGAGATTAAAACTTGATTAGTCTTCTAACAGTCTCTCTTCTATCTTTTCCGTGGCTGTGGTTTTCATGCCACACCACACTATGGTTTTAATAGGGCTTGTTAATAGCAACTGATGACGCGTTCGCCCCCGAAATATTTGGTACCAGTTGCTGTTTGCAGGCGAACCCTTCCATAAAAAGGGAAACGATTCGAGCACAGTACGCCTTTGCGTGATTTGGAAACCTGTGCAAAATATTTCTATTTAGAAAGTTTAACCAATGTAAATTTGCTGCAAGATTTTTGCCTGATATTATCTTGCAAACTCCTTCAGGTTTGCTCTTAAATTTAAAAAAAGCGGCGGTTTCGCTGCATTAAGTGTTAACCTAAGTGAGTTAACCACTGAGTTAACCTAAATGTATTTTCTAAAAATTTCAGAGGATTGAACTTGTTGATATAGGGTGAATAAATTGTTTTTTCTTTTACTCCAGCTGGGCAGTTCCAAGCGGTGCTTGCAGGAATTCAAGAGCAAAGGCGAACCCTCGCAAAGACCTCTAGCATCGTCGCTATTTTCCAGTTGTACTTCAGGAGAAACTACAAATTGACTCCCGTAAGTAAGAAAGCGTTTTGCAGAATTTCGCCGAGAAAAGTGAGTGAACTATGGCCAAATAACTTTTAATTCTTCCGTCAATCTTATCATTTCTTAGCCTTACATTCAATAGTAATTTTTAATGGTGTTAATGTCAGATATTTTCAAGTTAGTCTTATTTCCGGAATTCTCGGCTTTAATATTTTTTGAAAATTCAAAAAATTTTTATAATTTTCAGAAATTTTAGTTCTTTTCATCTTATCATGACTCTGTGATCGTGAATCTAAAATCTAAACTTTTCACCTGCCTACCTACTTCAGAAACTGATTGTCAGTCTTACACGAGCAGCAGGAAGATGGAAGTGTAAACAATTTCATGTACTAGAGTAAAATGGATGGAAAATATGTAAGAGATGAATATTATTTCTAGCGTTGCTTTTTTAAAGCTACAAATGTAAACTTTTCTAAATGGTAAACTGTTTTTCGAATAACAATTACTTTTTTATCAACAGTAAAGTTTTTCTATTGGAGTAATGCGTAGAGTGAAAATTGAATGAAATACTGTTTTCGTCCAGGATATTCTTTTAAAATGAGATAAAAAACTTGATGAAAGAAATTTTTTATAATGTTGGCATTCACCTACCGTTTTTTTTTTTTTCGGGACTAAATGTTGAATAGAACTTTATCATTAGATTTTTCAAAACCGAGAACATTTTTCGTGAAGAATTACAGACTGCTATGAACAGCTGCGAATGCATTTTAACAATGTTACCAGCATTTGCTAGGTGGCGCTAGAAACAAGTGATCAGTAGGAGTTGGACACTACCTGCTCGTAAACGTAAAATTTAAGACTTTACTCGGAATTGGATGCAAATGTGTTATGAGATCATTAGACGGAAAAAATGCTGAAAATATACTACAGTCAGTTGTTGAAAAGTAGTCTTGTTTTCCCTGTGAAAAAATAAAGTAGAATCTATGGAAAAACTATTGCCTAACTATTGTAGCTTTTCAAAGAAGACAGTATAAGAGATCTAATATTGCATATTAGGCATGATAGATTTCTCAGTATCGGAGCTTGTAATGAATTAATCTCCACAATTGTACAAAATTTTACCCCGACACGAATGAAATTTTAATTTTCGGGTAGCTTTCTGTGAAGTTGATTTATTAAATGTATTATTAATGCGTCTAAGGGGCAGCTTAGTTTTAACTAATTTTTAGATATTAGAACATCTAGGTGAGAGTGAATAGTGGGTTTGTCTTTTATTTTACAGTAACAGAGGAACAATTGCAACCCATGATTCCTGGAATCCAGGAGCAAGGCAAATCTTCGCTGAGGACGTCATCCTGTAGCGCCGTTGTTTCCAGCTATCCTTCCAGAGAAACTAACTATACTGAGAGAGACGAGCGTTGGCATTTTGGAGAACTTAGCCACGAAAAGTTAAAAGTGATAAAAACTATTGAGGCCTATGATCTCGTCGACTTTTATTGCAAATAAAGATTTAAACTAATTTTTGACTTATACGACTTGGTGATCGTAAATCGAAGCGTTCTCACTATCTCACTTTACCTATTCCGGAACTTGCTTGTAATGCTAACACGAGAATGTGTAAACAATTTTAAGCATGGTATACTACGGGTCTTATTTTACGGCAAGTTTCAGATTCGAACGGCCTAAGTTAAGACTGTTCAAAGCCATAGATGTTAATTAAATTTCTAATATTCGTATAACAATTCTTAATCAAAATTAAGGACAGCTTTGCTATTGTAGTAATGAAAATGCATAGGGGAAATTAAAATGAAAAATCACCCGTGATGTATTTCTATCTAGATGTATGAACTATCATCAGGGCCGTTTAGGCATACGCAGCATACGCGGTCGTGTTAGGGCCCCACCCCCTTAGGGGCCCCACCGCCAAGCTTCAAAAATGCCATAAAACATTTCAATAATTAAAAGCATAATTAAGCATATTGTAAAATCAATTTTTTGAGCTATAAAATAAATTCTTTTAATGGGATATGTAAATGAACTTTTACAATTAATGTAATATGTATTCTATTAAATTATTATAGAGGGGCAGCCTGGGGGTGCCCTAATGACCCCAAACTCTTTTTTTTATCATTGTTAAATTTTCAGTAGCCCACAATTTTGCATTACTCGTAGAGGTTTCAAAAAAAGTTGGCATATATATGTATTTTTCAAAATTTCTTTCATCCTATGTTGCTCAAAGAAGTTTTTAGTATTTTCCAGGTATATAAGAAGCTTCAAATGCATACATTCAAAGATGCCTTGGTCCAGTGGCGGATCTAGGATCGAGCTTTGGGGGGGCTTGAGAGTTGGGAATAAAGATTCATTTTCTATTTATCGATTGTGACAATAAATTTTATAAAATTTAATTCAGTATACATATTTGAATTATGCTTATTATTATCTATCGTTGTAGATAAACAATATTTTCTTCATATCTCAATAGTATGAACGATGATACATTTCTTTTTCTGTGACTTCTGGGGGTGGGCTACAGCCCCCATAGCCCCCCTCCCCCCCCTGGATCCGCCACCGATCGTATGGGCTGTAATTCTTTTGGGCCGGATTTAATAATAATTTCATAATAAAATTACGAAATTTAGGGATTCATCGATATCGATATTTTATTACCATAAGTATCCCTGTGCTCGAATTTGGGCACTGGAAAGTCTTCTGCAAGCTATGTATGTTAAATTCAAACATCAACCATTTAAGACCATACAAACTAACTAATGCAATTATAAATATCTTCCCTATAAGATTTATTTCAAAACTGTAGTAAGAAATCAACAAAGGACAACAACAAATCTTAGTTACCTAAAATTTCATACATATCATCGATATTTACATCTGCTTTTACACGCCTTGTTTCATTCTTCATTTGTCTACTCGTTTGCTCTCTCATTGGTTGAGATGAAGCAAGTGACCGTCAGTTTCGGAAATGCTCCGATGTTTCCCCTTAAAGTGGGTGGGGGCAGTCGGTTTGGTAGTTTTCTGCCCGACGATGCTACAGAATAGGATTTAGAAGCGGAGTCGGTGAGAGATCACGATTTCCTCTCCAGTCGGTTGGATTTGAAATCGAACCAACTGCTTCCAAACCGACAAGTTACATAATATGGCCCCAGCTGCGATTGAAGCGTGGTCCACGGGATCGACTCCTGGAGCGACCACGTTGTCGTCCATCCCTCTGCGAGGCAGCGTTGGCGAACGAAAGGGAAGCTGGGCTAGGTTGTCCATCCGCTGCAGCATCGTGGCCATCATCATGGTGCAGGACGAAGTACATCCACTCGGTGCAAGCTGCGGGGGGCCGTCCTGCGGTGAAGGGTTGGTATGCGACAATTGGCGGGCATCTGCAGGTCTCGCCATCACTTCTTTGACGGTGGGAAAGACGACGCGGAGACGGTCTGCCATTATTGCTAAGGCATTCAGATCACTACCTCCCTGGACAACTAAAATGGCGCGCATTGTGGCAGGCAACCTCATGAGCCATGACGAACAAAAAATCATCCATAAATTTTTAGGCCAATTTCCAAAATCATAATTACACTAAGAATGGGTAAATGCTTTTTTCATAAATACAAATGCAGTATTAGTTCATACAAAATAAATATCAATCTGAAAATTATAATTTATATTATATAATTCTTACTATAATTATAATTATTAATGGAGATCTTGATTTATTTCATAGAATGTTCCGTAAATATGGTTGGTGAGCCAGTTTTATAGGTATGACTAAACTATTCTGATATACTGTTGAAAGCATCATATTAACTAACTCATTTGCTGGGGTTTTTATTCTGGGGGATTACAATCTTCCCAATTTCGTCTGGTCCGATGAACCATGGAATGAAGTTAACTTCAATCACTCTAACATGGCACCTCAAGGTATGCTGTTACTGAACACCTTTTCTTTCTTAGGGTTACAACAAGTGAACTCAATTAAAAATAAAAATGGTGTTCTGTTGGACCTTGCTTTCAGTAATTGTTATGTTAAGTGTAATGCTGTCACAGAGTCGATTCTGAATTGTGATGTGCACCACCCAGCAGTAAGTTTCCACATTCAACTTGCAAATAATACAGAGATTTTACCATATGTTATTACTTTGTTTGATTAAAAAAATTGTGATTATGACTCTATAGCTAATGCTTTGAATAATATTAATTGGGCAGGATTAAGTAACTTAAATATTGACGAGGCTACCCATTATTTTTATTCCATTCTGAATCAGATCATCACTGCCTTTACTCCTGTAATTAGCATTAAAAATAACAACTTTCCCAAATGGTTTTCATGTGAATTAAAAAATCTCATTTCACTTAAGAACCAAAATCATAGGAAATACAAAATAACAGGAGAAGATAGTGCTTATCAAGAATTTTCTGAACTACGTAAAAAATGCAAAACCCTTGCCAAAAGTTGTTATCATATGTACATCAAAGATGTGCAAGGCAATATCTTGAGAAATACAAAATACTTTTGGACACATGTTAATAATCTACGTACTTCAACAAAAATCCCCTCATCAATGTACTTTGATAGTAGGAAAGATCTTTTTGCGAAATATTTTTCAAAGGTTTACAATGATATCAAACCTAATGTTTTACCTGAGATTAATCTAAATTTCAATGTAAATCTGTCCACATTCTCACTCTCTGTAACAAACATTCTTTGTAAACTAAAATCTGTTGATGTTACCAAATCTCCAGGTCCAGATAACCTTTCACCTCATATTCTAAAAAATTGTGCCAATTCACTGGTTTATCCTTTGTTTATAATTTTTAACAAATCACTCTCCAATGGTATTTTCCCTGAAGCTCTCAAATCCTCATTTGCTATTCCAATTTACAAGAGTGGCAATAAGCATGATGTAACTAATTATAGACCCATTGTAATTCAATCTGCTATTGCAAAAATATTTGAAAGCCTTATTGTAGACACCCTGAGCACAATTTTTGAACCTTTCATTATCAATGAACAGCATGGATTTAGGCGTGGAAGATCCACTGTAACTAATTTACTTCTTTTTCAGCAGGATGTTTCCAACCTACTTAATCAACATAATCAGGTGGATGTGATCTACTGTGACATAGCTAAAACTTTTGACCGTGTGAACCATACCATCTTGCTTGCCAAACTAAGGGCATATGGTATTCATGGTAATATGTTGAAATGGATTGAAACATATCTGACCAATAGAAAACTTCTTGTTAAAGTTAGTGGTTCAATTTCATCTCCATTTATAGCTAAATCAGGTGTTCCGCAAGGATCCCACTTAGGTCGTCTACTGTTTTTATTATTCATTAATGATATCAGAAATCCTCTTAACTCTGTCAAATCTCTCTTGTATGCTGATGATCTTAAATTCTATCATTATGTCAACTGCAATAGTGATGTCAAACTACTGCAAAATTGTCTGATTGAGGTCAGGGAATGGTGTTGCAAAAACCTAATGGAACTCAATATACAGAAGTGTAATGTTATAAGTTATCACAAATCTAAAACGCCAACCTGTGCTAATTATTTTCTATCAGATGCGTGCTTAAACAGAGTGAACTACATCTCTGATTTAGGAGTGGTTTTTGACTCTAGGCTAATTTTTGACTTGCATATGAACAATATCACTTCAAAAGCATATAAAATGCTGGGCTTTATTGGTAGGACATGTAGTGACTTCAGGGATATCTATTGCCATAAAATATTGTACACCTCCCTAGTAAGGTCTCAACTTGAGTACTGCTCAATCATTTGGAACCCATATTACAATAAATATATCAACTCTTTAGAAAGATTCCAAAACAAATTTCTCAGAATGTTATCTTTTAAATCCGACATTGTAAGAGAACCTGGCCATTATGAAACCATACTAGGTCGGCTGAACCTGCCTACCCTTCAGGCTAGAAGGATATACATTGGTATACTTTTCATGCATAAAGTCCTAAATAACATGATTTCCTGTTCTGAAATTCTCTCCCTTGTAACCCTCAAAGTTCCTTGTACAGGGTGCATTATGAAAGTAATGCGCATTTTCTGGAAAAAATTGATTTATTGATCTGATTGGTGCTAATGACTTAAATTCTTCAAAATAGTCTCCACTTGCATCAATACACTTACGGAGACGATTCTGCCACGCCTGGAAAGCACCCTGAAACTCCTCGACTGGAATGCCTCTCAGGAATCTTGTGACGTGAGCTTGAATGTTTTCCACTAACTCCCAGTGCTTTCCCCTCAGATCTCTCTTCAGTCAGGGGAACATAAAGTCGCATGGAGCCAAGTCAGGGCTGTAAGGAGGCTGGGGTACCACGGGGGTCTTGTTCTGGGTCAGGTAGCTGTTGACGACGAAGGCCGTGTGGCTGGGGGCATTGTCAATGTGGAGCTTGAAGACGTCTTTGATGTCAGGCCTGACGCGCGCGACCCGGCGTTTCAGTCTCTTGAGCACCTCCAGGTGAAAGGCTGCGTTGACAGTTTGTCCTTGCAGTACAAACTCTAAATGGACGATTCCTCGGACGTCAAAGAAGACAATCAGCATTGTTTTGATGCGAGACTTGTTCATCCGCGCTTTTTTGGGTTTGGGAGAAGATTGTGTGTGCCACTCGGAGCTCTGCCTCTTGGATTCTGGATCGTACTCAAATATCCAGGGTGCGTCCCCGGTTAGAGTAGAGTTTAAAAAGCCTGGATCATTCCTAATCAATTTCAACAATTCTTCACTCCGCAAAACTCGAACTTCTTTCTGCGCCTCCATCAACACCTTCGGCACAAGCTTCGCGCAGACCTTTCGCATTTGCAAATCCTCCGTCAGTATCCCATATACCACAAATGTCGACAATTTCAGGGTGTCAGCGATTGCCTCGATACTTAATCGACGGTCTGAACTAAAAACTTTGCGCACACGCTGAACGTTTTCATCGGTTCGGGCTGTTGTTGGACGTCCAGAACGGGGCTCGTCGGTGACCTCCTCCCTACCCTCCTTGAAGGCCTTGTGCCACCTTCCGCATTGAGATCTCGAAATGCCTTCCTCCTTAAAGGCCTCTTGAAGCATTTGACAAGTTTCCGCTGCATTCTTCCCAAGCCACACACAAAACTTGATCGCGTACCACTGTTCAAGTGAACGCTCCACCGCGCCGTGACACAAACGAAAGACAGACTTCGTTCAAAGACTCGTCCTACCGCTCCTACTGCTTGGAGCGAACCGAGACCGGGCTCGTTTTGATAAGGGGATTCCCCACAACAATATCTGATTAATCCGAGAGCGCTGCAATGGATTGTTGCGTCACAATAAAATCATGCGCATTACATTCATAATGCACCCTGTATACCTACCCGCAGCTGCAAACTCTTTGAAGTCCCCTACCTACCAAAACACTATCTCTACTACCTTCCAATCTTCTGCATCATGCGCTCACTAAATAGAACCTGCTATAATGTTGGCATCTTCCATCTCTCTTTAGACACATTTAAAAAGGTCATCAAATCTAAACTGTAAAACTTTCAACCTACCTCTTTCACCTGTATATGAACTGTTCTCTTTTGTATGAACTCATTTGTGTAAGTCTCTGTAGTGATTTCTTTTTTAAGGTTAGTCGTAATACTTTTATAAATGTATCTTCTGTTCTTTTGTTATTATATAATATGAATGATTCTTGAAAAGGGCAATACATGCCCGTGAAATAAACTATAATAATATTTCCAGTTTGCCTTGCATCAAGGATATTTTGTCCAAATTATAGTCTGTGACACATTTTCAAGTTATGCTGTAAACTTTCCCCATTTCAACGTTAAACGTATCTGTTTCATCATTGCAAAGTTTATTCACTGCTAATATTTAAAAATCATACAATTTTTGGGTGGCATTGAGATAAGATACATGTATTGCCTATGCCATTAAGTTCTGATGAATTTTCCAATAGATGAAACTTCCATAATGAATCAATCTACTTATTATCATGATTAAAAAAATAGTGAGCCATTTTAATTCTGCCTGATTCCTTGACGCTTTTCAAAAAGTATAGAATGTCATCATAATTTTTCAACTGAGCTAGAGTTGTCAATCTTTAATTTTTTTTAAAGATTCTCTACAGAGCATGGAATGAAAAACTAGTAGTTCTGCCTAAAACTATCCTTAATTTAACAAGTAGATCTTTTGCATTCTAGATATATCCAGCCAAATAAATTAATAAAATTTTTATTTATTATTGAATGCATAATTTTGTCTTTAAACACCCTTTATTATCATACAAAATCACCAACTCAAAGGCTGGTAGAATACTCAAACCCTGTTGACTGTCAAAAGCTTTTGATTGGAAATTAAGTTAAAATCATTGTGTAATTTATATATTGGATTCATAGATGAATAATTTAAACGGTTTATCTTCATCATTAGATCAATTAAATTAACCAATAGCACAAATGGAGGAATATCCTCTTGAACCAAGGATAGTTAGGTCTTCAAAATGAGTTGGAAGGACTAAATTTGTTAATTAATGTATTATTATATACACATCACTGCACGTAGATGCCATACCTGGTGGCAGTTTTAACAATTTAGAAATGCAATTTACTTTACACACACAGTCAAAATTACATATAATTTCAAAAAGAATGGTTACTAGCAATGAGGGGTACATACATCTCTCTGGAATTTGCCCCAAAGGTAGGGAAACCCCTCAGAAAACCTATCTTAGGCAGTTATAATCAACCTTTCAAGTAAGCAACTATTTCTTTCTATGATCTTGAGATCTTTGGTCTACAGAAATACCAATCAATTTTATTGATGCATGATGTATTACAATTCCATCAGCTCTTTCCTTGAGTGATTTAACTCAAGATGGCTCCCGGATAGTCATGTGGACAGCGCGTTTGCCTTTGGTGAAAGCGGTCCTGGGTTCGATTCCCGGTGGGAGCCAATGTGCGAAATGACCTAAGCTGTCGAAGCACTTTTAACAATACTACTACTACTTAACTCAAGATGTGAATTATCCACCCCAGTCTGTGTCAATCTCAAGCAAAATAATGAAAAATTTCTATAATCTTTTGCTCTGAAGTTTTTCATGACATTTTTATCTTTTTAAACCAGATAGGATAGTTAAAAAAATGCAAAATATCTTTTTTGAGTGGCTAATGTTTTATAGAAATGGGGATAGCTTAATTTATCTTGTTCCAACAATTTTTAATATTAATACATTCAAGTATTCTTACATTTACATTTCAGGAACCAATATAATGATACAATCATATTTGTAATTATAATATCATATTTCCTAAGTTTATAATTCTAATTTCTGATACAATATATGGGCCATATTTTCATGAAGTTCAAATAAAAAGTAATCTCTCTGGTTATGCTTTGAATTGAGAAAGTATAACTTGTGTCATTCTACAAGCTATTGCAATGGGTAGGTTCATCACTAATGATTCACGGAAAGTAAAAATTGTTATAGTTATATATTTTTATTAATTAAAAATTTCATGATGTTTGTCTCAATGTAAGAACCTCAGTAAAGTTCAGACTTAAAACTCCAATGAATTACGGTTGAATTTCGACAATAGTAAATATAAATGGTCCAAAATGTGATAAAAATATTCTAAGTTCTTATCACACGTGAGTATGATTCTCGTGAACAATTTTAAAAGGTTAAACTGTGTAAACTTACGAGTAAGAATAATATGCATTAAAGAGTTGGGTAAATTTCTAGTTTCACACTAGAAATTTACCAAGAGTTGTTTTGCCTGTATTACGTGTACTCCGTTTAACTTTTACAGTATACACTAGGTAGTAAAACGTGTTATTCCATCGACGGTGCTCATTTTCAGTATATCCTTTTAAGATGATGGTCAATCTCGATTGATTTCATTTATTATCATAAGCGGTTTTCATATCTACATACCGTTTTATTGCATATCTATTCGTCGGTTTTACATTTCGCAAACTTGTCCATGTGATTTGGATCGAGAGCGAAACTGAAAGCTTGAAAGCAACAAACACCTCAAAAGGTAAACAAACGTCAGTCAACTGTCTTTGTTTTGGAAACGACGGACCCGGACGGACCCTTCCGACGCTTCCGACCCTCCCGCTCCCGACGGATTCCAAAACAGGGAAACTCAGAAATAATCTAAGAAACGTAGCTAAACTTAAAAACAGGCGCTTGGATTCAGTATACCCAAAGAAGAACGTTCGAAGGCCTACATAAAAGATCGCTATTTAAAAATGATTATTTTAGCGAAAGTTACAGCTAAATCAACAACGAGATGGCAACGTTGGTAAGCAAACATAAATATGGCCACTAAATGCTTCAAAAATAAGGGATTACTGAGATAAATAAGACAGGGCACAGGATTCATAGAAAAAATATATTGTTTAGAATGATAATGGTTTGCGTTCTGTTCACATCTTGCTATACTTTCCCTTCTTTCTTGCTAAGTCTCAAGTTTCCGATAAATTCCTTTATAATACCAGTATTTATGTCTGCCGTAATTGGTTATCGGTATTTATCTCGTTTGTAATCGTTGTAATTGCTGTAAGTCATGTTTCATGACTATCTTGAGTCATGTTTCATGACTATCCCATACTTCATATGTCTAATCGCAGTAGATGCCGACTTCCGGAATGAAATAGAATATTACACAGAAGAGGTAAAAATGAATATTCGCAAATAAAAGTTCAAGTCATTATGGAGAGTGAATCGTCAAGATAAGTGATACTTGGATCCCAAATATCATAGTTTTGTTCCCAGGATGCTCCTAACCAACGTTCTTTCACATTAAAATGATTGCGCCAATTCTTGGAAATTTTATGTGAAGTAATTACCGGGAAGTTAGAGAATCAAGACAGGCGCCTCTGTAATGTAAACTGCAAAGACATCTTTCTAAATAATTCTGGGTTTGACGCTAGGCTTATGCAAAATTCACGTACATAAGATACAAATGAAGTATATATTCATTCAGTATTAATCAGACACTTGACCATGTTAGGTACCTCTTCATAGTTTTGTTCGTATAGTAGACAATATGTGTGACAATATAAAGGAAACTCATTCAACAATAAAATGGAATATTTGAGTAGGTAGATTTTGTGGAATTCTTGGTGGGATTCAGAGATACCTAATTTCGACAGGCATGCTATTCAAGGGTCTTGAAATGTGACTATGGACACCGTACTGACTTCCTTGGAATAAAACTGTAAACTTAAAGTTACTTAAGCAAAGAAAGTGTAGCTGCGTATCAAGTGACAGCTTAACCAAGATCCACAGTTGATTCTTTTTAACATCTAAGGGTGGCATAAATAATTCTTCAGGAGTGTAAGAAACAAAAGAGGCTGTTATACTTAAAGTTTAGGTTTTCTATTTTTTGTGCAGTTCTATGACATTTTGCTTCATAGTTTAGAACATTAAGGTTACTTTAAGCAATGATAACTATTGCGGTTTGTTATCCACCTCTCTGTGCGATTTCACCTTTTCATGTTGGAGTGGATTTTGTGGTCCAATGAAGATATTTGTGATGCTAGTTTGTCTGTAGAAAGGTTATTGCCAAGTAACTAGATTAATAAGGTGCCATATTGTTTAGTATTCAAGTAGTGATGATCGAAATTGGTAGAATAGTAAGTTGTCTCAAATAATCAGGTAGTGATTTAATCTAAGCTGAAATTCTTTCCTGAAAAGTTTTGTGGCTTTTGAATCTTAAAGCAATAAAAATACTTAATTAGTATTTGCATTTCTGTACTTATTCAATCAAACTGAATTCAAAATATGTTTCTTTATCTAATGAATTCCCTCTTAAACATAGTAAAGCACGTATCTTAATTGAAGTTCACTATAAGGATGATTAAACAAAGCGAATTTTGAGATACCTACATTTATAGTCTTCTGGTTTTGTATTATTCTTGCTTATATAACTTATATTCTGATTCCATAGAAATATTTATTTTCTGTAACCTCTTAAATTTATTGCATGTAAATTCATTTATATGAAAACAGATGTGAATATTTATACATTTTATAATTCTGTTTGAGAAGTAGGGCAGAGTATAGTGATATTGATATGATGTAAAGTATATTGATAAAGGAAAAATAACTATGGAATAGATTAGCCATAAAATAATAAATTCAAATTAGAAATAACTGTGGTATATTGTTAGAATTGTAGAAATCCATATGCATATGGTCATCAGAATATTTCTTGTGTCACTTATCTAGTAGTGCTTATAATGTTGTAAAAGTTCCTTTATTTCTTATCATATAATGAAAAGTTTTAGTGAATTCTCTCTTAAAAACATATTCTAATTTTATAAGAGTATTTCATTCCATGGTTTGAAAACCCATTCAAAGACACTATATATTAGTAATGCCATGAAGCTAATCTGGTATAAAGATTTCTGAATGTTAACAGTATAGAGATTATGATAAAATGTTTTCTTTTATCTCCAGAACATTCTAAATGTGTTAAACAGGTCCTACAGGGGAAGTGAATGCAATGGTTGTGAATGGGAAAGTCAAAAGGACCTATGAAAGTTACACCTACAGTTTGAGGGATTGGCATTTATTTTAAAGAATGCAAATAATAGGACTTGGAACTTATCAAGATCTCATTTAGTAATTGTTTTTGTTAAATATTTGAAATTGAATCTTTTAATTTTTTTAACCATATCTCCAGCTCTATCTTAAGCAGAAGGTGATCTTGTTAAATGTCAGCTCCTTGTTGTCTCTGTATCTCTCTTCCATACCCTTTTTCCAGATTGTTGTCGGCTGAGCCAGAATACGCTTGTGTGCCTTTCCCTTTTCTAGCCAATCACAGAAGAGGGGAATTCGAAGGAGGACCCTCTCTGACCTCCAAGCATTTCACGTCGCTCTTCAGCGTTGCCAAAGTTACTCATTCACTTAGTTACTTTCTTAAGTTTAGCTTAGTGTATAATTGTATTTTGAGAGAAAAGATGATTAAGAGACAAAAATATTGCATTCTATGGGACAGTATTTCCAAGTACTTGCAACACTGGTCAACTCCATGGAGGGGAAGAGTGAGGGGAAAGGTGAGGTGGCCTCTCATTGGCTACTCGCTCTCCTCCTCCAGTCACCAACAGTTGGGAAAAAGGGTATACTATACCCTTTTTCCGAACTGAAGGCGGCTGGGCATGAGAGAGCGAGTAGCCAATGAGAGGCATTTCCCCTGCCACCTCGACATTAGGCTTCGTCCTACTCACTCCTTCCCCCCATGCGGTCGACCAGTGTTGCCAGAACTTGTAAATAGAAGCACGTTTGGGGCGAGACGACGACTTTCCGCTACTACTAAGTTAGGAAATTTGGCAACGCTGAATGTTGAAGAGCGACGTGCACTGTTCGGAGGTCTGAGAGAGACTGTGACCTCCCCCACACCCTCACGTTCCCCACTTCTGTGATTGGCTAGAAAAGGGAAAGGCAAGCAAGGGAATCTTGGCTCAGCCGCCTTCAGTTGGGAAAAAGGGTATACTAGTATAAAATCAATCTTCTTCGGATACCTATCCCAAGGAGTTTTCAAAGAGTAAAGGTACATTTTCGTGAATGAGTCTGGCACCCATGCGCAACGAGAAGCGTAATTTTTCGCGTTAACTGTTCTCATGAACGCGAACCTATGCTTTGGCAAATCTACGCATTGGAGGCACCTGCGCACTATCTACAGCATGGAAACTACAATAAAAGAAACTAAATGTGACAATAGTGAGATAGCAGAAGAAAATGCCGGCCTAAGGGCCATAGGTCGAGAGAGTAACTAAGGATGTATACAGGAGAAGAGAAGAGTTTTCCACATATTTAATGGAAATTGGGCAGGTTCCATGGCAATGGATTGTCTTATATCAAAATTAGAATGAAATCTAACATCAGTATGAAATCCCTTTATTTCTCTTGCTGGGCAAACTACATTAAATTTGTTCAGTCTTAAATCTAAGTGCAGCTGTATCCTGACATGGCATTCCCCTAAGCAAGTGATGAGCGGCCACACTCATCCCTCAGTTGATTCCTTATCAAGGAGATCTACCTCTTTCCTTCTGCCATTACTCACTGAAAATAATGCATTTGGTTTCAAACTACATTTCATTTGGCAGTTGGTAGGTAACCTTAAATCTCAAGTACTCGCATCTGGGTCAAATCGACCCATGTGAAATTTAAAATTGCATATCTTTTTATTAGTGCTTTTTCACTTCTTCTTTCTCATAGTAGCTGAGTTTTAGAATGTTCTGAACCAGTCATGCATTTTCGCCAGAAATGGAAGTTTAATTATTTAAACAAATTTTTCTTAGCAGTAGTGCCAGGTAGATGAAAGACCTTTACGTAAAATATTGCATTTTTGACCTTGTTTCCGCCTTAATTTTTATAAATATTATATAAATTTCATATAATTAACAATTATCATTAATATATTAAATGTTGTTTTATTTTTAAACAGTTTACTTTTTATACGCAATATTCCAAATTTTTCAGCCATATACTCGGCATCAGGGATATTGAATTTTTACTGAATGTTAAAATTATTTGAAAATATTTATTTGATTTGATTTTAATTACCAGGTTAACCATTAATTAATAAGACATCATCACTAATGAATTAAAAATGTATTCACTACATTTCGAGACAATTTACCCCTTTGGAAGATGTCGGGTTGATTCCACCCACTGCGAGTACTGACGTGACGATTTGGGACGCGAGTACTCGAGGGTTAACATAGTAAAATTAATTATAGGAGAGAAATTGCATCAAAGGGTATCTTATAGGCCAAGTACAAGATATTAAATTAACTCAGGGTGTCCATTTGTTTTCATTCATTTACATTTATTAACTGATGGGATGATATAACAATTTTAGCCAAAAGAATGTAGTCAAGAGGTGTAAGAGTAGGTGATTGAGGTAAATTCACCTATTCTTACTTGGAATTCTTACTTCTTGATTGGAATCATATTTTGGGGCAACTCGCATAAGGCAAAGAGAATTTTTATTCTCCAGAAAAGGGCACTAAGAACTATTCTTGGGCTCAAACCAATCACTTCCTGCAAAGATTACTTTATTTCACATGGAGTAATGACACTTCCTTTTATTTATGAATGTGTTTGCTTTGCTAAACAGTTTCCCAATTAAATAACTGCAACTTCTTCCATTCATTCATATGACACCAGACAGAAGGAGATCTTAATCTACAGAACTTGCACCTGTCTGAAAATGGATGCCACTATCAATGTAAAATTCTCTATAATGCTCTTCCTTATAGTTTGAAGTCTTGTGCTTCTCTCTCTCTATTTAAGAGCAAAGTCAAAAGTTTTGTTTTAAAGCGTGCTTTTTACAGCAGTGATGAGTTCTTAAACATGTAATTACTATCCTTACTTTTTTATATTGCACTTTTTTTGTGATGTAGTAATCGTAATTGTAATATCTTTGACATGTCCTGTATATGTTTTTGCATATCTTTGGACAAAATAAATAAAATGCTATAATATTCCACAAGAATTAATTACATTGAATGAGTGTTAGATAAATGACCAAATGATAACCAAGACTGATTGCATATTTGTTATAACAGTAACTTTATCCTGCAGTATCTAAGTTTGTAGTATGTATGAGTAGATATCATAGGTATTAATGTCTACAAAAATGTAGGTAAAGATGGGCTGAATGTAGTTGATCTACCACAGTGGTTACTTATTACTAAAATCAAAACTCTGATTGATTCCAGCCATCCGTCAGAGGTGAGCATCTGCAATACTGTCTGGTCGCTGGAGTAATAGAATAGAGGTAATGGGTGGTTCTGAAACAAGGAAAATTGAGTTCCTTCAGGACTCAGTGGAATGTTTGGGTCTGTTCCAGAAATCTGAGAGTTATGTACAGCATGAAGTAAAGGGAAAGAAATTGATGAGACTCCACTTCAAAGAATTAGTAACCACAAGATAAATAAACAAAGAAGGAAGGTGTAAATGTTTACCTGCCCAAGAAAGCAGCCAACAAGAGATAAAAGAAATCATACCTTCTCCAAAGGCAGTGTCATGTAATAACCACATTCTAGAATCATATGATAACCCAGGCACAATATTCTCCACTGCCAGTAACAATAGGTTACTTTGTGAACTGAGTTAAATCCATGTAGAGGTGAGAGAGAGCATTAACTGTTGACGGTTGAGACATTAGGTGGAGAGAAAAACATCACAGTCAATAACTACTCTTTTAGCCATAACTTTGTCAACGATGAGATTGATTCCCCCAAAGTATTAATTACCTCCTTTTATGATTGATCACATCCCTGAAGATTCACCCATTATCTCAATGCCTTTCATTGTAGCATTCCAACCACATCACTGAATAGCAGATGCATGCCATGGTTCTGATGGGTGGAAGAAGTCTCAGCCATTGTTTAAATTGAAGTTTATTCCAACTTAATGTAACTACAGCAGTAATTAATTAGATTCATCACATATTTTTATGTCTAAGTTATCTGTTATCTGTAAGTTAATTTCTTCATTTGATGGATAATTTCTCACAAGAGAAAACAAATACACTAAATGAAATCCCTTGAACCAGATTCCTTGTAGCTAGCAAGAAGCTCAAATATTGACCTAAGTGATTCTCATAGTATTGGAGCAACAGACATTTTATTTTAATGATATACCTAATGGAACCGCTTCACTGACCAATACTTCAGTGATCATAAAATGTAGGTCTTCACCTTGGCAAAGGAAGTCTTAAAAAGGAAGAAAATAAGATCTTTCCTTTTGTTAATGGTGGAGATGTAACACAATCTCAATGGTTCATTTTGTATTCATACTACTGAAAAGATATAAAAATACACACATCAGAACACTATATTTCCGCATCTATTTCCTCTTCCTCATCTGCTGAAGAATTGATACTTTCTGAGAGACTGCTGGTGGTCCTGAAATATTATTTTATCTCTAATGAGAAATGTGCAGGATGTCAAATCAGTGCCAAGTAATTTAATATAGGTAAAATAAATGTATCGTATGGTTTAGGCATTGGGAAAAAACATAAACTTAACTAGATATCAACTCTAAATTTGAAAATGAGTATCTAAAACTGGTGCAAGTGAAGCATGAATAATATAACAAGGAAGAGGATGGGTGAAAATTGCACATTAATATTACTCTTGCCATGAGCATGTACCTCTCAATCACTATGTAAATATGTTTATTAAAATAATTGGTCTAATTTATGGAATCACCAGCTCTATTTCTCATATAATTACAATTGTAGAAGTAGTTCATGCCTTGCCCTTTCACAATATATTCACTTCCCTGACAGGATACCATTACCTTTAAGTTAGATTTAATTCATGCCTAACTTTTTAAGGTACTCACTTCCCTTAGTTTTTATGCCTTACCTATTAATTGGATGTGATGTTGTAAGGGCTTACAAATTCTTTCAGGGTGCTACTTTCAAAATGAAAGACTGAAAGAATTTGTTGGTAAATAATAGGAAGAATGAATCACATTATTTTGCCATTGGGCAAAACATGAAATTAACTTGGTATTTACAACAAAATTTAAAATGAGGATCGATTTTAGTACATAAAAATAATAAAATATTGTTCTTACTTTTAGGGTTTACCTCTTTATCACTCCTCATGTAAATACATTTAGCAGGGTAATTGGTGTAACATATGGAATCAACTATTCCATATCTCATAGCCATAGTGTTCAAGTAGGAATGCCTTAACATAGACTATTAGCTCTATTTTCCAGAAAAATAACCTAGGTTTCATTATTTTAAGGTGAATAAATAATAATTGTGAACATACCCTTGGGAAACCATGACATTTCTCTGGGCCTACGGCACTGAACAATCTAAAGAAAACATCTAAGGTATTCTTAAACTGTTAAAAGAACTCAGTTACTCCACATTTTACCTTTTTTTTAGTTGAACTGCGATAAGTACGAACAATATCCTTCTACTGTAGACAGCTCTGATAACACAAATTAAACAGCAAAGGTAACATTTCTACAATTTGTAAGCATTCCTGATACATTCCATTGGTGTATTCAATGTGAAGTTTGATTAGCAATGCATTGGTAGTCATGAACTATGCCACCAAACTGCAAGCGGTAATTCGTTACAATAACTTATTATAATAATTTCTTCCATTAAAAACATACCAAATCTACAAGTAGATAAAAAAATCATTTATTACTTACTGCTTTGCAGACACCACGTTGTTCAGGAAGCCTAGAAAAGAATGCAGGCTGTTGCCTGGCTTTTTGGCGGCTCCTGAGCCACACGATAATTCAATCTCCTGAAAATATTTTAAGTGGCATCCCGGTAGGAAAGGGAATTCAAAATAACAGAGGTCCTAGAAAATAGACTCTTCTATAATATTATCATATAAAACACACACATTTGGTGTGAGTTCAATCAAACTCACACCAAAAAACTTGTTTGTTTCTGGGACCTCTGTTATTTTGAATTCCCTATCCTACCGGGATGTTTCATATAATATTTTTGAAGAAAACTTCATATAATGGTCATTATTTTGTTTCTACTATTTATGTATCATATAATGTTGCCATCACTGTAAAATACACTGTATATGAAACATTCATTACTTACATCTGTTCACATGTCTGGCCATAGAATTTCCACTACCACCTGCCTTACGTTTCAAACAGTAGAGACGGCTTGTGTAGAACCCAGAACCATTTTTAACATGTTAATTCATATAACCGAACTGGTAGGAATAAAACTTATTTAATCCAAAGTTTGAAGTCAATATAAATCCATTGCGTGATTCCAAGTTTCCATTATTCCCAATTGCAATGCTTAGAGCTCTGGGATCGAACCAAGGACCACCATGGAAATGTTAAAGAGTGTATATGAAATTTATTTATGATCTCTAATCACATGCTGGGTTTTATGTTTCCATGAGATTGGGAAGGGATTTTAAAAAATTCTAAAAATCGTCACAATGTATTTAAAATAGGATAATATTTGCCCTAACCTAGCGTCGAACCAAGGATAATCTTTGAAGATGTCTTTATAGTTTTTGTTGAATTTGCACGACTTCCAGTGATCCCTCAAATTTTAACTCACTAATTTTCCAGGAAGTTCCTCAAAACATTTTCCAAAAATCCCTGCAATTTATCCTTATGGAAAAAATCGGTATTTTGGGGCCTTCTGGAATTGAACCCATGATGCTGAGGTTGAAAGTCGCATTTCATCCGGTGGTTGCACCCTATGGCCAGTATGTCGTAAAAATTTCAAGTCAGTGATGCTAGTGAAACATGGTTAAAATTTTTATCGACTATATATAAGTGCGAGTAAAAGTTGCTTGCATACTGCAAGCATATGTTTAAAGTACTACAGTTTGCAAAGACTTAATAAAAATCATAAAAGATTTACCATGTATTACCTCGGTTCACATGCCTGGGCATAGCATTTCCACGTTCTCAGTTAATCAATCATAAATAACTTGAAATTCCTGCAATAACTATTAAATAGTAGGGGGTGTCAAAGGAAAGGCCTTTTGCAAAATGTGAATATATGTAATGCCCTGGTAGAAATAAAACTTTTTTAATTAAAATTTTGAATTTGTTGTACGACTTACAGCATCCCTTGTATTTCAACTCTCAAATTTGCCAGGAAGTGCCTCAAAAAAATTTTCCAGAATCCTTTCATTGCATCCTTATGGAAAAATTCGGGGCTTTATCGCATCAAACCCAAGACACTGGGTAAAAATCGCTTTTTTTCTGGTGATTACACGTTATGGCCAATATGTCATAAAATTTTCAAGTCAGTGACACTTGTGGAACATTGTAAGAATTTTGATCCTCACTGAGTGTGTGTATATATAGGTATATCCAGAGAAGCGTCTATATACAATAGATATCCAGAGAAACTTCTCTATATAATAGATAATAATAATAGAGTTTATTGTTTTGTGGGGCGCCACCTAAAACAAATTTGGATTTAACTGTTTTACATAAATCGCAGTGAGCAAATATAATAATACATCAAAACCAAAATTAAATACAATTTTTTCAACCAAAGAGTTTTTGGATTTATTTCAAAATTATTTAACAAACATAAACATACTGAAAATACATTTACAGTTCATGTCTTTTCCATTACTAATTCCTTACTATTCATGAACGTTCTTCCCTCTCATCTTGCATCCAGTACTCCTCTTCTGTATGCAGATAATGCTTACTACACTCTAACAACTTACATGATCTTACTGAACTATGTAATTCATCAGTTAATTATCTATTGAACTGGTTTAAAATAAATTGTTTGGCTCTGAATTGCAATAAATCTGTTTACCTTCAGTTTCATACTAAACAATCTTCACCATCCTTAAGCCTTCTTAAAATGAATGATCCTAATATTTCCCATTGCTCTTCTATTAATTTTCTCGGAATATGCATTTCAGAAAATCTTGATTGGAAAATGGATTGGACATGTTGACAATGTCATGAAGAAAGTCTCCTCTGGGATTTTTATGTTACTTAAACTTTATCCTATTGCCTCAACCAAAACCTTAAAGCATGTTTATTATGCCAAAATACATTCCCATCTATCCTATGCTGTCATTTTTTGGGGAAATGCCAGCTATTCTAGCAAAGCTTTTTCACTGCAGAAACAAGCAATTAAATGTATCTCTGGTGTATCATATAGAGTGCATGGGATGCCTTTTTCAGTCCTTGAAAATACTTACCCTACCCTCAATGTCTATACTCAACTGTGGTCTATTTGTCAAAAAATACCCTAACTTATTCCCAACTAATTCCACTTGCGCCATCATAACACCCGTTGCAAGGATGATGTTTATCTTAATAGATATAAATTAGCACTCTCTCATAAAGCCCTCATCATTCAGCCTCCATAATTTTTAACAAACTACCAGAAAATATAAAGACCATTACTTCTATAACAGCCTTCAAAAGAAATCTGAATAAATATTCGCTCAAAAAGTCATACTATGGTCTTCAAGAGTTTATAAGTGAGTCTTAATAGTTTTCAATGGGTCATGTACTTTATATTTTATCTATTTTTCTATCATTATTTATATATTTTGCATTTGTATTTTATGCGTATGATGTTCTGTATTCAATATTTTAAATCTAAATGATAAGCTTTCTTAAAGTATCTGAATAGCTTTAAAGGTCCAATCTGATAGTAAAAATTCTTGAAACAATTAGATAATTGATGAAAAATACCTGTTATTAATAATCAATTGATATTTGTATGAAATACTACTCTGTATTTATAATCATATCTAAGTAACCAATTCTATTCATTTTTGAAGGTCACACTATTGTTTACATTCATTGAAGAAATATCTGTAGGACATTATTTAAGTAACCAAGAGTTCTACTGCATTCTCTAACAATGGTTGAGTGATTTCAAGTAAATACTTAAAATAACGAGTACATTAATACCTGATATAGATTATATTTTCAGTCTTTGAAATTCAAGTTATTTGTATTTGAGAATATAGGCTGGTATACTTATTTGGAAGTCTCTTAAGGGGAGCCCACCAAAGTGAGCTGACATATGATCTGACACGTGATCTGGCATCTAAGTATCTTCAGGTTAAAACAATGTAACTATAAAGAGAGAAAATTTTAACTAAAATAAATTTTTATGCTAAACAAATTATTCAAAAGTACAAATTCTATTCATGGACGTAGCTACAACATCAACTCATGTAGACAGAATTTCTTTATTTGAAAGTATCCAATTATTTTCTGGGTTATGAAATAAATATCAGATATATGGTATTAATCCTATGTGTTATCACTTTGCATTTATCTACCAATATGAAAAAGCCACAGCATTCCCAATTTTATGTACAAGAGCACTTGAGCATTTAAAGCACAATTTTAGGATTCAAAATGGGTTTAATGATATTAATTCCATACTTCATGAAGAAAAGATTTCCTACTTCACAGATATACCATTTGCTTTTGGACATCTTTTCTTGAAAATTTGAGATTTACATTTAATAGAAACTAAGTTTATGAGTATTAGCTTCAAAGATGATAGTTTCTATAGAGTGCTAACCTTATAAGCAGAGAAAGTTTATAATAGTTTATAAGAGAATCTTTAAAAATGTTATTAAAAACCTTTTTAATTATCTTTTCATTTTTATTATCCATTTATCTTTTAATTTGAATTGCTCAGTTTAAGTATCTCATTTCATTTATCAAAATGCTTTTTTATGTTTATATTTAATTTTTTATATATTTGTTTGTTGCTTAGATTATTCAACAAGTTTGACAAATAAAAAGATGAAAATGGTATCATTTTTCTTTTGGAAATCCTGCCTTACCTTTCTGTTGCATCTTCATAATACTATTAAGAGCAGATTCTGAAATTAACAGTGGGGAACTAACTGGTTTTAGACTAAAATATTACAATAATATCCATTTATTGGGAATTGAAATTATCAGTCTCTTTGTTTCCACTACTGTGAAAATATTACTGGTTATTTAAGATCTAAAAGAGGAGAACCTATGGCCATTCCAGTTTGCTGGGCCTCAAGATTAGTATGTTCCTCAAAAGGTAAAGAGAACAAGTCAAGGAAATGGTTGGTGGTTCATGTTACAAGAGGTTAATGAGTAGTACTTTATTTATTCAAACAGATTGTACTACAAGGGTACTAAACAGAATAATTTTATAAGCTGCATATTTCTACATACCTACTAGCTGGCCATGGTCCGAAACTTTTCTGTTAATTAATTTGAATGCTTTCTTGATCAATTGCAACTTAAAATCTTACTTTAATCAAAATTTTGTGATTTTCAAATGAACTTCTATTTGCAAGTTTTAAGTACTATTATTTAATTTGAAAAGTTTTGATTTGGGCTTAAATTTTTCATATGCAACTCCAAAGTCTTATTTTAATTTTCAATGTGGCTCTAATTACTTAGTTGAGAGAACAGTTCTCATTTAATTTTTTTCAACATCTCTGATAGTTAAATCTTTACAAGTATTGAATCCACTTCACTCAATATTTACTTCTCTACATGCACAATAACAAACTATTTTTCAGGGAAGTATTCCTATTTAACAAGGTGCAAGACCAAATTTACATGAGTAGATTTTTCTACAAGGAGGAATCTTTGCTGCTCCACTCCAATTTTTCTTCAGCACCAGACAGACTAGTGGAGAGGAGAAAAGAAGACTAACAACACTCTGATTCAATCGTTTTATTGAAATTCTTAAAGTGTACACTTTATTACAGCATTTTATAAAAAAGTTTCGAACTTGAACTGTTCAAATTTACATTGAAAATCCTTTCAGCCTTGTCTTGGCCACTTTTTGGTATGAAAGTATTCACCTGTCCAGAAACTCTCCAGAGTTGCTATTATAGTTAGAAAATTTCTTGATGATGCTCGTTGCTCCTCTGTATCCATCAACTGCATCTGTTGTTTCCAAGTGCCAGGTTTAATTTAAAGCTGCATTTAGAAATCAGAACTCCAATTTCTGTATACAGCCAAAAATTAACTCATCTATCTGAAAGATAAAGAAAATGTTATGCAAAGAACATATAAATAAAAGAATTCAAAAAAACATGAGAATATGAATACAAATTGCAAGAAGTTAAATAAAAACTTGAAACAAAGAATTTGAAGATGATGGTATGAATAAAACTTAGAAAAATTGAGACAAACGTATTGTCCCAAATTTCAATGAGAATTTATCATTGGAGTTAAGGTTCTCCTTTTAGTTGAACATAATGAAGAGGCCGAATGGTAGGTCTTGCTGCATTCCATTCATTAATCTCTGACTTGTTGAGTCAAAGTACTACATTCAATACCGGTCACCATGGCAATACTGATGTATGATGTAACATACCACCAGGGTAAAAGTATGTGAGGCCCTTATCAAATTCGACCTCTCCACACTCCCTTGACCCCAAACATTCATACACGCATTCACACAAACAGACAAACACGCAGATGCAATGATACACACAACACATATTAAGTAAAACAGTTCCGCACCACTGTCCCTCGCACAGTGCTCCCTTCCCTTGCCGCATTCATCTTCAAGGGGAAGTTGAAGATGATCTCTTCTACCTCCAAGTCGATGTTTTGTGGCAAGGGAACCTTATAGTGCAGTGCCATATTGTGGAGGATGGCGCAGGCATTCATCATGATTCCTGAAAGAACAAGATGTTTGATTATAGTTGCAACTGTTGATTCCTAGAAATACTTCTTTCACTAACATTTAAATAATACTTCAGTGGTGTAGGTCAAAGGCATGCAACACATCTACTTCTTGCAGATATTGAATTTTCATTAGTTATGATAGTAAGATAAACTACAATTTAAAGTATGGGAACCATACCATATTTCCATGGGGTGTAATGTAGAGTTCAGTCACGCATCAGGCACCAAAACCACCCTTTAAGGACCCCAATGCACCTCTCCACTGAGTTTCTTGCTGCTAAACCTAGCTTCAGGTGAATTTAGGCTCAGGGTTGTGGAATGGTGTGAGCAGTCATTGCTCATTTGGTATCCAGAGTCCCCTGAAAATGAGGATAGCTTTGTTCATTCAGTACAGAAGGAAACCTTGTCTTTAAAATTAAATACATACCTATGAGCGTTGTACTCCCTCTGGAGGTAGTCCCGGCATAAGGTATGATGCCAAATATTTGCATCATGCTTCCTTCCTTTCATGCCTTGCATTGATAGTGGTAACGTCATAATCACATACCTAAAGTGGAAGAGAAATTATTTAAAGACAAGAAAGAAGCAACTGTGCAATGGAACTCTTTAAAAAATACATTTTTCATGGTACCCTTATAGGAGTATACTTAAATACTGACTCATATATATGCATGCAAGTTGCAACATTATGACAACAAGCAGGCAACGTTGTGACAAATTTGTGGCAACTTTGTATCATCGTTGTGACAACTTTGTGACAACATTGTGACAATGAGCAAGCATTATTTTCCTTTTGGACGTTCATTACAGCGACTATATTAAATTTATATATAAAGTTATAAAAATTTCAGTTAAAACTTCATGTAGCATCGTTGAATAAAATTTTTCAGCAACATGAAAAATAAATGTTGCAGTATAACGTTGATGCAATGTTGTCACAATGTTGACGTTGCAATGTAACATTTAGACTGATGCAACAACGTTGATACAACGTTGTGGAACGTTCTCTGCTACTGGGGCAGTAGGCTTAAATTTGCTATGGAAGGTTTACAAAAAACTAGAACCAGAAGCAATATTTGCTTCAATAATATCGTCCTTGAGTTAAAACCATGATCAATTCAACGATATTGAATAACAAGGGAGTCTGACAAACTTATAATAACCATAAACTACTTTCTCAATAACTACAACTCAAGTGCGCAACTTTTTGACCTGCAGGATCGCCACCGATGAAGAATCAGATCACTCTTTAAGCAACAATCGATGCAATTACACCCCTACATAAAACATCCTTTTTTCCAAATACCTTTCCAGCAGTAATGAATACTAACTCTAAAGAAGAATGGATTCTACAAAAAGTACAATGGTGCATAGAGTATCAACAATTGATAAATCAAATATTCCCCATCACTATCTTACTAAATCATTTAAAAAAATTACTTTTTTAACCCTCATATGGATTCTCTGCGCCTTTGCGGCGCTCGTGGTTTTTAAAATGCTCTTAATACTGCCCAATCCCATGGATCTTGCTGAAACTTTCAGTAGTCTATTTTTTCTGCATTCTTAGGCTATGAATTTAACTTTGCGCGCATAGTGAGCATTGTTTTCATTTTATTGGCCTCCAATTGAAAAACTTACGTCGTTGGATTTTTGGCGCCGCTGCGGCTACACGAGTTTTCTCGTCGCTATGTCGGGGACTGCACTCTCAATACTTATTTAATCGTTCTTATTTTATGTATGAAATGGTATATTATATTTATAGTCATAATATTTAAATGATGAAACTTTCTGAATCATTTAAAATTGTTTAACATAGGCCCAACACATGAAATCAATAGAAACTCCAAAAATTTTGAAAACCAAACTATCTTCATTAAACAGTCAAAAAGAAACAATAAAATATGTTTTCTGATGTTCGTTGGGGTTTTTGAGGTTCCTGTTGATTTCTAAAATATTGTATACACATACAAGAAAATGAAAAAAATACAATAACCACAACTTCATGAAAAGAAAATAAAACCCAAATCAGAAATGATTATTATTATCATATAAAATCAATAGAAACTCCAAAAATTTTAAAAACCAAACTACCATACAAAAACAGCCAATAAAATCTATTAAAACATGTTTTCTGAAGCATGTTTGGGTGTTTTCGAGTTCCTATTGATTTCCAAACCAAAATACACAACGAAACTAAAAACCAACCCTTTAACGAACATACTCAAATCAATTTGAGTTTGCAAACTCTATGTTCAATGAAAACAAAATATATATAAAACAAATTAATTACTCTTCCCTGTGCACGAAAAACAATTACACTTTCAAATTTTAAAAACGAAAAATGAGATAGCAATGAGAGTCTTAACTTTTCACCTCCAAAATGAATTAATAAATATCACCAACATATAAGCAAAGTAATGCAATGAAAAGAACAATAAATCAAAGGAGCAGAATATGAGCAATTATCTAAATGTTAACATCATAGCATACCATAGTACATAATACCTCGATGCTACGAGATCCATTTCGGTTACTACAACTTAAATCATCAAAATAATTTTATTGCAATACATCCTATATTATATACCAGAAGAGTATGCTAGAATAGAGCTATAGTTAACACTTGCTCATTCTGAAGGGTTAATCAAGACTTTCAGATCTTGTACAGAGTGAGAAAATTCTCAATTTATCTACAACTAGAGAATACTTAGCTGTGTTAGTACACCTCTAAAAATCTAGTTTCTGTACAACATGCCTGTACAATAGCAAAGATTGTGCCACTAGAATTCCTTAATAATGGGAACCAATAAGAATCAACCATTTTTTATTACCCTAATTTATTTGAATTTTGTTGCATGGGATCCCATGTTAATATTTGTTTTGCATTACCAGGCATCTGGAGCAATTACTCCAGAAGATCAAATTTAGAAAACCAAATGATGGACCAATACATAAGCCTTAAGTGATTGTTGCAACAATATTGAACAATATAACAAACATCAATAAAACATTGAACAATATTTTTACATTTACAAACATTTTGAAATTCAGGAACACACTTCCAGTAAAGTATACACATCCTTATTTATCCTAATACAAATTAGGCACTGACCAATGACAACATATTTACATGAATAGATTGACAAATTTGTATTGATATAACAATGTTTCTAAACAAATGCATTAGAAGAATCAATATTAATGCAGAGATAACTTTTAGTTCCAAAATAATATCACACAATTCACTGTTTCTCTGAGCCATATTACAATGTATTATATTGTATGTATATGAATATTAAAATAACGAAGTGTTACCGTAGGAAAGACTGATAGAGACCAAACATTACATTTTAAGAACCAGAGCAAAAACGAAAATACCGATATCAAATCTCTACAATGCCCCTTCCAACACGAGGCAAGGTGTAAACATAAGTAAAACCACTTTAGGCTATTATTTGCATTCTCCATGAAGAATATATGACCTGTCCTACCACCTATTTCTCTTAATTTATGCTCATTATTGAATCGGCCAAAGTAGTGGGGGAGGGTGGGGGCCGTAAGATAGTGGTTTTATCTTACACAAATGCTCTTCCCTGAATTTAAGCAATCTCAGCCCAGCTTCACTCCTATCTTTCAATCATTCCTAACTTATGCAATAGTATGCAATCAGACAGAATGATGCATAATTTATTAACTGCTAGAAAGAAATCAATAATGGTCAGCTGACCAAATAATATCAGATTTACAACCCAAGTCTCCAAAGAAAAGGACTGAAACCAGCAAAAAGCTATAATTTAATCAAGAAACAGTGAAAGGAGAAATAACCTAGGGTAAATAAAAGGAGTCCCAATAAATTTATGAATAGTCCTGCATCTATACTGAAAAACCTGTAGGATATATTGCTCTAATAAATATATATATGAGTAGACTGAAAATAAAAAAGCACTGTTAAATTCAACTGAAGAACAGATTCACATTTATGGAAACCTGTAAGGAATGGAAAAGAATGTTAAAAATATAAATTAAAATGAACTATACACAATGTTAATCTGTATCAGGAACTTTTTGTATAGTTAAGCAAGTCTTGCTATACATTTGTATGGCTTTAAAATGATCTGTAAGAAAAATAATATTAAACAAAATCACCATAGGAAAAACTATTGAAACATTTCGACGAAGACAAACTACTAAAATATTGTTATATAACTTGTTTTAGTAACTACCAATACTAGTGTTAATTGTTATACTAACTAAAATCCTGCCAAAAAATTTAACCCTTTCGCGCCTGTTGTCGTCTATGGACGACGGAGATTTTCCTACCCCAGAGAACGAACGTCGTGCATAGACGACGGAGATTTTCCTACGCAAAAGAACGAACGTCGTGTATAGACGACGCAGGTAGAAATGGTCAATTGGTGCGGATTATAACCCTTGAACGCGGGATTTCCGTCCTTTTCCTTGGCGAGCTCGTGGGGGTCCGAAGGTCGATGGGTCATTTTACTGTGCCGTTCGCTGCATGGGGCTGCTATTAAGGATATATTTTTGCACTCGTTTTGCCAATAAATTAATTTTGTGATTGTTGGTAATATTGCATTGGAAATAATATCCTTGTCTTACGTTGATATTGTACCACTTTTAAACGAAACTCTAGAGTTAATATTAACGTATTTCCAATACTTTCGCAAGAACATTCCAATAAGCTAAAATACTCTCATTAGAGAATGCTATGCACAATGTTCTGTCGATTCATTTTTGATAGCATTTTTTCCCTTTCACATATTAATTTTTTTATCATCTGCCTAGTTCTCTTTTATTTGGAATCATATCGTTGAGTTTCTCTTTCTTGGGTCCATCAACTCTTGTTAATTTCTCTTTCCAGTGAAAACATAGGAGTATCTTTTGAGTAGACATAGTTCTCATCGCTAACTGAAAACAAGGATAGATTAAGTAAAAATATCTGGCGTAGGTACAGGTTTTACTATCACGTTGACGTTTGACTATCACGTTAAATATTAACACTAGAACTTCGTATAAAAGCTGTACATATTTAGCGCAAGACATTGCTTTCATTTTCAATGTTAGATTGACAAATAAACAACAAATAATCATTTGCAACAACATGTGCAAAAACATTTACTTTCCGACAATTCCTCTGACTCGCGGTCGCAGCCGGATGTTAGCCCCCCACGGGGTTTATGAAGATAGGGTCAGAAATCCCGGGGCTGAGTTCTCGAAAAAGGTCAAATTTTATACCTGGGGATTGCAATGCTCAAAAAGGTCTCCGTATATGAGGAAAGAAGTTCTCCTCGAGTCCTTCGGCAGACGGTAGACAATTTACGCTGAGCCCGCCGTCGCGAAAGGGTTAAAAATTCAATTTTAAAGATGAGAGCATGCATATAACATGGTATCATTAAGTACACATGAAGTGACTAAAAGAGTCCAAGCAGAAAGTCAATGCAATTTATATAAATATTGAAAGCAGTGATTGCTAAAGTGCATAAAAAACCTGAAATTGAATATAGGGGGCCCCCAAGTAAAATATCAAAAAATAATTTTCATATGCATAAAATAATAGATCATTATGAGAAAGAAATAAACAAGTATTAATATAGATTTGAGCCTTGCTATGAGAATGAAAACTTTATTACTTATGGCAGGAACGGATCTAGAAAAAATTTTGGGGGGGGTCCGATCAAAAAATTTAAAAATAAAAGACATTTCGGCTTTCACAAAACGTGACGTTAGAATAGAGTTAGGCAAATTCGAATATTTTAGCTAGTGATTGCTTAAAAAATTGTGTGTTTATTTAGGTTATTTGAGTTTCATTTTCGAAAAATAGGCACAAGTGATATTTTGGGGGGGGGTCCGGACCCCCAGGACCACCCCCCTGGATCTGTCCCTGACTTATGGTGATTAAAAATACTAGTACCTGTGAATATATGAGACACTTATCTTGGTAATACAGTTTCCTGATATTTGGTAATTCATTAAGGCCAGGAGATAGGAATCAACTGATTGATACTGCATTGTTGGAAGAATAACTTCTACTCTGCATGGTGTCTTTAATTTATAGTCCAGCCTATGGATGTGGATGAAAATGAATTAAAAAATTACATGCTATTATTTAATTATATAGGTATTCATATTAAAAACAACAGCAAGAGAAAGTAGTAGTATAATAATTCAACAGTGTATTAAAGAAATTAACAAGAACTATCAATATTTATTAAAATAAATCTTGAAAAAGGAACCAGATTACATTGATTGTATAAACTCAAGATTCTATTCTGAAAGTACCTTCGAGAATATGAGAAACTCCTATGTATCACCATCATTTCCTTGATTTTTTAAATTTGTTTGTAACAGTAAGCATACTGTGAAGGCCAGGATACAGCATACACCAAAAGGCTGCTGATTCATGCTCTAGAGCAGGAGGAACAACTTTTATAAACAAAAAATTTACATATGTATTATATGATTGTATAAAAAACAGCAAAAGCAACAAGTAATACAATGAAAACCACTATGGTAAAGAAATTGATAAGATATATACTTAATTACCATTCCTTTACTTATGGATATATATGTAATTCCTGTAACACATTTTGTTCCATTTGTTGAGAACAGCAACCATCCTTCCACAGGAATTGACAGGAGGACAAATTCACCAAAAGATGTTGATTTATGCTCTATGGCTGGATAAACAACATTCCTCTCTTCTGAGTCCATCCATCAGGAGGTAGGCTCTTTCCCAATAGACTCCGACATGGATGAAAGTTAATAAAAACATACATTAATATGAAAAGCAAAAGAAAAAAGTAGAACATAATATCTCTATTATGAACCTTTGCTTAAACATCAATAAAATGAAGGGGAGAGATGATCTGAACTTACTAATGGTGTGTAAATACTGAGTTTAATAGTAGTAGTAGTCTCTCATTCTAATAGTTTCACACCTCTGGGAGTTTGCAGGTTAAGGCTGCTAATACTTAGCCCAACGGTATGAATGAAGGTAGTGTGGCCGGCACTACGCTTCTACCAACTACTATTAACCAGAGTTTTACCTCCAGTACTCATTTTTACACATTTACAGACTGATCCAATCTGTGGCCTCCCTGAAAAATGCTGGCAGGTAATTTGCCATGGCTGAGGATTGAACCTCTGAGTTGCATTTAATAATTTCTGAATATCCAGTGCTCTGGAGAGAGTCAAGATAAAAATCTTTATTATTGCAATTCAAGTAGTTAAGCCACTTAAATCGTTTAATGTCTGTCTATATGAAAAAACAGCGGCTGTGGTGGCAGAGTGGTTAGCGTGTTCACACGGTATCCCTCCAACCCAACGGTCCCGAGTTCGAATCCTGGCTAGTCGGATTTTTCCGGTTAGGGAATGGTCTTGTGCGATTGTTGTTGTTAATACCTTAATGTAAAAGTCCAGAAAATGGGGTGGTGTATATGAAAAAAAATAAATAAAAATTAAAAAAATTGAAAAAAATAAGACCTCTCTCAGAGGCTCACTTTTCGAATGCACCTTAGAGATTGCTTGTGGTTATGATGTCCAGGTAGTTTAACTATTGGTAGAGTCTCTTGCCAGATAGGTATTGATTAACCACCTGACAAAGAGTGCCTCACAACATAAGGGCAGAGAGGACTCATAGTTTAGAAGCTAACTTCTAGGAGCATAAACCCTGAACACAAATCCTGGTCTTCCAGGATGGGGGTGAGGCATGGGGCTAGCAACTTCACCCTGTAACAACCATAAATATGCCTCTGATGAATCATGTTGGATTGTTAAGATGTCAACCTGACAAACTGACCCATTCATTAACTGTGTATGAAAATTAGTGACTTTGAATGTAAGAACCATGCTGAAATCAGGATAGATGAAAGAAATTTCCAATGAAATGTTTAAATATGGTTTGTATGCAATAGCTCTCCTAGAAATGAGATTTTTAGAATCGGTCAAAATTGCAAAGATTTGACACTAGCGTACAGTGGTTCCAGTTTTAGAACTGGATTACATGAAACATACAAGGAGTAATGTGATAAACTTTAATCCACAAGCAGAGTTACTCTGGAAATCAATCTCAAAATATTGATATGTCAGCACTTTCTCTAACAGAAGATGGTTCAGAACAAGAGAAGCAAGCATTTATGATAACTTTGAAAGAGAATGCAAGTAAACATCAAAATATCATGCATTCGTTCTTGTAGACCTCAATGAAAAATTTGTTGAGGAAGATTCTGTACATAATACAGCTGGAAAGTACTCTTTGCTTGAAGAAACAAGTGAAAACAAGGCTAATCTCTCAGTTAGATTTTTCACACACTTATTATAAAAAGCATATGTATTTTAGCATTAAAATATTCATCAGGGTATCTGGGAAATGCCAGGAAGTGAAATTGTGAGACCAAATAGATTGTGTGATTGTGTGTAGGAAACAAATTGACCTCCAAATTAGGCTGCCTTGGAGAAAGCCAATGGTCCTAGAAGACACATGGAACTCAAATTTTAAAGGATCCAGTGCAAGCCCCTTAAAGAAAAGTTTTAAGTAGTATGTATGACAAATGTGGAAGGAGAGACACTAATATCCTGTTGAAATGCAATGGATAAGAATTAAGGGGCTCTTATCAACAGCAAATGATACAATTGGCAAAGTTCAACTAAAAAGGAGAATGGTTCTATTGCAAGTACAAAGCTGCAACAGATAAAAATAAGAACAGATACATTATGCTTCAAAGGTAGATCAGGTTGAGGAGACAAAAATCAACAGTGTAGGATGATAATACTTCAATGAAAGAATTTATAGCATTTGAAAAATATTATACAAACTGTGGAGCAGCTCAGCAATGAAAATGAAAGTTTAATCAAGCAGTAAAACACACTTGCAAAGCATAGCATCCAAAAGTAAAATCTCATAAGAACAAAAATGATGAAGTCTTAGAAGAAGAGGATCAGATAATAGAATGATGGTCCAATTCTAGAATTAGGGGGAAAGGTATAGAATCAGAATGAACTGGGAAATAAATTGAATATTGGAAGAGAAGGATATAGTTAGGTTCTCCAAGTCAATATGACTGTTGTAGATGGGCCATCTTGAATGGATGGAATAGTGCAGAATGCCAAAATTGTTAATGAGTAGTAAGTTGATAGGAGGAAGACCACACAAACTACAAGATTTTGAAGAGGGCCTGAAGACAATCAGAACTGGAAGATTGAGAGAGAAAACAAAGAGTAAAGCCAAGAGTAGGCACATAATGGAAGCCAAGGCCCACACCGGGCTGTAGAGCTATAGATGAGTGATTACAATTCAAGAAGTTAGGTCAAATTGTTTAATGAGAGAGTATGAGAGAAAATTAGAAAATAAAAATACTTAGTAATGTAAGTGACCATATACTAATTGAATACAACCAAAGAAGGATGTGGATACTTTATTTATATTGAAATTCTGTACCATTTATCAAATCCTAATCATAACCAAAATGTACCTCTAGAGCAGTAAGTCTACTTATAGCAAATAATAGTAATAGTAAACAGGCTAGATCTAGCCTGCTTATAAATTATTTGCTATAAAGGATTGTAAAGTTCAATGAAAAAGTTACTATGATTCAGAAAACAACTCCAATAAATTGCTTAAAGTTGAAATATGTCCAGTGGAATTGAATATTTGAATACTCAAAATATATCAATTTAAAAGTATATTCTATAGAAAGCATAATTCATATGATAGATCTAGATTAATCTCTGTGACTTCATCCAATCCCAAATATTTATAAATACCATATTATCCATATGAAATAACCCTAAATTATCTATTATTGGACTGAATAGATAATATTACATAAATGAAAATATTTAGCTCATATTTACAGGACAAAGATAACTGAACGTTAACTGTTAATTACTCCCCAATGGTATATCAGTGTAAATTCAAGGGGGAATTGAAAAAACCAAACAGGCTAATGTGGAAGATAGAAACGTGGTATTACTCATTCACCGAGCTATAAGGAGGCTGACAGTTTTTGAGCTAGCCTTTCTATTAAAATAACAATTGACTTTGTAGAAAATATAAGTTATAAAAAGAATAGCTATATTATCTCTATAAAAATGAAGTGAAATATTGTAATGAAATTATCACCATGTCCTCTTCTTAAGTAAAGCTATCTACAGAAAGATATCTAAGATAATTATTCAATTTCATATAATTATGACATGAAAGTGATTGAATAAATATGTACGAAATCATTCTAATTAAAATTAAAATGCATTGCCTTATTGGTTATAGCCATCAAATGAATACATCCAAGTACTATGCAAGAATAAATAAAAAATTTATGGTAACAAACCTTTACTAGACCACTAATTTAATATCTGAAAAAACACGACCTAGGTTTCGTAGCGTCGCTACATCATCAGGTGACAAGTAAAACACACTGCTGAATATATACACTCATGAAAGTGGGGAGGGGAGAGAAGGTAGCAAGTAACGGGAGGAGGAAAAAAGGGGGGGAAGGTGGAAAGGAGGGGGTAAGGGATGAGGCGGGTTACATAGCAGAGGTTCTCAATCACAAACCGTTGAATTGCAAGATAGACAGAATTACAAAGTAAGGCAAAGGTCACTAAATTCAATACAGATGCAACGAGTAAGGTGAAGAGTAAGGGGGGGGTGGGCAATGGGCGGGATGCTAGGAAAGTTGCACGGAAATTAAGGAATGTGGGTTTGTAAAATGGGAGAAGGATTAGGAAACAGAAATTCGTTGGCAATATTCGACAAGGAGTTCCTTCCCCAGTAGCAGAGAAAGTTGTCACAACGTTGTATCAACGTTACAATGGGAAAAACGAAATGTTGTCACAACGTTACCTATAGTTGTCACAAAGTTACATAACGTTGTATCAACGTTGATACAACGTCAAAGGGCCCAGGAATCAACATTGCCACAACGTTACCACAATGTTGTCTTAACATTGCTACAATGTTGTCACAATGTTAACATTGATGTCACAAAGACAACGTTGTATCAACGTTACAATTAGAAAAACCAAATTTTGTCATAACATTACCAAATGTTGTCACAAGGTTTCATAACGTTAATGCAACGTTGATACAACATCAACGTTGCCACAACATTACCATAATGGTGTCCTAACGTTGCTACAATGTTGTCACAACGTTAACATTGATGTTACAAAGGCAACGTTGATACAACGTCAAAGTTCCCAGGAATCAACGTTGCCACAACATTTTCACAATGTTGTCTTAACATTGCTACAATGTTGTCACAACGTTAACATTAATGTCACAAAGTTTATAATGTTGATATTTCTTTTCTTCTTTCTCTCATTTCTGAATTTCCCATACTTCAGCCACTCCTGAATGTAGGCTGTAATACTTGCCTGTTTTTCTTCCTCTCTCCATTTCAAAATCCTTACTGTATAAAAAAGCAATATTTTAGATAAAGTTGTGGGCACATCATAAGTTTTGATTTGGCATAGTACATACAATAACACACAAACTTCCTTGGTCAAATTCAATGTAGCTGCCCAGTTAGAAATTCCTTGTCGCTAGTGTGGAACATGGTCGTATGGAACTTTTGTGGACAGCCGCAAAACGTTCGCCACAGTCCATAAGGACTATGTAGAACAAAAGTCCAATGTGGTTGCTAACATGGAACCAATGTGGAACAAAAGGCCACCTCTGCCTATTTTCAACCTAGGCTCTTGCTATAGGTTATAACCTATTGGGAAAATCTTCAAATACCAATGTGTTGTCCATAAAAACAAATTTATTTCTAGTATTTTTGAAATAGCATGTCTAAAAGAAGTAATAAATAAAATAAATCAATTAAAAGCATGTTTGTCCTATGTGCTACCACCCATATCTTGGGTCATATTATTATATCATACTCATTATTTGGGCTGTTAAGATTTCTCAGTACGTGAAAGAAAAATAAAAATTACATTAATGAAATGTCATGGAAGGGGTACAAAAATGAGCCACTTCAGTTTTCAGCATTAAATTAGGCTAAGCCAATTAAATTGTTTTAAAACAATGATAACTAATTTCCTATTTAATCTACAGTGTCTTGAAGAAGGTAATAGAAAAAAAAACTCTCATCACGTGAATCAAAATACATCATCTGTAGCTTTATTATTTGAACATAGAGAGAAATATAAAGAGTAGGCAATATGCATTAAAAAGTTAACCAGTATACAAGTACTCATATGAGGTGCTTGCAATACAATAATCACAGAATGAAACAATAAACCAATAAATAAATAAAATATATTAAGCAATAGGGAAGTTACGGCAAATCTGGATTCTCCTTAGTAATTATCGACTGATATTCAAAGGAACTTACTGAAACATACCACTTTTGTAATGCCATATAAGTGTACAAAAGATAGGGGTTTACCATAAGTAAATATAGGACGTTCAGATTCGCTTTAATACGTAAAATATGCCGCCATCTCTCAAGTGTCTCCCCATAAAATATCGTCGAAATCGGGCCAAAACCACTTGAGAAAAAAAAAAAAGGCTGACTGTGTGAAACTAGAAATTTACCGTAACATTTTTTCATAAGCTTTTTCGGGATACAATCTCTGATTTAACTATTTGGAATAACAAAATTTATTACTTTTTAATTAACGGCCACATATTTTTAGCAAACTGGTAGGAGCCAAGTGAACTGTGATGTAAGAAAGACCAACCACTTTATATCGAAAGTATTTTCACATACCATTTCCGATCTCTTCCTGTATTTCCTAGTCATCTAATTCCGTTTCTTCGAAAAATAGGGTTGAGTCTTTTTATTCTGGAATCACATTCTTCCAAGCGAAATCCTTGGACACGAATCCTGGTACAGTTGTTTTTTAATTTCACGTAAGCTGTTAAAGTACTCAAATACTTCGCATTTGCAAGGTATACTTAGTGGAATAAGGCGGCTCATAGGTAGTATCAGATTCATTTATTTAAGCAGGGTATGCAAATTGTACAATTTATATAAATAGTGACTCACAATGAATATAAGATTAAAAAGTGTTCAACAAAAATTCAAAGATTGCTTCGCAGTTGCTATTCAAACTGATAACTTTGATAAACATGATACTTGCTTAAACATGATAACAATTTCGAGACACAGTAGTATCCATCATAATTTCGTATAACCATTTGCTCTGCTTACCAAGTAAGTGCAACAAAGAACAGCAATCACAGTCCGCAACCTACAACAGTTCTTAACAAACCTTTACGAGACGGAAGAAACAACCAAATAATTAGTTGGAAAGCAAAGTGTTTCAAAATGGCACAGTATTTAAGAACAATTCGAAGACTTCTTGAGAGGTTAATATACAAGCAAAATATGGTGCAGCACTTTAGAGAGATTTAAAACATATCGGAGAAACTTTTTGTTTTACTTAAAAACGGGCTGCGATAAAGAACGGAAATAGTTGTAATTCAATGAAGTTGAACCGTGCTCGGAAGGCTGTATAAGATGTAAGAGTCCTCTCGATCTTAATATCTGCAACGGAATAACACCAAACTGGAGAGCAATCTATCTAGCAATTCCATCTCCCTTGCGGTGTTTACACTCTTAAAACGCCATGACAGTATCGATCGACTATGACTTAAAGTCGACTTCGAACTATCGATCCCTGAGTCTACCGTTTTTGAATGAGGGCGGCTGAAAAACTTTTCCTTTTTTCTTCTTCTTCAGTGTTCATTTTATCGATTGATTTTCAGAAACTCGCCGTTCTTCTCGTATATTTGCCTTCCTCTTCATTTCCGCTTAGTTTTTACGATATCCTTGCTAAGGATGATGGAAGAATTCGCACCCCTCCTCCAGACAACACTTCTGATTAAAACTTCATTGAGGTAATTAGGTAACTATTGAATATTTTCCTTTAGAATTATGAATTTTTTAAGACTTGGATTAAGAGGCTGTGATATTTTTATCCATCTATCAGATGTTCCTTGATAATAGCCAATATATAAAAGTTACTTATCTCAGTTGAAAAGTCCATGCTTTATCATTTTTATCTAAAAAACAATGTTCCCATTTTTATTTTACTAGTATCATTTAAGTGAGAGTAAGAGAGAGAGTGCCAGAATAAGCAGTGCTTGGTTAGGGGGTGGTTCGTAGAAAATAAAGGACCACGCACTGTCTTATGAGGGCTTTCAGTACAATTAGGTTAGTATCGGTCACAAAGCGCTTCGTTTTTTATTCCAAAAGGGAAGTGTGGATTAAAGTGGATTGTTTTTAGAAGAATTATGAAGGAAAGAAATACGGGAATTGACACTCTTACGGTTACATTCCGTCACTATATGTTTCACTGATAAAATTGCACTGTTAAGGGCTACTCCAAAATCCGCTACGAGGTTTTTAACTGTCGAAGAACTGAGAGATTGGGAGGCGCGAACCTTATCCGAAATTTAGGATGTCCTTCGCGTATTTGGGAAGCACAGTCACACAGTATAAAGCAGTAATACCAGGGATGGAGTGGAGAAAATATTTTTATTTTTGAACTGACCTCGTATACAAAAGGAATAAAGCGAAGGAATTCCGATTTGCTCCCATCGCGCAGCTCGTGATCTCTTAGTTTTAATTAGCCACGAATTTAGCACATAACGACCAGGTTTAACGTAGAGTCAGAGTCTCCAATAACCTGGTTGCCCCTCCTATTCACTTTTCCCTTTTTCGTAGAACGTATAAGCAATGAGCAGTTTGCCCCTAAAAACAGAGTGCGTGTGATTGTAGCCCTAGTCACGCGAAATTGTCTGCATCCATCGCCGGATCTCTGCCGCCTTCGCTCTTTTGACTTGCAGCTCTCTTTTTCCGCCGTTCGTCCTTAAAGGTAAATAAAGCTTTTTCGTTTTCAAAAACCTCTAATCTTTATTCGCAAGAGAAACCCTGACAGTTGGCGAGAACTCCCTTTTTTATCACTTAACCCCGGACTTTCTAGGAGTGTGGTATAACAATTTTTACACTAGGAGTGACCACACAACTTTAAAATGCCAAATAACGTTTAACCCCCGAACGGAACGGAAGAAGTTCATTTCTTGTGGGAAGCAGGAAATAAACATCGATAAGCTTGCAAATAACAAGGAGTTTCAGCTGGAACTTAAAAATAAATTCTCAGCCCTTCATGAGGAAGAACTCGGAGCCAAAGTAATGGAAGTCGTAAAAACCCAGCGAATGATGAAACGACGGAAGGAACTGAAGATTTGAGACATTCCAAGGGATAGTATTGAATATACTCAGAATTAAGGTTGGGATGGAAGTTCGAAAAGGTGACAGTCTATCTCTAATCTTATTCCCAGCAGTTTTGGAAGACGTTTTTATACCCATTAATTAATGGATGCAGGAACTCATTAAAAAATACATTTTTTATGGTACCCCTATAGGGGTATACTTAAATACCGTATACTTAAATACCATATACTTGAATACCGACTCATATATATGCGTGCAAGTTGCAACGTTATGACAACAAGCAGGCAACGTTGTGACAACTTTGTGGCAACTTTGTGACAACGTTGTGACAACTTTGTGACAACGTTGTGACAACGAGCAAGCAACATTTTCCTTTTGGACGTTCATTACAGCGACTATGTTATAAAAATGCCAGTTAAAACTTCATGTAGCATCGTTGAATAAAATATTTCTGCAACATGAAAAATTAATGTTACAGTATAACGTTGATGCAACGTTGTCACAACGTTGAGGTTGCAATGTAACATTTAGATTGATGCAACAACGTTGATACAACGTTGTGACAACATTCTCTGCTACTGGGGTTGCGATTTCTAAAGTTTCCAAAGCGTTAAGTCTCTCACTTTTGTCACATAGGTGGAGCACCTTCATATCAAAATCACTTGTATGCCCTCTTTCAAGCAAATGCTGGCTGAAGTGAGAGGCAGAGGGATTGTTATTAATAAGAGCACGTTTATGTTCTTTTTTCCGTTCTGAGAAACATCTTCTGGTTTGTCCAATATAATAACAATCACAATCATTACAATTTAATCTATAAACACCACTTCTGTTAAACACCTCAATGGGATCTTTGCACTTGACTAATAGGTCTTTCAGAAAGTCTGAATGAAAAAGTCTATTTTGCTGAAAATAATTGAAGGTACTACAATTGAAATTGTACAATCAGATGATCAATTCGGGTTTAGAAGAGAAGAAGTTATACGTGAAGCTATTCTGGCTTTCAGACTTCTGGTGGGAAAAAAATAAGCAAGGATAAGGCAACAAATGGATTTTGTATACAAAAGTCTTCGATGACGTAACAAGTTTTTGGAAGAGCCAATGGAAGGTGAAATGAATGCTATGTAAATGAAAATGCAATGCAATGAAATGCTAATGTAAATGAAAAAGGAAATTTGTATAAAATCTAGAGAAAAAGGAGGATATACAATCTATTAAAGGATTAGAAGGGTATAATGAAGGCTGGAACTTACGAGGAGGAAGTTAAAATAGAGGAAGGATTTAAAGGCAAGGGTGCTCGTACTCACCAAAGCCCTTCAATGTATATTACCCTGTATATTGTACTAGTCGAATATACTTTTACGTATTATATTTTGTAGTTGGCACATTGTAACTACTCTATTACAATTTAAAACGTTTAAACAAACACTTCCTAGTTTCTTTGTAAAAAGAATTTAAAAATCAGCGTCAATTTATAATTTGAATTAATTGCAAAACATCACCGGGAAGAGGCACCAACAGCAATTTTGGCTATACAGCAGAAGATTGGTAGCTCAAATCCAACCTGGTTCGATTTTTTTCGCATCTTTTTTTCGGTCGCAAAATTACTGTTTTTAGGAAATACTTTATCAATTTCAATGCCACAGTCAGGAATAACTATCTGCTGGTTTTACTTTTCATTTCATTTTGCTGAATAATACATATAATCTTTCTGATAGAAAAATTATTCGTCGACGGGAATATTTTCAATGCAGTCTCACAAATGTACGCTGCTATTTGAAATAATTTACCCTCGTTCTAACGACCGTAGACGAACATCATGCACAGTGAAAATTCAAATTGACTGTTTTTCGAGAGTCCTAAACACCTCTTCATTGCTACTACTGGCTCCAGTGGCGTCCTACCCTCGGTGCGGGAAAAGGCTGCTGAGGACAAAACTATAACAAATGAACGCTTGTCATGGCCCTGATAGTTACCCACCTAGCTACCCAACGAAATCAGGGATTTCATTACGCCCCACTCTGTATATCTTCTGTTAAAATTGATTCAGCGATACTTAGTAATGTAATAGAAATAAGAAAAGAATATAAAAATTCAGGTTCACCATAGTTCGAATACCCGCGGTCCTTCATCGCAATTGGAACCTCGCGCTTCTAGGCACGGTTACACTGGACCAGGGCCATGACAAGCGTTCATTTGTCATAGTTCTGTCCTCCACAGCCTTTTCCCGCACCGAGGGAAGAGCGCCACTGGAGCCAATAGTAGCAATGAAGAGGTGTTTAGGCCTCTCGAAAAAAAGCCAATTTTGAATTTCCACTGTGCATGATGTTCGTCTACGGTCTTAGAATGTAGTTAAGTGATTTCAAATAGCAGCGTACATTTGTGAGACTGCGTTGAAAATATTCCCGTCGACGAATAATTTTTCTATCGGAAAGATTATATGTATTATTCAGCAAGATGAAATGACGAGTAAAACCAGCAGATAGTTATTCCTGACTATGGCATTGAAATTGATAATGTATTTACTAAAAACAGTAATTTTGCGACCGAAAAAAAGATGCGAAAAAAAATCTATCCAGAGCGGTTTCGAACCAGCAATTACTGCTCCAGAATCGGATCTGCTATCCATTTTTTTTTTTATTTATATGCTTTAAAAATTTTCTACTTCTCTTGAAAGAGATTAGTTTAACGTTCATAACCACAATTTCACATTTATAACTATCTACAAAATTATGGTAAAGTTTTGCAGTTAATTTAAATTAAAAATTGATGTTAATTTTTAAATTCATTTTACAAAGAAACTAGGAAGTGTTTTTTTAAACGGTTTAACTGTAATAGAGTAGATACAATATGCCAAACACAATATATAATACGTAAAAGTATATTCGTCTGGTACAATATACAGGCCATCTGTTAAACTTCGGCAAAAAGAATCCGTCCCACCCCCCCCTTACGGAGAGTCGCTCCCGTGCACTGGACCGATTAGAGATATATGCGATATGACGTCAATGGTGTCTTTCTCCGCTCTGTAAATGAATGAATTAGAAAGTTACCATTCCAAGTTAATTAAGAAAAAAAAGAGTTGTTTCGAAGAAGTGCGGGTTCTGTTCAATATTTTTCGAACGGGTGCCATTAATTCGCTAATTCAAGAAACGTGGGTTTTTATAAATCAAACACTGATTCAACCCTTTCTATTTCCGTATGTCCTATTACTATGGTAGGTGAAAATTTAAGGGAAATCCTCTCAGGAAAGAATGGGGATTTTTTTGCGATAGGCTTTGTATAAATTAGTCGCTTGCTATTTTTCGTCCAATTTACGCAGGAAAAATCATCCAGCGGGAATGTTTGAGAAAATGTGACTTTATTTTCAACTCATATCTGAACCCGTTATGTTTACAAATAACTTAAGAAATACTATTTTTCCTACGGGGGAAACTCATAACGCACACCGGTGTAGGATTAGAGGAGCACTTGGCGGACGTAGTCCACTGCACAGTTGGCCTAGCCTAAGGCGGCGTCCACTCTACAGTGAGCGTCTCCTAGGTTGCGGCCACTGTACATTGCTTCCTGCCTGCCGGGCGAGGCACACTTAACCTGGGCGGGAGAAACTTAACATTTATATTCAAAAGTAATCAAGAAATAATAACCGAATACCTTTTTTATACATACATACCACGTTTAGACATTATAAAATATGGAAATAAACGAGAAAATTGTAGTAAATACTCAGATTTCAATAAGAGAAGAAAAAGCTGTAACAAACTCAACAAGTAAAACCAAACTAGCCAGATAAACACATATGAAATCCGGCAGATGAAACGTGTACCCACGAACTCGGGAAAGTGCAGCGTAAAGGGATCCGTTTTGTTAAGAAATTCTACCGTAAAAAAGCAAGCGTTAAGAAAATACTCTCAGAAGTAGGTTGGGAATCTTTGAAAGAAGGGAGATTGGAAGCTAGGCTGCGATTGCTTAATTAATTCAGGTAAACTACATTTTCGGAAGATACAATCGGTATCATGCAACCTCCCTGCTACCTTGGTAGATCCGATAATGAACGTAAGTTAAGAGAAATAGATGCTAGGACGAATCCTTTTAAAAATTCATTCTTTCCACGAACGATACGACACATTAACCGATGTGACGAATTTCAAGGAAAATTTCCCTCAGTCCCACGCCGACGTCCGTCGCCGTCGTCCATCGCCGACGTCCAACGCCGACGTCCCACGCCGACGTCCCACGCCGACGTCCAACGCCGACGTCCCTCGCCGACGTCCCTCGCCGACGTCCAACGCCGACGTCCCTCGCCGAAGTCCCTCGCCGACGTCCAACGCCATCGTCCCACGCCGAAGTCCCAAGCCGACGTCCAACGCCGACGTCCCTCGCCGACGTGCCTCGCCGACGTCCCACGCCGACGTCCCACGCCGACGTCCAACGCCGTCGTCCCACGCCGACGTCCCTCGCCGACGTCCCTCGCCGGTGTCCCTCGCCGACGTGCCTCGCCGACGTCCCTCGGCGGCGTCCCACGCCGACGTCCCACGCCGACGTCCAACGCCGTCGTCCCACGCCGACGTCCCACGCCGACGTCCAACGCCGACGTCCCTCGCCGACGTCCAACGCCGACGTCCAACGCCGACGTCCCTCGCCGACGTCCCTCGCCGACGTCCCTCGCCGACGTCCCACGCCGACGTCCCACGCCGTCGTCCCACGCCGACGTCCCTCGCCGGCGTCCCTCGCCGACGTGCCTCGCCGACGTCCCACGCCGACGTCCAGCGCCGTCGTCCCACGCCGACGTCCCTCGCACTCGGCGTCGTACAGGACGTCGACCCCCGCCGCAGCTTCCATCGTAATCGCCATCTCCCGACTACCTCTGCCGTCTCCCTGGACGCCCTCTACCCCGACGCTTTCCTCTTTCCCGGCCAACCCCCAAAAACACATGGTCCCCTCGATCCCTTCTACCCTGGCGCCCTCCATACCGAGACCACCTCCCTGGACGCCCTCCCCTCTACGTCATCTTCCCAATCGACTTTCCTTATTCAATCCTACAAATTTACTTTTATTTATCTTTGCCGGGGGCAGGTGAGGCCTGCTTGACCACTATTCCTTAAAAATCAAACGTCTTTACTTTTATTTATCTTGGCCGGGTGCAGGTGAGGCCTACTGGCCCCATTTCCTTAAAATATCCAACGACTTTACATTTAATTATCTTTGCCGGGGCCAGGTTAGGCCTGCTGGACCCCTATTCCTTAGAAATCAAACGTCTTTACTTTTATTTATCTTGGCCGGGTGCAGGTGAGGCCTACTGGCCCCATTTCCTTAAAATATCCAACGACTTTACATTTAATTATCTTTGCCGGGGCCAGGTTAGGCCTGCTGGACCCCTATTCCTTAGAAATCAAACGTCTTTACTTTTATTTATCTTGGCTGGGTGCAGGTGAGGCCTACTGGCCCCATTTCCTTAAAATATCCAACGACTTTACATTTAATTATCTTTGCCGGGGGCAGGTTAGGCCTGCTGGACCCCTATTCCTTAGAATTCAAACGTCTTCACTTTTATTTATCTTGGCCGGGTGCAGGTGAGGCCTACTGGCCCCATTTCCTTAAAATATTCAACGACTTTACATTTAATTATCTTTGCCGGGGGCAGGTTAGGCCTACTGGCCCTGTACTCCTTGCTCAGAAATCCCTCTTTTGTTTACAGAAATTTTACAAGTACAACATAAAAACGTAATACCGGAAACCCTCTCTGGTCGAACTCTCCGGAACCTCCCCAGAGGCCCCCTTGAATCCGTCTCCCCATATGCCACTCTACGCTATCACCGTAGACGCTCTAGGCGTCATCACCCCAAACGACCTCCCCTACAAAGTCCCACAACTTGGCCTTTATTTATTTATGCTAGAGGCAGTTGAGGCCTACTGGCACCCTACGCCTTGCCCCAAAGATCCCACTTTGTTTTACATATATTTTATAAGTACAAGATAAATACTTAAATAATTACATACATAAATAATTGCATTACATAACTGTTATATAAATAGATAAAACACATATATTGAAATCGTTAATAATCAGATAGATATGTGATACTGAAAAATATATATACACTATAAAAATATGCATAGGTAAATCTATAAACATCTTTATCTTAATAATCTTTAAATATGGAATTAACACTTAATAGATACATTAAAACGTCAAAATGCAATAAAAAGTTGCTAAACGTGCATCACCACAAGTCAGGAGGAAGATTAAAAGTTAAAAAGATTAAAATTGAACAAAAAGATAAATATTCACTGAATTGCTCAATAGATGATTCAATAAATAGTTAAGAATGAAGTTCCATTTTTGGGATGTGCACTTCTCGGATTAACATCACTTCATTACAAGTCACGGAGTTTATTTCCTATGAAGATGTTTATTCAATTCTTTTACGGCTAAAATTCATCCCGACGTCATCCCCTACGTAGTCGCTAGACGTAGCCACCCGACGCCGACCTTCAAGAAAAATAATATGCATATTAATTACCGAAATAGTAACCAATTACAAACATTCGCGTATAATCCAGTACTTAAATCCTTTATCGCATAAGCGGAGTCTCCCCACAGCACAACGGTATGTTATAACGCAATATTATTTATAAGCTCAAAGAGTAAAAACTGGGTGCCTCTTAAATTAGAGAATCACGATATTTCGCTATTATATTTCCACTACACTTTCAGTTTTATAAACACGAATCTTTACTGAATGCTCTCAATAATGTTACATGCATTGAACCAATTTTAAGAAGATCATTATATAAAATTTCATACAATAAATACGAGTGTTTTAGCAAAATAAATTAAAGCTACAGATATTTGTGGTGGATTACAATGATGTAATTAAACTCGCATAAAAAACCATCCCAGATTTTCTTTATGTATGAATTTTTAGAATTAATTTTTTTCCTAACACTTCACGAAAAAAACTTAACAGCCTTTGTTACATTTTGTCCGTTTAGTACTCCACAATGTAAACATTTATAATGCGATCAACTGCATATCTAAGTACTCTCTAATAAGGCGACAAGGCTACGCGAGAATCTTAGAGAGGGAACCTTTGCAATAAAATCAATAATACTGAGAGTAGACATTAATTGATGACAAATTTCTTAAACTGCATTTTATTGTTGGAAAACATTCATTTGGACTTGAGTATTTACCAAGTAAAGTCTGATTCCAAATAAAAAAACTGATCAAAAATGTACAATTGTTACTGCAGATGAAATCCGATCTCAATGGTTAAAGAATTATTGATCGTCCATTGCAGTAATCTTTGCCTTCCATGCAATCATTATCTAACTAACGAATCAGATATCTTTAACTTAGATGGGAATTACACATAAGGTAGACTTCTTCATTGTCGCAGATAGTTTTTTCTCTCTTAAACTTTATTTAAGAATATTATGCAACGAAATTGGAATATACTAGGAACGTTTACATGGAATCCTAATTATATCAGCGAAACTAGTACTCTTATATAAATAACGAGAATTACACCCTATAAAACCTGAGCTAGCGATTTATAATCAACCTGAAATTAATAACCAACCCAAACGCTAATGACCCAGCAAATTTTTCCATTTTACCTGTCATTTTTGCTTACTATCATTTAAATCTTAACAACAGTTTTAAAAGGAACATTTAACAAACTATTGCCATAGCCGGGATGATTACTAAGCAGTGATACCAGATCTTAAGCTTGTGCCAGCGATTTCTTTATGATGACTGAAAATGGTAAATTACTACTCTTCATACGCTATCTCGTAAAAATGAAGTCAATATATTAAAATGGCCTTAATTAGCTTTAAAAAAACGTGAAATCCCTGAATTATCAAAAGCGTTGTTTTGCAAGGTTAAGCAATTCTTTCAAATCATGAAATCTTAAAATGTATTTCCGATAGTTAGAGCAATGTTCCAGAAGCACCAAAAGGAAAGTAAAACTGAACAACGAAAAAAAAGTCATAATTCATTCTTTCATCATTCTATGCACTCTCAATTTTGTATGACCTAGTGAACTAAGTAAATTGTAAAAAAATGAAGCCTTTGAAATGACTAACTGTTCATGAATAGCATATGGGAAAGTGTCGCCATAACAGCAATAGAAAGGCTAACCATTGTCCAAATAAAAGGTATTTTATATGCTTCAATGGAGAGACATTCAATAATCTTAACAAGGATGGAAAAGTTGCAAAAAAAATTTGACTCACACATTTTGCTCTAATTTTTCCATTAATTGTATGATATTAATTTCAACTGACTTTTCTAAAACAATTTTAATAGTCCTTTACGATACTCTAAATTGAATTGTGGACTCTACTAAATTTGTTGCAACCCCAATTTTACAGAATCAAGTCAAGTGATTCATCAAGTGAATCAAATGCAATGCACATCTTCTAACATGGAGACATTGGACGAAAGAAGGATATCGAAAAAAGGGGGAATTTGCTAACTAGAACTATATTTATTAATAAAAAAAATAATAAGTACTTACGGTATTCTATGTTCCATCAATGGACCAAATAACTCTCCTTGACATACTGCGCTCCTACTCTTGATCTTCAATGATGGAGAGAGGTTTTCAGTGTGTCACTGAAGAATAAATAATAAAATATAAAATATCTTTTTGAAGGGATGAAACCCTATACTAATGCCAAAATACGCAATATCTATAAAACTTAAATATGTATAGCAAAAGAACCAGTTCTATATTATACTCACTGAATTATGTGCTCCAGCATTCGGCAAATAACTCTGCTCATCATACCTGTGCTCCTTCTTTTGCTCATCCATGTCGGATAAATGTTCTGGGGGTAAAACTGATAAATAAACTGATGAATAATTGATACTAATATAAAAATTCGCCATATCTATCACACATCATTAGGTATAGAAAAAGCACCAGTTCCAAATTATACAAACTTATTTGTGTTCCAGCATTCAAGCAAATAACTCTCCTCAGCATAATTGTACTCATTATCTTGCTCTTCCGTGTTGGGTATATTTTTCGTGGAGAAACTGAAAAATTAAAAACAAAACAGTAAGTAAAATATCATTCGGAAGACATGAAATTTATGCTAATATCAAAATTCCCCATATATATCTCACATCATTAGGTATAGGAAAAGCAGAAGTTTCATATTATACTAACTTGTTTTATTTGTGTTCCAGCAAATGACCAAATAGTTCATTCTCCTCAGCATAATTGTACTCATTCTCTTGCTCTTCCGTGTTGGAAAAATGTTTTGGGGGTGAAACTGAAAAATTAAAAAAAACAGTAAGTATAATATATATTGGAAGACATAAGATTTAATTAAGTATAGCAAAAGCACCGGTTTCATATTATACTAACTGTATTATGTGTTCCAGCAATCAACCAAATATCTCTGCTCACCATAATTATGCTCCTTCCTTTTCACTTCCATGATGGATATATTTTTCGTGGCTGAAACTGAAAAATAAAAAAAACAGTAAAGTATCTTTTGGAAGACAAAATTTATACTAATATAAAAATTGACCATATCTATCACACAACATTAGGTATAGCAAAAGCACTAGTTCCGTATTATACTAACTTGTTTTATTTTTGTTCCAGCAATCGGCGAATTAGTTAACTCTCCTCAGAATAATTGTACTCATTCTCTTGCTCTTCCGTGTTGTAAAAATGTTTTGGGATGACTCTGAAAAATTAAAAAAAAACCTGTAAGTAAAATATCTTTTGATAGGCATTTAGCACTATCTAATAAGAAAATACGCAGTAACTATCAAACATGAGTAGGTATAGCATCAGCATCAAATTTTAATAATTTTTTTGTGTGTTCCATTAATCTGAAAATTCACTTACTTCAGCATCTTTGTGATTCTTCTCTTGCTTTTCTGTGATGGAGTAATGATTAGGGCGTGAAACTAAAGAACAAAAAAAGTAAATAAATATCTTTTTGAAGATATAAAACACTATACTTATACAAAATTACGCCATTTCTATTAAACATGAAATAGGATAGCAAAAGCATCACAATCAAATTATACTCATTTTATTATGTTCCAAATCAGCAAATGACTATCCTCAGCATCATTGTGCTCATTCTCTTGCTCTTCCGTGATGGAGAAATGTTTGGAGTTTGAATCTAAAGAAAAAATAAAAAGCAAAAAATAATATTGTACTTCGAAAACAGATAAACATGATGTTAATAAAAAAATACAAACTATCGTCATACGGAAATAAGAATAGTTTAGTAATCTTACTCATTGTATTCACAGTCCTATGAGTAGACCAAATATTTCTCTACAGCAATGCTGTTCACCTTCTCAGCTCTTTTATGATTGAGAATTGATTTCTTTACTTCAACCTTTCACAAGTAGTTTAGGAATCCCGGAAAAATAATACTACTGATCATCGCAAGTAACATCACCCTTCATTGAATTACCAGGTCTCATGGAAGAGTTGTCTTGAAAATCTCTCTTATTTCCTTTATATTCTGAAAATTTCATTTCAGGAGAAGTGAACAGTATGGGGTATTCTGGAGACTTTGCTTGATAATCCCGTGTTGAGCACCCTTTTAGTATCACACAGGAGACACCAAGAAGAATCATGCTAAAGCAGGGGAATTCACTTCCTCCTAACTTGAGAATAGAAAGAAGCACAAATAAATTAAGTATTTACATAACCTATTGTTCGATGTAAGTTTAAGAACGGCAGATCATTCACCTTTTTTCAAACTAGGATTTCCTTTTCGACGTCATAGGACAAGGTCTGATGCCAAATCGAAGATGTTTGGGAGCGATTCCTTCGTGATTAAATAGAATCAGTTCATAGTAACTCAGAAACAGAGATATGTTATGTGAAATATACCTTATATATCCTATACAAATACAACAGACGACTCAAAGAGTTCGATTTTTGAATCTCAATTTATATACACTAATTATTATCATGTGTGACGGAAATTTAATAGTAAATGAATATACAAGATCTTAAAAGCGATAACTATTCGTCAATTAAAATTCGAATATTTTTCAGGACCCCCGTTACAAGAATAGTAGAAAATATTTACTGAAGTAATTAAAAGATTTTAATTAAGATAATTTCCAAAAATGACTCCAGTATTTAATTCTAAGACTAAAAAAACTGTGACTGCAAATAGGATGAGGTTATAGTTAAGGCATTAATATTAAGTATTCGTAACTGATAGTATTCGTGATTCGAGGGTAAAATAAAAATATACTTATTCAGAAATAATCCGTCTGTACCTATTATTCAAGCATTAATTGCAAGGTTAATTTGAATCTGATATTTTCAGGAGAGTTTGCAAAGAAAACATTTCAAAGATAACTGATCGAAAAAAAAAAAGTTATGTTTCAAATATGAGCCGGGATGATATGTCATCTGTTGAAGATATATGTTACTAATCCCAAAATATTTCCCAAAATATTACTTTACGTACTCTCCCATCATTATTATTATTTAAAAATTATTGTAATATATCTAATTCTTTATATGATTTCCCCATGAAATTGAAAAAAAAACAAACACTGCTCTTAACAAAAAATTCAAACGGTTATCCAGACTCTTCCACTAAATGATCATTGAAATCGTCGACTAAAAATTTTCTGGTAATATTACCATAATTATTCCCGAAGTTGATCTAGGGTTGCATCAAGAAGAGGAACGTCACAAATCTTAGACTTTCATTGAATTTTAAAATTAAGACCACTAAATTGAATTCTTAATAATTAAGAATTGAAAACAAGAATATGAATTCACTAATTTGGTGCAAATGAATATCTACCCATAATTCAAGTATAATATGGCGAGTATGGTATGTATGGCAATTTTGAATCCAATTATGAAAGAAGAAAAGCGCAATGGAAATCCTCCTATTAAGAGATGGATGATAAAATAATGATGGACGGTGAAATCAAATTTTAAATTTAAATAAAAATACAGTCGATTTGACTTCAGTAGATATTGTCCATTACTGATTTATAAATATTGGGAAATAAATGCTTGAGGAATATAGTCCCGCTGCAACGTATTTGATTACTCAAGATCGATTCTAAAAATTACTACTGTCAATACGATTTCTGGTGAGAAAAACCACGGCTCTAAAGAAAAAGATAAAGGACTAATGGAATTCGAATTATAGAGGTTAGCTTAACTGTAATTATAGGTCAAAGACAAGGAAAGCTAACATCCACACTAGAAATAGCGGACTTAACTTTCAATGTCACAGCTACAAACACTCCATCTGTTAACTCACAATATTCGTTTACCATAAGAATCTAAATAATAAACTATGGTCTGAAAACCAAATAATACCCTTAGAACTTAATTCAGATTAATTCATGATGATGCACATGGCACATACTTACCAAAAATATCACTGACGAAGTCCACAACATGTTGATGCAAGGGAATATCCTCTTATTTAATGTATATATACTTCTTAAATGAAGATAATCAAACAATAATTAAGTGAAACTTGGAAATTGGTTAGCTTGTGCTCGGTTTCGAACTTATTGCTCTTCTACAATTCAAAAGTTAACGTTTCCTTCCAAACAAAAGACCGGCAGCAGCTCATCACTAGATGACGTCACCGAAGTAACTGAAGTTTAAATCTTCAGAATGAACGTTGAACCGAATGCAGCGCTGTGATTGGTCGATGATTCAACTGACAGTCAACTCACCTGTTTCCCTCTAATTTTAATAGTTTTCATCAATTATAATCACCACTGAGATAAAATTTATTTTTGCGCAAAATAATTTAATTCAAAATTAAAAGTTATTGGAAAATGAATTTTACTTTTAAACTCCTCGATTACAATCCGCGTAGATTTCCCGTCTCCACTGGGATACATCATGGTTCAAATTAAGAACTATCAAAGATATATTTACTTATAATTATTTTGTAGAATGAACCGATTGATAATAATATGTACTGAATATCGTATTACATGATGCTAAGGTTTGGCGATAATGTGACGGGAGAAAGCGAGTATCGATGTGCGAATTTAAATTGGAAAATAAACTTTTAAAACATATATAAAGCAGTTATGTCCCTAAAAACGTAAAAATTCATCGAATTTGCGAGTAATATTTCTTTTAGACCATTAATATATAATATTCTTCTTCGCTGCAGGATTTCTCTTTTAGGTATATCCGATGACATAATTACATGAGTAAAGATTTATGTGCTGTTATGAAGTTAGCAATAAACACAGAATAATTGAAATAAAATTAAAATTCCAAAAAAAGGCAATAATATATAAAGTAATTTAATTCATATTGAGGAAAAACAATCTATACTCAAAAATAAAAGCTTAATGTTTACGTGTCCATGGGAATGGTGGCTTTCCTTTGACTTCATGCTCTCTCCTCTTCCATCTGAGTCCTCAGATATTTAGAGAACATTGAATTTTACCTTGCAGAAAAAGAAAAATGTATTTATGAAAGAGAAATTGAAAGAAAACTAAATTCCAGGAAAAGGCAAAATTATTCAAGATAATTTACCTCATATGGAGGAAAAACAATCTTTACTCAACAATAAAAGCTTAATATTTACGTGAACAGGGGAATGTTGGCTCTCCTTCTACTTCAAGCTCTCTCCTCTTCAATCAGATTCCTCGGATGTGTATAAAACGTTGTATTTTACCTTGTAGAAAAAGAAAAAAATCATTTATGACAAAATTATTGAAATAAAATTAAAATTCCAAGAAAAGGCAAAAATATTAAAGATAATTTACCTTATATGGAGGGAAAACAAAGTATCCTCAACAATAAAGTTTAGAGTAAAATTCTGAATAATAAGAATGAAAACAGTTAATCAAATATAGTTATAATAATATAGAGAAATATTAAATACTTCTACTCTATCGTACTCGAAAAATGGAAAGTAATAGTATTATAACTCATTTGTATTCAGTTTTTTTGTCATTCCGTTCTTCGACCGTGCATCATCTCGCATCACCACAGCACAACTTCACTCGCGCATTCATGAAGCATAAGTTTCGATCAAAATTCTGAATAATTAGAATGATAACAGTTAATAATATATAGTTAAAATAATATAGAGGAAGGTTAAATACTTCTACTCTATAGCACTCAAAAAATAAAAAGTAATAGCATTATATCAATTTATACTTAGTCTTTTTGGCATTCCGTTCTTCGACCGAGCAGTCATCGCGAAGCACAACATCACACCTTCGCTCGCGCATTCATAAAGCATAAGTTTCAAAAAGAATTCTGAAAAATAAAAATGAAAACAGTTAATCAAATATAGTTATAATAATATAGAGAAATATTAAATACTTCTACTCTATCGTACTAAAAAAATGGGAAGTAATAGCATTATATCTCATATGTGCTCTGTCTTTTCGGCATTCCATTCTTCAACTGTGCATCATCTCGCAGCACCATAGCACAACTTCGCTCGCGTATTCATAAAGCATAAGTTTCAAACTGAATTCCGAATAATAATAATGAAAACAGTTACTCAAATATAGTTATAATAATATAGAGAAATATTTAATACTTCAACTCTATCGCAGTCATAAAAAGGGAAAGAAATAGCATTATACCAATTTATACTTAGTCTTTATGGCATTCCGTTCCTCAAATGTGCATCATCTTGCAGCACCACAGCACACCTTGACTCGCCCATTCATGAAGCATAATTTTCTATCAAAATTCTGAGTAATAAGAATGAAAACATTTAATCAAATATAGTTATAATAATTTAGAGATATATTAAATACTTTAACTCTATCGTACTCAAAAAATTGGAAAGTAATAGCATTATATCAATTTATAATCAGTGTTTTTGGCATTCCGTTCTTCGACCGTGCATAATCTCAGAGTATCTCATCATCAGAGTATGCCACCTCAAGTAGTTTTAGAATCCAATTCTTCCAGTTTAATTGAGAGCGATATAACGCAGAAAGAGTTGCGAGGGAAAAATTTAAATTTAAAGGGAAATAAAAATATTCAGAAAGTACATTCAGCGGTAGGAATTATAGATAACACCCACGTAAATAGGCAAATAGAAACGCATGATCTTAGTTCCCGAAATAGAAACAGTAGCATTGGCAATAAAGAGATATTCAATTCAAAAATCGTTACGGTTATTTCAAACAGAAATCCAACTTTAAAGCGCGAACTGAGAGATCCAAAAACAATAGTCGTGAATTACAGAAGCATACGTAATAAGCAGGTGGAATTTCTTAACCTTACAAGGAGCACTTGCACGGATATCATACTAGGATCTGAGAGTTGGTTAAGCGAAGACATTAATTCAAGCGAGATATTTCCTCCAGATTATGTGATATATCGCAAAGATAGACAGGGTAGAGTAGGCGGTTGAGTTTTTATTGCTGTGAAGAACCATTTGATTAGTCAGCGAGATGAGTTAGTAGAAAATAGCAGGAGCGAAATGATTTGATGCTCGATTTTAAGACCAAACGGTAGTAAGATTTATGTTTGTTCATTGTATCGTCCTCCCGATGGCGAAATTGATTGTATTGACGATTTATCCGGGACGTTAGAGATAATCGGTGAAAAAGTAAAAGATCCCATCATAGTTGTAGGAGGAGATTTTAACCTACCACATATTAATTGGCGGAATTTAACATGCTCCAACTCTAGTAGAGAGAGAAAAGTTTCTCAAAAATTAATTGATATTTTTTCGTTGCATGCGATAGAACAGGTAAACATGACGAAGACTCGAACGACTCGTGCGGGTGAAGGTAACATCCTAGACTTACTAGCCACCACCCACCCACAATTGATAGCTAATCTCGATGTAGTTGACGGTATTTCAAACCATGATGTCATAATGGCGGAGATGAAAGCAGTTGCGGTTAAATCTCTTAAGCCACCGAGGCAAGTATATGTAATTCGCAAAGCTAATTTTTCGGAGTTTAAGGTTTATATTAATGAGTGCAAGGATGATTTTTTCCGCTTCTTGGGTGCAAATACAGTAAATGATAGTTGGATAGAGTTTCTCCAGATAATCAAAGAAGGTTTAATTAAATTTGTTTCTACTAAGAGCGTGCGTGAGCGTAAAGAGCCACGGTGGACGAAACCTAAATTACGAGCATTACATAGGAAGCAAAGAGTCATTCACTCGCGATGGAGGAAACGCAAAGCATGCGGAACGAACCATGAGCTCGAAGAACAAAACTATAGAGAAGTGCGAAAGTTAGTTAAGGAAGAAGCGCGAAAGGAATACTGGGAATATAGATCTCGAACCCTATTAGAATCATTAGGTGGCGATCAGAAAGAATTTTGGTCATACGTGCGTGAGACCCGTGGAGGTCAGTTTTCTGTGCCTAGCCTCAAAAGCGCAGAGGGAACTACCGTAAATAAATCAGAAGATAAAGCTAACTTACTTAACAGGCACTACCAGAAATGCTTCACTGTAGACAATGGTCAAGTTAAGGATTTTACCTCACGCATTGATTCAGAGATGTGTCCCATCGAGATATCGGTTGATAGAATTGGAAAATTATTGCGAGATATTGATAGGAAAAAGGCGCCAGGACCCGAAGGTATTCCCGCTGTTGTAATAAATACTTTAGCCGATGAAATTGCTCCGCTTCTACAGATTTTCTATCAGAAATCATTGGATGAGGGAACCGTCCCAATGTCGTGGAAAAAAGCTAATGTCACTCCGGTGCCTAAGAAAGGGCGCGCGTCAAAACCTGATGATTATAGGCATATTTCATTAACTTCAATTTTTTGCAAAATAATGGAGCATATTATAGCAAGAAGCTCTATCATGCGCTTTCTTTCCGAAAAGGGAGCAATCAGTCAGAGCCAGCACGGATTCCCTAAAGGTAGGTCTTGTGATACCCAGTTAGCGCTTTTTATGAATGACGTATCTAAAGCAGCGGACAGCGGTGTTAGATCAGACGCAGTTTTCCTAGATTTCAGGGAAGCTTTCGACACAGTTTCTCACGAAAAGCTTAACCAAAAGCTGAGTGCCTACGCGATCGACGAAAAAGTTATCAGATGGACCAAATCTTTTCTAGAAAACAGATCTCAGCGAGTTGCGTTAGATGGAGTTTTATCCGACGAAATAAGTATCTCATCAGGAGTTCCACAGGGAAGTGTTCTTGGTCCAATTTTATTTCTAATTTACATTAACGACCTCATAGATAACGTAAAGAGTAAGGTTAGATTATTTGCCGATGATATCCTGATATACAGAGAGATTTTGAGAGAAAACGATTGTAATGTGCCTCAAGACGACCTGGACGTAATATCAGGATGGTGTAAAGATTGGCAGCTGGATTTAAATATAAATAAATGCGTTGCCATGAGTTTTACGCGCTCCACAAACATAATTCCCGCACAGTACTAAATCTCAGGTCATCCATTAGAGTTAGTGCACGACAACAAATACCTAGGAGTCACGTTTAGCAGTAACTTATCTTTTAAAGAACATATTCGAGATGCGATAGGAAAAGCGAATAGAAAGCAAAGATTAACTGGTAGAACGTTGAGAGGATGCTCATCGAGAGTCAAAGAAATAGCTTACTTTTCTCTTATTCGCCCGAGTCTTGAATACTGATGTGCGGTTTGGGACCCACACGAAGTAGGTTTAGTCTCAGATTTAGAGATGGTCCAGCGTAGAGCAGCCCGATTCGTGTGCGGGGATTTCAGGTTTGATAGCAGCGTTACGGCAATGATAGAGTCCCTCGGTTGGAATTCACTACAGATGAGATGATCTGAATATCGTCGGAAACGTTTAGAAAAGTTCAATCGTTCAGAATTTATAGACGAAGTAAGTGAAATGTTAGTTCCAGTAAGGAGCGAACGCGATCTCCGAGAGGCATCGACGAAGCGTTATAGGGAAGTAATCGCAAGGACGGATTATTACTTTTGGTCGTTTTTTCCCCAAGCTATTAGAGATGCTAATAGGTAGGAATGAATAATGGTGGTGTATCACACCCCCTGCCATACGCCTCTGGCGGCGGCAGGGGGTATATATCTAAATCTAAAATCTAAAATCTCACAGCACCACAGCACACCTTCGCTCGCGCATTCATGAAGGATAAGTTTCGAACTAAATTCTGAATAATAAGTATGAAAACAGTTACTCAAATATAGTTACAATAATATAGAGAAATATTTAATACTTCAACTCTATCGCAGTCATAAAAAGGGAAAGAAATAGCATTATATCAATTTATACTCAGTCTTAATGGCATACCATTCTTCGACCGTGCATCATCTCGCAGCACCACAGCACACCTTCGTTCGTGCATTCATGAAGGATAAGTTTCAATCAAAATTCTGAATAATAAGAATGAAAATAGTTAATCAAATATGGTTAAAATAATATATATAGATATAATAAATACTTCTACTCTATCGTACTCAAAAAATGGAAAGTTACAATATTATACCACATTTGCACTCAGTCTTTTTGTCATTCCATTCTTCGACCGAGCATCATATCGAAGCACCACAGCACACCTTCCTTCGCGCATTGAATAAGCATAAGTTTGGATCAAAATTCAGAATAATAAGAATGAAATTAGTTAATCAAATATAGTTATAATAATACAGAGAAATATTAAAAAAATCTACTCTATGGTACTCAAAAATTGGAAAGTAATAGCATTATATCAATTTATACTTAGTCTTTTTGGCATTCCGTTCTTCGACCGTGCATCATCTCGCATCACCACAGCACACCTTCGCTCGCGCATTCATGAAGGATAAGTTTCGATCAAAATTTTGAAAAATAAGAATGTAAATAGTTAATCAAATATAGTTTTAATAATATAGAGAAATATGCTTATATTATCCTCTTATGGAGGAAAACAATCTATACTCAACACTTAAAGCTTAATATTTACGTGTCCATGGGTAGGGTAGCTCTGCTTCGACTTCATGCTCTGTCCTCTTCCATCTGAGTCCTAGGATGTGTGGAGAACATTGAATTTTACCTTGCAGAAAAAGAAAAATGTATTTATGGCAGAATAATTAAAATAAAATTAAAATTCCAAGAAAAGGCAGTAATATTAAAGAAAATTTACCTCATATTGAGCAAAAACAATCTATACTCAACAATAAAGGTTAATTTTTATGAGTCCATGGACATGGTGGCTCTCCTTCGACTTAATGCTCTCTTCACTGCCATCTGCACCCTCGGATGTGTGGAGTCCATTGAATTTAAACTCGCAGTAAAAGAAGAATAATTTTTATGACAGAATAATTGAAAGAAAATTAAAATTCAAAGAAAAGGCAATAATATTAAAGATAATTTAACTTATATGGAGGAAAAACAATCTATACTCAACGATTAAACATAAATATTTACGTGTCCATAGGAATGGTGGTTCTCCTTCGACTTGATGCTCAAACAAATATTATTCTCATTGGAGGGATGTTGCAACTTAATTTCCTTATAACATTATAATAGACGGGAGAAGTCCGGAAATACTACTGCGCATGATAAAGAAATACAAACAGGATTTCGTAGTTATAAATTCGATATAAATCTATTCTACTGTATTAATCTTCCACTATATCAAGGTAATACATTCAATAAATAAATGACAAATGAACAGCTACGATGCGACCACAATTTCCGTTAAAATTCAAACCAGATCTTCCCTTGTTTATGTGATGACGTCATGCATTCACCGAATTATCAGAATTAACGACAGAACTAATTTAAAAATATATTCAGATAAAACATGTCGTATAAACTGCATATATGTATTCTAGGCAGATTGAAAATATATGTGGCAAAGCCGAGTTCAAGGCTTTATCGGAATTTCTCTCTCGTCTTTTATATGCAAATTCAGAGTGTAACTCGTACGGTTTCGGATACTAATGAAGAGGCAGTTTAAATTTTTACAAACGCCTAAGACGATGAATCACAATCTTGAACCGAAAATAAACTTATTCTCGTAATCATGGAAGCATGACCATTCCCACGCGAAGATATATTTGCACTTATCGAAGCACCAAAATCAAAAGAAAAGGCTTTTACATTCGGGAATTGAGTCGACGAAGGCAAATTTAAGGATACGATTTCTCAAGAAGAATAGGCCGGAACCGGTTTGTAGTCCCGGCGACATTCCTATCTACTCTCAAACAGTCGTAAAATGTCAGGAGATCTGTCTTATATTCCCATTTACACGCAAACAAGATTCCTTAATCCGCTAATGACCATGCTTGACGAGCTTTTAAACCTGAGAACATACGTAAGAAATCGTATTAAACAGTTCCGATGCTAAATGATAAGATTTATACCATCTCATTAATTCACTGAAATTAAAATCAATCGCAATATGAAACAAATGAGACGTAATACACTGATATTACACAAGGAATAAACTTAAAATCTTTAATTTACCAATAGACTTTACCAATATTTTCTCAGACAATACCGAATAAAGTATTTAATGAGACTTACCATTAGCTGGAAATCCTGGGTGACAACGATGGACGCTGAACATGGCAACGAATTTCAACTGTTTCTCAAACATAGGTTGTCAGCACGACCTCTCTCGCAGAAATTCAGGCAGCATCTGACGAAAAAACCTTCTGCGCAACCGATGAACAATAGTGCTGTCACCTGATTGGTCCAAATTTAACCGTCTTTCTACTTGGCTCCGCCCACCAACCGTCATGAAAATTTTCCACTGCCAACGTTAGCAATTGTAATCCAACGAATTTATTAAAGTATGATTTTAAATATATAATTAATATTTTTCGTAGATTTTAATAATTTTGTTTAAATTTCGCGATATCGTCGAAGTGCTGGATCGAAAAATATCATAGTTTGCATAATAATTAATTGGCACCCAACTACTTGCAAGATTTCATTGCAAGAATACGTTTTGATCAAAAGAAGTGCAGGATTTCAAGAAATAACGTACATGTTTACGAATAAAGCGGAAAAATCTTATATTTTACTCTTAGAAATTCCTCTCTAAGATACCATTTCTCTCGCTAATCAAACACGTTTGTTTACGATGTCAACGAAAGATACCTTTTATGAAGCAGAATTATTAAAACGAGATATATAAGTTGATTGAATGATACATTAAACGTTGATGTTGACGAATTATAATATAATATAATAGTTTACGAACCAGAAATGGACTATTGACCACTCAATGCAACACGAAATATTCTAGAATAGGAAGAAATTTGCTCTATGAGAGGTAAATCAGCTTGTATGACTATCTCATTGCTAATTTATGAAGTTAATTCACAGCCATTCAAATGAATTCAAACACCACTCTCATCGTACTTACATGACCTCCATCTTGCGTCGATGGTAAATGTAGTTTGATGGAAGGATTCCGAGCTCTTAGTTCTGAAATATGAAATCCATTAAAATTTAGTGCTAGCCTCGTTGATGATTGTTTTATCGCTGATTTAAAATAGAACACGTTCCCACTATTATTCAAGGAAGTCACTGATCGACAGTTAGATCGTCATTATTTGACTGGTGTTTGTTAATTGTTAACAATACTAGATAAACCAGCCAAGAAGTTGTCCTAGTATGCAACTTTCTAACCAAGAGTTAAATAAGGTAATCAGTTAACGATAGGAAATGGCGAAATTATCATCAAACACTTGGAAATCAATAACTTTTTGTCTTTAAACACCACGATCGAAATTCAAAGCAATATGTACAGCAATAAGATAAAATATAACAAAAAGTTTGTCGGAGCACTGGTTTCAAGTACTTTCACAGTATTTTCGTAGTGTTTTCGTATCGACAAAAATAGCGGGTTTTCCACAAAATGTCTGTTACAATTGATGATTCCACAGTTACGTTTTTACGTAGGACTCAATTATGCACTCACAGTGAATAAATTCAGAAAGTACACTATCTGAAGCACAGTAATCAAACTTTTCCACGAATATGAACACTTTTAAGCACTTTAAATAGTATTCCAACTCTAGAACGCCATTTCAGAGTTGCTTCTCTAAATTACGAGGTGATTACGCACCAGACCTTAAGAGAATTTCGATTGTCTTCGAAAATATGAAGTTCGCAATCCGCGTTTCAAAGGCGGTGAGTAATGGAGGGAAATAGTTTTGTTTCCTGTTATCAGAGTGCTTACTGCTGAAGTTAAAGGGCTGCGTATTAACCTATCGGTTTAAGCGAGGACCTGTGTGAAATCCAAAGTCAGAAGGATTTTTAAGAGGTTATTAATGTTCATCTATGCACAGTTCATTTGTTGAAAGTTGACAATGTTGCTTTTCCTTCTGGATTTCTTGAATTTGAGTGTGCCATGGAAGAGAATGAATTTGGGAAACGAGAATAAAGAGTTGAAGCTCTTGAAGAAAGAACACCTCATGATTGATTTCATTTCACGCTGTAGCTGTACGAATTGGGTATCTTCCGTTCACCTTACGATCACAAAATGCAAGATTTGAAAGTAAGTACGATGATGATGATATGTGCTTTGAATTTTATCTTAACCTACATGTATTCGAGACTTACGAATCCACTTCGAGGGTTGGCACGAGCACAATCACCTAGGCAATGACAATGATATCGAATTGTTAATGCAAATTCATTCGTGTTCACGAATACGTAGTAATGTTATTCATGATGCGATTGACAGTACTTTCAAGGAAGGATATTTGATTGGATGATTAATCTAGTATATATTATATAATATAATCTAACTTATTGACTCTTGATTAAGGCGGTCAAGTATAGAAATGTTTATCGGTAGTGAAATATGAATGTCAAGAAGAAATCTATCGAAACCACTTCTTCGTTGTCACTTGTTTCATCTTGGTACTTTAGTGAATTTGTGAACTATTAATACTGCGAGCGAAGATACCAGATATGGTCGAAGGTTTTTTGACCTCCACATAACTGATTAATGTATCACTCAATTAACTTATACATCTCGTTTTAATGATTCTGCTTCATAAAAAGTATCTTTGGAAGACATCGTAGCGTTCTTGATTAGCGAGAGAATACGTATATTTAAGAGGAATTTATATACGGTTTTTCCGCTTTATTCGTAAACATGGACTTCATTTCTTAAAATTCTGCACTTCCTTTGATCAAAACGTATCCTTGCAATTGGATTTTGCTTGTAATTCCCCTGTGCATCGATTAATTAGTATGATTGCTACATTCTACTCTTTCTAGATGAATAGTTATGATATTAATTTGTGAATCATTTTTTTATTTTCGATAATAAATATACCTAATAATCTTAATGATCCAGACCCTCATATATATGTTTTTAAGAATATAAAATATTTATATTGTGCAAAATACGATAATTTTTGATCCAGCACTTCGACGATATCGCGAAATTTAAACAAAATTATTAAAATCTACGAAAAATATTAATTATATATTTAAAATCATACTTTAATAAATTCGTTGGATTACAATTGCTAACGTTGGCAGTGGAAAATTTTCATGACGGTTGGTGGGCGGAGCCAAGTAGAAAGACGGTTAAATTTGGACCAATCAGGTGACAGCACTATTGTTCATCGGTTGCGCAGACGGTTTTTTCGTCAGATGCTGCCAGAATTTCTGCGAGAGAGGTCGTGCTGACAACCTATGTTTGAGAAACAGTTGAAATTCGTTGCCATGTTCAGCGTCCATCGTTGTCACCCAGGATTTCCAGCTAATGGTAAGTCTCATTAAATACTTTATTCGGTAGTGTCAGAGAAAATATTGCTAAAGTCTATTGGTAAATTAAAGAATTTAAGTTTATTCCTTGTGTAATATCAGTGTATTACGTCTCATTTGTTTCATATTGCGATTGATTTTAATTTCGGTGAATTAATGAGATGGTATAAATCTTATCATTTAGCATCGGAACTGTTTAATACGATTTCTTACGTATGTTCTCAGGTTTAAAAGCTCGTTAAGCATGGTCATTAGCGGATTAAGGAATCATGTTTGCGTGTAAATGGGAATATAAGACAGATCTCCTGACATTTTACGACTGTTTGAGAGTAGATAGGAATGTCGCCGGGACTACAAACCTTGAGAAAACGAATCCTAAAATTTGCCTTCGTCGACTCAATTCCCGAATGTAAAAGCCTTTTCTTTTGATTTTTGTGCTTCGATAAGTGCAAATATATCTTCGCGTGGGAATGGTCTTGCTTCCATGATTACGAGAATAAGTTTATTTTCGGTTCAGGATTGTAATTCATCGTCTTAGGCGTTTGTAAAAATTTAAACTGCCTCTTCATTTACGTCCGAAACCGTACGAGTTACACTCTGAATTTGCATATAAAAAACGAGAGAGAAATTCCGATAAAGCCTTGAACTCGGCTTTGCCACATATATTTTCAATCTGCCTAGAATACATATCTGCAGTTAATACCACATGTTTTATCTGAATATATTTTTAAAATAGTTCTGTCGTTAATTCTGATAATTCGGTAAATGCATGACGTCATCACATAAAAAAGGGAAGATCTGGTTTGAATTTTAACGGAAATTGTGGACGCATCGTAGCTGTTCATTTTTCATTTATTTATAGAATGTATTACCTCAATATGGTAGAAGATTAATATAGTTCAATAGATTTATATCTTCTTTATATCTATGTAATCCTGTTTGCATTTATTTTTCATTCGCAGTAGTGTTTCCGGTCTTTCTCGCGTCTATTATAATGTTATAAGGAAATTAAGTTGCAACATCCCTCCAATGAGAATAATATTTATTTCTCACCAAATTAGTTTCTGATTTAATTATGAGTGATCCTTTTTTTGGAATTTTGATTGGTTTGGAAGTTGGATACTTGTTTCGTTAAACATTTATTCACGCTATTTGAATTAAACTTCTGAATTGATTATTTAGTGAATATTTCTTACGAATTCTACTTGCTATTTCAAGTCCTCTTCGGAGGTTTGTTTTGAAAATTAAAAGTAATGCGAATTTCAACTGCGTTTTGCAATTAAGAAACGGGAGAAGCAATTCCGATATAGCCAGGAATCGAATTCAGAGTAGTTTTAAATTTTCAAGGAAAGCATATTTCCAGTTTGAATTCCCTCCTTCCGTATTCTATCAACAGTTCAAAAAGTAGTTTTACTTGAATAAATTTTCCAAATAGTCCTGTTAATTTTTAGACTTAGTTTAAATCATACGTGCCACTCATAAACATTACGGAAATAATAGTTTGAATTTAAAAGGAAATCGGCAGTTGAAGGAAACTTTAATAAATGCATTCTTATCAACGGCATCGATTAAATTAATCAAATATCCCAATTTTGATTTATATTTTTTTTGTGGCTTTAATTTCAAAAGTTCTTACTTTTCCACGATTAAAGTGCCTTTGTCATCTTAAACATTAAATTAATTATCTCATAATCAGAACCGAATTTCTTGCTAACAATTGTAATTTAGATTTAAATTTAGCCTAATCATTCCAGGAATTCGATTCCATTTTGTACGAATTTGCGATATTAATTCTCCTCAGCGATCGTTATTTTATAAACTTATTCTCAATATTGTTCGTTGATGTAACCGTATTTATTATTTATTTATATTTAAATTTCAAGTTTTACATTAATTTGTCACGGGTTTAGAATACTCTTCTGATTTTTATCAATCTATAAGAATTTTTAGAAGTTTTAGTTGCTATAGCTCCACAGTTCCTTGTTGTCTTTAACTACTTAATTCTAAATTTAAACGGCATTATTTCATAATCTGAATAATATTTATTTCATACAATTTAATTGCAATTTATATTTACCTTGATCACTTACGAATATTGTTCGATTTGGTATGAATTAGTACTCATATTAAAGTTTTTGTTTCGTGTCATTAATTCAATATCTTCAGCCAATGTCTAAGAGTTTAATTAAGGCTTCTTTAAAAAACAATTATTCTTAGTTATTATCTTCTTAATAATGATGTGACAAGATATTTCAAACTGTTTGGTCAACGGAACATCGCTTGCATTTGATAAGAAATACGAATTCTTCAAATTACTCGTTTCGCTTTACATTTGCTTGGCTTTGGAATATAATTCTGATTTTAATCCTAATAAATTTTATCAGTTTGAATTTATCTTTTTTAATTGTTTAGGAGGCAATACCTTACACACCGATATTGTCTTGGCGTATTGCTCATCGGCGTCTTCTGAAAGTGAAAGTCGTACAGGAGATCCTTCGATGGTAGAGGTCAGTGGATTGGAGCTTCAGCTTATGTAAGCAGAATGTATACAATTTTATATCGATCTCTTAAATCACGTACTTTAAAAATATCCTCACGTTATGGACTTTTTTCACTTCGTGTATTATATTATAAAATCCTTTGGAATTATTTCATATTGTTGAAATACCAACCAAATTGAGTGATTCAATAGTTTTGGGGATGAAATAATACTACTTCATAAGAGTATTACAACAAAATCTACACGATTGTGCAGTAAGTTGCTATATTTAATAATCGTCATTATATGTAATTTAATGGAGAATAATAGATACAGTACAGTAATGCAATGGTCAGACATACCCTTTCCCTATTTTCTGTATTTTTCTGTGATCGGACGCAGAAATGCAGTTTCGCTTTCTTCGATGAGCTCTTTCCACCAGCTATTGATATTTTGCTTCCCTTCACCGTTGCTTTCACTTTCGAGGCACTGTAAGAAGAAGCTAAACACGTAAACTATCATTCTTAGACCAGTAATGGGTTTCCGACGTCCTTCAATTCATTTTGAATTTTCCAAGCATCGTTTTCATTCCCGTTGCTTTCACTTTCGAGGCATCAGTAAAAGAAGTAGGCTCCTGCTAACAATGCCAAAAGACCAGTAATAGCTTCCCACTGGCCTTCAATTGTTCGCTTTTCTTCAAGCTCAAGGCGAACTCATCGTGTGTTTCTGTTAGAAATATGTATTTGTTTTCAATCGTTCATTTACCGCCTTGTCTGGGAAAAAGATACAATCAAAGAACACATTGGTTGCATAAATAGAATATATTGTTAAGATGAACACTAGTTTGAAATAATATTATAATTTTTGCACATTCTTGACAACCGATTTATATCCAATTAAATAAAATACACATCAAGTGATACTAAATCGCGTATTTTTGTGCTGCAATGACGAGAGGCGTAATTTTCACGAAAAGACATTGGATAAAATCCAGAGATGACTTCCTACATAAATATCTTCATCCTTTTGTTGTCCTTTAAACGATATTTGTTACACAATTACCTTTTTGTATGTCAAAAGATATTCTCATGCAGTGATTGACTGAATTTGAATAACAATTGAGCTATTTAGATGATTTTCAGGGAGTTATCAAACTGAAATCAAACAAACCCACAAACCCAAAACAAACCATAATTCCCACGCAGTACCGATTTTCAGGGCGTCCATTAGAGTTAGTGCACGACAACTAATACCTAGGAGTCACGTTGCATCATGAAGGCTCCTCTGTTATATTATTGCAAACAATATTGAGAAACACGTGGAAATTAAAATATAAATGCCATTCTCTATAATTTAAATCGCTGAATCAGCAGTCAGTAAATATATTTGAGCTCAATCGTTCTAAAGATCAATAGAGATTTGTGACATAAGTAGAATAAATACATTTAATTTCATTTTGTTAATTGTTGATAATTCTCCTTATATACCTACGTCACGTGTTCAAATTTTATTTCTAATTTATTAGCGTTTTCGGGCAAAAGCATTAAATGCGATTTCTACCTACTCTTACCTTGATTAATGGCAACTTAGTGATTCCACTTATCCCGGCTCTGAATAACACTTTGCCATAAATTAATGATCCTTAAGTTTTTACGCAAATAATTTAAACATAATGCCACTAAACCGACACAATTTTAGGATATGCAAATGAATCCTTAGTCACTCGTGAGTCATCTAAATGTTTTAGAGTGCTACTTCCCAGTAATATATCCCTCGTACCGATTCCCCCCGGACCAATTCACCGGGCGCCGGTGAATTCGTACGCGGTGAATTGATGTTGCACTACTGTTAATCTCGCCTATAGTTTTATGTTAATCTACACGCCTTGATTATTGGTTAATTTTATAAATAAATTAACCGGGGGTGGGTTGTGTGGTATTATAACATTAGCGCGGGGGATCAATTCCCCGCGTACTAATTCCCTTCGGACCAATCCACCGGGCGCCATTTCATAGGTTTACTGTGTTCATCAAAGGCAAATTTATCCTAAATAATGCAGAGATTTACTAATTCTATCGTTGGATTGCATTCTAATGACATTTTTACGCATTCTATCACTTACAAATGTGAACCACAACTTTTTCAGTGTTTGATCGAGTCTGCAATTCGTTCCATTGCAATATCTCACATGTTAAATGGGAAGTGACATCTCTTTTATGAACAGAAAAGAAGAAGAACATACTATAATACTTAATGAATATTAGAAAGAAGTTGTTAGGACAACAATAAATCTATTATATTTGCATATCCTCAAGCCAGGAGAAGCCGTTTGATTAAAATTGCTCACAACTCTTTCTTTCGGCTTAAGACATGCAATTTCCTTCTCTCAGCAGTAATTAACTATGATTAATTGATCAACACAAACGGCTTCTCAGTCGTGGATTCCAATATCAACATTCCCGATTCGATCTTTTTTTTGTTTTCGTAGAGAAAATTGTGCATTTCATTAACAATATTCTTCGTAAAGTTTAGACTGTTTTGAAGGAATAAGAAGATGTTGGATGACAAAAGGTGTTGAATAGCACTTTCAATGTCACAGTAGAAGAAAAGATTGTCATTAACACTAGGTATTCAGATCTGTGTACATTGTTTATTTCTATGTTCGCTTTCAGAACCAAAAATTTACGAAAGAAAAATCCATGTCTGAAGGATTTATTCTTTTAGCAAATTTTGAATCACAATCACATAAAATATAGAATTCTTCAAAATTCGATCGTTTCCTATTCATTTTGGCAAATATTTGGAAGAAAATTTGAGTTAATTTATATACACAATTACATCATTTTTTGGAGCAATCTATAAATCTTAATAAAGCAATAAGAAACTAGGAAATTCATATTCGAGCAAATTCCAGTACTGGTTACGTGTTTTAATTCATCAATCTGACTGAATTACATCGATGTTAGTCTGATTACTTTCATGGATTATCAATTCTTGATGAATTTAAGAACAGTCTGTTCGTTTTTCTGCTGTTTGACAGCTTCTATTGCATTTACAATTTGTTCCGTCTCCATAATTCCTTAAACTCTGTTGAAACGTAAATCATCGTATCGTTTATTTGCATTATAAATACGTTATATTTGTAAGTTGCCATTTACTTGCTTTTTACATTTGAATGACCCGCTACTGTCATCAGAACCATCGGCTATTCACCGGGAATTAATCTCGATGGAAGCGATGGACATCGGTGGAAAGCATCGTAAATCCATTGGTGAATAAAATGAACGGTTTGATGGATCCATCGATGAATCTAAAAAAGTGCCCGCTTAGGTAACTTATATTTAAGCTTCTTCGGCGAGAGTTTTTGTTTATAGCAAGCATCTCAAAGAGTAATACAATCAATTCCACATTTTCCAACAGCATTTCAGAATACGTTACTAAATTCGCTTCCTGTTGAGTGAATGTAAGCCTATATATGTATATGTCCTGTGATATTTCTTTCGGTATATAGGACTCCCAACATCTGTTACCTCGGAGTGGTGTGATATACAAGAATGACAAGTTACAAAATATCTGATCTAATTCCTTTCGTTTGAATTCCACTCTCTTATACAAAGTTCCCAATCAGTAAGCTATATAATCCATATTTAACCAATCAAAATCATTATAAATCCTTGTATATAAAAGTAGCTTTTGGCGGTATTTCTGAGAGTTTATTAAATACTGCCTTGTAAAATTTAATTGCAATTAGACAATATACAGATGATGGTTGAGTTCTTGATACAAAGTTTATGCAGTTATCGCCACTTTAGCACCAGACAAGAAAAATAATTTCGATTGCGAATTAAAACTATAATTAGTTTTGTTTTATTCTCTACTTCTCACGAATTATTGGACTAGTGATTATTATTCAGATAATCACAATTAAATAGAAATGGTTGAACGTTTCTTAAATTTCACTGAACGATTTTAAGGACGTTTATATTTGCAGATATGTAATTCGAAAATATCAAAAGGAGATGAAGTTCAGTTTGATAAGAAAAAACGTAAACTTTTAGCCAATTATGTTGAAAAGTGAGAATATAATTTATACTTTTAAAGAATACCTGATTTTAATTCTTGTATTTTTTTCTACAGGTGAATGTAGTCTCTAAAATTCCTGACTGTGACTTTATTTGTGAGTAATCCAGTTAATCTTCCTACTTCTATTGCAACTTAATTTTCAAATGCCATTATTTCACCATTGACAGCGAGGCAATCTGACAAACTCAAGTAGTTATTTAGTGCTCAGGATTCTTGGTGACAAATACTTGATATATCTGGAACCAGTTAATTTTAATCTTTAAGTTTTCCTTTAGAATAAGTAATTAACCTTGCAATAAATGATAGTACATTAAACTCCCGTTTATCCGAAATGATCGGGACGGCGGCCGGTTCGGATAACGAAAATTTCGGATAAACCGAAGTCCAGCGTGAAACACCCCGAATTGCGTCAATACCGCGAAATATGATCGTAAAACGTGCGAACGTAGAATGCTATTGATATGGTTGTGAATAAGCCTGCATGGTTTTGACTGAAAAATTTGTTTTGACGTGTTAAAAAGGCGCCTAAGTATGATTGAAAACTCAAATATGTTAAATGCTGAATAACAAAGCTCGTTTATTTTGGGTTCTTACTGAAAAAATCCACCTTATTTGGCAGCGGTAAATAATAAGAGTTTTAATGAGGTGTCACGAGCAAATAAGTAATGGGTCGCGATATTATTCGGTGGGTGGGGTAGGTGCATTCGGAAGAGTTTGTTCGGATAAAGCGGATTTCGGATAAACTGGAGTTTACTGTATACTTCTATTCAATCTTTTCTAAATTCCTCAGAACAATTAGTAGTAATCAATCGCTGCCTATTTGAATTACTATATAGTGGAGGCAGTGCTTGTTTGTGGTAGTTTAGTAAGAAGTGCATATATATGTATTAAACACTTGCTCCGTAGTGGCAGAGGGAATATGCCCAATTCTTCTCAACCCTAGCCGTGGGGTCTACGGATTAAGGCATCTCGAACTGTATCTCCTAGTTGTTAGGTGATCTGACCGGCATGAGCACCCGTTTAATCTGAGAGTTCGACCGCCCATCTTGTCAATTTTATTAGGAGAAGTATGAGGGATATCTGGGGGTAGCTATTTTGAAAAAACTCGTTCCAAATTAATTTAAATATGTAGCTAAATGGCACCAGTAAAATAGCTTGATCTCCTAAGATCTATGCAAGTAAAGCTGAACCTTTTCCGGTATTTCTATTATTATTTGCTATCAATTATTCGGTTGTTTAAGCTGCCATCGTTGCGTAGTATCGTATATTCTCGTCTCCATACGGTCTTCTCTAAGTTCTTTTTCCTCTTATGTCAGAACCATCCTTATTTCTATTCCTAGTGCCCTCGTTTACAATTTTTCCACTCAAATCTATTGTTTAGAAATGTTGAAGAGTAAGGTTTTTTAACATCGAATTGGATCGCCGTTATATAACTTCATAGATGCGATATTTTTCTTTGTCACCGGGAATTTAATTTTTAAATTATTCTCTTCTTGATATCACTATATTCACTAATAATTGATTTATTATTTTGGTGTTTCTATTCTTTCCAGTTTTAAAAAGTGAACTTGCCCAAATTTGATAAGGCTTTACCATATGACCTCACAAATGCGAGTGACAACCGTCAACGGAAGAGGCTCGTGGGACAACGGTAGGCTGGATCTCCAAGTTAAGTAAACAGACTATACTTTCATAATTTGCAGATCAATTTTTATTATAATTTCATCATATTATGGTATTTCGAAGTATAAAAAATTATTATAATTCAAATTAAGGAAGACATTTCTGACTGTGATTTCATCATTTTAATACATTGTTTTTGCTTATTAAAGTAATTATAATTTATAGCTTTTGTTTCTGAAATTCCAAATAAGAAAGAGACATATTATAGAGATAATATTAAAATAACTAATTTCCTTCTTAGCGTATTGCCAACTATTCAAATTTAATAGTCACATTCATGTATTCCTTCTGAGTCCATGCACTCTTTAAATTATTGCATTATATAATTATATTATATTTTGATTTTCTTTATATATATATTTTCCTATTATATGAATATGGAGTTTCTATGTAAATGACGATTTGAATGTTGACTTTACCACAACGTTTAGATGACTGTTGCATTAAGAACAATTGTTGGCTTATAATCCATTCAAATTAAACTATACAGACTCCGTACAATCCTTTTCTCATAAAATTCGGTATTTAACCAGCAAAACGCCTTCGACGGCCAAGCGAAAGATGAGGGAAGAGGTTGCACAGTGGGTGCGGGAAGGAGCTGCTGAGTTCCTTGCATTCGGCATCAGCGACACGGTCTAAAGAGCTCTCCTCCTCTAGCGGCTCCACAATCCCGCCCGAAAAATCCGGGCGCTCCAAAGTAGAATTATTCAGCACTTACATTGAGAACATCGCCATGGTACTGAAGTACCAGACAACGACCCAGGTTGCGAAGCTGGTGTAGAACCCGAGGGCGAACCCCTAAAGCATCACCCTACCCCGGAAGATGAATTAGAAGTGAAATGCATTAATTTTCATCCGAGCCAAAATATATTTTCAATTATGTATAGGATAAAAATTTGTAAGGCCGGAACATGTTTAGCGCACCATGACTTGAAATGTATATAATATGGATATAAAATAACTCTGCGCCCTCAGCTGAAATAAATATTGCAGAATGTATAGATTTGTTATGACATGTAAAGCAGGGCTATGGATAATTTATATATTCTGTACCTTTAAAGAATTTCCCTAATCTATAATTGGGAAGACAGTCTGAAGGTATCGGGAGTTGGTTATGGGAGAGGAAGAGAAGGAGGTGATTGATTTAATATATTTTCCATTATGTATAGTATAAACCTTTGTGAGGCTGGAACTAGTATAATGTACTATATCATGAAATGAACATACTGTGGTTATATTTTGCGCCCTTAGCCAAAGTAACTATTGCAGATTGTATACATTTACAACGATGTGTAAGGCGGGGCTATGTATAATTTATATATTCTGTACCTATTCATTGAATTTCTACCGTATTTTTGCTATTGTCTAATTGTTAATAAAGAGTGAAGGTAGGAGATGGTAATGGGAGAATAAGAGGAGGAAGCGATTGATTGGGAGAGGGGCGGAATGAAGTAAGAGCTGGGCGTTATAGAGGAAGGGAAGGTATATGGTAGGTCATATGGTAGCGATTGGTTAGAAAATAGGGTTAGGAATGGTTGGTAATTGTACAGAAGGAGCTTTGGGTGGGAAGAGTGGGTGTGGTTGGGACGTGAGTGGGGTAGCGGCCTGCATTGGAATGGGTGGAGAAGGGGTATGCATGGGAGTGGGTGGGGTAGGGGGCGGGATGGATATAGGTTGGGTAGAGGGTGGGACGGTAGTGGGTTGGGGTAGAGGGCGTTCGCGTAGAGGGTGGGGTAGAGAGTGGGTCAGGAATGGGTGGAGTAGAGGGTATGACGGTGGGGTAGAGGGTGGTAGGGGAGAGGGTGGGGTAGAGGGTGGTAGGGGAGAGGGTGGGGCAGAGGGTGGGACGGGAGAGGGTGGGGCAGAGGGTGGTGGGGGAGAGGGTGGGGCAGAGGGTGGTAGGGGAGAGGGTGGGGCAGAGGGTGGTAGGGGAGAGGGTGGGGTAGAGGGTGGGACGGGAGAGGGTGGGGCAGAGGGTGAAAGGGGAGAGGGTGGGGCAGAGGGTGGTAGGGGAGAGGGTGGGGCAGAGGGTGGTAGGGGAGAGGGTGGGGTAGAGGGTGGGACGGGAGAGGGTGGGGCAGAAGGTGGGACGGGAGAGGGTGGGGCAGAGGGTGGTAGGGGAGAGGGTGGGGCAGAGGGTGGTAGGGGAGAGGGTGGGGCAGAGGGTGGGACGGGAGAGGGTGGGGTAGAGGGTGGGACGGGAGAGGGTGGGGCAGAGGGTGGGACGGGAGAGGGTGGGGTAGAGGGTGGGACGGGAGAGGGTGGGGCAGAGGGTGGTAGGGGAGAGGGTGGGGCAGAGGGTGGGACGGGAGAGGGTGGGGCAAAGGGTGGGACGGTAGAGGGTGGGGCAGAGGGTGGGACGGGAGAGGGTGGGGCAGAGGGTGGTAGGGGAGAGGGTGGGGCAGAGGGTGGTAGGGGAGAGGGTGGGGCAGATGGTGGGACGGGAGAGGGTGGGGCAAAGGGTGGGACGGTAGAGGGTGGGGCAGAGGGTGGGACGGGAGAGGGTGGGGAAGAGGGTGGGACGGTAGAGGGTGTGGCAGAGGGTGGTAGGGGAGAGGGTGGGGCAGAGGGTGGGACGGGAGAGGTTGGGACACATTGATTGTGTCCCAGCCTTTGGGCTTAAAGCCTGTTCCGGCTTCATTTTACCATCTTAAACGTGGTCTTCCTACACTCCTTTTACCTAATGGCTTATATTCCAAAGCTTGCTTTGGAAATTTCTCTCTAGACATTCGCTCATACGTGCTCTTTCCATCTGTTTTAGTGTTCTGTTTATCGCTCTAACATCGCCTGAAGTCCTAGTTCCTCTTTTATAGATGTACTCCTTATTTAATCACATGACATGACATGACGTCTTCTCTCCCCACACCAGGGATATTACATTGGTGGCGCCTAGTTATCAATGAAACTTTATCCACTGGGAATCTCGACTATATAAAATAAATTAAAATCACATTCTATCAAAACTCGCCCTCTAATTATATTAAAATCTGACTGGTAACAACAAAAAATTAAAATAATAAATAATTAAATCCAGAAAAGGCTGTAAAATTAGGTTATATTTTAAGATTATTTTTTTTTTGAAAAAACGTTTTTGTTAGCGGCCCCTTGGCCCTTGGCCCCTATAATGTTGGTAGCCCGCATAACATATTTACGTAAAATTTGAGAATTATAGTTTTAAACTTTCCTTTGGTGTTTCGGGATTGTTTTTAAAGTGCCAAGTTGTTTAAATTAATTATTAGCATGCATCAAAATTTTCTTGTAGAACATTAACTAAAAATTAGAATTTTTATGAACAGTTTTTAAAAATATTGACGGGGCATGCCCCTGTAAAGCCCGCAGACCGTTCAACTATCGGCGAAAATGTCGAGATGTTTTCGTTAAATAATTTTAAGGGTTATGCGGACAAGAAATAAATAAATAAATAAGTTGTTTAAAGTGTAGTAATATTTAAAACATATTCCCGCTAAAACACTTATTCACTGCCGTTCTGGGCCTTTTATATTTGTCATTTTCACTAATCCAGTCATAATCCCACATCTCTCTGAAAAGGTTCGAGGGGGCTGAGGGCAGTTTATCGTAGAAATCATTAGACAATTTAGTCAGAAAATCCTCCAGTGGAATAAGGTTATGCGCCCTGTAGATATCCCTGGTGGTGGTAATCATTGGTAAATTTAGCATTCTTTTTAAGCATTTTCTTTCCGTTCTTAAAACGTTTTCAAGGTATGTTTTGGCACAGTAATGCCATGCTGGGATAGCGTAGACCAGGACGGATCTGACTATCGCATTTTAAATTAATATTTTCAATTTGTTTTTAATTTTAGAATTAAAAAATATTTTAGCAAGAGCATGAAAAGATTTATTTGCTTTGGTCGTTGCATAATCTACGTGGGCCTTCCACGACAACCGGTCGTCAAGGACGACGCCGAGAAATGTTTGCTCGCTGACATTTGGAATTGGACTGTTGCCCCAAGGAAGGTTTGATCTGTCTCGCGATTTGTTGACCCTCGCAAACGCCACTCTTGAACACTTGGACGGGTTCACTTTCAATATCCATTGGAGGGACAATTCGTAAACCCGATCCAAGTGCCCTTGAAGAATGGCGTTCGCGAGGTTTGGATTTCTTGCGGGCGCAGTGATTGTACTGTCATCAGCATACAAGTACATTTCAGTATTAGGACAGATTGGAATATCCGCCGTAAATAGATTAAATGGCGTGGGCGATAAAATTGCTCCCTGCGGTACGCCCGCATTCTGGACCTCCGGCCTGGATTCGGCATGATTAATTTTAACAAAAAACATTCTATCAGATAAAAATTATTTAATTATTTTAACTAAATTATTTGGAATACCAGTCATTATCAATTTATAAATTAAACCATCGTGCCAGACTTTGTCGAATGCAGACTGGAAGTTCAGAAAGCAGGCTATGGGTGGAGTGTTGCGAGTTAAATTTTTTCGTAATTTCCTCGGCGATCCTGACGACCTGGTGCGTCGTGCCCGCCTCTAAAACCGGCTTGGAAATTAGGAATTAGATTGAGCTCTTTGATGGTCGTCCTGTTTAATACTTATCTTTCTAGGACCTTGCTGGGCACAGGAAGCAAACTAATCGGTCTATAGTTTTTAATGTCAGTACTTTCCTTCCCCGGCTTAGGGAACACTACGATTTTTTCTATTCGCACGTAGATTGGAAAGTAATTTAAATAGAGGCAATCGTTGTAGATTTTAATTAGCAAATGTAGCTCTTTTTCTGGAAAATTTTTAAGCATGTTAGACGTGATATTGTCACGCCCGGGTGATTTTGTTTACTTTCATTTTCTTAATGATTTCCCAAAGCTCGGGGAGGGAGGCTCGGCAAGGTCGCGAGTTCGGAGCGAAGGAGAAACTTTCGATTTCCTCCTCAACCATGTCGACCGACGGCCTTGAGGTGGCGGCGAAAGGCTTATACTGTTCAAATAAATAGTCTTTAAAAATTTCGCATTTCTTAAAATCTTCCGATATTTCTGTTCCTTCACGTATAATATTATTTGTTAAGGCCCCTTTTTCCCCTGTTATTTCGCTAACTTTTTTCCATAATCCTTTATTCCTATTTTTATTTGGCATCACCTTATCACGACTTTTGATTTCCTTATTAAAAACATTTTCTAATTTTGAGTTTTTAAAATTTTTGATTTCTTTTTGAATTTGTATTTTTAACTTTTTTTAGTTTGCCATCGCCGCCACACAGCCTGTTTTTTGCGCTCTTTTCCGTTCGCGATTTCTTTGATTGATTAAAAGTAAAATTTCTTTTGGTAATCTGACATGGTTGGGAGGCAATCTTTTGCCCTCCTTCGCACACCTGTCATACGCCAGCCCGACCGAATCGCTGAAATTTATAACCTTTTTTTCGATGGATTTGACGTCATTCGTCGTTACGTAATTAAAATTATTTAATAAATTGTCTAAAATTAGCTTAAAATTAACCCAATTGTGTACTTTAAAATTAAAAGCTTCGTCCAGATCAGCGTCCGTTGGTAAGTATAAAATAAGCGGAAGGTGATCAGAAGTTAACTCGTTTTTTACGTCGATTTTAAAGTTGCAACATTTAAAACTCGTAATAAATATATCTAGGACATCGTCGCTCTCGGGATGACCGGTGACTAGATGTGTATATTCGTATCCTGGATGAACCATATAGTTACAATTATTAATAAATGTTTGAAGCTTAGTTCCTGCTGGATTATTCTTTCTACTCCCCCAATTGACATTTTTCGCATTTAAATCCCCCCCAATTATCGTGAAAGTATTCTTGAATTGTTTAAAATTTTTTCTTAGATCATTAACATGAAGGTTCTCACCAGGCGGGTTGTAGGTTGAAATGAAATTTATATTTCCCCTTCCTCCCATTATTTATACTCCTGTGGCTCGTAAATTATGATATTTTGGTAATTTAATTTTATTGGCATTTAGGCTTTTTTCCACAAATATTGCGGTACCCCTATATCTCCGATTTTTTATTTCATCGTCTCTAAAAATTGTATATCCAGGGATATCTATTACAATTTGTGTAGACAAATGAGTCTCGTTTGTTAGGGCGATGCTGATTCTATGTTTAAATAGAAAATTGATTAACTCGTCCAATCTTTGGACGAAACCATTTGCATTCCATTCCATCACTTTAAGCGTCTTGGCCATCTGAAATCAAATTTGTAGAATTTATGACACATGAAATAAAATCACTTTTCGTTAGGTTAGGTCTAAGAATTAATAACTTCATCGTAGAAATCCATTTTCGCATACTTTCCTTCGTCGGGATCGTCTATAGATTCATTATCATTAATTATATCATCATCATTAATTAGAGCATGATCCGCGGCGCGGGAGGAATTATTTCCTTTAAATTATCGGTCGGGAGTAAAATTTATTTGTTTATTATTCGGCGCGGCCTTTGGCATAACAATACTTTCGATTCTAGGGTCATGCGACGGCGGAGGGAGAAAAATTCCTGAAGCTTTTTCACCTCCTCTTAAAGGGACGCTCGAAACAGCGGCCGCATAACTCGGTGCGATTTGATTGGCCGAGATGCCGGCCGGTGTCGGTGGCGGAATACGACCTTGTTTGTGGTTCTAGCTTTGTTTTTGAGTGCATTTAGCCGCTCTTTTAATTTTTTATAAGCGTCGCATCCCCTGTAACTAGCTGGATGTTCGCCTCCACAATTCGCACATACTTCTTTTCCCGTTGCCGGTTTTTTGCATTCTAATGCTAAGTGATTTTTACCACATTTAACGCAGCGCGACGGCATGTTGCAAGATTTATCAATATGGTCAAAGGCCTGACATCTTCTACATTGAGGCGGCCCGTTTGGCGGCTCATGTTTTTCGATTTCTATTTTAATTCCACAAACATACCTTATACTTAAAAATTCATCTAAATTGCCTGTACCTGCCAAGTCGACCGAATATAGCGGGAGCAATTTTGGCGAAACTGTTTTTTGCCCCTTCTTTAATCGAGCCTTTGTGGGTCTCGTGGTTTTTAGCTGATACATATTTTCGGTCGGCACCCCTTGATCGGCGAGCGATTCTTTAATGTCATCAACTGATATATTATCGGGTAAATTTCTAATCACGTAAATTCTCCGTTTTTCAGCCACCAGGCGGTAGGTAAAGTAGTTTATATTTAAATTATTGAATAATTCTTTTAAAGCATAGAAGTCTTTAACGGTAAAACATTTTAACGACGTACGACGCACACTGGGCGGAAATCGAAAAAAGCTGGCCAAAACTCATATCTTCGTTATTATTTAACTTAGATCCACGATTTTTTCTACTTTTGCTGATTACTACCTCCTAAATTCGATTCTAATGTTTGTTTTGCTGTAGACCAATCAGGGGCTTCTTTAAAACAAAATGGCGGAAGCAGAAAAATGTCCTTCTTTGAATATTAAAAGGGGGTTCAACTACACTTGATGTCTGCACGTAAAATACTTAATTTATTCCTATATATACTGTAAATGAGTTAGTAAAATTGATACAATACCGTGAATAACATTTTCATTATGTATCAATGATAATAAGGCTAGGAATGTAATCAAAATATTCCACGGAAATTAATGTATTTATTTTATTTTCATAAGGAATAAAACATAATTCTGTATCTGAAATGAATGAATAATTATTATCCATTCGGTTTCGGAAGTCGGGTTTAAGATTAACGCACCCTCACAACAATAGCCCTGAACAGGTCGACCACCCGCGCTAGTCGTGCGTGATTCCACTCTGATTATTGGACATGTCATAATAAGCATTACTTTAATTTTTCCATTATTTCCTTTACTGCTTTCATATCTTGGTTAAATTTCATGAAAAAGAGTCCAAACACGACGGAGTTATGTTAAGCAGTTACGAATTCGTTGTGATATGTTTTTAATCTAATTAAGTATGCTCAGTTAGCTAAGGAATTGTGTTTTGCACTTTATTTGACTGTATATCAAATTTTTATGTAGTCACGTTTGTTGAAATAGCTCACGGGCTCATAGGAAGTTATCGAAAGTTATTTATGATACATCATATTGCTTGCAATAATATTTGCAATATATTATTTGCACTAATATTATGTAGCATGTAACTAATAACTAACTTCCTCTCTGCGTTCAGGGCTTAAAAAGACCGATTTGCAGGCTTGAGACTGACAGTGGCCGCATTAAAAGTTATTTACATATTTACAAACTATTTACATGTATAATATACAATATTTACAAAAACCTATATAATTCCACTTTTATCATATTTTTCTTTCCATCTCGCCCTCTTTCCTTACTCCAGAGGAGTACAACCAAAGTCATGAATACTTAAGTGCAATTAATAGTTATCTACATAGGAATCTATATCGTTGCTGTCTCCGTCGGACTCTATAATATCATCAATAAGAAGGATTTCCTAGCTTCTTTGGTTAACTTAACATTTCTTTGATTTGACACTGCTGTCGAAGATATCATTGGGTCCGATGATACAAGAAGCCTTCGAAAAGTATCCTCGAATGATACCATTCGTGAAAATTTTCTGGAATACAGCTCCCGAAACCTCCGAATATCCTTATGTCTCGATTCAAGGGCATCCTCCGACAATTGTCCAATGGGTAGCACTGCTGCTTGTACAATAGGCGCTCCGTGTATAAGAATTTTATGAACAGTTGGGGGCATAAAATACCACGAATAGTGCTCCACATAAACGGCAGCAGTAGAAGAGCAATAATCGCGGAAAGCCGCTACGTTTATTGGAAGTCCAGTAGATAGGACTTTCATCGAGTTCATCATTTGAATCGAGACATAAGGATATTCGGAAGTAGGGTTAGAAGGGTTAGATAGAAGAAGAGACTTTTAAGTCTCAATCTTGCCCAAATAAAGACGATTTATTATTGTTATTATTTTTTTTCTGTAGGTATTCTCTGTATGCTTTGCTCTTCTCTTCAATGGCTATCTCTTCGTTCCAGACTTTTAAACCTCGTTTCCTTTTATTTTTGATTCTGGATCCTAAAACTTCCATGGATATTTGTGTATTATCGTTCTTAATATTTTCCCATTCTATATTGACGTTGTGGTCTGTTTTTATGCGCATTAGTGTTAACCTGTGCTGATATAATTTTCGAATACTATCGTCTTTCAGAAGATATGTTTTGAAGCTTTTGTTTTCTTCACTTATTGGCTTCTTTCTTGAGTTTTGTTTTTTCCATTTTGCCCATAGTTGTACAGCTAACAGCAAAAAAAAGTTACCACCCCTGACCCACCAAGAAATTCTAAGTCCAAATTTCGGGCCGGCGAGCCTTTCTCTTGAAAAGGGAGGGAGAGAAAAGAAAGATGGAGAACATGGTACGTTACGCTAGCTCGGCTCTCGCGTTTGGATTGAGAATTTTCGTTATTTATATAATGATCATTTACTACTATCCATTATCTGCCGCAACATTTGATGTGTTAACGCGTACTATTGAATTTGACGACGATCAACTGGAAGATAACTAAAGAAATGAATCGAATTGAATGCAGCATTCAAAGTCACTCTCACTTTAATTTTCGATAACAGATTATTAAATCATTTCCAAAACAATACAAACGAATTTAACTGAATACAAAATTCGGTATCAAATCAACTCACATTTCTTTTTGTCGAAAATCGATCGTTTAAATCACATTCCAACGATTGATTATGCTCATTAATGTGAACAAAACCAGCAACTATTCTCTTCTTCTTAATTTCAAATAGGCTAAAAAGCAGGATCTCGGATTCAACAATGGCATTTGTCGTCAGGGGGACCGGCTGTTTATACTCACGAAACTTTTCGTGTATTCCGTAAAAAATCTCGAAAATTCAATTCGGAAACAACAATAAACGACCAAAATAAGGTTTTATATTCATTTACTCTGCTATTGGTTCTTGTCTCAATCTCGTATGACTATTATTTTTAATTTAATTTTGCAAAAGAAATTATGCATGCAGCGACAAAAATGAACTTTACGTGCATTTCTTACGGAAATGCTTTGACTCGTCTAGGATCGAAGCAAGGACGAAGTGTCACCATTTTATACAATATAAACACTTTCGTATATATATATTTGAATGCAATGTTCTATAAAAATTTCAAGTCAATCGACCAAGTGATTTTTGAGTTTTGCGGGCACAAACATATGCAGGCTGAATTGTTATTCATAAGATATGTGCATAATTCGGTGGATTATTATAATTTAATTTGATTGCTTTTACAACCCTTTCGTTTAACTTTCCCAATTGAAAAGCGTTCTATCATGAAGAGAAATAACTAAGGAATAAACACAAGGAAATAAAAGTTCCACATCTTCCACATAAAAAGTCGTGTAACTTTGACAAAGTTATTTATTTCCTTGTGCTTAGTTATCTACGGAGTTCCCCAAAGTTAAAGCTCATTTGATTGATTAAAATAAGGAATAATCTTTTCTAGATTGCCATTCCCCTTTACTCTCGTGACTCCTATAGATTATATAATCCAAGAATTTGTAAAATTAAATTATCCTTATAACAACACTGTAGCAAATTCTCACAATTAGCTTTGACGTTTACTAGCACCATCTTCAACATTTACATAAATACGCGATCCTCCATATGGCGTGTGCCTTGAAAAAGAAGAAAGAATGAGAGGGAACAAAAGTGTGTGTGCAGGTGAAAGGGTAGAATTCTTGGAAAACTGTTAAACAGGACAAAACGAAATAGGTGGGGGAAAAGGACAAGATAAACCTTTTGTTACCGAAGGGGAATGGAAAGGAAAAACTTTCTCGTTGGGAGAAGAGGACTGGTTGCAATTTGCTCGATTCATTTTGATTTTATCTAAAATAATGTGTCCGCTAGCCTTCTCTGATATATGTATAATTTTTAGTTCGCAATTAGAAGAATGACTCGAAGAAATAAATCTCTCATAAAGTGGGACTACAGAGCATCAGATTTTGTATGTTCTTCAGCCTATAACTTACGAAATCTCACTGTTTATCTGATGTGGATTGAATGAAAATAATCATAAATCGCTTGATGAAACTAACGTCCTAAAAATTGGATCCATGGATTCCTTATCGTTTCAGAGTAATGGCTTACAGTAAATACTGTAGTAAAAGGCCAGCGGTAGACGTCCTTTTGGTAAAATTCTCGAAATTTTGTTTCTCAAAAGTTACTTCTCTCACTTTTTTTTAGCTATTTACTGATCCACCAATCGACTCCGAAGAGTATTACAATTTGTTTATTTCGAAGTTCTCAGTATTTTAAGAAGACCATCTTTTATTTTATTAGTTACGAAAAATGATAAGACCGCTATCCGTGGAATTGTGACTTTTGCATGACAATGATAATCGACGTCTAACCAAATTTAAGACTTAGCTAGAGTATGACTTATTAGTACTCGACGCAGGATGGGCAAGTTATTGCGTGTGTGTTACAGTAATGACGATTATAATTGTGTTTAAATACGTATTTAAATGACATCCTTATTTTGTATTTTATAAACCAGTTGATAAATACTAGCAAATTTTATACGTGAATCAAGATGAGTTTAACGTTTTGGCTATCATCAACACTAAGAGAAAAAATGTATTCTCTTGCTTTTGGTGTTTTTTATATTAATTTTAAAGGTTCTTAAAATCTACGAAACTAATAACTGTATCTAACATTTAATGGGATAAAAGGATTGAAAACACTATACATTCAATGATAGTAATGAAAAAGAACCAAAGGAACGCTAGTTTACGCAAATAGCTATTTCTTAAATTTTCCCGTTTTGTTGTTGATTGATTTCTAAGGGTATCTTGAAGGTTTATGAAAATCATTGGTTAGAAGAAATAGCCTGAAAAGATGAATGTAAATATTGAGAACGTAATTTTGGAATTAGAATGCTCCGAAGCTTAAATTTCTTCGGGAGTGATCTTTCTACGGTTAATATATGCTTAATTCTACTCCTGAAAGCATAGACGGTCCGAGACATGGGCAGTCTGGGAGACCGTCGACAGCATTTGTGGGCTCTTCTCAGATCCCTTGAAGATTCTCAATGATAAAATTATACTCGTATAGCTTAGGTAATTTTAGCGATTACACCCGGTCACAATATTTAGGTAAACTTTTTTTATCCATTAAGGGGAACTAGTTCTAAACGTCTGCCTGCCCAGAATGTCAATAATCTTCAGATTACCCCATCCCAAGGATTGGAATCAATTTCCTTCGCAATGGATGCAGCTTTCTTTGGTCCTAGTTCTCTGAGTAATTTCCTTTAATTCCAATTGATTGAAGAAGCCTTTACTTGGTGAAACTGCGCTATGTAAGAAATTGTGGATCTTTTTCCTTAGTTATTTCCACCATTCCTTATAGTCGTTGAGCTATGGCTATATTTTTACGGAAATTACAATTAGGAAAACTGCTAAATCAGGCGTAATCCATCTGAGTTGCCCTTACATCGGTAAATGCTGTTTAATAATTAAAATTTAGGCTTCGTATTTTCCCCTTCCTTTTTTTAATGAGAGGCCATTTTAGTCCATTAGCCATTATCGAATAAAGCACTAGAAATACTGACATCTCGTACTTATTATCCATAATTACTCTTAAATAGGATGGGTAAAGCTTCCTTTCTTGGGAAATATGTCAGGAGAATCTATTACTGCTGAATCTTAATGCTGGTTTCCAAGCCTCACCTATTCTTCCTTAAAACTTCTTGGTTTAAAGATAAGGAAGACATTTACGATATCTTGAAGGTGCAGAAATTTAAATGTGTGAATAGCTCGACATTTGTGTGGGATCAACTGGCGGAGGCTCTAACTGTATGCATGAATGTATGCACATTGTATGCATATTCTTATATGCCTACATGATTATATCCTACCCTATGCCAATAATTTTCGAAGCAAAATAAATTTACATTGATAATAAATAATTTCGACTATGATAGGTCTATTGGTAATGGTTTATGAATTTTGAATGCAAATGAACGTTTTAGAAGTAAGTTCACATAAAATCTAATTCAGTATGTTAGGAAAATGAAACTTGCAAACTGCCACAAAAATCGGAACTTTTTCGAATCGTTGATCTTTTACATTCCCTCTGGCTGAACCATTGAAAACATATTTTTCCGGTCACCTTCTAACCTGCATTATTTTGTCTTCAAATGGCTTGAATCGTTTTCTCAATCTTATAAATAGCCAACATCCCAGGATCTCTGCACATCACTTCTGAGCCTGTTTACCACATTATCTTCATATTTTTTAGATGTATGCCTTAGAGTTGAAGAGAATAAACATTCTTTTCTTAGTAAGCATAAAATATTCCGTATTCCTATTGTTTATTTTCCTATCATCGTCTCCATGAAGTAACCCATTCATATTCCTTCTTCGACGAACTTTACTTTATATCACCATCCATGACGAAGAATGGCATTTTCAGGCAATACTCTCTCTCATACAAAACCCTTAAACGATGCCTCGAAAATTAGAGGCACTGAAGACGGAAGTAACCTGTGACCGCTCCATTGAAGACCCTTTCTCTTTCCTCTCTCACCCCCATAGAGAAGCTCCCTTTGTTTTCTTGAGAAGGAAGGTATGCATGCTACCGATTAACCGTTATGTAGACAAAAACATTAAAAGCAGACGTAGCACCAAAAGGTGGGCTTGCCACAGAGATCCTTAGCAATATATTTAAATGTATTTTTCATGCATGAGCGTTTACGTGCGAATATTTAGAGTGGAGTTGTAACAGTCTAAAGTTGTTGGCTCATACCTATTTTCTATGTTGAAACTCTTAATCGTTTTAGCATTTTAAAATTTTTGACGGAGGTTTAAATAAAGGAATTCGATATTTACAAGTATATTATTCAATTCTTTTTGCGCTTTGCTCGACTCTGCACGATTAGTCCTTCTGATTTCATTTCCCAAAATAAATTCTCGCGCGTAAAATATAAAGCTGTTTGTTAAGAGACTACAGGTTAGATAGCAGTGAGTCCAAAATGATCGGAGCCCTCCGCTGGGTATCTTTTAAGAATATAACTATGTAAAGACAATAATTATTAGAGATATTCCTTAGCTGTGATTTACATGACGAAATACGCGACGACATGATCCCTATTCTCAACGATCGTTATTTTCACAGCCAGATGGTGAAAATATTACCGCGAGATAATAGCGAGGACAGATGGTTTATATTGTTATCATCTTACATATATTATAAGGTGCGTAAATATGTAAATTATTTAGATAGTTGAATGTTTCACATCCTTTGCAATAAGCCTTATGGAGGCTCGCGGATAGTCAATTTAAATGTATTTCTTACTTAACTATTTTTCACAAATCTGCAACACCATTATTATATTTATAATATACGTTTTTTTCTTATTTTTCCTACTTCCGTTGACCTGATTTACAGTAGTTCATATTCTCTTAATTATCGTATCATAATTAAGCATAATCTTTGCGAAAACGATCGTCCTGCGGGCATGTGGAGCATTACCTGAAATAACCAATTTCATTATAAATCTGCATTGATGGAAAATGTTATGTATTATAGATGTTAGGACGAACTAAGAGCAGTCAAAGTAATTTTTATCCAATATTTTAAGAAGAAGAGCGAATTAGGCTTGAGATTCGAGCCGATTTAACGAAATACGAATTTAATTATTTCATAATACAATACTGCTTCTACCGTAGCAAAAGTAATGAATTTTAGCGAGTATTTATAAAATATATATCATCACAAAAGCCTGTAAAACGTGCCAGGCATAAAGAGGAAGACGAAAAGCGCGCTCAAAACAGAGAATCTGAAAGACTCGCCCTTCTCGAGTTATGCTGGTTGTATCTCAGGTGGTAACTTTTTTATGCTGTTAGCTGTACATATGAAGATCATATTACTCCATAATCGCACTTCTCATAAAATATTTTTATGATTTATTGAAGAGCCATGCGATTGACCTCTCCAGCGCAGACTTTGCTCACATTAGTAGTAATACAGTAAATCCTCGATCTATCGTATTTGAAGGGACCGAGGGAAAAAGACGACTAATGCGGGAAAACGATGAAAACGGGAAATCTAGACTCAGGTCATACTATTAAAATGAGTACATAACGAAAGTTTATCCACAGAAAACCTCTAAAGATTTCGAAAAAAAACGTACTGAACTCCTAGAGACGGTCCAAACAGGGTGAAATATGCCAGTAAACTGAGATGGACAAACAGGGCTCGCACGCGCACCCATGTGAAAGCTCTCCAATAGGATACAATGTATTAAAACCTCCCCGGATGTGTTTAAAAAATCTACCGTTTTGAGCAACGACTGCCTTAAAAAAAGTTCATGCCAAGCTCTCAAAGAAAGTTTTTGTCCCAATTCCTAATACATTGTCTTTCTTCCTCGATTGGGCCAAAAATCTGAACGATCGATGAGGGAAAATAATATTTCGATGAACGATGAATGCGGTATTACCTAACATGTCTGCTTAAGGGCCTAAGTCGGGACTATTGAAAATAAAAGATAAATCCGGGAAGACGACAAATGCGGGAACGATGGATTGGGGTTCTACTGTAGTAGTATTGCTAAAATTGCTTCGACAGCTTAGGCAATTTCACACATTGGCACCCACCTTTGCTCACGTTTCCCAATGATTTACTTATATTTTGCATGGAGGTCTTCCCTTGCCCTTTCCTCTCATCCGAGCTGAAAAAATAAAAACAGCATTATTTCAGGCAAAATTTGGAATAAATATTCTCATCCTACATTAACTCACGAGTTATAGAGAGAAAAAAGGCACAAAAATTCAATTAAAGGAATAGGACTTATGTTTTTGGAGCGCATAAAACTCAAGGCAATGCATTTATTTATATTTAAATCCAGCATCCAGAGTTCATAGTGCTTTATTTATTAATAATAATCCAGAGTTAATAGTTTATGTTTGAAGCTATCTGATGATAAAGGTATGCTAAGGAGTCTATTGATTAATGAGTGGAAAGTCTTGTGGGCAAAGGGTTTTCTGGTTTTAAGTGTTTGGATGAATGGATTAATTACTGTTAAGAAGTGGTACTATGGTCTTGCCTCAATAAACATTTACTTAGTTTGTAATTGTTAGAATAGATAATACGTAAAAGAGGTACTTTTGTTTTTCTAGAGGGAAATGGATAATAACTTATTGATTTGACATTTCGAGGGACTTCCAAAATTCAGAGAATTTTGGGGTCATATTGACCCTGCGTGACTAATTATGTACATAGTTTAATTAGACGTGACTAACTATAGCTTAAAGCATTGCTTAATTGCTGCCTTATTGTCTTGCTCCAACATTTAGCGGATTCCTCTTAGTTTCCATAAATCAATATGCATTATTGGAAGTACTTTATGTGCATTTTTAACTATCCGACAAGTCGAGACCGGTTTTATACATTTAGATTTGGGGGACGAAGGCACTTGGGAAACTGAAAGGGTCAAATTCTGTTTCTAAGCGGATATTCCGCCAGCCGCAGATCCACTTTTAGGCAAAATTAGGAAGGGATGGGGAATGAGTGTGATGTACATTTATGAATTATCGCAATGGCGAACAATACACAGGTTTTGGTGGCCATTAAAATACTCCCGTGCAAAAATGAGTTGCCTCTTAGAGCAACTTACTTTTAAATGCCCAAAAAATTGTAACCAGATTGAATTTCCAAAAGCTACACACGTATTAAAAATAAAACACATCAACAATAAAAGGAGACTAATATGAAACACAACAGTCTTATATAACAATCACTAATAAAATGGTTTAAAAAATAAGAAAAAACATAACAGTTCTATATCTCTTTCTGATTATGAAGCCTTTTCTAGCGTGCAGAGCACTTATGTTTGTCCAAGTATAGGGGGAATCCGTTCAATTTGTGTTGTTCTCGTTCACACCTTTCGACAGTTATTCAATTACACTAATGTATGGTTTGCTACTCTTCACTAATCCCTGTCGGTCATATAAATATGGCCTACTATTCCTTGAGGATGAAGGTCCTGCAAGCATTGCTATCCCACATTTGTTTCTCTTGTCAGCAGTACTTAAGAAACATAATTGGTCCATTTGTAATTGTACTGGATTCACATATGATCTGCTCTCTCTTTCCCCCTGCCACATGCCGAAAGGCAGCTTGTAGAGTTCTTACATAGATATGATCTGATTGTTTACACTGACCTACCTTGTCTTACTATTACATACATACATACAGACTACGAATTGGGCATTGCTGGTGGACTCATAAACATCTACTGTGGTCAGCGGAGGCCCCAGTATGTGAGATATGTGACACAGTACTTTCTGTGTCACATGTCTTACTGCAATGCCCCCAGTTTAACGATGATCGCAGGAGATTAGGTCTTTCGACGGATCTCTCGGTCGCCCTTGGAGACGATGTAGCTTATGTGGAAAAGATATTTGATTTTGTGAAGGCATCGAGACTATTAACTTACATTTAGTCAAGCTCCACTCAACTTACCTTCATTCTAATTAATTTATTAATTAATAATTTTATTTATTTATGGTTTTCATATAAGTTGGGGACACTATCCTTTATTGTGAAAATAGGCTCTAGACCTTTTACGCTCTACGTCCTTATTTTATCAAAACTTTAGATGCCAAAATACAGCCCTTTCTTGTTTTTACAAATTTTAATCAGAGCCAAAAATTAACTTTTTAACCTTATATGTTGTATGTACTGTTCGACTTGTGGATGTACTGACTTGTATGACATCCTGCTATTCATGGCGATAATAGCCAGAGAGGCTGATACGCCAATAAACACACACTCACATACATACTTGTCTTACTATTACATACATACAAACTCATAGTTTTTATGCAGAACTACTGTCGGTCTTTTGGGTTTGGGGAAAATTCTGGTCGGCTGTCTCCTTTGGGGTTTTTGAGGGGGCACCTCCTTGGCCCTCTCTCACGGCACCTTCACCTGATGAGTAGCCGTCCAAAGGAAAAAAACGTAATTAGTGGGATTCCCACCCTGGAATGGAAGTAAAATTAGGGAAACTCTTCAATCTGCTCTTGGTGACAGCATACTTTCCGAAGGCATGGAATCGAAACAGGACCGTCCTTATTCCAAAGGACGGAAAAGACCCCGGCAAGATCGACAATCTCTGGCCCATTTCCTCCCTGCTCTGTGATAATTTTGTTATCAACTTTCTTGTGTGTTAAGGTTTTGGTTGTCTCCTTGCATGCTACGTACTTTATTCTAGTGATGGGCGATTCCGATTCGATTTATCAGAAAATCAATATTACCAATACGATTTACGATATTTTCGAATCGATTTTTTAATCTGATTCAGATTCGATTTTCTTACAACTGAATCCGCCTTTTTTCCGATCCGATTTTATTCTGATTCCGATGCAATTCAATGTGAATTGATTAATCTTCAAGTATCGGATACCAGATGGCAGTATCGTAGTATTCAAATTAATATGATTTGGACTATTTGGATTATGTTATTTTCAAAAATAGGATACGAGTTTCTGTCCACTGCAGAGGTCTGCATGGGCCGGGTAAGCAGGCAGTCTATCCGATTCGGGCCAGGTAAGAAGGCAGTATATCGGGCTCGGGCCGGGCCTGGGCCCATGAATAAATTTCCATAGGGTTTGCACTTAAATCTCATTTTTATTGCATGCAGGGTTTGTTTCTTTTGCAAAATTAAATTAGTAAAAGAAGTCGTACGAAGTAGCGACAAGTACCAAAAGAAAGGAAATTGAATGATTACTTTTATTTCGGTCGTGGAATATTGCTTTTTATTTGAATTGCGAGAACAGCGATGAAATAAACGAAACATTCCGGGAAAGTTTGAGGTTGTCAACAAAAAAATTCTCATGGACAACCAAAGTGATAGTTGAATCAATAGTTAAGGTTTTCGCCGTTAGAATATATAGTGCAGATCAACCCGATAGATGGGGGAACAATATTTTAAAGTGTCATTAGCAACCTAACCTTATTTATAGCAACGTATATTTCTAATATTGAAATTTTATTTAATGAGTAGAAACATAGAATCTAATAACCGAAACGCTTCTACTAGGCATTTAATTATTCAGATAAGTGTTTATTATGCTATATGACGGAGACTTTGTGCGACCGCCAGCCTCATCATACAATGTAAATTACTACAATGTAATAATAATAATAATAATTCCGTCTTTTTATGGGCGAATTTTAGCCTATGAAGGATATTCCTCCAATTAACGCCTTTTTATTAATTTTATTCCTTTTTTTGCATTTTTATTAATATCTCTCTCTCTCTCTCACACACACACACACACTACATACACAGACGACCACTCCCTAACTGGAAAAATCCGATTAGCCGGGATTCGCGAAATTGCTGAAGAAGTAAAATAAATGCACTGTTTCTACGTTCGGGCCGGGCCAGGCTCGGGCTCAACAAAGGACGGGCCGGGCCGGGCTTGGGTTGAAATTTTCGGCCCATGCAGGCCTCTAGTCCACTGTGGCTCCCGTTCTACCAGTATGAACTCTCCCTTCTGATATTATCGTTTGATCCCTTACTAACCCGCCCCTCTGTCCACTTAATCTGCTGGCCTTCCAGTTCATTGTCTGCTTTTCAGGTTTTGCGCCATTTCAGATTACTCTCTCTTCATTTTGCAGTGGGCGAGGTAAATGTCTGCCACTCAGCGAGCAATGCACAGCCGTGCATTGGACTCTTGCAATTATTCCAGAAGCTGAGTTTTGAGAAACCCACGAAGGACTAAGAAGAAAGTTACCCTATTTAGTCTTTAGTTCTTTACCAAGTGTATCCCATGTAACGCACGTTTCTTTTATCATTAATAGGTTCGATTCGTTGTTTACTAACTTTTTGTTCAAGCAGATGAGGCAGTAAAAGGCTCCCCATTTAGGGTACCTGATTCCACTCCTTACAAAAGAATACCTCCGAGCAGGGACGGATCCAGGGGGGTGGTCCTGGGGGTCCGGACCCCCCCCCCCCCCCGAAATATCATTTGTGCCTATTTTTCGAAAATTACACTGAAATAACGCAAATAAACACACAATTTAGTAAGCAATCACTAGCGAAAAAAATCGAGTTTGTCTTACACAATTCTAACGTCACGTTTTGTGAAAACCGAAATATTGTTTATTTTTAAAGTTTTCGATCGGACCCCCCCCAGAATTTTTTTCTAGGTCCGTCCCTGCCTCCGAGACACTACTTTACAGTTCGAGGGGGGGATACGGGGGGAAAAATTTGGCAGCAGTTGCACATTGTCTGAATCGTACGCTCCTTATACCTCCCATTTCTATACTATCGGAGACCTTCCAAGGTCACTGGGGAGGTTGGTTTCTACCCAAAACGACGGGTTCGGATGTACCAAAAATCGTCTTTTAGCGCAAACTGATGAATTTAAATTTGTATGGTAACGATTACTTCAATGCAGAACAATGACTTTAATTGAATTAAATCGTACGTGATAAATCAAAATGAGAGTGAAAAGTGATTTTAATTTGAAATATCCTTACCTTAAATGGTATGGCTCGTTCCTCTATTTTGTTGTTGAGTTGTTGAATGTATGACCGATGTTATTGCCAGGGAAAGCGTGTTGTGGCGTGGTGGCGCTGTGGTAGTAACAAGTACAAGGCCCTCTATATAGAAGGTTCGGACCACAGGGGTAGCAAATCCTATCTCCCTCTGGCGACCAAAAGTGAAGCCAGGGGTAAAGCGGCAAATTGCGCATTTCGCCATGCTGGTGAGAACTTTTCGTACCTCCCTATGCTAATACATTGTTTTTTCGTGATTTTGCGGCTTTGATACAGAGTTATCAAGGTTTTATTGAGTAATTCGAACGTTTTGGAACACAAATTGTAGTTTCAGCAATGTGTAACACGAAGTAATTTTGTTATTTTCGCGTTTCTAAAGGTTTAATAGGTAAATAAGCAGGGGCTTGTTTCTGCCTTCAATATGACCAATTGCAGTGCATTTGGCTGTAAGAACAGATTCGTCATTTTGACAACTTTTACTGCATTGAGCCCCAATTATGAATTAGAACAAACATTTGCACAAGCGGAAAATCTCTAATACCCTGATAAGCTATTATAATGTATGATAGAGTAGCTTTATCTCATTGCGGTAAACGATTATTAAGGAATTTTTATGTCATACTTGGTATTGATCGATTAAAAACTAAGTCGGATTAATGCATTATAATATACATAAAATTAACATTATAATAATCAACGAGGTTTTAAAACAGTTTTCGGAAGGTTGGCAGATGATTCGTTTTTTATATCGCTCTAGCAGACGACACCGGCATCCGAGAAGTTTACATTGCAGGCATGTTTTATTTTCCATGATAAAAGGAATCAAGAGGACTTAGAGAAAAAAATCGAACATGATCGTTAAGTAAAAGGTTCATTTAAACTATCTGAGTCCATTTCATAGGATAGACAAGCTCCTGAGTCCCGTATGAGAGGAAAATAAAACCCCAAAAATACATGTAGTTAAAGGGGAGCTGGCGAAAAGTTCTCACCAGTGCTCTGCGGGTTGCGTTTTATTTGGCTTCACTTTCCCGACGTTAGACTCGCCCTGTGGTTCGGACCAACCCGATGACTCTCATTCATTTGTCACAATTTTGCTTTCGCCGTTGTATTTTTGAGCGTCCGAACGATGGAGCTACTAGTACCAATGGTTCCAAAGCCAAGGAAGAAGGAGGTGGGGGCAGGCGTTCTCTTCGAATATCCAACGGAGCTCATGCGGCCATTGACGTTATCATTGCGCTTCTAACGCGGTCCTGCGATTTTCTTCATTACACCGAAAATTGTGAAGATGAAGAAGCTTCGCTGTATAGTATCAAGGTGTACTTCCACCAGCGAGCAGCCAGATGTAAGGTTTTTTGTTATTCCCAGAGCAAAGCAAACGTAAGTAGAATAATTTTGGTTAATAAGTGTCCAAAATGGAGGACGTAAGGTGAAGTAAGAATTTTTGTATATAAATTGTAGGGACTGGAGTATAAAAAAATTCGGCGATATATACTTTCGAAAGTCGATAATTAAAGAAGCAGTTACATTTTATTAGCCGTCGAGGACATGCAGTAAGCTAAACTATTTTTCAATAACTTCTGAATTCCCATGACGCCATATTTGTGTGCAATCTTAAGCCCGGTTCACACGGTGTATGTTTTTTAGCTTGATTCTTTGCGTGGATCTCTGCATGCTTGCTAGCAGTAAATAGTTCAGCTAGCAACGCATAGCAACCAACCATCAGCGAAACATGCAGGAAAAATAGCACCTGTCCTATTTCTCAAAATGAAGCAAAGGAGCATGCCCAGCAGCAGGCAGACACAAAATTTTCATGCTAGCGAGCATGCAGGGTTCCACGCAAGGAATCAAGCTAGAAAACATGCACTGTGTGAACCGAGCTTTAATCTGCGATTTTTTAATTTCTTTCATACTGGGGATTAAGGAACTATAACTATTACATATTTTTTGTGCTTAAACATATTTCTCATCATGTGGTCATAAAGATTAAAGAAATTGAATACATTTATATAAAACATTACTTTCGAAATAGTTTGTAAATTTTCAGTTCTATTTCAGTTATAACAATAATGTAACCATTTCCTTAGGTGGACAAGAGTGAAGTGATGACCCACGCAGCACATAAGCGTTAGGGGAACGTTCGCTGGCCGTCCGGTAGACTCAGGTTCGCACCAGAGTGTTCCCTGAACGTTACTTGGCGAACGCTTGGCGCTTAATATCGAAGCGCTCTTCCACCCGAAGTGGCTGACATCTGGTGGTAATTTTCTGAACCATTCGAGAGGACATAGCGTGGTTCGCGTGGATCACCGAGGATTGCGTATTGTATGCATCAGATGCATATAATAGTTTGTAAATGAACATTCGGTGGATTTCAGCGGGAAGACGTAAACACTGTAGTATTTGTTAGTTTTTTTCAAGATAGGTGCGGAATCGGTAATGCTCTTGATGGAACGGAAGACGAAGCATTATTCCAAGGTGACATCAGCGATCATGGCGGAAAGAACACGTATTCTTTCCACCATGACTAGCGATGACGGAAAAAGTAGTGATGACTATTTTCTTATTGTTGAAAATGAAACTTTTATTGAATTTGAAAGTGATTGAAATAAATATATCTTAGATCGCTTGACGTTCAATTATTGAAATGTATTATGTTCAAAATAGCTTGCCGTTTGTTAATTTTTTCTTAACACATATTAACTTAATTCGTATAGTTTAATTTTTTATTTAAATTTAATGTATCGATGTTTATATAAATCGATAATTGCATTCCGCTAAAAAATTTTCGTATTCGTTCCCTGAGCATTCCCTGAACGTCGCGCACGTCCAGAGAAGGTTCGCATGGTTCGGCCTTTCTGACCACCAGCGAACGTTCCGGTGGTTAGTTACCGTAACGTCCAATAAGCTCAAACTAACGTTCAGGGAACGGTTCCAGAACGTCCATGTGCTGCATGGGGATGAACATAAATAATCAGATAGGTAATCTTTTTATCACTGGGAAGATGGAGTTGGATTATTTAAGTGTATGCTTTCAAAAAGAGTAACTTTTAAGTCCTTTAAAACAACTCTGTCATATCTCTCTCATAAAAAGTTTGCTACAAGCATGGTTTCATATATTGAGGGCTACCTGTTTTCTAAATGATATTATATTTTGTGTTTTTTTAATCAATTATCTGCACATGGATTGAATTTAAGTATATTCTATGCAAGTGAGCTTTCTTTTTCTATGACCAATTTCTGGACCTACTTCAAAGTTAGATCTCAGTTGCAATTCAAATGCTAAATTTTGTGCTAAAACATATTTATCAGCATGTGGTCAAATAGATTAAAACAATTAGATACATACTTGTAAATTATTATTTTCAAAATAGTTTTTAAACTTTCAGTTCTATTTCTGTTACAACATTAATCATTTCCTTAGGTGAATGAGAGAAGTAATTATGAAGGTTAATAAACAGATAAGTAATCTTTAGTCACTTAGAAGATGGAATTAGATTATGATAGTGCATGCTTTCAAAAAGGGTAATTTCAAAGTGTTTTAATATACCTCTTTTATCAAAAGTTTGCTAAAAGCATGGATTATATATTGTGGGCTATCTATGTTTCCCAGATGATCATATTTTGCTGCTTTATGTTTTGGTAGCATTGTATCATATAGTATTGGCTCCCTGAATTTTTCTAAATTATTATATTTCACTGCTTTGGGTGTAGTTGCATAAATTTAATTACTCCTTCTATGTTATACTAAGTAGTAGTAGGATTTTTGTTATGGTACTTTTTGGCTAACTAAGTTTCATTAGGCTACTGCATTATGTTCTGAGTACCTCTTCTTTAATTGTTGATACATCCAGAAAAAAAAAGCTTTTGGGTCTTGGAAGGTATACATTTTGGCAAATTATTTTCTGCTCCTCTGTTAATTGCTGGAATTGTTTTTTTTTCAGTTTTGATTGTGAGCTTTGGGTAGCATTCTTGGGGAATGCTAGTGTGCAGACTAGGTTGGCAAAGGAAGAAACAATTCTACATCAATGCTCCCTTCATTTCCTTGAAAAGGACTACACTAACTTTTGGAAAGAGAGGCTAATTAGAGGTGCTTAGCCAAAGTGGTTTGCTGGAGGTGCAGCTTCAAGAAGATGCTGTGTGGGAGTGCTTCATTGTGGAGACTATTGACAAGGAGGAGTGCTATACTTACCCTAGTGAGAACTTGGTAATCTGTGTGAGTGCCACCATAATTTTGTGATGAGGTACCTTGATAGTGGTTCACCAAGGGAAGGAGTCTCTCATGCCACATTGGAGATACATAGTGCAAGTGGTTTGTTTGGGTGGATGCTGGGCTGCCTCATCCATGGAGATTACAAGACTAAGAGTTTAACTTATTTTGGTTTTAAGAATTGAGGATATCCTTTTTCACATGGACAGATAAGTGACTTAATCAGAAATATTGTGAAGGAGCAGGATAACATTGATATATCTTAAATTGTTTGCTTTAATAGTCTTAATTATTAGCATAACATGCTAAATTTTTGTTTTATCTATCATGTGATTATTGATATTTTTCAATTGAAACTGTACTGAATTGTTTTGAATTAATATTCCAAGTTATGTTGTTTCTCATATACTATATGCTTATCTAGTTTAACTACGCAATCCTAGAATTCAATTATTTAATGTTGTTTGTGTGTTGAATTGTTGTGTGTGTATCTTGCTTTGTGGAATTTTTTAAATAAAATCATATTTTTACTTCTTAATTTCTGGATATTAATCATTATTAAAATTCCCTCTCCTAAAAATAATCATTCTCTCGTTGAATTACTTTGCTTACGTACGAAAGCTCGAGTCGAATTTTAAACGAACCGCCGCAGAACGCGAGTGGATGACGCGTTAGCAGACGGCGTAGCAGACCTTTGCATGCGAATAACAACGCCACCTATCTGTGGACGCCGGCATTGTTGGTTTTCCCCCTCCTTACGGAGATTCGCTCCCGTGGTTCGGACACTCTTTATAATCGCTCTTGCCGACAAACCTGCAACGGTATTGGTCGAAAGTAGTCACGTGATCACTTTCCGCCATGTTGGGGCCTAGTCTGGTGTTAGCGAGTACTTGTTTACTGAGCGTTTGCCGAACTTACCTCTTCATTTATTCAATTTAAGAATCAATTCTTTTCAGAACATTCATTGCATTCATTGACGGAATAATTTTTCGGTAAATTTCTAGTTTCACACAGTCAGGGATAAATTCTATATCTCCCTTATTACTGGAGATAATCATGTAATTCCTAAACCATTTCGTAGAATAAGGATGGCGGCTGATATATATGATGAGAAATCCCTTCTAACTAGTGCCATTTCTTAGGAATTTTACTCCAAAGAAGAGCATTTTTTGACGTTTTTCGTCTGCTTTTTGGCCATTTTTGATGGTTCCTAGGAATTCCGGTAGGGGTTTTCTAACTTATTTCAACTCTAACAGATGCCCATATCCCAATTCCCTACTCGCTTACGGGCTTCCTTGAGTGAAAAGGGGTGCTGGGTGGGTATAATGTACGATTGATTGACCTGTTTTTTGTTAATTTTAGACTCGGTTACGGGCTTCCTTGAGTGAAAAGGGGTGCTGGGTGGGTGTAATGTACGATTGATTGACCTGTTTTTTGTCAATTTTTGACTCGATTTCGGACTTTTTTAACCGAAAAGGGGTGGGGGAGCGAGGTCAATTTTCTCTGATTAGCTTGTTTTTTCGTAATTTTCAACTCGATTGTGGGCTTTTTTGAGCAAAAAGGGTGGGGGGAGTGAGGTAAATTTTGTCTGATTACCTTGTTTTTTCGTAATTTTCAACTCGATTGTGGGCTTTTTTGAGCAAAAAGGGTGGGGGGAGTGAGGTAAATTTTGTCTGATTACCTTGTTTTTTCGTAATTTTCAACTCGATTGTGGGCTTTTTTGAGCAAAAAGGGTGGAGGGAGTGAGGTAAATATTGACTGATTTGCTTGTTTTTTCGTAATTTTCCACTCCATTACGTGCTTTTTTATCAAAAAGGGTGGGGGGAGTGTGGTAAATATTGACTGATTTGGTTGTTTTTTTCGTAATTTTCTACTCGATTGCGGGCTTTTTTGATCGAAAAGGGTGGGGGGAGTGAGGTAAATATTGACTTATTTGTTTATTTTTTCGTAATTTTCAACTCGATTACGACCTTTTTTGATCAAAAAGGGTACTTAGATAAATATTGTCGGAATAGCTTAGTTTTTTGTAATTTTCTACTCTATTACGGGATTCTTACAGCGAAAATGGGTGGGGGAGTGAGGGAAATTTCGTCTGATTTGATTGTTTTTTCGTAATCTTAAACTGGATGACGGACTTTTTTGAGCAAAAATGAAGGGGGGAATGAAGTAAATATTGTCTGATTTACTTGTTTATCGTAATAAATATCTCTGTTGAAAAACCTTGGAAGCCTACTTAGCTTGCAAACCAACTATAGCTTGCAAGCCGAACGTGAGGGTTACTATCTTTTTCTTAACACAAAGCAACATTTGTCACAAAAACACTCTCTCTCATTACAATCTTACAGTTAACGGTAACATGTACGAAAGGGGGAAGGTTGGGAAAGCGACTCCCTTTCCTGGCGCGTGGGCGACCGACGGACGGTCGTTTCAATCTCAAGGGTCTCAACTATCCCTTCCCTCCTTCCGAGGATTAGGGCGTTATATGGCACCTAGGTTGCGAAATTCGTGCCTTAGAACAAACGTCGTCGTCGCAGGCATGCTCCTTCCACGCATTTCTGGGGGGGAAATATTCTTTGCGGAAAACCGTCGAAGGGGGTCTTCGTTTACATAACTTCTTCACGGCTGTTTCGAAGGTGTTCCCTCCTAAGCCTCCATCCCTCCCATAACCACCACCCCCTTGCCATTCCATCAACCCTTCCCCTTCCGTTTACCTATTATTATTTCTTCATTATGCTTAAAATTGTTATTTTCAGAACTCCCAATTACATCACTAAGATGCTATTTGCTAATCTATTCCTATTACCTTTTTTTGTGTTTCTTCCGTGTTATTTTTCTTACGTAATTACCGTGATCTTTTAAATCGAAAGAAAATGCAGTGTTCTTTTGGAGCAAATGCTGCTTTGTGTTAAGAAAAAGATAGTAACCCTCCCGTTCGGATTGCAAGCTAAATTGGTTTCCAAGGTGTTTCGACATATATATTTATGTAATGCGAACAACGTATAAGAAGATAATTATGCGAGGAATATTCATATTAACTCGATATTATATGTTGTGCATAGCATATTGTTGTTGATTTAGATTATCATTGTGGCTTAAAAAGCAGTACTTCATCGTTTTTTAGCTTACCTATTTTTCAAGTGCATCCCCGTGAAATTTCGTATAATTCGGACGAGAACCACTTGAGAAAGAAAAGGTCAGATTATAAAGGAAAGCAGTATTTCATCGTTAGTTATGTTAACAATTTTTCAAGTGCCTCCACGTGAAATTTCGTATATTTCTGACGTTAACCACTTGAGAAAAAAAAATTGCGCATTTTCAAGGCAATTTAAGAGAGTTGAAACTCGGTGATGACCGCTCCACCTGGCGTCAAAACCACGGAAATAGCTACGAAAACAGGGCCTCCGGACGCCATTTCGGTACTTCGCTTACTAAAACACCAATATTTCAGTAAATATAGCACGTTAAGATTGTCTAAAATTACTATAATATGCCGCAATGTTTCAAGTGTCTCCCACCAAAATATCGTCGAAATCGGGCCGAAACCACTTGAGAAAAAAAAAAAAAGGCTGACTGTGTGAAACTAGAAATTTACCTATTTTTCTATTAAGTGTTCTTTTCAGAACAATCATTCTTCATCATTATCAGTTCTTTTTAGAACTTCTTTCTGTGTGTTCCCACGCTGCGTTGTGCGTAAGTTTATTGGCGAATAGGCATAATGCCGTGCTGCTGTGCAGTAGGATGCAAGAATCGAGCAGAACAAGGATTTAGAATGTTTCGCTTTCCAGCAGATTCCAACAGGAAGAAGATTTGGTTAGCAAAATTACGTCGTGATGCATGGATGCCCACTGCTCACAGCAAACTGTGTGAGGTATGTAAACTGATTATTTATATACTTGAACAAATAATTGAATTTTATTCTTTTCCGTTGGAAAAAGTATAAAAATGTGTGTAATTCAGAATAAATGTACGTTTTTTTAGGTGCATTTTGACTCAACGCAATTTGAGAGCAATAGAATGGATGGTCGGAGATTACTTAAACCGTTTGCTATTCCGGAAGTTTTTCCACATCGTGCAGTAAAATCGCCTAGAAAACTACCAGCTAGACGAGAGATTGCTGCAGTGAATACAGGTTGGTGTTTCACAAAGACGGTTTTTAGAATTTTATATTTGAATCTCGTTATTTCACTCTTAAAGAACATTGTTCTTGATTGTTTAGGATTGACACTTACAGTTCTGCTTTTATTACTCAAGAATTTTTTTTAATAGTGCTCCATAAATGACAAAACTATATGTATCGTTTATATCTCTACAATATAGATCAGACTGCTTGCTATACCAAAAGTACTTATTTTAGATTTATTATATATTTCAGGTAAACAAACTGTCTTTAACACTGAGGGAATTGACTCAAACAATCTAATGGATTGTACTGCTGAGAATAAGGATGTTGCAGAAGATTGTATTGAGACAAGTAGGAGTGAAGAGGACAAAGATGAAACTATTAGGAAGCTTAGGTCTCAGGTCTCTGCATTGTATAAGAGGATACAGAAATTAGAAGAATCTTTGGAAGTGACCACAGAGGCAATGAAAACCTTCCTTAACCAAGATCAGCTTGAGTCTTTGGGGAAGAAATCTAATAAAGGACAAAGATGGTCAAACATAACTGTAAGAAAAGCTCTCCAAATTCGTTTCACTTGTGGAATCAAAGGTTACAATAACTTGTTAAGCTTAGGCTATCCTTTACCTAGTGATAGAACTCTGAGTAGAAGATTGGAAGAGTTTAAATTCTCTCCAGGTATTCTTTGGGAAGTGTTTGATTTTCTCAAATTGAAAGGGCAAGCCACGCATGAAGAAGAAAGGTATTGTGTGTTGCTATTGGACGAAATGGCAATTGAGGAGAAGATTGAGTTGGATAGGGGATCTAAAACCCTTTTTGGCTACACCACATTGCCTAAGACTGATTGCATAGCAACACATGCTTTAGTGTTTATGCTAGCTGGTGTGTCAACAAGATGGAAACAGGTAGTTGGGTACCATTTCACAGGTAATTCATTTCCGAGCCTGGATGTAAAAAATATTATCGTAGAAATAGTAAAGAGGTCTGATGAAATTGGCCTTACAGTTATTTGTATAACTTGTGATATGGGGAGTTGCAATCGAGCTGTATGGAAGCAGTTTGGCATAAACTGTGGTAAATTCTCCAGGACTGTTAATTCTATTCCCCATCCATGCAGACCAGATATTAAATTGTTTTTTATGGCAGATGTTAGCCATGTTTTCAAAAATATTCGAAACCACCTCCTAGATGAAAAGTACATCTATTTATCCAATAATTTTGTGAAGGAAAATTCCTTGAGTTCAGCTAAAGTTTCTTTTGAGCCAGTGAAGAAACTTCTGTTAATTCAAGCAGAGCGAGATTTGAAAATTGTCCCTAAATTGACAAATGACCATGTTTTTGTAAAGCAATTCCAAAGAATGAGGGTTCATCTTGCTAGGGATGTCATGAGCAGTGATGTAGCTGCTGGTATAAGATACTGTGTGAAAAGTCTAGGGTGGGATTCTGGCTATCTTGCTACTGCTTTATTTTTTGAGAAGGTTGATAAGTGGTTCTCCTTGATGTGTTCCAGGCATCCAGTTATGGCCATCAGTAAACTAAATATTGATGTATACGAGAAAACAATTTGTTTCTTAAAAGAATTTATAGAGTTTTTTGAACCATTAAAAATTGGGGATGGCAGATGGAAACCAGTCCAAACTGCAGTGACATTGAATACCAAAACAATCCTGGATTTACAGGATTTTTTCATTGATAAATGTTCATTTGGATATTTACTAACTTCTAGGTTCTGTCAGGACTCTCTCGAAAATTTATTTTCTACTGTTAGGGTTAAGAATCCCATCCCATCTCCTGTTCAATTTAAGAATGCAATAAAAATAATTAGTATTGCACAATTCATGCTGATTCCCTCTAAAGGCAACTGTGATCCTGACGAAGGACATTTACTGGCAGAATTTCTTGGCATTACAAGGCTGAATGTAGGAGAAGATGTAGATGATGTGGAGGAATCTGTTACTACAGATGTCGACCTGGATGATATAGATGAGATAGACAGAAGTTCTCTGTATTATTTTTGTGGCTATGTTGTTAGACAAGTGTTGAAGAGACTGAGGTGTGATGATTGTGAAAATTTGTTAAGAGGAGATGGAAGTGATATAGGTGATGCAGATAAAGAATTGCTGCATTTAAAGGAACAAAGAGAGCTAACAAAGTGCATTAAGTATTGTTGGGAACTTGCCTTGGAGGCTGAGACTTTATTTCAGTCCTACAAAACTTCTCTTCCAGATATAAAAAGTGACATTTTAGAATTGCTTTGTGGGAAAATGTGCAACGATAATTTAATGATTAGGTGCCATAATGTGGAACAATTGTTTTTAAAAAAATTCTTTTTGTTGCGCATAGAGTTTTATGCCAAGACTCTATCGCAGAATGGAAAAAACACCAGTGTGTCTTCTGGATATGCAAGTCGCAGTGTATACATGAGAAAAATTGTAAAATAAAACTGACATTATTTGTGATATCTCTTGTGTTACTTCATTATTTTCTTCCAGTATATCCATCTTACTTATAGAACAATAACATGACTTCTCAGTCATCAAACTGGGTATGTATCTTATCATATGATAATATTAAAAATAAATCGTCTTTATTTGGGCGAGATTGAGACTTAAAAGTCTCTTCTTCCATCTAACCCATGTATAGTGGTGTTGCTTTCTTTTATACTAAACCATCAGTTTATTAATAATGTTTATAATCTTAAATTCTATGTATTTTAAGAGGGGTCTGATAACTAAGGAAAAATAACGCGAGTAGAATTAAGTGTTAAAAAATTCATCAAATAATCTGTTGAATAATTTATTTTCATTCCAGCAATAGAACTATCCCTTTTTTGTTTAATGTAAAATAAAGACAATATTTTTTGCAATCGTTCGCATGATTATCAAGAAATTTAGTAATTAAACTTCTCAAAAAAATGCTATGTTACTGAAGCAGAAATCAGATTATCTACGGCAGGCCCCAATATGGCCGCCCTCCGCAAGTTGTCTGAACCTTCTATATAGAGGGCCTTGAACGAGTAATTACATGAATGACACCTATTGTTCTGTATTGAATACAGCTTGAACAATATTTCAAGCTGTAATTTTTGCTATTCTAGGTTATAATAGCAAACTGGAATAGTTACCATAAATCCTCGAAAATAATGAGAATAATCAAAGATTTGAAAACGAAACACAATTTCAATATAAACTCATCCACGAACATAGACCACAGGGAGGGAGCAGTATGCAGTAGGAACGACCATCAAAATAATGTCAGTGGCTATTTTAAGAACTGCTGACCTGGATGAATCAGCTTTCTTAGAAAACTTTTCCATGGATTGTTGTCGAAAAGTGAAGCATTGGATTATAGAGGAAGAAAGATAAATGCATAATCAATGCAATTCCGTGATCCCTACTTCGATGCATTGGAGTTCATTCATGGCTTGATTCTCCCTATCTTACCAATGCAAGAGTGCGTTCGGCCCTTATTCCTTCAATTCGTGGAAAACCATAAATAAACTCGATATAGCCCAAATAGCTTCTTCAAGTTTCTATTACTTTTATTAATGTTAGTGGGGGAGGAAAATGGGGAGATTGGATAGTAAGAGTGGAACACAGGGTGGAGTGGAGGTGGTGCATCGAATAGATAAGGTGAAGGACGAGGAATGGGGAAGTTACTCATTGAGGGGAGGGGAGGTTAAATTGCTGCCCGGGGGGGGGGCGAGGGATGGGAAAGGGAGTAAGCAACGGCGGTGAGAATTGGGGAATTGTTATCATAGACACATTCGTTTAAAATATTGTATTCTGTCATAGATGCCTAGTAGATGCCAAATGATGCCTAAAAGATGCCATGGCCTCCCCTGTTTCTGTGTATTTCGCATTAATATGAAGAAGTTTCGATTACATGCTTTTTGTCCACTATGTCATTCAATAGTTCTCCCTCCTCTTGCCTTGGCTCTATGTCTTCCCTTGGTAACATCTAATTTGACAAACATTTGCTTTCATTAATAAAGACCTAAAGACACGATGCAACTCAGCTCTAACAGAAATCTTTCTAAGGAAATTATCCCAATTTTCTTATTCAGGGAAAGTAAATGTTATTACTAATTGGGCAGGGGGAGAAAACCCCGAGAACAAACCCCTCGAACAGCAAGGGCTGAGTCCAGGCAGTTTTGTGAATCAACTGTCTGTGTGAGGTCATGCCAGCTGACCGAGGATTCACCCACGTGTTTGCCGTGCGTGGAGACCCCTAAGGAGGAGATGGGTGTCCTGGAGGTTGAGTGCCAACCACAAGCAGAATAGCTGCTGATGCACTTAAAGTCCAACTGGACTTCTTATACTATCAGGTACAACACTCCTCTTTGGCCCCGAATTCACTGTAAACGGGAGGCCAGTACTTCTATTCTTGGTTGGAGATGACGTGCACACGATGAATTAGAGTGAACAGAACAACAGGAAAATATTTTCAAAGACACCACCTGGTTGGAAAACAGAGAAAATTTTTAAATCAGGAAAAGATTGGTGAAATCCTTGGTTTGGAGAGTGAAGCTGAGAGGCTGTGATAGCTTAATAAATTCAGGGAGACTGCTACTGGAGTCATGCAACACCCCTGCTACTAATCCGATAGTGAACATAAGAGAAATAGATGCTAGGATGAGTCTTTTTAAATCCAATTTCCTCAAGAACAATACTTCACAATAACCAAGTAAAGAAGTAGTTAAGATCAACTGGTGTTTACTCCCCCTGCCACACCTCGAAAGGCGCAGGGTATTAAAATCTATCTAGAAAGAATCTCGATCCTTTGTGAATTACTAGCAATTTATTCATTTTTTTGCAGACATCTTTAGCAGTAATTTTGGCCATCATTTTAACGTAAATTATTTTATAAATCGATATTTACCCCTTGCACCTGGTTTGGTCGTGCAAACTCTTGACTAGACATAGAGTACATCTTCTTGAGAATAAGTGTAATGTAGTAATGGCCGTATTGTAGAAACATAAGTTGTTTTACACACACAGAAAGCATAATAAAAAAACTTTGTGTGAGCTTGATCTTTCAGTTAATTACAGTTAATTTAGCTAGGTTTTTTTTTTTTGCTATGTTTTGTGCAATCTGCAAAGTTCTATTTATAAATTTTTGCCCATTCTTTGCACTGTTACACTTTGGTGTTAATTCATATTGATCAATAGATTTCGGCAACAAATTATTAGAGTGTAAGATATTGGGATTTCTTCAGAAGTGTTTAATTTATGGTAAATTGTTCCATTGAATGAAGCTAAAAAGAGGGATCAAATTTATATAGATTTAATAAAAAGGAAATATTAATATCATGAACCTGAAATATCTTGCCATAACAAATATGACTTGTAATGTAATTGGTAAAAAAATATATTCAAGACCTGACGATGAAATTTCACAACTTTTAATGACTAAATATGATGACATACTCTTTACACATAATATTAATAATGATAATAATTAACTTTATTACAGGAATTCTCTTACATTTTACAATTAATATAGACATTGTGTTGTATGGAACAAAAATATTAGCATTAATGGAAAATAAAAAAAAATCCATTAGGTACAATTGATTGGCATGTAGTGAATCATGAAAGAATAAAGCTAAAGAAGGTGAAATGTCACAAAATAGCATAAAACAGTACAAGAAAATCTTACAACATTTCATAATATAAAGTAGGAAACGATAGCAATAATATACACAATTATTGTTATAAATGATCAAAGAGCATTTACTAGGATATTGTTGATACACTAGTTGCCTAATTTTCCACATAATCATTCAATGCATATTGTGAGCACAAGCTTCTTCATGCCCTCCCTCCCACCATCCCCTTCTCACACTTCAGAACCTCTTGCTGCAGCTAACCGTCGCGACAGTTGGAAATTCCATCCATGTGTGCCTTCAAGAAGGTGAGAAGGTGCCAGGGGAATACAGGGATGGTTCAAAACCCCCAACCAAATGAGTGGCTGTGTGAGGAGCGTAGCTCATTTTCATGCACTCTCCTCTCGTCAGCGTTCCCCTCCTTTCGTTCTGAATAACTAGAGGTGTTTGTTAATCGAAATTTGGCCGATTTAGCAAAATAATGCTAATTTCGGCAGTTTTAATAAGCAGAACAGATTTTGGTGATATTCGCTTAATTCGTCATTTGCAAGAGAGGGAAATGTAATTTTGGTTTGATTTTAATAAATGTACAATTTATAATTGCATTATTTACGTATTTTTTGTAATATCTTTTATCACTCGTGACATCTTTGCTAACGAAAAAATTCATCTTTGATCTTTTCCAATAAATTCACAAAACTTTCTTTCCATTATTACGAAATTTCGCCTAATTCCACGAAGAAATATGTTTTGTTTTTCCCTAACATCTATTGCATCAATATGTTTTTAATGAAAATATCATGTTTTGTTTATCTGCAGCTGTGAAAGGTGTATACAGCACAGTTTTAAATAAATTTAATTTAATATTTTGTATGATTTACGTTTAATAATATTTTCAATGTTTATGCTAAAGTGTGTCTAATATCATTCCTTTGCTTAAATGAGACTCTGTGAAAATTAGTAACACCAAATTTGGGAAACATAATAAAAACACAAAACACCACAATTTGGTTTTCAAATCAACAGATTTTTAGAAAAAAAAAGCATTAACAAACACCTCTATGAATAACCATTTTGAGTTTATTTAAGGGCTCACAATACACTAAGGGTAGGGTCCCAAAACACTGAGGCTACGATTCTTGCCCAAAATTTAAGTTTTGAATTATTTTGCAGATGGGGAATTGGTGTAACACCACTATGATGTCTTTTTTCTCATAATGAGCCACCTACGATTCATCTGAAGTCACAATAAGCTCAAAATATCCTCACCTTCCAATTCAAGTTGCTCAAGGAAGTCGCGGTCGCTATTGACTCAGTTTTTCTTATGCTGCTGTGTCAGCCATTTTGGGACTTATTTTGTGCACAGCTTCCAGTATCCCAGCATTTCTGTTATTATTTCATCTCAGTTGTGGAAACAGCGCAGAAATTTCGTCCATTGCCAATCAGCGGTCTACACAGTTTCCTCAATTTTTTGCACCAACTCATCAGTCAAAATGGAGGGTCTTTGTTTATCATGAATATTTGTTCTGCCTCCACTAAACTTCATACACCACTCAAACACATTCGTTCTGTTCATAACAGCATTGCCGTAAACCATTTTAATTAGTGAAAAATATTTCAGTGGGTGTAACCCTTCTGTGAGTAGGAAGCAAATCACACTTGGGAAGATTTCTTATCTATCATGCAACTGGATGCTACAACGTGAGTTAATATACTACCCTGCTCCTGTCAGGAGAGCCCCCTTTTTCTCTCAGTGTTGCCAACCCTCAAACCGAAACAAAAACCCACATCCCATGAAGGTCACAGTACACTTACTTTCTGAACATGCCTTGTATGTACAGTGACACCTAATGAAGATTTTTATCAGATCATCAATTGATAAATAGCACCAGGCCTCTTTTTGCCATCAAATTTACTAATCCTAAGTTTACTTTTTCCTGCCATCATGTAATTTCAGTTTATTTGCAAAAAATCTTCATTTTCTATATCTTTTGGCTCACTTTAGCTCAGAAAATAACTTCAACTAATTACAATAGCTAAATTTTTAATACTGCATTTATTGTGGAAAAGTTAATGAATCAGATGGTATGGATAATTCTTATTTCTGGGTTAGCACAATAAAGTTGTTCTTTGTTAAATTATACGTAGGCAATTCTTACAAAGTGAAAACAATAATTGAATATATAAGTTAAGAAAAGCTTTATTTAATATTTTCCAATTGTTAAATGCACCAACGTGATAAGCTTAAAAATATATCCTGAAAATTCATTGAATTTTAAATCTATTATATATAGAGGCCTCTTCAGATTCATTCATATAGATAGATAGATAGAGAGGATACAAATTCACAGGCTAAACCACAAGCATCACTGACTTAAAATTTTTACGACGTATAGGCCATAACGTGTAACCGCCAGAAAAATTGTAATTTTGAACCTCAGTGTTATGGATTCGATTCCAGAGGGCCTCAAAGTCCTGATTTTTTCCATTTAAATGCATTGCTTTGAATTTCAGGAATTTAAAAAAATATTTCCTGGATAGTTAGAGAATTTAAACTAAAGGAGCCTATAGATATAGTCATTATCTATCGAAAACATTAATGACTTTTACAGAAATTATCCTGGGTTCGATGCAAGGACAATGCAAAAATCTGTCATTTAAAATACATTGAGATAGTTTTTCATTATTTATTTTGATGCACTTAACGAAATGATAGGAAGTTCTTGCTTTGCTAGATGATATATATTAAGACTCGGTTTAAGAAAAAAATTAAGATTAGACCATGGTGTTCCTGGGTTAGATGCCAGAGCACAATACAATTTCTCACCTTATGAATATATGTGAAAAGTAGGACATCGTTTGAGGCAGTTGCAGCCAATATTTCTGCTTGAATTCTCACACACAGTTAGAGACGGTGAACTTCTGTTGTGCTGCTTAGTAAGTATAATCAGGAAATTGCAGCGAATTTTAAGAATATTTTCAATCATTTTTTTTTTCTTCTGAAGACCGTCCCTATATGATACCAATATGAAATTAGTGTTGTTGATCTGCTTGCAGTATGCCAGCAACATTTTACTGGTAGGAAATATAGTTGTCCAGCTTAACTAACAATTTTCTGTTAGCAAGGTAACTGTTAAAGCATTCCCAAATACACCATATGCTTGCAATTTAGACAATAGTATCTGATGATTGACTTTGCCAAATGCTTTAGAAAAGTCAGTATAAACTGTATCAACCTGCCTATGATGTTCCAGAGCATGAGATATAAAATTATGAAATGATAAAAGATTAGTGCTTGTAGATTTTTGCCATTAGTAAAGCCATGTTGCTCACTGATTAGGATTCTGTTAAGAGCAGGAGAAAGTTTATCAGAAAGAATACTCTCCAGAACTTTAGCCTGAACAGGCTGAATAACAATTGGCCTATAATTACATATATTATGTCTATCACCACTCTTAAAGATAGGTATGACAGGATACAGGATAGGATACAACAATGCTTCACCACACTTCCATAACACTAAAGGAGATGTATTATCAGGACCTGGACTTTTGTGAACATTGAGAGAATTTAGTTTATTCATAATCTCATTTGTTGTGATTCTCAAATTGTTAATATCAGTACTAGATTTAAAGTTATGTTGAGGTATATCATCTAGGGTATAGTTTGTGTAAACTTTAGAAATGAAATCAGCAAACTGATTACATGCATCCTGTCCATTATTATAATTAATACCATTGTGATGCATTACATTGGGAACTTTGTTAGATCCACGCAGATAATTGACATAAGACCAAAATTGCTTTGAGTTAACAAGAATATTTTTTTGAATCAAGTTAAGATAATTATGATAGCACAACCTAGTAAGACTCTTACGCATGACTCGAAGTCTGGAGAAATTTGAGTAATCATCTGGATTACCAGTGGTTTTATAGAGTACATGGTACAATTTTTTCTGTTGTAGGCAGTGCTTCAATTCAGTATGTCATGCTACTAATTATTTCAGCAATGCCATGAAAGTGGCAAACCAAACAAAAGAACAAAGCTTAAGGAAAAGTAAGTCACTACTAGTGTTATGTTTGGGATGGCTGGATCGAAGAAATGCGAACCCATTATTTAGACATGAGAAAAAGAACCATCCATCATCGATCGCATCATTTGACATTACCAAATTCGGTATGAAAACATTGCCACAGCAAGAGATACAAATAAACTTGAGTATATTTTGCAGATGAAACCCAGATATTTGCAAGAAAACAATTTGAGAAAGCCAGGCCATAGGGGAATTTCATCTTTTGTGAATTGGTTTGTGATGATTCTTTCATAAAATATTTAATAATTGTCAAAACAATATGGTTATCAATAGTGTTACCTGACCTAATGATGAAAGCATAGATATATGTTTCTCAATAAAAATTGAAGGAAACCAAAATACTCCATGCAATTCCTTTTACAAAGATGTAGATAGGCATAAAATAAAACGTTCGATGATGTGAGAATTACAAGTTTATTTGGTCAAAAATTAAGGAGCACTGTAGTATTCATTTAAACCTTCCAATTATATTATCCTGTATGCTTAATCAACTGTTTCCATTGTTTTATTATAGATTTTATAGATTTGTAGAGGTTAACTATCCTTATATAACTTCAACCTAATGAGAACTCAATAGGAGTTGATCACCAGTTTTTCCGGAAAAGACCTCAAATATTTCTTTTCCTGTTATGTTGCAACATTGTGACTTTCCATTGGATACATGGAAGGCACAATAATCACTTATGGAAGTTAACCCTTAAAGGACCAAGGGTGGGCTAAAAGATGTCCACCACTTTTCTTTTCAATATTTTAAGAACTTAATCGAGTTATACAGTCTTATAACTTCATTACATTGTCATATATAGGTTGTTAAAGATAACTTTATGTTGATGCATTTTGTACGTTTTTTTCAGCAATGTAATGAGAGCGGAAATAGGCGGTGGACACAAAATGACCCTCCCTTGGTCCAACCTGCGACATATTTTTGAACCAAATGGAATCATATATTTTGACAAATAGTTTTTAATTTTTTTAATTATAACTTGTTGTTGATGTATAATCATAACTAACAGTGATTTACAAACTTATTTTCCGAATTAGAGCTTTAAAGCAGGTACCATTGAGAAGAATCTTTATCATATGATGAGTTTTTTTAATAAAAATTTCATTACTTTTATGGCAGTAGTACAATTTTTAGCAAGAAATATTATTGTAAGAAGATTTAAAAAAATCCAAGAAGGCAATTGCTGAAGATATATTATGTTTTTTTATTATTTTATCGAAAAAACTAAAGTGGACAATTTTTGACCCTCCCTTGTTCCGCAGAGTAACCAAAATAAAGTCGCACCTTTAAGGGTTAAAGGTAAATAATAAGCGGTGCACAGATTGCAATGTGGATATAAGAGAGATACCTTTCTTATTCGGCCGTTGAAAACATTTCCCCACACTATCCGCTCCTTCGCGACGACATTGGGTAACGGTTAATGACAATCGCGCACTGACTTTTAAATGATTTAATGAGCAATGAATAGATTACCTGAGGGGTGACTCCTAGGATACCGACTTGGGGTCGCTGGTGGACCGCGGCCACTATTGGGAGGCCCAGAAGCAGAGCGTCCAACCTGGGGTCGCTGGGGGACCGCAGCAGCTAACAGAGGCCCAGAAGTGGAACTTGCGGTCACTGGGGGACCGCAGCCAACCCTTAGGGCACAGAAGTCGTTGGGAGTCGGAATCAGACTGTCTCGAAATGAAATGCATGGCTTAAATAATCCCCGGAGGCAGGCTAACATTATATTGTAACTACAGTTGTGCCTACATTGTAGACACAACGTCGTCCTGCCTCACGGTCGCTACAATGCCGCGCAAACTACAAAGTAGCGGCGTGGAGCTACAGCGACGGAGTCGCCGAGCGTCTACAAAGTAACCCTCACAACATCACCACCCAGGCAATCTAGATCCTGGGGCAGGAATACAGGTGCAAAATACAAAATATCAAAAAAGGTACAAAAGAAATTATTAAGGCACTATAGAAATTGCACTATTAAACACTGAACGACAAAAAATATTATGAACACATATAAAAAGGTTCTTGTTCACTAGGCCACAACATAAAAGTTTTTTGGAGGATTATTCACTTCTCAACAAGAAAGTGTCCAATACAAATAACAAATTTTATTGAAAAAATCACTTAAAATATAGTTCAGATATGTCCTAGCATAAACAAATAAGCAGAAATATATTAATTTTTAGGGTAATCACTAAACACACAATATTGTACAAAAATTTCAGTTAAAAAAAAACTTTGATTCACACGTATGTGTCCTTAAAACTCCTTGCCAGTCTTTCCTCCTCATACATTCCTCCTCAATCTGACGTCGTCTTTTATTGTGGCGCTTTCTTCTATTGCTCGTTGATCTGGTAGACGTTCCAACTGTGAGCAGGGTTGTTCCAGAATCTCTCCCTGGGGTACGCGGAAGTCCGTCATGCACGCCTCCACACGTGTCTTCCTCCAGGGAATAGAGAGGGCTGCCAAAGATTTGTTCAAGACGCCTCGCTCTTCTCCCTTCCTTCATGTCTGGTTTGAAGCCGACATAGTAGTCCTCGAGCTCCCTCCCAGGCGTCGTGGGTCGTCCATCCTCGGTGATCTGAATATTTTCATCGATCCAGAGAAAGGACTCCTGCTGCTCGTACGCTGACCCATCCTCCACTAGCAGATGGGTCGGTCCTGTTCCTTCGGCTCTTCCGAGGTCACCCTCCATGGCCTTGGCCGTAAGTTGTATCGAGGAGTTAGGGTATTTGGAGTCGTATTTGGTGAAGGTAAGGAGGGACTACAAGGCGTGTCCTGAAAGAAGGTTGAAGAGGGGGAATTAGGTTCAGGTGTGCTCTGGAGTGGAGGAGGCGGTGGACTGCAGGGTTTTTCCTCGCCTAACATATCGGAGACGGCGGGTTCTGGGCCCGGCGGTAGAACACTAAGGTTTCTTTGGTGGGCGGTAACTATGCGCCCATTCTCAATATCTTTGATATCGTATGTGACAGGACTCCTGCGCTTCACTGCTTCGTACGGGCCTAACCATCGGGACACCAGTTTCCTAGCTTGTCCCTGCTTTAATGCCATATTTCTTAGCAAAACTAACCGACCTACGTCCATCGGCGCCTCCGTTGCCCTTTTATTGAATTTATCGTGCTCTGCTTCCGTGTTAGCCTTGCTGGATGCGAGAGCTTGAGCATGGGCGATTTGAAGTCGTCTTTTCATCACATAGCTGTAAGGTGGCTCTTCAGAATACGTCGGGACAGATGGCGTTAAAATGTTGTCCCACGGCATCGCGAGTTCCCTTCCATGCATGAGAAATGCGGGGCTAAAACCAGTGATTCGGTGTCGACTGTTCCTATACGAGAATAATGCAAAACTCAAGTGGTCATCCCAGTCCCTATGGTCTTGGGAGACGTAGTGAGATATTGTGGCCGCGAAAGACTGATGAGCCCTCTCAAGCCTCCCATTAGCTGCAGGATTGTAAGGCGAGGTGTAAATTGTCTCGATCTTCAGAAGCTGACATATAGTTTTCATTAATTGCGAAGTAAAATTAGCGCCTCGGTCGGTCAATAGGTACTTTGGCACCCCATGCCGGCAAATAATATTTTCTACAAATACTCTTGCCACTGTCTCTGCAGACTGGTCCGGTATAGGAAAGGCCTCTGGGTACCTGGTGAAGTAATCCTGGCAAGTCAGAATGTAACGGTTCCCTCGATCCGAGACGGGTAATGGGCCGACAATATCAAGAGCCAACTTCTCCATAGGGTGGGTTGCTTCTACTACAGGCTGAATCGGCACAATTGGTGCTTTTAATTTCCTTTTCTTGCAATTCAGGCATCGTTGTATGAACTCTTTAGTGTCCATATAGCAACCCTCCCAGTAGAATTGCCTTTGAATGATCTCAAGGGTTTTCTGAAATCTCAAGTGCCCAGCGAGTGGATTATCATGGCACCTTTCTAGGATATATCGTCTCATGGATTTCGGGGCACATATCACTCCCTGTAACTCAGCTCGGTTTGTTTGGACTCTGTACAAAACACCTTGTTGATCATAAAAATATTGAGGATCATGCTCTTTAGCTAGTTTGTGCAACGCTGCTAGTTCCTGGCAGTCTCTTTGTTCCCTTGCAATCCTATCCTTGTCCCAGACTGGCACGAAGGTCACAGCGTCGTCAACAACGGAGTTTATCCTAGGAGGTATTCTTGAGAGGCTGTCTACATGTGACATGGCTCGTCCCAGCCTATATTGAACGTTATACATATATTCAGACAACTCCAGTATCCATCGAGCTAGTCGTGGCTTGGGATCCTTAAATGAGAGAAGCCACCTTAATGGTTTATGGTCGGTTCGAAGGGTGAATATCCGCCCGAGAAGATAGACTCGAAACTTTTTAGTCATTTCCACCGCTGCTAGACACTCCAACTCGGTCGCCGAGTAGGATTTTTCGGCTTTTCTCAGTTGTCTACTTGCGCATGCGACGGGATGTTCACCATCTTCGAACTTTTGTGAGAGAATTCCACCAAGGGCGCATTGAGAGGCGTCTGTGTCCAAGATGAAGGGCAGAGAAAAATCTGGAATTCTCAGGATAGGTTGCGTGTGGAGGCATCGTCGCAACTGTTGGAAGGCTCTCTCTTGTTCTTCTCCCCAGATAAATGTTGCACCTTTTTTTATCAGCAAGGTCAGTGAACTTCCTATCTCTGCAAACCTTGGGATGAATTTTCGGTAATAGCCGACTAGCCCTAAGAAGGATTGTAGGGAAGAGACGCTGGTTGGCACCGAAAAATTCTCGATTGTGTTTATTTTTTCCTTGTCTGGCTGCAAACCATTATCGGAGATGATGTGCCCTAAGAACCTCACCCGGCTGCGGAAAAATTTGCATTTCTGAGGCTTGAGTTTCAAATTCGCGTTCCCGAGCCTGAGGAACACTGCACGAATACCTTCTATGTGCTCCTTCCAGGTACCATCATATCGAAGAATGTCGTCTATATAACATACGCAACCCTTATTTAACATTCCCTCTAATACCTTACTCATCAACCTCATGAAAGTAGATGGAGCATTGACCAACCCAAAGCTCATCCGGTTGCATTCAAAGTGGCCATCCGGAGTGCTGAATGCTGTGTACTCCTTACTCTGTTCATCCATCTCCACCTGCCAATATCCGCTACAGAGGTCCAAGGTGGAAAAGTAACGTGCACCTGCCAGTTTGTCAAAGGTCTCGTCCATATTCGGTATGGGGAATACCGCTTTCTTGGTCACGCTGTTTAAGGCTCGATAATCGATGCAAGGACGGTATTGAATTGGCTCTCCTTGAATGGTCTTCTTCCTCACTAAGATCAGTGGCGCTGACCATGGGCTGTTTGACGGTGATATGACTCCTTGGCTAAGCATATCTGCAATTGCTTTATCAAGTGCCTCTCTCTGAGAATGAGGCACTCGGTATGATGGCCGTTTTATCGGTCTCGCTCCTTCGACATCGATCGAGTGCTTAACTAATTTAGTACAGCCAAGGGGGACATCAGCATACACAAAGATGTCGGAGAATTCGGTGATGAGTCTCTTTAATGGATCTATTGCCTCAGGTGGCACATCATTGAAGTCAAACGAGGGTAATAAATCTTCCCCACCCACGTTTTCCGGCCAGATTTCTACGTTCTCTACGTCAATTTCATTTACGAAGGGAATGGTTAGACCTTCGTCAAACATTCCATCCTCATTGCCGCTACTCCATGGAACTACATCTTGGAGAATAGACGGCGCTGCTTTGTCCTCGACTTTCCCTCTCGCCGGCATCTCCATATTACTTAAGCCGGGGAGAACTGCATTCCGTCCGTTCACATCGCCATCGAAATGGGGGATGACATGATCTACATGCCCCATTCCGTCCTGTCTGTACGTTTCCTCGACTTGCTCCGGACCGTCCGTAGCTGGTAGATTGTGGTTGGTACACAAAAGAGCTGAGCAAGACCCTTCGTCGCCCGAAATATCCTCAAGTACAGCAACTAACGGTTCGACGCAAACATCCTCTCTCTCCTTCCCTGACTTTTCCCTATCTTTTAAGTCAGAGGGAGCTGTGTTTCGCCCTCTCCCGTCGCCATTGCTTACAATAAATTTATTTTCGGCGGCCTTATCTTCGCTTAGCAAACTCTTTAGTACTACCTCACTCTCTGAACCCAATGGGACGCGGCGAGCCTCTCAGCGTCGCTATCACCTCCCTGATTGACATTCTCGGTGGTCCAAGCATCTCTCATCTTTGACGTCCATTCATCCGGAGGAAGTGAAGAAAGCGTGACGAACTCTTCGTCGTTGCAGGTATCCCAAAAAGGGTTCGTGCTCGGGCTGGGCAACTCTTCCATCGCATCTTGGTAATCCTCATAGTTTCCGTGATCATTCCAGAAAGGATTCGTACTTTGGAATACTCGCCGTTCCCTGTCTGATCCGTAATTGTTGGTGCTTTCCTTGTCCTTCACTCCTTTTTGAAATAATTCCCCGCTTCCTGTATCCGGAATCGAAACTTGCGGATTTGGTGCAGGAATTTCCTCAGGAGTTGGCATCGGGGGGTCATTCTCAAACGATATTAGGTCAATATCTGTACTCCTCACATTGTAAGGTATTAACTTCACCGGGCCAAGATTTCTGTTTCTCATAATTCCGTTATCTAGTGATATCAGACTACCGTATTTCTGCATAAAGTCTAGTCCAATAATTCCATCGAAGTTATTTGAGCCAAGATCGATGATTAAGGCATCATGTGGAAGTAATTCACCATTAATTTCAAATGGAACATTACATTGTCCCATTATCGGCAAAAGATGACCGGAGGCACTCTTGATTGGAAATTCGTATGGCGTTAGCTTTAGCGAGCCAAAAGGGAATACCTTTTTGTGAACTATCGTCACTGCCGTACCGGTGTCCTCTAAAAACCTATGCACCTTGCCAAGGATTTCGGTGCTTACTGTAAGGCCGGCAGCAGGCGTTATGGCAAGTACTAATTCTCCCCCGACCGCATGGTCGGGGATATCACGTTTCCCTGGTCACACGCAGTGACTTTATTGGGGCATGAACGAGGTTGGTGCCCTGACTGCTTGCAGATTCCACATAACAACAAAGGACACTGCTTCGAATAATGGCCGTCTTCTCCGCAAGAGAAGCAGCTTAGAGGTCTCCTATTTTGTTGTTTGCAGTTTTGAGATACGTGACCCATCCTTCTACACAACTGGCATTTCCTACCGGTATCAGCTGCGTGGCTTCTATATTGGCCTTTAGGTGGCTCATGGTTTGACATATGATTGGGTGTTGGAACCTCCGGTAGAAAAGGATTCCGTGAGGCGGCCCCTCTTGAGATATCGACTTGCCTTTGGATCTGGCCGGCATTAGTCCTTTGTCCTCCATGATTTAAGTTGCATAGTGATAACTGCGGATGCCAACTCTGATCCCAAGATAGCGAATTAATCTTTGCTCTTTTTTGTTCATAGTTTCGCACATTAGATTCTTCCTCTATGGCGTATTCTTCGGCCTCAAGAATTGTCTTAGGATTCCGTACTAATACAAATCGGCCAATTTCTTCACCAAGACCGAGAAGAAACTGTGCTAAAAGCCGGTTCTCCATCAACAACGTCGCGTCTGAGACATTAGGGCTTCTTGTTGCTTCTAACAACTGCCTGGCGATCTTCCGGAGCCTAGTAGCATACGAAGATTGCTGAGTGCAGTTGGCAAACATGCGCTCCAACGCAAGGGGCGAAACTCGAGGAGCGAATCGTCGTCTAAGATGAGATGTAAAGTTCTCAAACGATCCTAAAATGTGGGGATTTGCACTCACGTAATCGGCGGCGGTGCCATATAGACGAAGACGAGCTACGCATATGGTTTGGCTTTCGTTCCATCCCGAAAGTTCACTGACAACTTTCAACTTATCTACGAATTGGTCTATCGTCAATTCCTCTTCCCCGCTAAAGTTTGGAATAAAATGTATGTTGTTTCCTATCAAAGACGTAGTACGAGGAGGCTCGGGCACTGAACGTTGGTCGTTATTTTGAGATTCTAGACCAAAAACTGAGGAAAAATCGATTAAATTAGATTCTCTCGATTGGTTGCCCCGATCCTGATAACCTGAGTAGAAAGGATCCGAATATTGGCTCAAAGAATTCTGAGGCTGAGGGAAAGGATTACTATCGCCTGGAAATACCCAATCCATGATTTCCGTAAGTCACTGCACAAATAACCGATTATTTAACGTGGGTATCCTATGTAGGTAATGGAATTCCCTAGCTTTAGTCTAGGCAAGACTACTAAATCTATCCACTCCTAACTACAACGCGTTCCAACACTTACGTGATGGATCATGCACGCCGAATCGCTCTCACGATGAAGCGGCATGATCCCACTTCTGACACCAAATAATGTCGCGACGACATTGGGTAACGGTTAATGACAATCGTGCAGTGACTTTTAAATGATTTAATGAGCAATGAATAGATTACCTGAGGGGTGACTCCTAGGATACCGACTTGGGGTCGCTGGTGGACCGCGGCCACTATTGGGAGGCCCAGAAGCAGAGCGTCCAACCTGGGGTCGCTGGGGGACCGCAGCAGCTAACAGAGGCCCAAACGAAATGCACAGCTTAAATAGTCCCAGAGGCGGGCTAACATTATATTGTAACTACAGTTGTGCCTACATTGTAAACACAACGTCGTCCCGCCTCACGGTCGCTACAATGCCGCGCAAACACAAAGTAGCGGAGCTACGGCGACGGAGTCGCCGAGCGTCTACAAAGTAACCCTCACAACAAGATTATGACTTATTTTTATGAGCTGCGACGTAATTTATAAATTCTTATTCAATGTTCATACCGGCCGGCAGTGGTGGGACCTCCTTTTTTCTGGGAGTGAATTCTACCAGTTCGTAAATTATATTATTTGTGGTAGAAATCGGTTGTTTTTAGTGCGTTACTCGCAGCGAGACGTTCATACGTTATCACACAACTTTGAATTAAGTATTCTCCGGTAGAAAAGCAGTACGTACCATAACTATGTTTTGTTTGTGCCTGGCCATGTATTCTCTGCAGATACTGACAGTTTACAGTTAGTTATTTTCATTAGAAATAACGTCTCATCTCGCTGAAAGCAAACTACGCACGGCGAGATTTCAAACGCCGCCATTACATTGACCCCAGTCACGTGACACTCCGCTCCGGTATGTTTGTCACGCGCTCGCCCGTAAGCGGAAGTCGCAAAGCACCATCTATATATTTTTGATCTAAGGTTGAATTAGGTCTTCTAGTGACGCACGATATTCAAATTGCTATAGCGCAATTTGAATATCGAGCGTCACTTTATTTTTATTGACAGCTTTGGCGAGGTCTTTGAATACCTGTCTTCAAAACATGGTTATTATCTTACACGTAACTTTCTTATTATTACCGTACATTATTAAATACTAAGTGATCATAATGTATTTCTTGCAATAGCGATTTACTATTGCTACGGCTTTAATCTTTCGCTATATGTGGACTTTTTTCCTCAAAAACTTTACTAAGATTTGTTTCGCTATGCTATTGTATTCCAGATGCAATTACTACTCAATATTTCACGATGCAGTGGTTATAATTTACGTCCAGGATTTAATAGGTTACTGTCAGATTTCTCAGGAAAATTATCAATCTCACCAGAAGTATCAAGTGCGTTGAAATGCGGTAAACCTGTAGTTGCGTTAGAATCTACTATTATAACACATGGAATGCCTTATCCAGAAAACTTTTCAACGGCACGTAAAGTGGAGGAAATAATCAGAAATCAGGTGATTTTTTTATAAAGAAATGAGTTTATCATTTGGTACCATAAGTTTTGTCTTACGAGTCGTTTGCATGATAGCTTCTTTCTTGGATTAATCGAAGATGGTGTAGATAGATTTTTCTATATTAAATAAAATGAATACCTAAAGTTTGGTGAAATTCTCGATTATATAGTGGTAAAGGAGATACAGAATTTCTCCCAAACAGTCCTCATCAAGAATTTTAACTAAAGTTTATTTGGAGCTCTGTTTTTAAACGAGTTTTACTAGTATATAGCACTACTAGCTATTCAGACATGATTTTTGAAACGACGATAAGCTTTGTTTGTATTCTGTTTTCTCGCATGTCTACTACTACATTTTGAACTACATTATCAGCATGAACTAAAAATGTTTTTGTATTCTCCTCATGTTGTTTGTAGGACTGCACCCCTGCAACAGTGGCTATAGTGGATGGAATCATTTGTGTTGGTATCAGCAACTCTGTAATGGAGAATTTGGCATCTAAAAAATGTCCTGCAACTAAAGCTTCACGCAGAGATCTGCCGTTTGTATTAAGTAAAGTAATTATGTCGGCACTCATTGCATTTATTGTGTATCTTCTTAAGTGTGTTTTGAAGAAAGATTTCAAAATTATACAGAAATATTTCCCCATTACGCATTTTTAGTCAATAAAACATTTAATTGCGATGGAAGAAGAGTTTCTGCTTCAATAGTCTAATATACAAACGCAAATAACTATTGTTTATAAAAAGTACACCCAAATCTGGAAATATTAGAAATTTCCCTTTCTGCTTCTGTCTTAACTATAGATAGGAGCTGATTATTTTAGGATCAATTTTAATTTTTTATTCATTTTCATTTAATTTAATTCATTATCTACCTTTCATTGTGTAGTTTCATAAGTGTATCTTTTAATGCTAAAAGTTTGGGGAAGTATTTTTGATATTAGTATTATTATTAATTTCTGATTTTGCACATTTCTGGAAATTTTCAATCGGATGTTGTATTGCATGAACAGGAGGAATTGGAGGTGTTCATCGAGGAGTAAATGACACCATGGACATCAGCGCCGATTTGAATGAACTCGGAAGAACGCCGTTGGCAGTTGTATCAAGTGGAGTGAAATCTATTCTTGATGTTGCAAAAACTCTTGAGTATTTGGTAGGTTTTGCAAGAAAGCGATAAGAGATTATTTATATCTCCTTTGCAAGAGTAAACTGCTGTTCAAGTTTGCATAATTTGTTTGATGCTTTGCAATCCTGTTAGCAAATACAAATGTCATTTTAACAAAAGTTTTTTCCCCATTATTCATTTTTTGTATCTTATTATATTATATTTTACTGTTGTCACCGAGTAAGCTTACTTTATGCTGTTATTCATAATTTTATTTGATAAAGTTTTGTTCAGTTCTCAGAGTTCTAGATTTTTATCGGAAAATATCTTATTAATATCCTTTAGGGTGTTATTATATTGGTCTGAACTATAATACATCCATAATCACATAAAATAGCGAAAAATGATTTAAATGGATTTCATACAAGTGACATAGCCTTGTGCTCTGAGAATTAAGAAATAATGTAAGAGAAAAAGCCTTAGAAGTTATTTATTGAGATTTTTATGCTAACTGAGAAATATGCTTTATAAAATTGAGGCTGAATGTGTCTTATATCTTAATGAAATGCCTATTTTTGCAAGTCCCTCCAAATATGCTGTTTCTCTATCCATACAGTTAATTGCACAAAATTACAATATTCCATAGAAATACTGGTGGACTGATTAAGTCCTTACAATCACAAAGAATTTTGTTTTAGTGAAGGTACATTCTGATTCAATTGTCTGTTAAACAAGTTTCACATGGTAGTTAAGTGGTTGGGGCACCAATGTGGCAAATGGAAGACCAGTATGTGTTCCATACATGTTGACCATTTTTGCTTTTTATCCTTTGGTTTTCAGCTACACTTGCTATCACAGTCAGTCTTTAGTAATTTTTATAATGTTGTTGATATTTTTAGCATTATTTTGTAAATTTATCTAATAATACATGTAAAAGATTGACTCTTAGCAATGCTTCCTTATTGAAGGTTTCATTTATAAATACATATTTATGATAACTATACCTTCCAAAAAGAAAAAGAAGTGTAAATATAGCATATTAGTTTATTTTATTTTGTAATAGTTCTTCATTGATTATCTATTATATATAGATGCTTCTCCGGATTCATTCATGTACACATCTATATATATATAGATAGATAGATAGGATACAAATTCACAGCCTATACCACAAGCGTGATTGAGTTGAAATTTTTACAATGTATTGGCCATAACATGTAAGCGAAAGAAAAATTGCGATTTTGAACCTCAGTGTCATGGGTTAGATGCCAGAGGGCCCCATATTCCCGATTTTTCCCATTTAAATGCATTGCTTTGATTTTCAGGAATTTTAAAAAAACACTTCCTGGATAGGTAGAGAATCAAAACTCAAGAAGCCTATGTATATGGTCATGATCTATCGAAAACATAAATGACTTTTACGGAAAATATCCTGGGTTCGATGCTAGGTCGATGCAAAAATCTGTCCTTTTAAATGCATTGAGGTAGTTTTTCATTATTTTTTTTCATTCACTTATCTAAATGATAGGAAATTCTTGCTTATATGGAAGATGTATATTAAGCATAGGGTTTTGAAAAAAATTTACATAAGACCGTACTGTTCCTTGGTTCGATGCCAGAGCACATTAAATTTTCTCTCATAAGGAATATATGGGAAAAGTAAGACGTCGTTTGAGGCAGTTGCACCCAATATTTCTGCTTGAATTTTCACACATGGTTAGAGATGGTGATCTTCTATTGTGTTACATAGGAAGTATCAACAAATGACCCGGGTTCGAAGCCAGACGGTAAATATATCCCCCATTTAACATGCATTGAGTTAGCTTTCATAATTTATTTTGATGTATTTATCGAAATAATAGGAAGTTCTTGCTAAGATAGAAGATGTATATTAAGACTCGGTTTAAGAAAAAAATTTCGATAAGACCATGCTGTTCCTGGGTTCGATGCCAGAGCACATTACAATTTCTTACATAAGGAACATATGTGAAAAGTAGGACGTTGTTTGAGGCAGTTGCAGCCAATATTTCTGCTTGAACTTTCACACATAGTTAGAGATGGTTATCTTATGTTGTGCTGCATAGTAAGTTTACCAGGAAGACATGGGTTCGATGCCAGACGATTAAATTACAGCGGATTTTAGGAATATTTTCAATGCTTTTTTTCTTTTGAGGAATGTTCCGATATGATGCCGACATGAAATTAGTGTTGTCGATCTGCTTGCAGTATGCAAGCTACATTTAACTCGTAAAGTAATATGAATGTTATTATTTTTCAGGAAACTCAGGGAGTATGTGTGGCAACCTTTGGAGAAAGTCGTGAATTTCCTTCTTTCTTTTCTCCGGAAGCTTTTGATGATGATGGAAGACCTCTTTTGGCTCCTTACAATGTCTCTACTGCAAAGGAAGCTGCTATGCTGATATATAAATCTCTATCCATTGATTTGGGAAATGGGATCCTTATAGCTGTACCCCCACCTCCAGATGGAACAGTAAATGAAGAGAATACTGATATTGAAAAGATTATCCAAGAAGCTTTGTCAGAAGCAAGAGGTCTTGGTATCCATGGTAAAGATGTAACACCTTTTGTCCTCGAAGAAGTTGCTTCAAGAACAAATGGAAGATCTCTTTCAGCAAGTATCCTTTCTTGTTTGAGTCTTTGATTATTGATAAAAGTTTTATCATCCCCATTTTTGTTAAGATGGGGTTGTGTTTATAATAATATAAATATATAATATTTATCCTTTAACCAAAAAACAATCTCAGTTAGTCTTTTACTTACTACAGTAGTGAAAGGTGTATTAATTCACATATTTACAATTTGAAAATCATCGGTTATAATGGGAAATTGTTGATACTAATGAATTACGCAATGCATAGTAAAGCTTCCAGAAGTGGGCTAAGTATGGTGGAAATCCAGAATGGAAATAACCTTACAAATGGTACTTTTTTCACCGAGTTTTATTTAAAAATAATATTAATGTACAATGGGTTTCAACAATGTGTGTTTATGTCATTTAAAATAAATCTGAGTTTATTAGTGCCATTTGTAAGATTATATCTATTTACAATAAGTTTTTGTTTAATGTTATGTTAGGCAACAGCTTAGTTTGAAGTTATATCATATTGGAAGTCATCCAGTGCTTCAATGAATTAGTAAATTATACTGTAAACATTGATAACAAATTAATAGTAAATACTAATTTAAAATTATATTGACCAGTACTTGAATTGACAAAATAATGTGTATGCCATCCTACAAATAAACTACAATCTATTACATTGTTAGTGAATATCTGCAAAGTGAAGCTAACTATGGTTCAAAATAAATTACAATGTTTATATTTGTTGCCTCCAACCTCCGTTAACCCTTAAGATGCGGGAGTATTTTTCTCTCGCGACAGTCGTGTGCGGGAGGCAAGTTAGAGAAACGGTCCCTTCTCCTGGTGGGTCAGACCAATTGCAGCAGGCAGAAAACCCCCATAATCCGGGTAGACCTTCTTCCGATGCCCGCGGTCAGCGGTTGTTGTTCAAGACTTTTGGTTGTTCCTCTAACGTGGAAGCAATTGCCAATGATTTAATTGTCTTATTTGTTCCCTTGCTGTTAGCTGATTAATTTGATACCAAACAGTTAGTAGATACATTTATTTTTAACGAGTGAGGAAAATATGAAATTACGAGTGTACCACAAATCTTGGAATTACGCAGAGGCCGGAAAACCCCGGGGAAGGGTTTTCCACATTTAGGACAATGCAAAAGATTTTGTGAGGGTGCGTCTCATTCACAGGGACCGCCATAAAATTGAGGAAGGCCAAGATTGGGCAGGGAAGAGCAGGTCAAACGTATAAGAACGTTTTTCCCGCAGTTCTCGCATTCTGGCAGGAAAATGTTTTTATACGTTTCCCGCAGTTTAAGGGTTAACGCTCCTCTGCCCCAGGAAGTTATGAACTTTGGCACACAAATATGGATTTGTATTGTTCATATCATAGGTTCCCAACCTTTTTTGATTCAGCGCCCACTTTTTCAGTCAATTATTTGATAGCGCCCCCCTTAGGTTAACTACATTGCAAATGCTATATATTGAAAAACAAAGGACAAATTTTTAATTTTCTTTAATCTTAAGATAATGAAATATTGAAGTAATTTTTACAGTACGATTAAAATATGTTATTAAACTTTATATAATATTATTAATGAGACAGCTGAGCTTGATGCGATGAAGCTAATTTATCAATATTTGGTGCCATTTTTGTCATTAATAACCTTCAGTCACCGATTTCCACTATTGACAACCTGTTCCTTTTCTTAGTTAATAGATTGGTCACCATGCTAAACCCTCTTTCTGCTAAATACGAGGACATAAAAGCAACGAAAAATTTCTTTACTGCAGCCCATAAGGCTGGATATAATATTGGAATTTGACGTTGAAGCCAAAATTCTTGATACCTATTTTTTAATTTAAATTTCAACTTTCCATTTGTTGACAATTCAATAAACTCCTCCTGCAGTGATAATTCTTTGATTTCTAAGTTAGAGGATGGTTCTATGACCCAATCTGGAATGACCATATTGAGTAAATCCTCAAATCTAATTGTGAAATCCTCTTTTAGTGCTTCCAAATGCTTACAGTAAGCGAGAATGTCGTTATCATTAGTTTCCATTGAAGAACGATTTGGAAACTGATGAAATTGTGTTCCACCCAAATTTTGTTTGTACAAAGCAAGTTTTGACACAAATGCAGATTCAAATCATTCCCTTGCAGTTGTAGGTTTGTTTCATTAAACTTGTGGTATAAATCTGTCAAATAAGCAATATCGCTCTTACATTTCAATAAATTCACTCGTAATAAATCATCTTTGCTTTCAAAAACTTAGTAACTGCTTCAAAGAGTTAAATAAATCGTTTTAGACAAGTACCTTTTGACAGCCAAAACTTCTGTGTGCAATAGTAACCGATTAAAGTCTTCGTCGTTTTCATCACAAAGCTTTCTAAATAATCAATCATCGAGAGCATTGCTTCTGATCCTGTTAACTGCAGTAATTACATACTGTAGGGAGCGGTGAAGGCCATCACTACCAAATGTTGTCAGTGAATTACACAATGCACGGCGACTACATTTGTTACCGCTCTTTTCAAATATGAAATAAAACCACGTTGACGTCCAACCATTGCCGGAGCACCATCGGTAGCAACAGACAAGATATTATTCAGAGGAATTCTTTTTTCTTCAAAATAGTGTTCCAAAATGCCAAAAACAGATTTTCCTTTAGTGTCCGTTTCTAACGTTCTTGCGAATAATAATTCTTGACAAATGCTTTCATCTTTTATGAAGCGAACGTACACCAGAAGTAAAGACTCGTTTCTTGACGAAGTAGATTCATCAAGCTGTAATGAAAACTCGGTAGTCTTCAAAAAATCAGCTAGAGAACTCTCCACATCCTCGGACATTTCGTTTACTCGCATCTGCACTGTATTATTACTCAACGGAATTTTTTAACTATATCAGACGGTGGCTTATGCAGCACACTCAAGCAGAACTTCACTCAAAGCTGGAATTATCAATTCTTTGCCAATTGTGTGTGGTTTTCCCGATTTAGCGATGAGTAAGGAAATATTGCATGACCCATGTAATCCATTATTTTCTTCTTTTGATGCAGTCGAAAACATATCACCCAAAATAGGACGTCTCGAATGTTGATCTCTGAGCATTTGAAAGTAAAATATTAATTTTTCTCAGGATGCTCAAGTGCTCTTCTAATCGGGAAGAATTCATAGCTTCGTTGGAAAACACCTTATGCCAAATTAGGCACATTGGTAATGTCTTGTTTGTGGGTGATTGAATGAAACCATATTTTAAATATTCGACATTGTATTGTTTTCATTTTTTCTTTGGTTCCGACATGGATCTATCTGTAGAAATAACACAATAATATGATTATTACGAGGTAGATATGTACGAAAATATTGTATTAATAAGAAAATATGTTTCGGAGATAAAAATTTCTATATTTACTTGTTTAAAAATCAAAACAAGGTGAATAATTAATTTGCCAACAATTTTGAAAAATTAAATGAACCGCAAAATAGCGGAAATTTAACCATAACTGCTTATTTTGAAAGAATACCACAAAAGAAATATCATTCATCCAGATCGGGACACGAACCCAGACCCCCCGATATCGTGCCAAGTATTTTAAACAGTTAAGCTAGCTACCTTGACATCCTTTTTCCTCTGGTTTCCTGGGGCTTAAAATTAACTACATATCATGGAGAACTGCCGTACAGACAATTTGACCAAACAGTCTTATTCATGCGCTTTACGGTACCATCCACGTGGTTAACACCAACTTTAAACATGGAGCTGTTTACTTACTATAACAAAGGAACCGAGAACAGGCACGAATACAGCTTCCTTAGGTCCCAGAAGGTTTTCTATTGACGCGTTTCAGGCAGAGCTAAAGGCTTACGCGCGTAGACTTTACATGTGAACTGCTATCATAGGTGCAGTAGAATCTATCTATTAGAGGAAAGGTTTCCGCAGCGTTGGTTAGATGCTTTCTGCATTTTTTTGGGTGTCTGTCCGTGTAGGTTGGCTTGGTGACAACAGTTTTGCTGACTATCCTGTCAACGTCTTCAGGTTGAAGATGTTAAGGGTCGAAGTTAATCCTTCGACCTGAAGATGCTGACAGGATATAATCAGCGAAACTGTTGTCACCAAGCCATCTTACGCGGACGGACACCCGAAAAAATGCAGAGAGCATGTACAATGTAATATCTGCTTTTTCCCTACGCCTTGTTGCCTTTAAGCCAGGTTCTAATCCTCATGGTATTAAACAGTTCATTTTAGAACTCCCCCACCTTCTTATTTTCACTTTCAATTCATTGCCCTGTACTTATTTTCATTCCATTTAATCATTTCCACATTTTCCTTTCTTTCCGTAATATTCGTACTTTCATTTTTCCTATAATTTTCAATTAAAAATTACGAACTATCCAAAATTGGGATTCTGAAAGCGCTTTACAGCCAAGAATGAAAATTAATTTACAATGTCATTATGTGTAAGTGGAAGGAGGCCGATAAAAGAAATGCAATAAAAGTTTTAAAAAGTTTTTGATAGGGTCGTATCATCAACAGAAAAAATCCTTGGAACTACTATGTACATTACAAAGTAGAGAGATGATTTAAAACAATCTCTCGAGGAGATAAGTGTTTTTACTTTCTCCATATACAAAGTATAGAGAAAGTATTGTTTTCATGATAAAAATTTGACTTAGAGATTTCAACGGAAATACATGTTTTGGGGTCCCTAGAACACGTTTTGACTATTTTCGGAATGATGTCTGTGTGTATGTGTGTGCGCGTGCGTGTGTGTGTGTGTGTGTGTCTGTATGTGTGTGTGTGCTTGTGGGCGCTCTAACGTAAAAACTATTAGTCATATCAATACCAAACTTCATATATAGTACTGTGGTGTTTGCTGTCAGAGTTGATTAGTTTTTGGAGTAAATCGGTTTACCGGAAGTCGAGCTTCATTCATCAAAGCTCATTTCCGGTTTTCAATATATCTCCATAAATATGATATATAGGTATATTGTATTACTTATAAAAGTTTTAGATAATGTTTTTTACTACAACTTTTGTATTTAACATATTTTTGTATCACCGGTTGATTAGGAGTTATTCGTGAAATACCGATAAACCGGAAGTAGCTGTTATGTACTTAGTAGGCGCTCTAACATTGAAACCATTCGTTGTATCAACACTGAATTTCATATATAGTACTGTGGTGTGTGCTGTCAGAGTTGATTAGTTTTTGGAGTAAATCGGTTTACCGGAAGTCGAGCTTCATTCTTCAAAGCTCATTTCCGGTTTTCAAAATATCTCCATAAATATGATATTTATGTATATAGTAGACATGGGCGCCGTTATGATTTTTGTCAGCGGCAGCGTAGAGGGAAAATGAAGCCGGCGGCGGCGGCATAACGGCATGAACGCTGACTGCTTAATCGGCGGCGCGGCGTAACCGTCGGCGTGTAAATTTTCGTTCGTATACGGCAGAAAAAAAGGCGAATAACTCGAATATCTGAGAATACATTATTACAATTATATCATACCAATAAAAATGTAAAAATAAGATTTTATGCGAACACTTGGAAGAGGACCCAAAAGCGTTTTGGTCGTACGTTCGTGAGGTCCAAGGTAAAGAGCAAACTGTTGGTTCATTAAAGGATACTAGCGGTAATTTAGTAAACGATGCTAAAGGCAAAGCTTAATATCTTGAATGATTTTTTTCGAAATGTTTTCACGTCTGACGATACATTAAATACTCTCCCGAATGTTGATAAACCTGAATCGATGTAAAAATCACCTTCAGAGAAGACGGCATCATTAAACTATTGCAACAGATTAAACCGAATAAAGCTCCAGGTCCTGAAGACATACCGGGTCGAGTGTTCAAGGAAGTTGCGGAGAGCGTAGCACATTTTCTTAAAGTTATATTTGACAAGAGTATGAGCGAAGGAAAGGTCCCGAAGGATTGGAAAATTACGAATGTCACGCCAATATTTAAAAGCGGCTCTAAGGACGATCCAGCTAATTACAGACCTATATCTTTAACATCACTGAGCGGTAAAATTATGGATCATATAATTTCTAGTTCTTTAATGGGTTTTCTTGAAACGTCTAATTTCATAATTAGGAATCAACACGGTTTTCGTAAGACTCGTTCTTGCGAGTCTCAGCTGGCTTTATTAGTACACGATATTCTAAACTCTGCTAAAAAAGATAAGCAAGTCGATGCGATATTTTTAGATTTTCGGAAGGCTTTCGATAAGGTACCTCATCATAAATTGCTGTACAAATTAGAAGTTGCGGGTATCAATGCAGAAGTTATTAACTGGATAAAAGACTTTCTCACCGATAGAGAGCAGCGAGTATTACTTGATGGTACTAGTTCCAACTTGGTTAAGGTGACCTCGGGCGTCCTTCAGGGCAGTGTAATTGGACCGTTGTTATTTTTAGTATATATCAACGACCTCAGCAATCACATTGAAAGCAATGTTAGGATATTCGCAGACGACACAGTCATTTACAGGGAAATAGTTAGTTCAGAGGATAGATTAACCCTTTCGTACGACTTAGATAGAATTATGAACTCGTGCAATGATTGGCAATTAGAGCTTAATTTAGAAAAGTGTTTGGTAGTTAACTTCTTCGAAAGTAAATCTATAATAAATGATTATTCTTATAGTCTCCGAGGGGTAAACCTAATGACAGTAGAATCGGTATCTTGGAGTAACTCTCACGAATAATCTATCATGGAGTGCCCACATCCGAAATATATGTGGAAAAGCACTTAAGAAACTCGGCTTCGTTAAAAAAATAGTCGGTTGGAGCCAAGAAAAAGGTCGCGAGCGATGTTACTTAGCGTTAGTTAGGCCTCACCTTGAGTATGCATGTAGTGTATGGGACCCCGCTGAGAAATGTCATATTCGGGATTTAGAAAACGTACAAGGAAAGGCGATACGATTTGTAAAGAATTGCTATGATAAAACAGCGAGTGTCACTCAGATGTTACAGGACGTGGGATGGGAATCATTGGAAGATAGAAGAAAAATTCAAAGGATAAATTTATTAAATAAGTTCAGAGAAATTACGTTTTCAGATGATGTAACCGATATAATGCGACCCCCCTGTTATATGGGCCGTTATGATACTGCCAGAAAGATTAGGGAAATACATGCTAGAACGAATCGCTTCAAAAATTTATTTTTCCGTGAAGTTTACCCGAAAGCAAGCGTTTAGGAAAATAGAGTCAAGGTGCTTGCACCCCCTGTCACACGCCGAAAGGCGGCTTGCAGGGTTCTTACATAGACATAGACAATTATATTTATATAGACATTACAATTATATCATACCAATAAAGACAATGTAGAGCTATCTTGAATACGCAGAACAATGGGCTAGAATCGAAAAAACCTGGCAAAAAAATCCTTATCTTGAGTGCGGACTTTAGTACTGGCAATTCTCAAATAAATCCTGCCTATTACTACCAAATTATTTACGCTGATTTCTACCTATTAAAATTCTACAGGTGGTCAAAATTGACCAAAATTCACGAATAATGCCAGGCTTAGATTTTTGCAAAATTCTTCAGCCTCATACCAAACCCAAATGAGCAGAATCATCGAAAAAAAATCAATACAGTATTAAATAATCAACCCTTAAGCTTAATTATGATTTTTTAAGTGATCACAGTTGAATTATTGCATCACTTCCATCAGATCTCTGAATTAGCTTCTTTAGGTGAAATACTCTCTTCATTCAACATGTCTTTTAAATTATATTTCTTTCTCTTGTCCTCTCTCAGACCCTCCGATTTAAGGAAAAATAGCTCACATAAGACGCTGTCTGGGAATATTATATGCAGAACTTATTGAGGTATAGCAATGCGAAGTTTCAAAGTTCACACTCAAAAAATGTTTCCTTATTCTTGGCCAGCATTTTTCGATTCTAGCTCGCTCTGCGCCGTAAAGGGGTTAATTTGGCAATACGTTGCTTTCCTTATTTTCACAAAAGCATGCTTCTTATAATTACGCTACATTACTTTAAGGACGTTTAAAGAGTGGTATCACAAATTGGGCACAAATAGCCAGTAGATTGTCGATCAATGGATGTACTATTGTTGTGAATTAGCTTAACATCAAATTTGCGCCACATTTTTCAAGTATGGAATCCAGGAATAGACTAGGAATAGGAATAGGATAGAATAGAATAGTTCAATTGAAATTTCCAGAAAATAAAAAATGTATAAATGATGAACACAAATCAAAACATTTAAGTTTAAACAAACTAAAAGAATAATAAGCAAATGAATGAATGAGAGGAGTTTAAAATAAATATATTAATAGCATTCAGCAGTAGGTTACACTCTGTCAACAAAATCTTTGCACAACGCATAGTTCTCATGGATGAATACCATTTTATTCAATCTCTGTGGCTCTAGTCTGCTTTTCTTATCGTTGAGAGTGAGCCCTCATATACTAAAACTCCTCTCAATGGGAGTGCTGGTTGCGGGAGTACACTATGTTCTAATGAAGATATTCAAATCGATTATAATGTTTTAGAACTCTGGATTAGACGTTTTTTTATAAACCAAAAGATGCTTCAATTATTAAGAATTGAAGGTAATCCAGGAAAATACTGTTGTACCCTATGAAGAAAATTCTCTTATTGGAGTTAACATTTTGGTTTACATGTATGTTCAAGATGGTTTTTATAAAAATATTCACAGAAATTATGATACGTAATGAATACACATTACTTGAAATTACTAAAGCCCAACTTATCTCAAACGCCCCCATGTTCATAAGAGAGATTGATGCACGTAGTAGAAATATACGCGTTGAAAGAGAAAGTTACACTAAATTAATTTTAGTTATATACCACATGGAGATACAGTAATTGAAAACTGTTCAGTGAAATTTAATTATAGTTAAATTTTATCACATTTACAAGAAAAATAAGAAACGAAAAATATTTCAAATTAAAAATTTGGAAATTCGTAGCGAATTTGTTTGTACATGTTCTTTAAATACTCACTCTCATTTCAGAAACAAAGAAGTTCCTATTCTTGATAATTTTCTTCCTTTTATGATCTTTTTTCGATACTTTTAAATTTCCCGGTAAATATTCTGGGAAAATACATCCTGAGAATTTTGAAGGGAATGTCGAGAGGTTTGAGAAAAATGCGTTCAAAAAAGTAGCTACCTACTTTTAGCTATACTTCACTCATTAAAAACATCCAGCGAGATAGTATTCTGAGAAAATACTGAATTTTATTTGTGTTATTTTAAATCCCTATTTTCTATTATAAACATTCGAAAACGAACATACATTGCGGAAGTTACATCTTCCGCAATAAATTGTATTAATTATATTACGTACGAAATATGTTATTATATACGAGTAAAAGTAGCTTGGATAATGCAAGCTTATAAAAGGTATTTATAATCTTTGTTCACATGCCACGTTTTGAGTTTCAATGTTATCGGGAAGGGCTTAAACAAAACTTAAAAATTGCTGCAATTTCTGATTTTTTGTAAACGCCTGGTGTCGAACCCAGCACCTATTGGAATATGCACATAGGTATAATAACTTGTTAAGACCTAATCTTAATTAATACAAAGTTTAAAGTAAATATCATACCGGGAAGGTCCTGAAATAAGACTCCATTATCCCCTATCTGAAATGCATTGGATATAACATATTGGCAGCTGTGAATGCATGTTATGACTTGTTAGGACTTGATCTCATTTAATGCAAAGTTTCAACTTGATATCATGTCTGGAAGTACCTATAATTTGTTTCCGTTATCTCCATAAAAAATGCATTGAGGAATGTAAATTTCCCTCTGGGATCGAACCAAGGACAGTCAGCGAATTGCTAAAATTAGATTATGAAATATATTTATGATCTCTATTCAAGTGCTGAGTTTCAAGTTTCCATCTTATCGGAAAGTGATAATAAAAAATCTTAAAAACCGCCATGTAAATTAAACGGGAGCATATTTTCCCTGACCTAGCGTCGAACCAAGGATAAACTTGGATAATGTCTTAAAGGTTTTCGTCGGATACGCAGGGCCTCCAGCGATCCCTCGAATTTCAACTCTCTACTTTGCCTGAAAGTGCCTCAAAAAAATTTTCGAAAATCCCCACCAAGTATCTTTATGGAGAAAATCGGGACTTTGTTTGTTTCCGGGACGGAATTTGTGGAACATGGTTAGAATTTTGATCTCCTATGAATGAATGAGTGTATATATAGGTACGAGTAAAATGTTGCTAGAATACTGCAATCATATCGACAACACTAATTTCATGTCGGCATCATATCGAGACGGTCCTCAATAGCAAAAAAAGGATAGAAAATATTCTTAAAATTCGCTGTAATTTAATTGCCTGGCATCGAACCCGGGTCTTTCTGGTCATACTTACTATGCAACACAACAGAACATCACCATCTCTAACTATGTGTGAAAATTAAAGCAGAAATATTGGCTGCAACTGCCTCAAACGACGTCCTACTTTTCACATATTTTCCTTATGTGAGAAATGTTATTATGCTCTGGCATCGCACCTAGGAACAGCATGGTCTCATATAATTTTTTTCTTAAACCGAGTTTTAATATATATCTTCTAGCCAAGCACGAACTTCCTATCATTTCCATAAGTGCATCAAAAAAAATAATGAAAAACTACCACAATGTTTTGAAGGGCAGATTTTTACATCGTCCTAGCGTCGAACCAAGGACTTTTTCCGTAAAAGTCATTTATGTTTTCGATAGATGATGACCATATATATAAGCTCCTTGAGTTTTGATTCTTTCTATCCGGGAAGTAATTTTAAAAAATTCCCGAAAATCAAAGCAATACATTTAAATGGAAAAAATCCCTCCCTTTGGGGCCCTCTGGAATCGAACCCATGACACTGAGGTTCAAAATTGCAATTTTTTGTCGGTTACACGTTATGGCCAAAACGTAAAAATTTCAAGTCAATGACGCTGGTATATCATAACAGGAAGGTCCTGATATAACTCCATTATCCCCATCTGAAATGCATACGAAATGTAAATGGCTCTCTGAGATCGAACCAAGGACGATCAAGATATCCTAAAACTGAGTATTTGAAACATATCAATGATCTTTATCTATATGCCGAATTTCAAGTTTCTATATTATTGGGAAGGGGTTCAAAAAACTTCTTAAAAATCGGATCACCTTCTGATTTTAGAGACGGCTGGAGTCGAACCAAGGACATATTGGCATCTGTGAATGCACAGTATGACTTATTCTGACTTGATCTTATTTTATGCAAAGTTTGAGGTCGATATCATGCCGGGAAGTACCTAAAATTGGTTTCTGTTATCTCCATAAAAAAATGCATTGAGGAATGTAAATACCTCACTGGGATCGAACCAAGGGCCATCAGCGAAACGGTGAACAGCGTACATAAAATTTATAATTGATCTCTATCTACATGCCGAGTTTCAAGTTTCTATCTAATCGGGAGATTTTAAAAAAATCTTAAAAATCGCAATGTAAATTAAACGGGAGAATATTTGCCCTGACCTAGCGTCGAACCAAGGATAATCATCGATGATTGTTTAATGGTTTTAATATATCAGCGCCCTCGTGGAAAGCCCGAGTTGTGTTCTATCAGTTCAAAGCGTATCTCTTCGAACTACTTGTCAGCATATTTTCGACTATGGGACTTTGTTTTAAATCCAAGCCACCCCGCGCCGCCGCCGATAAAATTTGCCGTAGATATTTCTTCGGCGGCGGCAGCGTGCCTGATATTGCCGGCGGCTGGCGTAATCGGCGCGGCGCCCATCTCTTGTATATACTATTACTTATAAACGTTTCAGAAAATGTAATTAACTATAACTTTTGTATGAAACATATTTTTACTTTCTCCATATACATAGTATAGAGAAAGTATTGTTTTCATGAAAAAAATCGACTTCGAGATTTCAACGGAAATACATGTTTTGGGGTCCCTAGAACACGTTTCGACCATTTTCGGAATGGTGTGTGTGTGTGTGTGTGTGTGTATGATAGTGGGTGCTCTAACGTGAAAACTATTGGTTGTATCAATACCAAACTTCATATATAGTACTGTGGTGTGTGCTGTCAGAGTTGATTAGTTTTTGGAGTAAATCGGTTAACCGGAAGTCGAGCTTCATTCTTCAGAGCTCATTTCCGGTTCTCAAAATATCTCCATAAATATGATATTTAGGTATATACTATTATATATAAACGTTTAAGAAAATGAATTTTACTATAACTTTTGAATGAAACATATTTTTGTATCGCTGATTGTTTAGGAGTAATTCATGAAATACCGATAAACCGGAAGTTGCTGATTATGTACTTTGTGGGCGCTCTGGGCTCTATGGGCGAAAGGCCAATTTCATTGTTTTTCATCGAGCATGTCCCGAAAAACATTATTTATAATGTTTGTAACGAAAAGATAATAATATTTAAATTAATCACTCATCTTCCAAGTTTAGATGGAATATAGAGTTTGAAATTACTGTTGTAGGTAAATATTTACATCTTATATATGGAGAAAGTCATGTGCTGGCCACATCAGATTTTTTTAATCGGGTTGAGACTCATTCTCCTTATGCCAAATAACCTTAATGCAGAATTTTAACAGCAGTTACAATGTCTGTATTTCCATTGAAAGCGCAGTATTAGCCACCCTACAAACAACGTCTTTTTGCTTCTCTTCCATACCCCTCCCGTCAGTATGCCCATTGCACGGATAAGGTCAACCCCATTCATGACGCATCCTTCTGCCACATGCTTTTGCGAGAGCTGAGAAAGCATTTACAACAATGTTTCTGACACCTGGCACCAAAAGGCTGTAGCGTCAAAAGTTGAAGAATCGAAACAAAAATGTCACTAATGCCGTCAGTGGCCATTAAATACGCCAACTGCTCAAGGGGGCGGCGGATGGACCTCAATGCCCCCTCAATATGACTTGGCCACAGAACGCACCCCTCAGACTTCTCAGCGCTGGTTTATATCTATTGTCCTTTCATTTATTACACTCTATTATTTTTGAACTGAAAAATTATTAATACAATTATCATCATTCTTATGTTGTAAGCAATGATCAGTATGTTTCAATTAATTGAAATCTTCTCATGATATTTAGCCTATATATTCTTATTCAATAGTTAAATATGTCATTCCTGCTACCACCTCTTATTAATCAAATAGAAAGAAAACTCACATAGCCGTAATTCACCGAGAAATAAAACCTCGGGGTGGTTCCGCTGCTGCCTAGTCCAGCGTTGGAGGGGAAGCACCTGTATCTAAACACTATACACGTATTTCAGAACCTATGCTTCCATCTTCGGTAGACCTGTTGGACTAGTTTTTTTCTGTTTGATTATTTACTAACAGCCAAGTCTCATTCATTCTCTTTCATTAACCATCTCTTATTCTTTGGAATGTTTTTGATTCTTCTTTTGGTACAGGATGGAAGAAAATATACCGTTCCAATCCTCGGGCTGTGTTACATATTCCTTGTTTAATATCTCAGTTGAAAGATAAATATTTTATTTTTATGACACTATGTATTATTTCCTTGATTCTGTTTGTAAGATGTTAACTTGATTCAACATAATGCAGCAGTTGGAGCAAATATAGCTAGAGAACTTCAAGAAATAATGAATAGTAAATCTAAAAGGTGAGGTTTAGGTGTTTTATTTAAAACCTAAGGGTGCATGCACACTGGGGAGGGAGACCAAAATCTTTATAGCATATGCATTTGATTGGTAGCATTCACCCTGTGAGTGAGCAATAGTGTGTGAAGGCTACAGTTTGTATGCATGCGTTATAAAAGAATGGTCTAACGCTGCATTTGCTCCCTCTTAGGCTCGCTTGCCAGTATAAACGTACTCTCACAAGTATGTAGTTAGTTGTCAGTAAGAAGAATTTTATAAATTTTATATTGGCTTTAAGATGTAGTAATTGTGATTATAAGAGAAAGAAACCCAAAATATATTTTTGCAAAATTTGTGTGGTGGATACAAAACTAGCTGTTCAGTATAACCTTATGATATGGTATTGAATCAAGATTAAACTTGTGACTAAAGTGACGGACTATTGGTTTAGCTTGTAGGACTGATATGGTATCATATTCTAAATATCTATTTTCCAAAAAAAATATTTAAATTACCCTATAAATAATTGTAGATTCTGTCGATCCTAGTTTCTTCCATTAATTGGTTATGTTAACTGATGGCACTAATAAAAAAAGATTTAAACTGTGGTCATTGATGAATTGTGCATCTTTTATTATTAAAGTTGTTATTTCTCAAAGAAAAGGTTGGCTGAGAATATTTTACTCTTTCAATCAGAATTTGGAGGTTCTTCTTATATACTGCAATACATTACAAAAAATATTATATAATGGTTATTTATTTGAAACAGCATTGGTTTCAATGACAGGTTACACCATTATCATGTGTAATCCTGTGCACAACATTTATTTGTTAGCATAATTTATCACATTATTTCTATAACTAGTAAATAATGGAGGTCATCTGAATAATTTGCTATAAATTGACTGTATCAGACCTTGGCTCTTACCTATGAGTTTGTTCCACTGCTAAAATTTGTTGTTACATCAATGTATAGTGTGCTTCAATTTAAGGCATGTTTCATGCTTTACAGAAATGTGTCATCACTTATGTTTATCACTGTCTGATGTAGGGATGGTTTTTTTGCTATTGCATTCTTACTGTGGGTATAATGAGCTTCTCTTCTGAAAGGACTTCTTTGTTTGGTCATGTTTATCAGGGAGAGATATTTTTCTGCATTTTCTAATTTTTGCTATATCATGTGTTCATTATTTTTGTATTCAAAGATTTGTGTTGATTCTCAATAAAATTTGTTTGGTGCCAGCGATGGATTGATTATTGTAGAACACTTTCATCTGTAGAACACTCACTCCATCTCTTTAATTGGCAATCTGCCAAGATGATGTTCAAATGGAGATTTATTCAAATGCATTTGGTTACTCAGAAGAAGTGTTATATCTTCCTGAAATTTCTGGTTGTTTCATTTTAAGACTAATATCTTATGGAATACCAGAAAAATTACAAGATAGGATGATTTGAATTTTCAACAGTTTATAATCCAAGAATATTTTAGTTTGGAATACAAGTTGTTGATTGATTTTCTCTTCTGAAGTGAATTCCTGTTAGTTAATAATTTTAGTGTCAACTGAAGATAATACATTAGAATTTTCTCATATTTTGTGAAAAATAGCTTCATGTTTGATTGTTTAATTTTCATGTTTTGTTTCTTTTGGTAACTATTTGAACAACTTCATAATGCACACTTAAATTCGATGGCCTTAAAACTTATTTTTGATTAAACTGGATAGATTACATCATTTATGTCGAAGGACAAGTATGATGTGATTTCTTATTTCAATGCATCTTAAAAAGTCATCTGTCTTCTTTTGTACTTACTTCTTCTTAAAAATAAGTCTATGTCATGAAAAGATAAAAATTTCATGTTGTACTTCTTTTTAAAACATAAAGAATATTCTTTTCATTTGTAGTATCAGTATTTAAGTATGTATTCGTTTACCTCAATCCTGATCACGTTCAAACAGTCCAAATGTATTGAGCAAATATAATATTTAGTCTTAAAGGTCTTATTGAGTCTCAAATATTAAAGTGAAGCTTCATTTTGTTTATATCAAATCATAAAGATATATTAATCAGGTGTATGATATAATATCTGATAACTTTTCTCTGAAAATATATTTGTGTTTTATAATTATGGAATCGCTATCTCTTGTTTGATTTCTTGGCCTTTAACTGTGTCAGGAAAATGCAAACGCTGAAAAGTGGTTTAGCTTCCCCGTAAAGTTCTTATAACTTTATGGTTTAAAGGTTGTGTCACTTGGGTTATTATATTACTGCTTAAGTAAGAATGATTTTCTTAAATTCTTGTAAAATCCTTAGCTCAGAATTGCTCAATCTATTATTCAGTCTCTAGCTTTTCCTTGTGTGAGGTGACTTGTTCAATACTAAGTATAAGAATTTAGTTCTCGCTTTGGTATGGCAGTACAGTAATTCCATAAACTCCATTCCAGTAAACTCGATAACTTATCTACCATTTTTGTAGATTTTTATCTCAGATCCATAAATTGAAGACTCAATAATTTAGTGTATTTATAATGATATATACCCAAGCATTTTCCTATTAAGTTAAATCTTAAATTAAAGGAGTCAAAAAGTAATGATGTGATTGTGACTTGTACTCAGGTCTTTTAATTTTCAGGCAGGTATTCTAACCACTACACCAAAATGTCACATCAGTCTTTTATCTCTATTAAGTGGATGTTTTATTTCAAATGTAGTGGAGCTCCACATGGTGGCACTGGCACCACTACCTGATCTCCTCATTGAGGCAACCACCCCAGAAAACAATATTGGAGAAATACCCTGTCAATCATGTCATGATTTTTCACTTTTTTATAACTTTGGATTTTTGGGCACATTTTTCCTCATGCTTAAAGTTAAAGTTAATTTCCACCGTAAATCTTAAATATATTAATCATTTTCTCAACCTAAAATTGATTTTGGCTAATGCTACATCCACTGAAATTCGTTTAAATCCTCAATCCATGCTGCCCTATGTTTATCTTTGCAACACAATAAATACAAGCAATTTCTCTATTTGATGTCATGTAAGATGCTCTCTCATATCAGTGGATCACACCCAAGAAATATTTTTTAGAACAAACAGTTGCACTCATAAAGGAGAACACATACTCTTTTGTTATGATCAGTAGCCATTAAATATGATTGCATGTTGCATGTACTTTGACATAGCAGAAGCAAGTGAAATGATATTTAGGTCCCATCATAGCAATGAGCTTTATAATTACAACTACTAAGACAAAGTTCTTCAATTGAGTGTTAAATATGATAAATCAGTAAATATAATGGAGTTAAGATAGGTAGTACAGGCCATCTGGCTTATAAATAGCATTCAGTATTGATGGTTAATCTGTCATGTTTGAACCTTCTCTTTTAAGATGCTGGGTTATGTTTTGAACCATAATTTTAAAGAAATTCTTCTTCAATGTCTTTTGTATGCTTTCTAATGTGGTACTCAAATTGGAAGTTTGAAAGTAAATCTGTATATTTACTCTTTTATACTGATTCGATTTTGTTTTTTAAGTCAATGATTTTAGTCTTAGATTTTGCTATGTGGTAAATTTTACTCTGCAAAACTTTAGGTAAGGCATCATAATTATTTGTTAATGCAGTTAATACATGTATTTATTATCACACCATATTTTCTTATGTGTTTGAATAATATTATGTATTGGATGCATCTTAATGATTTTGTTATATGATATTTTGTCTCATAGATACCTATATCATTGACTAATTTGTATATTAGTTAGTCATTATTGAGTAAAGATGACTAATATTTAAGTTAAGTCTTTGGTGGCATGTAATGTCAAATTAAATTCTATTAAAGAAATTTCTTTTAGTGCTCCTCTTTACATTCAGTTATTGTATGAGGCATTATAATCTACAGAACAACGTTTTCCTAAGGGAAATAAATATTGTTATATTATTTTGAATGATTTTAAAATAAAAAAGATTATATTATTTTGTATTCAATGAATCTTGGTATATTGTTAATTAACTTCATTGTGAATAAATAATTTATCGTTATAATTGATTTTTAGTCGGCAACAACTTTATCCTCAATTTATGAAAAACAAGCACCAAGAAGTGGATAACCATGGGAAAGGGAAGGCAGAACGTTTGAGGCAGTTGCATTTAATTTTTCTACTTGAATTTTCACACATAGTTACAGATGGTGATCTTCTATGGTGCTGCATAGTAAGTATGACCGGGAAGTCCTGGGTTCGATGCCAGACGAATAAATTGCAGCGGAAATTAAGAATATTTTCCAACCATTTTTTTTTCTTTTGAGGACTCACTCTATGTGATGCCGACAAAAAACTTTTGTTATCGATGTGCTTGCAGTATGCAAGCAACATTTTACTCGTATTATATATATATAAGTACGAGAAAATGTAGCTTGCATACTGCAAGCAGATCGGCATATTAATTTCATATCGGCATCATATCGGGACGGTCCTCAAAAGAAAATAAAAGGGTTGTAAATATTCTTAAAGCATCTATATATAATAGATATATATATGATATATGATTGAATCCGGAGAAGCATCTATATCTATTACGAGTAAAATGTTGCTTGCATACTGCAAGCAGATCGGCAATACTAATTTCATATCGGCATCATATCGGAACGCTCCTCAAAAGAAAAAAAAAGGATTGAAATTTTTCTTAAAATTCGCTAAATTTTCACCGTCTGGCATCGAACCCGGGTCTTACTGGTGAACTAACTATGCAGCACAATAGAAGATCATCATCTCTAACCATGTGTGAAAATTTAAACAAATATTGGCTACAACTGCCTCAAAAGACGTTCTAATTATCACGAATGTAAATGGCTCTCTGGATTCGAACCAAGGACGATATTGGAAATCTAAAAGATGTTTCTGAAAGTTATTTATGATCTCTATCTATATGCCGAATTTCAAATTTCTATATTATTGGGAAAGGTATCCAAATAATTCCTAAAAATCGGATCAACTTCTGATTGCAGTGACACCTGGTGTCGAACCCAGGACATATTGTAAGCTGTGAATTCAAAGTTTGATTTGCAAAGACTTTTTCTTGTATCTAGAAAAGTTTGAAGTCGATAGCATACCGGGAAGTACCTAAATTTTGTTTCCGTTATCTCCGTAAGGAATGCATTGAGAAGTGCAAATGGTCCTCTGGGATCGAGCCAAGGACCATCAGCGAACATGTAAAATTTGATTACGAAATATATTTATGATATCTATCGACGTGCCGAGTTTCAAGTATCCATGTTATCGGGAAAGGATCCAAAAAAATTTTTCAAAATCGCCGCAATGCATTTTAAACGGCCGATTTTTTCCCCGACCTAGCATCGAACCATGGACCATATTCGGCGATGTCTTTCTGATTTACGTTGGAGTTTCACGGCTTCTAGCGATCCCTTGAATTTCAATTCTCTACATTTCCGGGAAGTGCCTCAAAAAAATTTTCGAAAATCCCCGCCATGTATTCTTATGGAGAAAGTCGCGACTTTGGGGCCCTCTGGAATCGAACCCACGACACTGAAGATCGAAATCGCAATTTTTCTGCCGGTTACACGTTATGGCCAATACGTCGTAATAATTTCAAGTCAATGACGCTTGTGGTTAAGCTGTGAATTAGTATCGGCCGTTTAAAAAGCATTGTGGCGATTTTTATGATTTTTTTGGACCCTTTCCCGATGGCAAGGATACTTGAAATTCGGCATGAGGTTGGAGATCATAAATTTATTTCATAATCAAATTTTTTGTATTCGCTGATGGTTCTTGGTTCGATCCCAGAGGGCCATTTACATTCCTCAATGCATTTCTTATGGAGATAACGGAGACAAATTTTAGGTACTTCCCGGCATGATATCGATTTCAAACTTTGCACAAAATAAGATCAAGTCCTTTAAAATCATACTGTGCATTCACAGCGTAAACTTATTTCCTGGGTTCGACACCAGGCGTCTCTTATATAAGTAGTTGATCCGATTTTTAATAATTATTTTGAGCCCTATCCCAATAATATAGAAACTTGAAATTAGGCAAATAGATAGAGATCATAAATAACTTTCATGAACATGTTTTAGATTTCCAAGATCGTCCTTGGTTCGAATCCAGAGGGCCATTTACATTCCTGAAAAGTAGAACGTCGTTTGAGGCAGTTGTAGCCAATATTTCTGCTTGAATTTTCACACATAGTAAGAGATGGTGATTTTCTGTTGTGCTACATAGTAAGCTTACCAGGAAGACCCGGCTTCGATGCCAGACAATTAAATTGCAGCGAATTTTAAGAATATTTTCAATACCTAATTTTTCTTTTGAGGGCCGTCCCGATATGATGCCGACATAAAATTATTGTTGTCGATCTGCTTGCAGTATGCAAGCTACATTTTACTCGTAATAGATATAGATGCTTCTCCGGATTCATTCATGTATATACCCAGATACCCAGATACCCAGATAGGATACTAATTCACAGACTAAACTACTTGCGTCATTGACTCGAAATTTTTACCACGTATTGGCCATAACGTACAACCGCCAGAAAAATTGCGATTTTGAACCTCAGTGTCATGGGTTCGATTCCAGAGGGCCCCAAAGTCCCGATTTTCCCCGTTTAAATGCATTGCTTTGATTTTCGGGAATTAAAAAAAAATACTTCCCGGATAGGTAGAGATTTAAAACTCAAGGAGCCTATATATATGATCATGGTCTATCGAAATCATTTATGACTTATACGGATAATATCCTGGGTTCGATGCTAGGACGTTGCAAAAATCGGCCGTTTAAAATACATTGAGGTAGTTTTTCATTATTTTTTTTCATGCACTTATCGAAATGATAGGAAATTCTTGCTTTTATGGAAGATGTATATTAAGCATAGGTTTTAGAAAAAAATTTACATATGACCGTACTGTTCCTGGGTTCGACGCCAGAGCACATTAAATTATCTCTTATAAGGAATATATGGGAAAAGTAGCACGTAGTTTGAAGCAGATGCAGCAAATATTTCTGCCTGAATTTTCATACATAGTTAGAGATGGTGATACTCTGCTTTGCTGCATAGGAAGTATTACCAGAAAGACCCGGGTTCGATGAGAGGTGGTAAATATATCTGCCATATAAAACATATTGGGATAGGATTTCATTATTTCTTACATGCACTTATCGAAATACCAGGGAGTTCTTGCTTAGATAGTAGATGTGCATTAAGACTTGGTTTAAGAAAAAAAATTAGATAAGACCATGCTGTTCCTGGGTTCGATGCCAGAAAATATTAAAATTTCTCTCATAAGGAATATATGGGAAAAGTAGGACGTCGTTTGAGGCAGTTGAAGCCAATACTTCTGCCTGAATTTTCACACATAGTAAGAGACGATGATCTCCTGTTGTGATGAATAGAAATATTGCCGTGAAGACCCGGGTTCGATGCCAAACGATTAAAATGCAGCGAATTTTAAAAATATTTTCAATTTTTTTTCTTTTGAGGACCATCCCGAAATGATGCCGATATGAAATTAGTGTTGTCGATCTGCTTGCAGTATGCAAGCTACATTTTACTCGTATTTAATAGATAGATGCTTCTCCGGATTCATTCATGTATATACCCAGATACCCAGATAGGATACTAATTCACAGGCTAAACTACTGGCGTCATTGACTCGAAATTTTTACCACGTATTGGCCATAACGTACAACCGCCAGAAAAATTGCAATTTTGATCCTCAGTGTCATGGGTTCGATTCCAGAGGGCCTCAAAGTCCCGATTTTTTCCATTTAAATACAGTGTGTTGATTTTCGGGAATTTTTAAAAAGTACTTACCGGATAGGGAGAGAATCAAAACTCAAGGAGCCAATATATATGGTCATGATCTATCGAAAACATAAATGAATTTTACGGAAAATATCCTGGGTTCGATGCTAGGTCGTGGCGAAAATCGGCCGTTTAAAAAGCATTACGGCGATTTTTAAGATTTTTTTGGACCCTTTCCCGATGGCATGGAAACTTGATATTCGGCGTGGAGTTGGAGATCATAAATATATTTCATAATCAAATTTTTTGTATTCGCTGATGGTCCTTGGTTCGATCCCAGAGGGCTATTTACATTCCTCAATGCATTTCTTACGGAGATAAAGGAAACAAATTTTAGGTACTTCCCGGAACGATATCGACTTCAAACTTTGCATAAAATAACATCATGTACTTACAAATCAAACTGTACATTCACAACTTACAATATTTCCTGGGTTCGACACCAGGTGTCTCTGCAATCAGAAGTTGATCCGATTTTTAGGAATTATTTTGAAACCTTTCCCAATAATATAGAAACTTAAATTTCGGCATATAGATAAAGATTATAAATAAATTTAAGAAACACGTTTTAGATTTCCAGGATCGTCCTTGGTTCGAATCCAGAGAACCATTTACTTTCGTAAAAATTAGAACGTATTTTAAGGCAGTTGTAGCCAATATTTCTGCTTGAATTTTCACACATAGTTAGAGATGGTGATCTTCTATTGTGCTGCATAGTAAGTTCACAGTAAAGGCCCAAGTTAGATGCCAGACATCGAATGTCAGCAAATTTTAAGAAAAATTTCTATCCTTTTTTTTTCTTTTGAAGACCGTCCCGATATGATACCGATATGAAATTAATATTGCCGATCTGCTTGCAGTATGCAAGCTACATTTTACTCGTAATAGATATATAGATGCTTCTCCGGATTCATTCATGTATATACCCAGATACCCAGATAGGATACTAATTCACAGGCTAAACTACTGGCGTCATTGACTTGAAATTTTGATGACATATTGGCCATAACGTGAAACCCCAAGGAAAAAAGCGACTTTGATCCTCAGTGTCATAGGTTCGATTCCAGAGGGCCCCAAAGTCCCGATTTTTCCCGTTTAAATGTATTGCCGTGATTTTCGGGAATTTTTAAAAAATACTTCCCGAATAGGTAGAGAAACAAAACTCAAGGAGCCTATATTTATAGTCATGATCTATCGAAAACAGTAATGACTTTCACGCAAAATTATCTGGGTTCGATGCTAGGACGATGCAAAAATCGATCGTTTAAAATACATTGTGGTAGTTTTTCATTATTTTTCTTCATGCAGTTATCGAAATGATAGGAAGTTCTCGCTTATATGGAAGATGTATATTAAGCATTGGTTTTAAAATAAAATTAGATAAGACCGTACTGTTCCTAGGTTCGGGCACATTAAAATTTCTCTCATAAGGAATACATGGGAAAAGTAGGATGTCGTTTGAAGCAGTTTCATTTAATATTTCTACCTGAATTTTCATACATAGTTAGAGATGCTGATCTTCTGTTGTGCTGCATAGGAAGTATTACCAGAAAGACCGGGCGGTAAATATATCTGCCATATAAAACACATTAGGGTAGTATTTCATAATTATTTTTAAGCACTTATGGAAATGATAGGAACTTCTTCCTTTGCAAGAAGATGAATATTAAAACATAGTTAAAGAATAAAAATTATTTAAGACCATGGTTTTTCTGGGTTCGATGCCAGAGCACATAACAATTTCTCACACAAGGAATATAAGGGAAAAGTTGGACGTCGTTCGAGGCAGTTGCAGCTAATATTTCTTCTTGAATTTTCACACATATTTAGAGATGGTGATCTTCTGTTGTTGTACATAGTAGGTTCACCAGGAAGAATCGGGTTCGATGCCAGACGATTAAATTGTAGGAAATTATAAGAATATTTTCGATCCTTTTTTACTTTCTCCATATACGAAGTATAGAGAAAGTATTGTTTTCATGAAAAAATTCGACTTCGAGATTTCAACGGAAATACATGTTTTGGGGTCCCTAGAACACGTTTTGACCATTTTTGGAATGATGTCTGTGTGTATGTGTGTGTGTGTGTGTGTGTGTGTGTATGTGTGTGTGTGATAGTGGACGCTCTAACGTGAAAACTATTGGTCGTATCAACACCAAACTTCATATATAGTACTGTGGTGTGTGCTGTCAGAGTTGATTAGTTTTTGGAGTAAATCGGTCAACCGGAAGTTGAGCTTTATTCATTAAAGCTCATTTCCGGTTTTCAAAATATCTCCATAAATATGATATATACGTATATTTTATTACTTATAAAAGTTTTAGATAATGTAATTTACTATAACTTTTGTATTTAACATATTTTTGTATCACCGGTTGATTAGGAGTTATTCGTGAAACACTGATAAACCGGAAGAAGATGATTATGTACTTTGTGGGCGCTCTAACATGAAAACTATTTGGCGGATCAACACCAAATTTCATATGTAGTACTTCTATTACAGTCTTTAGAGTTGATTAGTTTTTGGAGTAAATCGGTTAACCGGAAGTTGAGCTTCATTCTTCAAAGCTCATTTCTGGTTTTCAAAATATCTCCATAAATATGATATTTAGGTATATACTATTATTAATAAATGTTTTAGAAAATAAAATTTACTATAACTTTTGTATGAAACATATTTTCGTATCACTGATTGTTTAGGAGTTATTCCTGAAATACTGATAAACCGGAAGTTGCTGATTATGTACGTTGTGGGCGCTCTGGGCTCTATGGGCGAAAGGCCAGTTTCATCGTTTTTCATCCAGCATGTCCCGAACAACATTATTTATAATGTTTAGAGTTCGAAATTACTGTCGTAGATAAGTATTTACATCTTATATATGGAGAAAGTCATGTGCTGGCCACACCAGATTTTTTCTTTTGGGAGCCGTCCCGATATGATGCCAATATGAAGTTAGTGTTCTCAATCTGCTTGCAGTATGCAAGCTACATTTTATATAGCTATATAGGTATATAGATAGGATACTTATTCACAGGCTAAACCACAAGCGTCATTGACTTGAAATTTTTATGACATATTGGCCATAACGTGAAACCCCCAGGAAAAAAGCGACTTTGATCCTCAGTGTCATAGGTTCGATTCCAGAAGGCCCCAAAGTCCCGATTTTTCCCGTTTAAATGCATTGCCGTGATTTTCGGGAATTTTTAAGAAATACTTTCCGGATAGGTAGAGAAATAAAACTCAAGGTGCCTATATTTATGGTCTTGGACTTTCGAAAACATCAATGACTTTTACAGAAAATATCCTGGGTTCGATGCTAGGACGATGCAAAAATATGCCCTTTAAAATACATGGGAGCTGTTTTTCATTATTTTTTTTGCACTTCTCGAAATAATAGGAAGTTCGTGCTTAGCCGGAAAGTGTAAGGTAAGAATTGGTTTAAGAAAAAAATTTTCATAAGACCGTAATATTCCTGGGTTCGATGCCAGAGCACATTAACATTTCTCTCATAAGGAATATAAGGGAAAAGTAAGACATCGATTGAGGCAGTTGCAGCCAATATATCTGCTTGAATTTTCACACATAGTTAAAGATTAATATCTTCTATTATGTTGCATAGGAAGTTTCACCAGAAAGACCCGGGTTCGATGCCGGGCGGTAAATATGTCTCCCGTTTAAAATACATAGGGTTAGAATTTCATTATTTTTTTGATGCACTTATCGAAATGATAGGAAGTTCGTGCTTGGCTGGAAGATGTATGGTTAAAACTGGTTTAAGAAAACAGTTTTCAAAAGACCGAACTATTCCTGGGTTCGATGCCAGAGCACATTAACATTTCTCTCATAAGAAATATAAGGGAGAAGTAGGACGTCGTTTGAGGCAGTTGCAGATAATATTTCTGCTTGAATTTGTACAGATAGTTAGAGATGGTGATCTTCTATTGTGCTGCAAAGTAAGTATCACCAGGAAGACCCGGGTTCGATACCGGACGAATAAATTGCAGCGAATAATCAGAATATTTTCAATCCATTTTTTTTTCTTTTGACGGCCTTCCCGATATGATGCCGACATGAAATTAGTGTTGTCGATCTCCTTGCAGTATGCAAGCTAATTTTACTCGTTATATATATGTAGATGCTTCTCCGGATTCATTCATGTATATAGGTATATAGTTAGGATAATAATTCACAGCCTAAACTACAAGCGTCATTGACTTGAAATTTTTACCATGTATTGGCCATAAAGTGTAACCACCAGAAAAATTGCAATTTTGTACCTTGGTGTCATGGGTTTGATTCCAGAGGGCCCCAAAGTCCCGATTTTCTCCATTTAAATGCATTGCTTTGATTTTCCGGATTTTTTTAAAAACACTTCCCGTATAAGTAGAGAATCGAAACTCTAGGAGCCTATGTATATGAACAGGATCTATCGATAGCATTAATGAATTTCACAGAAAATATTCTGGGTTCGATGCTAGGACAGTGCAAAAATCTGCCGTTTAAAATACATTGAGGTTGTTTTTCATTATTTATTTTGATGCACTTATCGAAATGATAGGAAGTTCGTGCTTGGCTAGAAGATGAATGGTAAGAATTACTTTCAGAAAAAAATTTTGGTAAGACCATACTATTCCATGGTTCGATGCCAGAGCACATTTAAATTTCTCTCATAATGAATATAAGGGAAATATAGTATGTCATTTGAAGCAGTTGCACCCAATATTTCTGCTTGAATTTTCACACATAGTTAGAAGTGGTGATCTTCTGTTGTGCTGCATAGAAATTATTACCAGAATGACCCGGGTTCGAAGCCAGGTGGTAAATATATCGACCAACTCCATGATTTTACGCAAATTTTGCAACGTCGCGCAAATTCCTCCCATTTAAAAATTATAGGCTTATGCAGTTTAAATCGGGAGAATCTGTGCCTTCGTGATGGTGAACGGACTAGAGTACTTTTGTCTCGGTAACTCCAAGTCCTCAAACATATTTTTGAATGATAAGCGAGAAAGTAAGTTGGTTTTTCGTTGCCTTTGTCTTTCCTTGATCCGAAGAAAGGTTCTGTGAACGAAGGAAGGCCATGCCATATTGCTTCTAAACTGAAAATTATGACTTATGAAATATATGACTCGAGAATGCGAAAATATTCCACCGGTGTTTATGAGTAGACAAAGAAATTTATATGAACGCACTTACTAAAAGGAATTGTTGATAAAAAAATCTTATCGTAGAGAAGAAAATGAATTCTGTTCTCTTTCAAAATAGTTCCTTAAACTGGATTATAGTATCTTTAGCGGGCAATATTTTCGTTTTAGAACCTGCCGGAGTTTCTACAATAATATGCAGTTTGAAACATGCCTTGAAAATGACATTAGCACTATATGCTAGTTTAGAAATATCGTTTAGTATGAAAATAATACATACTTATTTTGAAAAATCAAATCTTTGTCGTTAATAACCATTCTTTCTGGATCTTGAAATTGTTATTGAGATTTGTCGCCGTAAGAAGTTAGTGGAAAAAATTGCAGATCACTGAAATGTAGATTATCGAAGATAGCGAACATGTTACTTGTCATAAAGAGTGGATTAAATGAATAAAACTTTTCCCTGTGAAATTGGCATTGCAATCGCACGGTGTTTATTTGACTAGCTTATTTTGCCGAGGATACTATGATGTTCTTGCATAGATAATTATCATCATGTAAACGCGTTGATCTTTGATCAGGAAAATTTCTATCAGTCACTTAAAATCGAAGGCACTCAAAAGGCTCCGCACGTGCCATCTTCCTTGGGGGTATGAGGCTGCGGAAAACAGAAACCCTCCTAACCAGTCGTTCTTTATCGAGGGATACCTCAATGCCTGGCCGTGTCCACTGTTCGCTAACAGAAATCAAAATGCGCTAACTGTTGGTCTAAATCTAATGCATGAGCCATTAAAATTGTCGATTCTTACGTGGACTCAATTTTCCGAGGCAGCCCGAAGAATGGGCGTGGAACCCTCCTCGCCTCCTCCCTTCTGGTCTAGATAACCCTTCTCCCTCTGCTCCCCATCTGTAATCAATGAAACTCTCCCGATTTGTTATCATAAATTCCACCAATGATCAACAATAATAATTTGACGAAAGAAATTGATGGAACAATTATCCGTTTTAATCTGTTAATGATAGTCGAAGCGCATTAACGCAGGCTAATAAAATGTTCGAAAATATCTTTCCTACTTCCTGTTGGTTGATTGAGGCAGAATAGGTTCAACTTATCTTTTATGGTTTATCAAGCTGAAAATTGGTGGAGATGTTCTTTGAACAGCCAGAAGCAAAATCCCAAAAATCCCAAAAAATCCCAATTGGGCAACATACCGAAATATTTAAACAAAAGTCGCCATCTTGGATTTTCGACCTTGCATCATATTGAACGGTTTATCTCCGTATCTAATGGCGATAAAGACACACGATTTGCTTTAAACTACTAACTAAAGTGTAAGCTAGACCCATAGCACTTTATATTGAAAGAACTATTTGTAAATATAAAGCTACACACGAAAAACAACTCGTCTTAGGGTAGCTTTAACGGGAAAATCAGCGTTAAATGTCGATTTTCGACCTTTTATTATCATTAAATCAAAAAATATATCAAATTAGAAGTTGTAGAACACATCAAAAGGCTTCGGAATGATTTATTATAATCTCCGTAGTTCAAAAATTGTAGCTTCTACGAAGCGTCAAACACGCTCGCACACTCAGTAGACGACCTCTAACGCGGATCGCCTATGTGCGAGTATCCATCAAAGCACCGATTATAATGCCGGAAAGTATATTCTTATTCCTAAATTCCTTATGTTATATTATATGCTATTGAATTGCTATGACTATAATATAACTACACAAAGAATTAACCAAATATTTTCCCAAATGGAAAACTAACGAAAATTATTTATAAAAATAAGGCAATAATATAAAAGGATAAAAAATTACAAGCTAACGACTATAAAGTGTAAATATAACTGAAAGAATTAATACTATTGAAGGAAAAGAATATAAAACCTTTCTAAACACTAACAACAATAAACCAACATAAGAATTGAAATAAAAAACACTATGTCGAAAATTCCACTTCAGTTTTAATACACGATCGGTTTCAGACAATTCTGTCCATCATCAGGTAAAGAGACCTCAACTGCAGTGAATATATACAAAACAATGGCCAATTAGGAGGCTAGGTCAGAGAGGGGAGGAAGGGTAAGGGATATTAGGTGAGGGAAGCAGCGGGAGGAGGCAAACAGTTGATAAAAGTAGGGAGTGGTTAGGAAAGAGGTGAATGTTAGTTATCGTATAATTATGATGTAAAATTTCTAATTCCTCCAGGTAGTTTAGCTTATTTCCTTGAGAATGGCTATGGAGGAGGGTGTTGGTAAAGTCTGAATGGTGTTTATTGTCGAGTAAATGTTTAGCGAAATGTGAGGCACTGGAATCATTGAGGAAAGACTGTTTATGTTCTTTTATTCGAATGTGTAAATTTCTACTGGTTTGGCCTATGTTTATTGCATTACAGTCTTTACAATTTAATTTATATATACCAGATTTGCGTGTTTTATCGAATTTATCTTTATTGTTTAAAATAGTTTTTCCTATGTTCTGCGTTGTATAGAAAGCGGGTCTGATGTTAGAGCATTTAAGAAATTGGCAAGATGATAACTGATGTGGCCGAGGAAAGGTAGTTTCCTCCAACGTTGTACTTCCGTGAAAATGGAGCAATCGGAATATATCCTGAAAATGTTTTGTTTTCTTTGTCCATGTGAAAGTATGGTATCTATAAGTTTTTCGGAATAACCATTAGAACGAGCGATGCATTTTATGGTTTTTAGTTCCCGAGAAACGTTTGATGGAGAGAGAGGGATATTTAAGAGGCGATGAATAAAACTATGAAAAGCAGCGTGTTTATGCGTGACTGGATGATTAGAGGTTGCATGATTTGTTTGGTTCGTATAAGTCGGTTTTCGATAGATAGAAAATTCAATTGAATCTGCATTCCTTGAGAGGATTAAGTCTAGGAAATTTAAATTGTTGTTATTCTCTATTTCTAAAGAAAATCTGATTTTACTGTGTTGTTGGTTTAGGTGTGACAGCTATTCAACTGTCTGTGGGATCCATTCCAAATACAAAGGACATCGTCAACATATCTCAATAATCTCAACCACAAGAAAACGGGTTTTCGTCATTATGGGAATTTGTAAATAAATTATTCTCAAAATTATCTAAAAATATTTCGGCTAAAATTGGCGAGAGGGGAGATCCCATCGCTAGACCATCGGGTTGATTAAAAAAAGATTTTTCAAACAAAACTAATTCTGCGAAATACATAAATCTGTAAACAGTAAAATATCGTGAGCAACATTTCTGTCCAAGTTTTTGTCGTACAATAATTTTTCCAACAGCAACAACACCTCTTTCCTAGCGATTTTTGTAAATATGTTATCAACATCAAAAAATCTGATGTGGCCAGCACATGACTTTCTCCATATATAAGATGTAAATATTTATCTACCGCAATAATTTCGAACTCTATATTCCATCTAAACTTGGAATTTGAGTTATTAATATTATATATTATCTTTGATGCAAAAAACATGATAAATAATTTTTACGGGACATGATCGATGAAAAACGATGAAATTGGCCTTTCGCCCATAGAGCCCAGAGCGCCCACAAAGTACATAATCAGCAACTTCCGGTTTATCAGTATTTCATGAATAACTCCTACACAATCAGTGATACAAAAATATGTTTCAACCAAAAGTTATAGTACATTACATTTTCTAAAACTTTTACAAATAATAGTATATACCTAAATACCATATTTATGGAGATATTTTGAAAACCGGAAATGAGCTTTGAAGAATTAAGCTCAACTTCCGGTTAACCGATTCACTCCAAAAACTAATCAACTCTAACGACACAAACCAAACTACTATATATGAAATTTGGTGTTGATCCGACAAATAGTTTTCATGTTAGAGCGCCCACAAAGTACATAATCATCTTCTTCCGGTTTATCAGTATTTCACGAATAACTCCTAATCAACCGGTTATACAAAAATATGTTAAATACAAAAGTTATAGTAAATTATATTATCTAAAACTTTTATAAGGAATACAATATACCAATATATCATATTTATGGATATATTTTGAAAACCAGAAATGAGCTTTACACAACGTACATAATCAGCAACTTCCGGTTTATCAGTATTTCATGGATAACTCCTAAACAATCAGTGATGCAAAAATATGTTTCATACAAAAGTTATAGTAAAATAAATTTTCTACAACATTTATAAATAATAGTATATACCTAAATACCATATTTATGGAGATATTTTGAAAACCGGAAATGAGCTTTGAAGAATTAAGCTCAACTTCCGGTTAACCGATTCACTCCAAAAACTAATCAACTCTAACGACACAAACCAAACTACTATATATGAAATTTGGTGTTGATCCGACAAATAGTTTTCATGTTAGAGCGCCCACAAAGTACATAATCATCTTCTTCCGGTTTATCAGTATTTCACGAATAACTCCTAATGAACCGGTGATACAAAAATATGTTAAATACAAAAGTTATAGTAAATTATACTATCTAAAACTTTTATAAGTAATACAATAGACGTATATATCATATTTATGGAGATATTTTGAAAACCGGAAATGAGCTTTAATGAATAAAGCTCGACTTCCGGTTAACGGATTTACTCCAAAAACTAATCAACTCTGACAGCACACACAACAGTACTATATATGAAGTTTGGTATTGATACGACTTTTAGCTTTCGAGTTAGAACGCCCATTATCACACACACACATACACACACACACACTCACACACACACACACACACACACACACATACACACAGACATCATTCAGAAAATGGTCAAAACGTGTTCTAGGGACCCCAAAACGTGTATTTCCGTTGAAATCTCGAAGTCGAATTTTTTCATGAAAACAATACTTTCTCTATACTTCGTATATGGAGAAAGTAAAAAACAATTTTTGAGTTTGTATATAATTTCAAATTTTTTAGTCTATTAGCAAGGTCGATGGAGTTTCGGATGCCATATCTAGGTGAAAACAGGGTTAAGTTTTAAATAAGTTCATTCACTATAGAGGCCAGTTTGTGGGTTGGGGAGGAAACACATGAAATAACTGGGCGGATGGGGATATCAAGTTTATGTAACTTTAAGGGAGCGTATAATCGTGGAGGAAGAGGATTTGGATTAATTATTTTATAATAATCCTTGGGTTTTAGCACAGTTGTACTCTTTTTCACTATTTCTTTCACTTTTTTATTTAGTTCGTTGGTAGGGTCGTTGATTTTCAATATATGGTTGTCTTCTATGAAGGTTTGTACTTTTTGAGTGTAATTAATTTTGTCTATTATGACAATGCACTTTCCTTTGTCGGCTTTGGAAATAACGAGATTTTCACGTTCCACAGTATTCATGATGCTAAGTAAGGTTTTCTGGGAGGTAAGTTTACGGGGAAGTAAGAAGGCAACAATTTCCTTTGTCGGCTTTGGAAATAACGAGATTTTCACGTTCCGCAGTATTCATGATGCTAAGTAAGGTTTTCTGGGAAGTAAGTTTACGGGGAAGTAAGAAGGCAACACTAGATTTTTCAGATTTTAAGTGATGGTACAGGTGAAGTTATGTTTTAAGGAACGATCATTCCCTTGATGGTTGAAAATATATTCACAATCAGCTATCAGATTCTTAAAATCGTTACCGTTATAATGGCTAGAATTAAAATTCAGGCCTTTTGATAGGAAGTTGACTTCGTTATCAGAAAAGTTAACGTAGGATAGGTTTTTCACTCACTGGTAAAATACATGCTCTGTGGGAGGGAGTTTTGAGGAAAATCGGCGGCAGGTGGAATCATCCTGCGTAATTACTTCTGGGATAATCTAGTGAGTTTATCGCGGAGGGTATTTAACTTCTTAAAACAGATCTCACTGGCAAATGTTCTCACCTTATCATCAAAGCAAGCCCATTCAATGGGATAAAGGGATTCCAAAGGAATTCTACGCAGGATGATTCCATTTTTGGAATCTAGAACTCGTTCAGACCGGAAAATGACTGCTGCGCGGCTTTTAGTTTCATTATTTGGCATTTATTCGTTTTTTTTTAAGTTCCTAGAGTGAGTTTGTGCGTAGTTCTTAGCGTTCCTTTAAGTTTTGAATGCCTAGTGTAGGCTTGGGTTTGTGACTTGTAAGTGCTGTGTTACTGTATGTTTTTTTGTGGTGTGGGTGCCACTCACGAATAAGCATGGCTACTTCAGTGGAGTTTGTGTGTTCTATTTGCAAAAGCGTGGTTTTGGACAATGAAGAAACGGCTGTGGTAACGATCCGGTCTTTGATTTTGGTATGGTTCGGATGCGAACGATTAAGATGAAATGAATGAGGAAGAAGAAGACGACATTACTCCGCATTTCGATATCTTACCTCATTCTCGCCAAATTGAAAACTCGCCCGAGGATGCAAACATCAAGAAAAACATTCGTCCAAATTAATGGGGTATCTTTCCTTTTATTAAATTTTATCTTACTAAGTTATAATTATTAAACGCTTAAATATTATATTAGTAAAATTATTTACTTGTAGGAATAAGAATATACTTTCCGGCATTATAATCGGTGTATTGATGGATACTCGCACATAGGCGCTCCGCGTTAGAGGTCGTCTACTGAGTGTACGAGCGTGTTTGGCGCTTCGTAGAAGCTACAATTTTTGGACTACGGAGATTATAATAAAACATTCCGAAGCCTTTTGATGAGTTCTACAATTTTTATTTCGATATATTTTTTGATTTAATGATAATAAAAGGTCGAAAATCGACATTTAACGCTGGTTTTCCCGTTAAAGCTACCCTAAGACGAGTTGTTTTTCGTGTATAGCTTTAAATTTGCTCATTTTTCTTTCAATATAAAATGCCATGGGTCTATTTTACACTTTATTAAGTAGTTTAAATCAAACCGTGTGTCTTTATCAGCATTAGATACGGAGATATACCGTTCAATATGATGCAAGGTCGAAAATCCAAGATGGCGACTTTTGTTTAAATATTTCGGCATGTTGCCCAATCGGGATTTTTTTGGATTTTTGGGATTTTGCTTTTGGCTGTTCAAAGAACATCTCCACCAATTTTCAGCTTGATAAACCAAAAAGGATAAGTTGAGCCTTTTCTTGCCTAAAATGCCTCCACTAATAATAAATCCTTGCACAATAAAAATAAAAGAATGTAAATGATTACGTTCTATAAAAGTTGAGTTATTAATTCTTTATTCAAAGATGATAAAAATTGCACTAATCTATAAACCTTATCGAGGAGTAAGAATTATATTAATATTTAAGATTTATTTTTATTTCCCTCGTTGTTGAGTGGTCAGTAACGAGATTTCGCCAATTGTGCAAGTGCGAGTAGATGGTTCATCAGTATAAGCTCCTGAGCTGTTATACGTTCAGGAGATTAGAAGAGAGTACCGTTGAAAAGTAGAATTTTATTCTACTTTTATTTATCCTAAACCGTATCATGGTGTTGCAATCTTCAATGCCTATACTTACATTTTCTTTGTAAAGAGCCATGACTACTCCTATACATGTATGTTTCCTTGGGCAGTAAGAAATTAATATTATTATTCACTACGTGAAACAACTTATACTCTGATGTGAGTCAACCAGACAGCGATTCAAAATTATATTTCTGTATATCCATGGGTTATTTACGAAAGCTCGACTTGTGTTACTTCATTTTGTTTTCCTCTTTCCTTTCTTTAGCGTATTTTTAAGTTGATAAACCAGTTTTTTAAACATGAAAATTTCTTTTTTAATTTATGGCTGTTTTTTCATAATTCCTTCCTTCATTCATTATGATATTCATCTTTATCTTCCTTAAGTTGACGAAAATATATATTATGTTTTTTTATATGAAAATAAGGAATCAAGGAGTAAGATTAGAAATGTATTTCACGATATTTTCCATATTTTAGCTTCTATAAGCAAATGTTTTCGGATAATTGAATTTTGTCTCTCCCGCGACCCCCGCGACGGTTCCAATTTATCGCTGCTCTACTGTCACATCGAGAATGAACTTCAGCGCCTTTTTTGTCACAACGCAGTTGAGCGGGCGTACGGAAGGTTGTTGCTTAGGACGAGTTGCTGCAAGTCTGACCATATGGTAATACTACATGTAAGTTTTTTTATTCCGGTCGTAAATATCATTAAATATGTGTTTTATAGTACGTTATCGCGCTGTATAAGGTCTTCTGTTTTAAAGTCGTCATGATGTCTCATGTGCCGTTCATTACTGTGGGTAAATTCGGCAGCAATAGATAAAATATTTTTATGAATGATTAAAAATTTTTATGCAGTGCATTCGTGTGAATGAAGAACCGGGAATCTGAAGAATCTAGTAGTTTGTTGGCAAGCTTGCAATTTAAGCAATCTGTATTTCGGTGAGCATTTTTTGTTGTTTACTTTCCATCGGGCTAGGTGAGCTTTTAGGGTGTCAGCTTTAAAATCTTATGTGAGAAAGTGAAGTGAATAGTGAAATGTAGTGTTTTTCGCCAAATCCTACCAATATGAGTGTTTATAAATTAATACTCGGAATTTTATCTAACTCAACCGCAATTAATCCGTCGGAGAATACGTAAATTAGTCCTTAAAGATAAATTTAGTGAAATTCTTTATTGTTCACAGTCAATTAGTTATTTCTTAGTGATATGCTTTTCTTGTTGCTCGTAATTTAAAAACAGTTAGTTCGAGTATGTTCTATTTATATTGATCTTCGAGCTTAGTTCATTGTATTTTGCTATAAGAGAAGTGATATTTCCATTTATCCTTTTAAAATAAAATTAATGAATAATGGCATAAGAGGGAATTTAAATCTAACCGGACGTCTTTTGATATTTTTGTGTTACTTGGCCTTACTACGCTTACTTACGCTTGAGCTTCCACAAATTTTATGAAGTTATTTTCACTTTATATTACGGACCTTAGGACTGTTCTTTTAACCATTATTTAGACAACGGTTCAATGCTACGAAGCTTTTATATGTTATAAGACAAAATAAATTCAAATAAGGCACATTAATTTGCAAACGAAGGAAGCTTTATTGTATTAACTATGGTTTTAATTATTTTTTGGGAAATTTTCAGTTTGATGTTATAAGCCATTGTTGTATGCTTTTTAGATTTTTAAATATTCATGGTTATACAATAAAATTATTTCGGTCTCGTGAAAGTATTGGGAATCTCTTAATAAATTGTTCCAAGAATTTTTTATGCTTTTAATTGCCATTAATAGATAGTATTAATTTGTGCTTATTTGATTTTTATAGCCTTTTCAGTGAATTAATCGTTCATAGATTCAGTGCCCCCATTGTATCCCTCAAGACTTCTCTGGTTTTCTTTGTATTCGGTTATTGATTAAGTTTTTTTTGAGCTGGGAATTTGTCAAAAAATATATCAGTAGGAAACTATATACCTCTTTATTATTTGCGATCACATGGAAACTTGGGCAAAGTTACAAAAAACTAATGACCTTTAGGACTTGAGAAATATTATTCTATCGCAGAGATCAGTAGACATTTAGATATTTTTTAGAGTATTTCTTATTTTGTTTATTGTTAGCAATGAAACTTTATTCTCACACTCTAACATTTTATCACAGTTATCATTGCACTTGTTGAGTTTTTTTGTAGTGCTTTTAAATTATCAATTCAATTTAGTGATTGTAATAAATAATTATGTATACTCCAGTAGAATAATTTAACATATCTTAACTTACATTCTTTAGCCATTTTTGTTACTGATTAGGCAGTGTTGCATTGAATTTAAATTACCAGGGTATGCTAATTAAATTTCCAATCATTTTCTGCATTGATGCACATAGAGATTCACATTTGGAATTCGAAATATTTTTATTAAATTTTACTTACTTTTGTTAGTTGAATTTAGGTTGGTCGGTGATTTTCATTTCTATGTGGAACAAATGGATTTATATTACATTCTTGTCCATTGATTTAGAATAAAAAAGGTATCATTTCATTTTCCTTGTTGGTTTTCTTGCTGACTAATGGTACTTAAAATGTTAGGTTTGGCATGGGAGTTTAATGATATAAATAAATACTACTTATGGGCTACAGTTTCTAGCGTATTTTCTGATATATTTATTTACTGCTATCTAGTAGTTAATGATAGTCAAAGAAGCAATCCATTTCAGAAATGGCATTTGCAACTTTTTCAGTTGACAATGGAATGCAATTTCAGAGCTTTTATTCTGTTATGGTAGCACTTAGGTTGAATTCTGTGGCTATGATGTTGGTGTTGAAGATAGTTGGGAATATAAAACATATTTGGCTGAATGTGTTGTTTTTGTTAGTTCAAAGTGGTTTCATTGACTACTTCTATCAAATAAATTTAATAATCAAGATTTCCCAGAGTTCTTAGCAACGTCTTGTTGTGATAGGATGGATAGAATCCAACTAATGGAAACTATAGTAGCTGTGGAAAAGATTTTGTTTTGTGGATTTAATGTCAATTTTAATTACTTTTTACAAAATTTTCTGGAATTTATTTGCCGTTTGTTGATATCTTGCACTATGGTTGCATTCATAAATTTGTATCAATATCATTCCGTATCAATCAAGTATGGAGAATGATATAGTTATAATATAGAAAGTAATGGGCAAAATCATCTTATTACAAATTATGTTGCAGTGCAGATGGAAGTCTAGTGACAGCTAACTTATCTGATTTTCATTGACTTCTTAGTTATTTGAGCATTGATTTTAATCATTAATTGTTAGTTTCAGTGAATTGATTTACTGAAAGTATTCTGAATTATTTTCATTAATTTATTTTCCGATTTTCATAGATTTTTTTGGTGTATTCATCATTGTTTTTTTTTTTAATTTTTCTGTAGTTTCTTTCTATTTTTAATCAATTCACAGTTTATTGGGTATGGAGATTCCACAAAATAAAAAATAAACCATTTCTCAATAGGAAGCTATGGACCTCTTTATGACTAGCAACTTCATGTTCATCGAGGTAGAGTTCCCAAGGAACAAATGACCTTGAAGAGCCTATAATCCCTGACAGAATAAATTTGTATTGCATTGTTCAGTTTATATATGGATATCAGACCATTTAATCAAATGTAATAACAAATTGAGCTTTGGCTGTGTTATAGATTAAGTCTAGTGGTGGATAGTATTTAACTAATAACAACAAGCATCTTCAGAAAGATTTTTTATTTTCTCTTTAGTTAGAATTAGCCTTTTTAACCCATTTCAATTGATAATCCAATGCAATTTGAATGCTTTTATTCTTTTATGGTAGCAGTGAGGTTGAATTGTGTTCCTGGTATTGAGCCTAGTTATGGAATAATTGACATTTTTGGCCAAATATATATTTTTTGGGAATAGAAAGTGGCCTTCACCTAAATTCATTATGAAGGTACATTTTAATGAAATTATTTAATGAAGATGGATAGTATTCTGCTAGTGGAAGCAAGAATCTTCGGAAAGATTTTTTATTTGAAACTATAACTTTTTCAGTTTATGATGCCACACATTTTAAAAACTTTTTAACTAAAATGGTAGCAGTAAAAATGAGTTATTTTTTGAGGGTTCTTGGTGTAGGTTGGGATTGAGTAATTTTTTTAAACAAATACATTTAAATATCATTATTTCCATGAGTTCTTTATTAAGTGATGTGGTGACTATATGAATAATATCCTGCAATTAGAAGCAAGATCTTTGGGAAGACCGTTTTTGTTGTTAATAACAACTTGTAACATTTTTAATTGACAGTGCACTGCAATTTCAAAGCTTTTATCCTATCATTGTGGCAGTGAAGTTGAATTGTTTTATGGGTTTTGGCTGAGGAGGAAGTTGTAGAATGTTGGACTTAGCGGCTTATTGTGCAATTATAGGGGTTTGGATGTGTTCTTGGTATCACTTCTTTAAACAGATTTGAATTTAATTATTTGTGTGTTCTTGATGTAGTGACAAGATGTATAACATTTTACTTGTAGCAACAAGCATATTTGGAAAGTTTTTTTCATTTTTGTTACATTTCTTTAAGTAATGATGTTTATATCCTTATAGGTATGCATACATGGAAATGTATGATATTGAGGCTGATTCTCTGATTATTGGGATTTCAATGTGAATTTTGCTTCACTTAACTGTTCTTTGATAAGTTTATTGGTGATTAGATGGATTATCATTCTAGCAGAAGGTAGCACCTTTGAAATTCTTGATAACATTTTATGAGAACGAAACTCCACCATAGCAATACTTAATTTAAAATTGGGCTGGGACTTAATAAAAATCTGTTGAGTCAACTAACTTGAAATTTTAACATCTGATTTGGTCATTAATTGTTAGTTAAATGGTAGCCAAAGAAGCAATCCTCTTTAGAACTGGTCTTCGAAACTGCATTGAATTGTCAATTGAAAAGTTACTATGGATTTATTTTGAATGCATTGAATTTGTTACATGGCTATTTTTGGCAAAATAGTCGCTTTTGAGAATAATCAGTACATTTTAAAAAGATTATTTCCCTTTGTTCTTGATTGAGTTTAGTTGTGACAAGATGAATAATCTCCTGTTAGTAGAAAAATGCAATATTGTAAAGATTTTTCAATTTTAGTTACTTTTTAAAGTAATGTCGTTTGTTTGCTTATTCTACAGAATGCATACTAGGAATGAAGCCCTGACAAAGCAATGCTTGATTGAAAATTTAATTAATGATTCTTTATAGTTATTGTGAAGTTTGTTAGGTTTAACTCGGAAGCTTTATAACAAAAAGACTTGCATTAATGAAAAGTTAACTTAAATAGTTGAATATAATTGCCAAGTATTGGTTATAAGTGATGGTTAAAGTAACTTTCTTTTTATAAATCTACCTTCGAAATAACTTGAGATGGAATAATAAATATAAATGAGTTGTATTCAAATAGTTTTTTAGTTTAATATTTTTCTACTGTTTAGTTTTATGCAAATAGTGGAATGAATTAATTATCAAAGTATTTCCTTGAAAATTTTGATATTTTATTAAAATGTGCGATGGAATTTGCAATCTAAATTAAATTAATCAATATTTAAGTCATAAATTGTGTAAGAACAGGATAAGATGAGTCTAGAAATATTCATAAAATGAATTTTAAATAATATCTATTATTTTAAATTTGTACATCATAATTTGTTGGGTAAGTATTACAATGAATCTAAGAGTTTCTTGAAATTGTGAAGTTCAGCTTGCTTTTGTTGATTCAAAGTGGAAATGAAGTTGAAAATTTTCAAAATAATAATGGCTGTTTGAAACTTCTGATTCCCTGTCGTGTATATATTTGCTTTTCTGTCACAATACTATTATATTATGAATGGCTACTGTGGAGTTAATTTGTATTTTCAAATTTTTCAAGTTTTTGATTTCTTTTTATTTTCGGGACTGATGAAAAATTACTTCAAAGTAGCCAAAAATGAATCTGTAATTGTTCCAACAGTCTTTACCTGTAATTAGCAGATCTTAAATAATTTTGATATGAACAATTTTCTAAGATAACTTCATGTACTTAGGTTTTAAATTTTCACACAAACTAAATTCAAACTTATGAAATTCATTTCATTAAATTTTATTAATCTCTGTTGAGATAATTTTAATTTACATGAAGAAATAAAGAAGTTATTTTTTTTAGCTAGGTTTTATTTAGCATTCTAAATTTCAGTCTTGAAAGATTTATTTTATTTTGTGAAATCAGATGTTAAGTTTCATTGATCACCGAAAATAAATTGATTTATTTAATGTAATTGATTGATGAACTGTTTTAAACAATTCTTTTATGTAATTATTTAAAATCACAATAAAAATTTTAAATTAGGTTGTATAATTTTTGACTTTATTGCAGGTGGAGTTATTCAATGTCCAGAGCAGTGAAATGTTTCCAGATTTTAAACATGGGAAAATAATTAAAGTCCAGAAATATTTACAAATACCAACAAATACAAACTAGTCAACTTAACTAAGGTAAATAAGTTTCATACTCAATTGATCGTTACGCTATTGTTTTTATGGTGGCGCGATGGTCGACCGCCTCATTATTCTGTCAGCACGAGAATTCGAGGATGTGCGTATTATCTATGTATATGTGGTAAGTTTTTCTAACCTCTGAAATCATCGAAAATTTTAAAATATCATAGATGTAAATAACAAGTTAACTATTACTGCCGAAATTATCTGTATTTATTAATGTCATGTCAGCTCGTCCTTGTTGGAGCTCATGTCGAGTGATAGTTCCTCAGAAAGTATGCCATTGCAATTGAGATTATTAGGTGTAATACCGTAATTTATTACCTTTTAAATGTAATGCATAGATTTCTAGCCTTTCATTAAATTATCCATCTTAACCCTTAAAGGACTGACGTTCCCATATGGGAACGGACTGCAGCTGGGTTCTGTAGGTAGCTAAACAATATCTTGAGTGTCATAAAATGGTCAGTCAACGATATTTTGTGAGCTAAGAGGGTCCAAAGCTTACTTTCATTTGAGTTTTGGTGCATTTAAGTCAAGGGAAATATTTCTTGTGATTTTTCGAAAAACAGGGAAATTTTGAGATGGATCCTTCTGGCAACTAATTTTTATAAGTTTTACTGTTTTTAATTTAAAGTAGTCTTTTGCTTGTATACCTTTAGTATGAAGTTTTAAATTATCCAAAGAAATGAAATGGAGCAGAGATTGAGGTTATTTGTTGTTGTTATAAAGTTGTTTATTGCTGCGTTCCCGTATGGGCACGTCAGGCCTTCCCACTACTACGCGACTTCCTTGCCGATGGCTGTCTAGGAAAGCTATATATAGTATATAAAAGAATATTTTGCGACATAATACATTATTTTTGGTGCAATTAAGTTAAGAATTATTTTAGTTTTAAGTTGTGACAAGAAGACTATGGCAATTATTATGCATATTTATGAACTAAATCTCGGAAAACCTAAATTTATATAGTAGAAGCGGCAACAACAAATATTAGCAAATGATTATTGTACTAGATATACAAATCCTTTCAAATTTTATTAGCTTCACATAAAAATGATATCGTTAGAGGTGTTATAGTTTCAATTCAGGAAAAACGTAAGTTTTCATGAGTCGACTTCACTGAAGGAGGCTCTCCGAATCCTTCACGAGGATGAAGAGAATGAGGTAGATGTTACCGATTTCTTCATTTCTCCAACAGAAGATAATGAGCAAACTGATGAAGCATTGGTTGATGAAGATGAGGAAAGATTGGTTGACAATTTTACTGGCAAGCAAATGAGGGCACAAGCCGAAATTCGGTTGGCAACCAACGAAAGAATCGGTGCTGGAGAAGACGATGGGACAAAAAAATCTGTGCGGAGAAAATGGATAAAGGGCAGCATTGAGTGTATGGGAAGTTTTTCTGAAGCAGATTACTTTTCATACTCTAAACTTAGCTGCATATAATTGCTAGAGCTCTTCATCGATGACGATTTCGTCGCATTCATAGTGGAACAAAGTGAGAATTACGCCCGATTTTTTTAATTGCCCCAGTCCACAAATTACAGCAGAGGAGATGTGAGCCGTCATTGGCATTTTGATTGTATCCGGGTACAACATTCTCCTGGAAAAAAATATTACTGGGACGCGAAAAAGGATGTACAGCTAACAGCATAAAAAAGTTACCACCTAAGATGCTACCAGCATAACTCGAGAAGGGCGAGTCTTTCAGATTCTCTGTTTTGAGCGTGCTTTTCGTCTTCCTCTTTATGCCTGGCACGTTTTGAAGGCTTTTGTGATGATATATATTTTATAAATACTCGCTAAAAGTCATTTCTTTTGCTGCGGTAGAAGCAGTATTGTATTATGAAATAATTAAATTCGTATTTCGTTAAATCGGCTCGAATATCAAGCGTAATTCGCTTTTCTTCTTAAAATATTGGACAAGAATTACTTTGGCTGCTCATAGTTCGTCCTAACATATATAATACATAACATTTTCCATCAATGCAGATTTATAATGAAACCGGTTATTTCAGTTAATGCTCCACATGCCCGCAGGATGATCGTTTTCGCAAAGATTATGCTTAATTATGATACGATAATTAAGAGAATATGAACTACTGTAAATTAGATCAACGGAAGTAGGAAAGATAAGAAAAAAAACGTATATTATAAATATAATAATGGTGTTGCAGATTTGTGAAAAATAGTTAAGTAAAAAATACATTTAAATTGACTATCCGCGAGCCCTCATAAGGCTTATTGCAGAGAATGTGAAACACTCAACTATCTAAATAATTTACATATTTACGCACCTTATACGATACGTAAGATGATAACAATGTAAACCATCTGTACTCGCTATTATCTCGCGGTAATATTTTCACCAACTGGCTGTGAAAATAACGATCGTTGAGTATTTCAAGTTTGATAGCAGCGTTACGGCAATGATAGAGTCCCTCAGTTGGAATTCACTACAGATGAGAAGATCTGAATATCGACGGAAACTTTTCGAAAAGTTCAATCGTTCAGAATTTATAAACGAAGTAAGTGAAATGTTAGTGCCAGTAAGGAGCGAACGCGATCTCCGAGAGGCATCGACGAAGCGTTATAGGGAAGTAATCGCAAGGACGGATAATTACTTTTGGTCGTTTTTTCCCCAAGCTATTAGAGATTCTAACAGGTAGGAATGAATAATGGTGGTGTATTACACCCCCTGCCATACGCCTCTGGCGGCTCGCGGGGTATATATCTAAATCTAAAATCTAAATCTAAATAGGGATCATGTCGTCGCGTATTTCGTCATGTAAATCACAGCTAAGGAATATCTTTAATAATTATTGTCTTTACATAGTTATATTCTTAAAAGATACCCAGCGGAGGGCTCCTATCATTTTGGACTCACTGCTATCTAACCTGTAGTCTCTTAACAAACAGCTTTATATTTTACGCGCGAGAAATTCTTTTGGGTAATGAAGTTAGAAGGACTAGTCGTGCAGAGTCGAGCAAAGTGCAAAAAGAATTGAATAATATACTTGTAAATATTGAATTCCTTTATTTAAACTTCGGTCAAAAATTTTAAAATGCTAAAACGATTAAGAGTTTCAACATAGAAAATAGGTATGGGCCAACAGCTTTAGGCTCTTTAGCTTTAGCTTAACAACTCCACTCTAAATATTCGCACGTAAACGCTCATGAATGAAAAATATATTTAAAGCTATTGCTAAGGATCTCTGTGGCAAGCCTACCTTTTGGTGCTACGTCTGCTTTTAATGTTTTTGTCTACATAACGGTTAATTGGTAGCATGCATACCTTCCTTCTCAAGAAAACAAAGGGAGCTTCTCTATGGGGGTGAGAGAGGAAAGAAGGGTCTTCAATGAAGCGGTCACAGGTCACTTCCGTCTTCAGTGCCTCTAATTTTCGAGGCATCGTTTAAGGGTTTTGTATGAGAGAGAGAATTGCCTGAAAATGCCATTCTTCGTCATGGATGGTGATATAAAGAAAAGTTCGTCGAAGAAGGAATATGAATGGGTTACTTCATGGTGACGATGATAGGAAAATAAACAATGGGAATACGGAATATTTTATGCTTACTAAGAAAAGAATGTTTATTCTCTTCAACTCTAGGACATACATCTAAAAAATATGAAGATAATGTGGTAAACAGGCTCAGAAGTGATGTGCAGAGATCCTGGAATGTTGGCTATTTATAAGATTGAGAAAACGATTCAAGCCATTTTAAGACAAAATAATGCAGGTTAGAGGGTGACCGGAAAAATATGTTTTCAATGCTTCAGCCAGAGGGAATGTAAATTAGATCAAAGATTCGAAAAAGTTCCGATTTTTGTGGCAGTTTGCAAGTTTCATTTTCCTAACATACTGAATTAGGTTTTATGTGAACTTACTTCTAAAACGTTCATTTGCATCCAAAATTCATAAACCATTAACAATAGACCTATCATAGTCGAAATGATTTATTATTAATGTAAATTTATTTTGCTTCGAAAATTATTGGCATAGGGTAGGATATAATCATGTAGGCATATAAGAATATGCATACCATGTGCATACATTCATGCATACAATTAGATCTTCCGCCAGTTGATCCCACACAAATGTCGAGCTATTCACACATTTAAATTTCTGCAACTTCAAGATATCGTAAATGTCTTCCTTATCTTTAAACCAAGAAGTTTTAAGGAAGAATAGGTGAGGCTTGGAAACCAGCATTAAGATTCAGCAGTATTCAGATTCTCCTGACATATTTCCCAAGAAAGGAAGCTTTACCCATCTTATTTAAGAGTAATCATAGATAATATGTACGAGATGTCAGTATATCTAGTGCTTTATTCAGTAATCGCTGATGGACTAAACTGGCCTCTCATTAAAAAAAGAAAGGGTAAAATACGAAGGCTAAATTTTAATTATTAAACAGCATTTACCGATGTAAGGGCAACTCAGATGGATTACGCCTGATTTAGCAGTTTTCCTAAATGTAATTTCCGTGAAAGTATAGTCATAGCTCAAAGACTATAAGGAATGGTGGAAATAACTAAGGAAAAAGATTCACAATTTCTTACATAATGCAGTTTCACCAAGTAACGGCTTCTTCAATCAATTTGAATTAAAGGAAATTACTCAGAGAACTAGGACCAAAGAAAGCTGCATCCATTGCGAAGGAAATTGATTCCAATCATTGGGAGGGGGTAATCTGAAGATTATTGACATTCTGGGCAGGCAGACGTTTAGAACTAGTTCCCCTTAATGGATAAAAAAGTTTACCTAAATATTGTGACCGGGTGTAATCGTTAAAATTACCTAAGCTATACGAGTATAATTTTATCATTGAGAATCTTCAAGGGATCTGAGAAGAGCCCACAAATGCTCTCGACGGTCTCCCAGACTGCCCATGTCTCGGACCGTCTATGCTTTCAGGAGTAGAATTAAGCATATATTAACCGTAGAAAGATCACTCCCGAAGAAATTTAAGCTTCGGAGCATTCTAATTCCAAAATTACGTTCTCAATATTTGCATTCATCTCTTCAGGCTTTTTCTTCTAACCAATGATTTTCATAAACCTTCAAGATACCCTTAGAAATCAATCAACAACAGAACGGGAAAATTTAAGAAATAGCTATTTGCGTAAACTAGCGTTCCTTTGGTTCTTTTTCATTACTATCATTGAATGTATAGTGTTTTTAATCCTTTTATCCCATTAAATGTTAAATACAGTTATTAGTTTCGTAGATTTTAAGAACCTTAATAATTAATATAAAAAACTACCAAGAGAAAGTGAATACATTTTTTCTCTCAGAGTTGATGATAGCCAAAACGTTAAACTCATCTTGATTCACTTATAAAATTTGGTAGTCGATCTCATCTGGTTTATAAAATACAAAATAAAGATGTCATTTAAATACGTATTTAAAAACAACTATAATAGCCATTACTGAACACACACGCAATAACTTGCCCATCCTGCGTCGAGTACTAATAAGTCATACTCTAGCTAAGTCTTAAATTTGGTTAGACGTCGATTAACATTGTCATGCAAAAGTCACAATTTCACGGATAGCGGTCTTATCATTTTTCGTAACTGATAAAATAAAAGATGGTCTTCTTAAAATACTGAGAACTTCGAAATAAACAAATTGTAATACTCTTCGGAGTCGATTGGTGGATCAGTAAATGGCTAAAAAATATGAGAGAAGTAACTTTTGAGAAATAAAATTTCGAGAATTTTACCAAAAGGACGTCTACTGCTTGCCTTTTACTACAGTATTTACTGTAAGCCCATTACTCTGAAACGATAAGGAATCCATGGATCACATTTTTAGGACGGTAGTTTCATCAAGCGATTTATGATTATTTTCATTCAATCCACATCAGATAAAAGTGAGACTTCGTAGGTTATAGACTGAAGAACATACAACATTTCTAATCTGATGCTCTGCAGTCCCACTTTATGAGAGATGTATTTCTTCGAGTCATTCTTCTAATTGCGAGCTAAAAATTATACATATATCAGAGAAGGCTAGTGGACACATTATTTTAGATAAAATCAAAATGAATCGAGCAAACTGCAACCTGTCCTCCTCTCCCAACGAGAAAGTTTTTCATTTCTATTCCCCTTTGGCAACTAAGGGTTTATTTTGTCCTTCTCCCCCACCTATTTTGTTTTGTCCTGTTTAACAGTTTTCCAAGAAATCTACCCTTTCACCTGCACACACACTTTTGTTCACTCTCATTCTTTCTTCTTTTTCAAGGCACACGCCATATGGAGGATCGCGTATTTATGTAAATGTTGAAGATGGTGCTAGTAAACGTCAAAGCTAATTGTGAGAATTTGCTACAGTGTTGTTATAAGGATAATTTAATTTTACAAATTCTTGGATTATATAATCTATAGAAGTCACGAGAGTAAGGGGAAATGGTAACCTAGAAAAGATTATTCCTTATTTAAATCAATCGAATGAGCTTTAACTTTGGGGAACTCCATAGGTAACTAAGCACAAGGAAATAAATAACTTTGTCAAAGTTACACGACTTTTTGTGTGGAAGATGTGGAACTTTTATTTCCTTGTGTTTATTCCTTAGTTATTTCTCTTCATGATAGAACACTTTTCAATTGGGAAAGTTAAACGAAAGGGTTGTAAAAGCAATCTAATTAAATTATAATAATCCACCGAATTATGCACATATCTTATGTATAAAAATTCAGCCTGCATATGTTTGTGCCCGCAAAACTCAAAAATCACTTGGTCGATTGACTTGAAATTTTTATAGAACATTGCATTCAAATATATATATACGAAAGTGTTTATATTGTAAAAAATGGTGACACTTCGTCCTAGCTTCGATCCCAGACGAGTCAAAGCATTTCCGCAAGAAATGCAAGTAAAGTTCATTTTTGTCGCTGCATGCTTCATTTCTTTTGCAAAATTAAATTAAAAATAATAGTCATACGAGATTGAGACAAGAACCAATAGCAGAGTAAATGAATAGAAAACCATATTTTGGTCGTTTATTGTTGTTTCCGAATTGAATTTTCGAGAATTTTACGGAATACGAAAAGTTTTGTGAGTATAAACAACCGGTCCCCCAGATGACAAATGCCATTGTTGAATCCGAGATCTTGCGTTTTGGCTTATTTGAAATTAAGAAGAAGAGAAAAGTTGCTGGTTTCGTTCACATTGATGAGCATAATCAATCGTTGGAAGTGATTTAAAGGATCGATTTTCGAAAAACGAAATGTGAGTTAATTTGATACCGAATGTTGTATTCAGTTAAATTCATTTGTATTGCTTTGGAAATGATTTAATAATCTGTTATCGAAAATTAAAGTGAGATTGACTTTGATTGCTGCATTCAATTCGATTCATTTCTTTAGTTATATTCCAGTCGATCGTCGTCAAATTCAATAGTATGCGTTAACACACCAAATGTTGCGGCAGATAATGGATAGTAGTAAATGATTTTTATATAAATAACGAAAATTCTCCATCCAAACGCGAGAGCCGAGCTAGCGTAACGTACCATGTTCTCCATCTTTCTTTTCTCTCCCTCCCTTTTCGAGAGAAAGGCTCGCCGGCCCAAAATTTGGACTTAGAATATCTTGGTGGGTCAGGGGTGGTAACTTTTTTTTGCTGTTAGCTGTACATATTGAAGTGGTTAGTAGAGCGATGAGGAGGGACTGATTCATCCAAATAATGAAATTTTTACACTTAGCGGATAATGCTAAGTTAGACAGTCAAGCGATGGGTTCTACAAAGTCTGGCCTACGATGAAAAGAATTACACAGAGATGTTTGCAGCATTTGGTGCCTTCCCAGTTCTTAGATTGTGAAGAAGAGATGATAAGATACTACAGAAGACACAGCTGCAAGCGATGTAGTAGAGGTAAATCGATAAGATTCGGTTATTATAATTTGAAGTGGTGGAAGTGGAAAAGTGGAAAGAGCATCACAGCTATTTCTACATGTGAAGGAATAGGAATCACTAAATGGCTGGACAATTTGGTATTTGTGGCAGCTTCAACAGCATATGGAGTTACGCCGTTGATGAAAGCTAAAAGATTTTATAGGAAACAAAAGAAAATTATTCAGCTTCCATAACGCTACTTCATATCCCATTATAATAAGCATATGGGTGGAACTGACCAAATTCAATATAACCAAAACTATACAATATTTTTTTAAATAAATATGATATTTTTCAATAAAATGCTTTTTTTAAATTCCATCATGGCGCGCGTAATAGTAGTAGTGGGAAGGACTGACGTGCCCATATGGGAACGGGCATTTGCAACGAACCTAAAATTGTTAACTTTTTTAAACAATTTTCTGTTGTTAATTTAGGTCATATGAATACCAATATACTAAAATTAGGGTAATTTTTAAGAAAAAATAATTCTCCTCCTTGGAGGGTTAATATGCACACGTGTCCATACTTGGAAAATTTCATCATTATTTGACGTAATGACATAAGTTAAACAGAAGCAATTTGTGAAATTATACCAAATAATTATTTAGAGTGGCCCATTATGTCATGAAATTAGTTATTTAATTATTTTTTCTAGATTATCTCGAGCGAGAGGACCACATGTTGGAAAGCTAACATGGATATCATCCTTGCCAAGAGAGGACCAGGATTATACTTCAACAAGAGAGAGTGGGTAAAAAAGTAATTCTCCCAAACTGTCCTCATCGAGAATTTTACCAGGGATGTTTATGGCATCATTGCAGGATGGTTTCCTATGGAAAACTAAAATTTAACATTACTCGACTAGCTATTTGTCAACATGGTCGGGAATTACTGCCATAGTTGTTCCATTAATATTTTTCTGTGCGGCGCAGAGGTTCAAGTCTCCCGAGGATGGTCTAATCTTCCTTGAGGCGCACGAGTGCTTGCTACCTAAAGATGGGGAATTCGCTAACTTTTCACGAGGTCAGGCACCTTTTGTGCTGCTATGGGAAAGTTTTACGTCCTGAAGCTAGGAAGAGAGTTTGCTGCCATTTCTCCTATTCACGGCACAAAGGTTAACATCGCCTTCCCTTTCTTTTTCTTCAATCTTCCTATTATTTACCATGACAATTCCACATTTCTTAAATATTTCTTCCCTAAACTTAATTTTTGGGCTTTATTTTCTCTAGGTACTTGGCTTGGTGGCGCTCGCCTCTCTGCGGAGAAGTCGGTGCTTCTGGTGAACGCTTCCCTGAATGACGTTCTGTCATTGAACTTCGCCATGGAAAACGTTGGAGTTAGTAGACAAGCATTCGTGGACTGGTGCATCTTCGTCTGTGAGGTTTGCGTTGAAGACGTATTTTCCAAAAGTATTCTGGCCAAACTGTCCTCATCGAGAATTTTACCGAGGAGACCTTTGCGTTATAGTGAAGTGAAGTGACTGTGAATACACCGTCAAAACTATAGTGTCCTATGTGATATCAAGCAAACTTCGTCGACGGCCCTGATCAATTGGTCACATGTCAAAAGTGAGTTGCTGTTTTCTGAGTCAAAACTTAATTATTTGTCCATTTAATTTGAGTGTCTTTAATTAACGCTATTATTTCCAGTGGAAAACACATCTCTAAGGAATTTTGACCTGAATATTTCGTTTACTTAGGCCATTAATTCGTCTTTTAGCATTGTGTCATTTTTTTCTGTTCTACTTTCTGTCAAATTTTCGCCTACTAGGTTTACGTGACAGCCATGTTGTGTATAATTGAGCCTATGAATTGTAGTCAATTGTTTAAACTTTCCCAGTCAATGCTACGTCTGTTCGATAATCTTGGTAACTGTTCACAAAGAAGTATTTTCCATTTGAAAGTCAGTCTATCTACTGTATGTTAATGATTTAATTTACTCGAAATGCTATCATTACCTTGATTAATAAGGTATCAGTAAAGCTGATTCGTTTAGCTAACCAGTATCTTTACAAATCATTACAGAGCTCTCTATGGATCTTTAATATTATTTACCTTTCCAATGCATCGTGATGACATACTTTAATCCCTTTCCTTTTATATCTCTAAAATTAAGCATTTTTGGAAATTTCATAATAATGTAGACTTTAAATGTAAATAATGTAGACTAAATTCTTTTACGAATTTATCAAGCCGTACTGAATTGCTGTTTATTTTCAATCCAATTTTAGCATTTTTATGTTGTTAGCAAGCTTGTGCTTGCTATTAATAACTTTCTGTTGTCTATTGACTATTTGGATTTTGAAAGCGATGCCTCTCTAATGTCTTAGTATTATCCACTAATATTTTTAATGCCTTAATTATTCTGTTTATGAACTTTTTATTATTACCATAGTTTATGGATTTTAAGGATAATCTGATGAAGTATCATTTGATTACATTCTTGCCGTCTTCATGTAATAACCTTACTTTGCTAAATATTTGGGTTCCATATAGTCTGATAGGTCCTCTTGAAGTTAAAATTTTGTTTAGAGATGTGTTTTTTGTTTAATAAAGTTTTGTTGTTTTTTATACAGAAAATTTAATTATGACATGAGAATTTCTTAAGCCATAGAATAGTGGATGCTATAGTTTTCCTTTAGGTTATTTTGTAAATTTTGTGGAATTTATTATTTTTTGGCAGTTAAGACAGAATTGTAAGCAGACATAGACAGTTGAGTTTTAATGTTTTAGCAGTCAATAGTTAGATTGAATGTATAGTATTTTTAGAAATTAGTTGTTAGTTAAGTAAACAAACAAAGACAGCCTATGTCTCTTTAATATAAAATTCTTTACTACCTTATACATATACAGTGAAACCTCTATTCAGCGGCCACCAATGGGGACAAAAAATAATGGCCGCTTAAGGAGGTGGCCGTTGAATAGAGGTGAAGTTATTTTGCCTGAAGGAAACCATGGAATGGATAGATTTGAACGTGTATGCTTACGATAAATAATTAATTATTTTAGAACGTTTTATTTGTATTTACGTTTTAAATTAAGAAAATAGTCTTTTATTGTTGATTGTTTAGAATTAAAACAATTCTGCTTGTCGGTACAAAGTTCAATAGAGTCTATTAATATTTCTAACTGTTTTTGCGTGTTCTCCCCAAACTCCCTTCGGAGAGAGACTGCATGCGTCGTAGATTTTGCACTCCTTCAGCTATTGAACTCGATGGTTCATCGTCATCATCATCTTCACTTTCTACGAAAATAGTGTCTGTGGATTTGTCTTTTTTAGATGTGCTCGCTCCTGCAAAAATATATACTATTATTAGTTATACATCATACTATTATTATGTATTACTTATCAACAAGGCAGCTCTCCGAGTATAAATGAAAATTTAAATAAATTAGAAACATAGAAGTAGCTCTCTGAAATAGCTTCAAATATAATAACGATATATGAATTTAGGTAATATATGTGATTTATCAAAAAATATCGTAACTTGTTGAAATTATTTCTACTTAGCGAAGGAATACTGTCATCGATATCGGTCCTTGTTTTCTCCTTTTCATTTCAAATGCTCACAAATTAAATATTATTTAGTCATTACCTTGATGGTCTTCCATCAGTCTAGCCTCCCAGTCTCCACTCAGATCATCGTAGCAGTCAATGTTTTTCAATTCTTCATCCACATCGTATGATGTCCCAAGAATTCTCACTAGTGACTGCAATTCCTCACTCTTTCTCAGTTCTTCTTGTGATGCTTCTTCGTCAATCCTGTTGGTGATTATACCACATATCCTGAAGCACTTTTAGACGGTACTTTCATTAACTGCATTCCATGATGAAATTGACCAGGACAGAGCATCACTAACATTTAAGAGCTTTAATAAATCGGAGACGCTGTCGGTTTTGTCGATCTTGGAAATGAGGGATCGTAGAACTCGCTTCCGATATTGGAGCTTAAACGACTGTATAATCCCTTGGTCTAGTGGCTGTAAGTTAGCAACCTAGCATTTGTAAGGGAAACGCTTGGATGGCATGGGGCTTTGTCAAGCAACAGAATCACCTTCCGTTGTTCATAGACCATCTTAGCATTAAAGTCCTTCAGCCAAGATTCGAAAATTGCCGATGTCATCCATGCCCTTCTATTTGTATGCCATTTTACTCTTAACTGTTGGGCATCAACTCTTTTAAAACAACGAGGTCTCAGAGATTTCCCTATTATCAAGAGTTTCTCTCTCTCTCCCACCGCATTACAGCACAGCAGCACTGTTTATCTTTCTATAGACATCTTTCCTCCGTTGCACATCTCATTGCTGAGGGTAAGGGATTTTTTAGGTATTGACCAATAAAAAAGGCCACTCTCGTCAACATTAAATATGTCACGAGGGGCATAGCCATCTAAAAAGGATGGTAATCTTTTCTTCCAATCGTCAACATCCTTCGGATTTACATCTCCCCCTTCTCCACACACTGCACGATATGCAATATTGTGGCGTTTTCTGAAACACTAACCAACCATTGCTGGCAACAAAATTATTCACCTCCAATTCGTTTGCTATTTCTCGAGCTTTCTCTTGGATCATCGGTCCACTCACAGGTAATCTCTTTGCTCGCGCACTCGTAAACCACTTGTACACAACCTCATTCATTCTCGACACTCGTCGATCTCTTCATTTTCGTTGCGCGATTCTTATTGTCCTCCCAGTCCTTCAAAATTGAGCTTTTGTTTTTCAAAATGTTATTTATTTGTCTCCTTCCACAATTAAAAGTAATAGCCAATTTTCTTGCCGAAGTTCCATTCTTACTCTCCAAAATAACTTTCCTTCTCTCTTCCAGAGGACGAGTTTGTTCTTGCCTCCGCTCATTTTACCGATTTCACTGACTACTGCTGTATATTACTGAAAGAATTCGGTTGAACGCTAGAGACAGTATGAAGTAAGAAACTGAGTGTATCCGAATTAATCACTCGGTTTCTTCCCTATTAACGCCCGTTCAAGTGGAGACGATCTGGAGTTCTATAGCGTTGCATGGTTCTGTCGGAGAGGTAGAATGCTACCTGCAGTACAAAACACATAACGTATGCTCATGTCATCAACTTACCGCTCATCCCTAACATGCCTATATTTTGGAGGTAAAGTGGATTGGAAAACACTGACAGAAAATAAAAGCATGGTGTGCTTCTGGGCATTTTTTATGGCGATTTCTTTGGTCGAAAGACCCGGGTCGCATATTCTTCCTCATCCATTACAGTGGTACTCACTTCCTTTCCGACACTGTGCATGGGACGGTGAACTGTCATAGAAATAAATCTTCTCTATTTTACTCTTGGTTTATTAATTGTTGTCAGCAGTGGGTCGTCACAACATTAATGGTGTCAGGCTTCTTTGCGACAGCATCATCCAACTCAAGAGAGCCTCATGATAGACTAAAATGCTGATAAAGATTTCTATGATTTCTAACACCAAGAACTATATATAAACTATATGCGACATAGTGGCATCTTAGTAAATAAGTTTGTTTAAAGAAAAATCGGAAATCTTCGAAAGCAAGAAGGGTTTCTGGTTGCGGAAATAGTGGCCGCAGGCCTAACATAGCCGCTGGCCGCTGAAGGAGGTGACCGCTGAAAGGAGGTGAAATTTACATTGTTTATACGGGATATTCATTCCGTTCCTTAAAAAAATGGCCGCTTGAGGAGGTGACCGCTTAAGGGAGGTGGCCGTTGAGGCAGTTTTCACTGTATTTGGTTGAATATTTTTTGTGTAGTTTATTTTTGGAGGAATGCGCAAATATTTTTCCAGCTCAGAACATATTGCCTTATACTAATGGACTTTAAATTTTGTAGCATGGAAAATAATTCAAATAATGCTATTTGCATGGAAATTTTATCAAACTTTTTCATTGCCAGAACTTTGAATTATCTTAAGGAATTAAAGGAGGATATGACTTAGAAAGTCTTGGTCTATTCCCCAGCGGGATTGCTAATCATTATCAATAACTGTATTATTATTTCATTGAATCATATCATGTTATTGTTTGAAAGCATGCATTAATAAATTATCTGATCATTTGATAATAATAAAATAAAATCAACTAAAAATAATATTATCGGAATATTTACTCATAATTCTAAAGCATGATTATTTTCTTTTATATTCTAAAGAGAGTTAAATCTTTAATTTGACATAATATTGGCTCAAATACTTTATAATGAGGTCCATGTGAGTGAAATAAAATTTTAGGGCAAGATTCGTTTAGGTTCATTTGATTTTTAACAGTGAAAGATTAGTTCTTTGGATGTTTAGAATCGAATTCGAATTTTAAAATCATAATTTAAGGATTTTGCTTGATGTGAAATGACAAAGTTCTAGGGACAAAGGTTGTAGATATGGATATTAGTTTAACTTGGAATACTATGGGATGTGAGATAAGGCATTTATGAAGAATGGTTGAACAATTGTTTAGCTAGAATCAGCTTCTTGGTGAAAATTTGGGTGAAATATTTGCATTACAAGCTTACTCTCTTCAAATTTTTAAGAAACTTCCTTGAACAACCTGAAACTCCTCACAATCAGTGGTTCTGCTGTTCTATGGCTTTTGAAATTTTCATGCTATTAGGATTATAAATGTTTTGGAAACAGCAATAACAGTGAACAATGTATTACCTTCTTTTAAGCTGAAACCTTTTGCTGCAGAATACTTAGGCACACCATTTTGTCATTTTTAATTAATTATTGACGTAGGAGATTTACTTATTTGTCTCACTTGTAACTAGTGACCCAGATAGCTAGAATCGAATTTACATATATAAAGGTGTTATATATTGAGGTGAATGTTTTCACCTCAATTATTCTTTTGTAGAAAGGAAATATGATAGATTAAATAAAGTATTTCAGTTCTTAAACAGGTCCATCACATGTTAGATATTCATTACAGTAATGCAGTTTGCGATTAGTTTCCCCATTCATTCACACTTGCAGTTGATATTTTGACATCCAGTTTACTAAAATCTTTGAGATACTTCGAATATATATTTTTGCGATTATGATGATGATGATGCATTGGCTAAGATATATAATTACAGCTCAATTTCACATTTAATTTAGAGATTAGAATTGAGTCTTCATCAACCAATTTTGTTCTTACTGTAAAAATTCTTGTGTTGCATCTAAAATTTCAATTGCTTGACTAACTCAGCTTCTTGATAATTTAATTATTTTAAAAATGCGTTAGATTTTCATTGTGATAATGCAGTTTGCATAGTAGTCTGTTCTTCTATTCATGTTTACAATTGAAAATGCCTCTCTACATTTTGTCATATAATCTTACTGAATTACTTTTGAGGTTATGATAACACTTCATTTGATTAATTAGCTTACAGTTAAATGTTACGTTTAATTTCAATATTAGAATTGATTGTTAATGTTAAGAATATTGGGAAACCATAATTGTTCATTTTCAGATCACTCTGAAATTATAGCCTACCATTGCAATTGCTTGAAGCCCTCTACTTTATATATTAAAGGTATAGAAACCTATTGGTAGGTCATTTGTCAATTAATATTGGGCAAAAGACAAAGAAAGTATTGGAGAATTCTTGATCAGAATGTTCATAGAATATTGTCGGCTTAGAAAGAGGTTTTGCTGTATCATGACTTCTCTTTAAAGACATTTATGTGTCATATCAATTTATTGCTAATACCTGGCTTTATAAATGCATATATTATCTGGGGGTTTGCTTTCTTGGCTTGAAATTCATTTCTCACATTCAACTAAAATGTAGGTACTAGGAGGGATCTTAGCTTTACTGTAATTTGAGTGAGTGTACAAATTATAGGTCTTTTGATATTTTTTAAACAAGCTTTGAAAGTTGAAGAAAAGATTGATGCTAAATCTAGTGCATATACTGGCAAAAAAGCCAGTGCGATAGACGGACACCCGTTTGGATGGCAATGAAATTAATTCCGATACTCCGTCCGCCAACGTAGGAGATCAGAATAATTGGTGCCAAGTGGTAAGCAAAAGGTCCCCTCCGCTGATACATACAGTGGCCACGTTTCTTCACCACTTATGTCGGCAAATTCGTCTCGCTCGAGATACGAAGAAGAAATCCCCCTTCAAATAATAAGGTCAAAAATATCTCAAATTTATCTTAACAACTCTAAAAACTGGGAACAACTTTTTCGTAAGATGTGCAGCTTCAAGCGAATGGCGCAATTGTTCGGGAGACGAGTTATTGTTAATTGTACTCCGGTGAAAGACTTAAAGAATTTTTAATCAATGACAAAATTGAATTTTTTACTTATCGATTCACCCACGGGAAGAAGAGTAATTTTATCATAAGAAACCTCCCGATCGATATTTTAACAGGTGACACCAACGACTCCCTCCGGGACGATAACATTATTTGCAGTAGAATATCGTAATTGAGGACTTTGCGTCCAACCAAAAAAGATTTTGAACAAAATCAGTTCTTTTACGGCCTCTTCCATCATTTCGAGCTTGATAATAAAGAAATGATAAATTCTTAAATGTCCGATGTGTATGCGGCTTTAAAATGGAAAAATTCAAGCCCCTTAAAGGCCCGCCGCAATGTCACACCTGCCAACAATTCGGGCATGTTGATAAAGCAAATTGCAGCCCAAATGTGTAAAGTGCGGTTTTAACCATTTAACTCGTGACTGTTCGAAAACAAATGAACCAGCTATATGCGCAAATTGTTCACCCCGCAAGTTATAGAGGATGTCCAAAATTGAAGGACAAAATCAAGATCTTGAAAGAAAAAGCTCGGCTACGATTTGATCCAAAGGTAGGGAACGAACCTTCAGTTCGTCTCGACTTAGAGGATAACAATAACTTCCCAACGATTAGGAATGGCAAACAACCACTATCGGCAAACAAACAACTTTCCTTCGCGCAAGTCACAGCCAACGCGATCACGTTAGAAATGAATAGGATGAAAGAAAATCTTTCCAAGTCAAACATGGACGAGCAAACTCCTCCGCAAATAACCCGTTCGACTCCCGCCGCTTCACTCGCCCCGCCGCCACTCCCGCCGCCGACTGGCGATCTACTTTCCAGAAATGGATGTTAAATCTTGTTACCCTCTCGGAGTAAAATTCTACCACGAAAGAAAATTTAATTGAGTACATTTTAGACTCGACACGAAATTTCATTGATGGATCTCTTAACGTTTTTGAGTGGAATGCTAGCAGAATTTTTAAAAAGCTTGACTGAGTTACATAATGTACTTGTTAATAAAATCATTGATATTGCTTTGATCGCTGAGACACACCTGGTCGCCCGGGTCTTGGGGAACACTTTTTTCATTAAATCCACTGCCAGTTGGGCTGAGTTCTTCACACTGTATTTTGGGTAAAAGTTTGTTTGTTTTCGGATTAAACTATTTAATTTAAATGCTAATTTTTGAGTAGGTGAAGACACTATTGGTCTCAGTGGATGATTTTCTTGACAAAGCTTAGGAAATCCATAAAACCTTGGTGGGAGGGGGTTCATTGACGTAAGAAAGTATTTTCAGAAAACAAAGGACTGTCTTTGAGGGATTTCTTCCTGCAATAACTATTAAATAGTAGGGGGTGTCAAACGCAAGGCCTTTTGCAAAATGTGAATATATGTAATGCCCTGGTAGAAATAAAACTTTTTTAATTAAAATTTTGAATTTGTTGTACGACTTACAGCATCCCTTGTATTTCAACTCTCAAATTTGCCAGGAAGTGCCTCAAAAAAATTTTCCAGAATCCTTTCATTGCATCCTTATGGAAAAATTCGGGGCTTTATCGCATCAAACCCAAGACACTGGGTAAAAATCGCTTTTTTTCTGGTGATTACACGTTATGGCCAATATGTCATAAAATTTTCAAGTCAGTGACACTTGTGGAACATTGTAAGAATTTTGATCCTCACTGAGTGTGTGTATATATAGGTATATCCAGAGAAACGTCTATATACAATAGATATCCAGAGATACTTCTCTATATAATAGATAATAATAATAGAGTTTATTGTTTTGTGGGGCGCCACCTAAAACAAATTTGGATTCAACTGTTTTACATAAATCGCAGTGAGCAAATATAATAATACATCAAAACCAAAATTAAATACAATATTTTCAACCAAAGAGTTTTTGGATCTATTTTAAAATTATTTAACAAACATAAACATACTGTAAATACATTTACAGTTCATGTCTTTTCCATTACTAATTCCTTACTATTCATGAACGTTCTTTCCTCTCATCTTGCATCCCGTACTCCTCTTCTGTATGCAGATAATGCTTACTACACTCTAACAACTTACATGATCTTACTGAACTATGTAATTCATCAGTTAATTATCTATTGAACTGGTTTAAAATAAATTGTTTGGCTCTGAATTGCAATAAATCTGTTTACCTTCAGTTTCATACTAAACAATCTTCACCATCCTTAAGCCTTCTTAAAATGAATGATCCTAATATTTCCCATTGCTCTTCTATTCATTTTCTCGGAATATGCATTTCAGAAAATCTTGATTGGAAAATGGATTGGACATGTTGACAATGTCATGAAGAAAGTCTCCTCTGGGATTTTTATGTTACTTAAACTGTATCCTATTGCCTCAACCAAAACCTTAAAGCATGTTTATTATGCCAAAATACATTCCCATCTATCCTATGCTGTCATTTTTTGGGGAAATGCCAGCTATTCTAGCAAAGCTTTTTCACTGCAGAAACAAGCAATTAAATGTATCTCTGGTGTATCATATAGAGTGCATGGGATGCCTTTTTCAGTCCTTGAAAATACTTACCCTCAATGTCTATACTCAACTGTGGTCTATTTGTCAAAAAACACCCTAACTTATTCCCAACTAATTCCACTTGCCGCCATCACAACACCCGTTGCAAGGATGATGTTCATCTTAATAGATATAAATTAGCACTCTCTCATAAAGGCCCTCATCATTCAGCCTCCATCATTTTTAAGAAACTACCAGAAAATATAAAGACCATTACTTCTATAACAGCCTTCAAAAGAAATCTGAATAAATATTCGCTCAAAAAGTCATACTAAGGTCTTCAAGAGTTTATAAGTGAGTCTTAATGGTTTTCAATGGGTCATGTACTTTATATTTTATGTATTTTTCTATCATTATTTATATATTTTGCATTTGTATTTTATGCGTATGATGTTCTGTATTCAATATTTTAAATCTAAATGATAAGCTTTCTTAAAGTATCTGAATAGCTTTAAAGGTCCAATCTGATAGTAAAAATTCTTGAAACAATTAGATAATTGATGAAAAATACCTGTTATTAATAATCAATTGATATTTGTATGAAATACTACTCTGTATTTATAATCATATCTAAGTAACCAATTCTATTCATTTTTGAAGGTCACACTATTGTTTACATTCATTGAAGAAATATCTGTAGGACATTATTTAACACTCTCAGTGCTGATGGCCGCCTCAGGCGGTCATGGAGGTTTCTTGCGTGGGGCTGGTGGCCGCCTCAGGCTCCCAAGGTTGCCTCCTGAGTAAACTTAGCAGTTTTTTCTGCTAGCCGTATTTTATTGCCTTAGATTTTTCTGCTAGTGATCAGTAATCATCGTGCGTTCTTACTGTGGGCTTAGTTGTTGATTTTTAGCTTTTTTTGCTGTGAGAAATTGATTTTTCCTCTTCCCAGATTTTGTTTGCTTCGGGTTATCAGGTGAGTGAATAAGTATATGTTTGTAGCGGCCGAATGCAAGCCGTGTAAATGAAAACTCATCATCCAACCACGAGGCCTCGTTCACTCTTTTCTGTACTGCGATTGTACTATCATCAGTTGCATATTCAACACTCTCCTTCACCGCGATTGTATTATCATCAATTGTTTATTCAACACTCTCTCCTTCACTGCGATTGTACTATCATCAGTTGCATATTCAGCACTCTCCTTCACCGCGATTGTATTATCATCAATTGTTTATTCAACACTCTCTCCTTCACTGCGATTGTACTATCATCAGTTGCTTATTCAACACTTTCTCCTGCTCCACGAGTGTGCTATATAGCATCGGGTGCGTATCTACCAGTCTCTCCTGTCCTGCGAGTGTGCTAGCTTCGGGCGCTTATTCGCCTCTGTACAAATTACATGTTGTAATTTTTTTCAAGTTATCTGTCTTTTCATCGGGTGTAATATAATCTTACTCAGAAGAATGGATAAGAAGCGGAAAATCGACAGATCTTCTAGGGACCTATCCTTGCCTGGTACGTAATGACCATATTTTATATGTTTTGCAATAACTGTTTTAGTGAATGATGTGTCCGAAAGATATCAGTGAATGAGTTCTTCAGTGCTACTTTATGTCAAAGTTGAGCGGCATTGGAGAATCTTATCGTATGAAAATTTTTCATAAATATCTTAGTATTTCAGCGAACAAATTTAACATTGGGTTCCCAGATAGCCATGTGGGTAAGACTTGCGATTCATGAGGAAGCGATGCCGGGTTCGATTACCAGTTGGTGGGAGCACATGCGCAAAATTATCTAAACAGTCGAAACGGTTTAAATGAAATACCCTATATCATTTTAATTTTTACATCCTTTTATTCACAAGAATATTAACATCAAAAGTCAAAACATTATATGCTCAAATATATAATTAGTGCCAGAATAACGTACATTGATCATATCTTCTTTTTAAATTATTTGTCATGAATTTATACGTTCAGTGTTCTTATTCGAATATATATTACCTAGTGTTCGTGCTTGGTTCGTTATCAAATAATATTTTTTTTTATTTCGCACCAAAGGTGCAAAATCAAACATGATCGATTAGGAATAGGAAATCGTACATGATCGATCGCAAGTCAGATTTTTAGATAAATAAAAAGGTCACTTTAATACTGAAATCCATCTTAATTTAATCCTAAACCTAATATATTAAGGTTTGATATATCGGAACTATCAAAACACTCTGCATACAATCTGGGAAGTTTCTGAGAATAATTCAATTAGGAGCAAATTGTTATTTTGAAATAATGGAACAAAAATAACTTTAAATTGAATGGTTGTGTTTTTTAGATAGCTTGTTAATTATTCACTGTTATTACTTGATTATATAAAAATGTAGAACTGTAAGTAAAGAACAGCTGTATAAGAATGACTTTCCGCTGCGAAATTTATCACTAATATATTTTTCGAGTGACAAAATGACTTCTTTAAATTCTCACGCATTTATGTTTTTGTAGAGGCTTTTATGTAGTGTTATTCCATAACTAAAAATAAATGGTAAAACATAAAATTCGTTTATACTAAATTGAAAATAAATGAATAGTGTTTTTTTCCAATTAATTCATGTTTTCCTTAGATATAATTTCTATGAATTAATTTAATTTCATTGTTGTGAATCATCTTGACCTCAAGGTACTATTTCTTTGACAGAAATTCATATTTTTGAAAGTAAATATATTTTGGGGTGTTACTTCAGATAACTATAATTTAGTCTGAATATTCATTTATAGAGACGTTCAAAGAAGGACCTTCTTCTAGTCAGGCTTTGCTGGAAGATGTAATGCCTTCAACTTCTGGTAAGTTTCAAATTTTTATTCTCAGTATCTTGATACAATTTGAACCAAGTATAGTTTATGTTTGCTGTACTAATTTCCATTCAATTTTTCAGGAATCAATAAGAAACGGAAAGGTACAAGCAAACCTACCAAAAACCCTGTGGTTTTAGAGGAAGACGTCCAGGAATTGCTTTCCGAATTGACGGATGCTGAAATGGAAAGCTCATCCGACGAATCGTGGGTTGAGGATACTGAAGAAGAGGACTCAGATAGGGAGGATGAAGTCCTTGTTTTTGCAGAGAAGCAAATAGGAGGTGAAGAAGCCTCCACCCCCTACTATTTGTAGGGGGTGGCACGTGGCCTCTCAACTTTTATCTCACCAACCTTCAACTTCAAAACATCTGGTGGACACGTCTTTCGAATGGTTGGAGAAAAGCCCAGAAGTAGCCGACATGCCTTTCAGGGGATTGCCGGGGCTTAAAGTGCAGCCGGAAGGACTCTCCCCCTTCCATTTTTTCCGATTGGTTTTTTGTGACAAATTAATGTTTCATATAGTAAATGAAACCAATAGGTATGCAAACCTTTTAAGTGAAGCATGCTCATTATCCCATGCCAGAATAACAAACTGGAAAGAGTTGACAGTGGAAGAGTTTAAGGTGTTTTTGGGGTTGCTCTACCATACAGGAACAATTCGAATAAATTATTTACCGGATTATTGGAGAAAAGATAGGTTCTTCAACATACCTTTTTTCTCTAATAATATGAGTAGAGATAGGTTTCTTCTTATTCTTCAGGCATTGCATTTTGCTGAGAATCTGAAAGCTGGTGAGACGCTTCCAACGGACAAACTATATAAAATACGTCCATTTTTAAACGTTTTTGAAGAGAGAATGAGCGAAATATACTCTCCCAATAGGGAATTATGCATCGATGAATCGATGATTCTTTGGAGGGGTAGATTAATTTTTAAACAGTACATGAAAGGGAAACGCCACAAGTACGGCATTAAAGTTTATATGCTTGCAGAGTCGACAGGAATAGTTATGAGGCAAATTGTATACACCGGAGCTGGTGATCTGGAGGTAGGAGGAGCAGGGCATGTTGATTGTGTGGTTAAGAAACTACTGGACAAATCTAAGGATATGGGGCACGCTGTGTATATGGACAATTTTTTTAACAGTGTGAATTTGGCCCGTCAGCTAAAACTCAACAAGATTTATTGCACGGGGACATTACGTAAAAACCGGAAATTCAATCCTAAGGAAGTGAATGAGGCAAAACTGAAAACGAATGAGTTCGTCTGTAGATGGACGGAGGATCCAATTTGTGTTTTAAAATGGAAAGATAAGAGAGATGTCCTGTTGATTAGTTCTGAGTATGGGGACCAATTCATGAGAGTAAAATCAAAAAGAGGGACAGAAAAAGAAAAGCCGAAAATGGTAGTGAATTATAATAAGAATATGGGCGGAATTGATATGGTTGATCAGATGCTGTCATACTATCCTTGCGATAGAAGGACGATAAAATGGTACAAAAAATTAGCTATCCATTTCTTTCAAATCATAATGATGAATAGTTTTAAACTATATAATTCTTTTTCGGGAACGAAGAAATCTTTCAGAGAATTTAGGTTAGATGTTATTGGAGGATTAGTTTCTACTAAAGAATTATCATTACAATCCCAGAAAACAATCCCTGAAAACATTTTTCATTTCCCTAGCTACCTTCCTTTTCTGAAGGATGGCTCGAAGAAGCGCCAGCAAAAGAGGTGTAGACAGTGCTACAAAAACAATATAATAAAGAAAATAATAACATACTGCAGAGATTGCCCTGACCAGCCAGGTTTATGTATGGAGCCTTGTTTTCTTCTGTATCATGACAGAGATCCAAAATAAGCTCTTATGAGAATCCGTAGCATATTGTTCATTTGTAATTATTAGAAACTTGTACTTTCTTAATATTGTGTTAATTTTTTTGCATTATTGATCTAATAGTTATTGTTTTTTTATTACTCAATGTGTTGACGCTCGTATGCTATAACATTAGCCAAGGTATTGTATGGTCATTGTATTGCCATTGTGAGTATTGTCATTTTACGGATTTAGAACATATTAATTGTTATGATACTGATAATCTTAAGAATATTTGATTTTTTTGTATTGATCATACATTATTGTGAACTTAAATAACTATAAATAAATGGGACTTATTTCATAAAAGTTTTTTTCCTTCATAGCTACCCTCACTATTAATTCCACAAAACACCTGCCATAATCATAACTGCGTGATGTATATCTCTTAGATTATAGAATAAAATCGTTGCACTAGAATAGCATGTAGCTCCATTACAAGAAATATAAGCAAAAATACGAGATGATTATTAAAACCTTGAATTTCTTAGATATTGTATCTTTGATATTAGTCATAATAAAGTTTAAGCAATGCAGAATGATAAAATTTTGGACATAGAAATGCTGACTGACACACGTAGATACAATTTTTATCCAATAAGTTATAGTTTCAATATGGAAAATCTTTTAAGGACGAACTACCCCCGAAAACGTACGAAATCGTAACGCAGGGTAGCATATGCTTAAGGGGTTATATTTAGCCGGGGCGGATGACCGCCCCAGGCGGTCAAGAATTGTTTTTTAATAATTTTATTAAAAATTTAGATTTTCTGTTAAATAATGCAGCTACATGTCATTAGTTACCGTACTTTATATGAATCACTAAAAATTCACAATCAGCCACTAGCAAAGATTTGGCAAAAAGTCTTCAGCGTTGAAAGGGTTAAGTAACCAAGAGTTCTACTGCATTCTCTAACAATGGTTGAGTGATTTCAAGTAAATACTTAAAATAACGAGTACATTAATACCTGATATAGATTATATTTTCAGTCTTTGAAATTCAAGTTATTTGTATTTGAGAATATAGGCTGGTATACTTATTTGGAAGTATCTTAAGGGGAGCCCACCAAAGTGAGCTGACATATGATCTGACACGTGATCTGGCATCTAAGTATCTTCAGGTTAAAACAATGTAACTATAAAGAGAGAAAATTTTAACTAAAATAAATTTTTATGCTAAACAAATTATTCAAAAGTACAAATTCTATTCATGGACGTAGCTACAACATCAACTCATGTAGACAGAATTTCTTTATTTGAAAATATCCAATTATTTTCTGGGTTATGAAAAAAATATCAGATATATGGTATTAATCCTATGTGTTATCACTTTGCATTTATCTACCAATATGAAAAAGCCACAGCATTCCCAATTTTATGTACAAGAGCACTTGAGCATTTAAAGCACAATTTTAGGATTCAAAATGGGTTTAATGATATTAATTCCATACTTCATGAAGAAAAGATTTCCTACTTCACAGATATACCATTTGCTTTTGGACATCTTTTCTTGAAAATTTGAGATTTACATTTAATAGAAACTAAGTTTATGAGTATTAGCTTTAAAGATGATAGTTTCTATAGAGTGCTAACCTTATAGGCAGAGAAAGTTTATAAAAGTTTATAAGAGAATCTTTAAAAATGTTATTAAAAACCTTTTTAATTATCTTTTCATTTTTATTATCCATTTATCTTTTAATTTGAATTGCTCAGTTTAAGTATCTCATTTCATTTATCAAAATGCTTTTTTATGTTTATATTTAATTTTTTATATATTTGTTTGTTGCTTAGATTATTCAACAAGTTTGACAAATAAAAATATGAAAATGGTATCATTTTTCTTTTGGAAATCCTGCCTTACCTTTCTGTTGCATCTTCATAATACTATTAAGAGCAGATTCTGAAATTAACAGTGGGGAACTAACTGGTTCTAGACTAAAATATTACAATAATATCCATTTATTGGGAATTGAAATTATCAGTCTCTTTGTTTCCACTACTGTGAAAATATTACTGGTTATTTAAGATCTAAAAGAGGAGAACCTATGGCCATTCCAGTTTGCTGGGCCTCAAGATTAGTATGTTCCTCAAAAGGTAAAGAGAACAAGTCAAGGAAATGGTTGGTGGTTCATGTTACAAGAGGTTAATGAGTAGTACTTTATTTATTCAAACAGATTATACTACAAGGGTACTAAACAGAATAATTTTATAAGCTGCATATTTCTACATACCTACTAGCTGGCCATGGTCCGAAACTTTTCTGTTAATTAATTTGAATGCTTTCTTGATCAATTGCAACTTAAAATCTTACTTTGATCAAAATTTTGTGATTTTCAAATGAACTTCTATTTGCAAGTTTTAAGTACTATTATTTAATTTGAAAAGTTTTGATTTGGGCTTAAATTTTTCATATGCAACTCCAAAGTCTTATTTTAATTTTCAATGTGGCTCTAATTACTTAGTTGAGAGAACAGTTCTCATTTAATTTTTTTCAACATCTCTGATAGTTAAATCTTTACAAGTATTGAATCCACTTCACTCAATATTTACTTCTCTGCATGCACAATAACAAACTATTTTTCAGGGAAGTATTCCTATTTAACAAGGTGCAAGACCAAATTTACATGAGTAGATTTTTCTACAAGGAGGAATCTTTGCTGCTCCACTCCAATTTTTCTTCAGCACCAGACAGACTAGTGGAGAGGAGAAAAGAAGACTCACAACACTCTGATTCAATCGTTTTATTGAAATTCTTAAAGTGTACACTTTATTACAGCATTTTATAAAAAAGTTTCGAACTTGAACTGTTCAAATTTACATTGAAAATCCTTTCAGCCTTGTCTTGGCCACTTTTTGGTATGAAAGTATTCACCTGTCCAGAAACTCTCCAGAGTTGCTATTATAGTTAGAAAATTTCTTGATGATGCTCGTTGCTCCTCTGTATCCATCAACTGCATCTGTTGTTTCCAAGTGCCAGGTTTAATTGAAAGCTGCATTTAGAAATCAGAACTCCAATTTCTGTATACAGCCAAAAATTAACTCATCTATCTGAAAGATAAAGAAAATGTTATGCAAAGAACATATAAATAAAAGAATTCAAAAAACATGAGAATATGAATACAAATTGCAAGAAGTTAAATAAAAACTTGAAACAAAGAATTTGAAGATGATGGTATGAATAAAACTTAGAAAAATTGAGACAAACTTATTGTCCCAAATTTCAATGAGAATTTATCATTGGAGTTAAGGTTCTCCTTTTAGTTGAACATAATGAAGAGGCCGAATGGTAGGTCTTGCTGCATTCCATTCATTAATCTCTGACTTGTTGAGTCAAAGTACTACATTCAATACCGGTCACCATGGCAATACTGATGTATGATGTAACATACCACCAGGGTAAAAGTATGTGAGGCCCTTATCAAATCCGACCTCTCCACACTCCCTTGACCCCAAACATTCATACACGCATTCACACAAACAGACAAACACGCAGTTGCAATGATACACACAACACACATTAAGTAAAATAGTTCCGCACCACTGTCCCTCGCACAGTGCTCCCTTTCCTTGCCGCATTCATCTCCAAGGGGAAGTTGAAGATGATCTCTTCTACCTCCAAGTCGATGTTTTGTGGCAAGGGAACCTTATAGTGCAGTGCCATATTGTGGAGGATGGTGCAGGCATTCATCATGATTCCTGAAAGAACAAGATGTTTGATTATAGTTGCAACTGTTGATTCCTAGAAGTACTTCTTTCATTAACATTTAAATAATACTTCAGTGGTGTAGGTCAAAGGCATGCAACACATCTACTTCTTGCAGATATTGAATTTTCATTAGTTATGATAGTAAGATAAACCACAATTTAAAGTATGGGAACCATACCATATTTCCATGGGGTGTAATGTAGAGTTCAGTCACGCATCAGGCACCAAAACCACCCTTTAAGGACCCCAATGCACCTCTCCACTGAGTTTCTTGCTGCTAAACCTAGCTTCAGGTGAATTTAGGCTCAGGGTTGTGGAATGGTGTGAGCAGTCATTGCTCATTTGGTATCCAGAGTCCCCTGAAAATGAGGATAGCTTTGTTCATTCAGTACAGAAGGAAACCTTGTCTTTAAAATTAAATACATACCTATGAGCGTTGTACTCCCTCTGGAGGTAGTCCCGGCATAAGGTATGATGCCAAATATTTGCATCATGCTTCCTCCCTTCATGCCTTGCATTGATAGTGGTAATGCAAAGGTCATAATCACATACCTAAAGTGGAAGAGAAATTATTTAAAGACAAGAAAGAAGCAACTGTGCAATGGAACTCTTTAAAAAATACATTTTTCATGGTACCCTTATAGAGGTATACTTAAATACCGACTCATATATATGCATGCAAGTTGCAACATTATGACAACAAGCAGGCAACGTTGTGACAAATTTGTGGCAACTTTGTATCATCGTTGTGACAACTTTGTGACAACATTGTGACAATGAGCAAGCAGCATTTTCCTTTTGAACGTTCATTACAGCGACTATATTAAATTTATATATAAAGTTATAAAAATTTCAGTTAAAACTTCATGTAGCATCGTTGAATAAAATTTTTCAGCAACATGAAAAATAAAAGTTGCAGTATAACGTTGATGCAATGTTGTCACAATGTTGACGTTGCAATGTAACATTTAGACTGATGCAACAACGTTGATACAACGTTGTGGAACGTTCTCTGCTACTGGGGCAGTTGGCTTAAATTTGCTATGGAAGGTTTACAAAAAACTAGAACCAGAAGCAATATTTTCTTCAATAATATCGTCCTTGAGTTAAAACCATGATCAATTCAACGATATTGAATAACAAGGGAGTCTGACAAACTTATAATAACCATAAGCTACTTTCTCAATAACTACAACTCAAGTGCGCAACTTTTTGACCTGCAGGATCGCCACCGATGAAGAATCAGATCACTCTTTAAGCAACAATCGATGCAATTACACCCCTACATAAAACATCCTTTTTTCCAAATACCTTTCCAGCAGTAATGAATACTAACTCTAAAGAAGAATGGATTCTACAAAAAGTGCAATGGTGCATAGAGTATCAACAATTGATAAATCAAATATTCCCCATCACTATCTTACTAAATCATTAAAAAAAATAACTTTTTTAACCCTCATATGGATTCTCTGCGCCTTTGCGGCGCTCGTGGTTTTTAAAATGCTCTTAATACTGCCCAATCCCATGGATCTTGCTGAAACTTTCAGTAGTCTATTTTTTCTGCATTCTTAGGCTATGAATTTAACTTTGCGCGCATAGTGAGCATTGTTTTCATTTTATTGGCCTCTAATTGAAAAACTTACGTCGTTGGATTTTTGGCGCCCCTGCGGCTACACGAGTTTTCTCGTCGCTATGTCGGGGACTGCACTCTCAATACTTATTTAATCGTTCTTATTTTATGTATGAAATGGTTTATTATATTTATAGTCATAATATTTAAATGATGAAACTTTCTGAATCATTTAAAATTGTTTAACATAGGCCCAACACATGAAATCAATAGAAACTCCAAAAATTTTGAAAACCAAACTATCTTCATTAAACAGTCAAAAAGAAACAATAAAATATGTTTTCTGATGTTCGTTGGGGTTTTTGAGGTTCCTGTTGATTTCTAAAATATTGTATACACATACAAGAAAATGAAAAAAATACAATAACCACAACTTCATGAAAAGAAAATAAAACCCAAATCAGAAATGATTATTATTATCATATAAAATCAATAGAAACTCGAAAAATTTTAAAAACCAAACTACCATACAAAAACAGCCAATAAAAACTATTAAAACATGTTTTCTGAAGCATGTTTGGGTGTTTTCGAGTTCCTATTGATTTCCAAACCAAAATACACAACGAAACTAAAAACCAACCCTTTAAAGAACATATTGAAATCAATTTGAGTTTGCAAACTCTATGTTCAATGAAAACAAAATATATATAAAACAAATTAATTACTCTTCCCTGTGCACGAAAAACAATTACACTTTCAAATTTTAAAAACGAAAAATGAGATAGCAATGAGAGTCTTAACTTTTCACCTCCGAAATGAATTAATAAATATCACCAACATATAAGCAAAGTAATGCAATGAAAAGAACAATAAATCAAAGGAGCAGAATATGAGCAATTATCTAAATGTTAACATCATAGCATACCATAGTACATAATACCTCGATGCTACGAGATCCATTTCGGTTACTACAACTTAAATCATCAGAATAATTTTATTGCAATACATCCTATATTATATACCAGAAGAGTATGCTAGAATAGAGCTATAGTTAACACTTGCTCATTCTGAAGGGTTAATCAAGACTTTCAGATCTTGTACAGAGTGAGAAAATTCTCAATTTATCTACAACTAGAGAATACTTAGCTGTGTTAGTACACCTCTAAAAATCTAGTTTCTGTACAACATGCCTGTACAATAGCAAAGATTGTGCCACTAGAATTCCTTAATAATGGGAACCAATAAGAATCAACCATTTTTTATTACCCTAATTTATTTGAATTTTGTTGCATGGGATCCCATGTTAATATTTGTTTTGCATTACCAGGCATCTGGAGCAATTACTCCAGAAGATCAAATTTAGAAAACCAAATGATGGACCAATACATAAGCCTTAAGTGATTGTTGCAACAATATTGAACAATATAACAAACATCAATAAAACATTGAACAATATTTTTACATTTACAAACATTTTGAAATTCAGGAACACACTTCCAGTAAAGTATACACATCCTTATTTATCCTAATACAAATTAGGCACTGACCAATGACAACATATTTACATGAATAGATTGACAAATTTGTATTGATATAACAATGTTTCTAAACAAATGCATTAGAAGAATCAATATTAATGCAGAGATAACTTTTAGTTCCAAAATAATATCACACAATTCACTGTTTCTCTGAGCCATATTACAATGTATTATATTGTATGTATATGAATATTAAAATAACGAAGTGTTACCGTAGGAAAGACTGATAGAGACCAAACATTACATTTTAAGAACCAGAGCAAAAACGAAAATACCGATATCAAATCTCTACAATGCCCCTTCCAACACGAGGCAAGGTGTAAACATAAGTAAAACCACTTTAGGCTATTATTTGCATTCTCCATGAAGAATATATGACCTGTCCTACCACCTATTTCTCTTAATTTATGCTCATTATTGAATCGGCCAAAGTAGTGGGGGAGGGTGGGGGCCGTAAGATAGTGGTTTTATCTTACACAAATGCTCTTCCCTGAATTTAAGCAATCTCAGCCCAGCTTCACTCCTATCTTTCAATCATTCCTAACTTATGCAATAGTATGCAATCAGACAGAATGATGCATAATTTATTAACTGCTAGAAAGAAATCAATAATGGTCAGCTGACCAAATAATATCAGATTTACAACCCAAGTCTCCAAAGAAAAGGACTGAAACCAGCAAAAAGCTATAATTTAATCAAGAAACAGTGAAAGGAGAAATAACCTAGGGTAAATAAAAGGAGTCCCAATAAATTTATGAATAGTCCTGCATCTATACTGAAAAACCTGTAGGATATATTGCTCTAATAAATATATATATGAGTAGACTGAAAATAAAAAAGCACTGTTAAATTCAACTGAAGAACAGATTCACATTTATGGAAACCTGTAAGGAATGGAAAAGAATGTTAAAAATATAAATTAAAATGAACTATACACAATGTTAATCTGTATCAGGAACTTTTTGTATAGTTAAGCAAGTCTTGCTATACATTTGTATGGCTTTAAAATGATCTGTAAGAAAAATAATATTAAACAAAATCACCATAGGAAAAACTATTGAAACATTTCGACGAAGACAAACTACTAAAATATTGTTATATAACTTGTTTTAGTAACTACCAATACTAGTGTTAATTGTTATACTAACTAAAATCCTGCCAAAAAATTTAAAAATTCAATTTTAAAGATGAGAGCATGCATATAACATGGTATCATTAAGTACACATGAAGTGACTAAAAGAGTCCAAGCAGAAAGTCAATGCAATTTATATAAATATTGAAAACAGTGATTGCTAAAGTGCATAAAAAACCTGAAATTGAATATAGGGGGCCCCCAAGTAAAATATCAAAAAATAATTTTCATATGCATAAAATAATAGATCATTATGAGAAAGAAATAAACAAGTATTAATATAGATTTGAGCCTTGCTATGAGAATGAAAACTTTATTACTTATGGCAGGAACGGATCTAGAGAAAAATTTTGGGGGGGGTCCGATCAAAAAATTTAAAAATAAAAGACATTTCGGCTTTCACAAAACGTGACGTTAGAATAGAGTTAGGCAAATTCGAATATTTTAGCTAGTGATTGCTTAAAAAATTGTGTGTTTATTTAGGTTATTTGAGTTTCATTTTCGAAAAATAGGCACAAGTGATATTTTGGGGGGGGGTCCGGACCCCCAGGACCACCCCCCTGGATCTGTCCCTGACTTATGGTGATTAAAAATACTAGTACCTGTGAATATATGAGACACTTATCTTGGTAATACAGTTTCCTGATATTTGGTAATTCATTAAGGCCAGGAGATAGGAATCAACTGATTGATACTGCATTGTTGGAAGAATAACTTCTACTCTGCATGGTGTCTTTAATTTATAGTCCAGCCTATGGATGTGGATGAAAATGAATTAAAAAATTACATGCTATTATTTAATTATATAGGTATTCATATTAAAAACAACAGCAAGAGAAAGTAGTAGTATAATAATTCAACAGTGTATTAAAGAAATTAACAAGAACTATCAATATTTATTAAAATAAATCTTGAAAAAGGAACCAGATTACATTGATTGTATAAACTCAAGATTCTATTCTGAAAGTACCTTCGAGAATATGAGAAACTCCTATGTATCACCATCATTTCCTTGATTTTTTAAATTTGTTTGTAACAGTAAGCATACTGTGAAGGCCAGGATACAGCATACACCAAAAGGCTGCTGATTCATGCTCTAGAGCAGGAGGAACAACTTTTATAAACAAAAAATTTACATATGTATTATATGATTGTATAAAAAACAGCAAAAGCAACAAGTAATACAATGAAAACCACTATGGTAAAGAAATTGATAAGATATATACTTAATTACCATTCCTTTACTTATGGATATATATGTAATTCCTGTAACACATTTTGTTCCATTTGTTGAGAACAGCAACCATCCTTCCACAGGAATTGACAGGAGGACAAATTCACCAAAAGATGTTGATTTATGCTCTATGGCTGGATAAACAACATTCCTCTCTTCTGAGTCCATCCATCAGGAGGTAGGCTCTTTCCCAATAGACTCCGACATGGATGAAAGTTAATAAAAACATACATTAATATGAAAAGCAAAAGAAAAAAGTAGAACATAATATCTCTATTATGAACCTTTGCTTAAACATCAATAAAATGAAGGGGAGAGATGATCTGAACTTACTAATGGTGTGTAAATACTGAGTTTAATAGTAGTAGTAGTCTCTCATTCTAATAGTTTCACACCTCTGGGAGTTTGCAGGTTAAGGCTGCTAATACTTAGCCCAACGGTATGAATGAAGGTAGTGTGGCCGGCACTACGCTTCTACCAACTACTATTAACCAGAGTTTTACCTCCAGTACTCATTTTTACACATTTACAGACTGATCCAATCTGTGGCCTCCCTGAAAAATGCTGGCAGGTAATTTGCCATGGCTGAGGATTGAACCTCTGAGTTGCATTTAATAATTTCTGAATATCCAGTGCTCTGGAGAGAGTCAAGATAAAAATCTTTATTATTGCAATTCAAGTAGTTAAGCCACTTAAATCGTTTAATGTCTGTCTATATGAAAAAACAGCGGCCGTGGTGGCCGAGTGGTTAGTGTGTTCACACGGTATCCCTCCAACCCAACAGTCCCGAGTTCGAATCCTGGCTAGTCGGATTTTTCCGGTTAGGGAATGGTCTTGTGCGATTGTTGTTGTTAATACCTTAATGTAAAAGTCCAGAAAATGGGGTGGTGTATATGAAAAAAAAATAAATAAAAATAAAAAAAATTGAAAAAAATAAGACCTCTCTCAGAGGCTCACTTTTCGAATGCACCTTAGAGATTGCTTGTGGTTATGATGTCCAGGTAGTTTAACTATTGGTAGAGTCTCTTGCCAGATAGGTATTGATTAACCACCTGACAAAGAGTGCCTCACAACATAAGGGCAGAGAGGACTCATAGTTTAGAAGCTAACTTCTAGGAGCATAAACCCTGAACACAAATCCTGGTCTTCCAGGATGGGGGTGAGGCATGGGGCTAGCAACTTCACCCTGTAACAACCATAAATATGCCTCTGATGAATCATGTTGGATTGTTAAGATGTCAACCTGACAAACTGACCCATTCATTAACTGTGTATGAAAATTAGTGACTTTGAATGTAAGAACCATGCTGAAATCAGGATAGATGAAAGAAATTTCCAATGAAATGTTTAAATATGGTTTGTATGCAATAGCTCTCCTAGAAATGAGATTTTTAGAATCGGTCAAAATTGCAAAGATTTGACACTAGCGTACAGTGGTTCCAGTTTTAGAACTGGATTACATGAAACATACAAGGAGTAATGTGATAAACTTTAATCCACAAGCAGAGTTACTCTGGAAATCAATCTCAAAATATTGATATGTCAGCACTTTCTCTAACAGAAGATGGTTCAGAACAAGAGAAGCAAGCATTTATGATAACTTTGAAAGAGAATGCAAGTAAACATCAAAATATCATGCATTCGTTCTTGTAGACCTCAATGAAAAATTTGTTGAGGAAGATTCTGTACATAATACAGCTGGAAAGTACTCTTTGCTTGAAGAAACAAGTGAAAACAAGGCTAATCTCTCAGTTAGATTTTTCACACACTTATTATAAAAAGCATATGTATTTTTGCATTAAAATATTCATCAGGGTATCTGGGAAATGCCAGGAAGTGAAATTGTGAGACCAAATAGATTGTGTGATTGTGTGTAGGAAACAAATTGACCTCCAAATTAGGCTGCCTTGGAGAAAGCCAATGGTCCTAGAAGACACATGGAACTCAAATTTTAAAGGATCCAGTGCAAGCCCCTTAAAGAAAAGTTTTAAGTAGTATGTATGACAAATGTGGAAGGAGAGACACTAATATCCTGTTGAAATGCAATGGATAAGAATTAAGGGGCTCTTATCAACAGCAAATGATATAATTGGCAAAGTTCAACTAAAAAGGAGAATGGTTCTATTGCAAGTACAAAGCTGCAACAGATAAAAATAAGAACAGATACATTATGCTTCAAAGGTAGATCAGGTTGAGGAGACAAAAATCAACAGTGTAGGATGATAATACTTCAATGAAAGAATTTATAGCATTTGAAAAATATTATACAAACTGTGGAGCAGCTCAGCAATGAAAATGAAAGTTTAATCAAGCAGTAAAACACACTTGCAAAGCATAGCATCCAAAAGTAAAATCTCATAAGAACAAAAATGATGAAGTCTTAGAAGAAGAGGATCAGATAATAGAATGATGGTCCAATTCTAGAATTAGGGGGAAAGGTATAGAATCAGAATGAACTGGGAAATAAATTGAATATTGGAAGAGAAGGATATAGTTAGGTTCTCCAAGTCAATATGACTGTTGTAGATGGGCCATCTTGAATGGATGGAATAGTGCAGAATGCCAAAATTGTTAATGAGTAGTAAGTTGATAGGAGGAAGACCACACAAACTACAAGATTTTGAAGAGGGCCTGAAGACAATCAGAACTGGAAGATTGAGAGAGAAAACAAAGAGTAAAGCCAAGAGTAGGCACATAATGGAAGCCAAGGCCCACACCGGGCTGTAGAGCTATAGATGAGTGATTACAATTCAAGAAGTTAGGTCAAATTGTTTAATGAGAGAGTATGAGAGAAAATTAGAAAATAAAAATACTTAGTAATGTAAGTGACCATATACTAATTGAATACAACCAAAGAAGGATGTGGATACTTTATTTATATTGAAATTCTGTACCATTTATCAAATCCTAATCATAACCAAAATGTACCTCTAGAGCAGTAAGTCTACTTATAGCAAATAATAGTAATAGTAAACAGGCTAGATCTAGCCTGCTTATAAATTATTTGCTATAAAGGATTGTAAAGTTCAATGAAAAAGTTACTATGATTCAGAAAACAACTCCAATAAATTGCTTAAAGTTGAAATATGTCCAGTGGAATTGAATATTTGAATACTCAAAATATATCAATTTAAAAGTATATTCTATAGAAAGCATAATTCATATGATAGATCTAGATTAATCTCTGTGACTTCATCCAATCCCAAATATTTATAAATACCATATTATCCATATGAAATAACCCTAAATTATCTATTATTGGACTGAATAGATAATATTACATAAATGAAAATATTTAGCTCATATTTACAGGACAAAGATAACTGAACGTTAACTGTTAATTACTCCCCAATGGTATATCAGTGTAAATTCAAGGGGGAATTGAACAAACCAAACAGGCTAATGTGGAAGATAGAAACGTGGTATTACTCATTCACCGAGCTATAAGGAGGCTGACAGTTTTTGAGCTAGCCTTTCTATTAAAATAACAATTGACTTTGTAGAAAATATAAGTTATAAAAAGAATAGCTATATTATCTCTATAAAAATGAAGTGAAATATTTTAATGAAATTATCACCATGTCCTCTTCTTAAGTAAAGCTATCTACAGAAAGATATCTAAGATAATTATTCAATTTCATATAATTATGACATGAAAGTGATTGAATAAATATGTACGAAATCATTCTAATTAAAATTAAAATGCATTGCCTTATTGGTTATAGCCATCAAATGAATACATCCAAGTACTATGCAAGAATAAATAAAAAATTTATGGTAACAAACCTTTACTAGACTACTAATTTAATATCTGAAAAAACACGACCTAGGTTTCGTAGTGTCGCTACATCATCAGGTGACAAGTAAAACACACTGCTGAATATATACACTCATGAAAGGGGGGAGGGGAGAGAAGGTAGCAAGTAACGGGAGGAGGAAAAAAGGGGGGGAAGGTGGAAAGGAGGGGGTAAGGGATGAGGCGGGTTACATAGCAGAGGTTCTCAATCACAAACCGTTGAATTGCAAGATAGACAGAATTACAAAGTAAGGCAAAGGTCACTAAATTCAATACAGATGCAACGAGTAAGGTGAAGAGTAAGGGGGGGGTGGGCAATGGGCGGGATGCTAGGAAAGTTGCACGGAAATTAAGGAATGTGGGTTTGTAAAATGGGAGAAGGATTAGGAAACAGAAATTCGTTGGCAATATTCGACAAGGAGTTCCTTGCGATTTCTAAAGTTTCCAAAGCGTTAAGTCTCTCACTTTTGTCACATAGGTGGAGCACCTTCATATCAAAATCACTTGTATGCCCTCTTTCAAGCAAATGCTGGCTGAAGTGAGAGGCAGAGGGATTGTTATTAATAAGAGCACGTTTATGTTCTTTTTTCCGTTCTGAGAAACATCTTCTGGTTTGTCCAATATAATAACAATCACAATCATTACAATTTAATCTATAAACACCACTTCTGTTAAACACCTCAATGGGATCTTTGCACTTGACTAATAGGTCTTTCAGAAAGTCTGAATGAAAAAGTCTATTTTGCTGAAAATAATTGAAGGTACTACAATTGAAATTGTACAATCAGATGATCAATTCGGGTTTAGAAGAGAAGAAGTTATACGTGAAGCTATTCTGGCTTTCAGACTTCTGGTGGGAAAAAAATAAGCAAGGATAAGGCAACAAATGGATTTTGTATACAAAAGTCTTCGATGACGTAACAAGTTTTTGGAAGAGCCAATGGAAGGTGAAATGAATGCTATGTAAATGAAAATGCAATGCAATGAAATGCTAATGTAAATGAAAAAGGAAATTTGTATAAAATCTAGAGTAAAAGGACGATATACAATCTATTAAAGGATTAGAAGGGTATAATGAAGGCTGGAACTTACGAGGAGGAAGTTAAAATAGAGGAAGGATTTAAAGGCAAGGGTGCTCGTACTCACCAAAGCCAAATATTACCCTGTATATTGTACTAGTCGAATATACTTTTACGTATTATATTTTGTAGTTGGCACATTGTAACTACTCTATTACAATTTAAAACGTTTAAACAAACACTTCCTAGTTTCTTTGTAAAAAGAATTTAAAAATCAGCGTCAATTTATAATTTGAATTAATTGCAAAACATCACCGGGAAGAGGCACCAACAGCAATTTTGGCTATACAGCAGAAGATTGGTAGCTCAAATCCAACCTGGTTCGATTTTTTTCGCATCTTTTTTTCGGTCGCAAAATTACTGTTTTTAGGAAATACTTTATCAATTTCAATGCCACAGTCAGGAATAACTATCTGCTGGTTTTACTTTTCATTTCATTTTGCTGAATAATACATATAATCTTTCTGATAGAAAAATTATTCGTCGACGGGAATATTTTCAACGCAGTCTCACAAATGTACGCTGCTATTTGAAATAATTTACCCTCGTTCTAACGACCGTAGACGAACATCATGCACAGTGAAAATTCAAATTGACTGTTTTTCGAGAGTCCTAAACACCTCTTCATTGCTACTACTGGCTCCAGTGGCGTCCTACCCTCGGTGCGGGAAAAGGCTGCTGAGGACAAAACTATAACAAATGAACGCTTGTCATGGCCCTGATAGTTACCCACCTAGCTACCCAACGAAATCAGGGATTTCATTACGCCCCACTCTGTATATCTTCTGTTAAAATTGATTCAGCGATACTTAGTAATGTAATAGAAATAAGAAAAGAATATAAAAATTCAGGTTCACCATAGTTCGAATACCCGCGGTCCTTCATCGCAATTGGAACCTCGCGCTTCTAGGCACGGTTACACTGGACCAGGGCCATGACAAGCGTTCATTTGTCATAGTTCTGTCCTCCACAGCCTTTTCCCGCACCGAGGGAAGAGCGCCACTGGAGCCAATAGTAGCAATGAAGAGGTGTTTAGGCCTCTCGAAAAAAAGCCAATTTTGAATTTCCACTGTGCATGATGTTCGTCTACGGTCTTAGAATGTAGTTAAGTGATTTCAAATAGCAGCGTACATTTGTGAGACTGCGTTGAAAATATTCCCGTCGACGAATAATTTTTCTATCGGAAAGATTATATGTATTATTCAGCAAGATGAAATGACGAGTAAAACCAGCAGATAGTTATTCCTGACTATGGCATTGAAATTGATAATGTATTTACTAAAAACAGTAATTTTGCGACCGAAAAAAAGATGCGAAAAAAAATCTATCCAGAGCGGTTTCGAACCAGCAATTACTGCTCCAGAATCGGATCTGCTATCCATTTTTTTTTTTATTTATATGCTTTAAAAATTTTCTACTTCTCTTGAAAGAGATTAGTTTAACGTTCATAACCACAATTTCACATTTATAACTATCTACAAAATTATGGAAAAGTTTTGCAGTTAATTTAAATTAAAAATTGATGTTAATTTTTAAATTCATTTTACAAAGAAACTAGGAAGTGTTTTTTTAAACGGTTTAACTGTAATAGAGTAGATACAATATGCCAAACACAATATATAATACGTAAAAGTATATTCGTCTGGTACAATATACAGGCCATCTGTTAAACTTCGGCAAAAAGAATCCGTCCCACCCCCCCCTTACGGAGAGTCGCTCCCGTGCACTGGACCGATTAGAGATATATGCGATATGACGTCAATGGTGTCTTTCTCCGCTCTGTAAATGAATGAATTAGAAAGTTACCATTCCAAGTTAATTAAGAAAAAAAAGAGTTGTTTCGAAGAAGTGCGGGTTCTGTTCAATATTTTTCGAACGGGTGCCATTAATTCGCTAATTCAAGAAACGTGGGTTTTTATAAATCAAACTCTGATTCAACCCTTTCTATTTCCGTATGTCCTATTACTATGGTAGGTGAAAATTTAAGGGAAATCCTCTCAGGAAAGAATGGGGAATTTTTTGCGATAGGCTTTGTATAAATTAGTCGCTTGCTATTTTTCGTCCAATTTACGCAGGAAAAATCATCCAGCGGGAATGTTTGAGAAAATGTGACTTTATTTTCAACTCATATCTGAACCCGTTATGTTTACAAATAACTTAAGAAATACTATTTTTCCTACGGGGGAAACTCATAACGCACACCGGTGTAGGATTAGAGGAGCACTTGGCGGACGTAGTCCACTGCACAGTTGGCCTAGCCTAAGGCGGCGTCCACTCTACAGTGAGCGTCTCCTAGGTTGCGGCCACTGTACATTGCTTCCTGCCTGCCGGGCGAGGCACACTTAACCTGGGCGGGAGAAACTTAACATTTATATTCAAAAGTAATCAAGAAATAATAACCGAATACCTTTTTTATACATACATACCACGTTTAGACATTATAAAATATGGAAATAAACGAGAAAATTGTAGTAAATACTCAGATTTCAATAAGAGAAGAAAAAGCTGTAACAAACTCAACAAGTAAAACCAAACTAGCCAGATAAACACATATGAAATCCGGCAGATGAAACGTGTACCCACGAACTCGGGAAAGTGCAGCGTAAAGGGATCCGTTTTGTTAAGAAATTCTACCGTAAAAAAGCAAGCGTTAAGAAAATACTCTCAGAAGTAGGTTGGGAATCTTTGAAAGAAGGGAGATTGGAAGCTAGGCTGCGATTGCTTAATTAATTCAGGTAAACTACATTTTCGGAAGATACAATCGGTATCATGCAACCTCCCTGCTACCTTGGTAGATCCGATAATGAACGTAAGTTAAGAGAAATAGATGCTAGGACGAATCCTTTTAAAAATTCATTCTTTCCACGAACGATACGCCACATTAACCGATGTGACGAATTTCAAGGAAAATTTCCCTCAGTCCCACGCCGACGTCCCACGCCGACGTCCCTCGCCGACGTCCCACGCCGACGTCCCACGCCGACGTCCAACGCCGTCGTCCCACGCCGACGTCCCACGCCGACGTCCAACGCCGACGTCCCTCGCCGAAGTCCCTCGCCGACGTCCAACGCCGACGTCCAACGCCGACGTCCAACGCCGACGTCCCTCGCCGACGTCCCTCGCCGACGTCCCTCGCCGACGTCCCACGCCGACGTCCCACGCCGTCGTCCCACGCCGACGTCCCTCGCCGGCGTCCCTCGCCGACGTCCCACGCCGACGTCCAGCGCCGTCGTCCCACGCCGACGTCCCTCGCACTCGGCGTCGTACAGGACGTCGACCCCCGCCGCAGCTTCCATCGTAATCGCCATCTCCCGACTACCTCTGCCGTCTCCCTGGACGCCCTCTACCCCGACGCTTTCCTCTTTCCCGGCCAACCCCCAAAAACACATGGTCCCCTCGATCCCTTCTACCCTGGCGCCCTCCATACCGAGACCACCTCCCTGGACGCCCTCCCCTCTACGTCATCTTCCCAAACGACTTTCCTTATTCAATCCTACAAATTTACTTTTATTTATCTTTGCCGGGGGCAGGTGAGGCCTGCTTGACCACTATTCCTTAAAAATCAAACGTCTTTACTTTTATTTATCTTGGCCGGGTGCAGGTGAGGCCTACTGGCCCCATTTCCTTAAAATATCCAACGACTTTACATTTAATTATCTTTGCCGGGGCCAGGTTAGGCCTGCTGGACCCCTATTCCTTAGAAATCAAACGTCTTTACTTTTATTTATCTTGGCCGGGTGCAGGTGAGGCCTACTGGCCCCATTTCCTTAAAATATCCAACGACTTTACATTTAATTATCTTTGCCGGGGGCAGGTTAGGCCTGCTGGACCCCTATTCCTTAGAAATCAAACGTCTTTACTTTTATTTATCTTGGCCGGGTGCAGGTGAGGCCTACTGGCCCCATTTCCTTAAAATATTCAACGACTTTACATTTAATTATCTTTGCCGGGGGCAGGTTAGGCCTACTGGCCCTGTACTCCTTGCTCAGAAATCCCTCTTTTGTTTACAGAAATTTTACAAGTACAACATAAAAACGTAATACCGGAAACCCTCTCTGGTCGAACTCTCCGGAACCTCCCCAGAGGCCCCCTTGAATCCGTCTCCCCATATGCCACTCTACGCTATCACCGTAGACGCTCTAGGCGTCATCACCCCAAACGACCTCCCCTACAAAGTCCCACAACTTGGCCTTTATTTATTTATGCTAGAGGCAGTTGAGGCCTACTGGCACCCTATGCCTTGCCCCAAAGATCCCACTTTGTTTTACATATATTTTATAAGTACAAGATAAATACTTAAATAATTACATACATAAATAATTGCATTACATAACTGTTATATAAATAGATAAAACACATATATTGAAATCGTTAATAATCAGATAGATATGTGATACTGAAAAATATATATACACTATAAAAATATGCATAGGTAAATCTATAAACATCTTTATCTTAATAATCTTTAAATATGGAATTAACACTTAATAGATACATTAAAACGTCAAAATGCAATAAAAAGTTGCTAAACGTGCATCACCACAAGTCAGGAGGAAGATTAAAAGTTAAAAAGATTAAAATTGAACAAAAAGATAAATATTCACTGAATTGCTCAATAGATGATTCAATAAATAGTTAAGAATGAAGTTCCATTTTTGGGATGTGCACTTCTCGGATTAACATCACTTCATTACAAGTCACGGAGTTTATTTCCTATGAAGATGTTTATTCAATTCTTTTACGGCTAAAATTCATCCCGACGTCATCCCCTACGTAGTCGCTAGACGTAGCCACCCGACGCCGACCTTCAAGAAAAATAATATGCATATTAATTACCGAAATAGTAACCAATTACAAACATTCGCGTATAATCCAGTACTTAAATCCTTTATCGCATAAGCGGAGTCTCCCTACAGCACAACAGTATGTTATAACGCAATATTATTTATAAGCTCAAAGAGTAAAAACTGGGTGCCTCTTAAATTAGAGAATCACGATATTTCGCTATTATATTTCCACTACACTTTCAGTTTTATAAACACGAATCTTTACTGAATGCTCTCAATAATGTTACATGCATTGAACCAATTTTAAGAAGATCATTATATAAAATTTCATACAATAAATACGAGTGTTTTAGCAAAATAAATTAAAGCTACAGATATTTGTGGTGGATTACAATGATGTAATTAAACTCGCATAAAAAACCATCCCAGATTTTCTTTATGTATGAATTTTTAGAATTAATTTTTTTCCTAACACTTCACGAAAAAAACTTAACAGCCTTTGTTACATTTTGTCCGTTTAGTACTCCACAATGTAAACATTTATAATGCGATCAACTGCATATCTAAGTACACTCTAATAAGGCGACAAGGCTACGCGAGAATCTTAGAGAGGGAACCTTTGCAATAAAATCAATAATACTGAGAGTAGACATTAATTGATGACAAATTTCTTAAACTGCATTTTATTGTTGGAAAACATTCATTTGGACTTGAGTATTTACCAAGTAAAGTCTGATTCCAAATAAAAAAACTGATCAAAAATGTACAATTGTTACTGCAGATGAAATCCGATCTCAATGGTTAAAGAATTATTGATCTTCCATTGCAGTAATCTTTGCCTTCCATGCAATCATTATCTAACTAACGAATCAGATATCTTTAACTTAGATGGGAATTACACATAAGGTAGACTTCTTCATTGTCGCAGATAGTTTTTTCTCTCTTAAACTTTATTTAAGAATATTATGCAACGAAATTGGAATATACTAGGAACGTTTACAAGGAATCCTAATTATATCAGCGAAACTAGTACTCTTATATAAATAACGAGAATTACACCCTATAAAACCTGAGCTAGCGATTTATAATCAACCTGAAATTAATAACCAACCCAAACGCTAATGACCCAGCAAATTTTTCCATTTTACCTGTCATTTTTGCTTACTATCATTTAAATCTTAACAACAGTTTTAAAAGGAACATTTAACAAACTATTGCCATAGCCGGGATGATTACTAAGCAGTGATACCAGATCTTAAGCTTGTGCCAGCGATTTCTTTATGATGACTGAAAATGGTAAATTACTACTCTTCATACGCTATCTCGTAAAAATGAAGTCAATATATTAAAATGGCCTAAATTAGCTTTAAAAAAACGTGAAATCCCTGAATTATCAAAAGCGTTGTTTTGCAAGGTTAAGCAATTCTTTCAAATCATGAAATCTTAAAATGTATTTCCGATAGTTAGAGCAATGTTCCAGAAGCACCAAAAGGAAAGTAAAACTGAACAACGAAAAAAAAGTCATAATTCATTCTTTCATCATTCTATGCACTCTCAATTTTGTATGACCTAGTGAACTAAGTAAATTGTAAAAAAATGAAGCCTTTGAAATGACTAACTGTTCATGAATAGCATATGGGAAAGTGTCGCCATAACAGCAATAGAAAGGCTAACCATTGTCCAAATAAAAGGTATTTTATATGCTTCAATGGAGAGACATTCAATAATCTTAACAAGGATGGAAAAGTTGCAAAAAAAATTTGACTCACACATTTTGCTCTAATTTTTCCATTAATTGTATGATATTAATTTCAACTTACTTTTCTAAAACAATTTTAATAGTCCTTTACGATACTCTAAATTGAATTGTGGACTCTACTAAATTTGTTGCAACCCCAATTTTACAGAATCAAGTCAAGTGATTCATCAAGTGAATCAAATGCAATGCACATCTTCTAACATGGAGACATTGGACGAAAGAAGGATATCGAAAAAAGGGGGAATTTGCTAACTAGAACTATATTTATTAATAAAAAAAATAATAAGTACTTACGGTATTCTATGTTCCATCAATGGACCAAATAACTCTCCTTGACATACTGCGCTCCTACTCTTGATCTTCAATGATGGAGAGAGGTTTTCAGTGTGTCACTGAAGAATAAATAATAAAATATAAAATATCTTTTTGAAGGGATGAAACCCTATACTAATGCCAAAATACGCAATATCTATAAAACTTAAATATGTATAGCAAAAGAACCAGTTCTATATTATACTCACTGAATTATGTGCTCCAGCATTCGGCAAATAACTCTGCTCATCATACCTGTGCTCCTTCTTTTGCTCATCCATGTCGGATAAATGTTCTGGGGGTAAAAATGATAAATAAACTGATGAATAATTGATACTAATATAAAAATTCGCCATATCTATCACACATCATTAGGTATAGAAAAAGCACCAGTTTCAAATTATACAAACTTATTTGTGTTCCAGCATTCAAGCAAATAACTCTCCTCAGCATAATTGTACTCATTATCTTGCTCTTCCGTGTTGGGTATATTTTTCGTGGAGAAACTGAAAAATTAAAAACAAAACAGTAAGTAAAATATCATTCGGAAGACATGAAATTTATGCTAATATCAAAATTCCCCATATATATCTCACATCATTAGGTATAGGAAAAGCAGAAGTTTCATATTATACTAACTTGTTTTATTTGTGTTCCAGCAAATGACCAAATAGTTCATTCTCCTCAGCATAATTGTACTCATTCTCTTGCTCTTCCGTGTTGGAAAAATGTTTTGGGGGTGAAACTGAAAAATTAAAAAAAACAGTAAGTATAATATATATTGGAAGACATAAGATTTAATTAAGTATAGCAAAAGCACCGGTTTCATATTATACTAACTGTATTATGTGTTCCAGCAATCAACCAAATATCTCTGCTCACCATAATTATGCTCCTTCCTTTTCACTTCCATGATGGATATATTTTTCGTGGCTGAAACTGAAAAATAAAAAAAACAGTAAAGTATCTTTTGGAAGACAAAATTTATACTAATATAAAAATTGACCATATCTATCACACAACATTAGGTATAGCAAAAGCACTAGTACCGTATTATACTAACTTGTTTTATTTTTGTTCCAGCAATCGGCGAATTAGTTAACTCTTCTCAGAATAATTGTACTCATTCTCTTGCTCTTCCGTGTTGTAAAAATGTTTTGGGATGACTCTGAAAAATTAAAAAAAAACCTGTAAGTAAAATATCTTTTGATAGGCATTTAGCACTATCTAATAAGAAAATACGCAGTAACTATCAAACATGAGTAGGTATAGCATCAGCATCAAATTTTAATAATTTTTTTGTGTGTTCCATTAATCTGAAAATTCACTTACTTCAGCATCTTTGTGATTCTTCTCTTGCTTTTCTGTGATGGAGTAATGATTAGGGCGTGAAACTAAAGAACAAAAAAAGTAAATAAATATCTTTTTGAAGATATAAAACACTATACTTATACAAAATTATGCCATTTCTATTAAACATGAAATAGGATAGCAAAAGCATCACAATCAAATTATACTCATTTTATTATGTTCCAAATCAGCAAATGACTATCCTCAGCATCATTGTGCTCATTCTCTTGCTCTTCCGTGATGGAGAAATGTTTGGAGTTTGAATCTAAAGAAAAAATAAAAAGCAAAAAATAATATTGTACTTCGAAAACAGATAAACATGATGTTAATAAAAAAATACAAACTATCGTCATACGGAAATAAGAATAGTTTAGTAATCTTACTCATTGTATTCACAGTCCTATGAGTAGACCAAATATTTCTCTACAGCAATGCTGTTCACCTTCTCAGCTCTTTTATGATTGAGAATTGATTTCTTTACTTCAACCTTTCACAAGTAGTTTAGGAATCCCGGAAAAATAATACTACTGATCATCGCAAGTAACATCACCCTTCATTGAATTACCAGGTCTCATGGAAGAGTTGTCTTGAAAATCTCTCTTATTTCCTTTATATTCTGAAAATTTCATTTCAGGAGAAGTGAACAGTATGGGGTATTCTGGAGACTTTGCTTGATAATCCCGTGTTGAGCACCCTTTTAGTATCACACAGGAGACACCAAGAAGAATCATACTAAAGCAGGGGAATTCACTTCCTCCTAACTTGAGAATAGAAAGAAGCACAAATAAATTAAGTATTTACATAACCTATTGTTCGATGTAAGTTTAAGAACGGCAGATCATTCACCTTTTTTCAAACTAGGATTTCCTTTTCGACGTCATAGGACAAGGTCTGATGCCAAATCGAAGATGTTTGGGAGCGATTCCTTCGTGATTAAATAGAATCAGTTCATAGTAACTCAGAAACAGAGATATGTTATGTGAAATATACCTTATATATCCTATACAAATACAACAGACGACTCAAAGAGTTCGATTTTTGAATCTCAATTTATATACACTAATTATTATCATGTGTGACGGAAATTTAATAGTAAATGAATATACAAGATCTTAAAAGCGATAACTATTCGTCAATTAAAATTCGAATATTTTTCAGGACCCCCGTTACAAGAATAGTAGAAAATATTTACTGAAGTAATTAAAAGATTTTAATTAAGATAATTTCCAAAAATGACTCCAGTATTTAATTCTAAGACTAAAAAAACTGTGACTGCAAATAGGATGAGGTTATAGTTAAGGCATTAATATTAAGTATTCGTAACTGATAGTATTCGTGATTCGAGGGTAAAATAAAAATATACTTATTCAGAAATAATCCGTCTGTACCTATTATTCAAGCATTAATTGCAAGGTTAATTTGAATCTGATATTTTCAGGAGAGTTTGCAAAGAAAACATTTCAAAGATAACTGATCGAAAAAAAAAAAGTTATGTTTCAAATATGAGCCGGGATGATATGTCATCTGTTGAAGATATATGTTACTAATCCCAAAATATTTCCCAAAATATTACTTTACGTACTCTACCATCATTATTATTATTTAAAAATTATTGTAATATATCTAATTCTTTATATGATTTCCCCATGAAATTGAAAAAAAAACAAACACTGCTCTTAACAAAAAATTCAAACGGTTATCCAGACTCTTCCACTAAATGATCATTGAAATCGTCGACTAAAAATTTTCTGGTAATATTACCATAATTATTCCCGAAGTTGATCTAGGGTTGCATCAAGAAGAGGAACGTCACAAATCTTAGACTTTCATTGAATTTTAAAATTAAGACCACTAAATTGAATTCTTAATAATTAAGAATTGAAAACAAGAATATGAATTCACTAATTTGGTGCAAATGAATATCTACCCATAATTCAAGTATAATATGGCGAGTATGGTATGTATGGCAATTTTGAATCCAATTATGAAAGAAGAAAAGCGCAATGGAAATCCTCCTATTAAGAGATGGATGATAAAATAATGATGGACGGTGAAATCAAATTTTAAATTTAAATAAAAATACAGTCGATTTGACTTCAGTAGATATTGTCCATTACTGATTTATAAATATTGGGAAATAAATGCTTGAGGAATATAGTCCCGCTGCAACGTATTTGATTACTCAAGATCGATTCTAAAAATTACTACTGTCAATACGATTTCTGGTGAGAAAAACCACGGCTCTAAAGAAAAAGATAAAGGACTAATGGAATTCGAATTATAGAGGTTAGCTTAACTGTAATTATAGGTCAAAGACAAGGAAAGCTAACATCCACACTAGAAATAGCGGACTTAACTTTCAATGTCACAGCTACAAACACTCCATCTGTTAACTCACAATATTCGTTTACCATAAGAATCTAAATAATAAACTATGGTCTGAAAACCAAATAATACCCTTAGAACTTAATTCAGATTAATTCATGATGATGCACATGGCACATACTTACCAAAAATATCACTGACGAAGTCCACAACATGTTGATGCAAGGGAATATCCTCTTATTTAATGTATATATACTTCTTAAATGAAGATAATCAAACAATAATTAAGTGAAACTTGGAAATTGGTTAGCTTGTGCTCGGCTTCGAACTTATTGCTCTTCTACAATTCAAAAGTTAACGTTTCCTTCCAAACAAAAGACCGGCAGCAGCTCATCACTAGATGACGTCACCGAAGTAACTGAAGTTTAAATGTTCAGAATGAACGTTGAACCGAATGCAGCGCTGTGATTGGTCGATGATTCAACTGACAGTCAACTCACCTGTTTCCCTCTAATTTTAATAGTTTTCATCAATTATAATCACCACTGAGATAAAATTTATTTTTGCGCAAAATAATTTAATTCAAAATTAAAAGTTATTGGAAAATGAATTTTACTTTTAAACTCCTCGATTACAATCCGCGTAGATTTCCCGTCTCCACTGGGATACATCATGGTTCAAATTAAGAACTATCAAAGATATATTTACTTATAATTATTTTGTAGAATGAACCGATTGATAATAATATGTACTGAATATCGTATTACATGATGCTAAGGTTTGGCGATAATGTGACGGGAGAAAGCGAGTATCGATGTGCGAATTTAAATTGGAAAATAAACTTTTAAAACATATATAAAGCAGTTATGTCCCTAAAAACGTAAAAATTCATCGAATTTGCGAGTAATATTTCTTTTAGACCATTAATATATAATATTCTTCTTCGCTGCAGGATTTCTCTTTTAGGTATATCCGATGACATAATTACATGAGTAAAGATTTATGTGCTGTTATGAAGTTAGCAATAATCACAGAATAATTGAAATAAAATTAAAATTCCAAAAAAAGGCAATAATATATAAAGTAATTTAATTCATATTGAGGAAAAACAATCTATACTCAAAAATAAAAGCTTAATGTTTACGTGTCCATGGGAATGGTGGCTTTCCTTTGACTTCCTGCTCTCTCCTCTTCCATCTGAGTCCTCAGATATTTAGAGAACATTGAATTTTACCTTGCAGAAAAAGAAAAATGTATTTATGAAAGAGAAATTGAAAGAAAACTAAATTCCAGGAAAAGGCAAAATTATTCAAGATAATTTACCTCATATGGAGGAAAAACAATCTTTACTCAACAATAAAAGCTTAATATTTACGTGAACAGGGGAATGTTGGCTCTCCTTCTACTTCAAGCTCTCTCCTCTTCAATCAGATTCCTCGGATGTGTATAAAACGTTGTATTTTACCTTGTAGAAAAAGAAAAAAATCATTTATGACAAAATTATTGAAATAAAATTAAAATTCCAAGAAAAGGCAAAAATATTAAAGATAATTTACCTTATATGGAGGGAAAACAAAGTATCCTCAACAATAAAGTTTAGAGTAAAATTCTGAATAATAAGAATGAAAACAGTTAATCAAATATAGTTATAATAATATAGAGAAATATTAAATACTTCTACTCAATCGTACTCGAAAAATGGAAAGTAATAGTATTATAACTCATTTGTATTCAGTTTTTTTGGCATTCCGTTCTTCGACCGTGCATCATCTCGCATCACCACAGCACAACTTCACTCGCGCATTCATGAAGCATAAGTTTCGATCAAAATTCTGAATAATTAGAATGATAACAGTTAATAATATATAGTTAAAATAATATAGAGGAAGGTTAAATACTTCTACTCTATAGCACTCAAAAAATAAAAAGTAATAGCATTATATCAATTTATACTTAGTCTTTTTGGCATTCCGTTCTTCGACCGAGCAGTCATCGCGAAGCACAACATCACACCTTCGCTCGCGCATTCATAAAGCATAAGTTTCAAAAAGAATTCTGAAAAATAAAAATGAAAACAGTTAATCAAATATAGTTATAATAATATAGAGAAATATTAAATACTTCTACTCTATCGTACTAAAAAAATGGGAAGTAATAGCATTATATCTCATATGTGCTCTGTCTTTTCGGCATTCCATTCTTCAACTGTGCATCATCTCGCAGCACCATAGCACAACTTCGCTCGCGTATTCATAAAGCATAAGTTTCAAACTGAATTCCGAATAATAATAATGAAAACAGTTACTCAAATATAGTTATAATAATATAGAGAAATATTTAATACTTCAACTCTATCGCAGTCATAAAAAGGGAAAGAAATAGCATTATACCAATTTATACTTAGTCTTTATGGCATTCCGTTCCTCAAATGTGCATCATCTTGCAGCACCACAGCACACCTTGACTCGCCCATTCATGAAGCATAATTTTCTATCAAAATTCTGAGTAATAAGAATGAAAACATTTAATCAAATATAGTTATAATAATTTAGAGATATATTAAATACTTTAACTCTATCGTACTCAAAAAATTGGAAAGTAATAGCATTATATCAATTTATAATCAGTGTTTTTGGCATTCCGTTCTTCGACCGTGCATAATCTCAGAGTATCTCATCATCAGAGTATGCCACCTCAAGTAGTTTTAGAATCCAATTCTTCCAGTTTAATTGAGAGCGATATAACGCAGAAAGAGTTGCGAGGGAAAAATTTAAATTTAAAGGGAAATAAAAATATTCAGAAAGTACATTCAGCGGTAGGAATTATAGATAACACCCACGTAAATAGGCAAATAGAAACGCATGATCTTAGTTCCCGAAATAGAAACAGTAGCATTGGCAATAAAGAGATATTCAATTCAAAAATCGTTACGGTTATTTCAAACAGAAATCCAACTTTAAAGCGCGAACTGAGAGATCCAAAAACAATAGTCGTGAATTACAGAAGCATACGTAATAAGCAGGTGGAATTTCTTAACCTTACAAGGAGCACTTGCACGGATATCATACTAGGATCTGAGAGTTGGTTAAGCGAAGACATTAATTCAAGCGAGATATTTCCTCCAGATTATGTGATATATCGCAAAGATAGACAGGGTAGAGTAGGCGGTTGAGTTTTTATTGCTGTGAAGAACCATTTGATTAGTCAGCGAGATGAGTTAGTAGAAAATAGCAGGAGCGAAATGATTTGATGCTCGATTTTAAGACCAAACGGTAGTAAGATTTATGTTTGTTCATTGTATCGTCCTCCCGATGGCGAAATTGATTGTATTGACGATTTATCCGGGACGTTAGAGATAATCGGTGAAAAAGTAAAAGATCCCATCATAGTTGTAGGAGGAGATTTTAACCTACCACATATTAATTGGCGGAATTTAACATGCTCCAACTCTAGTAGAGAGAGAAAAGTTTCTCAAAAATTAATTGATATTTTTTCGTTGCATGCGATAGAACAGGTAAACATGACGAAGACTCGAACGACTCGTGCGGGTGAAGGTAACATCCTAGACTTACTAGCCACCACCCACCCACAATTGATAGCTAATCTCGATGTAGTTGACGGTATTTCAAACCATGATGTCATAATGGCGGAGATGAAAGCAGTTGCGGTTAAATCTCTTAAGCCACCGAGGCAAGTATATGTAATTCGCAAAGCTAATTTTTCGGAGTTTAAGGTTTATATTAATGAGTGCAAGGATGATTTTTTCCGCTTCTTGGGTGCAAATACAGTAAATGATAGTTGGATAGAGTTTCTCCAGATAATCAAAGAAGGTTTAATTAAATTTGTTTCTACTAAGAGCGTGCGTGAGCGTAAAGAGCCACGGTGGACGAAACCTAAATTACGAGCATTACATAGGAAGCAAAGAGTCATTCACTCGCGATGGAGGAAACGCAAAGCATGCGGAACGAACCATGAGCTCGAAGAACAAAACTATAGAGAAGTGCGAAAGTTAGTTAAGGAAGAAGCGCGAAAGGAATACTGGGAATATAGATCTCGAACCCTATTAGAATCATTAGGTGGCGATCAGAAAGAATTTTGGTCATACGTGCGTGAGACCCGTGGAGGTCAGTTTTCTGTGCTTAGCCTCAAAAGCGCAGAGGGAACTACCGTAAATAAATCAGAAGATAAAGCTAACTTACTTAACAGGCACTACCAGAAATGCTTCACTGTAGACAATGGTCAAGTTAAGGATTTTACCTCACGCATTGATTCAGAGATGTGTCCCATCGAGATATCGGTTGATAGAATTGGAAAATTATTGCGAGATATTGATAGGAAAAAGGCGCCAGGACCCGAAGGTATTCCCGCTGTTGTAATAAATACTTTAGCCGATGAAATTGCTCCGCTTCTACAGATTTTCTATCAGAAATCATTGGATGAGGGAACCGTCCCAATGTCGTGGAAAAAAGCTAATGTCACTCCGGTGCCTAAGAAAGGGCGCGCGTCAAAACCTGATGATTATAGGCATATTTCATTAACTTCAATTTTTTGCAAAATAATGGAGCATATTATAGCAAGAAGCTCTATCATGCGCTTTCTTTCCGAAAAGGGAGCAATCAGTCAGAGCCAGCACGGATTCCCTAAAGGTAGGTCTTGTGATACCCAGTTAGCGCTTTTTATGAATGACGTATCTAAAGCAGCGGACAGCGGTGTTAGATCAGACGCAGTTTTCCTAGATTTCAGGGAAGCTTTCGACACAGTTTCTCACGAAAAGCTTAACCAAAAGCTGAGTGCCTACGCGATCGACGAAAAAGTTATCAGATGGACCAAATCTTTTCTAGAAAACAGATCTCAGCGAGTTGCGTTAGATGGAGTTTTATCCGACGAAATAAGTATCTCATCAGGAGTTCCACAGGGAAGTGTTCTTGGTCCAATTTTATTTCTAATTTACATTAACGACCTCATAGATAACGTAAAGAGTAAGGTTAGATTATTTGCCGATGATATCCTGATATACAGAGAGATTTTGAGAGAAAACGATTGTAATGTGCCTCAAGACGACCTGGACGTAATATCAGGATGGTGTAAAGATTGGCAGCTGGATTTAAATATAAATAAATGCGTTGCCATGAGTTTTACGCGCTCCACAAACATAATTCCCGCACAGTACTAAATCTCAGGTCATCCATTAGAGTTAGTGCACGACAACAAATACCTAGGAGTCACGTTTAGCAGTAACTTATCTTTTAAAGAACATATTCGAGATGCGATAGGAAAAGCGAATAGAATGCAAAGATTAACTGGTAGAACGTTGAGAGGATGCTCATCGAGAGTCAAAGAAATAGCTTACTTTTCTCTTATTCGCCCGAGTCTTGAATACTGATGTGCGGTTTGGGACCCACACGAAGTAGGTTTAGTCTCAGATTTAGAGATGGTCCAGCGTAGAGCAGCCCGATTCGTGTGCGGGGATTTCAGGTTTGATAGCAGCGTTACGGCAATGATAGAGTCCCTCGGTTGGAATTCACTACAGATGAGATGATCTGAATATCGTCGGAAACGTTTAGAAAAGTTCAATCGTTCAGAATTTATAGACGAAGTAAGTGAAATGTTAGTTCCAGTAAGGAGCGAACGCGATCTCCGAGAGGCATCGACGAAGCGTTATAGGGAAGTAATCGCAAGGACGGATTATTACTTTTGGTCGTTTTTTCCCCAAGCTATTAGAGATGCTAATAGGTAGGAATGAATAATGGTGGTGTATCACACCCCCTGCCATACGCCTCTGGCGGCGGCAGGGGGTATATATCTAAATCTAAAATCTAAAATCTCACAGCACCACAGCACACCTTCGCTCGCGCATTCATGAAGGATAAGTTTCGAACTAAATTCTGAATAATAAGTATGAAAACAGTTACTCAAATATAGTTATAATAATATAGAGAAATATTTAATACTTCAACTCTATCGCAGTCATAAAAAGGGAAAGAAATAGCATTATACCAATTTATACTTAGTCTTTATGGCATTCCGTTCCTCGACCGAGCATCATCTCGCAGAACCACAGCACACCTTCATTTGCGCATTCATGAAGCTTAAGTTTTGATCAAAATTCTGAATAATAAGGTTGAAACCAGTTAATCAAACATAGTTATAATAATATGGGGAAATATTAAATGCTTCTACTCTATCGTACTAAAAAAATGGAAAGTAATAGCATTATATCAATTTATACTCAGTCTTAATGGCATACCATTCTTCGACCGTGCATCATCTCGCAGCACCACAGCACACCTTCGTTCGTGCATTCATGAAGGATAAGTTTCAATCAAAATTCTGAATAATAAGAATGAAAATAGTTAATCAAATATGGTTAAAATAATATATATAGATATAATAAATACTTCTACTCTATCGTACTCAAAAAATGGAAAGTTACAATATTATACCACATTTGCACTCAGTCTTTTTGTCATTCCATTCTTCGACCGAGCATCATATCGAAGCACCACAGCACACCTTCCTTCGCGCATTGAATAAGCATAAGTTTGGATCAAAATTCAGAATAATAAGAATGAAATTAGTTAATCAAATATAGTTATAATAATACAGAGAAATATTAAAAAAATCTACTCTATGGTACTCAAAAATTGGAAAGTAATAGCATTATATCAATTTATACTTAGTCTTTTTGGCATTCCGTTCTTCGACCGTGCATCATCTCGCATCACCACAGCACACCTTCGCTCGCGCATTCATGAAGGATAAGTTTCGATCAAAATTTTGAAAAATAAGAATGTAAATAGTTAATCAAATATAGTTTTAATAATATAGAGAAATATGCTTATATTATCCTCTTATGGAGGAAAACAATCTATACTCAACACTTAAAGCTTAATATTTACGTGTCCATGGGTAGGGTAGCTCTGCTTCGACTTCATGCTCTGTCCTCTTCCATCTGAGTCCTAGGATGTGTGGAGAACATTGAATTTTACCTTGCAGAAAAAGAAAAATGTATTTATGGCAGAATAATTAAAATAAAATTAAAATTCCAAGAAAAGGCAGTAATATTAAAGAAAATTTACCTCATATTGAGCAAAAACAATCTATACTCAACAATAAAGGTTAATTTTTATGAGTCCATGGACATGGTGGCTCTCCTTCGACTTAATGCTCTCTTCACTGCCATCTGCACCCTCGGATGTGTGGAGTCCATTGAATTTAAACTCGCAGTAAAAGAAGAATATTTTTATGACAGAATAATTGAAAGAAAATTAAAATTCAAAGAAAAGGCAATAATATTAAAGATAATTTAACTTATATGGAGGAAAAACAATCTATACTCAACGATTAAACATAAATATTTACGTGTCCATAGGAATGGTGGTTCTCCTTCGACTTGATGCTCAAACAAATATTATTCTCATTGGAGGGATGTTGCAACTTAATTTCCTTATAACATTATAATAGACGGGAGAAGTCCGGAAATACTACTGCGCATGATAAAGAAATACAAACAGGATTTCGTAGTTATAAATTCGATATAAATCTATTCTACTGTATTAATCTTCCACTATATTAAGGTAATACATTCAATAAATAAATGAAAAATGAACAGCTACGATGCGACCACAATTTCCGTTAAAATTCAAACCAGATCTTCCCTTGTTTATGTGATGACGTCATGCATTCACCGAATTATCAGAATTAACGACAGAACTAATTTAAAAATATATTCAGATAAAACATGTCGTATAAACTGCATATATGTATTCTAGGCAGATTGAAAATATATGTGGCAAAGCCGAGTTCAAGGCTTTATCGGAATTTCTCTCTCGTCTTTTATATGCAAATTCAGAGTGTAACTCGTACGGTTTCGGACACTAATGAAGAGGCAGTTTAAATTTTTACAAACGTCTAAGACGATGAATCACAATCTTGAACCGAAAATAAACTTATTCTCGTAATCATGGAAGCATGACCATTCCCACGCGAAGATATATTTGCACTTATCGAAGCACCAAAATCAAAAGAAAAGGCTTTTACATTCGGGAATTGAGTCGACGAAGGCAAATTTAAGGATACGATTTCTCAAGAAGAATAGGCCGGAACCGGTTTGTAGTCCCGGCGACATTCCTATCTACTCTCAAACAGTCGTAAAATGTCAGGAGATCTGTCTTATATTCCCATTTACACGCAAACAAGATTCCTTAATCCGCTAATGACCATGCTTGACGAGCTTTTAAACCTGAGAACATACGTAAGAAATCGTATTAAACAGTTCCGATGCTAAATGATAAGATTTATACCATCTCATTAATTCACCGAAATTAAAATCAATCGCAATATGAAACAAATGAGACGTAATACACTGATATTACACAAGGAATAAACTTAAAATCTTTAATTTACCAATAGACTTTACCAATATTTTCTCAGACAATACCGAATAAAGTATTTAATGAGACTTACCATTAGCTGGAAATCCTGGGTGACAACGATGGACGCTGAACATGGCAACGAATTTCAACTGTTTCTCAAACATAGGTTGTCAGCACGACCTCTCTCGCAGAAATTCTGGCAGCATCTGACGAAAAAACCGTATGCGCAACCGATGAACAATAGTGCTGTCACCTGATTGGTCCAAATTTAACCGTCTTTCTACTTGGCTCCGCCCACCAACCGTCATGAAAATTTTCCACTGCCAACGTTAGCAATTGTAATCCAACGAATTTATTAAAGTATGATTTTAAATATATAATTAATATTTTTCGTAGATTTTAATAATTTTGTTTAAATTTCGCGATATCGTCGAAGTGCTGGATCGAAAAATATCATAGTTTGCATAATAATTAATTGGCACCCAACTACTTGCAAGATTTCATTGCAAGAATACGTTTTGATCAAAAGAAGTGCAGGATTTCAAGAAATGACGTACATGTTTACGAATAAAGCGGAAAAATCTTATATTTTACTCTTAGAAATTCCTCTCTAAGATACCATTTCTCTCGCTAATCAAACACGTTTGTTTACGATGTCAACGAAAGATACCTTTTATGAAGCAGAATTATTAAAACGAGATATATAAGTTGATTGAATGATACATTAAACGTTGATGTTGACGAATTATAATATAATATAATAGTTTACGAACCAGAAATGGACTATTGACCACTCAATGCAACACGAAATATTCTAGAATAGGAAGAAATTTGCTCTATGAGAGGTAAATCAGCTTGTATGACTATCTCATTGCTAATTTATGAAGTTAATTCACAGCCATTCAAATGAATTCAAACACCACTCTCATCGTACTTACATGACCTCCATCTTGCGTCGATGGTAAATGTAGTTTGATGGAAGGATTCCGAGCTCTTAGTTCTGAAATATGAAATCCATTAAAATTTAGTGCTATTCTCGTTGATGATTGTTTTATCGCTGATTTAAAATAGAACACGTTCCCACTATTATTCAAGGAAGTCACTGATCGACAGTTAGATCGTCATTATTTGACTGGTGTTTGTTAATTGTTAACAATACTAGATAAACCAGCCAAGAAGTTGTCCTAGTATGCAACTTTCTAACCAAGAGTTAAATAAGGTAATCAGTTAACGATAGGAAATGGCGAAATTATCATCAAACACTTGGAAATCAATAACTTTTTGTCTTTAAACACCACGATCGAAATTCAAAGCAATATGTACAGCAATAAGATAAAATATAACAAAAAGTTTGTCGGAGCACTGGTTTCAAGTACTTTCACAGTATTTTCGTAGTGTTTTCGTATCGACAAAAATAGCGGGTTTTCCACAAAATGTCTGTTACAATTGATGATTCCACAGTTACGTTTTTACGTAGGACTCAATTATGCACTCACAGTGAATAAATTCAGAAAGTACACTATCTGAAGCACAGTAATCAAACTTTTCCACGAATATGAACACTTATAAGCACTTTAAATAGTATTCCAACTCTAGAACGCCATTTCAGAGTTGCTTCTCTAAATTACGAGGTGATTACGCACCAGACCTTAAGAGAATTTCGATTGTCTTCGAAAATATGAAGTTCGCAATCCGCGTTTCAAAGGCGGTGAGTAATGGAGGGAAATAGTTTTGTTTCCTGTTATCAGAGTGCTTACTGCTGAAGTTAAAGGGCTGCGTATTAACCTATCGGTTTAAGCGAGGACCTGTGTGAAATCCAAAGTCAGAAGGATTTTTAAGAGGTTATTAATGTTCATCTATGCACAGTTCATTTGTTGAAAGTTGACAATGTTGCTTTTCCTTCTGGATTTCTTGAATTTGAGTGTGCCATGGAAGAGAATGAATTTGGGAAACGAGAATAAAGAGTTGAAGCTCTTGAAGAAAGAACACCTCATGATTGATTTCATTTCACGCTGTAGCTGTACGAATTGGGTATCTTCCGTTCACCTTACGATCACAAAATGCAAGATTTGAAAGTAAGTACGATGATGATGATATTTGCTTTGAATTTTATCTTAACCTACATGTATTCGAGACTTACGAATCCACTTCGAGGGTTGGCACGAGCACAATCACCTAGGCAATGACAATGATATCGAATTGTTAATGCAAATTCATTCGTGTTCACGAATACGTAGTAATGTTATTCATGATGCGATTGACAGTACTTTCAAGGAAGGATATTTGATTGGATGATTAATCTAGTATATATTATATAATATAATCTAACTTATTGACTCTTGATTAAGGCGGTCAAGTATAGAAATGTTTATCGGTAGTGAAATATGAATGTCAAGAAGAAATCTATCGAAACCACTTCTTCGTTGTCACTTGTTTCATCTTGGTACTTTAGTGAATTTGTGAACTATTAATACTGCGAGCGAAGATACCAGATATGGTCGAAGGTTTTTTGACCTCCACATAACTGATTAATGTATCACTCAATTAACTTATACATCTCGTTTTAATGATTCTGCTTCATAAAAAGTATCTTTGGAAGACATCGTAGCGTTCTTGATTAGCGAGAGAATACGTATATTTAAGAGGAATTTATATACGGTTTTTCCGCTTTATTCGTAAACATGGACTTCATTTCTTAAAATTCTGTACTTCCTTTGATCAAAACGTATCCTTGCAATTGGATTTTGCTTGTAATTCCCCTGTGCATCGATTAATTAGTATGATTGCTACATTCTACTCTTTCTAGATGAATAGTTATGATATTAATTTGTGAATCATTTTTTTATTTTCGATAATAAATATACCTAATAATCTTAATGATCCAGAACCTCATATATATGTTTTTAAGAATATAAAATATTTATATTGTGCAAAATACGATAATTTTTGATCCAGCACTTCGACGATATCGCGAAATTTAAACAAAATTATTAAAATCTACGAAAAATATTAATTATATAATTTAAAATCATACTTTAATAAATTCGTTGGATTACAATTGCTAACGTTGGCAGTGGAAAATTTTCATGACGGTTGGTGGGCGGAGCCAAGTAGAAAGACGGTTAAATTTGGACCAATCAGGTGACAGCACTATTGTTCATCGGTTGCGCAGACGGTTTTTTCGTCAGATGCTGCCAGAATTTCTGCGAGAGAGGTCGTGCTGACAACCTATGTTTGAGAAACAGTTGAAATTCGTTGCCATGTTCAGCGTCCATCGTTGTCACCCAGGATTTCCAGCTAATGGTAAGTCTCATTAAATACTTTATTCGGTAGTGTCAGAGAAAATATTGCTAAAGTCTATTGGTAAATTAAAGAATTTAAGTTTATTCCTTGTGTAATATCAGTGTATTACGTCTCATTTGTTTCATATTGCGATTGATTTTAATTTCGGTGAATTAATGAGATGGTATAAATCTTATCATTTAGCATCGGAACTGTTTAATACGATTTCTTACGTATGTTCTCAGGTTTAAAAGCTCGTTAAGCATGGTCATTAGCGGATTAAGGAATCATGTTTGCGTGTAAATGGGAATATAAGACAGATCTCCTGACATTTTACGACTGTTTGAGAGTAGATAGGAATGTCGCCGGGACTACAAACCTTGAGAAAACGAATCCTAAAATTAGCCTTCGTCGACTCAATTCCCGAATGTAAAAGCCTTTTCTTTTGATTTTTGTGCTTCGATAAGTGCAAATATATCTTCGCGTGGGAATGGTCTTGCTTCCATGATTACGAGAATAAGTTTATTTTCGGTTCAGGATTGTAATTCATCGTCTTAGGCGTTTGTAAAAATTTAAACTGCCTCCTCATTTACGTCCGAAACCGTACGAGTTACACTCTGAATTTGCATATAAAAAACGAGAGAGAAATTCCGATAAAGCCTTGAACTCGGCTTTGCCACATATATTTTCAATCTGCCTAGAATACATATCTGCAGTTAATACCACATGTTTTATCTGAATATATTTTTAAAATAGTTCTGTCGTTAATTCTGATAATTCGGTAAATGCATGACGTCATCACATAAAAAAGGGAAGATCTGGTTTGAATTTTAACGGAAATTGTGGTCGCATCGTAGCTGTTCATTTTTCATTTATTTATAGAATGTATTACCTCAATATGGTAGAAGATTAATATAGTTCAATAGATTTATATCTTCTTTATATCTATGTAATCCTGTTTGCATTTATTTTTCATTCGCAGTAGTGTTTCCGGTCTTTCTCGCGTCTATTATAATGTTATAAGGAAATTAAGTTGCAACATCCCTCCAATGAGAATAATATTTATTTCTCACCAAATTAGTTTCTGATTTAATAATGAGTGATCCTTTTTTTGGAATTTTGATTGGTTTGGAAGTTGGATACTTGTTTCGTTAAACATTTATTCACGCTATTTGAATTAAACTTCTGAATTGATTATTTAGTGAATATTTCTTACGAATTCTACTTGCTATTTCAAGTCCTCTTCGGAGGTTTGTTTTGAAAATTAAAAGTAATGCGAATTTCAACTGCGTTTTGCAATTAAGAAACGGGAGAATCAATTCCGATATAGCCAGGAATCGAATTCAGAGTAGTTTTAAATTTTCAAGGAAAGCATATTTCCAGTTTGAATTCCCTCCTTCCGTATTCTATCAACAGTTCAAAAAGTAGTTTTACTTGAATAAATTTTCCAAATAGTCCTGTTAATTTTTAGACTTAGTTTAAATCATACGTGCCACTCATAAACATTACGGAAATAATAGTTTGAATTTAAAAGGAAATCGGCAGTTGAAGGAAACTTTAATAAATGCATTCTTATCAACGGCATCGATTAAATTAATCAAATATCCCAATTTTGATTTATAATTTTTTTGTGGCTTTAATTTCAAAAGTTCTTACTTTTTCACGATTAAAGTGCCTTTGTCATCTTAAACATTAAATTAATTATCTCATAATCAGAACCGAATTTCTTGCTAACAATTGTAATTTAGATTTAAATTTAGCCTAATCATTCCAAGATTCGATTCCATTTTGTACGAATTTGCGATATTAATTCTCCTCAGCGATCGTTATTTTATAAACTTATTCTCAATATTGTTCGTTGATGTAACCGTATTTATTATTTATTTATATTTAAATTTCAAGTTTTACATTAATTTGTCACGGGTTTAGAATACTCTTCTGATTTTTATCAATCTATAAGAATTTTTAGAAGTTTTAGTTGCTATAGCTCCACAGTTCCTTGTTGTCTTTAACTACTTAATTCTAAATTTAAACGGCATTATTTCATAATCTGAATAATATTTATTTCATACAATTTAATTGCAATTTATATTTAGCTTGATCACTTACGAATATTGTTCGATTTGGTATGAATTAGTACTCATATTAAAGTTTTTGTTTCGTGTCATTAATTCAATATCTTCAGCCAATGTCTAAGAGTTTAATTAAGGCTTCTTTAAAAAACAATTATTCTTAGTTATTATCTTCTTAATAATGATGTGACAAGATATTTCAAACTGTTTGGTCAACGGAACATCGCTTGCATTTGATAAGAAATACGAATTCTTCAAATTACTCGTTTCGCTTTACATTTGCTTGGCTTTGGAATATAATTCTGATTTTAATCCTAATATATTTTATCAGTTTGAATTTATCATTTTTAATTGTTTAGGAGGCAATACCTTACACACCGATATTGTCTTGGCGTATTGCTCATCGGCGTCTTCTGAAAGTGAAAGTCGTACAGGAGATCCTTCGATGGTAGAGGTCAGTGGATTGGAGCTTCAGCTTATGTAAGCAGAATATATACAATTTTATATCGATCTCTTAAATCACGTACTTTAAAAATATCCTCACGTTATGGACTTTTTTCACTTCGTGTATTATATTATAAAATCTTGTGGAATTATTTCATATTGTTGAAATACCAATTAAGAACGGACTATTAATTGAGTGATTCAATAGTTTTGGGGATGAAATAATACTACTTCATAAGAGTATTACAACAAAATCTACACGATTGTGCAGTAAGTTGCTATATTTAATAATCGTCATTATATGTAATTTAATGGAGAATAATAGATACAGTACAGTAATGCAATGGTCAGACATACCCTTTCCCTATTTTCTGTATTTTTCTGTGATCAGACGCAGAAATGCAGTTTCGCTTTCTTCGATGAGCTCTTTCCACCAGCTATTGATATTTTGCTTCCCTTCACCGTTGCTTTCACTTTCGAGGCACTGTAAGAAGAAGCTAAACACGTAAACTATCATTCTTAGACCAGTAATGGGTTTCCGACGTCCTTCAATTCATTTTGAATTTTCCAAGCATCGTTTTCATTCCCGTTGCTTTCACTTTCGAGGCATCAGTAAAAGAAGTAGGCTCCTGCTAACAATGCCAAAAGACCAGTAATAGCTTCCCAATGGCCTTCAATTGTTCGCTTTTCTTCAAGCTCAAGGCGAACTCATCGTGTGTTTCTGTTAGAAATATGTATTTGTTTTCAATCGTTCATTTACCGCCTTGTCTGGGAAAAAGATACAATCAAAGAACACATTGGTTGCATAAATAGAATATATTGTTAAGATGAACACTAGTTTGAAATAATATTATAATTTTTGCACATTCTTGACAACCGATTTATATCCAATTAAATAAAATACACATCAAGTGATACTAAATCGCGTATTTTTGTGCTGCAATGACGAGAGGCGTAATTTTCACGAAAAGACATTGGATAAAATCCAGAGATGACTTCCTACATAAATATCTTCATCCTTTTGTTGTCCTTTAAACGATATTTGTTACACAATTACCTTTTTGTATGTCAAAAGATATTCTCATGCAGTGATTGACTGAATTTGAATAACAATTGAGCTATTTAGATGATTTTCAGGGAGTTATCAAACTGAAATCAAACAAACCCACAAACCCAAAACAAACCATAATTCCCACGCAGTACCGATTTTCAGGGCGTCCATTAGAGTTAGTGCACGACAACTAATACCTAGGAGTCACGTTGCATCATGAAGGCTCCTCTGTTATATTATTGCAAACAATATTGAGAAACACGTGGAAATTAAAATATAAATGCCATTCTCTATAATTTAAATCGCTGAATCAGCAGTCAGTAAATATATTTGAGCTCAATCGTTCTAAAGATCAATAGAGATTTGTGACATAAGTATAATAAATACATTTAATTTCATTTTGTTAATTGTTGATAATTCTCCTTATATACCTACGTCACGTGTTCAAATTTTATTTCTAATTTATTAGCGTTTTCGGGCAAAAGCATTAAATGCGATTTCTACCTACTCTTACCTTGATTAATGGCAACTTAGTGATTCCACTTATCCCGGCTCTGAATAACACTTTGCCATAAATTAATGATCCTTAAGTTTTTACGCAAATAATTTAAACATAATGCCACTAAACCGACACAATTTTAGGATATGCAAATGAATCCTTAGTCACTCGTGAGTCATCTAAATGTTTTAGAGTGCTACTTCCCAGTAATATATCCCTCGTACCGATTCCCCCCGGACCAATTCACCGGGCGCCGGTGAATTCGTACGCGGTGAATTGATGTTGCACTACTGTTAATCTCGCCTATAGTTTTATGTTAATCTACACGCCTTGATTATTGGTTAATTTTATAAATAAATTAACCGGGGGTGGGTTGTGTGGTATTATAACATTAGCGCGGGGGATCAATTCCCCGCGTACTAATTCCCTTCGGACCAATCCACCGGGCGCCATTTCATAGGTTTACTGTGTTCATCAAAGGCAAATTTATCCTAAATAATGCAGAGATTTACTAATTCTATCGTTGGATTGCATTCTAATGACATTTTTACGCATTCTATCACTTACAAATGTGAACCACAACTTTTTCAGTGTTTGATCGAGTCTGCAATTCGTTCCATTGCAATATCTCACATGTTAAATGGGAAGTGACATCTCTTTTATGAACAGAAAAGAAGAAGAACATACTATAATACTTAATGAATATTAGAAAGAAGTTGTTAGGACAACAATAAATCTATTATATTTGCATATCCTCAAGCCAGGAGAAGCCGTTTGATTAAAATTGCTCACAACTCTTTCTTTCGGCTTAAGACATGCAATTTCCTTCTCTCAGCAGTAATTAACTATGATTAATTAATCAACACAAACGGCTTCTCAGTCGTGGATTCCAATATCAACATTCCCGATTCGATCTTTTTTTTGTTTTCGTAGAGAAAATTGTGCATTTCATTAACAATATTCTTCGTAAAGTTTAGACTGTTTTGAAGGAATAAGAAGATGTTGGATGACAAAAGGTGTTGAATAGCACTTTCAATGTCACAGTAGAAGAAAAGATTGTCATTAACACTAGGTATTCAGATCTGTGTACATTGTTTATTTCTATGTTCGCTTTCAGAACCAAAAATTTACGAAAGAAAAATCCATGTCTGAAGGATTTATTCTTTTAGCAAATTTTGAATCACAATCACATAAAATATAGAATTCTTCAAAATTCGATCGTTTCCTATTCATTTTGGCAAATATTTGGAAGAAAATTTGAGTTAATTTATATACACAATTACATCATTTTTTGGAGCAATCTATAAATCTTAATAAAGCAATAAGAAACTAGGAAATTCATATTCGAGCAAATTCCAGTACTGGTTACGTGTTTTAATTCATCAATCTGACTGAATTACATCGATGTTAGTCTGATTACTTTCATGGATTATCAATTATTGATGAATTTAAGAACAGTCTGTTCGTTTTTCTGCTGTTTGACAGCTTCTATTGCATTTACAATTTGTTCCGTCTCCATAATTCCTTAAACTCTGTTGAAACGTAAATCATCGTATCGTTTATTTGCATTATAAATACGTTATATTTGTAAGTTGCCATTTACTTGCTTTTTACATTTGAATGACCCGCTACTGTCATCAGAACCATCGGCTATTCACCGGGAATTAATCTCGATGGAAGCGATGGACATCGGTGGAAAGCATCGTAAATCCATTGGTGAATAAAATGAACGGTTTGATGGATCCATCGATGAATCTAAAAAAGTGCCCGCTTAGGTAACTTATATTTAAGCTTCTTCGGCGAGAGTTTTTGTTTATAGCAAGCATTTCAAAGAGTAATACAATCAATTCCACATTTTCCAACAGCATTTCAGAATACGTTACTAAATTCGCTTCCTGTTGAGTGAATGTAAGCCTATATATGTATATGTCCTGTGATATTTCTTTCGGTATATAGGACTCCCAACATCTGTTACCTCGGAGTGGTGTGATATACAAGAATGACAAGTTACAAAATATCTGATCTAATTCCTTTCGTTTGAATTCCACTCTCTTATACAAAGTTCCCAATCAGTAAGCTATATAATCCATATTTAACCAATCAAAATCATTATAAATCCTTGTATATAAAAGTAGCTTTTGGCGGTATTTCTGAGAGTTTATTAAATACTGCCTTGTAAAATTTAATTGCAATTAGACAATATACAGATGATGGTTGAGTTCTTGATACAAAGTTTATGCAGTTATCGCCACTTTAGCACCAGACAAGAAAAATAATTTCGATTGCGAATTAAAACTATAATTAGTTTTGTTTTATTCTCTACTTCTCACGAATTATTGGACTAGTGATTATTATTCAGATAATCACAATTAAATAGAAATGGTTGAACGTTTCTTAAATTTCACTGAACGATTTTAAGGACGTTTATATTTGCAGATATGTAATTCGAAAATATTAAAAGGAGATGAAGTTCAGTTTGATAAGAAAAAACGTAAACTTTTAGCCAATTATGTTGAAAAGTGAGAATATAATTTATACTTTTAAAGAATACCTGATTTTAATTCTTGTATTTTTTTCTACAGGTGAATGTAGTCTCTAAAATTCCTGACTGTGACTTTATTTGTGAGTAATCCAGTTAATCTTCCTACTTCTATTGCAACTTAATTTTCAAATGCCATTATTTCACCATTGACAGCGAGGCAATCTGACAAACTCAAGTAGTTATTTAGTGCTCAGGATTCTTGGTGACAAATACTTGATATATCTGGAATCAGTTAATTTTAATCTTTAAGTTTTCCTTTAGAATAAGTAATTAACCTTGCAATAAATGATAGTACATTAAACTCCCGTTTATCCGAAATGATCGGGACGGCGGCCGGTTCGGATAACGAAAATTTCGGATAAACCGAAGTCCAGCGTGAAACACCCCGAATTGCGTCAATACCGCGAAATATGATCGTAAAACGTGCGAACGTAGAATGCTATTGATGTGGTTGTGAATAAGCCTGCATGGTTTTGACTGAAAAATTTGTTTTGACGTGTTAAAAAGGCGCCTAAGTATGATTGAAAACTCAAATATGTTAAATGCTGAATAACAAAGCTCGTTTATTTTGGGTTCTTACTGAAAAAATCCACCTTATTTGGCAGCGGTAAATAATAAGAGTTTTAATGAGGTGTCACGAGCAAATAAGTAATGGGTCGCGATATTATTCGGTGGGTGGGGTAGGTGCATTCGGAAGAGTTTGTTCGGATAAAGCGGATTTCGGATAAACTGGAGTTTACTGTATACTTCTATTCAATCTTTTCTAAATTCCTCAGAACAATTAGTAGTAATCAATCGCTGCCTATTTGAATTACTATATAGTGGAGGCAGTGCTTGTTTGTGGTAGTTTAGTAAGAAGTGCATATATATGTATTAAACACTTGCTCCGTAGTGGCAGAGGGAATATGCCCAATTCTTCTCAACCCTAGCCGTGGGGTCTACGGATTAAGGCATCTCGAACTGTATCTCCTAGTTGTTAGGTGATCTGACCGGCATGAGCACCCGTTTAATCTGAGAGTTCGACCGCCCATCTTGTCAATTTTATTAGGAGAAGTATGAGGGATATCTGGGGGTAGCTATTTTGAAAAAACTCGTTCCAAATTAATTTAAATATGTAGCTAAATGGCACCAGTAAAATAGCTTGATCTCCTAAGATCTATGCAAGTAAAGCTGAACCTTTTCCGGTATTTCTATTATTATTTGCTATCAATTATTCGGTTGTTTAAGCTGCCATCGTTGCGTAGTATCGTATATTCTCGTCTCCATACGGTCTTCTCTAAGTTCTTTTTCCTCTTATGTCAGAACCATCCTTATTTCTATTCCTAGAGCCCTCGTTTACAATTTTTCCACTCAAATCTATTGTTTAGAAGTGTTGAAGAGTAAGGTGTTTTAACATCGAATTGGATCGCCGTTATATAACTTCATAGATGCGATATTTTTCTTTGTCACCGGGAATTTAATTTTTAAATTATTCTCTTCTTGATATCACTATATTCACTAATAATTGATTTATTATTTTGGTGTTTCTATTCTTTCCAGTTTTAAAAAGTGAACTTGCCCAAATTTGATAAGGCTTTACCATATGACCTCACAAATGCGAGTGACAACCGTCAACGGAAGAGGCTCGTGGGACAACGGTAGGCTGGATCTCCAAGTTAAGTAAACAGACTATACTTTCATAATTTGCAGATCAATTTTTATTATAATTTCATCATATTATGGTATTTCGAAGTATAAAAAATTATTATAATTCAAATTAAGGAAGACATTTCTGACTGTGATTTCATCATTTTAATACATTGTTTTTGCTTATTAAAGTAATTATAATTTATAGCTTTTGTTTCTGAAATTCCAAACAAGAAAGAGACATATTATAGAGATAATATTAAAATAACTAATTTCCTTCTTAGCGTATTGCCAACTATTCAAATTTAATAGTCACATTCATGTATTCCTTCTGAGTCCATGCACTCTTTAAATTATTGCATTATATAATTATATTATATTTTGATTTTCTTTATATATATATTTTCCTATTATATGAATATGGAGTTTCTATGTAAATGACGATTTGAATGTGACTTTACCACAACGTTTAGATGACTGTTGCATTAAGAACAATTGTTGGCTTATAATCCATTCAAATTAAACTATACAGACTCCGTACAATCCTTTTCTCATAAAATTCGGTATTTAACCAGCAAAACGCCTTCGACGGCCAAGCGAAAGATGAGGGAAGAGGTTGCACAGTGGGTGCGGGAAGGAGCTGCTGAGTTCCTTGCATTCGGCATCAGCGACACGGTCTAAAGAGCTCTCCTCCTCTAGCGGCTCCACAATCCCGCCCGAAAAATCCGGGCGCTCCAAAGTAGAATTATTCAGCACTTACATTGAGAACATCGCCATGGTACTGAAGTACCAGACAACGACCCAGGTTGCGAAGCTGGTGTAGAACCCGAGGGCGAACCCCTAAAGCATCACCCTACCCCGGAAGATGAATTAGAAGTGAAATGCATTAATTTTCATCCGAGCCAAAATATATTTTCAATTATGTATAGGATAAAAATTTGTAAGGCCGGAACATGTTTAGCGCACCATGACTTGAAATGTATATAATATGGATATAAAATAACTCTGCGCCCTCAGCTGAAATAAATATTGCAGAATGTATAGATTTGTTATGATATGTAAAGCAGGGCTATGGATAATTTATATATTCTGTACCTTTAAAGAATTTCCCTAATCTATAATTGGGAAGACAGTCTGAAGGTATCGGGAGTTGGTTATGGGAGAGGAAGAGAAGGAGGTGATTGATTTAATATATTTTCCATTATGTATAGTATAAACCTTTGTGAGGCTGGAACTAGTATAATGTACTATATCATGAAATGAACATACTGTGGTTATATTTTGCGCCCTTAGCCAAAGTAACTATTGCAGATTGTATACATTTACAACGATGTGTAAGGCGGGGCTATGTATAATTTATATATTCTGTACCTATTCATTGAATTTCTACCGTATTTTTGCTATTGTCTAATTGTTAATAAAGAGTGAAGGTAGGAGATGGTAATGGGAGAATAAGAGGAGGAAGCGATTGATTGGGAGAGGGGCGGAATGAAGTAAGAGCTGGGCGTTATAGAGGAAGGGAAGGTATATGGTAGGTCATATGGTAGCGATTGGTTAGAAAATAGGGTTAGGAATGGTTGGTAATTGTACAGAAGGAGCTTTGGGTGGGAAGAGTGGGTGTGGTTGGGACGTGAGTGGGGTAGCGGCCTGCATTGGAATGGGTGGAGAAGGGGTATGCATGGGAGTGGGTGGGGTAGGGGGCGGGATGGATATAGGTTGGGTAGAGGGTGGGACGGTAGTGGGTTGGGGTAGAGGGCGTTCGCGTAGAGGGTGGGGTAGAGAGTGGGTCAGGAATGGGTGGAGTAGAGGGTATGACGGTGGGGTAGAGGGTGGTAGGGGAGAGGGTGGGGTAGAGGGTGGTAGGGGAGAGGGTGGGGCAGAGGGTGGTAGGGGAGAGGGTGGGGTAGAGGGTGGGACGGGAGAGGGTGGGGCAGAAGGTGGGACGGGAGAGGGTGGGGCAGAGGGTGGGACGGGAGAGGGTGGGGCAGAGGGTGGTAGGGGAGAGGGTGGGGCAGAGGGTGGTAGGGGAGAGGGTGGGGCAGAGGGTGGGACGGGAGAGGGTGGGGCAGAAGGTGGGACGAGAGAGGGTGGGGCAGAGGGTGGTAGGGGAGAGGGTGGGGCAGAGGGTGGTAGGGGAGAGGGTGGGGCAGATGGTGGGACGGGAGAGGGTGGGGCAAAGGGTGGGACGGTAGAGGGTGGGGCAGAGGGTGGGACGGGAGAGGGTGGGGCAGAGGGTGGGACGGTAGAGGGTGTGGCAGAGGGTGGTAGGGGAGAGGGTGGGGCAGAGGGTGGGACGGGAGAGGTTGGGACACATTGATTGTGTCCCAGCCTTTGGGCTTTAAGCCTGTTCCGGCTTCATTTTACCATCTTAAACGTGGTCTTGCTACACTCCTTTTACCTAATGGCTTATATTCCAAAGCTTGCTTTGGAAATTTCTCTCTAGACATTCGCTCATACGTGCTCTTTCCATCTGTTTTAGTGTTCTGTTTATCGCTCTAACATCGCCTGAAGTCCTAGTTCCTCTTTTATAGATGTACTCCTTATTTAATCACATGACATGACATGACGTCTTCTCTCCCCACACCAGGGATATTACATTGGTGGCGCCTAGTTATCAATGAAACTTTATCCACTGGGAATCTCGACTATATAAAATAAATTAAAATCACATTCTATCAAAACTCGCCCTCTAATTATATTAAAATCTGACTGGTAACAACAAAAAATTAAAATAATAAATAATTAAATCCAGAAAAGGCTGTAAAATTAGGTTATATTTTAAGATTATTTTTTTTTTGAAAAAACGTTTTTGTTAGCGGCCCCTTGGCCCTTGGCCCCTATAATGTTGGTAGCCCGCATAACATATTTACGTAAAATTTGATAATTATAGTTTTAAACTTTCCTTTGGTGTTTCGGGATTGTTTTTAAAGTGCCAAGTTGTTTAAATTAATTATTAGCATGCATCAAAATTTTCTTGTAGAACATTAACTAAAAATTAGAATTTTTATGAACAGTTTTTAAAAATATTGACGGGGCATGCCCCTGTAAAGCCCGCAGACCGTTCAACTATCGGCGAAAATGTCGAGATGTTTTCGTTAAATAATTTTAAGGGTTATGCGGACAAGAAATAAATAAATAAATAAGTTGTTTAAAGTGTAGTAATATTTAAAACATATTCCCGCTAAAACACTTATTCACTGCCGTTCTGGGCCTTTTATATTTGTCATGTTCACTAATCCAGTCATAATCCCACATCTCTCTAAAAAGGTTCGAGGGGGCTGAGGGCAGTTTATCGTAGAAATCATTAGACAATTTAGTCAGAAAATCCTCCAGTGGAATAAGGTTATGCGCCCTGTAGATATCCCTGGTGGTGGTAATCATTGGTAAATTTAGCATTCTTTTTAAGCATTTTCTTTCCGTTCTTAAAACGTTTTCAAGGTATGTTTTGGCACAGTAATGCCATGCTGGGATAGCGTAGACCAGGACGGATCTGACTATCGCATTTTAAATTAATATTTTCAATTTGTTTTTAATTTTAGAATTAAAAAATATTTTAGCAAGAGCATGAAAAGATTTATTTGCTTTGGTCGTTGCATAATCTACGTGGGCCTTCCACGACAACCGGTCGTCAAGGAAGACGCCGAGAAATGTTCGCTCGCTGACATTTGGAATTGGACTGTTGCCCCAAGAAAGGTTAGATCTGTCTCGCGATTTGTTGACCCTCGCAAACGCCACTCTTGAACACTTGGACGGGTCACTTTCAATATCCATTGGAGGGACAATTCGTAAACCCGATCCAAGTGCCCTTGAAGAATGGCGTTCGCGAGGTTTGGATTCCTTGCGGACGCAGTGATTGTACTGTCATCAGCATACAAGTACATTTCAGTATTAGGACAGATTGGAATATCCGCCGTAAATAGATTAAATGGCGTGGGCGATAAAATTGCTCCCTGCGGTACGCCCGCATTCTGGACCTCCGGCCTGGATTCGGCATGATTAATTTTAACCAAAAACATTCTAACAGATAAAAATTATTTAATTATTTTAACTAAATTATTTGGAATACCAGTCATTATCAATTTATAAATTAAACCATAGTGCCAGACTTTGTCGAATGCAGACTGGAAGTTCAGAAAGCAGGCTATGGGTGGAGTGTTGCGAGTTAAATTTTTTCGTAATTTCCTCGGCGATCCTGACGACCTGGTGCGTCGTGCCCGCCTCTAAAACCGGCTTGGAAATTAGGAATTAGATTGAGCTCTTTGATGGTCGTCCTGTTTAATATTTATCTTTCTAGGACCTTGCTGGGCACAGGAAGCAAACTAATCGGTCTATAGTTTTTAATGTCAGTACTTTCCTTCCCCGGCTTAGGGAACACTACGATTTTTTCTATTCGCACGTAGATTGGAAAGTAATTTAAATAGAGGCAATCGTTGTAGATTTTAATTAGCAAATGTAGCTCTTTTTCTGGAAAATTTTTAAGCATGTTAGACGTGATATTGTCACGCCCGGGTGATTTTGTTTACTTTCATTTTCTTAATGATTTCCCAAAGCTCGGGGAGGGAGGCTCGGCAAGGTCGCGAGTTCGGAGCGAAGGAGAAACTTTCGATTTCCTCCTCAACCATGTCGACCGACGGCCTTGAGGTGGCGGCGAAAGGCTTATACTGTTCAAATAAATAGTCTTTAAAAATTTCGCATTTCTTAAAATCCTCCGATATTTCTGTTCCTTCACGTATAATATTATTTGTTAAGGCCCCTTTTTCCCCTGTTATTTCGCTAACTTTTTTCCATAATCCTTTATTCCTATTTTTATTTGGCATCACCTTATCACGACTTTTGATTTCCTTATTAAAAACATTTTCTAATTTTGAGTTTTTAAAATTTTTGATTTCTTTTTGAATTTGTATTTTTAACTTTTTTTAGTTTGCCATCGCCGCCACACAGCCTGTTTTTTGCGCTCTTTTCCGTTCGCGATTTCTTTGATTGATTAAAAGTAAAATTTCTTTTGGTAATCTGACATGGTTAGGAGGCAATCTTTTGCCTTCCTTCGCACACCTGTCATACGCCAGCCCGACCGAATCGCTGAAATTTATAACCTTTTTTTCGATGGATTTGACGTCATTCGTCGTTACGTAATTAAAATTATTTAATAAATTATCTAAAATTAGCTTAAAATTAACCCAATTGGGTACTTTAAAATTAAAAGCTTCGTCCAGATCAGCGTCCGTTGGTAAGTATAAAATAAGCGGAAGGTGATCAGAAGTTAACTCGTTTTTTACGTCGATTTTAAAGTTGCAACATTTAAAACTCGTAATAAATATATCTAGGACATCGTCGCTCTCGGGATGACCGGTGACTAGATGTGTATATTCGTATCCTGGATGAACCATATAGTTACAATTATTAATAAATGTTTGAAGCTTAGTTCCTGCTGGATTATTCTTTCTACTCCCCCAATTGACATTTTTCGCATTTAAATCCCCCCCAATTATCGTGAAAGTATTCTTGAATTGTTTAAAATTTTTTCTTAGATCATTAACATGAAGGTTCTCACCAGGCGGGTTGTAGGTTGAAATGAAATTTATATTTCCCCTTCCTCCCATTATTTATACTCCTGTGGCTCGTAAATTATGATATTTTGGTAATTTAATTTTATTGGCATTTAGGCTTTTTTCCACAAATATTGCGGTACCCCTATATCTCCGATTTTTTATTTCATCGTCTCTAAAAATTGTATATCCAGGGATATCTATTACAATTTGTGTAGACAAATGAGTCTCGTTTGTTAGGGCGATGCTGATTCTATGTTTAAATAGAAAATTGATTAACTCGTCCAATCTTTGGACGAAACCATTTGCATTCCATTCCATCACTTTAAGCGTCTTGGCCATCTGAAATCAAATTTGTAGAATTTATGACACATGAAATAAAATCACTTTTCATTAGGTTAGGTCTAAGAATTAATAACTTCATCGTAGAAATCCATTTTCGCATACTTTCCTTCGTCGGGATCGTCTATAGATTCATTATCATTAATTATATCATCATCATTAATTAGAGCATGATCCGCGGCGCGGGAGGAATTATTTCCTTTAAATTATCGGTCGGGAGTAAAATTTATTTGTTTATTATTCGGCGCGGCCTTTGGCATAACAATACTTTCGATTCTAGGGTCATGCGACGGCGGAGGGAGAAAAATTCCTGAAGCTTTTTCACCTCCTCTTAAAGGGACGCTCGAAACAGCGGCCGCATAACTCGGTGCGATTTGATTGGCCGAGATGCCGGCCGGTGTCGGCGGCGGAATACGACCTTGTTTGTGGTTCTAGCTTTGTTTTTGAGTGCATTTAGCCGCTCTTTTAATTTTTTATAAGCGTCGCATCCCCTGTAACTAGCTGGATGTTCGCCTCCACAATTCGCACATACTTCTTTTCCCGTTGCCGGTTTTTTGCATTCTAATGCTAAGTGATTTTTACCACATTTAACGCAGCGCGACGGCATGTTGCAAGATTTATCAATATGGTCAAAGGCCTGACATCTTCTACATTGAGGCGGCCCGTTTGGCGGCTCATGTTTTTCGATTTCTATTTTAATTCCACAAACATACCTTATACTTAAAAATTCATCTAAATTGCCTGTACCTGCCAAGTCGACCGAATATAGCGGGAGCAATTTCGGCGAAACTGTTTTTTGCCCCTTCTTTAATCGAGCCTTTGTGGGTCTCGTGGTTTTTAGCTGATAAATTTTTTCGGTCGGCACCCCTTGATCGGCGAGCGATTCTTTAATGTCATCAACTGATATATTATCGGGTAAATTTCTAATCACGTAAATTCTCCGTTTTTCAGCCACCAGGCGGTAGTTAAAGTAGTTTATATTTAAATTATTGAATAATTCTTTTAAAGCATAGAAGTCTTTAACGGTAAAACATTTTAACGACGTACGACGCACACTGGGCGGAAATCGAAAAAAGCTGGCCAAAACTCATATCTTCGTTATTATTTAACTTAGATCCACGATTTTTTCTACTTTTGCTGATTACTACCTCCTAAATTCGATTCTAATGTTTGTTTTGCTGTAGACCAATCAGGGGCTTCTTTAAAACAAAATGGCGGAAGCAGAAAAATGTCCTTCTTTGAATATTAAAAGGGGGTTCAACTACACTTGATATCTGCACGTAAAATACTTAATTTATTCCTATATATACTGTAAATGAGTTAGTAAAATTGATACAATACCGTGAATAACATTTTCATTATGTATCAATGATAATAAGGCTAGGAATGTAATCAAAATATTCCACGGAAATTAATGTATTTATTTTATTTTCATCAGGAATAAAACATAATTCTCTATCTGAAATGAATGAATAATTATTATCCATTCGGTTTCGGAAGTCGGGTAAAAGATTATCCCCCCCTTCGAGCTCCCAACAATAGCCCTGAACAGGTCGACCACCCGCGCTAGTCGTGCGTGATTCCACTCTGATTATTGGACATGTCATAATAAGCATTACTTTAATTTTTCCATTATTTCCTTTACTGCTTTCATATCTTGGTTAAATTTCATGAAAAAGAGTCCAAACACGACGAAGTTATGTTAAGCAGTTACGAATTCGTTGTGATATGTTTTTAATCTAATTAAGTAAGCTCAGTTAGCTAAGGAATTGTGTTTTGCACTTTATTTGACTGTATATCAAATTTTTATGTAGTCACGTTTGTTGAAATAGCTCACGGGCTCATAGGAAGTTATCGAAAGTTATTTATGATACATCATATTGCTTGCAATAATATTTGCAATATATTATTTGCACTAATATTATGTAGCATGTAACTAATAACTAACTTCCTCTCTGCGTTCAGGGCTTAAAAAGACCGATTTGCAGGCTTGAGACTGACAGTGGCCGCATTAAAAGTTATTTACATATTTACAAACTATTTACATGTATAATATACAATATTTACAAAAACCTATATAATTCCACTTTTATCATATTTTTCTTTCCATCTCGCCCTCTTTCCTTACTCCAGAGGAGTACAACCAAAGTCATGAATACTTAAGTGCAATTAATAGTTATCTACATAGGAATCTATATCGTTGCTGTCTCCGTCGGACTCTATAATATCATCAATAAGAAGGAGATTCCTAGCTTCTTTGGTTAACTTAACATTTCTTTGATTTGACACTGCTGTCGAAGATATCATTGGGTCCGATGATACAAGAAGCCTTCGAAAAGTATCCTCGAATGATACCATTCGTGAAAATTTTCTGGAATACAGCTCCCGAAACCTCCGAATATCCTTATGTCTCGATTCAAGGGCATCCTCCGACAATTGTCCAATGGGTAGCACTGCTGCTTGTACAATAGGCGCTCCGTGTATAAGAATTTTATGAACAGTTGGGGGCATAAAATACCACGAATAGTGCTCCACATAAACGGCAGCAGTAGAAGAGCAATAATCGCGGAAAGCCGCTACGTTTGTTGGAAGTCCAGTGGATAGGACTTTCATCGAGTTCATCATTTGAATCGAGACATAAGGATATTCGGAAGTAGGGTTAGAAGGGTTAGATAGAAGAAGAGACTTTTAAGTCTCAATCTTGCCCAAATAAAGACGATTTATTATTGTTATTATTTTTTTTCTGTAGGTATTCTCTGTATGCTTTGCTCTTCTCTTCAATGGCTATCTCTTCGTTCCAGACTTTTAAACCTCGTTTCCTTTTATTTTTGATTCTGGATCCTAAAACTTCCATGGATATTTGTGTATTATCGTTCTTAATATTTTCCCATTCTATATTGACGTTGTGGTCTGTTTTTATGCGCATTAGTGTTAACCTGTGCTGATATAATTTTCGAATACTATCGTCTTTCAGAAGATATGTTTTGAAGCTTTTGTTTTCTTCACTTATTGGCTTCTTTCTTGAGTTTTGCTTTTTCCATTTTGCCCATAGTTGTACATATGAAGATCATATTACTCCATAATCGCACTTCTCATAAAATATTTTTATGATTTATTGAAGAGCCATGCGATTGACCTCTCCAGCGCAGACTTTGCTCACATTAGTAGTAATACAGTAAATCCTCGATCTATCGTATTTGAAGGGACCGAGGGAAAAAGACGACTAATGCGGGAAAACGATGAAAACGGGAAATCTAGACTCAGGTCATACTATTAAAATGAGTACATAACGAAAGTTTATCCACAGAAAACCTCTAAAGATTTCGAAAAAAAACGTACTGAACTCCTAGAGACGGTCCAAACAGGGTGAAATATGCCAGTAAACTGAGATGGACAAACAGGGCTCGCACGCGCACCCATGTGAAAGCTCTCCAATAGGATACAATGTATTAAAACCTCCCCGGATGTGTTTAAAAAATCTACCGTTTTGAGCAACGACTGCCTTAAAAAAAGTTCATGCCAAGCTCTCAAAGAAAGTTTTTGTCCCAATTCCTAATACATTCCTTCCTCGATTGGGCCAAAAATCTGAACGATGGATGAGGGAAAATAATATTTCGATGAACGATGAATGCAGTATTACCTAACATGTCTGCTTAAGGGCCTAAGTCGGGACTATAGAAAATAAAAGATAAATCCGGGAAGACGGCAAATGCGGGAACGATGGATTGGGGTTCTACTGTAGTAGTATTGCTAAAATTGCTTCGACAGCTTAGGCAATTTCACACATTGGCACCCACCTTTGCTCACGTTTCCCAATGATTTACTTATATTTTGCATGGAGGTCTTCCCTTGCCCTTTCCTCTCATCCGAGCTGAAAAAATAAAAACAGCATTATTTCAGGCAAAATTTGGAATAAATATTCTCATCCTACATTAACTCACGAGTTATAGAGAGAAAAAAGGCACAAAAATTCAATTAAAGGAATAGGACTTATGTTTTTGGAGCGCATAAAACTCAAGGCAATGCATTTATTTATATTTAAATCCAGCATCCAGAGTTCATAGTGCTTTATTTATTAATAATAATCCAGAGTTAATAGTTCATGTTTGAAGCTATCTGATGATAAAGGTATGCTAAGGAGTCTATTGATTAATGAGTGGAAAGTCTTGTGGGCAAAGGGTTTTCTGGTTTTAAGTGTTTGGATGAATGGATTAATTACTGTTAAGAAGTGGTACTATGGTCTTGCCTCAATAAACATTTACTTAGTTTGTAATTGTTAGAATAGATAATACGTAGAAGAGGTACTTTTGTTTTTCTAGGGGGAAATGGATAATAACTTATTGATTTGACATTTCGAGGGACTTCCAAAATACAGAGAATTTTGGGGTCATATTGACCCTGCGTGACTAATTATGTACAGTAGAAGTCCGTTATAACGAGTACGGCATATAGCGAGAGTCGCGTTATAGCGAGTGTTTCATTGGACGTTGTCCGTCTCACAGCAAAAAGGATAGGGAGTTACTTCCATTATAACGAGTGATCAAAATCTGAGGTATCGTTATAACGAGTGTCACGGTTCTATATTCGCCTTGCAGGTGGCATATCTCGTAATCGAAGACGGCTCACGATTTTCACTATCCCCTTTGTCCCTCACGTCTCCTATATCTTATCCCCTTGTATCTTGTTTTTTTTTCGTCGATAATCCCTCTAGTCAGCAGGCTGAATCGAGTTTCCATTTCATTGGCATCCACCTGTGGGATTTGTTTTCACTTGGCACCAAACCGTCTAATGGAAGGGAAAATAAGAGATATAAGCAGCGCTGTTTCGGATTTCCAGGGTAACCTCTCCCTCGCGACGATTCATTAGTTATGAAGCGTGTGAATGAAAAATATCTTGAGAATGAAATTTGATATGAATTTCCACATGATGGCCATCGCTCTTCCATCAGTCGATCATTAGACGTGAGTCCGATCAGAGCTTTCCAATAACTGAGTTTCTAGTGTGACAGTTCTGTGATGGAGAGCAAAAGAAAGGCTTTAGATTTAGCAAAGAAATTTTAAATTGTGCGAAAGAGAAACCGCGAGTAAATCCGAAATCGGCAGACGGTATGGCCTGTCATCGCCGACTTTATTTATGATTTTGAAGAACAAAGGAAAAATTAAGTTTGCATTCATGATGCAAAATACTCCAGGAGTGTGCAAAAAACTACGGCCAGCGGATAATACGGAGTTGGAGTGCATTCTATTAGAATGGTTCACTCAGCAGCGATCTCTAGGAATTCCTATCAGCGGCAAGGGCGTCGCCAGCCAGTGGGCTAGGGGGGGGGGGGGGGCAAGCTGCCTGTTAAAATGAGAAATGCCTAACTTACAGGGGGTAGTTTATTCATGCCCGCTTCATACTACAAATATGTCAAATCTTTTAAAAACTAAATGTATTGAAAACTAGAGGAGTTGAACGCTTCTATGGCAAACTCATTAACACTAGGAGGACGGCAGTTTCGGCCTACCTAGAAGGACGGGAAGTGGTCATTTGACCACCTCCCGTCAGTGCTATGTCAATAAAATACTTACGGAATACTAAGCAGCTGCCAATTTTCTAGAGGAACCTCAAGTGGAGTATGGATGAAATTTGAAGGATCCTAGAAATAAAAATATGGCAAAACTCACAATTTAAAAAAAATACTCGAAGTAACACACAACAGAATGGCCACATAGCCACGACTTAACCCAAGTCTCTACTAAAGATTCTTTACCAATGTTTCAACAGAAACTTTGTTATAATTTGTTACTTAAGTAAATTAACTAACTTTGAAGTTAATTAACTTTATTAATAATTCTCCCATTCTGTCCATTGTTAACCTGCTTCCCCTTCCTCCTCCCCCTAACACCGCTCCCCCTATCAACAGTAGTTAATCTGATTTGTTCCTTGGTAAGTTATTCTTTGTATATGTATATATGCACTCCTGAATAACTCTTGTGCTTGATAATGGACTAGAGTCTGAAACCGGTTGCAGATATTAAAAACTTTAAAAGTGGAAGTTTGTTAAGTTATTCCCACCCATTTACAAGGATGGGGTTCCACCAATTTAAAGCTTACCATATTGATTTAATTTGTTACTTTGTTGTCCATGATGTCTCGCCGGCACAATATTTTGTCTTCATGCCACCAGATAGATACCCACACAAGGATTTACAACCTCATCGAAGAAAACAAATTGCAAGCTTGGGATCCTCAACCTAGAAACCCACCCATGGCTAGTATTGCATGGCTATCGGGCGTGACCCCTACGGCGATGGGGTTACTGATTCAAATGCCTGAACTGGTAGTGACGATGTCACTACCCATACCAGTCATGGACCAACGCAATATACTAAAAATTTCTACATAAAATAACCAGGACGATAAACAACAGAAGGCATGTGGCGCCACCATAGCAACGTTTTCTACTTAGATAATTTTTTAGGGCTGTAAGTGCTCGCGATAAAAAACCAAGTGTACTTTTTTAAGAGGTTTAAAACATGCTCTTTCAAATGAAAATAATTTATAAGAGTATCGAAAAGGTCTTCTAAGAGCGGGCAGAAAATGAACCTATTTTTGTCGTTATTAGAAATGTCATCCTCATAGTTGTCCCTATTTCTAGGGCCTCATATGCTCGAGATGGAAAACTAGATATACCTTTTTACTTTCTCCATATACGAAGTGTAGAGAAAGTATTGTTTTCATGAAAAAATTCGACTTCGAGATTTCAACGGAAATACATGTTTTGGGGTCCCTAGAATACGTTTTAACCATTTTCGGAATGATGTCTGTGTGTATGTGTGTGTGTGATAGTGGGTGCTCTAACGTGAAAACTATTTTTCGTATCAATACCAAACTTCATATATAGTACTGTGATGTGTGCTGTCAGAGTTGATTAGTTATTGGAGTAAATCGGTTTACCGGAAGTCGAGCTTCATTCATCAAAGCTCATTTCCGGTTTTCAAAATATCTCCATAAATATTATGTATTCGTATATTGAATTACTTATAAAAGTTTTAGATTATGTCTATTACTATAACTTTTGTATGAAACATATTTTTGTATCACCGGTTGATTAGGAGTTATTCGTGAAATACCGATAAACCGGAAGTAGCTGTTATGTAATTTGTGGGCGTTCTAACATAAGAACCATTCCTTGTATCAACACCAAATTTCATATATAGTACTTTGGGTGGTGTCGTAAGAGTTGATTAGTTTTTTGAGTAAATCGGTCAACCGGAAGTCGAGCTTCATTCTTCAAAGCTTATTTCCGGTTTTCAAAATATCTCCATAAATATGATATTTACGTATATACTGTTACTTATAAACGTTTCAGAAAATATAATTAACTATAACTTTTGTATAAAACATATTTTTGTATTACTGATTGTTTAGGAGTTATTCATGAAATAGTGATAAACCGGAAGTTGCTGATTATGTACTTCTTGGGCGCTCTGGGCTCTATGGGCGAAAGGCCAAATTCATTGTTTTACATCGATCATGTCCCGAAAAACATTATTTATAACGTTTGCGACGTCAAAGATAACAATATATAAATTAATCATTCATCATCCAAGTTTAGATAGAATATAGAGTTCGAAATTACTGTCGTAGATAAATATTTACATCATATGTATGGAGAAAGTCATGTGCTGGCCACATCAGATTTTTAGAGGGTTGAAATCATTCTCTATTTAATTAAATGTTTCAAAAGAACTTCCAGCGGGTCTTTAGTTTGCAAAAGCGGGGTAAAAATAGCCTATTTTTGGCTTTTTTACAAAAACTCTCAAATGTTGACTCAATTTACAAAATAATGGAAAGTACTAGGATAATAAAATTTTATATTTATAGACTGTGTATTAATGTGTTATCATGCGCGAAGTTTCACGGTGTTTATATCTTTTCTTCTTGAAATATAAAAAGCCAAAGTTTTAATTTTTTTTCGATCTGCAATTTTTTGGGCCAGATTTGCACAGAATTTTCTGCAAGGATGTCGCTCTTACAGTTATTTTTATCATTTTGTTTAATAGAGCGCAAAAAGTTATTCAAGATAGCCAAAGTTTATTTACTTCATAAAACAATTCTCTGAGATACAATGCCACAAAGTTACTGAAAACTCTTAAAACTTTTGTTTATAAATTTCGCCACTAATGCCATCTCTTGAGGAAAATTTGAACTTTTGTTTCTAAACTTCGACACTAATGCCATCTCTTAGGGGAAATTGGAACTTCTGTTTATAAACTTCGAAACTAATGCCATCTCTTGAGGAAAATTGGAACTTTGGTTTAAAAACTTCGCCACTAACGTCATCTCTTGAGGAAAATTGGAACTTTGGTTTAAAAACTTCGCCACTAATGCCATCTCTTGAGGAAAATTAGAACTTTTGTTTTTGAATAAATTACCACATTGGTGCACCCATTTTTATTTGAACATCTTAGGAATGACTTCATCCGTTGCTTTTAAAATTACCTCCTCTTCCTAGAAACAAAAAATCATTTATATCAGATGAAATTTTCTGGTAGGCTTACAATTAAGCCTGATTTCGTTATTTATGTATTAGCCAAGTATCCAATTGAATGCGTCACATACCGGAGAGTAAAAATTCGGCTGCATTAAAATATTCTGTAGACTCTTGATTATAGTTGATATTATAATTGAATTTGCAGAAATCAAGTTGGAAAAGATGAAGACGTCAACTTACAATTATTTAGACTAAGTAATAGGTAGTTTAACCAGCAGAGAGATGATACAAAACCCAGTCTTACGCACTGAGTGTTCAAAGGAAACAAAAGTTTCCACGAATTGAAATTTTGAATGGGTATTGCATAACCAGATATGAGATTCGTGGGATTCTATCACAAGAGAAAAAATTGGCTGCATCGAAAAGGAAGCTGAAGAATTTAAGTCACAGTTTTAAAAGTTTCTCAAATTTATTTCAAGTCATCAAGTCACAGTTACAATAAATATGTGCGTAACTTACGCGCACAATACCTTTCAGCTGACTGATTTGCTTCCAAAATGGTATATTATTAATAATATCATCGAAAATTAATTTTTACTGATATCTTGTATTGCTCCAATACTTTTACTAATCTCTACGGAAACCCGGTTATTGAATTATTTTCGCAACTATACAGCAAATTTACGGGTAATTATAAAATTTGGATCGGTATATTTTATAACATCCCGAGCAATGAAGAGCCTACTGTACAGACTTTTAATCGTCCAGAATGCTTAATAAAGGAACAAGTAACTTTGCAATTGTCGCTAACTCATTTTGAGATGTGCCCTCCGATAACAGCCCTAAAATAATACAATCCTAATTAATGCAACTAATAACCTTCATTTTACTAAAAACTACATAGACATTAACTTAAGTTTTCCCGATAGAGGCCTCGAGCTGTTAGCGGACTGTGAAAAGAATTTTCGGATGTCCATCTGTACCTTATGAAATCCAAACTAAACTGTCCTTTGAACTGTTCCCTGTGAATTTCTCAAAATCACTATTCAAGAGCCTAGCTTTGCATTCACACCCTCAAAACAGTCACATGCAGAAGATCTAACTGAGCGTTTTATCAACCTCTTTGTCCCTCAAACGTAATTTTAATCTCTGTTTTCAAGGTGTAAGTTTGGAATTACTTCTCGAATGTTCCCTTGTGTTTTTGCGAAGAGTAAACGAATCAGCACTGTCGAATTCTTCTCATGGGAATCTTATCTTATGGTGTAATTCATCTAACAAAAGGATATGGTTAAGAAGTGCATGCGTTGAATATTTTGTGCGAAACACACGTAAGGTCCCATTGAAATCGATGTCGGCTCTAGGCCTGCTCTTCTACCGAAAACATCAACTTAGCTGTAATCGGAGCCATATTTACTGGTATGCAAAACTAGTCATAGGACTTCTTGGGGGGGGAGTTTGAACCCCTAAACTTCCCCCCCTCGCTGCGCCACTGCTTTGGCCTATTTGCAAAATACTCACCGCAAAACTTTCTTATGTCCATCTTGAAGGGAAAATGAAAAAAAACTGAATCCTTTGTCTTCTGCTGGCGATTGTCGGACGATACTCAAGGAAGTTTGAGAGAGAGGACATAATCGTATAAGCTCGCGCTCTGGTCGCATCGAGAAGCAGTTCTAACTACATTGTTCACCCTGAAACCGAACTTTTCTTCTCTTGGGAGGGAAGGGGCGAAGGACTCTACTACAAAGTATTGTTGAAATATTTTTGCTGCGCTGGAGGTATAAATGAATTTCCTACGAGGAAGTACTTTTCCCATCACTGGTGTTTACACGTGCCAACACTTGACTTTGTTTTGGGTCTAAATTCTTTTCAAATACGCTCGTGCCTAAAAATTGTTTCTACAACACATCCCGAACCAAAATACGAATGGGTCTCCTGGGGGAGGCAGGGGGGGGGGGGGCAGCTGCCCCCCTGGCGACGCCCTTGATCAGCGGAACAATGATAAAAGCGAAAGCTGAAGAGCTTGCCCTTCGCATGAAACTGGACAATTTCCGTACGGTAGCACGGATGATTGGCTGAACCGATTTAAAGGAAGAAGAGATCACTCCACATAATTAGCGGTGAATCCAGTTAAGTAAATGAGCAAGCGGTACATAATTGGCTTCCAATTCTCAAGTCGATCCTCGAAAAATACGAAGAAAAGGTAAGTAATGCCCAAAGCAAATTATCTCAATGGTAGCAGCCGTCACTTTGTAGAATTCCATTACTGGAACAATTAAACACAATGTATTCAATTCCACAACTTTTTAATTCCACCACACACACGACCGGTTTCGACTAGTTACTATACCCGATGATGGCTATAACTAGTTGAAACCGGTCGTGTGTGTGGTGGAATTAAAAAGTTGTGGAATTGAATACATTGTGTTTAATTGTTCCAAGCAAATTATCGTTTAAATACTATAAATTGTAAGATAGGCCATGTATTTAGTGTGACAAACTGTTATTAATCTCCACGTAATTAGGATATATACAAAGCGGACGAGACAGCACTGTTTTACAATTTACTGCCGGAAAAAACCTTGGCTGTCAAGGGCGACCGCTGCTAAGGTGGAAAAAGGAGTAAGGAGAGGCTTACAGTTCTCCTCTACACGAACATGACTGAATGTGATAAATAATTGTTGGAAAATCCGTGCGTCCCCGAGCTTTTTGTGGCCAGCGAAATATTCCCTGTACTTACGAGTCCAACGCCAAAGCATGGATGACAGGACAAATTTTTACGCTGTGGCTAAATGCTTTTGATGCAAAAATTGGAGGGAGAAATAGAAAAATTGTGCTGTTCATGGATCGCTGTCCAGCCCACCCCGTCATTAAGTTGACGAACATAGAGCTTGTGATTTTTCACCCTAACTGCACAAGTGTGTTGCAGCCATTAGATCAGGGCATTATTTGAGCTACAAAGCGCCATTTTAGATCACACCTCGTTAATACGTTATTGAGGAAGTTAATGTCATAAGAAACCCGCATCAAATGGAATGTCCTGGAGGCAATCCATGGGTTTGCATTGGCCTGGGGAAAATATCACCCGAAAGTGTGAATAAGTGTTTCAAACATACGGGTTTAAAAAAAATACAGAAAATGATTCTGTCGATGGATCTGCTGAGCTGAATTCGGAGTTAGTGCCCAGATGCTGGAGAAATGTGTCCATTAGAGTATAGGAGAAGGAATTCTGCTCTCACCAGCTGCGAATTGCCGGCACCGGAGAAAAACTCGCGTCTAACGAGCATGACTCCAACTACTTACACTACTGGAAAGCCATGTTTAATTATTAAGCTAAATCACTAAATCCTAACTAATACGATTGTCTAATGATATATTATTACTTTCGACGATAATTTAGCAATAATGATCCACATTTTATGTTAGAAGACGCACTTTGGTTATGGTTTATGAATCAATGATATAATATTTTTGACGCGAACGTACTCTTTTACGCATTCTGAAGCATTTGCGTAGGAATTAAAAACCCTACAGTTCCATGCGGACACATTTACTGACCTTGGCTTCAAGAAGACGGACTTAATTAGACTTACTGTTAGAAATCGGCTAGAACGAGTATAGCGTTATAACGAGTACTTTTCCGATTTTTGTCAGCTCTCGTTATAACGGACTTCTACTGTAGTTTAATTAGACGTGACTAACTATAGCTTAAAGCATTGCTTAATTGCTGCCTTATTGTCTTGCTCCAACATTTAGCGGATTCCTCTTAGTTTCCATAAATCAATATGCATTATTGGAAGTACTTTATGTGCATTTTTAACTATCCGACAAGTCGAGACCGGTTTTATACATTTAGATTTGGGGGACGAAGGCACTTGGGAAACTGAAAGGGTCAAATTCTGTTTCTAAGCGGATATTCCGCCAGCCGCAGATCCACTTTTAGGCAAAATTAGGAAGGGATGGGGAATGAGTGTGATGTACATTTATGAATTATCGCAATGGCGAACAATACACAGGTTTTGGTGGCCATTAAAATACTCCCGTGCAAAAATGAGTTGCCTCTTAGAGCAACTTACTTTTAAATGCCCAAAAAATTGTAACCAGATTGAATTTCCAAAAGCTACACACGTATTAAAAATAAAACACATCAACAATAAAAGGAGACTAATATGAAACACAACAGTCTTATATAACAATCACTAATAAAATGGTTTAAAAAATAAGAAAAAACATAACAGTTCTATATCTCTTTCTGATTATGAAGCCTTTTCTAGCGTGCAGAGCACTTATGATTGTCCAAGTATAGGGGGAATCCGTTCAATTTGTGTTGTTCTCGTTCACACCTTTCGACAGTTATTCAATTACACTAATGTATGGTTTGCTACTCTTCACTAATCCCTGTTGGTCATATAAATATGGCCTACTATTCCTTGAGGATGAAGGTCCTGCAAGCATTGCTATCCCACATTTGTTTCTCTTGTCAGCAGTACTTAAGAAACATAATTGGTCCATTTGTAATTGTACTGGATTCACATATGATCTGCTCTCTCTTTCCCCCTGCCACATGCCGAAAGGCAGCTTGTAGAGTTCTTACATAGATATGATCTGATTGTTTACACTGACCTACCTTGTCTTACTATTACATACATACATACGGACTACGAATTGGGCATTGCTGGTGGACTCATAAACATCTACTGTGGTCAGAGGAGGCCCCAGTATGTGAGATATGTGACACAGTACTTTCTGTGTCACATGTCTTACTGCAATGCCCCCAGTTTAACGATGATCGCAGGAGATTAGGTCTTTCGACGGATCTCTCGGTCGCCCTTGGAGACGATGTAGCTTATGTGGAAAAGATATTTGATTTTGTGAAGGCATCGAGACTATTAACTTACATTTAGTCAAGCTCCACTCAACTTACCTTCATTCTAATTAATTTATTAATTAATAATTTTATTTATTTATGGTTTTCATATAAGTTGGGGACACTATCCTTTATTGTGAAAATAGGCTCTAGACCTTTTACGCTCTACGTCCTTATTTTATCAAAACTTTAGATGCCAAAATACAGCCCTTTCTTGTTTTTACAAATTTTAATCAGAGCCAAAAATTAACTTTTTAACCTTATATGTTGTATGTACTGTTCGACTTGTGAATGTACTGACTTGTATGACATCCTGCTATTCATGGCGATAATAGCCAGAGAGGCTGATACGCCAATAATCGCACACTCACATACATACTTGTCTTACTATTACATACATACAAACTCATAGTTTTTATGCAGAACTACTGTCGGTCTTTTGGGTTTGGGGAAAATTCTGGTCGGCTGTCTCCTTTGGGGTTTTTGAGGGGGCACCTCCTTGGCCCTCTCTCACGGCACCTTCACCTGATGAGTAGCCGTCCAAAGGAAAAAAACGTAATTAGTGGGATTCCCACCCTGGAATAGAAGTAAAATTAGGGAAACTCTTCAATCTGCTCTTGGTGACAGCATACTTTCCGAAGGCATGGAATCGAAACAGGACCGTCCTTATTCCAAAGGACGGAAAAGACCCCGGCAAGATAGACAATTTCTGGCCCATTTCCTCCCTGCTCTGTGATAATTTTGTTATCAACTTTCTTGTGTGTTAAGGTTTTGGTTGTCTCCTTGCATGCTGGGTACTTTATTCTAGTGATGGGCGATTCCGATTCGATTTATCAGAAAATCAATATTACCAATACGATTTACGATATTTTCGAATCGATTTTTTTAATCCGAATCAGATTCGATTTTCTTACAACTGAATCCGACTTTTTTTCCGATCCGATTTTATTCTGAATCCGATGCAATTCAGTGTGAATTGATTAATCTTCAAGTATCGGATACCAGATGGCAGTATCGTAGTATGCCAATACAATTCATCTTTAAATATCGGATACCAGATGGCAGTAACGTAGTATTCAAATTAATATGATTTGGACTATTTGGATTATATTATTTTCAAAAATAGGATACGAGTTTCTGTCCACTGCAGAGGTCTGCATGGGCCGGGTAAGCAGGCAGTCTATCCGATTCGGGCCAGGTAAGCAGGCAGTCTATCGGGCTCGGGCCGGGCCTGGGCCCATGAATAAATTTCCATAGGGTTTGCACGTAAATCTCATTTTTATTGCATGCAGGGTTTGTTTCTTTTGCAAAATTAAGTTAGTAAAAGAAGTCGTACGAAGTAGCGAAAAGTACCAAAAGAAAGGAAATTGAATGATTACTTTTATTTCAGTCGTGTAATATTGCTTTTTATTTGAATTGCGAGAACAGCGATGAAATAAACGAAACATTCCGGGAAAGTTTGAGGTTGTCAACAAAAAAATTCTCATGGACAACCAAAGTGATAGTTGAATCAATAGTTAAGGTTTTCACCGTTAGAATAGATAGTGCAGATCAACCCGATAGATGGGGGAACAATATTTTAAAGTGTCATTAGCAACCTAACCTTATTTATAGCAAGGTATATTTCTAATATTGAAATTTTATTTAATGAGTAGAAACATAGAATCTAATAACCGAAACGCTTCTACTAGGCATTTAATTATTCAGATAAGTGTTTATTATGCTATATGACGGAGACTTTGTGCGACCGCCAGCCTCATCATACAATGTAAATTACTACAATGTAATAATAATAATAATAATTCCGTCTTTTTATGGGCGAATTTTAGCCTATGAAGGATATTCCTCCAATTAACGCCTTTTTATTAATTTTATTCTTTTTTTGCATTTTTATTACTATCTCTCTCTTACACACACACACACACACATACACACTACATACACAGACGACCATTCCCTAACCGGAAAAATCCGATTAGCCGGAATTCGCGAAATTGCTGAAGAAGTAAAATAAATGCACTGTTTCTACGTTCGGGCTGGGCCAGGCTCGGGCTCAACAAAGGACGGGCCGGGCCGGGCTTGGGTTGAAATTTTCGGCCCATGCAGGCCTCTAGTCCACTGTGGCTCCCGTTCTACCAGTATGAACTCTCCCTTCTGATATTATCGTTTGATCCCTTATTAACCCGCCCCTCTGTCCACTTAATCTGCTGGCCTTCCAGTTCATTGTCTGCTTTTCAGGTTTTGCGCCATTTCAGATTACTCTCTCTTCATTTTGCAGTGGGCGAGGTAAATGTCTGCCACTCAGCGAGCAATGCACAGCCGTGAATTGGACTCTTGCAATTATTCCAGAAGCTGAGTTTTGAGAAACCCACGAAGGACTAAGAAGAAAGTTACCCTATTTAGTCTTTAGTTCTTTACCAAGTGTATCCCATGTAACGCACGTTTCTTTTATCATTAATAGGTTCGATTCGTTGTTTACTAACTTTTTATTCAAGCAGATGAGGCAGTAAAAGGCTCCCCATTTAGGGTACCTGATTCCACTCCTTACAAAAGAATACCTCCGAGCAGGGACGGATCCAGGGGGGTGGTCCTGGGGGTCCGGACCCAGGGGGGGGGGGGGTCCCCCCCCCCGAAATATCATTTGTGCCTATTTTTCGAAAATTACACTGAAATAACGCAAATAAACACACAATTTAGTAAGCAATCACTAGCGAAAAAAATCGAGTTTGTCTTACACAATTCTAACGTCACGTTTTGTGAAAACCGAAATATCGTTTATTTTTAAAGTTTTCGATCGGACCCCCCCCAAAATTTTTTTCTAGGTCCTTCCCTGCCTCCGAGACACTACTTTACAGTTCGAGGGGGGGATACGGGGGGAAAAATTTGGCAGCAGTTGCACATTGTCTGAATCGTACGCTCCTTATACCACCCATTTCTATACAATCGGAGACCTTCCAAGGTCACTGAGGAGGTTGGTTTCTACCCAAAACGACGGGTTCGGATGTACCAAAAATCGTCTTTTAGCGCAAACTGATGAATTTAAATTTGTATGGTAACGATTACTTCAATGCAGAACAATTACTTTAATTGAATTAAATCGTACGTGATAAATCGAAATGAGAGTGAAAAGTGATTTCAATTTGAAAGATCCTTACCTTAAATGGTACGGCTCGTTCCTCTATTTTGTTGTTGAGTTGTTGAATGTATGACCGATGTTATTGCCAGGGAAAGCGTGTTGTGGCGTGGTGGCACTGTGGTAGTAACGAGTAATTACAAGAATGACACCTATTGTTCTGTATTGAATACAGCTTGAACAATATTTCAAGCTGTAATTTTTGCTATTCTAGGTTATAATAGCAAACTGGAATAGTTACCATAAATCCTCGAAAATAATGAGAATAATCAAAGATTTAAAAACGAAACACAATTTCAATATAAACTCATCCACGAACGTAGACCACAGGGAGGGAGCAGTATGCAGTAGGAACGACCATCAAATAAATGTCAGTGGCTATTTTAAGAACTGCTGACTTGGATGAATCAGCTTTCTTAGAAAACTTTTCCGTGGATTGTTGTCGAAAAGTGAAGCATTGGATTATAGAGGAAGAAAGATAAATACATAATCAATGCAATTCCGTGATCCCTACTTCGATGCATTGGAATTCATTCATGGTTTGATTCTCCCTATCTTACCAATGCAAGAGTGCGTTCGGCCCTTATTCCTTCAATTCGTGGAAAACCATAAATAAACTCGATATAGCCCAAATAGCTTCTTCAAGTTTCTATTACTTTTATTAATGTTAGTGGGGGAGGAAAATGGGGAGATTGGATAGTAAGAGTGGAACACAGGGTGGAGTGGAGGTGGTGCATCGAATAGATAAGGTGAAGGACGAGGAATGGGGAAGTTACTCAATGAGGGGAGGGGAGGTTAAATTGCTGCCCGGGGGGGGGGGCGAGGGATGGGAAAGGGAGTAAGCAACGGCGGTGAGAATTGGGGAATTGTTATCATAGACACATTCGTTTAAAATATTGCATTCTGTCATACTTGCATATTAAAAATACTACCTCTTCTAAGGCATCATTTGCCTAGTAGATGCCAAATGATGCCTAAAAGATGCCATGGCCTCCCCTTTTTCTGTGTATTTCGTATTAATATGAAGAAGTTTCGATTACATGCTTTTTGTCCACTATGTCATTCAATAGTTCTCCCTCCTCTTGCCTTGGCTCTATGTCTTCCCTTGGTAACATCTAATTTGACAAACATTTGCTTTCATTAATAAAGACCTAAAGACACGATGCAACTCAGCTCTAACAGAAATCTTTCTAAGGAAATTTTTCCAATTTTCTTATTCAGGGAAAGTAAATGTTATTACTAATTGGGCAGGGGGAGAAAACCCCGAGAACAAACCCCTCGAACAGCAAGGGCTGAGTCCAGGCAGTTTTGTGAATCAACTGTCTGTGTGAGGTCATGCCAGCTGACAGAGGATTCACCCACGTGTTTGCCGTGCGTGGAGACCCGTAAGGAGGAGATGGGTGTCCTGGAGGTTGAGTGCCAACCACAAGCAGAATAGCTGCTGATGCACTTCAAGTCCAACTGGACTTCTTATACTATCAGGCACAACACTCCTCTTTGGCCCCGAATTCACTGTAAACGGGAGGCCAGTACTTCTATTCTTGGTTGGAGATGACATGCACACGATGAATTAGAGGGAACAGAACAACAGGAAAATATTTTCAAAGACACCACCTGGTTGGAAAACAGAGAAAATTTTTTAATCAGGAAAAGATTGGTGAAATCCTTGGTTTGGAGAGTGAAGCTGAGAGGCTGCGATAGCTTAATAAATTCAGGGAGACTGCTAATGGCATCATGCAACATCCCTGCTACTAATCCGATAGTGAACATAAGAGAAATATATGCTAGGATGAGTCTTTTTAAATCCAATTTCTTCAAGAACAATACTTCACAATAACCAAGTAAAGAAGTAGTTAAGATCAACTGGTGTTTACTCCCCCTGCCACACCTCGAAAGGCACAGGGTATTAAAATCTATCTAGAAAGAATCTCGATCCTTTGTGAATTACTAGCAATTTATTCATTTTTTTGCAGACATCTTTAGCAGTAATTTTGGCCATCATTTTAACGTAAATTATTTTATAAATCGATATTTACCCCTTGCACCTGGTTTGGTCGTGCAAACTCTTGACTAGACATAGAGTACATCTTCTTGAGAATAAGTGTAATGTAGTAATGGCCGTATTGTAGAAACATAAGTTGTTTTACACACACAGAAAGCATAATAAAAAAACTTTGTGTGAGCTTGATCTTTCAGTAAATTACAGTTAATTTAGCTATGTTTTGTGCAATCTGCAAAGTTCTATTTATAACTTTTTGCCCATTCTTTGCACTGTTACACTTTGGTGTTAATTCATATTGATCAATAGATTTCGGCAACAAATTATTAGAGTGTAAGATATTGGGATTTTTTCAGAAGTGTTTAATTTACGGTAAATTGTCCCATTGAATGAAGCTAAAATGAGGGATCAAATTTATATATATTTAATAATAAGAAATATTAATATCATGAACCTGAAATATCTTGCCATAACAAATATGACTTGTAATGTAATTGGTAAAAAAATATATTCAAGACCTGACGATGAAATTTCACAACTTTTAATGACTAAATATGATGACATACTCTTTACACATAATATTAATAATGATAATAATTAACTTTATTACAGGAATTCTCTTACATTTTACAATTAATATAGACATTGTGTTGTATGGAACAAAAATATTAGCATAAATGGAAAAAAAAAATAATCCATTAGGTACAATTGATTGGCATGTAGTGAATCATGAAAGAATAAAGCTAAAGAAGGTGAAATGTCACAAAATAGCATAAAACAGTACAAGAAAATCTTACAGTAATTCATAATATAAAGTAGGAAACGATAGCAATAATATACACAATTATTGTTATAAATGATCAAAGAGCATTTACTAGGATATTGTTGATACACTAGTTGCCTAATTTTCCACATAATCATTCAATGCATATTGTGAGCACAAGCTTCTTCATGCCCTCCCTCCCACCATCCCCTTCTCACACTTCAAAACCTCTTGCTGCAGCTAACCGTCGCGACAGTTGGAAATTCCATCCATGTGTGCCTTCAAGAAGGTGAGAAGGTGCCAGGGGAATACAGGGATGGTTCAAAACCCCCAACCAAATGAGTGGCTGTGTGAGGAGCGTAGCTCATTTTCATGCACTCTCCTCTTATCAGTGTTCCCCTCCTTTCGTTCTGAATAACTAGAGGTGTTTGTTAATCGAAATTTGGCCGATTTAGCAAAATAATGCTAATTTCGGCAGTTTTAAGTTTTTGGTGATATTTTGGTGATATTCGCTTAATTCGTCATTTGCAAGAGAGGGAAATGTTATTTTGGTTTGATTTTAATAAATGTACAATTTATAATTGCATTATTTACGTATTTTTTGTAATATCTTTTATCACTCGTGACATCTTTGCTAACGAAAAAATTCATCTTTGATCTTTTCCAATAAATTCACAAAACTTTCTTTCCATTATTACGAAATTTCGCCTAATTCCACGAAGAAATATGTTTTGTTTTTCCCTAACATCTATTGCATCAATATGTTTTTAATGAAAATATCATGTTTTGTTTATCTGCAGCTGTGAAAGGTGTATACAGCACAGTTTTAAATAAATTTAATTTAATATTTTGTATGATTTACGTTTAATAATATTTTCAATGTTTATGCTAAAGTGTGTCTAATATCATTCCTTTGCTTAAATGAGACTGTGAAAATTAGTAACACCAAATTTGGGAAACATAATAAAAACACAAAACACCACAATTTGGTTTTCAAATCAACAGATTTTTAGAAAAAAAAAGCATTTACAAACACCTCTATGAATAACCATTTTGAGTTTATTTAAGGGCTCACAATACACTAAGGGTAGGGTCCCAAAACACTGAGGCTACGATTCTTGCCCAAAATTTAAGTTTTGAATTATTTTGCAGATGGGGAATTGGTGTAACACCACTATGATGTCTTTTTTCTCATAATGAGCCACCTACGATTCATCTCAAGTCACAAAAAGCTCAAAATATCCTCACCTTCCAATTCAAGTTGCTCAAGGAAGTCGCGGGCGCTATTGACTCAGTTTTTCTTATGCTGCTGTGTCAGCCATTTTGGGACTTATTTTGTGCACAGCTTCCAGTATCCCAGCATTTCTGTTATTATTTCATCTCAGTTGTGGAAACAGCGCAGAAATTTCGTCCATTGCCAATCAGCGGTCTACACAGTTTCCTCAATTTTTTGCACCAACTCATCAGTCAAAATGGAGGGTCTTTGTTTATCATGAATAATTGTTCTGCCTCCACTAAACTTCATACACCACTCAAACACATTCGTTCTGTTCATAACAGCATTGCCGTAAACCATTTTAATTAGTGAAAAATATTTCAGTGGGTGTAACCCTTCTGTGAGTAGGAAGCAAATCACACTTGGGAAGATTTCTTATCTATCATGCAACTGGATGCTACAACGTGAGTTAATATACTACCATGCTCCTGTCAGGAGAGCCCCCTTTTTCTCTCAGTGTTGTCAACCCTCAAACCGAAACAAAAACCCACATCCCATGAAGGTCACAGTACACTTACTTTCTGAACATGCCTTGTATGTACAGTGACACCTAATGAAGATTTTTATCAGATCATCAATTGATAAATAGCACCAGGCCTCTTTTTGCCATCAAATTTACTAATCCTAAGTTTACTTTTTCCTGCCATCATGTAATTTCAGTTTATTTGCAAAAAATCTTCATTTTCTATATCTTTTGGCTCACTTTAGCTCAGAAAATAACTTCAACTAATTACAATAGCTAAATTTTTAATACTGCATTTATTGTGGAAAAGTTAATGAATCAGATGGTATAGATAATTCTTATTTCTGGGTTAGCACAATAAAGTTGTTCTTTGTTAAATTATACGTAGGCAATTCTTAAAAAGTGAAAACAATATTTGAATATATAAGTTAAGAAAAGCTTTATTTAATATTTTCCAATTGTTAAATGCACCAACGTGATAAGCTTAAAAATATATCCTGAAAATTCATTGAATTTTAAATCTATTATATATAGAGGCCTCTTCAGATTCATTCATATAGATAGATAGATAGAGAGGATACAAATTCACAGGCTAAACCACAAGCATCACTGACTTAAAATTTTTACGACGTATAGGCCATAACGTGTAACCGCCAGAAAAATTGTAATTTTGAACCTCAGTGTTATGGATTCGATTCCAGAGGGCCTCAAAGTCCTGATTTTTTCCATTTAAATGCATTGCTTTGAATTTCAGGAATTTAAAAAAATATTTCCTGGATAGTTAGAGAATTTAAACTAAAGGAGCCTATAGATATAGTCATTATCTATCGAAAACATTAATGACTTTTACAGAAATTATCCTGGGTTCGATGCAAGGACAATGCAAAAATCTGTCATTTAAAATACATTGAGATAGTTTTTCATTATTTATTATGATGCACTTAACGAAATGATAGGAAGTTCTTGCTTTGCATTTTCTGTTAGCAAGGTAACTGTTAAAGCATTCCCAAATACACCATATGCTTGCAATTTAGACAATAGTATCTGATGATTGACTTTGCCAAATGCTTTAGAAAAGTCAGTATAAACTGTATCAACCTGCCTATGATGTTCCAGAGCATGAGATATAAAATTATGAAATGATAAAAGATTAGTGCTTGTAGATTTTTGCCATTAGTAAAGCCATGTTGCTCACTGATTAGGATTCTGTTAAGAGCAGGAGAAAGTTTATCAGAAAGAATACTCTCCAGAACTTTAGCCTGAACAGGCTGAATAACAATTGGCCTATAATTACATATATTATGTCTATCACCACTCTTAAAGATAGGTATGACAGGATACAGGATAGGATACAACAATGCTTCACCACACTTCCATAACAGTAAAGGAGATGTATTATCAGGACCTGGACTTTTGTGAACATTGAGAGAATTTAGTTTATTCATAATCTCATTTGTTGTGATTCTCAAATTGTTAATATCAATACTAGATTTAAAGTTATGTTGAGGTATATCATCTAGGGTATAGTTTGTGTAAACTTTAGAAATGAAATCAGCAAACTGATTACATGCATCCTGTCCATTATTATAATTAATACCATTGTGATGCATTACATTGGGAACTTTGTTAGATCCACGCAGATAATTGACATAAGACCAAAATTGCTTTGAGTTAACAAGAATATTTTTTTGAATCAAGTTAAGATAATTATGATAGCACAACCTAGTAAGACTCTTACGCATGACTCAAAGTCTGGAGAAATTTGAGTAATCATCTGGATTACCAGTGGTTTTATAGAGTACATGGTACAATTTTTTCTGTTGTAGGCAGTGCTTCAATTCAGTATGTCATGCTACTAATTATTTCAGCAATGCCATGAAAGTGGCAAACCAAACAAAAGAACAAAGCTTAAGGAAAAGTTAGTCACTACTAGTGTTATGTTTGGGATGGCTGGATCGAAGAAATGCGAACCCATTATTTAGACATGAGAAAAAGAACCATCCATCATCGATCGCATCATTTGACATTACCAAATTCGGTATGAGAACATTGCCACAGCAAGAGATACAAATAAACTTGAGTATATTTTGCAGATGAAACCCAGATATTTGCAAGAAAACAATTTGAGAAAGCCAGGCCATAGGGGAATTTCATCTTTTGTGAATTGGTTTGTGATGATTCTTTCATAAAATATTTAATAATTGTCAAAACAATATGGTTATCAATAGTGTTACCTGACCTAATGATGAAAGCATAGATATATGTTTCTCAATAAAAATTGAAGGAAACCAAAATACTCCATGCAATTCCTTTTACAAAGATGTAGATAGGCATAAAATAAAACGTTCGATGATGTGAGAATTACAAGTTTATTTGGTCAAAAATTAAGGAGCACTGTAGTATTCATTTAAACCTTCCAATTATATTATCCTGTATGCTTAATCAACTGTTTCCATTGTTTTATTATAGATTTTATAGATTTGTAGAGGTTAACTAACCTTATATAACTTCAACATAATGAGAACTCAATAGGAGTTGATCACCAGTTTTTCCGGAAAAGACCTCAAATATTTCTTTTCCTGTTATGTTGCAACATTGTGACTTTCCATTGGATACATGGAAGGCACAATAATCACTTATGGAAGTTAACCCTTAAAGGACCAAGGGTGGGCTAAAAGATGTCCACCACTTTTCTTTTCAATATTTTAAGAACTTAATCGAGTTATACAGTCTTATAACTTCATTACATTGTCAAATATAGGTTGTTAAAGATAACTATATGTTGATGCATTTTGTACGTTTTTTTCAGCAATGTAATGAGAGCGGAAATAGGCGGTGGACACAAAATGACCCTCCCTTGGTCCAACCTGCGACATATTTTTGAACCAAATGGAATCATATATTTTGACAAATAGTTTTTAATTTTTTTAATTATAACTTGTTGTTGATGTACAATCATAACTAACAGTGATTTACAAACTTATTTTCCGAATTAGAGCTTTAAAGCAGGTACCATTGAGAAGAATCTTTATCATATGATGAGTTTTTTTAATAAAAATTTCATTACTTTTATGGCAGTAGTACAATTTTTAGCAAGAAATATTATTGTAAGAAGATTTAAAAAAATCCAAGAAGGCAATTGCTGAAGATATATTATGTTTTTTTATTATTTTATCGAAAAAACTAAAGTGGACAATTTTTGACCCTCCCTTGTTCCGCAGAGTAACCAAAAAAAAGTTGCACCTTTAAGGGTTAAAGGTAAATAATAAGCGGTGCACAGATTGCAATGTCGATATAAGAGAGATACCTTTCTTATTCGGCCGTTGATAACATTTCCCCACACTATCCGCTCCTTCGCGAAGACATTGGGTAACGGTTAATGACAATCGCGCAGTGACTTTTAAATGATTTAATGAGCAATGAATAGATTACCTGAGGGGTGACTCCTAGGATACCGACTTGGGGTCGCTGGTGGACCGCGGCCACTATTGGGAGGCCCAGAAGCAGAGCGTCCAACCTGGGGTCGCTGGGGGACCGCAGCAGCTAACAGAGGTCCAGAAGTGGAACTTGCGGTCACTGGGGGACCGCAGCCAACTGTTAGTGCAATAGCTTGGACGTCGTACTTATGGTCGCTGGTGGACCACAGCCAACCCTTAGGGCGCAGAAGTCGTTGGAAGTCGGAATCAGACTGTCTCGAAATGAAATGCATGGCTTAAATAATCCCCGGAGGCAGGCTAACATTATATTGTAACTACAGTTGTGCCTACATTGTAGACACAATGTCGTCCTGCCTCACGGTCGCTACAATGCCGTGCAAACTACAAAGTAGCGGCGTGGAGCTACAGCGACGGAGTCGCCGAGCGTCTACAAAGTAACCCTCACAACATCACCACCCAGGCAATCTAGATCCCGGGGCAGGAATACAGGTGCAAAATACAAAATATCAAAAAAGGTACAAAAGCAATTATTAAGGCACTATAGAAATTGCACTATTAAACACTGAACGACAAAAAATATAATGAACACATATAAAAAGGTTCTTGTTCACTAGGCCACAACATAAAAGTTTTTTGGAGGATTATTCACTTCTCAACAAGAAAGTGTCCAATACAAATAACAAATTTTATTGAAAAAATCACTTAAAATATAGTTCAGATATGTCCTAGCATAAACAAATAAGCAGAAATATATTAATTTTTAGGGTAATCACTAAACACACAATATTGTACAAAAATTTCAGTTAAAAAAAAACTTTGATTCACACGTATGTGTCCTTAAAACTCCTTGGCAGTCTTTCCTCCTCATACATTCCTCCTCAATCTGACGTCGTCTTTTATTGTGGCGCTTTCTTCTATTGCTCGTTGATGTGGTAGACGTTCCAACTGTGAGCAGGGTTGTTCCAGAATCTCTCCCTGGGGTACGCGGAAGTCCGTCATGCACGCCTCCACACGTGTCTTCCTCCAGGGAATAGAGAGGGCTGCCAAAGATTTGTTCAAGACGCCTCGCTCTTCTCCCTTCCTTCGTGTCTGGTTTGAAGCCGACATAGTAGTCCTCGAGCTCCCTCCCAGGCGTCGTGGGTCGTCCATCCTCGGTGATCTGAATATTTTCATCGATCCAGAGAAAGGACTCAAGCTGCTCGTACGCTGACCCATCCTCCACTAGCAGATGGGTCGGTCCTGTTCCTTCGGCTCTTCCGAGGTCACCCTCCATGGCCTTGGCCGTAAGTTGTATCGAGGAGTTAGGGTATTTGGAGTCGTATTTGGTGAAGGTAAGGAGGGACTACAAGGCGTGTCCTGAAAGAAGGTTGAAGAGGGGGAATTAGGTTCAGGTGTGCTCTGGAGTGGAGGAGGCGGTGGACTGCAGGGTTTTTCCTCGCCTAACATATCGGAGACGGCGGGTTCTGGGCCCGGCGGTAGAACACTAAGGTTTCTTTGGTGGGCGGTAACTATGCGCCCATTCTCAATATCTTTGATATCGTATGTGACAGGACTCCTGCGCTTCACTGCTTCGTACGGGCCTAACCATCGGGACACCAGTTTCCTAGCTTGTCCCTGCTTTATTGCCATATTTCTTAGCAAAACTAACCGACCTACGTCCATCGGCGCCTCCGTTGCCCTTTTATTGAATTTATCGTGCTCTGCTTCCGTGTTAGCCTTGCTGGATGCGAGAGCTTGAGCATGGGCGATTTGAAGTCGTCTTTTCATCACATAGCTGTAAGGTGGCTCTTCAGAATACGTCGGGACAGATGGCGTTAAAATGTTGTCCCACGGCATCGCGAGTTTCCTTCCATGCATGAGAAATGCGGGGCTAAAACCAGTGATTCGGTGTCGACTGTTCCTATACGAGAATAATGCAAAACTCAAGTGGTCATCCCAGTCCCTATGGTCTTGGGAGACGTAGTGAGATATTGTGGCCGCGAAAGACTGATGAGCCCTCTCAAGCCTCCCATTAGCTGCAGGATTGTAAGGCGAGGTGTAAATTGTCTCGATCTTCAGAAGCTGACATATAGTTTTCATTAATTGCGAAGTAAAATTAGCGCCTCGGTCGGTCAATAGGTACTTTGGCACCCCATGCCGGCAAATAATATTTTCTACAAATACTCTTGCCACTGTCTCTGCAGACTGGTCCGGTATAGGAAAGGCCTCTGGGTACCTGGTGAAGTAATCCTGGCAAGTCAGAATGTAACGGTTCCCTCGATCCGAGACGGGTAATGGGCCGACAATATCAAGAGCCAACTTCTCCATAGGGTGGGTTGCTTCTACTACAGTCTGAATCGGCACAATTGGTGCTCTTAATTTCCTTTTCTTGCAATTCAGGCATCGTTGTATGAACTCTTTAGTGTCCATATAGCAACCCTCCCAGTAGAATTGCCTTTGAATGATCTCAAGGGTTTTCTGAAATCTCAAGTGCCCAGCGAGTGGATTATCATGGCACCTTTCTAGGATATATATCGTCTCATGGATTTCGGGGCACATATAACTCCCTGTAACTCAGCTCGGTTTGTTTGGACTCTGTACAAAACACCTTGTTGATCATAAAAATATTGAGGATCATGCTCTTTAGCTAGTTTGTGCAACGCTGCTAGTTCCTGGCAGTCTCTTTGTTCCCTTGCAATCCTATCCTTGTCCCAGACTGGCACGAAGGTCACAGCGTCGTCAACAACGGAGTTTATCCTTGGAGGTATTCTTGAGAGGCTGTCTACATGTGACATGGCTCGTCCCAGCCTATATTGAACGTTATACGTATATTCAGACAACTCCAGTATCCATCGAGCTAGTCGTGGCTTGGGATCCTTAAATGAGAGAAGCCACCTTAATGGTTTATGGTCGGTTCGAAGGGTGAATATCCGCCCGAGAAGATAGACTCGAAACTTTTTAGTCATTTCCACCGCTGCTAGACACTCCAACTCGGTCGCCGAGTAGGATTTTTCGGCTTTTCTCAGTTGTCTACTTGCGCATGCGACGGGATGTTCACCATCTTCGAACTTTTGTGAGAGAATTCCACCAAGGGCGCATTGAGAGGCGTCTGTGTCCAAGATGAAGGGCAGAGAAAAATCTGGAATTCTCAGGATAGGTTGCGTGTGGAGGCATCGTCGCAACTGTTGGAAGGCTCTCTCTTGTTCTTCTCCCCAGATAAATGTTGCACCTTTTTTTATCAGCAAGGTCAGTGAACTTCCTATCTCTGCAAACCTTGGGATGAATTTTCGGTAATAGCCGACTAGCCCTAAGAAGGATTGTAGGGAAGAGACGCTGGTTGGCACCGGAAAATTCTCGATTGTGTTTATTTTTTCCTTGTCTGGCTGCAAACCATTATCGGAGATGATGTGCCCTAAGAACCTCACCCGGCTGCGGAAAAATTTGCATTTCTGAGGCTTGAGTTTCAAATTCGCGTTCCCGAGCCTGAGGAACACTGCACGAATACCTTCTATGTGCTCCTTCCAGGTACCATCATATCGAAGAATGTCGTCTATATAACATACGCAACCCTTATTTAACATTCCCTCTAATACCTTACTCATCAACCTCATGAAAGTAGATGGAGCATTGACCAACCCAAAGCTCATCCGGTTGCATTCAAAGTGGCCATCCGGAGTGCTGAATGCTGTGTACTCCTTACTCTGTTCATCCATCTCCACCTGCCAATATCCGCTACAGAGGTCCAAGGTGGAAAAGTAACGTGCACCTGCCAGTTTGTCGAAGGTCTCGTCCATATTCGGTATGGGGAATACCGCTTTCTTGGTCACGCTGTTTAAGGCTCGATAATCGATGCAAGGACGGTATTGAATTGGCTCTCCTTGAATGGTCTTCTTCCTCACTAAGATCAGTGGCGCTGACCATGGGCTGTTTGACGGTGATATGACTCCTTGGCTAAGCATATCTGCAATTGCTTTATCGAGTGCCTCTCTCTGAGAATGAGGCACTCGGTATGATGGCCGTTTTATCGGTCTCGCTCCTTCGACATCGATCGAGTGCTTAACTAATTTAGTACAGCCAAGGGGGACATCAGCATACACAAAGATGTCGGAGAATTCGGTGATGAGTCTCTTTAATGGATCTATTGCCTCAGGTGGCACATCATTGAAGTCAAACGAGGGTAATAAATCTTCCCCTCCCACGTTTTCCGGCCAGATTTCTACGTTCTCTACGTCAATTTCATTTACGAAGGGAATGGTTAGACCTTCGTCAAACATTCCATCCTCATTGCCGCTACTCCATGGAACTACATCTTGGAGAATAGACGGCGCTGCTTTGTCCTTGACTTTCCCTCTCGCCGGCATCTCCATATTACTTAAGCCGGGGAGAACTGCATTCCGTCCGTTCACATCGCCATCGAAATGGGGGATGACATGATCTACATGCCCCATTCCGTCCTGTCTGTACGTTTCCTCGACTTGCTCCGGACCGTCCGTAGCTGGTAGATTGTGGTTGGTACACAAAAGAGCTGAGCAAGACCCTTCGTCGCCCGAAATATCCTCAAGTACAGCAACTAACGGTTCGACGCAAACATCCTCTCTCTCCTTCCCTGACTTTTCCCTATCTTTTAAGTCAGAGGGAGCTGTGTTTCGCCCTCTCCCGTCGCCATTGCTTACAATAAATTTATTTTCGGCGGCCTTATCTTCGCTTAGCAAACTCTTTAGTACTACCTCACTCTCTGAACCCAATGGGACGCGGCGAGCCTCTCAGCGTCGCTATCACCTCCCTGATTGACATTCTCGGTGGTCCAAGCATCTCTCATCTTTGACGTCCATTCATCCGGAGGAAGTGAAGAAAGCGTGACGAACTCTTCGTCGTTGCAGGTATCCCAAAAAGGGTTCGTGCTCGGGCTGGGCAACTCTTCCATCGCATCTTGGTAATCCTCATAGTTTCCGTGATCATTCCAGAAAGGATTCGTACTTTGGAATACTCGCCGTTCCCTGTCTGATCCGTAATTGTTGGTGCTTTCCTTGTCCTTCACTCCTTTTTGAAATAATTCCCCGCTTCCTGTATCCGGAATCGAAACTTGCGGATTTGGTGCAGGAATTTCCTCAGGAGTTGGCATCGGGGGGTCATTCTCAAACGATATTAGGTCATTTATTATGTACTCCTCAGATTGTAAGGTATTAACTTCACCGGGCCAAGATTTCTGTTTCTCATAATTCCGTTATCTAGTGATATCAGACTACCGTATTTCTGCATAAAGTCTAGTCCAATAATTCCATCGAAGTTATTTGAGCCAAGATCGATGATTAAGGCATCATGTGGAAGTAACTCACCATTAATTTCAAATGGAACATTACATTGTCCCATTATCGGCAAAAGATGACCGGAGGCACTCTTGATTGGAAATTCGTATGGCGTTAGCTTTAGCGAGCCAAAAGGGAATACCTTTTTGTGAACTATCGTCACTGCCGTACCGGTGTCCTCTAAAAACCTATGCACCTTGCCAAGGATTTCGGTGCTTACTGTAAGGCCTGCAGCAGGCGTTATGGCAAGTACTAATTCTCCCCCGACCGCATGGTCGGGGATATCACGTTTCCCTGGTCACACGCAGTGACTTTATTGGGGCATGAACGAGGTTGGTGCCCTGACTGCTTGCAGATTCCACATAACAACAAAGGACACTGCTTCGAATAATGGCCGTCTTCTCCGCAAGAGAAGCAACTTAGAGGTCTCCTATTTTGTTGTTTGCAGTTTTGAGATACGTGACCCATCCTTCTACACAACTGGCATTTCCTACCGGTATCAGCTGCGCGGCTTCCATATTGGCCTTTAGGTGGCTCATGGTTTGACATATGATTGGGTGTTGGAACCTCCGGTAGAAAAGGATTCCGTGAGGCGGCCCCTCTTGAGATATCGACTTGCCTTTGGATCTGGCCTGGATTAGTCCTTTGTCCTCCATGATTTAAGTTGCATAGTGATAACTGCGGATGCCAACTCTGATCCCAAGATACCGAATTAATCTTTGCTCTTTTTTGTTCATAGTTTCGCACATTAGATTCTTCCTCTATGGCGTATTCTTCGGCCTCAAGAATTGTCTTAGGATTCCTTACTAATACAAATCGGCCAATTTCTTCACCAAGACCGAGAAGAAACTGTGCTAAAAGCCGGTTCTCCATCAACAACGTCGCGTCTGAGACATTAGGGCTTCTTGTTGCTTCTAACAACTGCCTGGCGATCTTCCGGAGCCTAGTAGCATACGAAGATTGCTGAGTGCAGTTGGCAAACATGCGCTCCAACGCAAGGGGCGAAACTCGAGGAGCGAATCGTCGTCTAAGATGAGATGTAAAGTTCTCAAACGATCCTAAAATGTGGGGATTTGCACTCACGTAATCGGCGGCGGTGCCATATAGACGAAGACGAGCTACGCATGTGGTTTGGCTTTCGTTCCATCCCGAAAGTTCACTGACAACTTTCAACTTATCTACGAATTGGTCTATCGTCAATTTCTCTTCCCCGCTAAAGTTTGGAATAAAATGTATGTTGTTTCCTATCAAAGACGTAGTACGAGGAGGCTCGGGCACTGAACGTTGGTCGTTATTTTGAGATTCTAGACCAAAAACTGAGGAAAAATCGATTAAATTAGATTCTCTCGATTGGTTGCCCCGATCCTGATAACCTGAGTAGAAAGGATCCGAATATTGGCTCAAAGAATTCTGAGGCTGAGGGAAAGGATTACTATCGCCTGGAAATACCCAATCCATGATTTCCGTAAGTCACTGCACAAATAACCGATTATTTAACGTGGGTATCCTATGTAGGTAATGGAATTCCCTAGCTTTAGTCTAGGCAAGACTACTAAATCTATCCACTCCTAACTACAACGCGTTCCAACACTTACGTGATGGATCATGCACGCCGAATCGCTCTCACGATGAAGCGGCATGATCCCACTTCTGACACCAAATAATGTCGCGACGACATTGGGTAACGGTTAATGACAATCGTGCAGTGACTTTTAAATGATTTAATGAGCAATGAATAGATTACCTGAGGGGTGACTCCTAGGATACCGACTTGGGGTCGCTGGTGGACCGCGGCCACTATTGGGAGGCCCAGAAGCAGAGCGTCCAACCTGGGGTCGCTGGGGGACCGCAGCAGCTAACAGAGGCCCAAACGAAATGCACAGCTTAAATAGTCCCAGAGGCGGGCTAACATTATATTGTAACTACAGTTGTGCCTACATTGTAAACACAACGTCGTCCCGCCTCACGGTCGCTACAATGCCGCGCAAACACAAAGTAGCGGAGCTACGGCGACGGAGTCGCCGAGCGTCTACAAAGTAACCCTCACAACAAGATTATGACTTATTTTTATGAGCTGCGACGTAATTTATAATTTCTTATTCAATGTTCATACCGGCCGGCAGTGGTGGGACCTACTTTTTTCTGGGAGTGAATTCTACCAGTTCGTAAATTATATTATTTGTGGTAGAAATCGGTTGTTTTTAGTGCGTTACTCGCAGCGAGACGTTCATACGTTATCACACAACTTCGAATTAAGTATTCTCCGGTAGAAAAGCAGTACGTACCATAACTATGTTTTGTTTGTGCCTGGCCATGTATTCTCTGCAGATACTGACAGTTTACAGTTAGTTATTTTCATTAGAAATAACGTCTCATCTCGCTGAAAGCAAACTACGCACGGCGAGATTTCAAACGCCGCCATTACATTGACCCCAGTCACGTGACACTCCGCTCCGGTATGTTTGTCATGCGCTCGTCCGTAAGCGGAAGTCGCAAAGCACCATCTATATATTTTTGATCTAAGGTTGAATTAGGTCTTCTAGTGACGCACGATATTCAAATTGCTATAGCGCAATTTGAATATCGAGCGTCACTTTATTTTTATTGACAGCTTTGGCGAGGTCTTTGAATACCTGTCTTCAAAACATGGTTATTATCTTACACGTAACTTTCTTATTATTACCGTACATTATTAAATACTAAATGATCATAATGTATTTCTTGCAATAGCGATTTACTATTGCTACGGCTTTAATATTTTGCTATATGTGGACTTTTTTCCTCAAAAACTTTACTAAGATTTGTTTCGCTATGCTATTGTATTCCAGATGCAATTACTACTCAATATTTCACGATGCAGTGGTTATAATTTACGTCCAGGATTTAATAGGTTACTGTCAGATTTCTCAGGAAAATTATCAATCTCACCAGAAGTATCAAGTGCGTTGAAATGCGGTAAACCTGTAGTTGCGTTAGAATCTACTATTATAACACATGGAATGCCTTATCCAGAAAACTTTTCAACGGCACGTAAAGTGGAGGAAATCATCAGAAATCAGGTGATTTTTTTATAAAGAAATGAGTTTATCATTTGGTACCATAAGTTTTGTCTTACGAGTCGTTTGCATGATAGCTTCTTTCTTGGATTAATCGAAGATGGTGTAGATAGATTTTTCTATATTAAATAAAATGAATACCTAAAGTTTGGTGAAATTCTCGATTATATAGTGGTAAAGGAGATACAGAATTTCTCCCAAACAGTCCTCATCAAGAATTTTAACTAAAGTTTATTTGGAGCTCTGTTTTTAAACGAGTTTTACTAGTATATAGCACTACTAGCTATTCAGACATGATTTTTGAAACGACGATAAGCTTTGTTTGTATTCTGTTTTCACGCATGTCTACTACTACATTTTGAACTACATTATCAGCATGAACTAAAAATGTTTTTGTATTCTCCTCATGTTGTTTGTAGGACTGCACCCCTGCAACAGTGGCTATAGTGGATGGAATCATTTGTGTTGGTATCAGCAACTCTGTAATGGAGAATTTGGCATCTAAAAAATGTCCTGCAACTAAAGCTTCACGCAGAGATCTGCCGTTTGTATTAAGTAAAGTAATTATGTCGGCACTCATTGCATTTATTGTGTATCTTCTTAAGTGTGTTTTGAAGAAAGATTTCAAAATTATACAGAAATATTTCCCCATTACGCATTTTTAGTCAATAAAACATTTAATTGCGATGGAAGAAGAGTTTCTGCTTCAATAGTCTAATATACAAACGCAAATAACTATTGTTTATAAAAAGTACACCCAAATCTGGAAATATTAGAAATTTCCCTTTCTGCTTCTGTCTTAACTATAGATAGGAGCTGATTATTTTAGGATCAATTTTAATTTTTTATTCATTTTCATTTAATTTAATTCATTATCTACCTTTCATTGTGTAGTTTCATAAGTGTATCTTTTAATGCTAAAAGTTTGGGGAAGTATTTTTGATATTAGTATTATTATTAATTTCTGATTTTGCACATTTCTGGAAATTTTCAATCGGATGTTGTATTGCATGAACAGGAGGAATTGGAGGTGTTCATCGAGGAGTAAATGACACCATGGACATCAGCGCCGATTTGAATGAACTCGGAAGAACGCCGTTGGCAGTTGTATCAAGTGGAGTGAAATCTATTCTTGATGTTGCAAAAACTCTTGAGTATTTGGTAGGTTTTGCAAGAAAGCGATAAGAGATTATTTATATCTCCTTTGCAAGAGTAAACTGCTGTTCAAGTTTGCATAATTTGTTTGATGCTTTGCAATCCTGTTAGCAAATACAAATGTCATTTTAACAAAAGTTTTTTCCCCATTATTCATTTTTTGTATTTTATTATATTATATTTTACTGTTGTCACCGAGTAAGCTTACTTTATGCTGTTATTCATAATTTTATTTGATAAAGTTTTGTTCAGTTCTCAGAGTTCTAGATTTTTATCGGAAAATATCTTATTAATATCCTTTAGGGTGTTATTATATTGGTCTGAACTATAATACATCCATAATCACATAAAATAGCGAAAAATAATTTAAATGGATTTCATACAAGTGACATAGCCTTGTGCTCTGAGAATTAAGAAATAATGTAAGAGAAAAAGCCTTAGAAGTTATTTATTGAGATTTTTATGCTAACTGAGAAATATGCTTTATAAAATTGAGGCTGAATGTGTCTTATATCTTAATGAAATGCCTATTTTTGCAAGTCCCTCCAAATATGCTGTTTCTCTATCCATACAGTTAATTGCACAAAATTACAATATTCCATAGACATACTGGTGGACTGATTAAGTCCTTACAATCACAAAGAACTTTGTTTTGTTTTAGTGAAGGTACATTCTGATTCAATTGTCTGTTAAACAAGTTTCACATGGTAGTTAAGTGGTTGGGGCACCAATGTGGCAAATGGAAGACCAGTATGTGTTCCATACATGTTGACCATTTTTGCTTTTTATCCTTTGGTTTTCAGCTACACTTGCTATCACAGTCAGTCTTTAGTAATTTTTATAATGTTGTTGATAGTTTTAGCATTATTTTGTAAATTTATCTAATAATACATGTAAAAGATTGACTCTTAGCAATGCTTCCTTATTGAAGGTTTCATTTATAAATACATATTTATGATAACTATACCTTCCAAAAAGAAAAAGAAGTGTAAATATAGCATATTAGTTTATTTTATTTTGTAATAGTTCTTCATTGATTATCTATTATATATAGATGCTTCTCCGGATTCATTCATGTACACATCTATATATATATAGATAGATAGATAGGATACAAATTCACAGCCTATACCACAAGCGTGATTGAGTTGAAATTTTTACAATGTATTGGCCATAACATGTAAGCGAAAGAAAAATTGCGATTTTGAACCTCAGTGTCATGGGTTAGATGCCAGAGGGCCCCATATTCCCGATTTTTCCCATTTAAATGCATTGCTTTGATTTTCAGGAATTTTAAAAAAACACTTCCTGGATAGGTAGAGAATCAAAACTCAAGAAGCCTGTGTATATGGTCATGATCTATCGAAAACATAAATGACTTTTACGGAAAATATCCTGGGTTCGATGCTAGGTCGATGCAAAAATCTGTCCTTTGAAATGCATTGAGGTAGTTTTTCATTATTTTTTTTCATTCACTTATCTAAATGATAGGAAATTCTTGCTTATATGGAAGATGTATATTAAGCATAGGGTTTTGAAAAAAATTTACATTAGACCGTACTGTTCCTTGGTTCGATGCCAGAGCACATTAAATTTTCTCTCATAAGGAATATATGGGAAAAGTAAGACGTCGTTTGAGGCAGTTGCACCCAATATTTCTGCTTGAATTTTCACACATGGTTAGAGATGGTGATCTTCTATTGTGTTACATAGGAAGTATCAACAAATGACCCGGGTTCGAAGCCAGACAGTAAATATATCCCCCATTTAACATGCATTGAGTTAGCTTTCATTATTTATTTTGATGTATTTATCGAAATAATAGGAAGTTCTTGCTAAGATAGAAGATGTATATTAAGACTCGGTTTAAGAAAAAAATTTCGATAAGACCATGCTGTTCCTGGGTTCGATGCCAGAGCACATTACAATTTCTTACATAAGGAACATATGTGAAAAGTAGGACGTTGTTTGAGGCAGTTGCAGCCAATATTTCTGCTTGAACTTTCTCACATAGTTAGAGATGGTTATCTTATGTTGTGCTGCATAATAAGTTTACCAGGAAGACATGGGTTCGATGCCAGACGATTAAATTACAGCGGATTTTAGGAATATTTTCAATGCTTTTTTTCTTTTGAGGAATGTTCCGATATGATGCCGACATGAAATTAGTGTTGTCGATCTGCTTGCAGTATGCAAGCTACATTTAACTCGTAAAGTAATATGAATGTTATTATTTTTCAGGAAACTCAGGGAGTATGTGTGGCAACCTTTGGAGAAAGTCGTGAATTTCCTTCTTTCTTTTCTCCGGAAGCTTTTGATGATGATGGAAGACCTCTTTTGGCTCCTTACAATGTCTCTACTGCAAAGGAAGCTGCTATGCTGATATATAAATCTCTATCCATTGATTTGGGAAATGGGATCCTTATAGCTGTACCCCCACCTCCAGATGGAACAGTAAATGAAGAGAATACTGATATTGAAAAGATTATCCAAGAAGCTTTGTCAGAAGCAAGAGGTCTTGGTATCCATGGTAAAGATGTAACACCTTTTGTCCTCGAAGAAGTTGCTTCAAGAACAAATGGAAGATCTCTTTCAGCAAGTATCCTTTCTTGTTTGAGTCTTTGATTATTGATAAAAGTTTTATCATCCCCATTTATGTTAAGATGGGGTTGTGTTTATAATAATATAAATATATAATATTTATCCTTTAACCAAAAAACAATCTCAGTTAGTCTTTTACTTACTACAGTAGTGAAAGGTGTATTAATTCACATATTTACAATTTGAAAATCATCGGTTATAATGGGAAATTGTTGATACTAATGAATTACGCAATGCGTAGTAAAGCTTCCAGAAGTGGGCTAAGTATGGTGGAAATCCAGAATGGAAATAACCTTACAAATGGTACTTTTTTCACCGAGTTTTATTTAAAAATAATATTAATGTACAATGGGTTTCAACAATGTGTGTTTATGTCATTTAAAATAAATCTGAGTTTATTAGTGCCATTTGTAAGATTATATCTATTTACAATAAGTTTTTGTTTAATGTTATGTTAGGCAACAGCTTAGTTTGAAGTTATATCATATTGGAAGTCATCCAGTGCTTCAATGAATTAGTAAATTATACTGTAAACATTGATAACAAATTAATAGTAAATACTAATTTAAAATTATATTGACCAGTACTTGAATTGACAAAATAATGTGTATGCCATCCTACAAATAAACTACAATCTATTACATTGTTAGTGAATATCTGCAAAGTGAAGTTAACTATGGTTCAAAATAAATTACAATGTTTATATTTGTTGCCTCCAACCTCCGTTAACCCTTAAGATGCGGGAGTATTTTTCTCTCGCGACAGTCGTGTGCGGTAGGCAAGTTAGAGAAACGGTCCCTTCTCCTGGTGGGTCAGACCAATTGCAGCAGGCAGAAAACCCCCATAATCCGGGTAGACCTTCTTCCGATGCCCGCGGTCAGCGGTTATTGTTCAAGACTTTTGGTTGTTCCTCTAACGTGGAAGCAATTGCCAATGATTTAATTGTCTTATTTGTTCCCTTGCTGTTAGCTGATTAATTTGATACCAAACAGTTAGTAGATACATTGATTTTTAACGAGTGAGGAAAATATGAAATTACGAGTGTACCACAAATCTTGGAATTGCGCAGAGGCCGGAAAACCCCGGGGAAGGGTTTTCCACATTTAGGACAATGCAAAAGATTTTGTGAGGGTGCGTCTCATGCACAGGCACTGCCATAAAATTGAGGAAGGCCAAGCATGGGCAGGGAAGAGCAGCTCAAACGTATAAGAACGTTTTTCCCGCAGTTCTCGCATTCTGGCAGGAAAATGTTTTTATACGTTTCCCGCAGTTAAAGGGTTAACGCTCCTCTGCCCCAGGAAGTTATGAACTTTGGCACACAAATATGGATTTGTATTGTTTATATCATAGGTTCCCAACCTTTTTTGATTCAGCGCCCACTTTTTCAGTCAATTATTTGATAGCGCCCCCCTTAGGTTAACTACATTGCAAATGCTATATATTGAAAAACAAAGGACAAATTTTTAATTTTCTTTAATCTTAAGATAATGAAATATTGAAGTATTTTTTACAGTACGATTAAAATATGTTATTAAACTTTATATAATATTATTAATGAGACAGCTGAGCTTGATGCGATGAAGCTAATTTATCAATATTTGGTGCCATTTTTGTCATTAATAACCTTCAGTCACCGATTTCCACTATTGACAACCTGTTCCTTTTCTTAGTTAATAGATTGGTCACCATGCTAAACCCTCTTTCTGCTAAATACGAGGACGTAAAAGCAACGAAAAATTTCTTTACTGCAGCCCATAAGGCTGGATATAATATTGGAATTTGACGTTGAAGCCAAAATTCTTGATACCTATTTTTTAATTTAAATTTCAACTTTCCATTTGTTGACAATTCAATAAACTCCTCCTGCAGTGATAATTCTTTGATTTCTAAGTTAGAGGATGGTTCTATGACCCAATCTGGAATGACCATATTGAGTAAATCCTCAAATCTAATTGTGAAATCCTCTTTTAGTGCTTCCAAATGCTTACAGTAAGCGAGAATGTCGTTATCATTAGTTTCCATTGAAGAACGATTTGGAAACTGATGAAATTGTGTTCCACCCAAATTTTGTTTGTACAAAGCAAGTTTTGACACAAATGCAGATTCAAATCATTCCCTTGCAGTTGTAGGTTTGTTTCATTAAACTTGTGGTATAAATCTGTCAAATAAGCAATATCGCTCTTACATTTCAATAAATTCACTCGTAATAAATCATCTTTGCTTTCAAAAACTTAGTAACTGCTTCAAAGAGTTAAATAAATCGTTTTAGACAAGTACCTTTTGACAGCCAAAACTTCTGTGTGCAATAGTAACCGATTAAAGTCTTCGTCGTTTTCATCACAAAGCTTTCTAAATAATCAATCATCGAGAGCATTGCTTCTGATCCTGTTAACTGCAGTAATTACATACTGTAGGGAGCGGTGAAGGCCATCACTACCAAATGTTGTCAGTGAATTACACAATGCACGGCGACTACATTTGGTACCGCTCTTTTCAAATATGAAATAAAACCACGTTGACGTCCAACCATTGCCGGAGCACCATCGGTAGCAACAGACAAGATATTATTCAGAGGAATTTTTTTTTTTTCAAAATAGTGTTCCAAAATGCCAAAAACAGATTTTCCTTTAGTGTCCGTTTATAACGTTCTTGCGAATAATAATTCTTGACAAATGCTTTCATCTTTTATGAAGCGAACGTACACCAGAAGTAAAGACTCGTTTCTTGACGAAGTAGATTCATCAAGCTGTAATGAAAACTCGGTAGTCTTCAAAAAATCAGCTAGAGAACTCTCCACATCCTCGGACATTTCGTTTACTCGCATCTGCACTGTATTATTACTCAACGGAATTTTTTAACTATATCAGACGGTGGCTTATGCAGCACACTCAAGCAGAACTTCACTCAAAGCTGGAATTATCAATTCTTTGCCAATTGTGTGTGGTTTTCCCGATTTAGCGATGAGTAAGGAAATATTGCATGACCCATGTAATCCATTATTTTCTTCTTTTGATGCGGTCGAAAACATATCACCCAAAATAGGACGTCTCGAATGTTGATCTCTGAGCATTTGAAAGTAAAATATTAATTTTTCTCAGGATGCTCAAGTGCTCTTCTAATCGCGAAGAATTCATAGCTTCGTTGGAAAACACCTTACGCCAAATTAGGCACATTGGTAATGTCTTGTTTGTGGGTGATTGAATGAAACCATATTTTAAATATTCGACATTGTATTGTCTTCATTTTTTCTTTGGTTCCGACATGGATCTATCTGTAGAAATAACACAATAATATGATTATTACGAGGTAGATATGTACGAAAATATTGTATTAATAAGAAAATATGTTTCGGAGATAAAAATTTCTATATTTACTTGTTTAAAAATCAAAACAAGGTGAATAATTAATTTGCCAACAATTTTGAAAAATTAAATGAACCGCAAAATAGCGGAAATTTAACCATAACTGCTTATTTTGAAAGAATACCACAAAAGAAATATCATTCATCCAGATCGGGACACGAACCCAGACCCCCCGATATCGTGCCAAGTATTTTAAACAGTTAAGCTAGCTACCTTGACATCCTTTTTCCTCTGGTTTCCTGGGGCTTAAAATTAACTACATATCATGGAGAACTGCCGTACAGACAATTTGACCAAACAGTCTTATTCATGCGCTTTACGGTACCATCCACGTGGTTAACACCAACTTTAAACATGGAGCTGTTTACTTACTATAACAAAGGAACCGAGAACTGGCACGAATACAGCTTCCTTAGGTCCCAGAAGGTTTTCTATTGATGCGTTTCAGGCAGAGCTAAAGGCTTACGCGCGTAGACTTTACATGTGAACTGCTATCATAGGTGCAGTAGAATCTATCTAATAGAGGAAAGGTTTCCGCAGCGTTGGTTAGATGCTTTCTGCATTTTTTTGGGTGTCTGTCCGTGTAGGTTGGCTTGGTGACAACAGTTTTGCTGACTATCCTGTCAACGTCTTCAGGTTGAAGATGTTAAGGGTCGAAGTTAATCCTTCGACCTGAAGATGCTGACAGGATATAATCAGCGAAACTGTTGTCACCAAGCCATCTTACGCGGAAGTACACCTGAAAAAATGCAGAGAGCATGTACAATGTAATATCTGCTTTTTCCCTACGCCTTGTTGCCTTTAAGCCAGGTTCTAATCCTCATGGTATTAAACAGTTCATTTTAGAATTCTTATTTTCACTTTCAATTCATTGCCCTGTACTTATTTTCATTCCATTTAATCATTTCCACATTTTCCTTTCTTTCCGTAATATTCGTACTTTCATTTTTCCTATAATTTTCAATTAAAAATTACGAACTATCCAAAATTGGGATTCTGAAAGCGCTTTACAGCCAAGAATGAAAATTAATTTACAATGTCATTATGTGTAAGTGGAAGGAGGCCGATATAAGAAATGCAATAAAAGTTTTAAAAAGTTTTTGATAGGGTCGTATCATCAACAGAAAAAATCCTTGGAACTACTATGTACATTCCAAAGTAGAGAGATGATTTAAAACAATCTCTCGGGGAGATACGTGTTTTTACTTTCTCCATGTACAAAGTATAGAGAAAGTATTGTTTTCATGATAAAAATTTGACTTCGAGATTTCAACGGAAATACATGTTTTGGGGTCCCTAGAACACGTTTTGACTATTTTCGGAATGATGTCTGTGTGTATGTGTGTGCGTGTGCGTGTGTGTGTGTGTGTGTGTCTGTATGTGTATGTGTGCTTGTGGGCACTCTAACGTAGAAACTATTAGTCATATCAATACCAAACTTCATATATAGTACTGTGGTGTGTGCTGTCAGAGTTGATTAGTTTTTGGAGTAAATCGGTTTACCGGAAGTCGAGCTTCATTCATCAAAGCTCATTTCCGGTTTTCAATATATCTCCATAAATATGATATATAGGTATATTGTATTACTTATAAAAGTTTTAGATAATGTTTTTTACTTCAACTTTTGTATTTAACATATTTTTTTATCACCGGTTGATTAGGAGTTATTCGTGAAATACCGATAAACCGGAAGTAGCTGTTATGTACTTTTTGGGCGCTCTAACATTGAAACCATTCGTTGTATCAACACTGAATTTCATATATAGTACTTTGGGTGGTGTCGTAAGAGTTGATTAGTTTTTTGAGTAAATCGGTTTACCGGAAGTCGAGCTTCATTCTTCAAAGCTCATTTCCGGTTTTCAAAATATCTCCATAAATATGATATTTATGTATATAGTAGACATGGGCGCCGTTATGATTTTTGTCAGCGGCAGCGTAGAGGGAAAATGAAGCCGGCGGCGGCGGCATAACGGCATGAACGCTGACTGCTTAATCGGCGGCGCGGCGTAACCGTCGGCGTGTAAATTTTCGTTCGTATACGGCAGAAAAAAAGGCGAATAACTCGAATATCTGAGAATACATTATTACAATTATATCATACCAATAAAAATGTAAAAATAAGATTTTATGCGAACACTTGGAAGAGGACCCAAAAGCGTTTTGGTCGTACGTTCGTGAGGTCCAAGGTAAAGAGCAAACTGTTGGTTCATTAAAGGATACTAGCGGTAATATAGTAAACGATGCTAAAGGCAAAGCTTAATATCTTGAATGATTTTTTTCGAAGCGTTTTCACGTCTGACGATACATTAAATACTCTCCCGAATGTTGATAAACCTGAATCGATGTAAAAATCACCTTCAGAGAAGACGGCATCATTAAACTATTGCAACAGATTAAACCGAATAAAGCTCCAGGTCCTGAAGACATACCGGCTCGAGTGTTCAAGGAAGTTGCGGAGAGCGTAGCACATTTTCTTAAAGTTATATTTGACAAGAGTATGAGCGAAGGAAAGGTCCCGAAGGATTGGAAAATTACGAATGTCACGCCAATATTTAAAAGCGGCTCTAAGGACGATCCAGCTAATTACAGACCTATATCTTTAACATCACTGAGCGGTAAAATTATGGATCATATAATTTCTAGTTCTTTAATGGGTTTTCTTGAAACGTCTAATTTCATAATTAGGAATCAACACGGTTTTCGTAAGACTCGTTCTTGCGAGTCTCAGCTGGCTTTATTAGTACACGATATTCTAAACTCTGCTAAAAAAGATAAGCAAGTCGATGCGATATTTTTAGATTTTCGGAAGGCTTTCGATAAGGTACCCCATCATAAATTGCTGTACAAATTAGAAGTTGCGGGTATCAATGCAGAAGTTATTAACTGGATAAAAGACTTTCTCACCGATAGAGAGCAGCGAGTATTACTTGATGGTACTAGTTCCAACTTGGTTAAGGTGACCTCGGGCTTCCTTCAGGGCAGTGTAATTGGACCGTTGTTATTTTTAGTATATATCAACGACCTCAGCAATCACATTGAAAGCAATGTTAGGATATTCGCAGACGACACAGTCATTTACAGGGAAATAGTTAGTTCAGAGGATAGATTAACCCTTTCGTACGACTTAGATAGAATTATGAACTCGTGCAATGATTGGCAATTAGAGCTTAATTTAGAAAAGTGTTTGGTAGTTAACTTCTTCGAAAGTAAATCTATAATAAATGATTATTCTTATAGTCTCCGAGGGGTAAACCTAATGACAGTAGAATCGGTATCTTGGAGTAACTCTCACGAATAATCTATCATGGAGTGCCCACATCCGAAATATATGTGGAAAAGCACTTAAGAAACTCGGCTTCGTTAAAACAATAGTCGGTAGGAGCCAAGAAAAAGGTCGCGAGCGATGTTACTTAGCGTTAGTTAGGCCTCACCTTGAGTATGCATGTAGTGTATGGGACCCCGCTGAGAAATGTCATATTCGGGATTTAGAAAACGTACAAGGAAAGGCGATACGATTTGTAAAGAATTGCTATGATAAAACAGCGAGTGTCACTCAGATGTTACAGGACGTGGGATGGGAATCATTGGAAGATAGAAGAAAAATTCAAAGGATAAATTTATTAAATAAGTTCAGAGAAATTACGTTTTCAGATGATGTAACCGATATAATGCGACCCCCCTGTTATATGGGCCGTTATGATACTGCCAGAAAGATTAGGGAAATACATGCTAGAACGAATCGCTTCAAAAATTTATTTTTCCGTGAAGTTTACCCGAAAGCAAGCGTTTAGGAAAATAGAGTCAAGGTGCTTGCACCCCCTGTCACACGCCGAAAGGCGGCTTGCAGGGTTCTTACATAGACATAGACAATTATATTTATATAGACATTACAATTATATCATACCAATAAAGACAATGTAGAGCTATCTTGAATACGCAGAACAATGGGCTAGAATCGAAAAAACCTGGCAAAAAAATCCTTATCTTGAGTGCGGACTTTAGTACTGGCAATTCTCAAATAAATCCTGCCTATTACTACCAAATTATTTACGCTGATTTCTACCTATTAAAATTCTACAGGTGGTCAAAATTGACCAAAATTCACGAATAATGCCAGGCTTAGATTTTTGCAAAATTCTTCAGCCTCATACCAAACCCAAATGAGCAGAATCATCGAAAAAAAATCAATACAGTATTAAATAATCAACCCTTAAGCTTAATTATGATTTTTTAAGTGATCACAGTTGAATTATTGCATCACTTCCATCAGATCTCTGAATTAGCTTCTTTAGGTGAAATACTCTCTTCATTCAACATGTCTTTTAAATTATATTTCTTTCTCTTGTCCTCTCTCAGACCCTCCGATTTAAGGAAAAATAGCTCACATAAGACGCTGTCTGGGAATATTATATGCAGAACTTATTGAGGTATAGCAATGCGAAGTTTCAAAGTTCACACTCAAAAAATGTTTCCTTATTCTTGGCCAGCATTTTTCGATTCTAGCTCGCTCTGCGCCGTAAAGGGGTTAATTTGGCAATACGTTGCTTTCCTTATTTTCACAAAAGCATGCTTCTTATAATTACGCTACATTACTTTAAGGACGTTTAAAGAGTGGTATCACAAATTGGGCACAAATAGCCAGTAGATTGTCGATCAATGGATGTACTATTGTTGTGAATTAGCTTAACATCAAATTTGCGCCACATTTTTCAAGTATGGAATCCAGGAATAGACTAGGAATAGGAATAGGATAGAATAGAATAGTTCAATTGAAATTTCCAGAAAATAAAAAATGTATAAATGATGAACACAAATCAAAACATTTAAGTTTAAACAAACTAAAAGAATAATAAGCAAATGAATGAATGAGAGGAGTTTAAAATAAATATATTAATAGCATTCAGCAGTAGGTTACACTCTGTCAACAAAATCTTTGCACAACGCATAGTTCTCATGGATGAATACCATTTTATTCAATCTCTGTGGCTCTAGTCTGCTTTTCTTATCGTTGAGAGTGAGCCCTCATATACTAAAACTCCTCTCAATGGGAGTGCTGGTTGCGGGAGTACACTATGTTCTAATGAAGATATTCAAATCGATTATAATGTTTTAGAACTCTGGATTAGACGTTTTTTTATAAACCAAAAGATGCTTCAATTATTAGGAATTGAAGGTAATCCAGGAAAATACTGTTGTACCCTATGAAGAAAATTCTCTTATTGGAGTTAACATTTTGGTTTACATGTATGTTCAAGATGGTTTTTATAAAAATATTCACAGAAATTATTATACGTAATGAATACACATTACTTGAAATTACTAAAGCCCAACTTATCTCAAACGCCCCCATGTTCATAAGAGAGATTGATGCACGTAGTAGAAATATACGCTTTGAAAGAGAAAGTTACACTAAATTAATTTTAGTTATATACCACATGGAGATACAGTAATTGAAAACTGTTCAGTGAAATTTAATTATAGTTAAATTTTATCACATTTACAAGAAAAATAAGAAACGAAAAATATTTCAAATTAAAAATTTGGAAATTCGTAGCGAATTTGTTTGTACATGTTCTTTAAATACTCACTCTCATTTCAGAAACAAAGAAGTTCCTATTCTTGATAATTTTCTTCCTTTTATGATCTTTTTTCGATACTTTTAAATTTCCCGGTAAATATTCTGGGAAAATACATCCTGAGAATTTTGAAGGGAATGTCGAGAGGTTTGAGAAAAATGCGTTCAAAAAAGTAGCTGCCTACTTTTAGCTATACTTCACTCATTAAAAACATCCAGTGAGATAGTATTCTGAGAAAATACTGAATTTTATTTGTGTTATTTTAAATCCCTATTTTCTATTATAAACATTCGAAAACGAACATACATTGCGGAAGTTACATCTTCCGCAATAAATTGTATTAATTATATTACGTACGAAATATGTTATTATATACGAGTAAAAGTAGCTTGGATAATGCAAGCTTATAAAAGGTATTTATAATCTTTGTTCACATGCCACGTTTTGAGTTTCAATGTTATCGGGAAGGGCTTAAACAAAACTTAAAAATTGCTGCAATTTCTGATTTTTTGTAAACGCCTGGTGTCGAACCCAGCACCTATTGGAATATGCACATAGGTATAATAACTTGTTAAGACCTAATCTTAATTAATACAAAGTTTAAAGTAAATATCATACCGGGAAGGTCCTGAAATAAGACTCCATTATCCCCTATCTGAAATGCATTGGATATAACATATTGGCAGCTGTGAATGCATGTTATGACTTGTTAGGACTTGATCTCATTTAATGCAAAGTTTCAACTTGATATCATGTCTGGAAGTACCTATAATTTGTTTCCGTTATCTCCATAAAAAATGCATTGAGGAATGTAAATTTCCCTCTGGGATCGAACCAAGGACAATCAGCGAATTGCTAAAATTATATTATGAAATATATTTATGATCTCTATTCAAGTGCTGAGTTTCAAGTTTCCACCTTATCGGAAAGTGATAATAAAAAATCTTAAAAACCGCCATGTAAATTAAACGGGAGCATATTTTCCCTGACCTAGCGTCGAACCAAGGATAAACTTGGATAATGTCTTAAAGGTTTTCGTCGGATACGCAGGGCCTCCAGCGATCCCTCGAATTTCAACTCTCTACTTTGCCTGAAAGTGCCTCAAAAAAATTTTCGAAAATCCCCACCAAGTATCTTTATGGAGAAAATCGGGACTTTGTTTGTTTCCGGGACGGAATTTGTGGAACATGGTTAGAATTTTGATCTCCTATGAATGAATGAGTGTATATATAGGTACGAGTAAAATGTTGCTAGAATACTGCAATCATATCGACAACACTAATTTCATGTCGGCATCATATCGAGACGGTCCTCAATAGCAAAAAAAGGATAGAAAATATTCTTAAAATTCGCTGTAATTTAATTGCCTGGCATCGAACCCGGGTCTTTCTGGTCATACTTACTATGCAACACAACAGAACATCACCATCTCTAACTATGTGTGAAAATTAAAGCAGAAATATTGGCTGCAACTGCCTCAAACGACGTCCTACTTTTCACATATTTTCCTTATGTGAGAAATGTTATTATGCTCTGGCATCGCACCTAGGAACAGCATGGTCTCATATAATTTTTTTCTTAAACCGAGTTTTAATATATATCTTCTAGCCAAGCACGAACTTCCTATCATTTCCATAAGTGCATCAAAAAAAATAATGAAAAACTACCACAATGTTTTGAAGGGCAGATTTTTACATCGTCCTAGCGTCGAACCAAGGACTTTTTCCGTAAAAGTCATTTATGTTTTCGATAGATGATGACCATATATATAAGCTCCTTGAGTTTTGATTCTTTCTATCCGGGAAGTAATTTTAAAAAATTCCCGAAAATCAAAGCAATACATTTAAATGGAAAAAATCCCTCCCTTTGGGGCCCTCTGGAATCGAACCCATGACACTGAGGTTCAAAATTGCAATTTTTTGTCGGTTACACGTTATGGCCAAAACGTAAAAATTTCAAGTCAATGACGCTGGTATATCATAACAGGAAGGTCCTGATATAACTCCATTATCCCCATCTGAAATGCATACGAAATCTAAATGGCTCTCTGAGATCGAACCAAGGACGATCAAGATATCCTAAAACTGAGTATTTGAAACATATCAATGATCTTTATCTATATGCCGAATTTCAAGTTTCTATATTATTGGGAAGGGGTTCAAAAAACTTCTTAAAAATCGGATCACCTTCTGATTTTAGAGACGGCTGGAGTCGAACCAAGGACATATTGGCATCTGTGAATGCACAGTATGACTTATTCTGACTTGATCTTATTTTATGCAAAGTTTGAGGTCGATATCATGCCGGGAAGTACCTAAAATTGGTTTCTGTTATCTCCATAAAAAAATGCATTGAGGAATGTAAATACCTCACTGGGATCGAACCAAGGGCCATCAGCGAAACGGTGAACAGCGTACATAAAATTTATATTTGATCTCTATCTACATGCCGAGTTTCAAGTTTCTATCTAATCGGGAGATTTTAAAAAAATCTTAAAAATCGCAATGTAAATTAAACGGGAGAATATTTGCCCTGACCTAGCGTCGAACCAAGGATAATCATCGATGATTGTTTAATGGTTTTAATATATCAGCGCCCTCGTGGAAAGCCCGAGTTGTGTTCTATCAGTTCAAAGCGTATCTCTTCGAACTACTTGTCAGCATATTTTCGACTATGGGACTTTGTTTTAAATCCAAGCCACCCCGCGCCGCCGCCGATAAAATTTGCCGTAGATATTTCTTCGGCGGCGGCAGCGTGCCTGATATTGCCGGCGGCTGGCGTAATCGGCGCGGCGCCCATCTCTTGTATATACTATTACTTATAAACGTTTCAGAAAATGTAATTAACTATAACTTTTGTATGAAACATATTTTTACTTTCTCCATATACGAAGTATAGAGAAAGTATTGTTTTCATGAAAAAAATCGACTTCGAGATTTCAACGGAAATACATGTTTTGGGGTCCCTAGAACACGTTTCGACCATTTTCGGAATGGTGTGTGTGTGTGTGTGTGTGTGTGTGTGTATGATAGTGGGTGCTCTAACGTGAAAACTATTGGTTGTATCAATACCAAACTTCATATATAGTACTGTGGTGTGTGCTGTCAGAGTTGATTAGTTTTTGGAGTAAATCGGTTAACCGGAAGTCGAGCTTCATTCTTCAGAGCTCATTTCCGGTTCTCAAAATATCTCCATAAATATGATATTTAGGTATATACTATTATATATAAACGTTTAAGAAAATGAATTTTACTATAACTTTTGAATGAAACATATTTTTGTATCGCTGATTGTTTAGGAGTAATTCATGAAATACCGATAAACCGGAAGTTGCTGATTATGTACTTTGTGGGCGCTCTGGGCTCTATGGGCGAAAGGCCAATTTCATTGTTTTTCATCGAGCATGTCCCGAAAAACATTATTTATAATGTTTGTAACGAAAAGATAATAATATTTAAATTAATCACTCATCTTCCAAGTTTAGATGGAATATAGAGTTTGAAATTACTGTTGTAGGTAAATATTTACATCTTATATATGGAGAAAGTCATGTGCTGGCCACATCAGATTTTTTTAATCGGGTTGAGACTCATTCTCCTTATGCCAAATAACCTTAATGCAGAATTTTAATAGCAGTTACAATGTCTGTATTTCCATTGAAAGCGCACTATTAGCCACCCTACAAACAACGTCTTTTTGCTTCTCTTCCATACCCCTCCCGTCAGTATGCCCATTCCACGGATAAGGTCAACCCTATTCGTGACGCATCCTTCTGCCACATGCTTTTGCGAGAGCTGAGAAAGCATTTACAACAATGTTTCTGACACCTGGCACCAAAAGGCTGTAGCGTCAAAAGTTGAAGAATCGAAGCAAAAATGTCACTAATGCCGTTAGTGGCCATTAAATACGCCAACTGCTCAAGGGGGCGGCGGATGGACCTCAATGCCCCCTCAATATGACTTGGCCACAGAACGCACCCCTCAGACTTCTCAGTGCTGGTTTATATCTATTGTCCTTTCATTTATTACACTCTATTATTTTTGAACTGAAAAATTATTAATACAATTATCATAATTCTTATGTTGTAAGCAATGATCAGTATGTTTCAATTAATTGAAATCTTCTCATGATATTTAGCCTATATATTCTTATTCAATAGTTAAATATGTCATTCCTGCTACCACCTCTTATTAATCAAATAGAAAGAAACCTCACATAGCCGTAATTCACCGAGAAATAAAACCTCGGGGTGGTTCCGCTGCTGCCTAGTCCAGCGTTGCAGGGGAAGCACCTGTATCTAAACACTATACACGTATTTCAGAACCTATGCTTCCATCTTCGGTAGACCTGTTGGACTAGTTTTTTTTCTGTTTGATTATTTACTAACAGCCAAGTCTCATTCATTCTCTTTCATTAACCATCTCTTATTCTTTGGAATGTTTTTGATTCTTCTTTTGGTACAGGATGGAAGAAAATATACCGTTCCAATCCTCGGGCTGTGTTACATATTCCTTGTTTAATATCTCAGTTGAAAGATAAATATTTTATTTTTATGACACTATGTATTATTTCCTTGATTCTGTTTGTAAGATGTTAACTTGATTCAACATAATGCAGCAGTTGGAGCAAATATAGCTAGAGAACTTCAAGAAATAGTGAATAGTAAATCTAAAAGGTGAGATTTAGGTGTTTTATTTAAAACCTAAGGGTGCATGCACACTGGGGAGGGAGACCAAAATCTTTATAGCATATGCATTTGATTGGTAGCATTCACCCTGTGAGTGAGCAATAGAGTGTGAAGGCTACAGTTTGTATGCATGCGTTATAAAAGAATGGTCTAACACTGCATTTGCTCCCTCTTAGGCTCGCTTGCCAGTATAAACGTACTCTCACAAGTATGTAGTTAGTTGTCAGTAATAAGAATTTTATAAATTTTATATTGGCTTTAAGATGTAGTAATTGTGATTATAAGAGAAAGAAACCCAAAATATATTTTTGCAAAATTTGTGTGGTGGATACGAAACTAGCTGTTCAATATAACCTTATGATATGGTATTGAATCAAGATTAAACTTGTGACTAAAGTGACGGAGTATTGGTTTAGCTTGTAGGACTGATATGGTATCATATTCTAAATATCTATTTTCCAGAAAAAATACTTAAATTACCCTATAAATAATTGTAGATTCTGTCGATCTTAGTTTCTTCCATTAATTGGTCATGTTAACTGATGGCACTAATAAAAAAAGATTTAAACTGTGGTCATTGATGAATTGTGCATCTTTTATTATTAAAGTTGTTATTTCTCAAAGAAAAGGTTGGCTGAGAATATTTTACTCTTTCAAGCAGAATTTGGAGGTTCTTCTTATATACTGCAATACATTACAAAAATTATTATATTATGGTTATTAATTTGAAACAGCATTGGTTTCAATGACAGGTTACACCATTATCATGTGTAATCCTGTGCACAACATTTATTTGTTAGCATAATTTATCACATTATTTCTATAACTAGTAAATAATGGAGGCCATCTGAATAATTTGCTATAAATTGACTGTATCAGACCTTGGCTCTTACCTATGAGTTTGTTCCACTGCTAAAATTTGTGGTTACATCAATGTATAGTGTGCTTCAATTTAAGGCATGTTTCATGCTTTACAGAAATGTGTCATCACTTATGTTTATCACTGTCTGATGTAGGGATGGTTTTTTTGCTATTGCATTCTTACTGTGGGTATAATGAGCTTCTCTTCTGAAAGGACTTCATTGTTTGGTCATGTTTATCAGGGAGAGATATTTTTCTGCATTTTCTTATTTTTGCTATATCATGTGTTCATTATTTTTGTATTCAAAGATTTGTGTTGATTCTCAATAAAATTTGTTTGGTGCCAGCGATGGATTGATTATTGTAGAACACTTTCATCTGTAGAACACTCACTCCATCTCTTTAATTGGCAATCTGCCAAGATGATGTTCAAATAGAGATTTATTCAAATGCATTTGGTTACTCAGAAGAAGTGTTATATCTTCCTGAAATTTCTGGTTGTTTCATTTTAAGACTAATATCTTATGGAATACCAGAAAAATAACAAGATAGGATGATTTGAATTTTCAACAGTTTATAATCCAAGAATATTTTAGTTTGGAATACAAGTTGTTGATTGATTTTCTCTTCTGAAGTGAATTCCTGTTAGTTAATAATTTTAGTGTCAACTGAAGATAATACATTAGAATTTTCTCATATTTTGTGAAAAATAGCTTCATGTTTGATTGTTTAATTTTCATGTTTTGTTTCTTTTGGTAACTATTTGAACAACTTCATAATGCACACTTAAATTCGATGGCCTTAAAACTTATTTTTGATTAAACTGGATAGATTACATCATTTATGTCGAAGGACAAGTATGATGTGATTTCTTATTTCAATGCATCTTAAAAAGTCATCTGTCTTCTTTTGTACTTACTTCTTCTTAAAAATAAGTCTATGTCATGAAAAGATAAAAATTTCATGTTGTACTTCTTTTTAAAACATAAAGAATATTCTTTTCATTTGTAGTATCAGTATTTAAGTACGTATTCGTTTACCTCAATCCTGATCACGTTCAAACAGTCCAAATGTATTGAGCAAATATAATATTTAGTCTTAAAGGTCTTATTGAGTCTCAAATATTAAAGTGAAGCTTCATTTTGTTTATATCAAATCATAAAGAAATATTAATCAGGTGTATGATATAATATCTGATAACTTTTCTCTGAAAATATATTTGTGTTTTATAATTATGGAATCGCTATCTCTTGTTTGATTTCTTGGCCTTTAACTGTGTCAGGAAAATGCAAACGCTGAAAAGTGGTTTAGCTTCCCCGTAAAGTTCTTATAACTTTATGGTTTAAAGGTTGTGTCACTTGGGTTATTATATTACTGCTTAAGTAAGAATGATTTTCTTAAATTCTTGTAAGATCCTTAGTTCAGAATTGCTCAATCTATTATTCAGTCTCTAGCTTTTCCTTGTGTGAGGTGACTTGTTCAATACTAAGTATAAGAATTTAGTTCTCGCTTTGGTATGGCAGTACAGTAATTCCATAAACTCCATTCCAGTAAACTCGATAACTTATTTACCATTTTTGTAGATTTTTATCTCAGATCCATAAATTGAAGACTCAATAATTTAGTGTATTTATAATGATATATACCCAAGCATTTTCCTATTAAGTTAAATCTTAAATTAAAGGAGTCAAAAAGTAATGATGTGATTGTGACTTGTACTCAGGCCTTTTAATTTTCAGGCAGGTATTCTAACCACTACACCAAAATGTCACATCAGTCTTTTATCTCTATTAAGTGGATGTTTTATTTCAAATGTAGTGGAGCTCCACATGGTGGCACTGGCACCACTACCTGATCTCCTCATTGAGGCAACCACCCCAGAAAACAATATTGGAGAAATACCCTGTCAATCATGTCATGATTTTTCACTTTTTTATAACTTTGGATTTTTGGGCACATTTTTCCTCATGCTTAAAGTTAAAGTTAATTTCCACCGTAAATCTTAAATATATTAATCATTTTCTCAACCTAAAATTGATTTTGGCTAATGCTACATCCACTGAAATTCGTTTAAATCCTCAATCCATGCTGCCCTATGTTTATCTTTGCAACACAATAAATACAAGCAATTTCTCTATTTGATGTCATGTAAGATGCTCTCTCATATCAGTGGATCACACCCAAGAAATATTTTTTAGAACAAACAGTTGCACTCATAAAGGAGAACACATACTCTTTTGTTATGATCAGTAGCCATTAAATATGATTGCATGTTGCATGTACTTTGACATAGCAGAAGCAAGTGAAATGATATTTAGGTCCCATCATAGCAATGAGCTTTATAATTACAACTACTAAGACAAAGTTCTTCAATTGAGTGTTAAATATGATAAATCAGTAAATATAATGGAGTTAAGATAGGTAGTACAGGCCATCTGGCTTATAAATAGCATTCAGTATTGATGGTTAATCTGTCATGTTTGAACCTTCTCTTTTAAGATGCTGGGTTATGTTTTGAACCATAATTTTAAAGAAATTCTTCTTCAATGTCTTTTGTATGCTTTCTAATGTGGTACTCAAATTGGAAGTTTGAAAGTAAATCTGTATATTTACTCTTTTATACTGATTCGATTTTGTTTTTTAAGTCAATGATTTTAGTCTTAGATTTTGCTATGTGGTAAATTTTACTCTGCAAAACTTTAGGTAAGGCATCATAATTATTTGTTAATGCAGTTAATACATGTATTTATTATCACACCATATTTTCTTATGTGTTTGAATAATATTATGTATTGGATGCATCTTAATGATTTTGTTATATGATATTTTGTCTCATAGATACCTATATCATTGACTAATTTGTATATTAGTTAGTCATTATTGAGTAAAGATGACTAATATTTAAGTTAAGTCTTTGGTGGCATGTAATGTCAAATTAAATTCTATTAAAGAAATTTCTTTTAGTGCTCCTCTTTACATTCAGTTATTGTATGAGGCATTATAATCTACAGAACAACGTTTTCCTAAGGGAAATAAATATTGTTATATTATTTTGAATGATTTTAAAATAAAAAAGATTATATTATTTTGTATTCAATGAATCTTGGTATATTGTTAATTAACTTCATTGTGAATAAATAATTTATCGTTATAATTGATTTTTAGTCGGCAACAACTTTATCCTCAATTTATGAAAAACAAGCACCAAGAAGTGGATAACCATGGGAAAGGGAAGGCAGAACGTTTGAGGCAGTTGCATTTAATTTTTCTACTTGAATTTTCACACATAGTTACAGATGGTGATCTTCTATGGTGCTGCATAGTAAGTATGACCGGGAAGTCCTGGGTTCGATGCCAGACGAATAAATTGCAGCGGAAATTAAGAATATTTTCCAACCATTTTTTTTTCTTTTGAGGACTCACTCTATGTGATGCCGACAAAAAACTTTTGTTATCGATGTGCTTGCAGTATGCAAGCAACATTTTACTCGTATTATATATATATAAGTACGAGAAAATGTAGCTTGCATACTGCAAGCAGATCGGCATATTAATTTCATATCGGCATCATATCGGGACGGTCCTCAAAAGAAAATAAAAGGGTTGTAAATATTCTTAAAGCATCTATATATAATAGATATATATATGATATATGATTGAATCCGGAGAAGCATCTATATCTATTACGAGTAAAATGTTGCTTGCATACTGCAAGCAGATCGGCAATACTAATTTCATATCGGCATCATATCGGAACGCTCCTCAAAAGAAAAAAAAAGGATTGAAATTTTTCTTAAAATTCGCTAAATTTTCACCGTCTGGCATCGAACCCGGGTCTTACTGGTGAACTAACTATGCAGCACAATAGAAGATCATCATCTCTAACCATGTGTGAAAATTTAAACAAATATTGGCTACAACTGCCTCAAAAGACATTCTAATTATCACGAATGTAAATGGCTCTCTGGATTCGAACCAAGGACGATATTGGAAATCTAAAAGATGTTTCTGAAAGTTATTTATGATCTCTATCTATATGCCGAATTTCAAATTTCTATATTATTGGGAAAGGTATCCAAATAATTCCTAAAAATCGGATCAACTTCTGATTGCAGTGACACCTGGTGTCGAACCCAGGACATATTGTAAGCTGTGAATTCAAAGTTTGATTTGCAAAGACTTTTTCTTGTATCTAGAAAAGTTTGAAGTCGATAGCATACCGGGAAGTACCTAAATTTTGTTTCCGTTATCTCCGTAAGGAATGCATTGAGAAGTGCAAATGGTCCTCTGGGATCGAGCCAAGGACCATCAGCGAACATGTAAAATTTGATTACGAAATATATTTATGATATCTATCGACGTGCCGAGTTTCAAGTATCCATGTTATCGGGAAAGGATCCAAAAAAATTTTTCAAAATCGCCGCAATGCATTTTAAACGGCCGATTTTTTCCCCGACCTAGCATCGAACCATGGACCATATTCGGCGATGTCTTTCTGATTTACGTTGGAGTTTCACGGCTTCTAGCGATCCCTTGAATTTCAATTCTCTACATTTCCGGGAAGTGCCTCAAAAAAATTTTCGAAAATCCCCGCCATGTATTCTTATGGAGAAAGTCGCGACTTTGGGGCCCTCTGGAATCGAACCCACGACACTGAAGATCGAAATCGCAATTTTTCTGCCGGTTACACGTTATGGCCAATACGTCGTAATAATTTCAAGTCAATGACGCTTGTGGTTAAGCTGTGAATTAGTATCGGCCGTTTAAAAAGCATTGTGGCGATTTTTATGATTTTTTTGGACCCTTTCCCGATGGCAAGGATACTTGAAATTCGGCATGAGGTTGGAGATCATAAATTTATTTCATAATCAAATTTTTTGTATTCGCTGATGGTTCTTGGTTCGATCCCAGAGGGCCATTTACATTCCTCAATGCATTTCTTATGGAGATAACGGAGACAAATTTTAGGTACTTCCCGGCATGATATCGATTTCAAACTTTGCACAAAATAAGATCAAGTCCTTTAAAATCATACTGTGCATTCACAGCGTAAACTTATTTCCTGGGTTCGACACCAGGCGTCTCTTATATAAGTAGTTGATCCGATTTTTAATAATTATTTTGAGCCCTATCCCAATAATATAGAAACTTGAAATTAGGCAAATAGATAGAGATCATAAATAACTTTCATGAACATGTTTTAGATTTCCAAGATCGTCCTTGGTTCGAATCCAGAGCGCCATTTACATTCCTGAAAAGTAGAACGTCGTTTGAGGCAGTTGTAGCCAATATTTCTGCTTGAATTTTCACACATAGTAAGAGATGGTGATTTTCTGTTGTGCTACATAGTAAGCTTACCAGGAAGACCCGGCTTCGATGCCAGACAATTAAATTGCAGCGAATTTTAAGAATATTTTCAATACCTAATTTTTCTTTTGAGGGCCGTCCCGATATGATGCCGACATAAAATTATTGTTGTCGATCTGCTTGCAGTATGCAAGCTACATTTTACTCGTAATAGATATAGATGCTTCTCCGGATTCATTCATGTATATACCCAGATACCCAGATAGGATACTAATTCACAGACTAAACTACTTGCGTCATTGACTCGAAATTTTTACCACGTATTGGCCATAACGTACAACCGCCAGAAAAATTGCGATTTTGAACCTCAGTGTCATGGGTTCGATTCCAGAGGGCCCCAAAGTCCCGATTTTCCCCGTTTAAATGCATTGCTTTGATTTTCGGGAATTAAAAAAGAATACTTCCCGGATAGGTAGAGATTTAAAACTCAAGGAGCCTATATATATGATCATGGTCTATCGAAATCATTTATGACTTATACGGATAATATCCTGGGTTCGATGCTAGGACGTTGCAAAAATCGGCCGTTTAAAATACATTGAGGTAGTTTTTCATTATTTTTTTTCATGCACTTATCGAAATGATAGGAAATTCTTGCTTTTATGGAAGATGTATATTAAGCATAGGTTTTAGAAAAAAATTTACATATGACCGTACTGTTCCTGGGTTCGACGCCAGAGCACATTAAATTATCTCTTATAAGGAATATATGGGAAAAGTAGCACGTAGTTTGAAGCAGATGCAGCAAATATTTCTGCCTGAATTTTCATACATAGTTAGAGATGGTGATACTCTGCTTTGCTGCATAGGAAGTATTACCAGAAAGACCCGGGTTCGATGAGAGGTGGTAAATATATCTGCCATATAAAACATATTGGGATAGGATTTCATTATTTCTTACATGCACTTATCGAAATACCAGGGAGTTCTTGCTTAGATAGTAGATGTGCATTAAGACTTGGTTTAAGAAAAAAAATTAGATAAGACCATGCTGTTCCTGGGTTCGATGCCAGAAAATATTAAAATTTCTCTCATAAGGAATATATGGGAAAAGTAGGACGTCGTTTGAGGCAGTTGAGGCCAATACTTCTGCCTGAATTTTCACACATAGTAAGAGACGATGATCTCCTGTTGTGATGAATAGAAATATTGCCGTGAAGACCCGGGTTCGATGCCAAACGATTAAAATGCAGCGAATTTTAAAAATATTTTCAATTTATTTTCTTTTGAGGACCGTCCCGAAATGATGCCGATATGAAATTAGTGTTGTCGATCTGCTTGCAGTATGCAAGCTACATTTTACTCGTATTGAATAGATAGATGCTTCTCCGGATTCATTCATGTATATACCCAGATACCCAGATAGGATACTAATTCACAGGCTAAACTACTGGCGTCATTGACTCGAAATTTTTACCACGTATTGGCCATAACGTACAGCCGCCAGAAAAATTGCAATTTTGATCCTCAGTGTCATGGGTTCGATTCCAGAGGGCCTCAAAGTCCCGATTTTTTCCATTTAAATACAGTGTGTTGATTTTCGGGAATTTTTAAAAAATACTTACCGGATAGGGAGAGAATCAAAACTCAAGGAGCCAATATATATGGTCATGATCTATCGAAAACATAAATGAGTTTTACGGAAAATATCCTGGGTTCGATGCTAGGTCGTGGCGAAAATCGGCCGTTTAAAAAGCATTACGGCGATTTTTAAGATTTTTTTGGACCCTTTCCCGATGGCATGGAAACTTGATATTCGGCGTGGAGTTGGAGATCATAAATATATTTCATAATCAAATTTTTTGTATTCGCTGATGGTCCTTGGTTCGATCCCAGAGGGCTATTTACATTCCTCAATGCATTTCTTACGGAGATAAAGGAAACAAATTTTAGGTACTTCCCGGAACGATATCGACTTCAAACTTTGCATAAAATAACATCATGTACTTACAAATCAAACTGTACATTCACAACTTACAATATTTCCTGGGTTCGACACCAGGTGTCTCTGCAATCAGAAGTTGATCCGATTTTTAGGAATTATTTTGAAACCTTTCCCAATAATATAGAAACTTAAATTTCGGCATATAGATAAAGATTATAAATAAATTTAAGAAACACGTTTTAGATTTCCAGGATCGTCCTTGGTTCGAATCCAGAGAACCATTTACTTTCGTAAAAATTAGAACGTATTTTAAGGCAGTTGTAGCCAATATTTCTGCTTGAATTTTCACACATAGTTAGAGATGGTGATCTTCTATTGTGCTGCATAGTAAGTTCACAGTAAAGGCCCAAGTTAGATGCCAGACATCGAATGTCAGCAAATTTTAAGAAAAATTTCTATCCTTTTTTTTTCTTTTGAAGACCGTCCCGATATGATACCGATATGAAATTAATATTGCCGATCTGCTTGCAGTATGCAAGCTACATTTTACTCGTAATAGATATATAGATGCTTCTCCGGATTCATTCATGTATATACCCAGATACCCAGATAGGATACTAATTCACAGGCTAAACTACTGGCGTCATTGACTTGAAATTTTGATGACATATTGGCCATAACGTGAAACCCCAAGGAAAAAAGCGACTTTGATCCTCAGTGTCATAGGTTCGATTCCAGAGGGCCCCAAAGTCCCGATTTTTCCCGTTTAAATGTATTGCCGTGATTTTCGGGAATTTTTAAAAAATACTTCCCGAATAGGTAGAGAAACAAAACTCAAGGAGCCTATATTTATAGTCATGATCTATCGAAAACAGTAATGACTTTCACGCAAAATTATCTGGGTTCGATGCTAGGACGATGCAAAAATCGATCGTTTAAAATACATTGTGGTAGTTTTTCATTATTTTTCTTCATGCAGTTATCGAAATGATAGGAAGTTCTCGCTTATATGGAAGATGTATATTAAGCATTGGTTTTAAAATAAAATTAGATAAGACCGTACTGTTCCTAGGTTCGGGCACATTAAAATTTCTCTCATAAGGAATACATGGGAAAAGTAGGATGTCGTTTGAAGCAGTTTCATTTAATATTTCTACCTGAATTTTCATACATAGTTAGAGATGCTGATCTTCTGTTGTGCTGCATAGGAAGTATTACCAGAAAGACCGGGCGGTAAATATATCTGCCATATAAAACACATTAGGGTAGTATTTCATAATTATTTTTAAGCACTTATGGAAATGATAGGAACTTCTTCCTTTGCAAGAAGATGAATATTAAAACATAGTTAAAGAATAAAAATTATTTAAGACCATGGTTTTTCTGGGTTCGATGCCAGAGCACATAACAATTTCTCACACAAGGAATATAAGGGAAAAGTTGGACGTCGTTCGAGGCAGTTGCAGCTAATATTTCTTCTTGAATTTTCACACATATTTAGAGATGGTGATCTTCTGTTGTTGTACATAGTAGGTTCACCAGGAAGAATCGGGTTCGATGCCAGACGATTAAATTGTAGGAAATTATAAGAATATTTTCGATCCTTTTTTACTTTCTCCATATACGAAGTATAGAGAAAGTATTGTTTTCATGAAAAAATTCGACTTCGAGATTTCAACGGAAATACATGTTTTGGGGTCCCTAGAACACGTTTTGACCATTTTTGGAATGATGTCTGTGTGTATGTGTGTGTGTGTTTGTGTGTGTATGTGTGTGTGTGATAGTGGACGCTCTAACGTGAAAACTATTGGTCGTATCAACACCAAATTTCATATGTAGTACTTCTATTACAGTCTTTAGAGTTGATTAGTTTTTGGAGTAAATCGGTTAACCGGAAGTTGAGCTTCATTCTTCAAAGCTCATTTCTGGTTTTCAAAATATCTCCATAAATATGATATTTAGGTATATACTATTATTTATAAATGTTTTAGAAAATAAAATTTACTATAACTTTTGTATGAAACATATTTTCGTATCACTGATTGTTTAGGAGTTATTCCTGAAATACTGATAAACCGGAAGTTGCTGATTATGTACGTTGTGGGCGCTCTGGGCTCTATGGGCGAAAGGCCAGTTTCATCGTTTTTCATCCAGCATGTCCCGAACAACATTATTTATAATGTTTAGAGTTCGAAATTACTGTCGTAGATAAGTATTTACATCTTATATATGGAGAAAGTCATGTGCTGGCCACACCAGATTTTTACTTTCTCCATATACGAAGTATAGAGAAAGTATTGTTTTCATGAAAAAATTTGACTTCGAGATTTCAACGGAAATACATGTTTTGGGGTCCCTAGAGCACGTTTTAACCATTTTCGGAATGATGTCTGTGTGTATGTGTGTGTGTGTGTGTGTGTGTGTGTGTGTGTGTGTGTGTCTGTATGTGTGTGTGTGCTAGTGGGCGCTCTAACGTGAAAACTAGTGGTCGTATCAATACCAAACATCATGTATAGTACTGTGGTGTGTGCTGTCAGAGTTGATTATTTTTTGGAGTAAATCGGTAGACCGGAAGTCGAGCTTCATTCATCAAAGCTCATTTCCGGTTTTCAGAATATCTCCATAAATATGTTATATACGTATATTGTATACCTTATAAAAGTTTTAGATAATATAATTTACTATAACTTTTGTATTTAACATTTTTTTGTATCACCGGTTGGTTAGGAGTTATTCGTGAAATACCGATAAACCGGAAGTAGCTGTTATGTACTTTGTGGGCGCTCTAACATGAATACCATTCGTTGTATCAACACTAAATCTCATATTTAGTACTTTGGTTGGTGTCGTTAGAGTTGATTAGTTTTTGGAGTAAATCTGTTTACCGGAAGTCGAGCTTCATGCTTCAAAGCTCATTTCCGGTTTTCAAAATATCTCCATAAATATGATATTTAGGTATAAACTATTTATGATAAAAGTTTTAGAAAATATAATTTACTATGACTTTTGTATGAAACATATTTTTGTATCACTGATTGTGTAGGAGTAATTTGTGAAATACTGATAAACCGGAAGTTGCTGATTATGTACTTTGTCGGCGCTCTGGGCTCTATGGGCGGAAGCCCATTTTCATCGTTTTTCATCGATCATGTCCCGTAAAACAGTATTTATCATGTTTTTGGCGTCAAAGATAATAATATATAAATTAATCACTCATCTTCAAAGTTTAGATGGAATATAGAGTTCGAAATTACTGTCGTAGATAAATATTTACATCTTATATATGGAGAAAGTCATGTGCTGGCCACATCAGATTTTTTCTTTTGGGAGCCGTCCCGATATGATGCCAATATGAAGTTAGTGTTCTCAATCTGCTTGCAGTATGCAAGCTACATTTTATATAGCTATATAGGTATATAGATAGGATACTTATTCACAGGCTAAACCACAAGCGTCATTGACTTGAAATTTTTATGACATATTGGCCATAACGTGAAACCCCCAGGAAAAAAGCGACTTTGATCCTCAGTGTCATAGGTTCGATTCCAGAAGGCCCCAAAGTCCCGATTTTTCCCGTTTAAATGCATTGCCGTGATTTTCGGGAATTTTTAAGAAATACTTTCCGGATAGGTAGAGAAATAAAACTCAAGGTGCCTATATTTATGGTCTTGGACTTTCGAAAACATCAATGACTTTTACAGAAAATATCCTGGGTTCGATGCTAGGACGATGCAAAAATATGCCCTTTAAAATACATGGGAGCTGTTTTTCATTATTTTTTTTGCACTTCTCGAAATAATAGGAAGTTCGTGCTTAGCCGGAAAGTGTAAGGTAAGAATTGGTTTAAGAAAAAAATTTTCATAAGACCGTAATATTCCTGGGTTCGATGCCAGAGCACATTAACATTTCTCTCATAAGGAATATAAGGGAAAAGTAAGACATCGATTGAGGCAGTTGCAGCAAATATATCTGCTTGAATTTTCACACATAGTTAAAGATTAATATCTTCTATTATGTTGCATAGGAAGTTTCACCAGAAAGACCCGGGTTCGATGCCGGGCGGTAAATATGTCTCCCGTTTAAAATACATAGGGTTAGAATTTCATTATTTTTTTGATGCACTTATCGAAATGATAGGAAGTTCGTGCTTGGCTGGAAGATGTATGGTTAAAACTGGTTTAAGAAAACAGTTTTCAAAAGACCGAACTATTCCTGGGTTCGATGCCAGAGCACATTAACATTTCTCTCATAAGAAATATAAGGGAGAAGTAGGACGTCGTTTGAGGCAGTTGCAGATAATATTTCTGCTTGAATTTGTACAGATAGTTAGAGATGGTGATCTTCTATTGTGCTGCAAAGTAAGTATCACCAGGAAGACCCGGGTTCGATACCGGACGAATAAATTGCAGCGAATAATCAGAATATTTTCAATCCATTTTTTTTTCTTTTGACGGCCTTCCCGATATGATGCCGACATGAAATTAGTGTTGTCGATCTGCTTGCAGTATGCAAGCTAATTTTACTCGTTATATATATGTAGATGCTTCTCCGGATTCATTCATGTATATAGGTATATAGTTAGGATAATAATTCACAGCCTAAACTACAAGCGTCATTGACTTGAAATTTTTACCATGTATTGGCCATAAAGTGTAACCACCAGAAAAATTGCAATTTTGAACCTTGGTGTCATGGGTTTGATTCCAGAGGGCCCCAAAGTCCCGATTTTCTCCATTTAAATGCATTGCTTTGATTTTCCGGATTTTTTTAAAAACACTTCCCGTATAAGTAGAGAATCGAAACTCTAGGAGCCTATGTATATGAACAGGATCTATCGATAGCATTAATGAATTTCACAGAAAATATTCTGGGTTCGATGCTAGGACAGTGCAAAAATCTGCCGTTTAAAATACATTGAGGTTGTTTTTCATTATTTATTTTGATGCACTTATCGAAATGATAGGAAGTTCGTGCTTGGCTAGAAGATGAATGGTAAGAATTACTTTCAGAAAAAAATTTTGGTAAGACCATACTATTCCTGGGTTCGATGCCAGAGCACATTTAAATTTCTCTCATAATGAATATAAGGGAAATATAGTATGTCATTTGAAGCAGTTGCACCCAATATTTCTGCTTGAATTTTCACACATAGTTAGAAGTGGTGATCTTCTGTTTTGCTGCATAGAAATTATTACCAGAATGACCCGGGTTCGATGCCAGGTGGTAAATATATCGACCAACTCCATGATTTTACGCAAATTTTGCAACGTCGCGCAAATTCCTCCCATTTAAAAATTATAGGCTTATGCAGTTTAAATCGGGAGAATCTGTGCCTTCGTGATGGTGAACGGACTAGAGTACTTTTGTCTCGGTAACTCCAAGTCCTCAAACATATTTTTGAATGATAAGCGAGAAAGTAAGTTGGTTTTCCGTTGCCTTTGTCTTTCCTTGATCCGAAGAAAGGTTCTGTGAACGAAGGAAGGCCATGCCATATTGCTTCTAAACTGAAAATTATGACTTATGAAATATATGACTCGAGAATGCGAAAATATTCCACCGGTGTTTATGAGTAGACAAAGAAATTTATATGAACGCACTTACTAAAAGGAATTGTTGATAAAAAAATCTTATCGTAGAGAAGAAAATGAATTCTGTTCTCTTTCAAAATAGTTCCTTAAACTGGATTATAGTATCTTTAGCGGGCAATATTTTCGTTTTAGAACCTGCCGGAGTTTCTACAATAATATGCAGTTTGAAACATGCCTTGAAAATGACATTAGCACTATATGCTAGTTTAGAAATATCGTTTAGTATGAAAATAATACATACTTATTTTGAAAAATCAAATCTTTGTCGTTAATAACCATTCTTTCTGGATCTTGAAATTGTTATTGAGATTTGTCGCCGTAAGAAGTTAGTGGAAAAAATTGCAGATCACTGAAATGTAGATTATCGAAGATAGCGAACATGTTACTTGTCATAAAGAGTGGATTAAATGAATAAAACTTTTCCCTGTGAAATTGGCATTGCAATCGCACGGTGTTTATTTGACTAGCTTATTTTGCCGAGGATACTATGATGTTCTTGCATAGATAATTATCATCATGTAAACGCGTTGATCTTTGATCAGGAAAATTTCTATCAGTCACTTAAAATCGAAGGCACTCAAAAGGCTCCGCACGTGCCATCTTCCTTGGGGGTATGAGGCTGCGGAAAACAGAAACCCTCCTAACCAGTCGTTCTTTATCGAGGGATACCTCAATGCCTGGCCGTGTCCACTGTTCGCTAACAGAAATCAAAATGCGCTAACTGTTGGTCTAAATCTAATGCATGAGCCATTAAAATTGTCGATTCTTACGTGGACTCAATTTTCCGAGGCAGCCCGAAGAATGGGCGTGGAACCCTCCTCGCCTCCTCCCTTCTGGTCTAGATAACCCTTCTCCCTCTGCTCCCCATCTGTAATCAATGAAACTCTCCCGATTTGTTATCATAAATTCCACCAATGATCAACAATAATAATTTGACGAAAGAAATTGATGGAACAATTATCCGTTTTAATCTGTTAATGATAGTCGAAGCGCATTAACGCAGGCTAATAAAATGTTCGAAAATATCTTTCCTACTTCCTGTTGGTTGATTGAGGCAGAATAGGTTCAACTTATCTTTTATGGTTTATCAAGCTGAAAATTGGTGGAGATGTTCTTTGAACAGCCAGAAGCAAAATCCCAAAAATCCCAAAAAATCCCAATTGGGCAACATACCGAAATATTTAAACAAAAGTCGCCATCTTGGATTTTCGACCTTGCATCATATTGAACGGTTTATCTCCGTATCTAATGGCGATAAAGACACACGATTTGCTTTAAACTACTAACTAAAGTGTAAGCTAGACCCATAGCACTTTATATTGAAAGAACTATTTGTAAATATAAAGCTACACACGAAAAACAACTCGTCTTAGGGTAGCTTTAACGGGAAAATCAGCGTTAAATGTCGATTTTCGACCTTTTATTATCATTAAATCAAAAAATATATCAAATTAGAAGTTGTAGAACACATCAAAAGGCTTCGGAATGATTTATTATAATCTCCGTAGTTCAAAAATTGTAGCTTCTACGAAGCGTCAAACACGCTCGCACACTCAGTAGACGACCTCTAACGCGGATCGCCTATGTGCGAGTATCCATCAAAGCACCGATTATAATGCCGGAAAGTATATTCTTATTCCTAAATTCCTTATGTTATATTATATGCTATTGAATTGCTATGACTATAATATAACTACACAAAGAATTAACCAAATATTTTCCCAAATGGAAAACTAACGAAAATTATTTATAAAAATAAGGCAATAATATAAAAGGATAAAAAATTACAAGCTAACGACTATAAAGTGTAAATATAACTGAAAGAATTAATACTATTGAAGGAAAAGAATATAAAACCTTTCTAAACACTAACAACAATAAACCAACATAAGAATTGAAATAAAAAACACTATGTCGAAAATTCCACTTCAGTTTTAATACACGATCGGTTTCAGACAATTCTGTCCATCATCAGGTAAAGAGACCTCAACTGCAGTGAATATATACAAAACAATGGCCAATTAGGAGGCTAGGTCAGAGAGGGGAGGAAGGGTAAGGGATATTAGGTGAGGGAAGCAGCGGGAGGAGGCAAACAGTTGATAAAAGTAGGGAGTGGTTAGGAAAGAGGTGAATGTTAGTTATCGTATAATTATGATGTAAAATTTCTAATTCCTCCAGGTAGTTTAGCTTATTTCCTTGAGAATGGCTATGGAGGAGGGTGTTGGTAAAGTCTGAATGGTGTTTATTGTCGAGTAAATGTTTAGCGAAATGTGAGGCACTGGAATCATTGAGGAAAGACTGTTTATGTTCTTTTATTCGAATGTGTAAATTTCTACTGGTTTGGCCTATGTTTATTGCATTACAGTCTTTACAATTTAATTTATATATACCAGATTTGCGTGTTTTATCGAATTTATCTTTATTGTTTAAAATAGTTTTTCCTATGTTCTGCGTTGTATAGAAAGCGGGTCTGATGTTAGAGCATTTAAGAAATTGGCAAGATGATAACTGATGTGGCCGAGGAAAGGTAGTTTCCTCCAACGTTGTACTTCCGTGAAAATGGAGCAATCGGAATATATCCTGAAAATGTTTTGTTTTCTTTGTCCATGTGAAAGTATGGTATCTATAAGTTTTTCGGAATAACCATTAGAACGAGCGATGCATTTTATGGTTTTTAGTTCCCGAGAAACGTTTGATGGAGAGAGAGGGATATTTAAGAGGCGATGAATAAAACTATGAAAAGCAGCGTTTTATGTGTGACTGGATGATTAGAGGTTGCATGAATTGTGTGGTTCGTATAAGTCGGTTTTCGATAGATAGAAAATTCAATTGAATCTGCATTCCTTGAGAGGATTAAGTCTAGGAAATTTAAATTGTTGTTATTCTCTATTTCTAAAGAAAATCTGATTTTACTGTGTTGTTGGTTTAGGTGTGACAGCTATTCAACTGTCTGTGGGATCCATTCCAAATACAAAGGACATCGTCAACATATCTCAATAATCTCAACCACAAGAAAACGGGTTTTCGTCATTATGGGAATTTGTAAATAAATTATTCTCAAAATTATCTAAAAATATTTCGGCTAAAATTGGCGAGAGGGGAGATCCCATCGCTAGACCATCGGGTTGATTAAAAAAAGATTTTTCAAACAAAACTAATTCTGCGAAATACATAAATCTGTAAACAGTAAAATATCGTGAGCAACATTTCTGTCCAAGTTTTTGTCGTACAATAATTTTTCCAACAGCAACAACACCTCTTTCCTAGCGATTTTTGTAAATATGTTATCAACATCAAAAAAACAATTTTTGAGTTTGTATATAATTTCAAATTTTTTAGTCTATTAGCAAGGTCGATGGAGTTTCGGATGCCATATCTAGGTGAAAACAGGGTTAAGTTTTAAATAAGTTCATTCACTATAGAGGCCAGTTTGTGGATTGGGGAGGAAACACATGAAATAACTGGGCGGATGGGGATATCAAGTTTATGTAACTTTAAGAGAGCGTATAATCGTGGAGGAAGAGGATTTGGATTAATTATTTTATAATAATCCTTGGGTTTTAGCACAGTTGTACTCTTTTTCACTATTTCTTTCACTTTTTTATTTAGTTCGTTGGTAGGGTCGTTGATTTTCAATATATGGTTGTCTTCTATGAAGGTTTGTACTTTTTGAGTGTAATTAATTTTGTCTATTATGACAATGCACTTTCCTTTGTCGGCTTTGGAAATAACGAGATTTTCACGTTCCACAGTATTCATGATGCTAAGTAAGGTTTTCTGGGAGGTAAGTTTACGGGGAAGTAAGAAGGCAACAATTTCCTTTGTCGGCTTTGGAAATAACGAGATTTTCACGTTCCGCAGTATTCATGATGCTAAGTAAGGTTTTCTGGGAAGTAAGTTTACGGGGAAGTAAGAAGGCAACACTAGATTTTTCAGATTTTAAGTGATGGTACAGGTGAAGTTATGTTTTAAGGAACGATCATTCCCTTGATGGTTGAAAATATATTCACAATCAGCTATCAGATTCTTAAAATCGTTACCGTTATAATGGCTAGAATTAAAATTCAGGCCTTGAAGTTGGAATAGGAAGTTGACTTCGTTATCAGAAAAGTTAACGTAGGATAGGTTTTTCACTCACTGGTAAAATACATGCTCTGTGGGAGGGAGTTTTGAGGAAAATCGGCGGCAGGTGGAATCATCCTGCGAAATTACTTCTGGGATAATCTAGTGAGTTTATCGCGGAGGGTATTTAACTTCTTAAAACAGATCTCACTGGCAAATGTTCTCACCTTATCATCAAAGCAAGCCCATTCAATGGGATAAAGGGATTCCAAAGGAATTCTACGCAGGATGATTCCATTTTTGGAATCTAGAACTCGTTCAGACCGGAAAATGACTGCTGCGCAGCTTTTAGTTTCATGATTTGGCATTTATTCGTGTTTTTAAGTTCCCAGAGTGAGTTTTTGCGTAGTTCTTAGCGTTCCTTTAAGTTTTGAATGCCTAGTGTAAGCTTGTGTTTGTGACTTGTAAGTGCGGTGTTACTGTATGTTTCTTTGCGGTGTGGGTGCCATTCACGTATAAGCATGGCTACTTCAGTGGATGTTGTGTGTTCTATTTGCAAAAGCGTGGTTTTGGACAATGAAGAAACGGCTGTGGTAACGATCCGGTCTTTGATTATGGTATGGATCGGATCCAAATGGTTTAGATGAAATTAATGAGGAAGAAGAAGACGACATTACTCCGCATTTCGATATCTTACCTCATTCTCGCCAAATTGAAAACTCGCCCGAGGATGCAAACATCAAGAAACAAATTCGTCCAAATCAATGGGGTATCTTTCCTTTTCTTAAACGTTATCTTACTAAGTTATAATTATTAAACGCTTAAATATTATATTAGTAAAATTATTTACTTGTAGGAATAAGAATATACTTTCCGGCATTATAATCGGTGTATTGATGGATACTCGCACATAGGCGCTCCGCGTTAGAGGTCGTCTACTGAGTGTACGAGCGTGTTTGGCGCTTCGTAGAAGCTACAATTTTTGGACTACGGAGATTATAATAAAACATTCCGAAGCCTTTTGATGAGTTCTACAATTTTTATTTCGATATATTTTTTGATTTAATGATAATAAAAGGTCGAAAATCGACATTTAACGCTGGTTTTCCCGTTAAAGCTACCCTAAGACGAGTTGTTTTTCGTGTATAGCTTTAAATTTGCTCATTTTTCTTTCAATATAAAATGCCATGGGTCTATTTTACACTTTATTAAGTAGTTTAAATCAAACCGTGTGTCTTTATCAGCATTAGATACGGAGATATACCGTTCAATATGATGCAAGGTCGAAAATCCAAGATGGCGACTTTTGTTTAAATATTTCGGCATGTTGCCCAATCGGGATTTTTTTGGATTTTTGGGATTTTGCTTTTGGCTGTTCAAAGAACATCTCCACCAATTTTCAGCTTGATAAACCAAAAAGGATAAGTTGAGCCTTTTCTTGCCTAAAATGCCTCCACTAATAATAAACCCTTGCACAATAAAAATAAAAGAATGTAAATGATTACGTTCTATAAAAGTTGAGTTATTAATTCTTTATTCAAAGATGATAAAAATTGCACTAATCTATAAACCTTATCGAGGAGTAAGAATTATATTAATATTTAAGATTTATTTTTATTTCCCTCGTTGTTGAGTGGTCAGTAACGAGATTTCGCCAATTGTGCAAGTGCGAGTAGATGGTTCATCAGTATAAGCTCCTGAGCTGTTATACGTTCAGGAGATTAGAAGAGAGTACCGTTGAAAGGTAGAATTTTATTCTACTTTTATTTATCCTAAACCGTATCATGGTGTTGCAATCTTCAATGCCTATACTTACATTTTCTTTGTAAAGAGCCATGACTACTCCTATACATGTATGTGTCCTTGGGCAGTAAGAAATTAATATTATTATTCACTACGTGAAACAACTTATACTCTGATGTGAGTCAACCAGACAGCGATTCAAAATTATATTTCTGTATATCCATGGGTTATTTACGAAAGCTCGACTTGTGTTACTTCATTTTGTTTTCCTCTTTCCTTTCTTTAGCGTATTTTTAAGTTGATAAACCAGTTTTTTAAACATGAAAATTTCTTTTTTAATTTATGGCTGTTTTTTCATAATTCCTTCCTTCATTCATTATGATATTCATCTTTATCTTCCTTAAGTTGACGAAAATATATATTATGTTTTTTTATATGAAAATAAGGAATCAAGGAGTAAGATTAGAAATGTATTTCACGATATTTTCCATATTTTAGCTTCTATAAGCAAATGTTTTCGGATAATTGAATTTTGTCTCTCCCGCGACCCCCGCGACGGTTCCAATTTATCGCTGCTCTACTGTCACATCGAGAATGAACTTCAGCGCCTTTTTTGTCACAACGCAGTTGAGCGGGCATACGGAAGGTTGTTGCTTACGACGAGTTGCTGCAAGTCTGACCATATGGTAATACTACTTGTAAGTTTTTTTATTCCGGTCGTAAATATCATTAAATATGTGTTTTATAGTACGTTATCGCGCTGTATAAGGTCTTCTGTTTTAAAGTCGTCATGATGTCTCATGTGCCGTTCATTACTGTGGGTAAATTCGGCAGCAATAGATAAAATATTTTTATGAATGATTAAAAATTTTTATGCAGTGCATTCGTGTGAATGAAGAACCGGGAATCTGAAGAATCTAGTAGTTTGTTGGCAAGCTTGCAATTTAAGCAATCTGTATTTCGGTGAGCATTTTTTGTTGTTTACTTTCCATCGGGCTAGGTGAGCTTTTAGGGTGTCAGCTTTAAAATCTTATGTGAGAAAGTGAAGTGAATAGTGAAATGTAGTGTTTTTCGCCAAATCCTACCAATATGAGTGTTTATAAATTAATACTCGGAATTTTATCTAACTCAACCGCAATTAATGCGTCGGAGAATACGTAAATTAGTCCTTAAAGATAAATTTAGTGAAATTCTTTATTGTTCACAGTCAATTAGTTATTTCTTAGGGATATGCTTTTCTTGTTGCTCGTAATTTGAAAACAGTTAGTTCGAGTATGCTCTATTTATATTGATCTTCGAGCTTAGTTCATTGTATTTTGTTATAAAAGAAGTGATATTTCCATTTATCCGTTTAAAATAAAATTAATGAATAATGGCATAAGAGGGAATTTAAATCTAACCGGACGTCTTTTGATATTTTTGTGTTACTTGGCCTTACTACGCTTACTTACGCTTGAGCTTCCACAAATTTTATGAAGTTATTTTCACTTTATATTACGGACCTTAGGACTGTTCTTTTAACCATTATTTAGACAACGGTTCAATGCTACGAAGCTTTTATGTGTTATAAGACAAAATAAATTCAAATAAGGCACATTAATTTGCAAACGAAGGAAGCTTTATTGTATTATTTTATTATTTGTTCTTTCGATATCGATCGACCGTACGGTATACACGCGGTATTGTGAGCACTCCGTTTTTTCTTTATTTACACGATTTTGCAACATTGGTTGTTAAATATAGATTAATTATTGATCACATAATGCCTTTCGTTAATCAGTGCATAATTTGTAAAGATTTACTTGCGCCTGAGAAGGAAATTAAGTGCGACAATTGTTTGTTGCCGCTTCATGCAACATGTGGCGGACTAACCCGAAATGATGTGATTCAACTAAAATTGCAAAATAGACGATTATTGTTCCACTGTGATTTATGTGTAAACTCAAATAAGAATAAGGTGGATAAGCTGGTAGATATAATTAATGAGCTGAAACTACAAATTGAAGAACTTCGTGTTGATCGATCGTCATGCACTAATCATGAGGAAGTCATCGAAGTGGCAGTAGCGGAATCTATGGAAAGATACAAGCGTTTGAGAAACGTCTTGTTACATAATGTTCCAGAGAGTGCTTCCTCTACTAGTAATGAAGACCTGGAGCATGATGTAAAACAACTTGCTGATATCTTGGCCGATGTGGGGATGAACTACGAAGTCAGCGAATGCAAGGTTGTACGACTTGGTAGACGATCTCAAGGCAAGCTTAGACCACTTAAAGTAGTTTTTTGGCAGGATTCTGATGCTCTGGAATTCTTGCGTCTCGTTAATATTCACAGAAAGAGACACACGGACTTTCGTATCTCGGTGTCGAGGGACAGAACATTATGTGAAAGAAACTATATAAATAAGCTTCGTTGTGAAATTAAAGAGAGAAGTGACAAAGGTGAACCGAATCTTATCATAAAATACATTGCTGGAGTTCCTAAAATTATCCAAAAAAACTAATTTATCGGCAGTCAACCTTAAATTTTTATTATCAAAATTGTAATGGCATTCGTAGCAAAATTAATGATTTATCGTCTTCTGTGTTACTCTCAGTCTATTATCAAAATGTTAGAGGCATCAGAACAAAACTAACTGAACTTAGTTTAGCCATAAGTGTGTCAAATTACGATGTTGTTGTGCTTACTGAAACCTGGCTGACAAGTGACATTCTTACATCTGAACTCAGTTGGCCGAATTATCACATCTTCAGAAGAGATCGTGACCCCACATATTCGAACAAAAGACGAGGGGGTGGTGTTTTAATAGCGGTAAAATCTTCACTCACTTGTTATGAACTAATTCTACCTGATTATAATGTTGAGCAAGTTTTTGTAAGTATCTATTTTGCTGATTTGAAATTTTTAATTGGATCCGTATATTTTCCACCTAACTCTCCGGTTGCATTATATGATAGTCATTGTGTTGGAGTTGAAAATATCCTAACTAAAGATTTTGATGAAATATTTATATTAGGAGACTATAATTTACCCTCTATAGATTGGAATACCCCATCTGAGAACGATGAAGTCTCTACTGAATGTGTTCTTTCACCTCAAGCTAAAGTTATTGTTGACAATTTTTCATTCCAGGGTCTAGTTCAAGTCAATACTGTAAAAAATAAATATAATAAATTGCTGGACCTTGTTTTCTCTAATTCAACAAATGTTACATGCTCCATGGTGGATGATCCTTTAACTAAATGTGATTCTTATCATCCGTCCATTGAATTAATAATAAATATTCCAAAGAAAGTAGAAATGGCCAAGGAAAAAGAGTTTATACTTGATTATAAAAACTGTGATTTCTTTGGCTTAAATAGCTACCTTAATGAAGTTAATTGGCCTGTGATATTATGTAATTTAGATTGTAATGAGGCTGTAAATAGTTTTTATTCAATAATGTATCAAGCTATAGAATTATTCACTCCTATCATATCATTTCGTAATAGCAGTTACCCTAAATGGTTTACTCCCACCTTAAAACAATTAATTTCTCAAAAGAAAATCCTACACAAAGTTTATAAGGCCTCTGGGAACTCCACCGATTACCAAAAGTTTTCTGATATCCGTAAGAAATGTAAAGCACTTTCTAAATCCTGTTATGCTTCCTATATAAATACTGTACAGGACAACATATTAATTAATGCTAAGTCTTTCTGGTCACACGTTAATAATCGTCGAAGAACTAATAACATCCCATCATCAATGTCCTATAATAGCATTAAGTGTGATAATCCTAAAGATATCGCTAATCTATTTGCAAAATATTTTTCTGGAGTCTTCTCATATGAGGATAATTATTCTGTTCCAAATTTTAATTTTAGTCATAGTATTAATATCTCAACAGTGAATGTTACCGTTGATGAAATTTTAAAAATTCTGAGGAAACTGGATGTATCAAAAAGCCCTGGCCCTGACAACTTGCCTCCGTTACTTATCAAAAACTGCTGCGAAGCTTTGGTCTTTCCCCTTTATATTATTTTTAATAAATCCTTAGACTACGGTATTTTTCCGGATTTCTTGAAAACTTCTTATGTAATTCCAGTGCATAAGAGTGGTAACAAAAATGATGTGAACAACTACAGACCCATTGTTATCCAATCTGTTTTAGCAAAGGTACTCGAAAGTTTAGTGACAAATAGACTTACCCCACTTATTGAGAATGTTTTAGATGATGAACAACATGGGTTTAGGAGTGGCAGGTCTACTGTCACTAACCTATTATCTTTTCAGCACTTTGTCACCACCGCAGTACATGATCATCATCAAGTAGACACTATTTACTGTGATTTTACCAAAGCATTTGACAAGGTATGCCATTCCATGCTTCTAGCAAAGCTTAGAGCTTATGGTATTAGTGGGAATTTATTATCTTGGTTCTGCAGTTACTTGTCTAATAGAAAACTAAAGGTGAAAATCAAAGGTATTACTTCTTTTCCCTTTGAAGGCGTATCTGGAGTCCCTCAGGGATCCCATCTGGGACCTATTTTATTCTTGATTTTCATTAATGATATTGGAACCATAATTAAACCAATTAATTATCTTATGTATGCTGACGACATTAAAATATTTCATACTATTGATTCGAATACAGATGCTTCTGCACTGCAAAGGTGTTTGACAGATATCTCTGAATGGTGCAAAACAAATGCTATGTTTTTAAATATTAGTAAATGTAATGTTGTCACCTTCTGCAAATCCAAGTCACCTATAATAACTGACTATTCATTATCTGGAAAAAGTCTTGTAAGATTGGACCATAAACTGGATTTGGGTGTTCTCTTTGTTTCCGACTTGTCTTTCAGTAGGCACATAGATACCATAATTACTAAAGCCTATAAAATTCTTGGTTTCATGTATAGAAATTGTAGGGATTTTAACAATATTTTTTGCTATAGACATTTATATATCACCCTAGTTCGACCAGTTCTCGAATATAGTTCAATAGTTTGGTCCCCATCTTATCATAAGTACGACTTAGGCTTAGAGAGAGTCCAGAATAAATTTCTGAGACTGGTGGCTTTTAAGTTTGGAATTGAGAGAGAAAGTGGAGAATATGAAAAGACATTGAAATTACTAAATATACACACACTCTCTGCTCGTAGGAAGCAAAATGGAGTTCTATTCTTACACTCTCTGTTAAATAATCATATCAAGTCTTCTTATCTTTTATCTCTTATAAATTTTAGGGTTCCAATTGTTCATTCAAGATCCCATCATTTATTTCATATTCCATATGTATGTAATAATTATTTGTATTTTCTGCCTATTTTTAGAATAATGAGAGATTTTAATAGTCATTGTAAATCCGCTGATATATTTTACTTTTCACACAATGTATTCAGAAATTTTATTTTAAAAAATGTTTAATGGTGCAGAATTATTAAGGTGTATTTTTCTTTTATTGTAACATGTAATGTGTTATCTCCAATGTAATTGTAATTTTCATTTGTGTCAATCTTCTTTAATTAAGCTCATATGTTTATTTTCAAACTTTTCAAATGTTACCTTGGTCATTTTCAACATTTGTAATAGGACATCTGTCCGTTAAATAAAGTATTATTATTATTATTAACTATGGTTTTAATTATTTTTTGGGAAATTTTCAGTTTGATGTTATAAGCCATTGTTGTATGCTTTTTAGATTTTTAAATATTCATGCTTATACAATAAAATTATTTCGGTCTCGTGAAAGTATTGGAAATCTCTTAATAAATTGTTCCAAGAATTTTTTATGCTTTTAATTGCCATTAATAGATAGTATTAATTTGTGCTTATTTGATTTTTATAGCCTTTTCAGTGAATTAATCGTTCATAGATTCAGTGCCCCCATTGTATCCCTCAAGACTTCTCTGGTTTTCTTTGTATTTGGTTATTGATTAAGTTTTCTTTGAGTTGGGAATTTGTCAAAAAATATATCAGTAGGAAATTATATACCTCTTTATTATTTGCAATCACATGGAAACTTGGGCAAAGTTACAAAAAACTAATGACCTTTAGGACTTGAGAAATATTATTCTATCGCAGAAATCAGTAGACATTTAGATATTTTTTAGAGTATTTCTTATTTTGTTTATTGTTAGCAATGAAACTTTATTCTCACTCTCTCACATTTTATCTCAGTTATCATTGCACTTGTTGAGTTTTTTTGTAGTGCTTTTAAATTATCAATTCAATTTAGTGATTGTAATAAATAATTATGTATACTCCAGTAGAATAATTTAACATATCTTAACTTACATTCTTTAGCCATTTTTGTTACTGATTAGGCAGTGTTGCATTGAATTTAAATTACCAGGGTATGCTAATTAAATTTCCAATCATTTTCTGCATTGATGCACATAGAGATTCACATTTGGAATTCGAAATATTTTTATTAAATTTTACTTACTTTTGTTAGTTGAATTTAGGTTGGTCGGTGATTTTTATTTCTATGTGGAACAAATGGATTTATATTACATTCTTGTCCATTGATTTAGAATAAAAAAGGTATCATTTCATTTTCCTTGTTGGTTTTCTTGCTGACTAATGGTACTTAAAATGTTAGGTTTGGCATGGGAGTTTAATGATATAAATAAATACTACTTATGGGCTACAGTTTCTAGCGTATTTTCTGATATATTTATTTACTGCTATCTAGTAGTTAATGATAGTCAAAGAAGCGATCCATTTCAGAAATGGCATTTGCAACTTTTTCAGTTGACAATGGAATGCAATTTCAGAGCTTTTATTCTGTTATGGTAGCACTTAGGTTGAATTCTGTGGCTATGATGTTGGTGTTGAAGATAGTTGGGAATATAAAACATATTTGGCCGAATGTGTTGTTTTTGTTAGTTCAAAGTGGTTTCATTGACTACTTCTATCAAATAAATTTAATAATCAAGATTTCCCAGAGTTCTTAGCAACGTCTTGTTGTGATAGGATGGATAGAATCCAACTAATGGAAACTATAGTAGCTGTGGAAAAGATTTTGTTTTGTGGATTTAATGTCAATTTTAATTACTTTTTACAAAATTTTCTGGAATTTATTTGCCGTTTGTTGATATCTTGCACTATGGTTGCATTCATAAATTTGTATCAATATCATTCAGTATCAATCAATTATGGAGAATGATATAGTTATAATATAGAAAGTAATGGGCAAAATCATCTTATTACAAATTATGTTGCAGTGCAGATGGAAGTCTAGTGACAGCTAACTTATCTGATTTTCATTGACTTCTTAGTTATTTGAGCATTGATTTTAATCATTAATTGTTAGTTTCAGTGAATTGATTTACTGAAACTATTCTGAATTATTTTCATTAATTTATTTTCTGATTTTCATAGATTTTTTTGGTGTATTCATCATTGTTTTTTTATTTTTCTCTAGTTTCTTTCTATTTTTAATCAATTCACAGTTTATTGGGTATGGAGATTCCACAAAATAAAAAATAAACTATTTCTCAATAGGAAGCTATGGACCTCTTTATGACTAGCAACTTCATGTTCATCGAGGTAGAGTTCCCAAGGAACAAATGACCTTGAAGAGCCTATAATCCCTGACAGAATAAATTTGTATGGCATTGTTCAGTTTATATATGGATATCAGACCATTTAATCAAATGTAATAACAAATTAAGCTTTGGCTGTGTTATAGATTAAGTCTAGTGGTGGATAGTATTTAACTAATAATAACAAGCATCTTCAGAAAGATTTTTTATTTTCTCTTTAGTTAGAATTAGCCTTTTTAACCCATTTCAATTGATAATCCAATGCAATTTGAATGCTTTTATTCTTTTATGGTAGCAGTGAGGTTGAATTGTGTTCCTGGTATTGAGCCTAGTTATGGAATAATTGACATTTTTGGCCAAATATATATTTTTTGGGAATAGAAAGTGGCCTTCACCTAAATTCATTATGAAGGTACATTTTAATAAAATTATTTAATGAAGATGGATAGTATTCTGCTAGTGGAAGCAAGAATCTTTGGAAAGATTTTTTATTTGAAACTATAACTTTTTCAGTTTATGATGCCACACATTTTAAAAACTTTTTAACTAAAATGGTAGCAGTAAAAATGAGTTATTTTTTGAGGGTTCTTGGTGTAGGTTGGGATTGAGTAATTTTTTTAAACAAATACATTTAAATATCATTATTTCCATGAGTTCTTTATTAAGTGATGTGGTGACTATATGAATAATATCCTGCAATTAGAAGCAAGATCTTTGGGAAGACCGTTTTTGTTGTTAATAACAACTTGTAACATTTTTAATTGACAGTGCACTGCAATTTTAAAGCTTTTATCCTATCATTGTGGCAGTGAAGTTGAATTGTTTTATGGGTTTTGGCTGAGGAGGAAGTTGTAGAATGTTGGACTTAGCGGCTTATTGTGCAATTATAGGGGTTTGGATGTGTTCTTGGTATCACTTCTTTAAACAGATTTGAATTTAATTATTTGTGTGTTCTTGATGTAGTGACAAGATGTATAACATTTTACTTGTAGCAACAAGCATATTTGGAAAGTTTTTTTCATTTTTGTTACATTTCTTTAAGTAATGATGTTTATATCCTTATAGGCATGCATACATGGAAATGTATGATATTGAGGCTGATTCTCTGATTATTGGGATTTCAATGTGAATTTTGCTTCACTTAACTGTTCTTTGATAAGTTTATTGGTGATTAGATGGATTATCATTCTAGCAGAAGCACCTTTGAAATTCTTGATAACATTTTATGAGAACGAAACTCCACCATAGCAATACTTAATTTAAAATTGGGCTGGGACTTAATAAAAATCTGTTGAGTCAACTAACTTGAAATTTTAACATCTGATTTGGTCATTAATTGTTAGTTAAATGGTAGCCAAAGAAGCAATCCTCTTTAGAATTGGTCTTTGAAACTGCATTGAATTGTCAATTGAAAAGTTACTATGGATTTATTATGAATGCATTGAATTTGTTACATGGCTATTTTTGGCAAAATAGTCGCTTTTGAGAATAATCAGTGGGTTTTATTAGACATACATTTTAAAAAGATTATTTCCCTTTGTTCTTGATTGAGTTTAGTTGTGACAAGATGAATAATCTCCTGTTAGTAGAAAAATGCAATATTGTAAAGATTTTTCAATTTTAGTTACTTTTTAAAGTAATGTCGTTTGTTTGCTTATTCTACAGAATGCATACTAGGAATGAAGCCCTGACAAAGCAATGCTTGATTGAAAATTTAATTAATGATTCTTTATAGTTATTGTGAAGTTTGTTAGGTTTAACTCGGAAGCTTTATCACAAAAAGACTTGCATTAATGAAAAATTAACTTAAATTGTTGAATATAATTGCCAAGTATTGGTTATAAGTGATGGTTAAAGTAACTTTCTTTTTATGAATCTACCTTCGAAATAACTTGAGATGGAATAATAAATATAAATGAGTTGTATTCAAATAGTTTTTTAGTTTACTATTTTTCTACTGTTTAGTTTTATGCAAATAGTGGAATGAATTAATTATCAAAGTATTTCCTTTAAAATTTTGATATTTTAATAAAATGTGCGATGGAATTTGCAATCTAAATTAAATTAATCAATATTTAAGTCATAAATTGTGTAAGAACAGGATAAGATGAGTCTAGAAATATTCATAAAATGAATTTTAAATAATATCTATTATTTTAAATTTGTACATCATAATTTTTTGGGTAAGTATTACAATGAATCTAAGAGTTTCTTGAAATTGTGAAGTTCAGCTTGCTTTTGTTGATTCAAAGTGGAAATGAAGTTGAAAATTTTCAAAATAATAATGGCTGTTTGAAACTTCTGATTCCCTGTCGTGTATATATTTTCCTTTCTGTCACAATACTATTATATTATGAATGGCTACTGTGGAGTTAATTTGTATTTTCAAATTATTTCAAGTTTTTGATTTCTTTTTATTTTCGGGACTGATGAAAAATTACTTCAAAGTAGCCAAAAATGAATCTGTAATTGTTCCAACAGTCTTTACCTGTAATTAGCAGATCTTAAATAATTTTGATATGAACAATTTTCTAAGATAACTTCATGTACTTAGGTTTTAAATTTTCACACAAACTAAATTCAAACTTATGAAATTCATTTCATTAAATTTTATTAATCTCTGTTGAGATAATTTTAATTTACATGAAGAAATAAAGAAGTTATTTTTTTAGCTAGGTTTTATTTAGCATTCTAAATTTCAGTCTTGAAAGATTTATTTTATTTTGTGAAATCAGATGTTAAGTTTCATTGATCATCGAAAATAAATTGATTTATTTAATGTAATTGATTGATGAACTGTTTTAAACAATTCTTTTATGTAATTATTTAAAATCACAATAAAAATTTTAAATTAGGTTGTATAATTTTTGACTTTATTGCAGGTGGAGTTATTCAATGTCCAGAGCAGTGAAATTTTTCCAGATTTTAAACATGGGAAAATAATTAAAGTCCAGAAATATTTACAAATACAAACTAGTCAACTTAACTAAGGTAAATAAGTTTCATACTCAATTGATCGTTACGCTATTGTTTTTATGGTGGCGCGATGGTCGACCGCCTCATTATTCTGTCAGCACGAGAATTCGAGGATGTGCGTATTATCTATGTATATGCGGTAAGTTTTTCTAACCTCTGAAATCATCGAAAATTTTAGAATATCATAGATCTAAATAACAGGTTAACTATTACTGCCGAAATTATCTGTATTTATTAATGTCATGTCAGCTCGTCCTTGTTGGAGCTCATGTCGAGTGATAGTTCCTCAGAAAGTATGCCATTGCAATTGAGATTATTAGGTGTAATACCGTAATTTATTACCTTTTAAATGTGATGCATAGATTTCTAGCCTTTCATTAAATTATCCATCTTAATATGCACACGTGTCCATACTTGGAAAATTTCATCATTATTTGACGTAATGACATAAGTTAAACAGAAGCAATTTGTGAAATTATACCAAATAATTATTTAGAGTGGCCCATTATGTCATGAAATTAGTTATTTAATTATTTTTTCTAGATTATCTCGAGCGAGAGGACCACATGTTGGAAAGCTAACATGGATATCATCCTTGCCAAGAGAGGACCAGGATTATACTTCAACAAGAGAGAGTGGGTAAAAAAGTAATTCTCCCAAACTGTCCTCATCGAGAATTTTACCGGGGATGTTTATGGCATCATTGCAGGATGGTTTCCTATGGAAAACTAAAATTTAACATTACTCGACTAGCTATTTGTCAACATGGTCGGGAATTACTGCCATAGTTGTTCCATTAATATTTTTCTGTGCGGCGCAGAGGTTCAAGTCTCCCGAGGATGGTCTAATCTTCCTTGAGGCGCACGAGTGCTTGCTTCCTAAAGATGGGGAATTCACTAACTTTTCACGAGGTCAGGCACCTTTTGTGCTGCTATGGGAAAGTTTTACGTCCTGAAGCTAGGAAGAGAGTTTGCTGCCATTTCTCCTATTCACGGCACAAAGGTTAACATCGCCTTCCCTTTCTTTTTCTTCAATCTTCCTATTATTTACCATGACAATTCCACATTTCTTAAATATTTCTTCCCTTAACTTAATTTTTGGGCTTTATTTTCTCTAGGTACTTGGCTCGGTGGCGCTCGCCTCTGCGGAGAAGTCGGTGCTTCTGGTGAACGCTTCCCTGAATGACGTTCTGTCATTGAACTTCGCCATGGAAAACGTTGGAGTTAGTAGACAAGCATTTGTGGACTGGTGCATCTTCCTCTGCGAGGTTTGCGTCGAAGACGTATTTTCCAAAAGTATTCTGGCCAAACTGTCCTCATCGAGAATTTTACCGAGGAGCCCTTTGCGTTATAGTGAAGTGAAGTGACTGTGAATACACCGTCAAAACTATAGTGTCCTATGTGATATCAAGCAAACTTCGTCAACGGCCCTGGTCAATTGGTCACATGTCAAAAGTGAGTTGCTGTTTTCTGAGTCAAAACTTAATTATTTGTCCATTTAATTTGAGTGTCTTTAATTAACGCTATTATTTCCAGTGGAAAACACATCTCTAAGGAATTTTGACCCGAATATTTCGTTTACTTAGGCCATTAATTCGTCTTTTAGCATTGTGTCATTTTTTTCTGTTCTACTTTCTGTCAAATTTTCGCCTACTACGTTTACGTGACAGCCATGTTGTGTATAATTGAGCCTTTGAATTGTAGTCAATTGTTTAAACTTTCCCAGTCAATGCTACGTCTGTTCGATAATCTTGGTAACTGTTCACAAAGAAGTATTTTCCATTTGAAAGTCAGTCTATCTACTGTATGTTAATGATTTAATTTACTCGAAATGCTATCATTACCTTGATTAATAAGGTATCAGTAAAGCTGATTCGTTTAGCTAACCAGTATCTTTACAAATCATTACAGAGCTCTCTATAGATCTTTAATATTATTTACCTTTCCAATGCATCGTGATGACATACTTTAATCCCTTTCCTTTTATATCTCTAAAATTAAGCATTTTTGGAAATTTCATAATAATGTAGACTTTAAATGTAAATAATGTAGACTAAATTCTTTTACGAATTTATCAAGCCGTACTGAATTGCTGTTTATTTTCAATCCAATTTTAGCATTTTTATGTTGTTAGCAAGCTTGTGCTTGCTATTAATAACTTTCTGTTGTCTATTGACTATTTGGATTTTGAAAGCGATGCCTCTCTAATGTCTTAGTATTATCCACTAATATTTTTAATGCCTTGATTATTCTGTTTATGAACTTTTTATTATTACCATAGTTTATGGATTTTAAGGATAATCTGATGATGTATCATTTGATTACATTCTTGCCGTCTTCATGTAATAACCTTACTTTGCTAAATATTTGGGTTCCATATAGTCTGATAGGTCCTCTTGAAGTTAAAATTTTGTTTAGAGATGTGTTTTTTGTTTAATAAAGTTTTGTTGTTTTTTATACAGAAAATTTAATTATGACATGAGAATTTCTTAAGCCATAGAATAGTGGATGCTATAGTTTTCCTTTAGGTTATTTTGTAAATTTTGTGGAATTTATTATTTTTTGGCAGTTAAGACAGAATTGTAAGCAGACATAGACAGTTGAGTTTTAATGTTTTAGCAGTCAATAGTTAGATTGAATGTATAGTATTTTTAGAAATTAGTTGTTAGTTAAGTAAACAAACAAAGACAGCCTATGTCTCTTTAATATAAAATTCTTTACTACCTTATACATATACAGTGAAACCTCTATTCAGCGACCACCAATGGGGACAAAAAATCATGGCCGCTTAAGGAGGTGGCCGTTGAATAGAGGTGAAGTTATTTTGCCTGAAGGAAACCATGGAATGGATAGATTTGAACGTGTATGCTTACGATAAATAATTAATTATTTTAGAACGTTTTATTTGTATTTACGTTTTAAATTAAGAAAATAGTCTTTTATTGTTGATTGTTTAGAATTAAAACAATTCTGCTTGTCGGTACAAAGTTCAATAGAGTCTATTAATATTTCTAACTGTTTTTGCGTGTTCTCCCCAAACTCCCTTCGGAGAGAGACTGCATGCGTCGTAGATTTTGCACTCCTTCAGCTATTGAACACGATGGTTCATCGTCATCATCATCTTCACTTTCTACGAAAATAGTGTCTGTGGATTTGTCTTTTTTAGATGTGCTCGCTCCTGCAAAAATATATACTATTATTAGTTATACATCATACTATTATTATGTATTACTTATCAACAAGGCAGCTCTCCGAGTATAAATGAAAATTTAAATAAATTAGAAACATAGAAGTAGCTCTCTGAAATAGCTTCAAATATAATAACGATATATGAATTTAGGTAATATATGTGATTTATCAAAAAATATCGTAACTTGTTGAAATTATTTCTACTTAGCGAAGGAATCCTGTCATCGATATCGGTCCTTGTTTTCTCCTTTTCATTTCAAATGCTCACGAATTAAATATTATTTAGTCATTACCTTGATGGTTTTCCATCAGTCTAGCCTCCCAGTCTCCACTCAGATCATCGTAGCAGTCAATGTTTTTCAATTCTTCATCCACATCGTATGATGTCCCAAGAATTCTCACTAGTGACTGCAATTCCTTACTCTTTCTCAGTTCTTCTTGCGATGCTTCTTCGTCAATCCTGTTGGTGATTATACCACATATCCCGAAGCACTTTTAGACGGTACTTTCATTAACAGCATTCCATGATGAAATTGACCAGGACAGAGCATCACTAACATTTAAGAGCTTTAATAAATCGGAGACGCTGTCAGTTTTGTCGATCTTGGAAACGAGGGATCGTAGAACTCGCTTCCGATATTGGAGCTTAAACGACTGTAGAATCCCTTGGTCTAGTGGCTGTAAGTTAGCAACTTAGCATTTGTAAGGGAAACGCTTGGATGGCATGGGGCATTGTCAAGCAACAGAATCACCTTCCGTTGTTCATAGACCATCTTAGCATTAAAGTCCTTCAGCCAAGATTCAAAAATTGCCGATGTCATCCATGCCCTTCTATTTGTATGCCATTTTACTCTTAACTGTTGGGCATCAACTCTTTTAAAACAACGAGGTCTCAGAGATTTCCCTATTATCAAGAGTTTCTCTCTCTCTCCCACCGCATTACAGCACAGCAGCACTGTTAATCTTTCTATAGACATCTTTCCTCCATTACACATCTCATTGCTGAGGGTAAGGGATTTTTTAGGTATTGACCGATAAAAAAGGCCACTCTCGTCAACATTAAATATGTCACGAGGGGCATAGCCATCTAAAAAGGATGGTAATCTTTTCTTCCAATCGTCAACATCCTTCGGATTTACATCTCCCCCTTCTCCACACACTGCACGATATGCAATATTGTGGCGTTTTCTGAAACACTAACCAACCATTGCTGGCAACAAAATTATTCACCTCCAATTCGTTTGCTATTTCTCGAGCTTTCTCTTGGATCATCGGTCCACTCACAGGTAATCTCTTTGCTCGCGCACTCGTAAACCACTTGTACACAACCTCATTCATTCTCGACACTCGTCAATCTCTTCCTTTTCGTTGCGCGATTCTTATTGTCCTCCCAGTCCTTCAAAATTGAGCTTTTGTTTTTCAAAATGTTATTTATTTGTGTCCTTCCACAATTAAAAGTAATAGCCAATTTTCTTGCCGAAGTTCCATTCTTACTCTCCAAAATAACTTTCCTTCTCTCTTCCAGAGTCAGGACGAGTTTGTTCTTGCCTCCGCTCATTTTACCGATTTCACTGACTACTGCTGTATATTACTGAAAGAATTCTGTTGAACGCTAGAGACAGTATGAAGTAAGAAACTGAGTGTATCCGAATTAATCACTCGGTTTCTTCCCTATTAACGCCCGTTCAAGTGGAGACGATCTGGAGTTCTATAGCGTTGCATGGTTCTGTCGGAGAGGTAAAATGCTACCTGCAGTACAAAACACATAACGTATGCTCATGTCATCACCTTACTGCTCATCCCTAACATACCTATATTTTGGAGGTAAAGTGGATTGGAAAACACTGACAGAAAATAAAAGCATGGTGTGCTTCTGGGCATTTTTTATGGCGATTTCTTTGGTCGAAAGACCCGGGTCGCATATTCTTCCTCATCCATTACAGTGGTACTCACTTCCTTTCCGACACTGTGCATGGGACGGTGAACTGTCATAGAAATAAATCTTCTCTATTTTACTCTTGGTTTATTAATTGTTGTCAGCAGTGGGTCGTCACATCATTAATGGTGTCAGGCATGGCTTCTTTGCGACAGCATCATCCAACTCAAGAGAGCCTCACGATAGACTAAAATGCTGATAAAGATTTCTATGATTTCTAACACCAAGAACTATATATAAACTATATACGACATAGTGGCGTCTTGGTAAATAAGGTTGTTTAAAGAAAAATCGGAAATCTTCGAAAGCAAGAAGGGTTTCTGGTTGCGGAAATAGTGGCCGCAGGCCTAACATAGCCGCTGGCCGCTGAAGGAGGTGACCGCTGAAAGGAGGTGAAATTTACATTGTTTATACGGGATATTCATTCCGTTCCCGAAAAAAATGGCCGCTTGAGGAGGTGACCGCTTAAGGGAGGTGGCCGTTGAGGCAGTTTTCACTGTATTTGGTTGAATATTTTTTGTTTAGTTTATTTTTGGAGGAATGCGCAAATATTTTTCCAGCTCAGAACATATTGCCTTATACTAATGGACTTTAAATTTTGTAGCATGGAAAATAATTCAAATAATGCTATTTGCATGGAAATTTTATCAAACTTTTTCATTGCCAGAACTTTGAATCATCTTAAGGAATTAATGGAGGATATGACTTAGAAAGTCTTGGTCTATTCCCCAGTGGGATTGCTAATCATTATCAATAACTGTATTATTATTTCAATGAATCATATCATGTTATTGTTTGAAAGCATGCATTAATAAATTATCTGATCATTTGATAATAATAAAATAAAATCAACTAAAAATAATATTATCGGAATATTTACTCATAATTCTAAAGCATGATTATTTTCTTTTATATATTATAAAGAGAGTTAAATCTTTAATTTGACATAATATTGGCTCAAATACTTTATAATGAGGTCCATGTGAGTGAAATAAAATTTTAGGGCAAGATTCATTTAGGTTCATTTGATTTTTAACTGTGAAAGATTAGTTCTTTGGATGTTTAGAATCGAATTTGAATTTTAAAATCATAATTTAAGGATTTTGCTTGATGTGAAATGACAAAGTTCTAGGGACAAAGGTTGTAGATATGGATATTAGTTTAACTTGGAATACTATGGGATGTGAGATAAGGCATTTATGAAGAATGGTTGAACAATTGTTTAGCTAGAATCAGCTTCTTGGTGAAAATTTGGGTGAAATATTTGCATTACAAGGTTACTCTCTTCAAATTTTTAAGAAACTTCCTTGAACAACCTGAAACTCCTCACAATCAGTGGTTCTGCTGTTCTATGGCTTTTGAAATTTTCATGCTATTAGGATTATAAATGTTTTGGAAACAGCAATAACAGTGAACAATGTATTACCTTCTTTTAAGCTGATACGGTGAAACCTTTTGCTGCAGAATACTTAGGCACACCATTTTGTCATTTTTAATTAATTATTGACATAGGAGATTTACTTATTTGTCTCACTTGTAACTAGTGACCCAGATAGCTAGAATCGAATTTACATATATAAAGGTGAATGAGCCTTCATTCAACTTATTGTTTTGTTGACTGTTGGAAAGCTAAAGCACAGATCTCTTTGTTGCTGATGAGAATAGGGAGAAAGCATGATGCTTAAGTTCTGAGAATGGCTTTCACTTCAATTTTTCATTGATGGATGTGTAACAGACAAAATATAGTATTTTTGATCTCAAACTCAGGGAATTAATTTTGTTTAAACATTTGTTAAACAGTTTTTTCAATTGATATTTTGCCATGATGTTTCTCTCAGATCTTAGAGATAATTCTTGTAGATCTTAAATTTATGATGACATATTGCTTGATTAATTTACTTGCGGTGCAAGGTTATGTTCATGTAATACCCGGATTAACTGATAGAAAAAAGACATACTTCTTGTACCTATTTTTAAATTCTGAGAATGTTTTCACCTCAATTATTCTTTTGTAGAAAGGAAATATGATAGATTAAATAAAGTATTTCAGTTCTTAAACAGGTCCATCACATGTTAGATATTCATTACAGTAATGCAGTTTGCGATTAGTTTCCCCATTCATTCACACTTGCAGTTGATATTTTGACATCCAGTTTACTAAAATCTTTGAGATACTTCGAATATATATTTTTGCGATTATGATGATGATGATGCATTGGCTAAGATATATAATTACAGCTCAATTTCACATTTAATTTAGAGATTAGAATTGAGTCTTCATCAACCAATTGTGTTCTTACTGTAAAAATTCTTGTGTTGCATCTAAAATTTCAATTGCTTGACTAACTCAGCTTCTTGATAATTTAATTATTTTAAAAATGAGTTAGATTTTCATTGTGATAATGGAGTTTGCATAGTAGTCTGTTCTTCTATTCATGTTTACAATTGAAAATGCCTCTCTACATTTTGTCATATAATCTTACTGAATTACTTTTGACGTTATGATAACACTTCATTTGATTAATTAGCTTACAGTTAAATGTTACGTTTAATTTCAATATTAGAATTGATTGTTAATGTTAAGAATATTGGGAAACCATAATTGTTCATTTTCAGATCACTCTGAAATTATAGCCTACCATTGCAATTGCTTGAAGCCCTCTACTTTATATATTAAAGGTATAGAAACCTATTGGTAGGTCATTTGTCAATTAATATTGGGCAAAAGACAAAGAAAGTATTGGAGAATTCTTGATCAGAATGTTCATAGAATATTATCGGCTTAGAAAGAGGTTTTGCTGTATCATGACTTCTCTTTAAAGACATTTATGTGTCATATCAATTTATTGCTAATACCTGGCTTTATAAATGCATATATTATCTGGGGGTTTGCTTTCTTGGCTTGAAATTCATTTCTCACATTCAACTAAAATGTAGGTACTAGGAGGGATCTTAGCTTTACTGTAATTTGAGTGAGTGTACAAATTATAGGTCTTTTGATATTTTTTAAACAAGCTTTGAAAGTTTAAGAAAAGATTGATGCTAAATCTAGTACATATACTGGCAAAAAAGCCAGTGCGATAGACGGACACCCGTTTGGATGGCAATGAAATTAATTCCGATACTCCGTCCGCCGACGTAGGAGATCAGAATAATTGGTGCCAAGTGGTAAGCGAAAGGTCCCCTCCGCTGATACGTACAGTGGCCACGTTTCTTCACCACTTATGTCGGCAAATTCGTCTCGCTCGAGATACGAAGAAGAAATCCCCCTTCAAATAATAAGGTCAAAAATATCTCAAATTTATCTTAACGACTCTAAAAACTGGGAACAACTTTTTCGTAAGATGTGCAGCTTCAAGCGAATGGCGCAATTGTTCGGGAGACAAGTTATTGTTAAGTGCACTCCGGTGAAAGACTTAAAGAATTTTTAATCAATGACAAAATTGAATTTTTTACTTATCGATTCACCTACGAGAAGAAGAGTAATTTTATCATAAGAAACCTCCCGATCGATATTTTAACAGGTGACACCAACGACTCCCTCCGGGACGATAACATTATTTGCAGTAGAATATCGTAATTGAGGACTTCGCGTCCAACCAAAAAAGATTTTGAACAAAATCAGTTCCCTTACGGCCTCTTCCATCATTTCGAGCTTGATAATAAAGAAATGATAAATTCTTAAATGTCCGATGTGTATGCGGCTTTAAAATGGAAAAATTCAAGCCCCTTAATGGCCCGCCGCAATGTCACACCTGCCAACAATTCGGGCATGTTGATAAAGCAAATTGCAGCCCAAATGTGTAAAGTGCGGTTTTAACCATTTAACTCGTGACTGTTCGAAAACCTTAAATGAACCAGCTATATGCGCAAATTGTTCACCCCGCAAGTTATAGAGGATGTCCAAAATTGAAGGACAAAATCAAGATCTTGAAAGAAAAAGCTCGGCTACGATTTGATCCAAAGGTAGGGAACGAACCTTCAGTTCGTCTCGACTTAGAGGATAACAATAACTTCCCAACGATTAGGAATGGCAAACAACCACTATCGGCAAACAAACAACTTTCTTTCGCGCAAGTCGCAGCCAACGCGATCATGTTAGAAATGAATAGGATGAAAGAAAATCTTTCCAAGTCAGACATGGATGAGCAAACTCCTCCGCAAATAACCCGTTCGACTCCCGCCGCTTCACTCGCCCCGCCCCCACTCCCGCCGCCGACTGGCGATCTTCTTTCCAGAAATGGATGTTAAATCTTGTTACCCTCTCGGAGTAAAATTCTACCACGAAAGAAAATTTAATTGAGTACATTTTAGACTCGACACGAAATTTCATTGATGGATCTCTTAACGTTTTTGAGTGGAATGCTAACGGAATTTTAAAAAAACTTGACTGAGTTACATAATGTACTTGTTAATAAAATCATTGATATTGCTTTGATCGCTGAGACACACCTGGTCGCCCGGGTCTTGGGGAACACTTTTTTCATTAAATCCACTGCCAGTTGGGCTGAGTTCTTCACACTGTATTTTGGGTAAAAGTTTGTTTGTTTTCGGATTGAACTATTTAATTTAAATGCTAATTTGTGAGTAGGTGAAGACACTATTGGTCTCAGTGGATGATTTTCTTGACAAAGCTTAGGAAATCCATAAAATCTTGGTGGGAGGGGGTTCATTGACGTAAGAAAGTATTTTCAGAAAACAAAGGACTGTCTTTGAGGGATTTCTTTGCGGAGGAGTGAAATTTAGGAATAGGATCTTTCGGAATAGTTTCTATATTGTTATGTATATCTACATAAAATCATGCCATAAATTCAAAACAAAATTAGGCGCAATTAGATACTATATTCCTAGATTTCTCCAAAGCATTTGATTCCCTTGATCATGAGTCAATGATATTCAAACTTGCCCATCGTTTTAATATTCACGGAAAATTCTTACAGTTGATATCAAGCTTCCTAACCAATCGAACGCAATGTGTCAATCTTCCAGACGCTAAATCCAACATGGTTACTGTCATCTCTGGGGTTCCACAGGGCAGTTCCCTAAGCCCATATCTATTCAACCTCTTCGTTGATGATCTAGTCTCAATACCCCCTACGGAGGTGAATATTCTACTATATGCAGATGATTATAAACTTTTTTCCAGTGTGACAAAGGTAGCGGATTGTGAACAATTTCAAAGAACGTTAAATAAAACAACCCAGTGGTGCGGAGACTGGAAATTAAATTTAAACATTAATAAATGCCATATAATGTCTATAGGGTTAAAAAAACCTCTGGCCTTTCCCTATACTTCTCTTCTTTCCTACTGTATCTTACTGCTCCCCATCTGGTCTATGTCCTCTCCAACTCATCTTTCCTCATTACATAGAATTACTAACTTCTTTCTCAGAATTGTAAAAGCCAGAGTTCCTTCCTTCCGTCAAGCCTCTAAGAAATCTATCTTATCTTCACTATCCTTGGAATCTCTTTCTGTCACTAGACCAAAACATGATTTATCCTTATTACATTCACTGCTGAACTCCCTTTCTGACGGTCCTCAACTTCAATTATCAATTATCGTGTTCCACACAGATCTACCCGTTTGATATCCTTACTTCACTATACAACTCCTAGACTTTCATTTATCAAGCGCTCCCTTTTCTTTCGTCTTCCTTCTCTGATGAACACAATTCCTCCTTCTATTGATCCTTTATATAAAGGGAAATTTTTGAACTTACCAAACAATAAATCCATATAATTGTGAAATCTACCTTTATGTTTGTTTTCTTTTTCACTATATTTTCTATCACTTTTTTAACTATTTATGTTTATTACTTTACTATATGTATTTTTTTATATTTCACTTTAAATTGGCATTGTTATGCTGTATGTGAGATTTGAATAAATAAATAAATAAATATTATTCTCGTCGAAAAAAGAGGAGCATTACTTTAGTACTTTTGTAGATAATTGCGTATGCCTAAATATAGGATTAATAAAGAAATTTTGGAACAACGGAAACGAGCTTCGAAAAATAAAGCTCAACTTCCGGTTGACCAATTCACTCCAAAAGCTAATCCACTCTAACAGCATCTACCTATATGCTGATTGGTATGCTATATACCTACTACTATATATGAAGATTGGTATTGATACGGAAAATAGTTTTTACGTTAGAGCTACCACAAAGTGCACAATCAGCAACTTCCAGTTTATCGGTGTTTTACAAATAACTCCTAAACAATAGGTGATACAGAAATATTTCATACCTGTCGAATAATGTCGTATTCTCGGATTAAAGGCAAAAAAAGCCAAAAAAAAAGAAAAACGAGAAACCGATTGAAAAATGCCAATTTTTTGTTGATTTTTCCGAAATTCGCATATAAATGTGAGATTTTGTTAAATAAAGAAAAAATCTGGCTTTCCTCTTCAAAACGTGTCCAAATAAGACTAGGTTTACTCGAAATGTAAGCTAAATAAAGCCAAAAAAGTAAGCATTTTCAAAAAAGCCCATTTTTCCAAAATTTGTAGTTTTATGTAAAATATTTGTTAGAAATATGTATAAATCTCGGTAAGGTCTTCAATAAGAGTCCTTATACTACTAGTGCTCTCCAATTTAAGTCAAAATACAGCCAAAATACTGAAAGATATTGAAAGAATTCCAATTTTCTAAACATTTTCCGAAATTAGCTGATAAATGTGGAATAATCTCGGTTAGATCTTCACAACGAGTCCAAATGCGACTAGGTATTTTCGAATTTCAGGCAGAATACAGCAAAAAACAAAAAAAATTCGAAAAAATACCAATTTTTCGCCGATTTCCCCGAAATTTACGGATTAATGTGGCATTTAGCTTCAAAATATGGAAAATTAACGCTCAGATCTTCAATCCATGTCCAAATACGACCATATTTTCTCGAAATATAGGTAAAATACAGCCATAAAAGAGAAAAATTTCCAAAACATTTTCTTTTTTCGCTGATTTTTTTCGAAATATGCTAATTAAAATGGAATATTTTAAAAAATATGTAAATGTCTCGCTAAGATCGTAAAAAAGATTCGTATTTCGAATAGTTTATCTTGAATTTCTTGGCACAATAAATCCAAAATCTAAAAAATTGAAAAAAAAAGTGTTCACTTTTTGCCAATTTTTCGGAGAATCCCTAATTACAGTAGAATATGTTTTGAAAGTATGGGATGAACATGCAAATATCTTCGAAACGTTTCCAAATTGGACTAGGTTTTATAAAATCAAAACAAAATACAGCTAAAAAAAGAAAAATTTTAAACATACCCATATTTCGCAGATTTTTCCGAAAGTTGCTAAGAAAAAAAGGAATTTAATTTCCATATATGGAAAGTTTTTGCTTGCGTCACTAAGGCTAGTCTAAATACGGCTATATTTTCGTAAATTTCAGGCAAAATACAGCCCAAAAACTGAACAGTATCGAAAAAATTCGAAATTTTCGTTGATTTCTCCGTTCTTGGCTAATAAATGGGATTTTTGTGCAATTTATCTAAGAAAATCGGTATAAACTTCAAGACAATTCCAAATTTGTCTAGCTTTCTCGAATATTAGGCAAAATACAGCCAAAAATCTGAAAAAAATTGTATAATCTAGCGATTCGGCCGAGATGTTGTAGAAAGATATAACTGAAAACTGATTAATAATTTTCCATAAAGGTTTTTATTCAGGAGCTTATAAAAAGTATAAATGTTTTTACAGTTGTGAAGATGATTGAAAAATGCTCATTTTTTGCCAATTTACCCGTAACTTGCTGGTAAAATTGGAATGTTAGTTCAAAATATGGAAAGATCTTGCTGAGATCATTTAAACGAGTCCAATTTCGAGTAGGTTTTCTCAAAATTTAGGAAAATACACCAGAAAATACATTATTGAATAAACTGAACATTTTCGCCAATTTATCTGAAATTTGCTTAAATATAGGATTATCTGTGCAAAATATGGATATTTCTTGTTTCATCTTAAACCGTGTCCATATTCAAATATATTTTTACGAATTTTAGGCAAAATACCGCCAAAAACTGAAAATGTTCGAAAAAATAACCATTTTCTGCCGATTTTTTATTAATTTTCTGATTTAATGAGGAATATTTGTTCAAAATATGTATACATCTTGATAAGATCTTAAATAAGACACCAAACACAACAACCTTTTTCGAATTTTAGGCAAAATACAGCGAAAAGAGTGAAATATTTCGAAAATACTCCCAATTTGCGCTGATTTCTCCATTATTTCCGAATAAAAGTAAAATATTTGTTGAAAATATCTAAAGGAATTGCTTACTTCTTCAAAAAAAGTCAAAATATAACCAAAAATCTGAATATTTTAGAAAAATACCCATTTATCGCCAATTTTCTGGTAATTTGCTGGTAAAAGTGGAATTTTCTTTCAAAATATGGAAAGTATACATGAATGTTCAAAACGAGTCCGAATTGCTTCTACGTTTCTCGAGTTGTAGGCAAATAAAGTAAAAAAACAGAAAATGTTCGAAAAAATGCCCATTTATTTTTGATATATCCGAAATTTGCAGATAAATGTCGCATTTTTATTAAACATATGGACAAATCTCACTTATATCTTCAATACGTGTCCAGATACGAATTGATTTACTCGAATTGTAGGAAAAATACAGCCAAAAAAGTGAAAAAGTTCGAAAAAATGCCCATTTTTAGCGGATTACTTCTTAAATTGCTTACAAAGTGGAATATTTGTTCGAAATGTAATATTAATGAGGGAATTTCTATAAAAATATGGAAAATTCTTGCTTAAATCGTCAATACGTGTCCAAATACGACTATGTTATCTCGAATTTTAGGCATAATACAACCAGAAAAATATAACTTTTCGAAAAAATGCCCATTTTTCGCCGATTTTTCCGAAATTTGCGGATTAATATAGAATTTTTGTACAAAATATGCATAAATCTCGGCAATAAGAGTCCCTTAAATAACTAGTGCTCTGCAATTTAAGGCAAAACTGCCAAAATACTGAATAAGCTTGAAAAAATACCATTTTTCTTCGATTTTTCCGAAATTGGCTGATAGATGGGGAATTTTGGTTCAAAATATGGAAAAATCTCGGTTAGATCTTCAATACGAGTCCAAATACAACTAATTATTTTCGAATTGCAAGCAAAATACAGCGAAAAATTAAAAAATGTTGAAAAATGCCAATATTTTGTTGATGTGTCCGAAATTTGTGAATTAATGTAGAATTTTTGTTCAAATTAAGTATAAATCATGCTAAGGTCTTCTTTTTGAGTACATCTTCAACTAGTATTCTTGAATTTAAGGCGAAATACAGCCAAATTACTAAAATGATTGGAAAAAATGCACATTTTTTGTTGATTTTCCCGAAATTTGCTGATAAATGTGGCATTTCTGTTAAAAATATGGAATAATTGGAATCTTTAATGTATTTTCGATATTACTAAGTTATCTCGAATTTTAGGCATAATACAGCCAAAATACTGAAAATGATCTAAAAAATGTCCACTTTTTCGCCGATTTTTTCCTAAGTGTGTGGATTAATGAGGAATTTGGTTCAAATTTGGAAGGATATCGCTCAGTTATTCCTATGAGTCCAAATTCGACTATTTTTTCTCGAAAGTTAGGCAAAATACAACTAAAGAACTGAAATATTTCAAAAAATGTCCCATTTTTCGCCAATTATCCCGTTATCTGCTGGTAAAAGTGGAATTTTTGTTCAAACTATGGGAATATCTTGCTGAGATCAAAACGAGTCCAAATTCGACTAGGTTTTCTCAAATTTCAGGGAAATACAGCCAGAAAACTTAATTTTTCGAAAATATTCTTGCCGATGTTTCTGTATTTTGCTTATAAATTTGAAATTTTTGTTCAAAATATGGATTTTTTTTGTGTAACTTAAAAGAAGTCCAATCGTGAGTAGGTTTTCTCGCATTTTAAGCCAAATACAGCAGTAAAACACAAATTTGTCGAAAAAATGCCAATTTTTCGTAGATTTTCTGAAATTTGCTGATAATTGTGGAGTTTTACTTCAACATATGAAACCAATAACAAACTGCTGATAAGTCCAGGTCCCTTATCAGCTCCGAGTTCGAGTCGTGGGAAAAAAACTGTGATAAAGCTGCAAAAACGGCGCCTAGGGATGGACCTTTAAAAAACCTCACTTAACTACCATTAACCAAATATTTTCTTAAATCTCTTTTTTTTCGAAATATACTAATTTAAATTGAATTTTAAAAAAATGTGTGAATATCTCTATAATATCGTAAAATTGATTCATATTTCGAATACTTAATCTAGAATTGTTTCCACAATAAAGTCAAAATCTGAAAAATTTAAAAAGTGTTCATATTTGGCCAATTTTTTGGAGAATCACCAATTAAAGTGGAATATTTGTTAAAAATACGGGATTAACAGGTATCTTATTAACAGGTATCAATTCAAAACGATTCCGAATTGGATTAGGTTTTCCAATATAAAACAAAATACAACCAAAAGTACTGAAAAATTATAAAAATCCCCATATTTCGCGGATTTTTCCTAAAATTGCTAATGAAAAAGGAATTTAATTTACATATATGGAATTTTTTTGCTTGAGTCATTAAGGCTAGTCTAAATATGGTTATATTATCTCAAATGTCAGGCAAAATAGAGCCCAAAACCTGAACAGTATCGAAAAGATTCCCAATTTTCACTGATTTCTCCGTTCTTTGCCAATAAAAGTGGAATTTTAGTGCAAAATATCTAAGAAAATCAGCAAGTTCTTCAAGACAAATCCTTACTTGAGTAGCTTTTCTCGAATATTAGGAAAAAAATACAGCCAAAAAAGTGAAACAGTTCGAAAAATGCCCAATTTTCGCGGATTAGTTCGTAATTTACTTACAAAGTGGAATTTTTCACCCCTGGTAGGCGATTTTACTGCTTGGCTTAGCGAGTTTTTCTGGAATAAATTTAATAAATTTTTACATGAGTCGACTTTCCGGGCCCTTTTCTTTATGCTATGATTATTCTAGTCAATGTCTGGAAGATTAAAATACCCCCGATTTTATTCTGATTCTTCTTACTCGTTTAGAAATTTATTTTGTCGTTAAGATTTCGCAAAACCTGTCGAGAAGAGTTTGGTGGTTGGTAAAACGCACACACATTTATGTTTGGTTTGTTTTCTTGATGGGTGGGTCATGATGGGTCTTAATTTCAATTTTTTATTGAATATGCAACACTTACATATAGATGACTTAATATATAACTTTTTCATATCCCAATTCTCTTGATAAATACTAATACCAATAGAATGTTAACCAAATTATGGTGCTCATAAGTTAAACAGTGTTTACCAAATATCTTAAATAAATTTTCAACACATCTGTATTATTTAACATCATTCAGTGACCTTAAAAAAGTATGAAAAGCTTCCTTCTACACAATGAAACAATATAATTTTTTAAATATAATTTTATCATCTATTTTTGATAAGATATGTGTATAGAAATAAACTTATTTTTTGTGTAAAACTTATGATAGTTAATGACTGAGTATTACTAAAGATTTTAGAAGTAAATTGTACATCAGCAATTCATTAGTATTCTATATTCTATCTATATTCTGGTTGTCTGTATATTTGTGCACCTCCTGACGAGCCAATTATTGGCTCAGGAGAAAAAAAACCAATACCTTCAAGTGCAATTTTTTGTTCAATTTTGTCTGATACGTATACTTAATTGACTTTGTAACTATGTATATACATAGACAAATAAATATCTTAATAATAAAAAAAGAATATTAGCAAAACTCCGGAAAATTACGAATTCGATTCCATTGAACATTGTGCAGTTCGTGATAATCACACAAATCCACTGCTTTAAAATCTTTGCTGTAAAATTAACTTTGCGTTAAAATTCTGTCCCTCAAAAATCTTCCTCGACGTAATATTTCTTCGTCATCACCTCAAACGAACGGTTAATGTCCTTTTGAAAATCGGTTTAATAAAGAAAAACTACGAAATGGCCGTAATTTCGTTCCAGTTATTTAAATATTGGAGTTTAAATTCGCTGAAATCTCGGTAAATTGCCTCCTTCTGACATTAGTTCTTACCATGAATGCTGTATGGACTTAAAATCCCCGTGTATTTTTGTGGGAATATGAATGTATTAGATCAACAATCACCTTGGTCGTCATGGGGACTTGATGTTTACTACGGCAAAATTTTGTAAAATGCTAGATTATTTTGTCAAAGTTGTCGTAATTTCCATTCAAAAAGTGTATCTTACGACTATATTAAGATTCTTTATTTAATTAACCTTCGTTTGATACTTTTCCTGACTTCGTAAGAGGATTATTTCCAATTTAATTCTGTAAAATTAACAAAGCCTCTGTGGTGGCAAAGACCTGATCGCTGCTCACCACGGTCATATCGTTGGTTAGATTTCATTAGTCAATTTTCTACGGATATTGGTCATGTTCCAGGTTCCGCCAACTGTGTCGCTGATGCTGTATTCAGATTCGAGGGAATAAGAGTGTCGGTTGACTTCTCCGAACTTGCCGAAGCCCAGGATAAGGATCTCGATCTTCCTAAGCTTCTTGAAGAATGAATTGTGCGACTGAAGCGCATTCCAGTATAAATTATGATTCTATATCGTATTAGATCAAATTGATGTTATTACTAGTAGATATTTTAGAACTTAAAAGCTCAAGCTAGACTTAGTGGAATTTTGCCATACTTATGAAATTATGGAAAGTTTTCACAGAAATATATTTAGCATGACTAGTTTCATCTACAGGCTTGATGATGTCATCATGTAGGTGGAAGTAGTAGTGCAAAATATATTGCTGTGTGAATTACTAAGTTCTTTGTTTATTTCTCAAGTGTAGATTTTTATCATTTGATGTATGTTAATGATTTACTTGATATATTATTTACTTGTATGTATATTGTACACATGGTACTAATAAAAGGAATTTTATTATATATATTTGTAATTATTTCTAAAAAATTGCGTACACACCATGTATCCCCGGCAAATAAGCAATATGCAATGCAGGGGAGAAGTGTTGGGGGAAGAGAAAAGAGAGGTGGTAACCCTCTTTCCTGCTACTTTTATTGCTTCCTTTTTGGAACTCGCGGTGCGAAAAATGGGAATTAGATATCAATGTAGGTTAATTCTCCGTAGTTAATTTCACAAACAAAAATTGCGTCCAAATCAGCCGTACAAAATTAATATCTAATACCTCAGGATCAACATTACTAGTAACGTTAATTAAAGCACGCATATTAAAAAAATCTGCGGAAAAGCAAGTAAAAGGCTTGGCCTTGAAAAGCATATTGTCGGTAAATGCGATGAAAGGTGAGAGACCGATGTTATTTTCCGTTGGTCAGACCCTTTCAAGAATATGCGGGAAGTATATGGCGGATGAAACGTGTACTCGCGAACTCGAGAAAGTACAGGTTCGTTCTATTTAAAAATACTACGATAAAAAAGTACAAAAATGCTCTCAGACGTAGGTTAGAAATCCTTGACTTGACTTGTTTTTTATTTATATGCTGAGGTAGGTGAGGCGCAGTCTTCCCTACCACTTCCCCTACCACAGAAGCTCTCCAAGTTATTACAAAGATCGTACATTTTGTTTAGTCAAGTACAATAGTATATAAATAAATAAATTCATAAATAAATAAATACATAAAAATACAATAAATAAGAGTATAACATTAAGAATAAATATGTGAATAAAAGTTCTCATAAAATACATACAAATGCAAGGTGAAAAACTAATAAAAACACCTTTGGATACATAAGTAAATAAATAAGTAAAAGTGCTAAAAATGATACATAAAAACTAGGTAAAAAATATTACGACTGTTAAAAAACACCTTGAGGTGAATGAGTAAATAAGTTGGTAAAACGTTGTATATAAAACAAGGTGAAAAAATCTCCCCTATTAAAAAACACCTTGAAAAATTTAAATAAATACATAGATAAAGGTGCGATTAGTGTAAAACAAGGTAAAAAAACATTTCAAATGTAAAAACCACCTTGAGATAAATAAATAAATACATTGGTAAAAGTGCTAAGCACGGTATATAAAAACAAGGTGAAAAAGGTCTCAACCGTTAAAAAACAACTTAAAAAAATTAATTAAAAACATAGATAAAAGTGTAAGTGGTATAAAAACAAGGTGAAAAAGTCTTCACTGTTAAAAAGTACCTTGAAAACAAAATTAAATAAAACATGGAGAAAAGTGCAGGATATGTAAAAACAATGTGACAAACATTTAACATGTTAAAAACACCTTGAAAATAAATAAATAAAATAACAGAATAAAAGTACTGAATACGTAAAAAACAAGGTGAAAAACTCTTCACTGTTAAAAGACAACTTGAAAATTTAAAAAAAAACATAAATGGGTACAAGTGTAATCCAAGTGTGAATTTTTTTATCATATCTCGAAAAATAAAGAAAAAATAGAGGAAAAAATCGAAATATCGTAAAAAATTATCCGTTTTCGGATCTTTTTCGATCATATCACGATTAAATGACGAAACATAAAGACAAATTAGGGGAAAAAATTGAAAAATCGCTAACATTATGCGTTTTCGTTGCTTTTTTCGATCAACTCTCGATAAAATGACGAAAAATAAAGACGAAATAGGGGACAAAATATAAATTTCGCTAAAATTATCCGTTTTCGTTTCTTTTTAAAATAATATCTTGATAAAATGAAGATAATCAATGCAAAATAGAGGAGAAAATTTGTAATTTCGGTAAAATTATCCGTTTTCGTTGCTTTTTTCGATCATATCTCGATAAATGAGCAAAAATAAAGACAAAATAGAGGAAAAAATTGAAATTTCGCTACTATTATCCTTTTTCGTTGCTTTGTTTTGAACATATCTCAATAAAATTACGAAAAGTAAGACAATCTAGAGGAAAAAAATTGAAATTTCTCTAATAGTATCCGTTTTCGTTACTTTTTACTTTCTCCATATACGAAATATAGAGAAAGTATTGTTTTCATGAAAAAAATCGACTTCGAGATTTCAACGGAAATACATGTTTTGGGGTCCCTAGAACACGTTTTGACTATTTTCGGAATGATGTCTGTGTGTATGTGTGTGTGTGTGTGTGTGTGTGTCTGTATGTGTGTGTGTGTTTGTGGGCGCTCTAACGTGAAAAGTATTGGTCGTATCAATACCAAAATTTATATATAGTACTGTGGTGTGTGCTAACAGAGTTAATTAGTTTTTGGAGTAAATCAGTAAACCGGAAGTCGAGCTTCAATCATTAAAGCTCATTTCCGGTTTTCAAAATATCTTTATAAATAAAAAAATATATGCGTGTATTGTATTACTCATAAAAGTTTTAGATAATTAAATTTACTATAACTTTTGTATTTAATATATTTTTGTATCACCGGTTGATTAGGAGTTAATCGTGAAATACCGATAAACCGGATGTAGCTGTTATGTACATTGTGGGCGCTCTAACGTAAAACTATTCATTGTATCAAAACCAAATTTCATATGTAGTACTTTGGTTAGTTTTTTTAGAGTTAAATCAGTTTTTGGAGTAAATCGGTTAACCGGAAGTAGAGCTTCATTCTTCAAAGCTCATTTCCGGTTTTCAAAATATCTCCATAAATATGATATTTAGGTATATACTATTATTTGTAAAAGTTTTAGAAAATAAAATTTACTATAACTTTTGGATGAAACATATTTTTGTATCACTGATTGTGTAAGAGTTATTCATCAAATACTGATAAAACGAAAGTTGCTGATTATGTACTTTGTGGGCGCAATGGGCTCTATGAGCGAAAGGCCAATTTCATCGTTTTTCATCGATCATGTCCCGAAAAACATTATTTATCATGTTTTTGGCGTCCAAGATAATATATGTATATATATATATATATATATATCTATTATATATAGATGCTTCTCCGGATTCATTCATGTATCCATATATATATATATATATAGAGAGAGGATACAAACTCACAGCCTAAACCACTAGAGTGATTGAGCTGAAATTTTTACGGCGTATTGGCCATAACGTGCAACCACCAGAAAAATTGCGATTTTGATCCTCAGTGTCATGGGTTCGATTCCAGAGGGCTCCCAAATCCCTATTTTTCCCGTTTAAATGCATTGCTTTGATTTTCAGGAATTAAAAAAAAATACTTTCCGGATAGGTAGAGAATCAAAACTCAAGGAGCCTATATATATGGTCATGATCTATCGAAAACGTAAATGAGTTCAACGGAAAATATCCGGGGATCGATGCTAGGTCGAGGCAAAAATCGGCCGTTTAAAATGCATGGCGGCAATTTTGAAGATTTTTTTTTGATCCTTTCCCGATAACATAGATACGTGAAACTCGGCACGTGGATAGATATCATAAATATATTTCATAATCGAATTTTTTATGTTCTCTTATGGTTCTTGGTTCGATCCCAGGGGGGCATTTCCACTTCTCAATGCATTTCTTACGGAGATAACGGAAACAAAATTTAGGTACTTCCCGGCCTGCTATCAACTTCAAACTTTGCATATAGAAAGATCAAGTCCATACAAATCAAACAGTGCATTCACAGGTATCAGTGTGTCCTGGGTTCGACACCAGGCGTCTCTGCAATCAGAAGTTGATCCGATTTTTATGAATTATTTTCAAACCTTTCCCAATAATATAGAAATTTGAAATTCGGCATATAGATAGATATCATACATACTTTAGATGAACATATTTTAGATTTCCTAGATAGTCCTTGGTTCGAATCCAGAGAGCCATTTTCATTCATGAAAAGTAGAACGTCGTTTGAGGCAGTTTCAGCCAATATTTCTGCTTGAATTTTCACACATAGTTAGTGATGGTTATCTTCTCTTGTGCTGCTTAATAGGTTAGCCAGGAAGACCCGGGTTCGATGCCTGACGATTAAAATTGCAGCGAATTTTAAGAATATTTTCAATTTTTTTTTCTTTTTAAGACCGTCCCGAAAGGTTGCCGACATTAAATTGGTGTTGTCGATCTGCTTGCAGTATGCAAGCAACATTTTACTTATCATATATATATATATATATATATATAGAGAGGATACAAAGTCACAGGCTAAACCACTAGCGTCAATGGCTTGAAATTTTTACGACATATTGGCCATAACGTATAACCTCCAGAAAAATTACGATTTTGATCCTCAGTGTCATAGGTTCGATTCCAGAGGGCCCCAAAGTCCCGATTTTTCCCGTTTAAATGCATTGCCGTGATTTTCGGGAATTTAAAAAAAATACTTCCCGGATAGGTAGAGAATCAAAACTCAAGGATCCTTTATCTATTATATATAGATGCTTCTCCGGATTCATTCATATATATACCTATATAGATAGATAGGATACAAATTCACAGCCTAAACTACAAGCGTCATTGATCTGAAATTTTTATGACATATTGGCCATAACGTGAAACCCCCAGGAAAAAAGAGACTTTGATCCTCAGTGTCATAGGTTCGATTCCAGAGGGCCCCAAAGTCCCGATTATCCGGTCATAAGACCGTACTGTTCCTGGGTTCGAAGCCAGAGCACAATAACGTTTCTCTCATAAGGAATATAAAGGAAAAGTAGGACGTCATTTGAGGCAGTTGTAACCAATATTTCTGCTTGAATTTGCATACGCGGTTAGAGATGGTGTTTTTCTTTTGTGCTGCATAGAAAGTATTGCCTGAAAGACCCGGGTTCGATGCCGGGCAGTAAAAATATCACCCATATATAATACTATGGGGTATCTTTTCATAATTTTTTTATGCATTTATCGATATGTAAGGGAGCTCTTGCTTAGATGGAAGATGTATATTAACACTTTGTTTAAGAAAAAAAATAGATAAGACCATGCTGTTCCTGGGTTCGATGCCAGAGCACATTATAATTTCTCAAATAAGGAGTGTATGTGAATAGTAGGACGTCGTTTGAGGTAGTTGCACCTAATAGTTTTGCTTGAATTTTCACACATAGTTTGATATAGTAATTTTCTATTTTGCTGCATAGTAAGTACACCAGGAAGACCGGGGTTCGCTGCCAGGTGATTAAATTGCAGCGAATTCTACGAATATTTTGAATTTTTTTTTTCTTTTGATGTCCGTCCCGGTATATGATGCCGATATGAAATTGGTGTTGTCGATCTGCTTGCAGTATGCAAGCTACATTTTACTCGTATATATATATATATATATATATATATATATATATATATATATATATATATATATATACATATATTATCTTGGACGCCAAAAACATGATAAATAATGTTTTTATATATTTATATATCTATTATATATAGATGCTTCTCCGGATTCATTCATATATATATCCAGATACCCAGATACCCAGATAGGATACAAATTCACAGGCTAAACCAAAAGCGTCATTGACTTGAAATTTTTACGACATATTGGCCATAACGTGTAACCTCCAGGAAAAAGCCGACTTTGAACCTCGGTATCATGGGTTCGATTCCAGAAGGCCCCAAATTCACGATTTTCCCCATAAGAATACATGGCGGGGATTTTCAAAAATTTTTTTGGGGCACTTCCCGGAAAAGGAGAGAATTGAAATTCGAGGGATCGCTAGAAGCCGGGCATATCCAACGTTAATCATAAAGACATCGTTGAATATGGTCCATGGTTCGATGCTAGGACGGGGCAAATATCGGCCGTTTAAAATGCATTGTGACGATTTTTAAGATTTTTTTTGGACTTCTTCCCGATAACATGGAAACTCGAAATTCGGCATGGGGTAGGATATTATAAATATATTTCATAATCAAATTTTACATATTCGCTGATGGTCCTTGGTTCGATCCCAGAGGGCCATTTAAATTCCTCAATGCATTTCTTACGGAGATAACGGAAACAAATGTTAGGTACTTTTCGGCATGCTATCGACTTGAAACTTTGCATGATACAAGAGAAGGTCTTCAAAAATCAAACTGTGCATTTACAGCTTACAATATGTCCTGGGTTCGACACCAGGTGTCTCTGAAATCAGAAGTTGATCCGATTTTTTGGAATTATTTTGAAACCTTTCCCAATAATGTAGAAACTTGAAATTCGGCATATAGATAGAAATCATAAATAATTCTCAGAAACAACTTTTAGATTGCCAAGATCGTCCTTGGTTCGAGTCCCGAGAGCCATTTACATTCGTGAAAATTAGAACGTCTTTTGAGGCAGTTGTAGCCAATATTTCTGCTTGAATTTTCACACATAGTTTGAGATGGTGATCTTCTGTTGTGCTGCATAGTAAGTTCACAGAAAAGACCCGGGTTCGATGCCAGACGATGAAAAATCAGCGAATTTTAAGAAAAATTTCAATGCTTTTTTTTTCTATTGAGGACCGTCCCGATATGATGCCGATATGAAATAGTATTGCCGATCTGCTTGATAAATATTTACATCTAATATATATATGGAGAAAGTCATGTGCTGGCCACATCAGATTTTTTAGATAATATCTTGATAATATGACGAAAATTAAGGCAAAATAGGAGAGAAAAATTGAAATTTCGCTGTAATTATCCGTTTTCGTTTCTTTTTTCGATCATATCACGATTAAATGACGAAAAATAAAGACAAAATAGAGAATAATAATTGAAATTTATAATTATCCGTTTTCGTTGCTTTTTTCGATCATATCTCGATAAAACGACTAAATTAAGCCAAAATTGAATTTCGCTAAAATTATACGTTTTCTTTGCTTTTTTCGATCATATCTCAATTTAATGACGAAAATTATGCAAAATAGAGAAAAAAAATTCACTTTTTGCTAAAATTAACCGTTTTCGTTGATTTTTTCGATTTAATATCGATAAAATTACGAAAATTAAGGCAAAATAGAGAGAAAAAATTGAAAATCCGCTAAAATTATCCGTTTTCGTTGCTTTTTTCGATCATTTCCCGATAAAATGACGAAAAATAAAGAGAAAATTGAGGAGAAAAATTGAAATTTATAATTATCCGTTTTCGTTGCTTTTTTCGATCATATCTCGATAAAATGACGAAAAATAAAGACAAATTAGGGGAAAAAATTGAAATTTAGACAAAAACATAGGAAAAAATTTCTAAATTCGCTAAAATTATCCGTTTTCTTTGCCTTTTTCGAACATATCGGAATAAAATGACGAAGAATAAAGAAAAAATAGACGAAAAAAATTGAAATTTTCTAATAGTATCCCTGCTCGTTGCTTTTATGGAACATATCTCAATAAAATGACGAAAAATAAATAAAAAATAGACGAAAAAAATTAAAATTTCCCTAAAATTATCCGTTCGAGTTCTTCTTTCGTTCATATCACGATTAAATGACGAAAAATAAAGAAAAAATAGACGAAAAAAATTGAAATTTTCTAATAGTATCCCTGCTCGTTGCTTTTATGGAACATATCTCAATAAAATGACGAAAAATAAATAAAAAATAGACGAAAAAAATTAAAATTTCCCTAAAATTATCCGTTCGAGTTCTTCTTTCGTTCATATCACGATTAAATGACGAAAAATAAAGAACAATTAGAAGAAAAAAAGCGCAATTTCGCTAAAATTATCCGGTGTCGTTGCTTTTTTCGATCATAGCTCGATGAAATGACGAAAAATAAAGACAAAATAGGGGAAAAATAGAAATTTCGCTACTATTATCCGTTTACGTTGCTTTTCTCGAACATATCTAAATAAAATTATGAAAAGTAAGACAATCTAGAGGAAAAAAATTGAAATTTCTCTAAAAGTATTCGTTTCCGTTACTTTTTTAGATAATATCTTGATACTATGACGAAAATTAAGGCAAAATATAGGAAAATAATCGAAATTTCGTTGAAATTATCCGTTTTCATTGCTTTTTTCGGTTATATCTCTTTTAATTGACGAATATTAAGGCACAAAGAGGGGAACATTTGTAATTTCGCTGAAATTATCCGTTTCCTTTGCTTTTTTCGATCATATCGCGATAAATGAGGAAAAATAAAGACACAAAAGAGGAAAAAAATTGAAATTTCGGTACAATTATCTGTTTTCGTTTCTTTTTTCGAACAAATCTCGATAAATGACTAAATTAAGGTAAAATGGTGGAAATAAATTGAATTTCGCTAAAATTATCCGATTTCGTGGCTTTTTTCGTTCATATCTCAAGTAAATTACGAAAATTAATGCAAAATAGAGGAGAAAAATTCAAATTCGTTTTCGTTGTTATTTTCGATTATAACTGTTTAAATGGACGAATATTAAGGCAAAATAGAGGAGAAAGTTTGTAATTTCGCTGAAAATATCCGTTTTCCTTGCTTTTTTCGATCATATCTCGATAAATGAGTAAAACTTAAGACAAAAATCTGATGTGGCCAGCACATGACTTTCTTCATACATTAGATGTAAATATTTATCTACGACAGTAATTTCGAACTCTATATTCAATCTAAACTTGGAAGATGAGTGATTAATTTATATGGTATTATCTTTTACGTCACAAACATTATAAATAATGTTTTTCGGGACATGCTCAATGAAAAAAGATGAATTTGGCCTTTTGCCCATAGAGCCCAGAGCGCCCACAAAGTACATAATCAGCAACTTCCGGTTTATCAGTATTTCATGAATAACTCCTAAACAATTAGTGATACAAAAATATGTTTCATACAATAGTTATAGTAAATTTAATTTTCTAAAACATTTATAAATAATAGTATATACCTAAATATCATATTTATGGAGATATTTTGAAAACCGGAAATGAGCTTTGAAGAATGAAGCTCGACTTCCGGTGAACCGATTTACTCCAAAAACTAATCAACTCTGACGACACCAACCAAAGTACTTTATATGAAATTTGGTGTTGATCCAACAAACAGTTTTCATGTTAGAGCGCCCACAAAGTACATAATCATCTTCTTCCGGTTTATCAGTATTTCACGAATAACTCCTAATCAACCGGTGATACAAAAATATGTTAAATATAAAAGGTATAGTAAATTACATTATCTAAAACTTTTATAAGTAATACAATATACGTATATATCATATTTATGGAGATATTTTGAAAACCGGAAATGAGCTTTGATGAATGAAGCTAGACTTCCGGTACACCGATTTTCTCCAAAAACTAATCAACTCTGACAGCACACACCACAGTACAATATATGAAGTTTGGTATTGATACGACTAATAGTTTTCACGTTAGAGCGCCCACTATCACACACACACATACACACACACACACACACACACACACACATACACACAGACATCATTCCGAAAATGGTCAAAACGTGTTCTAGGGACCCCAAAACATGTATTTCCGTTGAAATCTCGAAGTCGAATTTTTTCATGAAAACAATACTTTCTCTATACTTCGTATATGGAGAAAGTAAAAAAGAGGTAAAAAATTGAAATTTCGCCACAATTTTTGGTTTTGTTTTCTTTTTTCGAACATATCTCTATAAAATGACGAAATATTAAGGAAAAATAGAGGAGAAAAATTGATATTTCTCTAAAAGTATCCATTTTCGTAGCTTTTTTGATCATATCTCGTAAAATAACAAAAAATAAAGACAAAATAGATACAGTTAGATAAAATTGTACGTTTTCGTTTCTTATTTAGATAATATCTTGATAAAATGACGAAAATTAAGGAAAAATAGAGGAGAAAAATTGTAATTTCGATAAAATTATCCGTATTCGTTTAATTTTTGGATAATATCTAAAAAAAATGGTGAAACCTAAAGGAAATTAGAGGAGAATATTTGTAATTTCGCTAAAATTATCCGTTTTCGTTAATTTTTGGAACAAATCTCGATAAATGAGCAAAAATTAAGACAAAATACAGGAAGAAAATTGAAATTTCACTACAATTATCCGTTTTCGTTGCTTTTTTCGGACATATCTCGTAAAATTACGAAATTAAAAAGACAAAATAGAGGAAAAAATGGAAATTTCGCTAAAATTATCCTTTTTCGTTTCTTTTTTACATAATATCTTGATTAAATAACGAAAATAAAGGCAAAATAGTGGAAAAAAATTGTAATTTCGCTAAAATTAACCTTTTTCGTCACTTTTGCAATTATTCCTCTTTAAATTGACGAATATTAATGCAAAATAGAGGAGAAAGTTTGTAATTTCGCGAAATTATCTGTTTTCCTTGCTTTTTTCGATCATATCTCGATTAATGAGCAAAAATAAAGACAAAAAAGAGGAAAATAATTGAATTTTCGCTACAATTATCCGTTTTCGTTGCTTTTCTCGGAACATACATCAATAAAATTACGAAAAAAAATTGAAATTACTTTAAAATTATCCGTTTTCTTTTTTTATCATATCTCGTAAAATTATGAAAAATAAAGACAAAATAGAGGAAAGAAATCGAAATTTCGCTTAAATTATCCGTTTTCGTTTCTTTTTTAGATAATTTCTTGATAAAATGACGAAAATTAAGGCAAAATAGAGGAGAAAAATTGAAATTTCGCTAAAATTATCCATCTTCGTTGCTTTTTCGACCATATCTCGATAAAGTGACTTAAAATAAAGACAGTATAATGGAAAAAATTGTAATTTCGCTAAAATTAACCATTTCGAATCTTTCGGAATTATATCTCTGTAAATTGACGAATATTAAGGCAAAATAGAGGAGAAAATATGTAATTTCACTGAAATTATCTGTTTTCCGTGTTTTTTTTTCGATCATATCTCGATAAATGTGCAAAAATAAACACAAAAAGAGGAAAAAATTAACATTTCACTACAATTATTAATTTTCGTTGGTTTTTTCAAACATATATCAATAAAATGGCGAAAAAAAAATTAAGGAAAAAAACTGTAATTTCTGTAAATTTATCCGTTTTCTTTGCTTTGTTCGATCATATCTCGATAAAATGACGAAAACGTAGGCTAAATATTGGAGAAAATGTTTAATTTCGCTATAATTATCCGTTTTCGTTGCATTTCTCGTTCATATCTTAATTAAATGACGAAAATTAATGCAAAATAGAGGATAAAAATTCAAATTTTGCTATAATTATCCGCTTTCGTTCTTTTTTAGATAATATCTTGACAAAATGACGAAACTGAAGGCAAAATAGAAGGGAAAATTTGTAATATCGCTAAAATTATCCGTTTTCGTTGCTTTTTTCGAAAATTTCTCAATTAAATTAGGAAAACTAAGACAACATAGAGGAAAAAAATTGAAAAATCGCTTATCCGTTTAAATTATTATCCGTTTTCGTTCCTTATTTCAATCATATCTCTATAAAATGACTAAAAAAGGACAAAATAGAGGAAAAAAATTGAATTTCGCTAATATTATCCGTTTTGTTGCTTTTTTCGATCATATCTCAATTAAATGACGAAAATTAAAGCAAAATAGAGGAGAAAAATTGAAATTTCGCTACAATTATCCGTTTTTGTTTCTATTTTCGATTATATCAAAAAACTGAGCAAAAATAAATACAGAAAAGAGTAAAAAAATTGAAATTTCTCTACAATTATCCGTTTTCGTTGCTTTTTCGAAGATATCTCAATAAAATGAGGAAAAATAAAGAATAAAGAGAGGAAAAAATTGAAATTTCGCTAAAATAATCCAATTTCGTTCTTTTTTCGATTATATCTCATTTAAATGATGATAATTTATTTAAAATAGGGGAGAAAATTTTTAAATTTTGCTAAAATTATTCGTTTTCTTTTTTTTGATAATATCTCGATAATATTTCGAATAATAAAGACAACGTAGAGGAAGAAATTTGAAATTTCGTTAAAATTATACGTTTTCGTTGCTTTTTTCGAACATATCTCAATAAAATGACGAAAATTAATGCAAAATAAAGGAGAAAGATTCAAATTTTGCTAAAATTATTCGTTTTTGTTGCTTTTTTCGATCATATCTCGATAAATGAGTAAAAATTAAGACAAAAAATGGAAAAAATTGAAATTTCGCTAAAATTATCGGTTTTGTTTGCTTTTTTAGGTAATATCTTGATAAAATGGCGAAACTTAACGAAAATTAGAGGAGAAAATTTGTAATTTCAATAACAGTATCCGTTTTTGTTGCTTTTTTGAACATATCGCGATAAATGAGCAAAAAAAAAGACAAAAAAGAGGAAAAAAATCGAAATTTCGCTAAAATTATCCTTTTTCGTTTCTTTTTTAGATAATATCTTGATTAAATGTCGAAAATTAAGGTTAAATAGAGGAGAAAAATTGAAATTTCTCTATAATTATCCGTTTTCGTTGCTTTTTCCAGCATTACTCGATAAAGTGACTAAAAATAAAAACAGTGTAGTGGAAAAAGTTGTAAATTTGCTAAAATTAAACATTTCGTCTCTTTTGCGATTATATTACTTTAAATTGACGAATATTACGGCAAAATATAGTTAACAATTTGTAATTTCGCTGAAATTATCTGTTTTCCTTGGTTTTTTTTATCATATCTCGATAAATTAGCAAAAAAAAACAAAAAAGAGGAAAAAAATTAAATTTTGTTACAATTATCCGTTTTCGTAACTTTTTTCGAAGATATCCAAATAAGATGAGGAAAATAAAGGAAAAACAGAGGAAAAATATTGAAATTTATCTAAAATAATCAACTTCGTAGCTTCTTTTGAACATATCTCGTAAAATTACGAAAAAAAAAGACAAAATACAGGAAAAAATCGAAATTTCGCTAAAATTATCCGTTTTCATTTTTTTTAGATAATATCTTGATAAAATAACGAAACATAAGGCAAATTAAAGGAGGAAAATTGTAATTTCGCTAAAATTATCCGTTATCGTTTCTTTTTTAGAATATATCTTGATAAAATGACGAAACCTAATGCAAATTAGAGCAGAAAATTTGTAATTTCGCTAAAACATCCGTTTTCGTTGCTTTTTTCGATCATATCTCAATTAAATGACGAAAATTATGCAAATTAGAGGAGAAAAATTCAAATTTTGCTAAAATTATTAGTTTTCCTTGCTACTTTCGATTATATCTCTTTAAATTGATGAATATTAAGGCAAATGGTGAAAATTTGTAATTTTGCTAAAATTATCCGTTTTCGTTACTTTTTTGGAACATTTCTCAATAAAATTACGAAAAATAAAGACAAAAACGAGGAAAGAAATCGAAATTTCGCTTAAATTATCCGTTTTCGGTTCTTTTCTCAATCATATCACGACTAAATGACGAAACATAGAGACGAATTAGAGGACAAAAATTGATATTACGCTAAAATTATCCGTTTTCGTTTCTTTTCTAGAGTATATCTTGTTTTGTTTGCTTTTTTCGATCATATCTCGATAAATGAGAAAAAATAAAGACAAAAAAGAGGAAAAAAATTGAAATTTCGCGACAAATATCCGTTTTCGTTGCTTTTTTCGAACATATCTCAATAAAATGACGAAAAATAAAGAAAAAATATAGGAAAAAAATTGAAATGTCTCTAAAAGTATTCATTTTCGTAGCCTTTCCTGATCATATTTCGTAAAATTACGAAAAATAAAGACAAAAACGAGGAAAGAAATCGAAATTTCGCTAAAATTATCCGTTTACGGTTCTTTTTTCGATCATATCACGACTAAATGACGAAACATTAAGACAAATTAGAGGACGAAAATCGAAATTACGCTAAAATTATCCGTTTTCGTTGCTTTTTTCGATCATATCTCGATAAAATGTCGAAAATTTAGGCAAACTAGAGGAGAAAATTTTAAATTTCGCTATAATTATCCAATTTCGTTGCTTTTTACGATCATTACTTGATAAAACGACAGAATTTTAAAACTAAATAGAGAAGCAAAATTGTAATTCCGCTAAAATTATTCGTTTTGGTTTCTTTTTTAGATAATATCTTGATAAAATAACGAAACATAGGTCAAATTAAAGGAGGAAAATTGTTATTTCGCTAAAATTATCCGTTTTCGTTTCTTTTTTAGATAATATCATGATAAAATGACGATACTTAAGGCAATTTAGAGGAGAAAAATTGTAATTCCGCTAAAATTATCCATTTTCGTTTCTTTTTTAGATTATAACTTGATAAATGAAGCAAATTATTGCAGAATAGAGGAGAAAACTGTAATTTCGCCAAAATTATATGTTTTCGTTGCTTTATTAGATAATATCTTGATAAAATAATAAAACTTAGGCAAAATAGAGGGGAAAATTTGTAATTTCGCTAAAATTATCCGATTTCGATGCTTTTTTCAAACTAACCTCGATAAATGAGACAAAAAAAGACAAAATATAGGAAATAAATTGAAATTTCACTACAATTGTGCGTTTTCGTTGCTTTTTTCGGACATATCTCGTAAAATTACGAAAAATAAAGACAAAATAGAGGAAAAAATCGATATTTCGCTAAAATTATCCGTTTTCGTTTGTTTTTTAGATAATATCTTGATAAAATGACGAAGCTTAAGGCAAATTAGAGAAGAAAAATTGTAATTCCGCTAAAATTATCCGTTTTCGGTTCTTTTTTCGATCATATCACGACTAAATGACGAAACTTAAAGACAAATTAGAGGACGAAAATCGAAATCACGCTAAAATTTTCCATTTTCGTTGCTTTTTTCAATCATATCTCGATAAAATGTCGAAAATTTAGGCAAACTAGAGTAGAAAATTTTAAATTTCGCTATAATTATCCGTTTTCGTTGCTTTTTACGATCATTACTTGATAAAACGAAAGAATATTAAAACGAAATAGAGGAAAAAATTGGTATTTTGCTAAAATTGATAAATGAAGCTTGATAAATGAAGCAAATTATTGCAATATAGAGGAGAAAACTGTAATTTCGCCAAAAGTATATGTTTTCGTTGCTTTATTAGTTAATATCCTGATAAAATGATGAAACTTAAGGCAAATTAGAGGGGAAAATTTGTAATTCCGCTAAAATTATCCGTTTTCGTTTCTTTTTTAGATAATATCTTGATAAAATGACGAAACATAAGGCAATTTAGAGGAGAAAAATTGTAATTCCGCTAAAATTATCCATTTTCGTTTCTTTTTTAGATATTATCTTGATAAAATGACGAACCTTAAGGCAAATAAGAGGAGAAGAATTGTAATTTCGCTAAAATTATCCGTTTTCGTTTCTTATGTGGAACATTTCTCGATAAATGAGTAAAAGTAAAGACAAAATAGAGGAACAAAATCAAAATTTCACTACAATTATCCGTTTTTGTTGCTTTTTTCGGACGTATCTTGTAAAATTACGAATAATAAAGACAAAATAGAGGAATAAAATCGATACTTCGCTAAAATTACCTGTTTTCGTTTCTTTTTTGATAATATCTTGAAAAATGACGAAGATTAAGGCTAAATAGAGGAGAAAATTTTTAAATTTCACTATAATTGTCCGTTTTCGTTGCTTTTTACGATCATTACTTGATAAAACGACAGAATTTTAAAACGAAATAGGGGAAAAAATTGGTATTTTGCTAAAATTATCCGTTTTCGTTTCTTTTTTAGATTATATCTTGATAAAATGACGAAGCTTAAGGCAAATTAGAGAAGAAAATTGTAATTCCGCTAAAATTATCCGATTTCGGTTCTTTTTTCGATCATATCACGACTAAATGACGAAACTTAAAGACAAATTAGAGGACGAAAATCGAAATTACGAAACTTAAGGCAATATAGAGGAGAAAATTTGAAGTTTCTGTCAAATCCGCTATCGTTGCTTCTTTTGATCATATCACGTAAAATTACGAAAAATAAAGACAAAAACGAGGAAAGAAATCGAAATTTCGCTTAAATTATCCGTTTTCGGTTCTTTTTTCGATCATATCACGTCTAAAAGAATAAACATAAAGACGAATTAGAGGACAAAAATCGAAATTACGCTAAAATTATCCGTTTTCGTTTCTTTTTTATATGATATCTTGATAAAATGACGAAACTTAATGCAATTTAGAGGAGAAAATAGTATTTCCGCTAAAATTATCCGTTTTCGTTTCTTTTTTGGAACATATCTCGATAAATGAGTAAAATTAAAGACAAAATAGAGGAACAAAATTGAAATTTCACTACAATTATCCGTTTTCGTTGCTTTTTTCGGACATATCTTGTAAAATTACGAAAAATAAAGACAAAATAGAGGAAAAAAATCGATTTTTCGCTAAAATTATCCGTTTTCGTTTCTTTTTAGGTAATATCTTGAAAAATGACGAAACCCTTGAGGCAATTTAGAGGAGAAAAATTGTAATTCCGCTAAAATTATCCATTTTCCGTTTCTTTTTTAGACATTATCTTGATAAAATGACGAAACATAAGGCAAATTAGAGGAGAAAAATTATAATTTCGCTAAAATATTCCGTTTTCGTTTCTTTTTTCGATCATATCACGACTAAATGACGAAATATTAGGCAAACAAGAGGAGAAAATTTTAAATTTCGCTATAATTATCCGTTTTCGTTGCTTTTTACGATCATTACTTGATAAAACGACAGAATTTTAAAACGAAATAGAGGAAAAAATTGGTATTTTGCTAAAATTATCCGTTTTCGTTTCTTTTTTAGATTATATCTTGATAAAATGACGAAATTTAAGGAAAAATAGAGGAGAAAATTAAAATCTCTTTAAAAGTATCCGTTTTCGTTTGTTTTTTAGATAATATCTTGATAAAATGACGAAGCTTAAGGCAAATTAGAGAAGCAAAATTGTAATTCCGCTAAAATTATCCGTTTTCGTTTCTTTTTTTAATAATATCTTGATAAAATGACGATACTTAAGGCAATTTAGAGGAGAAAAATTGTAATTCCGCTAAAATTATCCATTTTCGTTTCTTTTTTAGATTATGTCTTGATAAAAGGACGAAATTTAAGGAAAAATAGAGGAGAAAAATTGAAATTTCTCTAAAAGTTTCCATTTTTGTAACTTTTTTAAATAATATCTTGATAAATGAAGCAAATTATTGCAGAATAGAGGAAAAAACTGTAATTTCGCCAAAATTATACGTTTTCGTTGCTTTATTAATTAATATCTTGATAAAATGATGAAACTTAAGGCAAATTAGAGGGGATAATTTGTAATTTCGCTAAAATTATCCGATTTCGATGCTTTTTTCAAACTTACCTCGATAAATGAGACAAAAATAAAGACAAAATATAGGAGAAAAATCGATATTTCGCTAAAATTATCCGTTTTCGTTTCTTTTTTAGATAATATCTTGATAAAATGACGAATCTTAAGGCAATTTAGAGGAGAAAAATTGTAATTCCGCTAAAATTATCCATTTTCCTATCTTTTTTAGATTTTATCTTGATAAAATGACGAAACTTAAGGCTAATTTGAGGAGAAAATTTGTAATTTCGCTAAAATTATCCGTTTTTGTTGCTTTTTACGATCATTACTTGATAAAACGACAGAATCTTAAAACGAAATAGAGGGAAAAATTGGTATTTTGCTAAAATTATCCGTTTTCGTTTCTTTTTTGGAACATATCTCGATAAATGAGTAAATTCAAAGACAAAATAGAGGAACAAAATCGAAATTTCACTACAATTATCCAGTTTTCGTTTCTTTTTAGATAATATCTTGAAAAATGACGAAGATTTAGGCTAAATAGAGGAGAAAAATTTTAAATTTCGCTATAATTGTCCGTTTTCGTTGCTTTTTACGATCATTACTGGATAAAACGACAGAATTTTAAAACGAAATAGAGGAAAAAATTGGTATTTTGCTAAAATTATCCGTTTTCGTTTGTTTTTTAGATAATATCTTGATAAAATGACGAAGCTTAAGGCAAATTAGAGAAGAAAATTTGTAATTCCGCTAAAATTATCCGTTTTCGGTTCTTTTTTCGATCATATCACGACTAAATGACGAAACTTAAAGACAAATTAGAAGACGAAAATTGAAATCACGCTAAAATTATCCGTTTTCGTTGCTTTTTTCAATCATATCTCGGTAAAATGTCGAAAATTTAGGCAAACTAGAGGAGAAAATTTTAAATTTCGCTAAAATTATCCGTTTTTGTTGCTTTTTACGATCATTACTTGATAAAACGACAGAATCTTAAAACGAAATAGAGGGAAAAATTGGTATTTTGCTAAAATTATCCGTTTTCGTTTCTTTTTTAGATTATATCTTGATAAAATGACGAAATTTTAGGAAAAATAGAGGAGAAAAATTGAAATCTCTCTAAAAGTATTCGTTTTCGTTTGTTTTTTAGATAATATCTTGATAAAATGACAAAGCTTAAGGCAAATTAGAGGAGAAAAATTGTAATTCCGCTAAAATTATCCGTTTTCGTTTCTTTTTTAGATAATATCTTGATGAAATGGCGAAACATAAGGCAATTTAGAGGGGAAAATTTGTAATTTCGCTAAAATTATCCGATTTCGATGCTTTTTTCAAATTTACATCGATAAATGAGACAAAAAAAGACAAAATATAGGAAAAAAATTGAAATTTCACTACAATTATGCGTTTTCGTTGCTTTTTTTGGACATATCTCGTAAAATTACGAAAAATAAAGACAAAATAGAGGAGAAAAATCGATATTTCGCTAAAATTATCCGTTTTCGTTTGTTTTTTAAATAATATCTTGATAAAATGACGAAATTTAAGGAAAAATAGAGGAGAAAAATTGAAATCTCTCTAAAAGTATCCGTTTTCGATTGTTTTTTAGATAATATCTTGATAAAATGACAAAGCTTAAGGCAAATTAGAGGTGAAAAATTGTAATTCCGCTAAAATTATCCGTTTTCGTTTCTTTTTTAGATAATATCTTGATAAAATGACGAAACATAAGGCAATTTAGAGGAGAAAAATTGTAATTCCGCTAAAATTATCCATTTTCGTTTCTTTTTTAGATATTATCTTGATAAAATGACGAAACTTAAGGCAAATTAGAGGAGAAGAATTGTAATTTCGCTAAAATTATCCGTTTTCGTTTCTTATGTGGAACATTTCTCGATAAATGAGTAAAATTAAAGACAAAATAGAGGAACAAAATCGAAATTTCACTACAATTATCCGTTTTTGTTGCTTTTTTCGGACGTATCTTGTAAAATTACGAAAAATAAAGACAAAATAGAGGAATAAAATCGATACTTTGCTAAAATTATCCGTTTTCGTTTCTTTTTTGATAATATCTTGAAAAATGACCAAGATTAAGGCTAAATAGAGGAGAAAATTTTAAATTTCGCTAAAATTATCCGTTTTTGTTGCTTTTTACGATCATTACTTGATAAATTGACAGAATTTTAAAACGAAATAGAGGAAGAAATTGGTATTTTGCTAAAATTATCCGTTTTCGTTTCTTTTTTAGATTATATCTTGATAAAATAACGAAATTTAAGGAAAAATAGAGGAGAAAAATTGAAATCTCTCTAAAAGTATCCGTTTTCGTTTGTTTTTTAGATAATATCTTGATAAAATGACGAAGCTTAAGGCAAATTAGAGGAAGAAAATCGAAATTACGAAACTTAAGGCAATATAGAGGAGAAACTTTGAAATTTCTGTAAAATCCCCTATCGTTGCTTTTTTTGATCATATCACGTAAAATTACGAAAAATAAAGACTAAAACGAGGAAAGAAATCGAAATTTCGCTTAAATTATCCGTTTTCGGTTCTTTTTTCGATCATATCACGTCTAAAAGAATAAACACAAAGACGAATTAGAGGACAAAAATCGAAATTACGCTAAAATTATCCGTTTTCGTTTCTTTTTTATATGATATCTTGATAAAATGACGAAACTTAATGCAATTTAGAGGAGAAAAATTGTAAATCCGCTAAAATTATCCGTTTTCGTTTCTTTTTTGGAACATATCTCGATAAATGAGTAAAATTAAAGACAAAATAGAGGAAAAAAATCGATATTTCGCTAAAATTATCCGTTTTCGTTTCTTTTTAGGTAATATCTTGAAAAATGAAGAAACTTAAGGCAATTTAGCGGAGAAAAATTGTAATTCCGCTAAAATTATCCATTTTCGTTTCTTTTTTAGATATTATCTTGATAAAATGACGAAACATAAGGCAAATTAGAGGAGAAAAATTATAATTTCGCTAAAATTATCCGTTTTCGTTTCTTTTTTGGAACATATCTCGATAAATGAGTAAAATTAAAGATAAAATAGAAGAACAAAATTGAAATTTCACTACAATTATCCGTTTTCGTTGCTTTTTTCGGACATATCTTGTAAAATTAGGAAAAATAAAGGCAAAATAGAGGAGAAAAATCGATATTTCGCTAAAATTATCCGTTTTCGTTTCTTTTTTAGATATTATCTTGATAAAATGACGAAACTTAAGGCAATTTAGAGGAGAAAAATTGTAATTCCGCTAAAATTATCCGTTTTCGTTTCTTTTTAGATAATATCTTGATAAATGACGAAGATTTAGGCTAAATAGAGGAGAAAAATTTTAAATTTCGCTATAATTGTCCGTTTTCGTTGCTTTTTACGATCATTACTGGATAAAACGACAGAATTTTAAAACGAAATAGAGGAAAAAATTCGTATTTTGCTAAAATTATCCGTTTTCGTTTGTTTTTTAGATAATATCTTGATAAAATGACGAAGCTTAAGGCAAATTAGAGAAGAAAAGTTGTAATTCCGCTAAAATTATCCGTTTTCTGTTCTTTTTTCGATCATTTCACGACTAAATGACGAAACTTATAGACAAATTAGAGGACGAAAATCGAAATCACGCTAAAATTATCCGTTTTCGTTGCTTTTTTCAATCATATCTCGGTAAAATGTCGAAAATTTAGGCAACCTAGAGGAGAAAATTTTAAATTTCGCTATAATTATCCGTTTTTGTTGCTTTTTACGATCATTACTTGATAAAACGACAGAATTTTAAAACACAATAGAGGAAAAAATTGGTATTTTGCTAAAATTATCCGTTTTCGTTTCTTTTTTGATTATATCTTGATAAAATGACGAAATTTAAGGAAAAATAGAGGAGAAATATTGAAATCTCTCTAAAAGTATCCGTTTTCGTTTGTTTTTTAGATAATATCTTGATAAAATGACAAAGCTTAAGGCAAATTAGAGGAGAAAAATTGTAATTCCGCTAAAATTATCCGTTTTCGTTTCTTTTTTAGATAATATCTTGATGAAATGAGGAAACATAAGGCAATTTAGAGGAGAAAAATTGTAATTCCGCTAAAATTAACCATTTTCGTTTCTTTTTTAGATATTATCTTGATAAAATGACGAAACTTAAGGCAAATTAGAGGAGAAAAATTGTAATTTCGCTAAAATTATCCGTTTTCGTTTCTTTTTTGGAACATTTCTCGATAAATGAGTAAAATTAAAGACAAAATAGAGGAACAAAATCGAAATTTCACTACAATTATCCGTTTTTGTTGCTTTTTTCGGACGTATCTTGTAAAATTACGAAAAATAAAGACAAAATAGAGGAATAAAATCGATACTTCGCTAAAATTATCCGTTTTCGTTTCTTTTTTGATAATATCTTGAGTAATGACGAAGATAAAGGCTAAATAGAGGAGAAAATTTTTAAATTTCGCTATAATTGTCCGTTTTCGTTGCTTTTTACGATCATTACTTGATAAAACGACAGAATTTTAAAACAAAATAGGGGAAAAAATTGGTATTTTGCTAAAATTATCCGTTTTCGTTTCTTTTTTAGATTATATCTTGATAAAATGACGAAATTTAAGGAAATATAGAGGAGAAAATTAAAATCTCTCTAAAAGTATCCATTTTCGTTTGTTTCTTAGATAATATCTTGATAAAATGACGAAGCTTAAGGCAAATTAGAGAAGAAAAATTGTAATACCGCTAAAATTATCCGTTTTCGGTTCTTTTTTCTATCTATCTGGTCTTTTTCAAACAATGCACAGCATACATTGTCTTCCGACTAGAAATAACCAGCTTCTTCAGATACCAAAACACCGAACCGAAATTTACCATAATTCCTTTCATGTCTCCGCATGCAGGCTCTGGAACTCTCTCCCCACACATATTCAAAACTCTCCTTCGCTATTGGCATTCAAGAATCGCTACTACCAATTCCTTTTTCTTAATCAAACCTCCACTGACTCAGATAAACTTTAGCAGATTAACTTTTCCCTTCACTGCACATCTTTTTTTCTCCTTTTCTTTTTTCCTTTTATTCCACATATCCATATCGTTCTCGCACACTCTCACCCCTACTCTTCTTCAAACGTTATATTCCTTTTTATATCGACTGTATTTACCTGTATCGATATATGTATATATATATATATATATATATATTGTGACGGATCCTTCCTCTTTACAATTTCTCTCTTTATTTCTGCTGGTCAACTTGGGGCTGGTTCTCCGGAGTCGTTCCGTCCCTTCTTCTGCGGCCTTGCGGTCCCGGCCGCCACCGTCTCTGCCCTCGGGCGTCCAAAATAAACATTACACACAAAAAAAAACACACGCGAAAATCGCAGCCCTTCATCCCCCAATCGTTGTACCAAAAAACAAACACAAAATACAATACCGTTACATTGCCCCCCGAGAAAATTGACATTTTTTTTCCAAAAAAAATTGAAATTTTATCCCTTCACAACTTGTACATAAAAATTAAATTCACTTCATGAATTTTAGCGACCCATCAATATCTCTGTCCATAAACCATTCCTTTGCACTCCAACAATTTATTTAATAAACATCAATTCCAGGACTTCCTAATCCTTCACACAACAAACCATATTTACACACACCACAACCTTAATATTTCCGTCCGTAAATCACTCTTTTACGCATCCACCAATTTTCCAATTAACACTTCCAGGGCTCTCAATTATCCTACAAACAACAAATTCTTTAAACCCACATCCAAAACCATAATCATCACCATTTTTCACCATTCAATTTACCAAATATTTACCCTATCATCATCATTCTTATTTAAATAACACTTTATAGACAATTCCTCCAACGACAGACCCAAAGACATTTATTCAAACCCAAGTCTCGTTGACAAAATAAACTATTGATTCTGGTAAACCATTCACAATAGGAAAAAAAATACATTTTACTTAACCTGAAAAGAAAATATGACACATCTCAATTTGCATTCAGTTCACAAAATTTGAACAATGCGATTATTAAATGGTAAATTACAACAATTTTTTTTTCTTCACACCCTTTCCAAACAGAATTTTTTTCTTTTGACATGATAAAAAAACACTCCCATTTAACACTGCACATTTTCACTTCCTTCAAGCACTAGGGGAACACTTTCACTTAACCGCACCCGATACGCACTTGCGCTAACTGAGCAGCTGATTGACGTGAAGAAAAACAAATAGAACACAGGTTCCACTAACAATGGAAGGGCTTCAAATTATAAAAATTATAAATTCCGACATCGTCACCCTCTCTTGTCACTAATTGACACGCATTCACTCCGATAATTTTCTGGATGACATAGGGACCAGTAAATAAATAAAAGAATTTGTGGAAAACATTTGTTTTCGTGTCTGACGTTCGAGGGGTACGAAGCAATACTAAGTCGTTTACTTTGAATTCATGTGGCTTTGTTTTTTGTTGACGCGCCCTCCTTGCTGCCGCCCTATTTAAATTATAGTATACCATCCGAATGCGATCCTCCTGCGCAACGTTGTCAAGCAAGGGTAAATTGATGTCGAAGCCCAACCGGAACTTTGGTTTCCTACCAAAATGTATTTCGTATGGTGTCACCCTGGTGCTTTCATGGCACACCTCATTGAGCCACACATTTATCCAAGGTAACACTTCGGGCCAGTCTCGGTGTTGCATATGGCAGTAAACCCTAAACAGTCTCGATAATTCTTTCATCACCCTCTCAGCCGGATTGGATTGAGGGTGTCGAATTGAAGAATAAACTGGTCGAACTCCCAATCTCGCAAGGTTTTGAACCCAAAAATTGCTCGTAAATTGGGTACCATGGTCCGATAACATTTTCTGCGGTTTCCCAGCTTTGGGAAAATGCTTACTTTCGAGGCACTTTATGCAGGCACGGGCATTCGCTCTATTTAACGGGTATGCTCCCACAAATTTTGAAAATACATCGATTACAACCAAAACGTATTTATTTCGGAATTTAGCAACGGGAAGCGGACCATACAAATCAATGGCAAATAATTCCCTTGGTCCGTTTGGGATTATAGGCTGGAAAGTTCCTGCATAATTCCGATTTGGGTATTTCGTTTTTTGACAAATTTCACATTTCGCGAGCAATTTTCTGATAAATTTTGACATCCCTTTCCAATAATACAGTTCCCTCGCGAGCAACAGGGTCTTCTTGGTTCCCACATGACCATACCTTTTGTGAATATAAACAATAACTTCTTCCTTTAAACAGTTAGGTAATACAAACTTAATATCGTCACCACTCTTACATAGGGCACCTTGGAATAACTTGAAGTTTCTGTTACCGCCCCCCATGCTTTCATCTTGACCCAAGCCCTCTATGATGGGACCTAAGAGACGGTCTTCATGCTGTTTTACGATTAGATAATTTAAATTTGGAATGGGCAGCTCTCCGAAATCAAGATTAATCCCAGCAATTTCGATAGTTTTTGAATGTGGCTCAGTGCGATCAGCTGATCCATTAAGAGGATTTCTACTTAACCAGTCTGAGACAACGTTTAACTTCCCGGGGACGTGCTCGATTTCTAGATTGTATTCTTGTAAGGCAAGGGCCCATCTAGCTAATCTGGCGTTGTGAAGGTGACATTGATTAAAAAAAACTAAGGACTTGTGATCTGTTCTCACTTTGATTGGGAACCCCAGAACAATGTGTCTTGCTTTGCTCAGACACCACCAAATAGACAACATTTCCTTTTCGGTCGTCGTATATAATAATTCAGGCCCTTTAAGTGTCCTGCTAAAAAAACAAATAACACAGTCTTCTTCCTTCTCATTCCGTTGAAACAAAGTTCCCCCAATAGCACAGTCACTACTATCGGTTGACAAAAAAAAAAGGTTTTCCGTAATCAGGGTATTCGAGGATAACACTTTTGATAAACAATCTCTTAACGTTTTGGAAAGTCTGTTCATGCATATCAGTCCACTTCCACTTGACGCCCTTCTTTAATAATTCCAATAAAGGTACAACACACTCCGAATATTTCCGAACGAACCTCGTATAAAAGTTACACATTCCCAGAAATCCTCTTAATTGCCGAATATTTCTCGGTGCCCTCGCCCCTCTGATTGCCTCCATTCTGGCTTCATCTACACAAATTCCCTCTGAGGAGAGCACATGTCCGAGAAACCTTACCTTCTTCTTGAAGAAATCTGATTTTTCTAAATTTAAGGTCCAGCCCCCCTCTAATAACTTAGTAAACAATAACTCTAAATGTTCCAAATGCTCTTGAACTGAGCGCGAGACAATTAACAGGTCGTCTACGTACGCCACAACGAATTGAGTAAAGTCATTTTTCAACACGTCATTCAAGCACCTTATCAGCGCGGCGCCACTATTTTTCAATCCAAATGGGACCCTTGTGAAAACATAAGTTCGACCGCGATGGGAAAAGGCTGTATATTTCCGATCGTCGGGGTGAATCGGAATTTGCCAATACGAAGAGGTGAAGTCCGTGGTACTAAATATTTTTCTTCCCGGGAATGCTTGTAAGGAATCAAACAAACGAGGTGGATGGTCTCGTTCCGGAATCGTAACCGAATTTAGACGACGAGCATCCAGACATAGCCTGATTTTCCCGTTTGATTTTTTCACCGTCAACAAGGGACTCAAATAAGGGCTGCTAGAAGGCTCTATAATACCCTCATTAATCATCTCATTTACTTGAGCGTCGACTTCCGCTTCGTAACACTTGGGAATTGGATAGATCTTTTGAGCGAACGGAGTAGGATCCGTTAGTTTTATCCTAAAATACGATCCTTTGATCGCCGATGGTTTTTGTGAAAACAACGCTTGAAATTTCTGCAGAAGCATTTTGACGGACTCCAGTTCCAGTGGACTCAAATCGTCGCACTTCTCCAAAATTCGCCCAGTTTCAAAATGTGGATCGGGATTAAGGCACACAAAACTACCGTTCATTTGGGGTTCCGTTTGATGGAACGGAAATGACATAGGTCCCAACGGTATCGTCAAACACACACAGTTCTCCTTGAAATTTATAATTACTTCGTACCGCGACATAAAATCCCTTCCCAAAAACATTGGCTTGATTAAATTTTTAATTACTAAGCATACCACGTCTACTGTGGACCTCTCAAATTGAATCGGCAAAAGCACCTGACGAGTAATTGCGGCAGATTTCCGGTTAAATGCACTAATTGCATGCAATTTATTTACAGGTAAGATTGGGAGATCGGGTCCCTTTTTGCACAACGTTTGAAACAGTTCCTCGGAAATAGCCGACGCCTCACATCCAGTGTCGATCAAAATTTCGATGGGTTCATCATAACAGTGGGCGTGAATGATTGGAACATTAGAATTTTCTTTATTTGTAGCTAGATTTTCTCCGCGCCCGTCTTCCTCCTCGCTGCGTTCTCTCGAGAAACCCATTATCGGGATCTCTATTGTTGTCGGGTCATCGGCGACGAACGCTCCTCGCGTAACCCCGGTCGGTTTAAATGGTCCGATCCTAGTTCGCGTGCCTCCCTCGTCGGTGATTGAGTATTACTAGCCTCCCGATAATCTCGTCTATAATTTTGATTACTTTGGGGATTGTAGTTCCGCATTCTCCGGTCTCTGTTTCTTTCTTGCTCATTCCCTCTAGAATTTTGATTTCCATAATACCCGCCTTGATTATTCCGGTACTGATTTCCACCGCCATTTCCCATTTCCTGCGGGCGATTACAATTAACCATCCCATCGCTATATGGGTTTCCAGATTTATCATACTTCCCTAAAAGGCTCTGTAACTTTTCCAAAGTGAGGTTTTCCGCGGTGTTTAATACGTCTTGTACGCGAGGCGGCAACTGTCTACATAGCACAAACACTAATTCCTCCTCAACCCACGGTGGCTGACACAATCTGGACAGTGATATTTTTTCCGTGACGTATTGTTTCATCGTTACCCCCGTATTCCGGCGGTACACTCCCGAAAGGATTTTTTCGTTATGTTCATGCTGTTCGTGGGGACCCCAATAAGTCTCTAGAAACTTCTCCCTCATCTCCTGGTAATTTTTTGGTTGAGGGAACAATGAATTAGCCCACGTCTTCGCGTGCCCCTCGAGCAACCCATCAAAATAGTACTTCTTCTTCTCCTCCGATATTCCCGCCATGGCGAAATTGGTCTCCATTTCTCTCAAGAATTGAATGGGGTGTTCCTCCCGCAATCCGCGAAAACGTAGCGATTTGACCAGGTCCGTCGGCCATGGTCGGCAACACACGCTGCCACCGGACCCATTTATTAGTCCCCGTTTAACTGTCTCCAATTCCTGATTCACACCCTCGATTTCATGCTGAACCGCCTGCATGATTCTCCTGTTGTCACCCCCCAAATCTTCACGTAACTTTCTGCTTACTCTTTCGGTCAAACTTCCTTCGATCCTTTCCATTTTCCTTTCTATCCCCTCAATTTTTCGGTCTATTTTATGTCCCAATCGTTCGATTCTAGTCCCCATTGCGGTGAGCATCGACATCACCTTCTCCAACGCCTGGTGAATTCCCTGGGCATCACAATCATTTGTTGGTTGCGCCTTACCTTCTCGTAGCGTCAACCCTGCCATGTCTATCTCTAACAACGACTCCTCCCCCGGATGATCCTCGGACGCTGACTCGATGGAGCCGGACGAATCCTTCCTCGTCCTGTAGCCAGAAAAATCGCCGGTCGCCATCTCGTACACTGCCAGCCCTGTCGAAAGACGCGCTGTCAATTGCCCACGACAACCAATGCTGGACGCACCTTCGGGATCCTGGTCACGGCACCAGAATGTGACGGATCCTTCCTCTCTTTACAATTTCTCTCTTTATTTCTGCTGGTCAACTTGGGGCTGGTTCTCCGGAGTCGTTCCGTCCCTTCTTCTGCGGCCTTGCGGTCCCGGCCGCCACCGTCTCTGCCCTCGGGCGTCCAAAATAAACATTACACACAAAAAAAAACACACGCGAAAATCGCAGCCCTTCATCCCCCAATCGTTGTACCAAAAAACAAACACAAAATACAATACCGTTACAATATATATATATATATATATATATATATATATATATATATATATATATATATGCACATACTTGTATATATTTTCTTTTCTCTTTATGCTCATTTGAACTTCTTTAACAAATTTGTTTTTTGTTTTGACTCGCCAAATGTTTATTTTTTTAATTTCTTTTTTATTATTATGATTATCATTGTCTTTTTATTTCATTATTTATCCACTTTTTTGCAACGGGTTAAATGTAAGATGGGACTAATCAGTCTCAATTTCGCCCGAGGAGTAGACCTTTATCTATCTATCTATCTATCTATCTTTTTTCGATCATATCACGACTAAATGACGAAACTTAAAGACAAATTAGAGGACGAAAATTGAAATACGAAACTTAAGGCAATTTAGAGGAGAAAATTTGAAATTTCTGTAAAATCCGCTATCGTTGCTTTTTTTGATCATATCACGTAAAATTACGAAAAATAAAGACAAAAACGAGGAAAGAAATCGAAATTTCGCTTAAATTATCCGTTTTCGGTTCTTTTTCCGATCATATCACGTCTAAAAGAATAAACATAAAGACGAATTAGAGGACAAAAATCGAAATTACGCTAAAATTATCCGTTTCTCGTTTCTTTTTTATATAATATCTTAATAAAATGACGAAACTTAAGGCAATTTAGAGGAGAAAAATTGTAATTCCGCTAAAATTATCCGTTTTCGTTTCTTTTTTGGAACATATCTCGATAAATGAGTAAAATTAAAGACAAAATAGAGGAACAAAATTGAAATTTCACTACAATTATCCGTTTTCGTTGCTTTTTTCGGACATATCTGGTAAAATTACGAAAAATAAAGACAAGATAGAGGAAAAAAATCGATATTTCGCTAAAATTATCCGTTTTCGTTTCTTTTTAGGTAATATCTTGAAAAATGACGAAACTTAAGGCAATTTAGAGGACAAAAATCGAAATTAGGCTAAAATTATCCGTTTCTCGTTTCTTTTTTATATAATATCTTAATAAAATGACGAAACTTAAGGCAATTTAGAGGAGAAAAATTTTAATTCCGCTAAAATTATCCGTTTTCGTTTCTTTTTTGGAACATATCTCGATAAATGAGTAAAATTAAAGACAAAATAGAGGAACAAAATTGAAATTTCACTACAATTATCCGTTTTCGTTGCTTTTTTCGGATATATCTTGTAAAATTACGAAAAATAAAGACAATATAGAGGAAAAAAATCGATATTTCGCTAAAATTATCCGTTTTCGTTTCTTTTTAGGTAATATCTTGAAAAATGACGAAACTTAACGCAATTTAGAGGAGAAAAATTGTAATTCCGCTAAAATTATCCATTTTCGTTTCTTTTTTAGATTATATCTTGATAAAATGACGAAATTTAAGGAAAAATAGAGGAGAAAATTAAAATCTCTCTAAAAGTATCCATTTTCGTTTGTTTCTTAGATAATATCTTGATAAAATGACGAAGCTTAAGGCAAATTAGAGAAGAAAAATTGTAATACCGCTAAAATTATCCGTTTTCGGTTCTTTTTTCTATCTATCTGGTCTTTTTCAAACAATGCACAGCATACATTGTCTTCCGACTAGAAATAACCAGCTTCTTCAGATACCAAAACACCGAACCGAAATTTACCATAATTCCTTTCATGTCTCCGCATGCAGGCTCTGGAACTCTCTCCCCACACATATTCAAAACTCTCCTTCGCTATTGGCATTCAAGAATCGCTACTACCAATTCCTTTTTCTTAATCAAACCTCCACTGACTCAGATAAACTTTAGCAGATTAACTTTTCCCTTCACTGCACATCTTTTTTTCTCCTTTTCTTTTTTCCTTTTATTCCACATATCCATATCGTTCTCGCACACTCTCACCCCTACTCTTCTTCAAACGTTATATTCCTTTTTATATCGACTGTATTTACCTGTATCGATATATGTATATATATATATATATATATATATATATATATATATATATATGCACATACTTGTATATATTTTCTTTTCTCTTTATGCTCATTTGAACTTCTTTAACAAATTTGTTTTTTGTTTTGACTCGCCAAATGTTTATTTTTTTAATTTCTTTTTTATTATTATGATTATCATTGTATTTTTATTTCATTATTTATCCACTTTTTTGCAACGGGTTAAATGTAAGATGGGACTAATCAGTCTCAATTTCGCCCGACAATAAAGACCTTTATCTATCTATCTATCTATCTATCTTTTTTCGATCATATCACGACTAAATGACGAAACTTAAAGACAAATTAGAGGACGAAAATTGAAATACGAAACTTAAGGCAATTTAGAGGAGAAAATTTTTAATTTCTGTAAAATCCGCTATCGTTGCTTTTTTTGATCATATCACGTAAAATTACGAAAAATAAAGACAAAAACGAGGAAAGAAATCGAAATTTCGCTTAAATTATCCGTTTTCGGTTCTTTTTCCGATCATATCACGTCTAAAAGAATAAACATAAAGACGAATTAGAGGACAAAAATCGAAATTACGCTAAAATTATCCGTTTCTCGTTTCTTTTTTATATAATATCTTAATAAAATGACGAAACTTAAGGCAATTTAGAGGAGAAAAATTGTAATTCCGCTAAAATTATCCGTTTTCGTTTCTTTTTTGGAACATATCTCGATAAATGAGTAAAATTAAAGACAAAATAGAGGAACAAAATTGAAATTTCACTACAATTATCCGTTTTCGTTGCTTTTTTCGGACATATCTGGTAAAATTACGAAAAATAAAGACAATATAGAGGAAAAAAATCGATATTTCGCTAAAATTATCCGTTTTCGTTTCTTTTTAGGTAATATCTTGAAAAATGACGAAACTTAAGGCAATTTAGAGGACAAAAATCGAAATTAGGCTAAAATTATCCGTTTCTCGTTTCTTTTTTATATAATATCTTAATAAAATGACGAAACTTAAGGCAATTTAGAGGAGAAAAATTTTAATTCCGCTAAAATTATCCGTTTTCGTTTCTTTTTTGGAACATATCTCGATAAATGAGTAAAATTAAAGACAAAATAGAGTAACAAAATTGAAAGTTCACTACAATTATCCGTTTTCGTTGCTTATTTCGGATATATCTTGTAAAATTACGAAAAATAAAGACAATATAGAGGAAAAAAATCGATATTTCGCTAAAATTATCCGTTTTCGTTTCTTTTTAGGTAATATCTTGAAAAATGACGAAACTTAACGCAATTTAGAGGAGAAAAATTGTAATTCCGCTAAAATTATCCATTTTCGTTTCTTTTTTAGACATTATCTTGATAAAATGACGAAATTTAAGGAAAAATAGAGGAGAAAATTAAAATCTCTCTAAAAGTATCCATTTTCGTTTGTTTTTTAGATAATATCTTGATAAAATGACGAAGCTTAAGGCAAATAAGAGAAGAAAAATTGTAATTCCGCTAAAATTATCCGTTTTCGGTTCTTTTTTCGATCATATCACGACTAAATGACGAAACTTAAAGACAAATTAGAGGACGAAAATTGAAATTACGAAACTTAAGGCAATTTAGAGGAGAAAATTTGAAATTTATGTAAAATCCGCTATCGTTGCTTTTTTGATCATATCACGTAAAATTACGAAAAATAAAGACAAAAACGAGGAAAGAAATCGAAATTTCGCTTAAATTATCCGTTTTCGGTTCTTTTTCCGATCATATCACGTCTAAAAGAATAAACATAAAGACGAATTAGAGGACAAAAATCGAAATTACGCTAAAATTATCCGTTTCTCGTTTCTTTTTTATATAATATCTTAATAAAATGACGAAACTTTAGGCAATTTAGAGGAGAAAAATTGTAATTCCGCTAAAATTATCCATTTTCGTTTCTTTTTTAGACATTATCTTGATAAAATGACGAAACATAAGGCAAATTAGAGGAGAAAAATTATAATTTCGCTAAAATATTCCGTTTTCGTTTCTTTTTTAGATATTATCTTGATAAAATGACGAAACATAAGGCAAATTAGAGGAGAAAAATTATAATTTCGCTAAAATTATCCGTTTTCGTTTCTTTTTTGGAACATATCTCGATAAATGAGTAAAATTAAAGATAAAATAGAGGAACAAAATTGAAATTTTGCTAATATTATCCGTTTCCTTGCTTTTTTGAATATATTTCTTAAAATTATGAAAATAAAGACGAAATAGAGGAAAAAAATCAAAATTTCGGAAAAATTATATATTATCGGTTCTATTTTCGATCATATCTCGATAAAATGAAGAAAATTAGGGCAAAATAGAGGAGAAAATTTGATATTTCTTTAATATTATCCGTTTTCGATACTTTTTTTATAATAACTTGATACAATGACGAAAATTAAGGCAATATAGGGGACATAATATGTAATTTCTGTAAAATTATCCGTCTTTTTTGCTCTTTTTGATCTTATCTCGTAAAATTACGAAAAATAAAGACAAAATAAAGGAAAGAAATTGAAATTTATTATATATTTAAAATGTCGACAATTTAGGCAAACTAGAGGAGAAAATTTTAAATTTCGCTATAATTATCCGTTTTCGCTTCTTTCATCGATCTTATCTCGATATATTTACGAAAAAAGCAACAAAAACGAATAATTATAGAGAAATTTCAATTTTTTTCCTCTTTTTTTCCTTTACTTTCCTCGTTTTATCGAGATATTATCGAAAATAGCAACAAAAACGAATAATTATAGTGAAATTTCAATTTTTTCCTCTTTTTTCATTATTTTTCCTCATTTATCGATATATTATCTAAAAAAGCAACAAAAACAAATAATTTTAACGAAAATTCAATTTTATCCTATAATTATTTCCTCAATTTTCCTCATTTTATCTAAAAAACGAATAATCTTAGTGAAAATTTAATTTTTATGATCTTCTTTTTCCTTAATTTTCCTCAATTCATCGTAATATTATAGAAAAAAGCAACAAAGACGAATAATTTTAGCGAAAATTTAATTTTTTCAGCTTTTCTCCCTTAATTTTCCTCATTTTATCGAGATATTAACGAAAAAAGCAACAAAAACAAATAATTATAGAGAAATTTCAATTTTTTCCTTTTCTCCCTAATTTTCCTTATTTTATCGAGATATGACCGAAAAACGCAACAAAAACGAATAGTTTTTGTGAAATATCAATTTTTTTTCTCTTTTTTTCCTTTTTTTTCCTAATTTTATCGATATATTATCGAAAATAGAAACAAAAACGATAAAATTTTAGCTAAATTTCAATTTTTTTCCTCTTTTTTTCCTTGATTTACCTCATTTTGTCGAGATATTATCGACGAAAGCAACAAAAACGAATAATTTTAGTGTAATTTTTCAATTTCCTTCCTCTTTCTTTCTTTTATTTTCCTAATTTTATCGAGATATTATCGAAAAATGCAACAAAAGCGAATACTTTTAGCAAAATTTCAATTTTTTTCCTCTTTTTTCCTTAACTTTCCTCATTTTATCGACATATTATCGAAAAGAGTAACAAAAAAGAATAATTTTAGCGAAAATTCAATTTTTATCATCTTTTTTTCCTTAATTTTCCTCAATTTATCGAACTATTATAGAAAAAAGCAACAAAAACGAATAATTTTAGCGAAAATTTAATTTTTTCAGCATTTCTCCCTCAATTTTCCTCATTTTATCGAGATATTAACGAAAAAAGCAACAAAAACGAATAATTATAGAGAAATTTCAATTTTTTCCTTTTTTCCCTAATTTTCCACATTTTATCGAGATATGACCGAAAAACGCAACAAAAACGAATAGTTTTTGTGAAATTTCAAATTTTTCCTATAATCATTTCGTCAATTTTCCTCAATTTATCGAGATACTTTCGAAAAAAGAAACAAAAGCGAATAATATTAGCGAAATTTCAATATTTATCATCTTCTTTACCTTAATTTTCCTCATCTTATCGAGATATTATCGAAAAAAGCGACAAAAAAAAATAATTTTAGCGAAAATTCAATTTTTTCCTAAAATTATTTCCTCAATTATCCTCATTTTATCGAGATATTATCGAAAATAGAAACAAAAACGAATAATATTAGTGAAATTTCAATTTCTTTCCTCTAAATTTTCCTTAATTTTCCTCATTTTATCGAGGTATTAACGAAAAAAGCAACAAAAATGAATAATATTAGTGAAATTTTAATTTTCTTCCTCTTTTTTTCCTTTATTATCCTCATTTTATCGAGATTTTATCGAAAAAAGAACTAAAAACGGTAAACTTTTAGCGAAATTTCATTTCTTTTCCCCTTTTTGTTCCTTAACTTTTCTCATTTTATCGAGATATTATTGAAAAAAGAGGCAAAATTTCAATTTTTTTTCTTAAATTTCCTCATTTTATCGAGATTTGACCGAAAAAATCATTAAAAACGAATAATTATAGCGGAAATTCAATTTTTTCGTATAATTGTATCCTCAATCTTCCTCATTTTATCGATATATTATCGAAAAAAGACACAAAAGCGATAAAATATTAGGGAAATTTCAATTTTTTTTCCTCTATTTTTGCTTAATTTTCCTTATTTTATCGAGGTATTAACAAAAAGTAACAAAAACAAATAATTTTAGCAAAATTACATTTTTTTCTTTTTTTTTCGTAAAGTTTCAATATTTTATCGAGATATGACAAAAAAAGCACCACAAACGAATAATTTTAGTGAAATTTCAATTTTTATCATCTTTTTTTTCCTTAATTTTCCTCATTTTATCGAGATATTTTCGAAAAAAGCAACAAAAACGATAAAATTTTAGCGAAATTTCAATGTCTTTCCTTTTTATTTTCCTTAATTTTCCTCATTTTATCGAGGTATTAACGAAAAAAGCAACAAAAACGAATAATATTAGTAAAATTTCAATTTTCTTCCTCTTTTTTTCATTTATTATCCTCATTTTATTGAGATAATATCGAAAAAAGCAACAAAAACGATAAAATTTTAGCTAAATTTTAATTTTTTTCCTCTTTTTTTCCTAGATTTTCCTCATTTTATCGAGGTATTATCGACGAAAGCAACAAAAACGAATAATTTTAGTGTAATTTCAATTTCCTTCCTCTTTTCATTCCTTTATTTTCCTAATTTTATCGATATATTATCGAAAAAAGCACCAAAAACGAATAATTATAGTAAAATTTAAATTTTTAACATCTTTTTTTCCTTAATTTTCCTCATTTTATCGAGATATTATCGAAAAAAGCAACAAAAACAAATAATTTTAGCGAAAATTCAATTTTTTCCTATAATTATTTCCTCAACTTTCCTCATTTTGTCGATATATTATCGAAAAAAGAAACAAAAACGATAAAATTTTAGCTAAATTTTAATTCTTTTCCTCTTTTTTCCTTGATTTTCCTCATTTTATCGAGGTATTAACGAAAAAAGCAACAAAAACGAATAATATTAGCGAAATTTCAATATTTATCATTTTCTTTACCTTAATTTTCCTCATCTTATCGAGATATTTTCGAAAAAAGCAACAAAAAAATAATTTTAGCGAAAATTCAATTTTTTCCTAAAATTATTTCCTCAATTATCCTCATTTTATCGAGATATTATCGAAAATAGAAACAAAAACGAATAATATTAGTGAAATTTCAATTTCTTTCCTCTAAATTTTCCTTAATTTTCCTCATTTTATCGAGGTATGAACGAAAAAAGCAACAAAAATGAATAATATTAGTGTTATTATAATTTTCTTCCTCTTTTTTTTCCTTTATTATCCTCATTTTATCGAGATATTATCGAAAAAAGAACCAAAAACGGTAAACTTTTAGCAAAATTTCATTTCTTTTCCCCTTTTTGTTCCTTAATTTTTCTCATTTTATCGAGATATTATCGAAAAAAGAGGCAAAATTTCAATTTTATTTCTTAAATTTCCTCATTTTATCGAGATTTGACCGAAAAAATCATTAAAAACGAATAATTTTAGCGGAAATTCAATTTTTTCGTATAATTGTTTCCTCAATCTTCCTCATTTTATCGATATATAATCGAAAAAAGACACAAAAGCAACAAAATATTAGGGAAATTTCAATTTTTTTTTCCTCTATTTTTGCTTAATTTTCCTTATTTTATCGAGGTATTAACAAAAAGTAACAAAAACGAATAATTTAAGCAAAATTACATTTTTTTCTTCTTTTTTTCGTAAAGTTTCAATATTTTATCGAGATATGACAAAAAAAGCACCACAAACGAATAATTTTAGTGAAATTTCAATTTTTATCATCTTTTTTTCCTTAATTTTCCTCATTTTATCGAGATATTTTCGAAAAAAGCAACAAAAACGATAAAATTTTAGCGAAATTTCAATGTCTTTCCTTTTTATTTTCCTTAATTTTCCTCATTTTATCGAGGTATTAACGAAAAAAGCAACAAAAACGAATAATATTAGTAAAATTTCAATTTTTTTCCTCTTTTTTTCCTAGATTTTCCTCATTTTATCGAGGTATTATCGACGAAAGCAACAAAAACGAATAATTTTAGTGTAATTTCAATTTCCTACCTCTTTTCATTCCTTTATTTTCCTAATTTTATCGAGATATTATCGAAAAAAGCACCAAAAACGAATAATTATAGTAAAATTTAAATTTTTAACATCTTTTTTTCCTTAATTTTCCTCATTTTATCGAGATATTATCGAAAAAAGCAACAAAAACAAATAATTTTAGCGAAAATTCAATTTTTTCCTATAATTATTTCCTCAATTTTCCTCATTTTATCGAGATATTATCGAAAATAGAAACAAAAACGATAAAATTTTAGCGAAATTTCCATTTCTTTCCTTTTTATTTTCCTTAATTTTCCTCATTTGATCGAGGTATTAACGAAAAAAGCAACAAAAACGAATAATATTAGCGAAATTTCAATATTTATCATCTTCTTTACCTTAATTTTCCTCATCTTATCGAGATATTATCGAAAAGAGTAACAAAAAAGAATAATTTTAGCGAAAATTCAATTTTTATCATCTTTTTTTCCTTAATTTTCCTCAATTTATCGAACTATTATAGAAAAAAGCAACAAAAACGAATAATTTTAGCGAAAATTTAATTTTTTCAGCATTTCTCCCTCAATTTTCCTCATTTTATCGAGATATTAACGAAAAAAGCAACAAAAACGAATAATTATAGAGAAATTTCAATTTTTTCCTTTTTTCCCTAATTTTCCACATTTTATCGAGATATGACCGAAAAACGCAACAAAAACGAATAGTTTTTGTGAAATTTCAAATTTTTCCTATAATCATTTCGTCAATTTTCCTCAATTTATCGAGATACTTTCGAAAAAAGAAACAAAAGCGAATAATATTAGCGAAATTTCAATATTTATCATCTTCTTTACCTTAATTTTCCTCATCTTATCGAGATATTATCGAAAAAAGCGACAAAAAAAAATAATTTTAGCGAAAATTCAATTTTTTCCTAAAATTATTTCCTCAATTATCCTCATTTTATCGAGATATTATCGAAAATAGAAACAAAAACGAATAATATTAGTGAAATTTCAATTTCTTTCCTCTAAATTTTCCTTAATTTTCCTCATTTTATCGAAGTATTAACGAAAAAAGCAACAAAAATGAATAATATTAGTGAAATTTTAATTTTCTTCCTCTTTTTTTCCTTTATTATCCTCATTTTATCGAGATTTTATCGAAAAAAGAACTAAAAACGGTAAACTTTTAGCGAAATTTCATTTCTTTTCCCCTTTTTGTTCCTTAACTTTTCTCATTTTATCGAGATATTATTGAAAAAAGAGGCAAAATTTCAATTTTTTTTCTTAAATTTCCTCATTTTATCGAGATTTGACCGAAAAAATCATTAAAAACGAATAATTATAGCGGAAATTCAATTTTTTCGTATAATTGTATCCTCAATCTTCCTCATTTTATCGATATATTATCGAAAAAAGACACAAAAGCGATAAAATATTAGGGAAATTTCAATTTTTTTTCCTCTATTTTTGCTTAATTTTCCTTATTTTATCGAGGTATTAACAAAAAGTAACAAAAACAAATAATTTTAGCAAAATTACATTTTTTTCTTTTTTTTTCGTAAAGTTTCAATATTTTATCGAGATATGACAAAAAAAGCACCACAAACGAATAATTTTAGTGAAATTTCAATTTTTATCATCTTTTTTTTCCTTAATTTTCCTCATTTTATCGAGATATTTTCGAAAAAAGCAACAAAAACGATAAAATTTTAGCGAAATTTCAATGTCTTTCCTTTTTATTTTCCTTAATTTTCCTCATTTTATCGAGGTATTAACGAAAAAAGCAACAAAAACGAATAATATTAGTAAAATTTCAATTTTCTTCCTCTTTTTTTCATTTATTATCCTCATTTTATTGAGATAATATCGAAAAAAGCAACAAAAACGATAAAATTTTAGCTAAATTTTAATTTTTTTCCTCTTTTTTTCCTAGATTTTCCTCATTTTATCGAGGTATTATCGACGAAAGCAACAAAAACGAATAATTTTAGTGTAATTTCAATTTCCTTCCTCTTTTCATTCCTTTATTTTCCTAATTTTATCGATATATTATCGAAAAAAGCACCAAAAACGAATAATTATAGTAAAATTTAAATTTTTAACATCTTTTTTTCCTTAATTTTCCTCATTTTATCGAGATATTATCGAAAAAAGCAACAAAAACAAATAATTTTAGCGAAAATTCAATTTTTTCCTATAATTATTTCCTCAACTTTCCTCATTTTGTCGATATATTATCGAAAAAAGAAACAAAAACGATAAAATTTTAGCTAAATTTTAATTCTTTTCCTCTTTTTTCCTTGATTTTCCTCATTTTATCGAGGTATTAACGAAAAAAGCAACAAAAACGAATAATATTAGCGAAATTTCAATATTTATCATTTTCTTTACCTTAATTTTCCTCATCTTATCGAGATATTTTCGAAAAAAGCAACAAAAAAATAATTTTAGCGAAAATTCAATTTTTTCCTAAAATTATTTCCTCAATTATCCTCATTTTATCGAGATATTATCGAAAATAGAAACAAAAACGAATAATATTAGTGAAATTTCAATTTCTTTCCTCTAAATTTTCCTTAATTTTCCTCATTTTATCGAGGTATGAACGAAAAAAGCAACAAAAATGAATAATATTAGTGTTATTATAATTTTCTTCCTCTTTTTTTTCCTTTATTATCCTCATTTTATCGAGATATTATCGAAAAAAGAACCAAAAACGGTAAACTTTTAGCAAAATTTCATTTCTTTTCCCCTTTTTGTTCCTTAATTTTTCTCATTTTATCGAGATATTATCGAAAAAAGAGGCAAAATTTCAATTTTATTTCTTAAATTTCCTCATTTTATCGAGATTTGACCGAAAAAATCATTAAAAACGAATAATTTTAGCGGAAATTCAATTTTTTCGTATAATTGTTTCCTCAATCTTCCTCATTTTATCGATATATAATCGAAAAAAGACACAAAAGCAACAAAATATTAGGGAAATTTCAATTTTTTTTTCCTCTATTTTTGCTTAATTTTCCTTATTTTATCGAGGTATTAACAAAAAGTAACAAAAACGAATAATTTAAGCAAAATTACATTTTTTTCTTCTTTTTTTCGTAAAGTTTCAATATTTTATCGAGATATGACAAAAAAAGCACCACAAACGAATAATTTTAGTGAAATTTCAATTTTTATCATCTTTTTTTCCTTAATTTTCCTCATTTTATCGAGATATTTTCGAAAAAAGCAACAAAAACGATAAAATTTTAGCGAAATTTCAATGTCTTTCCTTTTTATTTTCCTTAATTTTCCTCATTTTATCGAGGTATTAACGAAAAAAGCAACAAAAACGAATAATATTAGTAAAATTTCAATTTTTTTCCTCTTTTTTTCCTAGATTTTCCTCATTTTATCGAGGTATTATCGACGAAAGCAACAAAAACGAATAATTTTAGTGTAATTTCAATTTCCTACCTCTTTTCATTCCTTTATTTTCCTAATTTTATCGAGATATTATCGAAAAAAGCACCAAAAACGAATAATTATAGTAAAATTTAAATTTTTAACATCTTTTTTTCCTTAATTTTCCTCATTTTATCGAGATATTATCGAAAAAAGCAACAAAAACAAATAATTTTAGCGAAAATTCAATTTTTTCCTATAATTATTTCCTCAATTTTCCTCATTTTATCGAGATATTATCGAAAATAGAAACAAAAACGATAAAATTTTAGCGAAATTTCCATTTCTTTCCTTTTTATTTTCCTTAATTTTCCTCATTTGATCGAGGTATTAACGAAAAAAGCAACAAAAACGAATAATATTAGCGAAATTTCAATATTTATCATCTTCTTTACCTTAATTTTCCTCATCTTATCGAGATATTATCGAAAAAAGCAACAAAAACAAATAATTTTAACGAAAATTCAATTTTATCCTATAATTATTTCCTAAATTTTCCTCATTTTATCTAAAAAACGAATAATCTTAGTGAAAATTTAATTGTTATGGTCTTCTTTTTCCTTAATTTTCCTCAATTCATTGAAATATTATAGAACAAAGCAACAAAAACGAATAATTTTAGCGAAAATTTAATTTATTCAGCTTTTCTCCCTTAATTCTCCTCATTTCATCGAGATATTAACGAAAAAAGCAACAAAAACGAATAATTATAGAGAAATTTCATTTTTTTCCTTTTCTCCCTAATTTTCCTTATTTTATCGAGATATGACCGAAAAACGCAACAAAAACGAATAGTTGTTGTGAAATATCAATTTTTTTCCTCTTTTTTTCCTTTTTTTTCCTAATTTTATCGATATATTATCGAAAAAAGAAACAAAAACGATAAAATTTTAGCTAAATTTCAATTTTTTTCCTCTTTTTTTCCTTGATTTTCCTCATTTTGTCGAGGTATTATCGACGAAAGCAACAAAAACGAATAATTTTAGTGTAATTTCAATTTCCTTCCTCTTTCTTTCCTTTATTTTCCTAATTTTATCGAGATGTTTTCGAAAAATGCAACAAAAGCGAATAATTTTAGCAAAATTTAAATTTTTTTCCTCTTTTTTCCTTAACCTTCCTCATTTTATCGACATATTATCAAAAGAGCAACAAAAAAGAAAAATTTTAGCGAAAATTCAATTTTTATCATCTTTTTTTCCTAAATTTTCCTCAATTTATCGAACTATTATAGAAAAAAGCATCAAAAACGAATAATTTTAGCGAAAATTTAGTTTTTTCAGCTTTTCTCCCTTAATTTTCCTCATTTTATCGAGATATTAACGAAAAAAGCAACAAAAACGAATTATTATAGAGAAATTTTAATTTTTTCCTTTTTTCCCTAATTTTTCACATTTTATGGAGATATGACCGAAAAACGCAACAAAAAAGGATAGTTTTTGTGAAATTTTAATTTTTATCATCTTTTTTTCCTTAATTTTCCTCATTATATCGAGATATTATCGAAAAAAGAAACAAAAACGATAAAATTTTAGCGAAATTTCAATGTCTTTCCTTTTTATTTTCCTTAATTTTCCTCATTTTATCGAGGTATTAACGAAAAAAGCAACAAAAACGAATAATATTAGTAAAATTTCAATATCCTTCCTCTTTTTTTCCTTTATTATCCTCATTTTATTGAGATAATATCGAAAAAAGCAACAAAATCGAATAACATTAGAAAAATTTCAATTTTTTTCCTCTTTTTTTCTTAACTTTCCTCATTTTATCGAGATATTATCCAAAAAAGAAACAAAAACGAATAATTTTAGCTAAATTACAATTTTTTTCCTTAATTTTCCTCATTTTATCTAGATATTGACGAAAAAGCAACAAAAACGAATATTTTAGCGAAAATTGAATTTTTTCCTCTTTTTTTCCTCATTTTATCGATATATTATCGAAAAAAGAAACAAAAACGATAAAATTTTAGCAAAATTTCAATTTCTTCCTCTTTTTTTCTTTATTTTTCCTCATTTTATCGAAGTATTATCGAAAAAAGAAACAAAAACGAATAATTTTAGCAAAATTTCATTTTTTTCCCTAAATTTTCCGCATTTTATCGAGATATGAACGAAAAAAGCAACAAAAACGAATAGTGTTAGCGGAATTTCAATGTTTTTCCTCTTTTTTTCCTCATTTTATCGAGATATTATCGAAAAAGCAACAAAAACGAATAATTTTAGCGAAAATTCAATTTTTCTCCTCTTTTTCTCCTTAATTTTCCTTATTTTATCGAGATATGACCGAATAAATGAACAAAAACGAATCATTTTAGTGAAATTTTAATTTTTTTCCTCTTTAATTTCCTTAATTTTCCTCATTTTTCGATATGTTATCGAAAAAAGCAACAATATCGAATAACTTTAGCAAAAATTCAATTTTTTCCTCAATTACTTCCTCAATTTTCCTCATTTTATCGAGATGTGATCAAGAAAAGTAACAAAAACGAATAATTTTAGCAAAATTTCAATTTTTTCCCCTTTATTTTCCTAAATGTTTCTCATTTTATCGAGATATTATCGAAAAAAGAAACAAAATCGAATAATTTTAGCGAAATTTCATTTGTTATCATCTTTTTTTCGTAAAATTTCCACATTTTATCGATATATTTTTGAAAAATTCAACAAAAACAAATAATTTTAGCGATATTTAAACTTTTTTCCTCTTCATTTCCTTAATATTCCTCATTTTATCGAAATATTATCGAAAAAAGCAACAAAATCGAATAATTTTAGCTAAATTACAATTTTTTTCCTTAATTTTCCTCATTTTATCTAGATATTAACGAAAAAGCAACAAAAACGAATATTTTAGCGAAAATTCAATTTTTTCCTATAAGTATTTTCTCAATTTTCCTCATTTTATCAAGATATTATTGAAAAATGAAACAAAAACGATAAAATTTTAGCAAAATTTCAATTTCTTCCTCTTTTTTTCTTTAATTTTCTTCATTTTATCGAGGTATTATCAAAAAAAGCAACAAAAACGAATTGTGTTAGCAAAATTTCAATGTTTTTCCTCTTTTTACTTTCTCCATATACGAAGTATAGAGAAAGTATTGTTTTCATGAAAAAATTCGACTTCGAGATTTCAACGGAAATACATGTTTTGGGGTCCCTAGAACACGTTTTGACCATTTTCGGAATGATGTCTGTGTGTATGTGTGTGTGTGTGTGTGTGTGTGTGTGTGTGTGATAGTGGGCGCTCTAACGTGAAAGCTATTGGTCGTATCAATACCAAACTTCATATATAGTAGTGGTGTGTGTGCTGTCAGAGTTGATTAGTCTTTGGAATAAATCGGTCAACCGGAAGTCGAGCTTTATTCATTAAAGCTCATTTCCGGTTTTCAAAATATCTCCATAAATATGATATATACGTATATTGTATTACTTATAAAAGTTTTAGATAATGTAATTTACTATAACTTTTGTATTTAATATATTTTTGTATCACCGCTTGATTAGGAGTTATTCGTGAAATACCGATAAACCGGAAGTATCTGATTATGTACTTTGTGGGCGCTCTAACAAGAAAATTGTTTGTTAGATCAACACCAAATTTTATATATAGTATTTTGGTTTGTGTGTTTAGAGTTGATTAGATTTTGGAGTAAATCGGCCAACCGGAAGTCGAGCTTTATTCTTCAAAGCTCATTTCCGGTTTTCAAAATATCTCCATAAATATGATATTTAGGTATATAGTATTAAAAATAAAAGTTTTAGAAAATGTATTTTACTATGACTTTTGTATGAAACATATTTTTGTATCACGGATTGTGTAGGAGTTATTTGTGAAATACTGATAAACCGGAAGTTGCTGATTATGCACGTTGTGGGCGCTCTGGGCGCTGGGGCGAAAGGCCACTTCATCGTTTTTCATCGAACATGTCCTGAAAAACATTATTTATAATGTTTGTGACGTAAAAGATAATAATATATATAAATTAATCACTCATCTTCAAAGTTTAGATGGAATATAGAGTTCGAAATTACTGTCGTAGATAAATATTTACATCTTATATATGGAGAAAGTCATGTGCTGGCCACATCAGATTTTTTATCCTCATTTTATAGAGATATGACCGAAAAAAGAAACAAAAACGGTAAATTTTAGCGAAAATTCAATTTTTCTCCTCTTTTTTTCCTTATTTTTCCTTATTTTATCGAGATATGACCGAAAAAAAACAAAAACGAATAACTTTAGCGAAATTTTCATTGTTTTCCTTAATTTTCCTCATTTTATCGATATGTTACCGAAAAAAGCAAAAAAAAACGAATAATTTTATTGAAATTTCAATTTCTTCCTCTTTCTTTCTTTAATTTTCCTCATTTTATCGAGGTATTATTCAAAAAAGCAAAAAAAAACGAATAATTTTAGCAAAATTTCATTTTTTTCCTCTTTTTTCCCTAAATTTTCCACATTTTATCGATATATGAACGAAAAAGCAACAAAAACAAATAGTGTTAGCGAAATTTCAATGTTTTTCCTCTTTTTTTTCCTCATTTTATCGAGATATTATCGAAAAAGCAACAAAAACGAATAATTTTAGCGAAAATTAAATTTTTTCCTCAATTATTTCCTCAATTTTCCCCATTTTATCAAAATATTATCGAAAAAAGAACCAAAAACGGTAAAATTTTAGCGAAATTTCATTTTTTTTTTCATTTTTTCCCTAATCACCTCATTTTATCAAGATATAATCGAAAAAAGAAACAAAACAGATAATTTTAGCATAAAATCAAATTTTTTTCTTAAATTTCCTCATTTTATAGAGATTTGACCGAAAAAATCAACAGAAACGAATCATTTTAGTGAAATTTCAATTTTTTTCCTCTTTATTTTCTTTAATTTTCCTCATTTTATCGAGAATTCATTTTAAAAAGCCAAAAAAAAGAATAATTATAAAGAAATTTCAATTTTTTTTCTCTTTTTACTTTCTCCATATACGAAGTATAGAGAAAGTATTGTTTTCATGAAAAAATTCGACTTCGAGATTTCAACGGAAATACATGTTTTGGGGTCCCTAGAACACGTTTTGACCATTTTCGGAATGATATCTGTGTGTATGTGTGTGTGTGTGTGTGTGTGTGTGTGTGTGTGTGTGTGTGTGTGTGTGTGTATGTGTGTGTGTGATAGTGGGCGCTCTAACGTGAAAACAATTAGTCGTATCAATACCAAACTTCATATATAGCACTGTGGTGTGTGCTGTCAGACTTGATTAGTTTTTGGAGTAAATCGCTCAACCGGAAGTCGAGCTTTATTCATTAAAGCTCATTTCTGGTTTTCAAAATATCTCCATAAATATGATATATACGTATATTTTATTACTTATAATAGTTTTAGATAATGTAATTTACTATAACTTTTGTATTTAACATATTTTTGTATCACCGGTTGATTAGGAGTTATTCGTGAAACACTGATAAACCGGAAGAAGATGATTATGTACTTTGTGGGCGCTCTAACATGAACACTATTTGGCGGATCAACACCAAATTTCATATGTAGTACTTCTATTACAGTCTTTAGAGTTGATTAGTTTTTGGAGTAAATCGGTTAACCGGAAGTTGAGCTTCATTCTTCAAAGCTCATTTCCGGTTTTCAAAATATCTCCATAAATATGATATTAAGGTATATACTGTTATTTATAAATGTTTTAGAAAATAAAATTTACTATAAATTTTGTATGAAACATATTTTCGTATCACTGATTGTTTAGGAGTTATTCATGAAATACTGATAAACCGGAAGTTGCAGATTATGTACTTTGTGGGCGCTCTGGGCTCTATGGGCGAAAGGCCAATTTCATCGTTTTTCATCGAGCATGTCCCGAAAAACATTATTTATAATGTTTGTGACGTAAAAGATAATAATATATAAATTAATCACTCATCTTCCAAGTTTAGATGGAATATAGAGTTCGAAATTACTGCGGTAGATAAATATTTACGTCTTATATATATATATGGAGAAAGTCATGTGCTGGCCACATCAGATTTTTTCCCTTAATTTTCCTCATTTTATCAAGATATAATCGAAAAAAAAACAAAAACGGTAAATTTTTTTCCTCAATTATTTCCTCAATTTTTCTCATTTTATCGATATATTTTCGATAAAAAGCAACAAAATCGAATAACTTTAGCGAAAATTCAATTTTTTCCTCAATAATTTCCTCAATTTTCCTCATTTTAGCGAGATATTATCGAAAAAAGAACCAAAAACGGTAAAATTTAGCGAAATTTCTTTTTTTTTCCTCTTCTTGTTCCTTCATTTTCCTCATTTTATCGGGATATTATCGAAAAAAGAAACAAAAGAGATTATTTAAGCAAAATTTCAATTTTTTTTTCTTAAATTTCAACATTTTATAGAGATATGACCAAGAAAATCAACAAAAACGAATCATTTTAGTGAAATTTCAATTTTTTTCTTCTTTATCTTCTTTAATTTACATGATTTTATCAAGAATTCATTTTAAAATGCCGCAAAAACGAATAATTACAGAGAATTTTCAATTTTTCTCCTCTTTTTTTCCTTAATTTTCCTTATTTTATCGAGATATGATCGAAAAAAGAGAACAAAAACGAATAATTTCAGATAAAATTCAATATTTTTCCTCTTTTTTACTTAATTTTCCTAATTTTATCGACATAATATCAAGGAACAAAAACGAATATTTTTAGCGAAAATTCAATTTTTTCCTATAATTATTCTGTCAATTTTCCTCATTTTATCAATATATTATCGAAAAAAGAAAGGAAAGGCGATAAAATAGTAGCGAAATTTCAATTTTTTCTTTTCTTTGCTATTCTTAAATTCTTTTTGTTTGCTAAATTTTCCTCATTTTTTCGAGGTATGACCAAAAAAAGCAAAAAAACGAATAATTTTATCGAAATATCAATTCTAACAATCTTTTTTTCCTTACTTTTTCCTCATTTTATCGATATAATATCGAAAAAAGCAACAAGAACGAATAATGATAGCGAAATTTCATTTTTTTTTCCTTTTTACCCTAATTTTCCTCATTTTATCAAGATATAATCGAAAAAAGAAACAAACGGTAAATTTTAGCGAAAATTCAATTTTTTTCCTCAATTATTTCCTCAATTATCCTCATTTTTCGATATGTTATCGAAAAAACTACAAAATCGAATAACTTTAGCGAAAATTCAATTTTTTCCTTAATTAATTCCTCAATTTTCCTCATTTTATTGAGATGTGATCAAGAAAAGCAACAAAAACGAATAATTTTAGGGAAATCTCAATTGATATCATCTTTTTTTCGTAAAATTTCCCCTTTTTATCGATATATTTTTGAAAAATGCAACAAAAACAAATAATTTTAGCGATATTTAAACTTTTTTCCTCTTCATTTCCTTAACATTCCTCATTTTATCGAGTTATTATCGATAAAAGCAACAAAATCGAATAATTTTAGCTAAATTGCAATTTTTTTTCCTTAATTTTCCTCATTTTATCGAGATATTATCGAAAAAAGAAACAAAATCGAATAATTTTAGCGAAATTTCAATTGTTATCATCTTTTTTTCGTAAAATTTCCACATTTTATCGATATATTTTTGAAAAATGCAACAAAAACAAATATTTTAGCGATATTTAAACTTTTTTCCTCTTCATTTCCTTAATATTTCTCATTTTATCGAGATATTATCGAAAAAAGCACCAAAAACGAATAATTTTAGTGAAATTTAAATTTTTAACATCTTTTTTTCCTTAATTTTCCTCATTTTATCGAGATATTATCGAAAAAAGCAACAAAAACAAATAATTTTAGCGAAAATTCAATTTTTTCCTATAATTATTTCCTCATTATTCCTCATTTTATCGAGATATTATCGAAAAATGAAACAAAAACGATAAAATTTTAGCGAAATTTCAATTTCTTTCCTTTTTATTTTCCTTAATTTTCCTCATTCGATCGAGGTATTAACGAAAAAAGCAACAAAAACGAATAATATTAGCGAAATTTCAAATTTTATCATCTTTTTTTCCTTAATTTTCCTCATTTTATCGAGATATTTTCGAAAAAAGCAACAAAAATAATAATTTTAGCGAAAACTCAATTTTTTCCTATATTTATTTCCTAAATTTTCCTCATTTTATCGAGATATTATCGAAAAAAGAAACAAAAACGATAAAATTTTAGCGAAATTTCAATGTCTATCCTTTTTATTTTCCTTAATTTTCCTCATTTTATCGAGGTATTAACGAAAAAAGCAACAAAAACGTTTAATATTATTAAAATTTCAATTTTCTTCCTCTTTTTTTCCTTTATTATCCTCATTTTATTGAGATAATATCGAAAAAAGCAACAAAATCGAATAATATTAGAAAAATTTCAATTTTTTTCCTCTTTTTTTCTTAACTTTCCTCATTTTATCGAGATATTATCGAAAAAAGGAACAAAAACGATAAAATTTTAGCTAAATTTTAATTTTTTTCCTCTTTTTTTCCTTGATTTTCCTCATTTTATCGAGGTATTATCAACGAAAGCAACAAAAACGAATAATTTTAGTGTAATTTCAATTTCCTTCCTCTTTTCATTCCTTTATTTTCCTAATTTCATCGAGATATTATCGAAAAAAGCACCAAAAAACGAATAATTTTAGTGAAATTTAAATTTTTAACATCTTTTTTTCCTTAATTTTCCTCATTTTATCGAGATGTTATCGAAAAAAGCAACAAAAACAAATAATTTTTAGCGAAAATTCAATTTTTTCCTATAATTATTTCCTCAATTTTTCTCATTTTATCGAGATATTATCGAAAGAAGAAACAAAAACGATAAAATTTTAGCGAAATTTCAATTTCTTTCCTTTTTATTTTCCTTAATTTTCCTCATTTGATCGAGGTATTAACGAAAAAAGCAACAAAAACGAATAATATTAGCGAAATTTCAATATTTATCATCTTTTTTACCTTAATTTTCCTCATCTTATCGAGATATTATCGAAAAAAGCAAAAAAAAAATAATCTTACCGAAAATTCAATTTTTTCCTAAAATTATTTCCTCAATTATCCTCATTTTATCGAGATAATATCGAAAATAGAAACAAAAACGAATTATATTAGTGAAATTTCAATTTCTTTCCTCTAAATTTTCCTTAATTTTCCTCATTTTATCGAGGTATTAACGAAAAAAGCAACAAAATTGAATAATATTAGTGAAATTTTAATTTTCTTCCTCTTTTTTTCCTTTATTATCCTCATTTTATAGAGATATTATCGAAAAAAGAACCAAAAACGGTAAACTTTTAGCGAAATTTCATTTCTTTTCCCCTTTTTGTTCCTTGATTTTCCTCATTTTGTCGAGGTATTATCGACGAAAGCAACAAAAACGAATAATTTTAGTGTAATTTCAATTTCTTTCCTTTTTATTTTCCTTAATTTTCCTCATTTGATCGAGGTATTAACGAAAAAAGCAACAAAAACGAATAATATTAGCGAAATTTCAATATTTATCATCTTTTTTTCGTAAAATTTCCATATTTTATCGATATATTTTTGAAAAATGCAACAAAAACAAATAATTTTAGCGATATTTAAACTTTTTTCCTCTTCATTTCCTTAATATTTCTCATTTTATCGAGATATTATCGAAAAAAGCACCAAATACGAATAATTTTATTGAAATTTAAATTTTTAACATCTTTTTTTCCTTAATTTTCCTCATTTTATCGAGATATTATCGAAAAAAGCAACAAAAACAAATAATATTAGCGAAAATTCAATTTTTTCCTATAATTATTTCCTCAATTATCCTCATTTTATCGAGATATTATCGAAAATAGAAAAAAAACGAATAATATTAGTGAAATTTCAATTTCTTTCCTCTAAATTTTCCTTAATTTTCCTCATTTTATCGAGGTATTAACGAAAAAAGCAGCAAAAACAAATAATTTTAGCAAAATTACATTTTTTTCTTCTTTTTTTCGTAAAGTTTCAATATTTTATCGAGATATGACAAAAAAAGCACCACAAACGAATAATTTTAGTGAAATTTCAATTTTTATCATCTTTTTTTCCTCAATTTTCCTCATTTTATCGAGATATTATCGAAAAAAGCAACAAAAACGAATACTATTAGTAAAATTTCAATTTTCTTCCTCTTTCTTTCCTTTATTATCCTCATTTGATTGAGATAATATCGAAAAAAGCAACAAAATCGAATAATATTAGAAAAATTTCAATTTTTTTCCTCTTTTTTTCTTAACTTTCCTCATTTTATCGAGATATTATCGAAAAAAGAAACAAAAACGATAAAATTTTAGCTAAATTTTAATTTTTTTCCTCTTTTTTTCCTTGATTTTCCTCATTTTATCGAGGTATTATCAACGAAAGCAACAAAAACGAATAATTTTAGTGTAATTTCAATTTCCTTCCTCTTTTCATTCCTTTATTTTCCTAATTTCATCGAGATATTATCGAAAAAAGCACCAAAAAACGAATAATTTTAGTGAAATTTAAATTTTTAACATCTTTTTTTCCTTAATTTTCCTCATTTTATCGAGATATTATCGAAAAAAGCAACAAAAACAAATAATTTTAGCGAAAATTCAATTTTTTCCTATAATTATTTCCTCAATTTTCCTCATTTTATCGAGATATTATCGAAATAAGAAACAAAAACGATAAAATTTTAGCGAAATTTCAATTTCTTTCCTTTTTTTTTTCCTTAATTTTCCTCATTTGATCGAGGTATTAACGAAAAAAGCAACAAAAACGAATAATATTAGCGAAATTTCAATATTTATCATCTTCTTTACCTTAATTTTCCTCATCTTATCGAGATATTATCGAAAAAAGCAACAAGAAAAATAATCTTAGCGAAAATTCAATTTTTTCCTAAAATTATTTCCTCAATTATCCTCATTTTATCGAGATATTATCGAAAAAAGAACCAAAAACGGTAAACTTTTAGCGAAATTTCATTTCTTTTCCCCTTTTTGTTCCTTAATTTTTCTCATTTTATCGAGATATTATCGAAAAAAGAGGCAAAATTTCAATTTTTTTTCTTAAATTTCCTCATTTTATCGAGATTTGACCGAAAAAATCATTAAACACGAATAATTTTAGCGAAAATTCAATTTTTTCCTAAAATTATTTCCTCAATTATCCTCATTTTATCGAGATATTATCGAAAATAGAAACAAAAACGAATAATATTAGTGAAATTTCAATTTCTTTCCTCTAAATTTTCCTTAATTTTCCTCATTTTATCGAGGTATTAACGAAAAAAGCAACAAAAATGAATAATATTAGTGAAATTTTAATTTTTTTCCTCTTTTTTTCCTTTATTATCCTCATTTTATCGAGACATTATCGAAAAAAGAACCAAAAACGGTAAACTTTAAGCGAAATTTCATTTCTTTTCCCCTTTTTGTTCCTTAATTTTTCTCATTTTATCGAGATATTATCGAAAAAAGAGGCAAAATTTCAATTTTTTTTCTTAAATTTCCTCATTTTATCGAGATTTGACCGATAAAATCATTAAAAACGAATAATTTTAGCGAAAATTCAATTTTTTCGTATAATTGTTTCCTCAATCTTCCTCATTTTATCGATATATTATCGAAAAAAGACACAAAAGCGATAAAATATTAGGGAATTTCAAATTTTTTTCCTCTATTTTTGCTTAATTTTCCTTATTTTATCGAGGTATTAACAAAAAGTAACAAAAACGAATAATTTTAGCAAAATTACATTTTTTTCTTCTTTTTTTCGTAAAGTTTCAATATTTATCGAGATATTATCGAAAAAAGAAACAAAATCGAATAATTTTACCGAAATTTCATTTGTTATCATCTTTTTTTCGTAAAATTTCCACATTTTATCGATATATTTTTGAAAAATTCAACAAAAACAAATAATTTTAGCGATATTTAAACTTTTTTCCTCTTCATTTCCTTAATATTCCTCATTTTATCGATATATTATCGAAAAAAGGACAAAATTGAATAATTTTAGCTAAATTACAATTTTTTTCCTTAATTTTCCTCATTTTATCTAGATATGACAAAAAAAGCACCACAAAGGAATAATTTTAGTGAAATTTCAATTTTTATCATCTTTTTTTCCTTAATTTTCCTCATTTTATCGAGATATTATCGAAAAAAGAAACAAAAACGATAAAATTTTAGCGAAATTTCAATGTCTTTCCTTTTTATTTTCCTTAATTTTCCTCATTTTATCGAGGTATTAACGAAAAAAGCAACAAAAACGAATAATATTAGCAAAATTTCAATATCCTTCCTCTTTTTTTCTTAACTTTCCTCATTTTATCGAGATATTATCGAAAAAAGAAACAAAAACGAATAATTTTAGCTAAATTACAATTTTTTTCCTTAATTTTCCTCATTTTATCTAGATATTGACGAAAAAGCAACAAAAACGAATAATTTTATCGAAATATCAATTCTAACAATCTTTTTTTCCTTACTTTTCCTCATTTTATCGATATAATATCGAAAAAAGCAACAAGAACGAATCATGATAGCGAAATTTCATTTTTTTTCCTTTTTAACCTAATTATCCTCATTTTATCAAGATGTAATCGAAAAAAGAAACAAAAACGGTAAATTTTAGCGAAAATTCAATTTTTTTCCTCAATTATTTCCTCAATTTTCCTCATTTTTCGATATGTTATCGAAAAAACTACAAAATCGAATAACTTTAGCGAAAATTCAATTTTTTCCTCAATTAATTCCTCAATTTTCCTCATTTTATTGAGATGTGATCAAGAAAAGCAACAAAAACGAATAATTTTAGGGAAATTTCAATTGTTATCATCTTTATTTCGTAAAATTTCCCCTTTTTATCGATATATTTTTGAAAAATGCAACAAAAACAAATAATTTTAGCGATATTTAAACTTTTTTCCTCTTCATTTCCTTAACATTCCTCATTTTATCGAGTTATTATCGAAAAAAGCAACAAAATCGAATAATTTTAGCTAAATTGCAATTTTTTTCCTTAATTTTCCTCATTTTATCGAGATATTATCGAAAAAAGAAACAAAATCGAATAATTTTAGCGAAATTTCAATTGTTATTATCTTTTTTTCGTAAAATTTCCATATTTTATCGATATATTTTTGAAAAATGCAACAAAAACAAATAATATTAGCGATATTTAAACTTTTTTCCTCTTCATTTCCTTAATATTTCTCATTTTATCGAGATATTATCGAAAAAAGCACCAAATACGAATAATTTTATTGAAATTTAAATTTTTAACATCTTTTTTTCCTTAATTTTCCTCATTTTATCTAGATATTATCGAAAAAAGCAACAAAAACAAATAATTTTAGCGAAAATTCAATTTTTTCCTATAATTATTTCCTCAATTATCCTCATTTTATCGAGATATTATCGAAAATAGAAACAAAAACGAATAATATTAGTGAAATTTCAATTTCTTTCCTCTAAATTTTCCTTAATTTTCCTCATTTTATCGAGGTATTAACGAAAAAAGCAGCAAAAAAAAATAATTTTAGCAAAATTACATTTTTTTCTTCTTTTTTTCGTAAAGTTTCAATATTTTATCGAGATATGACAAAAAAAGCACCACAAACGAATAATTTTAGTGAAATTTCAATTTTTATCATCTTTTTTTCCTCAATTTTCCTCATTTTATCGAGATATTATCGAAAAAAGCAACAAAAACGAATACTATTAGTAAAATTTCAATTTTCTTCCTCTTTCTTTCCTTTATTATCCTCATTTGATTGAGATAATATCGAAAAAAGCAACAAAATCGAATAATATTAGAAAAATTTCAATTTTTTTCCTCTTTTTTTCTTAACTTTCCTCATTTTATCGAGGTATTATCAACGAAAGCAACAAAAACGAATAATTTTAGTGTAATTTCAATTTCCTTCCTCTTTTCATTCCTTTATTTTCCTAATTTCATCGAGATATTATCGAAAAAAGCACCAAAAAACGAATAATTTTAGTGAAATTTAAATTTTTAACATCTTTTTTTCCTTAATTTTCCTCATTTTATCGAGATATTATCGAAAAAGCAACAAAAACAAATAATTTTAGCGAAAATTCAATTTTTTCCTATAATTATTTCCTCAATTTTCCTCATTTTATCGAGATATTATCGAAATAAGAAACAAAAACGATAAAATTTTAGCGAAATTTCAATTTCTTTCCTTTTTATTTTCCTTAATTTTCCTCATTTGATCGAGGTATTAACGAAAAAAGCAACAAAAACGAATAATATTAGCGAAATTTCAATATTTATCATCTTCTTTACCTTAATTTTCCTCATCTTATCGAGATATTATCGAAAAAAGCAACAAGAAAAATAATCTTAGCGAAAATTCAATTTTTTCCTAAAATTATTTCCTCAATTAGCCTCATTTTATCGAGATATAATCGAAAATAGAAACAAAAACGAATAATATTAGTGAAATTTCAATTTCTTTCCTCTAAATTTTCCTTAATTTTCCTCATTTTATCGAGGTATTAACGAAAAAAGCAACAAAAATGAATAATATAAGTGAAATTTTAATTTTCTTCCTCTTTTTTTCCTTTATTATCCTCATTTTATCGAGATATTATCGAAAAAAGAACCAAAAACGGTAAACTTTTAGCGAAATTTCATTTCTTTTCCCCTTTTTGTTCCTTAATTTTTCTCATTTTATCGAGATATTATCGAAAAAAGAGGCAAAATTTCAATTTTTTTTCTTAAATTTCCTCATTTTATCGAGATTTGACCAAAAAAATCATTAAACACGAATAATTTTAGCGAAAATTCAATTTTTTCCTAAAATTATTTCCTCAATTATCCTCATTTTATCGAGATATTATCGAAAATAGAAACAAAAACGAATAATATTAGTGAAATTTCAATTTCTTTCCTCTAAATTTTCCTTAATTTTCCTCATTTTATCGAGGTATTAACGAAAAAAGCAACAAAAATGAATAATATTAGTGAAATTTTAATTTTTTCCTCTTTTTTTCCTTTATTATCCTCATTTTATCGAGACATTATCGAAAAAAGAACCAAAAACGGTAAACTTTTAGCGAAATTTCATTTCTTTTCCCCTTTTTGTTCCTTAATTTTTCTCATTTTATCGAGATATTATCGAAAAAAGAGGCAAAATTTCAATTTTTTTTCTTAAATTTCCTCATTTTATCGAGATTTGACCGAAAAAATCATTAAACACGAATAATTTTAGCGAAAATTCAATTTTTTCCTAAAATTATTTCCTCAATTATCCTCATTTTATCGAGATATTATCGAAAATAGAAACAAAAACGAATAATATTAGTGAAATTTCAATTTCTTTCCTCTAAATTTTCCTTAATTTTCCTCATTTTATCGAGGTATTAACGAAAAAAGCAACAAAAATGAATAATATTAGTGAAATTTTAATTTTTTCCTCTTTTTTTCCTTTATTATCCTCATTTTATCGAGACATTATCGAAAAAAGAACCAAAAACGGTAAACTTTTAGCGAAATTTCATTTCTTTTCCCCTTTTTGTTCCTTAATTTTTCTCATTTTATCGAGATATTATCGAAAAAAGAGGCAAAATTTCAATTTTTTTTCTTAAATTTCCTTATTTTATCGAGATTTGACCGATAAAATCATTAAAAACGAATAATTTTAGCGGAAATTCAATTTTTTCGTATAATTGTTTCCTCAATCTTCCTCATTTTATCGATATATTATCGAAAAAAGACACAAAAGCGATAAAATATTAGGGAAATTTCAAATTTTTTTCCTCTATTTTTGCTTAATTTTCCTTATTTTATCGAGGTATTAACAAAAAGTAACAAAAACGAATAATTTTAGCAAAATTACATTTTTTTCTTCTTTTTTTCGTAAAGTTTCAATATTTATCGAGATATTATCGAAAAAAGAAACAAAATCGAATAATTTTACCGAAATTTCATTTGTTATCATCTTTTTTTCGTAAAATTTCCACATTTTATTGATATATTTTTTAAATTCAACAAAAACAAATAATTTTAGCGATATTTAAACTTTTTTCCTCTTCATTTCCTTAATATTCCTCATTTTATCGATATATTATCGAAAAAAGCAACAAAATGGAATAATTTTAGCTAAATTACAATTTTTTTCCTTAATATTCCTCATTTTATCTAGATATGACAAAAAAAGCACCACAAACGAATAATTTTAGTGAAATTTCAATTTTTATCATCTTTTTTTCCTTAATTTTCCTCATTTTATCGAGATATTATCGAAAAAAGCAACAAAAACAAATAATTTTAGCGAAAATTCAATTTTTTCCTATAATTATTTCCTCAATTTTCCTCATTTTATCGAGATATTATCGAAATAAGAAACAAAAACGATAAAATTTTAGCGAAATTTCAATTTCTTTCCTTTTTTTTTTCCTTAATTTTCCTCATTTGATCGAGGTATTAACGAAAAAAGCAACAAAAACGAATAATATTAGCGAAATTTCAATATTTATCATCTTCTTTACCTTAATTTTCCTCATCTTATCGAGATATTATCGAAAAAAGCAACAAGAAAAATAATCTTAGCGAAAATTCAATTTTTTCCTAAAATTATTTCCTCAATTATCCTCATTTTATCGAGATATTATCGAAAAAAGAACCAAAAACGGTAAACTTTTAGCGAAATTTCATTTCTTTTCCCCTTTTTGTTCCTTAATTTTTCTCATTTTATCGAGATATTATCGAAAAAAGAGGCAAAATTTCAATTTTTTTTCTTAAATTTCCTCATTTTATCGAGATTTGACCGAAAAAATCATTAAACACGAATAATTTTAGCGAAAATTCAATTTTTTCCTAAAATTATTTCCTCAATTATCCTCATTTTATCGAGATATTATCGAAAATAGAAACAAAAACGAATAATATTAGTGAAATTTCAATTTCTTTCCTCTAAATTTTCCTTAATTTTCCTCATTTTATCGAGGTATTAACGAAAAAAGCAACAAAAATGAATAATATTAGTGAAATTTTAATTTTTTTCCTCTTTTTTTCCTTTATTATCCTCATTTTATCGAGACATTATCGAAAAAAGAACCAAAAACGGTAAACTTTTAGCGAAATTTCATTTCTTTTCCCCTTTTTGTTCCTTAATTTTTCTCATTTTATCGAGATATTATCGAAAAAAGAGGCAAAATTTCAATTTTTTTTCTTAAATTTCCTCATTTTATCGAGATTTGACCGATAAAATCATTAAAAACGAATAATTTTAGCGAAAATTCAATTTTTTCGTATAATTGTTTCCTCAATCTTCCTCATTTTATCGATATATTATCGAAAAAAGACACAAAAGCGATAAAATATTAGGGAATTTCAAATTTTTTTCCTCTATTTTTGCTTAATTTTCCTTATTTTATCGAGGTATTAACAAAAAGTAACAAAAACGAATAATTTTAGCAAAATTACATTTTTTTCTTCTTTTTTTCGTAAAGTTTCAATATTTATCGAGATATTATCGAAAAAAGAAACAAAATCGAATAATTTTACCGAAATTTCATTTGTTATCATCTTTTTTTCGTAAAATTTCCACATTTTATCGATATATTTTTGAAAAATTCAACAAAAACAAATAATTTTAGCGATATTTAAACTTTTTTCCTCTTCATTTCCTTAATATTCCTCATTTTATCGATATATTATCGAAAAAAGGACAAAATTGAATAATTTTAGCTAAATTACAATTTTTTTCCTTAATTTTCCTCATTTTATCTAGATATGACAAAAAAAGCACCACAAAGGAATAATTTTAGTGAAATTTCAATTTTTATCATCTTTTTTTCCTTAATTTTCCTCATTTTATCGAGATATTATCGAAAAAAGAAACAAAAACGATAAAATTTTAGCGAAATTTCAATGTCTTTCCTTTTTATTTTCCTTAATTTTCCTCATTTTATCGAGGTATTAACGAAAAAAGCAACAAAAACGAATAATATTAGCAAAATTTCAATATCCTTCCTCTTTTTTTCTTAACTTTCCTCATTTTATCGAGATATTATCGAAAAAAGAAACAAAAACGAATAATTTTAGCTAAATTACAATTTTTTTCCTTAATTTTCCTCATTTTATCTAGATATTGACGAAAAAGCAACAAAAACGAATAATTTTATCGAAATATCAATTCTAACAATCTTTTTTTCCTTACTTTTCCTCATTTTATCGATATAATATCGAAAAAAGCAACAAGAACGAATCATGATAGCGAAATTTCATTTTTTTTCCTTTTTAACCTAATTATCCTCATTTTATCAAGATGTAATCGAAAAAAGAAACAAAAACGGTAAATTTTAGCGAAAATTCAATTTTTTTCCTCAATTATTTCCTCAATTTTCCTCATTTTTCGATATGTTATCGAAAAAACTACAAAATCGAATAACTTTAGCGAAAATTCAATTTTTTCCTCAATTAATTCCTCAATTTTCCTCATTTTATTGAGATGTGATCAAGAAAAGCAACAAAAACGAATAATTTTAGGGAAATTTCAATTGTTATCATCTTTATTTCGTAAAATTTCCCCTTTTTATCGATATATTTTTGAAAAATGCAACAAAAACAAATAATTTTAGCGATATTTAAACTTTTTTCCTCTTCATTTCCTTAACATTCCTCATTTTATCGAGTTATTATCGAAAAAAGCAACAAAATCGAATAATTTTAGCTAAATTGCAATTTTTTTCCTTAATTTTCCTCATTTTATCGAGATATTATCGAAAAAAGAAACAAAATCGAATAATTTTAGCGAAATTTCAATTGTTATTATCTTTTTTTCGTAAAATTTCCATATTTTATCGATATATTTTTGAAAAATGCAACAAAAACAAATAATATTAGCGATATTTAAACTTTTTTCCTCTTCATTTCCTTAATATTTCTCATTTTATCGAGATATTATCGAAAAAAGCACCAAATACGAATAATTTTATTGAAATTTAAATTTTTAACATCTTTTTTTCCTTAATTTTCCTCATTTTATCTAGATATTATCGAAAAAAGCAACAAAAACAAATAATTTTAGCGAAAATTCAATTTTTTCCTATAATTATTTCCTCAATTATCCTCATTTTATCGAGATATTATCGAAAATAGAAACAAAAACGAATAATATTAGTGAAATTTCAATTTCTTTCCTCTAAATTTTCCTTAATTTTCCTCATTTTATCGAGGTATTAACGAAAAAAGCAGCAAAAAAAAATAATTTTAGCAAAATTACATTTTTTTCTTCTTTTTTTCGTAAAGTTTCAATATTTTATCGAGATATGACAAAAAAAGCACCACAAACGAATAATTTTAGTGAAATTTCAATTTTTATCATCTTTTTTTCCTCAATTTTCCTCATTTTATCGAGATATTATCGAAAAAAGCAACAAAAACGAATACTATTAGTAAAATTTCAATTTTCTTCCTCTTTCTTTCCTTTATTATCCTCATTTGATTGAGATAATATCGAAAAAAGCAACAAAATCGAATAATATTAGAAAAATTTCAATTTTTTTCCTCTTTTTTTCTTAACTTTCCTCATTTTATCGAGATATTATCGAAAAAAGGAACAAAAACGATAAAATTTTAGCTAAATTTTAATTTTTTTCCTCTTTTTTTCCTTGATTTTCCTCATTTTATCGAGGTATTATCAACGAAAGCAACAAAAACGAATAATTTTAGTGTAATTTCAATTTCCTTCCTCTTTTCATTCCTTTATTTTCCTAATTTCATCGAGATATTATCGAAAAAAGCACCAAAAAACGAATAATTTTAGTGAAATTTAAATTTTTAACATCTTTTTTTCCTTAATTTTCCTCATTTTATCGAGATATTATCGAAAAAGCAACAAAAACAAATAATTTTAGCGAAAATTCAATTTTTTCCTATAATTATTTCCTCAATTTTCCTCATTTTATCGAGATATTATCGAAATAAGAAACAAAAACGATAAAATTTTAGCGAAATTTCAATTTCTTTCCTTTTTATTTTCCTTAATTTTCCTCATTTGATCGAGGTATTAACGAAAAAAGCAACAAAAACGAATAATATTAGCGAAATTTCAATATTTATCATCTTCTTTACCTTAATTTTCCTCATCTTATCGAGATATTATCGAAAAAAGCAACAAGAAAAATAATCTTAGCGAAAATTCAATTTTTTCCTAAAATTATTTCCTCAATTAGCCTCATTTTATCGAGATATAATCGAAAATAGAAACAAAAACGAATAATATTAGTGAAATTTCAATTTCTTTCCTCTAAATTTTCCTTAATTTTCCTCATTTTATCGAGGTATTAACGAAAAAAGCAACAAAAATGAATAATATAAGTGAAATTTTAATTTTCTTCCTCTTTTTTTCCTTTATTATCCTCATTTTATCGAGATATTATCGAAAAAAGAACCAAAAACGGTAAACTTTTAGCGAAATTTCATTTCTTTTCCCCTTTTTGTTCCTTAATTTTTCTCATTTTATCGAGATATTATCGAAAAAAGAGGCAAAATTTCAATTTTTTTTCTTAAATTTCCTCATTTTATCGAGATTTGACCAAAAAAATCATTAAACACGAATAATTTTAGCGAAAATTCAATTTTTTCCTAAAATTATTTCCTCAATTATCCTCATTTTATCGAGATATTATCGAAAATAGAAACAAAAACGAATAATATTAGTGAAATTTCAATTTCTTTCCTCTAAATTTTCCTTAATTTTCCTCATTTTATCGAGGTATTAACGAAAAAAGCAACAAAAATGAATAATATTAGTGAAATTTTAATTTTTTCCTCTTTTTTTCCTTTATTATCCTCATTTTATCGAGACATTATCGAAAAAAGAACCAAAAACGGTAAACTTTTAGCGAAATTTCATTTCTTTTCCCCTTTTTGTTCCTTAATTTTTCTCATTTTATCGAGATATTATCGAAAAAAGAGGCAAAATTTCAATTTTTTTTCTTAAATTTCCTCATTTTATCGAGATTTGACCGAAAAAATCATTAAACACGAATAATTTTAGCGAAAATTCAATTTTTTCCTAAAATTATTTCCTCAATTATCCTCATTTTATCGAGATATTATCGAAAATAGAAACAAAAACGAATAATATTAGTGAAATTTCAATTTCTTTCCTCTAAATTTTCCTTAATTTTCCTCATTTTATCGAGGTATTAACGAAAAAAGCAACAAAAATGAATAATATTAGTGAAATTTTAATTTTTTCCTCTTTTTTTCCTTTATTATCCTCATTTTATCGAGACATTATCGAAAAAAGAACCAAAAACGGTAAACTTTTAGCGAAATTTCATTTCTTTTCCCCTTTTTGTTCCTTAATTTTTCTCATTTTATCGAGATATTATCGAAAAAAGAGGCAAAATTTCAATTTTTTTTCTTAAATTTCCTTATTTTATCGAGATTTGACCGATAAAATCATTAAAAACGAATAATTTTAGCGGAAATTCAATTTTTTCGTATAATTGTTTCCTCAATCTTCCTCATTTTATCGATATATTATCGAAAAAAGACACAAAAGCGATAAAATATTAGGGAAATTTCAAATTTTTTTCCTCTATTTTTGCTTAATTTTCCTTATTTTATCGAGGTATTAACAAAAAGTAACAAAAACGAATAATTTTAGCAAAATTACATTTTTTTCTTCTTTTTTTCGTAAAGTTTCAATATTTATCGAGATATTATCGAAAAAAGAAACAAAATCGAATAATTTTACCGAAATTTCATTTGTTATCATCTTTTTTTCGTAAAATTTCCACATTTTATCGATATATTTTTTAAATTCAACAAAAACAAATAATTTTAGCGATATTTAAACTTTTTTCCTCTTCATTTCCTTAATATTCCTCATTTTATCGATATATTATCGAAAAAAGCAACAAAATGGAATAATTTTAGCTAAATTACAATTTTTTTCCTTAATATTCCTCATTTTATCTAGATATGACAAAAAAAGCACCACAAACGAATAATTTTAGTGAAATTTCAATTTTTATCATCTTTTTTTCCTTAATTTTCCTCATTTTATCGAGATATTATCGAAAAAAGAAACAAAAACGATAAAATTTTAGCGAAATTTCAATGTCTTTCCTTTTTATTTTCCTTAATTTTCCTCATTTTATCGAGGTATTAACGAAAAAAGCAACAAAAACGAATAATATTAGTAAAATTTCAATATCCTTCCTCTTTTTTTCTTAACTTTCCTCATTTTATCGAGATATTATCGAAAAAAGAAACAAAAACGAATAATTTTAGCTAAATTACAATTTTTTCCTTAATTTTCCTCATTTTATCGAGATATTATCGAAAAAAGAAACAAAAACGATAAAATTTTAGCAAAATTTCAATTTCTCCCTCTTTTTTTCTTTATTTTTCCTCATTTTATCGAGGTATTATCGATAAAAGAAACAAAAACGAATAATTTTAGCAAAATTTCATTTTTTTCCCTAAATTTTCCGCATTTTATCGAGATATGAACGAAAAAAGCAACAAAAACAAATAGTGTTAGCGGAATTTCAATTGTTATCATCTTTTTTTCGTAAAATTTCCCCTTTTTATCGATATATTTTTGAAAAATGCAACAAAAACAAATAATTTTAGCGATATTTAAACTTTTTTCCTCTTCATTTCCTTAACATTCCTCATTTTATCGAGTTATTATCGAAAAAAGCAACAAAATCGAATAATTTTAGCTAAATTGCAATTTTTTTCCTTAATTTTCCTCATTTTATCGAGATATTATCGAAAAAAGAAACAAAATCGAATAATTTTAGCGAAATTTCAATTGTTATTATCTTTTTTTCGTAAAATTTCCATATTTTATCGATATATTTTTGAAAAATGCAACAAAAACAAATAATATTAGCGATATTTAAACTTTTTTCCTCTTCATTTCCTTAATATTTCTCATTTTATCGAGATATTATCGAAAAAAGCACCAAATACGAATAATTTTATTGAAATTTAAATTTTTAACATCTTTTTTTCCTTAATTTTCCTCATTTTATCTAGATATTATCGAAAAAAGCAACAAAAACAAATAATTTTAGCGAAAATTCAATTTTTTCCTATAATTATTTCCTCAATTATCCTCATTTTATCGAGATATTATCGAAAATAGAAACAAAAACGAATAATATTAGTGAAATTTCAATTTCTTTCCTCTAAATTTTCCTTAATTTTCCTCATTTTATCGAGGTATTAACGAAAAAAGCAGCAAAAAAAAATAATTTTAGCAAAATTACATTTTTTTCTTCTTTTTTTCGTAAAGTTTCAATATTTTATCGAGATATGACAAAAAAAGCACCACAAACGAATAATTTTAGTGAAATTTCAATTTTTATCATCTTTTTTTCCTCAATTTTCCTCATTTTATCGAGATATTATCGAAAAAAGCAACAAAAACGAATACTATTAGTAAAATTTCAATTTTCTTCCTCTTTCTTTCCTTTATTATCCTCATTTGATTGAGATAATATCGAAAAAAGCAACAAAATCGAATAATATTAGAAAAATTTCAATTTTTTTCCTCTTTTTTTCTTAACTTTCCTCATTTTATCGAGATATTATCGAAAAAAGGAACAAAAACGATAAAATTTTAGCTAAATTTTAATTTTTTTCCTCTTTTTTTCCTTGATTTTCCTCATTTTATCGAGGTATTATCAACGAAAGCAACAAAAACGAATAATTTTAGTGTAATTTCAATTTCCTTCCTCTTTTCATTCCTTTATTTTCCTAATTTCATCGAGATATTATCGAAAAAAGCACCAAAAAACGAATAATTTTAGTGAAATTTAAATTTTTAACATCTTTTTTTCCTTAATTTTCCTCATTTTATCGAGATATTATCGAAAAAGCAACAAAAACAAATAATTTTAGCGAAAATTCAATTTTTTCCTATAATTATTTCCTCAATTTTCCTCATTTTATCGAGATATTATCGAAATAAGAAACAAAAACGATAAAATTTTAGCGAAATTTCAATTTCTTTCCTTTTTATTTTCCTTAATTTTCCTCATTTGATCGAGGTATTAACGAAAAAAGCAACAAAAACGAATAATATTAGCGAAATTTCAATATTTATCATCTTCTTTACCTTAATTTTCCTCATCTTATCGAGATATTATCGAAAAAAGCAACAAGAAAAATAATCTTAGCGAAAATTCAATTTTTTCCTAAAATTATTTCCTCAATTAGCCTCATTTTATCGAGATATAATCGAAAATAGAAACAAAAACGAATAATATTAGTGAAATTTCAATTTCTTTCCTCTAAATTTTCCTTAATTTTCCTCATTTTATCGAGGTATTAACGAAAAAAGCAACAAAAATGAATAATATAAGTGAAATTTTAATTTTCTTCCTCTTTTTTTCCTTTATTATCCTCATTTTATCGAGATATTATCGAAAAAAGAACCAAAAACGGTAAACTTTTAGCGAAATTTCATTTCTTTTCCCCTTTTTGTTCCTTAATTTTTCTCATTTTATCGAGATATTATCGAAAAAAGAGGCAAAATTTCAATTTTTTTTCTTAAATTTCCTCATTTTATCGAGATTTGACCAAAAAAATCATTAAACACGAATAATTTTAGCGAAAATTCAATTTTTTCCTAAAATTATTTCCTCAATTATCCTCATTTTATCGAGATATTATCGAAAATAGAAACAAAAACGAATAATATTAGTGAAATTTCAATTTCTTTCCTCTAAATTTTCCTTAATTTTCCTCATTTTATCGAGGTATTAACGAAAAAAGCAACAAAAATGAATAATATTAGTGAAATTTTAATTTTTTCCTCTTTTTTTCCTTTATTATCCTCATTTTATCGAGACATTATCGAAAAAAGAACCAAAAACGGTAAACTTTTAGCGAAATTTCATTTCTTTTCCCCTTTTTGTTCCTTAATTTTTCTCATTTTATCGAGATATTATCGAAAAAAGAGGCAAAATTTCAATTTTTTTTCTTAAATTTCCTCATTTTATCGAGATTTGACCGAAAAAATCATTAAACACGAATAATTTTAGCGAAAATTCAATTTTTTCCTAAAATTATTTCCTCAATTATCCTCATTTTATCGAGATATTATCGAAAATAGAAACAAAAACGAATAATATTAGTGAAATTTCAATTTCTTTCCTCTAAATTTTCCTTAATTTTCCTCATTTTATCGAGGTATTAACGAAAAAAGCAACAAAAATGAATAATATTAGTGAAATTTTAATTTTTTCCTCTTTTTTTCCTTTATTATCCTCATTTTATCGAGACATTATCGAAAAAAGAACCAAAAACGGTAAACTTTTAGCGAAATTTCATTTCTTTTCCCCTTTTTGTTCCTTAATTTTTCTCATTTTATCGAGATATTATCGAAAAAAGAGGCAAAATTTCAATTTTTTTTCTTAAATTTCCTTATTTTATCGAGATTTGACCGATAAAATCATTAAAAACGAATAATTTTAGCGGAAATTCAATTTTTTCGTATAATTGTTTCCTCAATCTTCCTCATTTTATCGATATATTATCGAAAAAAGACACAAAAGCGATAAAATATTAGGGAAATTTCCAATTTTTTTCCTCTATTTTTGCTTAATTTTCCTTATTTTATCGAGGTATTAACAAAAAGTAACAAAAACGAATAATTTTAGCAAAATTACATTTTTTTCTTCTTTTTTTCGTAAAGTTTCAATATTTATCGAGATATTATCGAAAAAAGAAACAAAATCGAATAATTTTACCGAAATTTCATTTGTTATCATCTTTTTTTCGTAAAATTTCCACATTTTATCGATATATTTTTTAAATTCAACAAAAACAAATAATTTTAGCGATATTTAAACTTTTTTCCTCTTCATTTCCTTAATATTCCTCATTTTATCGATATATTATCGAAAAAAGCAACAAAATGGAATAATTTTAGCTAAATTACAATTTTTTTCCTTAATATTCCTCATTTTATCTAGATATGACAAAAAAAGCACCACAAACGAATAATTTTAGTGAAATTTCAATTTTTATCATCTTTTTTTCCTTAATTTTCCTCATTTTATCGAGATATTATCGAAAAAAGAAACAAAAACGATAAAATTTTAGCGAAATTTCAATGTCTTTCCTTTTTATTTTCCTTAATTTTCCTCATTTTATCGAGGTATTAACGAAAAAAGCAACAAAAACGAATAATATTAGTAAAATTTCAATATCCTTCCTCTTTTTTTCTTAACTTTCCTCATTTTATCGAGATATTATCGAAAAAAGAAACAAAAACGAATAATTTTAGCTAAATTACAATTTTTTCCTTAATTTTCCTCATTTTATCGAGATATTATCGAAAAAAGAAACAAAAACGATAAAATTTTAGCAAAATTTCAATTTCTCCCTCTTTTTTTCTTTATTTTTCCTCATTTTATCGAGGTATTATCGATAAAAGAAACAAAAACGAATAATTTTAGCAAAATTTCATTTTTTTCCCTAAATTTTCCGCATTTTATCGAGATATGAACGAAAAAAGCAACAAAAACAAATAGTGTTAGCGGAATTTCAATTGTTATCATCTTTTTTTCGTAAAATTTCCCCTTTTTATCGATATATTTTTGAAAAATGCAACAAAAACAAATAATTTTAGCGATATTTAAACTTTTTTCCTCTTCATTTCCTTAACATTCCTCATTTTATCGAGTTATTATCGAAAAAAGCAACAAAATCGAATAATTTTAGCTAAATTGAAACTTTTTTCCTTAAGTTTCCTCATTTTATCGAGATATTATCGAAAAAAGAAACAAAATCGAATAATTTTAGCGAAATTTCAATTGTTATCATCTTTTTTTCGTAAAATTTCCATATTTTATCGATATATTTTTGAAAAATGCAACAAAAACAAATAATTTTAGCGATATTTAAACTTTTTTCCTCTTCATTTCCTTAACATTCCTCATTTTATCGAGTTATTATCGAAAAAAGCAACAAAATCAAATAATTTTAGCAAAATTACATTTTTTTCCTCTTTTTTTCGTAAAGTTTCAATATTTTATCGAGATATGACAAAAAAAGCACCACAAACGAATAATTTTAGTGAAATTTCAATTTTTATCATCTTTTTTTCTTTAATTTTCCTCATTTTATAGAGATATTTTCGAAAAAAGCAACAAAAAAAATAATTTTAGCGAAAATTCAATTTTTTCCTATAATTATTTCCTCAATTTTCCTCATTTTATCGAGATATTAACGAAAAAAGCAACAAAAACGAATACTATTAGTAAAATTTCAATTTTCTTCCTCTTTCTTTCCTTTATTATCCTCATTTGATTGAGATAATATCGAAAAAAGCAACAAAATCGAATAATATTAGAAAAATTTCAATTTTTTTCCTCTTTTTTTCTTAACTATCCTCATTTTATCGAGATATTATCGAAAAAAGAAACAAAAACGATAAAATTTTAGCTAAATTTTAATTTTTTTCCTCTTTTTTTCCTTGATTTTCCTCATTTTATCGAGGTATTATCAACGAAAGCAACAAAAACGAATAATTTTAGTGTAATTTCAATTTCCTTCCTCTTTTCATTCCTTTATTTTCCTAATTTCATCGAGATATTATCGAAAAAAGCACCAAAAAACAAATAATTTTAGTGAAATTTAAATTTTTAACATCTTTTTTTCCTTAATATTCCTCATTTTATCGAGATATTATCGAAAAAAGCAACAAAAACAAATAATTTTAGCGAAAATTCAATTTTTTCCTTTAATTATTTCCTCAATTTTCCTCATTTTATCGAGATATTATCGAAATAAGAAACAAAAACGATAAAATTTTAGTGAAATTTCAATTTCTTTCCTTTTTATTTTCCTTAATTTTCCTCATTTGATCGAGGTATTAACGAAAAAAGCAACAAAAACGAATAATATTAGCGAAATTTCAATATTTATCTTCTTCTTTACCTTAATTTTCCTCATCTTATCGAGATATTATCGAAAAAAGCAACAAGAAAAATAATCTTAGCGAAAATTCAATTTTTTCCCCTTTTTGTTCCTTAATTTTTCTCATTTTATCGAGATATTATCGAAAAAAGAGGCAAAATTTCAATTTTTTTTCTTAAATTTCCTCATTTTATCGACATTTGACCGAAAAAATCATTAAACACGAATAATTTTAGCGAAAATTCAATTTTTTCCTAAAATTATTTCCTCAATTATCCTCATTTTATCGAGATATTATCGAAAATAGAAACAAAAACGAATAATATTAGTGAAATTTCAATTTTTTTCCTCTAAATTTTCCTTAATTTTCCTCATTTTATCGAGGTATTAACGAAAAAAGCAACAAAAATGAATAATATTAGTTAAATTTTAATTTTTTTCCTCTTTTTTTCCTTTATTATCCTCATTTTATCGAGATATTATCGAAAAAAGAACCAAAAACGGTAAACTTTTAGCGAAATTTCATTTCTTTTCCCCTTTTTGTTCCTTAATTTTTCTCATTTTATCGAGATATTATCGAAAAAAGAGGCAAAATTTCAATTTTTTTTCTTAAATTTCCTCATTTTATCGAGATTTGACCGATAAAATCATTAAAAACGAATAATTTTAGCGGAAATTCAATTTTTTCGTATAATTGTTTCCTCAATCTTCCTCATTTTATCGATATATTATCGAAAAAAGACACAAAAGCGATAAAATATTAGGGAAATTTCAAATATTTTTTCCTCTATTTTTGTTTAATTTTCCTTATTTTATCGAGGTATTAACAAAAAGTAACAAAAACGAATAATTTTAGCAAAATTACATTTTTTTCTTCTTTTTTTCGTAAAGTTTCAAAATTTATCGAGATATTATCGAAAAAAGAAACAAAATCGAATAATTTTAGCTAAATTGCAATTTTTTTCCTTAATTTTCCTCATTTTATCGAGATATTATCGAAAAAAGAAACAAAATCGAATAATTTTAGCGAAATTTCAATTGTTATCATCTTTTTTTCGTAAAATTTCCAAATTTAATCGATATATTTTTGAAAAATTCAACAAAAACAAATAATTTTAGCGATATTTAAACTTTTTTCCTCTTCATTTCCTTAATATTCCTCATTTTATCGATATATTATCGAAAAAAGCAACAAAATCGAATAATTTTAGCTAAATTACAATTTTTTTCCTTAATTTTCCTCATTTTATCTAGATATGACAAAAAAAGCACCACAAACGAATAATTTTAGTGAAATTTCAATTTTCATCATCTTTTTTTCCTTAATTTTCCTCATTTTATCGAGATATTATCGAAAAAAGAAACAAAAACGATAAAATTTTAGCGAAATTTCAATGTCTTTCCTTTTTATTTTCCTTAATTTTCCTCATTTTATCGAGGTATTAAGGAAAAAAGCAACAAAAACGAATAATATTAGTAAAATTTCAATATCCTTCCTCTTTTTTTCCTTTATTATCCTCATTTTATTGAGATAATATCGAAAAAAGCAACAAAATCGAATAACATTAGAAAAATTTCAATTTTTTTCCTCTTTTTTTCTTAACTTTCCTCATTTATCGAGATATTATCGAAAAAAGAAACAAAAACGAATAATTTTAGCTAAATTACAATTTTTTTCCTTAATTTTCCTCATTTTATCTAGATATTGACGAAAAAGCAACAAAACCGAATATTTTAGCGAAAATTGAATTTTTTCCTATAATTATTTTCTCAATTTTCCTCATTTTATCAAGATATTATCGAAAAAAGAAACAAAAACGAATAATTTTAGCTAAATTACAATTTTTTTCCTTAATTTTCCTCATTTTATCGAGATATTATCGAAAGCAGCAACAAAAACAAATAATTTTAGCGAAAATTCAATTTTTCCTTAATTTTCCTCATTTTATCGAGATAATATCGAAAAAAGCAACAAAAACAAATAATTTTAGCGAAAATTCAATTTTTTCCTTTAATTATTTCCTCAATTTTCCTCATTTTATCGAGATATTATCGAAATAAGAAACAAAAACGATAAAATTTTAGTGAAATTTCAATTTCTTTCCTTTTTATTTTCCTTAATTTTCCTCATTTGATCGAGGTATTAACGAAAAAAGCAACAAAAACGAATAATATTAGCGAAATTTCAATATTTATCATCTTCTTTACCTTAATTTTCCTCATCTTATCGAGATATTATCGAAAAAAGCAACAAGAAAAATAATCTTAGCGAAAATTCAATTTTTTCCCCTTTTTGTTCCTTAATTTTTCTCATTTTATCGAGATATTATCGAAAAAAGAGGCAAAATTTCAATTTTTTTCTTAAATTTCCTCATTTTATCGAGATTTGACCGATAAAATCATTAAAAACGAATAATTTTAGCGGAAATTCAATTTTTTCGTATAATTGTTTCCTCAATCTTCCTCATTTTATCGATATATTATCGAAAAAAGACACAAAAGCGATAAAATATTAGGGAAATTTCAAATATTTTTTCCTCTATTTTTGTTTAATTTTCCTTATTTTATCGAGGTATTAACAAAAAGTAACAAAAACGAATAATTTTAGCAAAATTACATTTTTTTCTTCTTTTTTTCGTAAAGTTTCAAAATTTATCGAGATATTATCGAAAAAAGAAACAAAATCGAATAATTTTAGCTAAATTGCAATTTTTTTCCTTAATTTTCCTCATTTTATCGAGATATTATCGAAAAAAGAAACAAAATCGAATAATTTTAGCGAAATTTCAATTGTTATCATCTTTTTTTCGTAAAATTTCCACATTTTATCGATATATTTTTGAAAAATTCAATAAAAACAAATAATTTTAGCGATATTTAAACTTTTTTCCTCTTCATTTCCTTAATATTCCTCATTTTATCGATATATTATCGAAAAAAGCAACAAAATCGAATAATTTTAGCTAAATTACAATTTTTTTCCTTAATTTTCCTCATTTTATCTAGATATGACAAAAAAAGCACCACAAACGAATAATTTTAGTGAAATTTCAATTTTCATCATCTTTTTTTCCTTAATTTTCCTCATTTTATCGAGATATTATCGAAAAAAGAAACAAAAACGATAAAATTTTAGCGAAATTTCAATGTCTTTCCTTTTTATTTTCCTTAATTTTCCTCATTTTATCGAGGTATTAACGAAAAAAGCAACAAAAACGAATAATATTAGTAAAATTTCAATATCCTTCCTCTTTTTTTCCTTTATTATCCTCATTTTATTGAGATAATATCGAAAAAAGCAACAAAAACGAATAATTTTAGCTAAATTACAATTTTTTTCCTTAATTTTCCTCATTTTATCTAGATATTGACGAAAAAGCAACAAAAACGAATATTTTAGCGAAAATTGAATTTTTTCCTATAATTATTTTCTCAATTTTCCTCATTTTATCAAGATATTATCGAAAAAAGAAACAAAAACGATAAAATTTTAGCAAAATTTCAATTTCTTCCTCTTTTTTTCTTTATTTTTCCTCATTTTATTGAGGTATTATCGATAAAAGAAACAAAAACGAATAATTTTAGCAAAATTTCAATTTTTTTCCTCTTTTTTTCTTAACTTTCCTCATTTTATCGAGATATTATCGAAAAAAGAAACAAAAACGATAAAATTTTAGCAAAATTTTAATTTTTTTCCTTGATTTTCCTCATTTTATCGAGATATTATCTAAAAAAGCACCAAAAAACGAATAATTTTAGTGAAATTTAAATTTTTAACATCTTTTTTTCCTTAATTTTCCTCATTTTATCGAGATATTATCGAAAAAAGCAACAAAAACAAATAATTTTAGCGAAAATTCAATTTTTTCCTTTAATTATTTCCTCAATTTTCCTCATTTTAACGAGATATTATCGAAATAAGAAACAAAAACGATAAAATTTTAGCGAAATTTCAATTTCTTTCCTTTTTATTTTCCTTAATTTTCCTCATTTGATCGAGGTATTAACGAAAAAAGCAACAAAAACGAATAATATTAGCGAAATTTCAATATTTATCATCTTCTTTACCTTAATTTTCCTCATCTTATCGAGATATTATCGAAAAAAGCAACAAAAAAAATAATCTTAGCGAAAATTCAATTTTTTCCTAAAATTATTTCCTCAATTATCCTCATTTTATCGAGTTATTATCGAAAATAGAAACAAAAACGAATAATATTAGTGAAATTTCAATTTCTTTCCTCTAAATTTTCCTTATTTTCCTCATTTTATCAAGGTATTAACGAAAAAAGCAACAAAAATGAATAATATCAGTGAAATTTTAATTTTCTTCCTCTTTTTTTCCTTTATTATCCTCATTTTATCGAGATATTATCGAAAAAAGAACCAAAAACGGTAAACTTTTAGCGAAATTTCATTTCTTTTCCCCTTTTTGTTCCTTAATTTTTCTCATTTTATCGAGATATTATAGAAAAAAGAGACAATATTTCAATTTTTTTTCTTAAATTTCCTCATTTTATCGAGATTTGACCGAAAAAATCATTAAAAACGAATAATTTTAGCGAAAATTCAATTTTTTCCTAAAATTATTTCCTCAATTATCCTCATTTTATCGAGATATTATCGAAAATAGAAACAAAAACGAATAATATTAGTGAAATTTCAATTTCTTTCCTCTAAATTTTCCTTAATTTTCCTCATTTTATCGAGGTATTAACGAAAAAAGCAACAAAAATGAATAATATTAGTGAAATTTTAATTTTCTTCCTCTTTTTTTCCTTTATTATCCTCATTTTATCGAGACATTATCGAAAAAAGAACCAAAAACGGTAAACTTTTAGCGAAATTTCATTTCTTTTCCCCTTTTTGTTCCTTAATTTTTCTCATTTTATCGAGATATTATCGAAAAAAGAGGCAAAATTTCAATTTTTTTTCTTAAATTTCCTCATTTTATCGAGATTTGACCGAAAAAATCATTAAACACGAATAATTTTAGCGAAAATTCAATTTTTTCCTAAAATTATTTCCTCAATTATCCTCATTTTATCGAGATATTATCGAAAATAGAAACAAAAACGAATAATATTAGTGAAATTTCAATTTCTTTCCTCTAAATTTTCCTTAATTTTCCTCATTTTATCGAGGTATTAACGAAAAAAGCAACAAAAATGAATAATATTAGTGGAATTTTTATTTTCTTCCTCTTTTTTTCCTTTATTATCCTCATTTTATCGAGATATTATCGAAAAAAGAACCAAAAACGGTAAACTTTTAGCGAAATTTCATTTCTTTTCATCCTTTTTGTTCCTTAATTTTTCTCATTTTATCGAGATATTATCGAAAAAAGAGGCAAAATTTCAATTTTTTTTCTTAAATTTCCTCATTTTATCGAGATTTGACCGAAAAAATCATTAAAAACGAATAATTTTAGCGGAAATTCAATTTTTTCGTATAATTGTTTCCTCAATCTTCCTCATTTTATCGATATATTATCGAAAAAAGACACAAAAGCGATAAAATATTAGGGAAATTTCAAATTTCATTTGTTATCATCTTTTTTTCGTAAAATTTCCACATTTTATCGATATATTTTTGAAAAATTCAACAAAAACAAATAATTTTAGCGATATTTAAACTTTTTTCCTCTTCATTTCCTTAATATTCCTCATTTTATCGAAATATTATCGAAAAAAGCAACAAAATCGAATAATTTTAGCTAAATTACAATTTTTTTCCTTAATTTTCCTCATTTTATCTAGATATGACAAAAAAAGCACCACAAACGAATAATTTTAGTGAAATTTCAATTTTTATCATCTTCTTTTCCTTAATTTTCCTCATTTTATCGAGATATTATCGAAAAAAGAAACAAAAACGATAAAATTTTAGCAAAATTTCAATGTCTTTCCTTTTTATTTTCCTTAATTTTCCTCATTTTATCGAGGTATTAAGGAAAAAAGCAACAAGAACGAATAATATTAGTAAAATTTCAATATCCTTCCTCTTTTTTTCCTTTATTATCCTCATTTTATTGAGATAATATCGAAAAAAGCAACAAAATCGAATAACATTAGAAAAATTTCAATTTTTTTCCTCTTTTTTTCTTAACTTTCCTCATTTTATCGAGATATTATCCAAAAAAGAAACAAAAACGAATAATTTTAGCTAAATTACAATTTTTTTCCTTAATTTTCCTCATTTTATCTAGATATTGACGAAAAAGCAACAAAAACGAATATTTTAGCGAAAATTGAATTTTTTCCTATAATTATTTTCTCAATTTTCCTCATTTTATCAAGATATTATCGAAAAAAGAAACAAAAACGATAAAATTTTAGCAAAATTTCAATTTCTTCCTCTTTTTTTCTTTATTTTTCCTCATTTTATCGAGGTATTATCGAAAAAAGAAACAAAAACGAATAATTTTAGCAAAATTTCATTTTTTTCCCTAAATTTTCCGCATTTTATCGAGATATGAACGAAAAAAGCAACAAAAACAAATAGTGTTAGCGGAATTTCAATGTTTTTCCTCTTTTTTTCCTCATTTTATCGATATATTATCGAAAAGAGCTACAAATACGAATAATTTTAGCGAAAGTTCAATTTTTCTCCTCTTTTTCTCCTTAATTTTCCTTATTTTATCGAGATATGACCGAATAAATGAACAAAAACGAATCATTTTAGTGAAATTTTAATTTTTTTCCTCTTTAATTTCCTCAATTTTCCTCATTTTATCGAGATGTGATCAAGAAAAGTAACAAAAACGAATAATTTTAGCAAAATTTCAATTTTTTCCCCTTTATTTTCCTAAATGTTTCTCATTTTATCGAGATATTATCGAAAAAAGAAACAAAATCGAATAATTTTAGCGAAATTTCATTTGTTATCATCTTTTTTTCGTAAAATTTCCACATTTTATCGATATATTTTTGAAAAATTCAACAAAAACAAATAATTTTAGCGATATTTAAACTTTTTTCCTCTTCATTTCCTTAATATTTCTCATTTTATCGAAATATTATCGAAAAAAGCACCAAATACGAATAATTTTATTGAAATTTAAATTTTTAACATCTTTTTTTCCTAAATTTTCCTCATTTTATCGAGATATTATCGAAAAAAGCAACAAAAAAAAATATTTTAGCGAAAATTCAATTTTTTCCTATATGTATTTTCTCAATTTTCCTCATTTTATCAAGATATTATCGAAAAATGAAACAAAAACTATAAAATTTTAGCAAAATTTCAATTTCTTCCTCTTTTTTTCTTTAATTTTCTTCATTTTATCGAGGTATTATCAAAAAAAGCAACAAAAACGAATAGTGTTAGCAAAATTTCAATGTTTTTTCACTTTTTTATGCTCATTTTATAGAGATATGACCGAAAAAAGAAACAAAAACGGTAAATTTTAGCGAAAATTCAATTTTTCTCCTCTTTTTTTCCTTATTTTTCCTTATTTTATCGAGATATGACCGAAAAAAAAACAAAAACGAATAACTTTAGCGAAATTTTCATTGTTTTCCTTAATTTTCCTCATTTTATCGATATGTTACCGAAAAAAGCAAAAAAAACGAATAATTTTATTGAAATTTAATTTCTTCCTCTTTCTTTCTTTAATTTTCCTAATTTTATCGAGGTATTATTCAAAAAAGCAAAAAAAACGAATAATTTTAGCAAAATTTCATTTTTTTCCCCTTTTTCCCTAACTTTTCCGTATTCTATCGATATATGAACGAAAAAAGCAACAAAAACAAATAGTGTTAGCGAAATTTCAATGTTTTTCCTCTTTTTTTTCCTCATTTTATCGAGATATTATCGAAAAAGCAACAAAAACGAATAATTTTAGCGAAAATTAAATTTTTTCCTCAATTATTTCCTCAATTTTCCCCATTTTATCAAAATATTATCGAAAAAAGAACCAAAAACGGTAAAATTTTAGCGAAATTTCATTTTTTCCCTAATCACCTCATTTTATCAAGATATAATCGAAAAAAGAAACAAAACAGATAATTTTAGCATAAAATCAATTTTTTTTTCTTAAATTTCCTCATTTTATAGAGATTTGACCGAAAAAATCAACAGAAACGAATCATTTTAGTGAAATTTCAATTTTTTTCCTCTTTATTTTCTTTAATTTTCCTCATTTTATCGAGAATTCATTTTAAAAAGCCAAAAAAAACGAATAATTATAAAGAAATTTCAATTTTTTACCTCTTTTTTCCCTTAATTTTCCTCATTTTATCAAGATATAATCGAAAAAAAAACAAAAACGGTAAATTTTTTTCCTCAATTATTTCCTCAATTTTTCTCATTTTATCGATATATTTTCGATAAAAAGCAACAAAATCGAATAACTTTAGCGAAAATTCAATTTTTTCCTCAATAATTTCCTCATATTTCCTCATTTTATCGAGATATTATCGAAAAAAGAACCAAAAACGGTAAAATTTTAGCGAAATTTCTTTTTTTTTCCTCTTCTTGTTCCTTCATTTTCCTCATTTTATCGGGATATTATCGAAAAAAGAAACAAAAGAGATTATTTAAGCAAAATTTCAATTTTTTTTTCTTAAATTTCATCATTTTATAGAGATATGACAAAGAAAATCAACAAAAACGAATCATTTTAGTGAAATTTCAATTTTTTTCTTCTTTATTTTCTTTAATTTACATCATTTTATCAAGAATTCATTTTAAAATGCCGCAAAAACGAATAATTACAGAGAATTTTCAATTTTTCTCCTCTTTTTTTCCTTAATTTTCCTTATTTTATCGAGATATGATCGAAAAAAGAAAACAAAAACGAATAATTTCAGATAAAATTCAATATTTTTCCTCTTTTTTACTTAATTTTCCTAATTTTATCGACATATTATCGAAGAAAGCAACAAATCGAATATTTTTAGCGAAAATTCAATTTTTTCCTATAATTATTCTGTCAATTTTCCTCATTTTATCAATATATTATCGAAAAAAGAAAGAAAAGGCGATAAAATATTAGCGAAATTTCAATTTTTTCCTCTTTTTGTTTGCTAAATTTTCCTCATTTTTTCGAGGTATGACCAAAAAAAGCAAAAAAACGAATAATTTTATCGAAATATCAATTCTAACAATCTTTTTTTCCTTACTTTTTCCTCATTTTATCGATATAATATCGAAAAAAGCAACAAGAACGAATAATGATAACGAAATATCATTTTTTTTCCTTTTTACCCTAATTTTCCTCATTTTATCAAGATATAATCGAAAAAAGAAACAAAAACGGTAAATTTTAGCGAAAATTCAATTTTTTCCTCAATTAATTCCTCAATTTTCCTCATTTTATTGAGATGTGATCAAGAAAAGCAACAAAAACGAATAATTTTAGGGAAATTTCAATTGTTATCATCTTTTTTTCGTAAAATTTCCACATTTTATCGATATATTTTTGAAAAATGCAACAAAAACAAATAATTTTAGCGATATATTTAAACTTTTTTCCTCTTCATTTCCTTAACATTCCTCATTTTATCGAGTTATTATCGAAAATAGCAACAAAATCGAATAATTTTAGCTAAATTGCAATTTTTTTCCTTAATTTTCCTCATTTTATCGAGATATTATCGAAAAAAGAAACAAAATCGAATAATTTTAGCGAAATTTCAATTGTTATCATCTTTTTTTCGTAAAATTTCCACATTTAATCGATATATTTTTTAAAAATGCAACAAAAACAAATAATTTTAGCGATATTTTAACTTTTTTCCTCTTCATTTCCTTAATATTCCTCATTTTATCGAGATATTATCGAAAAAAGCAACAAAAACGAATCACTTTAGTCAAATTTCAATTTTTTTCCTATATTTTCCCTTAATTTTCCTCATTTTATCATGATATAATCGAAAAAAAAACAAAACGGTAAATTTTTTTCCTCAATTATTTCCTCAATTTTCCTCATTTTATCGATATATTTTCGAAAAAAGCAACAAAATCGAATAACTTTAGCGAAAATTCAATTTTTTCCTTAATAATTTCCTCAATTTTCCTCATTTTATCGAGATATTATTGAAAAAAGAACCAAAAACGGTAAAATTTTAAAGGAAATTTCTATTTTTTTCCTCTTTTTGTTCCTTAATTTTCCTCATTTCATCAAGATATAATCGAAAAAAGAAACAAAATCGAATAATTTTAGTGAAATTTCAATTTTTATCATCTTCTTTTCCTTAATTTTCCTCATTTTATCGAGATATTATCGAAAAAAGAAACAAAAACGATAAAATTTTAGCGAAATTTCAATGTCTTTCCTTTTTATTTTCCTTAATTTTCCTCATTTTATCGAGGTATTAAGGAAAAAAGCAACAAGAACGAATAATATTAGTAAAATTTCAATATCCTTCCTCTTTTTTTCCTTTATTATCCTCATTTTATTGAGATAATATCGAAAAAAGCAACAAAATCGAATAACATTAGAAAAATTCCAATTTTTTTCCTCTTTTTTTCTTAACTTTCCTCATTTTATCGAGATATTATCCAAAAAAGAAACAAAAACGAATAATTTTAGCTAAATTACAATTTTTTTCCTTAATTTTCCTCATTTTATCTAGATATTGACGAAAAAGCAACAAAAACGAATATTTTAGCGAAAATTGAATTTTTTCCTATAATTATTTTCTCAATTTTCCTCATTTTATCAAGATATTATCGAAAAAAGAAACAAAAACGATAAAATTTTAGCAAAATTTCAATTTCTTCCTCTTTTTTTCTTTATTTTTCCTCATTTTATCGAGGTATTATCGAAAAAAGAAACAAAAACGAATAATTTTAGCAAAATTTCATTTTTTTCCCTAAATTTTCCGCATTTTATCGAGATATGAACGAAAAAAGCAACAAAAACAAATAGTGTTAGCGGAATTTCAATGTTTTTCCTCTTTTTTTCCTCATTTTATCGATATATTATCGAAAAGAGCTACAAATACGAATAATTTTAGCGAAAGTTCAATTTTTCTCCTCTTTTTCTCCTTAATTTTCCTTATTTTATCGAGATATGACCGAATAAATGAACAAAAACGAATCATTTTAGTGAAATTTTAATTTTTTTCCTCTTTAATTTCCTCAATTTTCCTCATTTTATCGAGATGTGATCAAGAAAAGTAACAAAAACGAATAATTTTAGCAAAATTTCAATTTTTTCCCCTTTATTTTCCTAAATGTTTCTCATTTTATCGAGATATTATCGAAAAAAGAAACAAAATCGAATAATTTTAGCGAAATTTCATTTGTTATCATCTTTTTTTCGTAAAATTTCCACATTTTATCGATATATTTTTGAAAAATTCAACAAAAACAAATAATTTTAGCGATATTTAAACTTTTTTCCTCTTCATTTCCTTAATATTTCTCATTTTATCGAAATATTATCGAAAAAAGCACCAAATACGAATAATTTTATTGAAATTTAAATTTTTAACATCTTTTTTTCCTAAATTTTCCTCATTTTATCGAGATATTATCGAAAAAAGCAACAAAAAAAAATATTTTAGCGAAAATTCAATTTTTTCCTATATGTATTTTCTCAATTTTCCTCATTTTATCAAGATATTATCGAAAAATGAAACAAAAACTATAAAATTTTAGCAAAATTTCAATTTCTTCCTCTTTTTTTCTTTAATTTTCTTCATTTTATCGAGGTATTATCAAAAAAAGCAACAAAAACGAATAGTGTTAGCAAAATTTCAATGTTTTTTCACTTTTTTATGCTCATTTTATAGAGATATGACCGAAAAAAGAAACAAAAACGGTAAATTTTAGCGAAAATTCAATTTTTCTCCTCTTTTTTTCCTTATTTTTCCTTATTTTATCGAGATATGACCGAAAAAAAAACAAAAACGAATAACTTTAGCGAAATTTTCATTGTTTTCCTTAATTTTCCTCATTTTATCGATATGTTACCGAAAAAAGCAAAAAAAACGAATAATTTTATTGAAATTTAATTTCTTCCTCTTTCTTTCTTTAATTTTCCTAATTTTATCGAGGTATTATTCAAAAAAGCAAAAAAAACGAATAATTTTAGCAAAATTTCATTTTTTTCCCCTTTTTCCCTAACTTTTCCGTATTCTATCGATATATGAACGAAAAAAGCAACAAAAACAAATAGTGTTAGCGAAATTTCAATGTTTTTCCTCTTTTTTTTCCTCATTTTATCGAGATATTATCGAAAAAGCAACAAAAACGAATAATTTTAGCGAAAATTAAATTTTTTCCTCAATTATTTCCTCAATTTTCCCCATTTTATCAAAATATTATCGAAAAAAGAACCAAAAACGGTAAAATTTTAGCGAAATTTCATTTTTTCCCTAATCACCTCATTTTATCAAGATATAATCGAAAAAAGAAACAAAACAGATAATTTTAGCATAAAATCAATTTTTTTTTCTTAAATTTCCTCATTTTATAGAGATTTGACCGAAAAAATCAACAGAAACGAATCATTTTAGTGAAATTTCAATTTTTTTCCTCTTTATTTTCTTTAATTTTCCTCATTTTATCGAGAATTCATTTTAAAAAGCCAAAAAAAACGAATAATTATAAAGAAATTTCAATTTTTTACCTCTTTTTTCCCTTAATTTTCCTCATTTTATCAAGATATAATCGAAAAAAAAACAAAAACGGTAAATTTTTTTCCTCAATTATTTCCTCAATTTTTCTCATTTTATCGATATATTTTCGATAAAAAGCAACAAAATCGAATAACTTTAGCGAAAATTCAATTTTTTCCTCAATAATTTCCTCATATTTCCTCATTTTATCGAGATATTATCGAAAAAAGAACCAAAAACGGTAAAATTTTAGCGAAATTTCTTTTTTTTTCCTCTTCTTGTTCCTTCATTTTCCTCATTTTATCGGGATATTATCGAAAAAAGAAACAAAAGAGATTATTTAAGCAAAATTTCAATTTTTTTTTCTTAAATTTCATCATTTTATAGAGATATGACAAAGAAAATCAACAAAAACGAATCATTTTAGTGAAATTTCAATTTTTTTCTTCTTTATTTTCTTTAATTTACATCATTTTATCAAGAATTCATTTTAAAATGCCGCAAAAACGAATAATTACAGAGAATTTTCAATTTTTCTCCTCTTTTTTCCTTAATTTTCCTTATTTTATCGAGATATGATCGAAAAAAGAAAACAAAAACGAATAATTTCAGATAAAATTCAATATTTTTCCTCTTTTTTACTTAATTTTCCTAATTTTATCGACATATTATCGAAGAAAGCAACAAATCGAATATTTTTAGCGAAAATTCAATTTTTTCCTATAATTATTCTGTCAATTTTCCTCATTTTATCAATATATTATCGAAAAAAGAAAGAAAAGGCGATAAAATATTAGCGAAATTTCAATTTTTTCCTCTTTTTGTTTGCTAAATTTTCCTCATTTTTTCGAGGTATGACCAAAAAAAGCAAAAAAACGAATAATTTTATCGAAATATCAATTCTAACAATCTTTTTTTCCTTACTTTTTCCTCATTTTATCGATATAATATCGAAAAAAGCAACAAGAACGAATAATGATAACGAAATATCATTTTTTTTTCCTTTTTACCCTAATTTTCCTCATTTTATCAAGATATAATCGAAAAAAGAAACAAAAACGGTAAATTTTAGCGAAAATTCAATTTTTTCCTCAATTAATTCCTCAATTTTCCTCATTTTATTGAGATGTGATCAAGAAAAGCAACAAAAACGAATAATTTTAGGGAAATTTCAATTGTTATCATCTTTTTTTCGTAAAATTTCCACATTTTATCGATATATTTTTGAAAAATGCAACAAAAACAAATAATTTTAGCGATATATTTAAACTTTTTTCCTCTTCATTTCCTTAACATTCCTCATTTTATCGAGTTATTATCGAAAATAGCAACAAAATCGAATAATTTTAGCTAAATTGCAATTTTTTTCCTTAATTTTCCTCATTTTATCGAGATATTATCGAAAAAAGAAACAAAATCGAATAATTTTAGCGAAATTTCAATTGTTATCATCTTTTTTTCGTAAAATTTCCACATTTAATCGATATATTTTTTAAAAATGCAACAAAAACAAATAATTTTAGCGATATTTTAACTTTTTTCCTCTTCATTTCCTTAATATTCCTCATTTTATCGAGATATTATCGAAAAAAGCAACAAAAACGAATCACTTTAGTCAAATTTCAATTTTTTTCCTATATTTTCCCTTAATTTTCCTCATTTTATCATGATATAATCGAAAAAAAAACAAAACGGTAAATTTTTTTCCTCAATTATTTCCTCAATTTTCCTCATTTTATCGATATATTTTCGAAAAAAGCAACAAAATCGAATAACTTTAGCGAAAATTCAATTTTTTCCTTAATAATTTCCTCAATTTTCCTCATTTTATCGAGATATTATTGAAAAAAGAACCAAAAACGGTAAAATTTTAAAGGAAATTTCTATTTTTTTCCTCTTTTTGTTCCTTAATTTTCCTCATTTCATCAAGATATAATCGAAAAAAGAAACAAAATCGAATAATTTTAGTGAAATTACAATTGTTTTCATCTTTTTTTCGTAAAATTTCCACATTTTATCGATGTATTTTTGAAAAATGCAACACAAACAAACAATTTTAGCGATATTTAAACTTTTTTCCTCTTCATTTCCTTAATATTCCTCATTTCATCGATATATTATCGAAAAAAGCAACAATAACGAATCATTTTAGTCAAATTTCAATTTTTTTGCTCTTTTTTCCCTTAATTTTCCTCATTTTATCAAGATATAATCGAAAAAAAAACAAAAACGGTAAATTTTTTTCCTCAATTATTTCCTCAATTTTCCTCATTTTATCGAGATATTATCGAAAAAAGAACCAAACACGGTAAAATTTTAAAGGAAATTTTTTTTTTCCTCTTTTTGTTCCTTAATTTTCCTCATTTTTTCAAGATATAATCGAAAAAAGAAACAAAAACGGTAAAATTTTAGCGAAATTTCATTTTTTTCCTCTTTTTGTCCCTTAATTTTCCTCATTTTATCGAGATATTATCGAAAAAAGCAACAAATTCGAATAATTTTAGCATAAAAACAATTTTTTTTCTTAAATTTCCTCATTTTATAGAGATTTGACCGAAAAAATCAACAAAAACGAATCATTTTAGTGAAATTTTATTTTTTTTTCCTCTTTATTTTCTTTAATTTTCGTCATTTTATGGAGAATACATTTTAAAAAGCCACAAAAACGAATAATTATAAAGAAATTTCAATTTTTTTCCTCTTTTTTCCCTTAATTTTCCCCTTTTTTACAAGATATAATCGAAAAAAAAACAAAAACGGTTAATTTTTTTCTTCAATTATTTCCTCAGTTTTCCTCATTTTATCGAGATATTATCGAAAAAAGAACCAAAAACGGTAAAATTTTAAAGAAAATTTCTTTTTTTTACCTCTTTTTGTTCCTTAATTTTCCTCATTTTATCAAGATATAATCGAAAAAAGAACCAAAACAGATAATTTTAGCATAAAATCAATTTTTTTTTCTTAAATTTCCTCATTTTATAGAGATTTGACCGAAAAAATCAACAGAAACGAATCATTTTAGTGAAAAATCGATTTTTTTCCTCTTTATTTTCTTTAATTTTCCTCATTTTATCGAGAATTCATTTTAAAAAGCCAAAAAAAACGAATAATTATAAAGAAATTTCAATTTTTTTCCTCTTTTTTCCCTTAATTTTCCTCATTTTATCAAGATATAATCGAAAAAAAAACAAAAACGGTAAATTTTTTTCCTCAATTATTTCCTCAATTTTCCTCATTTTTCGATATGTTATCGAAAAAAGCTACAAATTCGAATAACTTTAGCGAAAATTCAATTTTTTCCTCAATTATTTCTTCAATTTTCCTCATTTTATCGAGATGTGATCAAGAAAAGCAATAAAAACGAATAATTTTAACAAAATTTCAATTTTTTTCCCCTTTATTTTCCTAAATTTTTTCTCATTTTATCGAGATATTATCGAGAAAAGAAACAAAATCAAATAATTTTAGCGAAATTTCAAATGTTATCATCTTTTTTTCGTAAAATTTCCACATTTTATCGATATATTTTTGAAAAATGCAACAAAATCGAATAATTTTAGCTAAATTACAATTTTTTCCTTAATTTTCCTCATTTTATCTAGATATTATCAAAAAAAGCAACCAATTAGAATAATTTTAGCTAAATTACAATTTTTTCCTTAATTTTCCTCATTTTATCTAGATATTGACGAAAAAGCAACAAAAACGAATATTTTAGGGAAAATTCAATCTTTTCCTACAAGTATTTTCTCAATTTTCCTCATTTTATCAAGATATTATTGAAAAAAGAACCAAAAACGGTAAAATTTTAGTGAAATTTTATTTTTTTTCCTCTTTATTTTCTTTAATTTTCCTCATTTTATGGAGAATACATTTTTAAAAGCCACAAAAACGAATAATTATAAAGAAATTTCAATTTTTTTCCTCTTTTTTCCCTTTATTTTCCTCATTTTATAGAGATATCTCCGAGAAAAAAAAACAATTATAATTGAGAAATTTCAATTTTTCTCCTCTTTTTCTCCTTAATTTTCCTTTTTTTATCGAGATATGATCGAAAAAAGAAACAAAAACGAATAATTTTAGCGAAATTTCAATTGGTTTCCTTAATTTTCCTCATTTTATCGAGATGTGACCGAAGAAAGCAACAAATACGGTAAATTTCAGCGAAAATTCAATTTTTTTCCTTAATTATTTCGTCAATTTTCCTCATTTTATCGATATATTATCGAAAAAAGAACCAAAAACGGTAAAATTTTAGAGAAATTTAATTTTTTTCCTCTTTTTGTCCCATAATTTTCCACATTTTATCGAGATATTAACGAAAAAAGGAACATAACAGATAATTTAAGCAAAATTTCAATTTTCAATCAAAAACGAATAATTTTAGTGAAATTTCAATTTCTTTCCTTTAAATTTTCCTTAATTTTCCTCATTTTATCGAGGTATTAACGAAAAAAGCAACAAAAATGAATAATATCAGTGAAATTTTAATTTTCTTCCTCTTTTTTTCCTTTATTATCCTCATTTTATCGAGATATTATCGAAAAAAGAACCAAAAACGGTAAACTTTTAGCGAAATTTCATTTCTTTACCCCTTTTTGTTCCTTAATTTTTCTCATTTTATCGAGATATTATCGAAAAAAGAGACAAAATTTTTTTTCTTAAATTTCCTCATTTTATCAAGATTTGACCGAAAAAATCATTAAAAACGAATAATTTTAGCGGACATTCAATTTTTTCCTAAAATTTTTTCCTCAATTATCCTCATTTTATCGAGATATTATCGAAAATAGAAACAAAAACGAATAATATTAGTGAAATTTCAATTTCTTTCCTCTAAATTTTCCTTAATTTTCCTCATTTTATCGAGGTATTAACGAAAAAAGCAACAAAAACGAATAATTTTAGCGGAAATTCAATTTTTTCGTATAATTGTTACCTCAATCTTCCTCATTTTATCGATATATTATCGAAAAAAGACACAAAAGCGATAAAATATTAGGGAAATTTCAAATTTCATTTGTTATCATCTTTTTTTCGTAAAATTTCCACATTTTATCGATATATTTTTGAAAAATTCAACAAAAACAAATAATTTTAGCGATATTTAAACTTTTTTCCTCTTCATTTCCTTAATATTCATCATTTTATCGAAATATTATCGAAAAAAGCAACAAAATCGAATAATTTTAGCTAAATTACAATTTTTTTCCTTAATTTTCCTCATTTTATCTAGATATGACAAAAAAAAGCACCACAAACGAATAATTTTAGTGAAATTTCAATTTTTATCATCTTTTTTTCCTTAATTTTCCTCATTTTATCGAGATATTATCGAAAAAAGAAACAAAAACGATAAAATTTTAGCGAAATTTCAATGTCTTTCCTTTTTATTTTCCTTAATTTTCCTCATTTTATCGAGGTATTAACGAAAAAAGCAACAAAAACGAATAATATTAGTAAAATTTCAATATCCTTCCTCTTTTTTTCCTTTATTATCCTCATTTTATTGAGATAATATCGAAAAAAGCAACAAAATCGAATAACATTAGAAAAATTTCAATTTTTTTCCTCTTTTTTTCTTAACTTTCCTCATTTTATCGAGATATTATCCAAAAAAGAAACAAAAACGAATAATTTTAGCTAAATTACAATTTTTTTCCTTAATTTTCCTCATTTTATCTAGATATTGACGAAAAAGCAACAAAAACGAATATTTTAGCGAAAATTGAATTTTTTCCTATAATTATTTTCTCAATTTTCCTCATTTTATCAAGATATTATCGAAAAAAGAAACAAAAACGATAAAATTTTAGCAAAATTTCAATTTCTTCCTCTTTTTTTCTTTATTTTTACTCATTTTATCGAGGTATTATCGAAAAAAGAAACAAAAACGAATAATTTTAGCAAAATTTCATTTTTTTCCCTAAATTTTCCGCATTTTATCGAGATATGAACGAAAAAAGCAACAAAAACAAATAGTGTTAGCGGAATTTCAATGTTTTTCCTCTTTTTTTCCTCATTTTATCGATATATTATCGAAAAGAGCAACAAATACAAATAATTTTAGCGAAAATTCAATTTTTCTCCCCTTTTTCTCCTTAATTTTCCTTATTTTATCGAGATATGACCGAATAAATGAACAAAAACGAATCATTTTAGTGAAATTTTAAATTTTTTCCTCTTTAATTTCCTCAATTTTCCTCATTTTATCGAGATGTGATCAAGAAAAGTAACAAAAACGAAAAATTTTAGCAAAATTTCAATTTTTTCCCCTTTATTTTCCTAAATGTTTCTCATTTTATCGAGATATTATCGAAAAAAGAAACAAAATCGAATAATTTTAGCGAAATTTCATTTGTTATCATCTTTTTTTCGTAAAATTTCCACATTTTATCAATATATTTTTGAAAAATTCAACAAAAACAAATAATTTTAGCGATATTTAAACTTTTTTCCTCTTCATTTCCTTAATATTTCTCATTTTATCGAAATATTATCGAAAAAAGCAACAAAATCGAATAATTTTAGCTAAATTACAATTTTTTTCCTTAATTTTCCTCATTTTATCTAGATATTGACGAAAAAGCAACAAAAACGAATATTTTAGCGAAAATTCAATTTTTTCCTATAAGTATTTTCTCAATTTTCCTCATTTTATCAAGATATTATCGAAAAATGAAACAAAAACGATAAAATTTTAGCAAAATTTCAATTTCTTCCTCTTTTTTTCTTTAATTTACTTCATTTTATCGAGGTATTATCAAAAAAAGCAACAAAAACGAATAGTGTTAGCAAAATTTCAATGTTTTTCCTCTTTTTTATCCTCATTTTATAGAGATATGACCGAAAAAAGAAACAAAAACGGTAAATTTTAGCGAAAATTCAATTTTTCTCCTCTTTTTTTCCTTATTTTTCCTTATTTTATCGAGATATGACCGAAAAAAAAAACAAAAACGAATAACTTTAGCGAAATTTTCATTGTTTTCCTTAATTTTCCTCATTTTATCGATATGTTACCGAAAAAAGCAAAAAAAAAACGAATAATTTTATTGAAATTTAATTTCTTCCTCTTTCTTTCTTTAATTTTCCTAATTTTATCGAGGTATTATTCAAAAAAGCAAAAAAAAACGAATAATTTTAGCAAAATTTCATTTTTTTTCCTCTTTTTTCCCTAAATTTTCCGCATTCTATCGATATATGAACGAAAAAAGCAACAAAAACAAATAGTTTTAGCGAAATTTCAATGTTTTTCCTCTTTTTTTTCCTCATTTTATCGAGATATTATCGAAAAAGCAACAAAAACGAATAATTTTAGCGAAAATTAAATTTTTTCCTCAATTATTTCCTCAATTTTCCCCATTTTATCAAAATATTATCGAAAAAAGAACCAAAAACGGTAAAATTTTAGCGAAATTTCATTTTTTCCCTAATCACCTCATTTTATCAAGATATAATCGAAAAAAGAAACAAAACAGATAATTTTAGCATAAAATCAATTTTTTTTTCTTAAATTTCCTCATTTTATAGAGATTTGACCGAAAAAATCAACAGAAACGAATCATTTTAGTGAAATTTCAATTTTTTTCCTCTTAATTTTCTTTAATTTTCCTCATTTTATCGAGAATTCATTTTAAAAAGCCAAAAAAAACGAATAATTATAAAGAAATTTCAATTTTTTTCCTCTTTTTTCCCTTAATTTTCCTCATTTTATCAAGATATAATCGAAAAAAAAACAAAAACGGTAAATTTTTTTCCTCAATTATTTCCTCAATTTTTCTCATTTTATCGATATATTTTCGATAAAAAGCAACAAAATCGAATAACTTTAGCGAAAATTCAATTTTTTCCTCAATAATTTCCTCATATTTCCTCATTTTATCGAGATATTATCGAAAAAAGAACCAAAAACGGTAAAATTTTAGCGAAATTTCTTTTGTTTTCCTCTTCTTGTTCCTTCATTTTCCTCATTTTATCGGGATATTATCGAAAAAAGAAACAAAAGAGATTATTTAAGCAAAATTTCAATTTTTTTTTCTTAAATTTCATCATTTTATAGAGATATGACAAAGAAAATCAACAAAAACGAATCATTTTAGTGAAATTTCAATTTTTTTCTTCTTTATTTTCTTTAATTTACATCATTTTATCAAGAATTCATTTTAAAATGCCGCAAAAACGAATAATTACAGAGAATTTTCAATTTTTCTCCTCTTTTTTTCGTTAATTTTCCTTATTTTATCGAGATATGATCGAAAAAAGAAAACAAAAACGAATAATTTCAGATAAAATTCAATATTTTTCCTCTTTTTTACTTAATTTTCCTAATTTTATCGACATATTATCGAAGAAAGCAACAAATCGAATATTTTTAGCGAAAATTCAATTTTTTCCTATAATTATTCTGTCAATTTTCCTCATTTTATCAATATATTATCGAAAAAAGAAAGAAAAGGCGATAAAATAGTAGCGAAATTTCAATTTTTTCTTCTTTTTGTTTGCTAAATTTTCCTCATTTTTTCGAGGTATGACCAAAAAAAGCAAAAAAACGAATAATTTTATCGAAATATCAATTCTAACAATCTTTTTTTCCTTACTTTTTCCTCATTTTATCGATATAATATCGAAAAAAGCAACAAGAACGAATAATGATAGCGAAATTTCATTTTTTTTCCTTTTTACCCTAATTTTCCTCATTTTATCAAGATATAATCGAAAAAAGAAACAAAAACGGTAAATTTTAGCGAAAATCCAGTTTTTTTCCTCAATTATTTCCTCAATTTTCCTCATTTTTCGATATGTTATCGAAAAAACTACAAAATCCAATAACTTTAGCGAAAATTCAATTTTTTCCTCAATTAATTCCTCAATTTTCCTCATTTTATTGAGATGTGATCAAGAAAAGCAACAAAAACGAATAATTTTAGGGAAATTTCAATTGTTATCTTTTTTTCGTAAAATTTCCACATTTTATCGATATATTTTTGAAAAATGCAACAAAAACAAATAATTTTAGCGATATATTTAAACTTTTTTCCTCTTCCTTTCCTTAACATTCCTCATTTTATCGAGTTATTATCGAAAATAGCAACAAAATCGAATAATTTTAGCTAAATTGCAATTTTTTTCCTAAATTTTCCTCATTTTATCGAGATATTATTGAAAAAAGAACCAAAAACGGTAAAATTTCTATTTTTTTCCTCTTTTTGTTCCTTAATTTTCCTCATTTCACCAAGATATAATCGAAAAAAGAAACAAAATCGAATAATTTTAGTGAAATTACAATTGTTTTCATCTTTTTTTCGTAAAATTTCCACATTTTATCGATGTATTTTTGAAAAATGCAACAAAAACAAACAATTTTAGCGATATTTAAACTTTTTTCCTCTTCATTTCCTTAATATTCCTCATTTCATCGATATATTATCGAAAAAAGCAACAAAAACGAATCATTTTAGTCAAATTTCAATTTTTTTGCTCTTTTTTCCCTCAATTTTTCTCATTTTATCGAGATATTATCGAAAAAAGAACCAAAAACGGTAAAATTTTAAAGGAAATTTTTTTTTTCCTCTTTTTGTTCCTTAATTTTCCTCATTTTTTCAAGATATAATCGAAAAAAGAAACAAAAACGAATCATTTTAGTCAAATTTCAATTTTTTTGCTCTTTTTTCCCTCAATTTTTCTCATTTTATCGAGATATTATCGAAAAAAGAACCAAAAACGGTAAAATTTTAAAGGAAATTTTTTTTTTCCTCTTTTTGTTCCTTAATTTTCCTCATTTTTTCAAGATATAATCGAAAAAAGAAACAAAAACGGTAAAATTTTAGCGAAATTTCATTTTTTTCCTCTTTTTGTCCCTTAATTTTCCTCATTTTATCGAGATATTATCGAAAAAAGCAACAAATTCGAATAATTTTAGCATAAAAACAATTTTTTTTCTTAAATTTCCTCATTTTATAGAGATTTGACCGAAAAAATCAACAAAAACGAATCATTTTAGTGAAATTTTATTTTTTTTCCTCTTTATTTTCTTTAATTTTCGTCATTTTATGGAGAATACATTTTAAAAAGCCACAAAAACGAATAATTTTAAAGAAATTTCAATTTTTTTCCTCTTTTTTCCCTTAATTTTCCCCTTTTTTACAAGATATAATCGAAAAAAAACAAAAACGGTTAATTTTTTTCTTCAATTATTTCCTCAGTTTTCCTCATTTTATCGAGATATTATCGAAAAAAGAACCAAAAACGGTAAAATTTTAAAGAAAATTTCTTTTTTTTACCTCTTTTTGTTCCTTAATTTTCCTCATTTTATCAAGATATAATCGAAAAAAGAATCAAAAACGGTAAAATTTTAGCGAAATTTCATTTTTTTCCTCTTTTTGTCCCTTAATTTTCCTCATTTTATCGAGATATTATCAAAAAAAGCAACCAATTCGAATAATTTTAGCTAAATTACAATTTTTTCCTTAATTTTCCTCATTTTATCTAGATATTGACGAAAAAGCAACAAAAACGAATATTTTAGCGAAAATTCAATCTTTTCCTATAAGTATTTTTTCAATTTTCCTCAATTTATCAAGATATTATCGAAAAAAGAACCAAAAACGGTAAAATTTTAGTGAAATTTTATTTTTTTTCCTCTTTATTTTCTTTAATTTTCCTCATTTTATGGAGAATACATTTTAAAAAGCCACAAAAACGAATAATTATAAAGAAATTTCAATTTTTTTCCTCTTTTTTCCCTTTATTTTCCTCATTTTATAGAGATATCTCCGAGAAAAAAAAAACAATTATAATTGAGAAATTTCAATTTTTCTCCTCTTTTTCTCCTTAATTTTCCTTATTTTATCGAGATATGATCGAAAAAAGAAACAAAAACGAATAATTTTAGCGAAATTTCAATTGGTTTCCTTAATTTTCCTCATTTTATCGAGATGTGACCGAAGAAAGCAACAAATACGGTAAATTTCAGCGAAAATTCAATTTTTTTCCTTAATTATTTCGTCAATTTTCCTCATTTTATCGATATATTATCGAAAAAAGAACCAAAAACGGTAAAATTTTAGCGAAATTTAATTTTTTTTCCTCTTTTTGTCCCTTAATTTTCCACATTTTATCGAGATATTAACGAAAAAAGGAACATAACAGATAATTTAAGCAAAATTTCAATTTTTTTTCTTAAATTTCCTAATTTTATAGAGATATGACCGAAAAAATCAACAAAAACGAATCATTTAAGTGAAATTTCAATTTTTTTCCTCTTCATTTTCTTTAATTTTCCTCATTTTATCAAGATATAATCGAAAAAAGAAACTAAAACGGTATATTTTAGCGAAATTTTCATTGTTTTCCTTAATCTTCCTCATTTTATCGATATGTGACCGAAAAAAGCAACAAAAACGAATAATTTTATTGAAATTTTAATTTTTTCCTCTTTTTTTCCTTTATTTTCCTCATTTTATCGAGATATTATCGAAAAAAGAAATAAAGGCGATATAATATTAGCGAAATTTCAATTTTTTTCCTGTTTTGCTCTTTAATTTTCCTCATTTTATCCAGGTATTACCGAAAAAAGCAAAAAAACGAATTATTTTAGCAATATTACATTTTTTTCCTCCTTTTCTGCCCTTAATTTTCCACATTTTATCGAGATATGAACGAAAAAAGCAACAAAAACGAATAGTGTTAGCGTAATTTCAATGTTTTTTCTCTTTTTTTCGTTAATTTTCATAATTTTATCGAGGTAATAACGAATTAAGCAACAGAAACGAATAATTTTCCTAAATTATCGACATATTATCGAAGAAAGCAACAATAACGAATATTTTTAGCGAAAATTCAATTTTTTCCTATAATTATTCTGTCAATTTTCCTCATTTTATCCATTTATTATCAAAAAAGAAACAAAAGGCGATAAAATAGTAGCGTAATTTCAATTTTTTTCCTCTTTTTGTTTGCTAATTTTTCCTCATTTTTTCGAGGTATGACCAAAAAAAGCAAAAAAACGAATAATTTTATCGAAATTTCAATTCTAACAATCTTTTTTTCCTTACATTTTCCTCATTTTATCGATATAATATCGAAAAAAGCAACAAGAACGAATAATGATAGCGAATTTCAATTTTTTTTCCTTTTTTCCCTAATTTTCCTCATTTTATCAAGATATAATCGAAAAAAGAACCAAAAACGGTAAATTTTAGCGAAAATTCAATTTTTTTCCTCAATTATTTCCTCAATTTTCCTCATTTTTCGATATGTTATCGAAAAAAGCTACAAATTCGAATAACTTTAGCGAAAATTCAATTTTTTCCTCAATTATTTCTTCAATTTTCCTCATTTTATCGAGATGTGATCAAGAAAAGCAATAAAAACGAATAATTTTAGCAAAATTTCAATTTTTTTCCCCTTTATTTTCCTAAATGTCTCTCATTTTATCGAGATATTATCGAGAAAAGAAACAAAATCAAATAATTTTAGCGAAATTTCAATTGTTATCATCTTTTTTTCGTAAAATTTCCACATTTTATCGATATATTTTTGAAAAATGCAACAAAATCGAATAATTTTAGCTAAATTACAATTTTTTTCCTTAATTTTCCTCATTTTATCTAGATATTGACGAAAAAGCCACAAAAACGATTCTTAGCGAAAATTCAATTTTTTCCTATAATTATTTTCTCAATTTTCCTCATTTTATCAAGATATTATCGAATAAAGAAACAAAAACGATAAAATTTTCCAAAATTTCAATTTCTTTCCTCTTTTTTTCTTTAATTTTCCTAATTTTATCGAGGTATTATCGAAAAAAGCAACAAAAACGAAAAATTTCAACAAAATTTCATTTTTTCCCTCTTTTTTTCCCTAAATTTTCCACATTTTATCGAGATATGACCGAAAAAAGAAACAAAAACGAATAGTGTTAGCGAAATTTCAATTTGTTTCCTTACTTTTCCTCATTATATCGAGATGTGACCGAAGAAAGCAACAAATACGGTACATTTTAGCGAAAATTCAATTTTTTCCTCAATTTTCCTCATTTAATCGAGATATTATCGAAAAAAGAACCAAAAACGGTAAAATTTTATTATTATCGAATAAAGAAAACAAAAACGAATAATTTTAGCAAAATTTCAATTTCCATCCTCTTTTTTCCCCTTTTTTTCCCTGATTTTCCTCTTTTTATCGAGATATGAACGAAAAAAGCAACAAAAACAGTTCATTTTAGCGAAATTTCTGTTTTCATCCTCTTTTTTCCCATAATTTTCCTAATTTTATTAGGATATGACCGTAAAAATCATCAAAAACGAATGATTTTAGCGAAATTTCAATTTTTTCAGGTTTTTTTTCCTTACTTTTCCTCATTTTATCGAGATATTATCGAGAAAAGGAACAAAAACGAATAATTACAGAGAAATTTCAATTTTTCTCCTTTTTTTTCCTTAATTTTCCTCATTTTATCGAAATGTGATCGAAAAAAGAAACAAAAACGAATTATTTTAGCGAAATTTTCATTGTTTTCCTTAATTTTCCTCATTTTATCGATATGTGACCGAATAAAGCAACAAAAACGAATAATTTTAGTGAAATTTCAATTTTCTTCCTCTTTTTTTCCTTTATTTTCCACATTTTATCGAGATATTATCAAAAAAAGGAACAAAATCGTATAATTTTTGCAAAATTTCAATTTTTTTCCTCTTTTTTCCTTTATTTTCCTTATTTTATCGACATATTATCGAAAAAAGCAACAAAAATGAATATTTTTAGCGAAAATTCAATTTTTTCCTATAATTATTCTGTCAATTTTCCTCATTTTATCGATATATTATCGAAAAAAGAAACAAAAGGCGATAAAATAAGAGCGAAATTTCAATTTTTTCCTATTTTGTTTGTTATCTTTTCCTCATTTTTTCGAGGTATGACCAAAAAAAGCAACATAAACGAATAATTTTAGCGAAATTTTAATTTTTTTCTTTTTTTCCCAATATTCCTCATTTTCTCAAGATATAATCGAAAAAAGAAACAAAAACGGTAAATTTTAGCGAAAATTCAATCTTTCTCCTCAATCATTTCCTCAATTTTCCTCATTTTGTCAATATATTATCGAAAAAAGTAACAAAAACAAATAATTTTAGCGATATTTAAACTTTATTCCTCTTCTTTTCCTTAATATTCCTCATTTTATCAAGATATTATCGAAAAAAGAAACAAAAACGATAAAATTTTAGCAAAATTTCAATTTCTTTCCTCTTTTTTTCTTTAATATTCCTAATTTTATCGAGGTATTATCGAAAAAAGCAACAAAAACGAATAATTTCAGCAAAATTTTCATTGTCTTCCTTAATTTTCCTCATTTTATCGATATGTGACCGAAAAAAGCAACAATTACGAATAATTTTAGTGAAATTTCAATTTTTTCCTCTTTTTTTTCCTTATCTTCCCTCATTTTATCGATATATTATCTAAAAAAGCAACAAAAACTAATAATTCTAGCGAAAATTCAATTTTTTCCTATAATTATTTCCTATATTTTCCTCATTTTATCGATATATTATCGAAAAAAGAAACGAAAGCGATAAAATATTAGCGAAATTTCAATTTTTTTCATCTTTTTTTACTTTATTTCTCCTCATTCTATCAATATATTATCGAAAAAAGCATCAAAATCGAATAACTTTAGCGAAAATTCAATTTTTTCCTCAATTTTTTCCTCAATTTTCCTCATTTTATCGAGATAGTATCGAAAAAAGAACCAAAAACGGTAAAATTTTAGCGAAATTTCATTTTTTTTCCTTACTTCTCTAATTTACCTCATTTGATCAAGATATAATCGAAAAAAGAAAGAAAAACGGTAAAATTTTAGCGAAATTTCATATTTTTTCCTCTTTTTGTCCCCTATTTTGCCTCATTTTATCGAGATATGACCGAAAAAAGCAACAAAAACATCATTTTTGCGTAATTTCTATTTACTTCCTCATTTTTTCCATAATTTTCCTCATTTTAATCGGATATGCCCGTAAAAAGTAACTAAAACGAATGATTTAAGCGAAATTTCAATTTTTTCAGTTTTTTTTTCTTTAATTTCCCTCATTTTATTGAGATATGACCGAAAAAAGCAACAAAAACGAATAATTTAAGCGAAAATTCAATTTTTACCTCTTTTTTCCCTTTATTTTCCTCATTTTATAGAGATATCTCCGAGAAAAGAAACAAAAACGATTAATTATAGAGAAATTTCAATTTTTCTTCTCTTTTTCTCCTTAAATTTTCCTCATTTTATCGAGAGGTGACCGAAGAAAGCAACAAATACGGTAAATTTTAGCGAAAATTCAATTTTTTCCTCAATTATTTCATCAATTTTCCTCATTTTATCGAGATATTATTGAAAAAAGAACAAAAACGGTAAAAGATTAGCGAAATTTAATTTTTTTTTCCTTTTCTCCCTAATTTTCCTCATTATATCAAGATATAATCAAAGAAAGAAACAAAAACGGTAAAATTTTGGCGAAATTTCATTTTTTTTCCTCTTTTTGTCCCTTAATTTTCCTCATTTTATCGAGGTAATATCGAAAAAAGAAATAAAAACGGTAAATTTTAGCGAAAATTCAATTCTTCTCCTGTTTATTTTCCTTAATTTTCCTCATTTTATCGTTAATTCATATTAAAAAACCACAAGAACGAATAATTATAAAGAAATTTCAATTTTTTTATCTTTTTTTACCTAAATTTTTCTCATTTTAGCAAGATATAATCGAAAAAAGAAACAAAAACGGTAAATTTTAGCGAATATTCCATATTTTCCTCAATGTTTTCCTAAATGTTCCTCATTTTATTTATATATTATCGAAAAAAGCAACAAAATCGGATAACTTTAACAAAAATTCAATTTTTTCCTCAATTTTTTCCTCAATTTTCCTCATTTTATCGAGATAGTATCAAAAAAAGAACCAAAAACGGTGAAATTTTAGCGAAATTTCATTTTTTTTCCTTTTTTCTCTAATTTACCTCATTTGATCAAGATATAATCGAAAAAAGAAAGAAAAACGGTAAAATTTTAGCGAAATTTCATATTTTTTCCTCTTTTTGTCCCTTATTTTGCCTCATTTTATCAAGATATGACCGAAAAAGCGACAAAAACATCATTTTCGCGTAATTTCTATTTTCTTCCTCATTTTTTCCATAATTTTCCTCATTTTATTCGGATATGCCCGTAAAAAGTAACTAAAACGTATGATTTAGGCGAAATTTCAATTTTTTCAGTTTTTTTTTCTTTAATTTCCCTCATTTTATTGAGATATGACCGAAAAAAGCAACAAAAATGAATAATTTTAGCGAAATTTGAATTGTTATCATCTTTTTTTCCTAAAATTTCCACATTTCATCGATATATTTTGGAAAAATACCAAAATACAAATTATTTTAGCGATATTTAAACTTTTTTCCTCTTCTTTTCCTTAATATTCCTCATTTTATCGAGATATAATCGAAAAAAGCAACAAAATCGAATAATTTTAGCTAAATTACAAATTTTTTCCTCTTTTTTTTCCTTAATTTTCCTCATTTTATCGAGATATTGACAGAAAAGTAACAAAAACGAATATTTTAGTGAAAATTCAATTTTTTCCTATAATTATTTTCTAAATTTTCCTCATTTTATCAAGATATTATCGAAAAGAGAAACAAAAACGATAAAATTTTAGCAAAATTTCAATTTTTTTCCTCTTTTTTTCTTTAATTTTCCTCATTCTATCGAGGTATTATCGAAAAAAGCAACAAAAAAGAATAAATTTAGAAAAGTTTTATTTTTCCTCTTTTTTTCCCTAAATTTTCCACATTTTATCGAGATATGACCTAAAAAAGGAACAAACACGAATAATTTAAGCGAAAATTCAATTTTTACCTCTTTTTTTCCTTTATTTTCCTCATTTTATAGAGATATCTCCGAGAAAAGAAACAAAAACGATTAATTATAGAGAAATTTCAATTTTTCTCCTCTTTTTCTCCTTAATTTTCCTCATTTTATCGAAATATGATCGAAAAAAGAAACAAAAACGAATAATTTTAGCGAAATTTTCATTGTCTTCCTTAATATTCCTCATTTTATCGATATGTGACCGAAAAAAGCAACAATAACGAATAATTTTAGTGAAATTTCAATTTTTTCCTCTTTTTTTTTCCTTATCTTCACTCATTTTATCGATATATTATCTAAAAAAGCAACAAAAACTATTAATTCTAGCGATAATTCAATTTTTTCCTATAATTATTTCCTATATTTTCCTCATTTTATCGATATATTATCGAAAAAAGAAACGAATGCGATAAAATATTAGCGAAATTTCAATTTTTTTCCTTCCTTTATTGCTTAATTTTCCTCATTTTTTTGAGGCATGACCAAAACAAGCAACAAAAACAGTAAATTTTAGCGAAAATTCAATTTTTCTCCTCTTTTTTTACTTTATTTCTCCTCATTCTATCAATATATTATCGAAAAAAGCATCAAAATCGAATAACTTTAGCGAAAATTCAATTTTTTCCTCAATTTTCATCATTTTATCGAGATAGTATCGAAAAAAGAACCAAAAACGGTGAAATTTTAGCGAAATTTCATTTTTTTTTTCCTTTTTTCTCTAATTTACCTAATTTGATCAAGATATAATCGAAAAAAGAAAGAAAAACGGTAAAAAATTAGCGAAATTTCTAATTTTTTCCTCTTTTTGTCCCTTATTTTGCCTCATTTTATCGAGATATGACCGAAGAAAGCGACAAAAACATCATTTTTGCGTAATTTCTATTTTCTTCCTCATTTTTTCCATAATTTTCCTCATTTTATTCGGATATGCCCGTAAAAAGTAACTAAAACGAATGATTTAAGCGAAATATCAATTGTTTCAGTTTTTTTTTCTTTAATTTCCCTCATTTTATTGAGATATGACCGAAAAAAGCAACAAAAACGAATAATTTTAGCGAAATTTGAATTGTTATCATCTTTTTTTCCTAAAATTTCCACATTTTATCGATATATTTTGGAAAAATACCAAAATACAAATTATTTTAGCGATATTTAAACTTTTTTCCTCTTCTTTTCCTTAATATTCCTCATTTTATCGAGATATAATCGAAAAAAGCAACAAAATCGAATAATTTTAGCTAAATTACAAATTTTTTCCTCTTTTTTTTCCTTAATTTTCCTCATTTTATCGAGATATTGACAGAAAAGTAACAAAAACGAATATTTTAGTGAAAATTCAATTTTTTCCTATAATTATTTTCTAAATTTTCCTCATTTTATCAAGATATTATCGAAAAGAGAAACAAAAACGATAAAATTTTAGCAAAATTTCAATTTTTTTCCTCTTTTTTTCTTTAATTTTCCTCATTCTATCGAGGTATTATCGAAAAAAGCAACAAAAAAGAATAAATTTAGAAAAGTTTTATTTTTCCTCTTTTTTTCCCTAAATTTTCCACATTTTATCGAGATATGACCTAAAAAAGGAACAAACACGAATAATTTAAGCGAAAATTCAATTTTTACCTCTTTTTTTCCTTTATTTTCCTCATTTTATAGAGATATCTCCGAGAAAAGAAACAAAAACGATTAATTATAGAGAAATTTCAATTTTTCTCCTCTTTTTCTCCTTAATTTTCCTCATTTTATCGAAATATGATCGAAAAAAGAAACAAAAACGAATTATTTTAGCGAAATTTTCATTGTCTTCCTTAATATTCCTCATTTTATCGATATGTGACCGAAAAAAGCAACAATAACGAATAATTTTAGTGAAATTTCAATTTTTTCCTCTTTTTTTTTCCTTATCTTCACTCATTTTATCGATATATTATCTAAAAAAGCAACAAAAAGTATTAATTCTAGTGAAAATTCAATTTTTTCCTATAATTATTTCCTATATTTTCCTCATTTTATCGATATATTATCGAAAAAAGAAACGAAAGCGATAAAATATTAGCGAAATTTCAATTTTTTTCCTTCCTTTATTGCTTAATTTTCCTCATTTTTTTGAGGCATGACCAAAACAAGCAACAAAAACGAATAATTTTAGCGAAATTTCAATTTTTTCCTTTTTTCCCTAATTTTCCTCATTTTATCTAGATTTAATCGAAAAAAGAAACAAAAACAGTAAATTTTAGCGAAAATTCAATTTTTTTCCTCTTTTTTTACTTTATTTCTCCTCATTCTATCAATATATTATCGAAAAAAGCATCAAAATCGAATAACTTTAGCGAAAATTCAATTTTTTCCTCAATTTTCATCATTTTATCGAGATAGTATCGAAAAAAGAACCAAAAACGGTGAAATTTTAGCGAAATTTCATTTTTTTTTCCTTTTTTCTCTAATTTACCTAATTTGATCAAGATATAATCGAAAAAAGAAAGAAAAACGGTAAAAAATTAGCGAAATTTCTAATTTTTTCCTCTTTTTGTCCCTTATTTTGCCTCATTTTATCGAGATATGACCGAAGAAAGCGACAAAAACATCATTTTTGCGTAATTTCTATTTTCTTCCTCATTTTTTCCATAATTTTCCTCATTTTATTCGGATATGCCCGTAAAAAGTAACTAAAACGAATGATTTAAGCGAAATTTCAATTGTTTCAGTTTTTTTTTCTTTAATTTCCCTCATTTTATTGAGATATGACCGAAAAAAGCAACAAAAACGAATAATTTTAGCGAAATTTGAATTGTTATCATCTTTTTTTCCTAAAATTTCCACATTTTATCGATATATTTTGGAAAAATACCAAAATACAAATTATTTTAGCGATATTTAAACTTTTTTCCTCTTCTTTTCCTTAATATTCCTCATTTTATCGAGATATAATCGAAAAAAGCAACAAAATCGAATAATTTTAGCTAAATTACAAATTTTTTTCCTCTTTTTTTTCCTTAATTTTCCTCATTTTATCGAGATATTGACAGAAAAGTAACAAAAACGAATATTTTAGTGAAAATTCAATTTTTACCTCTTTTTTTCCTTTATTTTCCTCATTTTATAGAGATATCTCCTAGAAAAGAAACAAAAACGATTAATTATAGAGAAATTTCAATTTTTCTCCTCTATTTCTCCATAATTTTCCTCATTTTATCGAGAGGTGACCGAAGAAAGCAACAAATACGGTAAATTTTAGCGAAACTTCAATTTTTTCCTCAATTATTTCATCAATTTTCCTAATTTTATCGAGATATTATTGAAAAAAGAACAAAAACGGTAAAAGATTAGCGAAATTTAATTTTTTTTTCCTTTTCTCCCTAATTTTCCTCATTATATCAAGATATAATCAAAGAAAGAAGCAAAAACGGTAAAATTTTGGCGAAATTTCATTTTTCTTCCTCTTTTTGTCCCTTAATTTTCCTCATTTTATCGAGGTAATATCGAAAAAAGAAATAAAAACGGTAAATTTTAGCGAAAATTCAATTCTTTTCCTGTTTATTTTCCTTAATTTTCCTCATTATATCGTTAATTCATATTAAAAAACCACAAAAACGAATAATTATAAAGAAATTTCAATTTTTTTTATCTTTTTTTACCTAAATTTTTCTCAATTTAGCAAGATATAATCGAAAAAAGAAACAAAAACGGTAAATTTTAGCGAATATTCAATATTTTCCTCAATGTTTTCCTAAATGTTCCTCATTTTATTTATATATTATCGAAAAAAGCAACAAAATCGGATAACTTTAACAAAAATTCAATTTTTTCCTCAATTATTTCCTCAATTTTCATCATTTTATCGTGATATTATCGAAATATTAGCGAAATTCCATTTTTTTCCTCTTTTTGTTCCTTAATTTTCCTCATTTTATCGAGATATTATCGAAAAAAGAACCAAAAGAGATTATTTTAGCAAAATTTCAATTTTTTTTCTTAAATTTCCTCATTTTATAGAGATATGACCGAGAAAATCAACAAAAACGAATCATTTTAGTGTAATTTCAATTTTTTTCCTTTTTTTTACTTTAATTTACATCATTTTATCAAGAATTCATTTTAAAATGCCGCAAAAACGAATAATTACAGACAATTTTCATTTTTTTCCTCTTTTTGTTCCTTAATTTTCCTCATTTTATCGAGATATTATCGAAAAAAGAACCAAAAGAGATTATTTTAGCGAAATTTAATTTTTTTTTCCTTTTCTCCCTAATTTTCCTCATTATATCAAGATATAATCAAAGAAAGAAGCAAAAACGGTAAAATTTTGGCGAAATTTCATTTTTTTTCCTCTTTTTGTCCCTTAATTTTCCTCATTTTATCGAGGTAATATCGAAAAAAGAAATAAAAACGGTAAATTTTAGCGAAAATTCAATTCTTTTCCTGTTTATTTTCCTTAATTTTCCTCATTTTATCGTTAATTCATATTAAAAAACCACAAAAACGAATAATTATAAAGAAATTTCGATTTTTTTAATCTTTTTTTACCTAAATTTTTCTCAATTTAGCAAGATATAATCGAAAAAAGAAACAAAAACGGTAAATTTTAGCGAATATTCAATATTTTCCTCAATGTTTTCCTAAATGTTCCTCATTTTATTTATATATTATCGAAAAAAGCAACAAAATCGGATAACTCTAACAAAAATTCAATTTTATCCTCAATTATTTCCTCAATTTTCATCATTTTATCGAGATATTATCGAAATATTAGCGAAATTCCATTTTTTTCCTCTTTTTGTTCCTTAATTTTCCTCATTTTATAGAAATATTATCGAAAAAAGAACCAAAAGAGATTATTTTAGCAAAATTTCAATTTTTTTTCTTAAATTTCCTCATTTTATAGAGATATGACCGAGAAAATCAACAAAAACGAATCATTTTAGTGTAATTTCAATTTTTTTCCTTTTTTTTACTTTAATTTACATCATTTTATCAAGAATTCATTTTAAAATGCCGCAAAAACGAATAATTACAGACAATTTTCAATTTTTCTCCTCTTTTTTTCCTTAATTTTCCTAATTTTATCGAGATATGATCGAAAAAACAACAAAAACGAATAATTTCAGCGAAATTTTCATTGTTTTCATAATGTTCCTCATTTTATCGATATGTGACCGAAAAAAGCAACAAAAACGAATAATTTTATTGAAATTACAATTTTTTCCTCTTTGTTTCCTTTATTTTCCTCATTTTACCGAGATATTATCGAAAAAAGCAACAAAATCGAATAATTTTAGCGAAATTTCAAATTTTTTCCTTTAATTATTTCCTATATTTTCCTCATTTTATCGATATATTATCGAAAAAAGAAACGAAAGCGATAAAATATTAGCGAAATTTCAATTTTTTTCCTTCCTTTATTGCTTAATTTTCCTCATTTTTTTGAGGCATGACCAAAACAAGCAACAAAAACGAATAATTTTAGCGAAATTTCAATTTTTTCCTTTTTTCCCTAATTTTCCTCATTTTATCTAGATTTAATCGAAAAAAGAAACAAAAACAGTAAATTTTATTGAAAATTCAATTTTTTTCCTCTTTTTTTACTTTATTTCTCCTCATTCTATCAATATATTATCGAAAAAAGCATCAAAATCGAATAACTTTAGCGAAAATTCAATTTTTTCCTCAATTTTCATCATTTTATCGAGATAGTATCGAAAAAAGAACCAAAAACGGTGAAATTTTAGCGAAATATCTAATTTTTTCCTCTTTTTGTCCCTTATTTTGCCTCATTTTATCGAGATATGACCGAAGAAAGCGACAAAAACATCATTTTTGCGTAATTTCTATTTTCTTCCTCATTTTTTCCATAATTTTCCTCATTTTATTCGGATATGCCCGTAAAAAGTAACTAAAACGAATGATTTAAGCGAAATTTCAATTGTTTCAGTTTTTTTTTCTTTAATTTCCCTCATTTTATTGAGATATGACCGAAAAAAGCAACAAAAACGAATAATTTTAGCGAAATTTGAATTGTTATCATCTTTTTTTCCTAAAATTTCCACATTTTATCGATATATTTTGGAAAAATACCAAAATACAAATTATTTTAGCGATATTTAAACTTTTTTCCTCTTCTTTTCCTTAATATTCCTCATTTTATCGAGATATAATCGAAAAAGCAACAAAATCGAATAATTTTAGCTAAATTACAAATTTTTTCCTCTTTTTTTTCCTTAATTTTCCTCATTTTATCGAGATATTGACAGAAAAGTAACAAAAACGAATATTTTAGTGAAAATTCAATTTTTACCTCTTTTTTTCCTTTATTTTCCTCATTTTATAGAGATATCTCCTAGAAAAGAAACAAAAACGATTAATTATAGAGAAATTTCAATTTTTCTCCTCTATTTCTCCTTAATTTTCCTCATTTTATCGAGAGGTGACCGAAGAAAGCAACAAATACGGTAAATTTTAGCGAAACTTCAATTTTTTCCTCAATTATTTCATCAATTTTCCTAATTTTATCGAGATATTATTGAAAAAAGAACAAAAACGGTAAAAGATTAGCGAAATTTAATTTTTTTTTCCTTTTCTCCCTAATTTTCCTCATTATATCAAGATATAATCAAAGAAAGAAGCAAAAACGGTAAAATTTTGGCGAAATTTCATTTTTCTTCCTCTTTTTGTCCCTTAATTTTCCTCATTTTATCGAGGTAATATCGAAAAAAGAAATAAAAACGGTAAATTTTAGCGAAAATTCAATTCTTTTCCTGTTTATTTTCCTTAATTTTCCTCATTATATCGTTAATTCATATTAAAAAACCACAAAAACGAATAATTATAAAGAAATTTCAATTTTTTTTATCTTTTTTTACCTAAATTTTTCTCAATTTAGCAAGATATAATCGAAAAAAGAAACAAAAACGGTAAATTTTAGCGAATATTCAATATTTTCCTCAATGTTTTCCTAAATGTTCCTCATTTTATTTATATATTATCGAAAAAAGCAACAAAATCGGATAACTTTAACAAAAATTCAATTTTTTCCTCAATTATTTCCTCAATTTTCATCATTTTATCGAGATATTATCGAAATATTAGCGAAATTCCATTTTTTTCCTCTTTTTGTTCCTTAATTTTCCTCATTTTATCGAGATATTATCGAAAAAAGAACCAAAAGAGATTATTTTAGCAAAATTTCAATTTTTTTTCTTAAATTTCCTCATTTTATAGAGATATGACCGAGAAAATCAACAAAAACGAATCATTTTAGTGTAATTTCAATTTTTTTCCTTTTTTTTACTTTAATTTACATCATTTTATCAAGAATTCATTTTAAAATGCCGCAAAAACGAATAATTACAGACAATTTTCATTTTTTTCCTCTTTTTGTTCCTTAATTTTCCTCATTTTATCGAGATATTATCGAAAAAAGAACCAAAAGAGATTATTTTAGCGAAATTTAATTTTTTTTTCCTTTTCTCCCTAATTTTCCTCATTATATCAAGATATAATCAAAGAAAGAAGCAAAAACGGTAAAATTTTGGCGAAATTTCATTTTTTTTCCTCTTTTTGTCCCTTAATTTTCCTCATTTTATCGAGGTAATATCGAAAAAAGAAATAAAAACGGTAAATTTTAGCGAAAATTCAATTCTTTTCCTGTTTATTTTCCTTAATTTTCCTCATTTTATCGTTAATTCATATTAAAAAACCACAAAAACGAATAATTATAAAGAAATTTCGATTTTTTTAATCTTTTTTTACCTAAATTTTTCTCAATTTAGCAAGATATAATCGAAAAAAGAAACAAAAACGGTAAATTTTAGCGAATATTCAATATTTTCCTCAATGTTTTCCTAAATGTTCCTCATTTTATTTATATATTATCGAAAAAAGCAACAAAATCGGATAACTTTAACAAAAATTCAATTTTATCCTCAATTATTTCCTCAATTTTCATCATTTTATCGAGATATTATCGAAATATTAGCGAAATTCCAATTTTTTCCTCTTTTTGTTCCTTAATTTTCCTCATTTTATCGAAATATTATCGAAAAAAGAACCAAAAGAGATTATTTTAGCAAAATTTCAATTTTTTTTCTTAAATTTCCTCATTTTATAGAGATATGACCGAGAAAATCAACAAAAACGAATCATTTTAGTGTAATTTCAATTTTTTTCCTTTTTTTTACTTTAATTTACATCATTTTATCAAGAATTCATTTTAAAATGCCGCAAAAACGAATAATTACAGACAATTTTCAATTTTTCTCCTCTTTTTTTCCTTAATTTTCCTAATTTTATCGAGATATGATCGAAAAAACAACAAAAACGAATAATTTCAGCGAAATTTTCATTGTTTTCATAATGTTCCTCATTTTATCGATATGTGACCGAAAAAAGCAACAAAAACGAATAATTTTATTGAAATTACAATTTTTTCCTCTTTGTTTCCTTTATTTTCCTCATTTTACCGAGATATTATCGAAAAAAGCAACAAAATCGAATAATTTTAGCGAAATTTCAAATTTTTTCCTTTTTTTCCTTAATTTTCGTAATTTTATCGACATATTATCGAAAAAAGCGACAAAAACGAATAATTTAAACGAAAATTCAATTTTCTCCTATAATTATTTCCTCAATTTTCCACATTTTATCGAGATATGAACGAAAAAAGCAACAAAAACGATTTGTGTTAGCGAAATTTTAATGTTATTCCTCTTTCTTTTCCTTAATTTTCATGATTTTATCGAGGTATTAACGAATAAAGCAACAAAACCGAATAATTTTAGTGAAATTACAATTTTTTCCTCATTTTTTCCTTTATTTTCCTCATTTTATCGAGATATTATCGAAAAAAGCAGCAAAATCGAATAATTTTAGCGAAAATTCAATTTTTTCCTTTTTTTCCTTAATTTTCGTAATTTTATCGACATATTATAGAAAAAAGCAACAAAAACGAATAATTTAAACGAAAATTCAATTTTTTCCTATATTTATTTCCTCAATTTTCCTCATTTTATGAAGATATTATTGAAAAAATTAACAAAAACGGTAAATTTTAGCGAAAATTCAATATTTTCCTCAATTTTTTCCTCAATTTCCCTCATTTTATTCATATATTATCGAAAAAAGCAACAAAATCGAATAACTTTAAAAAAAATTCAATTTTTTCCTCAATTATTACCTCAATTTTCCTCATTTTATCGAGATATTATCGAAAAAAGAAACAAATAGATTATTTTAGCAAAATTTCAATTTTTTTTCTTAAATTTCCTCATTTTATAGAGATATGACCGAGAAAATCAACAAAAACGAATCATTTTAGTGAAATTTCAATTTTTTCCCTCTTTATTTTCTTTAATTTACATCATTTTATCAAGACTTCATTTTAAAATACCGCAAAAACGAATAATTACAGAGAATTTTCAATTTTTCTCCTCTTTTTTTCCTTAATTTTCCTTATTTTATCGAGATATGATCGAAAAAACAACAAGAACGAATAATTTCAGTGAAATTTTCATTGTTTTCCTTAATTTTCCTCATTTTATCGATATGTGACCGAAAAAAGCAACAAAAACGAATAGTGTTAACGAAATTTTAATGTTTTTCCTCTTTCTTTTTCTTAATTTTCATGATTTTATCGAGGTATTAACGAATAAAGCAACAAAACCGAATAATTTTAGTGAAATTACAAATTTTTCCTCTTTTTTTCCTTTATTTTCATCATTTTTTCGACATATTATTGAAAAAAGCAACAATAACTAATATTTTTAGCGAAAATTCAATTTTTACCTATAATATTCTGTCAATTTTCCTCATTTTATCGATATATTATCGAAAAAAGAAACAAAAGGCGATAAAATATTAGCGAATTTCAATTTTTTTCCTCTTTTTGTTTGCTAAATTTTCCTCATTTTTCGAGGTATGGCCAAAAAAAGCAACAAAAACGAATAATTTTAGCAAAAATTTCAATTCTCACAATCTTTTTTTCCTTACTTTTTCCTAATTTTATCGATATAATATCGAAAAAGCAACAAGAACGAATAATGATAGCGAAATTTCAATTTTTTTCCTTTTTTCCCTAATTTTAATCATTTTAACAAGATATAATCGAAAAAAGAAACAAAAATGGTAAATCTTAGCATAAATTCAATTTTTTTCCTCTTTATTTTCTTTATTTCTCCTCATTTTAATCGATATATTATCGAAAAAAGCAATAAAATCGAATAACTTTAGCGAAAATTCAATTTTTACCTCATTATTTCCTCAATTTTCCTCATTTTATCGAGATATTATCGAAAAAAAAAACCAAAAACGGTAAAAATTTTAGCGAAATTTCATTTTTTCCTTTTTTCCCTAATTCTCCTCATTTTATCAAGATATAATCGAAAAAAGAAACAAAAACGGGAAAATTTTAGCGAAATTTCAATTTTTTTCCTCTTTTTTTCCCTTAATTTTCCTCTGTTTATCGAGATATGACCGAAAAAAGCAACAAAAACATCATTTTTGCGTAATTTCTATTTTCTTCCTCATTTTTTCCATAATTTTCCTCATTTTATTCGGATATGACCGTAAAAAGCAACTAAAACGAATGATTTTAGCGAATTTCAATTTTATCAGTTTTTTTTTCTTTAATTTCCCTCATTTTATTGAGAAATGACCGAAAAAAGCAACAAAAACGAATAATTTTAGCGAAATTTGAATTGTTATCATCTTTTTTTCCTAAAATTTCCACATTTTCTCGATATATTTTGGAAAAATACCAAAAAAACGAATTATTTTAGCGATATTTAAACTTTTTTCCTCTTCTTTTTCTTAATATTCCTCATTTTATCGAGATATTATCGAAAAAAGCAACACGAACGAATAATGATAGCGAAATTTCAATTTTTTTCCTTTTTTCCCTAATTTTAATCATTTTAACAAGATATAATCGAAAAAAGAAACAAAAATGGTAAATCTTAGCATAAATTCAATTTTTTTCCTCTTTATTTTCTTTATTTCTCCTCATTTAATCGATATATTATCGAAAAAAGCAATAAAATCGAATAACTTTAGCGAAAATTCAATTTTTTCCTCAATTATTTCCTCAATTTTCCTCATTTTATCTAGATATTATCGAAAAAAGAACCAAAAACGGTAAAAATTTTAGCGAAATTTTATTTTTTCCTTTTGTCCCTAATTTTCCTCATTTTATCAAGATATAATCGAAAAAAGAAACAAAAACGGTAAAATTTTAGCGAAATTTCAATTTTTTCCTCTTTTTTTCCCTTAATTTTCCTCTGTTTATCGAGATATGACCGAAAAAAGCAACAAAAACGTCATTTTTGCGTAATTTCTATTTTCTTCCTCGTTTTTCCATAATTTTCCTCATTTTATTCGGATATGACCGTAAAAAGCAACTAAAACGAATGATTTTAGCGAAATTTCAATTTTTTCAGATTTTGTTCTTTAATTTCCCTCATTTTATTGAGAAATGACCGAAAAAAGCAACAAAAACAAATAATTTTAGCGAAATTTGAATTGTTATCATCTTTTTTTCCTAAAATTTCCACATTTTATCGATATATTTTGGAAAAATACCAAAAAAAACGAATTATTTTAGCGATATTTAAACTTTTCTCTTCTTCTTTTCCTTAATATTCCTCATTTTATCAAGATATTATCGAAAAGAGAAACAAAAACGATAAAATTTTAGCAAAATTTCAATTTTTTTCCTCTTTTTTTCTTTAATTTTCCTCATTTTATCGAGGTATTATCGAAAAAAGCAACAAAAACGAATAATTTTAGAAAAATTTTATTTTTCCTCTTTTTTTCCCTAAATTTTCCACATTTTATCGAGATATGACCTAAAAAAGCAACAAACACGAATAATTTAAGAGAAAATTCAGTTTTTACCTCTTTTTTCCCTTTATTTTCCTCATTTTATATAGATATCTCCGAGAAAAGAAACAAAATCGATTAATTATAGAGAAATTTCAATTTTTATCCTCTTTTTCTCCTTAATTTTCCTCATTTTATCGAGAGGTGACCGAAGAAAGCAACAAATACGGTCAATTTTAGCGAAAATTCAATTTTTTCCTCAATTATTTCATCAATTTTCCTCATTTTATCGAGATATTATTGAAAAAAGAACAAAAACGGTAAAAGATTAGCGAAATTTAATTTTTTTTTCCTTTTCAAATCTATTTTTACTCATTATATCAAGATATAATCAAAGAAAGAAACAAAAACGGTAAATTTTGGTGAAATTTCATTTTTTTTCTTCTTTTTGTCCCTTAATTTTCCTCATTTTATCGAGGTATTATCGAAAAAAGAAATAAAAACGGTAAATTTTAGCGAAAATTCAATTCTTTTCCTGTTTATTTTCCTTAACTTTCCTCATTTTATCATTAATTCATATTAAAAAACCACAAAAACGAATAATTATAAAGAAATTTCAATTTTTTTCATCTTTTTTTACCTAAATTTTTCTCATTTTAGCTAGATATAATCAAAAAAGAAACAAAAAACGGTAAATTTTAGCGAATATTCAATATTTTCCTCAATGTTTTCCTAAATGTTCCTCATTTCATTTATATATAATCGAAAAAAGCAACAAAATCGGATAACTTTAACAAAAATTCAATTTTTTCCTCAATTATTACCTCAATTTTCCACATTTTATCGAGATATTATCGAAAAAAGAATCAAAAACGGTAAAATTATAGCGAAATTTCATTTTTTTTCCTCTTTTTGTTCCTTAATTTTCCTCATTTTATCGAGAGGTGACCGAAGAAAGCAACAAATACGGTCAATTTTAGCGAAAATTCAATTTTTTCCTCAATTATTTCATCAATTTTCCTCATTTTATCGAGATATTATTGAAAAAAGAACAAAAACGGTAAAAGATTAGCGAAATTTAATTTTTTTTTCCTTTTCAAATCTATTTTTACTCATTATATCAAGATATAATCAAAGAAAGAAACAAAAACGGTAAATTTTGGTGAAATTTCATTTTTTTTCTTCTTTTTGTCCCTTAATTTTCCTCATTTTATCGAGGTATTATCGAAAAAAGAAATAAAAACGGTAAATTTTAGCGAAAATTCAATTCTTTTCCTGTTTATTTTCCTTAACTTTCCTCATTTTATCGTTAATTCATATTAAAAAACCACAAAAACGAATAATTATAAAGAAATTTCAATTTTTTTCATCTTTTTTTACCTAAATTTTTCTCATTTTAGCTAGATATAATCAAAAAAGAAACAAAAAACGGTAAATTTTAGCGAATATTCAATATTTTCCTCAATGTTTTCCTAAATGTTCCTCATTTCATTTATATAGAATCGAAAAAAGCAACAAAATCGGATAACTTTAACAAAAATTCAATTTTTTCCTCAATTATTACCTCAATTTTCCTCATTTTATCGAGATATTATCGAAAAAAGAATCAAAAACGGTAAAATTATAGCGAAATTTCATTTTTTTTCCTCTTTTTGTTCCTTAATTTTCCTCATTTTATCGAGATATTATCGAAAAAAGAAACAAAAGAGATTATTTTAGCAAAATTTCAATTTTTTTCCTTCAAATTCCTCATTTATAGAGATATGACCGGAAAAACCAACAAAAACGAATCATTTTAGTGAAATTTCAATTTTTTTACTCTTTTTTTTCTTTAATTTACATCATTTTATCAAGACTTCATTTTAAAATGCCGCAAAAACGAATAATTACAGAGAATTTTCAATTTTTCTCCTCTTTTTTTCCTTAATTTTCCTTATTTTATCGAGATATGAACGGAAAAACAACAAAAACGAATAATTTCAGCGAAATTTTCATTGTTTTCCTTAATTTTCCTCATTTTATCGATATGTGACCGAGAAAAGCAACAAAAACGAATAATTTTATTGAAATTACAATTTTTTCTCCTTTTTTTTCTTAATTTTCGTAATTTAATCGACATATTATCGAAAAAAGCAACAAAAACGAATAACTTTAACAAAAATTCAATTTTTTCCTCAATTATTACCTCAATTTTCCTCATTTTATCGAGATATTATCGAAAAAAGAATCAAAAACAGTAAAATTATAGCGAAATTTCATTTTTTTCCTCTTTTTGTTCCTTAATTTTCCTCATTTTATCGAGATATTATCGAAAAAAGAAACAAAAGAGATTATTTTAGCAAAATTTCAATTTTTTTCCTTAAAATTCCTCATTTATAGAGATATGACCGAGAAAATCAACAAAAACGAATCATTTTAGTGAAATTTCAATTTTTTTACTCTTTTTTTTCTTTAATTTACATCATTTTATCAAGACTTCATTTTAAAATGCCGCAAAAACGAATAATTACAGAGAATTTTCAATTTTTCTCCTCTTTTTTTCCTTAATTTTCCTTATTTTATCGAGATATGAACGGAAAAACAACAAAAACGAATAATTTCAGCGAAATTTTCATTGTTTTCCTTAATTTTCCTCATTTTATCGATATGTGACCGAGAAAAGCAACAAAAACGAATAATTTTATTGAAATTACAATTTTTTCTCCTTTTTTTCCTTAATTTTCGTAATTTAATCGACATATTATCGAAAAAAGCAACAAAAACGAATAACTTTAACAAAAATTCAATTTTTTCCTCAATTACTACCCCAATTTTCCTCATTTTATCGAGATATTATCGAAAAAAGAACCAAAAACAGTAAAATCTTAGCGAAATTTCATTTTTTTCACCTTTTTGTTCCTTAATTTTCCTCATTTCATCGAGATATTATCGAAAAAAGAAACAAAAGAGATTATTTTAGCAAAATTTCAATTTTTTTTCTTAAATTTCCTCATTTTATAGAGATATGACCGAGAAAATCAACAAAAACGAATCATTTTAGTGAAATTTCAATTTTTCTCCTCTTTATTTTCTTTAATTTACATCATTTTATCAAGAATTCATTTTAAAATGCCGCAAAAATGAATAATTACAGAGAATTTTCAAATTTTCTCCTTTTTTTCCTTAATTTTCGTAATTTTATCGACATATTATTGAAAAAAGCAACATAAACGAATAATTTAAACGAAAATTCAATTTTTTCCTATAATCATTTCCTCAATTTTCCTCATTTTAGGAAGATATTATTGAAAAAAGAAACAAAAACGGTAAAAGTTTAGTGAAATTTCAATTTTTTTCATCTTTTTTTCATTAATTTTCCTCATTTTATCAAGATATAATTGAAAAAGAAACAAAAACGGTAAATGTTATCGAAAATTCAATATTTTCCTCAATTTTCCTCATTTTATTTATATATTATCGAAAAAAGCAACAAAATCTAATAACCTTAACAAAAATTAAATTTTTTCCTCAATTATTACCTCAATTTTCCTCATTTTATCGAGATATTATCGAAAAAAGAACCAAAAATGGTAAAATTTTAGTGAAATTTCAATTATTTCCCTCTTTTTTTCATTAATTTTCTTCATTTTATCTAGGTATTACCGAAAAAAGCAAAAAAACGAATAATTTTAGCAAAATTACATTTTTTTCCTCTTTTTTTCCCTAAATTTTCCTCATTTTATCGAGATATGAACGAAAAAAGCAACAAAAACGAATAGTGTTAGCGAAATTTTAATGTTTTTCCTCTTTTTTTTCCTTAATTTTCATGATTTTATCGAGGTATTAATAAATAAAGCAAAAAAACCGAATAATTTTAGTGAAATTACAATTTTTTCCTCTTTTTTCCATTATTTTCCTCATTTTATAAAGATATTTTCGAAAAAAGCAACAAAATCAAATAAATCTAGCGAAATTTCAATTTTTTTCCTTTTTTTCCTTAATTTTCGTAATTTTATCGACAAATTATCGAAAAAAGGAACAAGAACGAATAATTTAAACGAAAATTCAATTTTTTCCTATAATTATTCCCTCAATTTTCCTCATTTTATGAAGATATTATCGAAAAAAGAAACAAAAATGGTAAAATGTTAGCGAAATTTCAATTTTTTTCCACTTTTTTCATTCATTTTCCTCATTTTATCAAGATGTAATTGAAAAAAGAAACAAAAACGGTAAATTTTAGCGAAAATTCAATATTTTCCTCAAGTTTTTCCTCAATTTTACTCATTTTATTTATATATTATCGAAAAAAGCAACAAAATCGAATAACTTTAACAAAAATTCAATTTTTTCCTCAATTACTACCCCAATTTTCCTCATTTTATCGAGATATTATCGAAAAAAGAACCAAAAACAGTAAAATTTTAGCGAAATTTCATTTTTTTTCCTCTTTTTGTTCCTTAATTTTCCTCATTTTATCGAGATATTATCGAAAAAAGAAACAAAAGAGATTATTTTAGCAAAATTTCAATTTTTTTCTTAAATTTCCTCATTTTATAGAGATATGACCGAGAAAATCAACAAAAACGTATCATTTTAGTGAAATTTCAATTATTTTCCTCTTTATTTTCTTTAATTTACATCATTTTATCAAGAATTCATTTTAAAATGCCGCAAAAACGAATAATTACATAGAATTTTCAATTTTTCTCCTCTTTTTTTCCTTAATTTTACTTATTTTATCGAGATATGATCGAAAAAACAACAAAAACGAATAATTTCAGCGAAATTTTCATTGTTTTCCTTAATTTTCCTCATTTTATCGATATGTGACCGAAAAAAGCAACAAAAACGAATAATTTTATTGAAATTACAATTTTTTCTCCTTTTTTCCTTAATTTTCGTAATTTTTTCGACATATTATCGAAAGAATCAACAAAAACGAATAATTTAAACGAAAATTCAATATTTTCCTCAATTTTCCTCATTTTATTTATAAATTATCGAAAAAAGCAACAAAATCGAATAACTTTAACAAAAATTCAATTTTTTCCTCAATACTACCCCAATTTTCCTCATGTTATCGAGATATTATCGAAAAAAGAACCAAAAACAGTATAATCTTAGCGAAATTTCATTTTTTTTTCCTCTTTTTGTTCCTTAATTTTCCTCTTTTTATCGAGATATTATCGAAAAAAGAAACAAAAGAGATTATTTTAGCAAAATTTCAATTTTTTTTCTTAAATTTCCTCATTTTATAGAGATATGACCGAGAAAATCAACAAAAACGAATCATATTAGTGAAATTTCGATTTTTTTTCACTTTATTTTCTTTAATTTACATCATTTTATCAAGAATTCATTTTAAAATGCCGCAAAAACGAATAATTACAGAGAATTTTCAATTTTTCTCCTCTTTTTTTCCTTAATTTTCCTTATTTTATCAAGATATGATCGGAAAAACAACAAAAACGAGTAATTTCAGCGAAATTTTCATTGTTTTCCTTAATTTTCCTCATTTTATCGATATGTGACCGAGAAAAGCAACAAAAACGAATAATTTTATTGAAATTACAATTTTTTCTCCTTTTTTTCCTTAATTTTCGTAATTTTATCGACATATTATCGAAAAAAGCAACAAAAACGAATAATTTTATTGAAATTACAATTTTTTCCTCTTTTTTTCCTTAAAATTTCCACATTTTATCGAGATATGAACGAAAAAAGCAACAAAAACGAATAGTGCTAGAGAAATTTTAATGTTTTTCCTCTTTCTTTTCCTTAATTTTCATGCTTTTATCGAGGTATTAACGAAAAAAGCAACGAAACCGAATAATTTTAGTGAAATTACAATTTTTCCTCTTTTTTTCCTTTATTTTCCTCATTTTATCGAGATATTATCGAAAAAAGCAACAAAATCGAATAATTTAAGCGAAATTTCAAATTTTTTCCTTTTTTTCCTTAATTTTCGTAATCTTATCGACATATTATCGAAAAAAGCAACAAAAACGAATAATTTAACAGAAAATTCAATTTTTTCCTCTAATCATTTCCTCAATTTTCCTAATTTTATGAAGATATTATTGAAAAAAGAAACAAAAACGGTAAAAGTTTAGCGAAATTTCAATTTTTTTCATCTTTTTTTCATTAATTTTCCTCATTTTATCAAGATATAATTGAAAAAAGAAACAAAAACGGTAAATTTTATCGAAAATTAAATATTTTCCTCAATTTTTTCCTCAATTTTCCTCATTTTATTTATATATTATCGAAAAAAGCAACAAAATCTAATAACCTTAACAAAAATTAAATTTTTTCCTCAATTTTTACCTCAATTTTCCTCATTTTATCGAGATATTATCGAAATAAGAACCAAAAACGGTAAAATTTTAGTGAAATTTCAATTTTTTCCCTCTTTTTTTCATCAATTTTCTTCATTTTATCTAGGTATTACCGAAAAAAGCAAAAAAAACGAATAATTTTAGCAAAATTACATTTTTTCCTCTTTTTTTCCCTAAATTTTCCTCATTTTATCGAGATATGAACGAAAAAAGCAACAAAAACGAATAGTGTTAGCGAAATTTCAATGTTTTTCCTCTTTCTTTCCTTAATTTTCATGATTTTATCGAGGTATTAACAAATAAAGCAACAAAACCGAATAATTTTAGTGAAATTACAATTTTTTCCTCTTTTTTTCCATTATTTTCCTCATTTTATAAAGATATTTTCGAAAAAAGCAACAAAATCGAATAATTTTAGCGAAATTTCTAATTTTTTCCTTTTTTTCCTTAATTTCCGTAATTTTATCGACATAGTATCGAAAAAAGGAACAAGAACGTATAATTTAAACGAAAATTCAATTTTTTCCTTTAATTATTCCCTCAATTTTACTCATTTTATGAAGATATTATCGAAAAAAGAAACAAAAACGGTAAAATGTTAGCGTAATTTCAATTTTTTTCCTCTTTTTTTCATTCATTTTCCTCATTTTATCAAGATGTAATTGAAAAAAGAAACAAAAACGGTAAATTTTAGCGAAAATTCAATATTTTCCTCAAATTTTTCCTCAATTTTCCTCATTTTATTTATATATTATCGAAAAAAGCAACAAAATCGAATAACTTTAACAAAAATTCAATTTTTTCCTCAATTACTACCCCAATTTTCCTCATTTTATCGAGATATTATCGAACAAAGAACCAAAAACAGTAAAATTTTAGCGAAATTTCATTTTTTTCCTCTTTTTGTTCCTTAATTTTCCTCATTTTATCGAGATATTATCGAAAAAAGAAACAAAAGAGTTTATTTTAGCAAAATTTGAATTTTTTTCTTAAATTTCCTCATTTTATAGGGATATGACCGAGAAAATCAAAAAAAACGAATCATTTTAGTGAAATTTCAATTTTTTTCCTCTTTATTTTCTTTAATTTACATCATTTTATCAAGATTTCATTTTAAAATGGCGCAAAAACGAATAATTACAGAGAATTTTCAATTTTTCTCCTCTTTTTTTCCTTAATTTTCCTTATTTTATCGAGATATGATCGGAAAAACAACAAAAACGAATAATTTCAGCGAAATTTTCATTGTTTTCCTTAATTTTCCTCATTTCATCCATATGTGACCGAAAAAAGCAACAAAAACGAATAATTTTATTGAAATTACAATTTTTTCCTCTTTTTTTCCCTAAATTTTCCACATTTTATCGAGATATGAACGAGAAAAGCAACAAAAACGAGTAGTGCTAGCGAAATTTTAATGTTTTTCCTCTTTCTTTTCCTTAATTTTCATGGTTTTATCGAGGTATTAACGAATAAAGCAACAAAACCGAATAATTTTAGTGAAATTACAATTTTTTCCTCTTTTTTTCCTTTATTTTCCTCATTTTATCGAGATATTATCGAAAAAAGCAACAAAATCGAATAATTTTAGCGAAATTTCCAATTTTTTCCTTTTTTTCCTTAATTTTCGTAATTTTATCGACATATTATCGAGAGAAGCAACAAAAACGAATAATTTAAACGAATATTCAATTTTTCCTATAATCATTTCCTCAATTTTCCTCATTTTATGATGATATTATTGAAAAAAGAAACAAAAACGGTAAAAGTTTAGCGAAATTTCAATTTTTTTCATCTTTTTTTCATTAATTTTCCTCATTTTATCAAGATATAATTGAAAAAAGAAACATAAACGGTAAATTTTATCGAAAATTTAATATTTTCCTCAATTTTTTCCTCAATTTTCCTCATTTTATTTATATATTATCGAAAAAAGCAACAAAATCTAATAACCTTAACAAAAATTTAATTTTTTCCTCAATTATTACCTCAATTTTCCTCATTTTATCGAGATATTATCGAAAAAAGAACCAAAAACGGTAAAATTTTAGCGAAATTTCAATTTTTTTCCCTCTTTTTTTTCATTAATTTTCTTCATTTTATCTAGGTATTACCGAAAAAAGCAAAAAAACGAATAATTTTAGCAAAATTACATTTTTTTCCTCATTTTTTTCCTAAATTTTTCTCATTTTATCGAGATATGAACTAAAAAAGCACCAAAAACGAATAGTGTTAGCGAAATTTTATGGTTTTTCCTCTTTTTTTTTCCTTAATTTTCATGATTTTATCGAGGTATTAACGAATAAAGCAACAAAACCGAATAATTTTAGTGTAATTACAATTTTTTCCTTTATTTTCATCATTTTATCGAGTTATTTTATAGAGATATTTCCGAGAAAATCAACAAAAACGAATCATTTTAGTGAAATTTCAATTTTTTTCCTCTTTATTTTCTTTAAATTACATCATTTTATCAAGAATTCATTTTAAAATGCCGCAAAAACGAATAATTACAGAGAATTTTCAATTGTTCTCCTCTTTTTTCTTTAAGTTTCCTTATTTTATCGAGATGTGATCGAATAAACAACAAAAACGAATAATTTCAGCGAAATTTTCATTGTTTTCCTTAATTTTCCTCATTTTATCGAGATATTATCCAAAAAAGAACCAAAAACGGTAAAATTTTAGCGAAATTTCATTTTTTTTTCCTTTTTTCCCTAATTTTCCTCATTTTATCAAGATATAATCGAAAAAAGAAACAAAAACGCTAAAATTTTAGCGAAATTTCAATTTTTTTCCTCTTTTTTTCCCCTTAATTTTCCTCTGTTTATCGAGATATGACCGAAAAAAGCATCAAAAACAGATCATTTTAGCGAAATTTCTATTTCCTTCCTCATATTTTCCATAATTTTCATCATTTTATTAGAATATGACCGTAAAATGCAAAACAAACGAATGATTTTAGCGAAATTTCAATTTCTCAGGTTTTTTTCCTTTATTTCCATCATTTTATTGATAAATGACCGATAAAAGCAACAAATACGAATTATTTTAGCGAAATTTCAATTTATTCCCCAATTTTTCCTTAACTTTCCTCATTTTATCGAGATGTGACCAAGAAAAGCAACAAAAATTTTAGCAAAATTACATTTTTTTCCTCTTTTTTTCCCTAAATTTTCCTCATTTTATCGAGATATGAACGAAAAAAGCAACAAAAACGAATAGTGTTAGCGAAATTTTATGGTTTTTCCTCTTTTTTTTCCTTAATTTTCATGATTTTATCGAAGTATTAACGAATAAAGCAACAAAACCGAATAATTTTAGTGTAATTACAATTTTTTCCTTTATTTTCATCATTTTATCGAGTTATTTTATAGAGATATGAGATCGACTGCATAATGTCGACTCCGGGAGGTCAACTCCGGGAGTTTACGCTTGGAGGTCGACTCCGGGATTTTGACTCCGGGAGATCGACTTTGGTCATTGACCTCGGGCAATCGACCTCGAGTCATCAAACTATGGTCATCGACCTCTGGTCGTCAACCTCGGGTCATCGACCTCGGGTCATCGACCTCCGTCCATCATCCTCTGGTTATCAAACCCGGATCATCGACGTCGGTTTATTGTCCTCTGGTCATCGAACTCGGGTCATCCACCTCGGGTCATCGTCTTCGGGTCATCGACCTGGGGTAATTTACCTCAAGTCATTGACCTCGGGTAATCCACCTTGGGTCATATACCTGGGGTCTTCGACCTGGGGTCATCGACCTGTGGTCATCGACCTGGGGTTATAACCCTGGAGTCATCGACCTGGGGTCATCGACCTAGGGTCATCGACCTGGAAAATTGACCTCTGGTCATTGACCTAGGGACATCAACCTCGAGTCGTCGACCTCGGGTCATCGATCTCGAGTCATTGACCTCAGGTCATCGTCCTCTGGTCATCCACCTTGGGTCATCGTCTTATGGTCATCGGCCCTGGGTAATTGACCTCTGGTCATTGATCTCGGGTCATTGACCTCGGGTCATCGCCTGGGTTCATCGACCTCTGGTCATTGACCTCGGGTCATCGACCTCGGGTCATCGACCTTGGGTCATCGACCTAGGGGTCATTCACCTGGGGTCATCAACCTGGGGTCATTGGCCTGGGGTCATCAATCTGGGGTCATTAGCCTGGGGTCATCGAAATGGGATCTTCGACCTGGGGTTATTGACGTCAGGTCATTGACCTCGACCTAAGGTCTTAACCCTCGGGTCACCGAATTCACGTCATCGAATTCGAGTCATTCACAACGGGTCATTGACCTCGGGTAATCGACCTCGGGTAATCGACCTCGGGTCATCGACCTTGCGTCATTGACTTCGGGTCATCGACCTGGGGTCATTGACCTCGGGTCATTGACCTTGGGTCATAGACCTAGGGTCATCGACCTCGGGTCATCGACCTCGGGTCATCGACCTCGGGTCATCGACCTCGGGTAATCGACCTTGGGTCATCTACCTGGGGTCTTCGACCTGGGGTCTTTGACTTGGGGTCATCGACCTGGGGTCATCGACCTGGGGTCATCGACCTGGGGTCATCAACCTGGGGTCATCGACCTGGGGTCATCGACCTGGGATCATCGACCTGGGGTCATCAACATGGAGTCATCGACCTTGGGTCATCGACCTAGGGTCATCGACCTGGGGTCATCGACCTGGGGTCATCGACGTGGGGTCATCGACCTGGGGTCATCGACCTGGGGTCATCGACCTGGGATCATTGACTTCGGGTCACCTACCTAGGGTCATCAATCTCAAGTCATCGACCTCGGGTCATCGACCTCAAGTCATTGACCTCTGGTAATCGACCTTTGCTCATCGACCTGGGGTCATCGAACTGGAGTCATAGACATGGGGTCATCGACCTTTGGGCATCGACTTTGGATCATCGACCTGGGGTCATTGACCTCGGGTCATAGACCTTAGGTAATTGAGTTCGGGTCATCGACCTTGGGTCATTGACTTCGGGTCATCGACCTTGGGTTATTGACTTCGGGTCATCGACCTGGGGTCATCGACCTCGGGTCATCGACCTTGGGTCATCGACCTTGGGTCATCGACCTAGGGGTCATTCACCTGGGGTCATCAACCTGGGGTCACTGGCCTGGGGTCATCAACCTGGGGTCATTAGCCTGGGGTCATCGACCTGGGATCTTCGACCTGGGGTTGCCGACCTGGGGTTATTGACGTCAGGTCATTGACCTCGACCTAAGGTCTTAACCCTCGGGTCATCGAATTCACGTCATCGAATTCGAGTCATTCACAACGGGTCATTGACCTCGGGTAATCGACCTCGGGTAATATACCTCGGGTCATCGACCTTGCGTCATTGACTTCGGGACATCGACCTGGGGTCATTGACCTCGGGTCATTGACCTTGGGTCATAGACCTAGGGTCATCGACCTCGGGTCATCGACCTCGGGTCATTGATCTCGGGTCATCGACCTCGGGTAATCGACCTTGGGTCATCTACCTGGGGTCTTCGACCTGGGGTCTTCGACCTGGGGTCATCGACCTTGGGTCATCGACCTGGGGTCATCAACCTGGGGTCATCGACCTGGGGTCATCGACCTGGGATCATCGACCTGGGGTCATCAACCTGGAGTCATCGACCTTGGGTCATCGACTTAGGGTCATCGACCTGGGGTCATCGACCTTGGGTCATCGACGTGGGGTCATCGACCTGGGGTCATCGACCTGGGGTCATCGACCTGGGGTCATCGACCTGGGGTCATCGACCTGGGATCATTGACTTCGGGTCACCTACCTAGGGTCATCAACCTCAAGTCATCGACCTCAAGTCATTGACCTCTGAAAATTGACGTTTGCTCATCGACCTGGGGTCATCGAACTGGAGTCATAGACATGGGGTCATCGACCTTTGGGCATCGACTTTGGATCATCGACCTGGGGTCATTGACCTCGGGTGATAGACCTCAGGTAATTGACTTCGGGTCATCGACCTTGGGTCATTGACTTCGGGTCATCGACCTTGGGTTATTGACTTCGGGTCATCGACCTGGGGTAATTGACCTTAGGAAATCGATCTCGGGTCATCGAATTCGAGTCATCGACCTCGAGCCATTCACAGCGGGTCATTGACCTCGGGTAATCGTCCTCGGGTCATTGACCTCGAGTTATTGACCTGGGGTCATTGACCTGACATCATCAACCTGGGGTCAGTGACCTATGGTCATAAGCCTCGGGTCATCGACCTCGGGTCATTGACCTAGGGTCATTGACCTCGGGTGATCGACCTCGGGTAATCGACCTGGGATCATCGACCTGGGGTCACATATCGGGGTCATCAACCTGGGGTCATCGACCTTGGGTTATCAACACGGGGTCATGGACCTGGGGTCATCAAACTGGGGTCATCGACCTTGGGTCATTAACCTGGGGTCATAGACCTCGGGTCATCGACCTCGGGTTATCGATTCGGTTAATCGATCTGGAGACGTAGAACTCGGGTCATTGACCTCGGGTAATCGACTTCTGGTCATTGACCTCAGTTCGTTGACCTAGGGTCATCGACCTGGGGTCATTGTCCTCGAGTAATCGACCCCGGGTCATCGAACTTGGGTCATTGACCTCGAGTCATTGACCTTGGGTCATTGATTTAGGGTTATCAACCTTTGGTCAACAACCTGGGAATTATTTACCTCGGGTCATAGAGCTTGGATGATAGACCGTGAGTCATCCGGGAGTCGACATCCCGGAGTCGACCTCTTGGATTGGAAATTATCCGTTTTCGTTGCTTATTTGCTTTCGTTGCTTTGAATAAGCACCTTAAATGCATAGTTATTTTCAATATTTTCCCCCTATTTTGTCTTTATTTTTTCGTCATTTTATCGAAATATGATCCAAAAAGCAACCAAAACGGATAATTTAAGCAAAATTTACTTTTTTCTCCTCTATTTTGCCTTAATATTCGTCATTTTATCTAGTGATGATCGTAAAGAGCCACAACTCTGATAATTTTAGCAAAATTTAAACTCTTTTCAACTATGTTTCCTTTATTTTCGTCATTTTATCGAGGTATGGTCGAATAAAGCAACGAAAATGGTTAATCTTAACGATCTTTCTACTTTTTTCCTCAATTTTGTCTTTTTTCGTCATTCTATCGAGATATGATAAAATTAAAAACGAAAACGGATATATTTTGCGAAATTTCAATTTTTCGCCTCTATTTTGCCTTATTTATCTCCTTTTATCGGGATATGATTAAAAAAGCAACAAAAACATATAATTTTAGGAAAATTTCAATTTTTTTCTCTATTTTGTCTTTTTCTTTGTTATTTTATCGAGAAATGATCGACAAAAGCAACGAAAAATGGTAATTTAAGCGAAATTTCAATTTCGTTCGTCTATGTTGCCTTTTATCTCGTCATTTTATCGAGATATCACCGAAAAAAGAAACGAATCGGATTATTTTAGCAGAATTTAAATTTCTTTCCTCTATTTTGCTTTAAATTTCGTCATTTTATCGAGATATGACCAAAAAAAGCAACGAAATCGCATAATTTTAGCCTAATTTCAACGTTTTTCATCTTATTTTCCTAAATTTTTGTCTTTTATTTGAGATATGATCGAAAAAAGCATCGAAAACGAATAATTTTAGCGAAATTTAAAAGTCAATTCCTTTATTTTGCCTTCATTTTCGTCATTTTAGCGAGATATCATCTGAAAAAGAATCAAAAATTAATAATATTAGCGAAATTTCGATTTCTTTCCTCTTTTTTTCCATAATTTTCCACATTTTATTAAGATATTATCGAAAAAAGCAATAAAAACGAATAATTTTAGCTAAATATCAATCTTATTCTATTTTGTTTCAATAATTTTCCTCGTTTTATCGTGATATGACTGAAAAAAGCATCAAAAACGAATAATTTTAGCGAAATTTCAATTTTTTCCCCTTTTTTTTCCTTATCTTCACTTTTTTTCGTCTTTTTTTTCGTTAATATTCCTCGATTTATCGAAATATTATCGATAAAAGCAACAAAAACGAATAATTTTAGTGAAATTTCCATTTTTTTCCTTTTTCTTCCTTAATTTTCCTCGTTTTATCATGATTTTATTGAAAAAAGCAAAAAAAAACGAATAATTTTAGCGAAATTAGAATTTTTCTCCTTTTTTTTCCTAATCTGCCTCGTTTTATCGAGATATTATTGAAAAAAGCAACAAAAACGAATAATTTTACCAAAATTTCTATTTTTTCCTCTTTTTTTTCCTACATTTTCCTTATTTTATCGAGATATTATCTAAAGAAAGCAACAAAAACGAATAATTTTAGCGAAATTTCGATTTCATTCCTCCTTTTTTTCGTTTATTTTCCAAATTTCATCGAGAAATTATCGAAAAAAGCAACAAAAACTAATAATTTTAGCTTAATATCATTTTTTTTCTATGTTTTTATATCGTGATAATAACCGAAAAAAGCAACAAAAACGAATAAATTTAGCGAAATTTCAACTTCATTCCTCTTTTTTTACTTAATTTTCCTCATGTTATCGAGATTTGACCAAAAAAAGCAACAAGTACGTAAAATTATAGGGAAATTTCAATTTGTTTCCTCTTCTTTCCTTCATTCCCCTCATTTTATCGAGATATGATCGAAAAAAGCAACAAAAACGAAAAATTTTTGCGAAATTTCGATATCATTCGTCCTTTTTATTATTTTTATCTTTTATTTTCCAAATTTCATCGAGATATTATCGAAAAAAGAAACAAAAACGAATAATTTTAGCTAAATATCAATTTTTTTTCCCTTAAATTTCCTCGTTTTATCGTGATATGACCGAAAAAAGCAACAAAATCGAATAAATTTAGCGAAACTTCAATTTCATTCATCTTTTTTTACTTAATTTTCCTCATTTTATCGAGATTTGACCGAAAAAAGCAACTAAAACGTAAAATTATAGGGAAATTTCAATTTGTTTCCTCTTTTTTCCTTCATTTTCCTCATTTTATTAAGATATGATCGAAAAAAATAACAAAAACGAATACTGTTAGCAAAATTTAAATTTTTTTCCTCTTTTTTTTGTTAATATTCCTCGATTTATCGAAATATTATTGAAAAAAGCACAAAAACGAATAATTTTTGCGAAATTTCAATTTTTCTCCTTTTTTTTCTTCATTTTTCTTATTTAAGCGAGATATTATCGAAAAAAGCAACAAAAACGAATAATTTTTGCGAAATTTCGATATCATTCCTCCTTTTTATCTTTTATTTTCCAAATTTCATCGAGATATTATCGAAAAAAGAAACAAAAACGAATAATTTTAGCTAAATATCAATTTTTTTTCCCTAATTTTCCTCATTTTATCGTGATATGACCGAAAAAAGCAACAAAATCGAATAAATTTAGCGAAATTTCAATTTCATTCATCTTTTTTTACTTAATTTTCCTCATTTTATCGAGATTTGACCGAAAAAAGCTACAAGAACGAAAAATTAAAGGATAATTTCATTTTTTTTTCTCTTTTTTTGTTAATATTCCTCGATTTATCGATATATTATCGAAAAAAGCAAGAAAAATGAATAATTTTAGCAAAATACCTTTTTTTTTCTCTTTTTTTTTCGTGAATTTTCCTCATTTTATCTGGATATTTTTTTGAATGAAGCAACAAAAACGAATAATTTTAGCGAAATTTCAATTTTTCTCCTTTTTTTTCCTTAATTTTCCTCGTTTTATCGAGATATTATCGAAAAAAGCAACAAAAACGAATAATTGTATCGAAATTTAATTTTTTTCCCCTTTCTTTTCCTTAATTTTCCTCATATTATTTAGATATTACCGAAAAAAGAAACAAAAAGGTATTATTTTAGCGAAAGTTCAATTTTTCTCCTCTATTTTGCATTTATGTTGTCATTTTTTCGAAATTCGATCGAAATAAGCAACGTAAACAGATGATTTTTGCGAAATTTCATTTTTTCTCCTCTATTATGCATTAATTTTGTCATTTTATCTAGATATGTTCGAAAAAATAAACAGAAACGGATAGGTTTAGCAAAATTTCTATTTTTTTCATCTATTTCGCCCAAATTTTCGCCTTTTTATTAAGATATGATCGAAAAAAGCAATAATTATTTTAAAAATTTTTCAACTATAAATAAAAAAATAAATAAAGGAAAAATAGATGAAAGAGTTAAAATTTTGCTACATTTATCAGTTTTGTGGCTCTTTACATCATCTCTCGTTAAAATTCCCAAAGTTTATTCAAAATAGAGAAAAAAAATGGGAATTTTGCTAAAATTATCCATTTTCTTTGCTTTTTTCGAACACATCTCGATTAAAAAACGAAAAATAAACACAAAATAGAGAAAAAATTTATATTTTACTAAAATTATACGTTTTCGTTGTTTGTTTTGATAATATCTTGTAAAATTACGAAAATTAAGGCAAAATAGAGGATAAAATTAGCAATTTATCTAAAATTATCCGTTTTCGTTGCATTTTATGATCATATCTCGATAAAATGACAAATATTATGGCGAAATAAAGGAGAAAAATTAAAATTTCGCAAACATCATTTGTTTTTCTTGCTTTTTTCCATCATATCTCGATAAAATTACGAAAGAGAAAGACAAAATAGTGAAAAAAAAATAAATTTTCTCAAAATTTAACGTTTTCGTTGCTTATTTAGAACATTTCTCGATAAAATGACGAAAAATAAAGACAAAATGGTAGGAAAATTTGGAATGCCACTAAAATTATCCGTTTTCCACTCTTATCTGGAAAATATTCAGATTAAATGACGAAAACAAGGCGAAATAGAGGAAAAAATTGAAATTTTGAATATATTATCCTCACTTTTTTCGATATTATCCTTCACAATGCCCAAAATAATGGTGAAATAGAGCCAATAAATTTAATTTTATTAATATTTCACTAAATTTATCCCATTTTGTCGCTTTCTTCGATAATATCTTGACAAATGACGAAAAATTTGCTGAACGAGAGCGAAAAAATATGAAAATTTCGCTACAATAATCCCATTTTGTCGCTGTTTTCGATATTATCCTGACAAAATGACGAACATTTTGCTAATATCAAGCAAAAATATTCAATGATCGCTAAAATTATCTCATTCTGTCGCTTTTTTCGATATTATCTTGACCAGAGGTCGATGACCCGTGCTCATTGACCTGAAGTCGATGACCAAAGGTCGTTGACCTAAGGTCAAGTACCCGAGGTCGATGACCAGACGACGATGTCCCGAGGTCAATAACCCGAGGTTGATGACACAAAGCCGATGACAAAAGGTCAATGACCTGAGATCGACTGCATAATATCGACTCCGGGAGGTCGACTCCGGGAGTTTACGCTTGGAGGTTGACTCCGGGATGTTGACTTCGGGAGATCGACTTTGGGTCATTGACCGCGGGTAATCGACCTCGGGTCATCAAACTAGGGTCATCGACCTCTGGTCGTCAACCTCGGGTCATCGACCTCGGGTCATCGACCTTGGGTCATCGTCCTCTGGACATCAACCCCGGGTCATCGACGTCGGGTCATCGTCCTCTGGTAATCGAACTCGGGTCATACACCTCGGGTCATCGTGTTTGACTCATCGACCTGGGGTAATTGACCTCAAGTCATTGACCTCGGGTCATATACCTGGGGTCTTCGACCTGGATTAATTGACCTGGGGTCATCGACTTCGGGTCATCGACCTTGGATAATAAACCTCAGGTCATTGATCTTGGGTCATCAACCTCAGGTCATCGACCTCGGGTCATCGACCTCGAGTCAATGACATCGGGTCATGGACAACGGGTCATTGACCATGGGTAATCAACCTCTGGTCATTGACCTGGGGTCATCGACCTGGGGTCATCGACCTGGGGTCATCGACTTTTGGTCATCGACTTCGGGTCATCGATCACGGGTCTTTGACCTCTGGTCATCAACCTGGGGTAATTGACCTCCGGTCATCAACCTCGGGTCATTGAACTCAGGTCATTGACCTCGGGTAATCAACCTTGGGTCATTGACTACGGGTCATCGACCTGCGGTAATTGACCTCAGGTCATTGACCTCAGTTCATCGACCTCGGCTCATCGATCTCGGGTCATTGACTTCGGGTCATCGACCTCGGGTCATCGAACTCGGGTCATCCACCTCGGGTCATCCTCTTCGGGTCATCGACCTGGGGTAATTGACCACAAGTCATTGACCTTGGGTCATCGACCTGGGGTTATCAACCTGGAGTCATCGACCTGTGGTCATCGACCTGGGGCCATCGACTTCGGTTGATCGACCTTGTGTAATTAAAATCTGGTCATTGACCTAGGGACATCAACCTCGAGTCATCGACCTCGGGTCATCGATCTCAAGTCATTGACCTCGGGTCATCGTCCTCTGGTCATCGACCTCGGGTCATCCACCTTGGGTCATCGTCTTCGGGTCATCAACCCTGGGTAATTGACCTCTGGTTATTGACCTCGGGTCATCGACCTTGGGTCCTCGACCTCGGGTCATTGACCTGGGGTAATCGACGTGGGGTCATCGACCTTGGTTCATTGACCTGGGGTCAACAACCTGGGGTCATTGGCCTGGGGTCATCAACCTGGGGTAATTGACCTCAGGTCATTGACCTCGGGTTATCGACCTCAGGTTTTAACCCTCGGGTCATTGAATTCACGTCATCGATTTCGAGTCATTCACCACGGGTCTTTGACCTCGGGTAATCGACCTCGGGTTATCGACCTAGGGTCATCAACCTCGGGTCATCGACCTTTGGTCATCGACCTGGGGTCATCGAACTGGAGTCATAGACTTGGGGTCATCGACCTTGGGGCATTGACTTAGGATCATCGACCTGGGGTCATTGACCTCGGGTCATAGACCTCAGGTAATTGACTCCTGGTCATCGACCTTGGGTTAATGACTTCGGGTCATCTACCTGGTGTAATTGACCTCAGGATATTCACCTCGGGTCATCGAATTCTCGTCATCGACCTCGAGTCATTCACAACGGGTCATTGACCTCGGGTAATCGTCCTCGGGTCATAGACCTTGGGTCATTGACCTCGGATCATTGACCTCGGGTCATTGACCTTGGGTCATCGACCAGGGGTCATCGACCTGGGGTCATCGACCTGGGGTCATCGACCTGGGGTCATCGACCTGAAATCATCGACCTGGGGTCATCGACCTGGGGTCATAAGCCTCGGGTCATCGACCTCGGGTCATCGACTTCGGTTAATCCAATTGGAGTCGTTGACCTCGGGTAATCAACTTCTGGTCATAGACCTCGTTTCATTGACCTAGGGTCATCGACCTGGGGTCATTGTCCTCGGGTAATCGACCCTGGGTCATCGAACTTGGGTCATTGACCTCGAGTCATTGACCTTGGGTCATTGATTTAGGGTCATCAACCTTGGGACATCGACCTAGGAATTATTTACCTCGGGTCATAGACCTCGGGTGATTGACCGTGAGTCATCCGGGAGTCGACATCCCGGAGTCGACCTCTTGGATTGGAAATTATCCGTTTTCGTTGCTTATTTGCTTTCGTTGCTTTGAATAAGCACCTTAAATGGATAGTTATTTTCAATATTTTCCCCCTATTTTGTCTTTATTTTTTCGTCATTTTATCGAAATATGATCCAAAAAGCAACCAAAACGGATAATTTAAGCAAAATTTACTTTTTTCTCCTCTATTTTGCCTTAATGTTCGTCATTTTATCTAGAGATGATCGTAAAGAGCAACAGAAGTGATGATTTTAGCAAAATTTAAACTCTTTTCATCTACTTTTTCCTTTATTTTCGTCATTTTATCGAGGTATGGTCGAATAAAGCAACAAAAATGGTTAATCTTAACGATCTTTCTATTTTTTTCCTCAATTTTGTCTTTTTTCGTCATTCTATCGAGATATGATAAAATAAACAACGATAACGGATATATTTTGCGAAATTGCAATTTTTCCCCTCTATTTTGCCATAATTCTCTCCTTTTTATCGAGATATGATTAAAAAAGCAACAAAAACATACAATTTTAGGAAAATTTCAATTTTTTTCTTCGTCTTTTTGTTTTGTCATTTTATCGAGAAATGATCGACAAAAGCAACGAAAAAAGGTAATTTAAGCGAAATTTCAATTTCGTTCTTCTATTTTGCCTTTTATCTCGTCATTTTATCGAGATATCACCGAATAAAGCAACGAATCGGATAATATTAGCGGAATTTAAATTTCTTTCCTCTATTTTGCTTTAAATTTCGTCATTTTATCGAGATATGACCAAAAAAAGCAACGAAATCGCATAATTTTAGCCAAATTAGACTTTTTTCATCTACTTTTTCCTAAATTTTCGTCTTTTATTTGAGATAAGATCGAAAAAAGCATCGAAACGAATAAATTTAGCGAAATTTAAAATTCAATTCCTCTATTTTGCCTTCATTTTTGTCATTTTTGCGAGATATTATCTGAAAAAGAATCCAAAATTAATAATATTAGTGAAATTTCAATTTCTTTCCTCTTTTTTTCCATAATTTTCCACATTTTATTAAGATATAATCGAAAAAAGCAACAAAAACAAAAAATTTTAGGGAAATATCATTTTTTTCTCCTATTACTTTTCCTTTATGTTCCAAATTTCGTCGAGATATTATCGGAAAAAGCAACAAAAACGAATAAATTTAGCTAAATATCAATTTCTTTCTATTTTGTTTCCTTAATTTTCCTCGTTTTATCGTGATATGACCGAATAAAGCAACAAGAACGAATGATTTTATCGAAATTTCAATTTCATTCCTCTTTTTTTAATTATTTTCCTCATTTTATCGAGATTTGACCGAAAAATTATAGCGAAATTTCAATTTGTTATCCTTCATTTTCCTCATTTTATCGAGATATGATCGAAGAAAGCAACAAAAACGAGTAATGTTAGCTAAATTTCAATTTTTTTCCTCTTTTTTTTCGTTAATATTCCTCGATTTATCGAAATATTATCGATAAAAGCAATAAAAACGAATAATTTTAGTGTAATTTCAATTTTTCTCCTTTTTCTTCCTTAATTTTCCTCGTTTAATCGAGATATTATTGAAAAAAGCAAAAGAAAACGAATAATTTTAGCGAAATTAGAATTTTTCTCCTTTTTTTCTTAATTTTCCTCGTTTTATCGAGATATTATTGAAAAAAACAACAAAAAGGAATAATTTTACCGAAATATCAATTTTTTTCCTCTTTTTTTTCCTTCATTTTCTTTATTTTATCGAGATATTAACGAAAAAATGCAACAAAAATGAATAATTTTAGCGAAATTTCGATTTCATTCCTTCTTTTTTTACTTAATTTTCCAAATTTCATCGAGATATTATCGAAAAAAGCAACAAAAACTAATAATTTTAGCTAAATATTAATTTTTTCCTATTTTTTCCTTAATTTTCCTCGTTTTATCGTGATATGACCGAGAAAAGAAACAAAAACGTATAAATTTAGCGAAATATCATTTTCATTCCTCTTTTTATACTTTATTTTCCTCATTTTATCGAGATATGATCGAAAAAAGCAACAAAACCGAAAATTTATAGCGAAATTTGATTTCATTCCTCCTTTTTTTTCTTTTATTTTCCAAATGTCATCGAAATATTATTATTTATAGCAAAATTTCAATTTCGTTCATCTTTTTTACTTAATTTTCCTCATTTTATCGAGATTTGAACGAAAAAAGCAACAAAAACGAATAATTTTAGCGAAATTTCATTTTTTCTCCTTTTTTTCCATAATTTTCCTCATTTTATCTGGATATTTTTGAATGAAGCAACAAAAACGAATAATTTTACCGAAATTTCATTTTTTCTCCTTTTTTTTCCTTAATTTTCCTCGTTTTATGGAGATATTATCGAAAAAAGCAACAAAAACGAATAATTGTATCGAAATTTAAATTTTTTTCCTCTTTCTTTCCCTTAATTTTCCTCATATTACTGAGATATTACCGAAAAAAGAAACAAAAAGGTATAATTTTAGCGAAAGTTCAATTTTTCTCCTCTATTCTGCATTTATTTTGTCATTTTTTCGAAATACGATCGAAATAAGCAACGTAAACAGATGATTTTTGTGAAATTTCATTTTTTCTCCACTATTTTGCATTAATTTTGTCATTTTATCTAGATATGATCGAAAAAATAAACAGAAACGGATAGGTTTAGCAAAATTTCTATTTTTTTTCATCTATTTCGCCCAAATTTTCGCCTTTTTATTAAGATATGATCGAAAAAAGCAATAATTATTTTAAAATTTTTTTCAACTATAAATAAAAAAATAAATTAAGGAAAAATAGATGAAAGAGTTAAAATTTTGCTAAATTTATCAGGTTTGTGGCTCTTAACGATCATCTCTCGATAAAATTCCGAAAATTTAATCAAAATAGAGAAAAAAATTGGGAATTTTGCTAAAATTATCCATTTTCTTTGCTTTTTTCGATCATATTTCGATTAAAAAACGAAAATTAAACACAAAATAGAGAAAAAAATTATATTTACTAAATTTATCCGTTTTCGTTGTTTTTTTTATAATATCTTGTAAAATTACGAAAATTAAGGCAAAATAGAGGATAAAATTAGCAATTTAGCTAAAATTATCCATTTTCGTTGCATTTTATGATCATATCTCGATATAATGACCAATATTATGGCGAAATAAAGGAGAAAAATTGAAATTTCGCAAACATAATTTGTTTTTCTTGCTTATTTCCATCATATCTCGATAAAATTACGAAAGAGAAATACAAAATAGAGAATAAAAATTAAATTTTCTCAACATTTAACGTTTTCGTTGCTTATTTAGAAGCCGCCACTAAAATTATCCGTTTTCCACTCTTTTCTGGAAAATATTCAGATAAAATGACGAAAACAAGGCGAAATAGAGGAAAAAAATTGAAATTTCGCCTCAATTATCCTCAGTTTTTTCGATGTTATCCTTCACAATGCCCAAAATAATGGTGAAATAGAGCCAAAAAATTTAATTTTATTAATATTTCACTAAATTTATCCCATTTTGTCGCTTTCTTCGATATTATCTTGACAAATGACGAAAAATTTGCTGAACAAGAGCGAAAAAATATCAAAATTTCGCTACAATAATCCCATTTTGTCGCTGTTTTCGATATTATCCTGACAAAATGACGAAAATTTTGCTAATATCAAGAAACAATATTCAATGATCGCTAAACATATCTCATTATGTCGCTTTTTTCGATATAATCTTGACCAGAGGTCGATGACCCGTGATCATTGACCTGAAGTCGATGACCAAAGGTCGTTGACCTAAGGTAAAAATACCCGTGGTCGATGACCAGAGGACGATGTCCCTAGGTCCTAGGTTGATGACACAAAGTCGATGACACAAGGTCAATGACCTGAGATCGACTGCATAATGTCGACTCCGGGAGGTCGACTCCGGGAGTTTACGCTTGGAGGTCGACTCCGGGATGTTGACTCCGGGAGATCAACTTTGGGTCATTGACCTCGGGTAATCGACCTCGGGTCATCAAACTATGGTCATCGACCTCTGGTCGTCAACCTCGGGTCATCGGCTCGGGTCATCGACCTTGGGTCATCGTTCTCTGGTCATCGACCCCGGGTCATCGACTTCGGGTCATCGTCCTCTGGTCATCGAACTCGGGTCATCCACCTCGGGTCATCGTCTTTGACTCATCGACCTGGGGTAATTGACCTCCAGTCATTGACCTCGGGTCATCAACCTCGGGTCATCAACCTCGGGTCATATACCTGGGGTCTTCGACCTGGGGTAATCGACCTGGGGTAATCGACCTGGGGTCATCGACCTGGGGTCATCAACCTGGAGTCATCGACCTGGGGTCTTCGACCTGGGGTCATCGACCTGGGGTCATCGACCTGGGGTCATCCACTTAGAGTCATCGACCTTGGGTTATTAGCCTCAGGTCATTGATCTTGGGTCAACAACCTCGGGTCATCGACTTCGGGTCATCGACCTCGAGTCAATGACCTCGGGTCATGGACCACGGGTCATTGACCACGGGTAATCAACCTCAGGTCATTGACCTGGGGTCATCGACCTGGGGTCATCGACTTTTGGTCATCGACTTCGGGTCATCGACCACGGGTCTTTGACCTCGGGTCATCAACCTGGGGTAATTGACCTCCGGTCATCAACCTCGGGTCATTGACCTCAGGTCATTGACTTTGGGTAATCGACCTTGGGTCATTGACTACGGGTCATCGACCATGGGTAATTTACCTCAGGTCATTGACCTCGGTTCATCGACCTTGGCTCATCGACCTCGGGTCATTGACTTCGGGTAATCGGCCCCGGGTCATCGACCTTGGGTCATTGACTTCGGGTCATTGACCTGGGGTAATCGGCCCCGGGTCATAGACCTCATGTTATTTACCTCGGGTCATCGACCTTGGGTCATTGACTTCGGGTCATTGACCTGGGGTAATTAACCTCAGGTCATTGACCTCTGGCTATCGATTTCGGGTCATAAACCTCGGGTCATTGAATTCGCGTCATCGAACTCGAGTCATTAACCACAGGTCATTGACCTCGGGTAATCGACCTCGGTTAATCGACCTCGGGTCATCGACCTGGGATCATCGACCTGGCGTTATCGACTTTGGGAAATTAACCTTTGGTTATTGACCTCGGGTAATTGACCTCGGGTCATAGACCTCGGGTCATAGACCTCGGGTCATAGACCTCGGGTCAATGACCTCGGGTCATCGACCTTGGGGCATCGACTTCGGGTCATCGACTTCGGGTCATCGACCTGGGGTCATTGAGCTCGGGTCATTGAACTCGGGTTATCGACTTCGGGTCATCGACGTCGGATAATTGACCTCGGGTCATCGACTTTGGGTCATTGACCTCTGGTCATTGACCTCGGGTCATAGACCTGGGGACATCGACCTAGGGTCATTTACCTGGGGTCATCGACTTGGGGTCATAGACCTTGGGACATCGACCTGGAGTAATCGACCTGGGGTCATCGACCTGGGGTCATCGACCTGGGGTCATCGACCTGGGGTCATCGACTTCGGGTCATCGACCTGGGGTCATTGACCTCGGGTAATCGACCTTGGGTCATCGACTTCGGGTCATCGACCTGGAGTCATTGACCTCGGGTCAATTACCTCGGGTAATCGACCTAGAGTCAAAGACCTCGGGTCATTGACTTCGGATCATCTACCTGGTGTCATTGACCTCGGGTTATCGACCCCGGGTCAGCGAACTTTGGTTATTGACCTTGGGTCATCGTCTTAGGGTCATCGACCTGGGGTCATCGACCTGGGGTCATTGACCTTGGGTCATAGACCTCGGGTCATCGACCTCGGGTCATCGACCTCGGGTCTTCGACCTCGGGTCATCGACCTCGGGTCATCGACCTCGGGTCATTTAACCTGGGTCAGCGACCTCGGGTCATTGACCTCGGGTCATGGACCTCGGGTAATAGACCTGGGGTAATAGACCTCGGGTAATAGACCGTGAGTCATCCGGGAGTCAACATAATTATAGCGAAATTTAATTTTTTCCTCTATTCTGTCTTAATCGTTCATAATTTTACGAGATATTATCAAAATAAGCAACGAAAACGGATAATATTAGCGAAATTTCAGTTTTCCTTCTCTATTTTGCCTTAATTTTAGTCATTTTATCCAGATATGAGATATGATAAAAAAATGCAACGAAAACGGATAATTTTTGCGAAATTTCATTTGTTTATCTGTATTCTTTCTTTATTTTCGTCATATTATTGAGATATGATCGAAAAAAGCAACGAAAACGGATAATGTTTACCCCTATTTTTTCTTTATTTTCGTCATATCATTGCGATATGTTTGGAAAAAGCAACGAAAACGGATAATTCTACGCGATTTTTAATTTTTTTATCTTTTTTGTGTTTATTTTTCGTCATTTAATCGTGATATTATCGAAAGTAGAACCGAAAACGGATAATTTTAGCGAAATTTCGATTTTTTCCTCTATTGCGTTCTTATTTTATGACGTTTTATCGAGATATGAACGAAAATAGCAACAATAACAGGTAATTTTAGTAAAATTATAAATTTTCTCCTCTAATTTGCTTTAAGTTTTGTTTTTTCGTTTCAATTTTTATCCTCAATTTTCTCTTAGTTTTCGTCATTTTACCGAGAAATGATCGAGGAAAGCAACGAAAACGGATAATTTTAGCCATATTTTCTCCCTCTAATTGGTCTTTGTTTTTCATAATTTTACGAGATATGATCAAAAAATGCAACTAAAATGGATAATTATAAAGACATTTCAATATTTTTCGTCTATTTTTTCTTTATTTTTAGTAATTTTTTCTAGATATTATCTAAAAAAGTATCGAAAACGTAAAATTTTTGGGTAATTACAAATTTTCTCCTCTATTTTGCCTCAATTTTCGAAATTTTATCAAGATATTATCTAAAAAAGAAACTACAATGGATAATTTTATTGAAATCTCGATTTTTTTCCTCTATATTGTCTTTATTTTTAGTCATTTTATTGAGATATGTTCGAAAAAAGCAACGAAAACGGATAATTGTAGCGAAATTTCATTTTTTTTCCTCTATTTTGTCAATATTTTTTATCATTTATCGAGATATGATCAAAAAAAGCAAGAAAAACGGATAATTTCAGCGAAATTATAAATTTTCTCCTCTATTTGCCTTAATATTCGTCAATTTAAGGAGATAAAATCGAAAAAATAAGGAAAACGGTTAATATCAGCAAAATTTCAATTCTTCTCCTCTTTTTTACCTAAATTTTTTTCATTTTATCAAGATATTATCTAAAATAGTAACGAAAACGCATAAATTTAGTGAAATTTCAATTTTTTTCCTCTAGATAATCTTACTTTTCATAATTTTAATGAGATATGTTCGAAAAATGCAACGAAAACGGATAATAGTAGCGAAATTTCAATGTTTTTCTTCTAATTTGACTTAATATTTGCTCATTTATCGAGATATGATTGAATAAAGCAACGAAAACGGATAATTTGACGGAAATTACAAATTTTCTCTTCCATTTTTCCTTAATGTTTTTCATTTTATCAAGATAATATTTAAAAAAGAAACGAAAACCGTTAATTTAAGCGAAATGTCTATTGTTTACCCTATTTTGTCATTATATTTCGTAATTTTATCGAGATATGATCAAAAAAGCAACGAAAACGGATAATTTTAGCTAAATTTCAATTTTTTTCATCTATTTCGTTCTTATTTTATGACGTTTTATCGAAATATGAACGAATATAGCAACGATAACGGATAATTTTAGTGAAATTACAAATTTTCTCCTATAATTTGCTTTAAGTTTCGTCATTTTATCAAGATATTATCTAAGAAAAGAAACGGGAACGGATAATTTTAGCGATATTTAGATTTAATTTCCTCTATTTTGTCTTTATTTTTTTTAATTTTACGAGATATAATAAAAAAACGAAAACGGATAATTTAAGCGAAATGTCTATTTTTTCCCCTATTTTGTCGTTATATTTCGTCATTTTATCGAGATATGATCGAAAAAAGCAACTAAAACCGATAATTTTAGCGAAATTTCAATTTTTTTCCTCTATTTTGTCTTCATTTTTTGTCATTTTACGAAATATGATCAAAAAAAGCAACGAAAACAGATAATGCTTAGAAAATTTCAATTTGTTACATCTATTTTTTTCTTTATTTTCGTCATATTATTGAGATATGTTTCAAAAAAGTAACGAAAACGGATAATTTTAGAGTAATTACAAATTTTCTCCTCTATTTTGCCTCAATTTTCGACATTTCTTTCTTAATATTATCTAAAAATGGAACTAAAAGGGATAATTTTATCTATATTTCAGTTTTTTTTCTCTATTTCGTTTTTATTTTTTTTCGTTTTATCGAGATATGAACGGGAATAGCAACGAAAACGGATAAAAATAGCAAAATTTCAACTTTTTCCTCAATTATGCCTTAATTTTTGTCATATTATCAAGATATTATCAAAAAGCAACGAAAACGGTTAATTTTAGCAAAATTTCAGTTTTTTACTTCTATTTTTTCTTTATTTTCGTCATATTATTGAGAATTTTTTTTTAAAAAAGCGACAAAAACGGATAATTGTAGCGAAATTTAAATTTTTCTCCTCTATTTTGCCTTAATTTTTGTCATATTATCAAGATGTTATCAAAAAAAGTAACGAAAACGGATAATGTTTGCGTAATTTCAATTTTTTACCTCTATTTTTTCTTAATTTTCGTCATATTTTTAAGATATGTTTGAAAAAAGCAACGAAAACGGATAATTGTAGCGAAATTTTTTTCCTCTAATTTGTCAATATTTTTGCTTATTTATCTAGATATGATCAAAAAAAGCAAGGAAAACGGAAAATTTTAACGAAATTTAATTTTTCCTTCTCTATTTTGCCAAAATTTCGTCATTTTATCGAGATATAATCGAAAAAAGCAACGTAAACAGATAATTTTGTCGAAATTAAATTTTTTTTCTCAATTTTCTCTTAGTTTTTGTCATTTTATCGAGAAATAATGGAGAAAAGCAACGAAAACGGATAATTTCACGGAAAAAACAAATTTTCTCCTCTATTTCTCCTTAATTTTTTTCATTTTTTCAAGATAGTATTTAATAAAGAAACGAAAACCGTTAATTTAAACGAAATGTATATTGTTTACCCTATTTTTTCATTATTTTTCATCATTCTATCAAGATATGATCAAAAAAGCAACGAAAACGGATAATTGTAAATAAATTTAAATTTTTTTCATCTATTTCGTTCTTATTTCATGACGTTTTATCGAGATATGAACGAAAATAGCAACGAAAACGGATAATTTTAGTGAAATTACAAATTTTCTCCTCTAATTTGCTTTGAGTTTCGTCATTTTATCAAAATATTATCTAAGAAGGAAACGAAAACGGATAATTATAACGAAATTTTTATTTTTCTCCTCTATTTTGCCTTAATTTTCGTTATTTTATCGAGATATGATTGAAAAAAGCAACTAAAACCGATAATTTTAGCGAAATTTCAATTTTTTATCTCGAATTGGTCATTTTTTTCTTCATTTAATCGTGATATGATCGAAAATAGAACCGAAAACGGATAATTTTAGCGAAATTTCTTTTTTATCCATCTATTTTGTCTTTTTTTTCTTAATTTTATGAGATGTGATCAAAAAATGCACCCTAAAAGGGATATTTTTACAGAAATTTCAATTTTTTCTTCTATCTTTTCTTTATTTTTCGTCATTTTATTGAGTTATGTTCGAAAAAATCACCGAAATAATTGTAGCGAAATTTCAATTTTTTTCCTCTTTTTTGTCTTTATTTTTTTCTCATTTAACGAGATATAATCGAAGAAAGAAAGGAAAACGGATAAATTCAGCGAAATTACGAGTTTTCTCCTCTATCTTGCCTTAATATTCGTCAATTAAAGAAGCTATTATCTAAAAAAGTAACGAAAACGGATAATTTTAGCGTAATTACAAATTTTCTCCTCTAATTGGTCTTATTTTATGTCATATAATAGTGATATGATCGAAAATAGAACAGAAAACGGATAATCTTAGGGAAATTTCGATTTTTTTCCTCTATTTTGTCTTTATCTTTCATAATTTTACGAGATATGATCAAAAAATGCAACTAAAACGTATATTTTTAAAGAAATTTCAATTTTATTCGTCTATTTTTTCTTTATTTTTCGTCCTTTTATCGAGATATGATTGAAAAAAGCAACGAAATCGGATAATTCTTTGGAAATGTTAATTTTTATCCTCAGTTTTTTCTTTATTTTTCCTCATTTATCGAAATATGATCGAAAAAAGCAACGAAAATGGATAATTTTAACGAAATTACAAATTTTCTCCTCTATTTTGCCTTAATTTTCTTCATTTTATCACGATAATATTTAAAAAGAAACGAAAACGGATAATTTTAGAGAAATTTCAATTTTTGCTTCTATTTTTTCTTTATTTTTTGTTATTTTATCAAGATATTATCTAAAAAAGTATCGGAAACGGATAGTTTTAGAGTAATTACAAATTTTCTCCTCTAGTTTGCCTCAATTTTCGAAATTTTATCAAGATATGATCGAAAAAAGCAATGAAAACGGAACATTTTAGCGAAAAATCAATGTTTTCTCTATCTTGCCTTAATTTTAGTCATTTATAAGTTATTATCTAAAATTGAAACTAAAACCGATAATTTTAGCGAAAAACAGATTTTTTCTCTATTTTGTCCTTATTATTCTTCAGTTAATCGTAACATGATCAAAAATATAACCGACAACGGATAATTTTAGCAAAATTTCGATTTTTTTCGTCTATTTTCTATTTATATTTCGTCTTTTTATTTAGATATGATTGAAAAAAGCAACGAAATCGGATAATTCTTTGGAAATGTTAATTTTTATCCTCAATTTTGTCTTTATTTTTCCTCATTAATCGAGATATGATCGAAAAAAGCAACGAGAATAGATAATTTTAACGAAATTTCAAATTTTCTCCTCTATTTTGCCTTAATTTTCTTCATTTTATCACGATAATATTTAAAAAGAAACGAAAACGGATAATTTTAGAGAAATTTCAATTTTTTTCTTCTATTTTTTCTTTATTTTTTGTCATTTTATCAAGATATTATCTAAAAAAGTATCGAAAACGGATAGTTTTAGAGTAATTACAAATTTTCTCCTTTAGTTTGCCACAATTTTCGACATTTTATCAAGATATGATCAAAAAAAGCAAAGAAAACGGAAAATTGTAACAAAAATTCAGTTTTTTTCTATATTTTGACTTTAATTTTAGTCATTATATAAGTTATCATCTAAAATAGAAACTAAAACGGATACGTTTAGCGAAAAAACCGATTTCTTCTCTATTTCTTTTCATTTTTCGTCATTTAATCGTGATATGATCGAGAATAGATACGAAAACGGATTATTTAAGCGAAATTTCAATTTTTTTCCTCTATTTTATCTCTATTTTTCGTCATTTTATTGCGATATGTTCAAAAAAAGCAACAAAAACGGATAATTGTAGGGAAATTTCAATTTTTTCCTCTATTTTGTCAATAATTTTGCTCATTTATCGAGATTTGATCAAAAAAGCAAGGAAATCGGATAATTTCAGCGAAATTATAAATTTTCTCCTCTATTTCCCTTATTATTCGACAATTTAAAGAGATATAATCGAAAAAAGCAAGGAAAACAGATAATTGTAGCGAAATTTCAATTTTTTTCTCTTTTTGGCCTTTATTCTTGTTCATTTATCGAGATGTGATCGAAAAAAGCAACGAAAACAGATAATTTTAGCGAATTTAAAAATTTTCTCTTCTATTATGCCTTAATATTCGTCAATTTAAAGTGATCTATTCGAAAAAAAACGCAAACGGATAATTTAAGCCTAATTTCAATTTTCTTCCTCTACGTGGTCCTTATTTTTCGTCATTTCTTTGAGATATGATTGAAAAAAGCAACATAACTGGATAATTCTTGCGAAATGTTAATTTTTATCCTCAATTTTGTCTTTATTCTTTCTCATTTATCGAGATATGATCGAGATAAGCAACGAAAACGGATAATTTTAGCGAAATTTTAATTTTTTTCCTCAAATTGGTCTTTTTTTTTCGTCATTTAATCGTGATATTATCGAACAGAGAACCGAAAACGGATAATTTTAGCGAAATTTCTATTTTTTGTCTATTTAGGCTTTTTTCATAATTTTTCGAGATATAATCAAAAAAAGCAACCTAAAACGGATATATTTACAGAAATTTCAATTTTTTTCGTCTATTTTTTCTTTTTTTTCTTCATTTTATTGAGATATGTTCGAAAAAAGCAACGAAAACAGATAATTTTAGCGAATTTAAAAAATCTCTCTTCTATTATGCCTTAATATTCGTCAATTTAAAGTGATCTAATCGAAAAAAACTCAAACGTATAATTTTAGCCTAATTTCAATTTTCTTCCTTTACGTGGTCTATATTTTTCGTCATTTTATTGAGATATGTATGAAAAAGGTAACGAAAACGGATAATTGTAGCATATTTCAATATTTTTCCTCTTTTTTTCTTTATTCTTGCTCATTTATTGAGATATGATCGACAAAGCAAGAAAAACGGAATATTTTAGCAAAATTTCGATTTTTTCCCTCTATTCTTTCTTTATATTTCATAATTTTACGAGATATGATCAAAAAATGCAACTAAAACGGATATTTTTAGAAAAATTTGAACTTTTTGCGTCTATTTTTTATATTTTTCGTCATTTTATCAAAATATTATCTAAAAAAGTAACGAAAACGGATAATCTTAGCGTAATTACAAATTTTCTCCTCTATTTTGCCTAAATTTTTGACATTTTATCAAGATATTATCTAAAAATGAAACTAAAACGGATAATTGTAGCGAAATTTCAATTTTTTTCCTCTTTTTTGTCTTTATTTTTGCTCATTTAACGAGATATGATCGAAAAAAGCTAGGAAAACGGATAATTTCGGCGAAATTACAAATTTTCTCCTCTAACTTCACTTAATATTCGTCAATTAAAAAAGCTCTTATCGAAAAAAGCAAGGAAAACGGATAATTTCAGCGAAATTTCTATTTTTCTCCTCTATTTTGCCTTAACTTTCGTCATTTTATCAAGATATTATCTAAAAAAGAAACAAAAACGGATACTTTTAAAGAAATTTCAATATTTTTCCTCTAGATTGTCTTACTTTTCGTAATTTTATTGAGATATGTTCAAAAATAGCAACAAAAACGGATAGTAGTAGCGAAATTTTAATTTCTTTCCTCTAATTTATCTTTATTTTTGCTCATTTATCAAGATATGATCGAAAAAAGCAACGAAAACGTATAATTTCACGTAAATTACACGTTTTCTCCTCTATTTTTCCTAGTTATTTTTCATTTTATCAAGATATTACCTAAAAAAATCTGATATGGCGAGCACATGACTTTCTCCATATATATAAGATGAAAATATTACCTACCGCAGTAATTTCGAACTCTATATTCCATCTAAACTATGAAAATGAGTGATTAATATAATAATATTACTATCTTTGACGCAAAAAACATTATAAATAATGTTTTACGGGACATGATCGATAAATAACGATGAAATTGGTCTGTCGCCCATAGAGCCCAGAGCGCCCACAAAGTACATAATCAGCAACTTCCGGTTTATTAGTATTTTATGAATAACTCCTACACAATCAGTGATACAAAAATATGTTTCAACATACAGTTATAGTAAATACATTTTCTGAAACTTTTATCAATAATAGTATATACCTAAATATCATATTTATGGAGATATTTTGAAAACCGGAAATGAGCTTTGAAGAATGAAGCTCGACTTCCGGATAATTGATTTACTTCAAAAACTAATCAACTCTAACGATATCAATTAAATTACTATATAAGCAATTTGGTGTTGATACAATGAATGGTTTTCAGGTTAGATCGCCCACAATGTACATAACAGCTACTTCCGGTTTATCGGTATTTCACGAATAACTCCTAATCAACCGGTGATACATAAATATGTTAAAAGCTAAAGTTATAGTAAATGATATTATCTAAAACCTTTATATATAATACAACACACGTATATATTATATTTATGGAGATATTTTGAAAACCGGAAAAGAGCATTAATGAATGAAGCTCGACTTCCGGTTAACCGATTTACTCCAAAAACTAATCAACTCTGACAGCACACACCACAGTAGTATATGAAAAGTTTGGTATTGATACGAGAAATAGGTTTCAAGTTAGAGCACCCACAAGAACAAACACACATACAGAAACACACACACAAGGCCCCAAAACATGTATTTCCGTTGAAATCTTGAAGTCGAATTTTTTCATGAAAACAATACTTTCCCTATACTTCGTATATGTAGAAAGTAAAAAGTAACGAAAACGGATAATTTTAGAGTATTTACAAATTTTCTCCTCTATTTTGCCTCAATTTTCGACATTTTATCAAGATATTATCTAAAAAAGAAATTAAAACGGATAATTGTAGCGAAATTTCATTTTTTTCCTCTGTTTTGTATTCATTTTTGCTCATTTATCGAGATATGATCGAAAAAAGCAAGGAAAACGGATAATTTCAGCGAAATTAAAAATTTTATCCTCTATTTTGCCTTAATATTCGTCAATTTAAAGAGATATAATCGAAAAAAGCAAGGAAAACGGAAAATTTCACCGAAATTTCAATTTTTCTCCTCTATTTTGCCTTAATTGTCGTCATTTTATCGAGATATGATCGAAAAAAGAGACGAAAAACTGATAATTTTAGAGAAATTACAATTTTTTTCCTCTATTTGGTCGTCATGTTTCGTCATTTTATCGAGATATGATCGAAAAAACCAACGGAAACGGATAATTTTAGCGAAATTTCTATTTTTATCCTTGATTTTCCCTTAATTTTCGTCATTTTATCCAGATATGATCGAATTAAGCAATGAAAACGGATCAATTCAGCGAAATTACAATATTTTAACTCTTGTTTGCCTAAATGTTCCAAAATTCAAATTTTTTAATTGCTCGAATTGAGTGATTGTAATTTTTTACAATTGCACAACATAGTGAGCATCACCCAGCATCAATTTTTTCCCTATATAATTGCAAATAATGGAGATATAAGTGTTTTAAAATTTCAAAAATTCAAATTTTTAAAATATATTTAAAATACCTAAGGTCCGAATTAATTGAGTTTTATTTGAAGCAATTTTAAAATTACGATTTTGCATTCTTCAAACCCTTATATATTGCTTATTTGCAATGATACCCTAAAACCCTTCCATGTACAGTAACGAAAATAACTACCGCTTTCATTTGAATTAATGGATTTTGATTCGGAGCAATTTAAATAAATACGATTTTCTATTTTCAAACACATCTTGCTTATGCAATGATACCTCCAACGCCCTCCCACCGGAGCTGCGGGCTTGTTTCAGCCGGGGGACGGTGGAGAAGCGCCTTCTCCGGCGGTACACGAGACAGTAATGTTGATGGGGAGACTTTTTATATATTTATTTATTTATCTATTTATTGACCTTATAGTTTCCTACATCCCAGCTACCCGTGTTGTGTAATGATATCAAGGACGATGAAACTTTAGTTTAACCCTTGTGTAGACACCCGACTTTACCTACGTTGTTGGGCACCCGGGGTACCCGGGAACCCACCTCTTTAGATCTCATTTTTGAACACATTTGTAAAGAAATTCGATCTCTGAACATTTTATTTAATAAGTAGATATTTTATGACGGTATTAAAGTAATTTTTATATCATTTGACGAGTTAGAACTTCTACAATTAAGAAAATAAGAAAGGTATGTTTATTCTTCGGTTCTTGACGCCTGAATTCCCTTTTTTTTCATTAAAAATTCAAATTTGAAGTCTTGTAAAATTTAAAGTAGAAATTGCACAAGAAAACAAATGATATCAACGTTTAGTACGTTCTATTGCGCATGTAACCATGTAAGGTTATTATTTCTTTTTTCATAACATTTGGTATTTATCATAGATGGAACAGAAAAGTGCCCATTTTTACGAATTGTTTCACGGAGTGCTCTTTTTGAACGTTCGTTCCTCAAAAACTGTTTCTTCAATCAAAAATATATTTTGATAGAATATTAATATGCTTATAAGTAATTAAAATTCGAAGTTTCAGAATATTTTTATGAAGCGATAAAAAGTTGTTTTTAATTTTGTAAAACAATTTTTTCTCGTAAGTGGATAGTCGTAGAAATACAAAATTGGAATACATAAAACATAGTGTCACTTTCTTTTTTCTTAGAGTTTTTTCGTGCAAAGGCTATTTGAACAACAATAATTAATTTCCACTAAAGAGTGATTATTTGCTCTTATGTCCCAAGGAAGGGGAAAGCAGTTAATTTAATTTCAACGATGCATTCTGATATAAATATTTGTGAAAGTGGTAAGAAGAAGCCCCACATAATTTTGCATTACAATAACTTTAAATCTGGAGATGATACAATTGACCAGATGATTATTAGGTAAACAACAAAATGCCGCACTTTGATATGGCCGCTAGCTACGTTTTTCAATTTAATCGACGTAGCAACTTTTGTATCCTATCGGATATACTATGAAAACAACGAAATGCTGACGTCAAAAACCAACCAACGACGTAGTTTTATGCGAAAATTAAGTGTATAACTGGCGAAGCCAATAATTTAGCTAAGATCACAAAATTTGCAAGTTATGCGCAATATTAAAACAAAGATAGCGATTGAAAGTGTTATCAGGCAGCCAGTTATTGCGGAGGATTCTACTCTTGGTGCATCTACATCGGACAGCTCCTGGAGAAAGAAGATCACTGGGAGCGGTCACCTGTGCAATAAGCAATTGATAAGAAGGAGAAGAGAAACTAGAAAAGTGTGAGAAAACCTGTCTGCAATTAACATTCGAAAACGTATGTCAAATGTAACGATTGTTGTGAATAAAAATTCTCCGTGAAAATTATCATTGATGCACATATTATGCAGCATATATTGCCTTATAGAAGCTAATGAAAAACTACCACACAGTCAGTACAGCAATATTACCAAAGCTAAACTGAAGGCGCTTGGGTGAACTTGAGGTGTTAGTACTTTAAATTTGATTTTTTTAGATAAAAGGATGTTATCGCAGCTGAAAAATGAGACAAAAAAAGAACAGGGCGAGATAGGGAGGTTAGAAACTCCCGAAGACATCAACACGGCAACACTGCTCATCAGTTGCAAATCTCGGCGTTAAATATAAATTCGTATAAAAAAATCCGATAACTTGTAGTGAAAAGTAATTATTTACCGTGAAAACTCATTTCAAAATCTTTCTAACCCAATTTTGCATTTCTACGGCTATCCATTTTCGAGAAAAAGTTGTTTCACAATATCGACAACAACTTTTTTTTTGTTTTATACAAATATTCTGAAACTTCGTATTTTAACTAACAAAAAACGTATTAATATTGTATCGAAATATCTATGTGATTGAAGTAATAGCGTTTGAGGAATGAACGTTCAAAAAGAGCACTCCGTGAAACAGCTCGTAAATATGGGCACTTTTCCGTTCCTTCTGTAATAAATACCAAATGTTATGAAAACAGAAATGATTAGCTTATATGGTTACAAGCGCAATAGAACGTACTAAACGTTGATGTCACTTATTTTTTGTGCAATATCTACTTAAACATTTATACGACTCCAAATTTGAGCCTCCTTAACAAAAAAGCCGATATTTCGCGTGACTGACGCTGGCCGTATTACGGAAGTACGAAACATACCTTTCTATGTTTATTCATAGTAAGCGTTCTAACAGTTCAATTGATATAGAAATGGCTTTAATATTTTCAGAAAATGTCTATTTATTGAATAAATTTTTCAAGAAACGAATTCCAACGCATATTTGTCAGAAAATGAGAAGGAAATTTCAGGTGGGTACCCTGGTACCCCGGGTGCCCCCAAGACGTGTGTGAACTTTTAATGCTTTTATTCATCCTTCAAATATAGCTAACGTATTTATAATGGTAGTATTTACTAGGGATTCCGGTAGATAACGACGATCTGAAGCATCAAAGCGATATATTTCTTTATAATCAACGTACAAGCAAACATATACCTTAGTGGGTACCCGGGTGCCTACACAAGGGTTAATAGTGACAGTGTGTTGGTGTGTGTGTCTGTTCGTCAGAGTTTTGTCATCGTCTAGTGTTATTTATTTCTTTGGGTTTTTAACTGTTTGAGTTCTTTCATCCCGCTTTTCTTTGCCTATTTATTTATTTGATTATTTATTTATTTATTTCAACGTGTTCTAACGGTTGAGATCCTTTTATACATTTTAACTTGACCTTGTGTATATACAGTGCATCAGCACGTGGTTTTATTCTGTGTATTTTACTTCTCTAGGTGTTGTTTAACAATTTTTATCTTTTTCACCTTGTTCTATTCACACTTGTACCCATTTATGTTTTTTTAATTTTCAAGGTGTCTTTTAACAGTAAAGATTTTTTCACCTGGTTTTTTACGTATTCAGTAATTTTATTCTGTTATTTTATTTATTTATTTTCAAGGGGTTTTTTAATAAAGTTAAATGTTTGTCACCTTGTTTTTACATATCCAGCGCTTTTATCCATGTTTTATTTAATTTTGTTTTCAGGGTTATTTTTATCATTGAAGACTTTTTCACCTTTTTTTTATCCACTTACACTTTTATCTATGTTTTTACTTAATTTTTTTAGGTTGTTTTTTAACGGTTGAGACCTTTTTCACCTTGTTTTATATACCGTGCTTAGCACTTTTACCAATGTATTTATTTATATATCTCAAGGTGGTTTTTACATTTGAAATGTTTTTACCTTGTTTTTACACTGATCGCACCTTTACCTATGTATTTATTAAAATATTTTAAGGTGTATTTTAATAGGGGAGATTTTTTCACCTTGTTTTATAATCAACGTTTTACCAACTTATTTACTCATTCACCTCAAGGTGTTTTTTAACAGTCGTATAATTTTTTACCTTGTTTTTATGTACCATTTTTAGAACTTTTACTTATTTATTTACTTATGTATCCAAAGGTGTTTTTATTAGTTTTTTACCTTGCATTTTTATGTATTTTATGAGAACTTTTATTCACATATTTATTTACAATTTTATACTCTTATTTATTGTATTTGTATGTATTTATTTATTTACGTCTTTATTTATGTATTTACTTGTTTATATACTATTGTACTTGACTAAACAAAATGTACGATCTTTGTAATAACTTGGAGAGCTTCTGGGGTAGGGGAAGAGGGGGCGACTGCGCCTCACCTACCTCAGCATATAAATAAAAAACAAGTCTAGTAAAGGATTTCTAACCTACGTCTGAGAGCATTTTTGTACTTTTTTATCGTAGCATTTTTAAATAGAACGAAACTGTACTTTCTCGAGTTCACGAGTACACGTTTCATACGCCATATACTTCCCGCATATTCTTGAAAGGGTCTGACCAAGGGAATATAACATCGCTCTCTCACCTTTCATCGCATTTACCGACAATATGCTTTTCAAGGCCAAGCCTTTTACTTGCTTTTCCGCAGATTTTTTGAATATGCGTGCTTTAATTTACGCTACTGGTAATGTTGATCCTGAGGTATTAGATATTAATTTTGTACGGTTGATTTGGACGCAATTTTTTTGTGAAATTAACTACGGAGAATTAACCTACATTGATATCTAATTCCCATTTTTCGCACCGCGAGTTCTAAAAAGGAAGCAATAAAAGTAGCAGGAAAGAGGGTTACCACCTCTCTTTCCTCTTCCCCCAACACTCCTTCCCTGCATTGCATATTGCCTATTTGCCGGGGATACATGGTTTGTACGCAAATTTTTACAAATAATTACAAATATATATAATAAAATTCCTTTTATTAGTACCATGTGTACAATATACATACAAGTAAATAATATATCAAGTAAATCATTAACATACATCAAATGATAAAAATCTACACTTGAGAAATAAACAAAGAACTTAGTAATTTACACAGCAATATATTTGGCACTACTACTTCCACCTACATGATGAAATCATCATGCATGAAGATGAAACTAGTCATGCTAAATATATTTCTGTGAAAACTTTCCATAATTTCGTAAGTATGGCAAAATTCCACTAAGTTAGCTTGAGCTTTTAAGATCTAAAATATCTACTAGTAATAACATCTATTTGATCTAATATGATATAGAATCATAATTTATACTGGAATGTGCTTCAGTCGCACAATTCATTCTTCAAGAAGCTTAGGAAGATCGAGATCCTTATCCTGGGCTTCGGCAAGTTCGGAGAAGTCAACCGACACGCTTATTCCCTCTACTCTGGATAGAGCATCAGCGATACCGTTGGCGGAACCTGAACCTAGTTACAAAGTCAATTAAGTATACATATCAGACAATATTGAACTTAAAATTGCACTTGAAGGTATTGGTTTTTTTTCTCCTGAGCCAATAATTGGCACGTCAGGAGGTGCAAAAATATACAGACAACCAGAATATAGATAGAATATAGAATACTTAAGAATTGCAGATATACAACTTACTTCTAAAATCTTTAGGAATACTCAGTCATTAACTATGATAAGTTTTACACAAAACATAAGTTTATTTCTATACACATATCTTATCAAATATAGATGTTAAAATTATATTTAAAAAATTATATTGTTTCATTGTCTAGAGGGAAGCTTTTCATACTTTTGAGGTCACTGAATAATGTTAAATACTACAGATGTGTTGACAATTTATTTAAGATATTTGGTAAACACTGTTTAACTTATGAGCACCATAATTTGGTTAACATTCAATTAGTATTAGTAGTTATCAAGAGAATCGGGAAATGAAAAAGTTATATATTAAGTCATCTATATGTAAGTGTTGCATATTCAATAAAAAATTGAAATTAAGACCCATCATGACCCACCCATCAAGAAAACAAACCAAACATAAATGTATGAGCGTTTTACCGACCACGAAACTCTTCTCGACAGGTTTTGCGAAATCTTAACGACGAAATAAATTTCTAAACGAGTAAGAACAATCAGAGTAAAATCGGGGGGATTTTAATCTTCCAGACATCGACTGGAATAATCATAGCATAAAGAAAAGGGTCCGGGAAGTAGACTCATGTAAAAATTTCTTAAATTTATTCCAGAAAAACTCGCTAAGCCAAGCAGTAAAAACGCCAACCAGGGGTGAAAAATTCCACTTTGTAAGTAAATTACGAACTAATCCGCGAAAATTAGGCATTTTTCGAACTGTTTCACTTTGTTGGCAGCATTTTTCCTAGTATTCGAGAAAAGCTACTCAAGTAAGGATTTTTCTTGAAGAACTTGCTGATTTTCTTAGATATTTTGCACAAAAATTCCACTTTTATTGGCAAAGAACGGAGAAATCAGTGAAAATTGGGAATCTTTTCGATACTGTTAAGGTTTTGGGCTGTATATTGCCTGAAATTTGAGATAATATAGCCATATTTAGACTAGCCTTAATGACTCATGCAAAAACATTCCATATATGTAAATTAAATTATTTTTTCATTAGCAATTTTCGGAAAAATCCGCGTTTTTCAGTACTTTTGGTTGTATATTGTTTTATTTTTGAAAACCTAATCCAATTCGGAATCGTTTTGAATTGATACCTGTTAATCAGATACCTGTTAATCCCATATTTTTAACAAATATTCCACTTTAATTGGTGATTCTCCAAAAAATTGGCCAAAAATGAACACTTTTTTTAATTTTTCAGATTTTGACTTTATTGTGGAAAAATTCTAGATAAACTATTCGAAATATGAATCAACTTTATGATATTAGAGAGATATTCACAGTTTTTTTTAAATTCAATTTTAATTAGCATATTTCGAAAAAAAGAGATTTAAGAAAATGTTTTGATAATTTCTCTCTCTTTTGGCTCTGTTTTGCCTAAATGTTGAGAAAGTATCGTCGTATTTGGACATACAATGAAGAACTGAGAGAAAACCTACCATATGTTGAAGTAAAACTCCACAATTATCAGCAAATTTCAGAAAATCTACGAAAAATTGGCATTTTTTCGACAAATTTGTGTTTTACTGCTGTATTTTGCTTAAAATGCGAGAAAACCTACTCACGATTGGACTTCTTTTAAGTTCCATAAAAAATCCATATTTTGAACAAACATTTAAAATTTATAAACAAAATACAGAAAAATCGGCAAGAATATTTTCGAAAAATTAAGTTTTCTGGCTGTATTTCCCTAAAATTTGAGAAAACCTAGTTGAATTTTGACTCGTTTTGATCTCAGCAAGATTTTTCCATATTTGAACAAACATTGCACTTTTACCAGTAGAGAACGGGATAATTGGCGAAAAATGGGACATTTTTTGAAATATTTCAGTTCTTTAGTTGTATTTTGCCTAAGTTTCGAGAAAACATAGTCGGATTTGGACTAATATAGAAGAACTGAACGATATCCTTCCATATTTGAACCGAATTCCACATTAATCCACACATTTTGGAAAAAATCGGCGAAAAATTGGACATATTTTAGATCATTATTATTTTGGCTGTATTATGCCTTAAATTCGAGATAGCTTAGTAATATCGAAAAGGCATTAAAAATTCCAATTATTCCATATTTTTAACAGAAATGCCACATTTATCAGCAAATTTCGGGAAAATCAACAAAAAATGGGCATTTTTTCCAATCAATACAGTAAATTGGCTGTAATTCTGCTTAAATTCAAAAATAATAGTTGAAGATGTACTCAGAAAGAAGATCTTAGCATGATTTATACTTATTTGAACAAAAATTCTACATTAATTCACAAATTTCGGACACATCAACAAAATATTGGCATTTTTCACCTTTTTTTAGTTTTTCGCTGTATTTTCCTTGCAATTCGAAAATACTTAGTCGTATTTGGACTCGTATTGAAGATCTAACCGTGATTTTTCCATATTTTAAACAAAAATTCCACATCTATCAGCCAATTTCAAAAAATCGATGAAAAATGGTAATTTTTTCTAGCTTATTCAGTATTTTGGCAGTTTTGCCTTAAATTGCAGAGCACTAGTTGTTTATGGACTCTTATTGCCGAGATTTATGCATATTTATTACAAAAATTCTATATTAATCCACAAATTTTCGGAAAAATCGGCGAAAAATGGGAATTTTTTCGAAAAGTTTTATTTTTCTGGTTGTATTATGCCTAAAATTCGAGATAACATAGTCGTATGTGGACACGTATTGACGATCTAAGCAAGAATTTGCCATATTTTCATAGAAATTCCTTCATTAATATTACATTTCGAACAAATATTCCACTTTGTAAGCAATTTAAGAAGTAATCCGCTAAAAATTGGCATTTTTTCGAACTTTTTCACTTTTTTGGCTGTATGCTTCCTACAATTCGAGTAAACCAATTCGTATCTGGACACGTATTGAAGATATAAGCGAGATTTGTCCATATGTTTAATAAAAATGCGACATTTATCAGCAAATTTCGGATATATACAAAATAAATGGGCATTTTTTCGAACATTTTCTGTTTTTTGACTTTATTTGCCTACAACTCGAGAAACGAAGAAGTAATTCGGACTCGTTTTGAACATTCATGCATACCTTCCATATTTTGAAAGAAAATTCCACTTGTAGCAGCAAATTACTAGAAAATTGGCGAAAAATGGGTATTTTTCTAAAATATTCAGATTTCTTATTATATTTTGACTTTTTTGAAGAAGTAAGCGATTCCTTTAGATATTTTCAACAAATATTTTACTTTTATTAGGAAATAACGGAGAAATCAGCGCAAATTGGGAGTATTTTCGAAATATTTCACTCTTTTCGCTGTATTTTGCCTAAAATTCGAAAAAGTTTGTTGTGTTTGGTGTCGTATTTAAGATCTTACCAAGATGTATACATATTTTGATCAAATATTCCTCCTTAAATCAGAAAATTATTACAAAATTGGCAGAAATGGTTATTTTTTCGAACATTTTCAGTTTTTGGCGGTATTTTGCCTAAAATTCGTAAAAATACTTCTGAATATGGACTCGGTTTAAGATGAAACAAGAAATTTCCATATTTTGCACAGATAATCCTATATTTAAGCAAATTTCAGATAAATTGGCGAAAATGTTCAGTTTATTTGATAAATTATTTTCTGAGGTATTTTTCTAAATTTTAGAAAACGTACTCGAAATTGGACTCGTTTAAATGATATCAGCAAGATCTTTCCATATTTGGAACTAACATTCCAATTTTACCAGCAAGTTACGGGTAAATTGGCAAGAAATAGGCATTTTTTCAAACATCTTTACAACTGTAAAAACATTTATACTTTTTATAAGTTCCTGAATAAAAACCTTTATGGAAAATTATTAATCAGTTTTCAGTTATATCTTTCTACAACATCTCGGCCGAATCGATAGATTATACAATTTTTTTCAGATTTTTGCTGTATTTTGCCTAATATTCGAGAAAGCTAGACAAATTTGGATTTGTCTTGTGGTCAATACCGATTTTCTTAGATAAATTGCACAAAAATCCCCTTTATTAGCAAAGAACGGAGAAATCAACGAAAATCTCGAATTTTTTCGATACTGTTCAGTTTTTGGGCTGTATTATGCCTGAAATTTACTTAAATATAGCCGTATTTAGACTAGCCTTAGTGACGCAAGCAAAACCATTCTATATATGGAAATTAAATTCCTTTTTTATTAGCAACTTTCGAAAAAAACTGCGAAATATGGGTATGTTTATAATTTTTCTTTTTTTAACTGTATTTTGTTTTGATTTTATAAAACCTAGTCGAATTTGGAAACGTTTTGAAGATATTTGCATGTTCATCCCATATTTTAAAAACATATTCCATTGTAATTAGCGATTTTACAAAAAATTGGCGAAAAGTGAACACTTTTTTTTTTTCAATTTTTCCAGATTTTGAATTAATTGTGCCAAGAAATTCAAGATAAACTATTCGAAATACGAATCTTTTTGATGATCTTAGCGAGACATTTACATATTTTTTAAAATATTCCATTTTAATTAGCATATTTCGAAAAAAATCAGCGAAAAAAGAAAATGTTTTGGAAATTTTTCTCTTTTATGGCTGTATTTTACCTATATTTCGAGAAAATATGGTCGTATTTGGACATGAATTGAAGATCTGAGCGTTAAGTTTCCATATTTTGAAGCTAAATGCCACATTAATCCATAAATTTCGGGGAAATCGGCGAATAATAGTTATTTTTTCGAAATTTTTTTGTTTTTTGCTGTATTTTGCCTGAAATTCGAAAATACCTTGTCGCATTTGGACTCGTTGTGAAAATCTAACCGAGATTATTCCACATTTATCAGCTAATTTCGGAAAATTCTTAGAAAAATGGAAATTCTTTCAATATCTTTCAGTATTTTGGCTGTATTTTGACTTAAATTGGAGAGCACTAGTTGTATAAGGACTCTTATTGAAGACGTTACCGAGATTTACACATATTTCTAACAAATATTTAACATTAAACTACAAATTTTGGAAAAATGGGCTTTTTTTGAAAATTCTTACTTTTTTGGCTGTGTTTTGCTTAAATTTCGAGGAAACCTAATCGTATTTGGACACATTTTGAAGAGGAAAGCCAGATTTTTCTTTTTTTAACAAAATCTCACATTTATCTGTAAATTTCGGAAAAATCAACAAAAAATTGGCATTTTTTGATCGGTTTCTCAGTTTTCTTTATTTTGGCTTTTTTTGCCTTTAATCCGAGAATTCGACATTACTCGACAGGTATGAAATGTTTCTGTATCACCTATTGTTTAGGAGTTATTTGTAAAACACTGATAAACCGGAAGTTGCTGATTGTGTACTTTGTGGTAGCTCTAACGTAAAAACTATTTTCCGTATCAATACCAAACTTCATATATAGTAGTAGGTAGATGCTGTTAGAGTGGATTAGCTTTTGGAGTGAATTGGTCAACCGGAAGTTGAGCTTTATTTTTCGAAGCTCGTTTCCGTTGTTGCAAAATTTCTTTATTAATCCTATATTTAGGCATACGCAATAATCTACAAAAGTTACGAAAAATGTATTTTTCTATTAGTTTTATTAGAAAAAATATTCGCTGCCAACCACCATCTGTCTTAACATAGTTACCCAATTTTGTGGTTATTGCGAGATATTTACGTCAAAACGTCGTTTTCATTTATACCTTTTTGTTACCATGATAAATACCACATGAATGATATATTTCTTCAAAGTTTTATTTGGAGGCTGATTTTAAATTTAAAACACGCAAATTTATTTCAAAATAATTATTCAGTTATAATATTTAGCTGAAAATGATAACTGTGAGCTGACTCTCTTGCTGTAGATTGAGCTCTTGCTGATTGATGAGGTATAAAAGTTTTCTCCTTTGCTTTTTATTCCATTTGTCTTTATTGGTTTTATTTTCAGTATATTGTTCATTTTCGACATTCTCTGTCACCTTTTAGGTTCCCGATGTTTAAATGTATGGTCTTTATTGTTAATAATAGTTTTTATTTGTAATTTGCTAAAATTTTAACACTTATGGTATTGCATAAATTTATAATTAATCCTCAGTTTTATCGGTTTTCATCGAATATGACCAGAAAAACATTATTTATCATCTTTGTGACAATTAGTTAATATAATATAAATTTTTAAACACGAATACATCCCAAGGAATAACGGACTTGATGATGGTCTGACAGGGCCGGGAATTGAACCCGGGATCTTCCTCTATCCGGCAAATTTAAATTTAATATAGCCATCGGGAATACTATCGTAGATAAAAAATTCTTATTTGTGGATACAAAATTCTTATCATGTGTTGCCGCATCAGATTTTTACTTTCTTTATATACGAAGTACAGAGAAAGTATTGTTTTCATGAAAAAATTCGACTTCGAGATTTCAACGGAAATACATGTTTTGGGGTCCCTAGAACACGTTTTAACCATTCTCGGAATGTTGTCTGTGTGTGTGTGAGTGTGTGTTATTATTATTATTATTATTTGAGTTTTTGCACTTTCTCAGCGTTTCCGCTGGAAAATATTCACATGTCCATAGATGGTTAGGACTAGGCTCAGTCGACACGGAGAGAGAATTCACTCTAACCCATGTGATCTTATTATTAATTATTGAGGAACTTGCGCACAATGTGACATGTTTGCAGTAATACTGCTTTCTGTGCTGCATCGATGGTATATTCCTCTAAACCAATTTTCTCCATATTTTTACCAAAATTGTTGGTCATCAATCCTTCAACAGATATTACAAATGGGACAACCTGGACCTCTACTAATTTCCAGATGTCCTTTAATTGCCACGCCAGCTCTTCGTATTTGTCCCTCTTTTCCATCTCCGTTCTTCGTATGTTATGAGACAGTGGCACAGCTATATCAATGATTATTGCGGTTTTGTTCGCATTATTAATTAGCAAAATATCTGGTCTGTTGTAATAAATCGTTTTATCTGTTAAAACTGGTCTATCCCAATAAAGGATGATCTTGTTCCTCTCTAAAACAGGAGCAGGCTGATATTTATAATATGGAACGATATCCTCATCAAGGAGTTCATATTTCATACCCAGTTGTTGATGTATGAGCTTCGCCACCTGGCTGTGCCTTCCTAGGTATGCTGTGTCTGATAGATTTGGACAACCAGCCATTATGTGTTCGATGGACTCCCCTGTTTTTCCACATTTTTGGCTTCTATCTTCCACATTCAGCTTCAGGATATGTTTTTGGTAATTTAACGTTTTCATTACTCTGTCTTGGATTGCAAAAAGGAATCCCTCGGTTTCAGGATACAAGTATCCTTTGTGTATCCATTGTAATGAGGCCTTTTTATCGATGTAAGGTTCGTCTAGTAATCTTGGGAACTTTCCATGTATATCCATACTTTCCCATACTTTTTTATCCTCTTGAGTGTTTAGTTCTTTACTGGTTCCTTCCTGTTGGAGATTGAGGGGATTGATTATTATTATTATTATTATTATTATTGTTATTTGAGTTTTTGCACTTTCTCAGCGTTTCCGCTGGAAAATATTCACCTGTCCATAGATGGTTAGGACTAGGCTCAGTCGACACGGAGAGAGAATTCACTCTAACCCATGTGATCTTATTATTAATTGCTGAGGAACTTGCGCATAATGTGACATGTTTGCAGTAATACTGCTTTCTGTGCTGCACCGATGGTATATTCCTCTAAACCAATTTTCTCCAAATTTTTACCAAAATTGTAGGTCATCAATCCTTCAACAGATATCACAAATGGGACAACCTGGACCTCTACCAACTTCCAGATATCCTTTAATTGCCACGCAAGCTCTTCGTATTTGTCTCTCTTTTCCATCTCATCTTCTTTTTTTCTCATCTTTTTTTTTCTCTTTTGTCTTTCTTTTTTATTATTGTTATTATTATTATTATTATTATTACTATTATTATTATTATTATTTTATCCCAGGTAGGAAGTGTACACAACGCTCCAAAACGGCCGTCTGGCGTGAATGGGGTGGTGCGGGCCCCTTGCCCGCACCCCCTCCCAGTGCGGCCATCCTACCTTCCTAAATAATCCCGAGAGCCCCCCTCGCCGAGTTTGCCAGGGCTCAGCCTGGTTTCCCTCGACCCTAACAAATTCGCAACCCCCCAACCCTCACCCACCCTCTTCCCTAACCCACCCAACCCCGTTCCCCCGCAACCCTCCCCCCAAACCCCCCTCCCACTACCTCGGCCCCTCTGCCCCAGCCCCCCGCCCCTGCCCAACTGCCCCAGTCCCCGTTCCCCTCACCCTATTCCAGAGTCTGGAACCTAACCGTGTGCTGTTGTGGTTGGTGTCGGTGAGTGTCGTGCGCATGTGCGTGAGAGGCCGACGATGATGATGGTGATGATGATGATGAGGATGATGATTATGATGGCGATGACGGTGCCAGCAGCCTGCACGACTCTTTTAAACTGCCCGTTTCGGGATCGAGTAGGTAACCCCCCTGCGCCCATAACCGGATGTGTGCCGCTTTTGTTCCGTTCAGATTCGTTCTTCCACCTTCCGACACCAGTCGGCTTCAGAGGGTGTTGCTGAAGGCGACTAGGTAGTTGACGTTCGCCCTCTTGCCTCGCATGTACAACCTCAACTCGTTATACACCACGCTTTTCGTGAGGCTGATGAGGAAGTTCGAGAGGGCGCAACGTCGCTTGTCGGCGGTACCTGCGGGTTTGAGGCTCGCGAAAAGATCTCTGACGAGGATCACCGCTCTCTCGGTGATCCGCATGATCGCACCAGTCACGGCTCCCCAGATCGGCTTGGACTTTCAACAGCCAAATAGCAGATGCCCTTCGTCCCCGACCTCGTCTGGGTACCACGGGCAGAGCCCATCCGGCCTGATTACGGCCCGGTGAAGGAAAAAGGCGTCCGCCCTGGCACCGTGGGCGAAACGCCAGGCCACGTCGGCGTGGTGTCCAAGGGTCGGCCAAGCCCTCATTTCCAGCCAGTTGATCGGCTCTTCGTCTCGCTTTCCCCTGAATTGCCAGACGTCCCTATTTCGGAGGTGCAAGAACTCCCTGTACGCCTCTCTCTTCGACCGAGGCAGTCTTCGCTCCGTTTTCGAAAGGGCGCTGTCGAACAGGAATTTGAGCGGCCTGTCGGTTGGTTCATGGCTACTAGGTGACCGAGGTCGCCTCGGCCGAAGGAGCCTCCAGGCCCGTGCCACGGACTGGTGGTAACCATCCGAGTGCGCCACTTCCCGGAACGGTCTGTTGTTCGACAGGAACTGATGATGTCCGGACCTGCCAGCACGTCGCTCAGGAGCGCGAATGACACGCGTTGCCACGTGGACGTGCCCTCGTGGAGGAGCATCTTCTGCGCCGTGATGAAGCGGAACCCCAGTAACTTGGTCTCCACGTCGACCAGTCCCACCCCCCCCTGGTCGACTGGCGCCGTGAGTTTTTCGACGGAGACCAAGTGCTTCTGCCCATTCCCGACGAAACAGACGAGTCTACGCTCGATCTCCTCGACGGCGGTGGCGGACGGCGTGAACGTCTGGACCAGGTGCCAGATCCTGGGGGCGACGAATTGGTTGATAGCGAGGACCCTGCCATTGAGGGATATGGAAGCGATCCTAGGTTTCCACCGGGTGGTAGCGGTGTCTATCTTCGCGTATATTTCCTCCTCCCAGGCCGTTCTCTCGGCCCTTGTACAGTTTTCCACCTAGCGTCCCAGGAACTAGGCGCCGTCGCGACGCCACTCGAATCCGAGTGGTCGATCACCTCGGGTGGTCCAAGTTCCGACCCACAACCCCCGGCACCCATTCTTTGTTGAGGCGGGCTCCGCTCCTTCTTGAGTATTCTTCGAAGGCCGGCAAGATCTTGTGGAAATCCTCCTCGTGGTTGACAAAGACGTTAATGTCGTCGGCATGCGCGCACACGGCCAGGCGCGTGTCTTGCGGTAGTGCCGCTCCCGTGAGGGTAGACTTGAGTTTCCTCACCAGGGGCTCGATCGCAAGGGAGTGCAGCTGTCCCGACATTGGGCATCCCTGCCTGATTCCGCTGGTGACAGATATGGGTGAGGTGAGTCCACCCGCCAGTCTCACCATGCACGTCGCGTCGGCGTATAGGGTGCAGATCAGACGCATGAAGTTGTCCCCCAGTACCATCGCCACCAGAACCGCAAAGAGGTAGCGATGCCTCACCCTATCGAACGCCTTGGACTGGTCCGAGGACAGTATCGCCAGGGGTTGGCGCCTCCGGTTCTTCAGGAGGACAACGTCGCGGATTGTGGCGATCGGATCGAGATTGGTGCGACCCGGGACGCAGTAACTGCTCGCCCGACGTGAGAGCGGGCATAACGGTCCTGATCCTGTTGGCGATTGCCATGGCGACGACTTTGTAGTCAACCGCCATGATGGAGATCGGCCGCCATCCTCCGACGTCCAGGGCGTCGCCACCTTTGGGTAGGAGCCCGACGACCGTAGTCCTCGTCGTCCTGGGTAGCCTTCCACTCCGCAGAAAAGCTTTGACCAGAGCGCAGAAGGGGAGACGCAGGACGTCGCACAAGCGGAGGTAGAGCTCCGGGGTGAGTTCGTCGATCCCGGGGACCTTGCCTCTCTGCAGCGCTTTGAGTGCCTCGAGCAGTTTGACCTCGGAGATGGGTAGGTCCAGCCGCTCTCTCTCAGCGACTTGCAGTCGGTCGAGGGGCCGGAAGAAATCGTCCCGTTCCTCGTCGAAGTCGTCGCCGTCGTCTGGAGGGTTAAACAGCTCCGCGTAGTAGTCTCGAACGTGCTGGGCGACTTCCACTTGCTCTTCGACGGTCCGCCCGTCGATGCGGAGTTTGCCGAGCGGTCTCGGCAACGTTATGGTCGCCCAGTGAGCGACGTGTGCGGCGGCGGGGCGGTCGTTGGCGTGGATCGACTCCCAACCGGCCCTGGCCATGATGGCGTTGGCTTGCTCCTGCAGGAGAGTCGTCTGCTCGGGCCCCGTCCTTCCCCTTCTCCTGTCGGCGGCGTAGGCGATGGTGTGCACCTTCACTTCGGACTTGATTATTTCCCAACCCGAGAGCGGATCCATCTCGGGGTCGCGTCTTTCCTGACAGAGGGCTCGGTCGAGCTCCCTCGCATGCCTGACGTACGCCTCGTTCTCAAGCAGTGCGTTGTCGAAGCGCCAATAGGGAAGCCTCGACTGCTCAAATCTGAGAGGCACCGTCAGGGCGACGGCCCTGTGTTCTGTGAAGGATGGTAAGGTCCTGTTGGTCGTCGCGTCGTGGACCCTGTCCGCAGATACGTAGAGGCGGTCCAGCCTGGATCGCGAGCTTCGGGAGGCGTGGGTGTAGCCCGGCGCTCTGGGCCTCAGCTCGGACCAGGCGTCGACCAGGTCGCAATCCCGCACGAGCGATCGCAGTTCGGCGGCGTACGCCGGGTGCCTCTCCCAGCCCGAAGTCCTGTCTGTGACGGGGGAAAGGGTCACGTTATAGTCGCCCCCCATGACGACGAAGGCGTCGTGACCGAGGTTGGCTTGACGGAAACACGTCAGCTGGTCCCCGAGGGCGTCGACGAGGGAGATGGCGAGCCTTCGATCGTGCGGCCCATACACGGAGAGGAGGAGGAGGGTGAGCGTTCCCCCGTGCTCTGCGGAAGGTCCAGGGTGACCGCGAGGACGTGCCCCGCGAACACGACCGTCGGTGTCACCACGGATGTTCTTAGGTTCCTCCTTATGCCTATGGCGGTAACGGATTGCGGAGTCGTGGGTGGGCAGAAGTGGAGCTCGTACTGCGGGAGCGTCTGCAGGGGCACGTCGTAGGTATTGGTCTCCTGCAGCAGTACTACGTCCGGCTCCGTGGTGTTCAGGAACGTGGTCAGCTGGGCCCACTTCCGTTTGCTCTTTACCGATCGTACGTTGAGGGTCGACACGGAGAAGACCAACGCCCTCCAGGTTGTTTCCTCACCCGCCATGTTCGTGGAGGATGGATGGATGGAAAGATGGATGAGCGGTTACTCAGACTCCGAGTCTCAGAGTTTGGCCAAGATCCTCTTGACCCTCATCCTCAGGGCTGGGTCCTTGATGGCTCTGTCTCGCAGGAGTCTGGCCAGCAACGTGGTGAGGTCTTCTAGGTTTTCGAAGGAGTCCTTCGCGAGCCACACCACTTCGTTGTGGTCCTTTGCCTCCTGCAGGAATCTCCGTAGGGTTTGGAACGAGTTTGCCGGTACCCCAGGGTTGGCGTGGTAATAATTTGCGAATTGCTTTAGACCTTCGTCGTCGCCTCCCGCAGCCGAGTCGGTCTTCAATTGTTTGCTGCTCGGGCTCTTCCCAGGCAGGTACTGGGAATCCCGCTCAAGGGTAGCATCAGTTTTCCGCTTGACGGGCCCGACCGCCGCAGAAGTCTAGGGGCAGGTTTTCTCGGGCCCCGGTGTGGTGGGCTCGGGCCTCGCCACCTCGGACCTGGCGAGGGCCTAGAGGGAGAGGGGGGTCTTCGAGGTGGCGGCGGAGGGTTGACTGTCTGGCGTGTCGTCAACGTCCATGACTGCAGGCGTGTCTGGGGAGGCGAGTGTTGGTTCGTCATCGGGAGTGGCAGTATGTGCAGGAGTTGGTGCCGTCGGGGGCGAGGTACCGTGGCGATCGCCCGGATCCGACAATGGTTGGGTGTGCTGGCCAGTCGCAATTTTTTTCTACTGTTGCCTTCTCTGCGGGCAGTCCTTGGCGATGTGGCCGGTCGTGCCGCAGTGGAAACAGCGGTTGTCGTCGACGCGGACGAATATGCAGTGCGGGATGCCGGCGAAGTTCCCCAGGAAGGACTCGGGAAGTATGAGACCGTCCCGCAGCACGACGTGGACCATCCGCCTCCAAGATGATATTCCCGTATACCCCTCCGATCGCCAACCCATCAATAGGTTGTAAACGGGCGACACCACCCTTCCGGCTTCGGACATCAGCTCCGTGATAACGTCGTTGGGTATCTCCGGCAAGACGTTGCTGAGGTAGATTTTCTGCGAGACGGTGACCATGCGTCTCGCAGGGACCCACGTGTTTTTTAGGGAGATGCCGCCGTGCGCCGTCAGAAATTCCGTTCCTAGGGTTTCGCTCGCCAGGTATAGGTAAATTCTCTGATTCGCGAGACGGTTAGCGTGGGTTATTTTCTTGCCTCCTCCCACGAGTTTTCCCTCCGCCATCGCGTATTCTAAGAGGGTGGTGTCCGGAAGCGTCTGGAAAATAATACCCCTCTTCCTGTTGGGTCCGTTTGTGTTAGGTGTGATGACCTTTTTGGTGGCGCATCTTCTCGGGCGCTCGACGAGCCCGCGACGTGTTTTTTAACGCTGTTTGCGTACGAGCGAGGTTTTTGGTACGCGCTCGGAGGCGCTGCGCTCGTCCCGCCGGGAGACGGGGATGCAGAGGGGCGAAGATTCTCGCACTGTGGGGGAGGGGGGCTCCTCCGGCCTGCCGAGAAGTTTTCGGCGGGCGGCGCAGGTGTCTCTTCGTTGCGCGCGCCTGTGGAGGTGGGGGCGGCGAGAGCTGGGAGGGGCGGAAAATCTTCCTGCCGTCTCGAGAGGGGCGGTAGCTGAACCGGCCGTCTTACCGAGGGGGAGGAAGGTGATTTCCTCGATGATGCGGGCGCAGGGGGCGGGGAAACCGGTTTCGCCGGATGGTTTAACCGGAAGCTGCTGATTATGTACTTTGTGGGCGCTCTGGGTTCTATGGGCGAAAGGCCAATTTAATCGTTTTTCATCGATCATGTCCCGAAAAATATTATTTATAATGTTTGTTACGCCAGAGATAATAATATATATATTAATCACTCGTCTTCCAAGTTAAGATGGAATATAGAGTTCGAAATTACTGTCGTATATAAATATTTACATCTTATATATGGAGAAAGACATGTGCTGGCCACATCAGTTTTTTCGTATACATTTCATTTATATTGGAATTTGTTATACTACTTGGGTGGATATCTTCGAAAGCTTTAAAACTAGCCCGTACTTGACTAGGATTTTCGATTTTAAGCATTTTAGCGCCAATATATTTTATTATTCACTGGAATCGCGAGTTATTCTCATATTTTCAGTAAATATTTTGATACATTTTAGAATTTTTAACATATTTGGTTCAATTTCGTTGAAATCTTAATAATAATATAAGGCATAATCGTTATTTGGCGACAATTTTCTCTAGTTAAGAGCAACTTAAAGCCAAATAAATGATTTTTTACAAAAATGTTGACTTTTCGCCCGTTTTTTCGTGAAATTTTTCATAACTTTGAAAGAGAGACTTCTTCAAAATTTTTGTATTGAATCGCTATTTTACTAGGTTTTCTTGAATTTTGGGCATTTTAAGGCGAAAAAACTTCAAATTTGAGAGAAATTATTCAATTTTGCCCATTCTTTCGTCGAAATTTCGAAAGATTGAGAATTGATTATCATACTTGGTGTGATATCTTCAAAACTTTAAAATGTAAACACTAACACTGTTACTTGATAATTTCAGGGAAAATTAAAACATGCATGGGGAAATCCCTTCACAATGTACCTTGAATATCTTTACAAATTAAGCTAAGTCTTCAAATAATAAAATGATAATTAGCACAACATTTACTTTGTGATGCAGAATGATTACCCATTCTCTTAGTGGTATAGTTATAAATACCTTCTTTCCACTAGCAAAAATCCATTCTGTACAATGATACAGTACGTTATACACTGATAATTACAATATAGTTAATGACTATATAACTACTATAGAACATATATCAATTATCTATAACCTTACAATCAACAAAATATATTTATTGAATAGTTTATAAAGTTTCAGTATTACATTCCGATTTTTGCTAATCTTAAAGTATTATCATACATTTTCAACATGCAATCATAATTCCTGGAATTCTTTATGTTTTCCTTTAAAAATTAAATACCACTAGCAAATGCTTGTTTGTGATGTATCTCTATGAACAGAATTAGCATTTCCTCAAAATCATTCAAATAAAATTCCTTATTTGTGACTTAGAATATAATTTTGTACTTTATATACATGAATTTATCAAGGGCGAACTAATAAATAAATTAATACGGCCTGCTGTAGTTAACAGACTAAAAACCATAGCTCTTAGCACTTCCGTGATTTTTTGCATATAACATTATATTTGGCTGACAAATAATAATAATTCCAAGTGATACATAAGAATAAGCCTTGCAATGAGGATATGCAGAAAAGGAACTCAATGTACATTAACCATTACCTTACCATAATACATCACTTTTACATTACCCTAATATAGATTACCAAGTTAAAACTCTAACTAACAACAAAGAGGAGACAGGGAAATTTAAAAAACTTTTGTCCGCACAAATATTGTGAGAAAGCTCTTGAAGTGTATACAAAAATCAGAATTTGACTACACATTGGCGTATTTTGCAAAATAATTATTTATCTCACAATAAATTTCAAAGTTTTGAGAGGAAATTAATAATCAAAGATACAAAATCTTTCTATTTTTATAGAAAATTTGAATTAATTAGAACGTTGTAGTACATGAGAAAATACATAAAGAACACATCAATACCTTACTTTATTCCATGCTTTTTGAATAGCATCCATATGACAACACTTCTATCCTCAACTTATATCTGGAGCATAGGCTGAGAAGAGGTTTTCCAGTTCATGATGTGGACCAACATATTTTCTTTCTCAATGCTCTTTCTTCATAGTAACTGATATTGCATCTTACCTCACTACATATACAACGTTGTAGATAATAATAATATATTTATCACAAGTGTTATCTCATTGACAGTTTACAATAAAAACATCTACAGTATTATAAAATACTATTGCAATAAGAAATATAGCCAGGAAAAATAAATATAATCCATAAAATACTATCTAGAAAATAAAATCAATAAAATAATGTTAACTTAATATCTAAATTTACATTTTTAAAATGAATGTTGTCTTAGGTGAAGGAATTATTCATTCAAAATATGTGAGATAAAATATTGAGTAGATTGTAGATATTATTTAGACTTTTTTTGTTTATTGCTTTCAAAATTATCTTAGCCTGGCATTGGCAATCATCCTACAATTATGAAGTCTCTGTTACAACAAGAATTCAGTCGGTGACACTGGTAATTATAATTGTTTATTTTTCCGTTGAAGATCAACGGGCATTTCAGCTAGCTATTATATATAATTACGAGTAAAATGTAGCTTGCATACTGCAAGCAGAATTCCAATACTTATTTTATATCGGCATCATATCATGATGGTCTTCAAAAGGAAAAAAAACGATTGAAATATTTCTTAAAATTCGCTGAAATTTCATCGTCTGGCATCGAACCCGGGTCTTACTAGTAAACCTATTTTGAAACACAATAGAAGATCACCACCTCTAACTATGTGTGAAAATTCAAGCAGAAATATTGGCTACAACTGCCTCAGAAGACGTTCTTATTTTCACGAATGTAAATTGCTAACTGGATTTGAACCAAGGACGACCTTGGAAATCTAAAACATGTTCCTGAAAGTTATTTATGTTCTCTATCTATATGCCGAATTTCAAGTTTCTATATTATTGGGAAAGGTTTCAAAATAATTCCTAAAAATCTGATCAACTTCTGATTGCAGAGACACCTGGTGTCCAACCCAGGAAATATTGTAAGCTGTGAATGCACAGTTTGATTTGTAAGGACTTGCTTTTCCATCATGCAATTTTTGAAGTCGATAGCAAGCCCGGAAGTACCTAAATTATGTTTCCGTTATCTTCATAAGAAATGCATTGAGAAGTGCAAATGGCCCTCTGGGATCAAACCAAGGACCATCAGCGAACAAAAAAAATTTGATTATGAAATATATTCATGATATCTATCCAAATGCCGAGTTTCAAGAATCCATGTTATCGGGAAAGGATAAAAAAAAAATCTTCAATATAGTCGCATTGCATTTTAAACGGCCGATTTTTGCCCCAACCCAAAATTTTTCGAAAATCCCCGCCATGTATTCTTAAGGGGAAAATCGCGAATTTGGGGCCCTCTGGAATCGAACCCATGACACCAAGGTTCAAAGTTGGCTTTTTCCTGCAGGTTACACGTTATGGCCATAACGTCGTACAAATTTCAAGTCGGTGGCACTTGTGGAACAATGTTAGAATTTTGATCTCCTATATATATATATATATATATATATATAACTTTTATATAGGTATATCCGGAGAAGCGTCTATATATATAATAGATTCACTTTGAGAAAAAAACAAGCTGCAATAATTTGGACACTGTCATATAGCATAAATGTATTTTACTTCCTCATTTACCGCTGAATATGATATTTGCATTAATGTATTATAGCTTATGCATCACAGTAATTGCATATTAACTACACTTGGGAGAGTTTTAACATTAACCCCACGTAATTAAATGCAATATAAATGTTGAATTAAATTCAAATAAAATAATTCACTAAATAACAAATTAAATTAACTAAAAAACTATATTCCAATACAGGGACCATATTCTGTAACTAATTTTCCGTTGGTACCATTGCCTCTCCGTCAGTTGGGATCGCAAACCGACTCTGCGAGCTCTCGATGCTATTCTGTTAGCTCCTGCATCAGTACGACGGCTAGCCATCGCAGGTAGAATCCGGAGAATTCTGCCGGCAAGTTTGTGCATATTTAACAATATCATCAAGGTGAATGCGTTAATTGAATGCCCCTAATTAGCAGAATGTAAAATAAAGCCGCAATAAGATATGCGATCACATAAAATGAATGAGATTCTGGCTTTTAGATGCAAACTGATGTATGCCATAGTACATATGGATGCAGGTATGTACTACGTTTCTTGGAGCGTGCATCCATCCAAGGACGTGGAATAAAATAAACGTTTTAATCTTTAATTAACAATTACATTGATATGAATAAAACTTGGTTGATACAGATGCTTCCATAAAATTAGAAAAACTTTCTAAAATACTGTTTTTTTTACCTTTGTATGCTCGATTCTTCACAGTATATCATTCATAGCTGCAGTTACTAATATCTCCTTAAATTTCTCCCTCTTCATATAATCTAGCACTTATTCCTAACATTAATTTGAGTTGGGCATATTTTCTCAATGTGTTTTTACCGATAAATACATGAGCTGGGGACTTAACAATCGCCTTTATTGTCAGGGGGTTGGGTTGTTTACAAGTACAATTTCAATAAAATATTCACATACTTTATCAAAATGTGCGCAACCTTGAATATCAAACGATATTCCAGGATTACAAAAAGAATCTTTATTCTATTTTTTTCTTATGGTGCTTAATTAGACTTCCTACAACAATTATTTCTAATTTAATTTTGAAAAACAAATTAACCTTGCAACAAAAAAATGACCTTGACATTTATTTATCAAGAAAACGTTTTCACCCGTCTGGGTACAAAACATGGACTTCAGGGAAATAAAGAGTAGCCTGTAAGTAGCCTTAGAGTAGCCTCTGCGTGGAGTTAACTTTTAATAATGTAGAATATTTCTAAGTTGTGTGACTCTTGGTTCTCGAGTATTTAGTAAACATGCACAAACACACTATTTTATATTTTACATATATAGTCATATAGAAGACTAGTTGAAGTGCTCATTGATTCTCAAGGGGAATATTTAAATTGATAAATACAATTGTTATAGAGTTGATAGTAACACATATCTCATAATTAAGGCTACATAGAAAATGCTAGGCTATAATTATTTCCAAACCAATAAACAAACAAAACAAATTTATAATAAAATATGTAAAAACACCTATATATTAGAACTCATATCCTTTGAATGAAAACTTTATTTGATGAAGACAATGTTTGTTTAAGGATACTAAAAATTTATTCGAAGATAGCATTAGGATAAGAAACATCATGTTTAAGGAGATATTTTAGGAAAGGCACAAATGGATATCAAAATCAATGAACAAACACAAATGAAATATATTTTATGTCACTCTAAAACAACCAATGAATATTCTTTGCAGAAAGTAAGTGTATTACGGAGCTGACTTGTGCCCCAATGCTAAAATGTGTAGCATGCATCTCGATCAAAGAACACAAATGCAGTCACAGCGCCTAAACAGATGCAGAGATTAAACACCAATAACTGAAAAATATCAAATGTATATGAAGTGGAAGCACTTAAAAAAATCTGATGTGGCCAACACAACTTTCTCCATATTTATTGAAAACAGAAGCCTATGTCGGTAATATATAAATAACTCAAAAATAATGAGTGTTACAAAACAAATATCAAAAAAAGTTTTAGTGAAGTATATTGTGTATAACTTTTGTGTGTAATTGTATATACCTACATTGCATTGTGACAGAGAGATGTATGAAAAACTTCCATTTCTGGATAAACAACAACTTCCGGTAAACCACTATTCAAGAATAACACCTAAACCATCAGTCTTGGGAAAAAATGATTCAAATAAAATTTGTAGTAAAGTGCATTATTATTATCTATAACATTTGTGCATAATTGTATATACCTACATTGCATTCTGACAGAGATATTGATGAAACAAAATTTTGTTACAGCCAAACCACAACTTCCGGTTAAGCGATATTAATCAAAAACTAAAAAACTATTGGCAATGTTAGGAAAATACTAAATATGAATATTGGAAAAGATCGGATAATTACCTTTTAAGATAGAGCGCCCACAATTTTTTTACCTCAGACACACACAGACAGACATGTTCGGGAAAATAGCAAAAACAAACGTTATGGGCCACAAAACATCTATTTTGGTTTAAATCTGGAGGTCGAATTTTTCAATTTTCACAAATTCACTTTTACTGTTGTTGGTTAACATATCTACCTTCCGATGATAAGCATACAATTCGCAGCACTTATAAAAAATATATAAGTTGATAAAACTCAAGATTGTATGACATTTTCTGGTCAATTATAATATGAGAATAGTAAAGTTATAGAATATATCAATAAAATCACAAAGATTCCTAACAAACACAGTGTCATAGATTCAGAGTTTTTCTGAGACAATCCAAAGGTACTGTTTTGCTTTGAGGAAAACAACTTAGTCACCTCTAAAAGTCCTCTCATCTACAATGTTGCGATATTTCCTGAAATATACGATTAAAAAGTAGAAACAAGCATTGATGGCTTCTTGCTATAATCATGTTGTTTGGATATAAATATTAAGCCGTAATTTCACTGCTCAAAACTCAAGAACACCAACAAATACTGATGTGATGTAAGTAGTAAAGAATTGTTGAAAAATGATCAGTAAAAATTCAAAATGGCCTAATTGAGACATCTGTAGCATGTTTATGTAGCATCAATCATAAGATAAATACATTATTATACAAGAAAAGGACTCAAAAAGTCACCATCACCAACACCATCAAAAAGAGGAGTAAAAGTATAAGCTTTTAGGTATATTTTGTTGATTTTTAAACATATTCAGGCATACTAAACATAAATGCTACAACTGTTAATATATATTCTTGTGATGTATTTGGACTTGAGTTTATTTACTCATGAAATAAGGTGATTCAGCTATATGCCAATATATTTATCTTGACAGATACTTTAAAAGCTCAAGTCCACATCGCATACCATATATGCTCCCTGCTCTTCAGTTAAGGTTTTAGCGTGATTTTTTAAGCCTAAAAAATGCTAAAATTAACTTCAATAGCAAATTATTAACAAAAATTTCTGATTTTGAAGACTGTTTATTTTTTTATGTAATTAATACCTGACTGTGATGTAAAATAAAAATATTTAAACAATTTATTGCAAGTCTATCGCTTAAAATTAATGATGGAATTTTTCTTCCGAGAAACCGTTAAATTCTTACATGAAATGTATTTATGATCTCTATTTACATGCAGTATTTTATGTTTGCATATAATAGGAAAAGAGATTGAAAAAATTATTAAAAGTTGCGGCAATTTTTCATAAATGGGAGAAATATTCACCCACCCAAGGCATAGGCATCTAAATTATTCCATATATAATTCGATTCTGTATTCAGCATACCTGGTGTTGAACCAAGGACTTTTTTATGACAAAATGACAAGGAGAAATTTGCTTCGAGATAATCTGACAATTTCTAAAATCCCAAGTCAATTATCGCGAATCTCTTAAAATGGAACTCTATATTTGCGTTTAATTGATTGATGGATTCCAAACCGTGCGTCAAACCAATGATCATAAGGAAAAAGATTAGCTGCGCTCATGATCAATTACTTCTGTTTATATGCATGGTCAAAGTTTCAACCATAAATCATTCATAAAAAATTTGAAAATCTCAATAAACATACTTTTAAAAAAGTAGAGAAGCCTAGTGTCAGATGCAAAAACATCTTGAGGTTTTGAATAAATAGAATGACCTGAAAAGAATAGAAGCACTTAAAAAAATTATATTGCAATATTATACCTAAATATATATTATAACTCAAATAAGGAATGAAATATATATAAAAAATTATGAACTCCCCAGAATATTATGATCATTTCCCCCCAAATTGAGCATGATCAAAGTGAAAGAAAAAAGTTGGAGCAAAGATATTTTGAAAGGAGAGGATTTAACAGTACTTCAACAGAACGAACGGAAAACAATAACAATTCAACAGAGGCAAACTGGAGCAAGAGCATATGAAAAGAACTCCTGATTTTCCCCATCACACCATCTAAATCCAGTGTATCATACTTAAAACCAAAGTAACTTATCATTACCCATTAAAACATAAATTGACATGATGTAACACCATTGAAACTCGATCAAAGAAATAATTTGGTCTTGCATTGTATTAGAAAACTTAGAGATGCAATTAAAAACAATGAATTGAAAACAATATATGTAAACAATAGTATGTACCTAAATATCATTTGTTTGAGATATTTCACAAAAAAGGAAATTTGCTTCCAAGCATAAAAAAGCTCCACTTCCAAGTAAACCATGTGCTCCAAAAAATTATCAACTCTGTTAAAACACCTCAGTATATATGTGAAGTTTTGTATGATAGGGCTAATAAATTTCGCGTTAGAGCGCCCACAAGCACACACACACACAGACGCAGACATTACTCCAAAAATTGTCAGAACCTATTCTAGGGACCCAAAAACATGTATTTCAGTTGAAATCTCATAATAATATTTTTTCATGAAAACAATACTTTCTATATACTATGAATATGGAGAAAGTAAAAATCCAATAAGTATGAAGGAATTGACCCTAAAATACATTGTATATTGTATGTTTGCAATAAAAAACGTGTAAAATCTTCTACCGCTATTCAAAGAGTCTAAACAGTTTAGGTTACAGAAGACCCATTGCATTTTACGCTTCCATTATTTCATTAAATTTAAGAAAAAGAAATCCAACAAAGCAAACCAAAAGACATCTTAAATGTAAAGTAACCACAAGGATGATTATTGAAATAAATCAGATTTCCAGAAATACATCCCACAAACAGCGTCCATGATCTCAAATTGGAAATATTCTTATAACTATAAAAAAATCTGCTTGTTAAGATGGCAGACATTGGCTGACTCAAGCAAATTGACGAAATCGTATTGCAACCTGTATAACAGAACATATTGACAGTAATTGCAATATTATATCTAAATATATATTATAACTCAAATAAGGCATGAAATATATATAAAAAATTATGAACCCATCAGAATATTATGATCATGTATCCCCAAATCTAGCATAGAGCAATGTGAAAGGAAAAGCCGGAGCAGAGATATATTGAAAGAAGAGGATTTAACAGTACTTCAAAAAACGAACAGAAAACCAGAACAATTCAATAGAGGCAAACTGGAGCAAGAGCATATGAAAAAATTCCTGATTTTCCCCATCACACCATCTTAATCCAGTGTATCATACTTGAAATCGAATTAACTTATCATTACCGATTAAAAACATTAATGGACATGATATACCACCATCAAAACTCGATCAAAGAAATAATTAGGTCTTGCATTGTATTGGAAAACTTTGAGACGCATTTAAAAACAAAGAATTGAACACAATATATGCAATAATATCTTACTCTGCAGCCACCCTTAAAGCACTCAGTGGCTGCCGTTATACTTCCCTCGCCTAAATAGGAGCCGTCAATAGGCCTGGTACATTCTTCCAATGAATGTCTCCGCAACTTGGTGTCTCTCTTAAGCAACTGTCCCATACTGTAGACTGTAGTGGTCCATTTCCACCATTCTCCACTTTACTCCCAAGCTGCAGCACTCTGGAGCTTCTGGTATTATTTGTGGAACATTCAGTGCATATTCACTATATGAATAATAGGACGAACACATAATATATTTATTATAATTATAAATGCCAATTTAAATTCCAGTAATAGCAGCAGATCATATTAGATGATTACAAAGCAATTAAACAAGGAAATTACAATTTTGGACGCATAGTGCTAAACCTATATTGAAATGAGGATCTATTAAATGATAAAAGATTTACCTTAGATTATTCAAGAGGAGAGCCTGCACGAACCTTCCCAAACTAACCTGCAGTATCTGGTTCATAGATTTCTAGCACATCCTAGCTTTGTAGTAGGTGATGGTTATTGAGTCAAGATCATTAGGTACAGAATGACTTATCTTGCCAAAGCAATTTAGAATGTGCTTCTATTCCTATGCATTTTACAATTTTTCTCTTCCACAGGATGGTTTAGGAGGAGAATTTAAAGTAGGTAAACCAGTAGATCTAAATCAATAAGGTACTTGTTAGCTCCACATTCCTGAAAGGTTTGAAAAGACACCATGAATATTCAATTAAAAAATTTTAATCATAAACATTTTATTTTCTTATGATAATGAGATACCAATACTTAAAAAATATATTCTATAATCTTAAGAAAAACATACCTTATTTTGTCATCACCAATTGGGAAGGCATTGGAATCCCTCCATCCAACGATAATCTCAAATAAGATGCCTTCTTCAAAGCGCATCCATTATCAAAACGTCTCACTCATCATGAGAGGTCAGATCAGACCCTCTACATGAAATCTTCAAGTTTTAGTCCCATAATGGGCAGAACTTCTCTATCAAGAGAGGCAAAATGCCTCTCGGTGATGAGAATTGTATCTGCAAATGGTATCTCTCTTTTGATAGCTACCAGAAAGTCTTGAAGGGCAAAACATCTCAATCGGAATCCTGATCGTCGATGAGAATATTATTTTGCCAAAGGTAGCTTTCTATTGAGTGATACCATGAGGTACACAGACCCTCTTTCCATGGGCAGAACCTCTCAAACAGGAGAGGCGTTACACCTCCCCTGAAGAGAACTGTATTCTGAAAATGGTACCGTTCATTTGAGAGCTACCCTGTGGTACCCAGACCCACTCGATGGGCAGAATCTCTCGACCTGGAGGAGGCATCACACCACTCCATAGTGAGAATTTTATTCTGCTAGGGTAGCTCTCTTTTGAAGTTACCAGAACACCAGAAGACCTCTCCATATGGGTACCTATAAAACAATAGTTCTTAATTATGGCCTTAAAATAATTGAATTATTTTGTCCAATTTTATTTAGATATTTCCAAAATATTCTAGGCTTAAACCTATTTACTCTAAAATTTGTAACCCTATGTTGATTCATTACCTCCAAAGTCCTGTTAATATATTGAAGAAGTAGTCAGTTTTCCCTGTGCCTATACAACAGCATCCAAAGGTTTCTAATGTTTCTGCCCCAGCTGCTGGGGTTCAATGAACATAGGTACGGCATTGCTTAGTCCCACTTTAAGTTCACCTCAACTAATGCAAACTTACAATATTCGTCTGTGTGCTCATAGGAGTTTTTTGCTTTTGTTTGCCATCTCTTTCTAATGCCGTCTATGGTTATTGTATCTCTGCTGCAAATAAAGCTTCAAATGCACTCAAATATTTATTATAATTTTCAAACTTTGGATTAAGTTTTACCATAAAGCTAGTTTAGTTTGGTTATCACACGTTCATTGACTTTATAGAAATTTGCATACCTTTCCGGATCATTAGTGACCAATATCCACTGTTTTTCCATAGTAGTCAGCATCGAACACATGACTCTGAAGCTAAAAATCATTTTTTTTCTTCTTGGTTAAATGCAATGGCCAGTACGTTGAAAAAATTTCAAGTCAGTGACACTTACGAAATATGGTTACAATTTTAATCCCCTATGAATGAATGAGTCAGTGAATGTATAATTAGGTATAATTTGAGAAACATCTATATGTAATAGATAGGAGATGGATTAAAAGATATAACTTCAATTTGTAAGCATCATAAAGTCATTTTTGATACACCACTTTGTGCTACCAGTGCCTCAATGAGGCCATGGCAGTGGACGATGATGCACACTCAGACGAGACCAAACTTGCCCTTTCACACAAAGTTCCCAAAATGGCCCTTGGAAAAACTACTACTAAATTGTCGACCCATAACCTTGTGCCCATAGAAGTGCGGAGCTTGTATTAAGAATTTAATGTACTCAAACCAAACTAGCTAGGCATTCTCTATGCTCCGAAGGACTGGATACACAAAGAGCATATTTCATTCAATTTCTATGAACCTATTATATTTCCATAGGAAGTTCTATTGGAAATGGATACGTTGCCAATATAGAATAGCAATTGCGCACCTGAAAAAGAATAATATTAATAAATAACTCATGAAAATTTTAAAACTTAGGTCTCATATTTTTCCTTAAGTAGATATTCAGCAACTTCCCGTTGATCAGTATTTCATGAATAACTCCTAAACAATCAGTTATACAAAAATATCTTCCACACAAAAGTTATATTAAATTGCATTTTCTAAAACTATTATAAAAAATTGTATATACCTAAGTATCAGATTAATGGAGATATTTTGCAAAAATCAGAAACGAGCCTTGAAAAGTAGAGCTTGACTTCCAGCTAACCATTTTAGACCAGAAACTAATCAACTCTAACGACACCAACCAAAGTACTATATATGAAATTTGACATTGATAAAACAAATAATTTTCATATAAAAGTGCCCACAAAGTACATAATCAGCTACTTCCGGTTTATCAGTATTTCACAAATAACTCCTTAGCAATCAGTGATAAAAATATGTTCAATACGGCAGTTATAGAAAATTACATTTTCTAAAACAATAGTATATACCTAAGTATCATTTGTTTGAGATATTTCAAAAAAAAAGGAAATTTGCTTCCAAGAATAAAAAAAGCTCAACTTCCAAGTAAACCATTTGCTCCAAAAAATTATTAACTCCATCAGCACACCACAGTATATATGTGAAGTTTGGTACTGATAGGGCTAATAGTTTTCGCGTTAGATCGCCCACAAGCACACACACACACACACACACAGATGCAGACATTATTCCAAAAATTGTCAGAACCAATTCTAGGGACCCCAAATATGTATTTCCGTTGAAATCTCATAATCAAATTTTTTCATGAAAACAATACTTTCTATATACTATGAATATGGAGAAAGTAAAAATCCAATAGGTATGAAGGAATTGACCCTAAAATACATTGTATATTGTATGTTTGCAATAGAAATGTGTAAAATCTTCTACCGCTATTCAAATAGTCTAAACAGTTTAGGTTACAGACCACCCATTGCATTTTACGCTTTCATTATTTCATTGAATTAAAGAAAAAGGAATCCAACAAAGCAAACCAAAAGACATCTTAAATGTAAAGTAAACACAAGGATGATTATTGAAATATATCAGATTTGCAGAAATACATCACACAAACTTTGTCCATGATCTCCAATTGGAAATATTCCTATAACTATAATAAAATCTGCTTGTTAAGATGGCAGACATTGGCTGACTAAAGCAAATTGACGAAATTGTATTGCAACCTGTATAACAGAACATATTGACAGTAATTGCAATATTATATCTAAATATATATTATAACTCAAATAAGGCATGAAATATATATAAAAAATTATGAACCCCCAGAATATTATGATCATATGTCCCCAAATCTAGCATAGAGCAATGTGAAAGGAAAAGCCGGAGCAGAGATATTTTGAAAGGAGAGGATTTAACAGTACCTCAACAGAAGGAACGGAAAACCACAACAATTCAACAGAGGCAAACTGGAGCAAGAGCATATGAAAAAAATTCCTGATTTTCCCCATCACACCATCTTAATCCAGTGTATCATACATGAAACCCAATTCACTTATCATTACCGATTAAAAACATAAATGGACATGATATAACACCATCGAAACTCGATCAAAGAAATAATTAGGTCTTGCATTGTATTGGAAAACTCTGAGACGCATTTAAAAACAATGAATTGAAAACAATATATGCAATAATATCTTACTCTGCAGCCACCCTTAAAGCACTCAGTGGCTGCCGTTATACTTCCCTCGCCTAAATAGGAGCCGTCAATAGGCCTGGTACATTCTTCCAATGAATGTCTCCGCAACTTGGTGTCTCTCTTAAGCAACTGTCCCATACTGTAGACTGTAGTGGTCCATTTCCACCATTCTCCACTTTACTCGCAAGCTGCAGCACTCTGGAGCTTCTGGTATTATTTGTGGAACATTCAGTGCATATTCTCTATATGAATAATAGGACGAACACATAATATATTTATTATAATTATGAATGCCAATTTAAATTCCAGTAATAGCAGCAGATCATATTAGATGATTACAAAGCAATTAAACAAGGAAATTACAATTTTGGATGCATAGTGCTAAACCCATATTGAAATGAGGATCTATTAAATGATAAAAGATTTACCTTAGATTATTCAAGAGCAGAGCCTGCAGGAGCCTTCCCAAACTAACCTACAGTATGTGGTTCATCGATTTCTAGCACATCTTAGCTTTGTGGTAGGTGATGGTTATTAAGTCAAGATCATTAGGTACAGAATGACTTATCTTGCCAAAGCAATTTAGAATGTGCTGCTATTCCTATGCATTTTTCAATTTTTCTCTTCCACAGGATGGTTTAGGAGGAGAATTTAAAGTAGGTAAACCAGTAGATCTAAATCAATAAGGTACTTGTTAGCTCCACATTCCTGAAAGGTTTGAAAAGAAACCATGAATATTCAATTAAAAAATTTAAATCATAAAAATTTTTATTTTCTTATGATAATGAGACACCAATACTTAAAAAATATATTCTATAATCTTAAGAAAAACATACCTTATTTTGTCATCACCAATTGGGAAGGCATTGGAATCCCTCCATCCAACGATAATCTCAAATAAGATGCCTTCTTCAAAGCGCATCCATTATCAAAACGTCTCACTCATCATGAGAGGTCAGATCAGACCCTCTACATGAAATCTTCAAGTTTTAGTCCCATAATGGGCAGAACTTCTCTATCAAGAGAGGCAAAATGCCTCTCGGTGATGAGAATTGTATCTGCAAATGGTATCTCTCTTTTGATAGCTACCAGAAAGTCTTGAAGGGCAAAACATCTCAATCGGAATCCTGATCGTCGATGAGAATATTATTTTGCCAAAGGTAGCTTTCTATTGAGTGATACCATGAGGTACACAGACCCTATTTCCATGGGCAGAACCTCTCAAACAGGAGAGGCGTTACACCTCCCCTGAAGAGAACTGTATTCTGAAAATGGTACCGTTCATTTGAGAGCTACCCCGTGGTACCCAGACCCACTCGATGGACAGAATCTCTCGACCTGGAGGAGGCATCACACCACTCCATAGTGAGAATTTTATTCTGCTAGGGTAGCTCTCTTTTGAAGTTACCAGAACACCAGAAGACCTCTCCATATGGGTACCTATAAAACAATAGTTCTTAATTATGGCCTTAAAATAATTGAATTATTTTGTCCAATTTTATTTAGATATTTCCAAAATATTCTAGGCTTAAACCTATTTACTCTAAAATTTGTAACCCTATGTTGATTCATTACCTCCAAAGTCCTGTTAATATATTGAAGAAGTAGTCAGTTTTCCCTGTGCCTATACAACAGCATCCAAAGGTTTCTAATGTTTCTGCCCCAGCTGCTGGGGTTCAATGAACATAGGTACGGCATTGCTTAGTCCCACTTTAAGTTCACCTCAACTAATGCAAACTTACAATATTCGTCTGTGTGCTCATAGGAGTTTTTTGCTTTTGTTTGCCATCTCTTTCTAATGCCGTCTATGGTTATTGTATCTCTGCTGCAAATAAAGCTTCAAATGCACTCAAATATTTATTATAATTTTCAAACTTTGGATTAAGTTTTACCATAAAGCTAGTTTAGTTTGGTTATCACACGTTCATTGACTTTATAGAAATTTGCATACCTTTCCGGATCATTAGTGACCAATATCCACTGTTTTTCCATAGTAGTCAGCATCGAACACATGACTCTGAAGCTAAAAATCATTTTTTTTCTTCTTGGTTAAATGCAATGGCCAGTACGTTGAAAAAATTTCAAGTCAGTGACACTTACGAAATATGGTTACAATTTTAATCCCCTATGAATGAATGAGTCAGTGAATGTATAATTAGGTATAATTTGAGAAACATCTATATGTAATAGATAGGAGATGGATTAAAAGATATAACTTCAATTTGTAAGCATCATAAAGTCATTTTTGATACACCACTTTGTGCTACCAGTGCCTCAATGAGGCCATGGCAGTGGACGATGATGCACACTCAGACGAGACCAAACTTGCCCTTTCACACAAAGTTCCCAAAATGGCCCTTGGAAAAACTACTACTAAATTGTCGACCCATAACCTTGTGCCCATAGAAGTGCGGAGCTTGTATTAAGAATTTAATGTACTCAAACCAAACTAGCTAGGCATTCTCTATGCTCCGAAGGACTGGATACACAAAGAGCATATTTCATTCAATTTCTATGAACCTATTATATTTCCATAGGAAGTTCTATTGGAAATGGATACGTTGCCAATATAGAATAGCAATTGCGCACCTGAAAAAGAATAATATTAATAAATAACTCATGAAAATTTTAAAACTTAGGTCTCATATTTTTCCTTAAGTAGATATTCAGCAACTTCCCGTTGATCAGTATTTCATGAATAACTCCTAAACAATCAGTTATACAAAAATATCTTCCACACAAAAGTTATATTAAATTGAATTTTCTAAAACTATTATAAAAAATTGTATATACCTAAGTATCAGATTAATGGAGATATTTTGCAAAAATCAGAAACGAGCCTTGAAAAGTAGAGCTTGACTTCCAGCTAACCATTTTAGACCAGAAACTAATCAACTCTAACGACACCAACCAAAGTACTATATATGAAATTTGACGTTGATAAAACAAATAATTTTCATATAAAAGTGCCCACAAAGTACATAATCAGCTACTTCCGGTTTATCAGTATTTCACAAATAACTCCTTAGCAATCAGTGATAAAAATATGTTCAATACGGCAGTTATAGAAAATTACATTTTCTAAAACAATAGTATATACCTAAGTATCATTTGTTTGAGATATTTCAAAAAAAAAGGAAATTTGCTTCCAAGAATAAAAAAAGCTCAACTTCCAAGTAAACCATTTGCTCCAAAAAATTATTAACTCCATCAGCACACCACAGTATATAAGTGAAGTTTGGTACTGATAGGGCTAATAGTTTTCGCGTTAGATCGCCCACAAGCACACACACACACACACACAGATGCAGACATTATTCCAAAAATTGTCAGAACCAATTCTAGGGACCCCAAATATGTATTTCCGTTGAAATCTCATAATCAAATTTTTTCATGAAAACAATACTTTCTATATACTATGAATATGGAGAAAGTAAAAATCCAATAGGTATGAAGGAATTGACCCTAAAATACATTGTATATTGTATGTTTGCAATAGAAATGTGTAAAATCTTCTACCGCTATTCAAATAGTCTAAACAGTTTAGGTTACAGACCACCCATTGCATTTTACGCTTTCATTATTTCATTGAATTAAAGAAAAAGGAATCCAACAAAGCAAACCAAAAGACATCTTAAATGTAAAGTAAACACAAGGATGATTATTGAAATATATCAGATTTGCAGAAATACATCACACAAACTTTGTCCATGATCTCCAATTGGAAATATTCCTATAACTATAATAAAATCTGCTTGTTAAGATGGCAGACATTGGCTGACTAAAGCAAATTGACGAAATTGTATTGCAACCTGTATAACAGAACATATTGACAGTAATTGCAATATTATATCTAAATATATATATTATAACTCAAATAAGGCATGAAATATATATAAAAAATTATGAACCCCCAGAATATTATGATCATATGTCCCCAAATCTAGCATAGAGCAATGTGAAAGGAAAAGCCGGAGCAGAGATATTTTGAAAGGAGAGGATTTAACAGTACCTCAACAGAAGGAACGGAAAACCACAACAATTCAACAGAGGCAAACTGGAGCAAGAGCATATGAAAAAAATTCCTGATTTTCCCCATCACACCATCTTAATCCAGTGTATCATACATGAAACCCAATTCACTTATCATTACCGATTAAAAACATAAATGGACATGATATAACACCATCGAAACTCGATCAAAGAAATAATTAGGTCTTGCATTGTATTGGAAAACTCTGAGACGCATTTAAAAACAATGAATTGAAAACAATATATGCAATAATATCTTACTCTGCAGCCACCCTTAAAGCACTCAGTGGCTGCCGTTATACTTCCCTCGCCTAAATAGGAGCCGTCAATAGGCCTGGTACATTCTTCCAATGAATGTCTCCGCAACTTGGTGTCTCTCTTAAGCAACTGTCCCATACTGTAGACTGTAGTGGTCCATTTCCACCATTCTCCACTTTACTCGCAAGCTGCAGCACTCTGGAGCTTCTGGTATTATTTGTGGAACATTCAGTGCATATTCTCTATATGAATAATAGGACGAACACATAATATATTTATTATAATTATGAATGCCAATTTAAATTCCAGTAATAGCAGCAGATCATATTAGATGATTACAAAGCAATTAAACAAGGAAATTACAATTTTGGATGCATAGTGCTAAACCCATATTGAAATGAGGATCTATTAAATGATAAAAGATTTACCTTAGATTATTCAAGAGCAGAGCCTGCAGGAGCCTTCCCAAACTAACCTGCAGTATGTGGTTCATCGATTTCTAGCACATCTTAGCTTTGTGGTAGGTGATGGTTATTAAGTCAAGATCATTAGGTACAGAATGACTTATCTTGCCAAAGCAATTTAGAATGTGCTGCTATTCCTATGCATTTTACAATTTTTCTCTTCCACAGGATGGTTTAGGAGGAGAATTTAAAGTAGGTAAACCAGTAGATCTAAATCAATAAGGTACTTGTTAGCTCCACATTCCTGAAAGGTTTGAAAAGAAACCATGAATATTCAATTAAAAAATTTAAATCATAAAAATTTTTATTTTCTTATGATAATGAGACACCAATACTTAAAAAATATATTCTATAATCTTAAGAAAAACATACCTTATTTTGTCATCACCAATTGGGAAGGCATTGGAATCCCTCCATCCAACGATAATCTCAAATAAGATGCCTTCTTCAAAGCGCATCCATTATCAAAACGTCTCACTCATCATGAGAGGTCAGATCAGACCCTCTACATGAAATCTTCAAGTTTTAGTCCCATAATGGGCAGAACTTCTCTATCAAGAGAGGCAAAATGCCTCTCGGTGATGAGAATTGTATCTGCAAATGGTATCTCTCTTTTGATAGCTACCAGAAAGGCCTGAAGGGCAAAACATCTCAATCGGAATCCTGATCGTCGATGAGAATATTATTTTGCCAAAGGTAGCTTTCTATTGAGTGATACCATGAGGTACACAGACCCTCTTTCCATGGGCAGAACCTCTCAAACAGGAGAGGCGTTACACCTCCCCTGAAGAGAACTGTATTCTGAAAATGGTACCGTTCATTTGAGAGCTACCCCGTGGTACCCAGACCCACTCGATGGACAGAATCTCTCGACCTGGAGGAGGCATCACACCACTCCATAGTGAGAATTTTATTCTGCTAGGGTAGCTCTCTTTTGAAGTTACCAGAACACCAGAAGACCTCTCCATATGGGTACCTATAAAACAATAGTTCTTAATTATGGCCATAAAATAATTGAATTATTTTGTCCAATTTTATTTAGATATTTCCAAAATATTCTAGGCTTAAACCTATTTACTCTAAAATTTGTAACCCTATGTTGATTCATTACCTCCAAAGTCCTGTTAATATATTGAAGAAGTAGTCAGTTTTCCCTGTGCCTATACAACAGCATCCAAAGGTTTCTAATGTTTCTGCCCCAGCTGCTGGGGTTCAATGAACATAGGTACGGCATTGCTTAGTCCCACTTTAAGTTCACCTCAACTAATGCAAACTTACAATATTCGTCTGTGTGCTCATAGGAGTTTTTTGCTTTTGTTTGCCATCTCTTTCTAATGCCGTCTATGGTTATTGTATCTCTGCTGCAAATAAAGCTTCAAATGCACTCAAATATTTATTATAATTTTCAAACTTTGGATTAAGTTTTACCATAAAGCTAGTTTAGTTTGGTTATCACACGTTCATTGACTTTATAGAAATTTGCATACCTTTCCGGATCATTAGTGACCAATATCCACTGTTTTTCCATAGTAGTCAGCATCGAACACATGACTCTGAAGCTAAAAATCATTTTTTTTCTTCTTGGTTAAATGCAATGGCCAGTACGTTGAAAAAATTTCAAGTCAGTGACACTTACGAAATATGGTTACAATTTTAATCCCCTATGAATGAATGAGTCAGTGAATGTATAATTAGGTATAATTTGAGAAACATCTATATGTAATAGATAGGAGATGGATTAAAAGATATAACTTCAATTTGTAAGCATCATAAAGTCATTTTTGATACACCACTTTGTGCTACCAGTGCCTCAATGAGGCCATGGCAGTGGACGATGATGCACACTCAGACGAGACCAAACTTGCCCTTTCACACAAAGTTCCCAAAATGGCCCTTGGAAAAACTACTACTAAATTGTCGACCCATAACCTTGTGCCCATAGAAGTGCGGAGCTTGTATTAAGAATTTAATGTACTCAAACCAAACTAGCTAGGCATTCTCTATGCTCCGAAGGACTGGATACACAAAGAGCATATTTCATTCAATTTCTATGAACCTATTATATTTCCATAGGAAGTTCTATTGGAAATGGATACGTTGCCAATATAGAATAGCAATTGCGCACCTGAAAAAGAATAATATTAATAAATAACTCATGAAAATTTTAAAACTTAGGTCTCATATTTTTCCTTAAGTAGATATTCAGCAACTTCCCGTTGATCAGTATTTCATGAATAACTCCTAAACAATCAGTTATACAAAAATATCTTCCACACAAAAGTTATATTAAATTGCATTTTCTAAAACTATTATAAAAAATTGTATATACCTAAGTATCAGATTAATGGAGATATTTTGCAAAAATCAGAAACGAGCCTTGAAAAGTAGAGCTTGACTTCCAGCTAACCATTTTAGACCAGAAACTAATCAACTCTAACGACACCAACCAAAGTACTATATATGAAATTTGACATTGATAAAACAAATAATTTTCATATAAAAGTGCCCACAAAGTACATAATCAGCTACTTCCGGTTTATCAGTATTTCACAAATAACTCCTTAGCAATCAGTGATAAAAATATGTTCAATACGGCAGTTATAGAAAATTACATTTTCTAAAACAATAGTATATACCTAAGTATCATTTGTTTGAGATATTTCAAAAAAAAAGGAAATTTGCTTCCAAGAATAAAAAAAGCTCAACTTCCAAGTAAACCATTTGCTCCAAAAAATTATTAACTCCATCAGCACACCACAGTATATATGTGAAGTTTGGTACTGATAGGGCTAATAGTTTTCGCGTTAGATCGCCCACAAGCACACACACAAACACACACAGATGCAGACATTATTCCAAAAATTGTCAGAACCAATTCTAGGGACCCCAAATATGTATTTCCGTTGAAATCTCATAATCAAATTTTTTCATGAAAACAATGCTTTCTATATACTATGAATATGGAGAAAGTAAAAATCCAATAGGTATGAAGGAATTGACCCTAAAATACATTGTATATTGTATGTTTGCAATAGAAATGTGTAAAATCTTCTACCGCTATTCAAATAGTCTAAACAGTTTAGGTTACAGACCACCCATTGCATTTTACGCTTTCATTATTTCATTGAATTAAAGAAAAAGGAATCCAACAAAGCAAACCAAAAGACATCTTAAATGTAAAGTAAACACAAGGATGATTATTGAAATATATCAGATTTGCAGAAATACATCACACAAACTTTGTCCATGATCTCCAATTGGAAATATTCCTATAACTATAATAAAATCTGCTTGTTAAGATGGCAGACATTGGCTGACTAAAGCAAATTGACGAAATTGTATTGCAACCTGTATAACAGAACATATTGACAGTAATTGCAATATTATATCTAAATATATATATTATAACTCAAATAAGGCATGAAATATATATAAAAAATTATGAACCCCCAGAATATTATGATCATATGTCCCCAAATCTAGCATAGAGCAATGTGAAAGGAAAAGCCGGAGCAGAGATATTTTGAAAGGAGAGGATTTAACAGTACCTCAACAGAAGGAACGGAAAACCACAACAATTCAACAGAGGCAAACTGGAGCAAGAGCATATGAAAAAAATTCCTGATTTTCCCCATCACACCATCTTAATCCAGTGTATCATACATGAAACCCAATTCACTTATCATTACCGATTAAAAACATAAATGGACATGATATAACACCATCGAAACTCGATCAAAGAAATAATTAGGTCTTGCATTGTATTGGAAAACTCTGAGACGCATTTAAAAACAATGAATTGAAAACAATATATGCAATAATATCTTACTCTGCAGCCACCCTTAAAGCACTCAGTGGCTGCCGTTATACTTCCCTCGCCTAAATAGGAGCCGTCAATAGGCCTGGTACATTCTTCCAATGAATGTCTCCGCAACTTGGTGTCTCTCTTAAGCAACTGTCCCATACTGTAGACTGTAGTGGTCCATTTCCACCATTCTCCACTTTACTCGCAAGCTGCAGCACTCTGGAGCTTCTGGTATTATTTGTGGAACATTCAGTGCATATTCTCTATATGAATAATAGGACGAACACATAATATATTTATTATAATTATGAATGCCAATTTAAATTCCAGTAATAGCAGCAGATCATATTAGATGATTACAAAGCAATTAAACAAGGAAATTACAATTTTGGATGCATAGTGCTAAACCCATATTGAAATGAGGATCTATTAAATGATAAAAGATTTACCTTAGATTATTCAAGAGCAGAGCCTGCAGGAGCCTTCCCAAACTAACCTGCAGTATGTGGTTCATCGATTTCTAGCACATCTTAGCTTTGTGGTAGGTGATGGTTATTAAGTCAAGATCATTAGGTACAGAATGACTTATCTTGCCAAAGCAATTTAGAATGTGCTGCTATTCCTATGCATTTTACAATTTTTCTCTTCCACAGGATGGTTTAGGAGGAGAATTTAAAGTAGGTAAACCAGTAGATCTAAATCAATAAGGTACTTGTTAGCTCCACATTCCTGAAAGGTTTGAAAAGAAACCATGAATATTCAATTAAAAAATTTAAATCATAAAAATTTTTATTTTCTTATGATAATGAGACACCAATACTTAAAAAATATATTCTATAATCTTAAGAAAAACATACCTTATTTTGTCATCACCAATTGGGAAGGCATTGGAATCCCTCCATCCAACGATAATCTCAAATAAGATGCCTTCTTCAAAGCGCATCCATTATCAAAACGTCTCACTCATCATGAGAGGTCAGATCAGACCCTCTACATGAAATCTTCAAGTTTTAGTCCCATAATGGGCAGAACTTCTCTATCAAGAGAGGCAAAATGCCTCTCGGTGATGAGAATTGTATCTGCAAATGGTATCTCTCTTTTGATAGCTACCAGAAAGTCTTGAAGGGCAAAACATCTCAATCGGAATCCTGATCGTCGATGAGAATATTATTTTGCCAAAGGTAGCTTTCTATTGAGTGATACCATGAGGTACACAGACCCTCTTTCCATGGGCAGAACCTCTCAAACAGGAGAGGCGTTACACCTCCCCTGAAGAGAACTGTATTCTGAAAATGGTACCGTTCATTTGAGAGCTACCCCGTGGTACCCAGACCCACTCGATGGACAGAATCTCTCGACCTGGAGGAGGCATCACACCACTCCATAGTGAGAATTTTATTCTGCTAGGGTAGCTCTCTTTTGAAGTTACCAGAACACCAGAAGACCTCTCCATATGGGTACCTATAAAACAATAGTTCTTAATTATGGCCATAAAATAATTGAATTATTTTGTCCAATTTTATTTAGATATTTCCAAAATATTCTAGGCTTAAACCTATTTACTCTAAAATTTGTAACCCTATGTTGATTCATTACCTCCAAAGTCCTGTTAATATATTGAAGAAGTAGTCAGTTTTCCCTGTGCCTATACAACAGCATCCAAAGGTTTCTAATGTTTCTGCCCCAGCTGCTGGGGTTCAATGAACATAGGTACGGCATTGCTTAGTCCCACTTTAAGTTCACCTCAACTAATGCAAACTTACAATATTCGTCTGTGTGCTCATAGGAGTTTTTTGCTTTTGTTTGCCATCTCTTTCTAATGCCGTCTATGGTTATTGTATCTCTGCTGCAAATAAAGCTTCAAATGCACTCAAATATTTATTATAATTTTCAAACTTTGGATTAAGTTTTACCATAAAGCTAGTTTAGTTTGGTTATCACACGTTCATTGACTTTATAGAAATTTGCATACCTTTCCGGATCATTAGTGACCAATATCCACTGTTTTTCCATAGTAGTCAGCATCGAACACATGACTCTGAAGCTAAAAATCATTTTTTTTCTTCTTGGTTAAATGCAATGGCCAGTACGTTGAAAAAATTTCAAGTCAGTGACACTTACGAAATATGGTTACAATTTTAATCCCCTATGAATGAATGAGTCAGTGAATGTATAATTAGGTATAATTTGAGAAACATCTATATGTAATAGATAGGAGATGGATTAAAAGATATAACTTCAATTTGTAAGCATCATAAAGTCATTTTTGATACACCACTTTGTGCTACCAGTGCCTCAATGAGGCCATGGCAGTGGACGATGATGCACACTCAGACGAGACCAAACTTGCCCTTTCACACAAAGTTCCCAAAATGGCCCTTGGAAAAACTACTACTAAATTGTCGACCCATAACCTTGTGCCCATAGAAGTGCGGAGCTTGTATTAAGAATTTAATGTACTCAAACCAAACTAGCTAGGCATTCTCTATGCTCCGAAGGACTGGATACACAAAGAGCATATTTCATTCAATTTCTATGAACCTATTATATTTCCATAGGAAGTTCTATTGGAAATGGATACGTTGCCAATATAGAATAGCAATTGCGCACCTGAAAAAGAATAATATTAATAAATAACTCATGAAAATTTTAAAACTTAGGTCTCATATTTTTCCTTAAGTAGATATTCAGCAACTTCCCGTTGATCAGTATTTCATGAATAACTCCTAAACAATCAGTTATACAAAAATATCTTCCACACAAAAGTTATATTAAATTGCATTTTCTAAAACTATTATAAAAAATTGTATATACCTAAGTATCAGATTAATGGAGATATTTTGCAAAAATCAGAAACGAGCCTTGAAAAGTAGAGCTTGACTTCCAGCTAACCATTTTAGACCAGAAACTAATCAACTCTAACGACACCAACCAAAGTACTATATATGAAATTTGACATTGATAAAACAAATAATTTTCATATAAAAGTGCCCACAAAGTACATAATCAGCTACTTCCGGTTTATCAGTATTTCACAAATAACTCCTTAGCAATCAGTGATAAAAATATGTTCAATACGGCAGTTATAGAAAATTACATTTTCTAAAACAATAGTATATACCTAAGTATCATTTGTTTGAGATATTTCAAAAAAAAAGGAAATTTGCTTCCAAGAATAAAAAAAGCTCAACTTCCAAGTAAACCATTTGCTCCAAAAAATTATTAACTCCATCAGCACACCACAGTATATATGTGAAGTTTGGTACTGATAGGGCTAATAGTTTTCGCGTTAGATCGCCCACAAGCACACACACAAACACACACAGATGCAGACATTATTCCAAAAATTGTCAGAACCAATTCTAGGGACCCCAAATATGTATTTCCGTTGAAATCTCATAATCAAATTTTTTCATGAAAACAATGCTTTCTATATACTATGAATATGGAGAAAGTAAAAATCCAATAGGTATGAAGGAATTGACCCTAAAATACATTGTATATTGTATGTTTGCAATAGAAATGTGTAAAATCTTCTACCGCTATTCAAATAGTCTAAACAGTTTAGGTTACAGACCACCCATTGCATTTTACGCTTTCATTATTTCATTGAATTAAAGAAAAAGGAATCCAACAAAGCAAACCAAAAGACATCTTAAATGTAAAGTAAACACAAGGATGATTATTGAAATATATCAGATTTGCAGAAATACATCACACAAACTTTGTCCATGATCTCCAATTGGAAATATTCCTATAACTATAATAAAATCTGCTTGTTAAGATGGCAGACATTGGCTGACTAAAGCAAATTGACGAAATTGTATTGCAACCTGTATAACAGAACATATTGACAGTAATTGCAATATTATATCTAAATATATATTATAACTCAAATAAGGCATGAAATATATATAAAAAATTATGAACCCCCAGAATATTATGATCATATGTCCCCAAATCTAGCATAGAGCAATGTGAAAGGAAAAGCCGGAGCAGAGATATTTTGAAAGGAGAGGATTTAACAGTACCTCAACAGAAGGAATGGAAAACCACAACAATTCAACAGAGGCAAACTGGAGCAAGAGCATATGAAAAAAATTCCTGATTTTCCCCATCACACCATCTTAATCCAGTGTATCATACATGAAACCCAATTCACTTATCATTACCGATTAAAAACATAAATGGACATGATATAACACCATCGAAACTCGATCAAAGAAATAATTAGGTCTTGCATTGTATTGGAAAACTCTGAGACGCATTTAAAAACAATGAATTGAAAACAATATATGCAATAATATCTTACTCTGCAGCCACCCTTAAAGCACTCAGTGGCTGCCGTTATACTTCCCTCGCCTAAATAGGAGCCGTCAATAGGCCTGGTACATTCTTCCAATGAATGTCTCCGCAACTTGGTGTCTCTCTTAAGCAATGTCCCATACTGTAGACTGTAGTGGTCCATTTCCACCATTCTCCACTTTACTCGCAAGCTGCAGCACTCTGGAGCTTCTGGTATTATTTGTGGAACATTCAGTGCATATTCTCTATATGAATAATAGGACGAACACATAATATATTTATTATAATTATGAATGCCAATTTAAATTCCAGTAATAGCAGCAGATCATATTAGATGATTACAAAGCAATTAAACAAGGAAATTACAATTTTGGATGCATAGTGCTAAACCTATATTGAAATGAGGATCTATTAAATGATAAAAGATTTACCTTAGATTATTCAAGAGCAGAGCCTGCAGGAGCCTTCCCAAACTGACCTGCAGTATGTGGTTCATCGATTTCTAGCACATCTTAGCTTTGTGGTAGGTGATGGTTATTAAGTCAAGATCATTAGGTACAGAATGACTTATCTTGCCAAAGCAATTTAGAATGTGCTGCTATTCCTATGCATTTTACAATTTTTCTCTTCCACAGGATGGTTTAGGAGGAGAATTTAAAGTAGGTAAACCAGTAGATCTAAATCAATAAGGTACTTGTTAGCTCCACATTCCTGAAAAGTTTGAAAAGAAACCATGAATATTCAATTAAAAAATTTAAATCATAAAAATTTTTATTTTCTTATGATAATGAGACACCAATACTTAAAAAATATATTCTATAATCTTAAGAAAAACATACCTTATTTTGTCATCACCAATTGGGAAGGCATTGGAATCCCTCCATCCAACGATAATCTCAAATAAGATGCCTTCTTCAAAGCGCATCCATTATCAAAACGTCTCACTCATCATGAGAGGTCAGATCAGACCCTCTACATGAAATCTTCAAGTTTTAGTCCCATAATGGGCAGAACTTCTCTATCAAGAGAGGCAAAATGCCTCTCGGTGATGAGAATTGTATCTGCAAATGGTATCTCTCTTTTGATAGCTACCAGAAAGTCTTGAAGGGCAAAACATCTCAATCGGAATCCTGATCGTCGATGAGAATATTATTTTGCCAAAGGTAGCTTTCTATTGAGTGATACCATGAGGTACACAGACCCTCTTTCCATGGGCAGAACCTCTCAAACAGGAGAGGCGTTACACCTCCCCTGAAGAGAACTGTATTCTGAAAATGGTACCGTTCATTTGAGAGCTACCCCGTGGTACCCAGACCCACTCGATGGACAGAATCTCTCGACCTGGAGGAGGCATCACACCACTCCATAGTGAGAATTTTATTCTGCTAGGGTAGCTCTCTTTTGAAGTTACCAGAACACCAGAAGACCTCTCCATATGGGTACCGATAAAACAATAGTTCTTAATTATGGCCTTAAAATAATTGAATTATTTTGTCCAATTTTATTTAGATATTTCCAAAATATTCTAGGCTTAAACCTATTTACTCTAAAATTTGTAACCCTATGTTGATTCATTACCTCCAAAGTCCTGTTAATATATTGAAGAAGTAGTCAGTTTTCCCTGTGCCTATACAACAGCATCCAAAGGTTTCTAATGTTTCTGCCCCAGCTGCTGGGGTTCAATGAACATAGGTACGGCATTGCTTAGTCCCACTTTAAGTTCACCTCAACTAATGCAAACTTACAATATTCGTCTGTGTGCTCATAGGAGTTTTTTGCTTTTGTTTGCCATCTCTTTCTAATGCCGTCTATGGTTATTGTATCTCTGCTGCAAATAAAGCTTCAAATGCACTCAAATATTTATTATAATTTTCAAACTTTGGATTAAGTTTTACCATAAAGCTAGTTTAGTTTGGTTATCACACGTTCATTGACTTTATAGAAATTTGCATACCTTTCCGGATCATTAGTGACCAATATCCACTGTTTTTCCATAGTAGTCAGCATCGAACACATGACTCTGAAGCTAAAAATCATTTTTTTTCTTCTTGGTTAAATGCAATGGCCAGTACGTTGAAAAAATTTCAAGTCAGTGACACTTACGAAATATGGTTACAATTTTAATCCCCTATGAATGAATGAGTCAGTGAATGTATAATTAGGTATAATTTGAGAAACATCTATATGTAATAGATAGGAGATGGATTAAAAGATATAACTTCAATTTGTAAGCATCATAAAGTCATTTTTGATACACCACTTTGTGCTACCAGTGCCTCAATGAGGCCATGGCAGTGGACGATGATGCACACTCAGACGAGACCAAACTTGCCCTTTCACACAAAGTTCCCAAAATGGCCCTTGGAAAAACTACTACTAAATTGTCGACCCATAACCTTGTGCCCATAGAAGTGCGGAGCTTGTATTAAGAATTTAATGTACTCAAACCAAACTAGCTAGGCATTCTCTATGCTCCGAAGGACTGGATACACAAAGAGCATATTTCATTCAATTTCTATGAACCTATTATATTTCCATAGGAAGTTCTATTGGAAATGGATACGTTGCCAATATAGAATAGCAATTGCGCACCTGAAAAAGAATAATATTAATAAATAACTCATGAAAATTTTAAAACTTAGGTCTCATATTTTTCCTTAAGTAGATATTCAGCAACTTCCCGTTGATCAGTATTTCATGAATAACTCCTAAACAATCAGTTATACAAAAATATCTTCCACACAAAAGTTATATTAAATTGCATTTTCTAAAACTATTATAAAAAATTGTATATACCTAAGTATCAGATTAATGGAGATATTTTGCAAAAATCAGAAACGAGCCTTGAAAAGTAGAGCTTGACTTCCAGCTAACCATTTTAGACCAGAAACTAATCAACTCTAACGACACCAACCAAAGTACTATATATGAAATTTGACGTTGATAAAACAAATAATTTTCATATAAAAGTGCCCACAAAGTACATAATCAGCTACTTCCGGTTTATCAGTATTTCACAAATAACTCCTTAGCAATCAGTGATAAAAATATGTTCAATACGGCAGTTATAGAAAATTACATTTTCTAAAACAATAGTATATACCTAAGTATCATTTGTTTGAGATATTTCAAAAAAAAAGGAAATTTGCTTCCAAGAATAAAAAAAGCTCAACTTCCAAGTAAACCATTTGCTCCAAAAAATTATTACCTCCATCAGCACACCACAGTATATATGTGAAGTTTGGTACTGATAGGGCTAATAGTTTTCGCGTTAGATCGCCCACAAGCACACACACAAACACACACAGATGCAGACATTATTCCAAAAATTGTCAGAACCAATTCTAGGGACCCCAAATATGTATTTCCGTTGAAATCTCATAATCAAATTTTTTCATGAAAACAATGCTTTCTATATACTATGAATATGGAGAAAGTAAAAATCCAATAGGTATGAAGGAATTGACCCTAAAATACATTGTATATTGTATGTTTGCAATAGAAATGTGTAAAATCTTCTACCGCTATTCAAATAGTCTAAACAGTTTAGGTTACAGACCACCCATTGCATTTTACGCTTTCATTATTTCATTGAATTAAAGAAAAAGGAATCCAACAAAGCAAACCAAAAGACATCTTAAATGTAAAGTAAACACAAGGATGATTATTGAAATATATCAGATTTGCAGAAATACATCACACAAACATTGTCCATGATCTCCAATTGGAAATATTCCTATAACTATAATAAAATCTGCTTGTTAAGATGGCAGACATTGGCTGACTAAAGCAAATTGACGAAATTGTATTGCAACCTGTATAACAGAACATATTGACAGTAATTGCAATATTATATCTAAATATATATTATAACTCAAATAAGGCATGAAATATATATAAAAAATTATGAACCCCCAGAATATTATGATCATATGTCCCCAAATCTAGCATAGAGCAATGTGAAAGGAAAAGCCGGAGCAGAGATATTTTGAAAGGAGAGGATTTAACAGTACCTCAACAGAAGGAACGGAAAACCACAACAATTCAACAGAGGCAAACTGGAGCAAGAGCATATGAAAAAAATTCCTGATTTTCCCCATCACACCATCTTAATCCAGTGTATCATACATGAAACCCAATTCACTTATCATTACCGATTAAAAACATAAATGGACATGATATAACACCATCGAAACTCGATCAAAGAAATAATTAGGTCTTGCATTGTATTGGAAAACTCTGAGACGCATTTAAAAACAATGAATTGAAAACAATATATGCAATAATATCTTACTCTGCAGCCACCCTTAAAGCACTCAGTGGCTGCCGTTATACTTCCCTCGCCTAAATAGGAGCCGTCAATAGGCCTGGTACATTCTTCCAATGAATGTCTCCGCAACTTGGTGTCTCTCTTAAGCAACTGTCCCATACTGTAGACTGTAGTGGTCCATTTCCACCATTCTCCACTTTACTCGCAAGCTGCAGCACTCTGGAGCTTCTGGTATTATTTGTGGAACATTCAGTGCATATTCTCTATATGAATAATAGGACGAACACATAATATATTTATTATAATTATGAATGCCAATTTAAATTCCAGTAATAGCAGCAGATCATATTAGATGATTACAAAGCAATTAAACAAGGAAATTACAATTTTGGATGCATAGTGCTAAACCCATATTGAAATGAGGATCTATTAAATGATAAAAGATTTACCTTAGATTATTCAAGAGCAGAGCCTGCAGGAGCCTTCCCAAACTAACCTGCAGTATGTGGTTCATCGATTTCTAGCACATCTTAGCTTTGTGGTAGGTGATGGTTATTAAGTCAAGATCATTAGGTACAGAATGACTTATCTTGCCAAAGCAATTTAGAATGTGCTGCTATTCCTATGCATTTTACAATTTTTCTCTTCCACAGGATGGTTTAGGAGGAGAATTTAAAGTAGGTAAACCAGTAGATCTAAATCAATAAGGTACTTGTTAGCTCCACATTCCTGAAAGGTTTGAAAAGAAACCATGAATATTCAATTAAAAAATTTAAATCATAAAAATTTTTATTTTCTTATGATAATGAGACACCAATACTTAAAAAATATATTCTATAATCTTAAGAAAAACATACCTTATTTTGTCATCACCAATTGGGAAGGCATTGGAATCCCTCCATCCAACGATAATCTCAAATAAGATGCCTTCTTCAAAGCGCATCCATTATCAAAACGTCTCACTCATCATGAGAGGTCAGATCAGACCCTCTACATGAAATCTTCAAGTTTTAGTCCCATAATGGGCAGAACTTCTCTATCAAGAGAGGCAAAATGCCTCTCGGTGATGAGAATTGTATCTGCAAATGGTATCTCTCTTTTGATAGCTACCAGAAAGTCTTGAAGGGCAAAACATCTCAATCGGAATCCTGATCGTCGATGAGAATATTATTTTGCCAAAGGTAGCTTTCTATTGAGTGATACCATGAGGTACACAGACCCTCTTTCCATGGGCAGAACCTCTCAAACAGGAGAGGCGTTACACCTCCCCTGAAGAGAACTGTATTCTGAAAATGGTACCGTTCATTTGAGAGCTACCCCGTGGTACCCAGACCCACTCGATGGACAGAATCTCTCGACCTGGAGGAGGCATCACACCACTCCATAGTGAGAATTTTATTCTGCTAGGGTAGCTCTCTTTTGAAGTTACCAGAACACCAGAAGACCTCTCCATATGGGTACCTATAAAACAATAGTTCTTAATTATGGCCTTAAAATAATTGAATTATTTTGTCCAATTTTATTTAGATATTTCCAAAATATTCTAGGCTTAAACCTATTTACTCTAAAATTTGTAACCCTATGTTGATTCATTACCTCCAAAGTCCTGTTAATATATTGAAGAAGTAGTCAGTTTTCCCTGTGCCTATACAACAGCATCCAAAGGTTTCTAATGTTTCTGCCCCAGCTGCTGGGGTTCAATGAACATAGGTACGGCATTGCTTAGTCCCACTTTAAGTTCACCTCAACTAATGCAAACTTACAATATTCGTCTGTGTGCTCATAGGAGTTTTTTGCTTTTGTTTGCCATCTCTTTCTAATGCCGTCTATGGTTATTGTATCTCTGCTGCAAATAAAGCTTCAAATGCACTCAAATATTTATTATAATTTTCAAACTTTGGATTAAGTTTTACCATAAAGCTAGTTTAGTTTGGTTATCACACGTTCATTGACTTTATAGAAATTTGCATACCTTTCCGGATCATTAGTGACCAATATCCACTGTTTTTCCATAGTAGTCAGCATCGAACACATGACTCTGAAGCTAAAAATCATTTTTTTTCTTCTTGGTTAAATGCAATGGCCAGTACGTTGAAAAAATTTCAAGTCAGTGACACTTACGAAATATGGTTACAATTTTAATCCCCTATGAATGAATGAGTCAGTGAATGTATAATTAGGTATAATTTGAGAAACATCTATATGTAATAGATAGGAGATGGATTAAAAGATATAACTTCAATTTGTAAGCATCATAAAGTCATTTTTGATACACCACTTTGTGCTACCAGTGCCTCAATGAGGCCATGGCAGTGGACGATGATGCACACTCAGACGAGACCAAACTTGCCCTTTCACACAAAGTTCCCAAAATGGCCCTTGGAAAAACTACTACTAAATTGTCGACCCATAACCTTGTGCCCATAGAAGTGCGGAGCTTGTATTAAGAATTTAATGTACTCAAACCAAACTAGCTAGGCATTCTCTATGCTCCGAAGGACTGGATACACAAAGAGCATATTTCATTCAATTTCTATGAACCTATTATATTTCCATAGGAAGTTCTATTGGAAATGGATACGTTGCCAATATAGAATAGCAATTGCGCACCTGAAAAAGAATAATATTAATAAATAACTCATGAAAATTTTAAAACTTAGGTCTCATATTTTTCCTTAAGTAGATATTCAGCAACTTCCCGTTGATCAGTATTTCATGAATAACTCCTAAACAATCAGTTATACAAAAATATCTTCCACACAAAAGTTATATTAAATTGCATTTTCTAAAACTATTATAAAAAATTGTATATACCTAAGTATCAGATTAATGGAGATATTTTGCAAAAATCAGAAACGAGCCTTGAAAAGTAGAGCTTGACTTCCAGCTAACCATTTTAGACCAGAAACTAATCAACTCTAACGACACCAACCAAAGTACTATATATGAAATTTGACATTGATAAAACAAATAATTTTCATATAAAAGTGCCCACAAAGTACATAATCAGCTACTTCCGGTTTATCAGTATTTCACAAATAACTCCTTAGCAATCAGTGATAAAAATATGTTCAATACGGCAGTTATAGAAAATTACATTTTCTAAAACAATAGTATATACCTAAGTATCATTTGTTTGAGATATTTCAAAAAAAAAGGAAATTTGCTTCCAAGAATAAAAAAAGCTCAACTTCCAAGTAAACCATTTGCTCCAAAAAATTATTAACTCCATCAGCACACCACAGTATATATGTGAAGTTTGGTACTGATAGGGCTAATAGTTTTCGCGTTAGATCGCCCACAAGCACACACACAAACACACACAGATGCAGACATTATTCCAAAAATTGTCAGAACCAATTCTAGGGACCCCAAATATGTATTTCCGTTGAAATCTCATAATCAAATTTTTTCATGAAAACAATGCTTTCTATATACTATGAATATGGAGAAAGTAAAAATCCAATAGGTATGAAGGAATTGACCCTAAAATACATTGTATATTGTATGTTTGCAATAGAAATGTGTAAAATCTTCTACCGCTATTCAAATAGTCTAAACAGTTTAGGTTACAGACCACCCATTGCATTTTACGCTTTCATTATTTCATTGAATTAAAGAAAAAGGAATCCAACAAAGCAAACCAAAAGACATCTTAAATGTAAAGTAAACACAAGGATGATTATTGAAATATATCAGATTTGCAGAAATACATCACACAAACTTTGTCCATGATCTCCAATTGGAAATATTCCTATAACTATAATAAAATCTGCTTGTTAAGATGGCAGACATTGGCTGACTAAAGCAAATTGACGAAATTGTATTGCAACCTGTATAACAGAACATATTGACAGTAATTGCAATATTATATCTAAATATATATTATAACTCAAATAAGGCATGAAATATATATAAAAAATTATGAACCCCCAGAATATTATGATCATATGTCCCCAAATCTAGCATAGAGCAATGTGAAAGGAAAAGCCGGAGCAGAGATATTTTGAAAGGAGAGGATTTAACAGTACCTCAACAGAAGGAATGGAAAACCACAACAATTCAACAGAGGCAAACTGGAGCAAGAGCATATGAAAAAAATTCCTGATTTTCCCCATCACACCATCTTAATCCAGTGTATCATACATGAAACCCAATTCACTTATCATTACCGATTAAAAACATAAATGGACATGATATAACACCATCGAAACTCGATCAAAGAAATAATTAGGTCTTGCATTGTATTGGAAAACTCTGAGACGCATTTAAAAACAATGAATTGAAAACAATATATGCAATAATATCTTACTCTGCAGCCACCCTTAAAGCACTCAGTGGCTGCCGTTATACTTCCCTCGCCTAAATAGGAGCCGTCAATAGGCCTGGTACATTCTTCCAATGAATGTCTCCGCAACTTGGTGTCTCTCTTAAGCAACTGTCCCATACTGTAGACTGTAGTGGTCCATTTCCACCATTCTCCACTTTACTCGCAAGCTGCAGCACTCTGGAGCTTCTGGTATTATTTGTGGAACATTCAGTGCATATTCTCTATATGAATAATAGGACGAACACATAATATATTTATTATAATTATGAATGCCAATTTAAATTCCAGTAATAGCAGCAGATCATATTAGATGATTACAAAGCAATTAAACAAGGAAATTACAATTTTGGATGCATAGTGCTAAACCTATATTGAAATGAGGATCTATTAAATGATAAAAGATTTACCTTAGATTATTCAAGAGCAGAGCCTGCAGGAGCCTTCCCAAACTAACCTGCAGTATGTGGTTCATCGATTTCTAGCACATCTTAGCTTTGTGGTAGGTGATGGTTATTAAGTCAAGATCATTAGGTACAGAATGACTTATCTTGCCAAAGCAATTTAGAATGTGCTGCTATTCCTATGCATTTTACAATTTTTCTCTTCCACAGGATGGTTTAGGAGGAGAATTTAAAGTAGGTAAACCAGTAGATCTAAATCAATAAGGTACTTGTTAGCTCCACATTCCTGAAAAGTTTGAAAAGAAACCATGAATATTCAATTAAAAAATTTAAATCATAAAAATTTTTATTTTCTTATGATAATGAGACACCAATACTTAAAAAATATATTCTATAATCTTAAGAAAAACATACCTTATTTTGTCATCACCAATTGGGAAGGCATTGGAATCCCTCCATCCAACGATAATCTCAAATAAGATGCCTTCTTCAAAGCGCATCCATTATCAAAACGTCTCACTCATCATGAGAGGTCAGATCAGACCCTCTACATGAAATCTTCAAGTTTTAGTCCCATAATGGGCAGAACTTCTCTATCAAGAGAGGCAAAATGCCTCTCGGTGATGAGAATTGTATCTGCAAATGGTATCTCTCTTTTGATAGCTACCAGAAAGTCTTGAAGGGCAAAACATCTCAATCGGAATCCTGATCGTCGATGAGAATATTATTTTGCCAAAGGTAGCTTTCTATTGAGTGATACCATGAGGTACACAGACCCTCTTTCCATGGGCAGAACCTCTCAAACAGGAGAGGCGTTACACCTCCCCTGAAGAGAACTGTATTCTGAAAATGGTACCGTTCATTTGAGAGCTACCCCGTGGTACCCAGACCCACTCGATGGACAGAATCTCTCGACCTGGAGGAGGCATCACACCACTCCATAGTGAGAATTTTATTCTGCTAGGGTAGCTCTCTTTTGAAGTTACCAGAACACCAGAAGACCTCTCCATATGGGTACCTATAAAACAATAGTTCTTAATTATGGCCTTAAAATAATTGAATTATTTTGTCCAATTTTATTTAGATATTTCCAAAATATTCTAGGCTTAAACCTATTTACTCTAAAATTTGTAACCCTATGTTGATTCATTACCTCCAAAGTCCTGTTAATATATTGAAGAAGTAGTCAGTTTTCCCTGTGCCTATACAACAGCATCCAAAGGTTTCTAATGTTTCTGCCCCAGCTGCTGGGGTTCAATGAACATAGGTACGGCATTGCTTAGTCCCACTTTAAGTTCACCTCAACTAATGCAAACTTACAATATTCGTCTGTGTGCTCATAGGAGTTTTTTGCTTTTGTTTGCCATCTCTTTCTAATGCCGTCTATGGTTATTGTATCTCTGCTGCAAATAAAGCTTCAAATGCACTCAAATATTTATTATAATTTTCAAACTTTGGATTAAGTTTTACCATAAAGCTAGTTTAGTTTGGTTATCACACGTTCATTGACTTTATAGAAATTTGCATACCTTTCCGGATCATTAGTGACCAATATCCACTGTTTTTCCATAGTAGTCAGCATCGAACACATGACTCTGAAGCTAAAAATCATTTTTTTTCTTCTTGGTTAAATGCAATGGCCAGTACGTTGAAAAAATTTCAAGTCAGTGACACTTACGAAATATGGTTACAATTTTAATCCCCTATGAATGAATGAGTCAGTGAATGTATAATTAGGTATAATTTGAGAAACATCTATATGTAATAGATAGGAGATGGATTAAAAGATATAACTTCAATTTGTAAGCATCATAAAGTCATTTTTGATACACCACTTTGTGCTACCAGTGCCTCAATGAGGCCATGGCAGTGGACGATGATGCACACTCAGACGAGACCAAACTTGCCCTTTCACACAAAGTTCCCAAAATGGCCCTTGGAAAAACTACTACTAAATTGTCGACCCATAACCTTGTGCCCATAGAAGTGCGGAGCTTGTATTAAGAATTTAATGTACTCAAACCAAACTAGCTAGGCATTCTCTATGCTCCGAAGGACTGGATACACAAAGAGCATATTTCATTCAATTTCTATGAACCTATTATATTTCCATAGGAAGTTCTATTGGAAATGGATACGTTGCCAATATAGAATAGCAATTGCGCACCTGAAAAAGAATAATATTAATAAATAACTCATGAAAATTTTAAAACTTAGGTCTCATATTTTTCCTTAAGTAGATATTCAGCAACTTCCCGTTGATCAGTATTTCATGAATAACTCCTAAACAATCAGTTATACAAAAATATCTTCCACACAAAAGTTATATTAAATTGCATTTTCTAAAACTATTATAAAAAATTGTATATACCTAAGTATCAGATTAATGGAGATATTTTGCAAAAATCAGAAACGAGCCTTGAAAAGTAGAGCTTGACTTCCAGCTAACCATTTTAGACCAGAAACTAATCAACTCTAACGACACCAACCAAAGTACTATATATGAAATTTGACGTTGATAAAACAAATAATTTTCATATAAAAGTGCCCACAAAGTACATAATCAGCTACTTCCGGTTTATCAGTATTTCACAAATAACTCCTTAGCAATCAGTGATAAAAATATGTTCAATACGGCAGTTATAGAAAATTACATTTTCTAAAACAATAGTATATACCTAAGTATCATTTGTTTGAGATATTTCAAAAAAAAAGGAAATTTGCTTCCAAGAATAAAAAAAGCTCAACTTCCAAGTAAACCATTTGCTCCAAAAAATTATTACCTCCATCAGCACACCACAGTATATATGTGAAGTTTGGTACTGATAGGGCTAATAGTTTTCGCGTTAGATCGCCCACAAGCACACACACAAACACACACAGATGCAGACATTATTCCAAAAATTGTCAGAACCAATTCTAGGGACCCCAAATATGTATTTCCGTTGAAATCTCATAATCAAATTTTTTCATGAAAACAATGCTTTCTATATACTATGAATATGGAGAAAGTAAAAATCCAATAGGTATGAAGGAATTGACCCTAAAATACATTGTATATTGTATGTTTGCAATAGAAATGTGTAAAATCTTCTACCGCTATTCAAATAGTCTAAACAGTTTAGGTTACAGACCACCCATTGCATTTTACGCTTTCATTATTTCATTGAATTAAAGAAAAAGGAATCCAACAAAGCAAACCAAAAGACATCTTAAATGTAAAGTAAACACAAGGATGATTATTGAAATATATCAGATTTGCAGAAATACATCACACAAACTTTGTCCATGATCTCCAATTGGAAATATTCCTATAACTATAATAAAATCTGCTTGTTAAGATGGCAGACATTGGCTGACTAAAGCAAATTGACGAAATTGTATTGCAACCTGTATAACAGAACATATTGACAGTAATTGCAATATTATATCTAAATATATATTATAACTCAAATAAGGCATGAAATATATATAAAAAATTATGAACCCCCAGAATATTATGATCATATGTCCCCAAATCTAGCATAGAGCAATGTGAAAGGAAAAGCCGGAGCAGAGATATTTTGAAAGGAGAGGATTTAACAGTACCTCAACAGAAGGAACGGAAAACCACAACAATTCAACAGAGGCAAACTGGAGCAAGAGCATATGAAAAAAATTCCTGATTTTCCCCATCACACCATCTTAATCCAGTGTATCATACATGAAACCCAATTCACTTATCATTACCGATTAAAAACATAAATGGACATGATATAACACCATCGAAACTCGATCAAAGAAATAATTAGGTCTTGCATTGTATTGGAAAACTCTGAGACGCATTTAAAAACAATGAATTGAAAACAATATATGCAATAATATCTTACTCTGCAGCCACCCTTAAAGCACTCAGTGGCTGCCGTTATACTTCCCTCGCCTAAATAGGAGCCGTCAATAGGCCTGGTACATTCTTCCAATGAATGTCTCCGCAACTTGGTGTCTCTCTTAAGCAACTGTCCCATACTGTAGACTGTAGTGGTCCATTTCCACCATTCTCCACTTTACTCGCAAGCTGCAGCACTCTGGAGCTTCTGGTATTATTTGTGGAACATTCAGTGCATATTCTCTATATGAATAATAGGACGAACACATAATATATTTATTATAATTATGAATGCCAATTTAAATTCCAGTAATAGCAGCAGATCATATTAGATGATTACAAAGCAATTAAACAAGGAAATTACAATTTTGGATGCATAGTGCTAAACCTATATTGAAATGAGGATCTATTAAATGATAAAAGATTTACCTTAGATTATTCAAGAGCAGAGCCTGCAGGAGCCTTCCCAAACTAACCTGCAGTATGTGGTTCATCGATTTCTAGCACATCTTAGCTTTGTGGTAGGTGATGGTTATTAAGTCAAGATCATTAGGTACAGAATGACTTATCTTGCCAAAGCAATTTAGAATGTGCTGCTATTCCTATGCATTTTACAATTTTTCTCTTCCACAGGATGGTTTAGGAGGAGAATTTAAAGTAGGTAAACCAGTAGATCTAAATCAATAAGGTACTTGTTAGCTCCACATTCCTGAAAGGTTTGAAAAGAAACCATGAATATTCAATTAAAAAATTTAAATCATAAAAATTTTTATTTTCTTATGATAATGAGACACCAATACTTAAAAAATATATTCTATAATCTTAAGAAAAACATACCTTATTTTGTCATCACCAATTGGGAAGGCATTGGAATCCCTCCATCCAACGATAATCTCAAATAAGATGCCTTCTTCAAAGCGCATCCATTATCAAAACGTCTCACTCATCATGAGAGGTCAGATCAGACCCTCTACATGAAATCTTCAAGTTTTAGTCCCATAATGGGCAGAACTTCTCTATCAAGAGAGGCAAAATGCCTCTCGGTGATGAGAATTGTATCTGCAAATGGTATCTCTCTTTTGATAGCTACCAGAAAGTCTTGAAGGGCAAAACATCTCAATCGGAATCCTGATCGTCGATGAGAATATTATTTTGCCAAAGGTAGCTTTCTATTGAGTGATACCATGAGGTACACAGACCCTCTTTCCATGGGCAGAACCTCTCAAACAGGAGAGGCGTTACACCTCCCCTGAAGAGAACTGTATTCTGAAAATGGTACCGTTCATTTGAGAGCTACCCCGTGGTACCCAGACCCACTCGATGGACAGAATCTCTCGACCTGGAGGAGGCATCACACCACTCCATAGTGAGAATTTTATTCTGCTAGGGTAGCTCTCTTTTGAAGTTACCAGAACACCAGAAGACCTCTCCATATGGGTACCTATAAAACAATAGTTCTTAATTATGGCCTTAAAATAATTGAATTATTTTGTCCAATTTTATTTAGATATTTCCAAAATATTCTAGGCTTAAACCTATTTACTCTAAAATTTGTAACCCTATGTTGATTCATTACCTCCAAAGTCCTGTTAATATATTGAAGAAGTAGTCAGTTTTCCCTGTGCCTATACAACAGCATCCAAAGGTTTCTAATGTTTCTGCCCCAGCTGCTGGGGTTCAATGAACATAGGTACGGCATTGCTTAGTCCCACTTTAAGTTCACCTCAACTAATGCAAACTTACAATATTCGTCTGTGTGCTCATAGGAGTTTTTTGCTTTTGTTTGCCATCTCTTTCTAATGCCGTCTATGGTTATTGTATCTCTGCTGCAAATAAAGCTTCAAATGCACTCAAATATTTATTATAATTTTCAAACTTTGGATTAAGTTTTACCATAAAGCTAGTTTAGTTTGGTTATCACACGTTCATTGACTTTATAGAAATTTGCATACCTTTCCGGATCATTAGTGACCAATATCCACTCTTTTTCCATAGTAGTCAGCATCGAACACATGACTCTGAAGCTAAAAATCATTTTTTTTCTTCTTGGTTAAATGCAATGGCCAGTACGTTGAAAAAATTTCAAGTCAGTGACACTTACGAAATATGGTTACAATTTTAATCCCCTATGAATGAATGAGTCAGTGAATGTATAATTAGGTATAATTTGAGAAACATCTATATGTAATAGATAGGAGATGGATTAAAAGATATAACTTCAATTTGTAAGCATCATAAAGTCATTTTTGATACACCACTTTGTGCTACCAGTGCCTCAATGAGGCCATGGCAGTGGACGATGATGCACACTCAGACGAGACCAAACTTGCCCTTTCACACAAAGTTCCCAAAATGGCCCTTGGAAAAACTACTACTAAATTGTCGACCCATAACCTTGTGCCCATAGAAGTGCGGAGCTTGTATTAAGAATTTAATGTACTCAAACCAAACTAGCTAGGCATTCTCTATGCTCCGAAGGACTGGATACACAAAGAGCATATTTCATTCAATTTCTATGAACCTATTATATTTCCATAGGAAGTTCTATTGGAAATGGATACGTTGCCAATATAGAATAGCAATTGCGCACCTGAAAAAGAATAATATTAATAAATAACTCATGAAAATTTTAAAACTTAGGTCTCATATTTTTCCTTAAGTAGATATTCAGCAACTTCCCGTTGATCAGTATTTCATGAATAACTCCTAAACAATCAGTTATACAAAAATATCTTCCACACAAAAGTTATATTAAATTGCATTTTCTAAAACTATTATAAAAAATTGTATATACCTAAGTATCAGATTAATGGAGATATTTTGCAAAAATCAGAAACGAGCCTTGAAAAGTAGAGCTTGACTTCCAGCTAACCATTTTAGACCAGAAACTAATCAACTCTAACGACACCAACCAAAGTACTATATATGAAATTTGACGTTGATAAAACAAATAATTTTCATATAAAAGTGCCCACAAAGTACATAATCAGCTACTTCCGGTTTATCAGTATTTCACAAATAACTCCTTAGCAATCAGTGATAAAAATATGTTCAATACGGCAGTTATAGAAAATTACATTTTCTAAAACAATAGTATATACCTAAGTATCATTTGTTTGAGATATTTCAAAAAAAAAGGAAATTTGCTTCCAAGAATAAAAAAAGCTCAACTTCCAAGTAAACCATTTGCTCAAAAAAATTATTAACTCCATCAGCACACCACAGTATATATGTGAAGTTTGGTACTGATAGGGCTAATAGTTTTCGCGTTAGATCGCCCACAAGCACACACACACACACACACAGATGCAGACATTATTCCAAAAATTGTCAGAACCAATTCTAGGGACCCCAAATATGTATTTCCGTTGAAATCTCATAATCAAATTTTTTCATGAAAACAATGCTTTCTATATACTATGAATATGGAGAAAGTAAAAATCCAATAGGTATGAAGGAATTGACCCTAAAATACATTGTATATTGTATGTTTGCAATAGAAATGTGTAAAATCTTCTACCGCTATTCAAATAGTCTAAACAGTTTAGGTTACAGACCACCCATTGCATTTTACGCTTTCATTATTTCATTGAATTAAAGAAAAAGGAATCCAACAAAGCAAACCAAAAGACATCTTAAATGTAAAGTAAACACAAGGATGATTATTGAAATATATCAGATTTGCAGAAATACATCACACAAACTTTGTCCATGATCTCCAATTGGAAATATTCCTATAACTATAATAAAATCTGCTTGTTAAGATGGCAGACATTGGCTGACTAAAGCAAATTGACGAAATTGTATTGCAACCTGTATAACAGAACATATTGACAGTAATTGCAATATTATATCTAAATATATATAATAACTCAAATAAGGCATGAAATATATATAAAAAATTATGAACCCCCAGAATATTATGATCATATGTCCCCAAATCTAGCATAGAGCAATGTGAAAGGAAAAGCCGGAGCAGAGATATTTTGAAAGGAGAGGATTTAACAGTACCTCAACAGAAGGAACGGAAAACCACAACAATTCAACAGAGGCAAACTGGAGCAAGAGCATATGAAAAAAATTCCTGATTTTCCCCATCACACCATCTTAATCCAGTGTATCATACATGAAACCCAATTCACTTATCATTACCGATTAAAAACATAAATGGACATGATATAACACCATCGAAACTCGATCAAAGAAATAATTAGGTCTTGCATTGTATTGGAAAACTCTGAGACGCATTTAAAAACAATGAATTGAAAACAATATATGCAATAATATCTTACTCTGCAGCCACCCTTAAAGCACTCAGTGGCTGCCGTTATACTTCCCTCGCCTAAATAGGAGCCGTCAATAGGCCTGGTACATTCTTCCAATGAATGTCTCCGCAACTTGGTGTCTCTCTTAAGCAACTGTCCCATACTGTAGACTGTAGTGGTCCATTTCCACCATTCTCCACTTTACTCGCAAGCTGCAGCACTCTGGAGCTTCTGGTATTATTTGTGGAACATTCAGTGCATATTCTCTATATGAATAATAGGACGAACACATAATATATTTATTATAATTATGAATGCCAATTTAAATTCCAGTAATAGCAGCAGATCATATTAGATGATTACAAAGCAATTAAACAAGGAAATTACAATTTTGGATGCATAGTGCTAAACCCATATTGAAATGAGGATCTATTAAATGATAAAAGATTTACCTTAGATTATTCAAGAGCAGAGCCTGCAGGAGCCTTCCCAAACTAACCTGCAGTATGTGGTTCATCGATTTCTAGCACATCTTAGCTTTGTGGTAGGTGATGGTTATTAAGTCAAGATCATTAGGTACAGAATGACTTATCTTGCCAAAGCAATTTAGAATGTGCTGCTATTCCTATGCATTTTACAATTTTTCTCTTCCACAGGATGGTTTAGGAGGAGAATTTAAAGTAGGTAAACCAGTAGATCTAAATCAATAAGGTACTTGTTAGCTCCACATTCCTGAAAGGTTTGAAAAGAAACCATGAATATTCAATTAAAAAATTTAAATCATAAAAATTTTTATTTTCTTATGATAATGAGACACCAATACTTAAAAAATATATTCTATAATCTTAAGAAAAACATACCTTATTTTGTCATCACCAATTGGGAAGGCATTGGAATCCCTCCATCCAACGATAATCTCAAATAAGATGCCTTCTTCAAAGCGCATCCATTATCAAAACGTCTCACTCATCATGAGAGGTCAGATCAGACCCTCTACATGAAATCTTCAAGTTTTAGTCCCATAATGGGCAGAACTTCTCTATCAAGAGAGGCAAAATGCCTCTCGGTGATGAGAATTGTATCTGCAAATGGTATCTCTCTTTTGATAGCTACCAGAAAGTCTTGAAGGGCAAAACATCTCAATCGGAATCCTGATCGTCGATGAGAATATTATTTTGCCAAAGGTAGCTTTCTATTGAGTGATACCATGAGGTACACAGACCCTCTTTCCATGGGCAGAACCTCTCAAACAGGAGAGGCGTTACACCTCCCCTGAAGAGAACTGTATTCTGAAAATGGTACCGTTCATTTGAGAGCTACCCCGTGGTACCCAGACCCACTCGATGGACAGAATCTCTCGACCTGGAGGAGGCATCACACCACTCCATAGTGAGAATTTTATTCTGCTAGGGTAGCTCTCTTTTGAAGTTACCAGAACACCAGAAGACCTCTCCATATGGGTACCTATAAAACAATAGTTCTTAATTATGGCCTTAAAATAATTGAATTATTTTGTCCAATTTTATTTAGATATTTCCAAAATATTCTAGGCTTAAACCTATTTACTCTAAAATTTGTAACCCTATGTTGATTCATTACCTCCAAAGTCCTGTTAATATATTGAAGAAGTAGTCAGTTTTCCCTGTGCCTATACAACAGCATCCAAAGGTTTCTAATGTTTCTGCCCCAGCTGCTGGGGTTCAATGAACATAGGTACGGCATTGCTTAGTCCCACTTTAAGTTCACCTCAACTAATGCAAACTTACAATATTCGTCTGTGTGCTCATAGGAGTTTTTTGCTTTTGTTTGCCATCTCTTTCTAATGCCGTCTATGGTTATTGTATCTCTGCTGCAAATAAAGCTTCAAATGCACTCAAATATTTATTATAATTTTCAAACTTTGGATTAAGTTTTACCATAAAGCTAGTTTAGTTTGGTTATCACACGTTCATTGACTTTATAGAAATTTGCATACCTTTCCGGATCATTAGTGACCAATATCCACTGTTTTTCCATAGTAGTCAGCATCGAACACATGACTCTGAAGCTAAAAATCATTTTTTTTCTTCTTGGTTAAATGCAATGGCCAGTACGTTGAAAAAATTTCAAGTCAGTGACACTTACGAAATATGGTTACAATTTTAATCCCCTATGAATGAATGAGTCAGTGAATGTATAATTAGGTATAATTTGAGAAACATCTATATGTAATAGATAGGAGATGGATTAAAAGATATAACTTCAATTTGTAAGCATCATAAAGTCATTTTTGATACACCACTTTGTGCTACCAGTGCCTCAATGAGGCCATGGCAGTGGACGATGATGCACACTCAGACGAGACCAAACTTGCCCTTTCACACAAAGTTCCCAAAATGGCCCTTGGAAAAACTACTACTAAATTGTCGACCCATAACCTTGTGCCCATAGAAGTGCGGAGCTTGTATTAAGAATTTAATGTACTCAAACCAAACTAGCTAGGCATTCTCTATGCTCCGAAGGACTGGATACACAAAGAGCATATTTCATTCAATTTCTATGAACCTATTATATTTCCATAGGAAGTTCTATTGGAAATGGATACGTTGCCAATATAGAATAGCAATTGCGCACCTGAAAAAGAATAATATTAATAAATAACTCATGAAAATTTTAAAACTTAGGTCTCATATTTTTCCTTAAGTAGATATTCAGCAACTTCCCGTTGATCAGTATTTCATGAATAACTCCTAAACAATCAGTTATACAAAAATATCTTCCACACAAAAGTTATATTAAATTGCATTTTCTAAAACTATTATAAAAAATTGTATATACCTAAGTATCAGATTAATGGAGATATTTTGCAAAAATCAGAAACGAGCCTTGAAAAGTAGAGCTTGACTTCCAGCTAACCATTTTAGACCAGAAACTAATCAACTCTAACGACACCAACCAAAGTACTATATATGAAATTTGACGTTGATAAAACAAATAATTTTCATATAAAAGTGCCCACAAAGTACATAATCAGCTACTTCCGGTTTATCAGTATTTCACAAATAACTCCTTAGCAATCAGTGATAAAAATATGTTCAATACGGCAGTTATAGAAAATTACATTTTCTAAAACAATAGTATATACCTAAGTATCATTTGTTTGAGATATTTCAAAAAAAAAGGAAATTTGCTTCCAAGAATAAAAAAAGCTCAACTTCCAAGTAAACCATTTGCTCAAAAAAATTATTAACTCCATCAGCACACCACAGTATATATGTGAAGTTTGGTACTGATAGGGCTAATAGTTTTCGCGTTAGATCGCCCACAAGCACACACACACACACACACAGATGCAGACATTATTCCAAAAATTGTCAGAACCAATTCTAGGGACCCCAAATATGTATTTCCGTTGAAATCTCATAATCAAATTTTTTCATGAAAACAATGCTTTCTATATACTATGAATATGGAGAAAGTAAAAATCCAATAGGTATGAAGGAATTGACCCTAAAATACATTGTATATTGTATGTTTGCAATAGAAATGTGTAAAATCTTCTACCGCTATTCAAATAGTCTAAACAGTTTAGGTTACAGACCACCCATTGCATTTTACGCTTTCATTATTTCATTGAATTAAAGAAAAAGGAATCCAACAAAGCAAACCAAAAGACATCTTAAATGTAAAGTAAACACAAGGATGATTATTGAAATATATCAGATTTGCAGAAATACATCACACAAACATTGTCCATGATCTCCAATTGGAAATATTCCTATAACTATAATAAAATCTGCTTGTTAAGATGGCAGACATTGGCTGACTAAAGCAAATTGACGAAATTGTATTGCAACCTGTATAACAGAACATATTGACAGTAATTGCAATATTATATCTAAATATATATTATAACTCAAATAAGGCATGAAATATATATAAAAAATTATGAACCCCCAGAATATTATGATCATATGTCCCCAAATCTAGCATAGAGCAATGTGAAAGGAAAAGCCGGAGCAGAGATATTTTGAAAGGAGAGGATTTAACAGTACCTCAACAGAAGGAACGGAAAACCACAACAATTCAACAGAGGCAAACTGGAGCAAGAGCATATGAAAAAAATTCCTGATTTTCCCCATCACACCATCTTAATCCAGTGTATCATACATGAAACCCAATTCACTTATCATTACCGATTAAAAACATAAATGGACATGATATAACACCATCGAAACTCGATCAAAGAAATAATTAGGTCTTGCATTGTATTGGAAAACTCTGAGACGCATTTAAAAACAATGAATTGAAAACAATATATGCAATAATATCTTACTCTGCAGCCACCCTTAAAGCACTCAGTGGCTGCCGTTATACTTCCCTCGCCTAAATAGGAGCCGTCAATAGGCCTGGTACATTCTTCCAATGAATGTCTCCGCAACTTGGTGTCTCTCTTAAGCAACTGTCCCATACTGTAGACTGTAGTGGTCCATTTCCACCATTCTCCACTTTACTCGCAAGCTGCAGCACTCTGGAGCTTCTGGTATTATTTGTGGAACATTCAGTGCATATTCTCTATATGAATAATAGGACGAACACATAATATATTTATTATAATTATGAATGCCAATTTAAATTCCAGTAATAGCAGCAGATCATATTAGATGATTACAAAGCAATTAAACAAGGAAATTACAATTTTGGATGCATAGTGCTAAACCCATATTGAAATGAGGATCTATTAAATGATAAAAGATTTACCTTAGATTATTCAAGAGCAGAGCCTGCAGGAGCCTTCCCAAACTAACCTGCAGTATGTGGTTCATCGATTTCTAGCACATCTTAGCTTTGTGGTAGGTGATGGTTATTAAGTCAAGATCATTAGGTACAGAATGACTTATCTTGCCAAAGCAATTTAGAATGTGCTGCTATTCCTATGCATTTTACAATTTTTCTCTTCCACAGGATGGTTTAGGAGGAGAATTTAAAGTAGGTAAACCAGTAGATCTAAATCAATAAGGTACTTGTTAGCTCCACATTCCTGAAAGGTTTGAAAAGAAACCATGAATATTCAATTAAAAAATTTAAATCATAAAAATTTTTATTTTCTTATGATAATGAGACACCAATACTTAAAAAATATATTCTATAATCTTAAGAAAAACATACCTTATTTTGTCATCACCAATTGGGAAGGCATTGGAATCCCTCCATCCAACGATAATCTCAAATAAGATGCCTTCTTCAAAGCGCATCCATTATCAAAACGTCTCACTCATCATGAGAGGTCAGATCAGACCCTCTACATGAAATCTTCAAGTTTTAGTCCCATAATGGGCAGAACTTCTCTATCAAGAGAGGCAAAATGCCTCTCGGTGATGAGAATTGTATCTGCAAATGGTATCTCTCTTTTGATAGCTACCAGAAAGTCTTGAAGGGCAAAACATCTCAATCGGAATCCTGATCGTCGATGAGAATATTATTTTGCCAAAGGTAGCTTTCTATTGAGTGATACCATGAGGTACACAGACCCTCTTTCCATGGACAGAACCTCTCAAACAGGAGAGGCGTTACACCTCCCTTGAAGAGAACTGTATTCTGAAAATGGTACCGTTCATTTGAGAGCTACCCCGTGGTACCCAGACCCACTCGATGGACAGAATCTCTCGACCTGGAGGAGGCGTCACACCACTCCATAGTGAGAATTTTATTCTGCTAGGGTAGCTCTCTTTTGAAGTTACCAGAACACCAGAAGACCTCTCCATATGGGTACCTATAAAACAATAGTTCTTAATTATGGCCTTAAAATAATTGAATTATTTTGTCCAATTTTATTTAGATATTTCCAAAATATTCTAGGCTTAAACCTATTTACTCTAAAATTTGTAACCCTATGTTGATTCATTACCTCCAAAGTCCTGTTAATATATTGAAGAAGTAGTCAGTTTTCCCTGTGCCTATACAACAGCATCCAAAGGTTTCTAATGTTTCTGCCCCAGCTGCTGGGGTTCAATGAACATAGGTACGGCATTGCTTAGTCCCACTTTAAGTTCACCTCAACTAATGCAAACTTAGAATATTCGTCTGTGTGCTCATAGGAGTTTTTTGCTTTTGTTTGCCATCTCTTTCTAATGCCGTCTATGGTTATTGTATCTCTGCTGCAAATAAAGCTTCAAATGCACTCAAATATTTATTATAATTTTCAAACTTTGGATTAAGTTTTACCATAAAGCTAGTTTAGTTTGGTTATCACACGTTCATTGACTTTATAGAAATTTGCATACCTTTCCGGATCATTAGTGACCAATATCCACTCTTTTTCCATAGTAGTCAGCATCGAACACATGACTCTGAAGCTAAAAATCATTTTTTTTCTTCTTGGTTAAATGCAATGGCCAGTACGTTGAAAAAATTTCAAGTCAGTGACACTTACGAAATATGGTTACAATTTTAATCCCCTATGAATGAATGAGTCAGTGAATGTATAATTAGGTATAATTTGAGAAACATCTATATGTAATAGATAGGAGATGGATTAAAAGATATAACTTCAATTTGTAAGCATCATAAAGTCATTTTTGATACACCACTTTGTGCTACCAGTGCCTCAATGAGGCCATGGCAGTGGACGATGATGCACACTCAGACGAGACCAAACTTGCCCTTTCACACAAAGTTCCCAAAATGGCCCTTGGAAAAACTACTACTAAATTGTCGACCCATAACCTTGTGCCCATAGAAGTGCGGAGCTTGTATTAAGAATTTAATGTACTCAAACCAAACTAGCTAGGCATTCTCTATGCTCCGAAGGACTGGATACACAAAGAGCATATTTCATTCAATTTCTATGAACCTATTATATTTCCATAGGAAGTTCTATTGGAAATGGATACGTTGCCAATATAGAATAGCAATTGCGCACCTGAAAAAGAATAATATTAATAAATAACTCATGAAAATTTTAAAACTTAGGTCTCATATTTTTCCTTAAGTAGATATTCAGCAACTTCCCGTTGATCAGTATTTCATGAATAACTCCTAAACAATCAGTTATACAAAAATATCTTCCACACAAAAGTTATATTAAATTGCATTTTCTAAAACTATTATAAAAAATTGTATATACCTAAGTATCAGATTAATGGAGATATTTTGCAAAAATCAGAAACGAGCCTTGAAAAGTAGAGCTTGACTTCCAGCTAACCATTTTAGACCAGAAACTAATCAACTCTAACGACACCAACCAAAGTACTATATATGAAATTTGACGTTGATAAAACAAATAATTTTCATATAAAAGTGCCCACAAAGTACATAATCAGCTACTTCCGGTTTATCAGTATTTCACAAATAACTCCTTAGCAATCAGTGATAAAAATATGTTCAATACGGCAGTTATAGAAAATTACATTTTCTAAAACAATAGTATATACCTAAGTATCATTTGTTTGAGATATTTCAAAAAAAAAGGAAATTTGCTTCCAAGAATAAAAAAAGCTCAACTTCCAAGTAAACCATTTGCTCAAAAAAATTATTAACTCCATCAGCACACCACAGTATATATGTGAAGTTTGGTACTGATAGGGCTAATAGTTTTCGCGTTAGATCGCCCACAAGCACACACACACACACACACAGATGCAGACATTATTCCAAAAATTGTCAGAACCAATTCTAGGGACCCCAAATATGTATTTCCGTTGAAATCTCATAATCAAATTTTTTCATGAAAACAATGCTTTCTATATACTATGAATATGGAGAAAGTAAAAATCCAATAGGTATGAAGGAATTGACCCTAAAATACATTGTATATTGTATGTTTGCAATAGAAATGTGTAAAATCTTCTACCGCTATTCAAATAGTCTAAACAGTTTAGGTTACAGACCACCCATTGCATTTTACGCTTTCATTATTTCATTGAATTAAAGAAAAAGGAATCCAACAAAGCAAACCAAAAGACATCTTAAATGTAAAGTAAACACAAGGATGATTATTGAAATATATCAGATTTGCAGAAATACATCACACAAACATTGTCCATGATCTCCAATTGGAAATATTCCTATAACTATAATAAAATCTGCTTGTTAAGATGGCAGACATTGGCTGACTAAAGCAAATTGACGAAATTGTATTGCAACCTGTATAACAGAACATATTGACAGTAATTGCAATATTATATCTAAATATATATTATAACTCAAATAAGGCATGAAATATATATAAAAAATTATGAACCCCCAGAATATTATGATCATATGTCCCCAAATCTAGCATAGAGCAATGTGAAAGGAAAAGCCGGAGCAGAGATATTTTGAAAGGAGAGGATTTAACAGTACCTCAACAGAAGGAACGGAAAACCACAACAATTCAACAGAGGCAAACTGGAGCAAGAGCATATGAAAAAAATTCCTGATTTTCCCCATCACACCATCTTAATCCAGTGTATCATACATGAAACCCAATTCACTTATCATTACCGATTAAAAACATAAATGGACATGATATAACACCATCGAAACTCGATCAAAGAAATAATTAGGTCTTGCATTGTATTGGAAAACTCTGAGACGCATTTAAAAACAATGAATTGAAAACAATATATGCAATAATATCTTACTCTGCAGCCACCCTTAAAGCACTCAGTGGCTGCCGTTATACTTCCCTCGCCTAAATAGGAGCCGTCAATAGGCCTGGTACATTCTTCCAATGAATGTCTCCGCAACTTGGTGTCTCTCTTAAGCAACTGTCCCATACTGTAGACTGTAGTGGTCCATTTCCACCATTCTCCACTTTACTCGCAAGCTGCAGCACTCTGGAGCTTCTGGTATTATTTGTGGAACATTCAGTGCATATTCTCTATATGAATAATAGGACGAACACATAATATATTTATTATAATTATGAATGCCAATTTAAATTCCAGTAATAGCAGCAGATCATATTAGATGATTACAAAGCAATTAAACAAGGAAATTACAATTTTGGATGCATAGTGCTAAACCCATATTGAAATGAGGATCTATTAAATGATAAAAGATTTACCTTAGATTATTCAAGAGCAGAGCCTGCAGGAGCCTTCCCAAACTAACCTACAGTATGTGGTTCATCGATTTCTAGCACATCTTAGCTTTGTGGTAGGTGATGGTTATTAAGTCAAGATCATTAGGTACAGAATGACTTATCTTGCCAAAGCAATTTAGAATGTGCTGCTATTCCTATGCATTTTTCAATTTTTCTCTTCCACAGGATGGTTTAGGAGGAGAATTTAAAGTAGGTAAACCAGTAGATCTAAATCAATAAGGTACTTGTTAGCTCCACATTCCTGAAAGGTTTGAAAAGAAACCATGAATATTCAATTAAAAAATTTAAATCATAAAAATTTTTATTTTCTTATGATAATGAGACACCAATACTTAAAAAATATATTCTATAATCTTAAGAAAAACATACCTTATTTTGTCATCACCAATTGGGAAGGCATTGGAATCCCTCCATCCAACGATAATCTCAAATAAGATGCCTTCTTCAAAGCGCATCCATTATCAAAACGTCTCACTCATCATGAGAGGTCAGATCAGACCCTCTACATGAAATCTTCAAGTTTTAGTCCCATAATGGGCAGAACTTCTCTATCAAGAGAGGCAAAATGCCTCTCGGTGATGAGAATTGTATCTGCAAATGGTATCTCTCTTTTGATAGCTACCAGAAAGTCTTGAAGGGCAAAACATCTCAATCGGAATCCTGATCGTCGATGAGAATATTATTTTGCCAAAGGTAGCTTTCTATTGAGTGATACCATGAGGTACACAGACCCTCTTTCCATGGGCAGAACCTCTCAAACAGGAGAGGCGTTACACCTCCCCTGAAGAGAACTGTATTCTGAAAATGGTACCGTTCATTTGAGAGCTACCCCGTGGTACCCAGACCCACTCGATGGACAGAATCTCTCGACCTGGAGGAGGCATCACACCACTCCATAGTGAGAATTTTATTCTGCTAGGGTAGCTCTCTTTTGAAGTTACCAGAACACCAGAAGACCTCTCCATATGGGTACCTATAAAACAATAGTTCTTAATTATGGCCTTAAAATAATTGAATTATTTTGTCCAATTTTATTTAGATATTTCCAAAATATTCTAGGCTTAAACCTATTTACTCTAAAATTTGTAACCCTATGTTGATTCATTACCTCCAAAGTCCTGTTAATATATTGAAGAAGTAGTCAGTTTTCCCTGTGCCTATACAACAGCATCCAAAGGTTTCTAATGTTTCTGCCCCAGCTGCTGGGGTTCAATGAACATAGGTACGGCATTGCTTAGTCCCACTTTAAGTTCACCTCAACTAATGCAAACTTACAATATTCGTCTGTGTGCTCATAGGAGTTTTTTGCTTTTGTTTGCCATCTCTTTCTAATGCCGTCTATGGTTATTGTATCTCTGCTGCAAATAAAGCTTCAAATGCACTCAAATATTTATTATAATTTTCAAACTTTGGATTAAGTTTTACCATAAAGCTAGTTTAGTTTGGTTATCACACGTTCATTGACTTTATAGAAATTTGCATACCTTTCCGGATCATTAGTGACCAATATCCACTGTTTTTCCATAGTAGTCAGCATCGAACACATGACTCTGAAGCTAAAAATCATTTTTTTTCTTCTTGGTTAAATGCAATGGCCAGTACGTTGAAAAAATTTCAAGTCAGTGACACTTACGAAATATGGTTACAATTTTAATCCCCTATGAATGAATGAGTCAGTGAATGTATAATTAGGTATAATTTGAGAAACATCTATATGTAATAGATAGGAGATGGATTAAAAGATATAACTTCAATTTGTAAGCATCATAAAGTCATTTTTGATACACCACTTTGTGCTACCAGTGCCTCAATGAGGCCATGGCAGTGGACGATGATGCACACTCAGACGAGACCAAACTTGCCCTTTCACACAAAGTTCCCAAAATGGCCCTTGGAAAAACTACTACTAAATTGTCGACCCATAACCTTGTGCCCATAGAAGTGCGGAGCTTGTATTAAGAATTTAATGTACTCAAACCAAACTAGCTAGGCATTCTCTATGCTCCGAAGGACTGGATACACAAAGAGCATATTTCATTCAATTTCTATGAACCTATTATATTTCCATAGGAAGTTCTATTGGAAATGGATACGTTGCCAATATAGAATAGCAATTGCGCACCTGAAAAAGAATAATATTAATAAATAACTCATGAAAATTTTAAAACTTAGGTCTCATATTTTTCCTTAAGTAGATATTCAGCAACTTCCCGTTGATCAGTATTTCATGAATAACTCCTAAACAATCAGTTATACAAAAATATCTTCCACACAAAAGTTATATTAAATTGCATTTTCTAACACTATTATAAAAAATTGTATATACCTAAGTATCAGATTAATGGAGATATTTTGCAAAAATCAGAAGCGAGCCTTGAAAAGTAGAGCTAGACTTCCAGCTAACCATTTTAAACCAGAAACTAATCAACTCTAACGACACCAACCAAAGTACTATATATGAAATTTGACGTTGATAAAACAAATAATTTTCATATAAAAGTGCCCACAAAGTACATAATCAGCTACTTCCGGTTTATCAGTATTTCACAAATAACTCCTTAGCAATCAGTGATAAAAATATGTTCAATACGGCAGTTATAGAAAATTACATTTTCTAAAACAATAGTATATACCTAAGTATCATTTGTTTGAGATATTTCAAAAAAAAAGGAAATTTGCTTCCAAGAATAAAAAAGCTCAACTTCCAAGTAAACCATTTGCTCCAAAAAATTATTAACTCCATCAGCACACCACAGTATATAGGTGAAGTTTGGTACTGATAGGGCTAATAGTTTTCGCGTTAGATCGCCCACAAGCACACACACACACACACACAGATGCAGACATTATTCCAAAAATTGTCAGAACCAATTCTAGGGACCCCAAATATGTATTTCCGTTGAAATCTCATAATCAAATTTTTTCATGAAAACAATACTTTCTATATACTATGAATATGGAGAAAGTAAAAATCCAATAGGTAAGAAGGAATTGACCCTAAAATACATTGTATATTGTATGTTTGCAATAGAAATGTGTAAAATCTTCTACCGCTATTCAAATAGTCTAAACAGTTTAGGTTACAGACCACCCATTGCATTTTACGCTTTCATTATTTCATTGAATTAAAGAAAAAGGAATCCAACAAAGCAAACCAAAAGACATCTTAAATGTAAAGTAAACACAAGGATGATTATTGAAATATATCAGATTTGCAGAAATACATCACACAAACTTTGTCCATGATCTCCAATTGGAAATATTCCTATAACTATAATAAAATCTGCTTGTTAAGATGGCAGACATTGGCTGACTAAAGCAAATTGACGAAATTGTATTGCAACCTGTATAACAGAACATATTGACAGTAATTGCAATATTATATCTAAATATATATTATAACTCAAATAAGGCATGAAATATATATAAAAAATTATGAACCCCCAGAATATTATGATCATATGTCCCCAAATCTAGCATAGAGCAATGTGAAAGGAAAAGCCGGAGCAGAGATATTTTGAAAGGAGAGGATTTAACAGTACCTCAACAGAAGGAACGGAAAACCACAACAATTCAACAGAGGCAAACTGGAGCAAGAGCATATGAAAAAAATTCCTGATTTTCCCCATCACACCATCTTAATCCAGTGTATCATACATGAAACCCAATTCACTTATCATTACCGATTAAAAACATAAATGGACATGATATAACACCATCGAAACTCGATCAAAGAAATAATTAGGTCTTGCATTGTATTGGAAAACTCTGAGACGCATTTAAAAACAATGAATTGAAAACAATATATGCAATAATATCTTACTCTGCAGCCACCCTTAAAGCACTCAGTGGCTGCCGTTATACTTCCCTCGCCTAAATAGGAGCCGTCAATAGGCCTGGTACATTCTTCCAATGAATGTCTCCGCAACTTGGTGTCTCTCTTAAGCAACTGTCCCATACTGTAGACTGCAGTGGTCCATTTCCACCATTCTCCACTTTACTCGCAAGCTGCAGCACTCTGGAGCTTCTGGTATTATTTGTGGAACATTCAGTGCATATTCTCTATATGAATAATAGGACGAACACATAATATATTTATTATAATTATGAATGCCAATTTAAATTCCAGTAATAGCAGCAGATCATATTAGATGATTACAAAGCAATTAAACAAGGAAATTACAATTTTGGATGCATAGTGCTAAACCTATATTGAAATGAGGATCTATTAAATGATAAAAGATTTACCTTAGATTATTCAAGAGCAGAGCCTGCAGGAGCCTTCCCAAACTAACCTGCAGTATGTGGTTCATCGATTTCTAGCACATCTTAGCTTTGTGGTAGGTGATGGTTATTAAGTCAAGATCATTAGGTACAGAATGACTTATCTTGCCAAAGCAATTTAGAATGTGCTGCTATTCCTATGCATTTTACAATTTTTCTCTTCCACAGGATGGTTTAGGAGGAGAATTTAAAGTAGGTAAACCAGTAGATCTAAATCAATAAGGTACTTGTTAGCTCCACATTCCTGAAAGGTTTGAAAAGAAACCATGAATATTCAATTAAAAAATTTAAATCATAAAAATTTTTATTTTCTTATGATAATGAGACACCAATACTTAAAAAATATATTCTATAATCTTAAGAAAAACATACCTTATTTTGTCATCACCAATTGGGAAGGCATTGGAATCCCTCCATCCAACGATAATCTCAAATAAGATGCCTTCTTCAAAGCGCATCCATTATCAAAACGTCTCACTCATCATGAGAGGTCAGATCAGACCCTCTACATGAAATCTTCAAGTTTTAGTCCCATAATGGGCAGAACTTCTCTATCAAGAGAGGCAAAATGCCTCTCGGTGATGAGAATTGTATCTGCAAATGGTATCTCTCTTTTGATAGCTACCAGAAAGTCTTGAAGGGCAAAACATCTCAATCGGAATCCTGATCGTCGATGAGAATATTATTTTGCCAAAGGTAGCTTTCTATTGAGTGATACCATGAGGTACACAGACCCTCTTTCCATGGGCAGAACCTCTCAAACAGGAGAGGCGTTACACCTCCCCTGAAGAGAACTGTATTCTGAAAATGGTACCGTTCATTTGAGAGCTACCCCGTGGTACCCAGACCCACTCGATGGACAGAATCTCTCGACCTGGAGGAGGCATCACACCACTCCATAGTGAGAATTTTATTCTGCTAGGGTAGCTCTCTTTTGAAGTTACCAGAACACCAGAAGACCTCTCCATATGGGTACCTATAAAACAATAGTTCTTAATTATGGCCTTAAAATAATTGAATTATTTTGTCCAATTTTATTTAGATATTTCCAAAATATTCTAGGCTTAAACCTATTTACTCTAAAATTTGTAACCCTATGTTGATTCATTACCTCCAAAGTCCTGTTAATATATTGAAGAAGTAGTCAGTTTTCCCTGTGCCTATACAACAGCATCCAAAGGTTTCTAATGTTTCTGCCCCAGCTGCTGGGGTTCAATGAACATAGGTACGGCATTGCTTAGTCCCACTTTAAGTTCACCTCAACTAATGCAAACTTACAATATTCGTCTGTGTGCTCATAGGAGTTTTTTGCTTTTGTTTGCCATCTCTTTCTAATGCCGTCTATGGTTATTGTATCTCTGCTGCAAATAAAGCTTCAAATGCACTCAAATATTTATTATAATTTTCAAACTTTGGATTAAGTTTTACCATAAAGCTAGTTTAGTTTGGTTATCACACGTTCATTGACTTTATAGAAATTTGCATACCTTTCCGGATCATTAGTGACCAATATCCACTGTTTTTCCATAGTAGTCAGCATCGAACACATGACTCTGAAGCTAAAAATCATTTTTTTTCTTCTTGGTTAAATGCAATGGCCAGTACGTTGAAAAAATTTCAAGTCAGTGACACTTACGAAATATGGTTACAATTTTAATCCCCTATGAATGAATGAGTCAGTGAATGTATAATTAGGTATAATTTGAGAAACATCTATATGTAATAGATAGGAGATGGATTAAAAGATATAACTTCAATTTGTAAGCATCATAAAGTCATTTTTGATACACCACTTTGTGCTACCAGTGCCTCAATGAGGCCATGGCAGTGGACGATGATGCACACTCAGACGAGACCACACTTGCCCTTTCACAGAAAAGTTCCCAAATTGGCCCTTGGAAAAACTACTACTAAATTGTCGACCCATAACCTTGTGCCCAAAGCAGTGAGGAGCTTGTGTTAAAAATTTAATGTACTCAAACCAAACTAGCTAGGCATTTTCTATGCTCCAAAGGACTGGATACACAAAGAGCATATTTCATTCAATTTCTATGAACCTATTATATTTCCATAGGAAGTTCTATTGGAAATGGATACGTTGCCAATATAGAATAGCAATTGCGCACCTGAAAAAGAATAATATTAATAAATAACTGATGAAAATTTTAAAACTTAGGTCTCATATTTTTCCTTAAGTAGATATTCAGCAACTTCCCGTTGATCAGTATTTCATGAATAACTCCTAAACAATCAGTTATACAAAAATACCTTCCACACAAAAGTTATATTAAATTGCATTTTCTAAAACTTTTATAAATAATTGTATATACCTAAGTATCAGATTAATGGAGATATTTTGCAAAAATCAGAAGCGAGCCTTGAAAAGTAGAGCTAGACTTCCAGCTAACCATTTTAAACCAGAAACTAATCAACTCTAACGACACCAACCAAAGTACTATATATGAAATTTGACGTTGATAAAACAAATAATTTTCATATAAAAGTGCCCACAAAGTACATAATCAGCTACTTCCGGTTTATCAGTATTTCACAAATAACTCCTTTAGCAATCAGTGATAAAAATATGTTCAATACGGCAGTTATAGAAAATTACAATTTCTAAAACAATAGTATATACCTAAATATCATTTGTTTGAGATATTTCAAAAAAAAAGGAAATTTGCTTCCAAGAATAAAAAAAGCTCAACTTCCAAGTAAACCACTTGCTCCAAAAAATTATTAACTCCGTCAGCACACCACAGTATATATGTGAAGTTTGGTACTGATAGGGCTAATAGTTTTCGCGTTAGATTGCCCACAAGCACACACACACGCACACACACAGATGCAGACATTATTCCAAAAATTGTCAGAACCAATTCTAGGGACCCCAAATATGTATTTCCGTTGAAATCTCATAATCAAATTTTTTCATGAAAACAATACTTTGTATATACTATGAATATGGAGAAAGTAAAAATCCAATAAGTATGAAGGAATTGACCCTAAAATACATTGTATATTGTATGTTTGCAATAGAAAAGTGTAAAATCTTCTACCGCTATTCAAAGAGTCTAAACAGTTTAGGTTACAGACACCCATTGCATTTTACGCTTCCATTATTTCATTGAATTAAAGAAAAAGGAATCCAACAAAGCAAACCAAAAGACATCTTAAATGTAAAGTAACCACAAGGATGATTATTGAAATAAATCAGATTTGCAGAAATACATCACACAAACTTTGTCCATGATCTCCAATTGGAAATATTCCTATAACTATAATAAAATCTGCTTGTTAAGATGGCAGACATTGGCTGACTAAAGCAAATTGACGAAATTGTATTGCATCCTGTATAACAGAACATATTGACAGTAATTGCACTATTATATCTAAATATATATTATAACTCAAATAAGGCATGAAATATATATAAAAAATTATGAACCCATCAGAATATTATGATCATGTATCCCCAAATCTAGCATAGAGCAATGTGAAAGGAAAAGCCGGAGCAGAGATATTTTGAAAGGAGAGGATTTAACAGTACCTCAACAGAACGAACAGAAAACCACAACAATTCAACAGAGGCAAACTGGAGCAAGAGCATATGAAAAAAATTCCTGATTTTCCCCATCACACCATCTTAATCCAGTGTATCATACATGAAACCCAATTAACTTATCATTACCGATTAAAAACATAAATGGACATGATATAACACCATCGAAACTCGATCAAAGAAATAATTAGGTCTTGCATTGTATTGGAAAACTCTGAGACGCATTTAAAAACAATGAATTGAAAACAATATATGCAATAATATCTTACTCTGCAGCCACCCTTAAAGCACTCAGTGGCTGCCGTTATACTTCCCTCGCCTAAATAGGAGCCGTCAATAGGCCTGGTACATTCTTCCAATGAATGTCTCCGCAACTTGGTGTCTCTCTTAAGCAACTGTCCCATATTGTAGACTGTAGTGGTCCATTTTCACCATTCTCCACTTTACTCGCAAGCTGCAGCACTCTGGAGCTTCTGGTATTATTTGTGGAACATTCAGTGCATATTCTCTATATGAATAATAGGACGAACACATAATATATTTATTATAATTATGAATGCCAATTTAAATTCCAGTAATAGCAGCAGATCATATTAGATGATTACAAAGCAATTAAACAAGGAAATTACAATTTTGGATGCATAGTGCTAAACCTATATTGAAATGAGGATCTATTAAATGATAAAAGATTTACCTTAGATTATTCAAGAGGAGAGCCTGCACGAACCTTACCAAAATAACCTGCAGTATGTGGTTCATCGATTTCTAGCACATCTTAGCTTTGTAGTAGGTGATGGTTATCAAGTCAAGATCATTAGGTACAGAATGACTTATCTTGCCAAAGCAATTTAGAATGTGCTGCTATTCCTATGCATTTTACAATTTTTCTCTTCCACAGGATGGTTTAGGAGGAGAATTTAAAGTAGGTAAACCAGTAGATCTAAATCAATAAGGTACTTGTTAGCTCCACATTCCTGAAAGGTTTGAAAAGACACCATGAATATTCAATTAAAAAATTTAAATCATAAAAATTTTTATTTTCTTATGATAATGAGACACCAATACTTAAAAAATATATTCTATAATCTTAAGAAAAACATACCTTATTTTGTCATCACCAATTGGGAAGGCATTGGAATCCCTCCATCCAACGATAATCTCAAATAAGATGCCTTCTTCAAAGCGCATCCATTATCAAAACGTCTCACTCATCATGAGAGGTCAGATCAGACCCTCTACATGAAATCTTCAAGTTTTAGTCCCATAATGGGCAGAACTTCTCTATCAAGAGAGGCAAAATGCCTCTAGGTGATGAGAATTGTATCTGCAAATGGTATCTCTCTTTTGATAGCTACCAGAAAGTCTTGAAGGGCAAAACATCTCAATCGGAATCCTGATCGTCGATGAGAATATTATTTCGCCAAAGGTAGCTTTCTATTGAGTGATACCATGAGGTACACAGACCCTCTTTCCATGGGCAGAACCTCTCAAACAGGAGAGGCGTTACACCTCCCCTGAAGAGAACTGTATTCTGAAAATGGTACCGTTCATTCGAGAGCTACCCCGTGGTACCCAGACCCACTCCATGGGCAGAATCTCTCGACCTGGAGGAGGCATCACACCACTCCATAGTGAGAATTTTATTCTGCTAGGGTAGCTCTCTTTTGAAGTTACCAGAACACCAGAAGACCTCTCCATATGGGTACCTATAAAACAATAGTTCTTAATTATGGCCTTAAAATAATTGAATTATTTTGTCCAATTTTATTTAGATATTTCCAAAATATTCTAGGCTTAAACCTATTTACTCTAAAATTTGTAACCCTATGTTGATTCATTACTTCCAAAGTCCTGTTAATATATTGAAGAAGTAGTCAGTTTTCCCTGTGCCTATACAACAGCATCCAAAGGTTTCTAATGTTTCTGCCCCAGCTGCTGGGGTTCAATGAACATAGGTACGGCATTGCTTAGTCCCACTTTAAGTTCACCTCAACTAATGCAAACTTACAATTTTCGTCTGTGTGCTCATAGGAGTTTTTTGCTTTTGTTTGCCATCTCTTTCTAATGCCGTCTATGGTTATTGTATCTCTGCTGCAAATAAAGCTTCAAATGCACTCAAATATTTATTATAATTTTCAAACTTTGGATTAAGTTTTACCATAAAGCTAGTTTAGTTTAGTTAGCACAAGTTTATTTACTATGTAGAAATTGTCTTACCTCTCTAGATTATTATTTACTGATATCCACTCCTTTTCCATCATTAAAAGTGAGAAAGCATCCCACAGTTTAACAACGCATTCATCAGCTCAATATTCTTTCTTAGCATTAAGTGTCATGCAGGAGGAAAACATTTAAGAACAGTTTCAATGATATATATTATTTTTTAAATAATTTATATTTATTTTTAAAATAAATTATATATATATATTTTCTTGGAATTCTCTAGGGAGAGACCTTGATTAGTGCAATTGTTCACTCATGGCTCGGTAGCTTTCATTTCATCACAGCCAGGATCAAGACTGGGACAAAAGAAAATGAGAGATACATTTTTCTCTATCCTGTACCACAAGACAAATGGTAACAGTTCATTCATCAGAATGTTATAGCAGGAACTAAGGAGAATGATTGAAGTAAAAATAGAAGGATCGCGAGGAAGGGCAAAAACAGGAATGGGGATTCTAGAATATGTAAAAAATGGCAATGTTACACAGAATGAAAGATGATTACCAGCACCAACTACAATGAAAATTTATCACTTGAGTCAATTGCAAATAAACTCTTGGCTCAAAGTTGATTACTTAGTAGAATGCATTGGCAGACAAACCACAGGAAAAATAAAATCTAATATATAAATAGAGATTTGCTAAGGATAAATGAGAGAAAAGGATAAAGTAAATCATGAAATCAGAACAGAGAAACAAAGAATGGACTAGATTATTCTAAAACTCCGTAAGTTCGCTAGTAAATCTTCACAATCCTTAAAACCATAATGGAAAAATATTGAAAGGAATAGCTATTGAACCGTAATTTTATATGAATTTTGTAGAAATAGTGAAATAATATTCATTTTATGTTAAAAAAATATTTTTTTATTATTATTTTTCTAAATACTAACAATTTTTAGAGGAAATATTAAGGTCAAAAAATGCGACAAAGATCAGGAAATTATAAAATGAAAATATATGAAATGTGCAAAAGAAAATCAAAAGAATTGGGTATTTTAATAGTGAAGCCTGTAATGTTGTGCTCACTACCTAAGTAAATGCACTTACTTTAAGGAATCAGCTGTCTTGTTACCTAGGACGTGACTTTCTCTTACGACTGCATTTCACTTTCTATGTCGGCGAGGGAAATCAGCAGAATACTGATGAAGAGAAAACATCCCAGTCACTGGTCACCTGTAAACAAATATTTGCTTTAATTAAGTTGCATTACAAATTTTCAGTTCACAGTTATTACTATTATTAATATAAATTGATAACAATGTACCAAGGACTTATTAAATTTACAATACGACATTATTATCATTACATGAATATAACTTGCCTGTAATCGGCTTACGCGATTAAATCCATGATTGAATGAAATGTATTGAAAGTGACGTACTCATTTTGTTACAAACAAGAATAAAATCTATTGATTTAATAAAATTAGAATGACAAATCTAAAAAGAATGAAAATTTTATTTTGATTATGGCAAGAATAAGAATACAGTAGAGTACACCAAATACAGAATAATCATATATACAATTATCGTGACTTGGCACAATGCACTTTTGTATTGTTAAAAATTATCACAAATGGTCATCATATGGTTTGCTAAAATATATTACAGATTATACTATATAGGTAACTATATTCAGATTCAATAAAGTTAATAATTAATTATACCACTGGCATCGCTGCTGAGATTTTTAAATCCCTTATGGTTACAATTGCCATGATATCTCATCGGAATATACGTAAAGAAAAGTTTTTAAAAAGGAACGTGCAAAACTCGTTCCTAAGTAGTTACTGAAAGTTTCAGAATACTTAATAGTGATCGATTTAAAACATATAACGCATTCTTAATTTATAACCATCGTAGCCGAAAAGACACACAACCGAATTACTTTTTTCTTTTAAAACTCGGCAAGTGATACGTTAAAATTTAAATCGATTATACAGTAGGCTTTTAGGAACAACCACTTCTTCTTGTTTTCTCCGAGTACCGGGGAAAAAAGAAGGAGCGCCGACAACCACGGTTTTCTGAGATATTAAACCTCCAACTCATTAGCAGCCGTGTAACAAATTTTCATTCTTTACATATGAATTGATTTGTACTACCGAAAAGAAGAAATACTACAAAACTAAAATGACCTTAGAGCAGAGAATACTTTGATAATAATATTTACGCCACTGGAATCGACACTGAATTTGAAATCTCCAATTCCGTCAGAGTTCCCGTTGGCGAAATCTCGCAAGAAACTGGAAATATTTTAAAACGTATATTGAAAATGTGTTCCTTAATATTTATTTAAATTTACAGAACACCCATTAATGACGGATGAAAAAGCAACTAATTCTTGATTCCTAGACAAAAATCAAAAATGATAAGCGACTGAATTACTCGGGCAAATTCTCCTAGGAGTGATCTTCGGCAATTGATAAGTTAAAATTTTAATTGACAATTCATGAAAAGGAATATTTCGAAATTGTGATATTGAAAGCAGGAGAAAAGAGGTAGTTTTGTAGACGAAGGTCAAGGTGTGGGAAAGTGCTTCATTATCTCAAACAAACAGCTTTACGGTGACGCTTGGTTTCCACTGAATTCCAGTTATTTAATCACTGTATTATGTTGTAACATGTATTACATAATAGAAAGATCGCGCGGCGCATACGACAGGAATAAATTCAGTAATTGGATACATAGTAATGAAGCAGTTACCTTATAAGTGTTATAATAAATAATTACTTAAAGTATGTATTGATAAATCTATATGACATAATGCAATTTGAACTCCCAATGTCCGTTACCGTTGGTGACTTCTCGTGTAGAACTCGAAAGGTCTTTAACGAGATTTTAAACCACTAATTCATTAGAAGCCGTGTTCTAAATTTTGTTTCATGACATCAAAATTATAAAAAAATATTTACTTCCAATAAATCTGAGGCGTGCAGGAGAAAAAAATTGGAACAGTTTCGAAGTTAATGAGTTATTCATGGCTCCAGCAACGAATATTTCGCAAAGACATAAAACGAAAGGTCAGTAGAATCACACAAGGCATATTCGCTTATTGGATCACAGGTGAGCTTAACGAACGATAACTTTGTTTATTAAATGATTACTAAACTTAGCACATAATAACTAAGCTTAGCATGTGATAACTTCTTTTCTTAATTGATAATTCCGCTTAGGAGATAATAACTCCGCTTCTCAAACGATAACTTAGCTTAAGACTTAGTAAATAATAATTTTAAAAACTGTAACTAGTATTTTTAAGTTGTTTAAGTTATAAGTAAGTTTTTAAGTTAAGAAAGCTCTGCTTAGCAAATGATAATTCCGCTTACAAAATGACAACTTCTCAACTTAAGAGATAACTTCGCTTTTAAGTGAAAACTTCGCAAAGCAAATAATAATAATAACTTCTCTAATGGAAATTAAAATGCACCAATTACTTCCATTTAAAAAATGATTGCTACTTACAAAGACACACAACCATTTTCTAGCACGAAAATTCCAACTTGCCGGGCTTCGAACCCGAGAACTTTGCGTTGGCGTAGCTAGCGCGCTAATCACCTCGTCACCGTAGCAGGCAACTTATTTAATCTGAGATTCTCTAAGAACAGAAAACCGAATGTAATTTCCCGAACATTGAAATTCCTGCTCATTCAAGACAACTATTCGCCGGAAATATTTTCATCGCGATAGAATATCGATGAATCACATAAATAAGCGCAGACTTAGTAAGAATCTTCATTACGCGCAAACTTTCTTTCTTGGAATTTTTTCACTTGGAAGTGATATATTTCGCATTAATGTCTAACGAAACATCGGAAGTATCATCTCTTGGCATTTAAGATTCCCTTAGAACAGACAATTCTTCCGCGTCAGTAAAAATCTAATAAATTGAATTTCCGAATGTTGAAAATACGATACAAATTCAATTTGCCGAATGTTCAATCTCCCGCAAGCTCATTCGGAAAACATCGTTCACAGAAATATTCCGTGTCATGGTAGATTAGCAATAGGTAGATTAAGTGCATTGCAACCAAATACACTATGCTTTTAACATATATCTAAACTTCAAAAGTTTAAACATAACGAAAAAGATTCAAATTCTTACCGTTACTCCGGAAGTGAGCCACCACGACCTTTCCCCCACAAAGTCTAACCGGGAACTGCAAATTTTGTCACAGAAAACCATTACAAAAGAGAAGCTGCGTTCTGATTGGTGGAAATTTGTTTTCCCCCACCCCTACCGCCGTCAACCGTTACATTTAAAATCACCAAAAATAATGAAATTAATTATATGTTGATTTTAAATAACAGAATTTTGTTTAAATAATTACATGTTTGAGAATGGAATTAATTGTAAAAAACTACTTTTAACTATAAGCGAGTTCTATAATAACCTCGAAGTTAACGTTGTCAGGTATTAACTGGGTTAGGATAAACGCTACGAAAAGAATCGTATTGAGATAACCATCTTAGTTAGAGTATGGAAGTAGATTACATTTCAAAATTAAATTAAGTTGTCAGTCGTAAAGTGAGTAAATATCCTTTTGGTTAACACTTATAAAATCCCATTCTCACTTTATCGGAAATTGCATGGATTCAAATATCGCATTGATCGTCAAGAGAACTGCTTGTTTAAAATATCAAAAATTTTGGAAAATTTACGTACATTTTGTTAAAATGCTCGAGAGAAAGTTTCGAAAACGATATTTCACGACCAAAATAATAATCTTCGTTCAATTTCTGTTCTTTTGGTGCTTGTCTCGACTCAGCACGACCATACCTTCTAATTTAATTCTTCAAAAGAAATTAAGCCTGCAAACGATAATAGAGAAGTTTAGGTGTATTTATTATGGAAAACTGTTTGAGCTATCTTGGTTCGAACCCACAAAAAGTATCGAACAAAAATAAATCAGCACTTCGTTCCTGATCTCGAAGAATACTTGTGCAATTTTTTAGCCGGTTCGGACAAACGCTGTGGACTCTAATCGATGACAAACACTGAATTTCTACTTTACAAATAAGGTTAGTATTTAGTTAAAATGTTCCCCTAAATCGGCGTTTCAAACGAGTGCAATCTTTAAGGCGATCAGTGATCATATTACGACACACGTTTTTAAATAATCCCACCTCTCTGTATCTGATTAACACACGAAGTTATGAATGTTTCATTGGGAAATTGATTCCTCTATTTGAATCGATAACACCGTACACGACTTTGAGTAGCGACATAAAATAACAACATTCTGGAAGGAATACTAAAGAAATGAATGCTACTGTAACGGAAAATTCATGGAAACTCCAGCACGATGAGCAAAACCATCTCAAAACTTTTCCAATCAATAGTTTAAATCGGTATTTGCAACCCAATCTCACACTATGTTGAAATAATACCAAACTTTGTTAATGCACGACTTGTATAATGCATGTCATTAGATAATTCTACCTTCCACGCCCCTCAATAACACGTTCATCGGAAGAAAGATCGATTTCGTAAAGGATTGCTCCCGTATAATTATTACTTTCGAATAGAAGTAGATATTCCAAACCATAGAAGCTGTACGGCATATCATTCACTGGCACATGTTGCACAATCCAAGGAACCAGGTTCGATCTTCCAGCAGAACTCTCAATTCCACTTCCTGGTTATTATAGCTACCACACCACTTACAAACACACGGAATATTTAAATATATTCACTACGAAACGTATTAAATTATACTTTTTAGTCGGCACAAACACATGGAAGTCATACATTCGTAGAAACAGTCAATCTTTGCACTCACCGTACTTCGCTTCGCTACTCGCGATTCTTCTGAAAATAAGAGACAGTCTAACAAAGCGTTTCCGAAGGTGACATCGTCATTAGTAATGACCTCGTGATTTCAAAAGCTAAGGAAGAATTGCCGATTTTTAAGAGAGGCAAACCTTTCTTTCAGACGTTTTCATGTAGGAAATAGCTATGAATAGAATTAGGCATTTCGCTGATATCGTACTTACTCCACCACTTAATCTGAACCGTTCTTCTTGACCATTATCCCAACTTCTCTTCTCCCCATTGATTCTATGCCTCAAACTTTGCAGCAAATACACTTTTATCAATCGTGAATTAAACACTTCGCTCCATAGGAAAATGTTTACTAAACAAAACAGTATTACATTATATTATGTGTCAGCTGATCTTGGAGGCACGCTGTGAAACCATGGTCGATCTATATGATACCGTGTAAGTACACGTATTCCAATTTTGCTAGACAATTTCACAGGAGCAGAATTTACACCACAAACCAACCTTATCTCATCCATTCAACTCGCTTCTCCCTTGCATGAAATGACAATGCTTCAAGTTGCCTTCCGAAAATTCCAGAACTGTCGGAACTCGATGTTCTTTCTTTCCTCGTCTGACTGACGTAACTTCAAATTCAAATGCATTGGGAAATGGTCTACTGTACAATCGAAAGAATTTTCAAAGTGCCTCAAAATTGCTCGTCTTTGTGAAGTTGATTTGTTTGAAAGAAGTCCTTTTCCTCTAGATTTCTGTATTTTACCTGTGTTTCGTTAGAGTATACGTACGGGAAACACATGAAGAACGTTTATCGATAGTTAAAATCCTCGACTCGACTCACAGCAATATCGTAAATCAAGTGTCCAAAAATGTGTTGTTCTAAATCTGTGATCAAAAAATTCCCAAGGAGATACTTCTGATGATTCATTGATTTCGTGCTGCAGTTCATGGGAATTGGGAATCCTTCGATCAAGTTACAATAGCAAAATGCAGGATTCTACTGTAAGTACAATGACATGGTGCATTCATTTGAATCTAGATGCATGTGAATATGAAATTTCACCTCGTGGGTAAGCAAAGAATGGTTCTACTTGGCTCTCTGATATCAGAATTCACAGCGAATTTAGTAACGTATTCTGAAATGCTGTATGATAATGTAGAATTGATTGTAATACTCTTTTAAATGCTTGCAATAAACAATACGACTTGACGAGGTAGCTTAAGTAACACCAATCAAAGATTCGAGGGAGTGGGAACTTTTTAAATTCATCCAACAAACCGATCTATTCACCGATGCATTTACGATGCTTTCCCCCAATGTCCATCGCTGAGATTAATTCCCGATGAAGACCGCAGGGTTCTGACGACATTAGCGGGACATTCAAATGTGAATAACCTCATAAAAAAGCCAGTAAATGGAAACTTACAAATATAACGTATTTATAATGCAAAAAAACGATGCGATTATATATTTTCACCTGAGTTTAAGGAATTTTGGAGATGGAACAAATTGCAAATGCAACGGAAGCATTTTAGTAAAACAGCAGAAAAAACCAACGGACTGTTCTTAAATCCATCAATAATTGATAATCCATCAAAGTAATCAGACTGACATCGATGTAATTCAGTCAGATTGATGAATTTAAAAACGTGACCAGTGCTGGAATTTGCTCGGAAATTAATTTCCTAGTTTCTTATTGCTTTAAAGATTTATAGATTGAAAGTGATGTAATTGTGTCTATAAATCATCTAAAATTTTCATCCAAATTCTTGCCAAAGTAAATATGAAACGATCCAATTTTGAAGAATGTTTTATTCTATGTGATTTTGATTCAAAATTTGCTAATATGTTAATGACAATAACGATTACCTTTTCTTCTACTGTGACATTGAATGTGCTATTCAACACCTTTTATCATCCAACATCGTCTTATTCCTTCAAAATAGTCTAAAATTTACAAAGAATATTGTTAATGAAATGCACAATTTTCTCTACGAAAACAAAAAAGATCGAATCGGGAATGTTGATTTTGGAATCCATGACGGAGAAGCCTTTTGTGTTGATCCATTAATCATAGTTAATTACTGCTGAGAGAGGGAAATAGTATTTCTTAAAGAAATAGGAATGCATAATTTTAATTAAACGGCTTCTTTTGGCTTGAGGATATGCAAATATAATAGATTTATTGTTGTCCTGACAATTTCTTTCTAATATTTATTAAGTATTATAGTAAGTTCTTTATCCTTTCTGTTCATAAAAGAGATGTCAATTCTCATTTATGATGGGAGATAATGCCATGGAACGAATTGCAGACTCGATCAAACCCTTAAAAAGTTGTGGTTAACATTTGCAAATGATAAAATGCGTAAGAAAGTATAATAATAATAATGATAATAATAAATTTATATAATAATAATAATGATAATAATAAATTTATATAATAATAATAATATTAATGATATGCCTTAATATGGAATAATTTGCCTTTAATGAACACAGTAAACCTATGAAAAGGCGCCCAGTGAATTGGTTTGGGGGGAATTCGTAAGCGAGGAATTGATCCCCCACGCTGATGTTGTACTACCACCCAACCCACCCCCCGTTCATTTATTTATAACATTAACTAATAATCAGAGCGTGTAGATTAACATAAGACTGAATAACAATAGTACAACATGAGCGCGGGGGATCAACTCCCTGCGTACGATTTCTCCGCGTACGAATTCACCGGTGCCCGGTGAATTGGTAGGGGGGAATTGGTACGAGGGATATATTACTAGGAAGTAGCACTCTAAAACATTGAGATGACTCACAAATAACGAAGGATTTATTTACGTATTCTTAAATTGTGTCGGTTTAATGACATTATGTTTTAATTATTTGCTTTAATACTTAAAGATCATTAATTTATGATAAAGTGTTATTCAGAGCCGTGATGTGTGTGAAATCACTGAGATGCCTTTAAGGAAGTTAAGCCGAGGTAGAAATCGTATCTAATGTTTTTGCGATTGGAAGAATGAAGTAAAATGTATTTATTTTACGTACGTCTCAAATCTCTATTGATCTATATAACGACTGGGCTCAAATATATTCACTGACTGCTGATTCAGCAATTTAAATTAAAGAGAATGGCATTTATATTTTAATTAGCCACGGGTTTCTCAATAGTTTTTGCAATAAAATAACAGCCTTGATGATGCCAACAAAATCAATCAAAATCTAATAAAGGGAAAACCTCCTTCTTCAGTATGGTTATATATATTCTAAATTAGTAACAATAAGATATGAAAACTTTAAAGCTATTCTGGGTATCAATCAAATGCAGATATAAAAGTTGAAGTTATGCCCAATACTTATGAAATAATATCTATAAATAAAATTAATTTTTTCAATTAGTACAGTATTGCGAGATTGGAATGAGAAGCAAATACTAACAAAAAGGCAGAGTAGTCCCTAATTACTAGATTGGGATAAAACAATTTTAAATATGTCCTTAAATAAATAGGTTCGGCTAGTTATATGATGTAACAATTTATAACTCTGGTCTGTGCTTCAGATACGATTTAAAGACACGAAAGCGCAACTTTTATTTGGAAAATGTAGTGAGATATATTCAATGAAAATGTAATGTTGAGTGACTACTCTGTGTTCAACGCGGAAAGTTTGCGTTTACTATTATAAATATTCACAAGTAATATCTAACAATAAAGCATCAATAAGTAGGTAAACTGTAATAAATGATTCGTTAATAGATATACCAAAACGTAAGGAAACTTATGAGTTACAAAGAAGAATGAGCTAAATTGGAACGGTATACGATCTTTAAGTTGGTCAAAGAAGTTCTGTCGTAATTGAGTTCGCTCGAATATCTTTAAATCGGGTTCTAATTTGCTAAATCGAACATTCAATTTAGAAACCGTAACTCCTTAATAAGTTACAACGCCTAATAACAATACTGACCATCTTAGACAAACGTTTGCTTTCAAACGATGATCCAGAAGGAAATTAAGTATTCTTAGTTTAGTTGGAAATGAAGAAAGAAGCAATGAAATTCTCTTTGCCATGGTGTTAATCACTGATAATTAATGCAGTATTATCTTTAAATTGGAGTGGAAATATTCAGTTCAGAAACCAAGAAATTTAAGAGGAGAATAGTTATTCAATTCAACTTGATTTGAGTTTGATAACTCCCTGAAAATCATCTAAATGATTCTATTTTTATTCAAATTCAGTTAATCAATCCATGAGAATACCCATTGAATTACAAATAAAAAATTGTGTAACAAATATCGTTTCAAGGACAAAAAACGGTGAAGATATTAATGAAGGAAGTAATCTCTGGATTTTATCAAATGTCTTATCGTGAAGATTACGCCTCTCTTCATTGCAGCATAAAAATACGAGATTTTATATCACTCGATGCATATATTATTGAATTTCATATAATTCAAGTGTCAGGAATATGCAAAAATTATAATATTATTTGAAACGAGTGGTAATCTTAAAAATACATTCAATTCGAGTATCCATTGCATTCTTTGATTGTATCTTTTTCCCAGACAAGGCGGTAAATGCACGAAAGAAAAACAACACATAGTTCTCAATGAAGCAAACGATGAGTTTGCCTTGCACTTGAATAAAGGCAAAGAATCGAAGGCCATTGGGAAGTCATTACTCGTCTTTTGGCATTGTTAGCATGAGCCTACTTCTTTTACTGATACCTCGAAAATGAAAGCAACGACAATGAAATGAAAACGATGCTTGGAAAATTTGAAATGAGTAGTAGGACGTTGGAAACCCATTACTGGTCTAAGAATGACTGTTTACGTGATCATAGCTTCTTTTTACAGTGCTTTGAAAGTGAAAGCAACGGTGAAGGGAAGCAAAATATCAATAGCTGTTGGAAAGAGGTCATCGAAGAAAGCGAAACTGCATTTCTGCGCCTATTCACAGAAAATTACAGAAAAAGGGAAATGGCATGTCTAACCATTGCATTGCTGTACTGTACTATTTATTCTCCATTAAATTACACCATATGAGAATTATAAAAGATAGCAACTTACTACATGGTCATTCAGATTAAGTTGCTCAAAGTTCTTATTAAAAACCTTTTATTCCCCCCAAAACTATTGATCAATAAATCACTTAATTGATAGTCCGTTCCACAGAATTTTATTATATATTACACGATGTGAAAAATAAAAGTTCACAGTCCATAACGGGAGGACGTTTTCAAAATACGTTATATTAGAGATTGATATAAAAATTTTAAATTGTGCTTACCTAAGCCGAAGCTCCAATCCACTGACTTTTACCATCGAAGGATATCCTGTACAACTTTCACATCCAAAAGACGCTAATGAGCATAACGCCAAGACAATATCGGTGTTGCCTCCCAAACAAATAAAAAGGAGAAATTCCAAATTAATAAAATAAATACATGGATTAAAATCGGAAATATAATCTAAAGCCATGCAAATGTAAAGCGAAGTAAGTAATTTGGAAACTTCGTATTCCTGTTCATTTGCAACCGTTGACCAAACAGTTTAAAATATATTGTTACATCATCACACAATAATAAGAAGATAATAACTAATTATAATCATTTAAAAAAACCTAAATTAAACTCTTAGAAATTGGCTTAAGATATTGAATTCATGACACGAAACAAAAACATTAATATTAGTGCTAATTCTTACCAAATCGATCAATATTCTTAAGTGATAAAACTAAATTTAAAATGCAATTAAATAGTAAGAAATAAAAATGATTGGGATTATAAAATACTGCCGATTAAATTTAGAATTACGTCGTTAAAGATAACAAGGAACTAGACAACTATAGCGACTAAAATTTCTGAAAAATCTTCTTAATTGATTAAAATCAGAAGAGTATTCTAGACTCATGAAAATTTGAAGTAAAACAAGCAATTTGAATATAAATAATTAATAAATATGGCTACTTCAACAAACAGTACTTAGAATAAGTTTTAAAAATAACGACCGCTGAAGGGAATTAATATAACAAATTCGTACGAATATTCGTACGTATTCGTTGAATAGAATTCCTGAAATGATAAGTAAATTAAAATCTAAATTACAATTTCTGAAAATAAGATTTCTTGGAAAGTTGAAATCTTATACATTAAAACTGCAGTGAAGTAAAGTCTTGGCTCACTTCGAATTTTTCTCACGTTTCTTAATTTCAATTTCAAGGTGTTACTGGTAATGAAAAGGCAGTTGAAATTTGCAAGTTTTTTAGCTTTCAAAACAAATCTCCGATGACGACTTTAAATAACTAGTTGTATACGTACGAAATATCCATTAGAAAATCAATTCAGAAGTTTAATTCCGATTGCGAGAATAAATGTTTAACGAAACAAGGATCCAACTTCCAAATAAATAAAAATTCCTCAAAAAATGCATCACTCATTATTGAATCCGAAACTAATTAGGTGTGAAAAAATTATTATTTGCATTAGAGGGATGTTGCAACTTAATATCATTATAAAATTATAATAGACGCGAGAAGACCGGTATTGCTTCTGCAAATTTAATAGAAATACTAACAGGATTACGTAGATATAAAGACGATATAGATCTATTAGCTTATATTACTCTTCCACTATATTAAGGTAATACAATCCATAAATAAATTAAAAATGAACAACTACGATGCGTCCACAATTTCCGTTAAAATTCAAATCCGATCTTCCCTTGTTTATGTGATTACGTCATGCACTTACGGAAGCATAAAAATTAACGACAGAAATATTTTTAACATATATTCAGATAAAACAAGTCACTGGGCATATACTGAGGAAAACGGGACTTCAGATTCTTGGTAAAAAGAAAAACACATGCGGCAAAGCCGAGGCTTTATCGGAATTTTTCTCTCGTTTTTTATATGCAAATTCAGAGTTTAACTCGTACGGTTTCGGACGTTGATGAAAAGGCAGTTTAAATTTTCACAAACGTCTAAGACAAGGAATTACAATCTTGAAACAAAAATAAACTTATTCTCGTAATCATAGAAGCAAGACCATTCCCACACGATGACATATTTGCACGTATCGAAGCGTAAAAATCAAAAGAAAAGGCTTTTACATTCGGGAATTGAGTCGACGTAGGCAAATTTAAGGAAACGATTTCTCGAGAGGAATAGGCGAGAACCGGTTTCTCGTTCCAGCGACATTCTTTTCTTACTCTCAAACTGTCATAAAATGTCTTAGATTCCTATTTTCAAGCAAACATGTTTACTTAATTCGCTAATGACCATGATAACGAGCTTTTAAACCCGAGAACGTACTTACGAAATTGTATTAAACAGTTCCGATTGTAAATAACAGTATTAATGTGATCTCGTTAATTCACTCTAAAATAAAATCAATCACAAAATTATTCAAATGATGGGTCGTAAACTGATATTACAAAAGGAAGAAACTTAAATTACTTAATTTAACAACAGACTTTATCAATATTTTCTCAGACAATACCTAATAAAGTATTTAATGAGACTTACCATTAACTGGAAATCCTGGGTGACAAAGATAGACGTTGAGCATGACAACAAATTCAAATTCAACTGTTTCTCAAACACAGGTTGTCCGCACGTCCTCGCTCGCAGACGTTCAGGCAGCAACTGATGAAAAAACCGTCTGCGCAACTGATGAAAAATACTGCTGTCACCTGATTGGTCCAAATTTAACCGTCTTTCAACTTGGCCCCGCCCACCAACCGTCATGAAAATTTTCCACTGCTAACGATAGCAAATATAATTCAACGAATTTATTAAAATAATCATTTTATATACTTGATTTATATTTTTCGTATATTTTAATTATTTTGTTTAAATTTCGCGATATAGTCGAAGTGCTGGATCGAAAAATATCAAAGTTTGCTTGATCTAATTACTATAGGTTCTTAAAAAACATCTATATTTGGGTCTGTATATTTAAGACCTTTAGGTTTTTTTTTATTTTCGAAAATGTAATAACGATTCACAAATTAATTTAATAACCATTCATCCCAAAAGAGAAAAATGTAGCAGCGATATCGATGTAATTACTACTAACAAGATCTCATTGCAAGGATACGTTTTGATCAAAAGAAATGCAGGATTTCAAGAAATGACGTACATATTTACGAATAAAGCGAGAATATCTTATATTTTACTCTTAGAAATTCCTCTTTAAGATACCAATTCTCTCGCTAGTCAAACACGTTATCTATGATGTCAACCAAAGATACTTTTTATGAAGCAGAATTATTAAAACGAGACATAAAAGTTGATTCAATGATACATTAAACGTTGATGTTAACAAATTGTAATATAATATAACAGTTTACGAACCAGGAATGCACTACTGAACATTCAATGCAGCACGAAATATTCTAGAATAGGAAGAAATTTGCTCTATGAGAGGTAAATCGGCCTGTATGAATATCTCATTGCTAATCTATGAAGTTAATTCACAGCCATTCAAAGGAATGCAAACACCACTCTCATCGTACTTACATGACCTCCATCTTGCGTCGATGGTAAATGTAGTTTGATGGAAGAATTCCGAGCTCTTAGAACTGCGTGATGAGAAATCCCTTCACCATGAGTGCTCGTCTCGTTGATGGTTGTTTCATCGCCGATTTAAAATAGTGCACGTGTCCACTATTATTCAAGGAAGTCACTGATCGACAGTTAGATCGTCATTATTTGACTGGTATTCGTTAATTGTTAACAATACTAGATAAACCAGCCAAGAAGCTGTCCTATTATGCAACTTTCTAACCACGAGTTAAATAAGGTAATTAGTTAATGATAAGAAATGGCTAAGTTAACATGACACATTTGGGAATCGACAACTTCACGTCTTTAAACACTACGATCGAAATTCAAAGCAAATGTACAATAATAAGATAAAATATAACAAGATGTTTATCGGAGCACTGGTTTCACGTGATTTCACAGTACTTTCGTAGTGTTTTCGTATCGACAAAAATGGCGGGTTTTCCACAAAGTGTCTGCTACAACTTCATTAATCCACAGATACGTTTTTACGTAGCACTCAGTTATTCACAGTGAATAAATTCAGAAAGTACATAATCTGAAGCATTGTCATCAATCTTCTTCCACGAATATGAACACTTACAAGCACTTTAAATGGTATGCCAACTCTAGAACGCCATTTCAGCGTTTCTGCTCTTCATCACGAGGTGATTACGCACCACACCTCAAGAGAATTCCGATCGTCTTCGAAAATATGAAGAACGCAAGTCGCGTTTGTAAGGCAGTGAATAATGGAGGGAAAACGTTTTGTTTCCTGTTATCAGAGTGCTTACTGCTGAAGTTAAAGGGCTTATTTCTTGATTGTGAATGTGCCACGGAAGAGAAAGACTGTGGAAAACAAAAATAAAGAGTTTAAGCTCTCGACCTGATTTACACTGCTATCCAAAAGTAAGTGTTGAATAGTGCGCTATTCAAAATCTGCGATAGAAGAATAGTCAAGATAGAAAACCTCATGGTTGATTGATTTCACGCTGGAGCTGTACGAATAGGGCATCTTTCGTTCACCTTACGATCACAAATTGCAAGATTTAAAAGTAAGTACGATGATGATGATATATGCTTTGAATTTTGTCTTAATCTACATGTATGTGAGACTTATGAATCCACTTCGAGGGTTAGCATGGACTCAATCACCTAGGCAACTACAATGATATCGAATTCTTAATGCAAATTAATTCGTGTTCGCGATTATGTAGTAATGTTACCATGACGCGATTGACAGTACTTTCAAAGAAGGACATTTGCTTGGATGATTAATCTAAAGAAACTTATTGACTCTTGATTGAAGCGGTCAAGTATGGTGATGTTTTTCGGTAGTGAAATATGAATGCCAAAGAAGAATTCTATCAAAACCACTTCTTCGTTGTCACTTGTTTCATCTTGATACTTAAGTGAATTTGTGAACCATTAATACCGCGAGCGAAGATACCAGATATTGTCGAAGGTTCCTTGACCACTACATAACTAAGTAATGTATCATTCAAACAACTCATATATCTCGTTTTAATGTTTCTGCTTCATAAAAAATATATTTGGAAGTCATCGTAGCCTGTTTGATTAGCGAGTGAATTGGTATCTTAAAGAGAAATTTCTAAGAGTAAAATATAAGATATTCTCGCTTTATTCGTAAATATGTACGTCGTTTCTTGAAAATCCCCACTTCTTTTCATCAAAACGTATCTTTGCAATGATATCTTGTTAGTAGTTGTGCTTATATTAATTACTTCGATTTGGTTGCTAAATGTTTCTCTTTCGGGATGAATGGTTATTATATTAATATGTAAATCCTTATTTCATTTTCGAAAATAACGAACCTAAAAATCTTAAACATCCGGACCCAAATATAGATGTTATTTAAGGACCTACAATATTTAGACTATGCAAACTTTGATATTTTTCGATTCAGCAAATCGACGATTTTGCAAATTATAAAAAATATTTCATATCTACGAAAAAATTAATTATAAATTTAAAACGATACTTTAATAAATTCGTTGAAATACAATTGCTATGGTTAGAAGTGGACAATTTTCATGACGGTTGGTGGGCCAAGTTGAAAGATGTTTAAATTTGGACCAATCACGTGACAGCAGTATTGTTCATCGGTTGCGCAACGGTTTTTTCGTCACTTGCTGCCTGAATTTCTGCGAGCGAGGTCGTGCTCACAACCTGTGTTTGAGAAACAGTTGAATTTGAATTTGTTTTCATGTTCAACGTCCAACTTTGTCACCCAGGATTTCCAGTTAACGGTAAGTCTCATTAAATACTTTATTAGGTATTGTCTGAGAAATTATTGCTTAAGTGTATCGGTGCATTTAAGAATTTAAATTACTTCCTTTTGTAATATCAGTGTACGACGCGTCATTTGTTTCATATTGTGATTGATTTTAATTCAGGTTGAATTAATATAATGACAATTATCTTATTATTTACAATCGGAACTGTTATATACGATTTCGTAAGTACGTTCTCCGGTTTAAAAGCTCGTTAAGCATGGTCATTAGCGAATTAAGTAAACATGTTTGCTTGTAGACAGGCTTATAAACGAGAGAACATTTCCGATAAAGCCTCGGCTTTGCCGCATGTATTTCAAATCTGCCTAGAATACCGATCTGCAGTTTACACGACATTTTTTATCTGAACATATTTTTAAATTGGTTCTGTCTTTAATTAAAATGCTTCGGTAAGTGCATGACGTCATCACATAAACAAGGGAAGATCGTATTTGAATTTTAACGGAAATTGTGGACACATCGTAGTTGTTCATATTTCACTTACTTATAGAATGTATTACCTTAATATAGTGGAAAATTAATAGAGTAGAATAGATTTGTATCGACTTTATATCTACGTAATCCTGTTTGTATTTCTATTCCATTCGCAGTAGCAATACCGGTTTTCTCGCGTCTATTATAATGTTATAATGATATTGAGTTGTAATATCCCTCTAATGAGAATAATAATTTTTTCACACCAAATTAGTTTCCAATTCAATATTCTGTGATCCTTTTTTTGAATTTTGATTAATTTGGAAGTTGGATCCTTGCTTCGTTAAAAATTTATACTTGTAATCGGAATTAAACTTCTGAATGGATTCTCTAGTGGATATTTTGTAAGTATGCAACTAGCTGTTTCAAGTCGTCATCGGAGATTTGTTTTGAAAGCTAAAAGTCTTGCAAATTTCAATTGCCTTTTCATTACGAGTAACAAGTTGAAATTGAAATTAAGAAACGAGAGAAAAAATTCCAAGTGAAACTGGACTTGAATTCAGTGCAGTTTTCATGGGGGAGATTTCAATTTTCCAAGCAATCATATTTTCGGTTTGATTCACTCCTCCCGTAATTAATATTCAGTTCAATACGTAGTTTTACTTCAATATATTTTCCAATTAGTCCTTCTGTTAATTTTTAGCCTATTTTAAGTTCTTACTCATAAACATTATGGTAATCCTGGTTTGAATTTAAAAAGAAATCAGCAGTTGAAGGAAATTTTAATAGATGCATTCTTATCAACGGCATCGAATGTATTAATCGAACCTTCTAAAATTGATTTAAAATCGTTTTTGTGGCTTAAATTAAAGAAGTTCTAACTGTTCCGCGATGAAAGTGCCTTTGTCATCCTTAACATTAAATTCATTATCTCATAATGAGAACCCAATTTGTTTCTAATGATTGCAATTTAGATTTAAAGTTAGCCTAATCATTTCAGGAATTCTATTCCAATTTTGTATCAATTTGTAATATTAATTTTCGTCAGCGGTCGTTATTTTTTAAACTTATTCTCAATGTTGTTCGTTTATGTAACCATATTTATCATTTATTTATATTAAAATTGCTTGTTTTACTTCAAATTTTCATGGGTTTAGAATACTCTTCTGATTTTTATCAATTTAGAAGATTTTTAGGAAATTTTAGTTGCTATAGTTCTCTAGTTCCTTGCTGTCTTTAACGGCGTTATTCTAAATTTAATCGGCATTATTTCATAATCGGAATCATATTTATATCTTAAGATTTAATTGCAATTAAAATTTAGCTTACGAATCACGTATGAATATTGTTTGATTAGGTACGAATTAGTAATGAGATTAATGTTTTTGTTTCGTGTCATGATTTCGATAACTTCAGCCAATGAGTAAGTGTTTAATAAAGGCTTCTTCAATTGGTAATTATTATTAGTTATTATCTTCTTAATATTGTGCGATGATGTAACAAGATATTTCAAACTGTTTGGTCAACGGTTGCAAATGAACGGCAGTACGTATTTTTAAAATAAATCATTTCGCTTTATATTTGCATGGCTTTAGAATGTAATTCTGATTTTAAACCATATATATTTTATTAATTTTTAATTGTTAGGGAGGCAACACCGATATTGTCTGCTCATTGGCGTCTTTTGGAAGTGAAAGTCCTGCAGGAGATCCTTCGATGGTAGATTCAGTGGATTGGAGCTTCAGCTTGGGTAAGCAGAATATATCAATTTTATAACAATCTCCAATATAACGTACTTTGAAAATAACCTCATGCTATGGACAGCTTTTTTTCTCACCGTTTATCATATTATAAAAACCTGTGGAACGGACTTTCAATTAGGTGATTTATTCTTCAATAGTTTTAGGGGTGAATAATAATATTTCATAAGAACTTTGAGCATTACTACATAATATGAATGACCATGTAGTAAGTGCTATCTTTTATAATTCTCATATGGTGTAATTTAATGGAAAGTAATTAGTACAGTACAGCAATGCTATGATCAGACATACACTTTCCCTTTTTCTGTATTGTTCTGTGATCAGAAGCAGAAATGCAGTATCGCTTTCTTCGATGACTTCTTTCCAACACCTATTGATATTTTGCTTCCCTTCACAGTTGCTTTCACTTTCAAAGCACAGCAAAAAGAAGCTATGATCACGTAAACAATCACTCTTCGACTAGTGATGGGTTTCCAACGCCCTTCAATTTATTTCGAATTTTCCAAGCATCGTTTTCATTTCATTTTCGTTGCTTTCATTTTCAAGGTATGAGTAGTAGAAGTAGGGTCATGCTAACAATGCCAAAAGACGAGTAATGACTTCCCAATGGCCTTCGATTCTTTGCCATTATTCAAGTTCAAGGCGAACTCATCGTTTTCTTCTGTGAGAACTATGTTTGTTTTCTTTCGTGCATTTACCGCCTTGTCTGGGAAAAAAAATCAAAGAATGTCATGGATACTGAAATAGAATGTATTTTTTAGATTAGCACTAGTTTCAAATAATATTAATATTTTTGCATAATCTGAAAATAGTTTTAAATTCATTTAAATAAAATATACATCGAGTGATACTAAATCTCGTATTTTTATGTTGCAATGATGAGAGGCGTAATCTTCACGATAAGACATTTCATAAAATCCAACGATTAATTCCTGCATTTATATCTTCACCCGTTTTTTGTTCTTAAAACGATATTTTTTACATAATTATCTTTTTGTATGTCAATAGATATTCTCATGGAGTGATAATAAACGAAATTTGAATATCAATAGATCTATTTAGACGATTTTCAGGGAGTTATCAAACTGAAATCAAACAAACATAATTCACGTGCAGTACCGATTTTCAGGGCGTCCATTAGAGTAAGTGCACGACAACTAACACCTAGGAGTCACGATGCATCATGAAGGCTCCTTTGTTATTTTATTGCAAAAATTATTGAGAAACATGTGGTGATTAAAAAATAAATGCCATTCTATTTCATTTAAATCGCTGAATCAGCAGTCAGTGAATATATTTGAGCCCAATTGTTATATAGATCAATAGAGATTGGGGACGTACGTAAAATAAATACATTTTACTTCATTCTGTCGATCGCAAAACATTAGATACGATTTCTACCTCGGCTTAACTTCATTAAAGGCAACTCAGTGATTACACACACATCCCGGCTCTGAATAACACTTTGTCATACATTAATGATCTTTAAGTATTAACGCAAATAATTAAAACATAATGTCATTAAACCGACACAATTTAAGAATATGTAAATAAACCCTTCGTCAGTTGTGAGTCATCTCAATGTTTTAGAGTGCTATATCCCAGTAATATATCCCCGGTACCAAATTCCCCCGGACCAATTCTTCGGGCGCCGGTGAATTCGTACGTGGTGAATTCGTACGCGGTGAATTGATCCCCCGCGCTGATGTTCTAAAAATTTTATTCAGTCTTATGTTAATCTACACGCCCTTATTATTGGTTAATGTTATAATTATATCAACCGGGGGGTGGGTTGCGTGGTAGTACAACATCAGCGCGGGGGATCCATTCCCCGCGTACGAATACCCCCCGGACAAATTCACTGGGCGCCATTTCATAGGTTTACTGTGTTCATTAAAGGCAAATTAATCCTAAATATTGCAGAGATTTACTCATTCTATCGCTGGAACGCCTTCCAATGTCATTCTTACGCATTATATCACTTGCAAATGTGAACCACAACTTTTTAAGGGTTTCATCGAGTCTGCAATTCGTTCCATGGCAATATCTCACATGTTAAATAAGAATTGACATCACTTTCATTAACAGAAAGGAAGAATGATTTACTATAATACTTAATAAATATTAGAATTAAATTGTCAGGACAAGATGTTTGATTAAAATTGCGCATTCCTCTTTCTTTAAGAAATGCAATTTCCTCCTCCCAGTAGTAATTAACTAGGATTAACAACATAAACGTATTAACGGGTTATCGGTCGTGGACTCCAATATCAACATTCCCGATTCGATCTTTCTTTGTTTTCGTAGAGAAAATGGTGCATTTCGTTAGCAATATTCTTCGTAAATTTTAGACTATTTTGAAGGAATAAGACATGTTGGATGGTAAATGATGTTGAATAGCACTTTCAATGTCACAGTAGAAGAAAATATTGTCATTAACCCATAAGATGCGGGAGTATTTTTCTCTCGCGACAGTCGTGTGCGGGAGGCAAGTTAGAGAAACGGTCCCTTCTCCTGGTGGGTCAGACTAAATGCAGCAGGTAGAAAACCCCCATAATCCGGGTAGACCTTTTTCCGATGCCCGCGGTCAGCGGTTATTGTTCAAGACTTTTGGTTGTTCCTCTAACGTGGAAGCAATTGCCAATGATTTAATTGTCTTATTTTTTCCCTTGCTGTTAGCTGATTAATTTGATACAAAACAGTTAGTAGATACATAGATTTTTAACGAGTGAGGAAAATATGAAATTACGACTGCACTAGAAATCTTGGAATTACGCAGAGGCCGGAAAACCCCGGGGAAGGGTTTTCCACATTTAGGACAATGCAAAAGATTTTGTGAGGGCGCGTCTCATTCACAGGCACCGCCATAAAATTGAGGAAGGCCAAGCATGGGCAAGGAAGAGCAGGTCAAACGTTTTAAAACGTTTTTCCCGCAGTTCTCGCATACTGGCAGGAAAACGTTTTTATACGTTCCCCGCAGTTTAAGGGTTAACTCTGGGTATTCAGTTCAATCTGTGTACAGTGTTTGTATGTTCGCTTTCAGAACATTAAGCTCACGAAAGAAAACGACCATGTCTGAAGGACATGGTCGTATATATATTCTTTTGGCAAATTTCGAATCACAATCACATAAAATGAAACATGCTTCATAATTGAATCGTTTCATATTCACTTTGGCAAGAATGTGGATGAAAATTTGAGATAATTTATATACACAAAAACATCACTTTCAATCTATAAATCTTTAAAGCAATAAGAAACTAGGAAATTAATTTCCGAGCAAATTCCAGCACTGGTCACGTCTTTAAATTCATCAATCTGACTGAATTACATCGATGTCGGTCTGATTACTTTGATGGATTATCAATTATTGATGGATTTAAGAACAGTCCGTTGGTTTTTTCTGCTGTTTTACTAGATTGCTTCCGTTGCATTTGCAATTTGTTCCATCTCCATAATTCCTTAAACTCTGTTGAAACGTAAATCATCGCATCGTTTTTTTGCATTATAAATACGTTTTATTTGTAAGTTTCCAATTACTTGCTTTTTATTGAGGTTATTCACATTTGAATGACCCGCTACTGTCATCAGAACCATCGGCTCTTCACCGGGAATTAATCTTGATGGAAGTGGTGGACATCGGTGGAAAGCATCGTAAATCCATTGATGAAAAAATGAACGGTTTGATGGATCCATCGATGAATTTAAAAAAGTGCCAACTCGAATCCTAGATTGGTGTTATTAAAGTTACCTCGGCAAGTGTTTTTGTTCATTGCAAGCATTTCAAAGAGTATTACAACCAATTCAATATTTTCGTACAGCATTTCAGAATACGTGTAGTTACTACAAGTGTGCTTCCTGTTGAGTGAATATAAACTTATATATACCCTGTGATCTTTCTTTCGGTATACAGGACTCCCAACATCTGTTACCTTAGAGTGTGGTGATATCTATAGAATGACAAGTTACGAAATCTCTGATCTAATTTCTTTGGTTGGAATTCCACTCTCTTTTACAAAGTTCCCAATCAGTATGCTATATAGTCCATATTTAACCAATCAAAATCATTATAAACCCTTCTATATAAAGGAAACTTTGGCGGTTTTTCTGAGAGTTTATTAAATACTGCTTTTAAAGTTAATTACATTTAGACAATATTCAGATGATTGTCTGTGTTCGATACTAAGTTTATGCAGTTATTGCCACTTTAACACCAGACAAGTAAATGAATTTCTATTACGAAATAAAACTATATTTTTTTTTGTTTTTATTCTCTACTTCTCACGAAATATTGGACTAGTGAGTAAAAGCACAAGTATTATTTAGATAACCACAATTAAAAAGAAATGGTTGAACGTTTCTTACATTTCTCTGAACGATTTTATGGACGTTTATATTTGCAGATATGTAATTCGAAAATATTAAAAGGAGATGCAGTTCATTTTGATAAGAAAAAAACAAACTTTTCGCCAATTATGTTGAAAAGTGTGAATATAATTTACACTCTTAAAGAATACCTGATTGTAAATCTTGTATTATTTTTCCTTCAAGTACATGCGGCATCTAAAACTCCTGACTGCGACTTTATTTGTGAGTAATCCAGTTAAACTTTCTACTTATTCTGCAACTTATATTTTCAAATGCCATTATTTCACCATTGATTGCGAGGTAATCTGACTAACTCAAGTAGTTATTTTAATCCGTTCTTAAGTTTTCCTTTAGAATAAGTAATTAACGATGCATTGAATGGTAGTACAGTAAACTCCCGTTTATCCGAAATGTACGGCGGCCGGTTCGGATAACGAAAATTTCGGATAAACCGAATTACCCGCGTTTAACATCCAGAAATGCGTCAATACCGCGAAATATGAACGTAAAACGTGCGTGTGTAGAATGCTATTGATATGGTTCTGAATAAGCCTGCATGTTTCGGATAAAGCGGATTTCGGATACACGGGAGTTTACTGTATACTTCTATTCAATCTTTTCTAAATTCCTCAGAACAATTAGTAGTAATCAATCGCTGCCTACTTGAATTTCTATTTAGTGGAGGCAGTGTTTGTTGGTAGTAGTTTAGTAAGAAGTGCATATATATGTATTAAACACCTGCTTCGTAGGTGCAGAGGGAATAATGCCCAATTTTTGTCAACCCTAGCTAAGGTACTAATGGATTAAAGCACCTCGAACTGTATCTCTTAGCACCCGTTTAATCTGAGAGTTGGAGGCTCTAGTGCCACCACCCATCTTGTCAATTTTATTAGGAAAATTATGAGGGATATCTGGGGGTAGCTATTTTGAAAAAAACTCGATCCAAATTAATTGGAATATGTAGCTTAATGTCACCAGTAACACAGTTTGGTCTTCAAAGATCTATGCGAGTAAAACTGAACCTTTATCTTTACGTATTTCTATTATTATTTGCTATCAATTATTCGGATGTTTAAACTGCCATTGTTGCGTAGTATCGCATTCTCGTCTCCATACGATCTGCACCGAGTTCATTTTCCTCTTACGTCAGAACCATCCTTATTTCTATTCCTAGTGCCCTCGATTACAATTTTCTACTCTAATATTGACTTAGAAGTGTGGATGAGTACAATTCTTTAACATTGAAGTGGATCACCGTTATATAACATCATAGAATTACATTAATACGGTATTTTTCTTTATCACCGTGAAATTTATTTTTAAATTATTCTCTTCTTGATATTACTATATTCACTAATAAATGATTAATTACTTTGGTGTTTCTATACTTTGCAGTTTAAAGAAAGTGAACTTGCCCAAATTTCGATAAGGCTTTACCGTAAGACTTCACAAATGCGAGTGACCACCGTCAACGGAAGAGGCTGGAGGGACAACGGTAGGCTGGATCTCCAAGTTAAGTAAACAGACTATACTTTCATAATTTGCAGATTAATTTAAATTTCATCATCTTATGTTATTTCGAAGTATTAAAAATTATTATACTTCAAATTAAGGAAGACATTTTTGAGTGAGATTTATGAATTTAACTCATAGTTTTTGCTTATTAAAGTATTTAGAATTTATTGCTTTTGCTTCTAAAATTCCAAACAAGAGAGAGACATGGCTGTTTTTATATGTCTAATAGTATTAAAATAACTTATTTTCTTCTTAGCATTTTGCCTAATATTCAAATTTAATAATCACATTCATATATTCCTCCTGAGTTCATGAACTATTTAAATTATTGCATTACATTATATTTAGATTTGTATATTTCCCTATTATGTGGAGTTTCTATGTAAATGCCGATTTGAATGTGACTTTACCACTACGTTTAGATGACTGTTGCATTAAAAACAATCGTTGGCTTATAAGCTAGTCAAATCAAACTGTACAGACTCCGTACAATCCTTTTTCTCATAAAATTCGATATTTAACTTTCGATTGACTTTCCTATTAATAAAGCAATAAAAGAAAGATATTGAGTACCCGCCGTTAGTTGTCAGATGAAAAATACGTATCTGACATCCTGGAAAATGGATTTAAATTCACGTTTTTTTCCTCAATTATAATTATAAAATAAGGAATTAATATTTGGAGATTCTAATGATTGCTAAAGATCAATTTTTTGCGAGAAAAACTAAGTTTTTCCAGAATTCTTTCGGAGCGCATTTACCAAGGCCATTCATTCCACTTTTTAGAAATGCTGCTTCCTTTAATTATAATTTCATCTTATGAATTATGTTCTTTCTTTCAAACGCTAATAATTCTGAGGAAAATATATTTTTTCCACAAATGAAAGTTTTGCCTACTAGTAACAAAAGCACGATCAGGTGACGACGATCATTCGTCGAAACCGGTCGTGTTTTTGATGTTGCTAGGCTGAAATACAACTTGTGGAATAAGTACAATATGTTTTACATACAGATTCACAAATCTCAAGGAAAATACTAAATTATTTTTCAACATGCGATGTAAATTTCATTTTACTTAGCAGAGGAAAGCCTATGACTTAAACAGTGTAGTACAAGAAGTGAAAAATAGTGACTTTGCTGGGACTCAAAGCCAAGCACACCACTCTAAAGGATGTAGCTTTGTAGATTATTAGATAAGATACTGGCACTTTAGTGGTTAGAATGACGGTAATTTTGAGCGATTGGATTACCCGTCCGGAATTTGAGAGACCCGGGTTCGTGTCCCAGTCAAGACACTATTTTTCACTTCTCGTAAACACCTTTTTTGTTATTCGATGCATTATTAATTTGGATTTGTTTGTCTTTAAGGATTAATGGAGATCTGCAATCAATTCACATATCGATACTGCCCAGTTATGATGTGACTACGCAGAGAAAAACATCACCGGAGATCCACATGGAGACGTCGGAGCTCAAAATTAAGGTAATGAGAATTTTTAATTACTCCGAATCGCTGTATTTCACCTTCTGGCCTTTTTAAACAAATAAATAGAGAAGTACGTCAATTCTACGATCTCCATCTTAAAAATTTATTTGGTTCATATTAGTATAACGTCATCGTCGTCATCAATATCGCTCCCCCAAAGGGATACTATGTTATTAGTGCCTTCCTTATATAAAAACTTATCCACATGTATAACTCGAATAATTAAAAAATAAATGACTTTCCTACAATTAAAATATGTTGGTTCAAATAGATAAATTATGGTTCAAGAAGGGTTTGAACTGGCTCCCGATTAGAGACACGTCAAAGAAAACAGCAGACTGTGTGCCCTCTTAATTTATGGGCGTTATTGAATTTCCAGCCCCTTGGCTTCAAATTGAACTTTTTCAATTTCTGCATCTTTCTTAATGAAAAAGTGCTTTTCCATATTGGCTCCCACCGGGAAATGATCCCGGGTCCACTTTCACCAGACGCGCTGTCCACATGACTATCCGGGAGCCTTGACACGTTGAACAGCACATCTGTTTGCCCTCTTAATTTTTGGGCGTTATTGAATTACCAGCCCCTTGGCTTCAAATTCAACTTTTTCAATTTTTCTGTATCTTACTTAATGAGAAAAAGTACTTTTGCATTTTGGCTCCCACCGGGAATTGAACCCGGGACCGCTTTCACCAAAGGCGAACGCGCTGTCCACATGACTATCCGGGAGCTGACACGTTGATATTTTTTCTGAAGTGGTCGTTAAATATTGATGAAAAATAAAAGGCGTGGATTAAAATTAATTACGGTCAGACTATTAAAAATATATACTTAATGTACTTTGGAATTAAAAGAGATCGTTTGACATTATTCGATCTTTCATACCCTAAAATAATTTAATCGATTTTAAAATGAAAACAATAAAGAGTCAATGATAGATAAAAACGGACGCGGCGGCGCGCGGGTCTTTTGAATTTAAAATTTACGATAATAATTGATTGAAATTGAAAAAAAAAGTTTTGAAAATGAATAAATAAATAATTAATTAAGAACATATAAGTAAAAAATAATACATACGCGTAGTTGCCTAGTCCTAGGTTAAAATAAGAGTTACAAGCTTAGAGGCATACTTGGGCTTTTATATTTAGGGCAGCAATCCCTTGGGGAGTCCCACATACTTTGGAAGAGCTCGGAAGGTCCTTGAGGAAGAGAATCATTTATAACAGCTTCTTTTAGCATTGTTTCAATTGGCTTGAGTTTGCCCCAATAAATGCCCTTCATAGACGTTATTTTCGGAACTCTTAAAATGTTTTGTAGTCATTCTCTCGAGCGCAATTAATTAGTATAATATGGTGGGAGAACAGAATTTTGTCAATCCGGGCTCGCGTACGTCAGTATTGATCTGAACATCCTATTGAGTAACAGAATTTTACGCTATCAAATATGAATTTATTTACCGAAAATATAATTAATCAAGATAATATATTGGATTTTTTTATAAATGTTTATGGAATTATGACTCCGCTGATTTATGTCCCAATTCAGAAAGTGAGACAATAATCGTTGAGAAGTTTTAATCTTTATCGTTTCGCAGTAGTTTTCTGTTCTTCTCAAGTCTACGGAATGAATTTTAAGCTCAGTATTTCTCTCACCAGAATAACATTCATTTTTATCGGAATAATTTGTAATTTTAAAGTTGAGTGATACTTCTTTCAGGAATATTATTCAACTTTGAAGAATCGGTATTGAGAGCATTATTTAGTCAATCATTCATAACATTTTTTCACAAACGAATCTCTGAGAATCGGATTAAATTTTAGTGAAACATTTATCCAAATTCTAAGGATTAAATTTCTGAATTGATTCTCCGATTGATACTACTTATAAAGTTAATCAGTTTTAGTCGAAAAACATTTAAATTTTCAACCGAAATTTCGCGTTTATGCTCTTTTTCGTATATTTCATGATGAATTGGAAAGTTTTTATCAAATTTGGTTTAACCTCGTTGACATCTATAATACGAGAACCAATTATATTACGTTTTTCGAACTTTGTGTATTCTTAGGCGAAAAAAACGTAAATTTTCTACTGAACTATAGCATGTTTCACCGTTTTTTCGTAAACATTTTGATAAATAGATAAATCTTGTATTATTTCAATTTATCTTTTTAATAGCTTTACAACCGGATCTAGGAAAGTTCCGCCGATATAATGATTTTAATACTGTACCGGTAATTTAATTTATATTAACGCTTTGACTTTTAGTTTATAATAAAATAATTAGAACTCCTAAAAAATATTCCTAGTAATACTGCATCTGTTTATTTTTAGGTATCCGATATTTGGAATGATCCTGGTCTGATAAATAATCCGCTGGTTTTTCTCACCGATTGGGAAAGTGAATCTCTGTGGCAAGCGAAAGTCACGACCAAGGTCACGAGACAGCTGATTATCTAAAAGTTGGTAAACAAGGATAAGGCGTGAGTTGATTTTTATATTGATGTTTTTGAAAATTTGAATGGATAAATGTTATTAATAATCTCCCATTCCAGTGCTTAACCCTGAATTAGTCCCGTAAAAAATATACGTAATTTTTCTCTTGGGGAAAAAATGACCACATTATTCTCTGAATTTTTAAGACCTCTTTCAAGGGTAAATCATTGGAATAAATGCATTGTAGTTCATGAATGGTTATTTAAAAAAATAAATGTATCGATATTTTTTCCATTAAGAATTGAACTGAAGAACTGGAATTCGGTTAAACTGAAGGTCACGGAACAGTTGTTTGTTTTGTTGTAACGAGGCACTTTCTTTTTACCCATTCGCAAAAGCACTTCGCCTTCGCTTTGACCTTCTTTATCAGAACTACCCTTGCTCTCAAAACATCTCTATTTCAAAACATTTACATTTGTTGAATCATCGACTCAAATTTCAAACTTTAATTTCCGACATTTAGAATAGAATTTAGAAGTAATTCAGTCGTTGATCATGTTTGAACGGATGATAAGGAATTAAGAATGAGTAATTTTTTTAATCGGTCACTGATGAGTGTACTTTCACTTTGAATTACTACTTAAGCATCAGCTTTACTTTCCCTACCTTTTTAAACAATAATGCATTGACTTACGAGATATCACTATCGGTTATCCTAACGTATTTCGTGATTCAAATTCAGTGGCGAGTCTAGTGTTACATACGATTACTTCACTCATAATCTACAGGAAATAATTAACGGGAGTTTTTATCGTCATTATTGCTATGCTGATTTTCCGTAAACATTCAGTGAAATTTGAAACACCGTTCGTGTGACAAGATCAAGGAGCTTGAATTTTTATCACTTCTCAAAGGGTTTTCAGTTCTTCTCAAGTGTATGAAATAAGACCTTAAGTTCAATATATCTCTCACATCAGAATTATGTGTATTTCTTACCAAATAACTTTATATTAATAATGAGATGTGCTATTTGAGTAATTTTAATTCAATTTGGAAAAAAAAACAGTCTTAAGAAAACAATCAAATAATGGTAATCTTCTTCCGTAAATGATTGTATATTCATAAGTTTAGAATTGTGTCAAATAATAATTCTCATCTTAAAGAATGAATTTCTGAATTTATTCTCTCTGATTGATATTTTGCGTAAAGTTTACCAGATTTAAATAGTTATAATTAAAGGAGATATGTTTTCAAAGTAACTTATTTCCTCATTAAACAAATCAATAATTTCATCGCGTATATGCTCCTGGCTATGAAATAATATACTTAATTCTAATTAAAAAACGATCGAAATGAAGTTTGACTTAGTGAAGGAAAGCGTGCAACTTAACCAAGGCGTTGTAGAGTAAGCAAAAAAGTGACTTGTTCAGGATTCGAACCAAGGTTTTCCAATTTCCAGGACGTGGCTCGGAGGTATATTGGATAGAATCCTAGTAGTTAGAATACCACAATTTAGTTAAACGTAGTTTAATGATTATTTTCTTTCGATGCATTATCAATTTTCATTTTCAATTTTTTTCTAAAGGTTCGAGGAGAGCTCTAATCTATTTTTATCTATATTGCCCAGGAGAACACCTCAATCAAAAGCTAATGGCGCAGAGAAAAACCATCACTGAAGATGCTCATGTAGACGTCGGAATTCCAACTTACTGAGAATAGAATGATAATTAATGAGAGAGAATTGAGGTAATGAGAATTTTCAATTACTCTGAAACACTGTACTTCGCCTTATGGATTGGAAAAATGTTGTTTGTTTCTTACATCGAGTTCTATTACATTATTTGAACATTGGCAAATTACGTCCGTGCTACTGAATTATAATCGAAATGATTTAGCCTAACTTGGTGGTACGCCATTGAAAATAAATAAAATAATAACACTCTTTGCACTACCTTCTATTAAAAAAATTACGATCTGATGGTCAATGCTTAGTAAAAACACAGTTTATAAACTACAAAGTGATTTTATTCCTATCCTATGAAATAATTACTACATTGATACATTGATAGATGTAGCTTATGGTTTTTGCTTTCCGCTACTAAACTCTGTTGTAAATTCAGATTTTGAATCGATAAGGTATATTATAATTATTATCAAAATTATCCTGAAACTTACTTATATATTGACTACAAAATAACATGCAAAGTTTTGGGTACTTGCTAGACCTAATTTGGTTAGAAATTATGAGCAAGTCCTAGCTCAGTTTCAATCGAATTCTCTAAGTACAATTACGCATTCTAAATAGATGCCAATGACTTCGTTTTCGAGAATTTACTTTGCTATTGTTTTTCACGGTTCTATTAACGACTTTTAGAATAAATCTCTGAAGTAATTCAGTCTTGTGTCTTTCCGTTCGTACGATAGCTAGGAATAAAGAATATGTTATTTTTTTTATCAGTCATTAATGAGTGCTCTGTAACTTTGAATTACAACTTAGGATAGAGTTTTGTACCTTCTTAAATATTCTTCCATTGTTTTACGAGAAATCACTAACGGCAACCATAAATAAAATCGAGTTTTCAAATTCATTGGAGAGTTCAATGGTAGAAATAATTCTTAACTTATTAAAAATAACCCGCCGACAAAGATGCATTTCATTTCAGTAAATTGCAGTACTTTGTCCATTACATGCTGTGATATTAACCCTTAATTATTTAGGTGTGGTCAATAGGAAGTGTATTTCCTTCGGTAACAAAGAAAACTGAAGGTATTTCAACAAAATTTTCGTTATGTAAAGATGTTTGCAATGGTATAATCTGCCAATTTAGTTAAATTCGAGTAGTAAAAAGCAAGCAATCTTATCAGTATTTCCAATTTTACAAAAATAATTTTTAATAATGATCTAAACCAAATTTCAATAATTTATAAGTGCCTTTACATAGACTAATTAATTTCTAAGAATAAAAAAAATACTGAACGCATCGCCAACCGAGAAAGTTTTACAAAACATATTTTTTTGTGGATATTTTTAAATATTACGAGTAAAAGCAGATCGGCAATACTAATTTCATATCGGCATCCTATCGGGACGGTCTTTAAAAGAAAAAAAAAGGATTTAATTTTTTCTTAAAATTCGCTGAAATTTCATCGTCTGGCATCGAACCCGGGTCTTACTGGTAAACCTACTATGAAACACAATAGAAGATCACCATCTGTAACTATGTGTGAAAATTCAAGCAGAAATAATGGCTACAACTGCCTCAAAAGACGTTCTAATTTTCACGAATGTTAATGCCTCTCGGGACTCGAACCAAAAAACCTAGATATTTATGATCTCTATCTATATGCCGAATTTCAAGTTTCTATTTTAGTGGGAAAGGTTTCAAAATAATTCCTAAAAATCGGATCAAATTCTGATTTCAGAGACACCTGGTGTCGAACCCAGGACGTATTGCAAGCTGTGAATGCAGAGTTTGATTTGTAAAGACTTACTCTTGTATCAAGCAAAGTTTGAAGTTGATAGCATGTCGGAAAGTACCTAAATTTTGTTTCCGTTGTCTCCGTAAGAAATGCATTGAGAAGTGCAAATGGCCCTCTGGGATCGAACCAAGGACCATCAGCGAACATGTAAAATTTGATTATGAAGTATATTCATGCTATCTATCCACGTGCCGAGTTTCGAATATCCATGTTATCGGGAAAGGATCCAAAAAAAATCTTCAAAATCTCCGTAATGCATTTTAAACGGCCGATTTTTGCCCCAACCAAGCATCGAACCATGGACTATATTCTAAGATGTTTTTCTGATTTTCGTTGGATACGCACGGCTTCTAGTGATCCCTCGAGTTTCAACTCTTTCTCTCCCCGGGAAGTACCTCAAAAAAAATTTCGAAAATCCCTGCCATGTATTCTTATGGAGAAAATCGCGACTTTGGGGCCCTCTGGAATCGAACCCATGACCCTGAGGATCAAAATCGCATTTTTTCTGGTGGTTGTACGTAATGGCCAATACGCCGTAAAAATTTCAAGTCAATCACGCTTGTGGTTTAGGCTGTGAATTAGTATCCTATCTATCTATCTATCTATATAGGTATACGAGTAAAATGTAGCTTGCATACTGCAAGCAGATCGGCATATTAATTTCATATCGGCATCATTTTGGGAGGGTCCTCAAAAGAAAATAAAAGGGTTGTAAATTTTTTTTAAATTCGCTGAAATTTCATCGTCTGGCATGGAACCCGGGTCTTCCTGGTGAAATTACTATGCAGCGCAACAAAAGATAACCATCTCTAACTATGTGTGAAAATTCAATCAGAAATATTGGCTACAACTGCCTCAAAAGACGTTCTAATTTTCACGAATGTAAATGGCTCTCTGGATTCGAACCAAGGACGATCTTGGAAATCTAAAATTTGTTTCTGAAACCTATAAATGATACTCATATATATATACCGAATTTCAAGTATCTATATTATTGGGAAAGGTTTCAAAATAATTCCTAAATATCGGATCAATTTCTGATTGCAGAGACACCTGGTGTCGAACCCAGGAAATATTGTAATCTGAGAATGCAAAGTTTGATTTGTAAGGGCTGGCTTTTTTATCATGCAAAGTTTGAAGTCGATAGCATGCCGGGAAGTACCTTAATTTTGTTTCCGTTATCTCCATAAGAAATGCATTGAGAAGTGCAAATGGCCCTCTGGGATCGAACCAAGGACCATCAGCGAACATTTAAAATTTTATTATGAAATATATTCATGTTATCTAACCTCATGCCGAATTTCAAGTTTCCATGCTATCGGCAAATGGTCCAAATAAAATCTTCAAAATCGCCGGAATGCATTTTAAACGGCCGATATTTGCCCCAACCTAGCATCGAACCATGGACAATATTCGAAGATGTCTTCTTGATTTTCGTTACATATCCACGGCATCTAGCGATCCCTCGAATTTGAACTCTCTACCTTTCCGGGAAGTGCCTCAAAAAAATTTTCGAAAATCTTCACCATATATCCTTATGGAGAAAATCGGGACTTTGGGGCCCTCTGGAATCGAACCCATGACACTGAGGTCCAAAATCGCAATTTTTCTGCTGGTTATACGTTATGGCCAATATATCGTAAAAATTTCAAGCCATTGGCGCTAGTGGTTTAGCCTGTGACTTTGTATCCTATCTATATACCTATCTATCTATATATATACGAGTAAAATGTTGCTTGCATACTGCAAGCAGATCGACAACACTATTTTCATATCGGCATTATATCGGGACGGTCCTTAAAAGAAAAAAAAAAGATTGAAATTTTTCTTAAAATTCGGAGAAATATGATCGTCTGGCATCGAACCCGGGTCTTTCCAGTGTTACTTACTATGCAGCACAATAGAACATCACCATCTCTAACTAAGTGTGAAAATTTAAGCAGAAATATGGGCTACAATTGCCTCAAAAGACGTTCTAATTTTCACGAATTTAAATGGCTCTCTGGATACGAACCAAGGACGATCTGGGAAATCTAGAAATTGTTTCTGAAAGTTATTTATGATCTTTATCTATATGCCGAATTTCAAGTTTCTATCTTATTGGCAAAGTTTTCGAAATAATCCCTAAAAATCAGATCAACTTCTGATTGCAGAGACACCTGGTGTCGAACCCAGGACACATTGTAAGCTGTGAATGCACAGTTTGATTTGTTAAGATTTGCTCTTCTATCATGCAAAGTTTGAAGTCGATAGCATATCGGGAAGTAGATAAAATTTGTTTCCGTTATCTCCGTAAGAAATGCATTGTGGAATTTAAATGTCCCTCTGGGATCGAACCAAGGACCATCAGCGAATTTGTAAAATTTGATTATGATATATTGTCATGATATCTAACCTCATACCGAATTTCAAGTTTCTATGCCATCGGATAAGGGTCCAAAAAAAATCTTAAAAATCGCCACAATGCATTTTAAACGGCCGATTTTTGCCCCGACCTAGACTCGAACCAAGGATAATATTCGTAAATGTCTTTATGGTTTACTTTAGATATGCACAGCATCTAGCGATCCCTTGAATTTCAACTCTCTCCTTTTCCGGGAAGTGCCTCAAAAAAAATTTCGAAAATCCCCGCCATGTAATCTTATGGGGAAAATCGGGACTTTGGGGCCTTCTGGAATCGAACCCATGACACCGAGGTTCAAAGTCGGCTTTTTCCTGGAGGTTACACGTCATGGCCATAACGTGGTAAAAATTTCAAGTCGGTGGCACTTGTGGAACATGGTTAGAATTTTGATCCCCTATATATATATATATATATATATAGGTATATCCGGAGAAACGTCTATATATAATAGATATATGAATGAATCCGGAGAAGCATCTATATATAATAGATACATGAATGAATCCGGAGAAGCATCTATATATAATAGATATCAAACATTTATTGAATGCAACTTAAAGGATTAAAATGCTCTTAGGGTTAAAAAGCTTTATTATAGCTCACTGAGTAAATTTATATTAATATAATTCTATTATAGTAACAAAGAATTACACAAAAAACTTTTCAATAATTACTTTTTAAAAGTTGGTACTTCAGTTTTGTGCAGTTTATAGGCTGGATAAAGGCTATTTATAAATAAAGGTAAATTTATAACAGCTTAGTTAAAATAATATTAATACGCCAAAAATTTTGCATCATAAAAAATACTTTCATTAAATAAAACTAATTTAGGTAACACTGATAAGGATAAAAGTCCCATTTTGAAATATAACTTATCGTTTTGTCATAGTTTGGAAACCACTTCGAGGTAACGAAATTAAGATGTTGACTCATTTATAAGCTGTCGGAAGGATTCGTGCTACAAAAATTATTATTTTAATTAGCGAGCTCTACCGTAAAGAGTGACGGAGATAAAGTTAAATCTATTTACCAAAAACATAAATGATCCCGATATTTTAAAATGTATTTTCCACGGACGTATGATACTTCTTAGCTGTTATATTACCATATTTCTTTATTTGGCTGCTAGAAAAATATTTCCTTGCATTGTTAAGCCAAATTAAAACCTAAATTATAAAAGGTAGAAATGAATAGCTGAATTTTCAATCTACATCTGTGTATATAATGATACAGTCTGTTATATTATTGTTTTCCTTGGAACTATGCTTATATTTACTTTTCTATACATAAAAAATATTTCGATAGGAAATTAAAGATTCATTTCCTTAATTTCCCTTCCATAGGACTTCATGGTGCTCTTCAAAAAGCAGGAAAAAGACTTCACGGCCAAAGCGAAAGAAGAGGGAAGAAGTTGCACAGCGCATCCAGGGGCGAGAAAGAGTTGAGGTCCTACCCAAACCACGAAAGCATCGCTCTACCCCGGAAGAAGATTCAGAAGTGAATTACATTTTTTTTCTTCCGAGTCAAAATATATTTTCAATTATGTATATTAAAATATTTTTAAGGCCTGAATTTGCATAGTGTTCTATGACCTGATTTTTATATAATATAGATTTAAAAAACTTTGCGCTCTTAACCAAACAATCACAGAATGTATAGATTTGTTACGATGCGTCAGGCAGGGATATGAATAATTTATAGATTCTGTACCCTTACTTTGAATTACCCATATTTGTCCTGATGTCTGATTTGGAAGATGAATAAGAAGTGAAAAACAATATTTTTTACCCGAGCCAAACTATATTTTCAATTATGTATATTATACAAGTTTGTAAGGCAGGAATTTGTATAGTGTTCCATGACTTTAAATGTATATAATATATACAAAAATTGCGCCCTTAGCCAAACCAACTATTACTGAATGTATAGACATATTACAATGTGTAAGGCGGGGATATGTATAAGTTATGAACTTTGTACCTTTACATTCAATTACCCCTATTTTACCTATTGTCTAATTCAGAAGAAAGAATAAAGAATGAATGATGGGAGGTGGTTATGGTAGAGGAAGGGAAGGAAGCAACTGATTGGGAGAGGGGCGGAGCTGAGTGCATAGTGGGCGTTAAAGAGAAAGGGATTGTATTGGGAAGGGCAGAGGATTCGAAGTCGATGGGTCATAAAGTTGGGAATGGGAAGTAAGGGTCTAGGTGAAGCAGTGGCAAGGAAATGTGGGAATGATCGGGATAGCGAGAGGGATAGGGTGGTTGGTTTTCGAGGGTGGGAAAGGAGTACGGAGCTTAGAGGGAGGGATGGGAGCGGGTGAGAAAGGAGTAGGGAGCTTAGAGGGAGGAATGGGAGCGGGTGGGTTAGAGGGTGGGGTGGGAGTGGGTGGGCTAGAAGGTGGGATGGGAGCAGGAGGGGTAGAGGGAGGGATTGGAGCGGGTGGGTTAGAGGGTGGGGTAGAGGGTGGGAGGGGAGCGGGTTGGGTAGAGGGTGGGGTAGAGGGTGGGAGGGGAGCGGGTTGGGTAGAGGGTGGGGTAGAGGGTGGGAGGGGAGCGGGTTGGGTAGAGGGTGGGGTAGAGGGTGGGGTAGAGGGTGGAAGGGGAGCGGTTGGGGTAGGGGGTGGGAGGGGAGCTAGTTGGGTAGAGGGTGGGGTAGAGGGTGGGAGGGGAGCGGGTTGGGTAGAGGGTGGGGTAGAGGGTGGGAGGGGAGCGGGTTGGGTAGAGGGTGGGGTAGAGGGTGGGAGGGGAGCGGGTTGGGTATAGGGTAGGGTAGAGGGTGGGAAGGGAGCTGTTGGGGTAGAGGGTTGGGTAGAGGGTGGGAGGGGAGCGGGTAGGGTAGAGGTTGGGGTAGAGGGTGGGATGGGAGCAGGTGTGGTATAGGGAGGGATTGGAATGGGTTGGGTAGAGGGTGGGATGGGAGCGGGTGGGGTAGAGGGAGGGATTGGAGCTGGTGGGGTAGAGGGTTGGATGGGAGTGGGTGGGGAAGAGGAGGGGGTAGAGGGTGTGGTTTGAAGGGGTGGGGTAGGTTGAGGGATATATGTCAAGTGGGATATGAATAATTAATAGAATACCTTTACCTACTGTACCTTTACGTTGAATATTAGCATTAAATTAACATGAACAGGACTTCGTTTCATAAAATACTCGAAATGAGACAAGAATTAGAAAAATACAAGCAAATACTTGGTAAAAGTAGTAAATATTCTAAGTCTAAAACACTTATAAAAAAGACAAAAGAAGAAAATACATTAAAAATTATCGAATGAAGAAGATACTCCATTGCTTCGATTTTAACGCATCTCATCGTTAATATTAATTACTTTGTTCAAATTCAATTTGCGACGATATCATTAGCATTCACTGATTACAAAAGCAAGTAAATAATGCTCTTACTTCCACTGTACTATTAAACTACTGAATATGTCGAAAATGACTAAAAATTACTAAATATATAAAAATACCCGATACTACAATGAATTTTTCTTTCAAAATATGTTGATTTTAATCTCAATATTTTAAATATCGATTACCAAAGTTCATTAATGGTGTTATTGTCTTAAGTGGTTGGGTTTTCTTCCCCGTAAATTTTAAATGAGCAAATATTTCCCATATATATTCGTATGAAAGTTCGACAGTACCTTTGTCGTTAGGGAATAATTTATGCCCTCAAAGTCAGAGCAATTAGTCGTCGTTTTGCCAAGATTCTCTCAATATTCAATTAAATACTTTATTCTACGTCCATAATAAGAATCTATATCTAATTTCCTTTCTATTGGCATTTATTTAGACTTAAGACCACAATTATCCTTGATTTAACGCTACAAATGAAAAAATATCTTCAACAACGTTGAAAATTGAATAAGATAAACGATCAAATTTCATCGTAAACCAATTAATTATTCCCGAGGAAAAACAGACTTGAAAAAAGTCTGACGGGGCCGGGAATCGAACCCGGGATTCCTCTATCCGGAATGCTGATTTAACCGTCTTCTGGCCGAGTAGCTAAGATAAGCTAAGCCTCCCAGATACAGGAAGACCTCGAGTTCGATTCCAGGCCCCGTCAGTCTTTTTTCAAGTCCATTTTTCTTGGGAATTTCCCTTGGTTCATGCCCTTATATGCAAAATAACATCAACACTTTTCCTTCGATTTATTATCTTCAAAGTCGTGACAACTTGAAAATAGCGTCATGACGTCACTTAGTCACATAAAAAAATCATCACACACGTTTCTATTTTAAATGATTTATTTACGCATACTTTCGCGGCGGGTAAAATTGTGGGTTAGGATGATCCATAGTCGTTAATTAGTTGGTTCTACAAAATGGAATATTGGAAATTATGATGTTTGTGTGTATAAATTTGCCACCAGATTTGAATGTGCGACATTTTTCTATCTTTCGAAGCGGTAAAACCCTATCGAGGAACGTAACCTCTCACGTCCGAAGAAATTACTGAAGAGAGTGTTTAAATTAATTAACAAGTGTGCCATAAAAAATGCCAAATAAAGAGAAGTAAAGAGAAATGTAAAAAAACCTAAGAGATTCTTAGGAAAAAAAATCCACTGCAGGAAACCACCCACAAGGAAGGGGGGTGTGAAAACCTGCGCAAACCTACCGATAGTAATAGCTAAAAAGATAAGAAAAGAGAAAAACATTCAAAAATAATTAAATACACAACCAATAGGATAGAAGATTCACAACGAAAAGGGATAGTTAGTAAAAATTTTAAATAGAAAAAGGAAATCACAAGTCAAATTGTAGAAGGTTTAAGCAAGATAAACATTGTCTTAAACTAAAGGAGATATTTAAGAAAATATGGTTGGACTGGAAAGATACGGTGGTGGGAAGGGTGGTTAGACAAGGTTGTCCCATGTCACTTTTTACTATATATGCAGAGGAAATGGTGAAAGGAGCCTGGGAAGAAATAGATGAGGTCTGTGAGGTATGCAGACGATGAAGCTATTGTGTGGGATTCCTTAAAGGGCTTGCAAACATCAGTAAGTGCTCCTAACGATAAAGCAAGGGAGTTTGGAGTGAAAATTAACGTAAGTAAAGTTCTGTTGCTCACTAAGGGAAAGAAAGCTAAGTTAACTATTAGGGTAGATGGGGAAAAACTAGAGCAGGTGGATACATTTTCGTACTTGGGAAGTACTATTTTATTTGTAAGATGCAAGGAAGAGGGTAGCAAAATAATTGACCAAGGAAGTTTTCATGAAGCGAAATGAATTGATGAAATCTTGGTAAAGAAAAATAATAAATGAATTCCTTATTGGAGTGTGCTACTTTATCGGTATGAATAGTGGACGTTCTGAAGGGAAGAAGTCAAACGTTTGGAGGCCTCAGAAAATGTGGGTTTGGCGTAGAATGGAAAAAGTAAGTTGGGTTGAAAGACGGAGGTGCTGTACATGGTTGGGTTTTAATTGAAGAGATTAAGAAAATGCCCAGATATTGAGGAGACAGATTGGTAAATGTTGAGGATGGAATTGAAGGTAAAAAACAGAAGACAAAGACATAAGAGGTTGGCTAATTTAATGGATAAACTTACAAGGAAGAAAAGGAGGTGATGGCGTTGAATGTTTTGAATGGACCAACTGAAAAACAGAACGCTCACGTGCGAAAATTCGAAACACACGGAACCAGAAGATTCTTAAGTACAGTGGCGGAAAAAATTATCGCAACACTTTGCGCGCGCACCAGTGGCTTTCACAGAAACTATTTGGAATTCTGCTTTCTGTGACTGACTGGCAACACCGAGGAAAGCCTCGAAAAGCGGTAATATTTGAGTCGGAGCCTAGAACTTACACAAATTTCCTCTCTTTCGAACTCTTCTTAGAGCCTTCGCGCGAACTCTCCCCGAGTTCGTCGTGTTTATTTCGGCGTTTCTCTTTCACAGATAGTTATCGTATTTATAGAACGATAAGTTGAATATATATTTATTCCAATTTCAATCTTAAATGCAATAAAATACATAGACAATAATTGAAACTTAATTATTAATAATGTGAAGAATGCTATTCAGTTTTAATAATGCGTAGCAATAAGGAATAAGTGGGATTGGAGTAGGAATACGCGATGTGGTGATTCTCACCTTTAGAGAACGAGAATCATGGAGTCTAGAGGAAAATGATGTTCTGCGAGATTATAGCGAGAACAGATGGCCTATAATGGTCTCTTTTCCTGGATAATTTGTGCGCTAATAAGGCGTTATTTTGTTAGTTTGGTTTCTCACTCCAACATACGTCTTACGGCTGCCTGCTGGATATTAATGTAAATGTAATTCTTCAAACGTCCAGTTCAAACATAGGATATTCATTATTTGTGATAAACATTCCGAGGAGGATTTTTGATTACAAGTCTTATGTTTTCAATTCAGCAATTAGAATTCGAGAAGTCGTTAGAGCGATTACTGAGTTGCTAACTATGACACAATGTAAAATTTGTATTTTGTCTACGGAACATAATTTTTCCCCAACTTAATCATGCAGACGAAGGAAATTCGTAATATAAATTTATATACACCATTTGTCACCTAGAATACATGAAATCATTGTCCGTCCGGAGTTAAAAGGAAAAATACCAATTCCAAAGTTAAAACAAACATGATTTCATAAAAACCGAACAATTTCTGCGCATATATCGGACTTGTCTTACATTTTGTAACAGGGAGTTCGGTGACCTTGGTCATTAGTCAATTGTGTTGCCTTCGCGCGGAGAAATTCACGTAGAAATGCATTAAGGCTTTGATAATTCGCGAGGAGAGTCTTTAACCACAAGTTGATCCCTTCAAAGTATTGCAGGCTCCAATACAAAACAAACGTTGAAATGCATTACCTCGCGCGGAAAAGCTTTAACCATATGTCGAGCACTTTCAAAGCAAGTATTGCAGGTGCAAGGTATATTTTTCCTTTTCAAGCCTATATCAGCTAGACTCAGGACCCTCATTTTACAGTCGCCCAGTAGAAACAATCCTCTGGCTAATTCAAAGCTCCTTCCTCACCATGGTGCTAAGGAAATTAGATGTTATTGCACTTGTAAAAATATTCCCAAATAATATTATTATATTAGCGTATTTTAGTAAACAAAGACTTCCTAATAAACAACCCAAGTTTTTAGTACTGATACGTATTTTATGAACGTCTGACTTTATAAAGTTAATTAACCAGGATTATGCTGCCATAATAAAATTATTAATAAGCTGCTAAAATGGACTTCTCAGTTTGTTGGGAAGTGTCATAAATATAACTAGTTGCTAATTAAGAGGTGATTTTGCAGCTGTCTGACACATGTTATTGGCATAGGAAGGGCACGAGCTCGAATTACGCTTAAGTTAAATGAGTTTTTTATCTTAAACTTCTCTTGTTCGGGAAATGAACGAATGTAAGATATGATTTCCACATATATTTATACGCCCCTGTAATGAATATACATATTTGCCAGAGAGATGCAATTCATTATGGAAAAATAACCATTGGACATGAAAGATGCGGAACCGATTCATCACCAATTGTCGGTCAAGAAAATGTTTCGTGTGTCAGTGAAAATTCCTCTTCTACCAAGGATTCGAGGTCGTTCGCTGTAAGACAATTCTTTTACTCATTTTCCACAATTAGAGGTATTTGACAGGGCCTCCTGATTTCCCGAAGCACGATGAACCTTCGGCTTTCAGTGCAGAGGATTTTCGAAAGCCTATGCGTCACTCGCAACAACAAACCGGTCGTAAGGCAAGGAGCTCAGGCTTACTTACTCAGACTTATTGGCGACTATTTCTTCATTTAGGTCTTCACGTCGATAGACGGACAACCAGCAGACCGCGCAAGCGAATCTTTTTCATTTTTACGCTTAAAAAAAAGCCTTGAGAACTATTGACATTCTTATGCATATTATTATTCATTGTTCGTCTACAACCAGGACAATTTGCTGGTTCACAGTTTCCAATTTTCTCGGCGGTAGTTCCAAACCAATTATATAGATTTAGATTGAGATATATACCCCGCGAGCTGCCAGATGGGTATGGCAGGGGTTGTAATAACACCATCATCAACTAATCTACTCTATCAGCCTCTCTAATTGTCCGGGGGAAAAAACGACCAAAAGTAATGTTTTGTGATTACTTCCCTGTAACGTTTTGTCGATGCTTCTCGGAGATCGCGATTAGGTCTTTAGTTGCACTAAAATTTCATTTACTTCGTCTTTAGGTTCTGAACCGATAAAGCTTTCGATGAGCTTCCGCCGGTCTCACCTGGAGCGAATTCCAATAAAGAAGTGGTTAATTCTGTGTCTCGGAGGCTGAATCATATGGAAGAGAATGAAGGAGAATGGATATATTATTAATCATCCTATATTTTTATTAATTCCATTGTAGTTCTCGATTATTAATCATAGTGTATAATTGCACACTGTTACCGAGTCTGAGAGAAATACCAATATATATAAATATTTTCCACTTGCTCTAAATTATGTTAAATAGTCTCCTTCTATTAAAAACATGAAAATTGAGTAACATTACGGGGATGGAAGTCTATGGCGGAGCTGACATTTTTTCATAATCATCTATGAGTAAGAATCTACGGATTCTATCGAATGTGGACATGAATATACAGATGATAATTAATGATTGCTTTGTCGCAGGGGCGCAGCCAGGATTTGTGTATGAGGGAGAGGGTTATAGACAGTAGAAAGAGTGAAAACATTTCTACATTTCAGGGCCGGTATATTCATGCACGCTAGATGATAGAAGATATGTTAAATTCTTAAAAAACCTTAAATGCGTAGAAAACTAGGATATATTCACGGTTATGTGGCAAAATTAAAACCTTATTGAGATTTTAGTTTGTAAAATGAATAATTGAATAATAATGGTGAATAATTATCCTCAATGATATTTGGATTTCCAGTTTTGATAGGGCCAATTTCTCTTACATTATCATTATTTCTCAAGGTGTAAGGTTTTTATCATTGTAAATATTAATTTCGGGTGCCTTTGAGTGTTTTTTTTTTTAATCAAAGGAAGGTTAATTAAAAATTCCTTTAACAGTTATTGAATGTGAGAAGAAATAAATTAGTAGTAGTGATTTAGGAGATGATATTGAAACGTAAGTATTTTGGAGGTAGCACTACAATTTGGACAACCCAGTTACTTTGATGGAAACCGAAGACCAATCGTAGCGGAGACGGATGAATTTTTCCTCTTAAATTATATGTTGTTTTATAAATACGATATATTCTGATTATTAAGTTAAAATGTCGACAGCACAGAAACATCATAAAAATATGTCTATGTAAGACCCCTTCAATCCGCCTTTCGGCGTGTGGCAGGGGAAACAGGCATCTTAACTCTATTTTCCTAATCAATTTCTTTTGCGTATCATGCGCGGAAAAAATGAATTCTTGATACGATTCCTTCTAGCATTTATTTCTCTAATCTTCCTCGCAGTATCAGAGCGGCCCACATCAACAGGAAGGTCGCATTATACCGATTGCATCATTTGAGAACCTAATTTTTCTGAATTTACTTAGTAAATTTATCCTTTGAATTAGTCTTCTATCTCTTAATGATTACCATCCCGCGTACTGCAACATCTGAGTAACACTCACCGTTTTATCATGGCAATTCTGTACAAATCGTATCGTGTACAACCAATCAAGCAAATGCCGTACACGAACTGTAATACAAAAGTTATAATCAGTGTAATCGCGAAACAGTATTTTCTCGTTTGGCTAGGTTGAATAAGAGGAATATGAGTTTTTTTCTTTGAAACACGATGAGCATCCCCTCAACGATCTACTAGTTAATCTTTGCATTCTATTCACTTTTCCTATCGCATCTCCAATATGTTCTTTCAAAGATAAACTACAGCTAAACGTGACACTTAGATATTTTGTGTGGCACACTAACACTAAGGGTTGTCGCGAAATTTGTTGCTGCGTGGATATAACGTTTTTGGATGATATCTAACATCCTTACGCTTTATATACATCATTCACAAAAAACTCTAGGTGCGTCTTACAAGATCTATCTTTATGGAATCCGTGTTGGATCCGAATGATTCCTATCTTTATGGTAAGAAACTGAATAATAGAGCTTGCTATAATATGCTCCATTATTTTGCAGAAATTCGAAGTTAACGAAAATTACCCATAATAATCTGATCATTCTTAGGCCCCGGAGTGACGTTTAATTTCTTCCACGACATTGGGACAGTACCCTCATTAATTGATTTCTGATAGAATTTCCTATCGGTGGGATCCAATGTGCGAAATGACCTAAGCTGTCGAATCACTTTTAACAATACTACTACTACTACAATTTCCTATCAATCTGTTGCAGTGAATTTCCACTAGCATCAACTTATATCTCTATGGAAATCATCTCCGAATCAATGCGCGAAGTAAAATCGTTAACTCGACCATCATCTTATTAGAAACATTTCTGGAAGTACGGATTAAGTAAGTTAGCTATTTCTGCCGATTTATTTAAGGCAATTCCCTCTTCGCTGATAAAGCTAGACATAGAAAACTGACCACCACGAGTCTCTCACACTTATGACCAAAATTCTTTCTAATCGCCAACTAGTGATTTTAACAGGGTTCGAGATCTATATTCCTGGTATTCTTTTCGTGATCCTTCCTCAAATAGCTTTTGCACTTCTCTATAGTTTTGATCACCAAGCTCATGGATCTCACCGCACGGTTTAAGTTTTCTCAATCGCGAGTGAATGACTCCTATGCAACGATTCAAACTTCTTCCTCGTCTCACCTACTGTTTAGACGGAACATATTTAACGAAATCTACTTTGATTATCCGTAGAAACTCTACCCAACTATCATTTACTGTATTTTCACCCGAAAAGCGTAAAAAAATTATCCAAGCCTTCGTTCAAATAAAACCTTAAACTCAGAAATAATTGCTTTGCGAATTACATACACTTGCCTCACCGGCTTAAGAGATCTAACCGCTACTACTTTCATCCCTGCCATTATGACATCATGGTCTGACTGTACCGTCAACTACAGCGAGGCTAGTTATTATTTGTGATTGGGAAGTGGCTAGTAAATCTTAATTGATACCTTGCCTCGCATGATTCGTTCGAGTTTTCGTCATATTTACCTGATCTAAAGCATGCAACGAAAAAGTAAGATGTATTTCGTGAATTTGTTTCCCACTGCTAGTGCTGGAGAATTTTAGATTATCCCAATGAATATTGGTTAGGTAAAAATCTCTTCCTACGGCGATGATTGGATCTCTTATTTTCTCGCCATTTTTCTGTAAGGCCTCGGATAAATCAACAATACAACCTATTTTTTCATCGGGAGGACGACACAAAGAACAAACATTAATCTTACTTCCGTTTTGTCTTTGAATCGAGCACCAAGTGATTCCGATCCTGCTATTTTCTACGAATTCATCGCGCTTACTAATTAAATGAGTCCATACTGCTATAAAAACTCTACCGCTAGATCTACATAGTCATATTTTCGGTATATCATATTATCAGGGGAAATATCTCGCTTTGAGTAATATCCTCGCTTAACCAAATCTCTTCCTAGTATGATATCCGCGCAAGTTCTCATCGTAATGTTAAAGATTTCCACCTGTTTATTACGTAAGCTCTTGCAATTTACTATTATTATTTTTAGATCTCTCAGTTCGCACATTAAAACATGGTTTTCTTTTTCGAATAACTTTTATCGTTTTTTTAAGTGAATTTTTCTTTTTCACCATTGCAATTTTTCTATGTTTTGGGGCTAAGCTCATGCCCACCCTTTTGCTTATTTAAGTGGGCGTTAGTAACTATTTCTACTGCTAAATTAAAGAATAACTTTGTCTGCGTATATTCGCTCTATTCTCTATTCTATTCGCATCTAAACCGCAAAACAACGTAGCAAACGACATTTAAACTACGGTCTTCATGGAGGGAGAGGGGTTGGGAGTGTTTCGGAAGAGTCCGTAAAGTGCACACAAATTTTAGTAAAATCAGCGAACAATAGCTGAGTATGGTGTCTAATATATGGATCTAAGTAACCTTGAGAAGTATTTTAACATACGGAAATCAAAATGATCAAATTGGAAGCGGAAAATTTTATTCATCGCTACGGAGAAAGTAGAGAAGTGAATACCGGCCTCTTGGAAACTTAATACAAGTTTAGATTATGCTGCCACAAGTATTTTCGTAAGTGTGGCCCGTTCTACAGTGTAAAATCTGTGGGGCACCTGTAATTCGTCGAAAGTGTGTGATTATGTTTACACTACGAGGCGAGTACGGAACATCTAATGATTGATTATCGGACATTCGAATCATCATTTTTTATTTGCATTAAAGATTCCAATTGTTGGTATAATTTCGATTGCATTCTAGCTCATTAATCAAATATATTACAGCTCTGGATAAATTAAATTGAAATTAACTGTTGTAGAGTAATACACTCACTGAAGAGGAAAATCGTATTAGTGGTGTGATGAATGACTGTAACATCAATAGAGATGTGGTACCGTTGCAATTTATTATATTTTTTCAGTCAGTATGGTTAAAGTGGATTGATGTCTCATGAGAAACACCATTTGTTATTACACAAATATTACTCCCTATTACATATAGCCTGATAGAGCTGAAAGTTGTTTATTACTGATTCCACTATTTAAAAGTTAATAATAGTGATGACAATTCCTGTCAAAACGTTAATTGCTAAAAAGCTCTTGGAAAAGTTGAACTCCTTCAACACACGGATTAGATTGGATTCATCGAAGGGATATTTTTAATACCTTAAGCAGTGGAAAACTACACTGCTCGAGAGAAAATAGAAAGGTAAGAATAGGACGCATCTTAGTGGTTTCTAAATTCGAATTTTTAAGTGTTGAATTCTCTTTGCAAGAATTCAATTCCATCACAATTCTAGTATTTAGGCCTTTAATTCTCGAAATAATACCTCAAAATGTTCATTTTAACGTCTGATATTTCGCTATCAAACAATCTTGTTTGTTACTATCTCCCAGTGTATTATATTGACATTCTACATAACTATTTTTATCACAACTGACTTTGAATAATAAATGGCAAAAAATGAAGACAATGAGGCAAAGGCACTACTTGGAAATCTCGCGAAGGTGAGTCTTAAATTTTTCTGCATATAAAAACGAAACTAAAAGTCTATTTTCCATTCGTATGGACTTTGAATATTCCCGGTTTTACTGCCTCTATACAGAGTTGCCGAATTGTCGGAGTTAGAGTGATTTCAGTTAGTTTCCACGTAATCCGCGCTCTGACGCCAACTGGTGTTGCGATAATTGTTTCCCCCACTGTACATTTTGTAACTACACTAATGCTAAATCAACTCAAATAATTAAAAATCCTGCTAAAATAATAAATTCGTTTGTATATTTAAAAATTAATATCGTTACGAAAAATAGAAAAGGTAGCCATCACGTGATTTATATTAATAATACTGACAAAAAACGTAATATTACGAGGATATCGAGCATTTAAGTTAATCACAAAATATCCAAACCATTAAGATTCGTAATGCAGAAGATTTTTAGGCTCCAAACGTCGACTTATACGCCGGCATATACGGTATATATTCAATCGCTATACCTTTTAATATAACAAATTATAAGCCCAATATTATGATTTTGGTCAAAAATCTTCGGCAAGACTAATTGGTGTGTGATATCATTGACCTACTGCACGCAAAGCTCATAATCGTTTACGCAGTCTTTATTTATTTTGCAAACTTAAATTAGAAAAAAATGTCTTTAGAAGTCCAAACAAGAATTAAGATAATGGAAATCAAACGAGGATTTCAATGTCAGTCGTGTAATATTGTTTTCGATCTGAAGTTATGAATAACTCGAGAGCGAAACGTCGCACAGCTCCAAAAATAGGGGAAATATTTAAAGTCGAATTAATGAAGATAAAAGGCTCCTTTTTATCTCCCTGAGGTCCCAGGTTCAACTCCAGATGGGTCAAACCATTCCCAAAGCAGTTACAAGTAAACTTCACTCTCTCGATTCAGTCTTCACTTCATTTGCAGAACCAAATTAGAAACAAATGCCTATAAAAGTCTAAACAAGCACTAAAAGAACGGAAATCAAACGAAGATTTCATAATCGTGGAACATTGTATTCTAACAGAATTTGAGAGAATTTCGATGAAATACACGAAAATTTGGTGAAATTGTGAGTATGTTAACAAAGCTTGACGTCAAACAAATTTCTGAATACCATACATACATTCTTCTGTTAGAGCATACTGTTGCGGAATAATTTGTGAGTTGCTTAGTCGCCTTTTTATTGTTTGCCCTCTTTTTGTTCGTACGCTATGCTAAAACATACCTCACCGACCTCTCGCACTCTCTCTTTTTACTCTCTCCATGTACGAAGTATTGAGAAAGTATTGTTTTCATGAAAAAATTGGACTTCGAGATTTCAACGGAAATACACGTTTTGGGGTCCCTAGAACACGTTTTGACCATTTTCGGAATGATGTCTGAATGTGTGTGTGTGTGTGTTTGTGTGAGAGAGAGAGAGAGAGAGAGAGAGTGTGTGTGTATGTGTGTGTGTGATAGTGGGCGCTCTAACGTAACCAAACTTTATATATAGCACTGTTGTGTGTGCTGTCAGAGTTGATTAGTTTTTGGAGTAAATCGGTTAACCGGAAGTCGAGCTTCATTCTTCACAGCTCATTTCCGGTTTTCAAAATATCTCCATAAATATGATATTTAGGTACATACTATTATATATAAAAGTTTTAGAAAATATAATTTACTATAACTTATGTTTGAAACATATATTTGTATCACTGATTGTTTAGGAGTTATTCATGAAATACTGATAAACCGGAAGTTGCTGATTATGTACTTTGTGAGCACTCTGGGCTCTATGGGCGAAAGGCCAATTTCATCGTTTTCATCGATCATGTCCCGAAAAACATTGTTTATAATGTTTTTGGCGTCAAGGATAATAATATATATATTAATCACTCATCTTCCAAGTTTAGATGGAATATAGAGTTCGAAACTACTGTCGTAGATAAATATTTACATCTTATACATGGTGAAAGTAATGAGCTGGCCACATCAGATTTTTTCTCTTGACTGGAGGAGGTCGCTGCTGAATCGTTACCCTTTTCAGAATAAACGATTGCTTGTTAATATTGCTGCTATCTCTTTTTTTTACCAAACAATAACCACATCTGCACCAAACATTGATAAAATCCGTGATATTTGATTGAAAATCAGTGATAATCGCTACGAATTCGATACTGTAACGGCGTTATGCCCATATTATTATTTCCTATTTCTTGTGCATAATTTTGTTAGGCGAATGTTTCAGATTCAGGATTTTATTTCAGATTCTCCTTCAGAAAGCTTCAAAGAACATTTTGGTATAAATAACTCCGCATACATCACTTGATCACTACTATTTTCCTCACTTTACGTGGAAATTTTCCGTAAAATAAGTGTTCGCCATTTTGTTGTATAAATAATGCAAATATTCAACTGTGATCATTCAAACCCAATATTATGAAGCATAAAGAGGAGGTTTATCATACTGGATCGTTTTTTACCCTATGATTTAGCTCATTTTGATTCAGGATTGGCCTGAAATTGAAGAATTTTGCGAAAATCGAGGACCGGAAGTTTTCGTAAAATTTGGTAAATTTGACCCCCTGTAGAATTGTAACTCGTGGAAAAAAAACGCGAATGATTTCACAATTATACGCAAAATTTATTCAAGGACAAATTTGCGAAGTTTCAAAGTCCGGACTCAAAACAAAGCACTTTTTTATTTTTGGCCAGCTTTTTTCGATTCTAGCCCACTGTGCGGTGGCCGGTTCGGATAACGAAAATTTCGGATAAACCGAAGTCCCGCGTGAAACACCCCGAATTGCGTCAATACCGCGAAATATGATCGTAAAACGTCCGTACGTAGAATGCTATTGATACGGTTTTGAGTAAGCCTGCATGTTTTTTACTGAAAAATTTGTGTTGACTTGTTATAGAGGCGCCATAGTATGATTGAAAACTCAAAGTTTTTAAATACTGAATAACAAAGCAATTTTGCGTTTTTACAGAAAAACAGCGCCAGCGTGATCCGCGTAATTTATGTGGTAGATAGAGTGTGTACATATATGAAGAGGTGTCACGAGCAAATAAGTAATGGGTCGCAATGGTATTCGGTTGGTGGGGTGGGTGCATTCGGAAACGTTTGTTCGGATAAAACGGATTTCGGATAAACGCGATTCGGATGAACGGGAGTTTACTGTATATTAAAAAGGAAGAAATTTCCAGAAACAGGATGATATTAAGAATGAAAAAGAACTGAATAAATATTTCGATTCATAATACTCTGCTCATGATTGATTGCAGTTTCCAGTGCATTGGGTGCAACATCTTCACATTCTAATCTTCCAACTGACCGCCATATGGAATTTCCGGTGTTCGACCCAGTGTCAAAGCAATCTCTCGTCATGTTGCTTCAATGAAAATAGTTAGATAACGTAAATATTTCGAGCATCGTTTATCAAATGTCTTTTCTCATTGTGTTGCGTTAATAAATCCATAATGATATGAGCAAAGTTTTGCGAATAAGGATGAATATTTTCTGCAACATGATAGGTAAGGAATTTTAGTAGTATTGTTGAAAGTGCTTCAACATCATAGGTCCTTTCGCACATTGGCTCCCACCGGGAATCGAACCCGGGACCGCTTTCACCAAAGGCAAACGCGGTGTACACATGACTATCCTTGAGCAGGTAAGGAATTCTAGGATGGCTCAGCATATTGTATTTACCATAATGTATCAACACTTGTTTTATCATCATATTCCCGAACTGATTTAAATTTTACGTTTTATCTTTTATGCGAACTTTTCAGATTCTAGTATAGAAAATTTCTTTCGTGAAAATCAGCTGTTTTCTGGCAGAAAGATGTAATTAATTCTTAACCAACTCTGTCAAATACACACACTAGGTTTAACCGTAGACCCTAAATTTTTTTCTCCCAAAAAAAACAGTAGGGCAAGGCTATTTTACCTAGGGCAGATCTTAATTTGTAGCTAGCACCATTTCAATTTGTTTGCAGCCAACTTTAAGGTCGTAAATTCTAAAGTCATCCAAATTTATAAGCGATTTAGATCTTTAGTCTCCTCTTTCTTTAAAAGCGCTTGTACTGATTCCTTGTATGTAATTGCAACGATATCCCTTTGACTATTCTCTTACTTGTAAAGGCCATTGTGTTACCTATCTGAAGAAGACCCAACACAATCTTGCGTTTTAATGCTAGGCATAGCCTTGGGTTCACTTTCCTCCTCTCCTAAAGATAAAGGCCTTGGTTTCCTACTATATCTTGGGTCTGTCCGAGGAAGCACCTTGCGAGACCCATTATTCCCTCTACTAGGGTTACCTGTCCTTGTCTATTTCTTATCGACGCCTCGCAGTCTCAGGTTGAACACCCCATCGCCCAAGTGACATCTAACTTCCTTGAGTGTCCTCACACCTTTCTTTGAGTCGCCTAAAATAGTTCCATGTCTTTGCACCCTCTTTCAACTCACGCATTGAATTTGAAAAGCCCGTCTTCCTCCACTCCTAATCTATATTCCATTCCATAGGACTCTTTCGGCAATGTATGCGCGGTGACCGGGCGACAGCTCATCGCGCGATATCTTTATTATTTATTTACCCAAAGAGAACATTAAAGTTCCATCGGGCAAAATTATTTTGGTAGGATTAGGTATCAAGAATCCATTTACGAATACATTTTAAATTTTATGGTTCAGAAAATTTATAAATCAGCTAGACTAATTGACCATCAACAATGATTGGAATATAAATAAGTGTTTTTCTCGCCAGTTTAAATCAGATTAATCTTGGAACTGCTGGCTGTATAAACTAGGGTTTACTTTTGTATCAGCTATCTTCATCCAATAGGTAATTCTTTATAAAATATAAAAATTTCAATGCAAAACAGTGCAGAATGAATAAATTGAAAAAAATGACAAATCTTCATCCACAAAGACGTTAGAAGAAATTCTCTATGCTTACTGATATGTTCAACTTTTGATAAGACCTTTGTTAATCCTGAGGAAGGTACTCCCACATTCATGAACTTTGAGATTTGGAAATATTTCATCAAACAGCTGGTCAATCTAGTTAGGTAGTCAGAGGATATTCACGTAAATGTCTCATGGAATGAACATTAATATATAGTACAGTTTTCAAGATTAAGTCAGGTTAAATTTCAGTATCCTTCTGATAATACACCAATTTCCAATCAACAAATGATCTCTAATGCAAGTTTCATAATTGAAAAGGGAAGACCACCAGAAGAGCTTGTAAAAATTTGTTTGTATTGCCAAAAACGATTCCTTTTTTAAAGAAATGATAATGATAACTACAAGAGTTAAAGATATTTAACGGAAGAAATATTATAAAGAAGTATGTATGAAAATAATTCATTTAATATTCCTATGTATGCCACAGAACATTGTTTTAGTCAATTATATGATTCTATTTTTTCCTCAACAAACACATAATGACTAAAATTAAAGGTGACAAAAACTGCACATCCTTGAGTAAGTTTCCATGGTAGCATTTTAAAGTTACTATTGTCCTGAAAACTAATTTGGTATTCTTAAATACAGGAACACCTGTCTTAAGCAGAACCTGTTGAATGCAGAAACAATCCATACCTAGAAGGTCAGGATTGCTTTATTAATAATATGAAGGTGTGTGCATTCTCAAGTGGAAAGACAGGCGTGTTGTCCTTATGATCAGCTCTGAGTTTGGTAGCCGATTTATCGAGGTGCCAAACAGAAGAGAGAGGAATAAACCGGAAGCAGTGGTTCAATACAATACCTTCATGGGTGGTGCTGACCTCTGCGACCAGTTACTATCTTATTACCCATGCGAGCGTAAAACAATGAAGTGGTAGAAGAAACTAGCTATACACATATTCCAGTTAATGCTTATAAATAGCTTTATACTAAACGAGTAAAATGTTGCTTGCATACTGCAAGCACATCGAAAACACTAATTTTAAGTCGGCATCATATAGAGTGAGTCCTCACAAGAAAAAAAATGGATTGAAAATATTCTTAAAATTCGCTGCAATTTATTCGTCCGGCATCGAACCCGAGTCTTCTCGGTGATACTTACTATGCAGCACAACAGAAGATCACCATTTTTAACTATGTGTGAAAATTCAAGCAGAAATATTGGCTGCAACTTCCTCAAACGACGTCCTACTTTTCCCTTATATTCCTTATGAGAGAAATTTTAATGTGCTCTGGCATCGAACCCAAGAACAGCATGGTCTTATCTAATTTTATTTCTTGAACCAAGTCTTAATATACATCTTCTACCCAAGCTAGAACTTCCTATTATTTCGATAAATGCATCAAAATAAATAATGAAAACTACCTCAATGTATTTTAAATGGTGGATATATTTACCGCCTGGGATCGAACCCGGGTCTTTCTGGTAATACTTACTATGCTGCACAACAGAAATTTGCCATTTTTAACTATGTGTGAAAATTCAAGCAGAAATATCGGCTGCAACTGCCTCAAACGACGTCCTACTTTTCCCTTATATTCTGTCTGATCTAAATTTTTTCTTAAACCAATTCTTGCCATAGATCTTCTAGCCAAGCACGAACTTCCGATCATTTGATAACTGCATCAAAAAAATAATGAAAAACTACCTCAATGTATGTTAAAGGGCAGATTTTTGCATCGTCCTAGCATCGAACCCAGGATATTTTCCTGAAAAGTAATAACTATTTTTCATAGATCCTGACCATTAATATAGAGTTTTGATTCTCTACCTATCCGGGAAATATTTTTTAAAAATTCCCGAAAATCAAAGCAATGCATTTAAATGGAAAAAATCGGGACTTTGGGGTCCTATGGAATCGAACCGATGACACTGAGGTTAAAAATCGCAACTTTTCTGGCGATTTCACGTTATGGCCAATAAGTAGTAAAAATTTTAATTCAATGACACATGTGGTTTAGCCTGTGAATTACTATCATCTCTATATATATGGATACATGAATGAATCCGGAGAAGCATCTATATATAATAGATAATAGGTATAGTACAAAAAAGTTACTTTATACGATTTTTGACTAGAGATAATTAGCTTTTTATTACCAGATAGTGTTATTCTCCCTCCTATCGTTAGTAATTTTAGTTCTAGTCATTTTCCAGATTTCATTACTGATAAGTTAGGTTATAGAAAAAAACAAAAAAGGTGTAGAGTTTGTTATTCGAAGGGTATAGATAAAAGAGTGATCACCGACTGCCCAGAATGTCCGGATGAACCGGGACTTTAAGACCTTGTTTTGTGGAATACCATAAAAATATGTAATTGTACCGTATTTTGGAATTTTCATGTATATAATTTAAATATGTATATATTGTTTGTAATTTCAATCTTCACATTATAATCAGATATATGTAGGTTAATTGAGTTCAAGTTAAAGTAATGTTTAGGTTTAAATAGGTTTGTAAGTTTTAGTTTAATATGTTTTGATTTCAATTTGTATATTTTGAAAAATATTTTCGTGATTATTTACAACTAAAGATGAAATTTATTAGGCTGATCCCATTCTCATCTTTCCATTGAATCCTTTCCCTTGTTTTCGTTTTCTACCCTCGTTATTATCTTTTCCTACCCCCGCTGTTGAGAACCTCACTTTTTTCCCTTGAAATTGATTCGTCTAGAGAGATAAATCTTCGCTTTTCTTGAATAACTACGCCCGCCCCTTCCACAGATGTTGGCAAGGCTCTGAGATAGGATTGTTAGAGATATCTCGAGGAATTGTTCATAACTCATACGTCATATTCTTAGAGGGTATTTAAAATAAGAGTCTCTCTACTCGAAATAAATCATAATGATCAGACTAATTAAGATAGAAGAAGTTATATTTGACTGCATTAACTTAACGTCATATGTCTATGTTACAATAGATGGCAGAAGTTAATTCTTGTATAGTTATGGTTTAGCTGTTGTATTTACTACTGTTATCTGATTATTATTTATTGATCAGATTGATTGATAGTTCTATAGAACAAATATCGCAATGGGAATTTATTTACTTCTAAATAATTGTCCATTTTATTCAGGTTACAACAATTCAGTGTCACACCTTATCGCAGATCTAAATATTACGACAGAAGATATTACACTTCGTAATTACATATATAGAAATCTCATCGACAGAAATCATAAGAGGTAATGAAAAAAGATCGCTTCTCAGAATTGTATGGAATGATTCTAGGGAGTGCTTCGCGATGTCTTCTTCGCGGTGTTTACAGAGAGGGGATTTCCCAGAAATAATAAATATCCATGAATTGATTGCCATGCAGCCACTCAGCCTAGCGAGATCCTGACGAACTTTTCCTGCCAATTTGATTTTCACTCGAGGGGGTTTATTTAGACAGCTTGGAACGGTCGGTTTCGTTAGTGCCGTCGAATAAGGGTCAGCGGATACCTCTTTCCGATCCCTCATCATTGTGAGCTAATGGGCAAATGTCTCCTCTCGACACGCTCAGTGAAATGGGATTACACTCATGTCCACTGCGCCAAAGTCGAAGGAGTCGTTATATGGAAGGATAAACACGAGAGAGCAGAAATACGTGTATCGATTGAGAGAGAGTCATAGGAAATATTTTCCTTGAGCAACTGTGGGAGGAGTATTACGAGATAAGCACGATTGCTGTGCATTCATCATAATAATGTGTACAGGTATATTGGTGTGTCAGAGTGTATGCTTATTACCATCTATGGATAGGGTCTTCCTTAAATAAAGAAATACATGCATTAACATTATACCCATAACATTATATCCATTTATTACTGGTAAATGGACTCATTATTATGTTTTAATGGTGAACAAATAATAATAAAACAAATCATACGTTATCCTCAATTTTGTGGCATTTCAAAGTAAATAATATTCTCAAAAATATGTTTTTGACACGTTATTAAAGTATGGGAGAAAGCAAAATACTAATTAATCTTTACCCAGCAAGCTGTAGTCATAAGATTGATTTCAGTGATTTGTTACAGCCTACGTATTAAGAAGGAAGCGTTATATCTGTGCCGTCATCAGAAAAAAAACTTTCAGAAATTATTGGGTAAATTAAGCCATCCTCCAAATTGCCCCACATTTTAAAGTAACGCTTACTGATTTATCGTAGGAATTTTCACAAAATGTTTTGTACCATCACTAATTCACGAATACAACCCTTGTCGGCAGTACGTGCATAGGGGAAGCCAAGTAGTGTAGCATCACTCGTAGAGTAACTAATAAGGCTAATAACTGTCCGGTGACAATGCCATCATACAAAACTACGCACACATAAATAAATGATCGGAATCAATGTAAATGGAAAATGTACAGTATAAGAGGGAGAAAAATATAAATATATCAGTGGATTGACTTTCTCAAAAATGAGATCAAAATACTGCCATGCTATTAAATCTATGGAACATTACTTATGCTGGAAGAAAATTCTTGAAAACCGTTTTTAGCTGTACTACAGCATAGCGGATTTATGTCTCATTATAATATTTTTATTATTATGGTCATAGCACTGCAAGTAGGTGCATGATCTGGTAACAGTGGGTACAATTTAGAAAATAATTACGTTATGCACTCCGTAAAAAATCACGTACAATTTCAATCAGAACAGCTACTTGAAATCAGGAAAAAACACCTGACATGTATTCTAAAAGATAGGAAACTCCAAAAACTGTTTTAAAATATATTTTAGGCATGTCTATATACTTATAGCATCATTCAATTGGTGTATTGTCATCGATAGATAATTTATAAACAATCTTTTAGATACGGCAAAAAATTCACTGTTATCACTACATATGGTTTTGAATAATTATCACGTTCTACTCAAGTTCCAATTAAACAACATTTATTTGCTTTAAATACAAAACAATTTTAAATTAATGTAAAATTGATACCAAAGTCAGAGTTGATATATATCTGATTAATTAGAGGCTTAAGATCTCAAAAAGCCATCTTTTTTTGCGTTCCATCTCTTACTTAGAGAAAGCAATAAAGAATAGCCGCACTATAATTGTACCCAAAGTACTTTTTAGTGGAAATGCCACCGTCCACAGGGGTCACAAGATATAAAATTTTGAATTTTATTTTTTGTTTTTGCTTTATTATTTATTATTATTTTATTTTTATTTTATATTTGTATTTTAAGACCCCTGAGGACGGTAGCATTGCCATTGAAATGTACTTTCGGTACTACAATAGTGCGGCATTCCTTTCTTGCTTTCTCCGACTACCGGGAAGTAAGAGGAGGAACGCAGAAAAAGATGGCTTTTGGAGATTTTAAACCTTTAATTCATTAACAGCCGTGTTCCAATATTTCTTTCCTTACATATATCTGCATGGTTAAATTGAAAAATAGCACATTTCCGATAGGATAATCCCTGTTTTCCCGATGAATATTTTTACAAGTTATTGCATAATGCGCGATTTGTTGTCACATTCTGTCGATCGATTTCAAGAGAATCGTTTCAACAAAAATCAGGTCGCTTCGTTGCGCAAGATACGCGGGCGACGAGTACTTTGATGCTTATCTCCTTCGCTTGAATCTCCCTGAATGATTGGATTCAAGACTCGAGACAGCTGCTACAGTTCCCACTTTTGAAGCGGTTCATTATCATTCCATCGCGGACATCTTTTTGCATTCGCGGATGGAGTCAACGATCCTCGTTATTCTTATTGCCGTTCGGTCTCCCACTGAACCCGGTGCATCCGGAGGAGCACACCTCCAAAGTGGATTGCACCCGCAGATAAAGAGAGCCGATATTGTTTTAAAATCAGAACCAACTTCCCGGAAAAAGCATACTGTGTCATCCTGCTATGCTGAATAAAAGAATAGGAAGTATTGTAACATTAAAGTAGCACACGAAGATACAATGTCCCACTTACTCTATCATAAATGGAAAGTTTACTAACGTAAATGATGTTACATATAAAATATTAGTTAAGTGGATACACTGAAGAGAAATGAGATAGAGTAAGTATTCATCGAATTTATTTCATTAGCACTCCGGGGTTTTACGGCGAAGAGAGACAGAAAATAACCACCGATAAATTTTTATTTAACCTCAACCTTGTAGCAAAGTTGTACCTACCTGTAAACGAAATAACTTAAGCAAATGGTTTAAGCAATCTATAGCTCATTCTTCGACGTACATTAGCATCGTGTTCAATGACCGAATAAGATCAAGCGTCACTTATACTTTGGCGAGAATAAAGTACAAGGGAAAAGACAGTGGAAGACAAAGTCGAAAACATTTATTGGGGAAGTTATTGAACAGTTTATTGGCGTTGCTGATAAGAACACGGTTTATATATCCTGCATCAATTTGGAAGTGTTCAAAAGTAACTTAACTTGGATGTGTCATAATAAAATTGATAATGTCAGTTCCATTAAGAATCGTTCCTAATAACGATTCACATAAACTGAAAGTTTATGCAAAGTGAAGTGATGAATATTGAAAATTTTCCATACCATGTATTTTGTTAATACATAAATGATTCCCCTAGACACATGAGTATAGCTTCTGCCAATACTAACGCCTTTCAGATAGAGATATGCTCTTCTTTTTATCTTTAACTGTATAAAAATAAATTAATAATGAAGAATAGCTGTCAAACTACATGTACAATAGCTTTAAAAATGTGTATATGGTATATAATCTATCTATAATATAAAATAGAGTGTGGGTGTGGGTGTGTGTGTGTGTGTATGTTCGCTAAAACCTCGAGAACCGAGAGTCGCAAAACTTTGAAATTTTCTGCATTATTAAAAGTCGACCCTGCGCAGAGTATAGGCTAATTTTTATTTCCCTAAAGTCCATGGTTTGAACCCAGAGGGGTCAAAACGTTTCCATAAGAAATAAACCTAGAGGTAATTTTTTTTCGTTATAGAGTTAATTTCTTTTACAAAATAATATTTGAATTAATGGTCCTAGAAAGTAGAATCAAGTACCAAATGAAGGAAAATAGAATAAGAATTCTTAATTTGGTCGTAGAATATCGTTTTCGATTCGAAAGTGTGCACATTTTGATTGAGTACATGAATATATTATCGAAATTTTGATATTGTAAACAACCCATTCTCATGACAATCAATCCGATTCTTGATTTCGAGCTCATGGGTAATTCCGTAAGAAGACATGGAAAATGAATGCCCAGTTACAATTAATGCTGTAAGATATCGTTTATATACATATTTCCTTTTCCGGATTCATTCATATCTAATATATATAGATGCTTCTCCGGATTAATTCATATATCTATTATATATAGATGCTTCTCCGGATTCATTCATATATCATATATATATATATATATATATATATATACATCTATTATATATAGATACTTCTCCGGATTCATTCATATATCATATCTATTATTTATAGATGCTTCTCAGGATTCATTCATGTATATACCCAGATACTCAGATACCCAGATAGGATACTAATTCACAGGCTAAACTACAGGCGTCATTGACTTGAAATTTTTACCACGTATTGGCAATAACGTACAACCGCCAGAAAAATTGCGATTTGAACCTCAGTGTCATGGGTTTGATTCCAGAGGGCCCCAAAGTCCCGATATTCTCCTTAAGAATACATGGTGAGGATTTTCTAAAACTTTTTTGGTGCACTTCCAGGAAAAGTAGAGAATTGAAATAGAAGGGATCGCTAGAAGCCATGCTTATCTATCGAAAATCAAAAAGACATTTTTGAATATTGTCCATGGTTCGATGCTAGGTCGGGACAAATATCGGCCGTTTAAAATGCATTGTGGCGATTTTTAAGATTTTTTTGGACCCGTTCCCAATCGCATAGAAACTTGAAATTCGGCATGAGGTTAGATATCATGAATATATTTTATAATAAAATTTTATATATTCGCGAATGGTCCTTGGTTCGATCCCAGAGGGCCATTTAAATTCTTCAATGCATCTCTTACGGAGATAACGGAAGCAAATTTTAGGTACATCCCGGCACGATATCGACTTCAAACCTTGCATAAAAAAAGATCAACTCCATACAAATCAAACTGTGCATTCACAGCTATCAATGTGTCCCGGGTTCGACACCAGGCGTCTCTACAATCAGTAACTGATCCGATTTTCAATAATTATATTGAACCCATTCCCAACAATATAGAAACTTGAAATTCGGCATGAAGATAGAAATTATAGATACGTTTCAAAATCATATTTTAAATTTCCAAGATCGTCCTTGGTTCGAATCCAGAGAGCCATTTAAATTCGTGAAAATTAGAACGTCTTTTGAGGCAGTTGTAGCCCATATTTCTGCTTGAGTTTTCACACATAGTTAGAGATGGTGATTTTCAATGATAATGCATAGTAAGTTTACAGTAAAGACCCGGGTTCGATGCCAGACGATGGAATTTCAGAGAATTTTAAGAAAAATTTCAATCCATTTCTTTCTTTTGATGGCCGTCCCGATATGATGCCGACATGAAAATAGTGTTGTCGATCTGCTTGCAGTATGCAAGCTACATTTTACTCGTATATATATATATATCTATTATATATAGACGCTTCTCCGGATATACTTATCTATTATATATAGATGCTTCTCCGGATTCATTCATGTATCCATATATATATTCATATATATATATAGAGAGGATACAAACTCACAGGCCAAACCACAAGCGTCATTGACTTGAAATTTTTACGACATATTGGCCATAGAGTGTAACCGCCAGAAAAATTGCGATTTTGATTCTCAGTGTCATGGGTTCGATTCCAGAGGGCCCCAAAGTCTCGATTTTTCCCGTTTAAATGCATTGCTTTGATTTTCGGGAATTTTTAAAAAATACTTCCGGGATAGGTAGAGAATCGAAAATCTTGGAACCTTTATATATGGTCATGATCTATCGAAAACATAAATGAGTTTTAAGGAAAATATCTTGGGTTCGATGCTAGGTCGAGGCAAAAATCGGCCGTTTAAAATGTATTGTGGCGATTTTTAAGATTTTTTTTGGACCCCTTCCCGATGGCATGGAAACTTGAAATTCGGCATGGAGTTGGAGATTATAAATATATTTCATAATCAAATTTTACATATTCGCTGATGGTCCTTGGTTCGATCCCAGGGCGCCATTTACATTTCTCAATGCATTTCTTATGGAGATAACGGAAACAAATTTTAGGTACTTCCCGGCATGCTATCGACTTAAAACTTAGCATGATAGAAGAACCAGTCTTAACAAATCAAACTAAGCATTCATAGCTATCAATGTGTCCTGGGTTCGACACCAGGTGTCTCTGCAATCAGAAGTTGATCCGATTTTTAGGAATTATATTGAAACCTTTCCCAATAATATAGAAACTTGAAATTTGGCATATGGATTGAGATCATTGATAAATTTCAGAAAGATTTTTTAAATTTCCAAGATCGTCCTTGGTTCGAGTCCCGAGAGCCATTTACATTCGTGAACATTAGAGCGTCTTTTGAGGTAGTTGTAGCCAATATTTCTGCTTGAATTTTCACACATAGTTAGAGATGGTGATCTTCTATTGTGCTACATAGTAAGTTCACCAGTAAGATCCGGGTTCGATGCCAGACGATGAAATTTCAGCGAATTTATAAAAAAATTAAATCCTTTTTTTTTTCTTATGAGGACCGTCCCGATGTGATGCCGATATGAAATTAGTATTGCCAATCTGCTTGCAGTATGCAAGCTACATTTTACTCGTATATATATATATATACACTGGGAAATTTTTACGACATATTGGCCATAACGTGTAACCTCCAGGAAAAAGCCGACTTTGAACCTCGGAGTCATGGGTTCGATTCCAGAAGGCCCCAAAGTCGCGATTTTGTCCATAAGAATACATGGCGGGGAATTTTGAAAATTTTTTTGAGGCACCTCGCGGAAGAGTTGAGAGTTGAAATTCTAGAGATCGCTAGATGCCGCGCATATCAAAAGGAAACCATAAAGACATCTACGAATATTATCCTTGGTTCAAAATTCTAACCATGTTCCACAAGTGCCACCGGCTCGAAATTTTTACGACGTTATGGCCATGACGTGTAACCTCCAGGAAAAAGCCGACTTCGAACCTAGGTGTCATAGGTTCGATTCCAGAAGGCCCCGAAGTCCCGATTTTCTCCATAAGGATACATGGTGAAGATTTTCGAAAATTTTTTGAGGCACTTCCCGGAAAGGTAGAGATTTGAAATTCAAGGGATCGCTAGATGCCGCGGTTATCTAAACGAAACCATAAAGACATCTACGAATATTATCCTTGGTTCGATGCTAGGTCACGGGAAACATCGGCCGATTAAAATGCACTGTGGCGATTTTAAGATTTTTTTTGGACCCTTTTCCGATGGCATAGAAACTTGAAATTCGGTATGAGGTTAGACACCATAAAAATATATCTTATTCAAATTTTACATATTCGCTGATGGTCCTTGGTTCGATCCCAGAGGGACAATTAAATTCCTCAATGCATTTCTTACGGAGATAACGGAAACAAATTTTAGGTACTTCCCGGCACGATATCGATTTCAAACTTTGCATATAGAAAGATCAAGTCCATACAAATCTAACAGTGCATTCACAGCTATCAATGTGTCCTGGGTTCGACACCAGGTGTCTCTGCAATCAGAAGTTGATCCGATGTTTAGGAATTAATTTGAAACCTTTGCCAATAATATAGAAACTTCAAATTCGGCATATAGATAGAGATCATAAATGACCTTCAGAAACATTTTTTAGATTTCCATGATCGTCCTTGGTTCGAATCCAGAGAGCCATTTAAATCGTGAAAATTAGAACGTCTTTTGAGGCAGTTGTAGCCCATATTTCTGCTTGAATTTTCAAACATAGTTAGAGATGGTGATGTTCTATTGTGCTGCATAGTATGTTCACAGTAAGGACCCGGGTTCGATGCCAGAATATGGAATTTCAGCGAATTTTAAGAAAAATTTCAATCTATTTGTTTCTTTTGATGGCCGTCCCGATATGATGCCGACATGAAAATAGTGTTGTCGATCTGCTTGCAGTATGCAAGCAACATTTTACTCGTATCTATTATATATAGACGTTTCTCCGGATATACCTATATATCTATCTATTATATATAGACGCTTCTCCGGATATACCTATATTTATATATACACTCATTCATAGGGGATCAAAAGTCTCAGCATGTTCCACAAGTGCCACTGACTTGAAATTTTTACAACATATTGGCCATAACGTGTAACCTCCAGAAAAAATCCGAATTTGAACCTAGGTGTCATGGGTTCGATTCCAGAAGGCCCCAAAGTCGCGATTTTCTCCATAAGGATACATGGCGGGGATTTTCGAAATTTTTTTTGGAGCACTTCCCGGAAAAGTAGAGAGTTGAAATTCGTGGTATCGCTAGAAGCCATGCAACTCCAACGAAAATGAAAAAGACATCGCCGAATATGGTCCATGGTTCGATGCTAGGACGGGGCAAAAATCGGCCGTTTAAAATGCATTGCAGCGATTTTGAAGTTTTTTTTTGGATCCTTTGCCGATAACATGGATACTTGAAACTCGGCATGTTGATAGATATCATAAATATATTTCATAATAAAATTTTACATGTTTGCTGATGCTCCTTGGTTCAATCCCAGAGGGCCATTTGGACTTCTCAATGCATTTCTTATGGAGATAACGGAAAGAAAATTTAGGTACTTCCCAGCATGCTATCGACCTCAAACTTTGCATGATAGAATAACAAGTCTTTACAAATCAAACAGTGCATTCACTGCTTACAATATGTCCTGGGTTCGACACCAGGTGTCTCTGCAATCAGAATTTCATCCGATTTTTAGGAATTATTTTGAAACCTTTGCCCATAATATAGAAACTTGAAATTCGGCATACAGAAAGATATCATAAATAACTTTCAGAAACATATTTTAGATTTCCAATATCGTCCTTGGTTCGAGTCCCGAGAGCCATTTAAATTCCTGAAAATTAGAACGTCTTTTGAGGCCGTTGTAGCCAATATTTCTGCTTGAATTTTCACACATAGTTAGAGATGGTGAACTTCTATTGTGTTTCATAGTAGGTTTACCAGTAAGACCCGGGTTCGATGCCCGACGATGAAATGTCAGCGAATTTTAAGAAAAATTTCGATTTTTTTTTTTTTTTGAGGACCGTACCGATGTGATGCCGATATGAAATTAGTATTGCCGATCTGCTTGCAGTATGCAAGCAACATTTTACTCGTATATGTATATATATACGAGTAAAATGTTGCTTGCATACTGCAAGCAGATCGACAACACTATTTTCATGTCGGCATCATATTTGGACGGCCATCAAAAGAAAAAAGTGGATTTGAATTTTTCTTAAAATTCGCTGAAATTCCATCGTCTGGCATTGAACCCGGGTCTTACTGGTGAAGCTACTATGAAACACAATAGAACATCACCATTTCTAACTATGTGTGAAAATTCAAGCAGAAATATGGGCTACAACTGCCTCAAAAGACGTTCTAATTTTCACGAATTTAAATGGATCTCTGGATTCGAACCAAGGACGATCTTGGAAATCTAAAAATTGTTTCTGAAAGTTATTTATAATCTCTATCTATACGCCGAATTTGAAGTTTCTATATTATTGGCAAAGGTTTCAAAATAATTCCTAAAAATCGGATCAACTTCTGATTGCAGAGACACCTGGTGTCGAACCCAGGACACATTGATAGCTGTGAATAAACAGTTTGATTTGTATGAACTTGATCTTTCTATATGCAAAGTTTGAAGCCGATATCGTGCCGGGAAGTACCTAAAATTTGTTACCGTTATCTCCGTAAGAAATGCATTTAGGAATTTAAATGTCCCTCTGGGATCGAACCAAGGACCATCAGCGAATATGTAAAATTCGATTATGGTATATTTTTATGGTATCTAACCTCATACCGAATTTCAAGTTTCTATGCCATCGGAAAAGGGTCCAAAAAAAATCTTAAAATCGCCACAATGCATTTTAAACGGCCGATTTTTGCCCCGACCTAGCATCGAACCAAGGATAATATTCGTAGATGTCTTTATACTTTACCTTAGATATGCACGGCATCTAGCGATCTCTTGAATTTCAAATCTCTCCTTTTCCGGGAAGTGCCTCAAAAAAATTTTCGAAAATCCCCGCCATGTAATCTTATGGAAAAAAAGGCGACTTTGGGGCCTTCTGGAATCGAACCCATGACACCGAGGTTCAATGTTGGCTTTTTCCTGGAGGTTACACGTTATGGCCATAACGTGGTAAAAATTTCAAAGCAGTGGCACTTGTGGAACATGGTTAGAATTTTGATCCCCTATATATCAATCTATTATATATAGACGCTTCTCCGGATATACTTATATCTATATATATACCAGTAAAATGTAGCTTGCATACTGCAAGCAGATCGACATCACTAATTTCATATCGGGACGGCCATTAAAAGAAAAAAATGGATTGAAAATTTTCTTAAAATTCGCTGAAATTTTATCGTCTGGCATCGAACCCGGGTCTTTACTGTGAACTTACTATGCAGAACAATAGAACATCGCCATCTCTAACTATGTGAGAAAAATGAAGCAGAAATATAGGCTACAACTGCCTCAAAAGACGTTCTAATTTTCACGAATTTAAATGGCTCTCTGGATTCGAACCAAGGACGATCGTAGAAATCTAAAAAATGTTTCTGAAAGTTATTTATGATCTCTATCTATATGCCGAATTTCAAGTTTCTATATTTTTGGGACAGGTTTCAAAATAATTCCTAAATATCGGATCAACTTCTGAATGCAGAGACACCTGGTGTCGAACCCAGGACATATTGATAGCTGTGAATGCACTGTTTGATTTGCATGGAGTTGATCTTTTTATATGCAAAGTTTGAAGTCGATATCGTGCCGGGAAGTACCTAAAATTTGTTTCCGTTATCTCCGTAAGAAATGCATTGAGGAATTTAAATGTCCCTCTGGGATCGAACTAACGACCATCAGCGAATATGTAAAATTCGATTATGATATACTTTTATGGTATCTAACCTAATACGGAATTTCAAGTTTCTATGCCATCGGAAAAGAGTCCAAAAAAAATCTTAAAAATCGCCATAATGCATTTTAAACGGCCGATTTTTGCCCCGACCTAGCATCGAACCAAGGATAATATTCGTAGATGTCTTTATGGTTTAATTAAGATATGCTCGGCATCTAGCGGCCCCTTGAATTTCAACTCTCTCCTTTTCCGGGAAGTGCCTCAAAAAAATTTTCGAAAATCCCCGCCATGTATCCTTATGGAGAAAATCGCGACTTTGGGGCCTTCTGGAATCGAACCCATGACACCGAGGTTCAAAGTCGGCTTTTTCCTGGAGGTTACACGTTATGGCTAATACGTAGTAAAAATTTCAAGTCGTTGGCACTTGTGGAACATGGTTAGAATTTTGATCCCCTATATATAACTTATATATATATATATATACGAGTAAAATGTAGCTTGCATACTGCAAGCAGATCGGTAATACTAATTTCATATCGGCATCATATCGGGACGGTTCTCAAACGAACAAAAAAAAATATTCAAAATATTCTTAAAATTCGCTGTTATTTTATCGTCCGGCATCGAACCCGGGTCTTACTGGTAAACTTACTATGCAGCACAATAGAAGATCAACATCTCTAACTATGTGTAAAAATTCAAGCAGAAATACTGGATACAACTGCCTCAAAAAACGTTCTAATTTTCAGGAATGTAAATGCCTCTCGGGACTCGAACCAAGGACGATCTTGGAAATATAAAACATAATTTTGAAATGTATCTATGATATCTAACTACATGCTGAATTTCAAGTTTCTATATTGTTGGGAAAGGGTTCAAAATTATTATTGAAAATAGGCTCAGTTACTGATTGTAGAGACGCCAGGTGTCGAACCCAGGACACACTGGTAGCTGTGAATGCACAGTTTGATTTCTATGGACTTGATCTTATATTATGCAAAGTTTGAAGTCAATATCATGCCGAGAAGTACCTAAAATTTGTTTCCGTTATCCCCATAAGAAATGCATTGTGGAGTGCAAATGGCCCTCTGGGATCGAACCAAGGACCATAAGCGAAAAAAAAAAATTTGATTATGAAATATATTTATGATTTCTAACCTCATGCCAAATTTCAAGTTTCCATGCATTCGGAAAGGGGTCCAAAAAAAATCTTAAAAATCGCCACAATGCGTTTTAAACGGCCGATTTTTGCCCCAACCTAGCATCGAACCCAGGATATTTTTCGTAAAACTCATTTATGTTTTCGATAGATCATGTTCATATATATAGGCTCCTTGAGTTTCAATTCTCTACCTATCCGGAAAGTATTTTTTTTTAATTCCCGAAAATCAAAGCAATGCATTTAAACGGGAAAAATCGGGACTTTGGAGCCCCCTGGAATCGAACCCATGACACTGAGGATCAAAATCGCAATTTTTCTGGTGGTTACACGTTATGGCCATTACGCCGTAAAAATTTCAGCTCAATCACTCTTGTGGTTTAGGCTGTGAGTTTGTATCCTCTCTATATATATCTATTATATATAGATGCTTCTCCGGATTCATTCATATATCATACGAGTAAAATTTTGCTTGCATACTGCAAGCAGATCGACAACACTATTTTCATATCGGCATCATATCGGGACGGCCATCAAAAGAAAAAAATGGATTGAAATATTTCTTAAAATTCGCTGAAATTCCATCGTCTGGCATCGAACCCGGGTCTTTACTGTGAACTTACTATGCAGCACAATATAACATCACCATCTCTAACTAAGTGTGAAAATTTAAGCAGAAAAATGGGCTACAACTGCCTCAAAAGACGTTCTAATTTTCACGAATTTAAATGGCTCTCTGGATTCGAACCAAGGACGATCTTGGAGATCTAAAAAATGTTTTCGAAAGTTATTTATGATCTCTATCTATATGCCGAATTTGCAGTTTCTATATTATTGGAAAAGGTTTCAAAATAATTCCTAAAAATCAGATCAACTTTTGATTGCAGAGACACCTGGTGTCGAACCCAAGATCCATTAATAGCTGTAAATGCACTGTTTGTTTTTTATGGATTTGATCTTTCTATATGCAAAGTTTGAAGTCGATATCGTGCCGGGAAGTACCTAAAATTTGTTTCCTTTATCTCCGTAAGAAATGCATTGAGGAATTTAAATGTCCCTCTGGGATCGAACCAAGTACCATCAGCGAATATGTAAAAATTGATTATGATACATTTTTATGGTATCTAATCTCATACCGAATTTCAAGTTTCTATGCCATCGGAAAAGGGTCCAAAAAAAATCTTAAAAATCGCCACAATGCATTTTAAACGGCCGATTTTTGCCCCAACCTAGCATCGAACCAAGGATAATATTCGTAGATGTCTTTATGGTTTCCTTTAGATATGCACGGCATCTAGCGATCCCTTGAATTTCAACTCTCTTCTTTTCCGGGAAGTGCCTCAAAAAAATTTTCGAAAATCCCTGCCATGTAATCTTATGGGGAAAATCGCGAATTTGGGGCCTTCTGGAATCGAACCCATGACACCGAGGTTCAATGTCGGCTTTTTCCTGGAGGTTACACGTCATGGCCATAACGTCGTAAAAATTTCAAGTCAATAACGCTTTTGGTTTAGCCTGTGAATTTGTATCCTATCTGGGTATCTGGGTATATATATGAATGAATCCGGAGAAGCATCTTTATATAATAGATATTCATATATATATATATATAGAGAGGATACAAAGTCACAGGCTAAACCACTAGCGTCAATGGCTTGAAATTTTTACGACATATTGGCCATAACGTATAACCTCCAGAAAAATTGCGATTTTGAACCTCAGTGTCATGGGTTCGATTCCAGAGGGCCCCAAAGTCGCGATTTTCCCCATAAGATTACATGGCGGGGATTTTCGAAAATTTTTTTGAGGCACTTCCCGGAAAAGCAGATAGTTGAAACTCGAGGGACCGCTAAATGCCGTGCATAGCCAACGAAAATCGGAAAGACATCTTCGAATATTGTCCTTGGTTCGATGCTAGGCCGGGGCAAAAATCGGCCGTTTAAAATGCATTGTGGCGATTTTTAAGATTTTTTTTGGATCCTTTCCCGATAACATGGATTATTGAAACTCGGCACGTCGATAGATATCATGAATTTATTTCATAATCGAATTTTACATATTAGCTTATGGTCCTTGGTTCGATCCCAGAGGACCATTTGCACTTCCCAATGCTTTTCTTACGGAGATAACGGAAACAAATTTTAGGTACTTCCCGGCACGATATCAACTTCAAACTTTGCATGTACAAAGATCAAGTCCATACAAATCAAACAGTGCATTCACAGCTATCAAAGAGTCCTGGGTTCGACACCAGATGTCTCTGCAATCAGAAGTTAATCCGATTTTTAGGAATTATTTTGAAACCTTTGCCAATAATATAGAAACTTCAAATTCGGCATTTAGATAGAGATCATAAATAACTTTCAGAAACATTTTTTAGATTTCCAAGATCGTCCTTGGTTCGAATCCAGATAGCCATTTAAATTCGTGAAAATTAGAACGTCTTTTGAGGCAGTTGTAGCCCATATTTCTGCTTGAATTTTCACACATCGTTAGAGATGGTGATTTTCTATTGTGCTGCATAGTAAGTTCACAGTAAAGACCCGGGTTCGATGCCGGACGATGGAATTTAGGCAAATTTTAAGAAATATTTCAATCTTTTTTTTTTTCTTTTGATGGCCGTCCGGATATGATGCCGACATGAAAATAGTATTGTCGATCTGCTTGCAGTATGCAAGCAACATTTTACTCGTATATATATATATATATATATATGGATACATGAATGAATCCGGAGAAGCATCTATATATAATAGATACGAGTAAAATGTAGCTTGCATACTGCAAGCAGATCGGCAATACTACTTTCATATCGGCATTATATCTGGACGGTCCTCAACAGAAAAAAATAAGGATATAATTTTTTCTGAAAATTCGCTGAAATTTCATCGTCTGGCATCGAACCCGGGTCTTATCGGTGAACTTACTATGCAGCACAATAGAATATCACCATCTCTAAGTATGTGTGAAAATTCCAACAGAAATATTGGCTACAACTGCCTCAAAAAACGTTCTAATTTTCACGAATGTAAATGGCTCTCTGGATTCGAACCAAGGACGATCTTGAAAATCTAAAATATGTTTCTGAAAGTTATTTATGATCTCTATCTATATGCCGAATTTCAAGTTTCTATATTATTGGGAAAGGTTTCAAAATAATTTCTAAAAATCGGATCAACTTCTGATTGCAGAGACACCTGGTGTCGAACCCAGGACACATTGATAGCTGTGAATGCATAGTTTGATTTGTTAAGTCTTTTTTTCTATCATGCAAAGTTTGAAGTCGATAGCATGCCGGGAAGTACTAAAATTTGTTTCCGTTATCGCCGTAAGAATTGCATTGAGGAATTTAAATGTCCCTCTGGGATCGAACCAAGGACCATAAGGGAATATGTAAAATTTTATTATTAAATATAATTATTATATCTAACGCCATGCCGAATTTCAAGTTTCTATGCCATCGGAAAGGGGTCCAAAAAAAATCTTAAAAATCGCCACAATGCATTTTAAACGGCCGTTTTTTGCCTCGACCTAGCATCGAACCCAGGATATTTTCCTTAAAACTCATTTATGTTTACGATAGATTATGACCATATATATAGGCTCCATGAGTTTTGATTCTCTACCTATCCGGGAAGTATTTTTTAAAAATTCCCGAAAATCACGGCAATGCATTTAAACCCGAAAAATCGGGACTTTGGGGCCCTCTGGAATCGAACCAATGACACTGAGGTTCAAAATCGCAATTTTTCTGGAGGTTGCACTTTATGGCCAATATGTCGTAAAAATTTCAGGTCAATGACGATTGTGGTTTGGCCTGTGAATTTGTATCCTCGCTATCTATTATATATAGATGCTTCTCCGGATTCATTCATATATCCATACGAGTAAAATGTTGCTTGCATACTGCAAGCAGATCGGCAATTCTAATTTCATATCGGCATCATATCGGGATGGTCCTCTTAAGAAAAAAAAAAAGGATTTAATTTTTTCTTAAAATTCGCTGAAATTTCATCGTCTGGAATCGAACCCGGGTCTTACTGAAAACCTACTATGAAACACAATAGAAGATCTCCATCTCTAACTATGTGTGAAAATTCAAGCAGAAATATTGGCTACAACTGCCTCAAAAGACGCTCTAATGTTCACGAATGTAAATGGCTCTCGGGACTCGAACCAAGGACGATCTTGGAAACTTAAAAAAGTTTTCTGAAAGTTATTATTGATCTCAATCTATATGCCAAATTTCAAGTTTCTACATTATTGGGAAAGGTTTCAAAATAATTCCTAAAAATCGGATCAACTTCTGATTGCAGAGACACCTGGTGTCGAACCCAGGACACATTGATAGCTATGAATGCATAGTTAGATTTGTTAAGACTGGATCTTCTATCATGCAAAGTTTTAAGTCGATAGCATGCCGGGAAGTACCTAAAACTTGTTTCCGTTATCTCCATAAGAAATGCATTGAGGAATGTAAATGGCCCTCTGGGATCGAACCAAGGAACATCAGGGAAAGCATAAAAATCGATTATGAAACATATTTATGATATCTAACCTCATACCGAATTTCAAGTTTCCATGCCATCGGGAAAGGGTCCAAAAAAAATCTTAAAAATCGCCACAATGCTTTTTAAACGGCAGATATTTGCATCGACCTAGCATCGAACCCAGGTTATTTTCCGTAAAACTCATTTATGTTTTCGATAGATCATGACCATATATAAAGGCTCCTTGAGTTTTGATTCTCTACCTATCCGGGAAGTATTTTTTTTAAATTCCCGAAAATCAAAGCAATGCATTTAAACGGGAAAAATCGGGACTTTGGAGCCCCCTGGCATCGAACCCATGACTCTGAGGATCCTAATCGCAATTTTTCTGGTGGTTACACGTTATGGCCAATACTCCGTAAAAATTTCAGCTCAATCACTCTTGTGGTTTAGGCTGTGAGTTTGTATCCTCTCTATATATATATATATATATGGATACATGAATGAATCCGGAGAAGCATCTATATATAATAGATATATATATATATACACTGGGGATCAAAAGTCTTAGCATGTTCCACAAGTGCCAACGACTTGAAATTTTTGCGACGTATTGGCCATAACGTGTAACCTCCAGGAAAAAGCCGACTTTGAACCTCGGTGTCATGGGTTCGATTCCAGAAGGCCAAAAAGTCGCGATTTTCCCCATAAGGATACATGGCGGGGATTTTCGAAAATTTTTTTGAGGCACTTCCCGGAAGAATTGAGAGATGAAATTCAAGGGATCGCTAGATGCCGCGCATATCTAAAGGAAACCATAAAGACATCTACGAATATTATCCTTGGTTCGATGCTAGGCGGGGCAAAAATCTGCCGTTTAAAATGCACTGTGGCGATTTTTAAGATTTTTTTTGGATCCTTTCCCGATAACATGGATACTTGAAACTCGGCACGTCGATAGATATCATGAATTTATTTCAAAATCGAATTTTACATATTAGCTTATGGTCCTTGGTTCGATCCCAGAGGACCATTTAACTTCTCAATGCTTTTCTTACGGAGATAACGGAAAAAAATTTTAGGTACTTCCCGGCATGCTATCGACTTAAAAGTTAGCGTGATAGAAGAACCAGTCTTAACAAATCAATCTATGCATTCATAGCTATCAATGTGTCCTAGGTTCGACACCAGGTGTCTCTGCAATCAGAAGTTGATCCGATTTTTAGGAATTATTTTGAAACCTTTCACAATAATATAGAAACTTGAAATTTGGCATATGGATTGAGATCATTAATAAATTTCAGAAACATTTTTTAAATTTCAAAGATCGTCCTTGGTTCGAGTCCCGAGAGCCATTTACATTCGTGAACATTAGAGCGTCTTTTGAGGCAGTTGTAGCCAATATTTCTGCTTGAATTTTCACACATAGTTAGAGATGGTGATCTTCTATTGTGCTACATAGTAAGTTCACCAGTAAGAACCGGGTTCGATGCCAGACGATGAAATTTCAGCGAATTTTAAGAAAAATTTCAATCCTTTTTTTTTCTTTTGAGGACCGTCCCAATATAATGCCAATATGAAATTAGTATTGCCGATCTGCTTGCAGTATGCAAGCTACATTTTACTCGTATATATATAGGTATATCCGGAGAAGCGTCTATCTATTATATATAGATGCTTCTCCGGATTCATTCATATATCATATATATATATAGAGAGGATACAAATTCACAGCCTAAACCACAAGCGTCATTGACTTGAAATTTTTACGACATATTGAGCATAACGTGTAACCGCCAGAAAAATTGCGATTTTGAACCTCAGTGTCATGGGTTCGATTCCAGAGGGCCCCAAAGTCCCGATTTTTCCCGTTTAAATGCATTGCTTTGATTTTCGGAAATTTTTAAAAAATACTTGCCGGATAGGTAGGGACTCAAAACTCAAGGAGCCGATATATATGGTCATGATCTATCGAAAACATAAATTAGTTTTACTAAAAATATACTGGGTTCGATGCTAGGTCGAGGCAAAAATCGGCCGTTTAAAATGCATTGTGGCGATTTTTAAGATTTTTTTTGGACCTTTTCCCGATGGCATGGAAACTTGAAACTCGGCATGGAGTTGGAGATCATGAATACATTTCATAATCAAATTTTACATATTCGCTGATGGTCCTTGGTTCGATCCCAGAGGGCCATTTGTACTTCTCAATGCATTTCTTACGGAGATAACGGTAACAAAATTAAGGTACTTCCCGGCATGCTATCGACTTCAAACTTTGCATGATAAAAAAGCCAGCCCTTACAAATCAAACTTTGCATTCTCAGATTACAATATTCCCTGGGTTCGACACCAGGTGTCTCTGCAATCAGAAATTGATCCGATATTTAGGAATTATTTTGAAACCTTTCCCAATAATATAGATACTTGAAATTCGGTATATATATAAGTATCATTTATAGGTTTCAGAAACAAATTTTAGATTTCCAAGATCGTCCTTGGTTCGAATCCAGAGAGCCATTTACATTCGTGAAAATTAGAACGTCTTTTGAGGCAGTTGTAGCCAATATTTCTGATTGAATTTTCACACATAGTTAGAGGTGGTTATCTTTTGTTGCGCTGCATAGTAATTTCACCAGGAAGACCCGGGTTCGATGCCAGACGATGAAATTTCAGCGAATTTTAAGAAAATTTACAACCCTTTTATTTTCTTTTGAGGACCCTCCCAAAAGGATGTCGTTATGAAATTTATATACCGATCTGCTTGCAGTATGCAAGCTACATTTTACTCGTATATAATAATATATATATATATATAGAGAGGATACAAACTCACAGCCTAAACCACAAGAGTGATTGAGCTGAAATTTTTACGGCGTATTGGCCATAACGTGTAACCACCAGAAAAATTGCGATTTTGATCCTCAGTGTCATGGGTTCGATGCCAGGGGGCTCCAAAGTCGCGATTTTCCCCATAAGATTACATGGCGGGGATTTTCGAAAATTTTTTTTAGGCACTTCCCGGAAAAGCAGAGAGTTAAAACTCGAGGGACCGCTAAATGCCGTGCATAGCCAACGAACATCGGAAGGACATCTTCGAATATTGTCCTTGGTTCGATGCTAGGCCGGGGCAAAAATCGGCCGTTTAAAATGCATTGCGGCGATTTTTAAGATTTTTTTTGGATCCTTTCCCGATAACATGGATACTTGAAACTCGGCACGTCGATAGATATCATGAATTTCTTTCATAATCGAATTTTACATATTAGCTTATGGTCCTTGGTTCGATCCCAGAGGACCATTTGCACTTCCCAATGCTTTTCTTACGGAGATAACGGAAACAAATTTTAGGTACTTCCCGGCACGATATCGACTTCAAACTTTGCATGTAGAAATATCAAGTCCATACAAATCAAACAGTGCATTCACAGCTATCAAAGAGTCCTGGGTTCGACACCAGGTGTCTCTGCAATCAGAAGTTAATCCGATTTTTAGGAATTATTTTGAAACCTTTGCCAATAATATAGAAACTTCAAATTCGGCAAATAGATAGAGATCATAAATAACTTTCAGAAACATTTTTTAGATTTCCAAGACCGTCCTTGGTTCGAATCCAGAGAGCCATTTAAATTCGTGAAAATTAGAACGTCTTTTGAGGCAGTTGTAGCCCATATTTCTGCTTGAATTTTCACACATCGTTAGAGATGGTGATGTTCTATTGTGCTGCATAGTAAGTTCACAGTAAAGACCCGGGTTCGATGCCGGACGATGGAATTTAGGCAAATTTTAAGAAATATTTCAATCTTTTTTTTTCTTTTGATGGCCGTCCGGATATGATGCCGACATGAAAATAGTGTTGTCGATCTGCTTGCAGTATGCAAGCAACATTTTACTCGTATAAGTATATCCGGAGAAGCGTCTATATATAATAGATATATATATATAGGGGATCAAAATTCTAACCATGTTCCACAAGTGCCAACGACTTGAAATTTTTACGACGTATTGGCCACAACGTGTAACCTCCAGGAAAAAGCCGACTTTGAACCTCGGTGTCATGGGTTCGATTCCAGAAGCCTCCAAAGTCGCGATTTTCCCCATAAGATTACATGGCGGGGAATTTCGAAAATTTTTTTGAGGCATTTCCCGGAAAAGCAGAGAGTTGAAACTCGAGGGACCGCTAGATGCCGTGCATAGCAAACGAAAATCGGAAAGACATCTTCGAATATTGTCCTTGGTTTGATGCTAGGCCGGGGCAAAAATCGGCCGTTTAAAATGCATTGCGGCGATTTTGAAGATTTTTTTTGGATCCTTTCCCGATAACATACATACTTGAAACTCAGCATGCCGATAGATATCATGAATATATTTCATAATCGAATTTTACATATTAGCTTATGGTCCTTGGTTCGATCCCAGAGGGCCATTTGCCCTTCTCAATGCATTTCTTACGGAGATAACGGAAAAAAATTTTAGGTACTTCCCGGCAGGATATCGATTTCAAACTTTGCATATAGAAAGATCAAGTTCATACAAATCAAACAGTGCATTCACTGCTATCAATGTGTCCTGGGTTCGACACCAGCTGTCTCTGCATCAGAAGTTGATCCGATTTTTAGGAATTATTTTGAAACCTTTGCCAATAATATAGAAACTTCAAATTCGGCATATAGATAGAGATCATAAATAACCTTCAGAAAACTTTTTTCGATTTCCAAGATCGTCCTTGGTTCGAATCCAGAGAGCCATTTAAATTCGTGAAAATTAGAACGTCTTTTGAGGCAGTTGTAGCCCATATTTCTGCTTGCGTTTTCACACATAGTTAGAGATGGTGATTTTCAATGATAATGCATAGTAAGTTTACAGTAAAGACCCGGGTTCGATGCCAGACGATGGAATTTCAGAGAATTTTAAGAAAAATTTCAATCCATTTTTTTCCTTTGATGGCCGTCCCGATATGATGCCGACATGAAAATAGTGTTGTCGATCTGCTTGCAGTATGCAAGCTACATTTTACTCGTATATATATATCTATTATATATGGACGCTTCTCCGGATATACTTATATATATATATATATACACTGGGGATCAAAAGTCTAAGCATGTTCAACAAGTGGCGCCGACTTGAAATTTTTACGACGTATTGGGCATAACGTATAACCTCCAGGAAAAAGCCGACATTGAGCCTCGGTGTCATGGGTTCGATTCCAGAAGGCCCCAAAGTCGCAATTTTCTCCATAAGAATACATGGCAGGGATTTTCGAAAATTTTTTTGAGGCACTTCCCGGGAGAGGAGAGAGTTGAATTTCAAGGGATCGCTAGATGCCGTGCATATCTAAAGGAAACTTTAAAGACATCTACGAATATTATCCTTGGTTCGATGCTAGGTCGGGGCAAAAATCGGCCGTTTAAAATGCATTGTGGCGATTTTTAAGATTTTTTTTGGACCCTTTTCCGATGGCATAGAAACTTGAAATTCGGTATGAGGTTTGATACCATAAAAATATATCATAATCGAATTTTACATATTCGCTGATGGTCCTTGGTTCGATCCCAGAGGGACATTAAATTCCTCAATGCATTTCTTACGGAGATAACGGAAACAAATTTTAGGTACTTCCCGGTACGATATCGACTTCAAACTTTGCATATAGAAAGATCAAGTCCATACAAATCAAACAGTGCTTTTACAGCTATCTATGTGTCCTGGGTTCGACACCAGGTGTCTCTGCAATCAGAAGTTGATCCGATTTTTAGGAATTATTTTGAAACCTTTGCCAATAATATAGAAACTTCAAATTCGGCATATAGATAGAGATCATAAATAACTTTCAGAAACATTTTTTAGATTTCCAAGATCGTCCTTGGTTCGAATCCAGAGAGCCATTTAAATTCGTGAAAATTAGAACGTCTTTTAGGCAGTTGTAGCCCATATTTCTGCTTGAATTTTCACACATAGTTAGAAATGGTGATGTTCTATTGTGCTGCATAGTAAGTTCTCAGTAAAGACCCGGGTTCGATGCCTGACGATGGAATTTCAGCGAATTTTAAGAAAAATTTCAATCCATTTATTTCTTTTGATGGCCGTCCCGATATGATGCCCACATGATAATAGTGTTGTCGATCTGCTTGCAGTATGCAAGCTACATTTTACTCGTATACATCTATCTATTATATATAGACGCTTCTCCGGATATACTTATATATAAGTTATATATAGGGGATCAAAATTCTAACCATGTTCCACAAGTGCCACTGCCTTGAAATTTTTACGACACATTGGCCATAACGTGTAACCTCCGGAAAAAATCCGACTTTGAACCTCGGTGTCATGGGTTCGATTCCAGAAGCCCCCAAAGTCGCGATTTTCCCCATAAGGATACATGGCAGGGATTTTCGAAAAATTTTTTGAGGCACTTCCCGGAAAAGGAGAGAGTTGAAATTCGAGGGATCATTAGAAGCCGTGCATATCCAACGAAAATCAAAAGGACATCGCCAAATATGGTCCATGGTTCGATGCTAGGTCAGGGCAAACATTCTCCCGTTTAATTTACATTGCGATTTTTAAGATTTTTTTTTAACTTTCAGATGACTTGGAAAATTGAAACTTAACACGTGGATATGTATCATAAATATATTTTATAATCAAATTTTAGAAACTCGCTGATGGTCCTTGGTTCGATCCAAGAGGGCCATTTACATCCTACAATGCATTTCTTAGGGAGATAACGGAAGCAAATTTTAGGTACTTCCCGGCATGTTATCTACTTCAAACTTTGCATGATAGAAGAACAATTCTTTACAAATCAAACTGTGCATTCACAACTTACAATATGTCCTGGGTTCGACACCAGGTGTCTCTGCAATCAGAAGTTGATCCGATTTTTAGGAATTATTTTGAAACCTTTCTCAATAATATAGAAACTTGAAATTCAGCACATACTTAGATAACATAAATAAGTTTCTGAAACATATTTTATATTTTCAAAATCGTCCTTGGTTCGAATCCAGAGAGCCATTTAAATTCGTAAAAATTAGAACGTATTTTAAGGCAGTTGTAGCCAATATTTCTGCTTGAATTTTCACTCATAGTTAGAGATGGTGATCTTCTATTGTGCTGCATAGTAAGTTCACAGTAAAGGCCCGAGTTCGATGCCAAACATGGAATGTCAGCAAATTTTAAGAAAAATTTATATCCTTTTTTATTCTTTTGAGGACCGTCCCGATATGATACCGATATGAAATTAGTATTGCCGATCTGCTTGCAGTATGCAAGCTACATTTTACTCGTGTATATATATATATATCTATTATATATAGATGCTTCTCCGGATTCATTCATATATATACCTATATAGATAGATAGGATACAAATTCACAGCCTAAACTACAAGCGTCATTGATCTGAAATTTTTATGACATATTGGCCATAACGTGAAACCCCCAGGAAAAAAGAGACTTTGTTCCTCAGTGTCATAGGTTCGATTCCAGAGGGCCCCAAAGTCCCGATTTTTCCCGTTTGAATGCATTGCCGTGATTTTCGGGAATTAAAAAAAAATACTTTCCGGATAGGTAGAGAAGTAAAACTCAAGGTGCCTATATTTATGGTCTTGGACTTTCGAAAACATCAATGACTTTTACAAAAGTTATCCTGGGTTCGATGCTAGGACGATGCAAAGATCTGCCCTTTAAAATACATGGGAGCCGTTTTTCATTATTTTTTTAGATGCACTTATCGAAATGATAGGATGTTCGTGCTTGGCTGGAAGATGTATGGTACGAATAAGTTTTAGAAAAAAATTTTCATAAGACCGTACTGTTCCTGGGTTCGAAGCCAGAGCACAATAACGTTTCTCTCATAAGGAATATAAAGGAAAAGTAGGACGTCATTTGAGGCAGTTGTAACCAATATTTCTGCTTGAATTTGCATACGCGGTTAGAGATGGTGTTTTTCTTTTGTGCTGCATAGAAAGTATTGCCTGAAAGACCCGGGTTCGATGCCGGGCGGTAAAAATATCACCCATATATAATACTATGGGGTATCTTTTCATAATTTTTTTATGCATTTATCGATATGTAAGGGAGCTCTTGCTTAGATGGAAGATGTATATTAACACTTTGTTTAAGAAAAAAAATAGATAAGACCATGCTGTTCCTGGGTTCGATGCCAGAGCACATTATAATTTCTCAAATAAGGAGTGTATGTGAAAAGTAGGACGTCGTTTGAGGTAGTTGCACCTAATAGTTTTGCCTGAATTTTCACACATAGTTTGATATGGTAATTTTCTATTTTGCTGCATAGTAAGTACACCTGGAAGACCGGGGTTCGCTGCCAGGTGATTAAATTGCAGCGAATTCTACGAATATTTTGAATTTTTTTTTTCTTTTGATGTCCGTCCCGATATGATGCCGATATGAAATTAGTGTTGTCGATCTGCTTGCAGTATGCAAGCTACATTTTACTCGTATATATATATATATATATATATATATACACTGGGGATCAAAAGTCTAAGCATGTTCCACAAGTGCCACCGAGTTGAAATTTTTACGACGTTATGGCCATGACGTGTAACCTCCAGGAAAAAGCCGACATTGAACCTCGGTGTCATGGGTTCGATTCCAGAAGGCCTCAAAGTCCCGATTTTCTCCATAAGGATACATGGTGGCGATTTTCAAAATTTTTTAAATAATACTTCCCGGACAGGTAGAGAAACGAAATTCAAGGAGCTTACAGATATGGTTAAGAACTATTAAAAACATTAATGACTGCCAATAGGAACGTCCTGGGTTCGATTCTAGGACGATGCAAAAATCCCGCATTTAAAATGCATGGGGATAGTTTTTCATTAATTTTTTTGATGCACTTATCGGAATGTGAGGATTTTCTTGCTCAGCTAAAAGATATATATTAAGAGTTTGTTTAAGAAAAAAAATTTCATAAGCCCGTACTATTCCTGGGTTCGATGCCAGAGCACATTAGCATTTCTCTTATAAAGAATATAAGGGAAAAGTAGGACGTCGTTTGAGGCAGTTGCAGTTAATATTTCTAATTGAATTTTCACACATAGTTACAGATGGTGATCTTCTATAGTGCTGCATAGTAAGTATGACCGGGAAGACCTGGGTTCAATGCCAGACGAATATATTGCAGCGGAAATTAAGAATATTTTCCATACATTTTTTTTCTTTTGAGGACATACTCTATGTGATGCCGAAAAAAAATTTGTGTTATCGATGTGCTTGCAGTATGCAAGCAACATTTTACTCGTATCAGTGGCGCAGCGAGGGGGGGTTTTAGGGGTTCAACCCCCCCCCCCCCCCCCCCAAGAGTCAAGTCCAATTACTAGCTCTGTCCTTTTTTTCTGCTGAAGAGTACAAAACCCCAATCAACACGCAATTCTTACAAACACACAGCTAGTGTTTGCTTGATAAATTCAGTGAAAGCTCCGCATACCCGTAAATATGGCTCCGATGTCAGCTAAGGAGATGTTTTCGGCAGCAGATCAGAGGCCTAGTGCCGACATCGATACCAATGGGACGCTACTATACGAGTGTTTCGCACACAACGTTCAACGCGTGCACTTCTTAAGCCTATGCTTTAGTTAGATGACTCACACCATAAGATATGATTCCCATGAGAAAAATTCAAAAGTGCTGATTCGTTTACTCCTCGCAAAAATAAAAGGGAACATTCGAGAAGTAATTCGAAACTTACACCCTGAAAACAGATTTTAAGATTACGTTTGAGGGACAAACAGATTCATAAAAGCTCAGTTAGATCTTCTCCATGTAACTGCTTAAATGGTGTGAATGCAAAGCTTGGCTCGTAAGTAGCGCTTTTGAAAAATTCACAGTGAACAATTCGAAGTATTGTTTAGTTTGGATTTCATAAGTTACAGACGGACATCCAAAAATTGTTTTAACAGTCCGCTAATAGCTCGAGACCTTTATTGAAAAAACGTTAGTTAATGGTTATGTTTTTTGTTGTGAAATTACAATTATTAGATGTATAAATTAGAATTGTCTTATGTTAGGGCAGTTATCGGAGGGCACATCTGAAGATGAGTTTAGCAACTATTTCAAAGGTTCCTTTATGAAGCATTCTGGACGATTAAAAGTCTGTAAAGTAGACTCTTCATTATTCGTGATGATAGAAAAAATACTAATCCTTATTTTATGATTACCTGTAAATTTGATGTATATTTACGAAAATAATTCAACACCCAAATGTCCGTAGAAATTTGAAAAAGTATTGGAGCAATACAAGATATCAGTAAAATTAATTTTCTATGATATTATTAATAATGTACCAATTTGGAAGCAAATTGGTCAGCTGAAAGGTATTGTAGGCGTATGGTACGCACTGATTTATCGAAACTGTAACTTGGTGACTCGAAATAAATTCCATATACTGTTAAAACTATGACTTAAATTCCTCAGCTTCCTGTAGCCAATTTTTCTTTGGCGACAGAATCCAACGAATCTCATGACTTATCCTGTCAACCACGTGGTCATGCAATGCCCCTTTTAAATTTCAATTCATGGAAAAATTTTGATTTCTTTGAACATTCAGTGCGTAATACTGGGTTTGTGTCAGCTATCTGCAGGTTAAAACACCTAACTATTACTAAGTCTAAATAAAATTTAAGTTGACGTCTTCATATTTTTCACTTTTGTATGTAAATCTAATTCTGCAAATTTAGATATAATATCAACTATAATCAAGAGTCCACTGTATTTTTTAATGCAGCCGAATTTTTAATGATCGGTATGAGGAAAATTCAATTAAACACATCGCTAATACATAAATAACGAAATCAGGCTTAATTGTAAGCCTATCAGAGAATTTCATCTGATATAAAGATTTTTGTTTCTTAGGGAGAGTAATTTTATAAACGAAGGTTAAGGTCACTCCTAAGAAAGCTCGAGAAGATGTTTCGTGCAATGCAGCTGAAGGGTCTCACTCGAGTCAGTCATCACGCTTGGATATTGGATTGTTCATTTGATAATAGATAAAAATCCGGATTCTGAAACTATTCTTAGAAGTATATCGAAGGACAAGTGCACATTCTATTATTCCTGCAATAATTGAAAAAGAACGAAGAACGGGATGTAGTGGTTCTGTTGGCTGCTCCAGATGCCAAGAGCCCAGAAAACAGTCAAAACACAATTCGATTTGTTACCATTTTTCTTTTCATTTAGATGGTTTATTCTATGGTTTCTGATAGTTTCAGGATCTATTCGCGATCCACTTGTAACCGTTCCGCGGCCCACCGGTTGGGGACCGCTGTTCTAGATTGACGACACAACTAAAATGGAGATTCTGAGCAATCCATGGAATTATTTCGTGATTTTCTTACTTAAAACGTTTAATTCTTGGTTTTGAAACAAAAATTATAGTTTTTGAGAACCTTTTTTTATTATTTTTCAGTTTAGGTATTTACTAAATTTAAATATCCTCTTTTTATTAAAATATCTTAGTTATCAAATCTAATTAACTTTAGATTAAAAGAAGAAAATTGACACGGAATAGATTCATTTATACTACTACCAGAGAAGAAATTGTTACAGACGACCCAGGGTTTCGATGCATAGCATCATCTTCAGGTGCATACATATAAGAACTCACTCTAGTAAAGCCTCATTTAGTCCAATTTAACTTTAGATTCTTTCACGAATAATCTATCATAGAGTGCCCACATGCGAAATATATGTGGGAAAGCACATAAGAAACTCGGATTTGTTAAAATAATAGTCGGTAGGAGCGAAGAAAAAGTTTGCGAGCGATGTTACTTAGCGTTAGTTAGGCCTCACCTTGAGTATGCATTTAGAGAAATGGACCCCGCCAAAAATATCATTCGGGATTTAGAAAAAGTACAACGAAAGGAGATACGATTTGTAAAGAATTGCTACGATAAAACAGCGAGTGTAACTCAGATGTTACAGGACGCGGGATGGGAATTATTAGAAGATAGAAGACAAATTCAAAGTATAAATTGATTAAATGAGTTCAGAGAAATTACGTTCTCAGATGATGTAACCGATATTATGTGACCCCCTTGTTATATGGGCCGTTCTGATACTGGCAGAAAGATTAGGGAAATAGATGCTACAACGAATTGTTTCAAAAATTCATTTTTTCCGCGAACTATACGCGAAAGCAACCGTTTAGGAAATAGAGTCAAGGTGCCTGCACCCCCTGCAACACGCCAATGGCGGCTTGCATGGTTCTTACATAGACATAGATTCCTGTAGCGAAATTCTGACACGGCGCATATAAACCTTGTCCAATAAGCTGTATGTATACTTCATATCATTATTTTTACTTTCTTCATATACGTAGTATAGAGCAAGTACTGTATTCACGAAAAAAATCGACTTTGAGATTTCAACGGAAATACATGTTTTGGGGTCCCTAAAACACGTTTTCACCATTTTCAGAATGATGTATGTGTGTATGTGTGTGTGTGCTTGTTATACATTGATGGTGTTTTCTGGGCAGGCGAAATTTCAATTAAATTCCAAAATCTGCTGATGAAATAGTCTAATAACGAAAGATATTCAATAAAGCATGGGCCTGCCAATGTGGTGGATCTAATGAGTGGATGTTACGTTTTATATCGTGTGCCAAATAACCGTAAGTAATTTTTTCCTCCTCAACAACCTCTTGGAAGAAAGAACTCTCAAAGGCTCGGGAAATTTATATTTACAACACTAAAACCTTCAGCATAGAAAAAAAAGAATGACTTTTAAATAGATATTGAACGTTTTCAAACTAGAAATCCAAACAACACTTATGATAAGTTTCCAATAGTTTACTAATATAAACTACTATCCTGGAAAGTTTAATAAGTTGGCCAGATAAGTGTTAAACTTCTCTTGTTTTCAATGTACTTTAAGTTTTGAAAGAATTTACATATATATTATAGTAGCGGGCATAAATATACTAGCCCCTGTAAGGTAGGCATTTTTTCGTTTTCTCGGACCCCCCCCATTGGAAAATCCTGGCTGCGCCACTGACTCGTATATATATACGAGTTAAATGTTGCTTGCATACTGCAAGCAGATCGACAACACTTATTTTATATCGGCATTATATCGGGACGGTCCGAAAAAGAAAAAAAAAGGATAGGAAATAATCTTAAAATTCGCTGCAAATTAATCGTATGGCATCGAACCCGGGTCTTCCTGGTTAACTTACTATGCAGCAAAACAGAAGATCACCATCTCTAACTAGGTGTGGAAATTCAATCAGAAATATTGGCTGCAACTGCCTAAAACGACGACTTACTTTTCCCTTATATTCCTTATGAGAGAAATTTTAACGTGCTCTGGCATCGAACCCAGGAACAGCATTGTCGTATCAAATTTTTTTTCTTAAGCCGAGTCTAAATATACATCTTCTAGCAAAGCAAGAAATTCCTATTATTTCGATAAGTACAACAAAATAAATAATGAAAACTAACTCAATATATTATAAATGGGGGATATATATACCGTCTGGCTTCGAACCCGGGTCTTTCTGGTAATACTTTCTATGCAGCATTAAAGAAGATCACCACCTTTAACCATGTGTGAAAATTCAAGCAGAAATATTGGTTCCAACTGCCTCAGACGACGTCCTACTTTTCCCTTATATTCCTTATGAGAGAAATTTTAATGTGCCCCGGCATCGAACCCAGGAACAGTTCGGTCTTATCAATATTTTTTCTTAAGCCAATTCTTACCATACATCTTCCAGCAAAGAACAAACTTCCTATCATTTCGATAAGTGAATCAAAAGAAATAATGAAAAACTACTCCCATGTATTTTAAAGGGCAGATATTTGCATCGTCCTAGCATCGAACCCAGGATATTTTTTGTGAAAGTCATTGATGTTTTCGAAACACCAAGACCATAAATATAGGCTCCTTGAGTTTTATTTCTCTATCTCTCCGGAAAGTATTTTTTTTTATTCCCGAAAATCACGGCAATGCATTTATACGGGAAAAATCGGGACTTTGGGGCCCTCTGGAATCGAACCTATGACACTGAGGATCACAGTCGCTTTTTTCCTGGGGGTTTCACGTTATGGCCAATAAGTCATAAAAATTTCAAGTCAATGAGGCTTGTGGTTTAGCCTGTGAATTTGTATCCTATCTATATACCTATATAGCTATATATATGAATGAATCCGGAGAAGCATCTATATATAATAGATATAGAGAGAGAGGATTTACAGAAATTAGTATTAAATAATAGATATAGAGAGCCTTTTACAGAAATTATCCTGGGCTCAATGCTAGGACTGCGCAAAAATCTGTCATTTAAAATACATTGAGGTAGTTTTTCATTATTTATTTTGATGTACTTATCGAAATGATAGGAAGTTCTTGCTTTGCTGGAAGATGTATATTAATAATCGGTTTTAGAAAAATATTAGATAAGACCGTAATGTTCCTGGGTTCGATGCCACAGCACCTTAAAATTTCTCTCAAAAGGAATATAAGGGAAAAGTAGGAAGTCATTTGAGGCAGTTGCAGCCAATATTTCTGCTTGAATTTTCACACATAGTTATAGTTGGTGATCGTCTGTTGTGCTACACAGTAAGTATCAACAGGAAGACCCAGGTTCGATGCTAGACGATTAAATTGCAGCGAATTTTAAGAATATTTTCAATTTTTTTTTTCTTTGAGGACCTAAGATATAAACAAAGAAATCAAAGAAACATCTAGTAAAGCGGATAATACATTATATTCCTAAATTATGATAACTTTTTCCGAACGCCGTATTAATTTACTCCACACAAGAATTATGATTACGAATTTACATCAGTAACATCAAACTCAAGGCAGCATAGTGAATGTTTTCAAATTTGATACGCATTCTAGAATCCTTCACAAGGTTAATATCTAGTCCATCTACTTAGTACTCGAGTGATCAATGGAGACATGAATTTAAAACAAATCAAATGGTTGCAAGAATTATGATTTCGAATTAACTTCCCTATCATCAAACTCTTGGTGGCATAAATAATTTCAATTTAAACTGATACACCTTCAAGGGTGTAATATTTAGTTTATTCTCGCAGCGCTTGAGAGCCTAATGGGGATATAAATATAGAATAAAGCAGATGGTTGCTCCATTTGAGATACATCCCGTTCAAAAACGCTCCTCGAAGGAAGGACAACTCTAAAATCAATCCCGTTCCCCATTCTTTAGCCCCGTGCATGTTTATTCAACGGCGAATGAGAGAAGTTTCTCTAGCGGAGAAATCTTCCGACTCGAGAGATTTGAATGCGCTTCCGAAAGGCAAAAGATGTTACATTACGAGACGTTTTCGATTTAAAATATCGCGACGGGAACAAAGAAGTTTCCCTCGTTAAATTCTCCGCCGCTATGCCTTCCGCATCCGAGGAAACTCTGCAAGGAGTTCTATTGAGACCTAGAAACGAGAATAAATGCCCCTTTTCGAATGGCATTCGACGACATCTTATCATAACTGCGAATTCGGATCGATGCTGGGGAAAAGTTCGAGAGAGACATTACGTAATAGAAGTGAAAATATGAGTATACTGGGGCGGGGAATGTTTTTGTTTAATCGATAGACTATACAATATTATGCCGGTTTATACATTACGATTTATCGTACAACTCCAGATAAGACAAATCGTACGACAAATCCTGTAACTTGCAAACCCGGTATAATAGTGTGTAGTTAGTCTGATTGGACAAATTGGATAATGCTACTTGTAGTGCGTAGACAGGGCTTGACTACGCTGGACCTGATTCGGCAAGGGATTGAATTATTGACGCAGAAGTGATTCTACTTCCAAAAGATTAAACGGTAAGTTGGAACTTGTAAACTGGATTTTTCAAATTTATCGTCAAATATTCAATCTATCACCTCTCGCCGAATGCACTAAACCGTACTACCTCTCAAATCTCAATATTTAAACACAATCGCATCCTAGTGATTTTACCGATCCTTTGGCTAATCTATCAACTCTTTTAAAAGTTCATTATTTGAAAATTTATTTCGCTTTGCAATCCGATACATACCCCACCGCAACTTAAGCTTAGGTGGGACTCGCATAAACCTTAGTGCGTTTGAAATGAAAACAGGACTTGACTTTCCCGTTGCCTTAGAGAGATCAACTGAACCGAATTGCAAAATACTTTTTACAAAAAAATTAGATTCGCGTAGACACCTTAGAGATCGTACGATCGTTTGGACGATTTCCAAACTAGTTTGTATAAAAATCGTTTGGTACGGAGATCTTTGGAATTCAAAAGTAGAAATAGGTTATCAATCGAAATTGAATGCAGAAAAATGAGTTTATCCACTAGGTAAACTTGAAGCTAATACTTTCGTTACGATTTCCGGTGTAGCATTATTTGTAAAGTAAAAAATGAGTTTGCAAAGTGAAATAATTTGAACAGTAGTAGTAAATAATTTACTTACCATTGTTTGTTCCAATGAGGGTAGAAAAGGCAGCTTTGGGCTGGATGAGGTCCCCCGTTTCTGAAACATACAATTTTCACAAATTAGTGGAATATGTTTCGACGAATTTATATTATTTGAATTATATTTATTTATAGTTTCTATGTAAATTGACATCTGTAAATGATTTAGTCGATCTTTGAAATTGGTCAACCATCAATTAAAATGAATATATCAGAAAATTCAACTGTGTTCATACATTCTGTAACAATTTCGAAGTCTTATTTTTATCCCACCACTATAAGAATTTGAAGTTATCGGATTCCTTCCTCGAGAAAACTCTTTCATAATAGACGAGAAACGTAGGGGAAGACGTCATATTGATAAGTTCTTCTATTTGATTGGTGGATGTTAAGACCAATTAGGCTCATCTGCCAGCTGACCGACCACCCATCCCGGCATTGAAAGCGATTTACCATCGCTTTCAATGTAATGAAGGCTCTCGAGTCACTGTTCTAATGTATTCTCCAGCAATTTGACCAAAACCGTTCATTTTTCCCTCTGTTGTTATTTGTTGTGCGGAAGTGGAATGTGAGTGGGTTCTTCAAGGAAAGGAAGACCGATAGAGGGCTGGTTGATGCGGTATCTTGAAGAGATATATGCAGCGTTAAGATGAAAAGATGAGAAGTTATATAGATACATAAGAAGCTAAGTTTTCAGAAGCGAAAGAATTTGTAAGTAGTGATTAATAAATTGAATAAATGAGGAGTTAGCGTGCTAGTCTCACAAAAAAATTTCAACATGTATAAGTATAAACATTATTTGAAAAATCTTTTAAAATTTCCACACTGAGTTTATTCGCGACTGGTTTCGTAATTTGCATTACATCTTCAGGCAAAGGGAAACATTTTTGCAAGGAATATATAGGATGGTTGAGAGGGCTGGGAGGGGGTGGGTGCATCATGGGAATATTTTGCTTGGTAAGAAGAGGAGGAGTTTAAAAATAATTAACCCCTCAAAAGTGTGCCATAAATAAGAGTTTCAAATCTCTCTTACGATTCCCGACAATACTACCGACTTACTAGGATTAAAATTCTGCCCGCCAGCTAAACTCAATCAAAACTCAGTGAAAATCTTTTGTGGACTGTGAAATAGTGATCGCCACTCATTAATACACGAGTGCTGTCTTTTAATAAGTAATTCTGTGAAGTGTTCCCGAAAGCCCCACATAAAATTACCGTGTGATATTCTACAGCAAAAAAATTCATATCTGAGAATAATCTTGTATTAACGAAGGCTGATAAAGGTGCTGTGATACTAGACAAGGAGCTCTATTTAGAGAAATGCTCCTCTTTTTTCGACGAGAATGATATTTATTTATTTATTCAAATCTCTCATACAGCATAACAATGCCAATTTAAAGTGAAATATAAAAATATACATATAGTAAAGTAATAAACATAAATAGTTAAAAAAGTGATAGAAAATATAGTGAAAAAGAAAACAAACATAAAGGTAGATTTCACAATTATATGGATTTATTGTTTGGTAAGTTCAAAAATTTCCCTTTATATAAAGGATCGATAGAAGGAGGAATTGTGTTCATCAGAGATGGAAGACGAAAGAAAAGGGAACGCTTGATAAATGAAAGTCTAGGAGTTGTATAGTGAAGTAAGGATGTCAAACGGGTAGATCTGTGTGGAAAACGATAATTGATAGTTGAAGTTGAGGACAGTCAGAAAGGGAGTTCAGCAGTGAATGTAAGAAGGATAAATCATGTTTTGATCTAGTGACAGAAAGAGATTCCAAGGATAGTGAAGATAAGATAGAATTTTTAGAGGCTTGACGGAAGGAAGGAACTCTGGCTTTTACAATTCTGAGAAAGAAGTTAGCAATTCTATCTAATGAGGAAAGATGAGTTGGAGAGGACATAGACCAGATGGGGAGCAGTAAGATTAGAGATGGGAACCTCGAAAAAAATGAAACGTTTTAAACGTTTAAAACGTTTGAAAAAAACGTTTTTTTCATTCGTCATGAAAAAAACGTGAAAAAAACGTTTTTTTCGTCAATTTTGAGATGGCGTTCTTCGTGGTTTATCCGATAGATTTACTATCCTGATTAGTAAATTTTGCAGTTTACCTGACCTAATAGCTTGTAAAGAATGTATTTCTCTAGTTTTTAAAACGATTTTATAAAAAACACAAGTGTGTATATGTTTGCAAGACTGATACATTGTATAAAATCAACATTTTCAGGCGTAACTTTGTGGAAGTTTGGCTTCAAGATAAAATTCAAATGAGTTAATAGCTTTGTAAAAGCAACCTATGATAAAGTGTAGAAAATTTCGAAAATTGGCCCCATGTGGTTCACTAGTGACCGCTAAGGTTCATGTTGCCGAACAGAAAATAGTGTTCATAGTTTTTTCTTGACACCATGTATTTACGTGTTGGAATTCATCAAATTCAGTGTTCCGCTTCAAGCTCTGAATGGAAGACGTATCATTGCGTGGATTATTTGAGCGTGTGTATCATCGTTCGAACTTAGTTTTCAGATGTTCAAAAGAGCAAAAAAATTTTTATCACTTAAAAAACCCTGCAGTAACTCGATTCTGATCCACAGCTATTGCTCGGGAATCATTAATTACTAACAAAAGTGTGCTGCAATAGATAGCGATTGATGCGAATCCTAAGAATCCACCCTTGAGGCTTCGTCACGACACAAAAAACGTGTTCTGTCCGAAAATTAACTTTTGGATTTTTTTAAATAATCTGCAAGACTTTCTGAAATCATTTAAAGCTTACATAATCGACATGGCAATAAATGATGAGCCACAGCTTAGCAAAGTCTGCTACATTTTCCTAGATCCCTTTGAAAGAGTAAAACATTTTTGTATGATCACAACTTAAATTACTGATGGTCGCAGTTGTAAAATAATAAATTTAATTAAAAAGAGAAGAGATTTGGCCGTGACGAAGGCCCATTTGCCAGATAATTTTTTTTGACCCTTCAAGAAAAGGTTCGAGCTTGGAACCATCAAAAATTTCTGATGTTTTTAAATTTGTTGATATTCTCGCAAAATCAGATCCCTCCTTCAGTGAAGAGAATATAGCTGAAGTTCATTCCGAGATGGCAACCAACGTGAATGACGATGGTAAGTGGAAGACACCATACGTCATTTCAGTATCTAAAAAACTTTCGCCTCTAATTTTTTGGAAGGGAATATGCTCCAAAAAAAGTCTATTGAGTTGCCGTAAAGATTTTTCACTTCCACCCACATCTTCGGCGACGGAAAGAAGTTTTAGCAAGCACGGGAATATTCACAACCTAAGAAGAAACCGCAGGACTAATGAAAGAGCTTTGAAACCTATTTTAATCAAGCACAACTTGAAATTACTGGAAACCGAAAGGGCTAAAATTTCAGGCGATAATCTCTCGATAACTGGATGGAGAGGAAGTTGTTACACCTGCGGGTGTAGATGAGAACAATTCTTCACTCATTTCCAACGAGGAATCAGATCTAGATGGCGTTGTGGAGGAATTTGAAGACACAGTTACAGACTAATCCAATCCAAAACATATGTCCACTTTGGTTCTTTTGCTTTTGTATCGAGTTTATGCATCTTTAGAGTTGTGCCCTACAAACTATAATTTATTTGCAACTAATACAGACTATAGTTTAACTACAAATAATATAATTATGGCTGTAATTAATACCATGAAAGATGATATAGTCCATGATTTAAAAAATATGTAAAAATATATCCTTCTTATTTATAATTATCTACGAACTTTTTCACTCATTTATTTCAAGCATTCTAAGATACGAAACGGAATTTTTAAAACAAAACATGTGTCATCACAATTAGATTGGAATATCAAACAAAAATGTAGCTGCTGTTTGTCTTTAATTTTACGTTTTGTAAGCCTAAATTAATCCCCTATACTCCCTATACTATTAGATAAAAAAACCACTATCGATATACTGAAAAGATATAAACATTTTTCGAAGATGTTTCTGCTATTCGAGGTAAGTCGTATTAGTATTATAAATAATTTATTTATTATTTATATTAACTCCGCCCTTACCGTGCGAAAACTGGAGGATTCCTCAGCATTTATATCCAATTGAATATTTTCCTTTAAAATTCAGAACCTGTTAATGGTGGCTGAAATAATTTCATATCTAATACTAATTATTATACTTATCATAACTATTATATGCTTAATCCATTTGGTTCCTTTATTAGCTCTTTAATATGACAAGTAAGAAAGATTTACGTATTTGAGATCATCGAGTATTCAAATGTGATATTCAGCGCGTCATTGTGAATAATTTTGTAATAAACTTACGTCATAAATTTAAATTTTTTGTTGAATAACTATTACTTGGAACAGATAATGAATCAGTTTATATTTTCAATGAGAACTATACACATAAATGTCTAATTTCAATCCTAATATGGGAATAAAATGTAAAAAACGTTTCTTTTAGAAAAAAAATGAAAAAAACGTTTTTTATTCAACGTTTTAAAACGTTCGCATGAAAAAAACGTTTTTTTCCCATCACTAAGTACGATACAGTAGGAAAGAAGAGAAGTATAGGGAAAGGCAAGAGGTTTTTTTAACCCTATAGACATTATTTGGCATTTATTAATGTTTAAATTTAATTTCCAGTCTCCGCACCACTGGGTTGTTTTATTTAACGTTCTTTGAAATTTTTCACAATCCGCTACCTTTGTCACACTGGCAAAAAGTTTACAATCATCAGCATATAGTAGAATATTCTCCTCCGTAGGGGGTATTGAGACTAGATCATCAACGAAGAGGTTGAATAGATATGGGCTTAGGGAACTGCCCTGTGGAACCCCAGAGATGACAGTAACCCTGTTGGATTTAGCGTCTGGAAGATTGACACATTGCGTTCGATTGGTTAGGAAGCTTGATATCAGCTGTAAGAATTTTCCGTGAATATTAAAACGATGGGCAAGTTTGAATATCATTGACTCGTGATCAAGGGAATCAAATGCTTTGGAGAAATCTAGGAATATAGTATCTAATTGCGCCTTATTTTGCATTGAATTTATGGCATGATTTTATGTAGATATACATAACTATATAGAAACTATTCCGAAAGATCCTATTCCTAAATTTCACTCCTCCGCAAAGAAATCCCTCAAAGACAGTCCTTTTTTTTCTGAAAATACTTTCTTACGTCAATGAACCCCCTCCCGCCAAGGTTTTATGGATTTCCTAAGCTTTGTCAAGAAAATCATCCACTGAGACCAATAGTGTCTTCACCTACTCACAAATTAGCATTTAAATTAAATAGTTTAATCCGAAAACAAACAAACTTTTACCCAAAATACAGTGTGAAGAACTCAGCCCAACTGGCAGTGGATTTAATGAAAAAAACGTTCCCCAAGAATGCAATTTTAGTGAGCTTTGACGTGAAAAATGTTTTTACCTCAACACTTATCCAAGAGGCCATATCTTCCGAGGAAACTCACCGCATCAATAATGGACTCTAAAGCAAAGGAGGAAATAATTAATTTAATAAAAATCTGTCTAGAGCGGAATTTCTTCATTTTTGATAGTAAATTCTACCGCCAAAAAGATAGCCTAGCTATGGGGTCTCCCTTGTCCCCTATCCTAGCAGATATCTTCATGAACAAAACAGAAGAAAAATTGTTTAATGCTGGTGAATCCTTATCAAAACAGACTCTCTACTGGAAAAGATATTTGGATGATATCTTCTGTATTTGGGGAGATAGTCATAGACAGTTGCGCAAATGCGTTAATAAAGTCCTTCTACCTCAATTTGGAGTTCACGGTGGAGATAGATGTGAACAGAAAAATCAACTGTTTAGATAACTCCATAATCTCAAATGATGGAAGACCAACATTCGAAATCTACCGAAAGCGGGAATATACGGACCAAATTATCCACAATTCCTCCTCTCACCACTACAACCACAAGCATGCGGGGCTGCATTCAATGCTCCATCGCTTATTGACCATCTCCCAAGAGGAGTTTATTGAAGAACTCAATGTCATAAAAACCATAGACATGGCCAACGGATACCCCACGGTCCGCGTGGAAAAGCTCCTCAAAAAGAAACAAAGGAAACTGGCCGTCGAGAAGATTCCCTTTCCCCACTGAAAAGACGCGAAGAATTCTGGGGAAAGTGTCATACCAGCTGGGCAATGTTTTCCCCGAAAACATCAGAGCAGCATTTCGATCCCCGAACAATCTATCCAGGTTACTAGGGAACTCAGAAGATATGTTTACGCTTTTTCATCGACCTAACGTACCGTATTTTTATACATTCATGGAATAATTTAACGTTTTATATAAACGTAAATATTAAATTAATATATAAATGGAATCATTTCAATAAGAGATTGATTGCGAAATTGAGACACTACTGTACAATCGCACTTCCAAAAGCATTTTTCGCAGCTGAAACAACACAAATTGGTGGGCAAACAAAACTTAAAAAATAGAGTAACAAGAATGGAAAATCCTTAGGAAAAATTTTGGACCGATAAATAGAGAAGAGATTTGGATGAAAAGAACAGCATCAGAAATCTATAGACACAAAGATATGAACACAGACACAAACACAAAAAGAAAAATTAAATTTTACATACACTTCCGCAGGATGAATGAGAAGAGAATCTCGATGCAGATTTTCAATGTCATCAATTCAGGCAGATGAATAACAAAGAGGATAAAAGAAGTCGAAGAAGATAATAAGACATGGCAAATAGAAGAAAAACCATATAGAAGACCAAAAATTTCATGAATAACAATTCATAAAACATAAATAATAAATAAATGAAAAAATGAAATAAAATAATAAATAAATGTAAAAAAAATTTAAAATACATTTATTAAGGAAATCAAGTGCAAACGCTCTTTTGAATAGGATATGATTGTTAATAACAACATTAATTTTAATGTATAATATTACAGGTTATATGAATGTCAATAAAACGTGGGTTTAGGGGGAAGAGAGAGTGAGACCTTTATGATTCCCTTAACCCGCCATTACTCGTGGGGTGTTTCTACACCCCAGCCGTTTTCAAACGGCACCTACTTTTTAACGCTTTGTTTTATTGACCCCTTCTTCTCAGTAGCTTCAATTTTTTATCTTCCCGACCTTTCCTGCAAAAATTGTGACTTTCTTGCCACTTTTTGCAGAAATATGACGTTTTTCATTTCATAATACTCCTTTTTTTGGTTAATTTTCCGAAGTTCGTGTTTTATTGATTCTTTTACGGGTTATTATTAGAATTTTTATGTTTTTATTCGTGTGTTCCATGATCAATGATCACTAAGTAAATGTTGTAATTCATGAATGTTATTGGTAAGTGCGCTGATGTAATTTTATCTCACTTGTAATCTTTAATATTCCCTCTCATTATTTAGCTCCGCGAAGCTTTCCACGGCGAGGTTTCAGTTCTCAAGCCAGTTACAGAATTTGAGATAATATCAATTAGAAATAAAAAATAAGGAATTTATTTATTGCATTTGTTATTCTGAATAAATGAAATATTACGGAGCGGACACCGTTGTCCCCTGTGGCAATGGAGCGTCGCCCTCAGCGCAAAGGAAGACCAAGCCCCTTTTTTCTCTGAGGGAGCGCGGCCTTGTTTATTGCCCCCTACTGTTTGTTCTGAGGGCACGCAGGTCTTAATTTTACGAGACATAACAATAAGGATTTGTTTTTTGGTTACATGGCTAAAATAATTGTCGATTGACCGCGTCGAAGAAGAAACAGGGACAGCCCTTTTTGGGGTACCGAAACTCGGGTGGAAAGATTTGGTCATTCTAATTTGTGGTGCCTCACAGAGTCGACGTTAGCGATTCAGTGCTCGAGTTTGTGAGATAACTTTACTCAGTGAAGAAAAGCAACGTAAAGGATGGAATGACTTTACTATTCTCCTGTGCTCTCTTCTATACCATTGGGAAAGTGTTTCTTCGTAAGTTTATCCATCTCTTCCTCCAAGCTCCTGGTCACTAATAAGTAAGTGAGAATTTCTTATATTTCAATTATAACATTCTTTCGTCACCGTAGATAAACAACTGATTCTTTTTCGAGGCAGATGTTCTTTCCACCTATATCTACCCAACAAATCGGCCAAGCATGGGATAAAGATTTTCGCTCTTGTGGGTGCTGGAGTATGTTATACCAAAAACTTAGAAGTTCATGTTGGGGTTTAACCAGATGGTCCTTATAAACACAGCAATATTCCTAAGGACGTCGTAAAATAGATTGTCAGTCCGATTATGGGGACAGGGAGGAACGTGACTGCCGACAATAGGTTTCTAAGCGTGCCACTTTTAGAGGATTTACTCCAGGAAAAGTTGACGCTAGTCGGGATTATCCGTAAGGATAAAAAGGAACTCCCTCCACAAATTCGAGAAGTAAAAAATAGAGAGGAGTACAGCAGCTTGTTTCTCTTCAGGAAAAACATGACCCTGGTATCATATGTCCCAAAAGAGAAAAGGAATGTGCTGATCATTTCAAGTATGCACAAAGAAAACTGCATTGATGCGTCCATGGACAAGAAATAGAAGCCTGAGGTAATAACATTTTATAATTCGACAAAAGACGGCGTCGATACTGTAGATGAAATGTGTGGGACTTAAAGCGTGGCAAGAAATACTTGAAGATGGCCATTAGCAATATTTTACTATTTGCTAAACACTTGGAGTATAAATGCTTTTATTGTATGTAGAAGCATATATCCAGATATAAGGATAAATAGGAGGATGTTCCTCAGAGAAATCGCTACGGAGTTGATAAAACCCTTTATAATAAAGAGGGCCTCGCAAAAAAACTTGCCAAAAGAACTAGAAAGAAAAGCCGAAAAATTTGGAGAGCCATCGAAATCAGAGCCTCAAGAGAAGATTATAAAAGGAGGTAGTGGGCGATGTGTTATATGTCCCAGGAATAAGGATATAAAAACTAAACTGTATTGCCAATACTGCGATAAAAGCATGTGAGCAAAGCACTTTCTTAAAATTTGTGAAGAATGTTTTAAAAATATTAATAAAGAAGTCAAATGATTTTCCATTGTTTACTCTTTCAAGCCCCCTCGAAATATTTTCCTTTCCTTTTCAGCTTCATGAACGCACTTCCCAAAACAAGTAGCTTCAAGGTAGCATTAAATGGTGTTAGATCGATAAAATAACTTTGTATAGAATCTTTTAAGTATTTCTGTAACTACAGACGCATTGATTCGTGCGAAGATATCGTTTCTAAAACTTCTCCATGTCGGAGATTACAATTACTTATACCATTTTTCGGGCGTAATATTTTCAGTTACTTGTAAAATTAAAATTTAAAATATTGTTATTAAACTTAAATGATATACCTAGAAGGTTTTCTAAACCATCCAGAGTAGAATTAATCGAGGAGGCTGAAAGAGGGAAAGGATTGGGGATTTTTACGGATCGTACCATTTATTGGAGAGATAAAGTCCAGAGAGCGAATTCTATTCCATCATGATTTGAGCTTTTTAAAAATACGACGGATTATCTTACGTAATAATCTTAAGTATTGCTCTTTCAAAGGATTGTAAGAAAATATTGTACATGTGGATGTGAAAGGAAAGGCTTGGATGAGAGCAATTTGTTTTAGATCAACTTTCCAACAATCTAAGTAGTGAATAACAACTGTTTATCCAATAGTATATTAACACAGAAGCCTAAAAATGGTTGCCATCCCCCCGGATTTCAGAGTCCAGCCGAGGAGCAACTCTGATACGAGTGGTTGTGAGCCTATGGCACGCGTACCCAAAGTGGCACATGAGAGAATTTTTTGGCACGCAAAACTCTCACAACACTATGTTTGCATGCTTAATTCACTTAAACAATGAAGCCCTTCATTAAATGAATGTGGATTTTGTTCATATTTCATGATAATTGCGATTGTTTAAGTCAATTACTAGACCTTAAACCTATCGTTGACTAGGTTTGTTCGCGGAGACAATCCCGAACGAGTTCGGAACTAGTTCGGTTCTCCTTCAGAGCGCTTGCGCGGTTAATTAATTTTGTTTTGCTGAAAATTATGGATTGTAAGTTGAGCATTTGAAATTTGGAAGGATATTACTGATTCTGAACTAATTAATACTTGGGAATATATTAGAAAGGACAGGTGAAATGTTTACTCTGTTAACAAAAAAAATATTTTTATGCAGTTAGTTTGGTAAATTTACCCTTTTTAAGAAACAAATGTTTCACCTGTCTATTCAAATTGGCAATGAACATCTCTGTAGATTATGGTTCATATCATATTGAAATTTTATTGTGACTGTATATAACCATCTGTCCCCTTCTTTAGGTTTAAGTTAATCTTTAGTCTTCGAAGGAAGCAGCCGGGATGACGAATCCAAGGAATCATTCACTTGGACGAGAAACAGCACCCTCATGTTCCTTGATATTTACAAAAAATTAAGGGGACTAGTTGGGACTTACAAAATAAAAAATTTAAAGAGACTTTTTAAAGTGGTAGCGGTGGAATTGTGGGCCCAAATACGACAGGATGTGCCACCTGCGAATTGCGAAAACAGGTGGAAAGTGTTGGAGAGAGGGTAGAAAAGGTATTTGGACAACGCAAATAAAACCGGAAGAGGGAGGAAAGAATTCGAATATTCGGACGTGATGTCTAAACTTTTAGGGAAAAAAAATATTGTCCCTGAGATTTTACTATCAGCGAGAACGGTGGATCATTTAAGCCTTCCGAAGACGATTGGGGAGAGAATAGGTAAAAAGTTTTTCTTTCTAAACAAGATTTATTTATGTATTGATGAAAACGGAAATTTTGTATTTCGAATTTCATTCTATTCAGGAACTAAAGAAACTGTAGAGGCTCAACACACCCCTAAATTAAGAGATAACACAAAGGTAGACAGCACGGTAAAAATACAGGCATCCAGACCTGTAAGGTTGGATGTCCTAAAGGAAATGAGGATTGAGAGAAGGAATTACTATAAGAAACGTCTGAAATTGAAGATCAGAAATTAGAGGAGAAGAAAAGAAAAAACGACGTAGCTGAAAGGAGGAATTAAATCGAGGAGAAGAAGTTGGAGGTTATTAGTTATGCTACTGCTTAACTGCAAACCCTTGTAAATAATCCAAAATCAATATAATTTATTATTTCTGTATTCTTTGAATTTGTATTAAAAAAAATTTCTTCACAATTTTTTGTTGCGTTACATTAAATTGTAAATTAAAAGAATTCATTTAGAGATAGAATAGAACCTTTAATTTATTCTAAGTAAACTTATCTCAATAGTAATTTCTGTAGACTTGCATCAATTCTTTAGTCATGTAGTACGATATTTGAGAAATCATTTTACAAACACCTTGCAAAATATCAAGTAGCATATTTTCATGCTTTCAGCAAAGATTTAGGGATCAACTACTACTGCTCACAATCAGCTCAGGCGGTTCTTATAAGAAACAGTTTCTGGCACGGAAGAAACTGAGATTCCTACCTGTAATTTTGTATTACTTAAATTTATGGAAATTAAGTTAAGCATTAATTGAAATATTGAAAGAATGAACTTATTCTATTGAGTTGTCCTGTCAGAGCGATCCGAGGAGTACAGCGTGAAATCTCGATCCGGTGCATTCGCAGTCTCGCTCTATATAAATTCATTTTCGAATTTAATACTCAGGGTAACGTTATTATTTTATCACAAACATATTTGTTGACATTGAAATACATGGGAAATTTTCGAAAAAAACCTCACATAACTACCATTAACCGCAAATTTATTTAATAAGCACTGCGTTAAAGGCATTTATTGCTAAACAAAACCTCAATAATTTTTCAATATTTTCCAAATATTATAGTACTAGCGATGGTTTTAAGTTATGAATAACCAAATCGATATCATTTTAAGGTCAATACTCAAAATCAATAAGCGTTTCCTAATAATAAGGAAATCCTCTGTTATGAACCCTGTGTAAAAATCTTAATCCTGCTAAACACAACATGATTTATCACCTCATACTATGTTTCGAAGTCAAAAACAAGATATTAAACTTGGTTAGTTGATTAATTAGTTTTTGTTACTTCATAAAAATTTCGATCTCCTTTATACGCGTTCTGAATGTACTCTTTTGTTGTTTACTTATTTTATACACAAGTAAGGCGATCTCAAAAGCCTATTCCATCCATGTTTGTAGATGATAAAATTATATATTAACTTATTGTCGCGTATCTGAAGCATAATTAAACTTACGAGACATTTCTCGTCTCCGAAGTCACATCTTATGCATATTTTAATTTAAAAGTATACAAATATACAGATAATACCAAATAACATTCCGTTTCTAAAACGCATTTTTTATGCCAAGAGACCGAATGATTAGAATTAATGGAATAATAAATATTTTGTTTTATTATAAATCATCCAATTAAATCAGAGAAAATTCCACAGGAATATTTATGGACAAAATATAACAAATACTCCAGGTCTTCTGGCTTCGACTGCGAAATTCAAGTTATCGATGTTCATTAATAACTCAATACTTGAACTTCATGATACTCAGAGAGCGATTAAATATCCTTACGGTTAAATAATAACTTTAGTAAAACAAAATATTTGTTACCGCAACAATGGTACCTCTAAGAGAGGAATCTTCCTCATGAGAGTGATCCTTTGTGATTCTAAAAAATACAAATTTCATGAAGATGAACTGAGTAGAGGATATCCTTAACTGAAATTGTCATCATAATTCTCCTCACTACACAAAATACGAAGCTATCCTCTCTTGGCATACCTTTAAACTTACATTTTATCCTATACGGTTATTTAATGTTGCCAAAGACTTTGTTTTAGAGCATTCGTTTCGAAATTGACCTAAAGATGCCAACCTTCAATTCAATTTAATACGTCTCATTGTATTTCATTTACTTGAAAATCATATTGCTCGAGCTATACATAGGAAAGTAGCAAATTTATATTGAATTTAACATTACTGAATTCTGAATCTGAAACTTTAATTTCTCTATTATCATCAGATTGTACAATTTCAAATACGTAGCTAATAATAGCTGCTTAAACGCGGATATTCCACGGACGTACAATACCCTTCTACGAAACATTGCCCCATGGAGGTCATAAACAGTGCCGCTATAACATTCCTTCTAATTGGAATCACGAAGGCAGAGGAATGTCATATGAACACATATCCATTGCACTCTTTTCATACATTTGAATAGAGTTCCTCCCTCCTTAAAACCGTTCTTATTTAATGTTATCCTAATTGAATACAGGAATATATGCAAACATGTCAAAAAGTCACCGTAGTTTGATTCATTGTATACATTTAGAAGTTTTGTAAAGCAACTTGTTCGAGAAAATTATCTTCCGTAATGAAACAGTTAATTGAATTGATTAATTAGTTAGTTGAAATAAATAATAAGTTAATAGTAACCAAACCAGAACCAAGAACTTAAATCCATTTATCAGTTAGTTGAAATAAATAATTACTTAATTGAACAATATCATGAATTACATCCATACCTTCGGACATAATGCAATCCTTTGTTGCAAACACAACCAAAGGTCGCGCTTCTTACGAATGTCACTTCCGAAGAAAACAGTAAAATAGGAGTCGATAATGGAATACTTTTCCACTTTCTCGACATACACACGCTCCACAACATATGACGTAATATTTCCCTTCCAATATTAGAAAATTCACTACCACATTAGAATTAAAGCAGGGCCAAGGAGAGGAATTCTAGGTTATTTTCCACTACCGGGCACATTTCCTCAACATAAACCAAGAAAAAATTTAGCGCGGGTCTCAGATATTTTGACTGGGAGCCCTTATCTTCTGTTTCCGTAATGGCAGTTCAATTCTCCTTCAAAAACTATTGAAAATGCTCCACAGGTGGGCGTCATATCACTCTGGACGTACAATTTTTCCTTTCATGGCGTTATTAACACACGTACAATACTGCTGTATTGCTGCTCCAGTTGTATCCTTGACAATAATTAAATTGTCTATTGGTAGCCACTCGTCTTATCCTCGCTCCTTCTCCGAATCTTTTGGCGGTAGTTGGTAGTTTAAAACAGCCTTCTAGCTAATAACTAACTTTACTATTATAAATACACTACTTGAATCCTACAACTTTCGCACTTTTTAGGACCGATATCCGAGACAATATTTTCCCTGTGGTCGTGGACGTCGAACCTACGCTGCAACCACTCGAAAGAACATTCAGTTTGTCTCAAAAGACAAACTGAATGCCGAAATTCTTGTTGGCAATTCCTCGAGAGTGGACGCCATTCCCAAGGTATTCTGAGGCAAGAATAGTATTTGCCAGGTATGACCGGCCGTTATGAAGGCCATTCATAGAAGCTCGATTACAGCAAGTACAATGCCGTTTACGAGGATGCTTGCTGAGTAAATACATTCCATTCATCTTAAGTGAAAAAGGTTCCGGATAATGAATTCGTAACAAGAGGAAAACGGAGAACCACAATAACAAACGACGATAATGTGACAGGAACAGTTTTAAGGCGGAAAGAAAATGAAGAGACACTTTAGGAGTATTATAGGAATGAGAGTTACGATGAACAATTTTTAGTTATTCTTGCGATAGTTTGAAATTTATTTTGATTTTTTACTTTGGGAATTATTTAAGATTTTTTTCTGGCATCGCCAGAAGAGGTTATTTAACATGGATACATATTTAGGAAATATTTTTTCTTTGAAATTGGTACACTAAAAATTACTCATAAATTTATAAATCATGAATTAAGGAATACAATTGCTTGTACTACATATAGTTCATTGACACGCAGTAATAATTTCAATAAGCACTCAGGGATGAATATACCATTATAACTATAAACTTTAATTATGTAAAGGTTTAAGAGAAAATAAAAATTCAAATTCTTTACAAAATTATTGTGTCAATACAGCTTAGATTAGATTTGTCAAAGTTGAACTGTATTATTAATGCAGATATAGTGGGAATACGGATTGGAAATGAATGCTAGTTCTATAAGAACCGGAGGAATTGAATCAAAGCCTTTGTGGTTGGGGAGTTTTACAGAATAAATAAACGGGAAGTGAACTGGGGATACGTGATTATTGGCTTATTTGTATACACAGGAGGTTTGTTATAGCCGTATTTGCTACTTCTGTATGCGACCCCTTCAATATGCATGGTCAAATTTTAAGTAAGACTCTCAGGACAACCCAACCTCACTATAAGGACAACAGAACGGCCCGCCAAGGTTCACCCTGTGGCACGGAAGGTGGTTTTTGAAAACATACTTCTTTACTAAATTTTTATAAAATTGGTATTTTTTAATGCTGATAATAAAGGTTTTCCACCAGAAATAGGCTCTTGAAAGAGATTTAAATAAGACGTATTTGAAACCAAGCTATAGAAAGGTTTTTACTGAAATAAATGAATGAACATTTTTTTCGTAATTTTATACGTGCATAAATATTATCAGTGTATCATGAAAAATGACAATTTTTCCAAAATTCTTCACCTACGATTTGTGTTTATTTTTGTCATGAAAATGCTACTCTCCCTTTCTTGAAAACCCTGATGTCGAACAGTACTCATCGATTTTTTTTATATAATTTATTTGATATCTTAGCCTCTTTTCTTCTTATAAGAACACTTTCTTATTCCTTAAGGTCTCCAAATGTTATCTCACGCACGAAATTGAATGTATCTACTTTTATTCTTCATCGGAAAATGAAAATAAGAAACGTGCATCTCATTTTATAGCGTACTTTCATTCCAATAAGCTTAACCGCAAAACAATTCTCTCTTTAGACTCTTTTGAATTATTATAAACTAGCAGAAGTGCCCGTTGATTCTCAACGGGGAAATGCAAATTGATAATTACTCTTAATACAGTCTTGATCGTAACACTTGCCTCATAATTTTTGGTAGATAGCTGCTTCCAGCCTATATTTTTTTCCAAACCAGTGAACAAAGTAAATGAAATTATAATCAAGTCTACAGAGTCACCTAAAGATTTAATCTCATATCCTTTGAATGAACACCTTCTTCGATGATGACAAAAACGATTTAAGGATTATAAAATATATTCGATGATCACATTAGGATAAGCAGCACCACCTTTTAGGAGACATTTTTCGAAAGGGAAAAATGATTCTCGGAAACAATGATTAAACACAAATAACAGATATATATTCTATATATGTATCACTCAAAACCAACGAAGAACATTCTTTGCAGAAAGTAAGTGTATTATGGAGCTGACTTGTACCCCAATACTAAACAACAGAAGATCACCATCTATGTATGAAAATTGAAGCAGAAACATTAGCTGCAACTTCCTCAAACGACGTCTTACTTTTCCCTTATATTCCTTTTGAGAGAAATGTTAATGTGCTCTGGCATCGAACCCAGGAATAGTACGGTATTATGAATTTTTTTTCATAATTCAATTCTTACCTTACATCTTCAAGCCAAGCACGAACTTCCTATCATTTCGATAAGTGCATCAAAAAAAATATTGAAATACTAATCCGATGTATTTTGAACTGGAGACATATTGACCGCCCGGCATCGAACCCGGGCCTTTCTGGCATAACTTTCTATGCAGCACAACAGAAAATCACCATCTCTAACTGTATAAGCAGATTCAAGCAGAAATATTGGTTGCAACTGCCTCAAACGACGTCCTACTTTTCCATTATATTCCTTATGAGAGATAAGTTACTTAAGATAAACCACATGTGAAACTAAAATGTAATTTTGCCGCTGCGTTTTCTACATTCAAACACCAAAACATCGTAATTTAATAGGAGAGATGGAAATCATTCGCTAAATAAACTAAAAGAGAATATTTTCCATTTGGCGTCACTAGCAGGATTGGAAAATAAAACTTCAATTTTAGATATTAGGTTCAGGAGGTAAAAAAAGACCGCAACAAACGACCGAGGTTACTTGTGGCCTTAAGGTAATAATAAAATCATCTAATTATACATTCTAAAGTAAGCCATTATAATGAACTAAACAATGCTGATTGTGTCTTTCCTTTATATCAGGAATAAATGATCTTGATTTACTATTCTGTAAAATGTTAAACAGTAACTCGATGACCATCGCAAGGTCATCTTAAAGGGGCTGATCTATTTTGTGTACTTTTCCTGAAATGTATTCCTATCTCCCGTGAGATTAATCCTAGGCAACGAGAGAGCGGTTAATTGATGCATGGGAGGATTCCAAGTGAAACCCAATTTTCGCCGCATCAGCATGCTGTGCTTTGACGGTTCCCCTGCGAGAGACCACCGGGGAGTGCTTAACGAACTCCACCGATACATCGCAGTAGCTTCCGTTGGCCGAGTCACAATATTGCACATATATCCAATCAGACGCCGCCATATCCGCAGCTTAAATTGGAATTCTAATCCATCCTGCTTAGCCCCGCTCTCTCGAGTTTTCGTACAAGATAGAATAGTATATGTAGCGTTACAGCAATCTTTCCATGGTGGCACTCAAATACTCGTAGAGATAAATATAGGCTTTCTTAGCGGTGAATTAATCATACTTTAGATATAATACTGTAGCCATTTATTTCTTGGAGTCTAGGCTTATCGTACCGGGAAAGAGTCAATCCATTTAATAAGATAGAAGGGAAAACCACAGTCAATTAATTTGAAAATAAAGCAGTAGTGCCAAACCTTGTCGAATGAACTTTGAAAATCTGAAAAGCAGGCGGTCGCTGATTGCTTCGAGTTCAAACCATCGACGATATCCTCTGTCAATTTTCCGAGACCTGTCCTAAGCCCTGCCTGGAATTGGGGTATAAGATTAAAAAGCGCGATATGTTCGTTGAGTCGATTGAGTAGAACTTTTTTCTAAGCACTTGCCAAGAATTGCCAAGAGACTTATTGGGCGAGAGTCTAAGTTGTCCTTTCCTGGCTTCGGTATCAATTTTTGCAGTTTTCCAGTCTTTGGGAAAATATCCAACAGTCATTAAAGAGTTAAAAATTTTAACAATGGCTGACAGAATGTTATTTGGAAAGGACCATTTTCCATCCCGGACTGGGGCTTTGTTTGTCTTCAAGTTTCTTATTACGTTTTTCAATTCGTCAACAGACGTCAAGGTTGGCTCCGACACAGGAGCGAAGGCGAGGGATGTGACCGACTCATTAACACTTTCAATGAATTTTTCCGTCACGGTCCGGCGGGCCGCTGAGACATCGGCGGTGTTGCCAAATGCGCGGGGTGGCGGCCCGACGGCTTTTGGGAAAGGAGTCAAAAGGAGTAAAAGTTTTAAAAGATCGCCAAAAAGTACAATTTTTTTGGGTCCGAAATGATAAAATTACCATTCTCTGATTTTATCGGAATATTTATTCCTTGATTTTTCCCTTTGATTTTGCAAATGAATTTCCAAAGGGCTCTTTTGTTAGGGTCGTTTGAGCCCAGTTCGTTAATCTCTCGTTCGATTTTACCATTTTAAAATATTTTAATCTCTTTTTGCATTTCCGAGCGAAGATGTCGTTATAAATTGCCATATGTCATATTCCCGGTTCTTTGGAATAATTTTCTAACTATGTCGCGAGTTGCAATTTTGTCTAAAATGATTCGCGGGAGATTGACGTGGCCCATTGGCAATTTCTTTTTAATTTTTAAACTTTTTACGAAAGCTACATTCATGGGCTTCGTCAAAGTAAAAATTTCCGAATCGATTTCGTCATGATCGGTGAAATCTTTTGTCTCGTCGAATTTTAAAAGATCAAGAGGAGACTTAAAACGATCCCTAAAGAGGATTCTAAAAATTTCGGAAAAAACATCGCCAAGGTCTACGGGAAAATGCACGAATATCGGAAGGTGGTCTGAGTCGAGGACATTAAAAACAATCAATCTGCTTCGTCTCAAACGAGGTTAAAAATTAGTCGAGAATGTCATTCCATTCTGGGTGATTTTTAACGATATGTGTGAATTGATTGGGGGCATGAATTTGAAAGCGGAATTGTGCCATCCACTCAAGAAGATTTCTCCGTTATTGGTTCGACATCCCAATGCTTTATTTTTTTGCATTTTAAATCGCCTCATAGAATAGTTCTTGAGTTCGAGAATTTTTTAAAAAGTTTTGAAAAAAAAACGATTTTAGGATATTTTTGCGAATTGTACGCCGCAATAAAGTAAATTAGGTTCCGTTCGCGCTTGATCGTAATACCTATTGCTTCGAGATTTTTAAATTTCGGAACATTGATTGTTTTTAATCTTTTAGAAACATAAAGCAAACACCCCCTATTTTCCTAGAATTGTATCGCCTGACACAGTGGAAAATCGATGGATATATCGGCGACCAGGTTTGTCTCAGCGATCAAAGCAATATCAATGATTTTATTAACAAGTACATTATGTAAGTCAGTCAAGTTTTTTTTAATTCCGTTAGCATTCCACTCAAAAACGTTAAGAGATCCATCAATGAAATTTCGTGTCGAGTCTAAAATGTACTCAATTAAATTTTCTTTCGTGGTAGAATTTTACCCCGAGAGGGTAACAAGATTTAACATCCATTTCTGGAAAGTAGATCGCCAGTCGGCGGCGGGAGTGGCAGCGGGGCAAGTGAAGCGGCGGGAGTCGAACGGGTTATTTGCGGAGGAGTTTGCTCGTCCATGTTTGACTTGGAAAGATTTTCTTTCATCCTATTCATTTCTAACGTGATCGCGTTGGCTGCGACTTGCGCGAAGGAAAGTTGTTTGTTTGCCGATAGTGGTTGTTTGCCATTCCTAATCGTTGGGAAGTTATTGTTATCCTCTAAGTCGAGAAGAACTGAAGGTTCGTTCCCTACCTTTGGATCAAATCGTAGCCGAGCTTTTTCTTTCAAGATCTTGATTTTGTCCTTCAATTTTGGACATCCTCTATAACTTGCGGGGTGAACAATTTGCGCATATAGCTGGTTCATTTAAGGTTTTCGAACAGTCACGAGTTAAATGATTAAAACCGCACTTTACACATTTGGGCTGCAATTTGCTTTATCAACATGCCCGAATTGTTAGCAGGTGTGACATTGCGGCGGACCTTTAACCCTCCGGCGGGCGCGTACGTGTACTCCGTACACGGAGTTCGGTTTTCGCTGTGGAAAACCCTTTTACCGTAACGGTACCGTCTTCGAACCCCCAGCTATTCTTTTAGTGTATCTTTAGCCTTCGTTTAGCGTGGACATCCTTTCGTGAGTAAGAATTTGGACAATATCCGAAAGCAAAACTATCCGTGAAGTCAGCTTCGCAGCGCACTGCATTGCCGGAAAATCCTCCTATGTAAGTTCATTTACTCTATTTACATCGATTTACTTTTATTAAATTTTGAAGTAAATGAACGTGAAAATAAATAACTCTATCTTTATTTACATGCTTCTTTGAACACCAGTTGTAATACCTGATAACTAAGCCTTCGAGTATCAACGGTGTTATAGCGCGGAGAACGGCAAAAACTAAAACAAAGGGAAAAAATATTTGCAAGATTCCACCGGGTCTGAAGTCTTGCGCTAAGGACATCACTGATGAAGTTAGTACATTACAAAAAAATAGTAGACAGCGATATGGTTGAGGATATTGTAAAATACACCAATGTCTTCATCTAGCGTAAATGCACTGAGGTAAGCTACTCACGAGATAGAGATGCTAGGGTTACTTCTGTGATACAAATTCTCGCATTGTTTGGAGCCCTTTTCCACATTGCAGTAAAACATGGTCATCATACTAATGTTTTAGAATTATGGAACTCAGGTGGTACTGGAATTGTTGCACTTAGAGCTGTCATGAGTTACAAGCGATTTTTGTTTCTTTTACGTTGCATTCGTTTTGATGAATCAGGAACGAGAGAAGTAAGAGGAAAGAATGATAAACTTGCGGCTATACGCAAATTTTAGATCGATTTGCTGGTAATTGCAAGAAAAATTACACAATAAGCGAATATATGACAGTAGATGAAATCTGCACCCATTTAGAGGTTGCTGTAGCTTTGTGCAGTATATGCCAAGTAAACCGGCAAAGTATGGACTCAGTCTATTTCTCTGTTGTGACGCAAAGTCGTTTTAGTCGGGTAATTTAGAAGTTTATTGCGGGCAGCAAATGGAAGGACAATATATACCTCTAATTCTCCCTCTGAGGTAGTCAAATGCCTTATACAACCATTTGAAAATGAAAATCGTAACTTGACAACGGACAATTGGTATACTGATTATACTTTAGCGCAGTATTTGCTAACAAAAAATTACTCTTATGGGGATTATACGTAAGAACAAGCGTGAGATCCCAAATGAAATTCTTCGTAATAAATCAAGAAGGATAAATTCATCTCTATTTGGTTTCCAGAGAAACGTGACATTAGTGTCTTACGTACCCCGAGTGAAGAAAGCAGTAATATTATTATCTACCATGCATGATTCGCCGGATGTAGATACTGCTACAAATACACCAAATATAATTTTGATTATAACAGTTCCAAGGGTGCAGTTGATAAGGTGGACAAAATGTATGCAGCATACTCCGTTGCAAGAATAACAAGGAGATGGCCTCTTAATTTGTTCTTCGCTCTGATGAATATAGCAGGAATAAATACCCAAATACTGTACTTTAGTGAGCATGCGGAGAAAGACAATACAGAAGGAGAATCTTTCTGAAAATTTAGCGATAGGTCTGATGAAAGAAGATTTAGTAATGAGATCGACAATCTTTACTTTTCCTGCGGATTCATCTGGATATCTAAAGCGCTATCGTCCGCAATAAGAGCAAAATGTTCCCATAACAGGTGTAACACGAGGGCGATGTATGCTGTGCGTAAATAATACGTCGACTATAAAGTGTGATAAATGTGGTAGATTTATCTGTAAGAAACATTCGAAAGCCACAGTATCATATATACCCCATGCCTGGAAGACAACGAGCATCAAGATTCGTCGGCGAGCTAAACTCTAAAAAAAGGTTAACCTTTGAAAAGGATGATTAAAAAAAATTAACTATGATAAAAGTGTAAAATATAAATATAAAAATAAACTTTAATTACCAACGGCCAAGCTCTTTCATATTATTCATAAAATAGCCACTATATTCTAAGATAACTGGCATCGTTATGTGAGCGCCTGCTCGTGGGATGGAAAAGAGCGCGCCCGCCGGAAGGTTAAGGGGCTTGAATTTTTCCATTTTAAAGCCGCATACACATCGGACATTTAAGAATTTATCATTTCTTTATTATCAAGCTCGAAATGATGGAAGAGGCCGTAAGGGAACTAATTTTGTTCAAAATCTTTTTTGGTTGGACGCGAAGTCCTCAATTACGATATTCTACTGCAAATAATGTTATCATCCCGGAGGGAGTCGTTGGTGTCACCTGTTAAAATATCGATCGGGAGGTTTCTTATGATAAAATTACTCTTCTTCTCGTAGGCGAATCGATAAGTAAAAAATTCAATTTTGTCATTGATTAAAAATTCTTTAAGTCTTTCACCGGAGTACAATTAACAATAACTCGTCTCCCGAACAATTGCGCCATTTGCTTGAAGCTGCACATCTTACGAAAAAGTTGTACCCAGTTTTTAGAGTCGTTAAGATAAATTTGAGGTATTTTTGACCTTATTATTTTATTTTCTTTTTCATGCCTAGCTATTTGAAGGGGGATTCTTCTTCGTCTCTCGAGCGAGACGAATTTGCCGACATAAGTGGTGAAGAAACGTGGCCACTGTACGTATCAGCGGAGGGGACCTTTCGCTTACCACTTGGCACCAATTATTCTGATCTCCTACGTCGGCGGTCGGAGTATCGGAATTAATTTCATTGCCATCCAAACGGGTGTCCGTCAATCGCACTGACTTTTTTGCCAGTATATGCACTAGATTTAGCATCAATCTTTTCTTAAACTTTCAAAGCTTGTTTAAAACATATCAGAAGACCTATAATTTGTACACTCACTCAAATTACAGTAAAGCTAAGATCCCTCCTAGTACCTACATTTTAGTTGAATGTGAGAAATGAATTTCAAGCCAAGAAAGCAAACCCCCAGATAATATATGCATTTATAAAGCCAGGTATTAACAATAAATTGATATGACACATAAATGTCTTTAAAGAGAAGTCATGATACAGCAAAACCTCTTTCTAAGCCGATAATATTCTATGAGCATTCTGATCAAGAATTCTCCTATACTTTCTTTGTCTTTTGCCCAATATTAATTGACAAATGACCTACCAATAGGTTTCTATACCTTTAATATATAAAGTAGAGAGCTTCAAGCAATTGTAATGGTAGGCTATAATTTCAGAGTGATCTGAAAATGAACAATTATGGTTTCCCAATATTCTTAACGTTAACAATCAATTCTAATATTGAAATTAAACCTAACATTTAACTGTAAGCTAATTAATCAAATGAAGTGTTATCATAACGTCTAAAGTAATTCAGTAAGATTATACGACAAAATGTAGAGAGGCATTTTCAATTGTAAACATGAATAGAGGAACAGACTACTATGCAAACTGCATTATCACAATGAAAATCTAACGCATTTTTTAAATAATTAAATTATCAAGAAGCTGAGTTAGTCAAGCAATTGAAATTTTAGATGTAACACAAGAATTTTTACAGTAAGAACAAAATTGGTTGATGAAGACTCAATTCTAATCTCTAAATTAAATGTGAAATTGAGCTGTATTTATATATCTTAGCCAATGCATCATCATCATCATCATAATCGCAAAAATATATATTCGAAGTATCTCAAAGATTTTAGTAAACTGGATGTCAAAATATCAACTGCAAGTGTGAATGAATGGGGAAACTAATCGCAAACTGCATTACTGTAATGAATATCTAACATGTGATGGACCTGTTTAAGAACTGAAATACTTTATTTAATCTATCATACTTCCTTTCTACAAAAGAATAATTGAAGTGAAAACATTCTCAGAATTTAAAAATAGGTACAAGAAGTATGTCTTTTTTCTATCAGTTAATCCGGGTATTACATGAACATAACCTTGCACTGCAAGTAAATTAATCAAGCAATATGTCATCATAAATTTAAGATCTACAAGAATTATCTCTAAGATCTGAGAGAAACATCATGACAAAATATCAATTGAAAAAACTGTTTAACAAATGTTTAAACAAAAGTAATTCCCTGAGTTTGAGATCAAAAATACTATATTTCGTCTGTTACACATCCATCAATGAAAAATTGAAGTGAAAGCCATTCTCAGAACTTAAGCATCATGCTTTCTCCCTATTCTCATCAGCAACAAAGAGATCTGTGCTTTAGCTTTCCATCAGTCAACAAAACAGTAAGTTGAATGAAGGCTCATTCACCTTTATATATGTAAATTCGATTCTAGCTATCTGGGTCACTAGTTACAAGTGAGACAAATAAGTAAATCTCCTATGTCAATAATTAATTAAAAATGACAAAATGGTGTGCCTAAGTATTCTGCAGCAAAAGGTTTCACCGTATCAGCTTAAAAGAAGGTAATACATTGTTCACTGTTATTGCTGTTTCCAAAACATTTATAATCCTAATAGCATGAAAATTTCAAAAGCCATAGAACAGCAGAACCACTGATTGTGAGGAGTTTCAGGTTGTTCAAGGAAGTTTCTTAAAAATTTGAAGAGAGTAACCTTGTAATGCAAATATTTCACCCAAATTTTCACCAAGAAGCTGATTCTAGCTAAACAATTGCTCAACCATTCTTCATAAATGCCTTATCTCACATCCCATAGTATTCCAAGTTAACCCTTAACCAGTGACGTGCGGTCTGAGAGACCGCAGCGATTTTTTTATTGTGAATAAAAAAATTATTTGATTTTTAACAAATCTGTTATTTATGGTACCTTCATAGATACCTTTACGTAGTATATAGAATTCTTCGAATTTCATTTATCTTACTTGCATTTCTATTAAGTTGCGATTTAATTTCATGCGCGGTCTGAGAGACCGCACGTCACTAATTCGGGAAAACTCAATTCGTAATATGGGTGAATATTATTACGGAGGCTTAAAAAATTCAACTTTATTTATTACATTTGTTTATTATTTTCACATTTCTTTGTTATTACTATTTGAAAAGCATAAATTAGGCAAAATATATGGATTTTATGATAGTAGGCTAATGTTGAGGTCGTCCTAAAGAATACTGATTGTTTTGGTTATTTTATAATATCAACTCCAACAGTAAAAATCTTTTTAGAAAAATATTAAATCATACTTGCATTAAAACACCTTATGTGTATGGAACCGAATTTTTCGTCTTTATATTTCGCTGTGATTCTGACACTAGAATGTCACTTACTACGGATGCGACCGAAGTGGCGGCAAACTCAGAATAACGAAATCCTGCGAGAATTTCTCTTTGTTGCCACTACTCATTTGTGCCTGGGATGAATAACCTTTAGTGAAGCATATTGTCAGCGGAATATGGACCCCCAATGGAAAGGGTTGAGTGATCCTGGGGAAAACCCGAGGCGAATGTTCGAGCAGTACATGACCAGATGTGAAAGAAAACGTATTTCTCGGATTTTCCCCAAACTGCTTTCTTTAGTTTCTCTCTATTCGTTGCCAAGTAATCATCTTGCTACACGGATATTTTGAAAGACGAATCATGTGAGTTATATTTTTTCAGTAAGTTCGTTTCTTTCTAAAATATATCTTTGTTGTAAAATAATTTGCAAATATGGCGGCAGGAAAACCAATTGCCTGGGAAAATAGTCCTAAAGAGCCAAAGAGAAACGTTTACACTCGTCTGCATAATATTGTCGCGGAAAAACCAGGTTTGAAGCAATCTGTTATACCTCTAGATAGGGAACTGCAACCTCTCCATTTTTGGTCGCTTATTTTTGACGACGATATAATAAATTTGATTTTGTGTTGGACAAATGTCAAACCTCAGAAGTTATGAGAAAAGTATACCAGAGTAGGCCAGAAATCCAAGACTTAGATTATGTTGAATTATGAGCTTTACTTGGGTTATTAATATATTCGGCAATATTTAAATCTAACGATGAAGATATTTGTAGTACTTTTGCTGCAGATGGCATGGGAAAGGAAATTTTTCGTTTAGTAATGTATGGACAACGATTCGCTGTTCTCCTTTTATGTCTTCAGTTTGATAACCATGAAGACCGAATCGTCCGGTACAAAAGTGACCCAGTTGCACCAATTTCTGATTTGTTAAATCATTTCGTAAAAAAATCTCATTGTTGCTATTCACTAGGCACAACAACTTGTATTGACGAAATGTTAATTGCCTTCAGGGGTCGGTGCCAATTTAAAATGTACATCCTGAGTAAGCCAGCTAAGTATGGCCTCAAAATGATGTGTTTGACGGATACATCGAATAGCTATTTGTATAATGCCTATTTGTACGCCGGAAAAGGAACAACGGAAAAGGTCTGTCAGAGGAAGACAAAAAGACTTCGAAACCTACGCAATCAGTTCCGCGTCTCACTGAGCCAATATTTCATTCCAATCGAAATATTACAGCTGATAATTGGTTCACTTCAATTGAACTGGTTTAGAAGCTGAGGGTGAAAGGACCTATGTCGGGACGATAAGAATAAATTAAAGGGAAATATCCAATGAGTTCGGGCCTTCAAAAGAAGGCACAAAAGGGTCCTCGTTGTATGGATATACGGCAACATGACTCTAGTTCCTCATGTGCCAAAGAGAAACAGGACTCTTTGGTTGGCGTCGTCAATGCACCACAGAGAGCACTGATGACGTGACAACGAAACCTGAAATTATAGCTTTCTATAATTCAATCAAGGGTGGAGTAGATACACTACATAAAATGTGCAGCAGCTACTCATCTAGTCGAAGAACAAGGAGATGGCCAATGGCAGTGTTTCTTAGGATTTTAGACATTTCATTGGTGAATTCTTTTGTGTTCCAGCAGTCTCTAAAAGACAAGAAGTATCTGAATAGGTACGATTTTATTAAATGCATTGCAGCGGAGTGAGTAAGGCCACAATTAAAGAGGATAATGTCAAACAGCAAGATTCCCACACAATTAAGAGCCAATATAGGCCGAATTCTGAACCTAACAGTTGAAAAACCTCAAAATTTCGAAGATAAACTAGAGAAGCGGAAGACTTGCCGACTTTGCCCTCCATGAAAATAACGAAAAACCTTCTGTTGGTCCAAATGTAGACAACCAGTTTTTTTATAATGCACAAAAAATATTTGCAAGAGCTGTGCTTCTATGGAGGGGTAGGACATTTTTCACGAAAAATGTAATATCGAACGTTTGCAGAATCCATGAAAAACACAATAAATGAAATATTTTTCAAGAACGTTTTATCAATTATCATCCCAGAAATACATTAAAGGCTTTGCTACAAAAATAGGCACCTGATTTTTAATATGAGACATTATTTTGATAGGATATGTCTTTTTCATTCAAATTTTTGACTATCTTCGTAAAATTATTAATAATTGAAATTTTGTTCATATTAACATAAAATTAAATTTGAATTCAAATTATTGAATAACTGATTAGTTTATTAAGGCTTTTAAACTTTGTTAAATGTGTCATTTAGTAACTTTAAAGATATTTTAAAAATTGCGGTCTCCCAGACCGCACGTCACTGGTAGTGTGACAAAAATTGCACGTCACTGGTTAAGGGTTAAACTAATATCCATATCTACAACCTTTGTCACTAGAACTTTGTCATTTCACATCAAGCAAAATTCTTAAATTATGATTTTAAAATTCGAATTCGATTCTAAACATCCAAAGAACTAATCTTTCATAGTTAAAAATCAAATGAACCTAAACGAATCTTGCCCTAAAATTTTATTTCACTCACATGGACCTCATTATAAAGTATTTGAGCCAATATTATGTCAAATTAAAGATTTAACTCTCTTTAGAATATAAAAGAAAATAATCATGCTCTAGAATTATGAGTAAATATTCCGATAATATTATTTTTAGTTGATTTTATTTTATTATTATCAAATGATCAGATAATTTATTAATGCATGCTTTCAAACAATAACATGATATGATTCATTGAAATAATAATACAGTTATTGATAATGATTAGCAATCCCACTGGGGAATAGACCAAGACTTTCTAAGTCATATCCTCCTTTAATTCCTTAAGATAATTCAAAGTTCTGGCAAAGAAAAAGTTTGATAAAATTTCCATGCAAATATCATTATTTGAATTATTTTCCATGCTACAAAATTTAAAGTCCATTAGTATAAGGCAATATGTTCTGGGCTGGAAAAATATTTGCACATTCCTCCAAAAATAAACTACACAAAAAATATTCAACCAAATATATATATAAGATAGTAAAGAATTTTATATTAAAGAGACATAGGCTGTCTTTGTTTGTTTACTTAACTAACAACTAATTTCTAAAAATACTATACATTCAATCTAACTATTGACTGCTAAAACATTAAAACTCAACTGTCTATGTCTGCTTACAATTTTGTCTTAACTGCCAAAAAATAATAAATTCCACAAAATTTACAAAATAACCTAAAGGAAAACTATAGCATCCACTATTCTATGGCTTAAGAAATTCTCATGTCGTTATTAAATTTTCTGTATAAAAAACAACGAAATTTTATTAAACAAAAAAGACATCTTTAAACAAAATTTTAACTTCAAGAGGACCTATCAGACTATATGGAACCCAAATATTTAGCAAAGTAAGGTTATTACATGAAGACGGCAAGAATGTAATCAAATGATACTTCATCAGATTATCCTTAAAATCCATAAACTATGGTAATAATAAAAAGTTCATAAACAGAATAATTATAGCATTAAAAATATTAGTGGATAATACTAAGACATTAGAGAGGCATCGCTTTCAAAATCCAAATAGTCAATAGACAACAGAAAGTTATTAATAGCAAGCACAAGCTTGTAAAGATACTGGTTAGCTAAACGAATCAGCTTTACTGATACCTTATTAATCAAGGTAATGATAGCATTTCGAGTAAATTAAATCATTAACATATGGTAGATAGACTGACTTTCAAAAGCGAAATACTTCTTTGTGAACAGTTACCACGATTATCGAACAGACGTAGCATTGACTTGGAAAGTTTAAACAATTGACTACAATTCAAAGGCTCAATTATACACAACATGGTTGTCACGTAAACGTAGTAGGCAAAAATTAACAGAAAGTAGAGCAGAAAAAAATGACGTAATGCTAAAAGACGAATTAATGGCCTAAGTAAACGAAATATTCAGGTCAAAATTCCTTAGAGATGTGTTTTTCACTGGAAATAATAGCGTTTATTAAAGACACTCAAATTAAATGGGCAAATAATTAAGATTTGACTCAGAAAACAGCAACTCACTTTTGATATGTGACCAATTGACCAGGGCCATCGACGAAGTTTGCTTGATATCACATAGGACACTATAGTTTTGACGGTGTATTCACAGTCACTTCACTTCACTATAACGCAAAGGGCTCCTCGGTAAAATTCTCGATGAGGACAGTTTGGCCAGAATACTTTTGGAAAATACGTCTTCGATGCAAACCTCGAAGACGAAGATGCACCAGTCCACGAATGCTTGTCTACTAACTCCAACGTTTTCCATGGTGAAGTTCAATGACAGAACGTCATTCAGGGAAGCGTTCACCAGAAGCACCGACTTCTCAGCAGAGAGGCGAGCGCCACCGAGCCAAGTACCTAGAGAAAATAAAGCCCAAAAATTAAGTTAGTGGAAGAAATATTTAAGAAATGTGGAATTGTAATGGTAAATAATAGGAAGATTGAAGAAAAAGAAAGGGAAGGCGATGTTTACCTTTGTGCCGTGAATAGGAGAAATGGCAGCGAACTCTCTTCCTAGCTTCAGGACGTAAAACTTTCCCATAGCAGCACAAAAGGTGCCTGACCTCGTGAAAAGTTAGTGAATTCCCCATCTTTAGGAAGCAAGCACTCGTGCGCCTCAAGGAAGATTAGACCATCCTCGGGAGACTTGAACCTCTGCGCCGCACAGAAAAATATTAATGGAACAACTATGGCAGTAATTCCCGACCATGTTGACAAATAGCTAGTCGAGTAATGTTAAATTTTAGTTTTCCATAGGAAACCATCCTGCAATGATGCCATAAACATCCCCGGTAAAATTCTCGATGAGGACAGTTTGGGAGAATTACTTTTTTACCCACTCTCTCTTGTTGAAGTATAATCCTGGTCCTCTCTTGGCAAGGATGATATCCATGTTAGCTTTCCAACATGTGGTCCTCTCGCTCGAGATAATCTAGAAAAAATAATTAAATAACTAATTTCATGCCATAATGGGCCACTCTAAATAATTATTTGATATAATTTCACGAATTGCTTCTGTTTAACTTATGCCATTATGTCAAATAATGATGAAATTTTCCAAGTATGGACACGTGTGCATATTAAGATGGATAATTTAATGAGAGGCTAGAAATCTATGCATCACATTTAAAAGGTAATAAATTACGGTATTACACGTAATAATCTCAATTGCAATGGCATACTTTCTGAGGAACTATCACTCGACATGAGCTCCAACAAGGACGAGCTGACATGACATTAATAAATACAGATAATTTTGGCAGTAATAGTTAACCTGTTATTTACATCTATGATATTCTAAAATTTTCGATGATTTCAGAGGTTAGAAAAACTTACCGCGTATACATAGATAATACGCACATCCTCGAATTCTCGTGCTGACAGAATAATGAGGCGGTCGACCATCGCGCCACCATAAAAACAATAGCGTAACGATCAATTGAGTATGAAACTTATATACCTTGGTTGACAAGTTTGTATTTGTTGGTATTTGTAAATATTTCTGGACTTCAATTATTTTCCCATGTTTAAAATCTGGAAAAATTTCACTGCTCTGGACATTGAATAACTCCACCTGTAATAAAGTCAAAAATTATACAACCTAATTTAAAATTTTTATTGTGATTTTAAATAATTACATAAAAGAATTGTTTAAAACAGTTCATCCATCAATTACATTAAATAAATCAATTTATTTTCGATGATCAATGAAACTTAACATATGATTTCACAAAATAAAATACATATTTCAAGACTGAAATTTAGAATGCTAAAGAAAACATAGCTAAAAAAATAACTTCTTTATTTCTTCATGTAAGTTAAAATTATCTTAACAGAGATTAATAAAATTTAATGAAATGAATTTCATAAGTTTGAATTTAGTTTGTGTGAAAATTTAAAACCTAAGTACATGAAGTTATCTTAGAAAATTGTTCATATCAAAATTATTTGAGATCTGCTAATTACAGGTAAAGACTGTTGGAACAATTACAGATTGATTTTTGGCTACTTTGAAGTAATTTTTCATCAGTCCCGAAAATAAAAAGAAATCAAAAAATTGAAATAATTTGAAAATACAAATTAACTCCACAGTAGCCATTCATAATATAATTGTATTGTGACAGAAAGGAAAAAATATACACGACAGAGAATCAGAAGTTTCAAACAGCCATTATTATTCTGAAAATTTTAAACTTCATTTCCACTTTGAATCAACAAAAGCAAGCTGAACTTCACAATTTCTAGAAACTCTTAGATTCATTGTAATACTTACCCAACAAATTATGATGTACAAATTTAAAATAATAGATATTATTTAAAATTCATTTTATGAATGTTTCTAGACTCATCTTATCCTGTTCTTACACAATTTATGACTTAAATATTGATGAATTTAATTTAGATTGCAAATTCCATCGCACATTTTATTAAAATATCAAAATTTTCAAGGAAATACTTTGATAATTAATTCATTCCACTATTTGCATAAAACTAAACAGCAGGAAAATAGTAAACTAAAAAACTATTTGAATACAACTCATTTATATTTATTATTTCATCTCAAGTTATTTCGAAGGTAGATTCATAAAAATAAAGTTACTTTAACCATCACTTATAACCAATACTTGGCAATTATATTCAACAATTTAAGTTAACTTTTCATTAATGCAAGTCTTTTTGTTATAGAGCTTCCGAGTTAAACCTAACAAACTTCACAATAACTATAAAGAATCATTAATTAAATTTTCGATCAAGCATTGCTTTGTCAGGGCTTCATTCCTAGTATGCATTCTGTAGAATAAGCAAACAAACGACATTACTTTAAAAAGTAACTAAAATTGAAAAATCTTTACAATAATGCATTTTTCTACTAACAGGAGATTATTCATCTTGTCACAACTAAACTCAATCAAGAATAAAGGGAAATAATCTTCTTAAAATGTATGTCTAATAAAACCCACTGATTCTTCTCAAAAGCGACTATTTTGCCAAAAATAGCCATATAACTAATTCAATGCATTCAAAATAAATCTATAGTAACTTTTCAATTGACAATTCAATGCAGTTTCAAAGACCAATTCTAAAGAGGATTGCTTCTTTGGCTACCATTTAACTAACACTTAATGACAAAATCAGATGTTAAAATTTCAAGTTAGTTGACTCAACAGATTTTTATTAAGTCCCAGCCCAATTTTAAATTTAGTATTGCTATGGTGGAGTTTTGTTCTCATAAAATGTTATCAAGAATTTCAAAGGTGCTTCTGCTAGAATGATAATCCATCTAATCACCAATAAACTTATCAAAGAACAGTTAAGTGAAGCAAAATTCACATTGAAATCCCAATAATCAGAGAATCAGCCTCAATATCATACATTTCCATGTATGCATACCTATAAGGATATAAACATCATTACTTAAAGAAATGTAACAAAAATGAAAAAAACTTTCCAAATATGCTTGTTGCTAAAAGTAAAATGTTATACATCTTGTCACTACATCAAGAACACACAAATAATTAAATTCAAATCTGTTTAAAGAAGTGATACCAAGAACACATCCAAACCCCTATAATTGCACAATAAGCCGCATTCTACAACTTCCTCCTCAGCCAAAACCCATAAAACAATTCAACTTCACTGCCACAATGATAGGATAAAAGCTTTGAAATTGCAGTGCACTGTCAATTAAAAATGTTACAAGTTGTTATTAACAACAAAAAAGGTCTTCCCAAAGATCTTGCTTCTAATTGCAGGATATTATTCATATAGTCACCACATCACTTAATAAAGAACTCATGGAAATAATGATATTTAAATGTATTTGTTTCAAAAGATTACTCAATCCCAACCTACACCAAGAACCCTCAAAAAATAACTCATTTTTACTGCTACCATTTTAGTTAAAATGTTTTAAAATGTGTGGCATCATAAACTGAAAAAGTTATAGTTTCAAATAAAAAATATTTCCAAAGATTCTTTTTTCCACTAGCAGAATACTATCCATCTTCATTAAATAATTTTATTAAAATGTACCTTTATAATGAATTTAGGTGAAGGCAACTTTCTATTCCCAAAAAATATATATTTGGCCAAAAATGTCAAATATTCCATAACTAGGCTCAATACCAGGAACACAATTCAACCTCACTGCTACCATAAAAGAATAAAAGCATTCAAATTGCATTGGATTAGCAATTGAAATGGGTTAAAAAGGCTAATTCTAACTAAAGAGAAAATAAAAAATCTTTCTGAAGATGCTTGTTGTTATTAGTTAAATACTATCCACCACTAGACTTAATCTATAACACAGCCAAAGCTTAATTTGTTATTACATTTGATTAAATGGTCTGATATCCATATATAAACTGAACAATGCAATACAAATTTATTCTTTCAGGGATTATAGGGTCTTCAAGGTCATTTGTTCCTTGGAAACACTACCTCGATGAACATGAAGTTGCTAGTCATAAAGAGGTCCATAGCTTCCTATTGAGAAATAGTTTATTTTTTATTTTGTGGAATCTCCATACCCAATAAACGGTGAATTGATTAAAAATAGAAAGAAACTAAAGAAAAATTTTAAAAAACAATGATGAATACACCAAAAAATCTATGAAAATCAGAAAATAAATTAATGAAAATAATTCAGAATACTTTCAGTAAATCAATTCACTGAAACCAGGGACGGATCCAGGGGGGTGGTCCCGGGGGTCCGGACCCCCCCCGAAATATCACTTCTGCCTATTTTTCGAAAATGAAACTCAAATAACGCAAATAAACAAACAATTTAATAAGCAATCACTAGGTAAAATATTCGAATTTGTCTAACACAATTCTAACGTCACGTTTTGTGAAAGCCGAAATGTTTTTTATTTTTAAATTTTTTGATCGGACCCCCCCCGAAATTTTTCTCTAGATCCGTTCCTGACTGAAACTAACAATGAATGATTAAAATCAATGCTCAAATAACTAAGAAGTCAATGAAAATCAGATAAGTTAGCTGTCACTAGACTTCCATCTGCACTGCAACATAATTTGTAATAAGATGATTTTGCCCATTACTTTCTATATTATAACTATATCATTCTCCATACTTGATTGATACGGAATGATATTGATACAAATTTATGAATGCAACCATAGTGCAAGATATCAACAAACGGCAAATAAATTCCATAAAATTTTGTAAAAAGTAATTAAAATTGACATTAAATCCACAAAACAAAATCTTTTCCACAGCTACTATAGTTTCCATTAGTTGGATTCTATCCATCCTATCACAACAAGACGTTGCTAAGAACTCTGGGAAATCTTGATTATTAAATTTATTTGATAGAAGTAGTCAATGAAACCACTTTGAACTAACAAAAACAACACATTCGGCCAAATATGTTTTATATTCCCAACTATCTTCAACACCAACATCATAGCCACAGAATTCAACCTAAGTGCTACCATAACAGAATAAAAGCTCTGAAATTGCATTCCATTGTCAACTGAAAAAGTTGCAAATGCCATTTCTGAAATGGATTGCTTCTTTGACTATCATTAACTACTAGATAGCAGTAAATAAATATATCAGAAAATACTCTAGAAACTGTAGCCCATAAGTAGTATTTATTTATATCATTAAACTCCCATGCCAAACCTAACATTTTAAGTACCATTAGTCAGCAAGAAAACCAACAAGGAAAATGAAATGATACCTTTTTTATTCTAAATCAATGGACAAGAATGTAATATAAATCCATTTGTTCCACATAGAAATAAAAATCACCGACCAACCTAAATTCAACTAACAAAAGTAAGTAAAATTTAATAAAAATATTTCGAATTCCAAATGTGAATCTCTATGTGCATCAATGCAGAAAATGATTGGAAATTTAATTAGCATACCCTGGTAATTTAAATTCAATGCAACACTGCCTAATCAGTAACAAAAATGGCTAAAGAATGTAAGTTAAGATATGTTAAATTATTCTACTGGAGTATACATAATTATTTATTACAATCACTAAATTGAATTGATAATTTAAAAGCACTACAAAAAAACTCAACAAGTGCAATGATAACTGAGATAAAATGTGAGAGAGTGAGAATAAAGTTTCATTGCTAACAATAAACAAAATAAGAAATACTCTAAAAAATATCTAAATGTCTACTGATTTCTGCGATAGAATAATATTTCTCAAGTCCTAAAGGTCATTAGTTTTTTGTAACTTTGCCCAAGTTTCCATGTGATCGCAAATAATAAAGAGGTATATAGTTTCCTACTGATATATTTTTTGACAAATTCCCAGCTCAAAAAAAACTTAATCAATAACCGAATACAAAGAAAACCAGAGAAGTCTTGAGGGATACAATGGGGGCACTGAATCTATGAACGATTAATTCACTGAAAAGGCTATAAAAATCAAATAAGCACAAATTAATAAATGAAATCATAATACTGAAACTATCTATTAATGGCAATTAAAAGCATAAAAAATTCTTGGAACAATTTATTAAGAGACTTCCAATACTTTCACGAGACCGAAATAATTTTATTGTATAAGCATGAATATTTAAAAATCTAAAAAGCATACAACAATGGCTTATAACATCAAACTGAAAATTTCCCGAAAAATAATTAAAACCATAGTTAATACAATAAAGCTTCCTTCGTTTGCAAATCAATGTGCCTTATTTGAATTTATTTTGTCTTATAGCACATAAAAGCTTCGTAGCATTGAACCGTTGTCTAAATAATGGTTAAAAGAACAGTCCTAAGGTCCGTAATATAAAGTGAAAATAACTTCATAAAATTTGTGGAAGCTCAAGCGTAAGTAAGCGTAGTAAGGCCAAGTAACACAAAAATATCAAAAGACGTCCGGTTAGATTTAAATTCCCTCTTATGCCATTATTCATTAATTTTATTTTAAACGGATAAATGGAAATATCACTTCTTTTATAACAAAATACAATGAACTAAGCTCGAAGATCAATATAAATAGAGCATACTCGAACTAACTGTTTTCAAATTACGAGCAACAAGAAAAGCATATCCCTAAGAAATAACTAATTGACTGTGAACTATAAAGAATTTCACTAAATTTATCTTTAAGGACTAATTTACGTATTCTTCGACGCATTAATTGCGGTTGAGTTAGATAAAATTCCGAGTATTAATTTATAAACACTCATATGGGTAGGATTTGGCGAAAAACACTACCTTTCACTATTCACTTCACTTTCTCACATAAGATTTTAAAGCTGACACCCTAAAAGCTCACCTAGCCCGATGGAAAGTAAACAACAAAAAATGCTCACCGAAATACAGATAGCATAAATTGCAAGCTTGCCAACAAACTACTAGATTCTTCAGATTTCCGGTTCTTCATTCACACGAATGCACTGCATAAAAATGATTTATTCACAATTAAAAGTTATTTTATCTATTGCTGCCGAATTCACCCACAGTATTGAACGGCACATGAGACATCATGACGACTTTAAAACAGAAGACCTTATACAGCGCGATAACGTACTATAAAACACATATTTAATGATATTTACGACCAGAATAAAAAAACTTACAAGTAGTATTACCATATGGTCAGACTTGCAGCAACTCGTCGTAAGCAACAACCTTCCGTATGCCCGCTCAACTGCGTTGTGACAAAAAAGGCGCTGAAGTTCATTCTCGATGTGACAGTAGAGTAGTGATAAATTGGAGCCGTCGCGGGAGAGACAAAATACAATTATCCGAAAACATTTGCTTATAGAAGCTAAAATATGGAAAATATCGTGAAATACACTTCTAATCTTACTCCTTGATTCCTTATTTTCATATAAAAAAACATAATATATATTTTCGTCAACTTAAGGAAGATAAAGAGGAATATCATAATGAATGAAGGAAGGAATTATGAAGAAACAGCTATAAATTAAAAAAGAAATTGTCATGTTTAAAAAACTGGTTTATCAACTTAAAAATACGCTAAAGAAAGGAAAGAGGAAAACAAAATGAAGTAACACAAGTCGAGATTTCGTAAATAACCCATGGATATACAGAAATATAATTTTGAATCGCTGTCTGGTTGACTCACATCAGAGTATAAGTTGTTTCACGTAGTGAATAATAATATTAATTCATTACTGCCCAAGGACACATACATGTATAGGAGTAGTCATGGCTCTTTACAAAGAAAATGTAAGTATAGGCATTGAAGATTGCAACACCATGATACGGTTTAGGATAAATAAAAGTAGAATAAAATTCTACCTTTCAACGGTACTCTCTTCTAATCTCCTGAACGTATAGCAGCTCAGGAGCTTATACTGATGAACCATCTACTCGCACTTGCACAATTGGCGAAATCTCGTTATTGACCACTCAACGACGAGGGAAATAAAAATAAATCCTAAATATTAATATAATTCTTACTCCTCGATAAGGTTTATAGATTAGTGCAATTTTTATCATCTTTGAATAAAGAATTAATAACTCAACTTTCATAGAACGTAATCATTTACATTCTTTTATTTTTATTGTGCAAGGATTTATTATACTGTTACGTAACCCGTGGGCTCGTGGATAAGTGAGACTCGTTTTAAAAGAAACAATAAACTTTCTTTCCTAATCTCAATTGAACAAAGCCACATATCAAATTACAACGCGTAAAAACGATCCAACTTTTTGTTCTGTCTCTCTTTCTCAACAATCCCCCCGTCGCGAACACAAACTCCGTTGAAAACACAAGTTCCCCGCTTACCAGCTTCGTAACAATACCTTCCTATTCTTTTAGTAATTTCCATGGTTTGCAATGACCATGTTTTCTAAATTTGTTCGTTTCATCAAAGTTTTTTAACTTTCACATCAGTTATGATCACACCAGTAATGCCTTGTTTCGTCCCTTGAATATGCACAATCGTACTCATTGTCAAACGTAAGCGGTTTCTCTTTTGCTCCTTATCTTATCGTAGTCTCTCTTTCTTTCTCTAAACAAAACATAAACATTTAAAGGGTTCACAGATAACTTATCGGCACCTAACTTCGATTGTGAGGGCAGCCACATGCAGATATGTTTCTCTTTTCTTCGTTGGTGGAGGAGTTAAGAACGGTTTCCCGCCAAAAAACAACTCCTGGGGAGTCATTTTCGGGAGCGACTCTCTTTAGTGAGCTAAGAGCTTTGGGGCGACTCGCTAACTAGGCCAGCCTTATCTAAAAAGAGCCATATTTGCCATCACTACTACCGATATGTTATCTGGCTCGCGAGATTTGTCACTCCCCAATCTCTCTAACTGTTTCCTAATCATGCTGTAACTAACAAGAATGAACGTATTTACCTGCCATGTAGAGTCTCCATTCAAGTCATCCCTCCTGTTAGTAATTTGAACGGTTTTATCATTATTTATGTGGATCGAATGGGTATTATGATTTACGCTTGAATACCAATGATTTAAGCATTTCGCCTTTTTCTGTTCCAATAATTATCATTAATCCTTTCGTATCTTTGATCGTGATATTGTTCTCTTTATTGTCGCGTTTTCTACGAAGATATTTATAGTTAGAATCTCCTTAAACTCTGCCCACATTTCCTCCACGCTTTCTCCTTTTACTGCCCAGAGTGGAAAATTTATGTTTATGAATTCTTGGAAACCTAATTTAGAACCTAACATAGAAACACGTCTTGTTAATCTGGACAGAGGCGGTAAGAGGGATACAATTTAGACACGCCATCACCCTCGATGTTTGCGCAACCCAAGACCAGACCAACCAAGTTTCTGACTCCTTCCCCGAACCTCCAACCTATCCCCGCTATAGTGCAATCCCAAGAAACACTGTTGTAGCAAATAAAAAAATTCATTTTACCGAAGCTTGATGGGTACTGTGCAAGGTCGTTTCGAGCTCCAGGTTGAGTACCCCGGATGTAGACGAAACTAGTCACGACAAATGTATTACTGCGGAAATTATAAGTTTTCTTTTAAATATACAGTTCAAGACTTTGTATGCGTGAAAACTCGATTAATGATATGGTGGGCAAAAAGAAAGGAAACCAGAAATCTTAGAAAATCCGTGGCCCCATTGCCCTCTCATATGCGTTTGACCCAATAAATCGGGAGTGAAACATTTTGAATAGCATACAGTTGAGAAAATCATCTAATGAGCTGGCCACAAATATTTAGGTGATAATAACAATCATACATTTAAAGTTGAATTCAGCTTATTGAAACTGTAATTAAATCGCAGATTTACGTAATATGTAGTTTTATCTGCTGTTGGATGTTATATGAGCTGAAAGTGCGGTGGTAGATATTTATATCTTCTATCTATTATATATAGATGCTTCTCCGGATTCATTCATATCTATTATATATAGTAGCTTCTCCGGATATACTTATATATACAGGGTGTCCCAAAAGTCATGGACCAAACGAAACACAGAGGTAGAACATCACCTGAGCTACAGGTTTGTAATTCATTTTGGTGTCCGATCTTCTTTTGTTTTCGAGTTACGAATTTTTTTCGTATTTTCTGAGAAAACCATGACTTTCCAGACATTTGTGGTCATGGTGACGTAAGTATTTGAGATTCATTGTTGTATTTTTTCTTAAAATGCTAAATGGTTGTTTTAACTGACAAAAGAATATTTTTTACCCTTACTCATACCGTTCAGCCAAAATAAAATTTCAAATTCTTAAATTCTCAAAATTCCGAACTTTGACAAAATCTTTGAGGTCAATTTGAAAAAAAAATTCATAATAAAAAAAATTTTTGCCACGTATCTTAAAAACGTTTTCAGTGCATCAGCTATTTACCACGTAAATTTTGTTGGGTTATCTTTATGGCATCATACCTAAAATTTGATTTGAAACATAGTAAGTCGATGATTCCCAGTTCTAACAAACAAGTCAAAGCCTCTTTAATCCTTAAACTGGAGTCATTAATGTGTTTCATTATCGGAACAAGAAAACGTTATACCATTTAACATGGCTGCGGCACTCTTCGGTGGCAAGTTAAAATACCTCCTTCCCTCATTACTTGCTTAAATCAACAACAATACCCTTCGAGATTACTACAATGTACGGACGATTGTTGGGAGCCGCGGCGTAACTAAGCTTTCGCAACAATGCAGCCCACAAAGTCGCGATTTTCTCCATAAGAATACATGAAGGGGATTTTCGAGATTTTTTTTGAGGCACTTCCCGGAAAGGTAGAGAGTTGAAATTCAAGGGACCGCTAGAAACCGTGCAACTCCAACGTAAATCAGAATGACATCTTCGAATATTGTCCATGGTTCGATGCTAGGTCGGGGCAAAAATCGGCCGTTTAAAATGCATTGCGGCGATTTTTAAGATTTTTTGGATCCTTTCCCAATAACTAGGATACTAAATACTCAGCACGTGGATAGATATCATGAATATATTTCATAATCCAATTTTACATGTTCGCTGATGGTCCTTGGTTCGATCCCAGAGGGCCATTTGAACTTCTCAAGCTGTTTCTAAGTTCGATTCCAGAGCACATTACAAACGATTTTTTTTGGATACTTTCCCGATAACATGGATACTTGAAACTCGGCACGTGGATAGATATAATGAATATATTTCATAATCTAATTTTACATGTTCGCTGATGGTCCTTGGTTCGATCCCAGAGGGCCATTTGAACTTCTCAAGCTGTTTCTAAGTTCGATTCCAGAGCACATTACAAACGATTTTTTTTTGATACTTTCCCGATAACATGGATACTTGAAACTCGGCACGTGGATAGATATCATGGATATATTTCATAATCAAATTTTACATGTTCGCTGATGGTCCTTGGTTCGATCCCAGAGGGCCATTTGAACTTCTCAATGCATTTCTTACGGAGATAACGGAAACAATATTTAGGTACTTCCCGGCACGATATCGACTTCAAACTTTGCGTGATAGAAGAACAGGTCTTTACAAATCAAACTGTGCATTAACAGCCTACAATATGTCCTGGGTTCGACACCAGGTGTCTCTGCAATCAGAAGTTGATCCGATTTTTAGGGATTATTTTGAAACCTTTACCAATTATATAGAAACTTGAAATTCGGCATATAGATAGAGATCATAAATAAATTTCAGAAACATTTTTTAGATTTCCATGATCGTCCTTGGTTCGAATCCAGAGAGCCATTTACATTCGTGAAAATTAGAACGTCTTTTGAGGCAGTTGTAGCCAATATTTCTGCTTGAATTTTCACACATAGTTAGAGATGGTGATCTTCTATTGTGCTGAATAGTAAGTTCACCAGTAAGACCGGGTTCGATGCCAGACGATGAAATTTCAGCGAATTTTAAGAAAAATTTCAATCCTTTTTATTTTTCTTTTGAGGACCGTCCCGATATGATGCCGATATGAAATTAGTATTGCCGATCTGCTTGCAGTATGCAAGCTACATTTTACTCGTATAATAGATATATGCTTCTCCGGATTCATTCATGGATATAGATAGGTATATAGATAGGATACTAATTCACAGGCTAAACCACAAGCGTCATCGACTTGAAATGTTTACGACGTATTGGCCATAATGTGTAATCGCCAGAAAAATTGCGATTTTGAACCTCAGTGTCATGGGTTCGATTCCAGAAGGCCCCAAAATCGCGATTTTCTCCATAAGAATACATGGTGGGGATTTTCAAAAAATCTTTTTACACACTTCCCGGAAAAGCAGTGTTGATATTCGAGGGATCGCTATAAGCCGTGCAACTCCAACGTAAATCAGAAAGACATCGCCGAATATGGTCCATGGTTCGATACTAGGTCGGGGCAAAAATCTGCCGTTAAAAATGCATTTCGCCGTTTTTGAAGATTTTTATTACCAAATATATCGGAAGGACTGGGAGAAACCTGTGCGTCAGAGCACCAAAGAGACTACCGCCTGAAGAGAGGACAACCTTTCTCGAACTTTGCCATTCACCTCCTAAGCAATAGACATACCAGCGATTTCAAACCAAAATGCCTACATCAGGAGGAGAATTCCTGCCACCTAGACCTCCTGGAGGAAGTAGAGATAAGGATGGTATGCTGGCCAACGACCATTTATTCCTTAACCCCTCACCCTTGCTCTCCCTACCAAGCAAGTTATTCCCACGATGCACCCACACCTCCCCCCATTTATAACCCTTCACCCCTTCCACTATCCTATATATGCTGTGACAAATATTTTCTCTGTGCCTTAAGATGTATGCTCGCTTATGAAACCGGTCGCAAAATAAATTTTTTGCGGAAAAGTACGAAGTGTTTTCATTCTGCAAATGGCTTTCCACAAAGTCACGCCTTCTCATATCGATTATATTGATGAAGAATACACCAGAAAATTTTGTAATTGCAAAATTTTATTGTTATGCATTATTTTAATACATAAATACATTTGTGAATAAATACATATTACAATGAATAAAGTAATAGGAATGAAATTTTAACACAGCAAAGAGAAGTAAAATGATTTGTAACCTTGAAAATGAAATCAGTTCTTAATTCACTGAAAAAAATTTCTCGCTATTCAGCATGATTAACAAGTATGTCGAATGTAACTCTTTTACAATTACATTACAATACAACTACAGGAATAAAGTTCTCATATAAATTCCCTTTCTCACTGTTCCATTTCAACCATGCATCATTATCACACCCTTGTAACCACCATCGTGTTTTGAGAGAAAACACCAACCAACAATGGATTATATAAATGAGAATGACATATATAAAAGTTGAATTGGCAAATGTTTCCAACTGGAATTACAAACATATAAATTAATTTTTATTTGACATGGAATCAAACTATATATCTATTGTATTTTGCAGTGAATTAAAAAACCTGGAAAATGATGCTGATGGCCAATGATCCATTTAGAGTAAATATGTACCACCTCACTTGCAAAAACTCCACAGATTTTAAGCATATTTTTATAAATTTAATGAATGAATCTGAGAAATATCAATCTTAAGGTAACCTATAATATTGAGATATTGAACTACTAACTACCCCAATACACTAAAATAACAATACATTTCCATTAAAAACATTGACATCAAAGCAAAGGGGGTATTCAATTAAGTAGAAAAAGTTTGTCTTCTACTGGAAAAGGCAAAAAAATATTTAATTATTTGACTAATGATTGAAGCTACATAGTATCTGTGATATCCTCAGATGCAGTATGAATAATATACGGTACAGTTAACTTCACATTTAAAATAACATAATCATAAAAAGTAATTTTAACACAATAATCAGAATAAAGTTCAAGCTCAAAAAATTTGACTCGCAATAATTAACAATATCCTTAGCTGTATATGAGGTGAAAATGAAAAATGCTTCAAGTGGAAGGGCAGGAAAAGTATGAAGAATGAAAATAGATAGCTAGTACTACCTTAAAACGGGAGTTATAGTAGCTATTATTATTAGAAAAAGATCACTGATTTAATTGCCACGCAATTAATTGTAATATAATATCTAACATGAAGAAACTGTTGAGGGAAATACAAGATTTGTTATTCAATTTTGTTGCTGTGGAGTCTTCCTCTCGTGGGAGTCTCTCCCTTCTTCTCGTGCCTTAAGTGCAGAATAGCATCCACAGGCAAATTCGGTGATTGAGCATGGAGTTCTCTTTTCGTATTCTATAGGAAAACCTTGGACGAAGGCGTTCTACCAATTTCGTGGAGAAGAGCGCATATCACTAAGATTCCCAAGAAAGGACGTTCCTCGAAACCGGAAGATTACCGTCCAATATCTTTAACGTCAAGTTTTTGTAAAGGAGCTTGCGTACCGCGCGCTAATTTACGCGATTGTTTTGAAAACAAAAGCGCATAGCGGGCTCGCTGAGCTCGCTTCGTCTCCTTGAGATAGCTTTCATCGCTTTCGACAGTCACATCAGCTGTTTAGTTACAAGCATTTATAACATAACCAAATGATCCATTACAGTGAAATTACAATCTGCTCTTTAATAATCACGGATTACTTTGTTTTCATGTGATAAATTTGTGTTCTTAGAGGCAGGATCGTCAACGTCACCTGCCTTGTAAGTATTAAACATAATATTAAATAGCTATAACAGATCCTAGTTCGTGAATTGAGCAACTTAAGATCTGAGTCAGAACTTCACTTTATCACACTTTTCCTACTTTTTGGTCATTCAATAAATGATTGTCTTGTTTGCTTTATTTTACTGAGAATAAACAGTTTTTATAGCATTAAATTTGGTTATCTTATGTTTGATAAACATGGAACAGGATGTTCAGGAGTGGGAGATCGGTCTAACTTGCCCAGTAGCTGTATTATAGGGTTTTGAATGTTCACAGTGTTTTTCTGAAATTGTATGGAACAATAGTGGAATGTCACTAGAAATTATTTTTCTGTAATGGAGTTTTTGAAAGCGAATTTCCTTATAAACGAAGGGAAGAGATGTTTGAATTAAATGGAAAATTTTTCAACATACAAAATTATTACTCGTATTTTACGTTTATTTGGGAGAAACGCTGGTAAAATTGCGTTATAAATTTTATCAAGTGTATTAAGTAATTATAACCGTTCTATATATTCTATGAATGAAATCCCACTGTTTGCCTCAAAGAAAATTCAGTGTTATCCTGCTTTATTTAATTTATGAAAACCTTTAACGTCACGAGCATATTATTCATGTGGAAAACGTTCCAGTTTATTATTAGTAGTAGTCTTAAAGTTTGATGAACAATTACGAGAAATGATATTGCTCCTTATTAGCTTAAAGTTAATGTTTGTGTGATTATGCTTGTACTTAATCGACGCCTAATTATATTGTATTGATATTATTATGTAGATTAATGTACTTTGTTGCTTTTATCATTGTTATCAATTGATTAAACTGTTTATATATGCATTGCGGTGTGTTTTATACACTGCGTGATTATCAACCTCCAGATTTTCGTCTGACTGCAGCGAAATTTTTAAATAAATAAATACATGTATCCCAACTATCAATAAACATTGCGATTTATGAAATTCAATTGCCTCGTTAAAACAGAAATTTCGTAATAGTCGATAATAGAATGGGAATAAGTTTGATATGCACTATGCAAGTTTCTTCTCCCTTTCTTCAGAAAAATAACCAATAATGCATTTTCTAATATAAAATACATAATTACATTGAAAATCGTCCTTGAAACATTTAATTTGATTGAACTGCTTTGTTATAAATCTGAACAGTACCAAAAATATTCTCAATTAATTTTTTAAACCATATAAATTGATGGGGAGATAATTAATATGCAAATGTTACGGCACTTGTAATCAGACGACGTTGGTTTTAGATTTACCAAATACCAACTTTATCTTATTCTTTTTCCATCGAATTTCATCAGTGAAACACTGCTGTTGAAGTTGTTATGATAAATAATAACGATTCTGCTATTCAAATTTTATTTAGAGAGAAAGAGAGTTAGGAAGTTGGAAACTTTCTAATTTTAAAGTCGCCAAATGTCCAATCAGAAAAATCATAAGGATGTCACAAGTATCATAGATAGGGAGAAATCCAAAAACCTACTGAAGTTCTTTGGGTGTTGTATACTGGTATTTGGAGTCTCTTTTGTTGCTATTGTAGATTTATGTATAATATTGTCATTCAACCCTTGGAAATAATTCATTTACAAAATTATTCCGAAATTAAAAATTTTATATTTTATGTTCTTTTTATTTATATGTATTGAAATTCCTCTTTTCGACATTTTTATAATTCAAAGCTTCCATGTATGTTTTATACTTCAAACAGATTCCACTGTTTAATTTTGCATTGAAATAAACTTATTCTATGATTTTTTATTTATGTAAGTTTGACATACGTTTTGATTGAAGTGGGATTTATAATTTTTCCTTGATAAAATTTTATTGGTACTTCCTTGATAAACAGATAACATGGGTAAATAATGAGTAGTGGTTCCTTTTAGCTAAGCTGTAATATTATGTCATTTTAGAAATGTTTCTGTCTTTCAATTGTTTTATGGAAAGTAAAATTTGAATTATAAATGATAAAAGTAGCAACTGTAATTGTTAAGTTACAGATTAAGTATCTGATGTCAAGTTTCATTTTTCTTATACTATGATTTTGTTTATCTTTCTATATCAAGGTGTTATATATATATTGCTGGGGATAGAAAGTCAGAATGTTTAGCTTTGAAGGTGACTTTAGACGAAGGCCTCAGCAGGATTTGTCTGGTTCAACTCGGAAAGAAAAAAGGGAAGCTCTTTTACAGAGAGCACAGAGTGAACGTCTAAAAAGAGAGGTAAGGTGATTGTTGGCAAGGAATTTAGTTATGTATGATTTGATTGTGACCTTAAATAAAATCTCACATCTAAGATTTAAAAACACCAATTTGTTATTTCTAGAAGTTTTTCTCCTTATGCAGTCTTCTTCAGTTATCAACCTTTTGGTTGGTTTGCAGCAGCCTTTGTCGCAATTGTGCTTTCTCTGAAATTTCTTTATGGCTATCCCACATCTTTTTTTATGAATGACAGCCTTGGCCTTCCTCTATAATCTCTTTCCTTCAATAAATCCGTATATGACTATTTTTACTGTACTTTTGTGGCTCAGTATATGACCAAGAAACACATCTCTACTTTTCCATAACTTTCCATACTTTCCTTAAAACTTCCTCATTTCCTATTCTTTCATTCCATCTTATTTTCGTCATTCTTCAGTATTACCAAAGCTCAAAGGACTCTTATCGTTTTTTCTCTATTGAATCAACTGTCCAAACTTTGCTTCCATTCAAGAGCACATTCCATACAAAGCTCTGAAGCAATCATATCCTTGTTTGGAGAGATTAGATGTAAATTCAGCTAACTGTAACTTCCCTTCCATCTTTTGTTATTCCTAAGTAGTGAAACTCCTTTTAGTCTTCTAACTCTTGCCCATTTAGTTTTATTTTCATTTTCCTCCCGTCTTTTTCCCTGCTACCGATCATAACCTCAGTTTCCTTTTTATAAATGCTTATATTGTATTCCTTCTTCATGATGCCATCCATCCTCTGTACATATTTGTGAGCTCTTCTTCACTTTCTGGCAGTAACACTATGTCATCTGCAAAGCGCAACGTCAGTATATATTTCCCTTGAACGTTTACTCCTCCCCTTATTTCTTCCTTTACTTGATCTATGTCATCTTGGTTGTATGCATTAAATGAAAGCGAAGATAAGTTACAACCTTGCCTTATTTCAGCTTCTTCACCCTCATTTCCATTCATAATCACAGCCTTTTCATCATCATAAAATTCCCATGTTATTCTATGATCTCTAAATTTGACTCCTATTTTCTTTAGTATTTCAAAGAGTTTATACTGCTGTACATTGTTGGATGCTTTTTCAATGTCGACAAAAGCTATATAGGTTGCTTTGTTTTTCTCTATCCTTCTTACAATTATTGCTCTTAGAGTTAAGAAAGCTTCTCATGTTCCCCTCCCTTTCCTAAATCCGAATTGATCTTCAGTCAGTGTACTATCATATTACCTTTTCTATACTGTTCCATATGATTTAAATTAAAATTTTTGACACATGCACTACTTAGCTCAAAGTACGATATTGTTTGCACATTTTCTTTGTTCTTTTTGGGTATAGAGATTAAAATACACTTTTTAAAGTCTAGTGGTATTCTTCTTGTTTCATAAATGTTTTTTATTAATGCATAAATACTTTCTTTTAACTTATTTACCCCAGATTTATAAATCTGGGGGAAATATAATTCAGTTGGAATGTTATCTTTCCCAGGAGCCTTGCTGTCCTTAATGTTTCTCGATGCCGCCTCTTTGTTTTCTGCTCTGTATAATTTCTCTATGTAATGCTTCCATCTCCATATTATAACTTTTTCGTCAAACAATATCTCTCCATCCACCAATGCACTGTATGTGCTTTTTCTTTCACCAAAAAATGATTTGATTATTGTATATACCCTCTCCTAGTTTACTTTTACTTCTTTACACTTTTCTTTCAGAAAATATTCTCTTGCTCTTTTGATTTCCCTGTTGATGGCATTTCTTAGATTTTTATATTCCTTCTCATCTTCCAGTTTATTACACATCTTCAGTCTCCTCCATCATTTTCAATATGTCTTCAGTAATCCATGGTTTTTGGTTTCCTCTAACCTTAATGTCAACAACTTTTTCTAGCACTTTTATAACATCATTCTTAATTATTTCCCACTCTTTATTAATACTTCCAGCAGTTCTATCTTGTTCCTCCATTTGATGATTAGTTTTTTCTTGATAAGTTTTCTGTGTGTCATTTTCCTCCAAAATCTGCAGATCCCACTTTTGTCTACTCTTCTTCCTTTCAAATTTCTGTTAATCCCAATACATCTATGTTCATCTTTTTCATTTGTTTCTTCACATTTTCTAACTTTCAACATTTTAATAGAGATTGCACATTCCATGTTTCAATTTTAAAATTTCCTTTGCTGATGGATTTCCTCTCATTAGTATGTCGAAGATCCGAATGTTGGCCCTTTTTACCTCTTTAAAGATCACTCCATCCTTAAGCTGCTGTTATTTGAGATGGGTCTTTAATGCAGTAGTTTCTCATTGCTTTGTGCATCCTATGTCATTGGCTACTCTGTCTTCAGAGGTTATTTCTTACCCCAAGTGCAACCTCCTGCTCAATGAGGCTCTTGGAAGAGTGAATATCCGGGGAGATATTTGGTCCCTTCTTCGCCGTTAGCCGATATTTCCTATTGCTGCCCCCTTTCTACCATGCGGAGGTGGAAATAAGGATTTTTTCCTTCATAAGACCATAATGGCATTACTTATTTCCTCCAGTACTTTGTAGAGGCCTTATGCAGTAACAAAGTAATTTTCAGTAACCTTAATTTTATTGTCTAAATTTTCAAGTGCTCCAAGGCAATGTAGCTCTAATTGCTTGGAATTTTGCATATTTATGCTGCTGTTTGTGAAAATTACAACACCAAGAAGAAGAAGTCTGATTCAAATGAAATATTTTCCACATAATAGGGATATCATTACACAAGCTATTAGAATTTCAGACTTCTATCTGCGCTCTGACCGTAAGAATTCAGTATGGTTTGAAGCTTCCAAGGATAAAATCAGAACCTTTAGACGTTGTGGTATGGAATCAAAGAGTGGCTGGATATGTTACTGGGGAACACACTGCCATGCAGTTTGTAGGTACATATAAAAATCATCGACAGTGGTTGCAGGAGGACCACAGCAAAGAAGTTGCCGACCTAAATCTCAGGTGAACTTGTGGGCCAGGGAAGCAGGGATATCCATCATTCTTTGAAGAAAGATTGAACATTCCTTGCCATATATAGCTTGACATTGCAGGATAACTTGTTGTACCCATTGGGACCACAAACAATTACATTCTGCATCTCTCTGCCATTAAACAATGCACTCTGCTTGATTGCATTCACCACTATAGCAGTTAACACTTATGCAGCCATCACTCTTGGGCAGGTTGAAGAGGACTCCTCGAAAAACACTATATTTTGCGACTCAGAACTCCAGTGACAGCATTCATGTGCCCATTGCAGTCTGAGGCATCTGTGGTTTATGGTCAATGGAGGCTGATTCAATGGTATGCGTGCCACCAGTCCATCCCTCAGCTTTGAACCACCTATGCAGACATGTTCACACCGTGCCCCAACGTTGAGCCTACACTGTAGACAAAGTTCTTCCCTCTGTTAGTTCCATGTGGACAAGATAGCGCTCATCTAGCTCTTTGGTGAAATAGCATGGTCCAATGTTCAAGCCACAATATCATGGTATGACAAACCCATTTCCTGGGGACCAATCCATGTTCCAATTCATTCACATGCTGATATTATGCTCTTTGACTTTGACAAGGCAGCTGGCATGTGATTGCAAGTTACCACTTTAACGATTCTGAACTGAGTATGGCCTGACACTGACACGTCGGTCACACCAAAGGGGGCACTGCTAGGCTTACGTCCACACAATCTCTCTGCAATTGTAATCACGTATTATGGTGTTGAAATGTTCATAAATAGCAGTGTTACAGAAAAAAGAAAATTAGTAAATGTTATTGATTATAGTCATCCCTTATCAAATGTCATGCAAGTTGCGCTTGTATTTCTATTCTTCCGTCATTCATTACATTTGCCTTTGATCCGCTAGTACATCATTCTGGCTCTGTGAGGAAAGCCCTTCTCATACTCTACCCAAAGCATTTTACAGATAATAGGAGAGAGAATGGTGATCTAATCAATCTTTGGGCTGATGACTTTACCAACAGACATGGTTCATAAGCTGATTTTGAACTCTGACCAAATATTAACTGAGCTCCAATTTATATTTGAAAGCTTATCCAATTCATGAATTTGCTTTTAAACAGAACCATTTCATTGGTTGAATAGTTAGAGATAAATTACACTTGTTACAAAATGTTTTTTCAATGGAAGGGTTTTAATCTTCCCTTATCTCCTTGTAAGCATGTGTTGTATACTTGTTATTTTTTTCTAAGAGTAGCAGTAAGCAAATGAAGCACATACAGTTGTGGTTAATCCTTGTATCAATTATTCTTCATTATGTCTGGCATGGATTCAGCGCTTATTGTTAATTTAATTTTAATTTTTTAGATATAAAAAGTAACCTTCTTTTTAATACAACTTTCTATTTCGCAGGAGTCCCGTCGTCAACACAATAGTGCCATTTTTATTCAAGCTTTTTATAGAGGACATAGGACAAGATGCATTCTCCGCAACAAACTGAGGGAAGAATTTGACTGTAAACTCCGAGAATGCAACATATCTCAATGGACAGTGGAAGACCTTGTACAGCCTTTAAGTTACTTATTGGCCTTTTATAGTGAATCAGTTGATGCCCAAAGATTGGTAATTCACTATAACTATATAATCCTGTCTAATTTGTAAACTAAGTTGGTGTTGTGATCATCCTGTTAAGAGATCATATTTACTTGTGTGACCAAATATTCTTAACTTAAGATAAAAACTACGTTTGATATTGAACTGCGTTATTAAATATTAAATTGCTAGAGGTAAACAAATTATGGCTGGATTTTCATTGTAGATACCATGATTGATTACCTCTCTGAGTTGAAGAACCGTCACCATTTAATTTTTATTCATTGATGCTTACTTTAAATGTAGTTTGTGTATCTCCTCAAAGAATGTAACTTCAGTTGGACAAAAATGTAACTTTTACAGGCTTGTATGTCACAGATCCTGGTTCGACTGTCAAGTCCAGTGATAAATACTTGTATCTCTGGGATTCATTCCAATGGCGCTGCTGGGTTGCACCAGAACAGCTCATCAGAGAGCACAGCGTGGGCGTGGAAGCTGAGAAAATTGCTCCACATCTGCCTGTGCCATGCTGTCTCAATTGCCGCTGCTTCTAGCTCTCATTTAGACGAAGAGAGCAGTGCAAGTGGTGCTGCAGCTGGGATGGCGCTTCCTCTGCGAATGCTGGAAATATACACATTTCAAGAGGGATTGGAACAAATTGTTGGCCAAAGAAATTCTTTATTGGTTGTTCGCCATTTGTTTCTGACCTATCAGTATCTCATTAGAAAAGGTATGTCAGCCTTAACTAAGTATTGACTTTTCTATTTAAGCTAATGTCTTATTGTGCTACTTCTAGTTATTTTTTCCTTTTTACTTTCTCCTTATATGAAGTATAGAGAAAGTATTATGAAAAAAATCGACTTCGAGATTTCAACGGAAATACATGTTTTGGGGTTCCTAGAACACGTTTTGACCATTTTCGGAATGATGTCTGTGTGTGTGTGTATGTATGTGTGTCTGTGCTTGTGGGCGCTCTAACGTGAAAACTATTGGTCGTATCAATACCAAACTTCATATATAGTACTGTGGTGTGTGCTGTCAGAGTTGATTAGTTTTTAGTGTAAATCGGTCAACCAGAAGTCGAGCTTCATTCATCAAAGCTCATTTCTGGTTTTCACAATATCTCCCTAAATATGATATATAGGTATATTGTATACCTTATAAAAGTTTTAGATAAAGTGATTTACTATAACTTTTGAATTTAACATATTTTTGTATCACCGGTTGATTAGGAGTTTTTCGTGAAATACCGATAAACCGGAAGTAACTGTTATGTACATTGTGGGCGCTCTAACATGAAAACTATTAGTCGGATCGACACTAAATTTCATATATAGTATTTTGGTTTGTGTTGTTAGAGTTGATTAGTTTTTGGAGTAAATCGGTCAACCGGAAGTCGAGCTTCATTTTTCAAAGCTCATTTCCGGTTTTCGAAATATCTCCATAAATATGATATTTACGTATATACTTTTATTTACAAAAGTTTTAGAAAATGTAATTTATTATAACTTTTGTATGAAATATTTTTTGTATCACTGATTGTGTAGGAGTTATTAGTGAAATACTGATAAACCGGAAGTTGCTGATTATGTACGTTGTGGGCGCTGGGGCGAAAGGCCATTTCATCGTTTTTCATTGAACATGTCCTGAAAAACATTATTTATAATGTTTGTGACGTAAAAGATAATCTATATATATATAAAAATGAATGTGTGTCTGTCTGTCTGTCTGTCTGTACTCGATAGATTCAAAAACCATACATCCAATCGTCGTGAAAATTTGGGAAATTATTAGGTATATCCTCGGGAAGGTTTTTGTAAATTTTTATATTAATCGGAGTACTCAGTTCGACTCCAGAAGGAAAAACAGTTTCCATAAGAAATACATGTAAACTTCGATTTTATCACTTGCATGCTTCCTTTCTTTCGCAAAATTAAATTAGAATTAACCAACGTATGGATTTAGAAGTACCACCAAAAGAAGGGAAATTGAATAAAGTTTCTTATTTTGGTCATGAAATATAGTTTACGATCGGAAATTACGAGACTTAGAGATAATTAGATGATAATTTTGATGAATTTTGAGGCTATAAACAAACTATTTCTCAGTTACAACGAATGCGATTGTTGAATTTTCTCATAAGAACACATTGAGAATTTACTCCCGTATTCAAATGATGTTTGTTTATAGCAACGTAAATATTTACGTATATTATCGTGGAGTAAACGGTTTTTGATATTCAATGAAAATTATATTTTGATAAATTCAAGAGATTGTATGTACTGGACAACTTGGTGAGTTGATGACGTTACCGACTTTGATTACAAATATCATCTATTTTCAACATTTCAATTTATTTTATGTCTTTGACGAGACTGAATTTAATTTTTAGGTCTTCTTCAGTTGAATATGTGTTCTCTTTGAGATTTACGAGATGCGAAGTGTAGAGTAGCACATAATTTAGCATATCTTACTCCGAACTGATAAGGTACTGTGATAATATATTTTCTTATATACTGAAAGAAACTAATGTAGATAGTATGTATGATTTCATTATAATAGCCTTGCAACGCGAATAGCTGCCTGCCATACAAATTGCGAATGGATTTTCTACGGGAAAAATAGAAGTACGATACATAAATTGATCCCATTTGGGTAGAATTTATATTTTTTCAATTATTGTTTAAATATTACTAATTATATTAAAATTTAAAATATTTTAAATACATAAATTGTATTTCTTATAAGATTTCAAAAAATTAATTTAAATTACAAAAAAGAACATCAATGCATTTGACGTTCGATTTTTCGCCAGCAAATTCTAATAAATACAAAAATGCAGTCAAAAACTTTTGCAATTATTAATACGAGAATAAATTATTAATACGCGAATAAATAAAAATATTATTAATTTCCAGCTGAAGAAAATAATTGGAAATACGTTTTATTTAACCCTACAATTGTGCCGCCAACGCGAAGTGCTATTGGTCTATCTACAAATCAAGCAAAAAGGAGAAGAGAAGAACGATCATTAGAAACGAGTGAACAGAGGCAAGCAAGGCAAGAAAGAGATCACACTTCTCTAAACACAACAACGTGTGAACGGGTACAGCTAGTATGATATAAATTAATCACTCATCTTCCAAGTTTAGATTGAATATAGAGTTCGAAAATACTGTCGTAGATAAATATTCTCATCTTACATATGGAGAAAGTCATGTGCTGGCCACATCAGATTTTTTTAATATAACGATCATCTAGAAAAATGTGCCTAAAACTACAATCTTGTGTAAATATTGTATCTTGAACTTAAGGCCTGAGAGTTTAAATTTTACAGATGATATAATGAAGGTTAAAATAAAATAGAAATCAGGTAATACTTAAAAAAAAATCAAAGTTTAATGGCATATATTCACAGAATGCAAGGAGTATCTTAAATTTCACACCAGCAGAATAATCACTTTAACGATCACGCATCATCATCATTGCATCAAGATGCTGTAAACAAAAAATTATTATGCTATTAAAATGGAGACTAAGTTCTCCTTAAGATGTTAGGTGCTCTCCTGCTGATTGAAATATATGTATTAGTTTATTCTCAGAATGGTACCTTCTTCCAGGGATCCTTGATATAGTAACTGTAGACACATCCATCTTGTAATGTAAGAAAAATTTTACATACATCTCTATCAACCCTTTAAATGACTTACAACTAACATACCTTTTGTTAATATGATTTGAAGCAGGATTCTGCTGGTTCACATGGTATTTCCTAAAGCTCATAGAATGGGTTCCTGAATCTTTCAGGTACCTTCCATTGTAGGAAGTTACCCATAGACCTACAATATGCTTGTTATGACTAGAATATAATTTAATTGTTTGGTCTTGAAATATGTTATTTTCATCTTAAATTTTTGTAAGCAAAATTTAAAATTAGAAAGAATAAGAAATGTAGACAGTAGTATGTGGTTGATTACTCTGTTACGTATAAGAAGTTTAATAACTATGTCATAAAATTTTGTATTCCACCACTGGTTTAAAGTCATTTCTGCTCGGAGATGCAGGCCTGAAGTATGCATAAGAAGGTTAAATTCTAAAACCCTTTTTGTGATTTTGACCTGTTTTAAGGAGAATATTCTTCTTAATTTATTTATTTTGATAATTTCTTGTCCCATAACTCAGGCTATTTCCAGCAATTGAGATGGCTGTTAGAGCAGAGGACTCCTCCTCTTTTAGGTGTTACGCCTCGTCCACCAACTCCTTTGGCGGCTTGTTTTGTTGACCTCTTAGCCAGACCTCTCCTCCTCCTCTCCTCTTCGAAAGAACCAAACCACATAAGGTGAGAAACGCCTTTCGTCAAGTTCAGGCAGAAATGCTTCTCCATATTAATCCTCTCTGTTACAGGCAAGAACTTCAGTTTAATTCATATTTCATAAATATTGTAATTTTGGTTAAGGTTCATTTCGATGAGTATTATTTCTATGCAGTAGTCATCAATTTCCAGAATTTGCCCAGATGGATGTTTAGAATTAGTTATTGAAAAGTAAACTTTTGCCTGATTATGATTGTAAATAACTTATGTCCTCTTAAATCAGTTGACTCGCATTTTATGTAAAGTAAATATTAATCTGAGTTTGTTTATATATACAGTAGAAGTCCATTATAACCAGTACGCCATTTAACGAGAGTTGAATTATAGCGAGTGTTTTTTGTACGTCTATCTCACAGCAAAAAGGATACGGAGTCCATTATAACGTGTGCTCATTTCTGAAGTATTGGTATTATGAACGCCATGTTTCTATATTTGTACTGCAGGAGGCATTTCTCTGAATTGTCAGTTGACATGAGAGACAAAGTCTAACAAACAAACGGTAATCTGAGAAGTGTTTTCTCATCAGAGAACAGAAAAATTGATTTTTGTGTCCCACAACTCGCCTCACCCTTACTTGACAAAAATGCTTCAGAGAGGTTTGATTAGAGACTTCTCACGATTTTCACCCTTTGTCCTGCCGTACATCTTATCACCTTGTATCTTGTTTCTTTTCAGCTATGACCCCTGTAATCAGTGCCGGAATTTTTATTTGAGTTCCCATTATTTGGCATCCACCCGTAGAATTTGTTTTCATATGAAACTTTGTAATCTTCTAATGGGTGGGAATATATGAGATAAAAGCAATGCTGATTTGGATTCCTAGAGTAACCTCTCTTGCATCACAGTAATTGCTCATGAAGCATGTGGATGAAAAATATCTCGAGAAAGCAATTTGATATGAAATAAGAGTCCAAGCAGGAGAGCTTTAGATTAACTGAGCATCTAGCGTGGCAGTTTTGTGATGAAGAATAAAAGGGAGGCTTTAGATTTAGCATAAAAATTAGAAATTGTGCAGTTTTGCAAAAGAGGAACTTGGAGTAAATCTGAAATTAGCAGATGATATGGCCTGTCATTGGCGACTCAATTTATGATTTAAAGAACAAAGAAAAATTAAGTCTGCATTTGTGATGCAAAACACTCCAGGAGGGTGCAGAGACCACAACCAGCATCAGTGGTGCAGTGAGGGGGGGGGGGTTAGGGGTTCAAACCCCCTAAGAATCATGTCCTTTGACTAGCTCTGTGCTTTTTTCTGCTGAAGAGTACAAAACCCCAATCATTTGCTTGATAAATTCAGTGAAAGCTTTGCATGCCCGTAAATATGGCAAAATAAAGGTAATTTTTCTGTAGCAGAGCAGGCCAAGAGCCGACATTGATATCAGTGGGACACTATGATACAAGTGTTTTGCACACAATGTTCAACGCGAGCACTTCTTAAGCCTATCCTTTAGTTAGATGACTCACACCATAAGATTAGACTCACATGAGAAAAATTCGTAGTGCTGATTCGTTTACTCCTCGCAAAAATACAAGGGGACATTCGTGAAGTAATTCGAAACTTACACCCTGAAAACAGAGATTAAGATTACGTTTGAGAGTCTAACAGATTGATAAAACGCTCAGTTTGATCTTCTGCACGTGACTGTTTTAAGGGTGTGAATGCAAATCTATGCTTGTGAATATTGCTTTTGAGAAATTCACAGTTAACAGTTTGAAGGAGAGTTTAGTTTGGATTTCATAAGATACAGATGGACATCCGAAAATATTTTTCACAGTCCGCTAATAGCTCGAGGCCTCTATCGGAAAAATATAAGTTATACCCTTTTTCCGAACTGAAGGCGGCTGGGCATGAGAGAGCGAGTAGCCAATGAGAGGCATTTCCCCTGCCTCCTCGACATTCGGCTTCGTCCTACTCACTCCTTCCCCCCATGCCGTCGACCAGTGTTGCCAGAACTTGTAAATAGAAGCGCGTTTGGGGCAAGACGGCGACTTTCCGCTACTACTAAGTTAGGAAATTTGGCAACACTGAATGCTGAAGTGCGACGTGCACTGTTCGGAGGTCTGAGAGAGACTGTGACCTCCCCCACACCCTCACGTTCCCCACTTCTGTGATTGGCTAGAAAAGGGAAAGGCCCGCAAGGGAATCTTGGCTCAGCCGCCTTCAGTTCGGAAAAAGGGTATAATGGCTATGTGTTTTTTGTGAAATGACCATTATTAGATTCATTAATTAGAACTGTCTTATTTTAGGGCTGTTATCAGAGGGCACATCTCGAGATAAATTTAGCGACAGATGCAAAGATACGAGAAGGTTCGTTTATTAACCATTCTGGATGATTAAAAGTCGGCACTGTAGAGTATTACCCGGGATGATGGAAATTATACTGATCCTTATTTTATGATTACCCGTTAATTTGCTGTATAGTTACGAAAATTATTCAATAACCAGATTTCCGCAGAAAATTTTAAAAGTATTAGAGCAATGCAAGATATCAGTAAAAATTATTTTTCGATGATAACATTAATAATATACCATTTTGGAAGCAAATCAGTCAACTGAAAGGTATTGTGCGCGTAAGGTATGCACAGATATATCAGAACTGTGACTTGATGACTTGAAATAAATTTGATAAACAGTTAAAGTTTATCAAATTCTGTTTCATAACTGTTGGTTTGTTTCTTAGAATAGGAGGTAATTTAAAAGCAACGAATGAAGTCACCCCTTAGAAAGCTGCTGATGATATAGTTAATAACGAAAGATGTAAGGATAAATAATGGATGATAAACAAATAAGGATGGGTGCACCAATGTGGTGATTTATTGAGACGTTTTATATTGTTTGCCAAATAACCGTAACTATTTTTTTCCTTCTCACGCTTTGCAACCTCTTGGAGGAAAAAACTCTGAAAGTATTGGGAAACTTATATTTACAACACCAAAATGCTTCAGAATAGAAAAGAATGACATTTTATAGATATTGAACATATCTAAACTAGAAAGCCAAATAAAATTTATGATAAGTTTTCAGGAGTTCGCTTATGTAATCTACTATCTTGGAAAGTTTAATGAGTTGGCCATCTAAGCGTTAAGTTCCTCTAGTTTTCAATGCATTTAGTTTTTGAAAGAATTGACTTATATTTTGATAAGTAGCATGCATGAATATACTAGTCCCTTTAAGTTAGGCATATTTCATTTCCTCGGCAGCCTTGAACACCCCCATTGGCAAATCCAGGCTGCGCCACTGACCAGCGTAGAATATGGAGTTGGAATCCATTCTATTTGAATGTATAGTAGCAATCTATTATGATCAGTGGAACAATAACAAAAGTGAAAGTTGAATAATTTTCCTCATTTATATTCGAGGACCTACTTTGATTATGGATTATTAATGGATGAAATTATATTTTTGACGCAAGCATACATTTTTACAAATTCTGAAGCATCTGCATAAGAATTAAAAGTCCTACAGTTCCATTCTGCCACACTCGCTGCATTTAGATTCCAGAGGAGGGACATTTAGTATTACTAGTCAGCTATCATGAGTATGCTTTACAGCGAGTACTTCTCCAATTTTTGTCAGCTCTCATTATAACGAACTTCCGCTGTGTATATGGGATGTGGCCATTTAACTAGGTGGGGGATCCAGAGCCATGAAGTAAAAACCAAATTGCCAAAATAATCTGGGGGCAGGAAAGCTTTCACTCAAAATGTATAGGAAATGAATTCAGATTTGCATTTACATATATACAGTAGAACCTCAATTTTACGAAGTTGAAGGGACCCAAAAATTTGCACTTTGTAAAATTCGGGCTTTGTAAATTTGAGGTTTTCTTTCTAGCAATTGAAATCTCTACAATTCCAATCCAGTTACAGTCACACAGTGTATAAAGTTAAATGGGATTGAAAGGAAGGTAATATTTCAATAAAATGAATTTTACATCCAGTTTAATGACATACAACAGAATAATACAACAGAATAAATTTAATAATACAACAGAAAAAAATTCTAAAATTTTTACTTTTTAAAATAATCATAAATTATTTTTGGATTTTTTGAAGTTTCAATGAAAGATGAGGTGATTTTCTCAATACCTGAAAAGAAATAATTGAATAAATCAGGTACACCAACACTAAAAATTCAAAAATTGTGAAGAACTTTTATGAAGTGTCTTAATTCATCCCTTGTAGGGGGGGGGGAGGTGCTTGAGGGATATGCAACAATTGTACCAAAGCTCTGTTTAAAGAAAACTAAACTATGCAGGTCTAAACTTGTTAAATAATTTTGAGGACGAAATCAAACTAATTTCTGTTATAAATAAGAGTCACAAGCTCATTCAGGAAGAAAACAATAGATATCACATGCAATTCTCTGTGTGCACTATAGTAGTAGTAGTTCGTTAAAACCGTAGTAGAACCGATTCCTCAGGAGTCACGAGTTTTACCCACATGGCTCTCCAGGAGCCAATGTGCAGTATATTTGGATCAAATGGAAAGGATTTAAAAATTAAGACTATGATTATACTGATTCCCTTTATGCCATGAATTCCTAGAAACTCGCTCGTAAATATTTTAAGTCATTTAAAAACTTTACTTAAGTGAATTTGCAACTCCCTCTTTTTTATATGCGTTCTACTATGCTGACGTTTAGCAGTGATTACTAGAATTACTTACTAAGTACTACTTACTCGTGGGTACTTTAAGGGGGGAACCTAGTTTAGAACGCTGAAAATTGCATGATATTCGGCACAGCTTTTTAGGCTGCCTAACTTATGAAATGTTTCCAGTACAATTGAAATAGGTCATAGATACACAAATCTTGCAGAAAAAAATTATTTTTATTTTATTCGATAATATTTAGCAATATAAATTCGTATTTGTTTGGGGCACTACTCGCTTGAAGATTCTCCACTGCGTACATGATAGCGATCGTCCTATTTATCTCAAACATTAAAACCAAAATTTCTTTTGCACTTTAGGAGTTTATCTTCTATTTAAACCTAAGAAATTTATTGAAATATTAAAAATTGCAAATTTTATGAGTGTTTAAAAAATAATTCGCATTTTACTGACGAAATTTTGAGATAATTAACAAAAAATAGTTATTAAAAAAAACTTTTTATGTGATTTTTGAAATTCTCATAGAAGCTTACACTTAAAGCTCTAAAAAGAGCTATCATTTATAAAAATGCGGCAATTACAACATTCTTAATCATGTACGCAGTGCAGGAAAACGCTGTTTCGAGAAAATCGCGTTCAAAGTTTTATCCAAAAGTTAATTGTTTATATTTCAAACTCACCAACACCAAATGCTAGTCTGCTATTCCTGCTCCATACATTAGTCCTTCAACTTCTTCGTAAAACTCATTTTGAGCCAAAAGTTCTTCTTTTCGAGCCTCTTTAGTGCTGTCAAAACTACGCCGGTCTTGTCATGATACTCGCTTTTCGTCATATCCACTTGCGAAATTCAGAGCTTGTGACCCAATATTTATGTTCAGGTCATTCATCATCTTCAAAGTACTCAAAAATCCTTCATTGAATACGCATGCAGTAATGAATGAAGTAATCTCGATGATTTTTGAACCAGCATTTTAGTGCTTCGGAGCGAGACGCTATATGGTGGAGTTGAAACTTTTGTTTGAGTTTTGTGTATGACCACCCAAACATCTCGTAAGAAGGTCTTCATTCGATGAAGCTTCGTAAATCGGACGTATGTTTTTAATGACATCGGGATGAAGTGGATCAGGATGCTTGAATTCCGCGAGGTTACCAGCTCCTTCTGCTTTTCGCCATTTACACCAGCTATCGACTCCGGGTGGGCAATTGTTGTGCTTTGGTTTTTTGTCTGTGGAAATCAAATGATCCAAAGTCGCGATTATATTCATTTTCATGTCTTCAACAGAGTTTACATTCCTACGAATGGCTAATCCATAACATGTCATCAATTTTTTGATCAAAGTTGTAGTTAACTTGCCCCTCCCACCAATTTTCGCAGATTTTGCACATTCCGTAATTGCGTTCCCATTCTTTTCTCAACGTGACCCATACACTCGCTTTTGATGACAGGATGTTTGCTTCCATAAGGGTTGAGATCGGCCACAGCTTTGTACGTTTTTGAATCTCCGTCGCCGATATAAATCAAATACTTTACTCCGTACTTCTTGATGGACGCCGCGAACATTTCTTTGACAGCATCAACCTCCATTTTTCCCGCTGAACCCGAGTGATTTGCACAACATTCAATTTCATGTTTTTAATACCACTTTTTATATTCATCACTACCTTCTTTACTTTCCAATAAACACAAGCTTGACAGTATGAACTTTTTACAGTGAGATCGATGACCTTGCCAGTATAATATAGTAGCAGTTTTAAAAATATGACAATGCACGCTTTGCTTCGGATAGATAAACACTGAGAAGGAAATGCAGTGAAGTGCACAAGAAAATAAAAGCCAAAATCAGGTTTTTGGAACTGATATTGTAAAATCCGATAATCTTTTATCATCTGGAGACCGAGCGAGTCTAGATGCGTTGGGCGCTCTGGCGACTGCTTCTCTGCCTCCTGAGCGCAAGGTCTCTCAGGGGCCATATCTGCGAAAAGATTTGGAATTTGACTCTGAAATTTTGGAGACATATTTCTGAATATATTTCTAATCGAATGAGATGACTTTAAAAAAATTGATTTTTTTAACCCTCTAAACCAGGTTCCCCCCTTAAACGATCTTGTCGCTTCACAAATCATTAGTCGCGATCGCAAATTCTTACCTATCAACGTAAAACCCTCTAATTAATAAATTACATATTGAAAATGCATCAAATTTTAAGTAATAGTGGCGTATTACTATAAATTTAGTATTCTTTTTTTAAACTAATTTCCATGACAGCTGCGACAAAGAACTTCCACAGGAATGCTACTTTCAAGGAAAAGGTTTACCTAAAATCTGCAATGGGGTTGCGGCTGCTATCATATTGCAAATATTAAATAATTCCAGTGAAAATACTATTTAAAATATATATACTATTTTAAAATCCTAAAATTTTATTTATTTTCAAATACTAAAATAAAATATATATATACTATTGTAAAATCTATTATATATAGATGCTTCTATGGATTCATTCAAGGATATAGATAGATGGATAGATAGGATACTAATACACAGGCTAAACCACAAGCGTGATTAAATTGAAATTTTTACGACGTATTGGCCCTAACGTGTAACCGCCAGAAAAATTGCGATTTTGATCCCCAGTGTCATGGGTTCGATTCCAGAGGGCCCCAAAGTCCCAATTTTTGCCATTTAAAAGCATTGCTTTGATTTTCCGGGATTTTTAAATAATAATATCAGGATAGGTAGAGAATTAAAACTCAAGGACCCTATATATATGGTCATGATCCATTGCAAACATAAATGACTCCTACAGAAATTATCCTGGGTTCGATGCTAGGATGATTCAAAAATATGTCATTTAAAATACATGGGAGTAGTTTTTCATTATTTTTTTGATGCCCTTATCGAATTGATAGGAAGTTCTTGCTAATATGGAAGATGTATATTAAGACTAAGATTTAGAAAAAAATTTAGATAAGACCGTACTGCTCCTGGGTTCGATCCCGGGGCACATTAACATTTCTCTCATGAGGAATATAAGGGAAAAGTAGGACGTTGTTTGAGGCACTTGCAGCCAATATTTCGACTTGAATCTTCACACATAGTTAGAGATGGTGATCTTCTATTGTGTTGCATTGGAAGTATCACCAGAAAAACCCGGGTTCGATGCCAGGCGGTAAATATGTCGCCCTTTTAAAATACATTGGGTTAGTTTTTCATTATTTTTTTGATGTACTTATTGAAATGATAGGAAGTTCTCGCTCTGCTAGAATATATATATGAAGAATCCGTTTAAGAAAAAAATTACATAAGAGCATGCTGTTCCTTGGTTCGATGCCAGAGCACATTAAAATTTCTCACATAAGGATTATAAGGGTAAAGTAGAACGGCATTTGTGGCAGTTGCAGCCAATATTTCTGCTTGAATTTTCACACATAGTTCAAAATGGTGATCTCCTGTTGTGCTGCATAGTAAGTTCACCAGGAAGGCCCGGGTTCGATGCCATACAATTAAATTGCAGCGAATTTTAAGAATATTTTCAATCCTTTTTTTTTCTATCGAGGACCGTCCCGATATGATGCCGAAATGAACTGGAACACTGGAACAATGCGCAGGCCACCATTCATCCACTTGTTATCATATCAGAATGCCATAAACATGACACTGAGTGTTCATCTTTACCAACGTCATTTGATTAACTTCTTGATATCCCATTTGCATAGAACACCCAAATACATTCATTACTTCTCCGATGGTGCTGCAACTCAATGTAAAAACTGTAAGAATCTTGCAAACATCTCCTTTCATCAGAGTGATTTCAATGTCAGTGCAGAGTGGCCATTTCTTTGCCACTTCACATGGCAAAGGACCGTGTGACGGTATCGCTGTTACCATAAAGAGACTTGCTGCCCGTGCCAGTCTGCAGTGTATCTACAACTCTCGGATAATGACACCCAGACAGCCGTTTTGAATGGTGTTCCAAGAACATTTCAAAGTGCCACTTTTGTTACACAAAGAACAGTGACTATGATGAAGAGGAATCTTTCCTTCAAGAGCAATTTGCACGATTGCAGGTACTCGCAAGTTACACTGTGTTATTCCCACTATAACAAAATTCGAACTACGGTTTACTCCAATTCAGCAGACTTCAAAAATGAATGTCTAACATGGAACCAACAAGACCCATACCTTTGTATGGTTCATCACAGGATTTGTGGCATGCATGTGCAAAGGTGGATTGAATGCCACTCGCTATGATGCAACTCTTGTTATATGCCATTCTCGTTATAACGGACATCTACTGTATTAACAATATTGTTACATTTTGTCCAAATTTCTGTTGAATTATTTTGAGTCAGTCCTTCAGAGTGGAGATTCTTTGTTTTGTTACTTCAAATCCAACTCCACTTACTTTTGCTTTATTACACTGTCTCCAGTTTATATAATTAGATTAGAATTTTTAGATTTTATTAAAATGCTGATGACCACGTATGAATTCCTTGAGATAACATTGGTAATTTTGTAACATTTTTCAGAGGTTTCATCCTGCGGTTATTTGCACGTTATCTTCTTAGCCCTCATCCCTCGGAAGCTATAAGATTATTTGCCATACCTTATTTGGCATCGTTGCCTGTGTTTCCATATATTGAACTCCTTGAGGCATTGCAGCCCAGTGCAGATGGAGATGAATTCATGGATGTAGATGGGGAAGATTCTGAAGAAGATAACTGCCATTGTGAGGGCAAAAACTCAGGATTAGTGATGTCAAGGCATTATTTGTGTTTTCATCTAAAAGGAGGATCGAATAGAGTCCCTCAAACTACTTGGCTTCTTTATTCTCTACTTACCCTGGAAGGCAGGCAGTATGGTGAGTTTTATATGTTATTTGTTCAGACTCGCTTGAGAAAAACTTTTTTGTGCTCTTCCTTTGATGGTTTAACTATTAAGACTTAACTATTATATGGAGATATAACAATATAATATAATTATCGGTTTTAAACCTCTGCTTGGGGAAATCAAGGATTACCTCTACAATTTAGTTGTATAGAATTTTCCTTCTATGATTATGAGTGAGAAATTGCTCTTCAGTGGTGTGTTTACCCACAATTTTAGTCATACACATCCTCTACTTTTAGCATTCTGTTTTTTCCCAAACAATATGAAAATGGGCATGGGTTTAAACTTGCATGAAAGTGATTTACAAAAGATTCAGCGAGTTTTAAAGCTTAAAGTTATATTAATCTTTCAGGTTTAAATAGAGATGCTACAGGTGTAGCTACTTTGAACTATTTAAGGATATTAGCATGTCTAACAACGTGGATAAGGTGTCGAGGGAAAGGTAGAGATGGAGGAAGCAATTCTGGGCAGTCCTCTTCTTCTGTCTGTTCAGGAAGTGAACTTGAGGAGGATGAAGAGATTGAGGAGGAAGAAAGGTCTCCCAGAGGAAGAAGAGAGGAGAGAAAGGTTGGTGTTTTCCTTGTGTGAGGCCAACAGTAGCACATTTTCCCAAGAGGTTCCGTTGATTATCAAATATATCGGTCATTTATTTATTACATAATACTACCACAATTGGTTGCAAGGAGAGGCGGCAAAGTTAACTTAACCACTATCTGCTGAAACAGTACTTTGATGTGTCAATACAATATTATAGATAATATTGTGTCAAATCAATATTATAGATCTAATAATTTCTGTAATTTAGCCTAGGTATACATAAAAATCTCCAAATAAATACATGCAGCATCTACTTTTAACATTAAATTTTGGTTCCCAAGGAAAAACGGACTTGAAAAAAGTCTGACAGGGCCGGGAATTTTTTTTTTCAAGTCCATTTGTCCTTTGGAATTCTCCTGGGTGCATGCCCTTATGTGCAATGTCACCTCAACCCTTTCCTCATATTAAATTTAGGAATATGTAAAATCTTTAAATATATATACAAATATGGAATATCCGATTAAAAATGACATTGCTAATCGACTATCTATTATATTTAGATGCTTCTTTGGATATACCTATAGAAATGTCGATATCATGTAAACGCCAGAAAAAAATGTGACTGTGAACCTCAGTGTCATGGGTTCGATTCCAGAAGGCCCCAAATCCCAATTTTTTCCAAAAGGATGCATTGGAGGGATTTTTGTACATTTTTTTAAGGCACTTCCTGGCAAATTAGAGAGTTGAAATTCGAGGGATCGCTGGAAACCATACATATCAAATGAAAACTATAAAGATATATTCCAAGATTGTCCTTGGTTAGACGCTAAGTCAGGGCAAATATTCTCTTATTTAAAATACATTGCGGCAAATTTTAAGATTTTTTGAATCTCTTCTTGATAACATAGAAACTTAATACCTGGTATGTGAACAGAGATCATAAATAAATTTCATATACACTGTTTAATGCTTCCCTGATGATCCTTGGTTCAATTCCTGAGTGCCATTTACATTACTCTATGTATTACAACTGGGGATAAGGGAGTCTTATTTAAGGACCTTCCCGGTATGATATGGACTTCAAAATTTGAATTAAATAAGTTTTATTTCTACATTATATGTATTCACATCTTCCAAAAGGTCCTGGGTTCGATACCAGGTGGAATGGAACTACCATAAATTAAATGCTAATATGAAATTTTGGTTAAAGGTATTCCTGATAATCAACTTGGAATTTTGGAAATGGTCAGATTATCTCAAAGCAAATAGTTTAATGTAATCTCATCTTAAAAAAGTCCTGGGTTCTACACCAGGTCACTTGTGTACTGAATCGATTTTTACATAGAGGAATTTGGGTTCCTATATCCCAAATTTTCAAACCAAATAGAACTTTGCTAAGTACAGTAATTGAAAAAATTGAATTTTCTTTCAAACTATTGGTACTGAACATGACAAGGAGGCTATACTCAAGATGTCGTCTTGCGCTGATCGGCCTCAATGTGGCTATTGTTATTCAACCGTTGTTACTGGTGATATTTACATCTTATGTGGATTTTGTAGGCTAAAATTCCACATCAAATGCTCTAGGCTTAGCAGCAATATTGTTGAAGCTATTTGTGACTCGGAGTATTTATTTTGGAAGTGTTTCCGTTGTCGATCTGACGAACAAGATATTTCCAAAATGGCCGACGACATCAAGCTACTTAAGTCTGAGTTTTCTAGTCTTAAGGAAGCCTTTATCAACACTCGTTCGGGGACTAGGAAACATACAACCGCGAATGCTGTCTCGGATTCCTCAAACAGCTGCAACATTGTTGAGAGACTCTCGAATTCGATCCACAATCAATCATCTACTTCAGTGGGTAAGAAGGAACAACCAAGCCCCATCCTGGATTCACGCGTTGACGAACAAGAAAACTGTGATGGTTTTCTTAAAGTCAAGGTTAGGAACCGACGCAGGGCGAAAGTGTTCATCGGAGATAATTCTGTATCCTCCGAAAGCGTTGGCTTTGCAGTTTCATCGGCAGATAATGAAGATAAACCTAATTGTGCACCGAAGATCTCACCAACCCAGGATATTGAACATTGTGAAGAAGGTTTTCGCACAATTTTGTCAAGGAAACGTCGTCGTAGATCAAGAATCATCGTTGGGAACAATTCTCAACCTTCCGCTAATTGTGGTTTTTCAGGTGTCCCTAAACGTGCTACAATTTATGTTGGACGTGTCTCTCTTGTGAATATGAAATATAGTGAATATAGTGAATTTCCTTACACGTAATTTTTCAAATCAGGAATTCACTTGTGAATATTTTCTATCGAACGAGGTGCATCGTTCTTTCAAAGTTAATATTCCTTCGTCCCTTCGTGAGGAGTTACTCAACTGTGCATTGTGGCCTACTAATGTCATAGTTGGCAAATTTTTCCCACCCAAAATGTTTGATAATAATATTTCCAATGTGTCAATGAAAATAGATGAAATTTCTCCAATGTCAACTGAGCGTGTCAGTGTCGATCCTGTAAATTCTAATGATTCTTCCAGTAGTGCTAGTATAGTCCCCAGCTCTAGTGTTGTTCCCCCTAAAGCGCTTTCTGTTGCTAGATCTAGTCGAATCTCTACTAGATCTAGTCATGGTATAAATAAATCCAAGTCACTATGACTAGCTGATAATTGTTTTATGTCAGTGTTCCTGATGAATGTGCAATGTTTACGCAACAAACTGCTTGACATTGAAATAATTCTAAATGATACTAATCCAGATATTGTTTGTTTTTGTGAGCATTGGCTAACTCGCAAAGAAATTGATTATTTAAACCTACGTGGCTTTTTTGTTGGTAATATTTTTTGTAGATCTCACTTTAAGAACGGCGGTGTTGGCATATTCCTGAGGGAGGGCTTGGTCTCTTCTGCTCCACCTGATATCCCGACTAACCTACTTTCCGAGAAAAACTTCGAGTATGCTTTATGCCAGTTTAATGTCGCTAGTACTGAGTGTGTTATTATATGCATCTATCGTTCCCCCCTTGGTGATTTTCAACTCTTCCTTAAAAATCTCGACATTTTGCTTGATTTTGTTTTCAACTGGAAACCCAAGTCGCTAATAATACTATCTGGCGACTTCAACTGCAATATGCTTGTTCAAAGCAGCAACCAGAAACAATTTCTTAATCTCCTTAATTCCTACCACCTCCACTTAAACTCCAAAGTTGCCACTCGTATTAATTCTTCTTCTTCGTCAGCGCTCGACCTTATCATCTCAAATCTAGATGCTCCGTACGTTAAATCTGAGGTTATTCCCTCTGATATTTCAGACCACTATCCCATTATGTCCCATTTTAACTTAAATCATAAAACTTGGCCAATCTGTTGTGAGATCAGAAATTTCTCTGACATTAACATCACCCTCTTTACTAATTTGCTAAAATCTGAGAACTGGTCAGATGTATATGTATCTTCTGAATTTGACGTGAAGTTCTCCGCTTTTTATGATAAATTTCTGTTTTACTTTAATGCTGCTTTTCCTTTAGTTTCTAAGAAATACGTTAGACATCATCCCATTAAACAATGGATTACTGATGATATCCGTGCTTTCTCAACCTATCTTAAAGGGCTATTTGTTCAGTTCAAGTCTAGTTCAGACAAAGACCTCGAGATCAAATACAAAGCTCTTAAGAAATCATACAAATTGTTACTTACCTCCGCTAAAAGGACTTTTAATAACGACAGACTGATAAATTGCAACAATAAATCTCGCAAAATATGGAAAATTATTGATGAGTCAAAAAAATCACGCACTTTTCACATGATCGATTCACCTAATCCTATCTCCTTGGCTTCAGATTTTAACAATCATTTCACCACTCCTCCCACTTGTGATCGACCAATCGATTCTTTTGATTATTTGAACATCACCAGGTCTGCTTCCTCTTTATATCTTTCTCCTTGCCTTGAAAATGAACTCAAATCCATCTTTAATACCTGCGGCACCAAATTCAGTTCTGGTATTGATGATATTCCAAATTTCTTAATTAAACTTTGTTTTGACTTAATTAAAATTCCTCTACTACACCTCATTAACACCTCTTTCCTTGATGGCATTTTTCCTTCTGCACTCAAAATTTCTAAAATTTTTCCTTTGTACAAGAAAAAGGGTAGTCTTCAAGATCTGAACTCCTATAGACCTATAGCTATACAAACGCAATTTTCTAAAATATTTGAGAAAGCCTTTCATAGACGTCTAGTTTCATACCTAGAAAACTCGAGAATTTTATCCCCTCACCAACATGGTTTCCGCAAAGGCAAATCCACAATTTCTGCTGCTTATGAAACCATAAGCCACCTTCACTCAACTCTGGATAATAAACTTAACGCCTGTGCTCTACTGTTCGATTTTTCAAAAGCATTTGACCTTGTTAACCCCCAGCTTCTTTTAAAAAAACTAGACAGAATTGGTGTAAGGGGTCCACCAAACAATTGGCTGTTTTCCTATCTTAAAGACAGATCTCAGCAAGTTATAATCTCTAAAGATGGCCTCAAATACACATCCCCTCCAAATACAATCAATCAAGGCGTTCCGCAGGGCTCTATTCTTGGTCCAACACTTTTCCTTATTTATAATAATGATCTCCCTGCTCATTTAAGTAGTATACATGGCAGTAATTCTATCTTATATGCGGATGACACAAATGTTATAATTTCTTCTACAACTTCCGAATCCCTTCTCAATAGCTCTAAAGTTGCAACCCAAAAAATTCACTACTGGTCTCTAAACAACTTTCTTAAACTTAACTCCGAGAAATCTCAAATTATTCATTTTGCTCTCAAAAACAAACCCGCACTAAAATTAAATATTTCTTTAGATGGCATCACATTACCTCAGGTTGACTCATCCAAATTTCTTGGTATACACATAAATTCTCATCTTTATTGGGATACTCACATTGACATCCTCCTGAACAAACTCAGTCCTATCTGTTTCCTAATTCGCAGCATTCGTTTCACTGTGTCAACTGAAGTTCTATTATCTATTTATTATGGTTTATTTTACACTCATGTTGTCTATAGTGTAATTTTCTGGGGTTCCTCTTTCCATGCCATAAAAATTTTCAAACTACAAAAAAAAGTTTTAAGATTAATTGCTAATTCTAGACTTGATGCTCCAAGCCTTCCCCTCTTCAAACATTTCAGACTGTTGCCCCTTCCTTGTGTTTTTATATTCATCATAGTAGTTTATATAAGAAATAATTTAAAACATTATATAACTAACGCTGATGTTCATTATCATAATACTCGCTACTGCCAAAATCTACATGTACCATATGTACGCACTACCTCTTCCTCTCTTGGACCAAGTCATTTGGGCCTTATATTGTATAACAAAATTCCTGATGACATAAAGAATATTATGTCCTTATCTTCCTTTAAACTCAAACTTAAATCTTTTTTACTCGAGAAAATGTTCTACAGCATTGATGAATACCTTTCTTGTCATTAATATTTTTTTTATGTAATTCATTTATTTTGTATTAATTTTCACTGAATTGTAATGACGAAATCTATATCTTGCATTGGATCTTTGATGAATAAAAATTTATTTATTATTTATTTATTTATACATCACAAAAAAAAGAACACACTTGTATGCAAGAAAAATTCTTCCTTGATGAGAATATTTGTATTTTATATAATATAATTAAAGAATAATGTATGTAATGTATATGTGATTATTGTGATAAGATGTATGATTTGTAATGTACTTAGTGATCAGTTTATACATAGTTTTAATTAATTGCAATGCAATTAATGATAGTGACCTTTCCTATACATATTTTGTATGTCCTTGGAACAATAAATTTATTATTATTATTATTATTATTATTACTACTATACAATCATTATAGGTGATTTTAATGCCCGTGTAGGTCAGAGGGAAACTGATGACACTACTGCAGGACAGTACCGACTTGGACAGAGAAATGAACATGGCCACCGCTTGATAGAGTTTGCAGAATGCACCAATATGTACATAACAAATATATACTTCAAGAAGAATCCTATAAGGAAGTGGATGTGGAGAGGTCCCAATGGAACCAAAAATGAAATTGAATACATATTAGTTATCAAACTGTACACAGTTAACTCTAACTACCTGTGAAGTTTTAAATTACTTTAACTATGGAAGTGGCCACATTTAAGATAGAAAATAATGTTTAACCTCCTAATGGGACAACAGTAGTTGATTTCTTGTCTATTTTGTTTGAGTTCATGTCTTTATGATTTGCAATCAAGGAAGATGGGAGGAATTTTAATGAGAAAGTTGTGCTAGAGACCCTAGAAAATAATAAGAGCATAAAGAGGGCCAGACAATACCTAGTAATAGGTAAGAAAGCAATTTTAGCCTTACAGAAAGGAAATGGCAAAAGAACTTACAACAGACCAGCAATATTGAGGACAGTAGCAGAATACTTTAGCAACCTATACAAGAAGATGGAAAATGTCAAAGAGGGAAACCAAGTGGAATGCCAAAGCTCGCAGATTCCCACCTCAAATCTCCCAGAAGAGGTAATGGTGGCGATTAAGTAGATGAAGAATGGGAAAGCAGGAGGAGCAGATGGGGTATTGGCAAAGTATCTGAAAGCTGGTGGAACAGACATTGCTAATGCTTTAGCACAATTATTCAGTAATTGTCTAAAACAAGGAATAGAACCATGTAAGGATTGCCCTTCTGCACAAGAAAGGAAGCAAAGAAGATTCAAAGAACTATCGCCTCATTAGCATCCTTCCAGTTGTCTATAAAACATTCATGAGGATAATAGCTGAACATCTTAAGATGACCCTGTCCTCAGCTCAGCCTAGAGAAAAAGCTGGATTCCGGAATGGGTTCACCACTATGGACTACATCCACAAGCTGCAGGAAATTATCAAGCGAACAAATGAGTACAAGATGCCACTCATCCTCTGCTTTGTGGACTACAAGCAGGCCTTTGACTCATTAAGTACCTCCTCCACTCTGGAAGCTCTGGGGAATCAAGGGATAGATGTTGAATACATCTGTCTCTTATGCAATAAGACATTCTTCAAGCTTCAAGACATAAGAAACTAAACACAGCAGGACAGAAGATATGACTCAGGATAAACCTACTAGAAACAAAGGTAATGTATAAATCTTTTGCAGTGCAAGAACCAGTCAAACTTAAAGAAAAACTTCTGGATCTTTGCTTAGAATACACATACCTAGGACAACTTGTAACAACAGGATTAATGGAGTAAACAGAAGAATTAAACTTTGTTAGAGCGCATTTGGTAGGAACTCATACATTCTGAAGTCAAGAATGCTAATGGTTTTGAAGAGGAAAGTCTTCAACCAATGCTTTCTACCTGTCTTTACCTATGAAAGAGAAACTTGGGCTTTAAATGCAGCAATGAACCAAGCAATGTCAGTTAATGCAAAGGAGCATGGAGCACTGAATGCTGGTAATCACAAGAATAGATATGAAACGCAACACCTAGAAAAAGACGCTGACTGAGTGACGGATATCATAGACAAGGTAAGATCACTTAAGCGGAGGTGGGCTGGCAAGGAGAAGAAATGACAACCATTGGACATCTGCAGTTCTTAACTGGATACCAAGAGATGTGAAGAGACCAAGAAGAAGACCTATGGACAGGTGGAATAGGGTTATGATCCATTACTTAGGTGTTGTGCCACTTTGGAGAATTCAGAACTTGAAAAGAAACTGAAAACCATTCGGTGACTCAATAATTACTCTGAACAGCAACCAGCTCGGGATATTGACAGTGAAATAGTAATCAGAAAATAAGTTTCAACACTAAATAAAATAAGTAATAGTATTCAGGCCACAAAAAAATATCATACAACAAAATATCACTCAAATTGAACTGCTCATTGAAAATTAGTACAAATAATCACTCAATACGAACGTCAATTTGGGAAGACTCCGAATTTACAAATTTACTTTTCAGGCTTTTTTCGCTATTTCTTCTAACCAATGATCTTCATAAACCTTTGGGATATCCTTACAAATCAATCAACTACAAAACAGGAAAATTTAAGAAGTAGCTATTTGCGTAAACTAGCGTTCCTTTGGTTCTTTTTTATTACTATCATTGGATGTATAGGGTTTTCAATTCTTTTATTCCATTGAATGATAGACACAGTTATTGGTTTCATAGATTTTAAGAACCTTTAAAATTAATATAAAAAACACCAAAAGCAAGTAAATACATTTTTTCTCTCAGTGTTGATGATAGCCAAAACATTAAACTCATCTTGATTCACTTATAAAATTTGCTAGTCGATCTCACCTGGTTTATAAAATACCAAATAAGGATGTCATTTAAATACGTATTTAAACTCGATTATAATCGTCATTACTGTAACACACACGCAATAACTTGCCCATTCTGTGTCGAGTACTAATAAGTCATACCTCTAGCTAAGTCTTAAGTTTGGTTAGACGTCGATTAACCCATTGTCATGCAAAAGTGACAGATCTACAGATAGCGGTCTTATCATTTTTCATAACTGATAAAATAAAAGATGGTCTTCTTAAAATACTGAGAACTTCGAAATAAACAAATTGTAATACTCTTCGGAGTCGATTGGTGGTTCAGTAAATAGCTAAAAATATGAGAGGAGTAACTTTTGAGAAACAAAATTTCGAGAATTTTACCAAAAGGACGTCTACTGCTGGCCTTTTACTACAGTATTTACTGGAAGCCATTACTTTGAAACGATAAGGAATCCGTGGATCCAATTTTTAAGACAGTGGTTTCATCAAGCGATTTATGATTATTTTCATTCAATCCACATCGAATAAACAGTGAGATCTCGTAAGTTATAGGTTAAAGAACATACAATATTTCTAATCTGATGCTCTGCAGTCCCACTTTATGAGAGATTTATTTCTTAGAGTCATTCTTCTAATTACCAGCTAAAAATTATACATATATCAGAGAAGGCTAGCGGACACATTATTTTAGATAAAATCAAAATTAATCAAGCAAATTGCAACCCAAATCCTCCTCCCAACGAGAAAGTTTTTCCTTTCCATTCCCCTTTGGCAACGAAAGGTTTATCTTGCCCTTCTCCCCCACCTATTTGGTTTTGTCCTGTTTAACAGTTTTCCAGGAATTCTACCCTCTCACCTGCAGGTCACACTTTTGTTCCCTCTCATTCTTTCTTTTTTTTCCAGGCACACGCCATATGGAGGATCGCGTATTTATGTAAATGTTGAAGATAGTGTTAGTAAGCATCAAAGCTAATAGTTTGAATTTTTCTACTGTGTTGTTATAAGGATAATTTAATTTTACAAATTAATGGATTATACAATCTATAGGAGTCATGAGAGTAAGGGGAAATGGTAATCTAGAAAAGAATATTTCTTATTTATATCAATCGAATGAGCTTCAACTTTGAGGAACTCCATAGGTAACTAAACACAAGGAAATAAATAACTTTGTCAAAGTTACACGACTTTTTGTGTGGAAGTTGTGGAACTTTCATTTCCTTTTGTTTATTCCTTAGTTATTTCTCTTGATAATAGAACGATTTTCAATTGGGAAAGTTAAACGAAAGGTTTGTAAAAGCAATCAAATTATAGTAATCCACCGAATCATGCACATATCTTATATTTAAAAATTCAGCCTGCCTATGTTTGTGCTTCATTTCTTTAGTTATTTTCCAGTTTTTTTGTCGTCAAATACAACAGTACGCATCAACACATCAAATGTTGTGGCACATAATGGATAGTAGTAAATGATTTTTATATAAATAACGAAAATTCTCCATCCAAACGTAAGAGCCGAGCTAGTGTAACGGACCATGTCCTCCATCTTTCTTTTCTCTCCCTCTCTTCTCGAGAGAAAGGCTCGCCAGCCCAAATTTTGGACTTAGTTTTTCTTGGTGGGTCAGGGGTGGTAACTTTTTTTGCTGTTTGCTGTACCTTGAGATATGAGTGACTCAACATACGAGTTTTTTGAGATATATGCTGTTGCTATGGTCTTGAGGTACGAGTGAAAATTTGAGATGCGAGTCAGCATCGCTGACATCATGGCATTGGCACGTTGAGCCTTTTGCTCAGATTTGCGAGTCAAGCTCATTCAATCCACATGCTTACCTGGCTGTTGAAGCATTTCTGTGGTTCTGTTTTAATATTGTGGTTCTTTTAGTACATATAGTTAATTAGCTACTTTTTTCTTATAACCATGAGTTCTAAGAATATGAGAGTAGAAAACAGTAATCAGAAAAAGAAAATGGTTATATCCATGGAATTAAAGCGTGAGATAATGGACAAATATGAGCAAGGTGTAAGAGTAATAGACCTGGCAAAGCAGTACAATTTCACAACTTCTACAATATGTACAATTCTTAAGCAGAAGAACTCGATTAAGTCTATAATTTCAGCTAAGGGTGTTAAAGTTATTTCAAAGCTACAAAACTCTGTCCATGAAAAGATGGAGAATTTGCTGATTTTGTGGTTGACAGAAAAGCAGCTAGCTGGGGATACTGTGACGGAGACTACAATTTGCAAAATGGCATGAGTTATTTATGCAGATTTGCTGCAGTAGAGTCCAGGTACTGGAGCAGTTCAAAGCCAGTTGGGGATGTTTCGGACATATCCGGAAAAGGACCGCATTCACTCCGTTTCCTTGCATGGAAAGGCAGCAAGCTCTGATTCCAAAGCAGCTGTGGAATTTGTGAAAACCCTTGGTGAGTTGATCGAAGCCAAAGGAAACATCCCCCAACAAGTGTTCAACTGTGACGAGACTGGGCTCTTCTGGAAGAAAATGCCAAGAAAAACATAGATAGAAAAGAAGATGGCAGGTCACAAGCCCATGAAGGATAGGTTGACTCTCACACTGTGTGAAAATGCAAGTGGTGACTATAAGGTCAAGCCGCTTCTATTATACCACTCAGAAAACCTCAGAACCTTCAAGATGCATAAAGTTTTAAAAGATGAGCTTCAGGTTATGTGGAGAGCAAACCCAAAGGCGTGGGTAACCAGGAAGATTTTTGTGGAGTGGGTCAACTTGGTCGTTGGTTCTGCCATTAAGGAATACCCTGAGGAATGCCAGAGGTTGCATTTGTAGCTTTTGATAATTGTTTACCGATCCTTGCATTTATTGTTCTTTTACTCAGAAATGAATTTATCCATTTAACTATTCTTGGATCAATATTTATGTGCGAGATTTTTTCCAGGAGAATATTATGATCTACTGCATTAAATACTTTTGATAAGTCAATTAATACTGCATCTACTTGTTCTGATGAATCGTGAGCTTCCACCATGTCTCAATTCAAGCATGAGATTTGGGATTCGCAGGAGTATCCCTTCCTAAAACTGTGCTGACAATCAGATATCCACTTTTCATTGTCCGAAACCTTCCATATGTAATCAGCTACAATTTTTTTGAATAGTTTATATACAGCGCTCGCAAGACTTATTGGTCTGTACTTATCTGCTAATTTTGTGTTTCATCCCCTAAAAATTGGTATTGCTGTAGCGGATTTCCAGTCTTGTGGCATTTCACCTGTATTTTATGCAATCGTGAATATTCTTTGTAGTTCATAAACTATAGCCCATCCACTGATTATCAAAGCGCCTCCCTGTATATTGTCTGGCCAGACTGATTTTTTACACTTAATTGAACTACAGTATTTCCCGGCATATGAGACGTACCGGCGCATAAGACACACCTTGATTTTTCAGGTAAGAATTAAAAAAAAACTCATACTTTGTTACATAAGTTTGAATACTGGTAAACTCTTTATCGCGAGAGATGCAATGTATTAGCATAGGGATGACATCTTCGTTACCTCAATGTATATAAGTTTTGCAGCAGCACCACATGCGAGATTAAACTAAACGTGCTACATTGCATGCATTTCCGATTTACCTGGGAATGTTTGCGCATAAGACGCAGACTGATTTTAGAGCATATTTGGAGTAAAAAAAGTGCGTCTTATAGGCCGGGAAATTCGGTAATTCTTTTAAGTATATCAGCCTATGAAGAACCGCGGGTATTGCTTTCCTTCTTCCAGTGGATCAATTGGATCCACTATGTTCGCTGCTTCCTTAGGCACAGAAATATTTGAAAAATGTTCCACTAATTCCGGAGCCTTATCACTATCGTTATAATATTCTTCCGCGTTACTACCTATTATTATTTGAATGTCCATTTTAGGTTTGTTCCCCTTTTGCATGTAGCTATGAAAATGGTTGTTATTTTTGCGGGAGAGAATGTTTTCCAAGAAGTAATTTTGAGCTTTCTTTTCCTCGTTATTTAGAATTTTACGTACATTACATACGTAATTTACGCTCCATCTTTCCTCAGAGGAAGGATGTTTAGCTAACATGTTTCAATAATTTTCTTTCTAGTTCCTTATTATACTTTTTGGATCTTTTTGCTTTCAAAACTGTGAAATGTTGTTGCCCTTCAGTTTAAGACAAAATAGTGGCACATGATAATCATTTTGCCTCTGGAAGTATGATAAGTAGTACTCATATATATTTCAATTAAACGTGAGTTGCTTCTGTTGGAAGTAATTGAATCAGCTCAGGTTTGATGTATACTTTTCTGTTTTTCAGGTAATAGAAGAGTGTGTGATAATGCTCAATGATCCAGGTCGTGTAAATAGTCTCCTTGCTGCTGTGGATCAGAGCAAAGACCCCAGTGTGATGAATGCTCGTTGTCGACTCTGCCATAATCTCCTTCTCTCAAGACATTTAGCTGTTCATCAATTCAGGTATCATATTTCTTTGAAGAATTTGTTTAAAAATAAGATGGAATAAAAATCAATTGGCTATAACTGTGAGACAGGTTTGGAAATGTTTGTTGATATTTGAATGTTGCAAAAGATTTAAAACAATTTGGCATTGTAATAAACCAATTAGGAAAATTATTTCCCTGTGGTGTGTCCAAACATTATGCATTACCCAGAAGGAAAATGTTACAAACTTTTATTAAACCCTACAGAATATAACAATAAATAATCTGTTTTGCAGCTAGTCTGCAAATATTACCGATGCAGCCTTGCTTCAAAACCTGTCATTTATTGTTATATTCTGTGTGGTTTAGTAAAAGTTCATTACAATTTATTTTTGTGTCAATCAATATTACCAAGTTAAGTCTCATCTAGTGTCTTTTATGTATTTAATAAGAGGAAAATGAATTGTTTAAAACTTTAAAGTTTTAGGGAGGTACAGTATTGCAGGGGTCTTTGCAGCCTCAAGATCCCAATAGCCTGTCTATTTGATGACGGCATCCCATTTGAATTCCTTCCATCTCATGTAAAACTTAACGAATGATGGATGGAAATTTAATATTCTTATTTATACATTGGATAGTTTTTTATATGACAGTGCAATGTATTTCATAATACTTACCCTTTAAAAAAAAATACTTTTTTGTAATAGTTATACTCATGTAGGGTATGTGAATGTTATATTTTGCTCTAATGATTTATTTACCACAATTGGTTATGATCACGTTTTTAAATAGGAAGACATTTGTCCAGTTTTGATTTTATGGATAAATTGTATCTCTTCAAAATCTATCATTTATTTTATTTTGAGCCTGTTTAGCAAACAAGGTATCGATTGTGGTATACTTATCTCATTGTAGAATAACTGTATTTTGTAACATCTGTAGCCTTTTTGCACTGTAGACTTTGATCATGTATTAGATAGACAATATTGATAGTGTGCCAGGACTATTGCATTATATATTTTCTTTACGCTATCCTAAGTAACTTACTTATTCTTGAGATAAAACCAATTATTTTGGCAATTTTCTTTACACATTTAGTCAATATGTTCATTAAACCTTAATTTCATATCTATTATGACTCCGAGATATATATGCTTTCAGTATACTTCACCATTATATCATCAAAAATAATGTTCATTTTCATGTTAATTGCCAGTTGATACTTCGAGTGGGTCCCAAGAATCATTGCCTTGGATTTTTTAATATTTAGTTTATTTACATGAAACCATTCACCAAGTATGATCAGATCCTCATTCAAACTATCTATAAGAGAGTTTATTCTGGGGCCATGATAGAATGTTGTGTAGTATCATCTGCAAATAAGTGATATTTGCGCTTAATCAATGCATCTCCTTTATCAAAATCCATTGTTTCGGCCTCTGCTTTGTGGTAGCTCTTCATGATGGAGGAATAAGACATTTACACACAATACCATAGAATTTTTTAATAAACACAACCTAGGTTTCGACACATAGCATCATCATCAGGTACAGAGAAACAAGATACGGTTGCATAAAAAGGTAGGAAAAGGGGAAGGAGAGGGGGAAGGGTCAGAAACGGTCAGAAACCTCCTATATCCTGGGGTTCAATTCTGTAATAATTCCGACTTAAATGGAATCCAGTTTTCGATGGATTGTACATCATTTTGGGCACTTTCTTCGAGTGGAATTTCAGTAAACCATAATTCCAATTTCTGCCAAAATTTCTCTCAACTTCAAAGTAGGCGGATTCTTTTGTAAACAAGGAACATGGCGGACAATCTGATTGCTTCGATGAAATATTGGAAGAATAGAAAGAAGTAGTGGACTGTAGAAACCTCAATGATTCTTTTAATACATTTTCAAGTCAGCAGAACATTTTTAGGAGATATTAAGATTATCCTGATATATTTAAACATATCGAACGGAAGTCTTAATACCCCAGCTGGGGCATCCGGTAATGAATGTGTAATTATTTATTCTTTGCATAAAATATTAATTTCTATGAAGTAAAATTTATTGGCAATTAGTATAAATGTATTTATTTATTCCTCCACTTGCTGATTCGTTGTACCCTTTCGTAGTGGTAATGGGAAGCAAGAAAAATAATGGTGAACGATTTCAATTAGTTATCTTTTCCTTTAATCTTTGAACTTTAGAATATACGAGTAAAATGTAGCTTGCATACTGCATGCAGATCGATGACACTAACTTCATGTCGGCATCATATCGGCATCTATTATATATAGATGCTTCTCCGGATTCATTCATATATATATCCATATAGATAGATAGGATACTAATTCACAGCCTATACCACAAGTGTCATTGATTTGAAATTTTTTCGACATATTGGCCATAACGTGTAACCACCAGAAAAAATTGCGATTTTGAACCTCCGTGTCATGGGTTCGATTCCAGAGGGCCTCAAAGTCCCGATATTTTCCATTTAAATACATTGCTTTGATTTTCCGGAATTAAAAAAGAATACTTCCCGGATAGCTGGAAAATCATAACTCTAGGAGCCTTTATATATGGTCATGATCTATCGAAAAAATAAATGACTTTCACGGAAAATATCCTGGGTTCGATGCTAGGACAATGCAAAAATCTGTCATTTAAAATACATGGGAGTAGTTTTTCATTATTTTTTTATGCACTTACCAAAATGATAGGAAGTTCTTGCTAATATGGAAGATGTATATTAAGACTAAGATTTAGAAAAAAATTTTCATAAGACCGTACCATTCCTGGGTTCGATGCCAGAGCACAATAACTTTTCTCTCATTAGAAATATAAGGGAAAAGTAGGAAGTCATTTGAGGCAGTTGCAACCAATATTTCTGCTTGAATTTGCATACTTAGTTAAAAATGATGATTTTCTGTTGTGCTGCATAGAAAGTATCGCAAGAAAGACCCGGGTTAGATGCCGGGCGGTAAATATATCCCCCATATATAATGCATTGGGCTAGCTTTTCATAATTTTTTTTATGCATTTATCAATATGATAGGAAGTTCTTGCTTACATTGAAGATGTATATTTAGTTTTACTTTATGATAAAAAATTAGATAAGACCATGCTGTTTCTGGGTTCGAGGCCAGAGCACATTACAAATTCTCGCATAAGGAATATATGGGAAAAGTAGGATGTCGTTTGAGGCAGTTGCAGCCAATATTTCTGCTTGAGTTTTCACACATAGTTAGAGATGGTAATCCATTTGTTGTTCTGCATAGTAATTATCACCAGGAAGACCCCAGTTCGATGCTGGATGGAGAAATTGCAGTGAATTTTAACAGTATTTTCAATACTTTTTCTGCTTTTGATGACCCTCTCGATATGATGTTGACTTGAAATTTGTGTTATCAATTTGTGTTATGTTGCTTGCAGAATGCAAGCAACATATATATATATACATGCTTGCAGAATGCAAGCAACATTTTACTCGTTTATAAAACAGATGAAAAAGCTGTATCTTGCCCTGCAAAATGCCAAATTTAACCAAAAAGTCTCAAGTTCCTCATTTTGCACTGAGTGGAGTACAGCTATTGACGTAACATTAACTGGATGTAATGCATTATAGACCTATAAGTTTCTTGCTATGTCGTTATCAGTGGCACAGCAAGGGGGGGGTTTTAAAGGTTCAAACCACCCCCCCCCCCCAAGAGTCAAGTCCAATGACTCGCTCTGTGCTTTTTTTCAGCTTAAGAGTACAAAACCCCAATTACCACGCAAGTCTATGAAATACACTGCTAGTCATGTGTTTGCTTGATAAATTCAGCGAAAGCTATGCATACCCGTAAATATGGCTCCAATGGTAATGTTTTCAGTAGCACAGCAGGCCTAGAGCCAACATCGATATCAATGGGACACTGTGATACGAGTGTTTCATACACAATGTTCAACGCGAGCACTTCTTAAGCCTATCCTTTAGTTAGATGACTCACACCATAAGATTAGATTCACATGAGAAAAATTCGAAAGTGCTGATTCGTTTACTCCTCGCAAAAACACAAGAGAACATTCGAGAAGTAATTCGAAACTTACACCCTGAAAACAGAGATTAAGGCCACATGGAGCCACTCGCAGCGCTTCTAACTTCTTTTTTAGTGGTTTGTTCGCAGTGCTCCTGTGGCGCTTCTGCAGCGCCACTATCTAGCATTCAACCCGCGAGCCGTTTTCAGATTATGCTATTTCTTACGCTATACAATTCCAGATAGCATAGTTATCTCTTCTAATTCAGGTCAGCAGCCAACCATCTTCCAGTCCGCGATTTACAATGGATATGGAGGGTGATTTATTGTTGGCCATGTTACTAATTAGGAGAAAGAAACAGCAAAATAGAAAATTTTGGGTGAACCCATTGATTTTAGAGAGATGAAACCGAGGACTTTTTCAAACATATTTTGACGACTTGCAAGATGATGATGAAAAGTCTGGTACTTTTGTATGTTGAAAAATACATTTAAACAGGGTGTCTGACCGCTAATCAGCGATTAAGAAATTCCCTGAGTTTTCCAGGGTAATATTTTTATTTTCCAGGGTGTCCATACATGCATAGGAATATTACTTAAGCCAAATATTTTACATGTTGTGATAATTATATAATTACACTCTCAGGATCCAAAAAATTTCATAGACAATCAGTTCATAGATTCATCATGATATTTTATTGGCATCAGATTTGACCCTAGACACAGGCAACGCTTTTGGGGAATGTATATACCATCAAATATAAATTCGGATGAAATAAATCGGTCAATAGTAGATAAAGTAAGTTCTAACCTGTTAAACGTCCTACATAAAGAGACTAAATTGGTGTTTTCATGACAATCCATTTCTGAAGAAAAATTGTTTTATGGAATCGATAGCCAAATTATATGGAAATAATCTAGAAATTTTCCGGCCAAAAATGAGCATATAAAAATGGTATTAAAATTTTATTTTGATTGGATTAATAATGTTTGAGAAATGATATTTCAAAATGAGCTCAAAATATCGGACACTGTTATCGTTTTAACATACGATAAAATACAAAATATACACAAACAAAACTGTTGCATTTTATGATTAATCACAGAATGAAACATGCTTAAATTTAGGGTAACTCCTTTTACTGTGGGATACCCAGTTTAGTTTTTGTTCAACTCCAAACTCTAGTATTTATATGTTTTACTCTTCCAGTAAATAGATTTTCAAACTTTTACGTATGAACTGAAAAATTTGCTGCTAAATTAGATATAACTCCACATTGAATGGTAACTTTTACTCTTTGATAACTCATTTTACGGAGAATTACTTTCAATTTTGGGTGATGCTGATAGGAGAAGTTTCTTGTAAATTTTGTCACAATCACTATTAGAATTCAAGAGATTCTACCAATAGAATTGCTTGCTTTACAATGAGTGTTATTCATAGTAATTCTTTCAACACTAGACCGTTAGCATTTTTTATGAATATTCCTAAGATTGTAGACAATTTTTACTCCATTTACTCTTACATCTATCAATTGAAACAGTCAATCTTTGGTCTACATGGAACGATACTTCTGCATATATTTTTAGGAAAAGGTTACAGGATGAGCAATATGTAACTAGTTTAACTGATATAAATTATATATCAATATCAATATTCTACATTTCCCAAACATAAACTTCAATTGAAATACGTTAATCCCTTCCAAGTTTAAAAATGTTTAATCAACAATTGATAATATTTCAATCAAAACAGGGCAAAAAAACCGGAGTCAAGGAAAGACCTTTTTTAAAGAGAACAAAATATCAATTTTTTCAGGTTACCCTCCAAATTCCCTGAGTATTCCAGAAGAAAAAAATTCACTGAGTTTTACACACACCTTAGCTGAAATCAGAGCCATATTTATGGGCATGCAAAGCTTTTGCTGAAGTTATCGAGCAAATGATTGGGGTTTTGTACTCTTCAACTTGTACCAATAGGCTCCCTAAAGGAAGTGAATTTCTTTCATATGTCATCCTTAATTAAGCTGTGTAGTTCCGAAAATTGCTGCTTTGTCGTTCTGAATAATCGTCTATGAGTTTCATCATCAAGTTGCGGGATTAGACAAAGAAATTCTCCATATTCCCGCCTGGAATGTATGTAACAATTCATCCAGAACGTCTGTGATTTCTTTTTCTTAGTCACCAGGTAAAGCAAAACTGCATTTTCCTCTTCACTTTCTTATGAGTCATCCGAGTCGGAATCAATTATATGACGTTTCAAAGTATCGCTAAACATTTCAACAACTAAGATCACACCACATCCGAAATCCTTCACGGTCTCAACGCAACTAAATATCTCAAGCTAAGTGAGAAACTCGCTGTAGTGGACGGACTTCAACTCTGCTGCCTCCCTCACACATTTCTCACTACGCATTTCTCAACGGAACAAAGGAGCAATGTCCATGGAGGCACATATTGCACATCAAAGGCTTGATCTGCAACAAATGTATATGTACCAAAGCTCTGTCTACAGAAAGCTAAACTATGCAGGTCTAAACTTGTCAAATAATTATGAGGACAAAATCAAACTAATTTCTGTTACAAATAAGAGTCACAAGCTCATTCAGGAAGAAAACAATAGATATCACATGCAGTTCTCTGTGTGCACTATAGTAGTAGTAGTTCGTTAAAAGCAGGTCATAGGACAGCTGCAATGAAGTAGCAGGACAGCTTAGGTCATTTTGCCCATGTGCTCCCACCCGGGTTTGAAATCAGAGCTGATTCCTCATGAGTCACGAGTTTTACCCACATGGCTCTCCAGGAGCCAATGTGCAGTATATTTTCATCAAATTGAAAGGATTTAAAAATAAGACTACGATTATACTGATTCCCTTTATAGCATAGACCTTATTTCAAAACCTAGGAAACTCACTTCTGTCAAAGTGAATGAAACTCACAGCCATGAACTCCAAGAAACTAGCTCGTAAATATCTTAAGTCATTTAAAAACTTTACTAAGTTAATTTGAAATCCCTCTTTTTTATATGCGTTCTACTACGCTGACTATTAGCGGTGATTTTCGAGAACTACTTACTCGCATGTACTTTAAACGATCTTGTCGCTTCACAAATCACAAGTCGCGATCGCAAATTCTTACCTAACGACGTAAAAACGCTTTTAATTAATAAATTACTTATTGAAAATGCATCAAAATTTAAGTAATAGTGAAGTATTACTACAAATTTAGTATTCTTTAATTAAACTAATTTGCATGACAGCATCAACGAAGAACTTCCACAGGAATGCTACTTTCAAGTAAATGGTTTACCAAAGTTCAGCGATGGGGTTGTGGCAGCTATCATATAGCAAATATTAAATAGTTCCAGTGAAAATATGGAGGTTGCAAAGGATGTCTATTATATATAGATGCTTCTCCAGATTCATTCATGTATATAGATAGATAGATAGAGAGCATACTAATTCACAGGCTAAACCACAAGAGTGATTGACTAGAAATTTTTACGACGTATTGGCCATAATGTGTAACCGCCAGATAAATTGCGATTTTGATCCTCAGTGTCATAGGTTCGATTCCAAAGGGCCCCAATTTTTCCCGTTTAAATGCATTGCTTTGATTTTCGGGATTTTATTTTAACACTTCCCGGATAGGTAGAAAATTAAAACTCAAGAAGCCTATATATATGGTCATGATCTATTGAGAACATAAATGACTTCTACAGAAAATGGCCTGGGTTCGATGCTAGGGCGATGCAAAAATCTGTCATTTAAAATACATTGTGGTAGTTCTTCATTATTTTTTTATGCCGTTATCGAAATTATAGGAAGTTCTTGCCTCTATGAAAGATGTATATTAAGACTAAGATTTAGAAAAAAATTTACATAAGACCGTACTGCTCCTGGGTTCGATGCCGGGGCACATAAAATATTTCTCTCATAAGGAAAATATAGGAAAAGTAGTACGTCGTTTCAAGCAGTTGAAGCTAATATTCCTGCTTGAATTTTCATTTATAGTTAGAGATAGTGATCTACTGCTGTGTTCCATAGGAAGTATCACCAGAAAGACCCAGGTTCGATGCCAGACGGTAAATATATCTGCCATATAAAACACATTAGGATAGTATTTCATTATTTTTTTCATGCACTTATCGATATGATAGGAAGTTTTTGCTTATATGGAAGATGTATTTTAAGCATAGGTTTTTGAGAAAAATGAGGATAAGACCGTACTGCTCTTGGGTTCGATGCCAAGGCAAATTAAAATTTCTCTCATAAGGAATGTATGGGAAAATTAGGACGTCATTTGAGAGAGTTGCAGCCAATATTTCTGCTTGAATTTTCACACTTAGTTAAAAATGGCGATCTTCTGTTGTACTACGTAGAAAATATTATCAGAAAGTCCCAGGTTCAAAGCCAGGCGGTAAATATATCCCTTATTTAAAATACATTGATGTAGTTTTCATTAGTTATTTCGATTCTCTTATCGAAATAATACAAAGTTCTTGCTTTGCTAGAAGATGTTTATTAAGATTAGGGTTTTGAAATAAGTTTGGATAAGATTTTACTGTTCCTGGGTTCGATGCCGGGACACATTAAAATTTCTCTCATAATGAATATATGGGAGAAGAAGGATGTCTTTTGAGGCAGTTGCAGCCTATATTTCTGCCTGAATTTTCACACATAGTTAAAGACGGTGATCTTCTGTTGTGCTGCATAGTACATTCACCAGGAAGACCCGGGTTCTATGCCAGACGATTATATTGCAGCAAATTTTAAGAATATTTTCAATCCTTTTTTTTTCTTTGAGGATCTTCCTGATATGATGCCAATATGAAATAAGTGTTGTCGATCTGCTTGCAGTATGCAAGCTACATTTTACTCATATCTATTATATATAGACGCTTCTCCGGATATACATATATATATATATACGAGTAAAATGTCTTTAACTATGTGTGAAAATTCAAGCAAAAATATTGGCTTCTACTGCCTCAAATGACGTCCTACTTTTCCCTTATATTTCTTACTAGCTGTAACGCCCATTGATTCTCAACGGAGAGAAAAGAAGTAGAATTAAATACAGTAATCCTTTTATCTAAAAGAAGATTATCTAACATGTATCATTTTAGCTTCGTTTGATGGGACAGATTTCCGTTGGATTACCGTAAACGAAACTTTTCCGTGAAAATCCCAATATCTTACGCTCTCATAATTTGTTGCTGAAATCTATTAGTTTGGTCATCTGAATATTCATTTTCATATAATATTTCTACCAAACTAATCTTAGGTTGACAACAATGATTCTTCTTAATTATTTTTTGCAATTGAAATAGAGCCTGCGAACGTTATATCGATTTATATTTCCAAACCAATAAACCAAGAAATGAAAATTGTACTTTTACCATTATATATAAGATTTGAAAATTGTACTAAAGTTTACAAAGCCAACTTGATTAAATATTCAATCTCATATCTTTCAAATGAACAATATATTCGACAAAGACAGCATTCGTTCAAAGATTATAAAAACATATTCAAAGATGATATTAAGGTAAACATCACCACCTTTAAGGATTAGTTTTCAGAAATGCACAAAGGTAATACGGAAACGCATAAGCAAATAATAGAAGTAAATACTACTGTGAAAACAACCGATGAATATTTTTACGGAAAGTAACTAAAACACAAAATAAGCACTGAGCACAATCATTAACACAACACTATCACAGAAATGAAAGTCGAAACTGAAACTGAAACTTATAATTTTACGGTAAACAATTACGTAGATATAAATATAGCATGGTTGCTACAGGAGCTTAAACAAAATTCAAATCAATTTCTTAAATATTTCATTTATTCTCAATGACTTCTTATATATTAACTCATGAGCTAGAATCAACAATCACCTAGATCGTCAAGGGAATGGGTTGTTTACAATCTCAAAATTTGGATAAAATGTTCACGTATTTTATCAAACTGTTCGTAATTTGGGGTCGAAAACGATATTAAACGACCATAATAAGAATTTTTATTCTATTTTCCTTCTTTTGGTGCTTAATTCGACTTTCTAGGACCATTATTTCTAATTTAAATTTTCAAAAGAAATGAACCCTGCAACGAAAAATATTACCTCTACGTGTATTTCTTATGGAAACGTTTTGACCCATCTGGGTTCGAACCGAGGACTTCAGGGAAATAAAAAGTAGCCTATACTATGTGCAAGGTCAACTTTTAATAATGTAGAAAGTTTCAAAGTTTTGCGACTCTCGTTTCTCCAGTTTTTAGCGAACATACTTACACACACACACACACACACACACACTCTGTTTTATATTATAGATGTGAGAAATTTTAATGTGCTCTGGCATCAAACCCAGGGACAGAATTGCCGTTTCTAAATTTTTTTCTTAAGCCGAGACTTAATATACATCTTCTAGCAAAGCAAGAACTTCCTAATATATCCATAAGTACATCAAAATAAATAGTGAAAACTAACTCAATGTATTTTAAATAGGGGATGTATTTACCGCATGGCTTCGAACCCGGGTCTTTGTGGTGATACTTCCTATGCGACACATTAGAAGATCACCATCTCTAACTACATGTGAAAATTCAAGGAGAAATATTCGCTGCAACAGCCTCAAATGACGTCCTATTTTTGCCTTATATTTCTTATGAGAGAAAAGTTACTGTGCTCTGGCATCGAACCTAGGAATAGTAGGGTCTTATAAAATGTTTTTCTTAAATCAATTCTCACCATACATCTTCTAGCCAAGCAAGAACTTACTATCATTTCGATAAGTGCATCAAAAAAATAATGAAAAACTACTCCCATGTATTTTAAAGGGCAGATATTCGCACCGTCCTAGCATCAAACCCAGGATATATTTTGTGAGAGTCATTAATGTTTTCTATAGATCATGACCATATATAGGGACTCCTAGAGTTTGGATTCTCTTCCTATCCAGGAAGTATATTTTAAAAATTCCGGAAAATCAAAGCAATGCATTTAAACGGGAAAAATCGGTACTTTGGGGAATCTGGAATCGAACCCATGACACTGAGGTTCAAAATCGCAATTTTTCTGGTGGTTACACCTTATGGCCAATACGCCGTAAAAATTTCAACTCAATCACACATGGTTTAGGCTGTGAATTAGTATCCTATCTATATACCTATATAGCTATCTATATGAATGAATCCGGAGAATCATCTATATCTATTATATATAGATGCTTCTCCGGATTAATTCATATATATACATAGATGCTTCTCCGGATTCATTCATGTATCCATATATATCTATTATATATAGATGCTTCTCCGGATTCATTCATATATATAGCCATATAGCTATATAGATAGGATACAAATTCACAGGCTAAACTACAAGCGTCATTGCCTTGAAATTTTTATGACGTATTGGCCATAACGTGAAACCCCCAGGAAAAAAGCGACTTTGATCCTCAGTGTCCTAGGTTCGATTCCAGAGTGCCCCAAAGTCCCGATTTTTCCCGTTTAAATGCATTGCCGTGATTTTCGGGAATTTAAAAAAAATACTTTCTGGATAGGTAGAGAAATAAAACTCTAGGTGCCTATAATTATGGTCTTGGACTTTCGAAAACATCATTGACTTTCACAAAAAATATCCTGGGTTCGATGCTAGGACGATGCAAAGATCTGCCCTTTAAAATACATGGGAGCTGTTTTTCATTATTTTTTTTGATGCACTTCTCGAAATAATAGGAAGTTCGTGCTTAGCCGGAAAGTGTAAGGTAAGAATTGGTTTAAGAAAAAAATTTTTACAAGACCGTACTATTCCTGGGTTCGATGCCAGAGCACATTAACATTTCTCTCATAAGGAATATAAGTGAAAAGTAAGACTTCGATTGAGGCAGTTGCAGCCAATATATCTGCTTGAATTTTCGCACATAGTTAAAGATTAATATCTTCTATTATGTTGCAAAGGAAGTTTTCCCAGAAAGACCCGGCTTCGATGCCGGGCGGTAAATATGTCTCCCGTTTAAAATACATAGGGTAAGATTTTCATTATTTTTTTGATGCACTTATCGAAATGATAGGAAGTTCGTGCTTGGCTGGAAGATGTATGGTTAAAATTGGATTAAGAATACAGCTTTCAGAAGACCGAACTATTCCTGGGTTCGATGCCAGAGCACATTAACATTTCTCTCATAAGAAATATAAGGGAAAAGTAGGACGTCGTTTGAGGCAGTTGTAGCCCTTATTTCTGCTTGAATTTTCACACATAGTTAGAGATAGTGATGTTCTATTGTGTTTCATAGTAGGTTCACCAGTAATACCCAGGTTCAATGCCAGACGATGGAATTTCAGCGAATTTTAAGAAAAATTTCGATGCATTTTTTTTCTTTCGACGGCCTTCCCGATATGATGCCGACATGAAATTAGTGTTGTCGATCTGCTTGCAGTATGCAAGCTACATTTTACTCGTATATATATATATATATATATCTATTATATATAGACGCTTCTCCGGATATACCTATATATATATACACTCATTCATTCATTAGGGATCAAAAGTCTAAGCATGTTCCACAAGTGCCATCGACTTTAATTTTTACGAAGTTATGGCCATGACGGGTAACCTCCAGAAAAAATCCGACATTGAAACTCGGTGTCATGGGTTCGATTCCAGAAGGCCCCAAAGTCGGGATTTTCTCCATAAGGATACATGGCGGGGATTTTCGAAAATTTTTTTGAGGCACTTCCCGGAAAAAGAGAGATTTGAAATTCAAGGAATCGCTAGATGCCGTGCATATCTAAAGGAAACCATAAAGACATCTACGAATATTATCCTTGGTTCGATGCTAGGTCGGGGCAAAAATCGGCCGTTTAAAATGCATTGTGGCGATTTTTAAGATTTTTTTTGGACCCTTTTCCGATGGCATAGAAACTTGAAATTCGGATGATGTTACATACGATAAAAATATATCATAATCGAATTTTACATATTCGCTGATGGTCCTTGGTTCGATCCCAGAGGGACATTTATATTCCTCAATGCATTTCTTACGGAGATAACGGAAACAAATTTTAGGTACTTCCCGGCATGCTATCAACTTAAAACTTAGCGTGATAGAAGAACCAGTCTTAACAAATCAAAATATGCATTCATAGCTATCAATGTGTCTTGGGTTCGACACCAGGTGTCTCTGCAATCAGAAGTTGATCCGATTTTTAGGAATTATTTTGAAACCTTTCAAAATAATATAGAAACTTGAAATTTGGCATATAGATAGAGATTATACATACTTTAGATGAACTTATTTTATATTTGCTAGATAGTCCTTGGTTCGAATCCAGAGAGCCAAAAACATTCCTCATTGCATTTCTTACGGAGATAACGGAAACAAATTTTAGGTACTTCCCGGCATGACATCGACTTCATACTTTGTGTGAAAAAAGATCAAGTCCTAACATGTCATTATGTGTATTCACAGCTGCCAGTAAGTCCTGGGTTCGACGCCAGGAGTCTCTACAATCAGTAATTGATCTGATTTTTAAGAATTATTTTGAACCCCTTCCCAATAATATTAAAACTTGAAATTCGGCATATATATAGAGATCATTGATTTATTTCAAAAACATGTTTTAGATTTCCAAGATCGTCCTTAGTTCGAATCCAGAGAGCCAATTACATTCGTAAAAAGTAGAACGAATTTTGAGGCAGTTGCAGCCAATATTTTTGCTTGAATTTTCACATATAGTTAGAGATGGTGATCTTCTGTTGTGCAGCATAGTAAGTTCACCAGTAAGACCCGGGTTCGATGCCAAACAATCAAATTGCAGGGAATTTTAAGAATATTTTCAATCCTTTTTTTTTTCTTTTGAGGACCTTCCCAATATAATGCAGATATGAAATTAGTATTGCCGATCTGTTTGCAGTATGCAAGCTACATTTTACTCGTATATATATGCACATATCTATTATATATAGATGCTTCTCTGGATTCATTCATGCATATACCTATATAGATAGATAGATAGGATACTAATTCACAGGCTAAACCACAAGCGTCATTGACTTGAAATTTTTAAGTCGCATTAGCCATAACGTGTAACCACCAGAAAAATTGCAATTTTGATCCTCAGTGTCATGGGTTTGATTTCAAAGGGCCCCAAAGTCCCGATTTTTCCCCTTTAAAAGCATTGCTTTGATTTTCGGGAATTTAAAACAAATACATCTGGATAGGTGGAGCATTAAAACTCAAGAAGCCAATAGATATGTTCAGGATCTATCGATACAGGATGACTTTTACAGAAAATATCCTGGGTTCGATGCTAGGACGATGCAAAAATCTGCCCTTTAAAATACATTGAGGTAGTTTTTCATTATTTTTTTTGATGCATTTATAGAAACGATAGGATGTTCTCGCTCAGCTACAAGATGTATATCAAGAATCGGTTCAAGAAAATAATTTAGATAAGACCGTATTGTTCCTGAGTTCAATGCCAGAGCACATTAACATTTCTCTCATTAGGAATATAAGGGAAAAGTAGGACGTCTTTGTCTTTGTGTTTTGTGTTTTCTCACATAGTTAGAGATGGTGATCTTCTGTTGTTCTGCATAGTAATTATCACCAGGAAGACCCATGTTTGATGCCTGACGGGTTAATTGCAGCGAATTTTAAGAATATTTTTAATACTTTTTCTACTTTCGAGGACCCTCTTGATTGGATGTTGACTTGAAATTTGAATATTTTACTCGTAGATATATATCTCTTTGCGACGACTTATCCTTTGCTTCGAGTAGGTATTTTTTATACACAAAATGATAGAAAAGAAATTGAACTTACCAAGCGTCCGAAGATAGTGCTGGACGAGAAATTTTTGGTAGTGGACTTTAAAGCTGTTAATTATTCCTATGTCCAGCGGTTGCATCTTACTGGTGATATTTGGACTCAGAAAAAGTACTTTAACGTTTGGTAGCACTAGTCCACTTATTTTATGAACTGGGGCATTATCTACAAGAAGTAGTACATTGCGATTCTTGCATGCGCTCCTCCTCTGCAGGAAGTAAATTTGCTTCTGAAAAATGTGCCACTGCTCAACATCTTTTGTGTTGACGCTACCTTCTTCTCCATAGATTTTCATTGAAGTGATTCCGTATCTTTTCTTGAATCTATCAAGTCACCCATTTGAGGCTTTAAAGTTGTCGCACTTCAGTTTAAGAGCCAAATCCTGAGCCTTTTCCTTCAGAATTAGTCCACTTATAGGCAATTTGCACGCACGATACTTAAAAAAAAAAATTATGCAACTGCCTATCAAGCTGATGATATGGCGACGATGAGACGTACTTTGTTTTTAATGATATTCTTGTGTGGCTCAAAAATATTTCACTTGAATTGACAATTGCTGCCAATGTAGATAAAGAAATGCCATACTTCCGAGCAATTTCTGTTTTTGTCTGCCCGCGATCACATACTTCCTTGATAATTGACATTTTGGTGACCAAACTCAGGGACTTCCTCTTTTTCTTGGACAGTGATGTTATATCCATTGTTTTACTAATAGGCACTCGGGATATCACAACAGGCCACCTCGTGCAGAGAGTGATTCTGACTGAACGCGCTCGACTTTTCCTCGCTTGGAGACCAACATTTTTCAGGGTGTCCACCATCCAACCATTATTTTTCAATCTTTTATTAACCAATTAAAAATCTGAAATCCCTGCAGCAGCCTTGAGATTTGAAGTAGTCGCACTCCAATTTAGCAGCCAAGACCTGAGCCCAAAACTCCCTAGGTCGAAAACAAGTTTTTTCCATGCTCTATTCTCTCAATCCGTTGTCCAAATAGAAACCATATAGTACTCCTGGAAACTGCTGATCTATACGATCCCACATTGCGGATTTGCGATATTACCAGAAAGCTTGATACAGAAAGAGAGTCTTATAAGCTATCATTTTTGCAAACACTGTAATCAAAATGTTTGTATCCCATAAAATTTTCACATTTTCCTATCTAAAATAGATGGGATGAGGGTCTTCCCAACATAGACGATCTGGATTCAGCTGCTCCTGTTTACGGCGATCGTCATCCCGTTGTATTGAGTTCAGTGCGACAAAACCATTTCAAATACTTCGTAAAACTAGGGTTCATTCACTCCTAGGGACCGGCTTCTCACTTCGTAAAACATGAAATAGAAGTTTTACGTCAAACTGAGGTCATTTTACTTGTACAAGGATCGGGATCAGCGGAATGGTTCGTAAAACTGTTTCACTTTGTAAAATCTAGGTTCGTAAAAACAGGGTTCTACTGTATATATATATATATACTCCTGCATAATGTATGTAGCTGTAATTTTCTTCAATACTGTTTATTTGTGAATCATAGGTTGCTGTACATGCTGGCCTTCAAGCCATCATTTCTGAGAAGACTCTGGTCTGCAATCTTGACTGCATCGCAGATCTCACCTCTCTTTGGGCCATCTCTGGAATCTGCAAAAGGCACTCTCTCGCCATTTTCTCCATCGAATTCTCGACTTAATCTCCTCAGGCTCATATCGGGAGGAGTGGAAACCTCACCTGAAGAGGCTGGGCGGATTGTGCCATTGCTAGCTGTCTTTTGTACTCTCTTCACCTTACTTATTGTCACCCTTCATGATGGAGAATTTTATGGAGATGGAAGCTTGCCTGGTAATTTTGCCTTGCCTCTAACATTGTACCATTACCTACCTGATTTAAGTAAATGATTTTGATTTGAAACTAATTATTTTGATAAATTGGCATTAGTCAAATGGAAAAAATTGATGAGAATGAAATATTAAGGTAATGGATGTATTGTAAAGTTGCTGGTCCAAAGATCTGCTGTTGCTATCAATTGTCCAAATGCTTTAGCTTCTAAATGGGCAGATGAAGAAAATATTTTGAGCTATTATGGTGAATATACTGATTACTCAAAAAAATGTCTACTTGTTCCAGTAAGAGAAAATTTTAAAAATGTTATGATACTTAATTGATTTAGACAATATGAGTTTTGTTCAAGTTACAGCCATGTTGGTTACGCCATCTGTTGAAACATCATCAGACTACAGCACAAAGTGCTATATTGATTGGATCAAACTTCAGAAGGAATTTAAAATTCATATGAATTAATCTCAGTGTGCTTTTTAACCAATGAATTCATGCAGTAGTTTTCCGTACTATTCACATAAATGAAACTGATACTGAGCTTCTTCTACAGGAATTTTTTTATTAAAAACACGATTGGCTTCTATAATTAATTATCGTCATAAGATAAGTTGTTGAAACTGGTCGTGTTTGATTTTTGTGCTATTGTTAGGATAAAAGTAACTTATTTTAATTTCCTAATGTCCCTAAAATCTAAGTATTAAGATATTTAATAATTTTCACTTTTTCTTCAAATTGTATACTTACATTTCAACAAGATTTCTAGCCTCCACATTACATTCTTCTATTTAACAAATTTTATTTAGAACTATGAAAACAAGCGTTTGTATTTTAGAAAGATTGAGACCAATGAATCTCTACTTACTTCCATAATATCAAGTATTAAAATGAAAGGCAGTAAAAATTATACAAAAATATAGCTTCTTTCTGGGGATAAAAGTCTTCACTTTTGAATAAAATAGACTATTCAAGGAAAACATCAATAAGAAGGAGGGTGAGAAAACTTGCAAAAGAAAATGATTGCCTGAATAAATATTAAAAGTCACAGCTGAAAAGAAAATGCTGACGATATTGAAAAATGTTGCAATAGTGATTCAAAAAAGATGTTATTAAAACTGAATTAGAGGTTTAAAATGTCCAATAGTTGTCTTTATTGGCATCCTGCACCTCATTGCTCCAGAAATAACAGGAATTATTTCTGAAAATATTGGTAATCTGTGCCTTCCTGTTGTTTCTGAATACTCCTGCAACAAAGTGCGGAGCGCCTACAAAGATAGCTATTAGAGATTTTAAACCTCTAATTCATGAACAGCCATGTTCCAATTTTTCATTCCTTAAATTGAAATTGAAACTGAAATTAAATAAATATTGAAATAGTAATGGAGAGTATTGATATCTTTGTAGCTTGCATTTTCATTTATCACTGTTTTCTTTAATAGAAGTGCTTCCTCCATTACAGTTAATTATTTGTTTAGAAATACTGTTAGCTGCAATATTTAGAAACTTAAAAGAGACACCCATGAAGGATGTGTCGTATTTATAGCATTTGCCTGTTATTTGGCTCGTATAGTACAAATTGGATAAATAAATAGCCTCATGTTGAACATCTCAGAGTGATAAGGTTTTCAATGACTAATGCCCTTATAGTCATTGGTTAAGTAGTTTTTTAGAATTACATTATTTGCTTGAATACTTGATTCGCATAAACGAAGAGCGTATCTCTATATATGTCTTAATTTTGTTTGCACTTCACTGTAAATATAATTTCTTCATAGCCATAACCCTTCTTTTCTCAATGACCACATCTTAAATAATAGCTTTGAGATGAAAATCTTCGATCAGTGCCGCAGCCGAATATTCATGGTCCCCTGCCGTAATGAACCTTCGTTGGGCTCACGCGGAACTACGAGGATCCTCACTACGCCATGAAAAGTATTTTCTTTTGGCTAGAATATCCATCGGCAATTTTCCGCGCTTATCTCATAGCACGATTTTTAACGAGATTCTTATCGCACAGAAACATCGTCTTCTCTGACCACCATTGCAATTTCAAGTCTGTGCTAGCAGTTTCTCGAGTGGTCGTTAGGATCGCTGGGGAGGTGCTGCATTCATTTTGGCCAGCAGTGTACATCTAGTACATATTTTCCATTCATGAGTAGTTCCTGGAAAACTATGCTTCAGATCTTCCCCAAGGCATCTTTGTGGATTACAATAAAATCAATTCTATTTGTCTATTTTGCAATATGTTGATGGACCAGGCAGTAACGGTTGAGAGAGGTCTAATCTGTTTGCCCTAAGATGGATGACCTCAAAATTCTCCAGTTGGCGATATTTTCAATTCAGTCCATACTTATGTACTTCTCTTCTCTACTTGTCTTTCATAATTCTTTTATTCTCCTTCTTCACAAAATACTGTTTTCTACCTGTAGGTTTCGCAGGTTTTTCACACTCCCCTTCTTGTGAGTGTTTTCCTGCAGTGGAAATTTTTTCCCTGAGCCCTCAGCTTAGGTTTTTTTAAATCCACATACTAGTTTTCTTCGTGTACTTTTGCAAACTATCTCTTTCTTTCTGTTTTGCATATGACGATGGGTTAGGTGTAAGAAGAGACTTTCTAGTCTTAATCTCGCCCGAATAAAGGCCTTTTATTATTATTATTATTATTATTATGTACAAGCTTCACAAGCATTTCAATTGGAAAAGATGGTTGCATATAATATATAAGATTCGTTCTATTTTTTTATTTGAATTTGAATCCAAATTTACTTTCTCCACAGGAGGGGAGTCAAATTCTATATCACATACTCAGTGCCAAGAAAACGATGCAGAGATGTCAAAGTCAGGGCCTCAACAGGAAGACCATCAGTCCGCTAATCTTCCAGTCTCCAATACTCCTCCAGTTATGCCCTTTACCCTTCCTGAGTTGGCATCTTTGAGTCTTTCTTTGAAAGTAAGTAACTCCTAAAAGTATAATCAACTCAAATGATAGTTATTTCATATATATTTATACGTAGCAGGGGCCGAACATAAAATTTAACCCTTTACCACCAAGGGGTAAATAGGTGATACTGCCTGCTTTACACTTGTTGTACAAAAACTCTTGCAACCCTCCACAATTATTTTTTACTGAAACTAATTTTTGGCAAGTTAACTAAAGTCTAATTAACATAAATATATCATAAAACAAATTTCATCACGAAATACAATTGTGGCCAAAAGTATGTTATTTTATGTCATGTTTTCATTGTTAAATTAATAAACCATTTTTATATCTTGAAAATAAATTTGACGCATATGTATTCTTCAAAATATATTCATTTCTTTATATCTATTTTTATGTGACAAAAACTTACTATATATTTCGATGTTTTCTTTTTACAAATGAAGATCTCTGAAGAATGAAGAATACACATCATGGTTTATGTTTGCTTATATAAGTGTGATGATTTGACTTAGCGTTACTTCCATTAAGTTGCTTAGCAGTGTCATGATTTGATATTACCACGCCATCTCACCATTATTTCTATGATAAATTTTTAATGCTATTGTGTTTCTGTTTCATAATGCATTTTTATTTGTGTAGTCTGAGTGATACCAGCAAAAGAAACTTGTGTAATAGTTAAGCAGAGGCGAGAAGTTGACACGGCAGCTGAAAGAAACACTTAAAGCATTTTAATCTTTTGTGGTAAATATTCCTTAAGCTAGAAAGGAAGGGTAGAAGGAAAATGTTTGCAGAATATGATCTGAGATTTTAAGTATGTACAACTGGATCTTGTTACGTTCTGTTACGATTAACTGCAATTACAAACAGGCATGTTGCATATTGTTTGAAAGAACAATTTCTTGCTTGTACATATTACATACTTGCTGATAGGCATAAGAAATAAAAAGTAATTTCCAACCTAATCTTGGTCTGTGTAAATCAAATCAATGCAGTATATTAGTGCAAATTCATGTCTTGGAATTGTTTAAACCATTGAGGAACAACAAGCAAACGTCAGAAGAAAACCTAACTTTTAGTGAAAGTGTAGAATTTAGTCCTGAAGCATTTTACGAGATTTTAAGATCTTTTGAAGGATTTACCTTAGATAAATATGTGAATCTAAAATCAATCACACTTTACATATTTCAATTCATGTGGTTGAAATTTTCACTATATACTCTACAGGATTTAAAAAATGATTAAAGGCCAGTTTTTCTAAAGGGAAGGGAGATACAAAGGAGTCAATTATGACGCCAATATTCCTTCATGTTTACCATGGAACTACAATCAGCTTCTTTGGCTCCAGTGACATTCTATTAGAATAATTGTGCATAACTCGGTAGATTGCTGTAATTTAATTTTTTTACAAACCCTTATGTTTAGTAATTGTTTAACCCTCCCAATTGAAAAGCGTCTATCTTCGGGAGAAATTAGTAAGGAATAAATTTTCCAAGATAACTAGATTCTCTTTACTCTCACTACTCCTATACAATTTTATGTCTTTGACAACTCAGTGCAAAAATTCAACCTACTTTTCAAGCATCATCTTCAACATTTACAGAAATATCCTGTGAGCCTCCATATGAATATCTTCTTGAGAGGTGATACAGCACTAATTTATGTCTAAAGAAGAAATAATGGGGGGAACAAAAGGTTACCTGTAGGTGAAATGGTTGAACTTGCAGAAAAATATTGCGCTCAGTTGTCGTGGAACCGATGAGGTAGGCCTTTACTTTATACCAGGGGTCTCCAAACTACGGCCAGCGGGCCAAATGCAGTCCCTCCCGTCCGGCCCGTGGAGATCTTTTCATCTACAGAAAAGAAGCATGGAGAGTTACGTGTAACCTGCCAAGATCAGCCACCGCTTACGTGGACGTAAAGTTTTTACCAAATTAAAATAGAATAATTATCATAATAATATTAATTTAATAATTTAAAACAACATTTATGCTTTGATTATTTTTTATTTGGACCTCGAGTGTGTAGTCGGTCCCCGAATTGCTGTTTGACAGTTAATGCGGTCCTCAGGCTGAAAAGTTTAGAGACCCTTGCTTTATACGATCAACCTGAAACATCAGCAATCTCGTTTTCATACGGCAGGTTCCTGTCAAGATTATGGCAAATAAATTAATTACTCAAATCCCTTGCAACCACCCTATTGTACAGTCCCGGACAAAAGAAACGCAACACCTCTGCAGCTATTTTGCGGAGAGTCGTGGAACCTGTTGAACGAAGGAAGTTTGAGGGTTATGTGACAACAGTGTAATCGGCTCCGGGTATTGGGGATGGGGAGAGGGCGGAGTGTTGTTCTTCCTCGTGATTTTCCTAAATACCTGACTCGCAAGCAGCGTACGGGAAGAAGGGCTCCATAAATGGGAACATTCCATGGTACTCGCGGTCCGAAGTATCGGCGGAAACTATGCACAATCAAAATATGTTAAACTTTATCCTGGGTAACATTTTGCAGCTGCTAACTTTGATGCCATTGATGGTTGAGCACAATTTTTAACTCTCTTAAACGTTAGCGCTTCTCCAGCGCTGCCGTCGGTTATCAATTGGGTGGAATGCAGGTGTTCACACGGTGCCACAGCCGACGCATTAGCAGCTCTGCAGAGGGTAACCGTGGTTCCCTCCGTCACAGGGTTCGGCGTAGAAAAGTGGTGCTTCGCATGAGTATAGCCACATTCAAATGGGCGAGTTCTCACAGTGCCACTCTTGGAATTTACAATTGCCATTCTTAAGTTTGAGTGCGGCAAGTTTACTTGATATTTCTTTGTGTATTTTTTGTGTTTGAAAGTTTTTTCTCCTGGTAAAGATTTCTTTTGTATTTAGGGCATATTACGTGTCTAATTAACAAGGCGGATGACAGATGTATTACCGACGAAAATTCAAACAAAAACTAAATCACATATTTTCTTATTTTAAAGTCAAAGCTAGTTTCTCCGCCGGAGGTATGGATTGCCTCATATTGGTATCTTTTTTGGTTATACTCTGGGTACTCAACATTTTTTGGTGCCCGGGCATTCAAGGGCGTTTCAAAAAGCGAAGTGGGCACCACATAATATTTTTGTCCTGGGTAGTATTCAGGCCATTCCTAGGCAATATTATTACTGTACTAGTTAACCGTAGGCTGTTTTTAAGAAATGCTTCTTGGTAAATAAGATTGAAAAAATTATATATAATTTCCTCACAACATGGGAGAGTCTTTATCTCTGAAGATTTAATTACAGGGAATAAATCTGGTATGAAGGCTTTTGCAGCATGTGCACCACTGCGTTTTGAAAAGCTGCCTTTAGTCATTGATTACAGGGAATTTAATACCCTGATAAGCCGAATTGAATCTTCACATTCGCCTCATGTACAAAGTATGACATAGATACGTGTCTTGTTAATCTGGAAATAAGCGATAAGAGGGATAAAGTTTAGACATGCCATCACCTTCGATGTTTACGAAACCCAAGCCAACCAAACTTTTGACCTTCACCCCTTCCCCCTCCAACCTCCACTCTATCCTTGCTAGTGCAATCCCAAGAAATACTGTTGTAGCCAATAAAATAATCTTTTTACCAAAGCTTTGCAGGCACTGTGCAAGGTCACTTTGAGCACCAGGGTGAGCATCCCAGTGCCAGACTAACATAAAGCTTCTTTTGGCGCAATATTTTAACAGTAACTGATATATCTTAATTAGCAATCAATACAGTAATATGAAAAAAGTTCATATTTTGACCTCTGTAAAATTTGAATATTTAAATTTATCTTTAGCCATCTCATAAAATAATATCACATAAGATTTTCATTCCTAATGAGGATGTATTTCTTTCATTATATGAAACAAGGATGCATGTTTAGGCTTGGTGGAACTTGCCTTTCCGGAGTCTCGTCCTGGTGTCAGAGAGGATTACCGGACGGCGCTGCGAGGCCAGCCACAGTCGGTGTGGTCATCAGAAGGTGTGAGCGGAGGTCAAAAGAGAAAATTTGATAGACAGAGAAATAAGTCGAGGAAAAAACGTTCTCGACATGTTTGGTCTCACCTCTTTAAGGTATGATAGCTATTAAGATGTTTGTAGCTTAGGTTATTGATATTGTAGAGTGGTATTATATTTTGGAACTCCATACATAGTTTATGTGAAATACTTTATAAATTAGGATTAGGTACAGGGTACAATTCTTTGTATTTAATATTGCCTCGGTCTTGTACATGACTGAAATAATAAGTCAGCTGCTGACTTAGAGACATGTTCAGTAAACTTCAATGAAGTATCTGATAATATTTTGTATGAGAAATTTCAACTGTTTCCTATCTGTTCTAGGCCTGTGTCAGCTTGTTGAGACAGCTCCATACAAGAGATGCAAGAAGGCCATTTTGTCCAGAGGGTCACTGGATTTCACGTCAGGTGGCCATACTCCAGACAGATAGCGGTGTTTCTAAAGGTTCCTCTGCAATGGCTATGGTTGCTTATGATCTTGCATTCAGGCGCCGAGGTCGCCCTTATCGACCTTTCCAGGGTTTGAGGGCACTGACTCAAGAAGAAATGGGTATAAATATGTTCTTTTCGTCATCTAAGAGAGTAAAATTTATGAAATCATAGCATACTTATGGTCGATCATATACAATTCTGAAATCATTAATTATTGTATATGGCACCCCCTCAGTGTCCTCAGGTGTACTACTACATCCGACAAAAACTGTAATTTGCCCACAGACATACTATTACATCTGGTCGTATTCTTCACTTCTTCATCAAGGAAGAGTTATTCTTTTCATATATGTTTGTTTTGTATTTTTTTATCATGCATATTTTGAATTATATCAACTTCAATTTTAAGAGCATTGTTCCTGAATTTTTCATCTGCAATCATTTTAAATACAACTTATACTCTCTACCAATCAAATACCAATACAATAATAAAACTATCGGGTTTTCCCTCAGTTGCTCTTCATATCATTAGCATAAATACAAATCACATACTACTTAGTTTAGAGAAACCAAAACTTTCCAAAACAATTGTTCAACTGAAATGTAACCTCAGAGAAATTTGTTTATGCAGCCCAATTTATATGTGGCCTAAAACTTATCATGTGAACATGTTGTAAGTTAATTTGATATAAATCTTGAAACTTCTAATTATAGTTGCTTTTGAGGTGAAATCTTGAGTCGAATTTTAGTTTTTGATTAGAGCACGTGATGGAGTAGTATTGTGCCTGAATCTAGAGCATCGTTGATTCTAATGCACACCTCAATTCTTAAGCCGAAAAAAGACTCAAAGGGGTGCGCTTTATTTTCGAGTAAATACATTAAATAAAGAATTTTTATAAGGCACATTGATTGGCCTGCAGGACCAAACTTTTCTGTGGTTACATGCCACTTAAATATATTTTTACAAATTTATGGTTTCTTGAAAGTACAAAGTTTGTGATTTATATGCAAGTTCATAATACTAAAAGGAAATAAGGCTTTCTCTCAATAGACAATGCTGCTATGAATTTTGAAACTGACAATAAATGAGTCGTACTTTTGAAAATTTGTTGTAAGATAGAATGTAAAATTTCATCATGGATCTGCAGATTTTGTTTTTTCTTTGGAAAAAGTGAGCTCAAGAGCAAGGATGAGATGTCTTTTGCTTTCCTAACAGGGAGCTTTTTCTTTCTACAGTGGTACCTTGGTTAACGACGATAATCCTGGAACGGATTAGCATCGTTAACTGTCATTATCCAAGGTTCCCACAGGTATAATAATAGTAATGGATTACGGTATTTACCGGCGTCGAGGACGCACTCGTTCTTTGAAGCAACATTTTGGAAAAAAGTTAAAGGTGCTGAAGGTGAGTGCTCTTCAGAGGTCCTTTATTGTCTGAATATCTGTGCGCCTCGCAGGACGCTTTATATACAATGTCATTAGCGAAATGCCTCGAAGCTTCTCGAAGGCGTTCGTCGACCGGCATTGATGGCGATGCGCCAGTCAAAAGGGGGCACTTCGCCACAAAGTTTTGTTTGGATTAAAATGCAAGAGTGTCATGTAGGTGATTCATGTCTGTAACATCAGTACCAGGAATCGATTACGGTTATTCTACGCATTTCATTTTAATGTGGTGAAATGCGGTAAAGATTCAGTAAATGCGTAGTGCAGATAACCTTCCTTTAGTATTAGCATTGACTTAAGAAAAACATTTTTGATTTCAGCAGTCAAATTGTTTTCTTTCTCTACGTCCTCATCTTCAGATGGAATATACATTTTGTTTGCACATTGCTGCTAGTAAAGTGCTTTCAGCTTGTCAGTTCTCGGTCATGCTCCTCCAGTAATTCTTCAACATCTTCTTCGTCTACTTCCAAGTTGGGATCTTGAGCAGTTGCCATAATATCCTTTACCAAGTTATGTCCTTCATCTGAGGATGCTTCATTACCAAAGGAAGGACACAGTTTCCTCCATGCTGCTTTGAGACATTTCATTGTTACTTCTTGCCAAGCATTTAAAATTAACCTAATTGCAATGACAATATTGAATTCTTCTTTCCAAAATTTTCTCATGGTCATGTTGTTAGCCTTACATATTTCAAAGCACCTGGTAAAAAGTGCTCTTGTTTAAAGTTTTTTGAAATTTGCAATTACTGGCTGATCCATAGGTTGTATCAAAGATGTAGTCGTGGGAGGTGGAAAAATCACCTTAATTAAATTGAATTGCTCAGATAGCTCTTCTTGTATGCCCATTGGATGGCCAGTTGCATTGTCCATGGTTAAAATGACTTTTAGAGGCAGATTGTTTTGCTCAAGGTAGGCTTTGACAGTGGCTCCAAACACTTGGTGAATCCAGTCCCTAAATTCTCTTCTTGTGACCCAGGATTTGCTGTAGGACTTCCACAAGACACCAAGATTGAATATAGAGACATTGAACTTCTTGAATGCTCAGGGATTTTGCGAGTGGTAGATCAACATTGGTTTTACCTTGCAGTCTCCACTTGCATTTGCTGATGAAAGCAATGTTAACCTATCGTTCATCGGTTTATGTCCAGGAAGTGATTTTTCTTCTTTTGTCACAAATGTCCACTTGGGCATTTTCTTCCAAAATAACCCAGTAATTCTTCTGTAATTCTTGTAAAGTCATTGACAAATATATCAGCTGCTGCTTTGTCAGCATTAGCTCCCTCTCCGTGTCTAACTACACTATGAATTCCTCTTCTCTTTTAAAGTTGCAAAACCAACCTCGGCTACGTTTAAAATCATAATCATCTACCTCAGAGCTTGATCCCGGAGTCTTCACTCTCAAATCTTGATAAATCTGTCTAGCTTTCTCATAGATAGCATTTTGAGATGTAAAATTGCCCACCATTTCTCTTTCTTTGATCCAAATTAGCAATAGATTTTCCATTTCCTCTAGAAGAAGACCTCGGACATTCAACCTTGAAGTTCCCTTAGCAATCTCAGCAACCATAAGTTTTTCTTTCTTAGCCAAAATAGTTGATATTGTTGAATGGCTGGTTTCATATATTCGAGCCAACTCCATAGCTTTTACACCTTGGTGATGTTTTGCTATGATTTCTTTCTTCTGTTCAATAGAGGAAACTTTTCTCCTTTATTTCTCTCGCAAGCCTTCTTGTTGGGACGCATTTTGTAACAAGGTAAAAATTTCAATCTGTGAAATAAAGGTATGCAAAATATCACTACAAATATGTAAGACACTAAGACAATGAATACAAAGAACATAAGATACATCACTAACCGTTATACACGTTAATTTAAAGCAGGTTATACAATCCTAACGTTAATTTCAGATATATTCATGTGGTATGTCGTCGAAATATGGTCTTGTGTCCTTTCCAAGCCATATTATGTTATGTCTCGAATAATAGATCGTCACAAGCGATCGGTCTATGCGAGGAACAGACCAGAAGATCAGCCTCCAGTAAAACAGAGGTGGTGGGTTGAAGGCACCTAGGAATTTAGACAGTCACCTAAACTAAGACGCAATATTTTAAAGAACTACGAGTTAATGCTCGGTGAAGAGGAAGCTGTCACTGTGGCAAAAGACACACTGCGACAAAACTTACCGACTTAACTCCGGTGAGACAACATTTGCCTATGTGAATTAGCTACAATTTAGCACTGATCTATTTTTAATATTCTCCGGTAGTTGCTATTCAGTATCTTTGTATGATGTAACATTGTAGCGTAAACCAAGTATTAGATTACTATGTAGTGATTATAAATACTAAAATAATATAGACGTGCTGAAACACGTGAAACTTCGGAAAGACCAATCAAAGAGGCATCGTAAGCCAAATCCTACGTCGTTGCCCAAGGTATTTTTTGGTTATAGCAACTCATCGTTAAACAAGTTGATCATTAAACAAGTTCTTTGTTTACTAAGGCCTTCGTTAACCAAGGTAGAACTGTATTATCTTTTCTCTATTAACCTCTCTATACCTCATCAGGCATCTCAGGAGGGAAAGAAACTTCATGGGGTTGAGGGGTTAAATACAGAATTTCAGTTGAAAAAATCTATGGTTACCTTCGTTATCAGCTTGACCATTAAGTTTACACTGAACATGAGAAGTAGCGTTCCGTAGTTTGTTTATATGAAATATATCAATTGTCTGTGTGCAAGAAATATAATCTGAATTTTTTTTTATCGGAGATATAATAGTGCTAAAACATTTTAACTGCTAAAATTGTTGCTAAGAAAAATGTTTAATAAAATTTATTTAAAACGAAAGAGAAGGGTTGTCTTAAAAGAATACAAGTATTTTCAGCAAGATCCTTATCGTCAAATTGTTTTGTAGGACACAGACAATAGTCGACAACCACACTTAAAGGGTTAATTAAACTATGACCATGTGTCTTGACAGAGATACCAAAAATACAAAAATAGTTAACTTAAAAAGAAAAAAATTGAAAACATTTATGCTATCTTACTTAACAAAAATTCAACATCTTCGTGTTTCAGCAATCAGACTTTTAACTTCATGGCAAATTTAATTTTACTTTTAATAGAAGTGATACATTTAGGCAAAGAACAAAAAATTTTAGAACATAAAGTAGATATAAGATTGTCTAAAAAATTTAATTTTAGGTTTTAAGACTACAGCATTACATGATCTCAAATTATACCCTTTTTGTTTACCCCTTTCCCCTCCCTTCAAGAATAATTGTTCTGTGAATTATTTATGTGTATGACTTCCCAATGAAAATTAAATCTGAAATTCCCCATCGACTGCATACTATACAGAGGTCTAACAAAAGCAGTTGATCATGTACTTATACAAACTGACTTAAGTCAACTAGCTGAGAGGACTAAATTAAATGGGATGGAACTTAATATTGGCAAAAGTAAACACAAAAAATTCTCCTGAAGAAAGTCTCAAATACTGTATAATTACTCCCTAAATGATAAAAAAATTCAAGTTATATCTGATCTCTAATATCTAGGTTTCAAGCTATCTGAATATTTTATATGGGGAAGACATTGTTGCAGAGGCTTATGGGAGTCTCCATTTTGTAATGAGGAACCTAAAACGGAGTTAGAATGGTTTCAGGGAAAAAAATTTGAAAGTGTGTAAGTCAAGATGTATGTAGTGTTCTTATGATGTGACATCATGGCTATCTCCTCCTCTTCTAATATTTATACAAAGCACACTGTAATTTTGTCTTGAGCTGTATTAGTTGTTATCCAAGCAATATACATTTATGTATGTATGTAACTATGTGGATATTCTAGCATGTAATGTGCCTTATTTTACTGTAAATAATGAATTGTTTAAATTCATATTATATTATAACCGCAGCATGATTATAATTTTTAAATGCTTTAACTGTTCAGCACAATAGAAACACTTCACAATTGCTATTCATATAGCTAAGGTTTATTATAACCACATAATATGTGCATCACTTTTCTAAATGGGATGGAGGACAAATACCCTTCCCATTGAAAATTGCTACTTTCTGTTTTAAATAAGATTTAACTTATTTCTGCTTTCATAGAGAGTCACAAGCATTTCTCATTGGTGATGAGAACTTTTGTCAACATGATGCTATTATCCTAGGCAACAAGTAAATTAATTAAGACAATGAAATTTATTTATACAGTAAATTTTAATTATGTCGAATGCAATGCTTTGAGTCATACTATATGGCCTTTGGAACAATGTTAGCATAACGTAGGTCTATTTGAAGCCCAAGCAAACAGATACGTTGAAATTAGTGTGGATTGCCCTCAGTCTCCCCTTCAGCTGCAATTCTAACTGTAATAAATACCTATGATCGCTTCAACTTTGCAAATATTAACATGACACAAAGTTCATGCAGTAGCCAATAGTTAAAAACTATTCATTCGAGGGAAGATAACCTTCAATTTTTTTAAAGTGTCAAGTTTCTGTTTTTTTATATATTTTAGAAGATGGCCCACCTCTGTCCACTCGTGAAGTGCGCACTGCAACTATACTCCGAGAATTGCCCTTTGTGGTTGCATTTCAAGAGCGTGTCTTAGCCTTCCAAGGACTTGTCTTGCGAGACAAAATGGAGAGACAAGGTGAAGCTGCATACTTTCTCCAGGGACCATCTATTCACATCTCAGTGAGGCGGACTCATCTGTATGAAGATGCATATGAAAAACTGTCACCTGAAAATGGTAAGACCATCATGTTTTTATTATAAGCATACTATAAGGATGAATCAATTGAAAACCTTACATTAAAAAAAATAATTTACTTAACAAAAGTGGAACACAATTGTATCATTTTTTGACATAATCTCCATGATGTTCAAAACACAAAGGAAGTAGGAAGTGCATGGATTACTCTGGAAAAAAATATCTTACGGTCATGTGTGCAGCCACTCATACACTGCCTAATACACCTCTTTATCCAAATAAACTTCTATTGTACTCATTGGCTCTTTGAGTGGTCCAAACAAGAGGCAATTACTTGGGCTGAGGTCTGGCAACTATGGTGAATGAGGAAGATAATGAAAGTGTAGGTCAGCTATGGTTGAAATGGTTGCACGAGCACTGAGCATAGTTATGTTGCAAATGGCACATATAGTCAGACGTCAATTTTGTCTGATTGCAGGCCAAAGATGGTTTTTCAACATAACGGAATATGGTAAACTGGTAATGATGTTTCTCCTAGATATGTACTATTCCAAGATAATGCCTAATTCATCCAAAAATTTTCCATCACATTGGCTTCAATTGACTCGGGAGTCGCAAAAGGTAGCAGACCTGGGAGGGCAGCATCTACCACAGAACTTCTATCACATTTCAGATCTTTCTAAGATTAGTACCCTTGCTGCAGTGATAAACGTGTATCAGCAAACTGGGCCTTCATTTTCCATTGGTTTTCAATAGGTTTCTACCTTTGTTGCTCAGAAAACATATTACTAAATGCTGTTATTTGTTGGTGCATGTCGCAAGCGAGAAATCAATTTTAAACTATCATTGAGGCAGTGTTTTATTTGTTTTCAGTTTGCTTGTTGGGTACTCTTTAAAGCATTGATAACAATACTGCCAACTTATAGATCAGTGGTGCTTGAATATGAATTACATTTTCATTTGACTCCGCCTTGTATTTATGTGGGGAACAATGAAAAAGGATTCAAAATTTGGTCACTATCACTCTCGAGGAAGGACCTGGGCCATGGTAAAGCAGCAATTTTGTTGAGTGGAGTCTCCCTCAATTTCTGATTGAATTGTTTATATAATACATTGCAGAATAGGCCTATATCAGTTTTCCCTTTCTCTGCAAAATCCATGAGAACATGTCCCTTCAAATTGTGGCCGCAACAATTTTTGGCTGATGGAACATTGTTTGCCTTCTCGAGTCTGCAGTTTTCACTGTTTCTTGGTTTTCTCTTAAAATAATGGATCCAAGTTTTACTGTCAATGACAACTCAATGGATAAATCTCTGCAAATTTTGATACAAGAAGCCAAACATGGCTTCAAAGTTGACATCGACATCCTGTTTTTGTGTATAAGCAGATATATATGTAAGCTGTTGCATCAGCCATCTGGTCTACTGCTTTCTCATACCTAACAAATTATGTAAATTTTGAATGCATAATCACAGGCATGGATCATTGTTAAATATTTAGTTGACAAATATCTTTTGAACTGTTGAATTGGCCTGTACTAGTTTGTGTCCTTAGTTATGCAATCAGAATCATGTGCTGTACCCTTTGAACATTTCCTCATAAGCAATTTCTGACATTTGTCCAGGAAAATTCTCTAGGAGCAGATATTTAGCTATTTAAAATAAGCTGAACCATTTTCTCAAAGCTGTCATTGATGGTCCCGTAGACTGCATCTTTTTTTTTATTTCTTCATACTTTCTTCATTCCAATGTTAAAGACAAAGTTAGGATTGATATTGCTCTTATCTAATGTTTATATATTTCCTATTGTTATTATTTTTTACTTGAAATAGTAGCTCCAAATGATTAATTTGGAGTTTTTGGCTGTTGGTGCTGCTGTTGAGCAGTGAGGAAGTGAAGTGCTTGTGCTTTATTATTAATTATTTAAGTTATATTAGTTAAGCAAGTTATTGTGCTTTTTGTGTTAGAAAGTCTTATATTATCCAAAGTAGTGTTATTGTATTTTGTTTATAAAGTGTCGGGCCTTAGTTTAGCAATAATTTGTGTAACTTGGTTTAGAATTGTAATTTCTACAAGTGTTTGTGTTCTTCGAAGGTTTTTGGCAAAAGACCGTTGGAGTTCACGAGGCTGATAAGTATCCTTTAAATCTTAGATTGTGTTAATTTAAGTTACTTATTCTTCTAGCTTCATTTGGTTTATTAATTGCTCTCCAAGCAGTTCATAAGTGATTGATTTCTTGTGTGTTTGTTGAGTTTCAGAGTGAGTGTGCGTTAGTCTGACGTGTAGCAGCTGTTTTGTCGCGTGATAACTTTGACTTTTTTTAAATTTACTTCCTTACCTTATAGATACTTTAATTTAAAGCAGTCTTCTCAGCGTTTCAGTTTAACAAAGTTTTAATAAGAGTTTATTAGTTAGGAAGAGATTAAAGGTTAAAGCTAGGTCAGATTACTTCGTTCTTGTTGGCTGTTAAAGTGTATAGTCAGTCCTAATTCTTAATCAGCTTTATTTAATTGATTTCTGATCGCACAGTTAACTATTAAGTTAGGATGGCTTCCTCGAGGTCTCCTGTAAATTCAGTCTTGAGGACCACTCGTTATGAGGCACTTATGTCCTATATCGTGGTTCTTGAGAGAGAAGTTGCGGACCTCTGCTCGCTGCTCACTGGGTTGGGTCGTTTTTCGGTTTGTGCGGGTCCTTAGCTTTAGGGCTGTTACGAGCCCTAAAGCTTGCCATGCTTCGGCCTCTTGCCAGAGTACACAATTTGACAAGACTATTGGTTCCGCTGGGGAGAAATCCTCGCGGATCGTTGCTTGCCTGTCCCGGAAGGCAAGTGAGTGGAAGGTAGTCACCAGTTATGGCAATCGTGGTGCGGTGCAGAGGAAGCAGTGTGCTGGGGATGCTTCACCTGAACCTCTCCTCGCCAGCAATAGGTTTGAGGTATTGATGGACCTTGAGCTGGAGCACTCACCCGTTGTCATGGTGGAGGCTGGGCCAGAGGCAGGCTTTGGGGGGAGGGGAGTGTTACTGTTAGGGAGCTCCAACGTCCGGCGTATCATGTCTCCATTGCGGCTAAGGGCTCGCTGGCAGGGAGTTGTGGAGTGGGTGTTCTTGAGGTGTATACCTGGAGGTACGATGCTCCAAGGTGTTGAGGGCGGCGGTCAGGGAGACTGGTTGGTCCTCGCTGCATGTGGTGGTGCATGTCGGCACCAACTATTCCTCGACTCATGGATCTGAAGAGATCTTGGACTCCTTTGAGGACCTGTTATCTGAGGTTGCATGAGTCAAGGGATCATCTGGAGTGGCCACTGGTACTTCTACTACAGAGACTGGGAAAATCAGAAGAAAAAAACTGAGACTAAACAGATGTTGGAACAAGTGAGGGAGCTCAAAGCTAAGAATGCTAAACTGCAGGAAAAACAATGGCATAAAAGTGCCAGCAATTGAAATGTTACTCCAGGGAAAGGGTAAAATGTATTAAAGACTGGTGTGCAAGTTGTTTTTAGCTGTCTTTGGTCTCTCTGTGATAATGCTATTACACTGATGTCCTTGACTTGTGAAACCTCTCCCAAAATTTTCTTTGAATAGTGAAAAATATTTTTAGTAAAGGACATCATTGAAGAAAATAGCATTATCACAGAGAGACCAAAGACAGCTAAAAATAACTTGCACTCCAGTCTTTAATACATTTTACCCTTTTACATTAAAATGCATATTTTTTGTTATTGATGTTGATATTTTAAGCTGCTTGTATTGATTTATGCATATATTATTTATGAATGAACACTTCAGTTCCTGTAGGTCACTCTTGTGATTAGAATGAACTCTCATGTGCATCAACGTGTACAGTATTTCTGCCCTTTGATGGTGTAATAATCTTACATGTACTAATCCATTATACACAACAACTTACATTATGTTCCTACCATCTTGTGTAATCTTGATCTTGTCATCTTGTATAATCTAGGTCTATTCAATGTAATCTAGATCTAGTCAAGAAACATAGATCTTACATTTCTAATTATAGGATGAGCAAAGAGAGCTCTCAAATTGACTTGCTGAAGTGTGTGCACTCCAATTTGTGATAATTCAGTCTCCTAAACATAAGGTTTAAATTTTTCTCCTAATTAATGCTGTTGTACTCATGTTGATTCTGGAAAATCTTCATTTTAATGCAATTTATATTTTAATAAAAGAGTCAAAACCAACCTGTTTTTCATGTATTTCAGTACAGTGCATATTTTTATCACTAGATGGTGTGCATATGTTAATGTGTTCAGTTCCTATTCTCGCACTCTCCTCTAAAATACCTACTTATGGTAGAACAGACATTTTAACCTGGAGAAATGAAAATTTTGGTCTGAAAAACCTGGAGAAGTACTGGAATTTCATAAATTATGATCTATGGCAATCCTGGAGCATAAAAAATCATACAAGTAATGGAGGAACCCACTATCAAAGGCTGTGTGGATGCGAATTCCTGCTGTGAAATACTCCTTCCCCACAAATGGGCAGGCAGTGTGTCTTTTTATCCCAAATTCAAGCTCCAATTACCTAATCCAGGTCATCATTCAAAGAAAAATAAAATGGGGTTATTTTTCATGTGCAGGTGTAAATCACTCCTTTTGAATTGAAATTCCTTAATACTTTTGAATGCATAAGAAATGAAGTTTTGCTTCATAATTCCAATCAAGATGCTATTTCTCCTTTGATGTAATATGTGACCTCTGAGTAGGTATTAATATGTTCTTGTTGGTCAATGAATCACATTAAGACTAACTTCCATCCTCTGATGATATCATCTGCTATAGTTTCTTATCTTAAGCTGTTTGTCTTAGAGTATGCCGAACCTGACAAGTTAGATGATATTTCGTGAATAATTTAGTTTGAAATCAAGAAGATTTTGGTGCATCCATCACCTTGCTAAAGAGAGATTTACTTTCAGAGCCTGATTTACGGCTAAAGATGCGGGTGCAGATGGTGAACGCAGTTGGAATGGGAGAAGCAGGTGTTGACGGTGGTGGTGTTTTCAGAGAGTTCCTTTCAGAGTTGATCAAAACTACCTTCGATCCTAATCGAGGATTCTTTCGACTGACTCGTGACAATACTCTCTATCCTTCCCCTGGAGCTCCTCTTATTCTGGGCCAGGACTTTCCTGGGACCAGGCCAGGCCAGGACTTTTGCTGGGCGCATCTTAGGAAAGGTAAGATGTTTTGGATTAATTTAGTTTGATGGTAGTATTAATATTGTGGAGAGATTGCATCCTCAATGTTATTGCTATGTTGAATTGGAGTACCCTTATTTGTCTGTTTCAGAAAATTGCCATAAATGTTGTGTTTACTCATGGGAAATTGAATATAACCTGTTTCTTTGATGTTTCAGGCCTTGTATGAGAACCTCTTGGTGGAATTGCCCCTTGCTGATTTCTTTCTTTCTAAGTTGGTGGGCAGGCATTCAGATGTTGATGTACACCATTTAGCGTCGCTTGATCCTCAGTTGCATCGAAACCTTATATATCTAAAAAGTTACGATGGTGATATTGCTGACCTCAATTTGGATTTTACTGTCATCAATGAGGAGCTTGGGGAGACCAGGGTAACAATTTATATTACGTTATTTTTAGAAAACATGATATTCTTGTTTAATAATTTTGAAGATTAAATATAGTTATATTTTTCATTCCTAGAGATAATGTAACTCTCACAGAAATATCTAATTAAAGAATAATCTATGGGAAGATGAAAATCAATTCTTTAATTTTATAGGATTATTATAAATTGTAGATTTCATATGAATGCTTCTCTTTGTAAGGTGGATGAGTTAAAGGCTGGAGGAGCAAACATTCCTGTCACGGCAGCCAACAGAATAGAATACATTCATTTAATGGCTGATTATAAACTAAACAGACAAATAAGAGCTCAGTGTAATGCCTTCAAACAGGTTAGTTCTTTATTTCACTAAATAAACTTTAATCAAAGCCGCTGTTTTAGCTTCTTTATGAATTAAAAAATAATTAAGGTAGTGCATTCAAGTTTTGAAAATGGCTTAAACAGTTTTCTAAAATTCATTTACAATTGATGAGGCTTTCCCAATCATTAATCATGTTCAAAGATGATCAAATCTAATTGAATGGTATTTGCCTGTAATTTATGTTATGATTTGTTATAAAAATTCAAATCAGAATTACTTTGATCTCCCTTCATTTGAATTTGTAATGTGTCTTGTGCATTTCAATCCTTCATACGGATTTGTTCTCAATTTGTTTATTTAATTGGAATGTATACAAATTTATTAACCCAGTAACGCCTGGAAAACAAATTTCATAAAAAATGGATGTGTTCGTTGTTTAGATGTTCGGATAAACAATCCTCTTCTGTATGTAGCAGTTGTTTCCATGCATGCATATCGCTAACCACATTTTAGAAAATATTGGTAAACATATATATATAATAATAATAATAAAATTGATAATTTTCAGCTAACTGCTACTTGGTTATAATATGCGATATCCAAATCAACTTTCAAATAGGTCATAGCCGTGTCCTTTATCTTTGAATTCAGATACTACTCAGATACAACATATTCATAAATTATGAGAAATGTAGAAAAGTGGAGTGTGTACAGAGCTTTTTTGAATGCATGAAGAGAAACTACTATGGTCTTGCCGGCGGCTGTGAGAATGTGCCACCTTTCCCTCCTTCCCCCCTCCAACAACAGACTGACCCATGGGGACAACCAGATTTGAGAGCATTATCGATACTTCAAATGGAAATCAAACTAGTGACGCATCTGGCAATAGATGAAGCACAGTTTGGCATTCAGACTTCTGGAAATTTTTTTGGATTTAGATGTACACCCAGCGAGCTGCCAGTGGCAGGGAGTGATTTAAAAGCAACATTCTTTATATACCCTGTTACCCTCTATGATGCTTTGTGGAAGGAACGACTGGTTATTTTCATATCTATATTGCAATGAAAATGTTTACGAGAGGGCTTTTATGGTATTTTTCCAAATGGCGAGACTGCTGTATAATTTAAATTCAGATAAGAGTGGTAATGTTAGAGAAGGATTTTAAAAGAGTATACCAATCACCTAAAGTAACTTTACGATTGAAAATTTCTCATTCATCACATTACATGACTTATTTTCTAATTTCAGATGATCAAATCATAAGATTAACAAATTCTGGAAGATTAACCTCCCACCAGGGGAGCTGTAGTTTTTGCTCTCTTTCTGATACCATTAGCGGAATTCGCTGAATATGTAGTTTTCACAATGTTATCATATGAATATTATTTTATGATATGATATTTTGTTTCCACAACTTATAATCTGAAAGTCAACGTAGTAGAATGTTTTTACCTTTTTTTCAATGAATCCATATTAGCTGTGATTATATAAAGAAAAGTTCAATGGCCAGGAAAATTGCAATCAAGACAAAAATATGTTTTTTATTGTACAGTCCTGGCCAAAATTAACGCAGCACCGGCCATAAGGATCGCTAGGGAGGTGCTGCGTTAATTTTGGCCAGGAGTGTACAAAACTGCCGCAGTTTGTCGCAAGGACTGGTGTGGACATTAACTTATATAAAAATTAATTAAAAATACATATAAAAAATATAACTATGCTTACATACAATAAACACAGCTAAATAAAGCATACGCATGTATAAATAAAAATAAATATATGCAATACATATTTAAATTATTTTTAAAAATACCACTGTGAATTATCTAAGTCAGTATGTATTTTAAAAAACCTTAAACAGCATATACATTACTTGTCTTTTACTTATCGTGCAAGATTTTTCAGGGTTCTTGATAGGCCTTCACGGCTTCAGCCACAGGGCCCACAAATTCCCACCGTACATCACCAGGCGATCCCTTACTTGTCTCACATTTCTTTACCGGCAGGCTCATTTGTCAAATTTTTAATTTTAATTATAACCTTAAAAACATGTAATATTTTTTGGGAAAAGTCAAAAGACTTCTGCCAGTAGCCTCTTACATTCCTCAATAGTTCTATTTAGAAAATAGTATTTCCAGTTATCTGTTTTTTGTTTTATAAATCTTACTTTGTATTTATGATCGTGCCTATTCAACTAATCTGCCTCTTTTACCCTATCATTTAACTCCTTAAACACAGAAAATCCCATGAATGTCTCATAGAGAACCGATAGTCTCTTCCTCCTGTCTTCTAGACTGACCCAACCTAATTCTTTTATCATTTGAGTGACGCAGCTGCGTTTTTCATCTCCCCCTAGCCGTCCTTCTTTGCACCTTTTCCAATTCCTCTTTAACTCCTACTTGATAAGAGTCCCTTGAACATTCACCATATTCTAGTATAGGCCTAGCTAACAATGGGTATGCAGTTTCTTTTATTTTCCTGTTCAATTTCTTACCTATGGATAAGAGTATGTATCACAAAATTTAACGCTAAATTGGCTTTACCTATGATATTTTCTATGTGCGTGTATGTGATAAAAGTAATTGAATATCTAGGTGCTGAATGGCTATCAATGAGAGAAATTACCCAAAGTTCATGTTAAAAAAAGTTATGGATAGAAGAACGTAATAGCTTTGCTTAAAGTTATAACAATAATAGAAAAAAATCCTAAAACTATGTGTCTAAGATGTGAAAAAGGATTACATTGGGAATGTTTATCCAAGTAATAGTGCTACACTTTGAAATTTACCTTTTACTAAGGCTTTATAACTAGAAGAAACTTGGGAAGTGCAAATAATAATAATAATGCCATCTTCTTTATGGGCGAATTTTCACTTTCTCCATATCCGTAGTTTAGGGAAAGTATTGTTTTCATGAAAAAAATCGACTTCGAGATTTCAACGGAAATACATGTTTTGGGGTCCCTACAAGAATACATTTTGACCATTTTCGGAATAATGTCTGTGTGTGTGTGTGTGTGTGTGTGTGTGTGATTGGGGGCGCTCTTTACATAGCATTTTGGTTGGTGTTGTTAGAGTTGATTATTTTTTGGGGTAAATCGGTTAACCGGAAGTCGAGTTTTATTTTTCGAAGCTCATTTCCGTTTTTGCAAAATTCCTCCATTAATCTGATATTTAGGTATGTACAATTATCTTTAAAGGTTACACAAAATGTAATTTTCTATAAGTTTTAGTAATAAAAAATTCGATATCAACCACCGTTTAAGAGTCTTATCATAATTAACCTATTTTCTGGTTATTGCGACATATTCACATTCAAATTTTGTTTTCATTTATACCATTCCATAATAATGTTATATTCAACATGGTTACTATATTTCTTCAAAGTTGTAATTGGAAATTGATTTGGAATTTAAAAAATGCGTATTTATTACAAAATAATTATTCAGTTATAATATTATAATGGTTTCTTGTCGTTATTGGTTACTCTTCACGATAACAATAAAGTTAGTTACTATGTGTTTGTTTACATAGCAAACAATGCAATGCAATGTGTCTATCGCTCAGTCTCTTGCTATAGATTGAGCTCTGTCTGATTGAAAATAATTAAAAGGTTTTCTTCTTTTTTTTTACTCCATTTTCCTCTTTATTTGCTTTCTTTTATGTATATTAATAATTGTTATAATTCACTGTTACTTGCACCCTCATTAATTTGGCCACTCACAAGGAAAAAAAGTTTTAATAGTCCGTGCGAAAGCGCGGTACCACAATAACTTAAAATGTTGTTTCTTTTAGTTGTCACGTTTCGTAAAAGCCAAATTAACACAATCATTGAATGCAATTACCAAAGATATTTATTATTAAGAAAATTGTTCTCTCGGAAATAGCTCTTTGTTCGTGTTTTGATTTTGTTTCCATCGCCTATTATAATCAGTTTTGTGTATCATCCTATATTGGTGCTTGTAGTAGACTCAAGAGGCCAATTTAACCATTTTTCATCAAACATGTCCCAAAAAACATTATTTATAATGTTTGTGATGTAAAAGTTAATATGATATAAATTAATCACTCATATATCTTCCAAGTTTAGATTGAATATAGAGTTCGAAAATACTGTCGTAGATAAATATCTACATTTCATATATGTGGAGAAAAGCATGTGCTGGCCACATCAGATTTTACTTTTTTGCATTTCCTATTTATTATTTAACACACACACAACATACACAGACAACCATTCCCTAACCGGAAAAATCCGATTTGTTGGGACACTCAAACCTGGGGCCGTAAGGATACATGTTTTCATTGTGTGTATGCAAATCAATTTAAGTAATTTTCTACTATAAATTTAATTTAAAATTTTCATAGATGATGTTAATTAGAACTCACCACTGACAGCAATGTTAATAAGTAAGAGTCACAACTATACCATAAACTGTCAAAAATTGGAGAAGGGTCTATGCACGTTTTGCTACCTTGTGTAGCATCTTCAACAGACCATGAGTGGCTAGACCAGATTCACTGATGGTCTGTTGAAGATGCTACACAAGGTAGCGAAACGCTCATAGACTCCAATCCCCTCATGGGGACAGTGGCTTGGTAAGCGACCGGGTTCGGATACCGGTCACCATCCACTGTTTTGAGCTACCTGCCGGGGGGTAACCCGGTGCTCTTCTGCTACCTGCTGGGGGGTATCCCAGCATTTCTCTTTTGGTCTTAGGACCTTTCTTGTATCACTTGGAGTGATACCTGATAAATTCTTTTTCGCTAAAACATCTTAAAAGCGACACCGAAAGAGTAAAGAGCTCATTCCCCGCCGCCGCCTCCACGGGGCTGAGGGGGGGCAACGAGTCCTGAACTCGGCGAAGTAGCGGCTAAAAATGGAAGTTGATGAAGTAGAGAGTAGAGTAGAAGGAAAAGGAAAGAGACTGCGCTCTCAGAGCCCAGTAAAAATGGTGGTTAAAGCTAATGAGGCCAAAATATCTGTGCCAAGATATCTAATAGTTAGCAGAATGGATGATGGGAAAGATTTCAACACAACTTCACCATTTGTGGTGGCTAAAGCCATAAAGAACACTGTGGGAGAAGTAGCCTCAATAAAGAAATTAAGAAACGGAACCTTGCTTGCGTAACAGCAACAGATGCTCAGAGTAAAAAACTCCTTGATCTGAAGTCTCTTGGTCCCTTTGCAGTTAAGGTTAATGCACATCAGAGCCTAAACTACAGCAAAGGTGTTATAAAATGCTTTGAAATGCAGCACATGGAAGTAGAGGAGTTGTGCTCAGAGCTAGCCACCGAAGGTGTCATAAAAGTAGAAAGGATAATGACGAAAAGGGATGGTGTTCTAAAACCTACTGCCTCCTTAATACTCACCTTCGGAACTCCTCAGTTGCCATCTGATATAAAGCTAGGTTACCAGGTTGAAAGAATAAGACCGTATGTCCCGAATCCAATGCGGTGTTTTAACTGCTTCAGATTCGGACATACCAAGTTCACTTGCAGTCGGGAGAAGATCTGCCCAGACTGTAGCAGTAAGGCCCATGAGGGAACCCAATGTCTCTCAGGGCATCGTTGTGTAAACTGTAAAGGAGAACATTCTGCCTGGTCTAAGGACTGCCCTAGTTTTCGCACTGAAAAGAAGATTCAAGAGCTCAGAGCTGTATGTAAGATCTCAGTGACAGAAGCCAGGAAACAGGTGATGGCGACTCCACCTCCTCCCATCCCTTTTTCGAAAGTAGTAGCCAGTCCTTCTTCTCAGGCAACCATGGGCGAACTATTAACCCTGGTGAAGGAACTCGTAGAAGAACAGAAGAAACTTCGAAGTGAAAAATCTGTACTCAGAAGCTACCAGTCCGTTCCTCCAGGGAATAAACCTGTTACTGTTAGTGTTAGTAATGAACCAAAGGCTGTTTTAAGCAATAAAAAAGAGGCTGAAATATTAACAAGCAAGGTACACTCTAGAGCTAATGATTCCTCATCCGAAAGAAATTCTACGGAACAAAAATTGGGCAAAGAAACCAAAACACCATGCAAAGAGTCCGAAAAGTTAGTAGAGGAATTGGACTCGGATGAAATGATGGAGACTAATATAGATAAAGATTTAATTGATAGGATTCGCAGAAAAAAAGGGAAAACTAAACATAAATTAAACCGTTGAACCATATAAAGAACCATGAATACCATACTTCAATGGAACTGCAATGGTTTCCGATATCGCCTACCAGAATTACGTATACTTCTCTCAGAATTATCTCCAGTGTGTGTTTCTCTTCAGGAAACACGACTTAAAGAAAATGATGATGTCCAGCTTCGGGGGTATGCTGTTTATAACAAGGATCTTGCCGGGGTACCTCAGGCCCATGGAGGTGTGGCTGTTCTAGTGCACGACTCTGTTCTTTCAGAAGAAGTGACTCTGACTACAGAACTGCAGGCTGTTGCAGTTAGAGTGTATCTTCCTGCTCAGATAATAATTTGCTCCATCTATCTTCCCCCTAATGAGCCCATCAATATAAATAAATTACTGGATTTAATTGAACAATTGCCATTGCCATTCCTACTTCTGGGTGACTTCAATGCCCATAATTCAGAGTGGGGATGCAAAAGAACTGATGTAAGGGGACGTCGGCTCTCAAATATATTTTCGAGTCTAGACATGATAATTCTAAATGATGGAAGCGACACACATTTTAGTGCTGGAAGCAGGTCATTTTCAGCTATTGACCTTTCTGTGTATTCCAGCACTGTTGCTCCAACATTCAAATGGGAAGTATACAAAGATTTGTGTAGTAGCGACCATTTTCCCATTATCCTGACGCATCTGACTGCCTCCCCAATGGAGCCTCGCCCTATCAAGTGGATAACGAGAAGAGCTGATTGGGAAAAATTCTCTGAATCAATTCAGCTAGAGGAGGAGGAATTTTCCTCTGTGGATAAACATGTCAAATACTTCACGGATACCATAATAAAGGCGGCGGAAATTAGCATTCCGAAATCCTCTGCTCGGCTTCGTCGCGTCCCTGTTCCTTGGTGGAATGACGAATGTCATTCTGCCATTAAGGATAAACGACGAGCATTTAGAGCTTTCCGTCTCCGACCTACAGAGGAAAACATGATAAAATACCTTAAGTTAAAAGCTGTAGCTCGCAGGATAGTGAGGAAATGTAGGCGTGATTCATGGATGAAATATGTTTCTACCATTAACAGTTCCACTCCAGTAGCTAAAGTATGGGAAAAGGTCAGGAAGATATCCGGTCGGACATCTTCCTGTAGCATTAGTGGTTTATTGGTCAACGGGAAAACAATTACCGAAAAGGTGGATATTTCAAATGAAATTGGATTGGTTATAGAAAAGGCATCTAGTTACGAAAATTATCCACCATCCTTTCGAAATATAAAGGCTGAGAGTGAGCGGAAACAGCTAAAATTTAATTCCGGAAACAAGGAACATTACAATTGCTCCTTTAGCCAGTGGGAACTGGAGACTGCTCTACGTGAGGTACATGACAGCGCCCCTGGTGCGGATTCCATTATTTATAGTATGATGCAACACTTAAATATTACCGCCAAGAAGTATCTCTTAAGAATGTACAATAGAATCTGGGGTGATGGTTGCTACCCAACACAATGGCGGGAAGCCATTATAATCCCCATCCTCAAGCCGGGGAAAGACAAGAAACTACCAGAGAGCTATAGACCAATTTCTCTTACAAGCTGTATCTCCAAAGTGATGGAACGAATGGTCAATAGGAGGCTTGTTTGGTTCCTTGAAACAAGCAACTTATTGGCCAATATTCAGTGTGGTTTCCGTCGGTATCGCTCCACCACAGACCATCTGGTGAGACTGGAGAGAGCAATATGTGATGCTTTTGTCAGAAGACAGCACTTGGTAGCAGTACTATTCGACCTTGCAAAGGCTTATGATACCACTTGGAGATTTGGCATTCTTAAGACATTACATTCTTGGGGATTACGTGGTAATCTCCCACTCTTTATTAAGAGTTTCCTAAAGGAGCGCTACTTCAGGGTACGTGTCGGGACTTTTCAGTCTCGGCTATTCACACAGGAAAATGGAATCCCTCAGGGGTCTATCTTAAGTGTATTACTGTTTGCTGTTGCTGTAAATGGACTTGCTCAATGTATTAGACATTCTATTGATGGAAGTCTCTTTGTGGATGACTATGGTATATTTCTAGCATCCCAAAATATGACTATTTTGCAACGTCAAATGCAAATGACAATTAACCGAATATACAAATGGGCAACAGAAAATGGATTCACCTTTTCGCACAGCAAGACAGTTTGTATCCATTTCTGTAGAATTCGTGGTCTACACCCAAATCCATCCCTTCTTTTAAATGGCACCGAGATACCTTGTGTTGAAAGTGCATACTTCTTGGGAATTAAATTTGATCATAAACTAACATGGCGTCCTCAACTTAAATATTTGAAATCCCGATGCCTAGCTGCCCTTAATGTATTGAGAGTTCTCAGCCACAAATCCTGGGGAGCGGATCGACCACCCTGCTTAGAATATATCGGTCGCTTATTAGATCAAAGCTCAACTATGGTAGCATAGTATATGCATCAGCAGCACCATCAGCTATTAAGGCGATTGATGTGATTCACCACACAGGGATTCGCTTGGCTACAGGTGCTTTTCGAACCAGCCTTATAGCAAGTATTTTTTGTGAGTCTGGGGAACCATCACTCTATATGCGCCGTAAACTGCTGTCTATGCGTTATGCAATAACCCTTAAATCTAAGCCAAATCATCCGGCGTATGAAGCAGTTTTTGTGCAGAGATATAGCCACCTATATGCTGTCCGGGTCCGTTCTCTAAAGCCCTTGGGTATGAGAGTCAAAGGATATTTCGGAGAAATGGAATTTAATATCCCCAGGATGCCAGAAACAAAATTCTCCTAATTCCCACCATGGACATTCCCATGTCCCAATGTCCACCTCTGCCTTACCAGACTTGACAAGCAAAAAACTTCTCCTATAGAATACCAACGTGAATTTTATAGACTCCTTGCAGACTTCAGCTCTAGTACTGCCATCTATACAGATGGTTCCAAGCAGGGAAGTCAGGTTGGATGTGCATATGTGGTGAAGAAAACATCATTTCTGTTTCGACTACATCCACTCTGTGGGATATACACAGCAGAGCTATATGCTCTTTTACAATCTCTTTGTTACATATCCGCACACTCCCAGACTAAGTATGTAATCCTAAGTGATTCCTTGTCTGCTCTAAAAGCCATCAAGTCTATTGGTTCCATCCATCCACTGGTACAGAAAATCCAGTCATCTCTGGTGGACCTAAAATTTAAAGGAGTGGAAATAGATTTCATATGGTTGCCAGGCCACGTTGGTATACCAGGTAATGAAATGGCGGATGTTGCAGCTAAAGAAGCTGCTAATAAGAGGTGGACTTTTTATGACCAAGTGCCTGTGAGTGATGTGAAGACATGTATAAAGCACTTGGTTTTTAAACAATGGCAAGATGAGTGGAATGAAATTACAGAAAATAAATTAAGAATAGTGAAACCAAATGTTAATTCTTGGCAGTCATCATGTAGACCCTCCAGACTCGAGGAAGTAGTCCTAACCAGACTACGAATCGGACATTGCTGGTGGACTAATAAACATCTGTGGTCTGAGGAGGCCCCAGTATGTGAGATATGTGACACAGTATTGTCTGTGTCACATCTCTTACTGCAATGCCCCCAGTTTGAAGATGAGCGAAGGAGATTAGGCCTTTCGACGGATCTCTCGGTCGCCCTAGGAGACGATGTAGCATCTGTGGAAAAGATATTTGATTTTGTGAAGGCCACGAAACTACTAACTTACATTTAGTCAAGCCCCACTCAACTTGCCTTGTTCCAATTAATTTATAATTTTATTTATTTATTTTATTTATGCTTTTAATATTAGTTGGAGACAGTATCCTTTATTGTGAAAATGGACTCTAAGGGCTAGACCCTTTACAGTCTATGTCCTTATTTTATCAAAACTTTAGAGGCCACTATACAGCCCTTTCTTGTTTTTACAAATTTTAATCAGAGCCCAATTTTAACTTTTTAACCTTATATGTTGTATGTATTGTTCGACTTGTGGATGTACTGACTTGTAATGTCCTACTACTCATGGCGATAATAGCCCGAGAGGCTGATTCGCCTGCAAACACATACATACATACATAGTACCGGTTTTTTAATATTGTCAATGGTAATCTGAACTCAGAGTATTTTGTATGGTCTTGCACCATATTTTTTCAGGGAACTGGAGGAATGTATTGTTAGTTGTAATGTTATAGCTGTTGGGTTTGATTAAAGCTGAAATAAAACAAGTCAAAATCAACAAATGGATTTCATCATTTGTTTTGGGACAACAAAATTAATAAGATAATTTCAAGATTCCCAGTGTTCACTTTTTAAAGTCCTCTGCACATGGGGCCTGCACTAGCAGCCAGTGAAATTGTCGGAAAATGAGCCACAAGAAAATATTCTACGTAAGAATTGCAAGTTCCTTTTCACTGTTTGCAGGCTTCATTTTATCCACAGAATTGAATTAGAAATAATTATGAAATCAAGACAGATTGATTAAAGAATCCTATTTTGGTCGTGTAATATCATTTTGGATTCTAAATAATTAGAATCTGGCGAATTCCTTCCTTACTCACCCTGCTTAATAAACCCTATTCCCTCTCAGTAGCTTTTAATTGTTAACTAGGAATTAGGAAAAATAGTTGCAGGTCTATGGTAAACCCTTATACTTTCTCACATTCTGGAAGAATAGCAAATCTGAGATAAATGACTGTTAATAAAGAAAGTTGATCAAAGTTAATTAGACCACTATGGGATGATTGCTCTTTGCATCCAACTATTTCAGAATACCCATTGTGATCAGGCAAGATAATCTTGTGCATGTTCTGCTTACATAGACATGTAAGATTTTTTTGTAACTCAATGCATTTCTTTCAGTTGCCTGGTTTTCCTTTGACCCATGCCTTTGCCCACCTGATCACATTATATTGTTGTTGACATTTTTGACAATAGGAGCAAAGATTGTTTATCATTTAATGTAAACCTTGAGTCCCCCTGGACTGTTTAGTGGACAGGGAAACCTGGTTTATCATATTGAAAATATGAAGAAAAAAATATTGCTTCAAAAAATACACGTGGTGGAACTTAAAAGAACAAACTCCCTAAGTTTCTGAATGTAATGCAAAATACAGGGTGTTCGGGTTAAACCTATAATAATGATATTAATTGTAATAACTTGAGAGTCAATTAAAATGTTTATTGGCGGTTTGTTTCTACAAGTGTGATAACTCAAAATGTTTTTTACACGGTTAATACACCACAATATGTGCACCATTAGTGGGAGAAAGACATCAAATCTGTATTTTACTCCTCACCGAATGTTTTGCAGTATTGCAGGCATAACATTTACAATAACTGCAGGAATTTGATGGCGCAGTTCTGGTAGATCACGAACTGGTGTCTGGTAAATTTGATTCTTGATAAACACCCACAGAAAATAATAAAGTGGCCTCGTCTAGGTGTCTAGAGGGCCATCAATGGACTTCCTCTCCCAATCCAGCGATTTAGGAACTCATTATCCAAGAACTCCCTCACTAATATTGCATAATGGCAAGACGCGCAATCATCAAGCAAACATAGAAAACATTTTGAGTTACCAAACTTGTAGAAGCAAAACGCTAATAAATATCTGGATTACCTCTCAAGTTATTACATTTTGTATTATTATATTTTTAACCTGGACTTCCTCGGCCGTATTCATAGATTGTTTATTTAGCATTTAACTAGGGGTTGCTATGTGGTGATTCACTTTCGAGTGATTAACGACTAACTGAAATGTGGTATCCATCGTTTCGACTAACTTCGTGTAACTAGAGGTTGCTACGTAGACAACCGCTATATGGCGGAAAGTGACATTCTCGATTTGGCAACCTCGCATCAGCACCTCAAACAAATGAAAAAGAAGTTGTTTACATTGTTTCTGCCCAAAGTCAAGGCTAATTTTCATCTAATTTTTCTTATTAAACCGATTGATATGGTATCTCTATCGTCAATTCTTTCTGCTGTTTGATGCATTGAAATATTCTCAAGTAAAATCTATCGTATTGGTTTTTTATGGTACAACTAACATCACATAAATACAAAGCATACAGATGATGTCTAGGATATCTTGTGTTTGTTTGTATAAATTACTTACCTTTAAGTATAATTGATATGCGAGGTTGGGTGGAAGAGAGACCCATCTGGGCCTAACCTCGCCAAATAAAGGGCCCATGTATCTATTTATTTTTGCCGCATGTTTCCTGAGTTGTTTCCCAGCGAAGCCTTTAAAGTTTAAGTCTCTACAAAATACTTAGCTTCACTTGGTGAGCTTAAATTTACTCCGCGAATATTATTTTTCCATTTGTTGTGATTTCCTACACTAGAAAGTATTCACTATGAATTTTTATGCATTTCACTCCCCTAATTTTGTGCCTAGAATTGTCAGTATGAATTACCGCATCAAGGAAAGATAATCCTATCTTTTATCTCCCGAGTTTGGAGGGATGTAAGATAGGGAGGGGAAGATGATAAGCGAGGGAAAGAGGATAAGGGAAGGGAATACCACATTTGGAACGGTCGGGCGACTTAGTACAATTAAAGAGCGCTGATGAAGTCCGACCATAGTTCTTTCTCGTGGGGAAGATTCACACCAAAGGCCACCCACCATTAGCCTTAAACATAAGCTTTCATAGTAATGATGAAGAAAATTAGAAAATAACAGCTTTTTCTCATTAATTTTGAGTCTCATCAATTTGTATGTGTTATCTGTGCAAAATTTCTGCAAATAAAGGAAACACGGAAGTGTATTATCAAGTTGTAAAAATTCATCTCGCAAATATAGAGGTTACACAGTATGAAAAATACAATAATATGTGACCTTTATATTTTCCATTCATATTGTAAGTCTCAGGAGTCGAAATTTCAGCAAACGGTAAAATAGTCACAAATTATTATTTTATTTATCCAAAAATTCCTCGAGGTCTCTTAGATGATAAAGAAACTTTCTGTTATAGTGGTATATTATTTTTTATCTTAAAACTGACTACTGTCGGATCCAGAATCAATGTCTTTGAATTTAACGTTTGTTTGCATATGTAAAGTTTTTAAGGTCCCAATTTGTTCCATATTAAAATAACTGAAAGATTATCATTAGTTAACGCTTCTGTGTCCTGCATTTTTCTGCATTTCACATCCTTAATATTTGGTTCACACAAACATTTTCGTCCATATTAACGTTTTCCAAGCATGTTCCAAATGTATGTAAATGATAATAAAAAATAATAATGAATACTGCTGCTTTTCCCCTGCTAGCAATTTTCAAGAGCTTGAAATTACTCTGGTTTTCTCGTAAAGATATACATTTACATATTTGTTAATATTATTGCTAATCACAATATGGGAAATGAATTAAATTTGCATTGGACAAAATTGCATTACACACACCAAACGTTAGACTTAGTGATGGGTCGATTCCAAAATTTTAGCGATACCGATTCTGGTTCTGACATTTCGATTCCGATTCTACCAATACCGATTCCTTCGATTCTGATGCTATGGGCTCCATGTATCACTTAATTCAAGACAACCATGCAAAAAATTATTACTCTGTGAAAGAATCAGTTAACAAAAGCATCACTCATATCATCACTATGTAATTAAAATATAATTGCTAAATTTCAGAACAGAACATACCTGAAAAGTGGTGTTACCTCATAGGTATTACTTAAGAATATATACACCTATGTTTAAATTTAAAATAAAATTATCATCTTTAATAGCTATCTTTTATTAAAACATCTAATCATTATCATACAAATTTAGTCTCCCTTTACAGATTTTAAATTTTTGCTCAGAAAGCAAAGCATCTTCACTCTCTCAGGATCAAGCCTGTTGCGTTTCACATCGCATATTTTTCCTGCCGAACTAAATGGTCTTTCACTAAACACAGTGGATGGCGGTATGGCAAGAAACTTTTTGGCTAATTCTTTCAGCCTTGGGTAGGAGAAGCAAGCCTTCCAGTATTCCCCAGGGAAGGAATTTGGTGGTGCATTCATCTCAGATAAATATGCTTCCACTTCAGCTTCAACAGTATTTGTTATTGTGTCTTTGGGTACCTTTCCAAACACATCACTGTATCTTGACCATATACCTGTCACAGGCTCCCTAGGCTGAATTTGCCCCTCTGGATGTGGTGCGCCACTGCCTTTAATCTAATTTGAAAAAAAATATATCAGGAAATAAAGCAATATTTTTCATACAAGGCTTCACTAGGTGCAATTACAATCACCTTACCTGTTGAATTTTTTTGGCTTCCTTTATTAGATTCATTTTTGCTGTCTCCAAATGCCGTTGGTTATAAAATGGCTCCTTCTTCAGCCGGGGATCTAACATAGTTGCAAGAGAACAACAGAAGTCATCTTCTACATTCATAAATCGTTTTGACAGTGCTGCTAACAGGTCATTTTTTAATCCCTGCAGGCCTGAACCTGTTGGAGCGGGCTTCTTCAATTCATGCTCCAGTAAATGCACCAGTGGAATTACCTTTAATCAAAATAACATTCATCTTTTGTGAGGACAATAATTATACCATAGAATTCAGAAAAAAACAAACAAACCAGGTACTTTGAAATTATCAAGGAAATGAACTTACCTCAGACAGGGTTACATTTTCAGAGCTAACTTGCAAGGTTGCTGCATCGAAAACTTCCAGAATAGAAATACCATTCTCGATCATGTCCCACTGTCCCTGTGTCAAATCTATAGGTAGTTTGAGCTCACCAGATGCTAGTACAATTGCTTGCTTTTGTTCCAGAATTCTCTTAAACATATGAAGTGTTGTGTTCCATCTAGTCGGCTCATCCTGAATTAGTCGATGATTGGGAACCTGGGCCAGTTTCTGGTATTTTTTCAAAATTTTTACATTTTTAGAGGAATGTTTGAAGTGGCCTACAATTCTTCTGCAGGCTGCTGATATATTCATTATTGACTTGCAGTTTAAATATCCTTCTTTCAATACAAGTTGCAATGTATGTGCAAAGCACGAAACATGCCTAAATGATGATCTTTCTAAAGCAGCAACAACATTGCGTCCATTGTCACGAACAGCACACGCTATCTTTTCCTGCAGGACCCAATCAGATAAAGTCATCTCCAAAAATGTGCCTATATTCACTGCTGAATGCGATATTTCAGGGAATGGGATCACTTCAATGCATAAGTGCTTCAAATTGAATTCCTCATCAAGGAAATGCACAGTTACACTAAGATAGTCATCTTGAGCATTAGTCAGCAAAAGTCAAGTCCACAAATCTGTGGTTATTCCTGCAAATGTTATCATTTTTATCATATGTTCTACCTTTTCTCTGGTTTGGTTGTACATTTTGGGAATAACACTGTTTGATAGAGTTTTCCTAGATACCATGGTATAGCGAGGTTCTGACGCTAAGTAGTCAGAAAAATTATTTGGAACCTAATACTCATTGAATTAAATTCTTTCCTGCTAATTGCATTAGTGGTTAACAGCCTCTGGCTGTAATAATGATTTTCAAACAACTATACTGAACATCATTGGTGAGGAATGCAATTGTATCAAATTGTGGGTCACCTCAAATTATAAAAAATTTTTACAGGACATCCATTTTGTTGCAAGTACACGGGCAAGTATTAATAGTACTGCCATCAAGAAGTGTTTTCAAAAGGGAGATAAACATACTTCACTTAAAAAGAGTGTAGTTTAGAAACTACAGTTTCTGATGATGATGCTGACTGGCAAGCAAGACTAATATTCTTAAATATCAATCACAGATTGTTTATTATAATTGAGTTTAGTTCCATTTCTATACTTGTTTTGTAAAGAAGTTTTCCTAACCTATTCAAGAGTAGGGAATTAATTTGAAGTTAACTTAAATTATTGTTTGTTACACCTTTTACTGGTTTTCAAATATCCATTTTATTCATGGAAAATGTCACAGTTTATTATGGGCTCTAAAAATACTAAAAAATCCACATTTTGACTAATTTACGAAGGTCTACATTTTATATTGTTCCATGAGATAAAATCATAAGCATTTTAAAAGATGAATATGAAATTTTAGGGAAAAATTACAACTGAAACCATAATAGCTGATCTGCTGGTTGCATTTATTTAATTAAATGCTTTCTTATAGGGAAAGATGGCAAGGGGTGGAGCATGTACATAGACAGGCAGCGTTCATGGTTCATGCATGGAAATGTTCATGAGCAAAGGACAGATGGAGGAATAGTCACTGGATCTACTGTTGGGGTATTACTTGACCTTGAGCGGCATACTCTTTCCTTTTATGTCAATGAGGAGCCACAGGTGAGTTGTTTTTCACAGTGGTAGAAGATTTTGGATGCTTTATTTAAGAAAATCATATTATTGGAACATCAGATTGTACTGATTTTTATTTTATTCAATGATAATAATTCATTTTTAATAAATATTGTATGACAATTTATCAGTTACTTTTCTGCACCAAGGATTACTTGTGTTCATTTATCTTTGAAATCAACCTTATTTCCAGTTTATCATCATAATAATAATGAAATTGTATGAAATGTTGCAAATAAAACAAATAATTTAACTGTTTTTTCAGGGCCCAATTGCATTCAGAGATCTCTACGGTGTGTTTTATCCTGCAGTTAGCCTGAATCGAGGAGTGACAGTTACTCTGCACACAGCCTTGGATCCACCATCTGACAGTGATGAAAGCTGAATCTGTAAAAAGAGAGGAAGAATTGTAGTTTTGGGGGAAAAGAATAACTGCCTAAATAGTCAAAATATTCCTCTGAAACAAAATTCATTACAAACTGAAGTTGAGAAAACTCTAACCTGTACATATCTATTTCCTTTCATGTACCTTAAGAAAGACATTTTCATTGAATCTTGAGAGCCTAACCTCATGAAAGTCCCTTTTGTAATCACCACGAGCTTATTTAGAAGTTTCACTAAGTCATTGCTGAAGTTAAGACACCAATTTTATCCAAAAATACTTTTAATATGATGTGTGTACTTGTAAGCAATTTGTACATACTCAAGAACGTACCAAAAATGTGTGTTTTGTTTTAAGACCTATAAATGTAATACATCAGAAATGATTTGTTTTTATTTCAGTCAGTAAGGCATCGATTATACAATTTTTAGTGTTGTGGCAATTTCGTCGATAATTTCGTGCCGACGTGACGGCGTGACCGGAGTGACCAGAGTGAATCTGACTTATGGTGACTTAGGGTGGCGAAGGGTGGCGCCTTCGACTCCTGATCGCTTTTTATGCCAAATGGTGGAAGAATACAAAATCTTTGCCAAGAGTCAAAAGTTCGAACCGAGACTATTCCGCGGTTACGTGTGAAAGGCGTGCCAGCCAGCGCTCCTGGCCCGTTGACTGTGTGACCGTGAACTCAAGGGCGAGTCTAGATTGGTGCTGGTGTGAGGAGTTGGGGCTGCTCGAACACACTTTTGCTAAGAGACTTCTTGAAGAAGGTTGTTGTGAGGAGAGAATGTTTCGACGTCTTGTGAATTCGGAGTCTTCCCGAATCGACGTTCGTATTGGGTGATTTTGTACTAATTGTAAATGAGCAGTTCAATTTAAAGTGTTATTTTGTTGTATGATATTGTTTGACCTCTTAATATTATTACTTATTATATTTATGGTTGAAACTCATTCTCTGATTGATTTTCCGATGTTCGATATCCCGAGCTGATTGCTGTTCAGAGTAGTTATTGAGTTACCGAATATTTTTCAGTTCTTTCCGAGTACAGAAAAATAAGGTGGCACAAATTGGTAGCAGAGCGTGGTTTGATTCACAACTCTGTTCTTGCAAAATTGCTTTTATCGACATCTTATGGACTCTTGTGAGTATTCCCTGTTGATTCTTTGACATGTTGTTATTTCGTATCTTCAATGCTGACGTTCTTGATTTTTTCTAATTGCGCTCCAATTGTAAGTATTGTTTCGTGTTAATGCCACCTCCTAATCCTTACGCCAAAGGTTATTTAAGTTCCTCTAAAGATCGTCGTAATCGAGGTAGTTCTCGAGAGATTGCCAATATGGAAACTGCAACGCAAGCGTCCTCGGAAGATTATTCCGCTAATTCCATTAAGTTGGATTCTGTCAAGTTATTACTTTCGGATATTCTTCCCTTGGCAAACGTCGAATCCGAAAACTTGTTTAATTTTTTGAGTTCGGTCATTCATGTCTCTGATTTATCGCTAATTCCATTTGATTCGCTTATGATATATCTGACGTCGAAATTACCTGTTAATTTTCGGATGTTTTGGTTTGCCGCTATTCAGAGGAAATTATCTTTTCAAATGCTGGTCTCGGAAATTTGGCAAGAGTTTGTAAGTTCTCGCGAATACGAACGCTTGATTGCAGCTAAAGTTAAACGTTATCAAATGCCATCCGAGCCTCCCTTGGAGTTTTTAAATGTTGTAACTGTTTCGGCAAAGGTTTTGGGGTTGTCTTTATCTGATATTGAGCTCGTTTCTATTGTTCTCGATGGAGTAAATCCTCTCACACGAAGTACGTTCGTTTTCCGAAGTAAGCCTACTAATATTTTAGAATTGAAGCAATTATTGTCGTACGCCTCGAAGCAGCTGATGGATTTCGCTAATTATTCGGCTACTTTCAACCCCAATTCGCCACGTGCAATCACTTGTACTTTTTGCAATCGTCAAGGTCATACTTTTGGCAATTGTCGTCAGCGAAGACGAAAATCGAATTCGAATCGGCCGGCTATTACTATGTTCCATGCTACAGATTCTTTGTCTCCTGCTTTGCCAATTGTTAACGTGACAATTGGTAATCATTCTCTTGAAGCCTTGATCGATTCTGGTTCTACTTATTCGCTGATTGATGTTAATTCTTGTAACAATTTACAGTTACGTTCGGTTAAAACTCTTCAGTCCCCAATTCAAATTCGAGGCCTTGGAGGAACCACATTTACGTTAACTCAGCAAATTAAGGTGAAGGTCAAGGTCAGCTCATTCTCTTGGAGCCATTATTTCTACCTTGTTGACTTGCCATTTCCAGTACTAATTGGTAGGGATTTTATGTTAAAAACTAGAATGATCTTAGGCCATAACTATTTCACTTTTCAGTCTGATCCCACTCAAATAATCCCCTTCATTGATAGGCAGCTTGAGAACAGTTCACGAGATACTGCTCACCCGGTGCTAAGCTCAAGCTCTTCCGTTAAAAGGGATTCCCCTGCATTATCTACCAATCTGGGATCGAACAAACTGGTGAACTCATGCTCCCCTTCTGATAATTCTGATATTCCACAGGACGTGGTGCAACTTATTAATGAATTTCCAGACGTCATTACTACCAAACTTGGGTCTACTGGTGTAATGGCTTATGAAATCCAGCTTACAGATACCACTCCTGTGAGGTCGCATCCATTTTCTTTGCCTCCAGCCAAAGCCAAGATCCTACAAGATTCTGTATCATCTCTGATTCAGCAAGGTGTGGTTGAGGCCTCCACATCTCAATGGGCTTCACCGGCATTTCTTATTCCCAAGAGGGATAAAGGTTGGAGATTGGTGGTGGATTACCGAAAATTAAATGGAAAAGTACAGGTAGACCCCTATCCAACTCCTTCGGTAGAACATGCATTTCAATACCTGTCTGAGGCTAAAATATTTTCTATTCTTGATCTAAATTCTGCCTTTAATCAGATACCTTTGAGTGAGTCTTCTAAGAAATATACTGCTTTTGTAACGCCTTTCGGTCTCTTTCAATACACCAGATTGCCTTTTGGATTTGTCAATTCTCCACAAGTTTTCACTCGTTTAATAGATCTTGTTCTTGGTGATTTGAAATATAATTGTGTTTATCCTTATATTGATGATCTTTGTATATTTTCAAAGGATATCAGCTCTCATTTAGTCCATCTGAGAGCTGTACTCCAAAAACTGCGAGACGCTGGGCTAACTCTTCATCCAGGAAAAATGAAGCTGTGTCAAAATTCTATTTCATTTCTTGGGCATGTTCTTCGAGGGGGATGTCTCCATATTGACCCGGAAAGAGTTAGACCCATTCAGAATGTTCCTGTTCCGCTAAATCTTCAGCAAGTGTCCAGATTTCTAGGTATGGCAGGTTTTTATTCTAAATTTATTCCTGGCTATGCGGAGATTGCCCACCCTCTAAATCAACTCAAGAAAAAAGATGCAAGGTTTGTGTGGTCTACTGTTCACAATGACGCCTTCAATAAATTAAAAAATGCTTTAGCCAACCCTCCTGTATTATCAATGCCTTGTTTCACTCGTGATTTCCATTTATTTGTCGATGCCAGTAATGTGGCTCTTGGTGCAGTTCTAAACCACCATATTGATGGGAAATACTGTCCTGTGGCATATGCTAGTAGAACTTTAAATCCACATGAACAGAAGCTAACTGCATATGAATTGGAATGCATGGCATGTATCTGGGGTATTGAAAAATTTAAAGATTATTTACAATTTAGACCTTTCCATTTGTATACAGACAATGGGGCTTTAACCTGGCTGTTTAATCATCCAAAGCAATTGGGAAAAATTGCTAGGATGGTTTTAAAATTATCTTCTTATAAGTTTACAATACATCATATTAAGGCTAATTTAAATAAACCAGCAGATTGTCTCTCCAGAATTCAGGTACAAGAGTCTGCTACTTCTTGTTTTTTACATAAGCTACCTATGTCTTTTGTTGATATTAGAACCCACCAAAATAATGATCCTTACTGTGTACCACTTATTAATAAATTAACTAATGATGGACTTAAGTTAGTTAAAGAAAATGGGATTTCTTTTGCTCTAAAGAATAATCTATTGTGTTCTAAAGTTAGTAAGGCTAAAAACTTTAGAGTTGTTGTTCCTGTTGTCATTAGACCAATGTTATTCCAATATTTCCATTCTTTACCTAGTTCGGGGCATTTAGGCATATTTAAGACTGTCCAAAAAATATCCCAGAGTTATTGGTGGCCAAACTTTAAGACTGAGATCACTGAAATGGTTAAAAGATGTTCGGTATGTCAGATAACAAAGCCCAGAAATGTTCTTTCTTCTGGTGTATTATCTTCTCAGCCTATTAGCAACCCTTGGGAGAGAATTTTCATTGACTTCGTGGGTCCCCTTCCTCGATCCAAATCAGGAAATTGTTATATTTTTACAGTAATTGATGGTTTTTCTAAATTTGTTTTCCTTGAATCTGTGAGAGATGCTTCATCCAAAAGTGCAATACATGTGTTATTTCATAATTTGTTCCCAAAATTTGGCTATCCCAAATATATTGTGTCTGATAATGCTACTGCTTTTACCTCGTCTGCCTTTAAAGATGCTTGCTTCAAAGTTGGGATTAAAATAGTACATACAGCCCCTTACTATCCCTGTCCTAATCTGGTTGAAAGAGTTCATAGAAATCTGCGTTTTGCACTGTCTGCCTATTGTACGCCTTCTCATAAAATCTGGGATGAATTCCTGGGAGATTTGACATTTGCATTTAATACATCAGTTCATGAAAGTACTTTATATTCCCCTGCTAAATTGTTTCTAGGTAGATTGATTCCACATCCCCTAGATAATGTGTGGGACCTACCTAATTGTGTTGTTGATACTTCTTGCTCTGACCGGGATCTCAGGCAGCACTGGACCAAAGCAGTTCAAAATTTAAACAAGGCTCACAAAAGATATGCTGCCTCTTATAACAAATTACATTCAGTACCACAATTCAAAATAGGGGATTTAGTACTGACTCAAAATCATTCAGTAAGTTCAAAACTGAAGAAAAGAATGTCTAAATTGGAGCCTCTATGGTCAGGACCCTTTTCAATTCTAAGATTTGTTACTCCTGTTACTGTGGTGTTACAGGTTGGGCCTAACAAGGAGAAAATATCACATGTTTCGCAATTAAAAGCATATCATTAATGAAGAGTTGTTTGCCCAATGAGTTCATGCAAATTCACGGTCCTTAAACTTGTTTCTATTCTGTTGTGTCTCTTGGATGTTTTTGTATTTAGTGTTTGACATAATGCTGTTAATATTGATAGGTGGCGTAGCAGGATGGGATCTGCATCGCCCGGCAAGATTCTCTTGTCGCAACTACCACCTAACTTTATGTTAGAAATATTTTCTATACACCTTTCGACATTGTGTCAAAGCGAAGTTCTCCGGTACCCTAAATTCCACAATTGGGTATCCGGGCCATATGAGTTCTCTTCTTTGACCTATTTAGCTAACCTGTGTTCTTTTTTTGGGTTTTGCCCTTGAATAATATTGTAAAGGCAGAGAAGAGACTCTATTCCTGAAAACAGCCCCAGTTTTCAGTTTTACATGGGTTTTGGACCCCTTAGGGACAGATCTATCTGAATTAAGTAATTATTGTATTGTTTGAAGTATATTTATGGCAAATGAAGGCATCACACAGCACAATTATGCTAATTGTTTGACTATATTTCTAGCTAGCTGCTAATTTAATGGAGGACTTGGCATTCATTTAAATGATTTCTTATATTTGTTCTGCTCATTTGGCATTTATTGTAATTGAGTTATTATATTTGTTCTGCTCCTTTGTTAATATTCAAGGACACCATTTGTTATTTTATCTATTGCTCCACATAATTAAACTAATGATAATTCGTAAATAACAAATACTTCTCTGTGTTTTCCAAAGAATCTGGCACCCAATTTTGTAAAATGGAAGTTTTTTGTTAATAAACAGAAAAGTCTTTCTGTTGCTCTCTTGTCTTCTTGACTGAAAGTTATTCCAACCCTTTGGAACTCATCTCAGTCCACAATGTTTTCATTTAGTGTAATTTTGGCCCTAATTTCTGGCAAAAAGTGTATTGCCAATAAATATGCCTTCCATTCTATATTTACTAAGGTTATTTTCTGTAATTGCACTACTGCAAAGGGTTTAATCCTGCCAATTATATAATTAATTGATAGTTAAGTTAATAATTATGATATCACATTTATATTTATGTTACAATTAATTTCTACATTGTTGATGCCTAAATAATGTGCTTGGAATATAATGAATCTATAGAGACTGCCACTGGTGTGATATTGTGATCAAGCGACATTGTTATTTCTTTCTGGGCATCATATAAGAGACAATGCTATTGTGTGCCTAGTTGATGTCCAGTTAACTCAGTTACTTCTTTCTGGCCATCATAATTAAGACAGTGCCATTGTGTTCCCTATTGATAGCCAGTGAACTTATCCCAATTGGCTCAATTAAAGAACTATGAACCCTTCGTTTGTTTGAAGAAAGAAGATGGACATATTTTTTCCAAAAAGCAAGGGGGGATGTGGCAATTTCGTCGATAATTTCGTGCCGACGTGACGGCGTGACCGGAGTGACCAGAGTGAATCTGACTTATGGTGACTTAGGGTGGCGAAGGGTGGCGCCTTCGACTCCTGATCGCTTTTTATGCCAAATGGTGGAAGAATACAAAATCTTTGCCAAGAGTCAAAAGTTCGAACCGAGACTATTCCGCGGTTACGTGTGAAAGGCGTGCCAGCCAGCGCTCCTGGCCCGTTGACTGTGTGACCGTGAACTCAAGGGCGAGTCTAGATTGGTGCTGGTGTGAGGAGTTGGGGCTGCTCGAACACACTTTTGCTAAGAGACTTCTTGAAGAAGGTTGTTGTGAGGAGAGAATGTTTCGACGTCTTGTGAATTCGGAGTCTTCCCGAATCGACGTTCGTATTGGGTGATTTTGTACTAATTGTAAATGAGCAGTTCAATTTAAAGTGTTATTTTGTTGTATGATATTGTTTGACCTCTTAATATTATTACTTATTATATTTATGGTTGAAACTCATTCTCTGATTGATTTTCCGATGTTCGATATCCCGAGCTGATTGCTGTTCAGAGTAGTTATTGAGTTACCGAATATTTTTCAGTTCTTTCCGAGTACAGAAAAATAAGGTGGCACAGTGTTTTTTTATTTTTATTGATTAGGGAACTTGTATTAGGAATCTATCTCAGTGTTTCCTTCTGCAGTTAATAATCCTTTTTAAAGACTACCTCTAAAGGGCTTGCTTCATTGCAGTTTTCCTCCTCGACCATCTTCATATTGTAAATTTGTACATCTCATTTTGTGGTTAATAAGTAAAACTTAAAAACCCAATTTAATTTCTTTATGTTTAAAAACAAAATGTCATTATCAACTTCACAGTTTGTCTAAACTCTGTTCTGACAGCTTCTGCTAAATGTTTAATTGTTAAATTTTCTGCGATTTGCAGTATACATCTGGACATTAATTCATGCATAATCGTGTATTATTGGTACATAGAACCTCAGCATCAGTGGTTCGATTTCAGAAGGCCTGAAAATTCCGATTTTTTCCCTTAAGGACGCATTGAGGGATTTTGGAAAATTTTTGAGTCACTTTCCAACAAATTAGAGAGTTGAAATTCCAGGTATTACTTGAAGCCGTACATATCCCCTGAAAACCACAAAGACATCTTCGAAGATTATCCTTGGTTCGATGCTAGGTCATGGCTAATACTCTCTTATTTACAATACATTGCGACAATTTTTAAGATTTTTTTAATCCCTTCCCAATAACATGGAAACTTAAAACTCGGCATGTGAATACAGATCATATTATATTGGTATAACGTTTCCCTGATTGTACTTGTTTCGATCATCCACCGGTACACGGCATTAGATTATTTTCGTGAAATAGCTGTTAGAAAGTCAGCCGGCCCAGCGACACAAATGACCAAATACGAAATAATGAAAGAATAAGAAACAATGACTCTGGAAGACATTTATCAAGGATAATACGCTCAAATACGATACCACAGAATAACAATACTAAGCAAATCCGAACAAGTGGAAATTACACAATATTATACATAAATTAAGAGATATGGTCCTATTTGCACAAACTTCACAAATAATAATGATATCAACTTAGCTTTCCAAGAGAGTCCAATGTAACTTCACAACAGAGTCAGCACACGTGATTGACAGAAAAGAGCTCCTCTTCCGCGGCCGACTTCGACGTAATGTTCAGCGGTAGCACTCTCGTGAAGAAATTACCTCTAGGAAGACTGTTTTTCGTGAACAGGAGGGGAGAAAACAATGAAGCACAGAAATTCGTAATGGAAGGGGTACAGCAAATTGGCCAATCACATTGCTAGAAACTGTCAAAAATCTCCACCGCGTTAATTTGTCTGATCGGCGACAGTATCGTTGCACCTGCCAATATAAAAGTCATGTTACCTAACGGCCATTCGGCCTTGACCAATGGCCAATGACGTCACGTCAAGCAGATGTGATCGACGCTGTTTGCGAGACCATAGCTCTTGATAAACGCTTCAGTTTGGATGAGATTCTCTCTAATCTTCCTCTGAAGTTTGGGATTAGTCGATCGTCACTGCAAAGCATCATCATTGATGAGCTGCAGTACAGCAAAGTCTGTGCTCAGATTGCTAACAGAAGACCACATGGAGGCAGCTCGGTCTTTCTTGAAATTGATCAAGCGTGAGGGAGATGCACTATTTTCCTTGATAGCCTCTGAGGATGAAATTTAGGCGTACTATTCAACCACTGAATCAATAAGACAAAACAGGTGAATGCGCTCCACAGAAAGCGAAGGACTCAGCCGAGAAGTTCATGGCAACGATCTTCTGGGACTCCAAAGGAGTTCTTTTGATAGACTACCTGCCCCATGGGACATCCATCAATGCTGCTCGTTATTGCGAGCTTCTTAAGAAACTCCGACAAGCCATACAGAACAAACGGTGTGGCCTGCTGTCGCGCAAAGTTTTGTTGATCCACGACTACGCGAGCCTACATTCTGCCCAAAAAACAGTCCTGGAAACATTCTGCTGGGATGTATTTGGTCATCCAGCATACTCCCCTGACCTAGCCCCCACTGATAATCACCTGTTTCCGGAGCTGAGAAAACATCTTGGTGGTTGGCGCTTCTCCAATGAATTTGACTTCAAGATTGAAGTTGATTGTTGGGCGAGAAATTTAGTGGCAGAATGCTATGATATCGGTATAAAAAACTTGTGGGCCAAGATACAAAAAATGTCTTAAAAATGAAGGAGACTTCATTGAAAAATAAAGGAAAAACCTAATTTCGTTACTGAATAGTTTTTCTAATTTTTAAATAAGGATTTTATTTTCTCTACCACAGGGAAACTTACTTTTTGGATGCCCCTTGTATAATATGTAAATTATGCAGAGTTTTTTCGAAAATATTTTAAGCAACATCCCAGTAGGATAGAGAATTCGAAATCACAGAGGTCCAAGAAAACATGCGCCTCTATATTCTTATCCATTAAACTGTCACCTAATGTTGGATGGGACCTGACATGATGATTTTTTTGAGCTATTACAGTCCGTGACTGAATTAAAAAAAGTCAAGATGTACAATTTTTTTAAATATCATCCTTACAAACTAAATATGTGCATTTTCCTAAGCTTGAAAGCTTATGGTACAACATTTAGACTTTTAGTAACTGATTAGCATTCTTCCATTTTCCAGTAACTTTTAACAGCTTGGACACAATTCTGATGTTTATGTGCATCCAAGAATCATTTTTTAATAGAAGATAACATTTTAAATGAGAGACAATCATAGGGAGTCCAAATCAATTCTTTTCCTTACTAACACATATTCTAGGAATTGAGATATTTGGAATCGTCTACAAAATATTTCATCATAATTAACAGTATACATATTACCTAGCAAGTGTATAAATAACCATTGGTTTGTTTGATAGCATGGAAGATGACTTAAAATCAAATATTTTCCTTACTTCAAACATACCATTTAAAGTATTTTAATAGCCAAGGTTGGAAGGATTTTTGAGAAACTTCACCTTTCACCATTTCAATAATGATATATATAGATTTTAAATTAGTCTTGAAATAAGAAACACATTGATAGTAAGGCTGCTTTCATAAGAAAAGGCACCTGTAAGGATTATTATTATTTATACACCACTGGATGTGGTGGCAGAGTGGTTAGGGCGTTAATGCTCCAACCTCACGGTCCCGGGTTCTTATCCCAGCTAATTGGATTTTTCCAGTTAGGGAATGGTTGTCCTTGTATGATGTGCATTTTTACTAATAAAAAGGAAAACTATTAAAAGAAATCATTCTTTTCTTTTTTTTATATTTGCTACAAAAGCAAAATCCTCTCGTCTCCTTGTGAACCGAAGTACTGCAACTTTCAACTGTAGCACTTCCTTATACGTAATTAATACTTGTAATTAGTTACACCTGGATCAACTATACTCTACAAATATTATTCAATTGACTTGGCCTTTCATATATTGCTGAAATATATGATCTTAACCCTTAACCAGTGACGTGCGGTCTGAGAGACCGCAGCGATTTTTTTATTGTGAATAAAAAAATTATTTGATTTTTAACAAATCTGTTATTTATGGTACCTTCTTAGATACCTTTACGTAGTATATAGAATTCTTCGAATTTCATTTATCTTACTTGTATTTCTATTAAGTTGCGATTTAATTTCATGCGCGGTCTGAGAGACCGCACGTCACTAATTCGGGAAAACTCAATTCTTAATACGGGTGAATATTATTACGGAGGCTTACAAAATTCAACTTTATTTATTACATTTGTTTATTATTTTCACATTTCTTTGTTTTTACTATTTGAAAAGCATAAATTAGGCAAAATATATGGATTTTATGATAGTAGGCTAATGTTGAGGTCGTCCACAAGAATACTGATTGTTTTGGTTATTTTATAATATCAACTCCAACAATAAAAATCTTTTTACAAAAATATTAAATCATACTTGCATTAAAACACCTTATGTGTATGGAACCGAATTTTTCGTCTTTATATTTCGCTGTGATTCTGACACTAGAATGTCACTTACTACGGATGCGACCGAGGTGGCGGCAAACTCAGAATAACCAACTCCTGCGAGAATTTCTCTTTGTTGCCACTACTCGTTTGTGCCTGGGATGAATGACCTTTAGTGAAGCATATTTTCAGCGGAATATGGACCACCAACGGAAAGGGTGGAGTGATCCTGGGGAAAACCCGAGGCGAATGTTCGAGCAGTACATGACCAGCTGTGAAAGAAAACGTATTTCTCGGATATAATAATTTGCAAATAAAATAATTTGTAAATATGGCGGCAAGGAAACCAATTGCCTGGGAAAATAAGAGCAGCTAACTTATTATCTGTTGGTGAGCGACCATCATATACGGAGTTAGTACAGAGGAAAATTTTCTACTGTTCTTGAATAACGTTGTCTTCCCGGTGCAATATTTACATAATTGCCTTGTGATCATCATCGTCATTCGTCAGGTAAATTTCTTCCTGCGCTATTCCGTGGAATCAAAATATTTTCCTGTACAAGTAATCTACTAATATCTACTGATGATATTTTCTCAATTTTCACAGCGAAATAAGTACTCGTCAAAGACTACAAGACTACAAGCATGAGTGATAAACCCGGTCCCTCTCGAATACTACGACAGGACGCTCCTGATTTTGAGGAGCAAGTTATGGAATACTTGAGGGAAGATGAGAGTGAAGTAGAAAGTGAGATTGAGGAGGATAATATTATTGTAAGTGATCACAATACGGATTCCGACGAGAATGAAGAAGACGATGATGAGGAAGTAAGTATTTCAGTGAATCCGATTTCTAAGAAAGTTGGATATTATTTTGGAAAAAATCTCTATAAAAGGAGTTCTAAAGAGCCAAAGAGAAACGTTTACATTCATCTGCATAACATTGTCGCGGAAAAACCAGGTTTGAAGAAATCTGTTATACCTCTAGATAGGGAACTGCAACCTCTCCATTTTTGGTCGCTTATTTTTGACGACGATATAATAAATTTGATTTTGTGTTGGAAAAATGTCAAACTTCAGAAGTTGTGAGAAAAGTATACCAGAGTAGGCCAGAAATCCAAGACTTAGATTTTGTTGAATTATGAGATTTACTTAGGTTATTAATATATTCGGCAATATTTAAATCTAACGATGAAGATATTAGTAGTACTTATGCTGCAGATGGCATGGGAAAGGAAATTTTTCGTTCAGTGATGTATGGACAACGATTTTCTGTTCTCCTTTTATGCCTTTGGTTTGATAACCATGAAGACCGAATCGTCCGGTACGAAAGTGACCCAGTTGCACCAATTTCTGATTTGTTAAATCATTTCGTAAAAAAATCTCATTGTTGCTATTCACTGGGCACAACTTGTATTGACGAAATGTTAATTGCCTTCAGGGGTCGGTGCCGATTTAAAATGTACATCCTGAGTAAGCCAGCTGAGTATGGCCTCAAAATGATGTGTTTGACGGATACATCGAATAGCTATTTGTATAATGCCTATTTGTACGCCGGAAAAAGTAACAACGGAAAAGGTCTGTCAGAGGAAGACAAAAAGACTTCGAAACCTACGCAATCAGTTCTGCGTCTCTCTGAGCCAATATTTCATTCCAATGAAAATATTTCAGCTGATAATTGGTTCACTTCAATTTAACTGGTTGAGAAGCTGAGGGTGAAAGGACTGACCTATGTCGGGACGATAAGAAAAATATAAAGGGAAATATCCAATGAGTTCGGGCCTTCAAAAGAAGGCACAAAAGGGTCCTCGTTGTATGGATATACGGCAACATGACTCTAGTTCCTCATGTGCCAAAGAGAAACAGGACTCTTTGGTTGGTGTCGTCAATGCACCACAGAGAGCACTGATGACGTGACAATGAAACCTGAAATTATAGCTTTCTATAATTCAATCAAGGGTGGAGTAGATACACTACATAAAATGTGCAGCAGCTACTCATCTAGTCGAAGAACAAGGAGATGGCCAATGGCAGTGTTTCTTAGGATTTTAGACATTTCATTGGTGAATTCTTTTGTGTTCCAGCAGTCTCTAAAAGACAAGAAGTATCTGAATAGGTACGATTTTATTAAATGCATTGCAGCGGAGTTAGTAAGGCCACAATTAAAGAGGATAATGTCAAACAGCAAGATTCCCACACAATTAAGAGCCAATATAGGCTGAATTCTGAACCTAACAGTCGAAAAACCTCAAAATTTCGAAGATAAACTAGAGAAGCGGAAGACTTGCCGACTTTGCCCTCCATGAAAAAAACGAAAAACCTCCTTCTGTTGCTCCAAAGTAGATAACCAGTTTTTTTATAATGCACAAAAATAATTTGCAAGAGCTGTGCTTCTATGGAGGGGTAGGACATTTTTCACGAAAAATGTAATATCGAACGTTTGCAGATTCCATGAAAAACACAATAAATGAAATATTTTTCAAGAACGTTTTAGCAATTATCATCCCAAAAATACATTAAAGGCTTTGCTACAAAAATAGGCACCTGATTTTTAATATGCGACATTATTTTGATAGGATATGTTTTTTTCATTCAAATTTTTTACTATCTTCGTAAAATGATTAATTATTGAAATTTTGTTCATATTAACATAAAATTAAATTTGAATTCAAATTATTAAATAACTGATTAGTTTATTAAGGCTTTTAAACTTTGTTAAATGTTTAATTTAGTAACTTTTAAGATATTTAAAAAATTGCGGTCTCCCAGACCGCACGTCACTGGTAGTGTGACAAAAATTGCACGTCACTGGTTAAGGGTTAATGGAATCTAATGGTAAAATAGTGTTTTAAAATGAACAAGAATTATACCATCCACATCAGTTAAAAGTTAATCATTATGAGTTTAAAAATTAGAAAATTTGGTCGCATGAAATACTATGGCTAGGTTTAATCTATTTCTCTTTTATTTATAGTTTTCTTCAAGCGGAGTCATTATTTTTCCATAGTCGAGTCTCGCACGGGGAAACAGTAAAATATCTAACGGATGTCAAGCGTTCCCTAACACTTTATCTGATGAATTATTAATGGTTATTTCCATTTATTATTATAAGATTAAAATGTTTATTTTATTCCACGTCCTTGGACAGATGCATGCTCCAAGAAACGTAGTACATACGTACAGTCATTTGCATAAGTGTGTGGGCATGTTCTGTTGCTGCTCTAGCGGCCAAAGAGTGCACTTAAAATTTCTGTTGGTATTACCTGATTTGCAAGAAGGAAGGAAATCAGAGGTGGGGGTAAATGTTTTGGAAATAAAGGTGAGTGAGGGGAAATAAGGGGTGACTTCGGAATTTTTCGGGGACCGCATTCGAATAGACACAGTGCCTCGCACCATTGGAAAGAATTGGAAAATTTGATCCTTTTGGTCTGCGAGTGAGCAATTTTACAGAAAAGAAATTTTTTTCTGTTTTAGCTAGACGAGCAACGTTGAGGCAATTGCGAGGGACTTCAGCCTTCAAGCATATTAAAAGTGAGTGTCAATGCTGATATTTTCGCTTCTCAAGCTGCTTTCAGGTTGAATATTCATCTAAAATGTAGCAGAATAATATTTTTGTCTTACCTTGATTTTGGTTTTATCTTTTTAACTTACCAATTCTTTTCTAATAAATATTACGATGCTTAAATAGACTATAGAAATATCTCACCAACGAAAACATTTTTTCATTTCCTACCCCAATTTAATTGATACCTTTTCCGGAAAAATTTTATAAAAATCTTTTTCTGGATATATTAATTTCATTGAAGTCATTGGCTCAGTTATTAAATAAATTTCTATTGAATTGCTTGATTCTTAAAAGATACTAATTTTATAAGTAGTTTATTGCGGTTATTTACGAATTCAGCGTTGTGACTGGCAAATTTCCCCATTATCTATTATATATAGACGCTTCTCCGGATATACCTAACCAAGTCATAATGTGTTTTCACAGCTGCCAGTAGGTCCTGGGTTCAACACCAGGCGTCTTTACAATCAGTAATTGATTCAATTCTTAGTAACTATTTTGAACCCTTTCCCAATAATATAGAAACTTCAAATTCGGCATATAGATAGAGATCATAAATAACATTCAGAAACATGTTTTAGATTTCCAAGATCGTCCTTGGTTCAAATCCAGAGAGCCATTTAAATTCGTGAAAATTAGAACGTCTTTTGAGGCAGTTGTAACCCATATTTCTGCTTGAATTTTCACACAGAGTTAGAGATGGTGATGTTCTATTGTGTTTCATAGTAGCTTCACCAGTAAGACCCGGGTTCAATGCCAGACGATGGAATTTCAGCGAATTTTAAGAAAAATTTCAATCCATTTTTTTCTTTTGATGGCCGTCCCGATATGATACCGACATGAAAATAGTGTTGTCGATCTGCTTGCAGTATGCAAGCAACAATTTACTCGTATATATATATACGAGTAAAAAGTAGCTTGCATACTGCAAGCAGATCGGCAATACTAATTTCATATCGGCATCATATCGGGACGGTTCTCAAAAGAACAAAAAAATGATTCAAAATATTCTTAAAATTCGCTGCAATTTTATCGTCTGGCATCGAACCCGGATCTTACTGGTATATTACTATGCGGCACAATAGAAGATCACCGTCTCTAACTATGTGTGAAAATTCAAGCAGAAATATTGGCTACAACTGCCTCAAAAGACGTTCTAATTTTCACGAATGTAAATGGCTCTCTGGATTCGAACCAAGGACGATCTTGGAAATCTAAAATATGTTTCTGAAAGTTATTTATGATCTCTATATATATGCCGAATTTCAAGTTTCTATATTATTGGGAAAGTTTTCAAAATAATTCCTAAAAATCGTATAAACTTATGATTACAGAGACACCTGGTGTCGAACCCTAGAAATATTGTAAGCTGTGAATGCACAGTTTGATTTGTAAAGACTTGCTTTTCTATCATGCAAAGTTTGAGGTCGATAGCATGCCGGGAAGTACCTTAATTTTGTTTCCGTTATCTCCGTAAGAAATGCATTGAGAATTGCAAATGGCCCTCTGGGATCGAACCAAGGATCATGAGCGAACAACTATTTGATTATTAAATATATGTTCATGATATCTATTTACGTGCCGAGTTTCAAGTATCCATGTTATCGGGAAAGGATCAAAAAAAATCTTAAAAATCGCCGCAATGCATTTTAAACGGCCGATTTTTGCACCGACCTAGCATCGAACCATGGACAATATTCGAAGATGTCTTTTTGATTTTCGTTGGATATGTACGGCTTTTAGCGATCCCTCGAATTTCAACTCTCTACTTTTCCGGGAAGTGCCTCAAAAAAATTTTCGAAAATCCCCGCCATGTATTCTTATGGGGAAAATCGCGACTTTGGGGCCTTCTGGAATTGAACCCATGACACTGAGGTTCAAAGTCGGCTTTTTCCTGGAGGTTACACGTTATGGCCATAACGTCGTAAAAATTTCAAGTCGGTGGCACTTGTGGAACATGGTTAGAATTTTGATCCCCTATATATATATAGGTATATCCGGAGAAACGTCTATATATAATAGATATAAGTTATATATAGGGGAAAATGCTGTTTTTTAATACAGAATCTGGATTCTGGATCTCAGGGATCTGGACTCCAGATCCCTGATGTGCTGCTCCAGAGACGCAGGAGGCACTGCCTATCTGCCGTCCACTCTTGCTTTAAAATTCCCCGTAAATTTTCAATGGGATGGAAATCTGGGGAACGTCCAAACCAAGGAAGAACTTATATATTGGGTTGATAATTTTTTTCGACGCTCTTTTTTCAAATGCTGAAAAATCTCCTTTCATCTTTCTTTACCACTTACATATAAATTACACATAAACTTTTTGATCATTACATTCATTCTCAACCTAATGCACATAATCATTTTATTATTCTTGAAATATTTTTATGTGTTTTATCTCGTTTTATGCTACAATTTTTGCAAATTAGAATTAGTATTATTTGTGAAGATGTTTTATTTGATTTGATTGCTTTTAGTGAATATGTATTTTTTCCCTGTCTGTTCTGTACTGCCAAGATATTTGTATCCTCTCTACACAGCGTTAATTTTATTTTTATCCTTCTATTTTCTTCGTATTGGTTTAGCCTTTCTTTATGTTCAATTCAATTCTAAAATATATATTAATGTTATCCAGTTACAATTTTTCACTTCAGAATAAAACCACCTACAAGCTTCACACAGTATATCAGTATGTCTCTTTTCTTTCCTTTTAATTTTTTCTCTATCTTTCCCTTCAAGAAAAAGAAAAAAATCAAGTGAGCGAACACACCTTGGCCTCACTTTTTTAATGACTCTACATTATTTGCTATAAAGCATCCAGTCTCACCGTCACTCTATGTTAATATAATTTTCTTCGATCCTTCTCCTCATTTTGCTCTCATGTGAACAGGATTCTTGATAAAGGCCTCTATTGTCCATTATACGTAAATTGGCGTCATATACCACTCAGGCAAGGCAATGCAGACCATTGTCGCTAAAGATGCTTTTCAGGAGACCCAATGATAACTACTATATAAGAGGGATATAACAACCTAGATCTTTCAACGTTGGAAAATGAAAGGGAAAGTTTAATTGGCTAAGATGTTTAAATAAGTACTCTAAACCTCAAACCGAAAAGAGTCATTGTTTATTTTGCTTTATTTTCACAGATTAGTGGTTGTCTTATTATCATATTATTAACATTGGTCTCCTTTTTGAACAAATAGTGCACCTTCCTTTGTTACTTTAATCTGGCCTTTTCACTCTGCAATGAACAAATGTTTATTTGATAGAAAATTAGGGAACATGAACGAATGTTTTAGCTGTAGTGCTATTGCAACTCTCGTGAGAGGCCGTCACAAAGCAAGATTTCTTCGAGAGTATGCATAACAGCAAACAAAATAATACAATGCAGTGCCACTCCGGTTTATTCAATTTGTTTAAAACAAGGGATTGGGACGAAAGGAAACCCCACGAAGCAACTGTTCTGCCTCAAGACGAGAATGATGGAGAATATCTCACGGAGCTTCAAGAGTGAGATGAAAATTGCAGTTTTCCAGAATTTAATTTTCTTCTTGCAAAAATAGTAATCGCAAAGAAGAGCAAAGATAAGTAACATAGAATACATAAAATAAGTAAAATAGAACAGGTATTCTATTAATATAGGTAAGAGGTACAAGAGGAGTGCGGTGGATGGCGATAAAGATAAATTAAACAATACTCTATCAAATGCGAAGGAAGATGGGCTTAGCGGGATGCGGTGCATTTGGGTATTACTCCCAAATGCCGTGTATTTGCGAGAAATACGTCATATAAGTGGTTAGCATCTTACGTAATTTTTCACCATATGACTCGTGTGATAGAGACCGGTATGCAAAGAGAGATAGATCCTTAGCTTGAGTGATTGACGGTTTGACTGTATATTCATAAATGGATACTTCTACGGAGATATTCATACCTACATAGGATACCATCTCTGAGCCTAAACCAAGAGTGTCATTGACCCGGCATTTTTCTTTTCGAATAAACCCCTAACATGAGACCCCTGGAAAAAAAGGGATATGGATCCTTCCTAGATTGGATCTATCACTGACCCAAAATCTCGTTTTTCGAAATAACAGTATATTTTTGAGAGTTTTAGAAACTTTTGAGATAGTTCCATTAAGGATAGTAAATTGAAAATCAATATTTCTTTAGTAGATCTGGTTCTCCATTGTATACTGCAGAAACGTCCTCCAAAATTATACTTGGTTCGAAGCTAACTTTGTGGAAAATTCTTCCGTAGTAAATACATTGTAGTGAATTTCAAGACTTGTTAGAAGGTTTCGAAAAACAGATTGCTAGAACCAGATCTTTTAATAGGATTCATGTCTAATTATCTGTCCGAATTTAAACAAGTTGATCTAGGGTTCGATGTCTGTGCGCTTTAAACATTTTTCGTTGAAAAATCTACTGTGAGCTCGGGACCTTTTTTGAAAAATTTATCGCTATGTCATTCTATGTAAGTTTCATTCATCATCTTATGTTAAGAAGAATAATGAAAAAAGATGTGGAATAACTAAGAATATTTATCAAGCGTTATCATTCTTCAATATTAAATTAGATGAAGGAGAATCAAAACAAATTTAATACTATCAGCGAATGTGATTTTCCAGTCGGAATAAAGAATAATTTGGTTTATTAAGAAAAGCTGATTGAGTACATTTTATATTCTAAAGGTGTTATACAACTTATATTGCAACAAAAGAAGGGTAAAACTTTTAAAACATTTATAAAAAATGTAAGGAAATTTTGCCCTGTATGTCTTGATCATCCCTCTCCATTCCCATCCTCTCCCTTCCCACCCTCTACCTACCTACCCTCTCCATTCCCATCCTCTCCCTTCCACCCCTCTCCCTTCCCACCCTCTCCATTCCCACCTTCTCCCAACCCACCATCTCCATTCCCACCCTATACCTACCTACCCTCTCCATTCCCACCCTCTCCCATCCCGCCCTCTCCCTACCCACACTCTCCCTACCCACCCTCTCCATTCCCACCCTCTCCCTTCCCACCCACTCCCTTCCTACCCTCCCCCAACCCACCCTCTCCATTCCCACCATCTACCTACTACCCTCTCCCTTCCCACCCACTCCCTTCCTACCCTCCCCCAACCCACCCTCTCCATTCCCACCATCTACCTACTACCCTCTCCATTCCCACCCTCTACCTACCTACCCTCTCCCTTCCCACCCTCTCCCTTCCCATCCTCTCCCTTCCCACCCTCTCCCTTCCCACCCTCTCCCTACCCACCCTCTCCCTTCCCACCCTCTCCCATCCCACCCTCTCCCTTCCCACCCTCTCCCTACCCACCCTCTCCCTTCCCACCCTCTCCCTTCCCACCCTCTCCCTTCCCACCCTCTCCCTTCCCACCCTCGCCCTACCTACCCTCTCCCTTCCCACCCTCTCCCTCCCCACCCTCTCCCTACCCACCCTCTCCCTTCTCACCCTCTCCCTACCCACCCTCTAGCTACCTACCCTCTCCCTTCCCACCCTCTCCCTTCCCATCCTCTCCCTTCCCACCCTCTCCCTTCTCACCCTCTCCCTACCCACCCTCTCCCTTCCCACCCTCTCCATTCCCACCCTCTCCCTTCCCACCCTCTCCCTTCCCACCCTCTCACTTCCCACCCACTCCCTACCCACCGTCTCCCTTCTCACCCTCTCCCTACCCACCCTCTACCTACCTACCCTCTCCCTTCCCACCCTCGCCCTACCTACCCTCTCCCTTCCCACCCTCTACCTACCTACCCTTTCCATTCCGAGAATCTCCCTTCCCGCCCTATCCCTTCCCACCCTCTCCCTTCCACCCCTCTCCGTTCCCACCCTCTCCGTTCCCACCCTCTCCCTACCCACATTCTCAATTCTCACCCTTTCCGTTCCCACCCTCTCCCTTCCCACCCTCTATCTTCCAACCCTCCCCCTTCCCTCCCTCCTCTCACATACCCCTATCTTCTTTCTATCCCTCTCTTAATGAACCTCCTCCGTCCTCTACCTTCTCTCCCTCTTCCCCATGAGATTTATTCAGAGGAAAAGTAACAGCAATACAATGAAAAATTACACTATATATAAATTATACATCATCCTGCCTTACATATCCTTATAAATCTATACATTCTGCAATAGTTATTAAGCTTCAGGGTGGTAGGAAATTTTCACATTTGTATTCTATATACATTTCAAGTAATAGGAAACTATAAAATTTCTGGCCTTACAATTATTTAGCAATACATGATTGAATATATATTTTGGCTCGGAAAAATTTATAATAATTCAACTTTTTTTCATCTAATGTATTACTTATAAAGGTGTGCATAGTTCAATAAACAAATTTAATCTCTAAAGATTGAATAAACACCTAATAGATACACAAGACATAAACCTTCAAAAATAATCTTTACCTTGCATCATCATTAGTCATATTGAAAATTAAAAGTTGAAAAAGCTTCAAATAGTACACATAGATAAAGATTCACTGAATGGTTCAATTGATTGTTCATTAAATAGCATAGAATGTAATTATATGAATGGAATGGGACACTTCAGTTCACTTCAAAAGTCACGGATTTTATTTCACAAGGAAGTTTATATTTTATTCTTCCCAATCTTAAATTGGTCACGATGCCGTCCCACGCCGTAGCAACACAACTCCGTCCCCGACGCCGTACTTCGAGAAAAATAATATCTGTATATAATATAATATATAAAATAATATCTGTTTATAATATAAAATATAAAACATTCTCATCTTTTTATGCACCTTCAATTTCCATTGGCCTTGCTTACTTGGTAATATAGTTTCGAAATATAAAATAAAGCCTTTACAATGACTAGATGCTTATGAATATCTTATGGAAAAGTGTCGGCTTTCATTGTGATAGAAGGGAAGGCCATTATGCAAATAAATAACACGTTTCTACATTGATTTTTTGATATTGATTTCATTTTACGTTCCCTTCCATGAAGTAGAAAAGTTCCGTGCGTATTTCAAAAGAACAAATAAGAAAACTTTATTAAAAAAATTATTTCATAAACAGAAACTCTATGTTAATTAAAAGAACGCGCTAACTATCATACTTGGATGTGAGTAGTATTAACATTAGATTCAAATTATACTCATTGTATTTTGAATTCCAGCCGTATTTTGAATTTCTCTCCTCCGTATCTTTGCGCTCCTCATCTGCTTTTCCAATATGGAGAAATGATGTGAGCGTATTTCCGAGAAATAACTGAAAAATAGTAAATGAAGTATTATTTCGTAAACAAAAAACACTATGTTAATCTAAATATACGCACTACTGATTATACTCAAAATCGAATAGTAGAAATGTTTTATTCCTTTTGTACTTATTGTATTTAGTGTTCCATCCCTGGACTGAATATCTCTCCTCCGTATCCCTGTGTTCTTACTCCGCTCATCCAATATATAGGAAAGTTGCGAGTGTGATTCTAAGGAAAAACAAGGAAACAGTTAATCAAATAACAATTCGAAAACAAAAAATGTATGTTAATCCAATATACTAATATAATAGTAAAAATAACGATCATAATTAAGTACTCTTCACTCAAATATTTGTTAGAGTGTAGGGTCTATTTGCTTATATACTTTACGTAGCACTTACTGAGTTATTACTTTAGTAGTGTATTTGAGTATAAACTTTACTGTACATTTTATTCAAATTATACTCAATGTTTTCAATTTTCCATCCATGGATCAATTATCTCTCGTCAGCATCGCTGCACTCCTTTTCACTTTTCTATGATAGAGTAATGGTTTTTTGACGTGTCAGACCGTTGAGGAATACCGGAAAAAAAATATAACTGATCACGCGAGTAATATTACCCCTTCTTTATGTTGCAGTACTAGTAATATTGTTGAATGTGCTTCGGAAGGTCTTTCCGCGCCTTTGTTCCGACTCGGAATCGAACCAGGGACCACTTTTACCAAAGAAAAACGCGCAGTCATCATGACTATCCGGGAGCCTCCCCCCTCCATTGAAGTACCTGGTTTCATGGAAGTCTTTTAAAAGACAAATATCTTGCTTATTTATTTAATATTCTGAAAATACCATTTAAAAATAATTAAACTATATGGAGCAATCGCAAGATGTCGCTTGATAATTCTTGGTTGAACGCCCTGTGGACATCACTCCACAGAAGCCGAAATAAATCATCCAAAAGTGAAATAATTCACTTACTTGGAACTTGAGAAAGAATGGAGCCCAATTTAATTTAGTAGTTACAGAGGTTAATGTTCAAAGAGAGGTATATAATCTGAAAAATATCTACAAAAAACACTACAACCTGCTCATTTACTGCTAATTTAAAATTTCTATTTGAATCCAATAAAAATGTCAAAGCAAAATGAAATATTATTAGTAAATGAATAAGCAAGATGCTTAAAATGATAACTAATCATCAATTCAATTTTTTCAGAAGTTCTGTTTCAAGAATAGTAGAAAGTATTTACTTAAGTCATTGGAATATATTATGAATGATCATATCTGAAATTCAACTCCAGTAGTACAGTTGAAGACAAAACGCTGTGATAGCAAACATCTTAAACAGAAGTTAATTTAAATATTAAGAATTCATAACTGATAGTAGCTCAGGATTCTAGAGTGAAATAAAAATGTAAATTTTTAGAGAGAATCAGTATGTACCTATTATTTAAGAATGATACGCAAGCTAAATTTTAATCTTATATTGATAGAAAGGTATTCAGAAAGAAATCATTTGAACGATAACAAATCGAAAAAAAACAAGCAAAGATTCAAATCAGCTATTGACATCCGTTACTAAGCCCGAATTAATTTCATTAATCCTACGTGACGTTTTCTATCTCTCTGTATTTATTATATATAAATTATTTTGAAAAATCTATTTCTGATTAAGATTTCCCAAAGCGAACTCGCATGAAAAATGCATTAAACGATTACTGCTCGTAAAATAAAATTGGAGCATTTATCCAGCATCTTCCTCTTCACGACCGTTGAAAGTATCGGCTAAAATAATCAGGTAATATTACTAGTAATTATATCCGATATTCTTGACGGCATGCACCAAGAAGAGGAACGTGACAAATCTTAGACTTTCATTGAATTTTAAAACATACCTTCAAACTGCCTTCCTGAAAATGAAGACTCGAAAACTAAAATAATATTTCTCTGATTCTACACAAGTGAATGTATATTCATTATTCAAGAACTACATGTATGGCGATTTTGAATTGATTTATGAAATAACCATAGGAAGATGGAAATCTTCCTCCTAAGGGATGGATGATACAGTAATGATGGACGGAAAATTAAAATTTTGAATTTAAATAAATATCTAGTTGATTTGATTTCAGATAATAGTTTTCATAAATTATAATCACCACCGAAATAAGATTTAGTCAAGAGCAAAGCAATACAATTTAAATTAAATAGATATTGTAAAATTTATATTAATTTTTAACTCCTTGATAATAATCCGCGTAGATTTCTCGTCTCCCCCGGGTTACGTTATGACTCATAGTTAAATAACTTCAGCCATATATCTAATTATGCTAATAATTTTTGAGAAAAGACTCGAGTAAAAAAAACTAAATATTATGTACGAATAACGTTTTATATGGTGTGAGGTCTGGCGAAAATGAAACGGGACAAAGTGAGTATCCATCTGAGAATTTGAATGGGAACATAATTTCATAAGGATAGCTAAAGCATTGATGTAATTATAGTAAAAACGTAAAAAAATGATCGAATTTCCGAGAAATATTTATTTTATACAAACAATAACTCTTTTAAAATTTACTTTTTAACTGTGGAATATCTCTCCAAGGTAATGAGATGAGTACACACTAATGTTATGATTCGTAGCTAGCAGTAATATTTACTCTGACAAGAGAAAATAATGCAATAGTATCATCCTTTTTATTATACTACACAATAGAATTCCTGAATGTAGTACTTCATCAATGCTTCCTTTGATGGAACATCTCGGGACGCAACTGAATCAAAAGCAATGTAGTACTCGTATATAAGAAGAATTGCTCAATTAGCACGATAATGATCTGGTTGACGTTCTCATCCAAGTGAATTAACCTCAAAGGTATTTGATGTTCAACTGGTACAAATTTGGATTGGGTAATGATGAAACTTTTTGGACTTCGTTTCCCACAAACTAAACCAACACATCACAATTTAAGGAGAGGCAGGAGATACTAATTTTCATATTTCATATGACATATTTTTACAGCTCCCATCCGAGTAATGTTAAGTTAACTTGAACTACATATTAACTCAGTACATAAGGATGATATTTCTTTACGTTTATGCGCTAATGCGCGTTTATACTTTCGTCTACGTGATATTATGTAAGGTACTTTAAATTCCTTGGTTCGTCAGAGGTAGGTAATAGACCACTTGAACAATAAAAACCAAAGCGAAAGAATCCGAGGTCGTTCGAACAAATTATCGAGATAAACGAAACTGTTCACAAAATATCGCTCGCTAATTTTGAAAGAAATTTTCCCGAAAAATGAACGGAAAGGGAAAGAAAAATCATCCTTTTGTATATATGCAAGTAACTCTCACTTCTCTTTACAGAGATTTAGAACGAGGCGGGAAAGCGAAAGTTCTTGACTATTATGACTCATGAGACAAAGTAACAGGCCCAATCGAAAAATATCATGGCTCCCGAAATGAAGCGAGGAAAGAGTTATTCATGAAGTACTGATAAGCCGGAAGTTGCTGATTATGTACTTTGTGGGCGCTCAGGGCACGGTAGCCGAAAAACCAATTTACAAAAATTTTCATCGAACATGTCCCGAAAAACATTGTTTATAATGTTTGCGACGTAAAAGATAATATAATATAAATTAATCACTTCTCTTCCAAGTTTAGATTGAAAATAGTTTGAAAATACTGTCGTAGATAAATATTTACATCTTATATATGGAGAAAGTCATATGCTGGTGATATCAGATTTTTTTTTATGTCGGCGGTATCTGTCATTCCACCTCCGTGTCCGCAAAAGACGAAAGAGTGAAGAAAGGTAAACGGAGAGGTCAGAATACCGGATTAATCTTTGAAAAGCGTAAGCGAAACCTTAATAAACGATCGAGTTGCAGAGAATTGACTCAACGACCATAAAAAGCTCTGAAAAGGTGAAGAAATTACCTAGGCTCTTCTATTATTCTACTACATTTCAATCGTTGCTTCGACAGCGAATATATATATATATATATATATATATATATATATATATATATATATATATATATATATATATTAATACCGAAGAGCATGCTTTACCATCGGTATGCACTTGAGTTGCGAAGAGGTATGTGAAACGAGAACATCGTCGACTGAATAATATGATAAAGCATGCAATCGCAAAGTAAAGGTTAGAGATTCACATTTTTACATAAATTCTTGCGTTAGAGGTACAAAAAACGAATAATTAGAATAATTTGTAGCTACAACGAGGTGTTCGAATTTTGGAAAGAGCGGCTTGAGGACTGAAGTCCGCCTCAGCCCATGAAAATCACTTTTGCGTACAAAATCGTAAAATTATTGCCATATGTTTCACTTCGGCTAGATTCCTTTCTCCAACGTCGGCTATTTTTCCACAAATAAGTCGAAGCGGATAAGAGTTTTGGAACGATATTTGCAAATATCAACAAATTATATGGCTCGTGAATACCTTAAATTGATCGTGGCTCATGGTCTAGTTCTATCTAAAAAGGCTTGCATAGAGTCTGAATAATATACTTTAAAACGAGTTTAAGTTCACAGTAAACCTGCGATAGACTATTTATTTACGGAAAGTGATATAATACCTATGCTTATTTAAAACAGCCTTATTCTAAAAGGGGGGGTAAATGCCAGCAACAAGTTTCAACAGGGCTTGAGATAATTAATAAGAAAGCCTATTAATAGTTTTATCTGATTAAATTTTAACGATTACGAGTTACACATACACTGTAAGTTAGTGTCAGCTGATGGGCAGTCGAGACGAAGGGGAAAAGAAGGAACCATATACCGATGCAACTACTACCGATTATCTTGCAAAACACATAAAATCAATAAATTACACTGTGCTTTTGAAAGGTTCCAAACCATTTTAACCAAGCATTCTTTCACTTGAACGGCGGATTTAAAAATATTTACAAGGGCCATTACATGACGAAAAACTCTCAATAAATTATTATTATAGGTTACAGTATTAAGAGCACTTACAAAATAGATCAAATTTCGTTCCTCACGTTTCTTCCGCGAAGGTTATTCCGTGGAATTTCCTTTTCCAAACGAAGTACAGCAGATGCCCATCGATGAGAGAATTGAAAGTTCAGCTTTTAAAACCTGGAAAATAGAAATACCAAATTAGTAAAACATCAATTAATTTCATCCAGACAAGTATTGTACTCAACGCCCATGAGTAGGTATAATTTATAACGGATAAGTTTAAAATTAGAATGTCTGTTATATGAAACCACTATTTCAGCGACATCTACGGTGTTAGATATAAGACAAAGGACAGGTGGAATGCTAACAATCGGATAACTAAAGTAACAAATTTTCAGGGAAAGTGATGAATATCGTAAAAAATCTCAATTTCGATTTCCTAAAATAAGATAGCGGTGATCCATTTTGGGATTGAAACACGGAACGTATTTATCAGTACAATTTTAAAGAAGCATAAATTTTAATCAGAAGCTCAAGGAATAGTAAAAATCTTTATTTAACAGAAAACTAAACCAAATATAGATCGCATGGAGATAAGAACTCCGTTAAATGCCAACGATGGCATTGCAAGAATTGAAATATAAGAAATCAAAAATTTGAGCATGAAAATGTGTACTTTGAATCAGCATGGAGCGCTAACAGCAAATTTCAAATACTGATTTCCGATAATTATGCCGGACGGATAGTGCAAACAGCGAGTGCGAAGGAGATTCCAGTTTTCGAGTCCCACATGCGTCAAAATTTTCCTCAATCGCATTTTTCTTAAATTAAGCATTCGGGGGGGGTATTTGCATTGATCATTTAAATTTCAACAGAATTTTCTTGAATTTGCTTACATCAGCCACTCAAGAACTTTAGACAGAACGTAGTTATCAAATCAAATTCAAATATGATTACTAAATCGAATTTTAATCGATAAGTCGAGGAGGCTAAATTTTATGCGAGGGCATTATGTATGTAAGGTAGGATTTAAGCGATGCCCTAACTTAATATATTATACAAATACGTAACCTACACGCGAAATTCCGCGACTGCAACTTCTAAAATACCGGAACTTTTAGCTCACAAAAGCAATTATATCTTTAAAGCAAGTTTTCAATCAATATTTGAATAAGGTTTATTCGTTCTACTTACCATTAAAAGGAAATCCTTGGTGACGACCACGAACATCTTCAGGTCTTCAAACGTCGGTCTTTCTTTTTTACAGGCAAATTCGTTTAAGGAATAGTTATTATTGCAAAAAGAAAACGAAAAGCTTTGAAATGTCACTCACGTTTACCAGTTTCCAAATCCAACAGAAGCCACAACATTTAAATTGTAACGGAAATTTTAAAACAATTGACATTACTTCCGCACCAGACGGGTTCTAAGCACCAACTGAGGAAATTTCCATCAAGACAACGGTTGAACAAGGAAGCTGAAATTTGATTGGTCGAATTAGGATAATCCGTCGCTGCCCCCCCCCCCCCCACTGCTCAGATAAAACATTTTCATTAATTATAATTAAATTTACATACAATTTTACGAAGTACCTACTTTATTTAAATTGTTTGGAGTATTACTTTTCCTTAATAAAAGTTTTTATTTATACTTCGACTTAATTTTGACGTTTCCTCCAATGGGAATGTTCTAGACATGGTAATCGTTTACTGTTTAATTTTAAGTTTAGAAATTGTCATATTTCTATTTGTTTTCCATGATTACTTAAAATTGTTTATTATTTAAAAAATATCAATACAATTAATTACTCCTTGGCGGCCATAGCGAATGAATGGAGTTAGGCTATCAATTCACTTTGTGGATTTATATCAGAAAGTGTCTTTAAGGTTTCTACTCGAAGACATTTAAATTGATCGAAAACACTGTATTTATTCAGAAAGATCTACTCATCGAGAAAAAACAAGTGCATTGCATGATTCTGGAGAATTAAAATCGCTCTGGCTTGAGAATATCTACATCACCTCCTCCTAAAATTAAACGGAGACGGATTGCTAAAGAATGCAATCTTGAATAGTTATGTTAGAGAAATTTATTAAGACAACAGAATTTTAGAAGAATACATTTTTATATCCTTTACTTACACGTTTTATAAAGCACTTCGAGTCCAAGAAAGACCTTGTATGCGTCTGGGTAGAAAAGAAGAATTCTAAAAGCATTTCAACCACAATCCATTTCGACCACAAGGTCGAGGGTCTCATCCTTTACGAACCTCTTTGTTTGATGCCTTAAATATTCCACGTAAATCCACAACAATACCTAGCAAGCACTTTTTATTTATACTCTTTTTACACTCATCAAAGAAAAAAATATTATAAATACCTTATTACAATTGTTGACAAGCTTTAACTCCTCGGACGAAGGCGACATATTGGGGAAATCCGCCACAACGTGAGAAGAGAGACATACTATTGCTTTTTCGGTTTTATTAATCGTAGCTTTATCATTATTATCCATAACACATCACTATGGCAATGGCGATTATTAACTGAATCCAGTAGCGGATAATAAAACTGTAGAAAAAGACTCTCTCTCTTCTCTCGTTGTTTACAACAACTTTTTACGTGAATATTCCATGAGGCCACTCCCACTATGAACGAGTTAAACAAGAATTGTGGAGATTTATCCAAGGGGTGACACCGTCTTGAAGAGTTTGCACTAAATCATTTCACATCAAATATTATTAAAATTGAAACTAACTCAAAGAAGAATGCCGTTCCAGTCACGAACTCCATGTGATCACGAGGTTCTTACGTGGTATTTAACCGCGCTTTTACGCTTTTCCGATCGTCACAAAAAAAACTGAAGTGTGCAATTTGAGTTACGAATAGTTCAAAATACGGAACACCATTATTACTTACACTTCGAACATTCACAGGAAAGTCTATTCGTGTAATACTTTAACATACATAGCATATCCACAGGAATATATTCAAGGTAAATGTAGTAGGGCAAAAAGACTGCCAATGTGAAAAACATAATGAGCATCACAAGTTACCTCAAATTACTCATAGATCCTCGGACGCAAGTTGCGTACTTCAGTTATTTTTATGACGATCGGAAAAGCGTAAAAGCGCGGTTAAAGTGCACGTAAAAACCTCTTGGTCACATGGAGTTCGTGACTGCAATGAAGATCTTTTTTGAGTTACTTTTACGTTTTAATATCAGTCGACGTGAAATGAATTAGTGCAAAATGTTCAAGAAAGTGTTACCCTTTGGATTAATGTTCACGGTTCGTGTGCAACAAGTTTACAGCGGGAGTTAACTCATGGAATATTCAAGTGAAAAGTTTGTGTTACCAACGATAGATGAGAGACAAACAAGTACTTTTTTGCAGAAAGATCTTATGCTTTCCCGGTGTATGCTGCTCAGGAACTTTTCTTGGGTTCTCAACCGGGTCAATGTGTTGGATAGCTCCGACGTTTCGACAGCAACCACTGCTGCCATTTTCAATCCTTGATCGACATCCTTGAAAATGGCAGCAGTGGTTGCTGTCGAAACGTCGGAGCTATCCAACACATTGACCCGGTTGAAAACCCAAGAAAAGTTCCTGAGCAAGTACTTTTTTCTCAGTTATATTTTCTACTACTGGATTCAGAGATAAGTCGCCAACGGCGTGATGATATGTTATGTAAAATAATGGCAGCATCAACATTATTTTCCATTCTGTCTATCTGTCTCTCTTCTCTCGTTGTTGAATTTAACTTATCACTTGAGTACTCCATATCAGATGTGAGTTTTTAGCATTAAAAGAATACATTTCGGAATTTCAAAACTGTGGGATTTTATTGTGTTTCTGCGCCGAAAATTTGTTTTATTAACATGGTGTCATTTAATTCGTGTGAAAAGTGTAGAAATATAAAGTGATTGCTAAGTATTCTTGTGGATTTACGATGCATATTTAAGGGAACAATTAGAGAGGTACCTAAAGGAATTGAGACCTTCGACCTTGCGATCGAAGTGGAACGTGGTTGAAATGATTTTAGAATTCTGCTTTTCTTCACAGACGATCCGTCCCCGTTTTATTTTAGGAGGAACATAAGGTAATACAGATATTCTCAAGCCGAAGCGACTCTTATTATCCAGAATAATGTAATGCACTCTTTATTTCTCAATGAGTAGATCTTTCTGAATAAATACAGTGTTTTCAATCAATTTAAAAACACTTCGAGAAGAAATCTTAAAAATATTTTCTGATATAAATCCACGAATGAATTGATGCGCTAACTATAATCCTTCGTTATGATGACAAGGAGTAATTGATTATATTGATATTTTTTAAAAATCTAAAACGATTTTTAGTAATCATGGTCTACAAATAGAATTATTACTTATATATTTATATTATATATTTATATACTTATTTATTACAACTTAAAATTAAACAGTAAACGATTACCATGTCTCGAACATTCCCATTGGAGGAAACGTCAAAATAAAGTATAAAGTAAAGTCGAAGTATAAATAAAAACTTTTATTAAGGAAAACTAATACTCCAAACAATTTAAATAAAGTAGGTACTTCGTAAAATTGTATGTAAATTTAATTATAATTAATGAAAATGTTTTATCTGAGCAGTGGGGGGGGAGGCAGCGACGGATTATCCTAATTCGACCAATCAAATTTCAGCTTCCTTGTTACAACCGTTGTCTTGATGGAAATTTCCTCAGTTGGTGCTTAGAACCCGTCTGGTACGGAAGTAATGTCAATTGTTTTAAAATTTCCGTTACAATTTAAATGTTGTGGCTTCTGTTGGATTTGGAAACTGGTAAACGTGAGTGACATTTCAAAGCTTTTCGTTTTCTTTTTGCAATAATAACTATTCCTTAAACGAATTTGCCTGTAAAAAAGGAAAGACCGACGTTTGAAGACCTGAAGATGTTCGTGGTCGTCACCAAGGATTTCCTTTTAATGGTAAGTAGAACGAATAAACCTTATTCAAATATTGATTGAAAACTTGCTTTAAAGATATAATTGCTTTTGTGAGCTAAAAGTTCCGGTATTTTAGAAGTTGCAGTCGCGGAATTTCACGTGTAGGTTACGTATTTGTATAATATATTAAGTTAGGGCATCGCTTAAATCCTAACTTACATACATAATGCCCTCGCATAAAATTTAGCCTCCTCGATTTTTCGATTAAAATTCGATTTAGTAATCATATTTGAATTTAATTTGATAACTACGTTCTGTCTAAAGTTCTTGAGTGGCTGATGTAAGCAAATTCAAGAAAATTCTGTTGAAACTTAAATGATCAATGCAAATACCCCCCCCCGAATGCTTAATTTAAGGAAAATGCGATTGAGGAAAATTTTGACGCATGTGGGACTCGAAAACTGGAATCTCCTTCGCACTCGCTGTTTGCACTATCCGTCCGGCATAATTATCGGAAATCAGTATTTGAAATTTGCTGTTAGCGCTCCATGCTGATTCAAAGTACACATTTTCATGCTCAAATTTTTGATTTCTTATATTTCAATTCTTGCAATGCCATCGTTGGCATTTAACGGAGTTCTTATCTCCATGCGATCTATATTTGGTTTAGTTTTCTGTTAAATAAAGATTTTTTCTATTACTTGAGCTTCTGATTAAAATTTATGCTTCTTTAAAATTGTATTGAGAAATACGTTCCGTGTTTCAATCCCAAAATGGATCACCGCTATCTTATTTTAGGAAATTGAAATTGAGATTTTTTACGATATTCCTCACTTTCCCTGAAAATTTGTTACTTTAATTATCCGATTGTTAGCATTCCACCTGTCTTTTGTCTTATATCTAACACCGTAGATGTCGCTGAAATAGTGGTTTCATATAACAGACATTCTAATTTTAAACTTATCCGTTATAAATTATACCTACTCATGGGCGTTGAGTACAGTACTTGTCTGGATGAAATTAATTGATGTTTTACTAATTTGGTATTTCTATTTTCCAGGTTTTAAAAGCTGAACTTTCAATTCTCTCATCGATGGGCATCTGCTGTACTTCGTTTGGAAAAGGAAATTCCACGGAATAACCTTCGCGGAAGAAACGTAAGGAACGAAATTTGATCTATTTAGTAAGCGCTCTTAATACTGTAACCTATAATAATAATTTATTGAGAGTTTTTCGTCATGTAATGGCCCTTGTAAATATTTTTAAATCCGCCGTTCAATTGAAAGAATGCTTGGTTAAAATGGTTTGGAACCTTTCAAAAGCACAGTGTAATTTATTGATTTTATGTGTTTTGCTAGATAATCGATAGCAGTTGCATCGGTATATGGTTCCTTCTTTTCCCCTTCGTCTCGACTGTCCATCGGCTGACACTAACTTACAGTGTATGTGTAACTCGTAATCGTTAAAATTTAATCAGATAAAACTATTAATAGGCTTTCTTATTAATTATCTCATTCCCTGTTGAAACTTGTTGCTGGCATTTACCTCCCCTTTTAGAATAAGGCTGTTTTAAATAAGCATAGGTATTATATCACTTTCCGTAAATAAATAGTCTATCGCAGGTTTACTGTGAACTTAAACTCGTTTTAAAGTATATTATTCAGACTCTATGCAAGCCTTTTTAGATAGAACTAGACCATGAGCCACGATCAATTTAAGGTATTCACGAGCCATATAATTTGTTGATATTTGCAAATATCGTTCCAAAACTCTTATCCGCTTCGACTTATTTGTGGAAAAATAGCCGACGTTGGAGAAAGGAATCTAGCCGAAGTGAAACATATGGCAATAATTTTACGATTTTGTACGCAAAAGTGATTTTCATGGGCTGAGGCGGACTTCAGTCCTCAAGCCGCTCTTTCCAAAATTCGAACACCTCGTTATAGCTGCGAATTATTCTAATTATTCGTTTTTTGTACCTCTAACGCAAGAATTTATGTAAAAATGTGAATCTCTAGCCTTTACTTTGCGATTGCATGCTTTATCATATTATTCAGTCGACGATGTTCTCGTTTCACATACCTCTTCGCAACTCAAGTGCATACCGATGGTAAAGCATGCTCTTCGGTATTAATATATATATATATATATATATATATATATATATATATATATATATATATATATATATATATACGCTGTCGAAGCAACGATTGAAATGTAGTAGAATAATAGAAGAGCCTAGGTAATTTCTTCACCTTTTCAGAGCTTTTTATGGTCGTTTAGTCAATTCTCTGCAACTCGATCGTTTATTAAGGTTTCGCTTACGCTTTTCAAAGATTAATCCGGTATTCTGACCTCTCCGTTTACCTTTCTTCACTCTTTCGTCTTTTGCGGACAAGGAGGTGGAATTACAGATACCGCCGACATAAAAAAAATCTGATATCGCCAGCATATGACTTTCTCCATACATATGATGTAAATATTTATCTACGACAGTATTTTCAAACTATTTTCAATCTAAACTTGGAAGAGAAGTGATTAATTTATATTATATTATCTTTTACGTCGCAAAAATTGTATACAATGTTTTTCGGGACATGTTCGATGAAAATTGATGAAATTGGTTTTTCGGCTACCGCGCCCTGAGCGCCCACAAAGTACATAATCAGCAACTTCCGGCTTATCAGTACTTCATGAATAACTCTTTCCTCGCTTCATTTCGGGAGCCATGATATTTTTCGATTGGGCCTGTTACTTTGTCTCATGAGTCATAATAGTCAAGAACTTTCGCTTTCCCGCCTCGTTCTATACTCTGTAAAGAGAAGTGAGAGTTAATTGCATATATACAAAAGGATGATTTTTCTTTCCCTTTCCGTTCATTTTTCGGGAAAATTTCTTTCAAAATTAGCGAGCGATATTTTGTGAACAGTTTCGTTTATCTCGATAATTTGTTCGAACGACCTCGGATTCTTTCGCTTTGGTTTTTATTGTTCAAGTGGTCTATTACCTACCTCTGACGAACCAAGGAATTTAAAGTACCTTACATAATATCACGTAGACGAAAGTATAAACGCGCATTAGCGCATAAACGTAAAGAAATATCATCCTTATGTACTGAGTTAATATGTAGTTCAAGTTAACTTAACATTACTCGAATGGGAGCTGTAAAAATATGTCATATGAAATATGAAAATGAATATCTCCTGCCTCTAATAACATTGTGATGTATCGGTTTAGTTTGTAGGAAACGAAGTTCAAATAGTTTCATCATTACCCAATCCAAATTCGTACCAGTTGAACATCAAATACCTTTGAGGTTAATTCACTTGGATGAGAACGTCAACCAGATCATTATCGTGCTAATTGAGCAATTCTTCTTATATACGAGTACTACATTGCTTTTGATTCAGTTGCGTCCCGAGATGTTCCATCAAAGGAAGCATTGATGAAGTACTACATTCAGGAATTCTATTGTGTAGTATAATAAAAAGGATGATACTATTGCATTATTTTCTCTTGTCAGAGTAAATATTACTGCTAGCTACGTATCATAACATTAGTGTGTACTCATCTCATTACCTTGGAGAGATATTCCACAGTTAAAAAGTAAATTTTAAAAGAGTTATTGTTTGTATAAAATAAATATTTCTCGGAAATTCGATCATTTTTTTACGTTTTTACTATAATTACATCAATGCTTTAGCTATCCTTATGAAATTATGTTCCCATTCAAATTCTCAGATGGATACTCACTTTGTCCCGTTTCATTTTCGCCAGACCTCACATGATATAAAACGTGATTCGTACATAATATTTAGTTTTTTTTATTCGAGTCTTTTCTCAAAAATTATTAGCATAATTATGGCTATAATATGGCTGAAGTTAATTAACTATGAGTCGTAACCTAACCCGGGGGAGACGAGAAATCTACGCGGATTATTATCAAGGAGTTAAAAATTAATATAAATTTTACAATATCTATTTAATTTAAATTGTATTGCTTTGCTCTGGACTAAATCTTATTTTGGTGGTGATTATAATTTATGAAAATTATTATTTGAAATCAAATCAACTAGATATTTATTTAAATTCAAAATTTTAATTTACCGTCCATCATTACTGTATCATCCATCCCTTAGGAGGAAGATTTCCATCTTCCTATGGTTATTTCATAAATCAATTCAAAATCGCCGTACATGTAGTTCTTGAATAATGAATATATATTCACTTGTGTAGAATCAGAGAAATATTATTTTAGTTTTCGAGTCTTCATTTTCAGGAAGGCAGTTTGAAGGTCTTTTTAAAAATTCAATGAAAGTCTAAGATTTGTCACGTTTCTCTTCTTGGTGCAAGCCGTCAAGAATATCGCATATAATTACTAGTAATATTACCTGATTATTTTAGCCGATACTTTCAACGGTCGTGAAGAGGAAGATGCTGGATAAATGCTCCAATTTTATTTCACGAGCAGTGATCGTTTAATGCATTTTTCATGCGAGTTCGCTTTGGGAAATCTTAATCAGAATTAGATTTTTCAAAATAATTTATAAATAATAAAAACAGATAGATAGAAAACGTTACGTAATGATTTATGAAATTAATTCGGGCTTAGTAACGGATGTCAATAGCTGATTTGAATCTTTGCTTGTTTTTTTTCGATTAGTTATCGTTAAAATCATTTCTTTCTGAATACCTTTCTATCGGAATAAAATTAAAATTTAGCTTGCGTATTATTCTTAAATAATAGGTACATACTGATTCTCTCTAAAAATTTACATTTTTATTTTCACTCTAGAATCCTGAGCTACTATCAGTTATGAATTCTTAATATTTAAATTAACTTCTGTTTAAGATGTTTGCTATCACAGCGTTTTGTCTTCAACTGTACTACTGGAGTTGAATTTCGGATATGATCGTTCATAATATATTCCAATGACTTAAGTAAATACTTTCTACTATTCTTGTAACAGAACTTCTGAAAAATTTGAATTGACGATTAGTTATCATTTTAAGCATCTTGCTTATTCATTTACTAATAATATTTCATTTTGCTTTGACATTTTGATTGGATTCAAATAGAAATTTTAAATTAGCAGTAAATGAGTAGGTTGTAGTGTTTTTTGTAGATATTTTTCAGATTATATACCTCTCCTTGAACATTAACCTCTGTAACTACTAAATTAAATTGAGCTCCATTCTTTCTCAAGTTCCAAGTAAGTGAATTATTTCACTTTTGGATGATTTATTTCGGCTTCTGTGGAGTGATGTCCACAGGGCGTTCAACCAAGAATTATCAAGCGACATCTTGCGATTGCTCCATATAGTTTAATTATTTTTAAATGGTATTTTCAGAATATTAAATAAATAAGCGACATATTTGACTTTTTAAAGACTTCCATGAAACCAGGTACTTCAATGGAGGGGGGAGGCTCCCGGATAGTCATGATGACTGCGCGTTTTTCTTTGGTAAAAGTGGTCCCTGGTTCGATTCCGAGTCGGAACAAAGGCGCGGAAAGACCTTCCGAAGCACTTTCAACAATATTACTAGTACTGCAACATAAAGAAGGGGTAATATTACTCGCGTGATCAGTTATATTATTTTACCGGTATTCCTCAACGGAATACCGGTAAACCTCAACTCTATCATAGAAAAGTGAAAAGGAGTGCAGCGATGCTGACGAGAGATAATTGATCCATGGATGGAAAATTGAAAACGTTGAGTATAATTTGAATAAAATGTTCAGTAAAGTTTATACTCAAATACACTACTAAAGTAATAACTCAGTAAGTACTAAGTAAAGTATATAAGCAAATAGACCCTATACTCTAACAAATGTTTGAGTGCAGAGTACTTTATTATGATCGTTATTTATACTATTATATTAGTATATTGGATTAACATACGTTTTTTGTTTTCGAATTGTTATTTGATTAACTGTTTCCTTGTTTTTCCTTAGAATCACACTCGCAACTTTCCTATATATTGGATGAGCGGAGTAAGAACACAGAGATACGGAGGAGAGATATTCAGTCCAGGGATGGAACACTAAATACAATAAGTACAAAAGGAATAAAACATTTCTGCTATTCGTTTTTGAGTATAATCAGTAGTGCGTATATTTAGATTAACATAGTGTTTTTTGTTTACGGAATAATACTTCATTTACTGTTTTTCAGTTATTTCTCGGAAATACGCTCACATCATTTCTCCATAATGGAAAAGCAGATGAGGAGCGCAAAGATACGGAGGAGAGAAATTCAAAATACGGCTGGAACACAGAATACGATGAGTACAAATTGAATCTTATGTTATTACTACTCCGATTCTATAATATAAATCTAGTATTTTTGCGATTCCTATTTAATTATGTTACAAAGTGCGTATTTTTGGATTAACCTGGTGTTAATTGTTTTTTTGAATTCCTATTCCATTTCCTTTTTATATATTCTATTCATATATGGTCGCATCATTTCTCCATCATGGAAGAGCGCAGAGATACTGAGGATGGATATTCAGTCCAGGGATGGAATTCAAAATACAATGAGTAAATTTGAATCTAATGTTAATACTACTCACATCCAAGTATGATAGTTAGCGCGTTCTTTTAATTAACATAGAGTTTCTGTTTATGAAATAATGTTTTAATAAAGTTTTCTTATTTGTTCTTCTGAAATACGCATGGAACTTTTCTACTTCATGGAAGGGAAGGAAAATGAAATCAATATCAAAAAATTAATGTAGAAACGTGTTATTTATTTGCATAATGGCTTGCCCTTCTATCGCAATGAAAGCCGACACTTTTCCGTAAGATATTCATAAGCATCTAGTCATTTTAAAGGCTTTATTTTATATTTTGAAACTATATTACCAAGTATGCAAGGCCAATGGAAATTGAAGGTGCATAAAAAGATGAGAATTTTTTTATATTTTATATTATAAACAGATATTATTTTATATATTATATTATATACAGATATTATTTTTCTCGAAGTACGGCGTCGGGGACGGAGTTGTGTTGCTACGGCGTGGGACGGCATCGTGACCAATTTAAGATTGGGAAGAATAAAATATAAACTTACTTGTGAAATAAAATCCGTGACTTTTGAAGTGAACTGATGTGTCCCAGTACAGTGCACATTCCATTCATATAATTACATTCTATGCTATTTAATGAACAATCAATTGAACAATTCAGTGAATCTTTATCTTTAATGAATACTATTTGAAGCTTTTTCAACTTTTAATATTCAATATGACTAATGATGATGCAAGGTAAAGATTATTTTTGAAGGTTTAGGTCTTGTGTATCTATTAGGTGTTTATTCAATCTTTAGAGATTAAATTTGTTAATTGAACTATGCACACCGTTATAATTAATACATTAGATGAAAAAAAGGTGTATTATTATAAATTTTTCCGAGTCAAAATATATATTCAATCATGTATTGCTAAAAAATTGTAAGGCCAGAAATTTTATAGTTTCTTATTACTTGAAATGTATATAGAATACAAATATGAAAATTTCCTACCACCCTGAACCTTAATAACTATTGCAGAATGTATAGATTTCTAAGGATATGTAAGGCAGATTGATGTATAATTTATATATAGTGTAATTTTTCATTGTATTGCTGTTACTTTTCCTCTGAATAAATTTTTTGGGGAAGAGGGAGAGAAGGTAGAGGACGGAGGAGGTTGATTAAGAGAGGGATAGAAAGAAGTGAGGGGTATGTGAGAGGAGGGAGGGAAGGGGGAGGGTGGGAAGGGAGAGGGTGGGGAGGGAGAGGGTGGGAACGGAGAGGGCGGGTTGGGAGAAGGTGGGTAGGGCGAGGGTGGGGAGGGAGAGGGTGGGGAGGGAGAGGGTGGGATGGGAGAGGGTAGGTAGGTGGAGGGTGGGAAGGGAGAGGGTATGTAGGGAGACGGTGGGGAGGGATAAGTTGGGTAGGGAGAGGGTGGGTTGGGAGAGGGTGGGTAGGGCGATGCTGGGGAGGGAGAGGGTGGGGAGGGAGAGGCTGGGAATAGAGAGGGTTGGTAGGTAGAGGTAGGGAAGGGAGGGGGTGGGAAGGGAGAGGTTGGGAAGAGAGAGGGTGGATATGTAGAGGGTGGGTAGGTAGTTGGTGTTTAGTGAGAGGGTGAGTAGGGAGATGTTTGGTAGGGATAGGTTGGGAAAAGAGATGTTGGAAAGTTTGAGGGTTGGAAGGAATAGGTTTGGAAGGGATTTTTTATGCATTTGGGAGTAACACCCAAATGCACCGCATACAGCTAAGCCCATCTTCTTTTGCATTTGACAGTATATTGTGGAATTTATCTATATCGCCATCCAACGCACTCCTCTCGTGCTTCTCACCTATATTTATAGAATACAGGTTCTATTTATCTCATTGTACGTGTTACTTGTTATGTTACTTATCTTTGCTCTTGTTTTCGATTAATATTTTTGCGAGAAGAAAATTAAAATGTGGAAAACAACAACTTTCATCTCACCCTTGAAGTTTCATGAGATATTCTCTATCATTATCGTCTCAAGGCAGAACAGTTGCTTCGCGGGTTTTCCTTTTGTTCCAATCCCTTGTTTTAAACAAATCGAATAAACGAGTGGTGCTGCATTGTATTGTTTTGTGTGCTGTTATGTCTAATCTAGAAGACATCTTGCATTGTGACGGCCTCTCACGAAAGTTACAATAGCACTGCAGCTAAAATATTTGTTTATGTTCCCTTATTTTCTATTACATAGACATTTGTTCATTGTAGAGTGAAAATGCCAGATTAAAGTAACAAAGGAAGGTGCTCTCTTTGTTCAAAAAGAAGACCAATGATAATAATATAACAATAAGACAACCACTAATCTGTGAAAAATATAGCAAAATAAAGAATGACTCCTTTCGGTTTGAGGGTTTGATTACTTATTTATATATCTTAGCCAATTAAACCTTTCCCTTTTATTTCCCATCGTTGAAAGATTGAGATCGTCATATCCCGCTTATATAGTGGTTATCATTGAGTCTCCTGAAAAGCATCTTAAGCGGCATTGGTCTTCATTGCCTTCAATTGCATTGCTATGCATGAGTGGTATATGACGCCAATTTACGTATAATGGACGATAGAGGCCTTTATCAAGAATCCTGTTCACAGAAGGGAGAAATGAGTAGAAAGATAATTTGAAGAAAATTATATTAACTTACCAGTGACGGTGAGATTGGATATAGAGTCATTAAATAAGTGAGGCCAAGGTGTGTTCAATCACTTGATTTTTTCATTTTCTTGAAGGGAATGATAGGAAAAGATTAAAAAGGAAAGAAAAGAGACAAACTGATATACTGTGTTAAACTTGTAGGTGTTTTTCTTCTGTTTCCCAAAGATTCTGAAGCGTAAAAATGGTTATTGGATAACATTAATAAATATTGCTAAGACTGAATTGAATATAAAGAAAGGCAAAACCAAGACGTCGAAGATAGAAGAAAAAAAATAAAATTAACGCTGGGAAGAGAGGATACAAATATGTTGGCAGTGCAGAGAAGACAGGAGGGAAATACATATTCACTAAAAGCAATCAAATCAAATAAAACATCTTCACAAATGATTCTAATTCTAAATTGTAAGAATTTTAGCATAAAACAAGAGAAAACACAAAAATATTTCTAAAATAACAAAATGATTAAATACATTAGGTTGAGAATGAATGTAATGATCAAAACCATAGAGTTTAAACATGTATGTAATTGGTAAAGAAAGATGAAAGGAGATTTTTCAGTATTTGGAAATAGAGCGTCGAAAAAAATAATGAACCCAGTTCTTCCTATAGTATTCAAAGAAATCCTCCTTATTTCATTCATTCCGATATTCATCTCGAATGACAGTACCCTTATTCTTATGTCTCCACATTCATATTCAGCGAGGATATAATAATAAATATAAAATGTAGCTTGCATACTGCAAGCAGATCGGCAATACTAATTTTATATCGGCATCATATCCGGACGGTCCTAAAAAGAAAAAAAAAAGGATTGGAAATATTCTTAAAATCGCTGCAATTTCATCGTCTGGCATCGAACCCGTGTCTTACTGGTGAACTTACTATGCAGCACAATGGAAGATCACCATCTCTAACTATGTGTGAAATTTCAACCAAAAATATTGGCTACAACTGCCTCAAACTACGTTCTACTTTTCAATAATGTAAGTTGCTCTCTGGATTCGAACCTAGGACGATCTTGGAAATCTAAAACATGATTTTGAAATGTATCTATGTTCTCTATGTTTCAATGTCGGCTTTTTCCTGGAGGTTACACGTCATGGCCATAACGTCGTAAAAATTTCAAGTCGGTGGCACTTGTGGAACATGCTTATACTTTTGATCCCCAGTGTATCTATTATATATTGACGCTTCTCCGGATATACCTATATCTATTTATATAGACGCTTCTCCGGATATACCTATATATATATATATATATATATATATATATATATACGAGTAAAATGTAGCTTTTTCCTGGAGGTTACACGTTATGTTCAAATTCACGTACTTTTTACATTCCATCTCATAGATCCATCACCTTTCACAAATCTTTCACAGTATCCGCCATCAATTTCTGGAATTCTCTACCAATAGTAATTCGTAATGTAACAAATATAAATAGGTTTAAATTTCTATTATTTGATTATTTGTTTAATTTAAAGATTTGAATATTTTGTAATTTATTTGTTTTGACTATTATGATTTTGTACTTCTTTTTTAATTTTATTTGTCCAATCTAAACTGTTGATAGTAGTATTTCACAGTTTTTCGACTGCTTTTTGTTCTGTTATTTACTGTTGCCCTTAGGTGGCTTGCCACAGGGCATAATAAAATTATATTTATTATTTATTATTTATTTATGGCCAATACGTCGTAAAAATTTCAAGTCGTTGGCACTTGTAGAACATGGTTAGAATTTTGATCCCCTATGAATGTATATATAAATAGGTATATCCGGAGAAACGTCTATATATAATAGATATATATATATATATATATATCTATTATATATAGACGTTTCTCCGGATATACCTATATATATATACGAGTAAAACGTTGCTTGCATACTGCAAGCACATCGGTAACGCAATTTTTTTGTCGGCATCACATAGAATGAGTCCTCAATAGAAAATAAAATGGATGAAAAATATTCTTAATTTCCGCTGCAATTTATTCGTCTGGAATCGAACCCAGGTCTTCCCGGTCACACTTACTATGCAGAAACGTAGAAGATCACCATCTGTAACTATGTGTGAAAATTCAAGTAGAAATATTAACTGCAAATGCCTCAAACGACGTCCTACTTTTCCCTTATATTCCTTATAAAAGAAATGCTAATGTGCTCTGAGATCGAACCAAGGAATAGTACGGACTTATGAATATTTTTTTCTAAAACAGATTCTTTTCATTTATCTTTCAGCCGAGTATGAACTTCCTATAATTTCGATAAGTGCATCAAAAAATAATGAAATACTAACATAATGTATTTTAAACGGGAGACATATTTGCCGCCCGGCATCGAACCCGGATCTTTCTGGTAATACTTCCTATGCAACATTATAGAAGATCACTGTCTCTAACTATGTGTGAAAATTCAAGCAGAATAATTGGCTGCAACTGCCTCAAACGACGACTTACTTTTCCCTTATATTCCTTATGAGAGAAACGTTAATGTGCTCTGGCATCGAACCCAGGAATAGTACGGGCTTATTAAATTTTTTTTCTTAAACCAATTCTTAATATATATCTTCCAGCTGAGCGAAAAGTTCCTTACATTCCGGTAAGTGCATCAAAAAAATTAATGAAAAACTATCCCCATGCATTTTAAATGCTGGATTTTTGCATCGTCCTAGCATCGAACCCAGGACGTTCTTATTTGTAGTCATTAATGTTTTTAATAGTTCTTTACCATATCTGTAAGCTCCTTGAATTTCGATTCTCTACCTGTCCGGGAAGTATTATTTAAAAAATTTTGAAAATCGCCACCATGTATCCTTTTGGAGAAAATCGGGACTTTGGGGCCTTCTGGAATCGAACCCATGGCACCGAGGTTCAATGTCGGCTTTTTCCTGGAGGTTACACGTAATGGCCATAACGTCGTAAAAATTTCAAGTCGGTGGCACTTGTGGAACATGCTTATACTTTTGATCCCCAGTGTATCTATTATATATAGACGCTTCTCCGGATATACCTATATATATATATATATATATCTATTTATATAGACGCTTCTCCGGATATACCTATATATATATATATATATATATATATATATATATATATATACGAGTAAAATGTAGCTTGCATACTGCAAGCAGATGGACAAAACTAATTTTATATTGGCATCATATCGGGACGGTCCTCAAAAGAAAAAAAAGGATTGAAAATATTCTTAATATTTGCTGCAATTTCATCGTCTGGCATCGAACCCGTGTCTTACTGGTGAACTTACTATACAGCACAATAGAATATCACCATCACTAACTATGTGTGAAAATTTAACCAAAAATATTGGCTACAACTGCCTCAAACTACGTTCTACTTTTCAATAATGTAAATGGCTCTCTGGATTCGAACCAAGGACGATCTAGGAAATTTAAAACATGTTTTTAAAATCTATTATTGTTCTCTACCTATATACCTAATTTCATGTTTTAACATTATTGGGAAAGGGGTTTAAATTAATTCTTAAAAATCGGCTAATTTACTGATTGTAGAGACGCCTGGTGTCGAACGCAGGAAATATGAGTAGCTGTGATTGCACAGTATGACTTATTAGGACTTCATCTTATTTCATACAAAGTTTGAAGTCGATATCATGCCGGGAAGTACCTATAACCTTTTTCTGTTATCTCCATAAGAAATGCATTGACGAATGTAAATGGCCCTCTGGGATCGAACCAAGGACCATCAGCGAATACATAAAATTTGATTACGAAATATATTTATGATCTCCAACTCCATGCCGAATTCCAAGTTTCCATGCCATCGGGAAAGGGTCGAAAAAAAATCTTAAAAATCGCCACAATGCATTTTAAACGGCCGATTTTTGCCTTGACCTAGCATCGAACCCGGGTTATTTTCTGTTATAGTCATTTATGTTTTCGGTGGATCATGATCATATATAAAGGCTCCTAAAGTTTCGATTCTCTACCTATCCGGGAAGTATTTTTTAAAAATTCCCGAAAATCTAAGCAATGCATTTAAATGGGAAAAATCGGGACTTTGGGGCCCTCTGGAATCGAACCCATGACACTGAGAATCAAAACCACAATTTTTCTGGCGGTTAATTGTTATGGCCAATACGCAGTAAAAATTTGAACTGAATCACGCTTGTGGTTTAGGCTGTGAATTTGTATCCTATCTATCTATATACTTATCTATCTATTATACGAGTAAAAAGTAGCTTGCATACTGCAAGCAGATCGACAACACTAATTTCATAACAGCATTATATCGGAACGGTCCCGGAAAGGAAAAAAAGGATTAAAATAATCTTTAAATTCGCTTCAATTTAATCGTCGGGCATCATGCTCGGGCCTATTTGGTGAAATTTCTATGCAGCACATCAGAAGATCATCTTCTTTAAATACGTGTGAAAATTCAAGCAGAAATATTGGCTGCAACTGCCTCAAACGAAGACCTACTTTTCACGAATGTTAATAGCTCTCTGGATTCGAACCAAGGACGATCTAAGAAATATAAAATGTGTTTTCGAAATGTATCTATAAGTTCTATATATATGCCGAATTTCAAGTTTTAATATTATTGGGAAGGGGTTCAAAATAATTCTTAAAAATCGGATCAGTGACTGATTGTAGAGACGCCTGGTGTCGAATCCTGGACGTATTGGAAACTGTAAATGCACAAAATGACTTGCTAGAACTTGATCTAATTTCATACAAAGTTTGAAGTCGATATTATACCGGAAGTACCTAAAATGTGTTTCCGTTATCCCCATAAGAAATGCATTGTGGAGTGCAAATGGCCCTCTGGGATCGAACCAAGGACCCTCAGCGAATATGTAAAATTTTATAATGAAATATATTTATGATTTCTAACCCCATGCCAAATTTCAAGTTTCCATGCATTCGGAAAGGGGTCCAAAAAAAATCTTAAAAATCGCCACAACGCATTTTAAACGGCCGATTTTTGCCCCGACCTAGCATCGAACCAAGGATATTTTCCGTAAGGCTCATTTATGTTTTCGATAGAATATGGTCATATATATAGGCTCCTTGAGTTTTAATTCTCTACCTATACGGGAAGTATTTTTTTTTAATTCCCGAAAATCAAAGCAATGCATTTAAACGGGAAAAATCGGGACTTTGGGGCCCTCTGGATTCGAACCCATGACACTGAGGTACAAAATCGCAATTTTTCTGGAGGTTATATATATAGGCTCCTTGAGCCTATATATATAACCTCCAGTATACCTATATGCAGTATGCAAGCAACATTTTACTCGTATATATATCTATTATATATAGATGCTTCTCCGGATTCATTCATATATATAGCCATATAGCTATATAGCTATATAGATAGGATACAAATTCACAGGCTAAACTACAAGGGTCATTGCTTTGAAATTTTTATGACGTATTGGCCATAACGTGAAACCTCCAGGAAAAAGCCGACATTGAACCTCGGTGTCATGGGTTCGATTCCAGAAGGCCCCAAAGTCCCGATTTTCTCCATAAGGATACATGGTGAAGATTTTCGAAAATTTTTTTGAAGCACTTCCCGGAATGATAGAGACTTGAAATTCGAGGGATCGCTAGATGCCAAAGATATCTAAATAAAACCATTAAGACATCTACGAATATTATCCTTGGTTCGATGCTAGGTCGGGGCAAATATCGGCCGTTTAAAATGCATTGCGGCGATTTTGTAGATTTTTTTAGGATCCTTTCCCGATCACATGGATACTTGAAACTCAGCACGTGGATAGATATCGCAAATATATTTCATAATAAAATTTTACATGTTCGCTGATGGTCCTTGGTTCGATCCCAGAGGGCCATTTGCACTTCTCAATGCATTTCTTACGGAGATAACGGAAACAAAATTTAGGTACTTCCCGGGATGTTATCGACTTCAAACTTTGCTTGATAGAGGAGCAAGTTTTTACAAATCAAACTGTGCATTCACATTTATCAATCTGTCCTGGGTTCGACACCAGGTGTCTCTGCAATCAGAAGTTGATCCGATTTTTAGGAATTATTTTGAAAACTTTTCCAATAATATAGAAACTTGAAATTCAGCATCTAGATAGAGATCATTAATAACTTTCAGAAACATGTTTTAGATTTTCAAGATCGTCCTTGGTTCGAATCCAGAGAGCCATTTACATTCGTGAAAATTAGAACGGCTTTTGAGGCAGTTTGAGCCAATATTTCTGCTTGAATTTTCTCACATAGTTAGAGATGGTGATCTTCAATTGTGCTGCATAGTAAGTTCACAGTAAAAACCCGGGTTCGATGCCAGACGGTGAAATGTCAGAGAATTTTAAGAATAATTTCAATCCTTTTTTTTTTCTTTTCAGGACCGTCCCAATATGATGCCGATATGGAATTAGTATTGCCTTTCTGCTTGCAGTATGCAAGCTACATTTTACTCGTATATAATAGATACGAGTAAAATGTAGCTTGCATACTGCAAGCAGATCGGCAATACTAATTTCATATCGGCATCATATCGGGAATGTCCTCAAAAGAAAAAAAAGGATTGAAATTTTTCTTAAAATTCGCTGAAATTTCATCGTCTGGCATCGAACCCGGATCTTAATGGTGAACTTACTATGTAGCACAATAGAAGATCACCTATGTGTGAAAATTCAAGCAGAAATATTGGCTACAACTGCCTCAAAAGACGCTCTAATGTTCACGAATGTAAATGGCTCTCGGGACTCGAACCAAGGACGATCTTGGAAATTTAAAAAATGTTTCTGAAAGTTATTAATGATCTCAATCCATATGCCAAATTTCAAGGTTCTATATTTTTGGGAAAGGTTTCAAAATAATTCCTAAAAATCGGATCAACTTCTGATTGCAGAGACACCTGGTGTCGAACCCAGGACACATTGATAGCTATTAATTCCCGCAATACATTTTAAATATTTAAATAAATCTCATTTATGTTTTCGATAGATCATGACCATATATAAAGGCTCCTAGATTTTCGATTCTCTACCTATCCCGGAAGTATTTTTTTAAAATTCCCGAAAATCAACGCAATGCATTTAAACGGGAAAAATCGAGACTTTAGGGCCCTCTGGAATCGAACCCATGACACTGAGGTGCAAAATCGCAATTTTTCTGGCGGTTACACTCTATGGCCAATATGTCGTAAAAATTTCAAGTCAATGACGCTGGTGGTTTGGCCTGTGAGTTTGTATCCTCTCTATCTATTATATATAGATGCTTCTCCGGATTCATTCATGTATCCATATATATATACGAGTAAAATGTAGCTTGCATACTGCAAGCAGATCGACAACACTAATTTTATATCGGCATCATATCGGGTCGGTCCTTAATAGAAAAAAAAAGGATTGAAATATTTCTTCAAATTCGCTGAAATTTCATCGTCTGGCAATGAACCCGGGTCTCTCTGGTGAACTTACTATGCAGCACAATAGAAGATCACCGATTCTAACTATGTGTGAAAATTTAAGCAGAAATATTTGGCTACAACTGCCTCAAAAGACGTTTTAATTTTCACGAATGTAAATGGCTCTCTGGATTCGAACCAAGGATGATCTTGGAAATCTAAAACATGTTTCTAAAAGTTATTTATGATCTCTATCTATATGCCAAATTTCAAGTTTCTATATTGTTGGGAAAGGTTTGAAAATAATTCCTGAAAATCGGATCAATTTCTGAATGCAGAGACACCTGGTGTCGAAGCCAGGAAATACTGTAAGCTGTGAATGCAAAGTTTGATTTGTAAGGACTGGCTTTTCTATCATGCAAAGTTTGATGTGGATAGCATGCCGGGAAGTACCTTAATTTTGTTTCCGTTATCTCCGTAAGAAATGCATTGAGAAGTGCAAATGGCCCTCTGGGATCGAACCAAGGACCATCAGCGAACATCTAAAATTTGATTATGATATATATTCATGATATCTATCGACGTGCCGAGTTTCAAGTATCCATGTTATTGGGAAAGGATCCAAAAAAAATCTTAAAAATCGCCGCAATGCATTTTAACTGGCCGATTTTTGCACCGACCTAGCATCGAACCATGGACAAAATTCGAAGATGTCTTTTTGATTTTCGTTGGATATGCACGGCTTCTAGCGGTCCCTCGAATTTCAATTCTCTCCTTCTCCGGAAAGGGCCTCAAAAAAATTTTGGAAAATCCCCGCCATGTATTCTTATGGGGAAAATCGCGACTTTGGGGCCTTCTGGAATCGAACCCATGGCACCGAGGTTCAAAATCACATTTTTTCTGGCGGTTACACGTTATGGCCAAAACGTCGTAAAAATTTCAAGTCAATCACGCTTGTGGTTTAGGCTGTGAATTAGTATCCTATCTATCTATCTATATAGGTATATACATGAATGAATCCGGAGAAGCATCTATATATAATAGATAGCGAGGATACAAATTCACAGCCTAAACCACAAGCGTGATTGAGTTCAAATTTTTACTGCGTATTGGCCATAACAATTAACCGCCAGAAAAATTGTGATTTCGATCCTCAGTGTCATGGGTTCGATTCCAGAGGGCCCCAAAGTCCCGATTTTTCCCGTTTAAATGCATTGCTTAGATTTTCGGGAATTTTTAAAAAATACTTCCCGGATAGGTAGAGAATCGAAACTCTAGGAGCCTTTATATATGGTCACGATCTATCGAAAACATAAATGAGTTTCACAGAAAATAACCTGAGTTCGATGCTAGGTCAAGGCAAAAATCGCCCGTTTAAAATGCGTTGTGGCGATTTTTAAGATTTTTTTTGGACCCTTTCCCGATGGCATGGAAACTTGAAATTCGGCATTGAGTTGGAGATCATAAATACATTTCGTAATCACATTTTACATATTCGCTGATGGTCCTTGATCGATCCCAGAGAGCCATTTACATTCCTCAATGTATTTCTTATGGAGATAACAGAAAAAGGTTTTAGGTACTTCCCGGCATGATATCGACTTTAAACTTTGTAAGAAACAAGATGAAGTCCTAATAAATCATACTGTGCATTCACAGCTACCAATATTTCCTGGGTTAGGCACCAGGCGTCTCTACAATCAGTAAAATATCCGATATTTAAGAATTAATTTAAACCCCTTCCCAATATTATTAAAACATGAAATTAGGCATATAGATAGAGAGCATTGATCCATTTGAAAAACATGTTTTAGATTTCCTAGATCGTCCTTGGTTCGAATCCAGATATCCATTTACATTATTGAAAAGTAGAACGTCGTTTGAGGCAGTTGTAGCTAATATTTCTTCTTGAATTTTCACACATAGTAAGAGATGGTATTTTTCTGTTGTGCTGCATAGTAGGTTCACCGGGAAGGCTTAGGTTCGATGCCAGACGGTTAAATTGCAGCAAATTTTAAGAATATTTTCAATCCCTTTTTTTTTTCTTTTGAGGGCCGTCCATATATGATGCCGACATGAAATTAGTGTTGTTGATCTGCTTGCAGTATGCAAGCTACATTTTACTCGTATATATATATATATGATATATGAATGAATCCGGAGAAGCATCTATATATCTATTATATATAGATGCTTCTCCGGATTCATTACTATATATAAAGCTGCAAATCCTACTGATTGACACAAAATCCTGGGCATTTCTAATCGAGCTGGAAGGCTCAAATTTTCAAGAGAGATTTATAATTGACAGTCGAGTTGGGAAAAAATCGAAAATCTACAGATTTTGTCCTAGGTTTGAGACCAGAAAGGATTATATTTTTCAATGTATTTAAACGGGAAAAACGAAAAATGGCCATGCAGAGCAAATTTCTTTCGTTCATAAAAATATGAAAATGTAATCGTAAAGCAGTGGGACTTGGTCTATATTACGTCTAAAGGATCAAAGTTTTCTTTTCTTGCGACCGATTTTAACATTCCGGCAGGAAATTTGCAAAATTTTAGTTTGAACGCCAATTTATTACGTTTTTTTCTCCTCATTTTGAAAATTAAATCTATGGCAACAACCATTGTTTGAATCGAAAACAAGTTTGTTTACGATCCTATTTTCATATGCAATGATAAAGGTTTGATGCATTTTTAATTATTTTAAATCTTTCTTTCGATACATGTTATTACTGAATGCTGAAAAATGTAAATTTCGTTAAAATAGACAGTGGATATCTGCACGGTCAATGAATCAATCGTGAATGCATGCTGTGATAACATAAGTTTATGTAGAGAATACGAGACCATTAACAACGAAGATAATCGTAAAAGTCATGTAAGTAGTGAGATTATTCTAGAATGAAGTACATAGATACGAATATAAATTAATAAAAAGTGATATTAATGTCAATTAAAAGGTTTAACGACAATCTTTAGAAATAACATAACTGTAAGCATTACGAATCATTAGTTTCGCGAACACTATAATTTATTAATATATTATATTTTATAGCTCACTTAACCAAATACATTTATCATATACTGAACTCTCATCTAAATGAACAACAAATATCTAATCAGGAAATACATGGTATTATTGAACTATGTTAGGATATCGTTGGTTTACGCATATGGTGGATTGCTTTTCGTGTGTGTGAGTTTCTGTTTTTTAAATTTTATGCCTATTATGTTTATTCTTTTCTATTTTAATTACATATAATTATTCTGTCATCCTTTCCAAAGAGAATTTAAAATTAAGTTCTTTTTCTATGTTTCTTTGATTAATACGTAGTACACAATTAGTTCGTAATATATTACGTAATTCAACATTCATCAAAATAAAAAAAAACAGAAATCTACTCATAAAATACACTGATTTCCTTCAACGACTTTCTGATTACGTTGTTCTACGCTGGATAATTCTTGGTTAGTAAAAACAATCTTTGCATGTATCATTGTATGAATATTAATTTCCCATCTTCTCCAAACGGACTTTAGAATAAAGTTCTTTTTCTACGTACTTTAAAACTATTTACATAATTACGTTGCCTATTGTCTATTTGTTTATTTAATTAGAAACGGAGCTCATTGTCGTAGTAGACAGCATTTAATGAATATAGGATTATTTTGCAGAATGTCTTGCACTCAACCACATACTACACAGGTAATCGTCTATTTATTCCGCATTTTTATCTTATGCAGATTTTTATTCTGACTTTACTTTGTTTGGCGTATTTCTTTAATATAATTTTACGAATGCGCATTCATTACAGACTCCCGTATCTCATAAACGCGAAAGGCTTTAGAAATGATTATTTTACTATCATATTATTTGGCGAATCTCGATCTCACTTATTTGAAAATTATGCATACAATAGACAGTGGTATAATTAAAAAAAAATTCTTTCCATATATGTTATGACTGAAGGTTGAAAAATGTAACTTTCATCAAAATGGACAGCGAATATCTGCACGGTCAATGAATTATTCGGGAATACATACTGTGATAACATAAGTTTATGTAGAAAATACGAGACCATTTATAAACGAAGATAATCGGAAAAGTCATGTAATTAGTGAGATTATTCGAGGATTAAATTTAAAAGTCTACACTGAATCTATATAAGGGGGATAAGAAAGCAATTTCGATGAAAAATACTCATTAATTACTGATGAAGAACGTATTATACCGGATCAAGTCTACCTATGCCTGAGTAAAAGTAAGTACAACTGAAATTTACATCATCCTAAAATATTACTATCAGAATATTAATGTAAATTAATAGTTTCAACGATATTATTTAGAAATAATATAACTGCAAACAATACGAATCATTAGCATCAAAATCGGTATAGTTTAGTATAGTAGTATTTCACTTCATTCTCACTTAACTCAATGCATTTATCGTACATTAAATAATGTCTAAATATTTCCTTTGCAAAAGCCGTTTCCGATTCCTACTTTATGGCGTTATAATTAATAACAATATTCATAACTTCTCTGATGAAAGCAGGAAGATCCCAATTACCACCATTTCAATAACTAATACTATTAACAAAGACACTCAACCATTCTATAGCCAGAAAAATCTTGCTAGCCGGAATTCGTACCTTGGTGTTGGAGTCCTAGCACAATGACCACTTTCTCACCGCACCCGGTGTGTTTGGTATTTTGCCCTTAGTTTCTCTTAAGATCGACAGATAAGCTGCTGCGTCCTGTCTCGCGTGCCACCTCATAGTGTGGCTTCTTTAGATGATGTTCCTTTTAGGAGGGGAAGCTTTAAGTAACGTATGCCTCAATTTCATACTACATACATTGTGATACATTGTAACCGAAAAGCTCATACGGGCAGCCAAACCCGTTGCTGCCCGCCTTTCTTGAAGGACCATATTATAATTGAATATCAAGAAAGTGTAACTTTCATTTAAATGAACGAATATCTACACAGGAAATAAAATTATATCCTTGAACGATGTTAGGATTATACGTATATGTTGGATTGCCTTTCGTGTGTGAAAATTGTGCTTTTTATTGTATGCCTATTATGTATCGTCTTTTCTATTTTAATAACATATATTTATTCTGTCATCTTATCCATACAGAATTTAAAATTAAGTTAAATTTTCGTTTTTTTAATTAATACGTAGTACCTTACGTAATGATATGGGATACTGCTGGGGAAACGATAAATGTCCATGAAGAACCAAATGTTTTCATTCACATAAGCATGAAAAATGTACGTACAGTGGAGAGTATTTAACTAAATTATACCTCAAAGAGGAATTTTTATTCTTCCTGCATCCAATTTCGCCATGTTGGCAACATCTTAAATTAAATACAAATTAATACTGTTTTTATTTGCACCCTTCCCAAGATAAAAACTTTGGCTACGACCATTATTTACGTGGAATACAAATTTGTTTGCAGTTCAAATAACATACGCCGTGATGAAAGTATGAAGTTTTTGAAATATTTTTCAATAATCTTTTGTTTGTAATATTAATATACATCAAGAACATTTAACTTTCATCAAAATAAACAACAAAAATCTACTCATAAAATACGCTGATTTCCTTGAACGACCTTTGGATTACGTTTTTCTACGTATCAGCTGGATGATTCTTCGTAAGTAAAACAATTTCTGCGATTAAAAATGTATGCTTACTATGTTTACTCTTTTCTATTGTATTCACCTCAAATTATTTTTTCATATTCTGCAAACGGGCTTTAGAATTAAGTTCTTTTTCTACGTTTTTCAAAATTATTTACATAGATACGATACCTGTAGCATATTTGTTTGTTTATATAATTAGAAACGGAGCTCATTGTGGTGGTAGACGCCATTGAATGAACATAGGATTCAATTTCATTATGTCTGGCACTGAACCGAATACTTCACAGGTAATCGTCTATTTATTTTCCGCATTTTTATCTTATGCAGATTTTTATTCTAACTTTGCTTTGATTGGCGTATTTTCTTAAATTAATTTTACAAATGCACATTCATTAGGGATCAACTCCAAATCTCCCGTATCAAATAGGCGTAGAAGGCCTTTGAAATCCAAAGGGGGACGTCCTAAATCCTTGAACGACCTTCGGATTATGTAGTTCTACGTGTTCGCTGGATAATTTTTGTAAGTAAAAACAATTTCTGCGTTTATCATCGTATGCAAAATATTTTCCCAACATCTCCTTACGGACTTTAAATTCAACTTCTTTTTCTACATTCTTCAAAATTATTCAACTACGTTGCCTCATTTCTATTTGTTTATTTAATTAGAAACGGAGCTCATTGTGCCGCTTTAGACGCCATTTAATGTGCATAGGATTCAATTGAAGTATGCCTTGCACTGAACCGAGTACTACAGGTAACGAATCATCCATCGATTTCTCGCCTTTTTATCTTACGAAGACTTTTATTATTACTTAAATTTGTTTGGCGCATTTCTTTAATTTAATTTTACGTATGCGTATTCTTTAAGGTCTCAACTGCAAAACTCCCGTCTCAATTAAACGTGAAAGGCTTTCGAAATAATTATTATATTATTAGATGAAACTCGATCTCATATTTGAAAATTAGGTATACGATAGACAGTAGTATAATTAAAAAGACACATATCCCTTCATAATTTTCTTTGCTTGCAGTTTGCAAGCACCCATTTACTAGTTCATATATATAGATAGGTATATAGATAGATAGGATACAAATTCACAGCCTAAACCACAAGCGTGATTGAGTTCAAATTTTTACTGCGTATTGGCCATAACAATTAACCGCCGGAAAAATTGTGTTTTTGATCATCAGTGTCATGGGTTCAATTCCAGAGGGCCCCAAAGTCCCGATTTTTCCCGTTCAAATGCATTGCATAGATTTTCGGGAATTTTAAAAAAATACTTTCTGGATAGGTAGAGAATCGAAACTCTAGGATCCTTTATATACGGTAATGATCTATCAAAAACATAAATGAGTTTTACAGAAAATATCCTGGGTTCGATGCTAGGTCAAGGCAAAAATCGGCCGTTTAAAATGCGTTGTGGTGATTTTAAAGATTTTTTTTGGACCCCTTCCCGATGGCATGGAAACTTGAAATTTGGCATGGGGTTAAAAATCATTAATATATTTCATAATCAAATTTTACATATTCGCTGATGGTCCTTGGTTCGATCCCAGAGGGCTATTTGCACTCCACAATGCATTTCTTACGGGGATAACGGAAACACATTTTAGGTACTTCCCGGCATGATATCGACTTCAAACTTTGTATGAAATGAGATCAGGTTCTAGCAAGTCATTTTGTGCATTAACAGCTTCCAATACGTCCAGGGTTCGACACCAGGCGTCTCTACAATCAGTCACTGATCCGATTTTTAAGAATTATTTTGAACCCCTTCCCAATAATATTAAAACTTGAAATTCGGCATATATATAGAACTTATAGATACATTTCAAAATTTATTTTATATTTCCTAAATCGTCCTTGGTTCGAATCCAGAGAGCTATTAACATTCGTGAAAAGAAGGTCTTCGTTTGCGGCAGTTGCAGCCAATATTTCTGCTTGAATTATCACACATAGTTAGATATGGTGATGTTCTATTGTGCTGCATAGTAAGTTCACAGTAAAGACCCGGGTACGATGCCAGATGATGGAATTTCAGGTAATTTTAAGAAAAATTTAATTCCATTTTTTTCTTTTGATGGCCGTCCCGATTTGATGCCGAAATGAAAATAGTGTTGTCGATCTGCTTGCAGTATGCAAGCAACATTTTACTCGTAATAGATATATAGATGCTTCTCCGGATTCACTCATGATATACCCAGATACCCAGATACCCAGATACCCAGATAGGATACTAATTCACAGGCTAAACTACTGGCGTCATTGACTCGAAATTTTTACCACGTATTGGCCATAGCGTGAAACCCCCAGGAAAAAAGCGACTTTGATCCTCGGTATCATGGGTTCGATTCCAGAAGGCCCCAAAGTCGCGATTTTCCCCATAAGATTACATGGCGGGGATTTTCGAAAATTTATTTGAGGCACTTCCCGGAAAAGGAGAGAGTTGAAACTCGAGGGATCGCTAGATGCCCCCCATATCAAAAGAAAACCATAAAGATATCTACGAATATTATCCTAGGTTCGATGCTAGGACGGGGCAAAAGTCGGCAGTTTAAAATGCATTGCGGCGATTTTTAAGGTTTTTTTTGAACCCTTTTCCGATGGCATAGAAACTTGAAATTCGGCATGGCGTTAGATATCATAATTATATTTCATAATCAAATTTTACATATTCCCTTATGGTCCTTGGTTCGATCCCAGAGGGCCATTTACATTACTCAATGCATTTCTTATGGAGAATACGGAAACACATTTTAGGTGCTTCCCGATATTATATCTACTTGAAACTTTGCATAAGATAAGATCAAGTCATTACTAATCAAACTGTGAATTCACAGCTACCAATGTTTCCTGGTTTTACCACCAGGCGTCTCTACAATCAGTAAATGATCCGATTTTTAAGAATTTTTTGGAACCAATTCTCAATTATATAGAAACTTGAAATTCGGCATATAGATAGAGATCATAAATAACTTTCAGAAATATCTTTTAGATTTCCAAGATCGTCCTTGGTTCGAATCCAGAGAGCCATTTAAATTCGTGAAAATTAGAACGTCTCTTGAGGCAGTTGTAGCCCATATTTCTGCTTGAATTTTCACACATCGTTAGAGTTGGTGATGTTCTATTGTGCTGCATAGTAAGTTCACAGTAAAGACCCGGGTTCAATGCCAGACGATGGAATTTAGGCAAATTTTAAGAAAAATTTCAATCTTTTTTTTTCTTTTGATGGCCGTCCGGATATGATGCCGACATGAAAATAGTGTTTCCGATCTGCTTGCAGTATGCAAGCAACATTTTACTCGTAATAGATATATAGATGCTTCTCCGGATTCACTCATGATATACCCAGATAGGATACTAATTCACAGGCTAAACTACTGGCGTCATTGACTCGAAATTTTTACCACGTATTGGCCATAACGTGAAACCCCCAGAAAAAAAGCGACTTTGATCCTCGGTATCATGGGTTCGATTCCAGAAGGCCCCAAAGTCGCGATTTTCCCCATAAGATTACATGGCGGGGATTTTCGAAAATTTATTTGAGGCACTTCCCGGAAAAGGAGAGAGTTGAAACTCGAGGGATCGCTAGATGCCCCCAATATCAAAAGAAAACCATAAAGATATCTACGAATATTATCCTAGGTTCGATGCTAGGACGGGGCAAAAATCGGCCGTTTAAATTGCATTGTGGCGATTTTCAAGATTTTTTTTTTCGTCCCTTTCCCGATGGCATGGAAACTTGAAATTCGGCATGGAGTTGGAGATCAATAATAAATTTCAGGATCAAATTTTACATATTTGCTGATGGTCCTTGGTTCGATCCCAGAGGGCCATTTAAATTCCTCAATGCATTTCTTACGGAGATAACGGAAACAAATTTTAGGTACTTCCCGGCATGCTATCAACTTCAAACTTTGCATGATAGAAGAACAAGTCTTAACAAATCAAAATATGCATTCAAAGCTATCAATGTGTCCTGGGTTCGACACCAGGTGCCTCTGCAATCAGAGGTTGATCCGATATTCAGGAATTATTTTGAAACCTTTCCCAATAATAAAGAAATTTGAAATTTGGCATATAGATTGAGATGATTAAGAACTTTCTGAAACGTTTTTTAAATTTCCAAAATCGTCGTTGGTTCAAGTCCCGAGAGCCATTTACATTCGTGAACATTAGAGCGTCTTTTGAGGCAGTTATAGCCATTATTTCTGCTTGAATTTTCACACATAGTTAGAGATGGTGATGTTCTATTGTGCTGCAAAGTAAGTTCACAGTAAAGACCCGGCTTCGATGCCAGACGATTGAATTTCAGCGAATTTTAAGAAAAATTTCAATCCTTTTTTTTTTCTTTTGAGGACCGTCCCGATATGATGCCGATATGACATTAGTGTTGTCGATCTGCTTGCAGTATGCAAGCTACATTTTACTCGTAATAGATATAGATGCTTCTCCGGATTCATTCGTGTATCCATATATATATCTATATATATATACGAGTAATATGTAGCTTGCATACTGCAAGCAGATCGGCAATACTAATTTCATATCGGCATCAAATCGGGACGGACTTTAAAAGAAAAAAAAAGGATTTAATTTTTTCTTAAAATTCGCTGAAATTTCATCGTCTGGCATCGAACCCGGGTCTTACTGGTAAACCTAGTATGAAACACAATAGAAGATCACCATCTCTAACTATGTGTGAAAATTCAAGCAGAAATATTGGCTAAAACTGCCTCAAAAAACGTTCTAATTTTCACCAATGTTAATGCCTCTCGGGATTCGAACCAAGGACGATCGTGGAATTCTAAAATATGTTTCTGATAGATATTTATGATCTCTATGTATATGCCGAATTTCAAGTTTCTATTTTAGTGGGAAAGGTTTCAAAAAAATTCCTAAAAATCGGATCAAATTCCGATTTCAGAGACACCTGGTGTCGAACCCAGGACGTATTGCAAGCTGTGAATGCACAGTTTGATTTGTAATGACTTGCTCTTGTATCATTCAAAGTTTGAGGTTGATAGCATGTCGGAAAGTACCTAAATTTTGTTTCCGTTGTCTCCGTAAGAAATGCATTGAGAAGTGCAAATGGCCCTCTGGGATCGAACCAAGGACCATCAGTGAACATGTAAAATTTGATTATGAAGTATATTCATGATATCTATCCACGTGCCGAGTTTCGAATATCCATGTTATCGGGAAAGGATCCAAAAAAAATCTTCAAAATCGCCGTAATGCTTTTTAAACGGCCGATTTTTGCCCCGACCAAGCATCGAACCATGGACTATATTCTAAGATGTTTTTCTGATTTTCGTTGGATACGCACGGCTTCAAGCGATCCCTCGGGTTTCAACTCTTTCTCTCCCCGGGAAGTACCTCAAAAAAATTTTCGAAAATCCCCGCCATGTATTCTTATGGAGAAAATCGCGACTTTGGGGCCCTCTGGAATCGAACGCATGACCCTGAAGATCAAAATCGCAATTTTTCTGGCGGTTACACGTTATGGCCAATACGTCGTAAAAATTTCAAATCAATCACGCTGGTGGTTTAGGCTGTGAATTAGTATCCTATCTATCTATCTATCTATATAGGTATCTATTATATATAGATGCTTCTCCGGATTCATTCATATATATACCCAGATAGGATACAAATTCACAGGCTAAACCAAGAGCGACATTGACTTGAAATTTTTACGACATATTGGCCATAACGTGTAACCTCCAGGAAAAAGCCGACATTGAACCTCGGTGTCATAGGTTCGATTCCAGAAGGCCCTAAAGTCGCGATTTTCTCCATAAGAATACATGGCGGGGATTTTCGAAATTTTTTTTGAGGCACTTCCCGTAAAAGTAGAGAGTTTTAACTCGAGGGATCGCTAGATGCCGCGCATATCTAAAGGAAACCATAAAGACATCTACGAATATTATCCTTGGTTCGATGCTAGGTCGGGGCAAAAATCTGCCGTTTAAAATGCACTGTGGCGATTTTTAAGATTTTTTTGGATCCTTTTCCGAAGGCATAGAAACTTGAAATTCGGTATGAGGTTAGACATTATAAAAACATATCTTAATCGAATTTTACATATTCGCTGATGGTCCTTGGTTCGATCCCAGAGGGACATTTGAATTCCTCAATGCATTTCTTACGGAGATAACGGAAACAAATTTTAGGTACTTTCCGGCACGATATCGATTTCAAACTTTGCATATAGAAAGATCAAGTCCATACATATCAAACAGTACATTCACAGCTATCAATGTGTCCTGGGTTCGACACCAGGTGTCTCTGCAATCAGAAGTTGATCCGATTTTTAGGATTTATTTTGAAACCTTTCTCTATATTATAGAAACTTGAAATTCGGCATATAGATAGAGATCATAAATATCTTTCAAAAACATTTTTTAGATTTCCAAGATCTTCCTTGGTTCGAGTCCCGAGAGCCATTCACATTCGTAAAAATTAGAACGTCTTTTGAGGCAGTTGTAACCAATATTTCAGCTTGAATTTTCACACATAGTTAGAGATGGTGATCTTCTATTTTGTTTCATAGTAGGTTTACCAGTAAGACCCGGGTTTGATGCCAGACGATAAATTTCAGCCAATTTTCAGAAAAAATTAAATCTTTTTTTTTTCTTTTGAGGACCGTCCCGATATAATGCCGATATGAAATTAGTGTTGTCGATCTGCTTGCAGTATGCAAGCAACATTTTACTCGTAATATATATAGAGAGAGAGGATACAAACTCACAGCCTAAACCACAAGAGTGATTGAGCTGAAATTTTTACGGCGTATTGGCCATAACGTGTAGCCACCAGAAAAATTGCGATTTAGATCCTCAGTGTCATGGGTTCGATGCCAGGGGGCTCCAAAGTCCCGATTTTTCCCGTTTAAATGCATTGCCGTGATTTTCGGGAATTAAAAAAAAATACTTTCCGGATAGGTAGAGAAATAAAACTCAAGGAGCCTATATATATGGTAATGATCTATCGAAATCATAAATGAGTTTTACGGAAAATATCCTGGGTTCGATGCTAGGTCGAGGCAAAAATCGGCCGTTTAAAAAGCATTGTGGCGATTTTTATGATTTTTTTTGGACCCTTTCCCGATGGCATGGAAACTTGAAATTCGGCATGAGGTTAGATACTGTAAAAATATATCATAATCGAATTTTGCATATTCGCTGATGGTCCTTGGTTCGATCCCAGAGGGACATTAATATTCCTCAATGCATTTCTTACGGAGATAACGGAAACAAATTTTAGGTACTTCCCAGCATGCTATCGACTTAAAACTTAGCATGATAGAAGAACCAGTCTTAGCAAATCAAACTATGCATTCATTGCTATCAATGTCTCCTGGGTTCGACACCAGGTGTCTCTGCAATCAGAAGTTGATCCGATTTTTATGAATTATTTTGAAACCTTTCCCAATAATATAGAAACTTGAAATTTAGCATATAAATAGAGATCATAAATAACTTTCAGAAACAATTTTTAAATATCCAAGATCGCCCTTGGTTCGAATCCAGAGAGCCATTTAAATTCGTGATAATTAGAACGTCTTTTGAGGCTGTTGTAGCCCATATTTCTGCTTGAATTTTCACACATCGTTAGAGATGGTGATGTTCTATTGTGCTGCATAGTAAGTTCACAGTAAAGACCCGGGTTCGATGCCAGACGATGGAATTTAGGCAAATTTTAAGAAAAATTTCAATCTTTTTTTTTCTTTTGATGGTCGTCCGGATATGATGCCGACATGAAAATAGTGTTGCCGATCTGCTTGCAGTATGCAAGCAACATTTTACTCGTATGATATATGAATGAATCCGGAGAAGCATCTATATATAATAGATATATATAGAGAGGATACAAACTCACAGCCTAAACCACAAGAGTGATTGAGCTGAAATTTTTACGGAGTATTGGCCATAACGTGTAACCACCAGAAAAATTGCGATAAGGATCTTCAGTGTCATGGGTTCGATGCCAGGGGGCTCCAAATTCCCGATTTTTCCCGTTTAAATGCATTGCTTTGATTTTCGGGAATTAAAAAAAAATACTTCCCGGATAGGTAGAGAATCAAAACTCAAGGAGCCTTTATATATGGTCATGATCTATCGAAAACATAAATGAGTTTTACGGAAAATAACCTGGGTTCGATGCTAGGTCGATGCAAATATCTGCCGTTTAAAAAGCATTGTGGCGATTTTTATGATTTTTTTGGACCCTTTCCCGATGGCATGGAAACTTGAAATTCGGTATGAGGTTAGATATCATAAATATATTTCATAATCGATTTTTATGCTTTCCCTGATGTTCCTTGGTTCGATCCCAGAGGGCCATTTACATTCCTCAATGCATTTCTTATGGAGATAACGGAAACAAGTTTAAGGTACTTCCCGGCATGCTATCGACTTAAAACTTTGCATGATAGAAGATCCAGTCTTAACAAATCTAACTATGCATTCATAGCTATCAATGTGTCCTGGGTTCGACACCAGGTGTCTCTGCAATCAGAAGTTGATCCGATTTTTAGGAATTATTTTGAAACCTTTCCCAATAATGTAGAAACTTGAAATTTGGCATATAGATTGAGATCAATAATAACTTTCAGAAAAATTTTTTAAAATTCCAAGATCGTCCTTGGTTCGAGTCCCGAGAGCCATTTACATTCGTGAACATTAGAGCGTCTTTTGAGGCAGTTGTAGCCAATATTTCTGCTTGAATTTTCACACATAGTTAGAGATCGTGATCTTCTATTGTGTTTCATAGTAGGTTTTCAGTAAGACCCCGGTTTGATTCCAGACGATGAAATTTCAGCGAATTTTAAGAAAAAATTAAATCCTTTTTTTTTTCTTAAGAGGACCATCCCGAGATGATGCCGATATGAAATTAGAATTGCCGATCTGCTTGCAGTATGCAAGCAACATTTTACTCGTATATAATAGATATATCTATCATATATAGATGCTTCTCCGGATTCATTCATATATTCATATAGATAGATAGATAGATAGGATACTAATTCACAGCCTAAACCGCAAGCGTCATTGACTTGAAATTTTTACGACGTATTGGCCATAACGTATAACCACCAGAAAAATTGCGATTTTGAACCTCAGTGTCATGGGTTCGATTCCATAGGGCCCCAAAGTCGCAATTTTCCTCATAAGAATACATGGCGGGGATTTTTGAAAATTTTTTTGAGGCACTTCCCGGAAAAGGAGAGAGTTGAAATTCGAGGTATCTCTAGAAGCCGTGCATATCCAACGAAAATCAAAAAGACATCGCCGAATATGGACCATAGTTCGATGCTAGGTCGGGGCAAAAATCGGCCGTTTAAAATGCATTGCGGCGAATTTGAAGATTTTTTTTGGATCCTTTCCCGATAACTTGGATACTTGAAACTCGGCACGTGGATATATATGTTGAATATATTTCATAATTAAATTTTAAATGTCCGCTGATGGTCCTTGGTTCGATCCCAGAGGGCCATTTGCACTTCTCAATGCATTTCTTACGGAGATAACGGAAACAAAATTTAGGTACTTCCCGGCAGGCTATCGACTTCAAACTTTGCATGAAAGAAGAACATGTCTTTAAAAATCAAACTGTGCATTCTAAGCTTACAATATTTCCTGGGTTCGACACCAGGTGTCTGTGCAATCAGAAGTTGATCCGATTTTTAGGAATTATTTTGAAACCTTTTCCTATAATATAGATACTTGAAATTCGGCTTATAGATAGAGATCATAAATAACTTTCAGAAACATGTTTTAGATTTCCATGATTATCCTTGGTTCGAATCCAGAGAGCCATTTACATTCGTGAAAATTAGAATGTCTTTTGGGACAGTTGTAGCCAATATTTCTGCTTGAATTTTCACACATAGTTAGAGATGGTGATCTACTATTGTGCTGCATAGTAAGTTCACAGTAAAGACCCAGGTTCGATGCCAGATGATGAAATGTCAGCGAATTTTAAGAAAAACTTCAATCCTTTTTTTTTCTTTTGAGGATCGTCCCGATATAACGCCGATATAAAATTAGTGTTGTCGATCTGCTTGCAGTATGCAAGCTACATTCTACTCGTAATAGATATAGATGCTTCTCCGGATTCATTCATATATATATACGAGTAAAATGTAGCTTGCATACTGCAAGCAGATCGACAACACTAATTTCATATCGGCATCATATCGGGACGGACATCAAAAGAAAAAAAAAATTCAAAATATTCGTAGAATTCGCTGCAATTTAATCACCTGGCAGCGAACCCCGGTCTTCCTGGTGTACTTACTATGCAGCAAAATAGAAAATTACCATATCAAACTATGTGTGAAAATTCAAGCAAAACTATTAGGTGCAACTACCTCAAACGACGTCCTACTATTCACATACACTCCTTATTTGAGAAATTATAATGTGCTCTGGCATCGAACCCAGGAACAGCATGGTCTTATCTATTTTTTTTCTTAAACAAAGTGTTAATATACATCTTCCATCTAAGCAAGAGCTCCCTTACATATCGATAAATGCATAAAAAAATTATGAAAAGATACCCCATAGTATTATATATGGGTGATATTTTTACCGCCCGGCATCGAACCCGGGTCTTTCAGGCAATACTTTCTATGCAGCACAAAAGAAAAACACCATCTCTAACCGCGTATGCAAATTCAAGCAGAAATATTGGTTACAACTGCCTCAAATGACGTCCTACTTTTCCTTTATATTCCTTATGAGAGAAACGTTATTGTGCTCTGGCTTCGAACCCAGGAACAGTACGGTCTTATGAAAATTTTTTTCTAAAACTTATTCGTACCATACATCTTCCAGCCAAGCACGAACATCCTATCATTTCGATAAGTGCATCTAAAAAATAATGAAAAACGGCTCCCATGTATTTTAAAGGGCAGATCTTTGCATCGTCCTAGCATCGAACCCAGGATAACTTTTGTAAAAGTCATTGATGTTTTCGAAAGTCCAAGACCATAAATATAGGCACCTTGAGTTTTACTTCTCTACCTATCCGGAAAGTATTTTTTTTTAATTCCCGAAAATCACGGCAATGCATTCAAACGGGAAAAATCGGGACTTTGGGGCCCTCTGGAATCGAACCTATGACACTGAGGATCAAAGTCTCTTTTTTCCTGGGGGTTTCACGTTATGGCCAATATGTCATAAAAATTTCAGATCAATGACGCTTGTAGTTTAGGCTGTGAATTTGTATCCTATCTATCTATATAGGTATATATATGAATGAATCCGGAGAAGCATCTATATATAACGAGTAAAATGTAGCTTGCATACTGCAAGCAGATCGGCATATTAATTTCATATCGGCATCATTTTGGGAGGGTCCTCCAAAGAAAATAAAAGGATTGTAAATATTCTTAAAATTCGCTGCAATTTCATTGTCTGGCAACAAACCCGGGTAATACTGGTAAAATTACTATTCAGCACTATAGAAGATCACCAATTCTGACTGTGTGTGAAAATTCAAGCAGAAATGTTGGCTACAACTGCCTCAAAAGACGTTCTACTTTTCACGAATTTAAATGGCTCTCTGGATTCGAACCAAGGACGATCTTGGAAATCTAAAATATGTTTCAGAAACCTATTTATGATATCTAAGTATATGCTGAATTTCAAGTTTCTATATTATTGGGAAAGGTTTCAAAATAATTCCTAAAAATCGGATCAACTTCTGATTGCAGAGACACCTGGTGTCGAACCCAGGACATATTGTAAACTGTGAATGAACAGTTTGATTTGTAAGTACCTGCTCTTGTATCATGGAAAGTTTGAAGTCGATAGCATGCCGGGAAAGACCTAAATTTTGTATCCGTTATCTCCGTAAGAAATACATTGAGAAGTGCAAATGGCCCTCTGGGATCGAACCAAGTACCATCAGCGAACATGTAAAATTTTATTATGAAATATATTCATTATATCTATCCACGTGCCGAGTTTCAAGTATCCATGTTATCGGGAAAGGATCCAAAAAAAATCTTCAAAATCGCCGCAATGCATTTTAAACGGCCGATATTTGCCCCGACCTAGCATCGAACCATGGACCATATTCGTCGATGTCTTTCTGATTTACGTTGGAGTTGCACGGCGTCTAGCGATCCCTTGAATTTCAATTCTCTACGTTTCCGGGAAGTGCACCAAAAAAATTTTCGAAAATCCCCGCCATGTATCCTTATGGAGAAAATGTCGACTTTGAGGCCTTCTGGAATCGAACCCATGACACTGAGGTTCAAAATCGCATTTTTTCTGGTGGTTTTACGTTATGGCCAATTCGCCGTAAAAATTTCAAGTCAATCACGCTTGTGGTTTAGGCTGTGAATTAGTATCCTATCTATCTATCTATCTATATAGGTATACGAGTAAAATGTTGCTTGCATACTGCAAGCAGATCGGCAATTCTAATTTCATATCGGCATCATATCGGGATGGTCCTCTTAAGAAAAAAAAAAAGGATTTAATTTTTTCTTAAAATTCGCTGAAATTTCATCGTCTGGAATCGAACCCGGGTCTTACTGAAAACCTACTATGAAACACAATAGAAGATCACCATCTCTAACTATGTGTGAAAATTCAAGCAGAAATATTGGCTACAACTGCCTCAAAAGACGCTCTAATGTTCACGAATGTAAATGGCTCTCGGGACTCGAACCAAGGACGATCTTGGAAATCTAAGAAATGTTTCTGGAAGTTATTATTGATCTCAATCTATATGCCAAATTTCAAGTTTCTACAGTATTGGGAAAGGTTTCAAAATAATTCCTAAAAATCGGATCAACTTCTGATTGCAGAGACACCTGGTGTCGAACCCAGGACACATTGATAGCTATGAATGCATAGTTAGATTTGTTAAGACTGGATCTTCTATCATGCAAAGTTTTAAGTCGATAGCATGCCGGGAAGTACCTTAAACTTGTTTCCGTTATCTCCATAAGAAATGCATTGAGGAATGTAAATGGCCCTCTGGGATCGAACCAAGGAAAATCAGGGAAAGCATAAAAATCGATTATGAAATATATTTATGATATCTAACCTCATACCGAATTTCAAGTTTCCATGCCATCGGGAAAGGGTCCAAAAAAAATCTTAAAAATCGCCACAATGCTTTTTAAACGGCAGATATTTGCATCGACCTAGCATCGAACCCAGGTTATTTTTCGTAAAACTCATTTATGTTTTCGATAGATCATGACCATATATAAAGGCTCCTTGAGTTTTGATTCTCTACCTATCCGGGAAGTATTTTTTTTAAATTCCCGAAAATCAAAGCAATGCATTTAAACGGGAAAAATCGGGACTTTGGAGCCCCCTGGCATCGAACCCATGACACTGAGGATCCTAATCGCAATTTTTCTGGTGGTTACACGTTATGGCCAATACTCCGTAAAAATTTCAGCTCAATCACTCTTGTGGTTTAGGCTGTGAGTTTGTATCCTCTCTATATATATATATATATGGATACATGAATGAATCCGGAGAAGCATCTATATATAATAGATACATGAATGAATCCGGAGAAGCATCTATATATAATAGATAGATAGATAGGTATATAGATAGGATACTAATTCACAGCCTAAACCACAAGTGTCATCGGCTTGAAATTTTTACGATGTATTGGCCATATCGTGTAACCACCAGAAAAATTGTGATTTTGAACCTCAGTGTCATGGGTTCGATTCCAGAGGGCCCCAAAGTCCCGATTTTTCCCGTTTAAATGTATTGCGTTGATTTTCGGGAAATTAAAAATAATACTTTCCGGATAGGTACTGAATCAAAATTAAAGGAGCCTATATATATGGTCATGATCTATCTAAAACATAAATGAGTTTTACGGAAAATATCCTTGGTTCGATGCTAGGTCGGGGCAAAAATCGGCCGTTTAAATTGCATTGTGGCGATATTTAAGATTTTTTTTGGACCCTTTCCCGATGGCAGGGAAACTTGAAATTCGGCATGGAGTTGGAGATCAATAATAAATTTCAGGATCAAATTTTACATATTCGCTGATGGTCCTTGGTTCGATCCCAGAGGGCCATTTACATTTCTCAAAGCATTTCTTATGGAGATAACGGAAACAAATTTTATGTACTTCCCGGCATGCTATCTACTTTAAACTTAGCATGATAAAAGAACCAGTCTTAACAAATCAAACTGTGCATTCACAGCTTTCAATGTGTCCTGGGTTCGACACTAGGCGTCTCTACAATCAGTAACTGATCCGATTTTCAATAATTATTTTGAACCCTTTCCCAACAATATAGAAACTTGAAATTCGGCATGTAGATAGAGATCATAAATAACTTTCACAGACATTTTTAAGATTTCCAAGATCGTCCTTGGTTCGAATCCAGAGAGCCATTTAAATTCGTGAAAATTAGAACGTCTTTTGGGGCAGTTGTAGCCCATATTTCTGCTTGAATTTTCACACATAGTTAGAGATGGCGCTGTTCTATTTTGCTGCATAGTAAGTTCAACAGTAAAGACCCGGGTTCGATGCCAGACGATGGAATTTCAGCGAATTTTAAGAAAAATTTCAATCCATTTTTTTCTTTTGATGGCCGTCCCGATATGATGCCGACATGAAAATAGTGTTGTCGATCTGCTTGCAGTATGCAAGCAACATTTTACTCGTATATATGAATGAATCCGGAGAAGCATCTATATATAATAGATATACATTCATAGGGGATCAAAATTCTAACCATGTTCCACAAGTGCCACTGACTTGAAATTTTTACGACGTTATGGCCATGACGTGTAACCTCCAGGAAAAAGCCGATATTGAACCTCGGTGTCATGGGTTCGATTCCAGAAGGCCCCAAAGTCGTGATTTTTTCCATAAGAATACATGGCGGAGATTTTCGAAAATTTTTTTGAGGCACTTATCGGAAAAGGAGAGAGTTGAAATTCAAGGGACCGCTAGATGCCGTGCATATCTAATGAAAACCATAAAGACATCTACGAATATTATCCTTGGTTTGATGCTAGGTCGGGGCAAAAATCGGCCGTTTAAAATGCATTGTGGTGATTTTTAAGATTTGTTTTGGACCCTGTTCCGATGGCATAGAAACATGAAATTCTACATGAGGTTAGATACCATAAAAGTATATCATAATCAAATTTTACATACTCGCTGATGGTCCTTGGTTCGATCCCAGAGGGAAATTTAAATTCCTCAATGCATTTCTTACGGAGATAACGGAAACAAATTTTAGGTACTTCCAGGCACGATATCGACTTCAAACTTTGCATATAGAAAGATCAAGTCCATAAAAATCAAACAGTTTATTCACAGCGATCAATGTGTCCTGGGTTCGACACCAGATGTCTCTGCAATCAGAAGTTGATCCGATTTTTAGGAATTATTTTGGAACCTTTGCCAATAATATAAAAAACTTCAAATTCGGCATATAGATAGAGATCATAAATAACTTTCAGAAATATTTTTTAGATTTCCCAGATCGTCGTTGGTTCGAATCCAGAGAGCCATTTAAATTCGTGAAAATTAGAACAGAAAAAAAATTAGTTAAGACCGTACTACTCCTGGGTTCGATGCCAGAGCGCATTAAAATATCTCTCATAAGGAATATGAGGGAAAAGTAGGACGTCGTTTGAAGCTGTTACACCCAATATTTCTTCTTGAATTTTCACACATAGTTAGGGGTAGTGATCTTCTGTTCTGCTGCATAGAAGGTATTACCAGAAAGACCCGGGTTCGAAGCCAGGCAGTAAATATATCCCCCATTTTAATACATTGAGTTACCTATTCATTATTTTTTTTGATGCATTTATCGAAATGTGTGATGTGTGCTGTGCTAGAAGATGAATCGTAAGAATTGTTTTCAGAAAAAAATTTAGATAAGACCGAACTATTCCTGGGTTCGATGCCAGAGCATAATAATATTTCTCTCATAAGGAATATAAGGGAAAATAAGGACGTCGTTTGAGGCAGTTTCGGCCAATATTTATGTTTAAATTTTTACTTATAGTTACAGAGGGTGTTTTTCTGTTGTGCTGCGTAGTATGTTTGCCAGGATGACCCGGGTTCGAACCCAGCTGGTAAATATATCCCCCATTTAATATACATTGCGGTAGTATTCATTATTTATTTAGATGCATTTATCGAAATAATAGAATGACTTGAAACAAATTTGAGAAACAGTTAAAACTGTGACTTCAATTCTTCAGCTTCCTTTTCGATGCAGCCAATTTTTTCTCTTGTGACAGAATCCCACGAATCTCATATCTGGTTATGCAATGCCCATTCAAAATTTCAATTCGTGGAAACTTTTGTTTCCTTTGAACACTCAGTGCGTAAGACTGGGTTTTGTATCATCTCTCTGTTGGTTAAACCACCTATTACTTAGTCTAAATAATTGTAAGTTGACGTCTTCATTTTTTCCAACTTGGTATATAACTTGATTTCTGCAAATTCAATTATAAAATCAACTATAATCAATAGTCTACAGAATATTTTAATGCAGCCGAATTGTTACTCTCCGGTATGTGACGCATTCAATTGAAAACTTGGCTAATACATAAATAACGAAATCAGGCTTAATTGTAAGCCTACTAGAAAATTTCATCTGATATAAATGATTTTTTGTTTCTTAGAAGAGGAGGTAATTTTAAAAGCAACGGATGAAGTCATTCCTAAGAAAGCTGCTGATGATATAGTCTAATAACGAAAGATGTTCAAATAAGGATGGGTGCACCACTGTGGTGATTTATTGAGACGTTTTATATCGCTTGTCAAATAACCGTAACATTTTTTCCTTTTCACGCTTGGCAACCTCTTGGAAGAAAGAACTCTCAAAGACTCGGGAAGTATATATCTACAGCATCAAAATATTTAAGCATCGAAAAAAATTAATTTTTAATAGAAATTGGACGTAACCAAACTAGAAATCCAAACAAAACTTATGATAAGTTTCCAATAGTTTGCTTATGTAAACTACTATCTTGGAAAGTTTAATGAGTTGGTCATATAAGCGTTAAACTCCTCTAGTTTTCAATAAATTTACTTTTTGGAAGATTTGACATATTTGTAGTAAGAAGCGGGCATGAATAAACTAGCCCCTGTAAGTTAGGCATTTTACATTTTATCAGGCAGCTTGCCCCCCCCCCTAGCCCAGTGGCTGGCGACGCCCTTGATTGGAGATGAAGCTTTTCCTTTCAGCGAGAATCTATTGAAGGTTTATCCCGGTAAACATCAAGAAGGTTCAAAAGAAAGAATTTTCAATTACAGGATTTGCAGAGTACGCAGAATTGTAGAAAAAATATTTGGCATTGCGTCGTCAGATTTCCGAGTTCTCGGTAAACTTAGAGCCAGAAAAAGCACAACTTGTCGTAATGACTACTGTTTGCTTACACAATTTCTTGAGGAGACCTTACTTTCTATTCGAAATGTTGTGCGTAAGTCATCTATGAAGGCAACAGAAATAAGACAGGAATTAGCTAATTATTTTATGAATGAAGATAGAGTGGAGTGGCAAGAATACTACGCTTAAAGTTGTCACATTGTCACCGAACTCATTGTGTTTTAGTACTTATTGTGTTTAACGTCTGTCGTGGTTTATTTTTATCCTAAATGAAGGTCAGGCTTTCATAAGCAAACCAGGAGCTTTTGTAAATTCCATCGCTTCCTGCAAAGAAATCGAATTATGTATGTACCAATAAATGGATATTGATGTTATTTCAATTTCCGTTCCGTTTGAATTTCATTTTAGAAAGTTTCTTCATTCGCCTGAAGAAACTTCATTCGCCCTTTTCTTCCCATGCGTCTTGCTTGCTGCTCATGCGCTCTCCATGAAGACTTCACGAAGATTGACGATATGGCAGAGGATCGGACGGTGCTGTTCGTCAACACGTCCAGACTCCGTATCATCTCTTTGGTGTGACGGTAAAATACCGACACCGCTCCAGAACAGGCCGTATCGTTTCCCCGTAGCAAACCTTTGTTACAAGTCATTGCAACGGGTACCGTCCACACTGCTACGATACGAAGATACGATACAGAGATACGCAACAAGTGTGAACCCAGCTTTAGAGGAAATGAGGCCCCAACTGGTCCTATGACTGAATATTTTACAGACAGAGATCATAAATTTGTGAAGGAGGCCTACTCAGTCATCGTAAAACTTGAATTAAATGCATTTTTCAACAATATAAGTAAAAACACGTAAGAAATATCTACATTACAAATCGTAAAATTATATAGAAATGATGAGAAGAAATTTTAGAAAGATGTCTGAGAACGTCTGCTTTTATTTGCCTCGCTCTTCGAAAAAGTCTTAAAAAATCGAATCTGTGTTTCCCGCCTTAATAAACAACTTATCGCTGAGCTATCTAAACCGCTGATCTAAACGCTCGAGTATAAGGGTATATTTAGATAGCTCAGCAATCGTGCAGTAAATCTTAACAACTCTAATAACTTTTTAAATGTAGATGAGGTTTTACTCAAAGATATTTTGATTCCTATAAATATCATATCATAGATAATTTATTGTTGTATTTATGCCAATCATCGAAAAAAATCTGCATCGTTTGTTTTAAAACATAATTGATGACCGAACAAGCTTCCCCTATTCAAAGTAGGACTGAATATTGTGGAACGATACAGCCGTAAGCTACTTCCGTGATAACCAACATTTTAAACCTAGGTAGGAAACTATTGAATGATTCTTTCAAAAAAGATATTTTCGGAGGAGTCATATTATCCTTGATCATATCACTTCCTTTTATTTTCAGTTCAGCCAATACGGTACATGCCATTGAAGTCTGGAACAAGATGCCTACTGACCAACACTGTAAAGACCTGTAAACCTTCCACTAATGATTGAGAATTGTAAGGAATATGCTCTTAGTAGTAGCATGTGGGTACTTGATGAAAACGGAACTGATTGATCATTTGATACAGAAACATCGCTTGGTGTATTGGATAAGATAAGCTTTCAGGTTTGCTGGTTGAATTTTGTTTTTCTATTTAGGCTGTAATTCGTCACTCGTTCCATTTTCTGTTAATGCATATTTAATATCATATGAACTAAAGTTTCCCGTTCAGTTTTGTTTTGACAGAAAACTTCGTATTTTCCGCAGCACCATGAGTTTCAACTGATGAGTATATTACAAGAAGATTTTTACCGAAGAAATATCTGATAATTGTGCTTGAATGGCATTTGCCGACTTAGCTGCAATATGGAAAGCCCAAATTACGAAGCTTTTGTTCTTCGTTTTGTTTCAGTAGTAAAAATGCCTCGATGATTCATTATTTTTATCGATCATCACTCTTGCTGATTCAATTTTGAGTTTCGGGAGGATTGTAGGTAGTTATTGTTTACTCCTTAGACATTAGTTTTTGATAATTTTATGATAATTCATAGTAATGATGAGTCAGTGATATGACATGAATGCTGTAAAACTGAACTTTATTATGATAACTACAAATCATGATGAATTCATTCAGAAAGAATTGAAGATAAAAGCAAAGAGAATTATGTTTTGCATGATTCAGCATCATAACTTAAGGCTTAATATGACTTAAGTCTCGTATGATGGACAAGGGAGTTTTAATTAAAACTCCCTTGTCCATGTTGTCTTCATTTGAGATAATTTTGTATTTAAACTGTATTAGCAGGGTTTTCATACTTTCTTCTCTCAACCAGTGACAGAAGAATGTTCCTGATTGCAAAATTTAGAGAATATTTGCAAAGAAGAATTTGTATCTTTCTAAGTTGATACTACACATCGTGTGTATTTATTATATTCATAATTTCAAGTTTAAGTATTCTCCTTGACTAAATACATCGTTTTGGTAACTTCTATATGCAATTACAACCTATTTACTCATTCATTTAAATTGTGGTTGAAATGTATGTATTTTGAATGTTATTGTGCATGATTACATTGGTACTTACCATATTTGACTGCATATAAGACGCACCTTTTTACCTAAATTATGTATCGAAAAATTTCCTTGCCTCTTATATGTGAAGGTTCAACTTCCACAGGTTAATTATCAATACTAAATGCTATTTTAAGCCCAGATGGTCTATACTACCCATTTCATAATTGCTTTCAATTACTGTGTTAATATTTGGCTTTTACGAAACGTGACAACTAAAAGAAACTACATTTTAAGTTATTGTGGTACTGCGCTTTCGCACAGACTATTAAAACTTATTTTCCTTGTTAGTGGCCAACTTAATGAGGGTGCGTCTTATATGCCGTCAAATACGGTATATTATCTGACACTACAATTTTATTTGTATCAATATATATATTTTAAAATTATTTACTTTTTTGGGGTGGATTTGTTCCACCGCCTTCTTTGATTGAGTTTAAAGAACCAATCTTTTTGTGTTATTCTTGAATTATTTATTAATCATTCAAGTTTGGTGGAAAAATGGCCAACTTGGTCCTAACAGCACCTCAATACATAGTTTATTTATTCATCTCATTATCAATTAAAATTTATGATATTTGTAAGTATAAAAAGTTCTATTTTGTCATTAAATAGCAAGAATCAAAACTAAATATGCCAGTAATAGTTGGACCACAAACTTACTCAATTTTTTAGTTTGCATACATTTTTTTTACAAAAACTGTGACCTAATTAAACTGAATTTTAGTTGAATCTCTTGTGAGTGCTTTGCTTTTAATGCAGACGGTTTTGCAGGGTATTTGGATTTTATACTTTTATGTGAGATATGCATATGATATAATTATAATTTATAATTAATTCCTTGGTTGACAATTGTATGATCAAAAGTTTCTCCATTGTATGTTCGCTGTGGATAATTTACAATTTAAATTCCACCAAGGATCTTACGAATTTTTATTTGATTTTCATTACCAACCAGCTGAGACATCAGTGGCTTTTAACTCAATGTAAAACAGTGGTTAACATTCTAATCACTTGTCAAAATTTGGAAGTTATTGTATTAGTCACAGCTATGCTAAAATTCAATACATATCTATTATTTTTAGGCAATGCTCAGCATTTAGCAATCTGGAAGCTCAGCTGAAGATGGTCGCTTTAACTCTTCCCTTAGAAAGCAGACCAGTGAAATAACTTTCTCTAATAGATGATGCTAATTCTTTCCAGTTCCTCAAGGAGGCAGTTCATGGATTGTAGGGTATATATATTTCTGTTACATATAAGTTTACGTGATTTGGTATTACTAATGACCGTAATTATTGGTGTATCACACATTCTTTTTCTTAATGATTTAGTCCTGAATTTCATACTGCATGTTATATGAGTATAATGCATTTTTAGTTAAACTTGATTAAATATAAAGAATCCTTTAGGCTTAGAGTCAAAACTTAAATTGAAGATTTTTAATCATTCCATTGCGACATAGTAGTAAGCAACCTCTCTAAGTTTCTAACTTCCTCACCTCAGAGATGGTTGAGAGAGAATTTGGTCAATTGCATTATAATGTTTTTTATATATTTCAGAATTTTCATTCACTTTAATGTTGCAACTATTTTTGATTAATTACACTGCCTACTACCCATTATTTTAATTATTTTATAGTCAAGAAATTCACTTTGTATTAGAATTATCGATAGCCCGCAATTGTCTGAAGGTTCCTCGTAGAACTATTGCTCTATGAAGTGTATATGCATTATTAATGTATCCAAATAAAGAATCTTCCTCCATGTAAAGATAAACTGAAATACATGAGGCTTGTTCCAAAAGTTAGGTCTCCAAATTGCAAACAAAGTTAAAAAATCGAATAAATATCTACATAGATAAATTGTGTATATGTCTTATTTTTAATAAACCTAGTTGCCATTCACTTGAATACACTTTTAATGTCTTCCTGGAAGTTTTTTAATAACTTCGCATGCATAAAAACTCTCCGTCAGCTCCTTTTCCTGTTACTCAGAGACTGATGTTTTCACTTCGTCATCGATTCTAGATTGCTATGCATTGTTTTTAAGAGGTCTCGCAGTAAGAGGCTGCGTATGTTGTAGTTCCGGTAGACATAAACTTGATGAACCCCTTTTTGGTCCCAAAACACTGTTGCCATGATTTTCTATGAAGATTACGTCACTTGGTTCAGAAAATTCTCTAAACAACTTCCTCACAATTTTTGCAGACATACAACTCCCTCTAGATGTCTCCTTCAATTTTTGTTGAGAAACATGATTGTAAATTGGTGTTTCACCCCATGAATTCAAAAAACAAATAATGGAGTCGAGCTCACACTGAGCATATATGGGAAGGGAGGTAGCGGCAGCCGACATGGTATTAGCCGTTGTGAATGAGCATCATAAACAAACTATACATTTTATCTGGTTGGATCATGTACACAGGAAAAGGGTACCTAAGTCCAAGCTATGTAGCAGTATAGTCAAAGTTGGGAAGAAATTTTTCCATCGGGTGCTAAGTGGAGTCCTTACTTTTAGGATAAACCTTGTAAGATGATCTCTTTATCTATGTGACTGTGGTTGCATGATTTGAGCAACACCTAGCACTGATATCATAAATACAATGATGGTGCTGTAGATTAATGATGGATAGTTAAGTTAGTGATACATTTAGATTAATACTGTGCAAGCTGCCATAATGGGTATGGCAGGAGGTATGAAACACCAAACCACCTAAATGATTTTCATATTAGTACACACTATACTTTATGAAAAATGATACCAATATAGGCCATCTGTTCTCCCTATGATCTTGTGATACTGTTTTTGACGTCTGGCTGTTAAAATCGTGACCACTGAGTTGGGATCATGTGGTCGCATATTTTGTCATGCAAATCACTGCTAGGAAATTTCTCAAATAATTTTTGTCCGTATTCAGTTAAATTTAAAAACAATGCCAATGGAGAGCTCAAATTATTTTTAACTCACTGGTATCAAACCTCCCTTAAGGATAAAAGCCACTTTATGTTAAAAATTATTGTTTGTGTGAAAAAATTAGGGAAGAAAGATTGAAAATGTAGAAAAACTGAATGATAATCTGTTTTGAATGAAAAAGTAGAAGATTCTGTATTTTATGTATTAGTATTTTATGCTCACATTTCAGAATGTTTAAATTACCATTGAAGCTACTTTTTTACCTTGGTATTTTTTTAGATTTGGTTATAAGGTTTTGCAATAATTGAATTTCCTCTAGCTGCTAACTTTAATGAGAACATTTTTCACAACTTCTTGCTTTTTCTGTTTTCTGATTGAACTCTAAAATGTTTAGCCTACGTTATATTTTTAAACTCTTTATCATGAGCATCTTCCCAGAAATTTGGAAATGGAAAAATTGAAATGGAATCTTATCACAAAAAATAATAACAAAAAAATCACCATTTTATTTTTGAGTGAACTTTTAAGTTTTACAAGACCACTATGCCTAGATCATACTTTTAGACAGAGTTATTGATGAAAATAATGATAATTCAAATTTCATTTTTTGCAACCCTAAAGTGCAAGATAATTCTTTTAATTGTATGCAATACAATTAAAATTGTGCAACTACAATTTTTAAATGTATTACATTTTTATTTTAAAACATAGTACATGTTTCATTCATATTGTTTTGATTTATTGTTTGTTTCATTAATTTACTGCTGCAATCTTTTCAATCATTTCTTCAGTGTTACATATGCTAATATAGCATGAATAAGTAACTCATTAATATCAATATTAAATTTATTTTCATTACTTCCTTCTCCATAATTAATTCTCGTGTATCCAAATAGCTTTCCTAAAATCCAGATGTATTGGTCTTGAAGCCCTCTTTGGTTGCTTGCCTAATTTTGTCATCATTAATGTCTAAATGTTCTACTTTATCTCTTTCAATAAATTCATCATATATGATTGTTCTTTGTCAACGATAAACATTAAATTGATTTAAGAATTGAAAATTCTGGTAGCAATTTTACTTTTAGGCACCCTAGTATAGAAAGGGAACCAAAACAGATATCTGACAAAAATTTGGAGAAAATAATAATTTACTCATTATAATATTCTTGATTCTTTACATAATACACTATTTCAACATTACTCTGCAGAACATGGCAGCATAACTAAAGCCCGGTTTACAAGTTGCGTTTTTCACTTCTGACTCGCTTGCGAGATTCCTTCCTTGCTGCTCTGCTGGCTCTGCTAGCAGCTGGCTACCGGTTCACACGGGTGGAGGTATCTAGCGAATAGAGATGGTTCAATATTTCAATGCCTAGGTGGTACTCCGCTGTCGGATGAGATGTTCAATTGTCAGCCAATTATATGTGTTGCAGAGATAGTGAGAATATCATGCAGGTCCAGGTTGTGATCAAAACTTGGAAAGGAGAATTTTTAACTATAGATTGAGCAGAGTACGTAGGACTGTGGAGAATGCATTTGGCCTTTTGGCAAATAGATTTTGCATTCTTCTCAATGTCATCCAGCTTTCGGTTGATAAGGTGGAACTAATTGTGCATGCTTGCTGTGCCTTGCACAATTTTCTTTTAGAAAAGAATGCTATGTGTTCTAGCTCATCTGCATTTAATAACGAAACTCATGATGGAAACTCCCTAATGCAGACACATCAAAGGGTAAATCGACCTACTGCCAGAGCTGCTGAAATCAGGGATCAGTTTTGCAGGTATTTCAATACTGTCCCATGGCAAAGGAATGCAGTAGAAGGGGGTGACTATTGAATGAAACAATTCACCTACCATATACTATGTATGTAACTTAGTATTTAAATAATCTTTTCATTTGCCTTAAAAGAGACAGGAGATTTTGCTTTCTTTAGATTACATGTCAACTTGCTATATAATGTGGTATCTATTTCTTTCAGTTCAGTCTTCACAACACTAGTTCTAATTGAATTTTTTTGGAGATTATCTTTTGCCCTAATAAATCAATGATAGTTATCTGAATTAACTGAGGACTAATTACCTTTCTGTTACCCTGTCTACTGTCAATTAATGTTTAGGATTGTGGAGATATTTTGGTAGGATTGAAATCATGTTTTGGTCTATTAACTCTGATTGAGCAGTAGAATCCTCCATTAATTTACAATTAAAATCACCAGTGATAATAATATTAGGAATTTGGATATAATTATACAATACCTGAAACATAGAGAAAATTTTGTTAAGAGATAGATTGAAATCTCCTCTCAGAGACCTCTCTACTGTCTTGATTGTAAGATATACTATTAATTTTAACAGTAGTGATACATGACTCAAAGACTTTCCTTCATTTAGAGAATTATTTGCCTGATTAACAAGGTTAACTATGAGCTTATTATATACAAAGGTAGCAGCACCACCATCTTTAAAATTTGAATAAAAACATATTTCTGCCAAACAATACCCAGGTAGAGATATTAAATTGAATCACTTAGCTTTTAGCTGGGGCTACTTTACACAAAGTACACCTAGCATACAGAAATTACACAATATTTCAAGATCTAGCAGTTTATTCCTTAGGCACTAAATGTTTTTATGTAGAACAGACATATTGGTGCATGCTAAAGTCCAGGCACTTATGAAATTGTTTTGGTTTTGACAATTCCCAAGTCCAAAATATCAAACTTTCAGTCTTCTGCACTAATATTTCCAAGACTCTTAAAAAAATTCTGGCAGCAGAGGTACGATGTACATTAAAAACTATGCCTAGTGCACTAAAGGATAGTCCCAATTTCATCTTCATTGAGAATAGTAATAGGATGTTCTCCTTCAGCATACAGAAGAATTCGAAGGAAGGCAGAAATGACATTAACATTTTTTAGGCTCAGATGGAGGTGGCTGATCTGTTTGAACTACTTTTTTAGTTTTGTAAGAAAGAAAATATCTGCGACAATGTCTATAGGAAAGTAGTATAGTTGCACTGATGAATATCACATATGAAGTTATATTGAGAGCATATTCTGAAGAATCTTGCACAATCAGTCTAGATGTTTGAATCTGAAATAAAAAGATAAATCAATTTTTGTGCTTGTACAGCATAAATTATTCCATTTATACCCATAAAAATTAATGTAAACTGGATATTCAACAATATATGACATAAGAGTATGTCAGCATAATAAAGGTAGATTATTTTTAAAGCATTTCTGGTAGAGTCTTGCTATAAAGTATTCATCCTGAAGGACAGTTGTTACATCACTCCTTCTAAAATTAGGTACCAAGAGCTGGGAATGAGCCTTATTAGGCAGGATGAGGAGTGAGGGCGTTTGTTCAAGGAGAGTACATTTATGTAAAAAGAAAATGAAAAGAGAAAAGATATTATCATATTTTATGAAGCAACATTATTCAGTGACATGGATTTAAAAAATTTAGAAATTGCAAATAATTTGTGCTTCATGTTGCTTATGTAAAGAACTTATTTGCTTCATGATTAGTAAACATCAGTAACCCCTTTTTCAAAATGTGAATAGCTGTTGAATGAGATGTAAATGTCAGATGATTAATAAAATTAAACGGAAAGCAAATAGATACAAAAATTAAACTCCTAATTTACTCTCAACAAAACTATTACATCCGTAGTATTTGTTTTTAAAATTAAGTTTTTAAATTGAACTCATAATTAATTGATTAATTAAGAATTCATTCTAGTCCAATTTTGGGAGTGAATTTCATTATTATAAAACGCTTAAAAGACTTGCAGTGCAGCTTTTACCGGTGTAAAGTTTTATGATAGAGATGAGTCTAAACTTATAGATGTGCCAATCTTATATATCCATCATACATTATAAAACCTAATAATATGATTATTAATGAATTATAATTCAATTATTCCTTAATTTCCATTAATTAATAAAGTCAAAATAGATTTTATTTATTTTGGCTTAATCAATTTATTTCCTTATTTTTACTTTCTCCCTATACGTAGTATAGAGAAAGTATTGTATTCGCAAAATAATTCGACCTCCAGATTTTGACGGAAATAGATGTTTTGGGGCCCATAGAGCATGTTTTAGCTATTTTCCCGAACATGTCTGTCTGTGTGTGTGTCTGTCTGTGGTTAAAACGCTTGTGGGCGCTCTATCTTAAAAAGTAATTATCCGGTAAAAAGTTGCAACTTGATTATTAATATTAAGGATCAAAGTTCAACTGATTTTCAGCATTTGATCACATTTTTGCAGTAATATACATTAGGTGGAATATCCAGACAGCAATTTCATGCTCATTTCAAGGTAATGTATTTAAACATAAGTAATTTATTTGCTCAAAGAACAAATAAGCAAAATTGTTATTTTTAAATCACATTTCCAAAAAAAATATTAAATATTTAAAAATAGAAGTACATGATGATTCTCATCATGATATGGACAGGAACCTCGAATAATAGACTCTCACTAGCCAGCACCTCCACATAAAGGGCATTAAATACTTTCCCCAAACTGAGCTCTTAAGAAGCATCGATAAATATACCTCTATCTAACAGTCATTGTATATAGTGGCTGTAGACAGTGGTCATTCACATTGCTAACCTCAATACCTTTCATTAGTGGTCAGTCAGGGCAATGGTAAATCTTCCTATATCAAGACCTATCATCCGGGTAGAAGCTTCAGATATGGCAAACAAACTACTGATAGGATCAATTTCAAGGCATGAAATTGTTGGCTGGAAATAATTAAAGTAAGGTATAACATTAGAGTGGAAAAATTGTTTGCAGGGAGTTGACTGATGTTTGCAAAGCAAGAGTTAGAATGGCAAGGAAAATTTAAGACTTTTTGTGAGGGCTATGAAGAAAAGGATATTTTTAATAATGAAGAGACAGAGCTTTTTTACAAAGCTTTTCCAAAAAACAGTGTCCTTGTAAAAACCCACATAGTGGGAAGAAAGTATCAAAGGAAAGGTAAACACGTTTTTCCTGTGTAAATATGGTCAGTGAGTTTGAGAACCCACTAAATATAGGGAATTCTAAGTAAGAACCCATGGATTTTAAGGGTGTCTGCTTTGAAAACTATCTGTCCCAGCAAAGTCACTATTTTTCAATTCTTATACAGCCAAGAAAATGACCTTTGAACATGGTGCCTCCCATTTCAAAGTCCCCTATTTCAAAAGTAGCTGCAAAATTCCAAGAGAACCTCCCATATACAGGGATTGCTTCTTTTATATACTGTGATGTGCCAGGGTACCAATGTTTCCTAGAGTATCATTGGAAGAAAATATAATATCTGAAGATGGAAATTAAATTAATTTTTATGGCAATTTTTAAATAACCTTAGTATGTAACCATTGAGTGCTCTAGCCCATTTTTTTCACACAGGTTTCTGATAGGTTAGAAAGAAACTTGCTTTATGGCATAACAATATCTGATGAATGGCTGTCTTACCAGTAACTATGATTTTTGCTGCATCCATTGCTAAACTTTTTCATTACCTCAAGTGAGTCAGTGATTTTATTATTTGTGAATTAAATAGGTTTAAAATAAGCAAGACCTCTATCTGCTTTGAATAAAAGGTTTAATTTTTTTAAGCTATTATTTACCCCCTGAGTAAGAAGAGTGAGAGAATCAAAGGTGTGTGGATCAAAATAACTTATCTGTAAATTAGAGACCCTGATTATTACCTAAATAATTTTCCATGACGTCCCTCTCAACTCTGTGTTGCCGTATGTTTGAAATATTGCTATTCTTACCTTATCCTCTTCTTTAGTAAACAATGTTTAATCAAAGGTTCCCAATTATTTTTGACCATTAGTATTCCAAACATGAAAACACAGGGTTAAGAGATGCTGCTTTCCCATGAAACATTAGGGAGATAATGAGTGTCTTTACAGATAAGTCTACTCACCTTAGACTCACCTCCCCTCCTATGTCCTGCGAGACTTTCATTTCCTTGTTTTTGTTTCTCAGCCATGAAGAGCACTTCAATAGACTATAGCATGCTTTGTGCTGTAAAACTTCTCCTACATCCAGTAATTACACTTTAAATGACGTATATTTACTTTTCTATAGTGTCATAAATACGTTTTAAATGGCATAATTTATGATCTGCAGTTGACAGAGCAAAGGAAATGGATACCTGATTTCACTCGAATTTGTCGAAGTCTTGGAGCTCCAAGAAGCTTATATGGAAAATTGGCTGTCCATCCTTCATCTTGTTGAATTTTATCTCCGTTATATCCTACTCTCGCATTCAGTGTTAGTATCACTGTCAAATTGAGGAAATCTAGCAAACTAAATAAATTATTTTTCATTAATATTACTCAAACAATGATTTTATAGTACTATTAAAATTAATATTATTTTGCTAACTTATGATTGTGTAGGCTGCCACAAACTACTAGATAATTAGGAGACTGAGATTAAGGAAATCAATGAGAAAAAGTTACTTCTCAGCTGGATCTAAAGCCAAACCTAATTATGAAAAAATTCTAAGTAACATCTACATAAAATATGGAAATTATGTTGTTAAGATGTTAGAATAGACTTTTAAATATTCAACAGCACATCCTGAATTTTTTAAAATGTTTTTTCTTATTATAAAATTATAAGTACAAGAAACATGTTAGCCCAATTGAACAGTATTATCTTAGAACAAGAGTCAAGCTAACATAAAAAGTATAACATCTTGATGTGACTATCATTTGAATTATGAGCTTACTCTGCTTTGCTTGTCAGACTGTCAAGTTTACGGCCTTGCTCTCCTTGGTTATGAAGACTTTGGGACAAGAGTTCTCTAAAAACATGGGCACTATTCCATGAAGTGGGATCACTTGCATAATATGCCACAACATACAAAGCAATGATATAAAATAGGAGACACATTATGTCTACGGAAGAAGTAGACCATTCTTTCCACTTCCTTTCTTTTCTTGCCAAATACTGAAATGAAAGTTGTATAGTAAAACTGAAATCACTACTCATTGAAGCCCAGTATTTTTCTCTATTTTAAGAAATTTGTTGGGATAACCTTGAAAATATTAAAATCCACTGTATATGTTATTAGTCTTCTACTTTATGGTAGGCTAATGTGCCTCAAAACACCTTAGTGGATTTCCTCCCCTTTACTTTTTGATAACTTCATTTCTAACTGTGTTTTCCAACGTGGCCGGTGAATTGGTCCAGGGGGAATTGGTATGCGGGGAATTGGTCTCCCGACAGATAGGTACATACGGAATTGATCCCCCGCGCTCATGTTGTACTACTGTTATTCAGTCGTATGTTAATCTACACACCCTGATTATTTGTTAATGTTATCAATAAATGGAATGCAACATTTTTAGTGGTAATTATGATCCTTTTTATATAAAAATATGATAAGCAAAGGCAAAACTATTGTTAAAATTTCATTTCAAGTCTGAGAGAATGAATGGGTGGTTTTCTCCACGATTGTGTTCTTGTGTAAGGATAAACAGCACTTTATAATTCATGGGTTGGGTTGAATTACCACTAAAATGTTACATTCCATTTATTTATAACATTAACCAATAAACAGGGTGTGTAGATTAACATAATACTGAATAACAGTAGTACAACATCAGCGCGGGGGATCAATTCCCTGCATACCAATCTGTTGGGAGATCAATTCACCGGGCACCGTTTTCCAATTCCCCATTCAAATACATCATCTTTTATTTTAAAGTTGTTTCTTTCCTTTTTAGTGTTACTTTAATGTTGGACTAAAGTTGACAATTGATAGGGCCATGTCCTGAATTAAAATGTAGTGGGCATAGCAAAGGGAGCAGTAACAAGGATTCGCTTGAGTCATTCAGGGTATTTTCTCTGCTATAAAATAATAGATAGAACTTGAAACCTTTGTGCTACTATGCCAGCGTTTAAGCAAAATTTTCAATGGAAAATCAGAATTAAGCCACCCTGCTGCACACGTTTTTTTCACTCCTGTAGATTGGGACAACTACCCAGCCCAAACCATAAGCGTCATTGACTCAGCCTTTTCATGCCCTATGCACCCCAACAGGATCTTCCTAGAAAAAGTGAGATATTAGCCATACCTATCAAAATCCTAGAAGGCCACAAATTTCAGATTTTTTCAGTAAGCATTGTGCTCATATTCAGAACTTTTCTTGGTTTACTTCCCTGTATGGTAGGGAATTGAGCATCTATACATTGTTATTAGATGTATTTCTGTAACATAAACAGTAAAGATTTCTTGCAATATGGTCTTGGGTTTGATTCCAGGCTAATACAAAATTATCCCATATAAAATACATAAGAGAAAATATGAGAAATTTTTGTAAAGCATTTACTGATATGAAAGATATTTGTTAATCGGTATGACAATCTTTTTATGTTTTCTTGTATATGCACCTTGGGTTTACTCAGAATAACCTTGGGCTCAACTCCAGAGCACTATGGATGTTGTTGCTTAAGAAATGCATAGGATTCAAGTTAAAAACAATTCTCTATGTTCTCAATTAATATTAGCTGAGATGGTATAAGTTATAGATGAGCTATCTCTGAAAATAATTCAATATAAAACAATTTCAAGTTTTTAAATAATCAACAGATAATGTAGCCTGAGCCAATGTCGCCTTAACATGCTCTGTTTCATTTTTTAGCATAATTCCTTTGAAGAATTGATCTGGATATATTGCATTCCTTATTTAAATGCTATCTCTGGAGCACTGATTGTGAACTGGGGTGTTGCAACCAAAAGGGGATCGTCTTGGCTTTTTTTAGGGCCACCAGTTTTTAAAAAATTAAATTTAAACTCTCTTAGTTTAAGCTGAGAAGTTGTTCCATTCCAAGGGGTGAAAAGTGTGTATGGTGGAGTTTCCTAACTCCAATTGTCAGTTGCAAACTTTGCATAAAAGGTGTTGAAGTGGCACAAAGGTTTTGAGGAAGATATCCTGTAACTCTTAAGTGAATCCATGTTATGCCCACCTGGTGTTTTCCTTGTAAGAAGTTTAGGTTAGCCAATAAGTTGGTATGAGAGTTCACAAACTGTGAATGCCACCTGACTAGGCAATACAAGGATGCAACATCTTTACCATAGCTTCACCCAAACCTTTTATCTGTATCCCATCAGCCTGATGAGACATCAGCACTTCTGAGGTAAAGTGAATTCAATTTTGACTTTCTGTGTTGACTATGTATATTGGTTGACTTTTGGATTTTGTTATTACTTTTGGCATTTAACCATCAATTTAAGCCATTAAATCATTTTTATTTAAGTCAATAGATATAATAATTTTTTTTAATTGGGTAATTGCATCAGTACGCATTCTATCATTTGGGAATTTTTTGTATGGTCTCCTCCTCCCAGTCCCAGGCTCAGTTCTAATATCTACTACAAGTAAGTAAAGCTTACTTTTTGTGAATATTTATACAGTTGCAGTTTCTACAATATACTAAAGAAAGTGAATTGAGAAGATTTTCAGACTAAAAAATTAATTCTCTCACCATGCAATAAGACGAAAATAATTGGGCAACCAAAAAGAATGTCTTTGTAATTTAGATATGAGTGTTGAATTAATAAAATTTTCATCCATTATTTTTATTCTTTTGCAATAGCTTGTTTCTGGAACTCCTGAATCCTATGAAAATGATAAAGCATTAAATAAATAATTATTAATCCTAATTATTTTTAGAGCTCATTAATTCTTTATATAAATGCAGGAAATTTGGGAAGGTGAGCAGTCTCTACTAATTATATTTTCTACAATAACTTAGGAATAACCTAAAATTTCATTTAAAGCTGTGTTGAAATTTAAGAGCATATTGTGCATATTATTCATAAAAGTTTGAATAATAGTTATAAGTTTGCATTTTATAATATTGTAATTATGCATTTAAATTAGCTCAAACTCCTTTAATTATGTAGAGCAGTCCAAAATAAAGCCTATGTATAGTGATGAGATATTTACAGCATGAGTTACTTGTAGCATAAATTTACACCTAGATGTAGATTTTCAATTAATAAACAAACCTTTTCTGAAACCTTTTCTGCCTCCTGTCTTCTAAATTTCTGCCTTAAACTATTAGTTATGGATGCTATTTTTTTCCCCATTTCCAAATCCCCAGGCTCAGAGTTCCTGTAATTGAAACTCAAAAACTAGAAAAGTCTGAATCAGTTACATTCTTCACAAAATCTGCATTAATTTTTGACAAGGAAAACATCATAAATTAACATAACAAATATTTATGTTGACTGAGGAAATGTTATGAATGGACAGCCATCCCTTACTAAATAATGCATACATTGTACCATGTAAAGAAAGGAAAGTTAGGATATGTCTGTTAGGGAATTAGAGGTTTAAAATCTTCAATAGCCAAATTTGTTAGTACTTGTTGATCATATCAGTGTTGAAAATGCAAATGAATATCAGTTTGATTCCATATAAAGATGCTGGAGCCTAAATGGCTTAAAACAGTTCACATACCTAAAAAACAAGAATGGTGGAGCACTCAAAAGGAATACAATTATTGCACCTTCAATTGAAATTATCCACTCTCTAATTGTAAAATAAAAAAATCCTTCATCCAAATGTGCACCTGTAATAAAAACTATATAAATTAGATCAAGCATAGCATGTATATAGAGATGCTATTCATTAGAAAAAAGATTAATATATTTTATTATAAAGTGAATTATAACATAGAAATGTTGATAAATTAAAGCTTGACCTTGCTTCTAAAATAAGATCAATGTGGTGAATCTTTCCTTGATAGAATTTTGTACAAACATCTTATAAGAAATACACTTAGTAACTTCCACTATATGTAAGTATGTACAAAAATTATATATTGTTTAAGTAACAAAATATTTTTACTTTATGATGGTCTCAGCCTTACTGTAAATAATTCAATGTTCTTTTTATATATTTTTGTGGTGCACATTCCCGTTAGATGAAATTCATTTTACTCACTTGGTTCAGGTTCTGGGATCCCATACAACATCACGTTTGCTAGCATGGTGGATAGAAGAACGCATACAGCCATTGATAGCCTCTGGGAGCTTGTGTATGGACTATGTGCAGGCCTATTGAAATCAAGCAATTGAAGTTGAAAATATTAAGTCTTCTTGGGTTCTCCACTAGGTTAGATATTCCATTGCTGATGTTTCGATGGCTGACTCTGCCATGGTAATCTTGACAAAGGAATATCTAACCAGGTGCAGAACCCAAGATGGCTTCATCCTCAGCAAATGCCAGGAAAGTAAGAGATCTTGTATTATTATAATCTGTTTCAACAAAAGTCTTTTTCAGTTTTAGAAACTTATTTAAGTATAATTTTTGATCAGAGGTCATAAAGACATTTCATACACACAGTTTATTGATTTCTCTAATGATCCTTGTTCAATTCCAGCACCATTTACATTCCTACATACATTTCAATTGGGGATAGAAATCTTATTTTAGGAACTTCCTTATATGATATCATCTTTAAACTCTGGATTAATTTAGCATTATCCCTACCAGGTTGTTACGTGTATTTACATTTTGCAAAAACGTTCTGGGTTCCACACAAGGTAATCTTACTTTTCCTTTATAAAATGTTCAGAGGAGATTTCAAATATTTCTATGAAGTATTTCCCAAGAGGATAAATCTATAGCCCAGCATCTGAACAACAGTCATGAATATGTTTTGCAAATGCAGTTACTGTTTCCCTGAAGAATGATATGATAAATTTTCTTGCAGAATGTAAGCAACTTTTACCCATATATATGATTATATGTATTTATATAATTCAATTCAATTTTATTTGATTCAAAGATCATATAAATGATATAGAACATGTCAAGTACAAAATAAAATACAGAAAATGCAGTACAAAAGGAAAATCAAAGGCATTGCATGCATAGCAGTCGTCGACAATATGAATCTCAAGACTAAATATCATCATTCAAAAAGTCATAAAAATTATAATACATTTTATTAAGAAGAAAACTTGTAACCAATAATAAAGCATAGATAAGGTAGTAGAACTTTTACAAATTATGGGCAATTTGTTATAGATATGGAAACCAATGGACTTGGGACCGCAAAAAGAGATTTTTGTTCTGTGATATGAGAGATGAAGATGAGTGCTGGATCTAGTAAAATGGTTGTGAAGAATGGAATTAGCGGGAAACAGAGAAATGTTAGAGTGGATGAAAGAAACAACTGAGAAAATATAAAGGCAAAGAAGAGGAAGAATGTGAAAAGCTTTAAAAATTTATATAATAATTTCTATTGTATTCTTAATAAAATTATGTTGCTATTACTGACCTTTTAAAATACTTAGCCATTCATGTTTATCAAAGAAATTTAATCTTGCACTATTGTTAAAGACAAGTCTCCACTTAATTAACTCCATTTGTGTGGTAGTTCTTACTTTGCAGCAAGGAAGAGTGGCAGAATAATAGATTTGTGGCTGCTTAGTTAGTCCTCCTACAGAAAGCCATCTGTTTACCAAGAACACCCACACACCAACAACATCTGTCTCCTCAAATTCTCTCACTACTACTGAATCACAAAACCTGTGGAAGTCCGTTAAATAAAAACAGTCATACATTCATAAAGAATATTTTTGCAAGTCTTTGCAATCCCTGTGGAAAATTAATCAAGATCAAGATCACTTAGACTAGCAATTTTCACTTCTGTTCATCTCATAATTTTAACTCTAATCAGCATGGTTATGGCTCAATAGCCCTTTACCTTTTATCATCAAACTTGAATTACCAAGTCCCTCATGGACTGTGATAAGCCTATACTGTTTAGTCTTTGCAGTAGATTATTTTACATAGTTTTTAGCATGCATAAACAGTAGTAATAAGCTTAGTCAAGCCATGACTTGCATGTTTTATAGGATGCAAGGATAGGATTAAAGAAGACAAGGTTCTATCATTTTTTACTTTCTCCATATACATAGTATAGAGAAAGTATTGTTTTCATGAAAAAAATCGACTTCGAGATTTCAACGGAAATACATGTTTTCGGGTCCCTAGAATACGTTTTGACCATTTTCGGAATGATGTATGTGTGTGTGTGTTAGGGTGTGCTCTAACGTAAAAACCATTAGTTTTATCAATACCAGATATATATTCATATATTGAACTGTGGTTGGTGCTGTCGGAGTTGATTAGTTTTTGGAGTAAATCGGTCAAACGGAAGTCGAGATTTATTCTTTGAAGGCAACTTCCGGTTTTGTAAAATATCTCCATAAATATGATATTTAGGTATATACTATTATTAATAAAAGTTTTAGAAAATATTATTTACTGTAACTTTTGCATCAAACATATTTTTGAATAACTGATATTTTAGGAGTTATTCATGAAATACTGATAAACCAAAAATTTGCTGATTATGTACTTAGTGGGCGCTCTGGGCGCCGGCCTGGGTGAAAGACCAATTTCATCGTTTTTCTTCGAACATGTTCCGAAAAACATTATTTATAATATTTGTGACGTTGAAGATAATATGATATAAATTAATCACTTATCTTCCAAGTTTAGATTGAATATAGAGTTCGAAAATACTATCATAGATAAATATTTACATCTTATATATATGGAGAAAGTCATGTGCTGGCCACAGATTTTTTTTATTATTTTTAGATCCTGTAACTTAGCACTAATATAGTTTAAACTATAGCATACTCTAGTCTTCCACGTCTACAAACTTGTCACCTCCCATCTTTTTACAGTAGTTGCTGTGTTAATGAGTAGTTGTAACAACAACACTGTGTAATTAGGCCAAAGTTGGGCCATAAACTCCAGGGGTATTTAATAAGTTGGAAACTTATAATTTAAAATAAAATTTGTATAATACAATTAATTTCATCACTGAGAGATCCTAAATTGGAAATTACAGGTAAGATGGAATTTTTTCTTGGCACAAGAAAGCGTATGCCTTATCACAAGGTTGTACAAGAAGTGAAAAATAGCAACATGACTGGAACTCAATCCCAGGTCTTGCACTTTCCAGGGAGGTATTCTAACCAACTAAACTACTTGTGCTAAATGTTCTTGTGCTAAGTAAAAATTCAATTCTTTACCAGAAATTTCTTCTTGGAGATTTTTTTATAGTAACACTTTGTCGGTCAGTTGCCTCAGTGAGGACCTTTGGTTGGGGTTAGTGCCATTATGTGAAGCACCTTTTCCTTGCCCATATAATATCTTGTTTACAGAAGTAAGAAAGATGTGAAGTGCATTTACTAGTTTATGCAAGGGCAGATCGGAACATCACGCACAATAATTTTTTTCTCCCCTGGTATTGCAGCTGGAATGTTGAAATTTCATGACGATATAGTTTGAAGTTTGACTTTCATCTGTTTTGTCCCATGAAGAAATTCCTGGCTGTCCAACACTTTGAAAGTGGAAGTGAAATCAGCAGTTCTCAGATGGCTATACTCCCATCAAACAGACTTCCACAAACAGGGCATATTGAAACTGGTACCACGATGGGAGAAATGTGTTGAGAAAATTGGTGACTAAGTAGAAAAGTAGGTCAAAGATGTAAGTTAATTTGTGATTTGTTTAGTTTTCGTACATATTAAACTTTTTTGGAAAAAAATTATTGTGCATTACTTTCCAATCTGCCCTCATATATAAGGTCCTCTAAGATGGCTCTGTAACAGCTCAATATGGTGACACTAAGATATGATGTTATTTGAGAGAATAAGGTTAATAGACTAAAATTTATGAATGCATAGCAAAGTGATACAAAATGTTTTGATATATATGCAGAAAATGAAAATCCCTTAACATGTTGTGTTGAGTGTTGCATAAATGCAGGAGGATGGTCAATATTTTTTATCATGCTTTCATTTTGATATTAATTATAACTTTAATACTTTACCATGATGGTTTTTCTCCAGTACTGTCATGCCATAGCCTAATATTAAGAAGCTCTCCAAGAGGTTTGGGGTTTGTTAAAACAAACCAATCCTGTGAGTTTGAAGTTAGTGTTTTTTGCCTTGGATTAGAGAGTAAGTATATCTGGAGGAAAAGGATGAAATTCAGAAATGAATGAGTAAAGTATAATGAAGATAAAAATTGGAACATTTAGGTGAGGATCCAATTAATGTTATTGATCTATATATAATATATACTAACTAGTTTTTAAACATAAATTGAAACTTATTTATCGAGTACAATGTTTACACTCAAGTCATTACTATTAAAAGCACTTAAAAATATTTTCGACAATAATTCTAATTGTTTTCCTAATATTCTTCTTCTTTCATTATGTAATCTTTGTTAAGTATAACAGAAATTTGTAATGTTATGTATCTATGTGTAATATACAAACCCTGCTTAAGCCGTTAGAGCCTTCCAGTCGAAGTGCGACATTTGCAGTTGTTCCACAATCATCCCCTGTTCCAGTATTAACAGTCACAATATACACGCAAATGTCAGTGGGATAATTTTGTCCCAAGAACAACAGTAATTTCTGCAATGATTTATTTTATGTTATCATTGGTATATTAAAATGAAAGGACTTATTACTATTATACTAGTATTTATTTGGAAATTTATGATGCTATATGAATTCAAACTCTAAAATACCATTCAGGAGATATTTGGATAACAAAAAGTAAAATATTACTAAAAAATAAATTTCTCCATGATAAGGATATCAGTATTGATTAGGAATACAAATATAATTAATCAAGTATTTGATATATAAAATATAATAAAAGAAGGACAAAGACCCTAATAATTTTGTTTAAAATATATGGCAATATATAGATAGTATATATAATTCCTTCTCCGGATACTTTCATATCTATTATTTACAATTCCTTCTCTGGATTCATTCATGTATATAGGTATATAGATAGGATACTAATATTAGAAAAAAATTAGATAAGACCATGCTGTTCCTGGGTTCGATGCCAGAGCACATTACAATTTCTCACATAAGGAATATATATGTGAAAAGTAGGACGTCATTTGAGGCAGTTGCAGCCAATATTTCTGCTTGAATTTCATGTTTTAATGTGATGTTCAATTTTAAGTACATCAAAAGCAACAATAAATGTAATCAAGCTGGTTGATCTGTCATATGTAAAGAAAGGCATAACTGGGACAGACTGTAACTTAAACACTTTCCTGGCAGGTGTTCTGCCAAATCAACCACATCAACCAAATAAAATCCACAGAACATGGGATTCCACTTGGTTTGAGTATCAGTCTATTCATTGTTTCTCACTTCTGTTTAAATTTGGTATTTGAGGCATTTGTCCAAACATGCTAAGCATTTATATTTTTGTAATCCTTTTAGCTTATAAAACACATTCATCACTTTGGCCTTCACTTAATGGAACTTCATTTTAAACACATTAGATAAAAATAAATTTATAAAGTCATAGCTTATTTTTATCTTACCTCCCTTGTAGATTTTTTTAGTGGTTTAATGGAAGTAGGCCTTTATTTTCTTCCCTTGTCTTCGTATCCTTCAAATGTTGTTTCTAAGCTATAGTTTAATGGTATATATGATCCCTTTAGAAGATGTATAATTTGATTTTGAATTTACCAAATAATTGATTTGTATGGTAATCTTAAAGGAAGACTAATGAGATTCTTATTTTTACTACTAGAAGTCACATTAAAACTAATTTTACCACTGGCTTCAAAGAGAAATACAAAATAATTGAATCATACTTTAAAATAAGTATAACTTCTCACCATTTTCCTATCATGTAAATCCTTTTTCCGTGACCAAATTAACAGTAATAGATATATAGTTAGGACAGCTGAGACAACCATTCCAGAAACAGGATTTTGAAATACACCCAAGAATAGTTTTATGTCTGAAAATGGTTTCACTTTATTTGGAGCTGCTAATAGAGAGATGCCAAACAGAGACAGATGGGAACAGCTGCACTGGACATAATCTTCTGATGATTCCGGCCCAACCTTGAATAAAACATTAATTTTTACATTTGTTGTATTAACACCATATCATTATTATGTTTTGCTTGTGAAGGATTAAAACTTTTCAGAAGTAGTAAAGGACCTCTTTGGAAGTTAGAAATAGTGCTCCCCCCTTTCACTGTGGAATTTGTGGTGTTAAGTATCTCCTTGCATTTAATTTTCAATAACATTATCAATAAAATACCGCATTAATATATGATAATCATTGTATCCTTAAAGCTGGATGCATGGGTGACTGCCTAATACTTTTAAATATTATTGTAGTAGCACTCTTTTCTGAAGCTCTTTATATTTATATTCAAATATTTGAAAGCAGTTAGCTCTAGTTTGAATACATTCCATAGTAATATTACACATTGTGTATGCTGTAATAGAACTGAGGTCCAATAAAATCCATCACTTTGTTAAACGTATCCAATTTTCAACCTTTCTTTAACCTTCACTCTCTAACTTAACACCTCTTTAAAATTTGAGGGTAAATCGCAATTTTTTCATCCACCCAAAGATGGAAAATTAGAAAAATTATAAACCCTATCAATATTTTATTATAGTCGTATAAAATTAATGACTATCTATATCACTTGGCATTTGATCTGAAATATTTCATAATATCCTTAATCTCAACTTGTATTATACTCTTTATGGTATGTCATGTACTTTCTCAATTAAATAGTTATTATGTTATTGGAATTATTTGATCACTTACTTGACACTCACTCGATGACCACTCTGAGGTAAATCCCCAGTGCTCGCATAAAACCATATTTGCCCTAAATGAATACTGAAAGGTCTTTCCATAGTAGGTTTGGGCATCTTTAGGAATAACTGCCAGATATAATAATTGGTGTTCCAAAATTTCATTAGCTTTGCAAGAACCAATTACCTTGAATGAATATGGGCTATCAATAATTGGAATTATTAATTCATTATTCCCTCTGAAATTATTGTGAGGAAGCTGAATTGATTTGTCTTCTGAAAAACTTTCTAGACTTGGGCGATTGTCTTTAGTTATTGTTCTACAGTATATTTCTAAGGGGGAATACAGAATTAGGTTTGAGGGACATTCCCAGTACACTATCAACTTCAAAATTTAAATCAAATAAGTTTTATTTCTACCATATATAATGGCAACCCTTGGACATCTGCAGTTCCCAACTGGATACCAAGAGATGTGAAGAGACCAAGAAGAAGACCTATGGACAGATGGAATAGAGATATCATCAAATACTTATGTCTAAAGCGGCAACAAGAAGCTCAGAACAGAGAAAATTGGAAAGTACTTGGGAAGGCCTACATCCAACGTTGAATTGAAAATGGCTGATGGAGATGATGTATATATACACACAAACTCAAACGAGTAGAGTAATAGCTTGCATACTGCAAACATATAATTAAAGTACTATACTTTGCAAAGTTCTGTTTGGTTTGAAAATTTAGGAAATAGAAACCCAAATTTCTTCATGTACAAATTATTCTGTATCCAAGTAACTTGGTTTCGAATCCAGGAGTTCTTTAAGATGAGATTACATTAAACCATTTGCTTTGGGATAATCTGGCCGTTTCTAAGATTCCAAGTCAATTATCAGGAATATCTTCTGACGAAATTCCGTATTTGGATTTAATTGATACTAGAATGCAAATGGTCCTCTGGCATCAAACCAATGACCATAAGATAAAAGATAAATGGTGATTATGTAAAAGCTATTATTTCTGTTTACATGCCAAATCACAGACTACTTACATATTCTACCTTCTCTGTAAATGAATCAGTCAATATTTGAGATTCCTGCCATACACCTCTAATGCTGCCTAGTGTTGAACCCAGGACCCTTTTGGAAGATGTGAATACATATAACGATTTGGTAATACTAAAATGTATGTAATCCAAAGTTTGAAGTCCATATCATACCGGGAAGGTCCTAAAATAAGACTTAGTTAGTTAGTAATATAAATGCCTTTCTGGGATCGAACCAAGGACCATCAGGGAAATGTTCAACAGTGTATATAAAATGTATATTTATGATCTCTTCATTCACATGCCGGGTTAGAAGTTTCCATGTTTTCAGGAAGGGATTAAAAAAATATCTCTATAATTGCCACAATGTATTTTAAATAGGAGAGTATTTGCCCTGACCCAGCGTCGAACCAAGGATAATCTTGGAAGATTTCTTTGTTGTTTTCATTTGATATGCACCATTTCCAGCGATCCCTTGAATTTCAATTCTCTAATTTGCTGGGAAGTGCCTCAAATTTTTTTTTAACTCCTGCAATGCATCCACATGGAAAAAATCAGGACTTCAGGGCCTTCTGTCATCGAGCACATGACGCTGAAGTTCAGTCACATTGTTTTTGGCGATAACGTGCTATGGCTAGTATCTTGTAAAAATTTCAAGTCAGTGACTCTTGTGGAACATGGTTAGAATTTTGCTCCCTTATGAATGAATAAATATATAGGTATATTCGGAGAAACTTCTATATATAATTGATAATATAACATGGATTTATCAAAAGAATAATATCATGATTTTTTTATCAAACAAACCTTCTTGATTTTTGTACTTATTGTTTCCTAAAGAAATAAATTAAAACAGTGCTTCTACAATTAGAGATGATAACAATTAGTAGATGACAAAATATCCCAGCAAAATCATATTTTAACTTATCTTTTTATTATCTGTTTCTTTTTGTCAAAATAATAGGAATTTCGTTGTTGATGATAATTTTTATTCTACGAATTGTATGTGCAATTTTAACTTAAAATACCTTAATCCAAAAGGATATGGTTTTAGTTTGAATTTCAACTGCATTCTCTTCTTTCAGCAATGTGTTTCCTAATGCATGACCAAGTTGCTCCATCCCCTCTAAAAACCATGCTACTCCTTGCCTGAACTGATTAAAAGGGAAGTTAATAACTTGAAACAAAATGCAGGTAGTTGGAGGAATACCTCCACAAGTCTTAAACCAAAATCTGATCCTTTATCACATTCAATACATTCTAAATAAAAAACAAATTTATGACATTAACAAGTATTGAGTACTTGTCTCCCTAATAAAAATCGATCAATACTACAGCCACTATAAGAGCTTGAATTCAAGCATGTTCCTTAGAAGATGGATTTGAAGAGGAAGAAATATCACTAATTGCAGATTTTTATAATGAATGAGAACTTACATTCTTAAGATTTAACTGATATTCGTACTCCAAATCTTTGTAGTTTGGATAATCTTCAAAGATGATATGCATATTTTCATACTCTTCAAAGTTATCAATAGCTCCATGTAGAATATCAGTTTGATTTCTAATGATGAACTCTCCCGCAGAAAGAAGTGTGCTATAGAAAATATTCCTACTTAGTGAAATCCTATTTAACTTACAAATTTATTCAGGTGATATATAGGGATTAGCTGTAAAATTCTTCAGCCAAGGAAATATCTCGAAAGATAAACAGTTATTGTAATCATGATGAGTATTATGTTTGCTGACAAATACTGTATGTGCTCTCAATATTATGTAATGTTTCCCATGAAACAAAAAAATAGCATAAATGAAGAAGTTTGGATAGTAAACTAGATTTTACTTCTATTTTTTTGTAGAATCATGTCATAATATAAATTTGAATGATAAGGTACTGCTCAGCTGATATAATGGCAAACATTCAGATCTTACTAAACAAAATCAAATAATATTTACAGCAATGATACTGGAAAGAGGTCATTATTTACATTTCATGTTAAGTAAAGATATATGGTTAATAAAAATATGTATAAAAACTTGCATTAACTCATTCATACTTAAATTATTTTATTGGTTATTGATTGATTTTATGGATGTATTTTGAAGTAATACACAATACAATCAAGTTATTACAAGATTCTGTCTCATGTTTCTTATATTTTATCTTTTAAGTTATATGAATCACAAAACTTATTTAAGTCAGATTATGTTATGTTATGAGTCACTTATTAAAGTGTAAAACTTAATTAAAGCTATTTAGAGTTACAGTTTATTTAATTTTGCCAAAGTGCATATGCATATAAGGTCAAATATAATAATAAATCAAAATTATTTAGCCATAATAATATATATCCAAAGAAAATGGAGATTAACTTGGCCAAATGTATAGAAGTAGTTCTGGATATTTCAGCAACTTTAAGACCTCGCACAACGGTTTTCCAGAAATATTCTATCGTTATTTGGTGAACTCTACTTCAGCTAATTGCTTAGATCACAGCATGAAACAATCTTAACATACCGTACATAAATTTTGAACAAAAATCTCTCTCATTTTCATTCTTAAATTCTTTTTCTTGTCTTTAAGGTCCTGTGAACCAGGTAATGCATCTGTTAATGCAGAGATATTCTGGAGACTTCCTGATATAAGACAAAGATGCGAACATTTACCTTTTGACGGCATATAAGATGCACCAGCAAAAAAGACGCACTAGCATATAAGATGCACCCTCATTAAGCTGGCCACTCACAAGGAGAAAAAATTTTAAGAGTCCGTGCAAAAGCGTGGTACCACGGTAACTTAAAATGTAGTTTCTTTTAGTTGTCACGTTTTGTAAAAGCCAAATATTAACACCATCATTGAATGCAATTATGAAATAGGTAGTATAGACCATCAAATAGCATTCAGTATTGAAAGTTAACCTGTGGAGGTTAAACCTTCACATATAAGACGCAGGGAAATTTTTCGAGACATAATTTAGGAAAAAAAGGTGTGTCTTATATGCCGTCAAATACGGTAATAAATAAATTCTTTAATTTTTTTTTAACACCTAGGTGTAAAACATAGCTGTTATTTCAGTAGAAATTTATATTAAATTTTAAAGCTATGATTATGATTGTGATCAATGCTTTAAAAATGGAATGAAAGTGATATTTTAACATAAAACTTGTAGAAATATTTCTCTAGAAAAGACTACAGCATATGGTTATTTTACTTATATGATGAGATATTTTGGAGTAGTATAACTTCATGAATAACTTTTTAACTTATTAAATATTCAAAAGGCAAAATCTTATCACTAAACAGACTTGAACAATTTTTTAAAGTAAAAAAATGGTATAGAATCATTATCATATACTGAAGATATTGAGAATAAGCTATTTTTATTTAAAATTGTAAATATTCTAAAGCCAATTCCATAGAATAATTTTAACTTTAAAAGAAACTAGGACAGTCTGGTCAACTATTGTCCTAAACCTTCCTAGATACAAGTACAATTTTCATGATGAGTTTCTTTAATAGAAGTTTATCTGTACATAAAAGCACCACCCATTCAAATGTCTGGGAGGTGATTGTATTAAAGTGGTCCATAATAAAGAAAAGAACTACTGCCCTGCATTTTGATACCTACAATGGCCACAGCTTGAAGAATGAAGAACAACTGCTGGAACTACTGAATGAAGCAGAGAAGATAAAATGGGATGTCATCGGTCTCAGCGAGTCAGAAGAAAATATAAAGATCTACTTACACTGAAGGAAGTACATTTATTCTTTTACAGGGGTACCAAGGATGGAAGAAATGGAGGCGTTGGATTACTTCTCAACAAGAGATGGAAAGATAATGTGGTAAAAATCAAAGGTGTATCTGACAGAATTTGCCAATTCATACTCAAGATAAATGAGTGTTACTCAATACAGATCGTCCAAATCTTTGCACCAACAGCTTCAAGCAACAAAGAGGAAATTGAAAAATTCTACCAAACTCTCTGCACTAAACATGACAAGGAAGCCAACTACTATAAAGTTATTATGGTCAAATTTAATGCTAGTGTAGGTCAGCAGGAAGCTGATGACACTGTTGCAGGACAGTACAAACTGGGCCAAAGAAATAAACGAGGCCACCATTTGGTAGAGCTTGCAGAATATACAGATATATACATCACAAATACATACTTTAAAAATAATCCAACAAGGAAGTGGACATTGAGAGGTCCGAATAGAACCAAAAATGAAGTAAACAAACTGTACACAATAACTAACAGTGAAGGTTTGAATAACTTAAGCACTGGGAGTAACAACTAATAGTAAGAATAAGATAGTGATAGTCTTGTTTTGGCCTTAGTGTCCACAATGTAGCAGTGAGGGTGTAAAGTTGGAGTGATGTAAGGAGTATGTGTAGGAGACACATACCCTTTCTACAAATACCCCTTACAACTGAAAATTTCACATGCAAACTCATCATCATGAAACAAATTGCTGTTGCAAATGGTTACACTGAAAAACTTGTAAATACTACCCTTTCCCACAAACATAGAAAAATAAACTTAGCTGAATTCTACCCCATCTGTTCCAGCAATAAAGATAAAACATTTATAAGAATGCCACATCTTCTGTAATGCTGCATGAAAAGACCGATGAATTCAAGATTGAGAAGGGAGTTCAACAAGGTGAAGTCTATCTTCCATCTTGTTCACAGCTGTTTTAGAAGAAGTTTTTAAAACCCTTGATTGGGAAGAAATAGGCTTCAGAGTAAATGGAGAATACATCAGTCACCTGTGTTTACTTTAAGATTGTAAGAACTAGACTCAGCAGGACAGAAGATAGGAATCAGGATAAACCTAACAAAAACAAAGGTAATGTATGATTCTTTTAACTGGATACAAAGAGATGTGAAGAGACCAAGAAGTAGACTTGGTGGAATAGAGATATCATCAAGTACTTAGAAACACAAATATGAAAAACTTTACTAATTTTCAATTTTACTTAATTCCAGACAGATGGAAGAAAATTTGTTGCTAAGAAGGGATTATGGTAAGGAAGGGTCACATGCATCTGAGCCAACTCAGCCTCTTAATATTTTATTTAGCTGGTACCCTCACAAACATCTACTTATGAACAATTATAGGAGAGGCATTAGCAATAGACAAACACATATTACAATTCCCTAACCAGAAAAATCTGATTACCTAGGATTCAAACCTTGGTGTCAGAGCATTAGCATGGTATCATGCAAACCACTCTGCCACCACGGCCAGTTGGAATGAAAATAAACCTTCTTAATTAATGTATCATAATTGTCAACTTTTTCTGGTAAAAACTCAACTTATATGAAATAAAGCATCAACTCATGTGAGTTTGGGAATTATGCAGTGAAACACATAAAAGGCAACATATCAGGTAAAAGGATATCCAATTTTAATAATAAATTTAGAAAATTTATCCTTGGACCATGCAACATTTTCCTTGTGGACTTAAATGGAGGACATTTGGATTCTGAAGTCAAAACTTGCACATCTTGAAGCTAAACTTGCTTGCCAATGATTGATGAAAGTAATTGGCTATGTTTAAGATGATACATAAGAATACATGAAATAACTGAAAGAAATGCATTGAGTCAGTAAAATTACTGATCACTATAGTGTGACATCGATGAGTGCAAAGGACAAAAAGTGAATTATTTATTAATATATCGATCCCTTAACAACTGGAAAAAAATTCTGAAATGTAGTAGTAGGAGTTTGGAAAATTAAGGATCAAATATGAAGAGAAAATTTTGAGATACTTACACCAGTTTCAATTTGGGAGGATTTCCTCCAATAGCGCGAATTCTCTGAGAAGTACTGGAATTTAGATCATTCTTCTTTAAAATTAATTGAAACACATATATTTTATCAATTTGAAGGTTTCTACGTTGACTGTGTAATTTATTTTCTATGATTAAAGTAAGGAAAACCGTTTAATTTATTATCTTATTTTAATAAATGTTATTAAAATGAGGTAGGTATCTTGCTATCAAATTGTAAAATTACACTAGCCTTTTTGAGGTAGGTGTTTAGTCTTGCCTTTGCAAAATACTTCAGATGTAGATTCGGATAATTCATTCCAACACGACCAAATGAAAGATAAGTGAGAATTAGGGTGTTGTCCTGGTAAAATATCTGGATCATAAGAGGTAGAGGCATCAATGTTAAAATCTTGATCCCACCCTTTTGTTAGAAATGAGCCGCCATCAATGACAGCCACCGGAGGACTTGGCATTCTTTTAAACCAACACTGTCAACGAAATGAATTATTATCATAATTATTATATGGGCAAACACAAAGTTAATTTACAAATCTGGGTTACACCAATATATTGATTGTCCTTGGTGCCCTAGTTTAGATAATTAAAGTAAAAAATGAGGAAATCCCAAAATATACATGTATCAACTACACTATGGCCATTCTATAAAAATTAACAGCAAGAAAGAAGGCATAATGATGGCGAACTACTTAATTACACAAAAAAGTGTAGGGTACAAATAATTAACTTTGTATTTTAAGTCTAAGATGGAAAATGAAAATTATGAGAAAGGATGGAACATGTCATCAATAAGCGTTTCCTCATGGAAAAGAAATATCACAAAGCAAAAGGATCCTTATTTTGTTTTCTGGCATTGTGAAGTTATAGGAAACTGCTGATTGACTGAGGTGCTAATAAAAATACCCTCAATTTTAATACTTCTCGAACAATTGTACAAGATCATTTTATATTATACATATTATTTTATGCAAGCAATGAATATAAGGATTCATAGTTTCATAATTCCAACCTGTTGTTTTATTTTATCCTTTTATTACTTTAAATTTTTTTTAAATGAGGGGCCTCATATTAAACCTTACCAAAAGAAAGCTTACAGAAAGCAAGAAATTTTAATTTTTAACCCTTTTCATGGATGTTTACAATGGACTTTAATTATATTACAAACCCTTGCAAGATTATAATGTGAGTTGATTGCCTCTTCTTTTACTGTGAGTTGTAGCATATGCAAACCTTCTTCTAATTTAAATGGATCAAAAATCATCTTACCAGGAAAATCAGAGGATATGGACTTTTTAACACCTGAGAGAGAAATGTTACTAGTGAGCAGAGAAAATAAAACTTCCAGTTTGCAGTAATCTATTTTAAATACATAGAATACATTATTTGATGCTAAAAACACAAAATCTGCATTCATCACCTCAAAACGGTAATTTTTGCAAACACTTCCCATTCATATTGGTTAAAAAAATATCGAGCTATGCAGATTTAAGTTGGAACTACTCAAATTATCAATATGCCATATTTTTTGCTTACTTAACATTCTTAAATGATGAGAAAATTAATTATAAAATGTATTGAGCAAGAGATAAAGAATCAAATGTTATAGATAACAATATTGATTAAAAACGAAAAATTAAGTCCAAGTAATCCGACAAAAATTAGTTACACATTGAATGCGAGAAGGCTATGAGAATGCTCATAGCCTTTCCCCTATTTTCATGCTTGATGAGTCCATCCTTCTTCAGGGAAATTAGTAGAATGAAATTGACTATCAAACCAACTCTCGTTTTTGTTAGCGAGATCCCTGCTGGTTATATTTTCTAAGCCTCCCCTTTCTTGGATATGGAATTGTTACTGCATATATATCTGAACAAGAGAACCCCATAAAAAAAAGTGAAATCAACCCTACTGAAGAAAATTGGCAGTTACTTCAAATGTGAAATATATACTCAGTTAGCTTGAAAACTAATAATTCCGTAATGTAACGATGAAAGCAATCCACTCCTTGAGGAGGAAATTCGTAATTCGTACTCAGTTAGCTTGAAAACTAATAATTCCGTAATGTAACGATGAAAGCAATCCACTCCTTGAGGAGGAAATTCGTAATGCCCTGTTATCCAATCCAGGAACATATTTGGGAATATAAGACCTCATTTATTAGTTTCATCCACATACCAGTCTGCAGTCGTCTACCAGTTTACAGTCTTCCATATCTTCAGAAAGTGGTTCAAAAACTGTGTTAATGAATGCTCCTATACATTCTTTATGGAGGAAGATTCCTATAGAGTTCTTATGAAACAATATTTGGTAAAGTTTTGGAAGAGGACCTTGGAAACCTAATGAGCTTGCAAACCAACTATAGCTTGCAAACCGAACGAGAGGGTGACTATCTTTTTTATAACACAAAGCGAATAGGGCCAAAAAAAAACAATTTTTTCCATTTAAATTCGTTCGTCGTAAAATACATCCGGAATCATCGAGAAATGTGTGAGTTTGACGTTGGTGCGATGTTTATGCGATTTGAAATGCGTTACGTATTCGCTGTTTCGGAGATGTGAAACTGTTCGTGTGCTGCGACATCTAGCGTCAGAACGCCATAACTAACGGTTTAAGAATGGTCTCCGGAGGCCATTTCTGCACCTCCGTCACTGAAAGTTACATATCGCGGTAAATATAGCACGTAGCCGTATGTTAGATATATGTACATAAAGCGCAATATTGAACACATGTGCCAGTGAAGTTTCATCGAAAAAGGGTCAATTTTAGTACAAAAAAAAAATAAAACGCTGACGGTCCTCTTCCAAAACTTTACCCAATATTTAAATAATTCTTATAAACATAATTTAATAGAGTTCTTATAAACAATATTTAAATCACCTCGGCATCTAACCTGGAGGATGTGTTGAAACCGTCAACAGCTCATTAGAAATACCATCAGGACCAGCCTGGTCTTGTTTTGCCTCATGGAGACATGAGTGTATGAAGGGTTGACGAAGGACAAATAAATCCATCATCATACATCGTGGTTTTTCTAATTGTTACCTCATAATAACCCTAGTAGCACAATTTGTGATCGCAACATGCTTGAAACATTTTAGGAATTTTTAAAATGCGCGTAGCACATTTTGGGTATGAAATTTTTGCCGGGTAAAAATGCGCCAGAAATGTGCAGTCAACATTTCGGTTAAAATAGCTCGAAAATATGCTATACACATTTTAATGTAAATCTTTCGAGCGCTCATTATATTCCAGATAATACTGAGTTTTTCACAAAATAATCAACGAAAACACGGGATATTATACAAGGTTTCAAATAAAATAAGGTTCTCATTAGTAAAAGAAATCAATAGCTACGTAAAATGAAGTTTAATTTGAAATTTAATTAACATATATGTTTAATATACCTCCAGTTTTCGTTGATTAATTTGCAAAATACCAGGTTACATTGGAAATTTATCAAGTCTTCATTAGCCCTTTATTTTAGGTAGGTAACTAGGTAACTATGAATTCTCTTTTCAGCTGAATGATGCATTATTAACAATAATACTTTTCGATCACACATCAAATTTCCCTACGGACAAACAAACAAACGTTTTCATAATCCCTTACTTTTAATTTAACAGCTACCCACATAGCAGAATCACATCTCAGAGATATCTCGAATGTCTAACAAGATGTCTTGGAGCTGCCTCAGTGACCTTTCGTGAAATCTCCAAGGTATTTGAAAACACGATGAATATTAATTAAAGGAAACATTCTAAATCACTTATCAGCTGAATGACTATATTATTAATAATACTCGATCTAACATTTCACACACATCACATTCCATCACTCTCTTCAGCAGGAAAACAAAGTAAAAACAGGAGATTAAGCTATGGTATTTTTTGTTTATTAAAACAAAAACATATTCAACAAAAAATGTCACAAATCACGCGAGCTGTCAAACGTCACGAAAACAACTACATTCAGAAAATTTTAAAATTATATACATGCTATTTTATAGTTTAACACGAATACACACATGGAATCGCAAAACTTTCCCACTATTCACACAAACCGCCAAACAGCACTTAAATTGTTAAACCACATGATTTTTACACAAATTCGATTTTCAAACATTGACATCTATATATTAATCCTTATTGATATGAAAATTCTCACTTCCACTGAGGAAATTACGGGTATACACTAAAATAAGTGAAGCCAAGCTTGGCTAACGACATCAACTGCCAAGGAAACACGCCACCACAATTCGTTCTTCAACTATTATAGCTAGCTGCATGCGCCCATGCGCTGCATGCGCTAGGCACGGTTTTAAATTCACCCATCTGATGATTTATGGTCTGCATCGATGATCTTTGTCTGATTACTTCGATAGATTATCAATTCTTGATGAGTTTAAGAACAGTCCGCTGGTTTTTCTGCTGTTTGACAAGACGGCTACTGTTGCATTTAAAACTTGTTCCATCTCCATAATTCTTTAACCTCGAGTTGAATTCAACAGATCCGTCGAAACGTAAATCATTGCATCGTTTTTGTTCATTGATTGTTGCATTATAAATACGTTATATTGCCCATTGTAAGTTGATATTTACTGGCTTTTATGAGGTTATTGATATTAACATTTGAATGATCCGCTACTGTCATCAGAACCATATATTATATATTGACTCTTCATCGCGAATTAATTATCTCCATGAAAGCGATGGACATCGGAGGAAAGCATCGTAAATCCATCGGTGAATAAAGAAACGGTTGATGAATCCATCGATTACTTTAAAAAAGGATTGATGGATTTACGATTACATCGATGAATTTTAAAAAGTGCCTATTGCTGAATAAGAATTTTTATTTAATTTCCTTTCTTTAAGCCCTTGTCTCTATTACAAACAACCACTTTCTAATTTTAGTTGTCAAAAGGAAAGAAAAGCTGCATTAAATCAAAAATTTTTATAATTATTAGTTATAGAAGGAAGTGGAATGAAATTTTGCACAAACATGCTTGTAACATGTTTAGAAAAACGTGCGCTCTAAAATCACCTTAAAACATTTTTAGCACATGCTCACGTTGTGATTCTGAAACATTTTAGCTAAAATGACTAAAATTCCCTGAGCACATGCTCAGCATCTTCTTTGCTACTAGGTTAACCTTAACGGAAGCTGCTTGACAGACGTTTTTGTTACTTATCTAATTCTTAGGTTTTATCTGCTAAAGTTTCTATCATTTCATTGTTCTCTTTAAAAAATAAATCAAGATACATTAAACTGTCAATCGCTAGCCAATAATTTGTAATTATTCTCTAAAAATATTATTTTTATAATGGGCACGTTTTTAAATTCACCGATGGATCCATCGATGGCATCGGAAATCCATCAAACCGTTTTTAAATTTATCGATGGATCCCTTTACATTCAGGACTTACCAAAGTATATAAATCATTCTTCCTATCATCTCTATGCAGACGACCTACAGATTTATCTATCCGATTACCCGAAAAACTTCACTAAATCTCTTGAACTCATTAATCAGGATCTCTCTCGACTACATAAATGGCTACATTCTATAGCACTGAGTATTAATTCAAACAAATCTCAAGCCATCATATTTGGGAGCCGTAAGATTCTTAGCAATATTAATTATCAGCAAATACCTAAAATCAAAATTGACGACAAGGAAATCGCATACTGCTCTTCCGTTAAGAATCTCGGCGTTTACATGGACCAATCCCTCACTTGGGTGCCTCAAGTAAATAATATATGCAGAAAAACGTACTCCACACTTCATAACCTCAAAAGACATAAATTTACACTTCCGATGCAGCTAAAAAAGACTGTTATACAAGCCTTCATCCTTCCTATATTCGATTATTGTGATGTGCTTCTGAACGAACTCACATCGTCTGCTAATGCCAAGCTAAACCGTACTTTTAATCATGCTATTAAATTTATCTTTAATGCCAAGAAATTTGACCATATTACTCCTCTTCTGAAAGAACTAAATTGGCTACGACTTGACTCCAGACGAAAGCTACATACACTTAACCTTGTACACAAAGTACTCAATCAACGTTGTCCCACGTATCTCTCTTCTTACTTCAATGACCTCAACAGTACTCATACCTTTGGTACTCGTTCTTCAGGCAAGCTAATGATTCCTTCTCATAGAACCGAAATCTGCTCAAAATCTTTTATCGTTCTTGGAGCGAAGTATTGGAATGAACTACCCAACCACAATCTCAAATGCCTCTCACTTCATTCCTTCAAACAGTCAGTCTCTAACATATTAATTAACAAGGATAATTAATATTTTTTTTCATCAGACACCTTTCACATGTCCACTACTAGTACCATCATCAAATCCCGAGGGTAACATTATTACTTGTCTTTTTAAAATAATAATAATTATTACTATTTTCTTTATTTTTTATTTTTTTTCTTTTCTTTTAGTATTAATACTATTTTTAGATTTATTAATATTTGTACAGCAGGTAAATCATGCTTTATCTATCAATATAACTTTAATTATCCTTACCAGTATAACTATTATATAATATTTAAATTGTGGATTATTAATTACATTATAGTTGCTTATTAATCTCAATCTTTCAGGCCTCCATTACTTAAATCGCATTTCCGAAAGCTCTCTATTTTCCGTCTACTCTTCTTCTTCTATCTTTTCAGGTAAATGACATCCGTGGTCAACCATCAAGAAATTACTCAAAAATATTGGTCATCAATTATGCAAATAGTGATATACCTGCTTGTATTTATTTCCATCTGTGTTTTCGCGGGTTTTTTTTCGCTCCCCTTCTTGTGTGAGCGTTTTCCCGCACAGTGGGTTTTTCTCCGAAAGCCTTCAGCCAAGGAGTTTTTCCCCACACCACAATTCTTTTATTTGTTTACCTCTTCTTTGTATTTTCTTTTTATATATATGTATTTGTATTGTTTTTCCTCCTTTTATGTAAGAAATATTAGTAATCCTGAATGGTTAGGTGTAAGAGAGGCCCTAATGGGCCTAACCTCGCCAAATAAAGAGTTTTTTATTATTATTATTATTATTATCAAACCGTTTTTTTATTCACTGATGGATTTACGATGCTTTCCACCGATGTCCATCGCTTCCATCGAGATTAATTTCCGATGAAAAGCCGATGGTACTGATAACAGTAGCGGGTCATTCAAATGTCAATATCAATAACCTCATAAAAAGCAAGTAAATGGCAACTTACAATGGGAAATATAACGTATTCATAATGCATCAATCGACGAACACAAACGATGCAATGAATTACGTTGCAACAGAGTGTAAAAAATTATGGAGATGGAACAAATTGTAAATGCAACAGTAGCCATCTTGTCAAACAGCAAATAAACCAGCGGACTGTTCTTAAATTCATCAAGAATCGATAACTCATCGAAGTAATCAGACAAACATCGATGCAATCCATCGCTCATCAGATTGCCGAATTTAAAAACGTGCCCAATGAGAGGCTGAATTCTCCATTATCTCTGTAATATAAATTTGTTTATTGAAAATAGCAATAAACTAAAAGGATTTTAATGATAAATTATATAATTACAGCATTCCCACAATAACTTTCTTGCTGGAATATTTTCTGCAAAACTAGAATGAAAAGTAGCAGACAACTTCACTTCTCAATGCGTTCTGCAGAAAACTCGCAACATTCCCATTGATTTCCCCTGGGTATTTTTCTACAAAATTTGTTATAGTAATCTTAATAACATAGACATAAAGTGCATGAATTGGTACATTTTTTTATACTTAGAAATATCATGTTCTTTGAAAGGTAATCCCAAATAGGGAGGTAAACCATTTTCTTTTTAATTTTTTTAATTGAATAATACTATGAAAAATGAACAGTGGCAGCGGAAAGAACATTGAATTCGCAAAATTAGGGCCGTAAACAGCGCGTGAAAAGTTGGAATTTCGGAGGGCTGCTCAAACGCTCCGAAGTTTCCCGAAGAGTTCCGAAGATACGCTGACGTCATACAGACCTAACCGCTACCGGCATACGTTGTCAGGATCTCTTATTCTGCCTTAGTGGCCTTAGTATTTCGACTTCTGGAGTTCTGAGCTTCGAAAAAATGGCATACCAAGCATACAAATATTGTTTTGTACCATGCTGTACCTCAACCACTTTCAAAACCCCGGGAAAATCATTTATTGCTGTTCCAATGGACTCCTTCACAAGAAAGAAGTGGTTCCTGGCTGCGAGGAGAGCAGACAAGAAGATCAGCCCTAAAACAAATTTTTACTGCTGCGAGGATCATTTTAATGCAAGTTGAAAACAATAATGTTTGCATGCATTGTAAGTCAAATGTACGACTGGTGTCTTAAGCTACGTCTTAACGGGACACTTGTGTCGCGACATAAGTGTCGAGACACCAGACACTGCCGTCCACACGGAGTTGCTCTCGCAGTCTCGCGACACTCGATTGCGAGTGTCCGGAGAAGAGCTCTCGCGAGAGCAGCGTATCGTCCGTCTTAACGAGCGCTGTCAGACACTTGTGTACCGAGAAAGCGAGCGAGCACTGAGTGATACAGCAGACGGCTCAGGATGTCTTCTTGTGCTGCTGCTGCCGTTGTTTCTTCGATCATAGATTTACGTAGGAAAATGAAGCAGAAAAAGAAACGTAGGCGAACTCGTGAATGGCTCCTTCGGAGAAGGGAATTGGGAGCTTACGAAAGTTTAGTTTTTGAGTGGGCAGTGAGTATGAAAACTTATAATAACTTTTTCCTAATGGGTTCAACGGATTTTCAATACCTACTGGCAAAAGTTTCCACTGCGATTCTCAAACGAGATGACAATATGAAGAAAGCCATTTAGCCTGAGATAAGATTAGCCATCACTCCAGCGACAGGTATTTATTTACCTTTTTAGTATTTTAGATTTAGATACCCTGCGAGCCGCCAGAGGCATATGGCAGGGGGTGTAATACACCACCATTATTCATTCATCCTTATTAGCATCTCTAATAGCCTGAGGAATAAACGACCAAAAGTAATTATCCGTCCTGGCGATTACCTCTCTATAACGCTTCGTCGATGCCTCTCGGTGATCGCGTTCGCTCCTTACTGGCACTAATATTTCACTTACTTCGTCTATTAATTCTGAACGAATAAACTTTTTGAAAAGTTTCCGACGATATTCAGATCTTCTCATCTGTAGTGAATTCCAACCGAGGGACTCTATCATTGCCGTAACGCTGCTATCAAACCTGAAATCCCCGCAAACGAATCGGGCTGCTCTACGCTGGACCATCTCTAAATCTGATTGTGAGACTAAACCTACTTCGTGTGGGTGCCAAACCGCACAGCAGTATTCTAGACTAGGACGAATAAGAGAAAAGTAAGCTATTTCTTTGACTCTCGATGAGCATCCTCTCAACGTTCTATCGGTTAATCTCTGCATTCTATTCGCTTTTCCTATCGCATCTCGAATATGATCTTTAAAAGATAAATTACTGCTAAATGTGACTACTAGGTATTTGCTGTGATGCACTAACTCTCATGGATGCCCTGAAATTTGGTACTGCGTGGGAATTACGTTTGTGGAGCGCGTAAAACTCGTGGCAACGCATTTATTTCTATTTAGATCAAGCTGCCAATCTTTACTACATCCTGATATCCTGAACATCCTGATTGGCAGCTTGATCTAAATAGAAATAAATGCGTTAAAAGTACTAGTTAATACTAGTACTAACTAACGGATATCCAGGTCGTTTTGAAATACATTACAATCGTTTTCTGACAAAATCTCTCTGTATATCAGGGTATCATCAGCAAATAATCTAACCTTACTCTTTACGTTATCTGCGAGGTCGTTAATGTAAATTAGAAATATTATAGGACCAAGAACACTTCCCTGAGGAACTCTTGATGAGATACTTATTTTTTCGGATAAAATTCCGTATAACGCAACTCGCTGAGATCTGTTTTCTAGAAAAGATTTGGTCCATCTGATAACTTTTTCGTCATTCAGCTTTTGGATAAGCTTTTCGTGAGAAACTTTGTCTAAAGTTTTCCTGAAATCTAGGAAAAGTTCGTCTGATCTAACACCGCCGTCTTCTGCTTTAGATACGTTATTCATAAAAAGCGATAACTGGGTCTCACAAGACCCACCTTTACGGGATCCGTGCTGGCTTTGACTAATTGCTCCGTTTTCGGAAAGAAAGCGCATGATAGATCTCGCTACAATATGCTCCATTATTTTGCAAAACATTGAAGTTAATAAAATAGGCCTATAATCATCTGGTTTTGACACACGCCCTTTCTTACGCACCGGAGTGACATTAGCTTTTTTCCACGACATTGGGACGGTTCCCTCATCCAATGATTTCTGATAGAAAATCTGTAGAAGCGGAGCAATTTCATCGGCTATAGTTTTTATTACAACAGCGGGAATACCTTAGGGTCATGGCGCCTTTTTTCTATCAATCTCTCGCAATAATTTTCCAATTCCATCAACCGATATCTCGATGGGACACATCTCTGAATCAATGCGCGAGGTAAAACATTAACTTGACCATTGTCTACAGTGAAGCATTTCTGGTAGTGCCCATTAAGTAAGTTAGCTTTATCTTCTGATTTAGTTACGGTAATTCCCTCCGCGCTTATGAGACTAGGCACAGAATATTGACCTCCACGGTTCTCACGCACGTATGACCAAAATTCTTTCTGATCGCCACCTAATGATTCTAATATGGTTCGAGATCTATATTCCTGGCATTCTTTCCGCGCTTCTCCCTTATCTAACTTTCGCACTTCTCTATAGTTTTGTTCTTCGAGCTCATGGTTCTTTCCGCATGCTTTGAGTTTTCTCCATCGCGAGTCAATGACTCTTTGCTTCCTATGCAATGCTCGTAATTTAGGTTTCGTCTTTTAGGTGGCTCTTTATGCTCACGCACGCTCTTATTGTTAGTAGGAACGAATTTTATTAAACGTTCTTTGATTATCCGGAGAAATTCTATCCAACTATCATTTACTGTATTTTCACCCACGAAGCGGAAAAATTCCTCCTAGCACTCGTTAATATAAACCTTAAACTCCGAAAAATTAGCTTTGCGAATTACATATACTTGCCTCGGTGGCTTAAGGGATTTAACCGCTACTGCTTTCATCCCCGCCATTATGACATCATGGTCTGAAATACCGTCAACTATATCCAGATTAGTTATGAATTTTGGGTGGGTGGTGGCTAGTAAATTTAGGAGTCGTTCGAGTTTTCCTCATGTTTACCTGTTCTATCGCATGCAACGAGAAAGTATCGATTAATTTTTGAGAAAATTTTCTCTCTCTACTAGAGTTAGAGTATGTTAAATTCCGCCAATTAATAAGTGGGAGGTTAAAATCTCCTCCTACAACTATGATGGGATCTTTTATTTTTCACCGATTATCTGTAACGTCTCGGATAAATCTTCAATATAAGGAGAAATTTGGACCAAAAGTACTAGAATTTTAATGCCAATTAACTAGTATTTTTTGTCATTCATATTTTCATATAATTTTTATTCTTTTATTTTATTTCTTTTTTCAACACCATCATCAGATTTAGAAGCTTCAGTTCAACAGCTTAAATATCAAACAAAGAGGAGGAGGGGAAAGAAAAGGTTACAATGTAAGGAAACTTATTACTTTTCATAATAGGTCATTACTATTAATAGCCAATTACTATCCATAATAGTTCATTAAGCGGAGGGGGAAGGGGGCAAAAAAGGGAAAGGTAGGTCAACTATATAGGAGAATTATCGGATTTAAGGAATTCATTGGTAAAGACTGGGAATGGTAAAGTATCTGAAACTTTATATGGCGAAGAGAAAGATTTGACAACTTTTCATAAAACCTGGCGAAGATAGCAGGATAGCTGTCGAATTATTGTTTCTACCTACAATAAACGCGGAATGAAATCCGATAATAGAGATATTCAAGGTGATTAATAGATGGTTAGGGGATTATATTAAGGATGGATAATTGTTAAGATTTCAATTTAATGATGGTGTCCGTGGATGGTACAGAGCAGGGGTACTCAATCTGGTGCCCGAAGCGATCTCGTACAGTGCCCGCCAAGCTTCGATAAAAAGATTTTTTTTATTTGTTACAACATTATTTCTTGGGATTGCACTATCGGGGATAGAGTGGAGGTTTGTAGGGGAAGGGGCCAGAAACTTGGATGTCCTGGTCTTGGGTTTCGTAAATATTTTTTATCGCCTATGTCCAGATTAACAAGACGCGTATCTATGTCACATTTAGTTCATTATACGAATGCGAAGATTCGGCTCAGCTTATCAACGTATCAAACTCCTCGTAATGAAGGACTCAGCGGTGCACATGCAGAGAAAACCTTCATACCAGATGTATTCCCCGTTATCAAATCTTCTTCCGAGATAAAGACTTTCTCACATGAGAGGTTCTCACATATGAGATGTGAGGTTGTGATGAAATTATATGCGTTGGAATATTTTGGATCTTATTTACCATGGTACTATTTTTTCAAACGGCCAACGGTTAACTGGTAAAGTGATAATATTGCCAAGGGATGGCCTGAATGTCACCATGGACGGAAATGTTATGTGGTGCCCGCTTCGCTTTCGATGCCAAAAAAGGTTGAGTATTAGGGTTATAGAGGATCCCGTCACAAACTTCATTTTACCAAAAAGGTCCTATTTACTCCTTCCAGCATCCTCTGTCCCGGATTCCGATTTCCTTTTCAATAATTTTCTCATCTCGTTATTGAATTGAGTGCGGAGATTGTGCCACTTTCGGCTTATCTCCTCCGCCGTTGCCCCATACTTTTCCGCTAAATTATTGTAAATTTGATTTTTTTTACCCTAGCCCTGTATTCTTTCTGGCTTGTATCCCATAACCCTGGTGTTAACTCTACGCTCTCAATTAATGCCACTGATTCCTCCCTAGATTTTGGACCCTTTCCTGTTTCCATCGCTAGCGCGCTTGAAAAAGAGCAGGCAACTCTCGCGACACTCAATCCAGACTGCCGGAAAACTGCGAGAGCAGTGTCGGGTGTCTTCGATGGCTGATTTTGCGCCGTCTTAACGGGAGAGTTCAGCCAGCGACACTTGTGTCGCTACACTCATGAGTTTGTGTCGCGACACTGCTATGTTGGGCGTCTTAACGGAGACACTCGATGTCCGACACTGAGTGTCGGACATTTTTGTGTCTCGTTAAGACGTAGCTTAAAGAACGAACGATGGCATTTTTATGTTTCATGAGTGATACTTTCTGAAGTTTCTGGTGGTTGCTTATGTGATGCTGTTGAGGAAATGTAAGAGATTACATCAATAGATTAATGCGCTTTGGATTGCGTTACGGAAACGTACAATTTATATTGTTCACGTTTATAGAAGACTACGACTGCCAAACATGAAAGAAAGTGCCTTTAGTAGGAGAAATGATTCTTCTCAGCTACAGTATTTCTACATACACATGTTCATGATTTTACGATTCCCGATTTTAATGTTACGAAAGATTTCGTTTTCTATTGCATTATTTGAAAATATAAACTTCAAATCCAAACTCAGTTTGAAGCTTTTTAGCTTCACATTTACATTATGTTGTAGCCTCTTTCTTTAAAATCCAATGACGAAACAGCGTAACAGCTACTGAATACAGCCATTGTTGAAACTTGATCAGCTATACAAGGTCGAGTATCCATATAGGTATCCCAATAAGACTGAGCATCATTTCATTTGTAAGCTCTCCTGCCTATTGATTGGGAAGGAAATCGTAAGACTTACGAATTTTTGAGACAGCCATTCATTGTGTTCAATATTTATTGCTCAGTCTGTGTTCTCTTTCATTCTCTTGGAATTCTTCTTCTATAGGCATGTTGTTTGACTATCTGGATTGATTTTTAGGTTAACTTTACCTGTGTTTGTATTACTGTGATAATATTTGGATTGAATCTCTTATTCCATACAATTTTAGAATATGGTAAGTAAATTATATTGTTGTAACTTGATGTACCAGGTTGAAGAAGACTTTAGCAATATCATAAAGCACAGAAAGTGGAACACACAGCTAGCCACAAAAAATTGCAACTTAGTGAGGCCACCCAGTGTCAATGCTGGTTCCAAACTCACTCAACCTGAGGTTCTGCACACAAAAAGGATAGCAGCATTGAGAATACATGTAGAGAGACTAGTGAAGAGGTACAGGGAGTTCAAAATACTATTACCTCATTCTACAGTGGACCATTCCCTCATTTGTTGCTTGGATGAAAAAGTAATAACATCCACTAGAATAATAAATTTACAGAGAGAGTTGTTAAAGAAGTAAGGTAATAATATGCTTTGCTTATGTATGTAACATATTTTACAACTGTAACATTCAACTTCAATCAAATAAAGTGTAAAAGAGGTTTTGTTTACAATAAAATGTTTTATATGCTATGTTAAGAAAAAATTTGCAATCAAATTATCATTATAACACCCAAATTTTCAAGTTCTTTTATACATGGACATAAATCGGGGGAAAACACCACTCTTCCAAAACTTGGTTGTTCGATTGAGCCTTCACGAAACAATTTTCCATCGCCTTTTCTCTTCTTCGACGCTTGCCGGAATATATATGAAGTTTTCAGCTAAGAAAACACTTCCAAACATAAAAATGTATCGGAGAGGATCACCCAAAACACAGCTCTATCACGGAATCAACTCGCCTAACAGCACACTTTCACCCAGGGTGGGTTGACTGGTATAGGGACTACGGTTACCGTTTAACGCCATCTCATACCTCATTCAGGAACTACTAGAAGCTAAGAAACATAAAAAACCAAACGGAACCGAAGAGACCGAAGACGCCATATTGAATGTTCGTTTTGCTGTAGGAGAAGAGCGTGTTCCTGTTTATTCAGAATCAAGTTTATTTGATTGTAATGGAGAAGAGAGTCTACAAATGTGCAGTAGAAGCCTGCAAATCAACTTTTGATGGAGAGCAGGGCTTCCGCATGTTCAGTTTTCCGCGAAGAATAGATCTGTAAGTACGAAATGGTTGATATAAGTGTGAACGAAAATACATAACGCATATAAATATTGTATAATACTTTAAGCATCGTGGTAGGATATTAATATATATATGTATATATATTAATATATATTCAAACATGATAAATAATGTTCGATCGTGTGAAAGAGCATTTAAAGCTTTAGTGTAATTGTAACCAACGTGGAATATAAATTTTCAAACATGGCGACGTACACGTGAGTAGCTTTCATTGTTCAATGGTAATTGCGTTGCACGTCCTGTAATATTATATCTGGAGCTAAAGTAACACCAATCTTAGCGTGGGACTAACCAATTCTTATTTATTAATCTTAGTAGTGAAAATATCTAAATTAAATGAGACAAAGTAATTAAATATCTGGATGGAAGTGAGGATCTATGTGTTACCTTTGGGAAGGTTTTCAAGGATTTGACTGCATTTTGTGTTGCATATTGGGGTAGTGATAATAATTATATAATTAAATAAGAGTAACTAATAAAATATCTGGAAGGAAGTAAGGGTCTTTGTTTTAACTTTGGAAAGTTGTTATTGAATATATATAAGTGAAGAAAAGGTGGCTAGCCACCTTTTCTTCACTTGAATATAATATGCCACTATCAGCTGATATATTTACAAAACCTCAACATAGTTCTGTGTGATGAAGCTTTGTCAAAATGATTCCTGTTCTGTAACATTGTGATTAATATTATTCTTGAATTCTTGTGCATACTATAATCTAAGTTAGTAATAAGTGGATATTTTAATATTAATATCTTGGATAACTTTTATTTGTAAATATGATCAACTACCTTCTTTATTAACTTAAATAAATTACACTAACTAATTATATATCTGGAAGGAAGTAAAGACCTTTGTTTTACCTTTGAGAAGGCTCAGAAGGATTTGACTGATTTTTGTGATGCATATTGGGCTGGTGATATTCATTATATAATTAGATAAGACTAACTAATTAAACACCTGGAAGGAAGTAAGGATCTATGTTTTAACTTTGGGAAGTTGTTGTTGAATAAATATCTAGTGAAGAAAAGGTAGCTGACATATTTACAAAAGCTGAACATAGTTCTGTGTGATGAAACTTTGTCAAAATGATTCCTGTTCTGTAACATTGTGATTAATATTATTCTTGATTTCTTGTGCAAACTAAAATCTAAGTTAGATTTTGTTATGTATATCCTGGATACCTTTTATTTATGATTGTTATCAACTACCATCTCTATTAAGTTCCTTCAATATTTCACCGATATTTATTGAATCAGCCAGTGTATCTTAATCTCATGCAGCCATTATTGGCCAAATGGTATCAAACAATGAAAATATTGGTTTATTAATGTATTTGATTCAAGGTTTTAAGATAACCTATTACAATTTCTGCGACTTTCATCCATTGAAAGTAGGATTGCTAGGTGGTATTAATAACAAAGGACAGGAAATAATAAGTTTCTCCCAATGCCACCTTCTCAGCAAGGCTGGCTGCATAATCTGCAAGCCTTTCCCCAGCTCTGTAAAAGTTTGCTAAGTGGACCAGGTGCTGTGACAGGGTCCGTTTCAGCACGGTCCTTTAATCAAGATCCTCTTGAAAACTTGTTCAGCTGCCTGCGAGGAAACTGTGGGTCCAACACGCGGCCAACAACAACGCAGTTCACCAGCAGCCTGAAGACATTTATTGTCAATGGTTTGGCATTTTCCTCCAATGTCAGTGGCCAAAACTGTGAAGCTGATGACAATAAGCTTCTTGATTCCCTACGAAGCTGGCTGAACTTGGAATCAGTAACCACTGACATTGGAGAATCAACAGACAGCGATGGATTCTCCGGGTTTGTTGTCAGTGAGAACATCGAGGGAGCTGCAGCAGAATCTGAAGGCCTAATGTCATTTCTGTGCAGCTATGTATTGAGAGCAATAATAAAACAATGCTGCTGCTGTAGCTGTAAAGAGGGGCTGCTGGATGGAACAGAAAATCCTACAGCTGTGATGTATTTTCAGGGATGTGATGGAGACAAGTTAAATCCCCGAAAAGACCTCCTGGAAGCCGTCATTGCAGCATTGCAAATAACTGAGAGAGTGCTAAATGACACACCACATAGAGTGGGAATCTCAGCATTCATTAAGGCCATAGTGGAGATGGAAATTTCTTTTCAATGGCTTAGCAACCACTGTGAGGCTCACTGGAAAGAGATGGCAAGTAGGATTGCTAAGGCTGTGATCCGGCAAACTATTCTCTGGTGGTGCAGAAAAGTTAATAAGAGATAATGAGTTCAAGGTAAGCATGAATATTTTGATACTACAAATGGTATTTGAATTAAGTAAAAATACTAATGAAGTTACTCTTCTTTTGATACAAATGATATTTGAGTTAAGTAACATTACTCATGAAATTTTTAAATTCACAGGTGGCTCCAGTGTTTTTCTAAGAACACTTCCAAAATTATGTAAATATTAATGTATATATGAATAAAGTAAATGACATGTGATGAGTTCAAGGTAAGCATGAATATTTTAATACTACAAATGGTATTTGAATTAAGTAATAATACTAATGAAGTTACTCTTCTTTTGATACAAATGATATTTGAGTTAAGTAACATTACTCATGAAATTTTTAAATTCACAGGTGGCTCCAGTGTTTTTCTAAGAACACTTCCAAAATGATGTAAATGTATATATGAATAATGTAAATGAGATGTGATGAGCTTCAAGGTAAGCATGACTGACTGTTATTACTGCAAATGATACTGTATTCATGTTATCTTTGTAATGATATAAACCTTATACTTATGTGTGTGAAGTACATTCTTCATTTTTTAATGATAACTTTCTCTTTATAGGTGATTCTGGTATGTGCTGTTTGCTTTCATGGACAGAAAATATATTAATGTTGTGTACATATTCTCCTATTGCATATAGTGTATTGTAAATAAGTGTTTGTGTATGTGTTTTGCTGCGCTAACTTCTCTGACGAAATACTTTACAGTAACATTCTGTCTCTCTTTTATTTGGTTGAGTTAGAAGTTAATTGTCTTGCTTTTAATATTACTCTGTCCAAAGTGCTTAATGTGTTTTAACTAACTTTTCTGACTAAATACTTGACAGTAACATTCTGTCTCTCTCTTATTTGGTTGAGTTAGAAATTAATTGTCTTGCTTTTAATATTATTCTGTGCAAAGTGCTTAACGTGTTTACTGTGCTAACTTTTTTGACGAAATACAGGACAGTAACATTCTGTCTCTCTCTTATTTGGTTGAGTTAGAAATTAATTGTCTTGCTTTTAATATTATTCTGTGCAAAGTGCTTAACGTGTTTACTGTGCTAACTTTTTTGACGAAATACAGGACAGTAACATTCTGTCTCTCTCTTATTTGGTTGAGTTAAAGATTAATTGTCTTGCTTTTAATATTATTCTGTGCAAAGTGCTGAATGTGTTTTACTGTGCTAACTTTTCTGACTAAATACTTGACAGTAACATTCTGTCTCTCTCTTATTTGGTTGAGTTAAAGATTAATTGTCTTGCTTCTAATATTATTCTGTGCAAAGTGCGTAATGTGTTTTACTGTGCTAATTTCTTGGTGGAATATTCTGTTTAAATTGATGGAGAAAGGGATTCATTTTCTGGAGTGATTCCAAAAGGAATGCCATTTTCTTGTTTTCTTTATAAATTTTGTTGAAATTTTTTGTTTTTTCTGAAATAAATCAAATACAAATCTACTTATGTATTTTGTTCTTATAATTCTCCCTTTTCCGGAAAAATGTGCGCATAAGTGTATTTCGTATTCAATGGAAAGTAGTAATAAGAATAGATACAGTTCATAATCCCGCCTAAAGCTACTGCAGCGCACCTATACCTACATTCTGGAACTACATCTAGATCTAAAGAATCTAAATCTAAATTACATCCTTAACTCTGTCTCGCCCTTGCGTACACCAACCTCCTCGCACGCTTAAACATTCTGGTATAAACCAAGTAAAAATCAAGGCAAATCGAACAATTGCAGCCTCAGATAATGGACAGTTTTAAGTATACCCTATTTATAAAAAATCCGATCGAATTTGACGTACACTAATACCGAAGTTAATATGTGGATATGTATGCATCAGCGTGAAATGATTCACAAAGATTTATAACGAGTAAAAAATTGTAAAAAAGCTATTGATACTGTCAATAAGTTAATTAAATTTTTGGAAGAAAAGGAACACGGCTGTTGAGACAGTTGTTCACAGAGTTGTTCACAAAGCTCCAAGAATATTTCAATTACGGTTTCTTGAAGGTTTGTGAACAATTATAATTTATGGAGGTTCCCCTATAAAGAGAAAAATTGGTAAGTTGTAATCAAAGAAAAGAATAAATGATGGCATATTTACAACTAAGGACCTAATTAAACAAGCAAATACAAAACTGAACAAAATACCCTATACTTCATACACAATATACTACACTACACAATACACTACTATATACTACACTCCGCAACTAGATGAACTGATATCCTTCTTCCGCTTGACTCCAATCCCATCCACTGAGAACTGGCGCCTGATGATGCAGGAGGGCCAAGTTGCTACGTGTGAACAAGTTTGCAACTCAGCGTCGCGGCTTTGCCGCAGTGGAGATTTAAGAACCGTTAGAAGCCGCGCGTACCCTCAAAAAGTTCCTCCGTGTGAATGCGAGCTGCAACCCATCCGGCCTCAACCATAAAACCCGCGCGTCAAAAGTCCCCTCGTGTGAACGCACCTTTAGAGAGGTTTCTCACTAGTCAGTTTCTCACTTATAGAGGTCTACGTTCAGATATTCTCACTTATCCAGTTTCTCACTAATAGAGGTAAACCCCCAGATTTACTCATTTATCCAGTTTCTCACTAATGGAGATAAAAGCCTAGTTTTCTCGCTTAAACAGTTTCTTCTGTCCGTGATTTTTGCGGATAAAAAGAAAGTCTCAAACTTAACAGTGTGTTTATTGTGACTTGCGATGCGACGCCGGACGAGGACCTTAGACTCGCGAAAGGCGGGAGCGATGTCTCTGCTGGTGAGACGCGAGAGAAAGAGAGAGAGGTTCGGCTAGCGAAGCCCGAAACTCAATTTATTAGTAGAGAGGGGAGAGGGTAGCAAGGTGACTGACGGGAAATACCTGCCACCGCGCAAGTGCTTTTGCGTCAGTGGCAAGCAATACCGCGAATTCAAAAGGTACGGAACATGCCGCCCGCCTCGTCCGCGACGAAACAATACAGAGAATATACATACAAATAATCACTCATTACAATAATAATAAAAAAGAAACTGAATTCCGCCCGCCGTAAGCGGACCTCATACAAAAAAACAAAACAAAGCTCAATTCAAAAGTAAACACAGTTTGTTCACAGCGCGGGTAATTATACCCTTCGTAGTTTTCACTCTCACAACTCGCACCAACCCATCACGGCCGGGGCAGAGCTCAATTATTCTGCCCGTTAACCACTTAGTGGGCGGAAGAAGGGAGTCTTTTACTATCACCAAAGTTCCTACGGTTAAGTTCTCTTTTCTCGTTCGCCACTTGGGTAACTGTATGAGTTCTTGAAGGTATTCTTTGGACCATCGCGTCCAGAAATGGTCTCTCATCGCGGTGATCAGTTTGAATCTGTTGCGAAGCGGTATATTCTCGCTCTCCGAGAATGGTTCTGGAATGGCAGAGAGTGGTTCTCCTATTAAAAAATGGCCGGGGGTGAGAGGAAGAAGGTCGTTAGCATCATTGTTGACGGGAGAGAGCGGACGGGAATTTAGGCAGGCTTCGATCTGACACAATAAGGTTGACATTTCCTCGTAGGTCAACGTCTGGTCTCCGATGACTCTGCGGAGGTGGTGTTTCGTGGATTTTATGCCCGCTTCCCAGAGACCACCGAAGTGAGGAGCGTAGGGGGGGGTGAAGGCCCAGTCCGTCCCAATGGAGCTGAGGGTCGATGCTGTGATCTCATAAAATGGTGAGGCAGCGTTGAACATTGACCGCAGCTCTCTGTCGGCGCCTCTAAAGTTTGAAGCGTTGTCACTAAAGATTTTGCCGCAATGACCCCTGCGGGAGATGAATCTGCGGAAGGCTGAAATGAAATCATCTGTTGACAAACCAGAAACACATTCTAAATGTACAGCCTTCGTACACATGCAAACGAACAAGCATATATATCCTTTATAGGACTTGTAGCCTCGGCCTTTGGTTGTTCTTAGCATAATGGGGCCGGCGTAATCCACTCCTGTGGAATTAAAGGGTTTCTGAGGCCTTACCCTTTCTACTGGTAAGTCTCCGATCATTTGACCAATCCCCTTGCCTCGGAATCGGGTACAGATAGGACATCTCATTATTTCTCTTTTTACTAAGACGCGGTTTCGCATAACCCAAAACCGTCGCGCAAGATAAGCCCTCGTCTGCTGATGTCCTCCATGAAGCGTTGCCAGATGGGCGTATCTTATCATCAGCACCGCAAGATGACACTGCTTAGGGATGATCATCGGGTGTCTTTCATCGAAGGACACCATCGCACGCTCCAACCGGCCACCCACTCGCAGGACTCCTTTCTCGTCCAAGACAGGTTTCAGGCGCAGCAGAGGCGAGGACCGCGGGAGAGGGCGGCAGTGCTGCAGGAAGTCTATCTCCCGGGCGAAATGATCCGCTTGTGACCACCGTACAAGGGCTAGCAAGGCATCTGCACGCTCCTCGGCAGTGAGATGGCCGGATCGGCGATTATTCCGGAACCTGGAATTATGAAAAAATCTACGACACCATGAAATAGTGCGTATCAATCTCAATAGACAGGAAAATCTATCGATAACATCACCGAAATCCGTCGAGATATGAAAAGTCGTTAATTTCGACTTCCGCAGCTCCTGATGTTCGGAGCCATCTGGTTCTCCAGCTTCTCGGCTCCAGACTGGCTCCCCATTGATGAGCCAAGATGCACCATGCCACCACTCCGTCGACCGGAGAAGCTCGTCTGGGCTGATCCCTCGCGTGGCGGCGTCAGCAGGGTTGTGACGTGTAGGCACGTAGTTCCAGCTGGCTGGATCAAGTGAGGACTGGATCTCTGAGACTCTGTGAGCCACGAACGGCGTCCACCGGGATGCATGACCTCTGATCCATGCCAGGGTGACGTTCGAATCCGTCCAAGCGTGGACTGGGAGTTTTCCTAAGCGGATTCCTTCTATTACCTTTACCAATAAACGAGTTAAAAGCACTGCGGCACATAGTTCAAGCCTGGGGACACTAACAGTTTTCACTGGGGCCACTTTCGTTTTAGCAACTAACAAATTCACTAAATTCCCGTAAGTTACGTCTGAAACACGAATATACACTACAGCTGCATACGCTCTTTCAGAGGTGTCACAAAATCCGTGAAGCGATACATCAGAAAGATTCTCACGGGAAACTTTAACCCATCTAGGAATTCTGATGGAATTCACCTTTAGCAACGACAAGCGAAAATTATCCCATAACGAAGCCAAGCGGGGAGGCAGAGGCTGATCCCAAGAAAGATTTGTAAGCCATAAATCTTGCATAAATATTTTAGCGAACACAAACACGGGCGCCATCCAACCCATCGGGTCGTAGAGTCTTGCTATGTCCGATAAAACAGATCGTTTTGTCAGTACGGTATTTGCATTAGGGTAATTAATTCTTAGATGAAAGTTATCATCTTTGGGTTCCCAATTGATTCCCAAAGTGGCGACGTGATCTTTATCGGAGAAGGTTTTGTGTTCGAGTCCGTTCGGACTAAGTTGAGAATTATTAGATGCCCACTTACTCAACGGGAATCCTGCAGTATTCAGCATACTGATAATTTGCTCTTTAACGACCAATGCCTGTTCTACATTGTCTGCCCCACAAAGAATATCGTCGACATAAGAATGAAAGCGAATAGCGTCCGCTGCTAAGGGAAAGTTACTCTCCTCATCCTGCGCCAATTGTTTTAGGACTCTAAGCGCTAAAAAAGGAGCGGAAGCGGTACCGTAGGTGACGGTGGTGAGCTTAAAGTCCCTTATCGGCTCTGAAGAGTTAAATCTCCACAGGATTCTTTGAAAGTCTGCATCATCCGAATGGATACGTATTTGTCTAAACATCTTGACTATATCCGTGGTAAATGCGACTCTATACAACCGCCAACGAGTCATTATCATCCAAAGATCAGGCTGTAATTTGGGTCCAGATAAAAGTAAATCATTTAAAGAATATCCTGACGAGGATTTAAAAGAGGCGTTGAAAACCACTCTAATACTTTTGGAAGCCTCACATTTTTTCTCAACAGCATGATGAGGAAGATAATACTTATTTAATGAATTCCGTTCGACCTCTTCCATGTGGTTCAGAGTTAAATATTCCCGCATAAACTGATTATACAAGGCTCTCAATTCTTGTGTTTCCTCCAAGCGATGTTCTGACTTCAGAAATAAATTAAGAACCGCACTGTTAGAGGATCCCAAATATAGCGAATCGTCATTTATAAAGGGTAGACGAACAATGTAACGTCCTTTATCATCCCTTGAATGAGTCTTAATAAAATGATCCTCGCAGTAGGCGTCTTCATCTGACACAGGTTTTTCTGATGAGACTTCTTCCATTTCCCAAAATATCTGAAGGTCATCCGTCAACCTGCTTTGCGTTTGCGTTTGAATATGCATCACGGACGCGGAATTTTTCCCAATGTGCGAGGTCACAGGCGTAGCGGGTCCCATTAAAACCCATCCAAAAGCAGTTAATCGGGCAATGGGCGATCCCATCGGACCTACACGACTTTCATTTAAAAATAATGGTCCGCATACATCAGCGCCAAGAATAAGGTCGATCGCGGATGGCTTCGCGAACTCTGGATCGGCAAGATACAAACCATGCAAGTGTGGCCAATTCTGAAGTCGAACTGAGCGAGACGGAGTCAGCGTAGTCAGCGTTTTTAGTGCGTACGCTTGAATTTGAATACCAAAAGAGGCATCATAGCTTGATCGTATAAATAAATTAACCAAGCTAGTGGCGATTCCCGCTTCACAGCCCTGCACTCCAGTTATTGGAACATTAACTGTCGTTTTCGATAACCGCAATGACTGCGCGACCCATTCTGTCACGAAAGAGGAGTCGGAAGCCCTGTCGAGTAAGGCTCTAACAGTTATAATCTTCCCTGACGGTGACTCAATATGTAGTCTTACAGTGGCCAATAAAACTACTTTATCTGTCGTCACGGAATGTAACGATGCCATTGGCGTTGAAGCTGGACCCGGGACCGACGTGTGGTCGACCAGTCTAGGTGAAGAGGAATCGTCGGGGGGTGATTGAGGCGAATCATAATGATTAACACGTTGGTTGGTTATGGTGGATTCATGGAGTAACGTATGATGTCGCTGACCGCACTCCCAGCATGTGCGTAATGATTTGCACGTTCTTGAAGTATGCTGATTGGAAAGACAATTCATGCAGAGAAAGAATTTGAGCACTTGATCCTTACGCTCCTTAGGTTTTAACCCTTTAAAGACAGGACAAAAATACAAGTGCCCCTTCGAGCATAGGATGCATCTCAAATTTTTATTCGGAAACTGTTTCGCGGAAGTAACATGAACCTGCGGTTTCTGTCTTGAAAGGTTCCGTCCACCTTCGCGGTTTTGATTAAGATGAGAGAAAGTGGATTCTTTTGTCACATCCAACGCGTGAATTCTATTCTCTAGATAATTAAAGAGATCCGAAAACTTGGGGATATTAGAATTGTCTGTTAATGAGAGTTCCCAAGCTAGTAGCGTTGATGAATCTAGCTTTCTAATCAAAAGGAAAACGAACCATTCATCCCACTGTTCGATGGGCTTTCCAAGATTTTCAAATGCCCGAATTGTTTGGCGGAAATGGTCAAGAATTCTTTTTAAGTCTCACGACGTGGTTCTTGTGACCGGGGAGATATCAAAAAGGCTCTTCATGTGAAAGTTGGAAAGAATCCTTTTGCTACCATAACGTCGCTCAAGATCGTCCCATGCCCCTTTATAGTTAGCACTCGTGATTGGAGTATTTTCGATAACTTCAGCGGCGGGACCGCGTAAATGAGTTTTTAGGTACAGTAATTTATGCACGTCCGACAGATCCGGAATCTCGTGGACGAGATTCTTAAACTGGTCGCGGAAGCTCTCCCATTCTAAAAGGTTCCCCGAGAAGGTAGGGAGCTCAATTTTAGGCAATTGGGCATGTACACTCTCGCCGCGATATATATTATGGACCACATCTTTAGAGTCTACTTGAGGAGACAAGTTGAAAATTAACTCCGCAATATTGGCACACGCTTCATTATACTGAAGTTCCGTCTGCGAAAAGACGTCGTCCTCAAAATAGTCGGTTTCCGCGGCATCAGAATCTTCTGATAAGGCATAATGTTTGCTCAAAAAGTCAGCCCAATAGGAATTCAATAGTCCTTTGCGATGTTCTAAATATGCAACAGTTAATTTTTCCTTTCCAAATTTTAAGGTATTTGCCCAAAATCTAGAAATTAGTTCACCTCTGTGGACTTTCCCTAAAATTAACTTCTTAGTCTCTGACGAAGCCATAATGGGTAGTGATATAACAATCCCGAATTAACACACGTGACAAACGATTACACAGAGTCAAAGTTAATTAGTTTGAATTATCACTTAACACGTCAGTAAAGACACAATAATTAGAATACACACGTATTGCGTAACACTTAAAGTACTTCAGGAAAGGATTTCCTTACCATTGAGTCCAAACGAAAAGAGCCGTCAAAGTGCTCTTCGGTGACACGTGGCGATGTCCAACCATCAGGAACAGAAGCGACTTCTATAAAAAATCTAAGGCCTTGCGAATCCGGCCCGAAGGACCAGAAAATGTTCGTGATTTTTGCGGATAGAAAGAAAGTCTCAAACTTAACAGTGTGTTTATTGTGACTTGCGATGCGACGCCGGACGAGGACCTTAGACTCGCGAAAGGCGGGAGCGATGTCTCTGCTGGTGAGACGCGAGAGAAAGAGAGAGAGGTTCGGCTAGCGAAGCCCGAAACTCAATTTATTAGTAGAGAGGGGAGAGGGTAGCAAGGTGACTGACGGGAAATACCTGCCACCGCGCAAGTGCTTTTGCGTCAGTGGCAAGCAATACCTCTATAAAGAGGTCTAAACGACAGTTTTCTCAGCTGACAAGCAAAATCTAAGGTTCCCTATAACTTACGTAGCTACGCTCATTGAAAGTAAGTTATGCAAGCTCAAAAAGAAAAACAAAACAGTTTTTGAAAAATACCCTTTTATCAAAATGTAAATGTAGGTGTACATTAATTTTAAAATGTCAAATGAACAAGCATAACCGAGCACAACGGGATGCCTTTTATCACATGATAACAATCATTGGTATCTTAATCATTCGAAATCAGTAGGAACAATCACTAAGTACGAAAAACAACTACAAAAGTACAGCTAAAACACTTTAAGGTTTGAAAAAGTCAGTAAGTTTAGTTTGTTTTTCTGTCTGTGCATTACAAATACATTTATTAATCCCATGCAGTTTATCAAAAACATCTTGGTCTACATTACCTGAGAATTCGAAAAACCGTTCTAAAGTGTCTAGGGATTTTCGAGCATCTTCCTTTTTTAAAAAAGGCTGACTATCTTGCTTAAAATCAACATCTTCATCTTCCGCATCGCTTTCGCTTCCGTGTCCTTCGGTGGAAGAACGTGAGAGGCAGGCGCCTACAATGTCGTCATCTGTTTGTTCACCGGTGACACTGACGTTCTCGTCGACTCGTGCATAGTCCTCGAAGGAAGGTGTCGGGACATCTTCACCGAAAAAACTGGCGTTTCCCCCCCAATCTTCTCCGCTCGGACGGAAAACTCTTCTTGTTCTTCTTCCAATCCCACGGCATCTTCTTCTTTCCGGAACCCCGCCTTCTTGAAGCATTTTTTAATTGTAGTTTCTATCACCGAAAACAACGCTTTTCGAGCAAACCTTAGAGCTTGTAGGACGTTCATGTCTGGCTTAATATCTTTTTCGATATTACTGAGGACAAGTTCGACGAAATCGTGGCGAAAGTAGCACTTAAAGCAGAAAATGATGCCTTGATCACAAGATTGAAGCTTGCTAGTTGTATTTGGGGGTAGAAAGCGAACTTCGAAGTTTGTGAGTGGCGGAACATCTGAATGGGCCGTGCAATTCTCAACATAGATGACTATTTTCCTTTTTTGTCTTCTCATCCAGGCGTCGATTTTCTTCAACTACTTGAGAGACCAACCACTGTAGAGGTCGCGGTCAGGAAAAAAATTCTCACTTAAAGAGGTTTCAATATTCTCACTTATAGAGGTTTTCGGGGGTGAAAACGTCGGGACCACGCAAATTTTCTCACTAATAGAGGTTGTCGCAATTAAAGTGTCGACAGGGGGTGGTGGTTGTGGTTCGTTCCACCCCGACACGCGAGATCGGGTGATCATCGGTGGAAAGAAGATGCAAAAAAAACAAACTGTGATAGATATGTTTCTTTATTTTTCTGTGAGTTTACAATTGGCACTTAGCATTGGAACCAAGTCCAGTTATCGGCCTCCAGGGGCGCGACACTCCTGGTGGTGGCGTTCGGAGTCGCCGGTGTCCGGGGAGAAGGCCTCCGGGAGCCGAGTGCGGGCTCCTCCTAGAGGCGGAGGGCGCGTGGGCGGCGCCGTGCAAGTCGCGGTGCCCGGGGCATCCGGCTGGTGCGAAAGTATCGGAAAGGCCCGAGACCCTTCCTGGGGGCAAGAGTCTGGAGAGGCCGGGCGAGGCGGGAAGTGCCGAGGAATCTTATTCTCTGCGACACTTCCCGGGCTCTGGGGCATGAGTCCGGTGAGGCAGGACGAGGCGGGGAAGTGCCGAGGAATCTTATTCTCTGCGACACTTCCCGCGGGCTCCCTCCTCCGTTCTCCTGTTCTACGCCCGGAGGCCCTCCTTATATTCGGGACCTGGCCCGAGCGGGAACCAATGGGCGAGCTTCTCTGGGGCCAGGGGTAAGGGGAATGTAGAGCGTGGGGGCGTAGGGTCATGGCCGCGAGCGGACGTGATTTTGGAGGAACATGTCCAAGCGAGCGCTTCGCTTCCTCGCGGGAGGGGGGGGGGCGGAGGTACACGATCGCAAGCGGACGTGATCTCGGCTAAAAGAAAAAGGACTCCCGGTCCGAATTCTCGCCGTTGGCTGGTGCACGACATCCCACCCCTCCCTGTTCGGCGAGAATTCGGCCATCGGCATGGTGACGGGTCGAGGAAGTCCCGAGGGGTGGGGGAAACCACTCTGTGCACAACTGTCCGTGTGGGGGCGGTCCTTATGAGCACAGGGGATGGACGAGTGAGAAGGGAGAACACGGTTCACTGTCTGCTGCCTGACCCACTCTCGGGTGGGGTACCTCCTTTCTCTGGAGGGGGTGTCTTCCTTTATCTCATCCTGTCTGGACCTAGGGGGTGGTGCGGGGCGGAGGTCCTGGGATTGGATCTTCTGGCGTCGTCCTCCCTTGAGTCGAACCGAGTAGACTCCGTGGCTGCTGGCTTCTTCGATGTGCCCTGGTCCTTCCCATTTGGGGGCACAACCCGCGTGGAAGTGCCGGTTGGCATCGGAGAGCGGATGCGTTCGCACCAGCACTTGGTCACCCGGGCGAAACGCGGGAGGTGTTTCTGCGGTATCCTCGTACTGTTCCTGGTATCTTTCTTGGTTCCGGGGTACCTCACGGATTCGTTCCTTTTCTCTATTGGTCTCTTCCTGGTCAAGGGGTGGCGAGAATGCCCATTCCCCTGGTCCCTTCAAATTTCTTCCGAAGAGAACCTCGGCAGGAGAGAATATGGTGGCTGCATTCCTTGCCTCGAGGAGGTTGGTTTTCCCTCTCGCCGAGCGAAGGTAGGGGCCCATGAGGTCTACCGCAACAGTCTCCCAAGCCCGCTGAGGTTTATGGGCTCGGAGAGGAATCTGCTTTCCATGGTGTCCTCCCTTTCCGCATGTGCATCGGAGGCAGCTTTGGACGTGCGCTCGGACGTCGACTTGTGCCGAAGCCCAATGGTATCCTCGGGTGAGGGCGTCGTACGTGGCCTTCGTTCCGGGGTGACCCTCTAAGGGTTCGTCTTGATACCACTGGAGTACCTCTTGTCTCCGCTGGTTGGGAACCAGCAGCCTCCAAGGACGTTGCGGCCCAGGGCGGGTCCACATGTGTCCGTCTTCTTCCCTATGGCGTTGTAGGTAACGCTTCTGCAGGGTGGAGGGATTAGGCGCGTTTTTAGCCGCTTGGACTTTCTGCCGAATTGTATTGGTTTCAGCGTCCTTTGCTTGGGCATCTTGTACGCGTTCGTATAGGTCTACGGCTCCAGGAACTGTACCGATCTGTGGAGGGACCATCCGGTCCATCTCGGGAGTCACGGCGGCCTCGTCTCCGCCTGCTACGCGTGAGAGGGCGTCTTGGATGTTGCCCATGGGTTGGATCACATCCTCGGTGACCTGGTTGAGTCTGCAATAGTCCACGCAGAACCTGGGCGTGTTGTCTTTCTTCTGCACAATCACCACCGGGGAAGAGTAGGGCGAGATGCTAGGTTCAATGATTCCTCTTTCCAGCATCTCTGGCACCTGTTCTCGTATCAACTGGGTGGCCCCTATTGCAAATTGGGTGGGGGCTTGGGGACCCTGTAGTTTCCCGCCTGAGCGTTTCCCCCTTCATTCTCGGGGCAATCCCGGTGAAGGTGGTATCCCGGACAGATTCGGCACTTCGGAGGTCCGGCGGAGCGGGTATATAGTAATTCTTCCGCTTGGTCTCGCTCTACGGCGCTGGCCTGTTGAATGAGGCTCTCCACGTCTCTTGGCGGGTACGTGCGGAGCGTCTGCCGGATGCGCGGGAGGAGTTGCTCAATGAGGGTCGGGAGGATGCTCTCCCAGTCTCCGTTCGGGAACAGTCGTTGGAGCAGCTGCAGCTTTCGGAGGATTAAAATATCCACGCTCTCCTTTGGTCCCTGGGCGCTGCCGTAGAGTCGGGCCTGGATCTGCGCCCTCTGCGCGGGAGTATCATACCTCCCGCGGAGGCGCTGTTTGAAATCTCCCCAACTGAAGGCGAATTCTCGGTATGGAGACCACCATTGGCGAGCTCCTTCCTGCAGCTGCTGCTCTGCTTGGCGGACCCACCATGATGCGGGTAGTTGGTCCTCTTGGCAGGCCGCCTCCAGCTCCTGGAGGAACAGCTCAGGATCTTCGGATTCTCTTCCGAAGAATACTGGCCATGGTGTGCGATAGTTAAGTTCCGGAATCTCTCGAAGGGTGCGGCGGTGTGTCTCTCTCTGGTTGCACGGGGTGCAGACAAAACGCAGGCCTGTTGTATCTCGAGGTTCGTCTCTCCACCCGAGGCATAAGTGGTGATACCACTGACTGCAGCTGGAGCAGGAAATGAAGTGTCTTCCCTCTCCGGGGCATGTGAGTGCCTCGCACTGGTCCCGGGTGCGGGTGCGAGTGGTATTGTTGGGCGCCACCGAGCTTTGGTAAGGCTCTCTCGGAAGAGCCATGATGGGTGCGGCGAGCTCCTGGCTGAAGTTCTGGGGCTCAACGTTATAGCTCCCGCTTGGCTCGGCGTTGCTCATCGGTGGGTCGGATGGGTTCTGGCTGCTATCCAAGCTGCCACCGGCCCCACGTTCATGGGCACCAATTGTCGCAATTAAGGTGTCGACAGGGGGTGGTGGTTGTGGTTCGTTCCACCCCGACACGCGAGATCGGGTGATCATCGGTGGAAAGAAGATGCAAAAAAAACAAACTGTGATAGATATGTTTCTTTATTTTTCTGTGAGTTTATAATTGGCACTTAGCATTGGAACCAAGTCCAGTTATCGGCCTCCAGGGGCGCGACACTCCTGGTGGTGGCGTTCGGAGTCGCCGGTGTCCGGGGAGAAGGCCTCCGGGAGCCGAGTGCGGGCTCCTCCTAGAGGCGGAGGGCACGTGGGCGGCGCCGTGCAAGTCGCGGTGCCCGGGGCATCCGGCTGGTGCGAAAGTATCGGAAAGGCCTGAGACCCTTCCTGGGGGCAAGAGTCTGGAGAGGCCGGGCGAGGCGGGAAGTGCCGAGGAATCTTATTCTCTGCGACACTTCCCGGGCTCTGGGGCATGAGTCCGGTGAGGCAGGACGAGGCGGGGAAGTGCCGAGGAATCTTATTCTCTGCGACACTTCCCGCGGGCTCCCTCCTCCGTTCTCCTGTTCTACGCCCGGAGGCCCTCCTTATATTCGGGACCTGGCCCGAGCGGGAACCAATGGGCGAGCTTCTCTGGGGCCAGGGGTAAGGGGAATGTAGAGCGCCTCGCTCGCGTGGGGGCGTAGGGTCATGGCCGCGAGCGGACGTGATTTTGGAGGAACATGTCCAAGCGAGCGCTTCGCTTCCTCGCGGTAGGGGGGGGGGGGGCGGAGGTACACGATCGCAAGCGGACGTGATCTCGGCTAAAAGAAAAGGGACTCCCGGTCCGAATTCTCGCCGTTGGCTGGTGCACGACAAGGTTTCTCACTTATAGAGGTCCCACTTAGAGAGGTTCGACTGTATTGTGTTCTGAAATGATCCTTGCTTCATAGCAAGAATATAAAATAATCTGCGAAATCTAATAGGTCGATTGTCTATTCAATAGACAATCTTGATTTGATACCTACAATCTTAAGGTAGCACTTGGAAGAAAAAATGATTGTGCAGTCTTTCACAAGCCCTATGAATATTAGTTGGATGAATACTAATAAACATTGCTATGGTCCTTTCCATCACCATTACTATTCCCATCATCTCATTTATATCTTCAAAAGAAACATTATAACATAGAACCGAAACAGCTGATTCATGAAGCATATTGTTAGAAAATTTCATTTGAAAAATCAAGCGGAGTTCCATTTCTTTCAGTAGGATAGTTATCATAGAAATGTTGAGGTTGCTGAGATGTTGTGGAAGTTTATTGTCTAAATACAGTATAAGTCCGTTATAACGAGTACGGCATATAACGACAGTTGCGTTATAGCGAGTGATTCATTGGACGTTGTCCATCCCACAGCAAAAAGGATAGGGAGATACTTCCATTATAACGAGTGATCAAAATCTGAGGTATCGTTATAACGAGTGTCACGGTTCTACGTTCGCCTTGCAGGTGGCATATCTCGTAATCGAAGACGTCTCACGAGTTTCACTATCCCCTTTGTCCCTCACGTCTCCTATATCTTATCCCCTTGTATCTTGTTTTTTTTTCGTCGATAATCTCTCTAGTCAGTAGTTTGAATCGAGTTTCCATTTTATTGGCATCCACCTGTGGGATTTGTTTTCACTCGAAAATTGGCACCAAATCGTCTAATGGAAGGGAGTATAAGAGATATAACCAGCGCTGTTTCGGATTTCCAGGGTAACCTCTCCCTCGCGCCACTGTCATAAGTTATGAAACGTGTGAATGAAAAATATCTTGAGAAAGAAATTTGATATGAATTAGGGGTGCCTTTCCACATGATGGCCATCGCTCTTCCATCAGTCGATCATTAGACTTGAGTCCGTTCAGAGCTTTCCAATAACTGAGTTTCTAGTGTGACAGTTCTGTGATGGAGAGTAAAAGAAAGACTTTAGATTTAGCAAAGAAATTTGAAATTGTGCGAAAGAGAAACCGCGAGTAAATCCGAAATCGGCAGACGGTATGGCATGTCATCGTCAACTCTATTTATGATTTTGAAGAACAAAGAAAAAATTAAGTCTGCATTCATGATGTAAAATACTACGACCAGCGGATAATACGTAGTTGCAGTCCATTCTATTAGAATGCTTCACTCAGCAGCGATCTCTAGGAATTCCAAGCAGCGGAACAATGATAAAAGCAAAAGCTTGCCCTTCGCATGAAACTGGACAATTTCCGTTGCACGGATGGTTGGCTTAACCGATTTAAAGGAAGAAGATGAATATCACTCCACATAATTAGCAGTGAATCCAGTTGAGTAAATGAGCAAGCGGTACATAATTGGCTTCCAATTCTCAAGTCAATCCTCGAAAGATACGAAGAAAAGGTAAGTAATGCAAAAAGCAAATTATCGTTTAAATACTATAAATAGTAAGATAGGTCTTGTATTTAGTGTGAAAAACTGTTTTTAATCTCCACGTAATTAGGACATATACAATGCGGATGAGACAGCACTGTTTTACAATTTACTGCCGGAAAAAACTTTGGCTGTTAAGGGCGACCGCTGCTAAAGTGAAAAAAGGAGAGGCTTCCTCTGCACGAACATGACTGGGTGTGATAAACTAAAACCATTAATTATTGGAAAATCCGTGCGTCCCTGAGCTTTTTGTGGCCAGCGAAATATTTCCTGTTCTTACGAGTCCAACGCCAAAGCATGGATGACAGGACAAATTTTTACGCAGTGGCTAAAGGCTTTTGATGCCAAAATTGGACGGAGAAATAGAAAAATTGTGCTGTTCATGGATCGCTGTCCGGCCCACCCCGTCATTAAATTGACGAACATAGAGCTTGTGTTCTTTCCCCCTAACTGCACAAGTGTGTTGCTGCCATTAGATCAGGGCATTATTCGAGCTACAAATCACCATTTTAGATCACACCTCGTTAATACCTTAATGAGGAAGTTAATGTCAAAAGAAACCCGCATCAAATGGAATGTTCTGGAGGCAATCCATGGGGGAATATATCACCCGAAAGTGTAAAAATATGTTTCAAACATTCGGGTTTAAAAAAATACAGAAAATGATTCTGTCGATGGATCTGCTGAGCTGAGTTAGTGCCCAGAAGCTGGAGAACTGTGTCCATGAGAGTAGAGGAGAAGGAATAGAGGAGAGGAGAAGTAGCTCTCACCAGCTGCGTTGAAGAATTGCCGGCACCGGAGAAAAACTCGTGTCTAACGAGCATGACTCTAACTACTTACACTACTGGAAAGCCATATTTAATTATTAAGCTAAATTACCAAATCCTAACCAATACGATTATCTAATGACATATTATTACTTTCGACGATTATTTAGCAATGATGATCCACATTTTATGTTAGAGGACGCCCTTTGGTTATGGTTTATGAGTCAATTATATAATATTTTTGACGCGAACCTACTCTTTTACGCATTCTGAAGCATTTGCGTAGGAATTAAAAACCCTACAGTTCCATTCGAAAGCATTCGCTGCCCTTGGATTCAAGAAGACGGACTTAATTAGACTTATTGTTAGAAATCGGCTATAACGAGTATCGCGTTATAACGAGTAATTTTCCTATTTTTGTCAGCTCTCGTTATAACGGACTTCTAATGTAATTGAAGAGGTGTCTACTTTTCCACAGTATTTTTTATTATTAAAACTGAACAACCAAGTTCAGGGTTGTTACCAAGTTGGTCTGAACCACAGACCTGTTGAATAAGTGATGAAACATGAGGTCTAGGTTTAATAATAAAAATTGTTTGTGTATAAATATACGTCTCTCTGATTATTTGCATAAAAATATAGAATGTAAAATCAATATTGATGTAGATATCAATATTCACTCTAACCATAAAATATAATTTGATACTGACCTGGAAGTACAGGTAATACGGGATTTAGAATGAATAAATTCCATTTATAAAAGAGTTTTGAATCAACACAACTTCTTTGCACTCTAGATGTAATAGCAATTCTCTGGTTTAAGTAATATTTTGTGCTGTCCTTTACATTATGACCACTGATATGGAGAAATACATAATAGTTGCAATGTGTCATATAAATGAATATTCTCTATAAATTTAGCTTTATTTATGAATTTTATCTGTTGATAAGTTTTATAATGACCTCATTAGCATAATGAAACAGTTAAAATTGAACAATTTTCTACAATTAAAAGATGGGTCATTCCATGCCAAGTGGTCTGATTTCAGAGAAGTGCCCCGCTCGACCATCACGGATTTCGATGAAATTTTGTATGGACATTCACACATATCTCTTAAAAACGTTTGTAAGGTTTTAATTTCTCCGATGGTATACTTACTGAGATATAGAAGATTGTTTGACCCCGTGTCGCTGCCTTCTTCAACATGAATATGAGTTTTCAGTAACTTTGAGGCGTTGTATCTCAGAAAATTGTTTTATGAAGTAAACAATCTTTGGCTATCTTAAAAAACTTTTTGCCCTCTATTAAACAAAGTAATAAAAATAACTGTAAGAGCGACCTCCTTGCAGAAAATTCTGTGCAAAACTGGCCCAAAAAATTTGCGGATCGAAAAAAAATTAAAACTTTGGCTTTTTATATTTGAAGAAGAAATGATATAATCAACGTGAAATTTATCGCATGGTAACATATAAATACATAGTTTATAAATATAAAATTTCATATTCCTAGTACTTTCCATTATTTTTAAAATTGAGCCAACATTTGACAGTTTTTGTAAAAAAGCCAAAAATAGGCTATTTTTACCCCGCTTTTACAAAAAAAGACCCTCTGGAATTTCCTTTGAAAAAATTTTATTAAATAGGGAATGATTTCAACCCTCTAAAAAAGTATATCTAGTTTTTCATCTCAAGCATATAAGGCCCAAGAAATAGGGACAACTATGAAGATGACATTTGTAAAAACGAGAAAAATAGGTTATTTTCTGTCCGCTCTTAGAAAAGAAAGACCTATTCGATACTCTTGTAAATTATTTTCATTTGAAAGAGCATGTTTCAAACCTCTTAACAAAGTACATTTGGTACAGCCCTAAAAAAATTAACAAAGGTCAGAACGTTGCTATGGTGGCGCCACATGTCTTCTGTTGTTTATCGTCATGGTTATTTTATGTAGACATTTTCAGTATATTGCGTTGGTCCATGACTGGTACTGGTAGTGACATCGTCACTACCAGTTCAGGCATTTGAACCAGTAACCCCATCGCCCCAGGGTCACGCCCGATATCCATGCAATACCAGCCACGGGTGGGTTTCTTGGTTGAGGATCCCAAGCCTGCAATTTGTTTTCTTCGATGAGGTTGTAAATCCTTATGTGGGTATCCTTCTGGTGGTATTAAGACAAAATATTGTGCCGGCGAGACATCATGGACAACAAAGTTATAAATTAAATCAATCTGGTAAGCTTTAACCTAGTGGAACTCCATCCTAGTAAATGTGTGTGATTAACTTAACAAAATTCCACTTTTATAGTTTTTAATATCTGCGACCGGTTTCGGACGTTAATCCATTATCAAGCATAAGAGTTATTCAGGAGTGCATATTTATATACAAAGAATAAAAAACCAAGGCACCAATCGGATTAGCTACTGTTGATAGGGGGAGCGGTGTTAGGGGGAGGAGGAAGGGGAAGCAGGTTAACAATGGACAAAATGGGAGAATAATTAGTAAAGTTAGTTAACTTCAAAGTTAGTTAACTTCAAAGTTAATTCACTAAAGTAACAAATTATAACAAAGTAACAAATTATAACAAAGTTTCTGTTGAAACATGGGTAAAGAATCTTTAGCAGAGACTTGGGTTAAGTCGTGGCTATGTGGCCATTCTGTTGTGTGTTACTTCGAGTTTTTTTCAATTGTGAGTTTTGCCATATTTTCATTTCTTGGATCCTTCAAATTTCATCCATACTCCACTTGAGGTTCCTCTAGAAAATTGACAGCTGCTTAGTATTCTGTAAGTATTTTATTGACATAGCACTCTCGCATGGCCACGTTTTGAACTGAGCTGTCGTATTTGTCGTATATCGTCTTCTTTAACCATCAGCTTTTTGGGCCTCGAGTATTTCTACGGGATAACACATCGGATTCAACATTGGGATCGGTCGTCAGGGTGATGAGTTGTTTACAACCTCCAATTTTCTCATAATCTTCGTATATTTTCACCGATATTCTCGCAAATTCGAATCGAAAGCAAGATTCCACGACTTAAATAAGAATCTTCCTTCGATTTTCTTTCTTTCGGTGTTTGTCTCGTCAAAGTGCGACTATTCCTTCTAATTTAATTCTTCAAAAGAAATAAAGCCTGCATGCGATAGAAATGAGTTTCACCTGTATTCTTCATGGAAAACTATCTGAGCGATCTGAGTTCGAACCCCGTGAAATTGTGGATTAAGAAGACGACTTTGATCGGTCGTCAGATTTAAAGATTATATTTTAGCATAATCCACGTTCTAATTATTAAATGTGAAGTAATTTTAAAATGAGATAAAATTGTATGTCTCCATTTATTCGTTGATTTAAGTCCGGCGCAGCATCCCTGCCAACCGCAGTCCAACGCATCTCGAACCATCATCTACCTTGTCAGCAATCAAGAACGCCCTCCGAGAAGGACCACGCTTCTGGGCAGCCGACATCTTGCAATCCAAATACATCCCCACTCCTAATAGACGAGACCCCTCCCCTCCTCCCCACTCCCTCCTTCCCCTCCTCCCCACTAACTCCTTCCCCTCCTCCCACTCCCTCCTTCCCCTCCTCTCCACTCCCTCCTTCCCCTTCCCCTCGCCGTAACCATTCACAATGCGTTGCTATTGAGAAATGCTCGGATTCAACAATCGCCACAGGTTGGCAACTGCCTCAAAACCGAATAAAAGGTCCTTTTTAATTGCCAAAATCCTCGCAATTGGTAAGTTCGAACGATATTAATAAGAAACTCTATTAAATCATCTTTCTATCTGTGCTTGTCTCGATTTCTTAAGGTCATTATTTCTAATTTTAAAGTGCTATATAACTAGATCCTGCAAATACCAAAATGTACAGAACCTGTACATTTTGTGGGAGTCTTATAAACACTTTTAAACGCTGTCTCTTTTGAGTGTCATTCCCGAGAAGGGAGCTTCTGATAGCCTCTGTTGCAGGTTCCTGTATAGAATTACGACAGAGGGCTTTTCGATTCTCTCTTATGGGGAAGCTATGAATCCAACTGAAGCGTGGCTCTTCGCCGTATTGAAATACGTTATATATCGGATCATAATTTCCGAGTGGGTTGTCTGATGATTCGAAAGGGCGGAAGAGGTAACCATGACGACGCAGGGAACAACAACGATAGTAAAAACAAAGGAAGAGCGACAGGTTACGCGAATGAGAAACAGTTGAACACCGAGTAACGTCATTGAAAGGAGGTTTGTTGGAAAACAAAAGAGCAACGATAGTGGAGATTTAAATTCCGAGTAATTGAGTGGGGGAGAGGTGTTGAATGGAAGGCGTTGGCCCTTTAAGTAAACAAAAGAGTAACGATATTTTAAAATCGATCAAAACAGATGAAGTATGAATATGTTTGCGCTTTCTCTGACGACGTGCATTTAATAAAGAGACTGTGGAAAACAGAAGAATAACGATGAAATGATTGAAATGGAAAACAAATGAATCGTGAAAAGTTCCTATTGTCGTAGATATGACGTTGAAGAAGGTAATTATAGACGAAATATATAAAATTAGTCGTAATTAAATTTTTATAAAATAAAATAAAAAATGCGAATGATAATAAATTAAATATTAGTCATTTATTTGAATAAATATTTATAATATAATTATAATTTAAAGAAATATTTACACATATATTAATAATAAATAAATATACGATGTTAAGTCACAAAATGCTATAAATAAATTTTTATTTATCATAATGAGCGAATAAATTTTCACGAAGTGAATTAATCATAATATAATTTTTAAATAGAGTTCTTATTGAGTTATTTAAGTGTAGGAAATATATAATGCATACTGAAAGTAGTAAAAATGTAAGGAATATAATTCACAAGATAAAACAATGGAGCTTTATTAATAAGTCTATGTGCCGGTTGAAGTGAAACCGATAATTGCCGTATTCATGGAATAATTAAATATTTGCTTCGATTAATTTTCAACATTTACGCGCTTAAATTGCAAAATTAAGTTTACGAGGATACAAAAATATCGGAGATGTAATACTGCATTGCGCGGAATTTTAGAATATATTTTGTTGTGTCCCCAAATAACGAAATAAGATTATTACAAGATGAGTATCGTCGAGGTAATTGTACTGAATTAAGAGAACGCGAAACTGGAATTGAAAGCAAAGATGAAAATTTTAAATTTCAAAAGAATGACTTCAGTGAGATCCATTGGAATGCAGTGAGAAAGAGTGGAATTTGAAGAAATAAATAAATTGGAAAGATTGGTTGAAATAACTTTAAAATGGTTTACATCAATGTGATTGAGTGAACATACCCAAAGAAGGGAGATTAAGGTTTTCGTCATTCGGTGCACGCCAAGGTTTTCAAAATAAGTAACACAAAAGAAATTAATTGCTTGTTGGTCCTGAAATACAGGCAATTCAAGATGCACTTGTGTGAAAGTCGGTTGCATAAGATTGAGGCAAAAGAATACATGAAGAATTTAGATTTCATGGCACGAAAATGCTAACGTTCACTTGGAAATTATTCTTTCCATCTAAATGTAATTTTTTTCAGAGGAAAGGTTAATCAACGCAAACTGAAAATATTCCCACCATCTTGTCCTTCAAGACTTCCTCTCATTTGGCATGTCAATCAATCAAAACAATCTAACTCTGGCAACGACAAGACAATACTAACGTCTTCAGTCGACTTACATCTGGAGCAGGAATTTAATTAATCCATCAATGAATGAGATTGAAAATAATGACAATAAAGTATGAAATGTTTCAATTCAACGACAAGAAAATTTTGAATACCTCAATTCAAAATCCTATCGAAGGTTCAAAGAAAGTTATTAAACCGAAAGAATGCAAACATAGCTCCAAAGAATACCGTTTATACAAAGCATGAACTAATCATAGGGTATCATATTTCGTAAGCAATTATCTCTCGAAATGTTGACTTTCAAGGAGTTTCAATTGTATCTGATATTCACCGTGATGTCGGACTCTAATGTTCATTTCAAACAGTCCAATGTATCGAAACATGGCTTCCTAAACAAATGTGTAGCAAATGTGTTTCGTAAACAGAAATCTTTAGAAATAAATGAAGTATTGGACTCAGGTGTGGTTATATTACTGTCAGAGGAGAATCTTAAAGAGAAACCAATCATTAGGAAAAAGAGATACTATTCATCTGTAATTGTCTTTTAAATCTATTATGCTATCGTCAATGAATTTGATAAATTTTCCGACGAACATTGTGCCAAAATGTAAATTATAACCCCACAAAATCACATAGAAAAATGCACAAAAGCGATACATTTCCATACAAACAACATCTTATGTTGCACTGAACCATAAGAGACGTACCGTAGATAAGCTAAGTCTGTATTGTTTTGTTTAACATTACAGATCTCTCTTAACCTGCCTTTCTAATAATAATTCACTAAACGATATGTAAGTTTTGCTGAAGTGACGAGAAATACAGAAAGTGTGAAAAACTGTAAGTTAACAATGCAATAAGTAAATCTCAACTAATTTTTCTATAATCAAAATTAGCACAGGACATTTTACCTTAAGAAGAGAGAAGAGAAATATATACTTTAGAAAAAGGCATAAAAAAGAAGAAAAACTTGAGAAACATAATTAGACATCTTTAATAATGACAAAAATGACGAAGAAGAACAATTTGTAATTTTTCCACTGTATTTTATCAAAAACAACAAAAGGAAACAAAACACGACTAGTTTCAGAAATTGATCTCCATTGATGATTTGATTATGGAGATCAATCTTTGAAACTAGTTGTATTTTGTTTCCTTTTATTGTTTCTAATAAAATACTGTGGAAAAAGTACAAATTGTTCTTCATTATGACTTATTTCCAAAGAACATCGCCAGAGACAGTGCATTTTAATGACAAAAATGTTTCACAAATGTAAGAATAAAAAAACAATAATAAAAGACGCTATTTATTAGTATTTTATATGCCAGATAACCTCATTAAAAACTAAATGTTGAAGCTCTACTGTGAGATGAGGCAACAAAGGGAATGAATTTCATCTTTCGTCATCGGCGGACCCTTTTCTTCTTTTCACTTTTACAAATGAATCTCCAAATTATACTGTGCCCTCGGGGTCGCGATTAACGTGGAAATATTTAAATTTCTCTTCGGAGATTATCGTGGAAATCGCTTTAACTGAATCGTGATAAAGAGAGAGATCTGCTAAGAGCATAATGATGATTACGAGACTTTACGCCGCATACTGTCCTCATAAGGATACACATCGATTCAAAAAATGAAATAGTGATTGTCTTTAGATATCCATCTGTTCTACGAATCCTCTGCTGGAGCAAAAATTGCTGAAAACTTAAATGAAAGTCGAAATAAAGGCAAAAGGTGCGGTTTTGTGTCTCAGCATTGTTAGGCCAGGATTTCTCTACCTAAGCGTGATATGTGTCTTCATTAAGAAAAGGAACATTTTGCCCGATAAGCATTGTCGATAATGTCCATGGGCATAAAATTCGATAGCAGTAAAACTGCCAGTAACTTCTCTTAATGGCTCCAAATCGAATTTATCCTACAAAAGGTAGAAATCGTTCAAAGTCTCCTGTAGCTGTGTAATGCAGTTGTTACTTTTTCATTTGATAAATGAGAATTGATTACTTAATTTATAAATTATTCTGCCCGACACGTATATTACATTTTATGCAAAGTTGAAGTAATTCACTACCTCAGCTAGTAGTTTTCAACAGCGAAGAAAACCCCGTATTATATACTCGATTCACAAATCGCCACGGAAATACAAAAATGTATGGAAAATCAAAATAACAAAAGAATGGACTGAGAAATATAAAAATATGCGGAAATACAAAAATAAAGAAAAACAGAGAATTTAGAGCTTAAAGACCGACAACAAGAAAGGGAAATTAAAACGAGATTAACTCTTCTAACACAAAATACTCGTTAAACATCATTAGCTAAGAGATAGTTCTATAATTGAAAAACTCTCACCGAGCTGGAATTTTTTATAGGTAAAGAGTTACAGAATTTAGAGCCTTTAATATGAAATGAATTAATGTTTGAACGAGGAGTAATTTGGTCCACTTCGTGTTAATCTAGTACTTGTAGAAAACTGTCTTTTGCGAGTGGAAAGGACAGAAATATAGCTTCGAATTTTTGATTACAGAGAAAAGAAAAGATCCCGGCATGAACTTCCTTCTTCTAATTGGAGAAAGCCACGACAGTTGGCAATCAAATTTTTAGCATTATGGATTTTAACAATAAATAATCAAACGGAGAATAATTAGTCATACGGAGCAATTAATGTAACACAAAAAATCTCGTATATAAAAAAATTACAGTTTATTCAAAGGCACTTAAAAGTAGTACATCGCAATCGTTAGATAACAGAATGATTCAATTTAGTTTCAGTTTAGCAGAGAATCTAAAGAAAACGAAAATTTGAATCTGATCGGCAGGATCCGTAGTCTTTCACTGTTTGCATTCTACAATGACTAAATATTGTAATGCATTTTGATTGGAGAAGAATGGAAATTTATTTCGAATAATAAATAAATGACGATGGTTTAATGCCTAAAAAAAGTGTTGGGAAAAGATAATAAAATATTATGAAAGTTTTTGAAATTTGATATATTTGATTAATTTTATGTTGAATTTTCAAAATATACGCAGTCAACACATACTCAAAGGAAAGAATACGTTTAAAATAAAACACTAATATAAGCAGCGAAAAGAGATTCAAGATTGAAAATCCCGTATTAATATACAAAAAGTATTAGCCGAAAAAATGGCTCCAAATAACGAAACTTTCGTTTCATAAGAAACGAAATAATAGCGACAAAAGGATGTGAAGAATCATGAGTAGGGAAAAAATTATGTTTTATTTATATATATATATCCTCTTTGTCGAGAAGGACCACAAAATATAACAAATTACTAATCGTCTTTGTGAATTATCTCAATTTCTACACGAATACGATACTCCACGACACAAATAAGAATCTTTATTCAATTTCCTTTCTTTTGGTGTTCGTCTCGATTTCGCACGACCATTTTTTCTGATTTAATTCCGCAAAAGAAAAAATGTCTGCAATCGATCAAAACGAACTTTACGTTAATATCTTATGCGAGAGACGATTCGAGTCGTCCTGAGTCGAACCAATGATACTTTGGACGAATCAATATCAATTACTAATATCAATACACTCCATTGGACCTTTAACGACTTTCAAAAATTGAAAACGTCGGGAAGTTGATGAAATTAATTTTCGAAAATATCTGTATTTCTTACGGGGGTTAGTGACATCGGATAAATAACTCTCAAACAATTCATACTGTTGAATAGTTCCACACGTTTATTTTCCTTAGGTTGATTATGTTTACAAAATAAAAACATTATCATTGAAGCCAGTCTATGAAATAGTCCAATAGCGTAGCGCAGACGCTGAAAGACGAGAAGACCTGTTGCCACGGAAGTTTTTGGCGATCGTACCTCCCGCTCACGATCCCCACACGATGATAACGCAGGATACAGTAAACTCCCGTTTATCCGATATGATCGGGACGGCGCACAGTGTGATATTTTCGTAATCTAGAGCAGTGATTCCCAAAGTGGGCTCTACCGCCCCCTGGAGGGCGCTGCAGCGATCCAGGGGGGCGGTGATGGCCACAGGTGCATTTAGGGGGCGATGAGTAGCCGTGAGGGGGCGGTGAAAGCGTAAAATAAAGTAGAGAAGATTTAGAAAAATTGATTTATGTATTCCGTTCATAACGCTTAATTTTTCTTTGAACAACGTACTGGACGAATAGACCGTCTGAAGATGGTGTCTTGTCTTTTATTTAGAGGTGTGATTAGTTCACACAACTCTTCAAATCCTCTGCCGACATTCGTAAAACCTTTCTGTAGGTTTCTGTATCCTCGTCTTTAAGTTCTAAAAGCATTGAAGATGCTCCCAATTCTTCTCTCCGTTGAATCCATGGCCTAACCAACCACCGCCTCTCCTTCCGTTTTAGTATATCCGAACAAAGCTCACTCACTCCAATTCTTAATAGCCACTTAGCATTTTTTCTTTCTACCCACAGACAACATATACTTGCGAAGTAGCCACTGGTAATGGCAGCTAGTGTCAGCCGAGCGTGAACACAAAACCAGCCGCTGCTTGCTGGTGCTACGGTAGGTAGGTTTTATAAGCTGTTTAACTCGGTGCTGGAGTTCTTGAAAGATAAACAAAATGCTTTACGATCCAATTTAATTCAATCCAAAAGTGACATCGCTTACTTGACCGACTTGTTTCGAGAATTTAATGAAAGTAATCTCCAGCTTCAAGGCGATGAACTGAATTCAATTAAAACAAAATCTGCTATTTCTGCATTTTTGACAAAACATCTGTACAAAAGAAAGTTGGAATGAGGGGAATTGAGCCAGTTCCCAAACTTATCAGGTGCAGAAAGAGAAATGATGACATACTGTGAGCACTTGGATTCTCTCCATTCAGATTTTAATCAACGACTTGATGATATTAATGAACATACCTGATTGGATTTTGGATCCTTTTTCAAGTGCAAACACAGAAGAATCTCCACAGTTACAAGAAGAACTGATGGAAGTAACTACAAATGTTGAGTTGAAATTTAAATTCAAAAGTTGCTACCAACAATTTTAGCTGCAAAAGGAGATCCCAACGGCTTATCCTGAAATATGGACTGTAATTCAAAAGTCCTTAATTGCAATTCCTTCATCATATTCAGTGGAACTTGGATTTAGTGCGGTAACCAATTTATTATCAAAAGAAGAAACCGATTGCAAATAGTCAATCGCGGTGATTTAAGATTACTGCTGACGAAAATAGAGCCGAGGATTACCAAATTGGTAGCAGCATACCAGATTCATCCTTCTCATTAAGATGATTTCGAATGTTTTAAGTCTCTTTCTATTCAGAGTTCAATACATAGTTTCACAATTTCAAACTTCAATGTATCTAATTTGCACATTTCTTCACTATATTTTACGAAAAAGGTAGAAAAGTTAATACACATATGTTTTTGTTTAATTGCTATTAAAATAACAAAATAAATTCCAGGGGGGCGCTGAGTAATATTTTTTCTGGAAAGGTAGGCCAAATAATTTTGGGAACCACTGCGCTAGATGTATTATGATTGATTTCTCGTGTTTTGCACAAATTATTTTCTCATCGGATAATACACTAGCTGTAAACGAATGACAATTAACTGACTCACTCAATTGTCAAAATATCTGTTCTGTAATCCTGTAGTTCACGGTATTGTGATATTATCCAGCGTATTTGTCTAAAAAAATGGGATTAAATTTATATTTACGCATACCATAACGTCTGGTTGCTAAAATATCAATTAAAAATCGTAATAAATAATTAAATATTTTATTTTACGCTGAGTAATCGCGATCACGACGTTAAATTAAGTTTGTGCCTTCTGGTCGCCATCTTCGACCGCTATCATCACTGTGGCGCTGCCATCGGCGTAGCGAGGTACTCCCAAAGTCAGTCTCCCACTCTTATTAATTTATTTTGGCGAGACGTTGACTTAAGTTTATTAGCTAAGATTTAACCCATCATGTGATCTCATGTGATTTGTGATATTTAGTGTTTGCACATGTATTAAATTTACATTTTTAGAAGCCTTCTGACTGGAAATTTACCAAAGAAAGAATAAGATGGAAGAGCAGACCACACCCCACCGGAAGCGCGAAAAGGAGTGGCCGATAGTAGCATCTGCCAGAAATCCCTCCTTAGAATGAATGGTATTATCAATTGTAAATCAAAGATGGTCCGAATTATATTTCTTTAATTTCTACTTTTATATGCCTTATTTACTCAATATCTAGCAGCCACAAACACATCGATGCCGGATAGTATTTGATCACTTGTTTCATTCTAAAATATCGCGCTTGAGGAAGTTTCACACGGGAACCATCGAGAGACCCATCGGGGGATTCATATCAAAGACAAAGAATATATCGGCCGATTCTTCGAGAGAGTGGAAGGTATTGAAGCAGCGAGAATAGGACGGTGAGGTTACAAATAGATGCATCTCCATATTTAAAACGCGCTTCAGCAGGTAAGAGTTTCTTAGATGTACTCCTCCCTGGAATATAAGCGATCCCTGTGACGATTCCCCTGGGAACGGACCTCAAACCACAGAATAACCAAAATGGTGAAGGTTTAAGAAAAAACACTCCCTGAGTTTCCTAATGTACACTTTCCAATCTCAAACAGTTGAAAGATGCGTCAAACTTGTAGCCGAATCTGCAGAAAAAGTGTTTGGACAAAGAAACAGGGATGGCTACATTACAGCAACCTTGCTTTCAGGATCAACAGGACCATTAGTCTGCATTTGAGACCAAATCCTTGAATGCATCTGCATAACTGGTCGGATGGTTGGGTGGAACACGAATCGTAGCCACCTCTTCATGGTGAGTTCCTGGTATACGTTCACAAGAATAATAAGAAATGAGAAAAGAGCTGCAAAATACCCTCATTAATACAGAATTTACATAATGATTAATATAACAAATAAATAACAAATTTGGTCCTCCGTCATCAAAATTTGCGTCTGCTTACAAAATGGCAAATAACTCGTTTTTCACGTAAATTCAGAAGTTTGAGCTGTTTTTATGTACTCAAAATGAACGGTATGCCTTATACAATTACTTTTCACATTAAAATGCATCAATAATAAATAACCGTGAGGCTATTAGAAATTAAAAGTCGTAGTGCTTATAATTTTAGCGTGAAGGTGAATTTAGGGTTTTTTGTGATTTTTCTTAAACTTAAAGGCCGTTTGTACGAATTAAAGATATAATTTAAGATTTTTTCCGTATTTTTCTGTTAAATAGTATGCAAATACACAAATTTTGAGTGCTATAAGAATTCTAAACTCGAAAAATCGTTTTTTTCGGCCCAACCCTAAGACACCAACGCGCAGATATCTCAATTCCATATCTCTTCTTTCCCAGCTTCTTCTTCTTCTTGCCTCAAACATTCCTGAGTCGGCCTTCGTAACCTATACTCTTCTCCCGTACAAACACCGCAATAAACGAGCTATTAAGGTACAGGAAAGATCTTTAAACGGACAGACAGCGCCTTCCGATACTGAAGAGATTAAATTCAAGTTGTCGGTCGTGTGTAATGAGTAAATACCCTTTAATTATACACAACTAAAATCCTGTTTCTAGGGGCCGTACACAAATTACGTACCGCCATTCTGGGGGAGGGTCCGGCGTTACGTGGGGGTGGTCGAAAATTGGAGAATTCTGCGTTACGTGATTCGTGCACCCCTTACTTCACGGGAGAATGCTTGGAATTAACTATCGCATTGGTCGTCAGGGTTTTGACAATCACAAACATTTTGGAATATTTACGCGTATTAGGTCCAAATTTGCAAAATTTCGACTCGAAAACACTATTTCACAACCAAAATAAGAATCTTTAGTTAATTTCCTTTAATTTAGAGTTTGTCTCGACTCTGCACGACTACTCCTTCTAAATTTTATTCCTCGAAAGAAATAAAGCCTGCAACCGATGAAAGTGAATTTTAATTGCATTTTTATGGAAATCTATCTAAGGGATCTTGGTTGGTGGAATCCAGCGAAACCATCGAATAAAAATAAGACTGCATTTTCTTTCTCATCCGATAGAATACGTACGCAAATTTGATGGAAATCGGGAAAACGGTGTGGACTTCAATCCAAGACTAACACACAAACACAAAGATTTTCTACTTTATATATATATTGACAAGATATATAACTTTACTCATCAATGAGCTTGTAATCCACCCTTCATGACTGTAATTACGCACCTGCAATTGCTAGTTACCTTCTTACAGAAAATTGCTCGTTATCCATGTAATATATCGTTCTCTTTATCATCAGCTTTATGGGCCTCGAGTATTATTACGGGATAACACAATATATTACCAATTTTCTAGATTTGCCAGAAAGTTTTATCAAACGAAGATATGAAGCCTTCCAGACTACAAGAACATTTGTCTAAAACTCATTGTGATAAAAAACGTATGGATTTATCTTATTTTCCAACACTGAAAGAAAAAATTATCAAACAACCGACATGGCAAAACTCTTTTCAACCGCAACCACACTAGATGGCGATGACTTGCTTGATTCTTACAATATTTCGTTAATGATTGCCAAACCGGGAAAACCTCATACTATTGGTGAATAACTAATTATACCAGCTATAAGTGAAGTAATACGTACTGTGCTACACAAGTCAGCATCTGATAATATCAAGAAAATTTAGTTGAGCATTAATACAGTGCAAAGAAGAATTGATGAAATGGCTAAAGATGTTGAAGATTCATTGTGTGGCTATTTAATAACATCTTGGTTTTCTTTTCTACTCGATGAGTGAACTTTGTTAGGAAATGAAGCTTTACTTTCAGTATAAGCGCGGTGCACAAAGGAAGAACAAACTTGCCAAGAATTATTATTTGCTAAATATTTGCAAACTGATACTAAAGGAGAATCGATATTTCATGCTATGGATGTTTTTTTTAAAGAAAAAGAAATACCTCTGAGTAATATCTTATCAGTAACCACAGATGGTGCTCCAGCGATGGCAGGGCACAACAGGGGTTTTCATGCATATTTAAAAAAGGAGGTGCCGAAAGCATTCACTGTACACTGTATCATCCATCGTCTACATCTATTTGCCAAAAATTTAACAGCACGCCTACATAAATCATTGAAATCTGCAATTAAAACCATCAACGCAATCAGAAGCAAATCATTGAATGGCAGATTATTTAAACTGCTTTGTATTGAAAACGATGAAGAATTTAATCGTTTGTTGCTTCGTACAGAAGTTCGTTGGTTGTCAAAGGGTGTCTGTTTAGATAGGTTTTATAAGCTGTTTAACTCGGTGCTGGAGTTCTTGAAAGATAAACAAAATGCTTTACGATCCAATTTAATTCAATCCAAAAGTGACATCGCTTACTTGACCGACTTGTTTCGAAAATTTAATGAAAGTAATCTCCAGCTTCAAGGCGATGAACTGAATTCAATTAAAACAAAATCTGCTATTTCTGCATTTTGGACAAAACATCTGTACAAAAGCTGTGATGAAGTGAATCCAGTGAACTCTGGAGTGGACTGTACAACTCCTGTGAAGTTCGACCTTCATTTTTCCTGACTGGCAATACGGCTAGAAGAATTAGGCTAAAGCCTGATGAAATTCTTTCTATTTTGCATTCAATCCCAGAAGGTGAATCGGAATGGTAAATGGAAGATCATTTTGACTCTGACGGTGACGAAGATTTCATTCCTCAAAACAATTCTAGTGAGTCTGTAGATTCAGACAAAACCAGCGATCCTACTGGCCAAGAACTAAAACAATCAACAAAACAAGGCAAAATTGCCTCCTCGACAGATGACTGCGGCGTTGAAGACGATGGAGGAAATACAACCACAGTAGGCGATGATGACTCTCCAGGAACGCTTGTGTCAGCTGATGGATTCCAATGGAAACTGCTGAAGATTGGAGAACACTCACCTGGTAGGCGTGCAAACCAAAATATACTTTGAGAAGCGTCTGGACCTACTAGACACGCGAGAAGAAATATAGCTAATGATAGTCCTATGAGTGCGTGGCGATTATTTATCGACTCGTTTATTCTGACTCACATAAAGCGATGTTCAATTGAGGAAGCACACAGGCAAAATGATGAAGATTTTTCTCTTTCCGGTGAAGAGCTAAATGCATGTATTGTCATGTTTTACGCCCGCAGAATATCAGGCAAGGATGATCACTTTATTATAAGTGTTTGGTCAAACGACTGGGGAACACAATTTTGTAAAACGACGATATCTAGGAACCGTTTTGTAAACATTTTGCAATATCTAAGATTTGATGAGAAGTCTAATCGATCCCAGCGACTCAAAACTGACAACTTTGCTCTATCTTCAACAGTGTGGGATAGATTCATTGATAATTACATAACTTGCTACAAACCCGGTCCGTAAATTACTGTTGATAAACAACTTTTCCCCAGGCTGTACGGCTGTAAAGTCAAGGTACAGAATAAAATATGTGTAAAAAAGGCCATTTTCGATAAATGCCTGATAAATTGTTAGGTTTTTCATGAGGATCCGATCGCTAGCTTGACTTTACAGCCGAAGATGTTGGTCACCCTGCTTCCTATAGTTTATAAACTAATTCGGGATCCCAAAGTGTTTCAACGAATCACATGAAACAAATCAGTGCTCAGAATATCTCTTTACTTATTTATACTGCAAACGCATAACTCTCTGTTTAGAAATCTGTTTTGACGGTTGGCAGCCCTGCTTCATACAGTTAGTATCCCGGAAATTAATTCTTATTGTTCAAGAAAGGTAACTGAATTTAAATTTGAGATGTAAGTTTGATATTTATCTGAGAAAATAATTGGAAGAAGATTTTATAATGATAAAAACTTATATGTTGGTAACCCTGCTGAAAGTGGTTTTATGTATTCGTAAATGTCACAAAACGATTTTACGTGGACGAAAACCCCAGGTTGGAATTTTTCACGACATAATTCGAAAATTTCTTCCGCTATCGTATTCGCTGGAGGTTTTTCTCGAGGCGCGAACGAGTGGTTTTATATGCTTTCCGTCAGATGGCATAGCAATCTTGGCGTAACGTGACTGACTTTCATCAACAATTCGGACCTTCTACCACTTATTCCGAAAGTATGAGTTTCATTGGTCTAGTTTGAGTAAGAAAAATATTGCAGAGTATAAAACTCTGCAGATTTAGGACATCGGTCCGCGTTTTGTTTAATTAATTAAAATTGAAACAAATTATGAGATAAAGCATCTTATCGGCACTTGCAGAAAGGTCACATTATGATGTTCTGCAAAATATGCGTCTTTGCGACTTAAAAAAGTATTTAATTACGAATTTTAAAAGTAGACGGTCAAAATGACCGCCGCCGTCCTTCTGGGCGAAACTCCCGTCCTCCTAGTGTTAATATCCCCATCAGTTTTGGCCACTGGACTCTATCGAAAGCCTTTTCAAAATCTACAAAACTTCCTGATGGTATCCTAGAGATCTTTCCAAATATTAAAGTAAATTTTTATTTATTTTAGCAATACTGGATAAAATCTGCAAAAAAAAGGCAAATTGTCGAGAATTTTCTGTTTTTTTCAAACTTTTTCGCTTATACAACGATAAACCTTTGTCAAATTGTGAATCCTTTTGAAGATCCTTACGAGATATTTCCGACTATAGGACAAAAATGTTAATTCCTCTAATAATTTACGAAGAAATTCCGAAACTAGAAAATGTTTGGTTCTTTTGACCCCCTGTTGCTTAGAATACGAGCAAACGTAGTCGAATTTGTACTCTATTCGAATATCTAAACCAGATCTTTCCAAAATAAGAACAATAACTTCCCTCTTATGTAGCAATTTACGAAGATATCCGCGAAAACCGGGCATTTATGCGAAAATTTTCAAATGTTTGGCTCGTTTTTGCTTAAAATTAAATTGACTTAAGTCTAATTAGTACTCGTGTTTTTGGAAATTTGTTTGAATTAAATTTATTACGTATTTCTTTCCATTTTCGGATCTGAAAAATCTACTTTTTTCATTTACTTATTCTTATAAACGTTGATTTAAAACTAAAAAATGGAGAATCTTTATTCAATTTCCTATCTTTTGGTGTTCGTCTCGATTTCGTACGACCATTATTTCCGATTTAATTCTTCAAAAGAAAAAATGTCTGCAATCGATCAAAACGAACTTTACGTGCATTTCTTATGCGAGAGACGATTCAGGTCGAACCAAGGAATTGTTCAGCGAATACTAAGTGGTGTCAACATTTATTAAGCAGTCTAAACTAAGCGGTCTCAACATCCCCCTTTAGCGAAGGATATTTTATAAAAGACTCACAAAACACTAACAAAGATTTGATAAAGAAATAGAATTCCGGTGACAAATATAAATACTGCGGAGAGAATTTGTTACATTTTTCTGAAATTGGATATCTGCGATCCATTTTGGGGTCACAATTGAAAACATATTCATACAATGTTAAAGAAGGGCGAAATTCGATCAAATGCATCAAATGCAAGTAGATAAAAAGTTGTCACTATGGTTACATATTTTCCCAAATCATTTTTAAAGGAATTGAAAGATATTTAGGTCTCCCGCAACGTATCTTACTATCCAAAAATGAATTTTTAGCTCAAAATAGCGATGTTTATGAAATATTCATGAGTAAGGTAATTCTAGTAGAGATGGCCCACATAAGGAAATTACTTTATAATAGCGAATTCAGTGATTATAAGAATGCATTATATAAAATTTCTTCATTATGAATTTTATATAAACCAATTTTGTTTAAAAATATTTCCACCCAAAACAATCTTTCTGGGTGCATGCATTTGGTCTGAGGGGGGGCAAATGTGAACGAGATTAAAAGAATATCGGGAATGAGAGACGGTCATCTGACGCAACCATTTGTTATTCTACGCAACAAGTCCGAGATTGTGCGTCTGTAATGTCGAGTGGATAAGGAAAGAGCTTAACAGACTAGGAAAGGCCACTTCTTGAATTATTAAAGTGGATTAGTCTTAAAAATTAATTCCCCGTTATTTTAACTCATTTTATGAACAAAATATTATGGAGTTATGAAGACGAAGAAAAATCCAATAGAGGCCTCAATTAAGAGAAACTTAATTTTAATCGTTTGACTATTTTTTTGGCTCTCTGCTATTTTTAGTCATGAGGCATTCTCTGTGATTTACCGGTGTATGAATAATGAGAATTTAAAGCTGAAGATCAAATAGAAAAATGCATCCTACAATTCTCCTCGAGGAAGATGATCAAACCTTTTGAAAGATATCTGCGAGAAATGTTGCTATTCTAATGTATTCCCTCAGATTTCCTCAATGTTTAGTAATTTGGTCTAAAATTGTTCCTCGCTAAGAATCGAGGAGATAAAGTTTTCCGGGTAGCGAAAGCAAGATGTGGTTTGTGGCCACGCTGAACGGAAATGAGGTTCTTGATAACCGCTAGCCTTCCGTTTATCGCCGCCTCCCTTCCTCACACTGGCAACCAAAGGGTGACCTCCAAGAATCCCAGAAAAGGGTGAACGACTAACGAATGCGATTAACTTTCCCTGATTATTTTAAAAGTCACGCAAAAACGTCGTCCATCTTGATTCTCTATCATATCGTTTGAGGGCGTGAAAGGCGCTTTTCTGGAAGTGGTCCTCGGTTCCACTTAAAGACACAGCCTTTGCATAGTGAATTTGCAAGCGCCGTATTGGACGAAAAGTCTCTTCGGTGACCAATAAAACTGGGTTATAAGGTCGGAAGTTCCGTTTCGAAACAGGAAGGAAGCGGTTGATTAATTTGTTACATTTCATTAGTTAGTTTAGTCGAATTAGTCGCCTTTTCGAGCTAAAGATGTTAAATCATGGTTTACTTTACGCGACAAAGACAGGCATTATTTGAGCCTTCTTCGTGAAGCGTGCTAATGCTCTGGAAATATGCCGAAACGTGTTTCAAAGTTGGTGAAAATTCTATTTAAATTCGTAAATTTTCATCTTCTACAGGCGCTAAGAGAGACTGAAATCGTCATGATCAAACGATTTTCTTAATATTTATTTCTTTTGAAGTGTGATATCGATTCCGTGATAAAGGATTCTTCCCTGAAACATTTTCCATCTGCGTATTAAAGGAAATATATAAACGGAGTGTCCTAGTTAATTGACAGATATTTTGATATTTTTGCGGCTTATCAGATAATTAGTAAACTGAATTCTGCAATTAAGTCCTTTCAACAATCGACGTTCAACTAAGGCATAAATTCCGTAACGTAAGGTAATTTATATAGTGACGACATATGACGTAATATACTACGTGCATAATGCGATGAATGCTTTTAGCAAGAATTCAATAAACAATTTTTGAAATGGAAATATCATTGAAGGAAAAACAACTCCAATTTTCCACTTAAGGTAAAATAAATGCATAATTCGTAGGTATTTATCGATGTCAATAAGATATGAAAGTATCGACCAAAATGTTCCACTATTTGATAAGCATTAAGTAGCGGACACAGTGAAGCTTTTGAAACTTCTTTCCTAAAAGGAAATGTGACAAGCACTCCTTTTTTTAAGGATGCTTAAGAGGTTTTAAATAAAATATAAATTACTAGAAATACTCTGCTCTCGCTCTCAGAAGCAAGACGCCCCACAGTGGGCTAGAATCGAAAAAAGCTGGCTAAAAATAAAACAGTGCTTTTTTTGAGTGCGGACTTTGAAACTTCGCATGATCGTTCTTGAATAAATTTTGCATATAACTGTGAAATCATTTACATTGGTTCCAAAGCGTTAAAATTCTACAGGGGGTCAAAGTTGACCAAATTTGACGAAAAATGCCGATCCTCGATTTTTCGCCAAATTCTTCCATTTCAAGCCATTCCTGAACCAAAATGAGCTAAATCATCGGGTAAAAAACGATGCAGTATTATAAACCTAATCTTTATGCTTCATAATACTGGGTTTGAATGATCACAGTTGAATATTTGCATTATTTATATAACAAAATGGCGAACCCTTATTTTATGGCAAATTTCCACCTAAAGTGAGGAAAATAGTAGTGAATAAGCGTGGTGTACGCGGAGTTATTTATATCACAATGTTCTTTGAAGCTTTCTGATGAAGAATCTGAAATAAAATCCTGCGACAATTTGCGACGCCGATAAATAAAGCGACTTTTCGATGGCGATGCAAGAGCTATGTCCGTGCGGCGGAGCGTCACTATCTGAGACGACCTCGGTTTTGAGAGGATATGCGGTTAAAAACGATTCTGAATAGCGTTTATAGTGGCTTATAACTATGAATTAATACTCTATACACATTTCAGGATAGAATTACTTAAGAAAATCCTAATGATATGAAGAAAAAAATCTCTTTCTGTTATGTTCTATAAAGGTTTGTCTGTACATGCCTCCATTGACAGATTTTCGTTCATATTGAGATTCATAAATTTTTTGTATAAAATAGGCTTACGATTTTTTAAGCATAAGTGCATATAAATTAATGAGTCTTACCTTATGCCTTAAATACAGTCATCATCAGAGGAATCTTCTTCTCGACACCCCATCTCTTCTTCATTGCTCATGCTCAGGAGTTCCTTCACATCTTTGTCCATGTTCCTTGATTTTCTTGTTTCATTTGTTGGTGCTGTCATCGATATCATAGGATCGGATGTGAGTAGTAATCTCCTTAGCAAATCCTCATTGGTGGCCACTCGTGAGTGTTTCCTTGTGAATCGCTCTCGATATTTTTTGGTGTCTTTATTTCGGGCTTCCATCGCCTCTTCTGAGAGTTGCCCCAAGGGAAGAATGGATTCCTTTGAGATTTCAATGCCATGTATTAAGACTTTATGAATAGTCGGTGGCATGTAGTACCAAGGATATAGCTCCACATACAACTCAGCGGTAGTCCAACAGTAGCCACCGAATGCTTTTTCGTTTAAATTGAAACCGCTTGAGACTGCCCGCAAGATATTAGAGAATCTTTTGATGAGATTCTCGTCAATCCCTGATAAGTAAATTTTAATTAATAAGTATCGAAGAATGATAGTCAACATACGATTCATGCACTTGAAAAAGATGAAATCTAAGACCATACAAGTAAAATCATTGCACGAACAAAACTTTTTTTTCTTCTAAATTTAAAAATTTTCCCATGTATATACTCCACACAATTTGTTTTCAAAAACAAGCATATATTTGGGAAAAATATTTCAAATTCGCACCTGTTATTTCAGCAGATAAATTTGGACTTTGAAAGAAACGCCTTGCCGTGTTCCCATCGTTGGTGGATCCATATCCCGGCTTCGGCACATCCACAACAAACCCCATCTTCTCCCTAAATTCTCTTTGCAGGTTACGCTTCCTCTCTTGGACTAGTAATTTTTTGTTACCACGCACCTATTTATGAATATTTTGAGGAGTGAAATTTATGCTTTTTAAGAAGTTTACGTAACAGTCATCAAATTGAACTCTCACCTGCCACTGTTTAAGGTTCAATCGATAAGATATGTGTAATAAACATTCAAAAAATCGAATATAACAATGCAGTGTTGAAATGCCGAAGGATAATTTCTCCACGTCCACACGCCTATTCTTCATCGCCTGTAGGTCATTCATCTCCGAAATTTTTGCCCCGCAAATATAGCATCGCATTCCTGTGCTCTCGGTTAAAGCGTTGCAGACCTAAAATAAATAGTTTAATAGTTGAGGCAAAGTGTACCTAACTATAATTTAGCGAAATTTAGTAAAAACGTTACCTTTCCGTTTACCATGGTGAGCAGCAAAGCGAATTTAATTCGATAATAGCCCACATTTACTGGCCTTAATTTTTCTATCTCCTTCTTCAGATATCTTTCTTCCGCCTGAATAATTGTCTTCGTCTCTTTTATCCACTGAAGGCGAATCGGTCTGCAGAATCTTGTTGAAGATGGTCGCGGATTCGCCCATATTATTTCACCTGTATTAAGCAATAAATTGTGAATTCAAACTCAAAGTAAGTTATATTTTTATCAATTTTAACTACTATGAGCGAGGAACAATTATGGTGTTTATGTTTTTACCAGATGCATCGTTGAGTAAACGAAGAGGCACCAAGGAGCTCATGAAGAGGAACTCATCTGTCTTGTCCTCCGTTTGCCACACTTGTTTATACTGAGAATGGCCAGAGCTTCCGTCAAATCCGTATTTACATATTAAAGTGGAATTAACTTTATTGGTTGATGCTGGAGCTGGCGATACAGATGCTGCGATACGGGATGCTGTGTGCAGCAGAAGGGCTTTCAAACTGACTCCACACACATCTTCGGTAATATGTATCCCATCTGGATACGAAGCAGATTTTGCGTTTTTAACTACTTCATAGCTGGGGTACAACTTATGACCATGACTAATGGCAGTATCACGGAGAATTTTATATTGATTTTTTGTTAATTCTGACGATATAATCAGAGATACGGCCTCTTCACCTGACAACTGAGACTGAACATTATCCGTTTTCCTCCACTTCGAAAGTACCCTCCTTGCTCATAGGTGTGGTTGTCGTTATTTCCTTGACTAACTTAGAAGCAGCCTCATCCCCTTCCTCTCGAAGAGTCATTGTCGCAGCGTAAGATAATTTAGCCGCGGAATACGTGGCCCGAATCGATTCCGTTTTCCTTCGTTTAGTTCGTTCACTCGAAAGATGGAAATCTAATTCTGGCCGTCCTCTTGCTTCTACCAAAATAAATTACTTTTAAATAAGATAAATTATATGCAAAGTTTTAAACTATCTATAAACTATATTATAAACATTAAATAAAACTTAGATTTACTAACCAGGAGTCATAGAACTACTAGGTAAGTTCTGTAGCACAATATCGGGAAAATTAGCGTTGACATTAAGCCAACTGGAATTGCGCTTGATAAATCTCTCATTATTGCGTGAACTCAGTTTCCATTTTCTTGAATAGTGCACAAACAAGAAATCATGGATATAATCAATAAGAGCATTTTGCCCACTCTCAAATTCTTGTAAGTGTAGTTTTTTAATTAGATATTTCATTAAACGCTCTTTCTTGCAAATTAATGATTCATTATTTCCCTCCATCATCTTATTATGCATTATTAAACGAGAAATGACCAAGTCAGACATGGTATTTCAAGTAAATAGCAAAATTCTGAAAATGTAACATAGATTCCTTAAATTTTATACCTTCTTCGGTAATACATTAAAAAAATGGCAGCAGAAAGTCTGAATACTAGATTGAGTGACACTAATAAGGAAACAGTGTAGCTATTGAATTTTTAATTTTCATGAAATGAAAGGAAAATATTAAGTATAAAATTAAATGTGACTCACCAAAAATATATTCCACACCGCAACAAGAGAATTCTTCAGGAAGGAACCTAAAGAAATTGCGACGCGTGAAATAGATGATCTACAGAAATATCACCAGAACACAACTTCACTCCGGCACAGCCAAAAAATAACTGACTCCGAAAGAATATTTCGAGCTGAAACTGGCGGAAATAGTACAATAAAATGAGCAACCGTTTTCCGCAAAACATACGCAGCTGGGTGTTATAAACTGAGCCCCTTCGAAAGTTTTACTTTGGTTTTAGGGCACACTCTGGCGCGCGCCCTCCTCCCACAAGAGGGTCGTGCGAACGACAATAGAAGTGAGTTTACTCATCTAGCAATTGAAGGTCGAATGAGGAGAAGTGAGTGAGCCTCTATAGCTTTAAGGATTTACTGTTAAAAATTTTCAATTTCAGAAATTGTGGCTCTATCAAGAAATTTGAGGGAAAGCAGTGACTTACCGCTAAATTCACTTTTTCTTTAAGGATTAAATGAGAACATTTTGAAAATCTTATTATTTTTCATCTTAATATATAAAATATAACTTTCCTTCAGCATAATATTTCCGAAATATATACATTCAGTTGCGTTTTTCTCCGCATGCCCTCTCAAAACAGAGTTCGTCTCAGAAAGTGGCGCTCCGCCGCACGGACATAGCTCTGGCATCGCCATCGAAAAGTCGCTTTATTTATCGGCGTCGCAAATTGTCGCAGGATTTTATTTCAGATTCTTCATCAGAAAGCTTCAAAGAACATTGTGATATAAATAACTCCGCGTACACCACGCTTATTCACTACTATTTTCCTCACTTTAGGTGGAAATTTGCCATAAATTAAGGGTTCGCCATTTTGTTATATAAATAATGCAAATATTCAACTGTGATCATTCAAACCCAGTATTATGAAGCATAAAGATTAGGTTTATAATACTGCATCGTTTTTTACCCGATGATTTAGCTCATTTTGGTTCAGGAATGGCTTGAAATGGAAGAATTTGGCGAAAAATCGAGGATCGGCATTTTTCGTCAAATTTGGTCAACTTTGACCCCCTGTAGAATTTTAACGCTTGGGAACCAACGTAAATGATTTCACAGTTATATGCAGAATTTATTCAAGAACGATCATGCGAAGTTTCAAAGTCCGCACTCAAAAAAAGCACTTTCTTATTTTTGGCCAGCTTTTTTCGATTCTAGCCCACTGTGGCGCCCTCAAGAATGCAAAGATTTTTTACATCGATAATAGAATATTATATCTGAAAAAAGTCTTTACTAACAAAACTTTTTCAAGTTTCACAACACAAACACACAATTGTGTATGTCTATGTCTATTTGTTTTTAAATGATTTTCCTGATTTTTAACAACTATTCTTTCTAATTTAATTTTGCAAAGGAAATAAGCCCTGCAACCGATAAAAGTTATATTTGCGTGTATTCCTCATGGAATTGTGTTATGGACTCCTGGGTGCGAACCCGGGCTTTCTTAGTAAAGGGAATAGTTTTCCCAGGGGTTTCCAAATCGTAGAATCGCAATGCAGTGTGTTTCTAATCTCTAAGTCAAGCCGTTTCTGAAATAAAGGGGGGGACTGACGGACTCTTCGGAAATTATATATAAGGATCTTTAAATGGATGACAATTCTGTTTTTAAGTAGATTAATAACGTATATTTACTTCATATAATAATGGTTTTGCAAAGACCCTTCACAGTATTTGAGGTCCCTCGATAATTTTGATAGATAATTAACACCGTGATAATTAACATATTGGATGATCATTTAAGTAAAGAAATTGTTATTCAGACAAATAAAATTTCCCTCCTAATATCAATGGCGCCCAAAGAACTTTCACAAATTCGTTTTCAATGAAATCAAGCACCTTATTTCCACTTTGAAGTCAAATATCAAACATTTTTATTTGAAATACAGGTATTATTTATTGTTACTTCATTTAAATTCTTACTGCGTTTTTTTCTAATTTTCCCTCCTTCAATTGACCTAATTTACTGTAGTTCATATTCCCTTAATTATCGTAACATAATTGAGCATAATCTTTACGAAAACGTTCATCCTGCGGGCATGTGGAGCATTAACTGAAATAACCAATTTCATTTTAACTCAACATTGATGGAAAATATTATGTTAGGAAGAAATTTGAGCAGCCAAAGTAATTCATGTCCAATATTTTAAGAAGAGTGAATTACGCTTGAGATTCGAGCCGATTTAACGAAATACGAAATTAATTCTTTCACAATACAATACTGCTTCTACCGCAGGAAAAGCAATGACTTTTAGCGAGAATTTATAACATCACAAAAGCCTTCAAAACGTGCCAGGCATAAAGAGGAAGAGGAAAAGCGCGCTCAAAACATAGAATCTCAAAGAATCGCTCTTCTCGAGTTATGCTGGTCTTAGGTGGTAAAATTTCTTTGCCGTTTGGTGTACATTGATATGTATCAGTGATGACCGCTCGTCCTCAAAGGCGATTGCTTCTGCTGAGATCCAGTCGTGCTGCTGATGTCTATAAAAGGATAGTGCCACCGAAAGAAGGTCCTCTGTATGGATATCAAACGAATTTTGCATACATTATGACGGAATGTAAGGCTGTGAAGGTTTCATTTTCATAATAGGACCAGGTTTCGACTCCAGAGCGATAGGAAAGGCTTCTATAAGAAATGCACGTGAAGATTGTTTTCATTGTATTACAGGCTTTCCTTCTTATTTAAATAGGAAATAATGATCCCATGAAATGAAAACAAGTACCAAAAGAAGGGAAAATTGAATATTGAGTCTAATTTCGGACACTGAATATACTTCTTGAGTTTAAAATACGAGATATATGGGGAAATAAACGATGTTTAATTTCGGAGTAGTTAAAAAACCAGTCCCCCTGACGACGATTGTTGAATCCGAGCTCAAGCATTCTCCCACAACAAAACACGGGGAATTCAGGCCCATCATAATATTCTTTTATTCACATATTTACATACATTTTGAGCTGATATGCTCATGCATTGGTTCATTAGAACCAAATGTATTTACATGCGTACAATAATGCACGCAAAGGGTGAAATTAGAACCAGTCCACATGACGTCAGAGTACACTTTTGTATCAATACATACATATATATCACTTACAAATCAATTCATAGCCTTCTACAATGACAATAAGGCCAATTTAACTTTGATGAATTACAACCAGAGAAAAAAATGTATAAATTATCAATTACTGAAAAGAAGCTTGTTGCATTTTTATCGTCAACTTTTTGGTGCACATCCAGTCTAAACAGCACAACACCCTAAATTAGGAACTAGCTGATTTTTGTAATAAATTTATAAACCAAACAAATTGATATAAAATCTATAATCATTTTAATGTTCCTCTTGCATTACTTCTATTTCATTTTCCCTCAAGAGTTCTTCAAACAAGTCTTTCTCTAAAATTAGTTCAAAATATTTAATTATTTTCTCAATATTTTTAATATGAATTTGTAGAAATGTTTTTCTCACGTTATTCCTGACCTTCAAAAACTTATTAAAAACATCAATTGAAACCTTATTTCTCGTCAAATCGAAAATATGAATGGCATCATTTGCTTCACGGATTCGTATGAATTCAATCATAGAATGGAGGAATGTGTTCCCATTGTTATCTTGCGCCAGTAGAAACTCTTCAAAACGACTCTCACACCTTAGCAACTGATGTGCATAATTTATTAAATCCGTTAGGTTCGTTCCGTCAGATTCTGCTGCGACATGCAAACATGTCTGACCAAATACACTTCTCTCTAACAAAAGGTCTGCTATTTCTTTTTCACCCAAATACAAATTGAGAAAAGTAAATTCTGTTATATGATTACTACCAGCAGCAAAATGAAATATGTTATTATTTTCACTATCTTTACTTTTAAGCAACTGTTTGAAATTCTCTTCGCCAATAATTCCCCTGACACTATTCAAATTTTCTATTAAAATTTCAGGGGAATTATAATGAAATAAGTTATGAATTACATTACAATCATATCTATTTTCGCTAAGGAGTGTTTCCTTCAATTCTTCTTTTTCGAGATAATTACCAAAAAATTGTATAATTTCATCAAAATACTTAACCTCTTTTGAAGCAGCTAAATGAAGTGCATTACTTAAGTTTCTATTTTTACTTCTTAAGAACTGTTTCATGGTGTAATTATCTTTCAACACCGTCTCGATGGCATTCAAATATTCCACACTTGGCGTGAGTGGATCCTCTCGCATCAAAATATGTATTAAGTAATCACCATGAAAATCACAACTAAGGAGAAATTCTTTCAGCTGATCCCTGACTAAATATTCCTGAAATAAGCTGATCAATTTCTGAAATGAATGTACTTTACCATGCTTATGATCAAATATAGCAAAATTCAACCAAATTAACCTAAATTTAACATCATTGTCAATCAAGATTTCTGTTTCATTGTGAAAAACATTGTGCAATGCTTTGATGAAATTGCAAAATTTATTTATACCTGCAAATAACAAAAAATTACCTATTTCGATCATATACTGAACACTATAAATTATCCTTTCCAAAACGATCTCTGAAAAACTTTAAAATATGAGCAGATATTTCAACTCTTCCATTCATCATAGTGTGGTGAAGTAAACCTCTTCCGCATGAATCCTCTTGACTTAACAACAGCACAAGACGCGTTTGTATATCTTCTTCCCTTTTTTTGCTTCTCGTATGCAAGCTACTCCCAGGTCCCCCATCACTTCCAAATGAAATGCATTCAGTCAGTACATCGATTACTTCGTCAGCACTCTCTGCAAATCTCACAAAATGTAGAAAAAATACAGAGTTAACCTCAAAATTTCTATTCAACATATGTTTCATCATAGAAACAGTGAGAAAAGCCCCAACATAACTCATACTTTCTATTCTTGGTTCAATTTCCTTAAAAAACTTATTTACAACGCCTACCTCTACATTATTTTCAAAATTCACAAGCAAATTTTTTATGATCTTGGCAGAACAAAAACCGTCAGAATTATAATAAATAAACAATGTTTCGGCCTTTTCCATTACATCTGAAAGACAGCAAATACTAAAGCATTCCTTTGAAACTTTCTCAGAACCATTATTTTCCAATGAACTGGAGAGAAATCTTCTAATTACTTTGTACTTATTGTCAGATATCAGTTTTATGATGTCCTCCTTTCGCAAGGTTTTCCTCACCGACTCAGCAATGAAAAATTCAGCGAATGTCTGGTGGAGAAAACGTATTTCTCCTCCATGTTCGTACACCACTCCAAGACTATTGCAGAGCTCCAAGTCATCTTCTTCCAAATCTGAGGCAAGACATACTTTTCCCTCATCTATTAACTGAATTGACAAATTCGTGTGAATTCTAAAAGCATCTTTTCTTGTATTTTTCACCATATTTTCTTTTCCTTTACTTTCCTTCCTCTGATTTTCTCTTTCTTCGATATATATTAGTATCTTCTGATCTAAGAACCTCTTGTAAAGGCCATAGATGTCATATGTGGTTTCAACATTAAAATTATCATTGAAATGAATGCTTCCAATCATATAAAGATGTAATGGAATGCCTATGAAATCCAGTGATTCCTTATCCACTGAAGACTTCTCTAGAATATACTTAGCAAATTCTGTGAAATCTAAATTTTCTATACCAGATAAAATTGAATTTAAGTCTTTCCCCCGATCTATTTCTTCAAGTGCATGTATTAGCTCTTGGTATTCTAATACACTCCTTTCTTTTTTTAAGTCATCAATGATATTTTTTATTTTTTCTGTTACATCTTTCTTGCTTCCTTTACCCTTCGGATCCCTAAATTTGTTTTTCCACAACTTATTCATGAATTCCTTTTGATATTCCTCTGATAGAGGCACCAATCGATGCGAGTATGTATCCAACGTTTTCTCCAATTCTTCCTGATGATGCTTTCTGGTCGTTACTATCAATTTAACCTCAGTCTTTTCCTTAAGAGTGGAAAGGATTTTAAGAGCACTGTTCATGTATTTTGATGGAATTTCGTCATAACCATCAAAAAATATGAAACAGCGCCCTGCTCTATCGCTGAATTTCTTGAAAAGGTGTTTCTCAAAGCCACCATTCAATCTTAGCATTTGGCACAAGTGATCAATGGCTTATTCATCGTTACAGCTTGGATTGAGGTTAGCCAAGGAGAGAGGATCCTTCTCACTATTGGAAAACTTATTGAAATCGATTCTCCATATCCATGAATCGGACCTGTTTTTCCTCACAGTACTGATAAGATTGGACACGACAGTAGATTTGCCACACCCTGCGTTATCAGATATTATGAGAATCCTTTTGCTTTTCAGGAAATCCAATATCTCCTTTTCAGAGAATGGGACTTCTTTTGTATGCCTTTTGAATTCATCGCTAGTCGAATTTGAGTTTTTGAGATAGAACACTTTCTTCTCGTGGTGTAGCCAAATAGTAGTTTTTCTTGGGTTTTTCCCTACTAAATCCGTAAAAGTCGTGAAATCATTACCTCTAGAGATATATACTGATTTATATTGCTGCATTATATCATCTGATTTCTCCATCCACTGCACCTGAATTTCATTTATGGAGCCTTCCTCGAAATCCTTCTTACTGAATCTGGACAAGAAAACACTAGTGTCTCGAGGGATATTGTCAAAAAATTCTCTATTCACTGTAGTTGCCGTAAATTCTCTCTCAACATAAGTCACAGGAACGTAACCCTGTGAATATAGATCCTTGCCATCATCTACTTCAATTACTTCACCGATTATTTGCATAATTTCATCCTCATTAAAATACTCGGGATAATCTCCCTTTCTAACATATACACACTCCTCCTGTCCTTTGAATAAAAAAGTTATGACTTCCTTGTTGGATTTGTATTCATCCGTCAAGTCATTCCATTTATAATTTACAGCCTTTTCAAAGTTAAATTTCTGATCAATGGACTGGGAGCTTGTAATCATTATTATTTTCATCCCATTGATTAGGAATTCATTGAAATATTCTACGTAATGAATGTTGAAACTCCAAAGATTCAATGCCTTCTTATTCATCACAATTATCAAATAATCCCAAACACTGCCTTTCAATGCATTCACTATTTTATATCCTTCCCTTTCTATGCAATTCCTAGAGAAGAAGAGCACTTTTTTCTTCAAGAGGTCCCCGTATTTCCCTTTTAATTCGTGGAATATTTGTAAGGTGCACAGTTTTGTGCAGTTCGTCGTTAACACGAAAATCCCTTCTCCCTTCAGTTCCGGATACTCTGGGAACGATGGGAAATCCTGCAAGTACTTACTAAATGGACAAAATTCTTCTTTTAGTGGTGATATTGTCTTTTCTTTGGATGATATCAAATCATGACTCTTCATTAATTCTTCCATTATCCGGTGAGGTTTCGTGATAAACCTTGGATCTGTGTACTCTCTGCACTTGGGAATGACATTTTTTTCATAAAAGGAAAGTAGTCTGGACAATTCGGAAGATTCCATTAGAATCCCTCTCCCAGTTTCTTCGCCGTAGAATCCTATGACATATGGTACACGAGCTATTAGCTCACACTCCCACTGCCTCTTCCCATAATCTGTGAAAATAGTTTTAATAGACGACTCTAAGTGACAGGAGCGACCCGCTAATGATTTCACTTCTGTGATGATATTCCAGAAGTCCTCTGACAACTTGGTTTGCTCCTTTTTGTATGGCTTCGCTCCATTTTCAAATAGAGTCGTCATAGCAAGGTGACACAGTTCCTCCGCCACCACACCGTAACTTTACAGGGTCACCGGACACCAAGTTCTTAGCTCCGACATAGATTTCCTTCAAATTTGACAGAGTTAATCCATAGATTTCCATCTCTTCCACCTCCAGACGATGCAATCTATTTACGTCCTCGGACTCGAAATCGTAAAATACATCGAAAGCTATAGTCTCCAAGACCATCATTAACAATTTGATGATTTCGGATTCAAATAAATCCTTGTACATGGTCCTAACTGCTTTCCGATGCGGCCCGTTTAAGCCCTGCCGAGACCAGCTCACGAACATCAATTTATCGACGCAAGATTTGTCAGATTTTGTGTTATAATGTTTAAGAAGGTGGTTTACACGAGCTAGATCTATTTCCAGATCATATAAGTCATCCATTTCGGAATCATGAATCTTCGCTCCTTTAGATATAAGAAGTGTGGCTATCTCATATTTCTCCTGTGAAAATGCATGGTACAGAGCGGAGTCTCCTTCATGTAAGAAGTACTGCTCAGCTGCATGATTCTCTATCAGATGACTCACGAGGTCGACGTCTCCATCCTTGATGGCCTTGTGCAGTATCTTACACTCCTCAGCGTCCATTGCAACCACTTCCAACTTCACGAGGTCCACACCACGATGAGATGGCACTGGAATAAAATGCAAGCATTAATAAAAAGCTGAATTGACCTGCGAAATACGAGTTTCTAAAGTTTCTAAAATGTTTTAAGCTACATCCCGTTAGGATAGGGAATTCCAAATCACAGAGATCCCTGAAAACGCGCTCTTTTATATTCATATCTATGAAATTGTCACCAAATGTACAGTCCTGGTGAAAATTAACGCAGCACCAGCCGTAAGGATCGCTAGGGAGGTGCTGCGTTAATTTTGGCCTGGTGTGTACTTGATACAGGCGGGTGCATAATACTCCTATTTGTATACACTGCGGCGATATTTAAGATTTTTCTTGAATCCCTTTTCCGATAACATGCAAATGTAAGATCCGCCATGTGAATAGAGATCATAAATATATATTTCGTATAAGAATTTTATGGTTTCCCTATAGATTCTTGGTTCGATGCCGGTGCGCCATTTCCATTCCTCTATCTATTGCAATGGGCGATAATGGAATATCATTTTAGGTTGTTCCCGGTATGATATCCTTTCAATGCTTTGGATTCAATACTTTCTATTCCGTGCTATGTTATGATGTTTGTACTTGGATCCCACTTCTCTCCGTAGGAGGTATTTTGGCTCTTTTCGGCGTCGCACAGTGTGATATTTTAATAATCTAGAGGGACAAAAGTAAATTTTCTTACCAGTCTAAGCGGGTCAAATTTTTGTATAGTTATGAAGGGAAGGAACCATACTAACTGGTTCCAAGGTTTATATTCCATAAAAACCGCACCAACCAATAGAAAAAAAGGTCGGACCATCTGAACTCAGTATGTCAAGTGTTCTAAGCGATCGAGTCGTTCGTTTACTTGAATACGCTGTGTTTCTGTTTACTAGTAGCGGTTGTTTTGTGCTATTATTATTGTAGAAGTACCGTAGTTAAATTACATAATAATTGACTTTAATATGTGTTTTAATTTAATCACGAGCATCATTAGAATTGATCGTCGTTTTTTCCGAGTGAGAAAAACGTATGAGTCACTTTGAACTTGAGTTTTAGTTTATTATAACTCATTATACCAATGTGAAATGGTGTTTTCCTGGAAGAATGACTTGTAAACTATAGAAAAGACTGAAATTTGCTTGCGCATTTATTCATATATGTATTCCTTAATTACAGATCACTACTCAAAATTTCAAGCCGATATTTCTTCGACGTTTGTTTGGCTGACGCCAAAGAATTAAGAACGGGGGCTTTATTGAATTACATACTACAAGAATTAAAAACGGGGGTTTTATTGAATTTTATATTACAAGAATTAAAAACGGGGGTTTTATTGAATTTTATATTGCAAGAATTTGGTGCCCCGTCTCTTCTAGAAGACAGTTTAATAAGTTTTAAGATATAATCAGGAGTGTCAGCCAAAACATTCAACAAAAATTGTCGATGTCGTGTGGACACATGGAATGCATCCAAAATACGAATTCATTGTGGTTAGATAATTACATACAGTTTCCTGATGTTGCCAAAGATTGTATAGGCAATATATAAGCAGTAGTATACTATATAGATATTGTATATAGTATACTGTTTCCGATCCTGGGTCGAGTGGAAGAACCGGAAGACCACAAAAGGACTTTGAAAGTTGCAGCTTACTATTTATTTCTGTGGTTGATTATCGCTTTGGTGTCGTCCGGTGCATGTTATTTTCCTCCGCTTGCGAGGCGACGAGGAAGGGATGACGTCACAGCGTGGTCTGTCTCGGCGTGTCACGTGTTGAAATTTTATTTCGCATTTCCGCTGTCCTTCTGATGAATAAATCGTGGTTGGTGTACAACGTTATTGGTGCTGTCTGAGGGTGTTCGCTACAGGCGATGTCGGTGACGATGGGTAGATAGCCCGATAATAATTCATGGAGAGAGAGTGTTGACGAAGTCTTTGTATTTTGTGGTCGTAGCATTGGGTAATTGAATTGAATAGTTGGGATATTTGTACTTAATGTCATCTTGCGGATCAATGTTTAGTGGAATATATATTTGATTCCTATGCCTCCTCCCTATTTGCCCTGGCGCTCGATGCGGTGAATAAGTGTGTTGCGGGAGTCTAAATTTGTTTCTGTCTTCGATAAATGTTTCTTGCTGGCAGAAAATGTCGACGTCGTGTGAAGTTGTGTAACTCGTCTTGCTTTTTGTGTATGCTGTTGCAAATAATAATAATAATGATAATTTATTCCTTCTCTGTGATAAAAAGATGCATATCCCTGGTGTGATACATACAGTTAGGTGCCCTGAATTTAAGAACCATTACTTTTAGGGTTACCGACTGTTCGGTTAGAAAAACCAGAAAAACACGGTATTTGTTAAATTCATGCGTAATTAAACTATGACATGACAGAGGTACAATAAATTCAAAAATAGTTAACTAAAAAGAAAAACATTAAATGAAAGCATTTATTTGATCTTACGTAATTAAAAATCAACATCTTCATGTTGCAGCAGCCAATGGTTTGATTTTACTTTTAACAGGAGTGATACACTTAGGCAAAGAATAATAAATTATAGCACTAAAATGTATATACGATTGTCTAAATAATTCTATATTAGGTTTTAAGATTACAGCGTAACATGATCTCAAATTATACGATTCTGGTTTACCCTTTTCCACGATTGAATAATAATCTTGGCATCTTATAAACAAATACATGTCTTAGACGTAACAGTTTGGCTTTGAAAAATAATGGAAAGGAATGTTCTCTGTAAGTAGCTCTTAAAATAACTCTAATGAACTTTTTCTGAAGCAGTATTAGAGGCTTGATATTGGACTCCTCCCCAGCAAAGAATCCAGTACTGAAGACGTGAATGTACCAAAGCGCAATTGTCGTTTCTTAAAACAGAAAATGGACACAAGTATCTTAACATATAACATTTTCTAATAGATGTAATTAGTTAAGCGTATAAACTATTAAATGACATATCCAATTACAGTTTTCATTGAGGTATATTCCCAGGTACTTTATATGTTGAACTCCCTAAATGCTAGTAGAGTCAGTAGAGAAAATTGCATTTTCTTTTATACACTTCATGCGTTTATAATAAGAGTGATTCTGGTCAGTTCCAACTAAGAATTATTAGTGGGCGTTGGTTGTACTATTGATGTCTTCCATTAGCTGAGTTCTTGTTGAAGGGTGTGTAGGAAAATCATTATTTTGTGTAATGTCGTCGGTGCGTTGCTGTTTCCCGATTTGAATGAAAAATGTAAAATGTTCTGAATCGCTTTTTGCGTTCTTTCGTTCGGCTGCACGACGTGGCAACGGTGTTCTCGGATTGTTTAGTCTCGGTTCCTGTGCCCCTCCTTGCGCATATTCTACACATCAACATATCCGGAGGAAGGGCGTTGGCAACGGAGTGACGTAATGTTGAATATGTGCAAGGAGGGGCGGAACTTGCTGGCATTGCTGGCTCTCTGGGTTCGAACCAAGGACTATCAGGGGTACGTTGAACAGCGAATATGAAAATTACATATGATCCGAATATGAAAATTACATATGATCTTTATTCACATGCCAACTTACAAGTTTCTAAATCATTGGGAAGAAGTTCAAAAAATAAATCTTAAAAATCTTAGCAATTTCTAATTTTAGAGACGCCTGGTGTCGAACCCTGGACTTATTGGCAGCTGTGATTGCACATAACTTGTTAGGACCTGATCTAATTTAATGAAAAGTTTGAAGTCGATATCATGCTTGGAAGTACCTAAAATTAATATCCTTTATCACCATAAGAAATGCATTGAGGAATGTAAATAACTCACTGGTATCGAACCAAGGACCATTAGCGGAACGTTAAACAGCGTACATAAAATATATTTATGATGTCTATCTACATACCGAGTTTCAAGTTTCCATGTTAACGGAAAGGGATTTTAAAAAATTCTTAAAAATTGCCGAAATGCATTTTAAGTTGGAGAATATTTGCCTTGACCTAGCGTCGAACCAAGGATAGCTAACGTCTTTGAAGTTTCCGTCGGATATGCACGACTTCTACCGATCCCTAGAATTTCAACTCTCTGCTTTACCGAAAAAAGCCTCAAAAAATTTTCTAAAATCCCCGAAATGTATATTTATGGAAAAATCCTGATTTTGGGGACTTATGGAATCGAACCCATGACACTGAGGCTCAAAATCACTGTTTTTTTCGTTACGGCGGTTACACGTAATGGCCAGTACGTCGTAAAAATTTCAAGTCAGTGACACTTGTGGAACATGGTTAGAATTTTGATCCCCTATATATTGGTATATCCGGAGAAACGTCTTTAAATAATAGATATGTTTATATCTATAATTGCTTATAGAGTTAAAAAGAAGGCACAAGCCAAAAACCTGGAAAAATTACTGCACATGAATTCGAAAATACGTTTTCAACAGCTCAACTATCTCATTTCAATGCGTAAGCGGTTGGGTACGAGTCACTTAAGTATCTATTCACGAATAGCAGAGCTTCTGCGATCCAACCGACTCGTAATTTAACATAAAACACTCACAAAAATGGATACATTGAACAAGACAATATTGTTCACCAGAAAAGGTAAAAATAGTCTTGTTTCAGCAATATCTAAAACGAAAGCAAGTTCAGACTCACCTTAAAAAGCAAACTCGGTCGATCTCAACGCCGGAACTGCCAAAATACTTTCCTCGGGAGGAAAATCCACGCAAGTCAATGTCGACGAATTCAACGCAATATTTACAGAAATCTGATTTATCTTACAAGTGGCAAGTAACTTTGCAGTTAAAACGAAAGACTTCGGTGTACCGGTACCGATACTTCCTACTGTCTGATCGTTCTCTTGCTGACTGTGACTACTTCACGAAGTGCGGCCTATAAATATTCCGCCATTCGGAGAGAGAGGGGGCAGATTATAACTACAGCGAAATTCACCAGATGGAGCTGATGGCGCTTTCCCGGCGACACCGCTCTTCGTCCCTTTCGAATGACTGAATCAACGCCAAATCGAGAATTACGTATTATTTAGTATGATATAATTTTTACGTTAGAGGCATTTTAATGTTTTCGTCTACATAACTGTTAATCGGTACCATTTATTCCCCCCTTCTCAAGGAAACAAAGGGAAGGGCGGAGGAGGAAAGAGAAAGTTTACATATATTTTATAAATCTATGAAAATAGAAAATTTTGTTCAAGTGTAGATGTGTTAATGCTCCATGTAATTAAAAATTCTTACCAATCTCCGTGTTCTTGTCGACATACATTTCAAGCATTAAAACGTGAAAAATCTTCCATGACCGTCAACAGTGCTTTTCCTCTAACTTTGACCGTAAGGTGTCGCTAAATGGCGGTATATCCTTATTCTATTCTCCTTCTTTTGGTACTTGATTCGACTTCCTACGACTATCATTTCTAATTTAAGTTTGCAAAAGAAATGAGCCCCGCACCGAAGATGATGAATTTTAGGTGTATTTCATATGAAAAGGTTTTGACCAGCCTGGGTTCGAACCGTGGACTTAAAGTAAATAAGAAGTAGCCTTTTCTCTGCGCGGGGTCGACTTTAAATAATGTAGAAAATTTCAAAGATTTGTGACACTCGGTTCTCGAGTTTTTAGCGAATATACAAATACATCCACTCTCTATTTTATATTATAGATGTTTAATGAAAAGTCAGATGTTAAAAGATTAGCATAACAGCGAAAATCTCTCATACGAAAGGAACTAACTTACAAAACACGTTGCTATGACAATGTTAAACGATAAAAGAACAACATTCGCTCACGAATGATTGTTCGCATAAAATCTTCAATGTTTTGGCGCGGTTTCGGTTAAAATACATGTATGCCTACACGAATTGTGATTCGTTTTCATAATCTCAGCTAGATCATCCCGAATATTTAACAAAAGTTTCATTTATGCTTGCAATTCACTAAGTAAATGGGAAAACCATTAATTTTTGTAACATGTTCATTTATTGGCATCATTTTGGTTAACATTAATGTAAACCTAGTCGAATTCGTACTTGATTTCAAATTCGCAACGAGAGCTTTCCAAATTTCAAAAAAAAGCAAGGGAAGGGATAAAAAGGTACTTTGCACATAAGGGAGTGCACCCAGGAAAAACGATTTTTTTACTCATTGTTGCATAATATTCGAGTAAACGTAGTCGAACTTAGACTCGTTTTAAGGACTGCAACGTAATATTTCTAATTATTGAACAAATTATTAAATTTCGTCGTAAATGTATGAAGAAATCGGCGAAAATTTTGTCATTTATTTACAGAAATATTTATTTTTTGGCTCTATTTTTCTTAAAATTGGATATAACCTAGCAGAAATTGTGACTTTTCGTGATGGTATCCTCGAGATATTTGCAAATGTTGAAGTAAAAGATCATTTATTTCAGCAATTCAGGATGAAATCGGCGAAAACCAAGGCAAATTGTTCAGAATTTTCATTTATTTGGAACTTTTTCGCTTATACAACGATAAACCTTTGTCAAATTATGAATCCTTTTGAAGATCCTTACGAGATATTTCCAAACATAGGACAACAATTTTAATTCCTCTAGTAATTTACGAAGAAATTCCGAAACTAAGAAATGTTTGTTTTTTTGGCCCCTGTTGCTTAAAACACGAGTAAACATAGTCGAATTTGTACTCTTTTCGAAGATCTAAACCAGATCTTTCCAAAATAAGAACAATAACTTCCCTCATATGTAGCAATTTACGATAGATAATCCGCAGCTATTCTTTCTCCGAAGAAGGTGAAGCAGTCGCAAATCTTAGCTTTGTTAATCTCCCTCATGAATGGCTTAGCCATAAAGATAATCGAATAAGTGAGACGTTCTTTTTAAATTACAACTGAGGTCGCAAGAAGCTCTTCTGCATGATTCCGGTGTAACGGGGTTTATTAATTCCCTTTGTCCAACTGTACGGACATCTTGCATTGCTCCCGTCTCCGTATATTACGACGTACTTAAATAGAACGCTTTCTTGACCATCTTCCTTTTCCGCGGCTCTGAATTTTAAATCGCTCATTTTTCCTCCGATTCCAATGGAATCCATTACGTAGCGGAAATGACGTCACCGTTGCGATATCCGTTTTGCTTCGAATTGAAAACTGGCCCCATCTCGCTTTTTCGCATACTCTTTTTCCGCTCGGGATTCAGGATTATGGGTCTCGTGTCTTTTGGGGGCGTAGTCATAGGAATATCTGGAAGCATTTTTATTAAACGAGTAAAATGTAGCTTGCATACTGCAAGCAGATCGACAACACTAATTTCAAGTCGGCATCATATCGAGAGAGTCCTCTAAAGAAAAAGAGAGGATTGAAAACATTCATAAAATTTGCTGCAATTTCTCTGTCCGGCATCGAACCGAGGTCTTCTTGGTGATAATTACTATGCAGCACAACAAAGGATTACCGTCTGTCACTATGTGTGAAAACTCATGCAGAAACATTGGCTGCAACTGCCTCAAACTAAGTCCTACTTTTCCCATATATTCCTTATGAGAGGATTTGTAATGTGCTCTGGCATCGAACCCAGAAACAGCATGGTCTTATCTAATTATTTTTCATAAAGCAAATCTTAATATACATCTTCTATGTAAGCAAGAACTTCCCATCATATCGATAAATGTATAAAAAAATTATGAAAAGTTACCCTAATGTATTATATGAGGGATATACTTACCGCCCGGAATCGAACCAGGGCCTTTCTGGTTAAACTTACTATGCAACACAATATCAGATTACCATTTCTAACTATGTGTGAAAATTCAAGCAGAAATGTAGTTTGCAACTGCCTCAAACGACGTCCTTCTTTTCCCTTATATTCCTTATGAGAGAAAAGTTATTGTGCTCTGGCATCGAACCCAGGAACAGCATTGTCGTATCTAATTTTTTTTCTTAAGCCGAGTCTTAATATACATCTTCTAGCAAAGCAAGAAATTCCTATTATTTCGATAAGTACAACAAAATAAATAATGAAAACTAACTCAATATATAATAAATGGGGGATGTATATACCGTCTGGCTTCGAACCCGGGTCTTTCTGGTAATACTTTCTATGCAGCATTAAAGACGATCACCACCTTTAACCATGTGTGAAAATTCAAGCAAAAATATTGGGTACAACTGCTTCAAAGGACGTCCTACTTTTACCTTATATTCCTTATAAGAGAAATTTTAATGTGCTCTGGCATCGAACCCAGGAACAGTACGGTCTTATCTAAATGTTTTTCTAAAACCGTTTGTTACCATACATCTTCTAGCCAAGCACAAACTTCCTATGATTTCGATAAATATATCAAAAAAAAAGTGAAAAACTACCTCAATGTATTTTAAACGGCCGATTTTTGCATCGTCCTAGCATCGAACTCAGGACCTTTTCCGAGATGATCATTTACGTTATCAATAGATCCTGACTATATCCATCGGCTCCTTGAGTTTAAATTCCCTACCTATCCGGGAAATATTTTTTAAAAATTCCCGAAAATCAACGCAATGCATTTAAATGGGAAAAATCGGGACTTTGGGGTCTTCTGGAATCGAACCCATGACACTGAGGTTCAAAATCACAATTTTTCTGGTGGTTATACTCTATGGCCAATATGTCGTAAAAATTTCAAGCCGATGACGCTTGTGGTTTAGGCTGTGAATTAGTATCCTATCTATATACCTATCTATCTATTATACGAGTAAAATGTAGCTTGCATACTGCAAGCAGATCGACAGCACTAATTTTATATCGGCATCATATCGGGTCGGTCCTTAATAGAAAAAAAAAGGATTGAAATATTTCTTCAAATTCGCTGAAATTTCATCGTCTGGCAATGAACCCGGGTCTCTCTGGTGAACTTACTATGCAGCACAATAGAAGATCACCTATTCTAACTATGTGTGAAAATTCAAGCAGAAATATTTGGCTACAACTGCCTCAAAAGACGTTTAAATTTTCACGAATGTAAATGGCTCTCTGGATTCGAACCAAGGACGATCTTGGAAATCTAAAACATGTTTCTAAAAGTTATTTATGATCTCTATCTATATGTCAAATTTCAAGTTTCTATATTGTTGGGAAAGGTTTGAAAATAATTCCTAAAAATCGGATCAAATTCTGAATGCAGAGACACCTGGTGTCGAAGCCAGGAAATACTGTAAGCTGTGAATGCAAAGTTTGATTTGTAAGGACTGGCTTTTCTATCATGCAAAGTTTGATGTCGATAGCATGCCGGGAAGTACCTTAATTTTGTTTCCGTTATCTCCGTAAGAAATGCATTGAGAAGTGCAAATGGCCCTCTGGGATCGAACCAAGGACCATCAGCGAACATCTAAAATTTGATTATGATATATATTCATGATATCTATCGACGTGCCGAGTTTCAAGTATCCATGTTATCGGGAAAGGATCCAAAAAAAATCTTAAAAAATCGCCGCAATGCATTTTAAACGGCCGATTTTTGCACCGACCTAGCATCGAACCATGGACAAAATTCGAAGATGTCTTTTTGATTTTCGTTGGATATGCACGGCTTCTAGCGGTCCCTCGAATTTCAATTCTCTCCTTTTCCGGAAATAGCCTCAAAAAAATTTTGGAAAATCCCCGCCATGTATTCTTATGGGGAAAATCGCGACTTTGGGGCCTTCTGGAATCGAACCCTTGGCACCGGTTCACACGGGATGTATATACCGTCTGGCTTCGAACCCGGGTCTTTCTGGTAATACTTTCTATGCAGCATTAAAGACGATCACCACCTTTAACCATGTGTGAAAATTCAAGCAAAAATATTGGGTACAACTGCTTCAAAGGACGTCCTACTTTTCCCTTATATTCCTTATGAGAGAAATTTTAATGTGCTCTGGCATCGAACCCAGGAACAGTACGGTCTTATCTAAATGTTTTTCTAAAACCGTTTGTTACCATACATCTTCTAGCCAAGCACAAACTTCCTATGATTTCGATAAATATATCAAAAAAAAAAGTGAAAAACTACCTCAATGTATTTTAAACGGCCGATTTTTGCATCGTCCTAGCATCGAACTCAGGACCTTTTCCGAGATGATCATTTACGTTATCAATAGATCCTGACTATATCCATCGGCTCCTTGAGTTTAAATTCCCTACCTATCCGGGAAATATTTTTTAAAAATTCCCGAAAATCAACGCAATGCATTTAAACGGGAAAAATCGGGACTTTGGGGCCCTCTGGAATCGAACCCATGACACTGAGGTTCAAAATCGCAATTTTTCTGTAGGTTATACGTTATGGCCAATATGTCGTAAAAATTTCAAGCCATTGACGCTAGTGGTTTAGCCTGTGACTTTGTATCCTCTCTATCTATTAAGTATAGATGCTTCTCCGGATTCATTCAAATATCTATTATATACGAGTAAAATGTAGCTTGCATACTGCAAGCAGATCGACAACACTAATTTCATATCGGCATCATATCGGGACGGACATCAAAAGAAAAAAAAAATTCAAAATATTCGTAGAATTCGCTGCAATTTAATCACCTGGCAGCGAACCCCGGTCTTCCTGGTGTACTTACTATGCAGCAAAATAGAAAATTACCATATCAAACTATGTGTGAAAATTCAAGCAAAACTATTAGGTGCAACTACCTCAAACGACGTCCTACTATTCACATACACTCCTTATTTGAGAAATTATAATGTGCTCTGGCATCGAACCAAGGAACAGCATGGTCTTATCTATTTTTTTTCTTAAACAAAGTGTTAATATACATCTTCCATCTAAGCAAGAGCTCCCTTACATATCGATAAATGCATAAAAAAATTATGAAAAGATACCCCATAGTATTATATATGGGTGATATTTTTACCGCCCGGCATCGAACCCGGGTCTTTCAGGCAATACTTTCTATGCAGCACAAAAGAAAAACACCATCTCTAACCGCGTATGCAAATTCAAGCAGAAATATTGGTTACAACTGCCTCAAATGACGTCCTACTTTTCCTTTATATTCCTTATGAGAGAAACGTTATTGTGCTCTGGCTTCGAACCCAGGAACAGTACGGTCTTATGAAAATTTTTTTCTAAAACTTATTCGTACCATACATCTTCCAGCCAAGCACGAACATCCTATCATTTCGATAAGTGCATCTAAAAAAATAATGAAAAACGGCTCCCATGTATTTTAAAGGGCAGATCTTTGCATCGTCCTAGCATCGAACCCAGGATAACTTTTGTAAAAGTCATTGATGTTTTCGAAAGTCCAAGACCATAAATATAGGCACCTTGAGTTTTACTTCTCTACCTATCCGGAAAGTATTTTTATTTAATTCCCGAAAATCACGGCAATGCATTCAAACGGGAAAAATCGGGACTTTGGGGCCCTCTGGAATCGAACCTATGACACTGAGGATCAAAGTCTCTTTTTTCCTGGGGGTTTCACGTTATGGCCAATATGTCATAAAAATTTCAGATCAATGACGCTTGTAGTTTAGGCTGTGAATTTCTATCCTATCTATCTATATAGGTATACTAGTAAATGGGTGCTTGCAAACTGCAAGCAAAGAAAATTATGAAGGGATATGTGTCTTTTTAATTATACTACTGTCTATCGTATACCTAATTTTCAAATATGAGATCGAGTTTCATCTAATAATATAATAATTATTTCGAAAGCCTTTCACGTTTAATTGAGACGGGAGTTTTGCATTTGAGACCTTAAAGAATAAAATTTCAAGTCGATGACGCTTATAGTTTAGGCTGTGAATTAGTATCCTATCTATCTATCTATCTATCTATCTATCTATCTATCTATCTATCTATCTATATCCTTGAATGAATCCGGAGAAGCATCTATATTTAATAGATATATGAATATATGATGTATGAATGAATCCGGAGAAGCATCTATATCTATTATATACGAGTAAAATGTAGCTTGCATACTGCAAGCAGATCGGCAATACTAATTTCATATCGGCATCATATCGGAACGCTCCTCAAAAGAAAAAAAAAAGGATTGAAAATTTTCTTAAAATTCGCTAAAATTTCATCGTCTGGCATCGAACCCGGGTCTTACTGGTGAACTAACTATGCAGCACAAAAGAAGATCATCATCTCCAACCATGTGTGAAAATTCAAGCAGAAATATTGGCTACAACTGCCTCAAAAGACGTTCTAATTATCACGAATGTAAATGGCTCTCTGGATTCGAACCAAGGACAATCTTGGAAATCTAAAAGATGTTTCTGAAAGTTATTTATCATCTCTATCTATATGCCGAATTTCAAATTTCTATATTATTGGGAAAGGTTTCCAAATAATTCCTAAAAATCGGATCAACTTCTGATTGCAGAGACACCTGGTGTCGAACCCAGGACATATTGTAATCTGTGAATGCAAAGTTTGATTTCTAAAGACTTTTTCTTGTATCTTGCAAAGTTTAAAGTTGATAGCATGCCGGGAAGTACCTAAATTTTGTTTCCGTTATCTCCGTAAGGAATGCATTGAGAAGTGCACATGGCCCTCTGGGATCGAACCAAGGACCATCAGCGAACATCTAAAATTTAATTATGAAATATATTAAACATATATTTCCACGTGCCGAGTTTCAAGTATCCATGTTATCGGGAAAGGATCCAAAAAAAATCTTCAAATTTGCCACAATGCATTTTAAACGGCCGATTTTTGCCCCGACCTAGCATCGAACCATGGACCATATTCGGCGATGTCTTTTTTATTTTCGTTGAATATGCACGGTTTCTAGCGATCCCTCGAATTTCAACTCTCTCCTTTTCCGGAAAGTGCCTCAAAAAAATTTTCGAAAATCCCCGCCATGTAGTCTTATGGGGAAAATCGCGACTTTGGGGCCCTCTGGAATCGAACCTATGACACTGAGGTTCAAAATCGCAATTTTTCTGGAGGTTATACGTTATGGCCAATACGTCGTAAAAATTTCAAGTCGATGACGCTTCTAGTTTAGGCTGTGAATTAGTATCCTATCTATCTATCTATCTATCTATATCCTTGAATGAATCCGGAGAAGCATCTATATTTAATAGATAGATGCTTCTCCGGATTCATTCATATATCATATATTCATATATATATATATATATATATAGAGAGGATACAAAGTCACAGGCTAAACCACTAGCGTCAATGGCTTGAAGTTTTTACGAAACATTGGCCATAACGTATAACCTCCAGAAAAATTGCGATTTTGAACCTCAGTGTCATGGGTTCGATTCCAGAGGGCCCCAAAGTCGCGATTTTCCCCATAAGATTACATGGCGGGGATTTTTGAAAATTTTTTTGAGGCACTTTCCGGATAAGCAGAGAGTTGAAACTCGAGAGACCGCTATATGCCGTGCATAGCCAACGAAAATCGGAAAGACATCTTCGAATATTGTCCTTGGTTCGATGCTAGGCCGGGGCAAAAATCGGCCGTTTAAAATGCATTGCGGCGATTTTTAAGATTTTTTTTGGATCCTTTCCCGATAACATGGATTATTGAAACTCGGCACGTCGATAGATATCATGAATTTATTTCATAATCGAATTTTGTATATTAGCTTATGGACCTTGGTTCGATCCCAGAGGACCATTTGCACTTCCCAATGCTTTTCTTACGGAGATAACGGAAACAAATTTTAGGTACTTCCCGGCACGATATCAACTTCAAACTTTGCATGTGCAAAGATCAAGTCCATACAAATCAAACAGTGCATTCACAGCTATCAAAGAGTCCTGGGTTCGACACCAGGTGTCTCTGCAATCAGAAGTTAATCCGATTTTTAGGAATTATTTTGAAACCTTTGCCAATAATATAGAAACTTCAAACTCGGCATATAGATAGAGATCATAAATAACTTTCAGAAACATTTTTTAGATTTCCAAGATCGTCCTTGGTTCGAATCCAGAGAGCCATTTAAATTCGTAAAAATTAGAACGTCTTTTGAGGCAGTTGTAGCCCATATTTCTGCTTTAATTTTCACACATCGTTAGAGATGGTGATGTTCTATTGTGCTGCATAGTAAGTTCACAGTAAAGACCTGGGTTCGATGCCGGACGATGGAATTTAGGCAAATTTTAAGAAAAATTTCAATCTTTTTTTTCTTTTGATGGCCGTCCGGATATGATGCCGACATGAAAATAGTGTTGTCGATCTGCTTGCAGTATGCAAGCAACATTTTACTCGTATATATACACGAGTAAAATGTAGCTTGCATACTGCAAGCAGATCGACAACACTAATTTCATGTCGGCTTCATATCGGGAAGGCCGTCAAAAGAAAAAAAAATGGATTGAAAATATTCTGATTATTCTCTGCAATTTATTTGTCGGGCATCGAACCCGGGTCGTCTTGGTGATACTTACTATGCGGCACAATAGAAGATCACCATCTCTAACTATCTGTGAAAATTCAAGCAGAAATATTATCTGCAACTGCCTCAAACGACGTCCTACTTTTCCCTTATATTTCTTATGAGAGAAATGTTAATGTGCTCTGGCATCGAATCCAGGAATAGTTTCGTCTTCTGAAAACTGTTTTCTTAAACCAGTTTTAACCAGTATAAATGAGACAGAAAACGGTAAAGAGAAAATGTAGTTTGTTTCTCTGATGTGTAATGATATCTTTTCTTTGAAAGTGTCCTGTTCAATCGCATGGCCCGGTAATGGATAGGAATGAATTTGATTATTACTGATTGAAGATAAATAAAGGAATTGTCATTAATGAGAGGTACGAGCTTAGTTTACAAGGGATAATTTAAGATTGTAATTACCGTATACACTCGTGTATAAGTCGAGTTTTTCAGCACAATGTTTATGCTGAAAAAGATCCCCTCGGCTTACACCCGAGACTTCTTTAGAGGAGAATTGTGCCGTAGCCGGAAATCAGCTTGTAAATTGTAAAGTGTGGGTCTTCTTCTCCGCTTACAGAGCTAATTAACTGTTATAAATATTGGAAACTACATAAATATTCAGAAACGTTTAACCTACTGATTCCTAGGGACATGCAAAAGTCGCAAATGCGATAACGCGAATTTTGTGGTTTTCCCGCGAATACGCGAGTTTCGCGTTAATCGCGAATTTCACCAATTCAAATATTTTCATATTTTTTTCTTCTGCTCATGCTTCTCCCACGAAATTTTTTCCAAGGCGTATGTTTATGCCACATTGTCCCGATAAACTGCGGATTTGGATAGCTTTCTTAGCTAATTTTCAATAATATAAGGTAGAATAACAGTACTGCACCATAGGAATCGACGATCGTGAATGGCTCGTCAACGAGAAATCACTGCGTAATGTTTTCACCATTAGTATAACTTTTTACTGAGTTTATACTGATATTATACGAAAATAATACGTGCAAGAGAGTTTTTTAAAAATGCTTTTCTTGTCGAAAAGCATCAAACGCGATGAAAAAATTTTCGGGAATTAGTTAAAATAAAGGTGCCTTCTCGATGTCCTCAAAGTAACACATTCGAGGAAAAGAGACGAATTGTTTGTCAAGAGGATGTCTACACCACGTTAACGCGATGTCTACTAAGTAGCCGAAATCCCATTACGTATTTCGTATCGCGACTACCGGCGCTCCCATTTTAATCCCGAGAAGGCTCGAAAAGTAAAGTGGGTTAAAAGCAGCTTACTTACGTTTGAGGCATGGGCATCGTGACTTTATTTCGATTCGATGTATTAAAAAAAGTATAATGCCGAAGGGGGCAGTGACTGCAAAACAATGCGAAGCAGAATTTCGGGACCACGGATTATATTGTGCTGATGACAAAAGAATATTTTGTCGTTTTTGCAATGCAACTGTTTCGTGGGAAAGGAAGGACAGCTGCACGAAGCATACCTATTGCAAGTGAAAGACAAAAGTCTAGCGTAGAAACAAATTTTTGCAAGTAGAAGTAGAACTATTCGGCAGGAATCAATTACAAAATTGCTCCTAAGGATCAAGAAGAGAGATGCCTTCTATGAATTTGCAAAAGACACAACAGAGGCCTTCGTAAAAGCCAACATTCCGCTTGAGAAGGTGGACGATCCAAACATAGAAGATGGTTAAACAAATATGTAGAAGGTTAGTATTAAATTATGTATTTTAGTAGCTCTACTAGACCATGGTCTAGTATGCATTAATAAGTGAACATTTTATGTTTTTCATACACCTAGCTATTCCATAATGCATGCGAACGTAATAGGTTCCCATAAATATTGATCAAATTTTATGAATTCTGCAACTTCTTTGTTTTATGCATTAGGATTCATTCTCCTTTCATTTTATATCTACGATTAAACCCAGGGGCTGGGGACCTACCCCATGCTCGAACACTTCGAGAAAATATGTTAATGACCTGGCCAAGGACCGAATTGAAGAAGTTAAAGTTGCTGTTCAAGGATGCCCATTGATGTTTTTTGTGATGAAACCACGGAAAAAAAAGAAATATGTGTATTTGTGGTACTGTTTAGGACATTTAAAGATTTCAATTAGCAGCCATTGCTTTATGTTGGTAGTGTCCACTTTCTTGAAAGCACTGATGCAAGTGTATTATGGCAATACTTGAATCCCTGAGGATTTATAATGTGCAAGACTCAGATGTTAAAAGTGTTATAACAAACTCACCTAAATATATGAAAACGTGTGTTGAAGGCTTGAAATTGATTATTGGTGAGGAGTTAATCCACATGCAATGCTGGGCTCACAAATTAAATCTTGTGGGAAATATTTGGATCCATCAGATGGCTGACCTTAATAGAGTAGTACTGATGACCAAAATTTTATTTCTACACACAAGAAAAAGCTAACATTTACACTTAAAATTTCTTCAGGACAGAATTGAAAAGAGTTTAGCATTATTCCCTATTCCTGTTGTCAGCAGATGGAACTCCTGGTTTATTAGGGTTTTTTATTTAGCAGATTATTTTTGACGCATTGTTGACTTTTGTAACACTGAAGAAATGGAAGCAATTCACAATTCTGGTATAGGATATTTTTGTACTTCAAAAAATGATACCATATATTCACACATTACTTAGAGAGTTAAGGAAGTTAAAATGAGTCTCCAGAAGATTCAGAAGGGTATTTTTTTTGATAAAACCACTAATAACTTACAAAGCATGACAACATCTAAAGCAGCTGCTGTAAAGTCAATACTAATGCAGACGGCTTTAAAGGCATCAACCAAACTTAGTTCTCTTATGGTGAAGACCCAAGCAGAAAAATATTTGAAAATATCTCAGTTTTTGATCCCCAAGAAGTTCTGACAACAGAGGTGAACCCCGACTTAATTGCAAAATTTAAAAAAAGTTCATGGCCTTGAGTCAATGGAGACAGAGAAGTTGATGTTGGGGTTTGGAGAATTGCAGCAATTACTACAAAAGTAAAATTCCCAGGGTTCTTTGGATATAATTAAGGTAATGCAGGTGCTCAAATTGTCTGAGACATTGTTTGCATTTAAGTGCCTGGAAGCAATTTGGACCCCCTGTGCAAATGTGGACTCAGAAAGATTTCTTTCCTGCTATAGCACGCAGTCTTATCAGATAGGAGAACAAATCTAAAAGAAGACAATTTGACCACGATGACAATTGTTTCATTTGAAACTACAGACGTTAAATAGTAATTTGTCTCTTTATATAAGTTGAATATGTGAAGAATAAAATATATATAATGTGAATTTAGTCAATACTCCATGTTTATTATTAAATTATCCCTAGTCAATAGCATCCAAAAGTCAGGGCAATGGGTGGGCCTATTAAAAGCATGGCACTCAATCAACATCAATTATTTTGTCGTTAAAATAACATCGATTTCATGGTAAAATAACACCACTTTAGTAAAAAAATATCACCACTTTTGGCTACAAAATAACCCCACCTTTTGCATGTCCCTAACAATAGGTAAATTAGAAGTGTTTATAAGCAGTGAAAAATCCAAGATTGTGATAGGATTATCTATCAGTAGCAGGGATATAATCGGAAGGGGGTTTTGAAAAAACAACTATTGTGATGTGAACACTTTAGTAGTTGATCATTGTTTCTATAGAAACACTGTCAAAGTTGCAGAGAATTTATGAAGCATAGTACTTGAAGTTAGATATAGATGTGATCAATATCAATTTATCACATGCATAGATATATATTCATATGTTTACAAATATATTTATGTAAATGTGTATAGAAACCAATACTTTTACCATTGTGGTGATTGGTTAACTATGGAAGGCCTATGTTTTGGGCTCTGAGAAGTTATTGATGCATAAAGTTGTGTGGATGTTTAGATAGACCAGTAGAAGTTATCATTAACTTGTCGCAATTAATGTGTCGACAGGGGGTAGTGGTTGTGGTGGGGCGTTCGTTCCGCCCCGACATGCGAGATCGGGTGATCATCCGTGGGAAGACTCAGGAAAAAACAAACTGAGATAGAAATGTTTCTTTATTTTTCTGTGAGTTTACAATTGGCACTTAGAATTGTCACCAAGTCCAGTTATCGGCCTCCGTGGGCGCGACACTCCTGGTAGTGGCGTAAGGAGTCGCCGGTCACCGGCGACTCCTTACGTTCGACGTTCGACGGGAACGGACGTTGCCTGTATGCTGAAAACATCCTTTGCCATTTCTGACAAATTAGGAAAGGCTTCTTGATTCGCGCTCCACCAAGCAGCTATATCAATTTGTTTCTCTGCTGGTTGCCTTTCATAATATTTTGAAACTTCATCACGCCAACCTAGTGTCTTGTTCCCGGTTTGAACAACGGGAAAACAAGCATTGAGATCAAAATCGTCTTCCAGTGATTCACCAGTTTCAGTTTCATATCTATCCACGTCATTGCTTTTAAAGTAAGAATTTTTAAAAATATTTTCGAAAAAATCTATGGATTGAAGTCTCAATGCTTGTCCCCATGCGGTCGTTTCAAACCCCTGGATCTTGTATCTCGGGTCCAGAATAAGGGCAACGCAATACATCCAGTTTGTTTTTTTATAATGTTTTAAAATTTTGTCTCTCCCCGCTTGCAAGGCAATAATAAGGATTTCGTCCTCAGAACTGCGATCAAGTTTTGAATCTAACTGACTACATAACCCCTCTAGTTTGTCTATTAGTAAATTGAATGCTCGGACTACAATTGGCAGAGTTACATATTTTTCAGCTGCAATTGTAGTTGAAACGTATTTGAAAATTTTCAAAAAATTCACTATAATCTCTACTCGAATCCATTCACTATCTGACAGGCGGAATTTCATTAAGTCCCTATCTGCAATCCATAACATGTCCAAAGGTACTCTCAATTTATGGGCCACCTCTAACATGTCATGCGTACTATTCCACCTGGTCCTGACATCGAGAATTGGTTTCTTATATTGTGTATTGGTGGCAGTACAAAAACTTTTTAACCTAACCGTCAAATTGTCCGATTTCCTAATTTTTCTGAAGGAATTTCTTATTTTTGAGATCATTTGTGAAAACTTGTTTGACTCTTCGTCATCTTCATCAGTGTCACTGTCCGAATTGTCTGTCTGATCTGAATCGTCCGGATTTTCAACCGAACAATCAAGCGATCCTGACCCGTCCGGGGGCGCTGAAAGAAAACGGAGGATTCACATGAATATTGGTGGTATTTTTAGGAATGTTGATATTTTAGTTAACTCGAGTTTTGAGAACTCAACAATACTATTTTAGCAAACTTGGAATTCAAAGACATTTCATCACTCAGTAAATCTGATATATTCTAGTAAATAGGACAGCATTAAATCATTAAATAAATTATACTCACTGTAAAATTCAGCACACTTTGGTTCCGATCTTTCTTCTCCAGGCTGGGGAACATTTGAAAGTATTGTCGACTATGCTCCCGTTCTAAATGAGTTGACAAGCCCTTGGTATTTCCGCCAGTCCTTTTGATTATACGGGAAATGGCTTTTCGCTCACATAACAAACACGTGGCGAAATGCTCCTTGTTCTTACTTTCATATCGGAAAAATGTTTGCCAAGTAACTTTTTTCTGAAGCACCATGTCCGGAGAATTCTCATCAGTGTCATGAGAAATTAACAGATTTTCTGCTTCGCGTTTACTTCTTTTTGCACTCTTATCACTGCCTGAATGTTGCCGCTTCATAGTTTCCAAAGAACTTGACGAGTAGCACTTCTAAGATATCACGAAACTTGTTCACCAAAAAATCTCGATCTCGATCTCGTTCAAGGTCAGCTCGATCTCGATCTCGGTCTCGTTCAAAGTCATCTCGATCTCGATCTCGGCCTCGACCAAAACCCCCTCGATCTCGGTCTCGTCTCGAAAACCGAGATCGAGATCGAGACGAGATCGAGACGAGACGAGATTTTTCCGAAACACTACGCCGGTGTCCGGGGAGAAGGCCTCCGGGAGCCGAGTGCGGGCTCCTCCTAATGGCGGAGGGCGCGTGGGCGGCACTGTGCAAGTCGCGGTGCCCGGGGCATCCGGCTGGTGCGAAAGTAGTGGGGAGGCCTGAGACCCTTCCTGGGGGCAAGGGTCTGGAAAGGCCGGGAGAGGCGGGAAGTGCCGAGGAATCTTATTCTCTGCGACACTTCCCGGGCTCTGGGGCATGAGTCCGGTGAGGCAGGGCGAGGCGGGGAAGTGCCGAGGAATCTTATTCTCTGCGACACTTCCCGCGGGCTCCCTCGCGTGGGGGCGTAGGGTCATGGCCGCGAGCGGACGTGATTTTGGAGGAACATGTCCAAGCGGGCGCTTCGCTTCCTCGCGCGGGGGGGGGGGGGGGGGTACACGATCGCAAGCGGACGTGATCTCGGCTAAAAGAAATGGGACTCCCGGTCCGAATTCTCGCCGTTGGCTGGTGCACGACAAACTTAGACACCTCTTTATGGGATGTATACCTGTTCACTTGTCTGCCTTTGGAAGCAGCTGTAGGCCTAGAAATAGTGGGTGGTTTTCTGATGTCAGTGTTTGGCTTTCTCTGGTCAAAATGTCCTGAAGGTCTTCAATCTGAATGTTTTCTTTCTATGCATTCCCATTTAGCTCACCTGTACGCTTTCCATTCATTCACAGCTGGCAATGGGCGCATATACTGCTATGCAGGGAAGCGTACCTACGTAGGATAATAAACAAAAAACGATATTTTTATTTTCAATTTTCTCAGGAACCAAGGCCTATGCAGATAAAACCTATCTCACTTTTTACTTTCGCTATGTCTACTTCAATATGTAATAGGTCTCATCGAAATCCCGAACATCAATCTCATGACCTCTCCTTGTAAGTCGTCCACTGAAAGAATCTATGCAAATAAACAATTTATAGAGAAATTATATCATCTATACAATATATCCTATCCTATGGAGAGTTACATCGCAAGGAAAAAAATATTTTTTATGATATATCAGTGAGATTTTTTCTTTCTTAAAAATATTTTATAATTAATATCTACTTAATTGTATTATGTAGTGGAATAGCATTTTTCCTAGGTATGTTGTTTCAAAAGTTTTGGTTAATTCAAAAACATCATCAGTAATTTCCTATTTAATCTCTAAATTTGATTCATGGTTCAATGTATATAATTGCAATTTTTTTAATTCTGTTACTTTGGCAATTCCATTGTTAACATGCAAACAAGTTATTATTTAAGTGACTCTAGCCAGGTATCTACCAAATGCAAAGCGAAGCTAAGTTGAGTGAAGTCATGCCAAGTGGATTACGCTTTCACAATAGAAACTATACTTTTGAATGCAGCTGCAGCCACCAGATACAAAGCCGAGTTGAGCTGAGAATTGTGGCATCACTCAGCTTCTTTAGGCTCATCTTCCGAACGACCGTGGTTCGTGCTGAAGCAAAGTCAGCTTCCCCCTCCACTGCCTTTGACACAATAGAGGTGGAGGGGGTAGCCTCTTGCTTCTTTCCTTGGCAATATCTGAATTGATATCAGTATATGAAGGATTCCTGTTCACAAGCCTGAAAGGTGTGATTAATTCCCAATTACAGCATTCTTTCGGAAACATTAATGTAATTATTGATGACCGATTTTATTTCACAAAAAGTGATCACTTTCAGTCAATCTATGATAATTGTGGTTGGACCACCACTAATTTAATTACTTACAATGTGGTTACACTTCAATTAAGTCCCAATTTAAGATATTCACTTGTCTTAGCGGAACGCAATCATTGTGAAAATGTCGTCGATAAGGTTCACTACAGCCAAGAAAATTTTTTTGTCAATTTAATCATTAAATGCAGATCAGGTTTTGAAAATAAGAAAACTGATGCTGTGACATCATTGGTGGTTAATGATCTCAGAGGAATACCAGCTTAAAAACCATAGCGTTAAAACCATTAATGGTAGGATATTCATTTATGCACCATCAAAAAGAATAAAAATACGACTATTTGAAGGAGGTTTAAAAATGGCTTGTGCTCCTCTCCGAGATATTTACCGGTCAGCAAAAGTTAGACGTTGGATGAAGGGTGAAGAAAAATTTAATTGCCATGCTTATGTGAGTAAAGTGATTAAGTTTTGTGATGCTGTTTATGGAATAATTTATCTAAGTACTAATATTAAACTAAGAACTATTTATACTATCAGTTCCGTCACTACAAAATGAATAGTGTACTCGAGTGTTATTGAAAACTATTAGCTAAATAAATAAATAGACCCTCGGAGACTAAACTTAGCTGAGCTTTGCTCCGTGTCACTCTGTCCCGCTCAATGCAGCGCCGCTTTGCATTCGGTGGCCACCCGGCCTAATTCAATACAGTTCCATTATCCAGTTATTACTCAAATAACTGAGAAATCAGTCATCAGCATTTTGCCGAAGCCATCTTTGGGTTAGGTAGTTTTCTTATTTGATTTTTATAAACTTCTTCAAATGATTATTGTTTATATAAGGGATTCTGTCATATGAAATTGCAATCTTATTAGTCGTGATATTAGTTTAATCGGTCAAGTCATTATGTTAAGTATTTTCAGACAACTTTTGAAAGGTGTAGAATTGGTGGATGACTTACCAGATAAATAGTGGCAGAAAGTAATAACTTTTCTATGGTTTGTTTTAATAAACATTGTTCCATATCAGTACAATAAATCTTGCATCAATGGCGGATTTACATACATTCAACCTGTTTTGAACTTCAATTGTTACTACATAAGAGAGTACATTTAGGATATGAGAAAAACTATCTTTCTACACTACTGAGAATTGAATAAATGTTTGTATTTTTATATGTATTAAGACTATCCTAATTGGTTGTCTGATCAACAGGTTTCATTCTTTGTCTGATTCTTTTCTGTACTATTTCCTAGAATACTATTTTCTACCTTCTTGACTGTGATTGGTGCACTGTTTTAATGTGACAAAAAATTGTGATGAGTATTTTATGAATGTATTGGATGGTAAATGGATGGAAAGGAGTTGAAATAAATGTTGGTTGTTCTAAGAGTCAATTTTGATTTAAATTATTTCCTCTTCCATTCCTTAGCCCTCTATTTACTGCTTCACAAGCTATAAGACTCCCTTTTCTCAGAATTCCTATGGCTGTGATAGGAACAAGCCCTTTGCTGATTGATTGTGTGAGAATAACGCTTTGGGTACAACAATAGTGAGGCGATCCTTTCTTGCTTTATCTGACTCTCCGTAAGCAAGAGGAGGAAAGACAGCTTTTGTAGACTTTAAACTTCTCAAATAATGATGTAGATTTTTCTTTTGGCCTAAGGATATGATTTTGCACTTGGAAGGATTGGGAAACAGGTTCCATCTACAGCACCAGTTACAGAAGCTGTCATATTGTTATGACTATCTATATACGAGTAAAAGTTGCTTGCATTTTGTGTGCATATTGATATTACAAATCTCAAGTCTACATCAATTCGATAAGGTCCTCAAAGGAAAAAAAGGGATTGAAAATATTCTTGAAAATCAATGCAGTGTATTTTAAATAAGAGAAATTTGCATCCACCTGGCAAAAAACTCACACACATTTGGTGTCAGTTTCATAGATGTAAAGAAAGAAGAGCATGTTTCCCATGACCCCTATGACTGTATTCCCTATACTATCGGGATGTAGCTTAAATACTTTTTGAAACCGGATCTTAAATAATTAGGAATTCCCGCCATACGTTTTTAAATAGTAGAGATGCCTGGTGTCAAACCCAGAATCTGTTGGAAGATGTGAATGAATATTACGCTCTGATAGAAATATAACTTATTTGATTCAAATTTTTAGGTTGATATCATACTGGGAAGGTCCAAAATTAAGTCTCCATTATCCCCATCTGAAATGCATGCGGTAATGTAAATGGCTCTCTGCGATTGAACCAAGGACGATCAGGGAAACCTAAAACACCACAAATGAAATATATCTGTGATCTTTATTCACATGTCAAGTTTTAAGTTTTGTATGTTATTGGGAAGGGGTTAAAAAAAATCTTAAAAATTGTATCAGTTACTAATCATAGAGATGCCTGGTGTCAAACCCTGGACCTATTGGGAGCTGTGAATACATATAATGTCTTGTTAGGACTTGATCTTATTTAATGCAAAGTTTGAAGTCGATATCATAACGGGAAGTACCGAAAATTGGTTTCCGTTATCTCCATAAGAAATGGATTGAGGATTGTAAATAACTCACCGGGATCGAACCATCACTAAAATGGTAAAAAGCATACACAGAATTTATTTATGATGTCTATCTACATGCCGAGTTTTAAGTTTCCATCTTCTCAGGAAGTGATTCAAAAAGATTTTCAAAATCGCCACAATTCATTTTAAACAGGAGATATTTGCCCTGACCTAGCGTTGAACCAAGGATAATCCTCGCAGATGTATTTATGGTTTTTGATGGATACTCACGGATTCTAGCAAACTCTAGAATTTCAACTGTCTAAATTGCCGAGAAGTGCCTCAAAAAAATTTTGAAAATCACCGAAATGTGTCTTTATGGAGAAGATCGTGACTTTGGGGCCTTCAGGCATCGAACCCATAACACTGAGGTTCAAAGTCACCTTTTTTCTGGGGGTTTCACGTTATGGCCAAAATGTGGTTAAAATTTCAAGTCAATGACGCTTAAGGTTTAGCCTGTGAATTAGTATCCTATCTATCTATATGAATGAATCTGGAGAAGGAATTATATATAATAGATGTGGGTTATATAAAAGTTAAGACAGTGGTTTGGGAATTGACTGACAAAGTGTAATCTGCTAATTTCCGCTATTCTATCTGCTCTCCGCTGATTTCGCTAATAAAGGCTCTATATTAAATTGTCAGCTTTAGCAGGAGGCCATTACACTTTCCCGAAGCTATGCTTAACAGTAGGGAGGATTGAAAAACTTTTTTTTCTAAATCTGTCTGCGACTAGCGCTTAAAGTTTGCGGTTCTTATAGCCCATTAAGAATTACAACTGGATAGGATTTCATCTTCAGGTTATGCTTTTTAGTCTAAATTTTAAATTGTTTAGAAAAAAAGCAAAATTTTATCCTGATGGTCTCATGATGCTTCCGGAAAGATTATATGGCATAAAATTATATAAAATATTTTTTGAAATATAAAAATAATATATTCCATATTTTGACAAAAAATGCAATGCAGACAAAAGACAATACAAGTATGTATAGGGTAAGTCAAGGTAAAAATCGTATTCTAAATCCCTCTGAGTATTCCTGTACTGAATGAAAACATATTTCAAGTTTTGAATAATTGTGAACGGTATACTTTGATGTCTTTAAATTACTAATCTCCTTAATTTTGGATGTTAGTTTATTGCATATTATCATGTTTATAACTTTTGGGGCTCTTCCATTGAATTTATTGAGAGATCTTGGTAAATGTAGATCTATTTTCCTTTTTGTGTGATGAAAGGACTCATTTAATTGGTGATTGTTTATGTTTCTTTTAACAAACAATAGGATATTAAAGATATATGTAGATGGTACAGTTAAAATTTTGAAATATTGGATTGCAGGATACTCTGCGAGGGGCATTTGCTATTCTTCTTATGATCTTCTTCTGAATTCTTAAAATTTCAATCAGCCTGGTTGAGGGGCCCCACATTGTAATTTTATATGTTTAGTTTAGTTAATTTAGTTTATTGCTTTCAAAATTAAATCAAATTTGACAAAAAATGCTTAGAAAGCATTAGGTTGCCACAAAAGACACCTGTGTGGAGGCAATCATCATACAATAAGAGTACATTCATGCATTGCAAACAAAAAGAGCATTAACTGATAGCACATAATTCATAATTTGACGTATTAAAATACAAAAAAATGATGTGAACATAAAAGAAACATGTATAATAAAATTTAAGAAAAGAAACTACTGAAACTTAAGAAAGACTTGGAATTCCCTCATTCAAAAACCAAAACTTAGCCAGTCTAAAAAATGTTTTTGTGCATTTTGCACTTTTTATATCATTTTGTAACAAATTAAAAATGTTTGGTCCTAAGTAAACGAAACATTTCTTGAAAAAAAGTAAAAATTGACTTAATAAAAAAAAAACATTTCTTTTTCTTAAATTAAATTTAGAGTCAGCAATTTTAACACCTTAAATTAAAACAAATGACTCAAGGATAACAATAAAGGGAAAGAATGTTCATGATTATTTTTTAAACAAATACATCTGATAATTCTTTTCAGCAAAATAATTACAGGCTGTAGCGTATTGTTGTAAGCTGCTCCCCAAAATTCCATGCCATGGTTTAACTTAGACTGCTAATGCATGGTATATAACTTTTTTAAAACCTAAAGTACATTAATTACGTAGAAAATAAAATGTTGATAGGCAATTCCTTAAATAAGAAGTAACAGAGGTAATCCCATTTTAGAGACTGATACAAAGTTACACGTAAATAACTTATATTGCTGATTCTTCCTATTTTAATACAGTAACATAAAGTTGTTGAACATTGAGGATAGTGATACACCAAATTTAAATCATCAGGGCAAGGCACATTGCCAATATTATAAATTAAATGTGACCCTGGAGTAAATATAACCATAGTACACATTAAGTAGGATTTGTAGACTAACATTATTATTTATTGTGTATTAAGGAACTTAATGCATTTATAGTCTTGTTAGTTGCATAAATATTATTCTTATATTTTTGTGTACATCATGATTCAACTTATAGGTTGTTGAGATTGTTGTTCTTTGTAGTGAAAGAATGAACACTAATGGTGGGCAAACAGTCCATTTCATAGGATTCCTAGTTTACCCATTGCTCATTTATAGCATACAAAACATTGAGAAATCAGAAAATTTGGCAGTGCCGAAGGATGTTTTCAAAATTACCCAACGAAATCTGCTTCAATAATGAAATTTTCAAGAAGTCTTAAAACTTGGCTATTCACTAACAATGATATTGAACATTTTTGTTTTTCGATTTGATGGAATTCAATTTACGTTTTGTATAATGTGCACATTATTTCAATTTAGTAATATGTTCAATTTATTTCTGTTCATATTATAACATTTGAGTTTAATTTACACATGTTTATTATGTTTATGTGCACAATGGGTTAATAATTTACAAAAAAACATTTTATTTGTAACCTACACGTCTCTATACTTATTTGTTTGTGTTACTGTATATGCCGGCATATAAGTCGACCTTTGAAGCCTAAAAAGATATCTCAAGAACTAGGGTTCGAATTATACACCGAAAATAAAATTTAACCCCTTGGAATGTCAAATTTGGAAGAATAGGAATTTCATTACAAGATACAATTGTGGCTGAAAGTATGGTATGTTAAGACATGTTTTCATAATAAAAGATTTAAATTAAAACCATTTCGTATCTTTAAAAGAAATTTCTTTTTATGTAAATAAAATATAAAAGTAAATGTTTGTTTGAATAAAAAAAATTGACGCATATTTATTCTTCACAAGTTATGTTCATTGCTTCACAAGTATTTTTATTTTACAAAAATTTAATATATATTTTGATGTTTTCTTTTTACAAATGAAGATCAATAAGCACATCAAGGTTTGTTTTTGTTTATATAATTGTTATGATTCGACTTAGCGTCAGAAGTTAAGGGAAGTTGTTTTAGCAATGTCATGATTTGATATTACCTCTCTATATTACCAATATTTCTCTAATATAACCTCTTAATCTTACGTGGTAAATATTCCTTAAGCTGTCGTACATTCATAGATTTCATAGTTTTACACTAAATAGAGCTGGGGTAGTGGTGATGCCTTATTTTTTTGGGTCGACTTATACGCTGAACATAAAACCTGAATTTCACCTCAAAATTTTAGGGGTCGACTTATACGCCGGCATATATAGTATGAAATATGTTAGTATTTTTATATGTACTGGATTCATACTATTTGTATTTATCTTATAATTATTGTTTTGTTATTGTGCCCTATCAGTTTTTATTTACAACAACCTTTGTATATGTAACCTAAACAAGATATACTTATACTATTTACTCAGCACCTATTGGACACGTAAATATATTTTATTGTGAGTTGATGAAGTGTGTATTTTATGCCAATATTTGATAAATTCTCTGCTGTTATTGAACTAACGCTGTTGTATTAAGTGAGGGCAATCCTATTTATAAGGGCAATTTTTCTTCTGGGATGCTTATACTTCATGCACTTATACCAGGTGTAAGATCATTGACGTGTAAGAGGAACAGTAAAGTGTGTGGACCCTTGCGGAACTTCTGAGGTGACAGAGTAGAAAAACCTTTCTTCTGTTCTATTTTAGAGTAAATAGAAACATATTGCCTTCTATTAAAGAGATAGGATTTTATAAGGTTGTTAGCGACCCCTAATATGCCATAGTAATGTTATTTTAGTAGGAGGATACAATGATCTACTGAGTCAAAGGCCTTGGAGAGATCACAGAAAATACCAATTACATTTTCATGTCTGTTGAGACCTTCCAGAACAGAATTCATGAAGCTATAAATGGCATGCTCTGTTGATGTACCCTTAACAAAACCAAATTGGGATTTAGCTAAAATATTATACTTATTGACGTATGAGACAATTCACCTTGCAATTACAGCCTCAAAGATTTTTGAATAAACAGGTAGAACAGAGATGGGGCAATAATTATTCATATCTTATCTTTTTTAAATATGGGCACAATTTTGCTATTTTTAGTTGATCAGGAAAGATCCCTGATGATAAGGATTCATGAATTAGATGGGTTATAGGACAAACATGTTGGTCCTTAATATTTCCTTTCAATAGTGAACAAAGGATGCCATCCCATCCAGATGAGTTTTTAGAATTGAGAGTGACAATTATAGAGTTGACTTCGTTTGTACTTGCAGGAGAGAGGAAAATAATACCATTAGTATAGGAATAAATTTAAAATTTTTCCAAATATGTGTTGCAAACAATTGTCTACGTTGTTTATTAGATTTATAAAATGCAGGTCAAAATGGTTGGCATTAAAGTTTGATTGGTTATAGGAATATCGTTATACTGAATTTTATCAATGGAATATTCCCTCAAATTTCTCTTAATTTTTGTCTCAATTCTCATTATTTCGACTCGAATACGATATTCTATGACCAAAATAAGAATCTTCATTCGATTTCCTTTCGGTATTCATCTCGATTTCGTGCGACCATTATTTCTGATTTAATTCAACGAAGGAATAAATGTCTGCAATCGATGGAAATGAACTTTGCAAGCATTTCTTAAACGGGAGATGATTCGAGTCGAACCAAGGATACTTCGGTCAAACAAATATCTGTATGTAATACCCCAATGGACATTAAACGACTAAAAAAAATATGATCCAATCCTATGTCGGGAAGTGCATGAAATTAAAGTTAAAAAATTTGTATATCTTACGGGAGTTACTGACATCGTATAATCATATGTATAAAACAACGATTGTTATCATATAAGTTTATTGAGAACTTTGATTTGTTCTCATATATCGTCTACACGAATGCATTTAAGGATATTTGTTTCGAATCATAAATGTTAGATAATTCGCGGTAAAAATATAGTCATGATGAAGGATCTACAAACTCGTACTCGTACAAACGCTAATGTTGTTCCTGGCAACCGAGTAAGCAAATGGTATCCACTTGAATTTATTTCAGTACGCTAATACATCAAATCCTGCTTTTTTAAACGTTTAAACTAGCTCCATCGTCACTGGGTACGTTTTTACTACGTCATCTCACGGAATTTCGTGTTTAATTTCCTATTTTCTCGACCCCATACAATCTTTCTGACATCCATCGGCAGCTCGGCTTCCAGAACTTTCTTTACCGCCCCCGAAAAGTTTCTTTTGATCCGAACAGTTTCCAAATGATTGCCCAAACATATTGTTTCATATATTTTGGTTCCCAATGCGGCATTTCGTACGTCGGCTATTTTCCCCCAACCCCTCTCCTTGGTACCGGCAGCTGCCGCCAGGAGCCAGTAAGGCCAGTAAGCGCATGGTGTTCAAGATCTTGAAATAACGTGGTTCGTTACACCGACCGAAAAAAATCGCGAATAACGTATTTTAAACGCGTTCCGGAGGAAATAACCTTTGCAAGTGACGCAAAAAGTTTCATAGTTTACGTTTAATCTATCAGTGAATGTCGTTACAGCGTAAACAGTAGAAAATCCGGTTATTTGTATTGGTCACCGTAGCGTTGAACTGCTTTCGGACATATAGAATGTGTTTGGAAGTGCACAAAGTGCCTCAAAGTGATACAAATCTTCACCGGTGCATCGATATACCTAGATACAGCTTCCGTGGACCATTGGTGCATCTTCCGCGACAGTTTTCGTGATCGCGATGGGAAAAAATTGAGTCGAAGCGACTCGTCAACGGAACTACCACGGCGAAGTTTGGACACCGGAATATATTTTAGCTGTATAGCAAGCATTTAGGACGTGAATCTCGTTTTTATTGTGTGTTTAGTAAATTTAGAAATTTACCACCTTAAGCTTGTAAATGTAATGTGCTTGCCTCTACGTTGTGGACGTAGCACAGTTTCAATCTTGTTTTGCTTCGTAAAGTAATAAATATCAGCATTAAACTTTCTCGTTCCATGTGAAGATAAAACATTTTATCTTGTGGTGAAGACGGCAGATCGGAGTGAAAATGAAGATAGAATCAGAAATCCCTCGTGATTTAAGGAAGTGCAAACTTTGTTTTAAAGACAAGAAAGTTTTGCTTTACATATTTGAAGTGAGCGGCTCATTGAAGAATGTAGCTCGAACTCTTTGTGAAGTTCTCAATTACGAGGTAACGTGAAACAATTCATAACTTTTATTTTAGCCACTTATATATTCTTATTTTTCGCCTTTAACTTACAATGATGGTTTTAAACGTATTTGCAACTATGGTACCGAATTTTTACGATATAGTTACGTTACGAATGTACTGCAAAACAATTCCGCCGTCTCCAACACGAAATTGAATGGATTTGTGCAATTAAATAGTAAAGTTTTGCTAGTAAATGCGAAATAGCAGCAGGTGGTTGCTTTTCTCCTTGATGATAATTACTTTTTAGTACGCTTGTTTATTATTGGACCAACTGTTTTGATTGTTTTTATATATTGTGTTTCAGGTAGCCTTGGATGACCATTTTCCACCTTTCGTCTGTTCAGATTGTTCTGACAAACTTCATGGCTTCAAGTGCTTCAAGGAGAAATGCGATAGGTTTAGAGAAACTTACGAATTGTTCCTGAAAACAAAAGCAGAGAGTACCAGCAATGAAAAGGTGATTAAAATTTTAATAAACCTATTTCTCTTGGGTAAGTTGTCATGTATTATTGAACAGGGAGGTGTGTGTGAGGTACATTGCACCAGATACAATTAATTTAGTGTGTGTATATATACACGATTAAAGTTGCTTGCATTCTGCTAACACGTTGGTACTCATTGTCAGAAGAAAAACTCTTGATGTGGAGGACCTTATTTTGATAGTTCATCTCCTGATCGCTACAAGCTAGCACAATAATTGTTTCAAAAATAAATTTGACTTCATTGCAATAAATTTACCACATTTATTGTAATGCTGCAATTCAATGCAAACCTCATAGAGCATGTACTTCAAAAATTTGTCAGCTTTTTATCCTATCGATTTACATTCTCACATCTTGATTATGAAAGTAGACTTACAATATTGAAAGTTAAGAGGATAGGAGAAGGAATTTTGGAATTAAATTATTACACACACTGTCAAATAACAATATTGACTACAGAACTTCTATCGCTTAATACTTTGAATGTACCACAACGCTGCGTAAGAAACAAATACCCTTTTCAGGTGTTGTTTCATAAACATAATTTATCTTACCATTATCAAGGTTTATAAGGGATGCGAATACAGTAGAGGATCGTTTATCTGAACTTTTCAGGACGGAGGTCGGTTCGCATAAAGGATATGTTTGGATAATAGGTATTTAAACCTGAATGAGAAAAAGGAACTAAAAAAGGCTTTTACGGATTACAGTACGAAATAAGTGACGATAATGCATATAAATATTATTGAAAACTTTTATTTAAAGAAAACTATACATGTCTGTCCCCGCAAGGTTTTTCTTTTTGAAACGACTACCGTTGAGTGAGATTCTGCAACAAATTGAAGAATCTGTGCTTTTATACCATGTATAGTTTTCCTGCTAATATTTTATTCCTGCTGAAGATTGGATGAATTGACACCATGATCTAGTTTATTTATTTTGTGTACTTTTTACTGTAACATCAGCACCTGTCTTTTTCTCTTGATGTTCCCACCACTTGAAGTAGCTGCTGGACACGTTTTCTTCTTATTTTTATCCATTTAGAAGGTTAATTAATATTGTATAAATACTTACTCGTTCTTACCTGCAAAAGATCGGCGCAAAAGACACGTAGCGGTGGCGTTCAAAATTACTGTATATCTATTGTGAAATGTTCGTTGTTTGGATGTGTTCATTGTTTAGATTTTTGGATAAACAATCCTCTACTGTAGTATTGATGTTGACTACTTTCCTCTCTGAACCAACAAACCAACTGAAAAACAAACTAATTGCTCGTAATAAACTCATATGCTAGAAATGCACTTGTATTTTTGTACCTCGCATTTCTGTATCTTCTACAATCACTGTAATATTACATCTTGCAAATTATCTATCTATAAGTTTCCTATTGCTTTTATATTTCTGCCATATTAATAACATTTTTATTGTTCATATACGTAAGATTTATGTATTGTGTAATCAGGTTTTTGACCAGTACTTAATAAATATTATTATTTTTTGTAGACTTTTAAATTAACTTTGATTTGAGAATACCTTCATAAATATAATAATAATTTATTTACGGTGGAGCTCTATTGCATGAAAGAAATACAAGATTATAATAATTTACAAAGTAAATAAAAGTAAAGTGTGCATATGTTTAAATATTTCTCAATTATGATTAAAATAAAATCAATTGTAAAATTGGTAAGAACATTAAAAAGTAATACATTTGACGTATAATTATGTAGACATTTCAAAGGTAAGATCATAAGTGGATAACAAATATTTAAGAAAAATTTTGAGCACAATGAGATTACTATTAATACAAAGTATACAATAAATTATAAAACAATTAACCATAAAAATCACAGATAGAAGAAATTCCCTAAGATATAAATCAAGATTTGTAATAAAGTTTTCATACGCTTCTTGAATTCTATCTTGTACATATTGTTAATACATAGAATCATTTTTTCTTGTTGTCTTTGTTTAACTTCATTCAACTCTGCGTTTTTGTTTATTTTATTAATTATCAACCTAATGTATTTAATCATTTTATTATTCTTGAAATATTCTGATGTGTTTGACCTTTTTTTAATGCCACAATTGTTTACATTTAGAATTAGTGTCATTTGTGAAGATGTTTTATTTGATTGCTTGTAGTGAATAAGTATTTTTCCTGTCTCTTTTGTATAGTTTTGAAGTTCTACTTCTTTGCGCTCGTTGTAACGGGATGGGGTGTCGGTCGAAAAACCACGTAACGAGTGAGATTTTTTTGAAAAATAATTTCTGAAAAATAATTTCTCAGCCGGAGATAGAACCTCTCTAGCGTGCTAGGCAAGCGTCTTAACCATTCACCCGCTGAGCCACTTGATGTATGCGTTGCAGAGAGACTTGTAACCCCGCGCGGAATCCCCCTCCAACTTGTTTATGCTTTAATATGCAAAAAATATTAGTTGAGATTGCAAAATGCAAAGGCTGGATTTTGAAATTGAAAATTATTAATCGATCAAGTTTTGTCATTTTCGTGGATGAAAAACTGGTTAAAATTAGGGAGAATTTATTATTATTAAATTTATTATTATTATTATAATTCTTATATCAGATTTCGTTTGGGATACTAGGCATTTTTTGAAAAATGGGCTGAAGACAAGCGATTTGAACCACTATCAACATCCAATGTGAACATTTTTTTCAGGATATTTTGTTTCCCAAAATGACACTTTTCTGACAAGCATCCATATACTCAATTTTTGTCCTGAAGTACATATTGTTTTTTTTTTTAATTATTTTTCAGAAAACAACAATAATGGATAAACGAGACTTGCAAAAATTAACAGAATTGTCGTCGGAATCCGACTCTGAACTAGCCATTGATGAAAAAAAAATGTTAGCGCGGGAGGAGTAGCAATTTACCACAACCAAAATGACCATAGTAATTTGGTCACTTCTCACATGGATGTTCATTCAAGGGCATCAGAATCTCTTGCTCTAGCACAGTCTGTTATTGGAGAAATTTGTGTCAGTAAATGCGTTCCACAAACTGGTCGAGAATTTGTAGTTGTGGTGGTATACATATCCACTGGTAAAACTGTGAGCCAAATCATAAAGTTTATACACCAAAACTTATTAATTTATACTAAAGAAGGCTCCGAACTGCTCGAGGAAAATTTTCATGAAATCCCAATCATAATGAGCGGTGATTTCAACATCAATTTTGCCGATGACAAAACAGAGCCATTGATAAATTTCCTAAAAGAAAAGCTAGACTTGGTAGTGTCGAATGATAAGAAACAAAGTACGACCAAATACGGGACGACCATCGATGCTGTATTTAGTAGATATCTTGAAAGGTTTGAATCTAGAATATTTGTTAATTACTTTAGTTATCATAAACCGATTGTGTCTTTCTTGGAATACAGTGCGATTTCTAATGAGGAACCAGAAAATAGTCAAGATGAAAGAATGATTGTAGAAGAGATTATTGATAATGATGATGTATAAGTTTGTAATATAATAATGAAGGCACTCATAATAATATATTGAAGAGAAATAAATTGGATAACAGAGGAAAAGGTCTTATATTTCATTTGCACATCCTGTCCGTCTGTGTGTGTGTGTGTGTGTGTGTGTGTGTGTGTGTGGATGGGCGTGTGCGAATGGCCAAAGAAGTTTAACTTCCACCGTCTGGTCCGACGCAGACCCAACTATTTATTTTTCTGCTTGTCTCTCATAATGATTTTCATTCTCCTTCTTCACAAAATATAGTTTTCTGTAGGTTTCACAGGTTTTCCCCTTCTTGTGAGTATTTTCCTGCGGTGGAAATTTTTTTCCTGAGCCCTCTGCTTAGGTTTTTTAAATCCACATATTAGGTTTCTTCTTTTGCAAACTATCTCATTGAAAGCAATGTTAGGATATTCGCAAACGACGCAGTCATTTACAGGGAAATAGATAGTTCAGAGGATAGATTAAGCCTTTCTAACGACTTGGATAGAATTATGAACTGGTGCGATGATTGGCAATTAGAGCTTAATGTAGAAAAGTGTGCGGTAGTTAACTTCTTCGTAAGAAAATCTATAATAAATGATTATTCTTACAGCCTCCGAGGGGTAAACCTAATGAAAGTAGAATCGGTATCTTGGAGTTACTCTCTAGTTTTCATGAGCATTCTATCTTGTACATATTGTTTATAGTATTCTTTTCTGGGGTTCATGCCCTAACACCAAGTTTATTTTTAAAATTCAAAAGAAATTCATGAGATTGATCACCAATGGAAGTTATGATGCTCATAGAAAACCCATTTTTGGAAAGCTCAATATTTTTCCTCTGCCTTGAATTCATATTCTTATAACACTTCTTTACATTCAGAAGAACTTACACAACTTCAAATTATACTCTGATTTATATAATCACGATACTCCTGGTAGTAAGAAACTTCATTCATTTTTTAATCAGATTAAAAGAGCTTCTCAGGGTTCCAAATGTATGGGTATTAAATTATAATAGAAAATGTACTGTTAGAGCCTTTTTAAGTTTTAAGAAAAAGTTATAACCTTTTTTACTCGTTAAAATGTACTATAGCATTGATGAATTTACTAATGATGTTAATCTTTCTTTGTATGCATGTTTTTTAACTATATTTATGTAATCATCCTCATGGATTGTTTGACCTGTCACATATCATGTTTCATGATCTTTTATTGACCAATATTATTATTATTGCATATTCTCTTGCTTGGTTCTTATAATTTATTTGAATCCCTAAGTATTTTAATTCCTTAATTATTTCAAATGCATTAAGAAACCCAAGTTCATGAAGTGTTATTAATCCTGTTTTTCTCTTGTTTTAGTTGATCCTCTGGGCAGTGAAGAAAGAAGAGGAATCTGACGTCGTACTGAAAGATCATTTAGATAACCTTCCTCCACCACATTCTGCAGAGACATTTCAGGTATTAGCATCAAAACGTTTTACATAAATTAATTTCATTAACCTCCTCAATGACAGAATTATTTCCAGACTTACTTCTTATATACATATGATAATATCTAGAGATGTAGCTATGTATCATAGATATTGTAGTATAAGGTCCATTATGAGTAACTTTAGCAGTATTACATATTGCTATACCAGAGAGGAACCTGAGTTAAATAGAAATTTATCTCTCTCTGCAGATTTCTCTGAAGGCTGATGAAGAAGAAATTGAAGTCCCTGTTGGGAATGAGGTAAGAGATTTAAGTGTTGGCTAAATTTACCCTCTATTCCATCTCCTTCACTTCCTTGTAACTCGCCTCATCCTTTAAGGCATTCAACATCTTCTGTCTTTGTCTTCCCCTCTTTTTTTTCCCTTCAATTTTATCCTCAATTAATTACTTCAGGAGTCCCTTTAACGCACCAATTTTCTTAATTACTTCAAGTAAAGAAACCATCTTCAATAGTGAAGATGTGTTCTCATCCGTTCATATTTGGCTCTTCTGTCAGATTTAATGTAATCTGCACCTGAAATTAGCGATTTAAATGCAGACTTCCTCTTAAAAGATACTGTAGAGGATCGTTTATCCGAACATCCAAACAACGAAAATTTCACGATAGATATGCAGTAATTTTGAATGCCACCGCTATGCGTGTTTTGCGCCAATATTTTGAAGGTGTGATCCACTAAGTATTTATACTATATTAATTAACCTTCTAAAAGGATAAAAATAAGAAGGAAACATGTCCAGTAGCTAGTTCAAGCGGTGGAAACGTCAAGAGAAAAAGACAGGTGCTGACGTTACAGCAAAAAGTGGACATATTAACTACATCGTGGCATCATTTCATCCAATCCTCAGCAGGAATACAATATTAGCAGGAAAACTAAACATAATATAAAATCACAGAAGGACCGAATTCTTCACTTTGCTGCAGAATCTGACTCAACGGTAGTCATTTCGAAAAGAAAACCCTTACTGGGACAGTCATGTGTAGTTTTCTTAAAATAAAAGTTTTCATTAATATTTATGTGCATTATCGTCACTTATTTCGTACTGTAACCCGTCAAAGCCTTTTTTCAGTTCCTTTTTCTCATTCAGGTTAAAATACCTATTATCTGAACATATCCTTAATGCGAACCAACCTTGGTCCTGAATAGTTCGGATAAACGATCCTCTCCTGTATAATTGTTTACACAGTTGTATTCTGAATGATTTTTAAATTTTTTATAATCCAAAAGAGGTAATTTGGTAAATAGATAAGCTTAGTTTTGTGAGTTTTGAGTCAGATCCGAATAACCTGAGTCAATGCTTGAAGCATCAATTTTGCCCTCATTTAATTACGCTTATTCTTATCTTTTGCAGGATTTCATTGTGAAGGCCTTTCCCATTCAGGCTGTTGATAATACGGGAAATTTAGATCCGCTTGCTGACTCAGAGGTAACTTTCATTTCCTAATATTATTTTGCTCTGCTGGATATTTATACTAACTTAAATGCTATTTCAAAATCTGAATACTAAGATTATTTAAAAATTATGTTATGATGCCTGATCATGTTATAGCCTTTAGTGTTGTGTTTATTGTTTTCTTGCTTTATTTATTGGACATTCTGTTCATTGTACAAAAAATAGTGCAAAACAAAGAACAAAAATATGTTTTATGAACATAACATAGTTATGCAGTCAAATATTTGTATGTAAATATTTATATAATTTTTATCTATTATATATAGATGCTTCTCCGGATTCATTCATATATCATATATATATTCATATCTATTATATATAGATGCTTCTCCGGATTCATTCATATATATAGCTATATAGCTATATAGATAGGATACAAATTCACAGGCTAAACTACAAGTGTCATTGACTTGAAATTTTTATGACATATTGGCCATAACGTGAAACCCCCAGGAAAAAAGCGACTTTGATCCTCAGTGTCATAGGTTCGAGTCCAGAGGGCCCTAAAGTCCCGATTTTTCCCGTTTAAATGCATTGCCGTGATTTTCGGGAATTTTTAAAAAATACTTACCGGATAGGTAGAGAAATAAAACTCAAGGAGCCTATATTTATGGTCTTGGACTTTTGAAAACATCAATGATTTTTACAAAAAATATCCTGGGTACGATGCTAGGACGATGCAAAGATCTGCCCTTTAATATACATGGGAGCAGTTTTTCATTATTTTTTTTATGCATTTCTCGAAATAATAGGAAGTTCGTGCTTAGCTGGAAAGTGTAAGGTAACAATTGGTTTAAGAAAAAAATTTTCATAAGACCGTACTATTCCTGGGTTCGATGCCAGAGCACATTAACATTTCTCTCATAAGGAATATAAGGGAAAAGTAAGACTTCGATTGAGGCAGTTGCAGCCAATATTTCTGCATGAATTTTCGCACATAGTTAAAGAATAATATCTTCTATTATGTTGCATAGGAAGTTTCCCCAGAAAGACCCAGGTTCGATGCCGGGCGGTAAATATGTCTCCCGTTTAAAATACATAGGGTTAGTATTTCATTATTTTTTTGATGCACTTATCGAAATGATAGGAAGTTCGTGCTTGGCTGGAAGATGTATGGTTGAAACTGGTTTAAGAAAACAGTTTTCAGAAGACCGTAATATTCCTGGGTTCGATGCCAGACCACATTAACATTTCTCTCATAAGAAATATAAGGGAAAAGTAGGACGTCGTTTGATGCAGTTGCAGATAATATTTCTGCTTGAATTTTCACAGATAGTTAGAGATGCTGATTTTCTATTGTGCTGCATGTTAAGTATCACCTGGAAGACCCGGGTTCGACGCCGGACGAATAAATTGTAGCGAATAATCAGAATATTTTCAATCCATTTTTTTTTCTTTTTACGGCCTTCCCGATATGATGCCGACATGAAATTAGTGTTGTCGATCTGCTTGCAGTATGCAAGCTACATTTTACTCGTATTCATATATATATATATATATATAGAGAGGATACAAAGTCACAGGCTAAACTACCAGCGTCAATGGCTTGAAATTTTTACGACATATTGGCCATAACGTGTAACCGCCAGAAAAATTGCGATTTTGAACCTCAGTGTCAAGGGTTTGATTCCAGAGGGCCCTAAAGTCCCGATTTTTCCCGTTTAAATGCATTGCTTTGTTTTTCGGAAATTTTTAAAAAATACTTGCCGGATAGGTAGGGACTTAAAACTCAAGGAGCTGATATATATGTTCATGATCTATCGAAAACATAAATGAGTTTTGCTGAAAATATCCTGGGTTCGATGCTAGGTCGAGGCAAAAATCGGCCGTTTAAAATGCATTGTGGCGATTTTTAAGATTTTTTTTGGACCACTTCCCGATGGCATGAAAACTTGAAATTCGGCATGGGGTTGGATATCATAGATTTATTTCATAATCAAATTTTACATATTCGCTGATGGTCCTTGGTTCGAGCCCAGAGGGCCATTTACATTCCTCCATGCATTTCTTATGGAGATAACAGTAAAATGTTTTATGTACTTTCCGGCATGATATCGACTTCAAAATTGGTAAGAAATAAGATGAAGTTCTAATAAGTCATACTGTGCATTCACAGCTACCAATATTTCCTGGGTTCGACACCAGGCGTCTCTACAATCAGCAAATTATCCGATTTTTAAGAATTAATTTAAACCCCTTCCCAATAATATTAAAACATGAAATTATTCATATAGATAGAGAACATAGTTACATTTCAAAAACATGTTTTAGATTTCCTAGATCGTCCTTGGTTCGAATCCAGGGAGCCATTTACCTTATTGAAAAGTAGGACGTCGTTTGAGGCAGTTGGAGCCAACATTTCTGCTTGAATTTTCACACATAGTAAGAGATGGTGATTTTCTGTTCTGCTGCATAGTAGGTTCACCAGGAAGGCCTTGGTTTGATGCCAGAGGATTAAATTGCAGAGAATTTAAAGAATATTTTCAATCATTTTTTTTTTTCTTTTGAGGATCGTCCCGATATAATGCCGATATAAAATTAGTGTTGTCGATCTGCTTGCAGTATGCAAGCTACATTTTACTCGTGTATATATATACGAGTAAAATGTTGCTTAAATGTAAGTTTAAAAATATTGAGAAGTTCTTTGAGAAATGAGTGTTAAAGTAGCTTGCGGGCTGGGGTGGATCGAAAAAACGGCTATTTTGACTAATTTTGGTGGAATGAGAATTCATTTTCCTTGATTCATCAACTACCAAGCAATATATGCACTCCTTTGCCATAAAGTCACTTTGGAAACATTGAGAAACCATCAGGATAAAATGCAAAAATTTGATGTTTTTCACAAAAATTTAAAATTTTAACTAAAATTCGCCGCCTCAGGACATATTCCGATTGAGTTGAATTTATTTATATGTTATAAGGACCAGCAACCACAAACTTAAAGCACTAGCCGTTGACGGATTACGGAAAAAAAGTTTTCTCGATCCACCCTATTGCGTGCACCTAAATCCTTTTTTTTGGGGCCTTGTCAATTTGCCATTTTATTGCTCACAGAATTTGGTCTAAGAGTATAAATTAAATGTGAAAATAGTGAATGGATTAACTGATAAACAGTTTAGATATAAGAAAAATAACAATTTGTACTTTTTCCACAGTATTTATTAAACACAATAAATGGAAACAAGACACGACTAGTTTCAGAGATTGATCTCCATCAGCAAGTGACCAAGCAAAAACGTAAAGCATAATATATACAAGTAAGACTGGTGGGAAAATAAGGAAATAGGAAAAGAAGGTCGTGGGGGGAGAGGTTAGTCAGGGGGATGGAACTGGAGGTAGAGAAACATTGTCAGTGGGTGGAAGAATGCATCGAATCAATGGGAAGAGGTGCTCGTTAACAACATTACATTGTTTGGAATTTGTATGGGAATTAATCTCAAACTTCTAAGAAATAAAGCCTTTGGTTTCTATCTATAGAGTAAGAATTTCGGGTACCAAGTCAGAAGAATGGTTGAATTCCAGAAGGTGCTTAGCAAAGTGAGATCGGGAGGACTTGTTCAAAAAACATCTTTTATGTTCACCGTCTCTTATGGCGAAATTTCTCCGCTTTTGACCCAATCACAGTTATTGCATTTAAGCTTGCAAATTCCGGATTTTTATCATGACGTATTTCCGCGAGACATCGCCAAAGACTGTGAATTTTATTAGTTTAGATACACATTTAGAGTTTCCAGTATGAAAAATAAAGAAAAAAATAACAAAGAAATCACTTGGTTAATCTTTGTGTAAAATTCTCGAAACTGTATGTAGTGAACTATTATCACAAACATGGCTAATTATCATGTAAAATACAATGAGAAACAAGTAACGATGCGAGCGTTACTGAAACCTTGTTGGTGTATGTAATGAATCATCCCTTTTTCCGTATTTCATGTAAGCTCTGTCATATTTCTTGTCCATTGGAATCATAGAATCCAATCATTGCAAATATGAGTCACGTTTGATAAAAATCTCAATTGGGAAAACACGTCAATTTAATTGTAGCTAAGGCATTTGTTGCATTATGTGATGAGGAATTTTAAGGGCAGGAGTAGGGAAGCAAAACATAGGGGATATACATTGCTTGTAAGACCGAATCTTGAATACGCAACAGCCGTGTGGGGTCCATATCAATGTTGTTGATCAAAGAAAATAGAAAAAATGCAAAGGAAAGCAGCTCGATATGTAATGGGCGGATTTAGAAAAGTGGACAGCATCACAGAAAAGTTAAAGACTCTGGCGTGGGAAACATTTGAGAAAAGAAGAAAAATAAATCGACTAGGTTGTATTTACAACATAATTTCAGGTAAAAATGGTTGGGAAGCTTTAAAAAATGCTTTGGAGGAACCAGAATTCAGGGGAAAAGATAGCCATGAATTTAAATTAAGCCTTGGTGGCAAAGAATATCGCGAAATATTCTTTCCTAAACCTTCAGCAGCCATATTGATGATTTTTACGCCCTGTATAATGATATAGCCCGTATTTATGAGAATGAGAATGCATTCCTTCGTGGTTATCGGCAGACTAACGGAAAACCTTTCGAGTATCGGGAGCGTTCTCCCACTCATTTAAAACTGATGGGCATGAGCGTCCCGGCACGCTCTCCATACCTCGGTAAGGAACCAGAGAGCATGCCGGCACGCTTGCTGTAGTGAAAGGGTTAACAGAGGCATTTCAGAAAGGAATAAGTTACCTAGATCGCTCTTAAGCCCCTTGCCTAAAAATACAAGATCTTTTAAAAAGAAATGTTTTAATTCATCGTAGTAGATAAGGGTATTATAGAATGTAAGGGGATTTTAGTAATGTCGAATTTCTGGAGGAAGTAAGGGATTGTTTGGCAGGGTGATGTACGGTGGGGTTTTACCCTGGGACCCCTACAGTATCCGAGAAGGCCTGTGATGAACCCCAAAAAATCCAGAAATAACAATTTATATGTCATATGTGTGTGTATGTGTTTAGATGAACAGTAAATGAATATGTAGAATAACTGCCACCTGCCTTACAGCCAACTTGGAGGTTATGAAATAATAATATTTCTTGGTCATTGCTGTGTTCATTTAGAATAAGTGATTCACTCACAGATTCATTTCATGTAACCAAACTCATTTATTTCTCACACTCTTCCTGGAATTCGTGTTGGAAAATAACAGCAGATGGTGAATAATTCATAAATAATTCAGTTATTTGTGTGTGGAATGCTATCGTTTCGCTTTTGGAAAGTTTGGATGGTGGTGATGATGAAGGAAGGAAGTTGGTCTTTCTTCGGCATGTTTCAATTGCGTTGTTTGATGTTCAATTGAGAAAACCTTGCAATGCATCATCTTTTATCAACATTACTCGCGGAGTAACACTTAAATAGTGTAGTTATTTAGGAAATTTCTTTCCAAGTTGTCAGGTTTTTTAATTTTATAATTTGATCACAAATAGCTTAGTCGAATAACAAAATTAGGAAAAAGGGCATAATTTTTATGAATTATCTAGGATGTTGATTGTTTTGCTTTATGAGTGTGGAACAAGGATATTGAGAAAGCAGGAAGTCAAACGCTTAGAGACTAAACAACATGCTACAATGCTGTGCTTGTTTGACATGCATATTTTTTCATAAAAAATATTCTTATTAGGAAAGTGCTTGAAATAAAAAATTAAACGACAAATAGTAATTAATTCCAAAAAGAAAATCATTGACTTCTTTATAAGAGCTTAAACTTGATTTAAATAAAGGCCAAAACAACAAAATTGTTTGTATCTTTTGTTTTATTCATTTATCAGTTAGTATCAACAAACAGTACGAGGCTAATTGCAGTTGGGGAAATAACAAGAAGCAAGGAAAAACCAACAATCAGTGAGAACAAAATAAAACAACAAATCAACAACATAAAATTAATTTAAAATAATGAATGAAATTATAAAAATCAATCTCTTGGAACCATATTTGGGATGGATTTAAGAGGAGAGAAGAAGTGAACTTTGGAAGAAAGGGAGTTGATGGAAAAAGAGTGATCGTTTAACAGTTGATGGAGTGCTCAGAGAGAATAGGCGAGTTGTTCTCGAAGGAAAGAGAGAGTAGGAAAGGAGAATTGATTCTGCAGTTAATTATGTTACACAGGAAGGAGATGATAGATTATGAGCTTTAATAAACTTACAGAAAAAGAAATAAGGCAAGGAATGAATATGGAGTTGATACAAAACATCTTAAAGATAATTTATGAAGGTAAAACATGAAATAGTAAATAGAATGAGATAAATATTATAGTCATACCTAGAGGTGGGAACAATCGAATAATTCGGTTGTTTGCTTCGATCGAATTATTCTAATAAAGCGTTTCGATTTTTCACTCAATCCTAACAGAGTGAATCTATTCGATTGTTTTTAGTGAGTGGAAAAAAATTGAATAGATTAATTCCAATATTTTTAGCGAGTGAAAAAAATCTAATAAATGTATTTGATTGTTACAAGTGAGTGGTTCACTCGTTCAGAGGAAGTGAGTAAAAAATCAAATAGATTTATTCGATTTTTTTCCACTCCCTATAAACAGTCGAATAAATTCACTCGGTTTATTAGATTTTTCACTCGTTTACTTGATTCGCGTTGAAGAGGAGAGGATAGAAGCGGCTCGCAACATCATCCCATTTAGTGGAAGAGATATGTAATACTGATGAATTATGAATATAGATATACGTGTGTGTGTATGTATATCTGATCCGATATCCCGGCAGCCAGGTGTTACTGCCCCTGACCAGCTATTGCGTCCTGTCCTCCTACGAAAGCGAGTGAATTCATTCGAATGAAAACAATCAAATAAATGCCAAAACAATTGAATAATGTTTCGATTGTTTTTTCAATCGATTGTCCCATCCCTAGTCATACCCAAAAAAACATCATTTGACAAAAATACTATCTAAAAATGAAAATATGTAATGTGATTGATAAAGATAAAATTGATACGTAGCACACAGAGCGTAAATGCTTACTACCGTCTTTCCTTGAGTTATTCCTTGGATTAATGTTACTGTAAATGCCTGGGTATAGGCATTGCTACAAGTTAAGGCTCAAGGCTCGCTTTTGGAAAAAATTTAATATCTAGCATTAGTTTCTTACTTTTCCCACAACAGGTACTTTTATGCCATAAATAGAATGTGTCTGAATTAGGGATTTTTGTAGTAATAGCTGACTGACAAGGGATAATTCCCTCAAGACCACTGCGTTTCAGACAACTTTAGCTCGTGGAATGTTCAGCCCATTGAATGCATTACAAGGTTATCTTAGAGTCGTCATTGAATCGTTTCATTTGCTTGGGATCCTAATTTTTTGCATGATTTATCATTTCTGCATCCAATTCATTTATATCATTACGATTTCTGTTTCATTGTCGTATTTCAGGTAATGTAAGAAAGTGTTTTGTGTACTTGCTGTTGTTTGGTGTTGTTTTCATCACTTTGTTTCATAAGTGTTCCTTCTGTTACTCATTATAGCTTGATGGGCTTTCTCTCTATTAATGTTTTCACGAATGTACTATTTTTGAATTTTTAGAGTGCCTAAAAAAGATGGGAAAATTGGATTTGCTGAATATTAATTTTTCTATTTCGAATGCTCTACTTTTGGAGTAATCATTACATTCAATGTTTCATTATTTCTAAGCAAAGACAACGCTTTAACGCTCTGTATGGGGCCATGTATAATAGTGCGACTCGAAAAACTTTTTTTTGTCATTCAAAATTTCTAGTCGATATAGAGTTGTTGCTATGGTCACGTATTTTCCCAAAACAATTAATCGAATTGAAATGTATTTAAGTCTCCTGCAGCAGATCTAAAGTTTTTATTTTCAAAAATAAAGATTTTATTTTTTTTTAAACATGAACACAAAGCAAATTTTTGTATTCAGGTACAACAGTGTTTAGTTTACAATGTAAAAAGAATTATATTATTTGGAATACTTTTTATTTCTATGGTTATAAGAAATTTCTAAATGAAAACGTACACTAGAAGTAAATCAAATGGTCAACAATTTAGACCTTAAATTTGCAAAGAAATGATCATTTTACTGCTAATCCCAGAGGGATGTTGCATGGCGGATATAATTTTTATTTTCATTAACATTCTAAACTTTTTATTTTTGTACTTGTAAACTAAAATTTGCTTTGTATTTATGATTTTTAAAGTGTGTCTACGTTTTTGACAAAAAAATCAAACTTAAGGCCTGTTGCTGGAGACATTAATATTTCTCAATTTGTCTAAAATGTTTTTGCGTAAACATGTGACCGTAGTGACAACTTTTTGAATTTTTGAAAGTTTTTCGTGATGCGCCCAAATGTATAATAGCATGAATTGTAGTATGGTAAATGTGTTTTTATTTTATTCGTTACGTTCCGCCTCCTAATATATGTCTGCCCACCTTCATTTCGCCTGCTAACTCTTCTCTCGGTGATTCGGTAGATGGTTGCTGTGTTGGTGCGTGCCATCTCGAACAGCAACGACTTGGAGACCACCAAAGGGGCTGTTGGTACACTGCACAACCTCTCTCATCACAGACAGGGACTTCTTGCGATCTTCAAGAGTGGTGGCATTCCTGCTCTGGTGAAATTGCTGAGGTAATGCATCTAATTGTCGCTCTCATAACCAATATCCATAGAGATGGGTGAAACTCTTGGTGAGGTGTTTTGCTGAATTTGCTCTTAACCCTCGAGTACTCGCATCCCAAATTGTCACGTCAGTACTCGCGTTGGCTGGACCCGACATCTTCCAAAGGGGAAAATTGTCTCAAAATGTAGTGAATAAATTTTTAATTAATTAGTGATGATGCCATATTAATGGTTAACCTGGTTATTAAAATGACAAGCAAACTAAATAGCAAAAATATTCAGTAAAAATTCAATATTCCTGACGCTGAGTATTTGGGTGATGAATTTGGAATATTGCGTATTAAAAGTAAACTGTTTAAAAATAAAATAACATTTAATATATTATGCAATGCATGGCTGGTTCAGAACATTCTAAAACTCAGCTACTATGAGAAAGAAGAAGTGAAAAAGCACTAATAAAGAGATATGGAATATTAAGATTCATATAGGTCGATTCGACCCAGACGCAAGTACTCGAGGGTTAAAGAGAGGAGGAAGTTCAACGTTGGGAAGACTGGAGTGTCCTTCGTCACCAACCCTTTGTAACCCTTAAAGGTCCAACGTTTTTTTGTTGCTAAAAATGATACTATTACATGAAGGCACAGAAAGTAACAGGATTTCAAATATTGGCTTAAAATCTAATCTGTTTTTATTATTCTAAATGTAGAAATGATCGTGAAACATTATATCATTGAAAGAATGTCATTTATCAAGCTAACAATTCTTTTCCAATCTTCATATGAACTATTATTCAGAATCATAATAAAAATATAATTAAATTTGATTTACAGTAACCCTTTGAAGGGTCCAACGTTTTTTTTTTCAATAAAATACTAATGAAAGGATATATATCTTCAGCAATTTCCTTCTTGAATTTTTAAAAACTTCTTACAATGATTTTTGTTGCTAAAAATTGTACTGTACTAATGAAAATAATGGAATTTTTATCATTTAAAAAACTCAAACTAAAAAAAACATGATAAGGCTTCATCTCTATGGTCTGGCTTTAAATCTCTGATTCGGAAAATAAGTTTGTTAGTCACCATTAGTTATGCTTACAAATCAACAACAAGGTATAATTTATAAAATTTTAATAAAAATTTTGCAACCTTAGTCCAGAACAACAATATTTATTAATAGATAAAATATGTAAGCTCATAATATCTTTCTCGAGTATTTATTATTCTATGAGCACATTACGACAATAAATTTATCTTCTTACAATAGACTTATAATTAAAAATCTGATGTGGCCAAGACATGACTTTCTCCGTATTTATTGAAAACAGAAGCCTATGTCGGTAATATATAAATAACTCCAAAACAATGAGTGTTACAGGAAAATGTTTCATACAACATTTGTTGTAAAAAACATTATCTATAACTTTTGTATGTAATTGTATATACCTACATTGCATTCTAACAGAGATAAGTATGAAAAACTTAAATTTCTGGATAAACAACAACTTCCAGTTAACCATTATTCAAGAATAACTCCTAAACAATCAGTGTTACGAAAAAATGTTTTATACAAAAGTTGTAGTAAAGTACATTATCTAGAACTTTTGTGTGTAAATGTATATACCTATATTGCATTTTTACAGAGATATTTAAGAAACAAATTTTGTTCCGGATAAACGGCATTTTCCGGTTAAGCGATATTCACCAAAAACTAATCAACTTTTGGCATTGTTAGGAAAATTCTAAATATGAATTTTGAAAATGATCGGATAATTACTTTTTAAGATAGAGATCCCACAAACTTTTTAACCACAGACAGACAGACACACAGACAGACATGTTTGGGAAAATAGTGAAAACGTGCTCTATGGGTCCCAAAACATCTAATTCCATCGAAATCTGGAGATCGAATTTTTTTGCAAATACAATACTTTCTCTATACTACGTAAAGGGAGAAAGTAAAAATGGTAGCATAACAATTTGTCAAATAATTACAAACTTAGAGAGTAAAAATACCCGAATGCAATATAGAACTAACTGTTGAAATAAAATCGAAGTTAAAACAAAATTTACAGTAATTGAGTTAAGAATGCGTAGCAAAGCTATTCATCAAAATAATTGGTTAAAAAACATGTCGCAGGTTGGACCAAGGGAGGGTCATTTTGTGCCTATTTCTGCTCTCATTACATTGCTTAAAAAAAATTAGAAAATGCATCAACGTATAGTTCTATCTTTAATAACCTATATTTGTCAAAGCAACAAAGTTATAAGGCTATATTATGTGGTTAAATTCTTAAAATGTTGAAAAAGAAAAGTGGTGGACATTTCTTAGCCCCCCTTGGTCCTTAATCCTTAATTGTGTCAAATAAGTTAGGTAATGAGTGGCGTGGTGTCAACATTACCCCAAAATTCTCTGAATTTTTAAGATCTCTTTCAATAGTAAATCAACTAATTCAATTTATCATCGTTCATAAATGATTCTTGCTTTTTTAAACAAAGTATCTTTTTCCATTAAGTATTATTTTAATAAAATGTTTAAACATGTACCAAAATTACAGTAACTTATATAATTAATATTTTTCCTATAAAACATTAACCTAAGAGTTTCAAACTCTTGTAATATATAGGAGACGGTTGTTTATTTAGATTTTGTTTAGCAAAATTACACGGTTTTAAATGTCATCTGTATAGATCTGTATAATCGATTATAGTCAAAGACTGGTTTAAAAGTAATGCTGTGCAATTTGGGAACCTCTCGAAGCAGGATTGACCTTGAGATGGTGGAGTCGCAAGGTTCGTCAAGGGAATTTCTTTCATTCATGAGCAATGAATGAAAGAAAAGAATGAATTAATTGGGGAAAACAGATCAAGGGTAGGGTTGAGGGAATTGAAAAGTGTTGGGATAGAAGATTGAAAGCTGGAAACAACGTTTGTGAATGAGGTTAGAATTGCACAAAGGTACGGGAAGGGAGAAGCAATGGAGGATGTCAGTAGATCTGCGACGGCTGTTGAAGATTGCATGAAGAAATTTATATTTCTACCAGAAGGTAGAACCTACATGTAATGCAATAACAGATGCTTATCCTGTTACCGTATTTCCCGGCCTATAAGACGCACCGGTGCATAAGACGCACCTTGATGATTCAGGTTAGAATTTACGAAAAAAACTCACACTTTGTTACATAAGGTTGAGTGCCGGTAAACTCTTTATCGCGAGAGATACAATCTATTAGCATAGGGATGACATCTCCGTTAGCCCAATGTGTATAAGTTTTGCAGCAGCACCACATGCGAGATTAAACAAAAAGTGCTACATTGTATGCATTTCCGATTTACCTTTGAATTTTTGAATAGGAAGTTCTGTCATCGAAATATTAAAACTGAATTCCTTACTACTTAATCGAAAAAGCGTTATTATCGAAATTTGTAATCAACTGAACTATTTTCAATGCCTGATACGGTAAAAAATACATAATGGTGCGCATTTATCCCGGCAAATTGGCTTGCTTATTATAGGACGGAGTTATACCCGTATACCATTGGCGCATAAGACGCAGACTGATTTTAGAGCATGTTTTGGAGTAAAAAAAGTGCGTCTTATAGGCCGGGAAATACAGTATATACTGTAATTGATGGCATATAATACCGTGGCCGGTGAATTGGTCTGGGGGAATGCGTATGCGGGGAATTCGTACGCAGGGAATTCGTACATGGGGAATTAATATCCCGACAGATACGCGGGGAATTGGTCCCCCATGCTGATGTTGTACTACTGTTATTCAGTCTTATGTTAATCTACGTGTCCTGATTATTGGTAAATTTTATAAATAAACGGAAAGTGGTAATTATGATCTATATATATTAAGACAGAATCGTGTCCGTCCGTCTGTCCTCAAAAAAGGGATGTAACACTTTTAGCAAAATCTGAGTCTAAATTCAATCTCCCGCAACGATTCTTAGTGCGCTGGAGGCGGACGGCCTGCACGCACAGGCGTGCAAAAATTTAAATTTTTTGGTTGAGTTAAGAGGTGCAAAACGGGTGAAAAACTGAAAAAATCGGGAAAATGAGGGCAATGGGAGACGTTTTCTTTTGGGATGACGAACGCCGCTTACCTATCGCTTGCGCGTCATTTAACATAGTTAAGTCTTTATCAGTTGATCTCACTGCTGAGGGTGAGGTCCCGACTTTGTGGTCTCTGACATTATCTACTTTTTCGGAATCTTTGACGAAGGCCTCGAATACCTTTCGATGCTGCCCCATCAAACATAAGGGAACTAACCTGCCTGCGGAGCAGGCAATAGGCAACTGCTAGTACTTTTTATTTAAAATAGGATAAACAAAGGAAACTATTGTTCAAATTTCAAGTCTGAGAGAATGAATGAGTCCGTGGTGATGTTGTACTACTGTTATTCAGTCTTATGTTAATCTACATGCCCTGATTACTGGTTAAAGTTAAAATAAATTAACCTGGGGGTGGGGTTGGGTTGGGTCGGCATCAGCACAGGGGATCAATTCCCCACTTGCCAATCTGTCGGGAGATATATTCCTCAGGTACGAATTGCCCTCGGATAATGGTGGGCGATTCCAATGCAATTCAATGTGAATCGATTCATCTGTAAATATGGGATGCCAGATGGCAGTACCGTAGTATTCCAGTTAATATGATTTGGACTATTTGGATGGAATTATTTTCAAAAATAGGATACGAGATGGCACTACTCGCAGTACCGCTGATTGTTGTAGCAGAAGCACTAGCCATGACAATTATGTCATGGTATTTAACCTAAAAAGCTATGTAAAGGATAGTTATAAAGTAATTTACATTATTCAGTATTGATATTCATCAATATAAATGGATTGAGATTAGATGACGAAAATGAAGAATATCCTTTGCATCCGATTCCTGGAACTCTCATGCAGTCCTTTATGTTAATCTATAAATATACATCGTTTTTTAGTATTATCTGTTGTTATTTCCTTTCTTCCTTTTAACGATATGTAAATGTTCGTATGTACTACATTTTCACTGTGTTAATTAGGACTTTTTATACTAGTAATTTGCAACAGTAACAGGTATCCCAAATCGCGGTTCAAGAATTCTCATCACTCCTCATCAATTCTCATTGTGACTTCAATATTTAATAGAATTCCAAAAATTCGATACCAATATTATTACAATATAAATATGATTCTGATTTTATCATAATTCATTCTGATACTAGACAATTCGAATCGATTTCGTTAATACGATTTTTAAAGTGAATCAATTCATGAAAACCGATTCGAATCGATTTCGCTGAATCGATTCTCTGCTCCCAATGGCCCATCTCTACTGTGCACTCGGCGCCCCCGCTTAATCTACGAATTTATCCCCTTTGTATTCTGACTTGTATTTACAGCTCTAAATTAATTTTAGCATAGTTTTTCTGCATAGCATAGGTTAAAGACCTAATTACACGTTACATACGTTAACATTTTAAATTTAACTGTGAAAAAAGGAAGGAAAGTGGCGCCTCCACTGGAATCTATGACTTTGGCTGCAGTTTATCTCATCATGTATAACACTTCTAGTTAAAACAATTGAATGAATAATTCCGTTTTTGGTATTCTCTGCTCCGAATCGCCCATCTCAACCCCCCGACCAGTTCACCAATACATACTTTTCCCTGTAAATTAAGCAGGAAATTCACCCGTAATTCTTTTTTCATCCTGAGCTCTCTCTCTTGGTATTTGTTATAAGGTGATTGGTATAAGTTGAGCCTTCCGTTGCAGTTCTCCATTGGAGTCGGTGCTGTTCTACGCCATCACCACACTGCACAATCTTCTGCTGCATCAGCAAGGTTCGAAAATGGCAGTGCGTCTCGCTGGCGGTCTGCAGAAATGGTGACACTTCTTCAGAGGAATAATGTCAAGTTCCTGGCGATAGTGACAGACTGCCTGCAGATCCTTGCGTATGGCAACTAGGAGAGCAAGCTGATCATCCTTGCATCCCAAGGATCCGTGGATTTGGTCAGAATTCTACGCTCGTACGACTACGAGAAGCTGCTCTGGACCACCTCCAGAGTTCTCAAAGGTATGGTGCAAGTAGCTATGGGAATACCGATTCACCTGTGGGAATTGCGCCGCAGTAATAAATATATTCACAAAAGTGTATATAGGGGTGTGTCACGAAAAACTCTTTTTCGAATTTCAAAATTTTAAGCCTGTAATGGCGTACACTTGGAAAAACCTTGAAATAACCTTGATTTTCTAACATCCCGTTCTGTGGCCACCCTGTTATATGTAGACATCGTAATAGACGTCAGTACATCATGAAGTACATTCGCACTTTTTTGCAGCGCTACGGTGAACAGCAAATTTTCTTAACTCGAACTCTTCACCCAGTCCCTTGAGATTCGTGTTAGCGAGGGTTTACTATAACATTATTACGGTGATATAAGTATACGAAGGAAAACTGTTAAATTAAAAGACCCAATCAGAAACAGGTGTGATGGATAAAAGGTGGAGTAAAGTGTAGTACTTTTTCACCCTAAATTGACCACATTCATTTTGCTTCATCAGCCTCCCTCAGACAGGTGAAATGGGGAAGCAGGCTGCATATACTTTAGGGGTTGTAGCAAAATCTATGTATTAGTACGAGGAAATGTTGCTTGCATACTGCAAGCATATGAAATGTATTTAAAATCTTTATTCACATGCCAAGTTTCAATGTTATTGGGAAGGGGTTTTAAAAAAATCTTAAAAATTGTAGCAATTTTAATTTTTGTAGAAGCCTGGTGTCGAACCCAGGACGTATTGGCAGATGTAAATAGACATTATAACTTGTTAGGACGTGATTTTATTTAATGCAAAGTTTGAAGTCCATATCATACCAGAAAGTTCCTGAAATAAGACTCCATTACCCCCATCTGAAATGCATACGGCACTGTAAATGGCTCTCTGGGATCGAACCAAGGACGATCAAGGAAATCTTAAAACGTATTTGAAATGTATCTATGATCTCTAGCTATATGCGGAATTTCAAGTATTAATATTATTGGGAAGGGGTTTACAATAATTCTTAAAAATGGTAATAGTTAATAATTTTAGAGACGCCTGGTGTCGAACCAAGGACATATTGGCAGCTGTGAATGCACAGTATGACTTTTTAGGACTTGTTCTTATTTAATGCAATGTTTGAAGTCGATGTCATGCCTGGAAGTACCTTAAATTTTTATCCGTTATCTCAGTAAGAAATGCATTGAGGAATGTAAATGGCTCTCTGGGATCAAACCAAGGACCATCAGCACCTGTATTTTTCTCTTGACGTACCCATGGCTTGAAGTAGCTGCTGGACACTTTTTCTTCTTATTTTTATCCATTTAGAAGGTTAATTAATATAGTATAAATACTTACTGGTGCACACCTTTAAAAGATCGGTGCAAAACACGCATAGCAGTGACATTCAAAATAACTGCATATTTATTGTGAAATGTTCGTTGTTTGGATGTGTTCTTTGTTTAGATCTTTGGATAAACGATCCTCTAATGTATTCCTTTTTAATGTTTGAAATGCATGGTTGCATCTCCAAAAGGATAAAATGCAAATTAATAGTTACCAAAAGTACATCATGAGCAAAGAATGCTGTTAATAGATGCACGACTATCATATGAAGAAGTAGAAACTAAATAATTAACAAATTTCAGAATTTTATTTTGTCACGCATATCTCAAGTGGAATCAAAACATTTTCCACGCACTTAAAGGGTTAAGAAACCTTCAGGACTTAACAGTAGGTTAAGTTAATATTACGAGTGACTGATTTCTCCTCTGTTTGTTCACAGTGCTGTCCGTGTGCTCCAGTAACAAGCCTGCCATTGTAGAAGCCGGTGGGATGCAGGCGTTGGCGATGCATTTGGGTGACCCGTCTCAGAGATTGGTGCAGAACTGCCTCTGGACTTTGAGGAATCTGTCAGATGCCGGAACCAAAGTGGTCAGTATCCGTCACTTAATTATTAAATAAATTTTTACTAGTTTGAAACCCAGAAAGAGGTTCAAGACATTATCAAGTTAGAGTCAAGAAACTCAATAAATAAAAAATAAAAGGATATCTATTATATATGAACACAATTAAACATAAATTAAAGAATATTAAAAAACAGTCAAACTTGTATAAAAGAAAAACAATTACAAATGATTATAATTTACATAGACAGTCAATGAATTCATCGGCAATATACAGTGGATTTTTTGTTAACAGATTAGAGATCTTAAATTTATTTGAATTGAGATTCTTTGCAGGAAGTGGTTATCTACAACAGTCTGTCCATGATACTTCACCGATTTTACTGTCATTAGGTTTAGGTGGCTAAAATATATCTATCTATTATATATAGATGCTTCTCCGGATTCATTCATGTATATAGATAGATAGGATACAAATTCGCATCCAAAACCACAAGCGTGATTGAGTTTAAATTTTTACGACGTATTGGCCTTAACGTGTAACTGCCAGAAAAATTGCGATTTTGATCTTCAGTGTCATAGGTTCGATTCCAGAAGACCCCAAAGTCCCGATTTTCCCCATAAAGATACATGGCGGGGATTTTCGATAATGTTTTGAGGCACTTCCCGGAAAAGTAGAGAGTTGAAATTCGAGGGATCGCTAGGAGCCGTGCATATCCAACGAAAATCAAAAAGACATCTTCGAATATATGCTAGGTCGGGGCAAATATTGGCCGTTAAAAATGCATTTTGGCGATTTTTATGATTTTTTTTGGACCCCTTCCCGATGGCATGGGAACTTGAAACTCGGCATATAGTTAGAGACTATAAATATGTTTCATAATCAAATTTTACGTATTCGCTGATGGTCCTTGGTTCGATCCCAGAGGGCCATTTGCACTCCTCAATGCATTTCTTATGGAGATAACGGATTCAAATTTTAGGTACTTCCCGGCATGATATCGACTTCAAACCTTGCATAAAATAAGATCAAGTCCTTACAAATCAAACAGTGCATTTACAGCTATCAATGTGTCTTGGGTTCGACTCCAGGCGTCTCTAAAATCAGTAACTGATCCGATTTTTAAGAATTATTTCGAACCCCTTCCCTTTAATATTAAAACTTGAAATTCAGTACATAGATATAAATAATAGATAAATTTCGAAAACAAGTTTTAGATTTCAATGATCGTCCTTGGTTCAAATCCAGAGAGCCATTTACATTCGTGAAAATTAGAATGCCTTTTGAGGCAGTTTTAGCCAATATTTCTGCTTGAATTTTCACACATAGTTAGAGATGGTGATCTTCTATAGTGCTGCATAGTAAGTATGACCTCAAAGACCCGGGTTTGATGCCAGACGATATAATTTCAGAGAATTTTTAGAATATTTTCAATCCTTTTTTTTTTCTTTTGAGGACCGTCCCGATAGGATGCCAACATGAAATTAGTGTTTTCAATCTGCTTTCAGTGTGCAAGCTACATTTTACTCGTTATATATAGATGCTTCTCTGGATTCATTCATATATATAGATGGATAGATAGATAGGATACAAATTCACAGGTTAAACTAAAAGCTTCATTGACTTGAAATTTTTACGACATATATGCCCTAATGTGTAACTGCCAGAAAAATTGATGTTTTGAACCTCATTGTCATGGGTTCGATTCCAGAGGGCTCCTAAGTCCCGATTTTTCCCGTTTAAATGCATTGCTTTGATTTTCAGGAATTTTGAAAAAATAATTCCTGGATAGGTAGAGAATATAAACTCAAGGAGCCGATAGATATGATCATGATCTATCGAAAACATAAATGACTTTCACGGAAAATATCCTGGGTTCGATGATAGGACGATGCAAAATCGACTATTTAAAATACATTAAGGTAGTTTTTCATAATATTTTTTCATTCACTTATCGATATGATAGGAAGTTCTTGCTTATATGGAAGATGTATATTAAGCATAGTTTAAAAAAAAAATTAGATAAGACCGTACTACCGTGTTTCTGGGTTCGATACCAGGGCACATTCAAATTTCTCACGGAAGGAATATATGGGAAAAGTAGGACGTCGTTTGAGGCAATTGTAGCAAATATTTCTGCCTGAATTTTCACACATAGTTAAGGATGGTGATCTTCTGTTGTGCTGAATAGAAAGTATCACCAGGAAGACCCGGGTTCGATGCCAGACGATTAAATTGCAGAAAATTTTAAGAATATTTTCAGTCCTTTGTTTTTCTTTTGAGGACTGTCCTGAAATGATGCTGACATGAAATTAGTGTTTTCAATCTGCTTGCAGTATGCAAGCTACATTTTACTCATATTTGATATACATATCAAAATTAGAATAAGTTCAGCGTAAAGCTGCTAGACATGTATTAGGGCATTTTAACAGATATGACAGCGTAACTGAAATGTTTGCAGAACTGGGTTGGGCTACACTGAAATCTCGTAGGAAAATTAACAGATTGATGGAAATGGGCTTATACATGTAAACCAAATTGGAAGGAGATTCAGAACAGTTATATGGCCCAAGATTTATGCAAGATACATGTTTACCTATAAAAGGTAAAAATCTTGTAAGATACATGTTTGACCACCAAAAAGAACTTTGGGAAGTACTCTTTTGTAAACAGAACTACAAAAGAATGATTTATTTGAAGGTATTCTTAACCCCTTCCCAAGTATAATTAAAACATTTCGATGATGGACGAGTCTAAATAATTTTCAAATTGTCAACAATATATCCACTCACAATACTTACTTCTTTAATTACTAAATGTGTTACTAATTGGTTGTTAACATAAGGTACAGCAGAGGAATGCTATATGTTTTATAATCTTCTTCCTTTTGTCTTTATATATTTTTTATTTATTGTCTTTATATATATTTGACATTGCCACCGGACGACTGTCCACTTGCAAGGTTTATAATAAATACTAATATAATTGTTCCATTCTACTATGCCCCGATTAGGAAGTGAATATTGGGGATTTATAAGTTAATATTGTGACGGATCACCAATATTTATAGCGTTTCCCCCGATAAGATCAGAGGTTTGTAGTTTTCTATTGACAGGGTGCCATACGAAACCTCTGCTGCCGACCAGCCTCAGTTGAAGGAATGAGAAGGGATCAAGTAATCCACCTTGTCATGCTTTTGTCAAAAGAAACGAAAGGAAAGGAAATTTGCATTGCGGAGATACACTGAATAATGGTAGTTATGCAGGGGTTGTACCGTTACATTTTTTTCAGGTCGAAATTTTGAGGGTCTCCGTCCTAATCCGGGCTCCTTAGCTCGCCTTCCTAGCTCGGGAGCACCCGACCTTCCCATCAGGGGGGACCATAAAAAAACTGACCGCATGGAATATGATTTAAAAAGTTATAAAAAATTCAAATGAGCAAGATTTTATTATCTTTGTCCTCTCACTCGTCCAAAGAGATATACATCCATTTTTTGATTGACGTTCTACGATGAAAATTAAGATTTTTTGTGATTTTGCAAGAAATTACCCGTTGACACACGGCAACTTTGCCCCGGAGATGGCTCTGGGAGAGGGATTTCTAGCAAAAATCTAGAAATCCTCCCCCAACCCAACCCAGCCCCCGTTGAAATATTTAAAACTCTTGCTTATCTGACTGAGCAACATTTCCGTGCGTCAACAGGTAATTTCTTGAAAATCACGAAAAATCTAAATTTTCATCGTAGAATGTCAATCGAAAGATGCTTGTAAATCTCTTAGGATGAGTGAGACGATGAAGATAATATATTGTTGCTCATTTAAATTGTTTTGAATTTTATGGTCCACCCTGCTGTGGGGGCCGGGCGCTCCCGAGCTGGGAAGGGTCCGGATTAGGATGGTGACCCTTAAAATTCTACCTGAAAAAAATAACGGTAAAACCCCGTTATAATTACCATTAACCATCCGATTATATTAACATAAATTTTATTGTAATTATAAGTACTGAAATGAGAAAAGAAAAAAAATATTTCGTACCAAAAAAATAACATGGACAGAAAAATAATGACTTAATGCTTAATGCTAATGACGGATGGGGGATGATCAGTCGTAATGAAACATGTATGGGGAAAGAATATAGATAAGAAATAGGAATACAAAAATTACAAAATGGGCTGCTTTACAATGACCAGTTTGAATGCAGCACGGTCGAACGTTTAGTCCCTTCGCTTCTTGAAGGATGGATTCGAAATTGCGGATGGTCCCGAGGTTTGGAACGGCACTTCCACTGGGGGAATAAAAAGGCGGATGCACTAGGAAACGTGAAGTTGTGGAGGATATCCGGGGGGATTCGGGGTATTTACTATACCATGGCAAGTCCTCGTTGTCTGCCAAAAGGGTTTGCCCTGGATTTCCGTTTTCCCTGAGTCCCTCCTCACGAGCGCACACATAACTGGCTCTCTCTCCCAGTCCTTGTGTCCTTGTTCCCTTTTTTCCGACGTCCATTGATTCGGGTCACTTTCACCGCCGCTTCTATGCATTCTCCCACGAATGTCCTCCAATGCACTCGCCAGGGGTTTTCATCCTCCAATTCCCTCTCACGCACTTCCCAAAACACAAAACAAATGACAGTCGAAATACAGAAAAGATACATGACAACCACGGGAGCGACTCTCCATAAGGTGGGACGAATTCTTTTTGCTGAAGTTTAACAGATGGCCTGTATATTGTACTAGGCGAATATACTATTATATATTGTATTCGGCATATTGTAACTACTCTTATACTGTTTAAACCGTTTAAACAAACACTTCCTAGTTTCTTTGTAAAATTAACCCTTTCACTACGGCCAGCGTGCCGGCATGCTCTCTGGTTCCTTACCGAGGTACGGAGAGCGTGCCGGGACGCTCATGCCCATCAGTTTTAAATGAGTGGGGGAACGCTCCCGATACTCGGAAAGGTTTTCCTTTAGTCTGCCGTTAACCACGGTGGAATACAATTTCATTCTCATATATGCGGGCTATATCATTATAAATGCGTAGAAATCGCCGATATGGCTGCCGTAGTGAAACGGTTAATTTAAAAATCAGTGTCAATTTCTAATTGCGGTTAATTGCAAAACATCAGCTAAGCATGACACCGATACTGTGGCATAATGAATATCATTTCCGGCAATGAAGTAGAAGTTTGCTGGTTCAAAACCGAACCGATTTTATTTATTTATTTTTTTATTCGGTCTCAAAATGACTGTTTTTAGTAAATACTTTATAAATATCAATGCCACAGTCAGGAATAACTATCTGCTGCTTTTACTCGTCATTTCATTTTGCTGAATAATACATTTAATCTTTCCAGTAGAAAAATTATTCGTCGACGGGGATATTGACAACGTAATCTCACAAATGTACGCTGCTATTTGAAATCACTTACCCATGTTCTAACCACCGTAGACAAACATCTTGCACAGTGGAAATACAAAATTGGCTGTTTTTCGAGAGGCCTTAACACCTCCTCATTGCTACTATTGGCTCCAGTGGCGTCCTTCCCTCAGTGCGGGAAAATGCTGCGGAGGACAGAACTATGACAAATGAACGCTTTTCATCCCCCTGATGACAACCTCTCGTCCGATCATTCAGTGTTATTCTTTCACGTGCAAAACAAGCGTGTACCCTTACAATATATAATAAAGTATGCAGTAATGAATGTGTACCGTATTACCTGTATTACAATTTTGGGGAAGTGCATATAAAAATACGTTTAAGTCTGCATCAATCCTGCAAAAAGTATTATCAGAATAATCTGCCTAAAAATAGATTTGAGTATTCATATCCATTATTTGTAAATTTAACATTGCTCCTATTAGAACACTTGTATATGTTTAAGGTTTTGAAATTGTTTTTTGTCATGAGTGGAAATAAGCCAACTATCTCTGATAGTTCAATTCATTATAATTTAAGGAAAGGAAATGTACATTTAATTAAACCGAAATTGACTATTTTTAAAAGGTCTTTTGTTTATATTGGACCAAAAATTTTTAATTTTTTCCTGAAAGAAATAAAAAATGAGAAACGTTGTTATTAGTTTCTTCAGTTAGTCAATTCGTGGTTATTATCAAATGAAAATGTTGATAGATTTTTTTGAATATGATAATTTTTTGGTTATTATAATTATATTATTTTGATAGAAATAGTATTATTATTCTTATTATTGTTATAAACATGTATCTAGTTTTTTTCTCTCTTTTTTTGTAAAATTTACAGGTATTACTTTTTTCTTTAAGAGCAAGTGTAAAGAACACACAAACGTATTCTTTCTTTTTTGTTAAATCGCTTACATTTTTAAAATGTTTTTTGTATGTATCAGCTCCAGCCATCCGTGTATTATAGTTTGATGGTAACCCCGAAACGGGTATTACCTATGGGGTACCTAAATTTTTGTAAAATTTGTTTTTATTCTCTTTAAGATGGAATAGATTTACTTATAATTTATTATTGTTCCCTTTCAGGATGGTCTGGAAGGACTACTTCAAAGTCTGGTGCAGTTGCTGGCATCTGGGGACGTGAATATGGTTACCTGCGCCGCTAAAATCCTCTCCAACTTAACGTGCAATAACCAGAGGAACAAGGTTGCTGTTTGCAAGGTGGGCGGAGTGGATGCTCTCGTTCGCACCATCCTGAATGCCGGTGATCGGGAAGAAATCACAGAGCCAGCTGTAAGTAAAACACTCGCTTCGTCATAAAGAAACAGTCTTCAAGAAATCATCAAATGGGATCTTTGGCCTCCTGAAAAGATATTTAGGACCCTCATTTTTTACTCCTTGGCATGGACCACTTTGGGAACTTATGATGAAAAGGAAGGAATATAAAATCAATAGAAATAGTATTTTGACAAAATATATTACACAATTTTACAGTAAAGTAAACTCCCGTTTATTCGAAATGATCGGGACGGTGGCAGGTTCGGATAACGAAAATTTTGGATAAACCAAAGTTCACATGATTAACATGCATTTATTTGAGACCTGAACGATTTTACATTTCCTTAGCTAGAAGAACTAACAGTAATACTCCCAAAAACAGAATTATTTATTCAATTGTTTCAACTAGTTGTGTTGTACAAGACGAGATAAACGGCAGCAGAAGTCATACATTCCTGCAGAGGTGCCGAGGGCCATTTTCCTTCCTTTTTTCACTGTTTGACTAAAAATTTTTAAGTGGGTAACGTGTAATTAGGTCTTTAACCTATGAAATGCAGAAAAACTATGCTAAAATTAATTTAGAGCTGTAAATACAAGACTGAACACAAAGTGGCGAAATTTGTAGATTGAGCATGGGCGGCGATTGCACTTGTATGACGCACACTCTCTATTTGGGCTGAATCTCGAAAACTACTGAGCTTGATATATTACTATGATATCTAATTGATCCAATTAATATTTTACAAAAATCACTGTTATAGTCTAATAATGTATTGGTGATGACTGAAAAAGGGCCAAGAATGTCGAAAAATATAAACTTTAAGGGCGATACGGGGCATCTTTCTATTTTCCGATTTAAATAATATTTTACAAAATTTATTTTCCAACCATATGGAGCAACTTTAGGGGAGGTCCCGAAAGGATTTCTCAAAAAATATTTTCCATTATAAATAAGGACCACCATAACGTACACTCCTGGCCAAAATTAACGGAGCACCTCCCTAGCGATCCTTACGGCCGGTGATGCGTTAATTTTGGCCAGGACTGTACATGAAGAGGTGTCACAAGCAAATAAGTAATGGGTCGTGATGGTATTCGTAGGGTGGGGTAGGTGCATTCGGAAATGTTTCCTCATGTAAACGGAGTTTTCTGTATTTGCAACTTACATAAATTTACTGTGCTTTCTGGTTTATTTGTCATTCAGATCTTGTGGTTGTTTGTTGGAACTTTCCATTCATTCGGAAAATATGAGAATTTGTTGGAACTGAGAACCAGGAACCGAAGGGTAAGAACTGAACTGGTATCAAGAACCGGAAAAATTTAGGAACTGACTCATCCTTACTAAATACTGAATCAGGAGAATCAATATTGGAGTTTATAAATGAATGAAAATTTAACTTTAACTATGATTTCTAGATGAATTAATGAAATTCTTTCTGAAAGATTCTTGTTATTTTTAAAACACACTTTGTATAGTTTAACCTTGGAGCACCTGTGCTATACATTTTCTTTTGTAACTTTTCTATCTTTTGTTTTAATCATTCTGTGTACCTCAAGTCTTCCTACAATAATGTTCTCTATGTACCACCTGAGTTTCGCATAAATTGGGTTCAATTTACTGCAACAAAGAGACTCTTTCGAAGCTCATGTCGCGCTGGCGCACCCCGTGCCCAAGTTCAACTGAATATTTTACTGCAAAGAGGAGTAATTCTTTCGTGATAATAAGACCATTTCTGAGTAATAATAAATGAATGTGAACTTTGAAGGTTTGTGCACAACTTTATAGATAAGTTATTTCCTTGAAGGTTTCAAGCATTTAAAAATGTTAAAGCGTGACTTATTCCGTTTATCATTAAAAATCTATTAAAAAAGAAATGCCATCAATCGATTTTCATGGCTTAAACTATTGTATATTGGCTATAAAATATAAATTTACCGAAATCTTCTGATTTGAAGAAAATGTTTAAAAAATAATCTCCGGAGTACGCTGGTGCGACTGCTTATGTAACGCCATGGGGCGTGACTGCTCGAGGGTTAAAAGATGTTTAACAATAATGTGAACTTTCTCTTTACCCAAGGTTTGTGCCCTGCGTCACCTGACTTCAAGGCACGTTGAGAGCGAGATGGCGCAGAATGCAGTGCGCTTGAACTACGGCCTGCAGGCGATCGTAAAGTTGCTGCATCCACCCTCTCATTGGCCTCTGGTCAAAGCTGGTATTGGACTGATTCGGAACCTCGCTCTGCCCTGCCAACCACGCGCCATTGCGTGACCATGGAGCTATCCACCATCTTGTCCGACTTCTGCTCAGGGCATTCAAAGACACACAGAGGGTAAGAGTTATCCACCAACTTTCCTTCAATTATTACTTTACTGCTTGTATTAACATTTCAATAGTCACGACTGTGATCATAATGCCAACAGTGGCTAGTTGTATTCCATACAACAGATTGATTTCTGGCCAAAATTGTAAAATTAATTGAACCACAGGAGGAGTCTATTGTCAGAAAAGTGAAGCCAAAAATAACGCAATCCTGAGCACGCTGGTGAGAACTTTTCTCCGGCTCCCCTTTAACTACATGTATTTTTTGGGTTTTATTTTACTCTCGTACGGGACTCAGGAGCTTGTCTATCCTATGACATAGACTGAGATAGTTTGAACGAACCTTTTACTTAACGATGTTGTTCGATTTATTTTCTCAAAGTCCTCTTGATATTTTTCATCATGGAAAATAAACCATGCCTGCAATGTAAACTTCTCGGATGCCAGTGTCGTCTGCTAGAGCGTTACTGAGAACAAATCATCTGCCAATCTCCCGCAAACTGTATTAAAACCTCGTTGCTTATTATAATGTTAATTTTATGTATATTCTAATTCTAATGCATTAATCCCTATTAGGTTTTAATTGACCAATACCAAGTGTGGCACAAAATTCCTTAAAAATCGTTTACCGCAATGAGATAAAGCTACTCTATCATACATTAAAATAGCTTTCAAGGGTAATTAGAGATTTTCTGCTTGTGCAAATGTTTGTTCTAAATCATAATGGGGCTCAATGCAGTAGAAGTTTTTAAAATGACGAATACGAGAACTTCTATACCATGCAAGACCTGCAGATGCAGCCGAGAGCAAAATGAAATATTCATTTAAATGCCGCGGATTAATAAAGACGTTCGTTCTGCTTCATAGAGTTCAGATAATGAATGAAATAATAAAATTGAGGAAGATGCATGCATTCTAGTTTGGAACATTTTATGTGGGCAGCTGTTCTGTTGCACAGCAATTGAGCATGCTGCAGCCAGAAACAAGCCCCTGCTTATTTACCTATAAAACCTTTAGAAACGCAAAAATAACAAAATTGCTTCGTGTTGCACATTGGTCAAACTACATTTTGTGTTCCTAAACATTCAACTTACTCAATCAAACCTTGATAACTCAGTATCAAAGCCACAAAATCACGAAAAAACAATGCATTAGTATAGGAAGGTACGAAAAGTTCTCATCAGCGTGGCTAAATGCGCAATCTGCCCTTTTTTTTGGCTTCACTTTTGGGTGCTAGAGGGAGATAGCAATACTACCCCTGTGAATTGAACTAATTACATATTATTTCTGACTACTAAACTTTAGGTAATAATATAATTTAAGAGGAATAATTTAAGAAGTAAACAACTTTTAGTAAAGAATATTATTATTCACCTTTACTTATTTACATGCGTTCAGAGAGTACCAAAAAAGCTTGATGTCTATTAGTTCTGAAATTGGAATGTGTCTAATAAAGTTTAAGACAAAATAAGTGAAAAATTCCTTGTAAATGTTATAATAAGCAAAAATAGAGTTCACCAGTGAAAATCCCAAGCGGTCGCAAGTTGTTTGTGTTAAAACAGTCGTCACTTTGAGATTGAGTTGGTACAAAACATTCTAAAGATAATCTATGTTGGTAAAATATGAAATTGTAAATAATTGAATGAATGTATTTTATTAGCTCTAAATATTGTATACAAAATTAATACATATAATTTTCATAATTTTATCAGATACTAGAGCTTTAGGTTCCAACTAAGGATATCCTGTATTGTCGACACCAACAATGCACAATACGTTTTGTGTTCACATAGAAATACATTAAAGCACTTATTTATCTTAGAATAGTGACGTGTGTTTTTACGATAACATTATGATGGCATAATACAAATATAAGGAAAATGAAGTGACGTATTAATGCAAAGGAAAGGCTATGCAACAAAAATTGAGAAAAACATAAAGAGAAAGGAAAGAAAATTTAAAAAGTACAAAAATGATCAAAGAATCTTTCAAAAATTAAAAAAAACATCAATTTCTTTGTGATCTAACAGTCAATGTTTAGACTTTTTTAGAAATGAGTTACACTTAGAAAAGCTTTTATTTTCATTTGGTAAACCACAGTACAATTTCAGTCCTGAATACAAAAAGGTTTTTTGTAAGTATTGAGGTTTGATTTAGTAAACCGAATACAGTTTTTTCTTTCGCATACTATGTACACACTATGTACACAAAGGACGTTGTTTGAGGCAGTTTGAGGCAGCAAATATTTCTGCTTGAGTTTTCACATTAGTTAGAGATGGTGATCTTCTGTTGTGCTGCATAGTAAGTATCACCAGGAAGACTGGGGTTCGATGCTATATGGATAAATTTCTGCGAATTTAAAGATTATTTTCAATCCTTATTTACTTTCTTCATATACGTAGTATAGAGGAAGTATTGTTTTCATGCAAAAAATTGACTTTGAGATTTCAACGGAAATACATGTTTTGGGGTCCCTAGAACACGTTTTGACCATTTTCGGAATGATGTCTGTGCTTGTGGGCGCTCTAAGCTAAAAAATATTTGTCTTATCAATACCAAAATTCATATATAGTATTTTGGTGGGTGCGATCAGAGTTGATTAGTTTTTGGAGTAAATCGGTTAACCGAAAGTTGAGCTTTTTGCTTCGCTGCATTTCCGTTTTTGCAAACTATCTCCATAAATATGATATTAAGGTATATTCTATTACTTCTAAAAGTTTTTGCAAATGTAATTTACTATAAATTTTGTATTAAACATATTTTTGTATCACCGGTTGATTAGGAGTTATTTGTGAAATACTGATAAACCAGAAGTAGCTGATTATGTACAGCTAACAGCATAAAAAAGTTACCACCTAAAATGCAACCAGCATAACTCGAGAAGGGCGAGTCTTTCAGATTCTCTGTTTTGAGCGCGCTTTTCGTCTTCCTCTTTATGCCTGGCACGTTTTGAAGGCTTTTGTGATGATACATATTTTACAAATACTCGCTAAAAGTCATTGCTTTTGCTGCGGTAGAAGCAGTATTTTATTATGAAAGAATTAAATTCGTATTTCGTTAAATCGACTCGAATCTCATGCGTAATTCACTCTTCTTCTTATAATATTGGAAATGAATTACTTTGGCTGCTCATATTTCCTCCTAACATAATATTTTCCATCAATGCAGATTTAGAATGAAATTGGTTATTTCAGTTAATGCTCCACATGCACGCAGGATGATCGTTTTCGTAAAGATTATACTTAATTATGATACGATAATTAAGAGAATATGAACTACTGTAAATTAGGTCAACTGAAGTAGGAAAAATTAGAAAAAAACGTATATCATAAATATAATAATGGTGTTGCAGATTTATGAAAGATAGTTAAGTAAGAAATACATTTAAATTAACTATCCGCGAGCCTCCGTAAGGCTTATTGCAGAGAATGTGATACACTCAACTATCTAAATAATTTATAAATAACGATCGCTGAGAATAGGGATCACGTCGTTGCGTATTTCGTCATGCAAATCACAGCTAAGGAATATCTCTAATAATTATTGTCTTTACAGAGTTATAGTCTTATAAGATACCCAGCGGAGGGCTCTGATCATTTTGGACTCACTGCTATCTAACCTGTAGTCTCTTAACAAACTGCTTAATATTTTACACTCGAAAATTTCTTTTGGATAATGAAATTAGAAGGACTAGTCGTGCAAAGTCGAGCAAAGCGCAAAAAGAATTGAATAATATGCTTGTAATTATTTAATTCCTTTATTTAAACCTTCTCCGTCAAACATTTTAAAATACTAAAACGATTAAGAGTTTCAACATTGGGAAAAGGTATGAGCCAACAACTTAAATCTGTTACAACTACATTCTTAATATTTGCACGTAAACGCTCATGCATGAAAAATACATTTAAATCTATTGCTGCGGATCTCTGTGGCAAATCCTCCTTTTGGTGCTACGTCTGCTTTTAATGTTTTTGTCTACATAACGGTTAATCGGTACCAAGCATACCTTCCTTCTCAAGAAAACAAAGGGAGCTTCTGCGTGGGGGTGAGAGAAAGGGTCTTCAATGGAGCGGTTACTGATCAAGGGATCAGAGAAGAGCCCACAAACGCTGTGGACGGTCTACCAGACTGCCCATGTCTCGGACCGTCTCTGCTTTCAGGAGTAGAATTAAACATATATTAACCATAGAAAGATCACTCCTGTAGAAATTTAAGCATCGGAACATTCTAATTCCAAAATTATGTTCTCAATATTTACATTCATCTTTTCAGGCTTTTTTCGCTATTTCTTCTAACCAATGATTTTCATAAACCTTTGGGATATCCTTACAAATCAATCAACAACAAAACGGGAAAATTTAAGAAATAGCTATTTGCGTAAACTGGCGTTCCTTTGGTACTTTTTCATTACTATCATTGAATGTATAGTGTTTTCAATTCTTTTATCCCATTAAATGATAGATACAGTTATTTGTTTCGTAGATTTTAAGAACCTTTAAAATTAATATAAAAAACAACCTAAAGCAAGTGAATACATTTTTAATCTCAGTGTTGATGATAGCCAAAATGTTCAACTCATCTTGATTCACTTATAAAATTTGCTAGTCGATCTCACCTCGTTTATAAAATACAAAATAAGGATATCATTTAAATACGTATTTGAACACAGTTATAATCGTCATTACTGTAACACACACGCAATTACTTGCTCATCCTGCGTCGAGTACTAATAATTAATACCCCTAGCTATGTAAGTCTTAAATTTGGTTAGAGGTTGATTGACCCATTGTCATGCAAAAGTGACAATTCTACGGATAGCGCTCTTATCATTTTTCATAACTGATAAAATAAAAGATGGTCTTCTTAAATTACTGAGAACTTCGTAATAAATTCTAATACACTTCGGAGTTGATTGGTGGATCAGTAAATAGCTAAAAATACGAGGGGAGTAACTTTTAAGAAATAATATTTCGAGAATTTTACCAAAAGGACGTCTACCGCTGGCCTTTTACTACAGTATTTACTGGAAGCCATTACTTTGAAACGATAAGGAATCCATGGATCCAATTTTTAGGACAGTGGTTTCATCAAGTGATTTATGATTATTTTCATTCAATCCACATCAGATAAACAGTGAGATCTCGTAAGTTATAGGCTGAAGAACATACAAAATATCAAATCTGACGCTCTGCAGTCCCACTTTATGAGAGATTTAATTCTTCGAGTCATTCTTCTAATTGCGAGCTAAAAATTATACATATATCAGAGAAGACTAGCGGACATATTATTTTAGATAGCATCAAAATGAATCAAGCAAATTGCAACCCAAATACTCTTCTCCCAACGAGAAAGTTTTTCCTTTCCATTCCCCTTTGGCAACGAAAGGTTTATCTTGCCCTTCTCCACCACCTATTTGGTTTTGTCCTGTTTAACAGTTTTCCAGGAATTCTACCCTTTCACCTGCAGGTCACACTTTTGTTCCCTCTTATTCTTTCTTCTTTTTCCAGGCACACGCCATATGGAGGATCGCATATTTATGTAAATGTTGAAGATGGTGCTAGTAAGCGTCGAAGCTAATTGTATAAATTTTCTACGGTGTTGTTATAAGGATAATTTAATTTTACAAAGTCATGGAATACACAGTCTATAGGAGTCATGAGAGTAACGGGATACAGTATTCTAGAAAAAAATATTTCTTATTTAAGTCAAACGGATGAGCTTTAACTTTGAGGAACTTCATAGGTAACTAAACATAAGGAAATAAACAACTTCGTCAAAGTTACACGACTTTTTGTGTGGAAGTTGTGGAACTTTTATTTCCTTGAGTTTATTCCTTAGTTATTTCTCTTGATAATAGAACGCTTTTCAATTGGGAAAGTTAAACGAAAGGTTTCTAAAAGCAATCAAATTATAGTAATCCACCGAATTATGCACATATGTTATATATAAAAATTGCGCCTGCGTGTGTCTGTGGCTGCAAAACTCGAAAACTACTCGGTCGATTGCCTTGAAATTTTTACAGAACATTGCATTCAAATATATATACGAAATATGATTTACAAAAGTGTTTCTATTGTAAAGAATGGTGACACTTCGTCCTTGCTTCGAACCCAGACGAGTCAAAGCATTTCCGTAAGAAATGCACGTAAAGTTCATTTTTATCGCAGCAGGCTTTATTTATTTTGAAAAATTAAATTAAAAACAATGGTCACATGACATTGAGGCAAGAACCAATAGCAAAGAAAATGAATAAAAAACCTTATTCTGGTTGTGTATTATTGTTTTCGAATTGAATTTTCGAGATTTTATCCGAAACACACGAAAATGTTTGTAAATTTTGTGAGTATAAACAACCGGTCCCCCTGAAGAAGAATGCCATAGTTGAGTCCAAGATCCTGCGTTGTGGCCTATTTGAAATTAAGAAGAAGAGAAAAGTTGCTGGTTTTGTTCACATTGATGAGCATAATCAATCGTTGAAAGTGATTTAAATGATCAATTTTCGAAAAACGAAATGTGAGTTAATTTGATGCCGAATTTTGTATTCAGTTAAATTCATTTTTATTGTATTGGAAATGATTTGATAATCTGTTATCGAAAAGCAAAGTGAGAATTACTTTGATTGCTGCATTCAATTCAATTAATTTCTTTAGTTATTTTCCCGTTGATCGTTGTCAAATACAACAGTACTCGTGAACACACAAAATGCTGTGGCAGATAATGGATACTAATAAATGATATTTATATAAATAACGAAAATTCTCCATCAAACGCGAGAGCAGAGCTAGCGTAACGGACCATGTCCTTTCTTTTCTCTCCCTCTCTTCTCGAGAGAAAGGCTCGCCGGCCCGAAACTTGGATTTAGTATTTCTTGGTGGGTCAGGGGTGGTAACTTCTTTTTGCTGTTAGCTGTACTTAGTGGACGCTCTAACATGAAAACTATTTGTCATATCAACACCAAATTTCATATATAGTACTTTGGTTGGTTTCGCTAGAGTTGATTAGTTTTTGGAGTAAATCGGTTAACCGGAAGTTGAGCTTGACTTTTCGAAGCTCGTTTCCGTTTTTGCAAAATATCTCCATTAATCTGATATCTAGGTATATATTTTTATTAATAAGGTTTTCCAAAATATTATTAACTATACCTTTTGTATGAAACATATTTTTGTAAAACTGATTGTATAGGACTTATTCGTGAAGTACTGATAAACCGGAAGTTGCTGATTATTTAATTCGTGGGCGCTGTGGGCAAAAGGCCAATTTCATCGTTTTTCTTCGAACATATCCTGAAAAAATGTTATTTATAATGTTTGTGACGTAAAAGATAATATGATGTAAATTAATCTTTTATCTTCCAAGTTTAGATTGAATATAGAGTTCGAAAATACTGCCGTAGATAAATATTTACATCTTATAAGAGTAAAATGTAGCTTGCATACTGCAAGCAGATCGACAACACTAATTTCATATCGGCATCATATCGGGACGGTCCTCAAAAGAAAAAAAAAGGATTGAAAATATTTTTAAAATTCGCTGCAATTTAATCGTCTGGCATCGAACCCGGGTCTTCCTGGTCATACTTCCTATGCAGCAGAACAGAAGATCAGCATCTCTAACTATGTGTGAAAATTCAAGCAGAAATATTTGCTGCAACTGCCTCAAACGACGTCCTACTTTTCCCTTATATTCCATATGAGAAAAAAGTTATTGTGCTCTGGCATCGAACCCAGGAATAGTTGGGTTTTATGAAATTTTTTTTCTTAAAACAATTCTTACCATACATCTTCTAGCCAAGCACGAACTTCTTATCATTTCGATAAGTGTATAAAAGAAATAATGAAAAACCACTCCCATGTACAGTGGAACCTCGCTTAACGAGTTTAATTCGTTCCAGAATCTTACTCGTAATGCGAAACACTCGTTAAGCGAGACAATTTTCTCCATTGGAATCAATGTAAAATAGGATAATGCGTTTTATTCCGAAAAAATTTATAATAATGTAGTATATATTTTATAATATATCCTTTTTTACTAGAAAGTTGTCTAGAGAGGTTTTTCTCTGCTTATACTTCAAGATTTTGCGAAAATAAGACACAGCATTATCGTTAAATAAATTTGCAGCGTGCATAGCTACTGCCTTATTAGGGTGATGCTTCTCAACGTACGATGTAACAGCTTCCCATGCTTTTCATATCTCCCTAATTTTGTTGGAAGGTTGTTGCTCTGCTGAGGCTGTTAGCTCCTCCTCCCCTGACGAAATACTCTCCACAAATTCTTGCTGTGACACAGAATTCAGCTCCGTAAGCTCTTCGGTGGTCAGTCTCTGGCTATGCTCATCCACTAGCTTGTTGATGTCGTTGCTATCCACCTCTAGCCCCATAATCTTGGCCAGAGACACAATCTCGTCAACTACCGGCTCCGCAGGCACTTGCTCTAACTCCTCGGAGTTGTGTTCGACAACGCTGTCTGGCCATAGCTTCTTCCATGCAGAAATAAGGGTTCTCTTGGTGACCCCCTCCCAAGCCTTGTCGATCATCTTGAGGCAGTCAACGATGTGAAAGTGGTATTTCCAAAACTCTCTGAGAGTGAGATTGGTTCCTTCAGTTACCTCAAAACAACGCTCAAAGAGAGTTTTAGTGTAGAGCTTTTAAAAATTTGAAATGACCTGCTGATCCATTGGCTGCAGTAAAGGAGTGGTGTTAGGAGGCAGGAATTGGATCTTATTTATTTTAAATTCTTCAAGGAGGTCTTCTTCTAGGTCTGGCGGATGTGCAGGAGCGTTGCCCATAACAAGCAAGGCACGGAGTGGCAAATTCATCTCAAACATATATTTTTTACAGACGGACCAAACACTACATTAATCCAATCTATAAAAAGGTAATGTATCACCCAAGCCTTATTGTTGGACCTCCACATGATATTTAGCCACTTCTGGACGCTATACTTCTTGAAGGCTCGTGGATTGTCCGAATGGTAAAACGAGCAGCGGTTTAATTTTCAAATCGCCACTTGCATTTGCACAAAACAACAATGTGAGACTCTCTTTCATTGGCTTGTGACCTGGCAATGCCTTCATCATCTGCTGTTATATAAGTTCGCTTCGGCATCTTTTTCCAAAAGAGACCCATTTCATCACAATTAAAAACCTGCTGCGGCAGATAACCCTCAGAATTCACAAGGTTCTTGAATACGCCGATGAAGTTCTCGGCCACCTTTATGTCTGAGCTTGCTGCTTCTCCGTGCCTCACAACGCTGTGGATGCTAGTTCTTCTCTTAAACTTTTCGAACCACCCACGGCTTGCCTTGAATACTTCTTTGTCCGTTGATGATCCTGGAGTCTTCTTAATGAGGTCGGCAAAAAATAAGTTTCGCTTTCTCACAAATTAGGTTTTCGTTAATAGTGTCGCACTGCATTTGCTTCTCATTGATCCATATGAGAAGCAATCTTTCAACATCGTCTAGAATACGTGGTCTTTGCGTAGAAATTCTTGTGACCCACTTTGAGGCATCAATCTCCTTAATCTTATCCTTGTTTTTGAGGATAGTGCAAATAGTAGATGTGGACCGATTGTATGAACGTGCTAGGTAAGCCACGCTCACACCTCGATCCTGCTTCTCAATGATTTGACGTTTTACTTCTATCATCATCATCATCATCAATCGGTAGCTTCTCCTATCAGGAGGTATGCTCTCATGGATCTCCACTCTTCTCTACAACTTTTTCTCCTTTTCATTTCCTCATATTTGTTAATATCCATCCAGTTCTTTAAATTGTCCATCCATTCCATCCTTGGTTTCCCTCTTTTTCTCTTCCCTCCAGCGCTTTCACGATTCTCTCCCCTGATGATCCACTCAGCACATGTCCCGCGTATTTCCACTTTCTTCTTTTCACTTCATTCCATAGGCTATACCTGCTTCCAATCTTTCTCCAAACCTCTTCATTAGTTATTCTGTATGACCATTTAATTTTTAAAATTCTTCTGGCAAACAATGTGTCCAATGCCTTTATTCTTTTTTCCATACTATTTAAGATGGTCCATGTCTCGCACCCATACAGGAAAACCGGCCAAACATAACACCTCAACATTTTCAGTGTTAGTTTCATGTTGATCTCTCCTCTCATTAGGTCCTTGTATTTCCAATAAATTTCCTTTGCCATTCCAATTCTTGAGTTTATTTCATTACCAATTGTCTGACATTAAACTTCCTAGATATCTAAACTGTTAGACTTGTTTTATTGGTTTGTCATTTTTTTATATTGCAGTCAATATTGCTCATTTTACTAGCCACCATCATTACTTTTGTTTTATTGGTATTAATTTTCAATCAAAATTTTGCTCCCACCTCATAAACTTTTTGCATTGCTAACTCTAAATCCTCTTTTGAAGATGTCATGATTACTATATCATCTGCATACCTTATATTGTTGAAATTCCTTCCTCCTATACATATACCCTTAATCTCTTCTAATGCTTGCCTATAACTTCTTCACTGTACAGTTGAAATAAAAGTCTGTTATTTAACCTTATTTCCTTTAGAATATTCATCGGGTGTATGATGATACGATATATCTGTCGTATGTATCATCATACACCTCTGTCTTACTCCACATTTTACTTTGAACCATTCTGTCAGTTCCGAATTTATTCTGAAAGCAGCTTCCTGGTTTCTATACATTATTTGAATTATTTTTAGGCAGTTGTATCTATTCCAATTTTATGTAACATTTGTATTAAAACTTTCTGGTAAACTTTGTCAAATGCCTTTTCGAAATCTATAAAACCTAAAAAGGTGTTTTTATTATCTTTTAGATTCTTTTCCAAAATTAGCCTTAACTCCATATAGTATCACGTGTTCCTTCTTTTTCCCTAAAACCATACTGATCAGCTGATATTTTGTCTTCAATTTGCTTCTTAATTCTCTTTAGAATTATCATTAGTAATATTTTACATGCATGTGAAACCAAACTAATTGTTCTATATTTTTCACATACTATTGCATTGCATTATTTGACTTCTATGGTGATTTTTTTTCTCTTACTCCTTTCTTCTTGTGGCATTTTCTTTGGGGAAGAATATTTAAACTCTGCACTAAAAATACACAATAATTTGTCCGGATAGAACTTTCGCAAGCGACAGTAAGATGCTAGCTGAACGAGTCCTGAATATAGACTGATAGCCAAGATGCCGGCAGGAACCTCCAAGTGGCACCGAGATGTATCCTCGTCAATCTTTCTGCGAAACATCGCTCGTTAAGCGAGTCACTTTGTTACATTTTGTTTAGCTCGTCATGCGAATCATTTGTTATGCGAGGTGCTCGTTAAGCGAGGTTTGACTGTATTTTAAAGGGCAGATATTCGCATCGTCCTAGCATCGAACCCAGGATATCTTCTGTTAAAGACATTTTAGTTTTCGATAGATCATGACCATATATATAGGCTCCTAGACTTTTAATTCTCTATCTATCCGGAAAGTATTTTTTTTAATTCCCGAAATTCAAAGCAATGCATTCAAATGGGAAAAATCGAGACTTTGAGCTCCTCTGGAATCAAACCCATGACACTGAGGTTCAAAATCGCAATTTTTCCCTTGTGGTTTAGCCAGTGAATTAGTTACCTATCTATATCCATGAATGAATCCAGAGAAGCATCTATATATAATAGATATGAAGAAAGTCGTGTGCTGGCCACATCAGATTTTTTCTTTTGAGGACCCTCGATATTATTTCAACTTGAAATTTGTGTTATCAACATGCTTGCAGTATGCAAGCAACATTTTACTGGTACAAAATAAATAAATATATACACAAGGGTGATTATTATTTAAGTTGTCTCTTTGTGTTGCAGCAACGGTCTTCTGTGGCCAGTGGAGGGGGAGGTGGTACCGGAGGGAGGGGTGCTGTCGTACAGGGCGATTCAAAAGTCTTGTTATGACTACTGAAAATCAGAACTTTTAGGTTTTCCAACATGGATACATGAAACAAAGATAAAAACGTTACTAAATACATCAAGATTTATTTGTTACTAGCTGAAGTGCCCATTGATTCTCAACAGAGAAGTTAACAATGATAAATACCAGTGTAACAGTCTGATTTTTTATTGTAACACATGCTTCATAATTGTAGGTAGCTAATGCCAAGCTATAATAATTTACAAAGCAATAAACCCAAAAAAAGTTATAAAAATGTCTATAAAACCATATTAACTCAATATTTTATCTCAAATCTTTGGAAAGGATAAATCCTTCAACTAAGACAACATTCGTTTAAAAAATCTATTCTAAGATCACATTAGGATAAACAGCACCATATTTAAAGAGACATTTTCAGAAAGGTGCAAAAGGATAAAGGAAACGAATATTGTACACGAATAAAGGGATTAAAATGCATATCGCTCTAAAAAATTAACGATGAAATTTGAACACAATCATTAACACACACACTATAACGGAAATGGAAGTTCTCATAGATAAACTCAAGAGCTAGAATCAACAATCGCCTTGATAGTCAGGGGGATTGTTTACAACCTCAAAATTTAGATATAATATTCACAGATTTTATCAAACTGTTCGCAACTTCGAATCACAAACGATATTCCACCTCCAAAATAAGAATTTTTATTCTATTCTCCTTCTTTTGGTGCTTGATTTGACTTCCTAGGACAATTACTTCTAATTTAAATTTGCAGAAGAAATTAACGATGCTTCAAAAAAAAAATAACCTCTACGTGTATTTCTTATGGAAACATTTTGACCCATCTGGGTTTGAACCGTGGACCTTAGGGGAATAAAAAGTAGCCTATACTCTGTGCGGGGTTGACGTTTTATAATGTAGAAAATTTTAAAGTTCTGCGTCTTTCAGTTCTCGAGTTTTAAGCGATCATACACACACACACACACACTCTATTTTATCTATTATATATAGATGCTTATCCGGATTCATTCATGGATATACCTATATAGATAGATAGATAGATAGATAGATAGGATACTAATTCACAGCCTAAACCATAAGCGGCATTGACTTGAAATTTTTTCGACGTATTGGCCATAACGTGTAACCGCCAGAAAAATTGCGATTTTGAACTTCACTGTCATGGGTTCGATTCCAGAGGGCCCCAAAGTCCCGATTTTTCCCGTTTTAATGCATTGCTTTGATTTTCGGGAATTTCTAAAAACTACTTCCCGTATAGTAAGATAATCAAAACTCTAGGAGCCGTTATACATGGTCATGATCTATTGAAAACATTAATGACTTTGATGAAAAAATATCCTAGGTTCCATGCTAGGACGATGCAAAAATCCGCCGTTTAAAATACATGGGAGTAGTTTTTCATTATTTTTTTTGATGCACTTATTGAAATTATAGCATGTTCGTGCTTTGCTGGAAGATGTATGGTACGAATTGGTTTTAGAAAAAATTTTTTATAAGACCGTACTATTCCTGGGTTTGATGCCAGAGCACATTAATATTTCTATCTTAAGGAATATATGGGAAAAGTAGGATGTCCTTTGGGGCAGTTGAAGCCAACATTTCTGCTTGAATTTTCACACATAGTTAGAGGTGGTGATTTTCTGTTGTACTGCATAGGACGTATTACCAGAAAGACCTGGGTTCGATGCCAGACGATTAATTTGCAGCGAATTTTAAGAATATTTTCAATCTTTTTTTTTTTTTTTTAGGACCGTCCCCATATAAATTAACTGTTGTCGATCTGCTTGCAGTATGCAAGCAGCATTTTACTCGTATATATATACGTATATGGATCGCTCCAAATGTTCAATGTGACCTCTAAATTAAGCACGGCACCCATTTGCACTGAAGATAGCTGTTTTTATGCTTGCAAGTTTACGTGAGTGTGTTTCATTAATGTAATTTAATTCATTTTTTTAAATTCATTTTTCTTTTTTTTTCTTGTTGTCTTTGTTCAATTTCATATAAACTGTTTTTGATCACTTTATTCATTCTCATCTTTTTTTTTAATGCTACAATTCTTGCAATTTAGAATTAGTGTCATTTGTGAAAATGTTTTATTTGATTGCTTGAAGAGAATATCTATTTTTCCCCAGTCCTTTTTGTTTAATTTTTATCTATTCTCTGCTTGTCTTTCATTTCTATTTTCATTCTTTGTCACAACATATAGTTTTTTATCTGTAGGTTTGGCAGGTTTTTCACGCTCCCTTTCCTGTGAGTTTTCCTGTAGTTTTTTCCTGAGCCTTCAGCTTAGGTTTGATTAAATCCACACATTAGTTTTCTTCTTTTACAAACTATCTCTTTCTTTCTGTTTCTCATACGACGATGGGTTATGTGTAAGAAGAGACTTCCTAGTCTCAATCTCGCCCAATTAAGGACGTTTTACTATTACGAGTAAAATGTAGACTGTAAGCAGTACAACAACACCAATTTCATTTCAACACCACCTTCATATCGGCATCATATCAGGACGGTCCTCAAAAGGAAAAAAAAGCATTGAAAATATTCTTAAAATTCACTGCAATTTAATCGTCTGGCCTCTGGCTCGGGTGAGCTTACTATGCAACACAATAGAAGATGACCATCCTTAACTATGCGTGAAAATTCAAGCAGAAATATTGGCTGGACTGCCTCAAACGACGTCCTACTTTTCCCTTATATTCCTTATGAGAGAAATTTTAATGTGCTCTGGCATCGAACCCAGGAAATGTATGGTCTTATAAAAATTTTTTTCTGAAACCAATTCTTACCATTCATCTTCCAGCCAAGCAAGAACTTCGTATCATTTCAATAAGTGCATTAAAAAAAAATAATGAAAAACTACTCCCATGTATTTTAAAGGGCAGATGTTTGCATCGTCCTAGCATCGAACCCAGGATGATTTCCGTGAAAGTCATTTATGTTTTCAATAGATCATGACCATATATAAAGGCTCCTAGAGTTTCAATTCTCTACCAATTCGGGAAGTATTTTTTAAAATTTCCGGAAAATCAAAGCGATGCATTTAAATGGAAAAAAATCAGGACTTTGGGGCCATCTGGAATCGAACCCATGAGACTGAGGTTCAAAATCGCATTTTTTCTGGCAGGTACACGTAATGGCCTATACGTCATAAAAATTTCATGTCAATGACGCTTGTGGTTTAGCCTGTGAATTTGTATCCTCTCTATCTATCTATATACATGAATGAATCTGGAGAAGCATTTATATATAATAGATTCTTATCAGTACAATGTGACATAATCAATAATGTTAAAAAGAAATCTAAACGAAAAAATGAAAATCATTGTTTTTGACAAATAAAATCAAACTCTAGGTTCCCTAGCGGGAGACCTAAATATTTTTCAATTTGATAGAAATTTGTTTTGGGTAAATATGTGACCAACTTTATATCGACTTGAAATTTAGAATTTCTACACCCAACTATACAACTATAGAATACTTGCATTTCTTTTGTAATGTAATCTTAATCCAGTTAGTGATGAAATTAGCACTTTCAGATTCACACTGTGTGTGATACGCTTGTTTATTTTTGCAGCTTCTGTTCAATGAGATTTTTTTTTTTTAATCTATTATTTTCCTCTGAAGTTAACCCGATACCTATAGTATCTTTATACCTGGGGAGTTTTTCTAATTAATTAAAATATTTTATTATAATTTAAGTAAAAACATAAGATCTTTCTAATTAATTCTTTAACTAAAATGGCCTCTCAGCCCCACCTAATGGTGGGTTACCGTCCCTGCCACGAGGAGGCGGGCCTCTACCATCTAGCATATTTTTCCTTTTGATAAAAACTTCTGTTGAAAAACCCTGAAATCTGGTGAATGCTTCCTTATTACATATCAAATCTTTAAAGTCAATTATGTTTTCTATTATATATTTTCTTCTAATGTCCTCGTATAATGGACAAACATTTATTATATGGTCCACTGTCTCTTCTTCTTTACATATACATTGATCATCTTCCACCAGATTAAATGATTTCAATTTCCAGTTGATCGAACCCTGTCCTGTTATTAAAAATGTCGTGTACAAATTTGGAATAAACCAGTTTTTAGTTTCTTTTTCGCTCATGTCCGTGGCTGTTGGAATAAATAGTTTCGTAATTCTTCCTCTCTGGGTATTGTCCCATCTTCTTTTCCATTCATTATTAGCAGCTTCCTTTAGTCTTCTTTTCTTGTTTCGTATACTTTCTTTAGTATTATCTGGATCATTTTGAAAGTCGAGTAGATTTATTGGCAATTTCTTCCTAATGTAGTATTCTGCAGCCCTCCTGAAAATTTCGAGATCAAGAGGAATCTTCCCAGCAACTACCTGTAGAGCTTCTGTTGACACCGTTCTACATGATCTAGTTATTGTTAATAACATTACTCTCTGAAGGGACAGGATTTCTCTTCTTGACCTTACCTACGTAACCTGTGGGTACCATGCCGCCGCACCATACGTAACCATAGGGATCATTACATTATTATACAGGGCGTCTGTCGTTCTTCCTTTAATTCCCCAGTCAACCCTCGTTATACGTATTAATTTACAGCATAATTTTCTTACGTTGTTTCTTAACTCCTCAATATGATGTTGGAATGAAATTCCTTCGCTAATTGTGATCCCTAAGTACCTAAACTTGTTAACATTATTCAATGATCTTCCATCTAATTTAATATTTGGTGGTCTTCTTCTACATAATCTGCCTTTAAGCATTAGGGTCTTTGACTTTGCACTTGAAAAACTTAAGCCTGTCCTTCTACTCCAATGATGTACCTCCGCCAACACTGTATTTCCTTTTTCTTCTAATTCTCTTCTGGAGTTCCCTTTAATAATCAGAACGAGATCGTCTGCATAGGCAATCTTATCACAAAATCCTTCTAACTTAAAAAGTAATTCATCAAACACCAGGTTCCACCAAATAGGGACCAAATATCGAACCTTGTGGGCATCCTTTGTCCGGTTGGATTTCGGCTTTGTTATCTTGAGATTTTACAAATATAGTACGGTTTGAAAAATAACTCCGAAAAATCTGATATACATCCCTTGAACAGTTTATGTCTCTCAATCTTCTTAAAATACACCCCCATGGGAGGTGGTCAAAGGCACCCTGAATGTCCAGAAATATACCCATCACGTATTTCTCATCACTTCTTTCCACTTCATTTTTTAGTTTTAAAATAGCATCCTCAGTAGATCTTCCTTTCTTGAATCCGTATTGGTCCCCATTTTCCCTGTCATAATCAACAATTGTTTTTAATACCCTTCTGATGATTAATTTTTGAAAAATCTTCTCCATTATTGGAAGAAGAGTAATGGGTCTATACGATTTACAATCCGTAGGGTCTCTTCCTTCATTCTTGAGAATAAATTTCATAACTCCATATTTCCAGGGATCCGGGAATGCTCTTTCCCATAAACATCTGTTCATTAAATCTAATATTACGCACGGGTTAAGTTTATATATCCTCTTTCCGGAGATAGGTCATCATAACCGCCTTTCTTAATTTTAATTTATCGATCGTGTATTCCAACTCAGTCCTAGTAAATGGAGGCTCAACATTTTGATTATGATATTCCTCTTCTATCAAATCCATGCTTCCAGGAACAACCCCTGTCTTCGGGAAGAGATTTTCCAAAATTGCTGCAACTGAGTCTTTCCATGTGAGAGTCTCTTTCCCATTATGCTTTATAGAATGAAACACGTCTTGCGTCCTGATCTTATTTCTTGCTAGCTTGGTTACCAATCCCCACGGGTCTCTATTTCCTTCCACTTCGATGAGGGTTCTCCATGACTTGTTTTTTACTCGCTATCTCATTTACATACTTTCTCCGAGCATTTTTGTATTGTATCCACAGATATTCCACTTCAGTACAATTTCCTCTTTTCCTTCTATTCTGATATCTCTTTCTTGTCCTTTTCATCTGTCTTCTTAAAGCTGTTAATTCCTCATCCCACCAGGGGACTGACTTATATATCTCCTTTTTCTTTTTTAAGGTCCTGATACATATATTCCTCAAGCTTCTGTTAAAATATGTTATAAAGTCGTTACAATTATCATAATGGTTGAGTTTCTCTTCAAAGGATTTTCTGAGGACCTCCTTATCAAAACGATCCCATTTAACGTTTTTAGTCGAGAAAGCATTTAGTCTCTTTCCACATCTGGCATGCTCTCCTTTAATGCCCAAATCAAAGGTAATTGCCGCATGGTCACTACTAAATTCTCCTGCGTTCACTCTCCATTCCTCTACATTCTTCGATATTTCTCCACTTGACAGAGTAATATCGATATTGGACTCACCGTTGACTGTTGAAAAGGTATAATTTTTGCTATATAAATTATGCACGGTTAAATTTTGTGCAATAATTAGTTCAATTAATTTTTCTCCATTCAAATCAGTAATGTCGTCGTACCAAACTGCTGCTCTCGAATTCGCATCCATACCAATAATCACATTGAACCCCTTAAGTTCCGTCAACACGGTATCCAAGTAACTTATAAAAATATCAATCTCCAATTCATATTTGCAGTACAAAGAAATAATATACAGACTAAAATCTTCAGTTAAAATATTGGCACATGCTGCATGTATATTACAATACTTATTTATCTTAGTCACTGTAAAGCTTTTATTTCTTACTATTATGCCCGCAGACGAGCCATCTTCTACTACATTTATAACTTTATAATCTAATGGGAAACCGATTAGTTTTCCTTTATATGTGTATGGTTCCTGTATTAATAGAATATCTATTTCGTTTTCCTCCATATACTTTCTAGCTTCTGAGGCTGTTGCTTTAGAATGTTGTCCGTTTAACTGCAAAAACTTTATAATCTTAGTCCTTCCTGTTTTATTTTGTTTAGCCATTTTTATTAAAAAGCGATTCAAAAATCTTTCTATATTCAGGGCAAGCCCTGTCTCTCGCAGTATGCGAGTGGGTATTTCCCAGCCTCAGGCAGTTATTACATTTTGGTATTCTGTCTTTATTAGGACATTCCTTAAAGACATGCCCTAATTCTCCACAATGACCACATATCCCTTCTTTATTTATGCAACTGTTTGAATTAGGACCAAATTCATAGCATTTAAAACACTGCAATACACTAATATATCTCTTGAATGGTTTGGACTCCCATCCTAAAAACACCCTTTCTTCTATTTTCAGGATTTCCTGCATTTTCTCTGAAATCTCTACAATCCAGTTTACTCTTCCTGTCCTTTTCGATTTAAAACTTCTTATTGCTTTTAAAATATCCTTTTGATTTTCCATATTATCATTTGCTAAATTCCTTTGCCACAAATCTTCCTCTAATACTTTTTCTTTCCATTTCTCATGAATATCATAGATTATAATTCTCTTTTTGTTTTCATCTTTCTTTTGAACTTTCAATCCATATTCTTTTAGATCACTGCTGCATCTAATTTTTTCCAAGTCTTCCTTAGTGCACGTCTCTATTAGTACACCCTTATTTCGGATTTTTTTTATAGCATTAACCTTAACATTCAATAGTTTCGATTTTATCTTTTCTTCAATTATATCTTGTACTTCATCTGTTGACTTAATTTTTGTACCATCTATTGCTGCAATCAGGATTTGATTCTTCGGTTTTTTCGTGACGGGGGATTGCAAAACTTTTTTGGGTTCCTTTGCAGCGATCTCCGCATAAGAACTTCTCTGTCCCTCTAGATTTACTCTCATGTTCTCATTCACTGCCTCGTACTTGGCCTTCCACTTTTCGGCTGCCACGATATTCCTCATAGCTATTTCTTCTAGTTTTGACCACATTGAAAGTATATATTTAATTGTTGTCTTATTTTGTTTATTAGATTCCAAGAACATATACTGTTCTAATTCCGTTCTTAAACATTTAATGTCTTTAATTTCATCAATCTCTTCTATTTCTTTGTCATTTCCTCTGAGTTCTCCCTCCATCTCTCCCTCCTTCAAATTGGGTTTATTTAAATTATCCATTTTGTTCCCACGTTTGTGCAAGGCTTAAACGTTACCAATAAGCCCTACCCGCATAGGCTTATGGAGCTATATTACAACACAGGATCGCTACTCCTGTGAGGCCACATTATCGACAGGCAACAAACCCCCGGCCTGCCAGTCGTCCATCAGCACGTTGGTACACCTTGGCTTCGGGGACTTCTCTGCGAAGATTTCTAATGAATATGAATCATGATTCAATAATGAACAATGAACGGTGGGACTACATTTCGTCTGTCCTCTCCCCATGAACCTGCCCGGCTTGGGTGGCCCTACTGGGAGAATTAATCTCCCGCTGGTATAGCCCCATGGTTCATCAAGGAACACAAGCCCCGCCACCACGTCAAGGTAGTAGTCCGTGGCGGGGTCTGTTCAATGAGATAGAGGACATACAGCGAGTGGCAGCAGGGGTCCTCTGTGAGTTGGCAGCCGACAAAGAGGGAGCGGAAATGATAGAGCAGGAAGGCGCCACGGCTCCTCTAACAGAACTACTCCATTTGCGCAATGAAGGTGTCAGTAAGTGAACCACAGCAGCTTTGTAACCAAGATTTAAGGCGAGGACACAATCGAAGTGTACGCAAGACTTGAGATGTGACACTTGTACGTCAAACTTGGAACTTGGTACTAGCGGACACAGTCAGAATGTGAACCTCAGCCAATCAGAGACATCAGAAAATCCTAGGGAACAATGTACAGGCGCTATGCACGCTGAGTGTTCTAGAATGAAGAAGAATAATCTTATAGAATGATGGATGAAAATGAGGCAATTATTATGTAGTTCCATTTAATAATTATGGTTTAATGATCATTCAAATCTTCGATCTGTAATGGCGGACTCCAAATAGTAGTACTTGTATTTATCTTCAGATGGCACAGCTATCGCAAGATGAATCCTGATTGGTTGTCCGTGTACGTGAAACGTGTTTTGATAGAAGTTGCCCATCTCCTTAAGTACACGTACGTACATGGGGACTGTATCCGGTGCCATTCATTTATACATGGCCAACTTTTGTAGGTTTCACGCTAATGCTACATGTCTTAAGTACACGTTGATTGTGCCCCAGCCTTTAGTTGACTAGATGGTCAATTTGTTCCAAAAATTTCCATGTAAATTGAAAACAGTGTTTTTAAAAATTTCCTAGTGTCACTCAACTCAACCCTACATTCGCTTCTATATCTAACTAAAGGATAGGCTTAAGAAGTGCACGCATTGAACATTCTGTCCGTAACACTCGTATCATAGCATCTCATTGATATTGATGTTGGCTCTAGGCCTACTCTGCTACCGAAAACATCACCTTAGCTGACATCAGAGCCATAATTACGGGTATTCAAAGCTTTCGCTGAATTTACATCTACATCTACATTAATACTCTACAAGCCGCCTTTCGGTGTGTGGCAGGTGGTGTCAACACCAGTTGATTCTAAACTACTTCCTTATTCGGTTATTGTCATGTATCGTTTGTGGAAAGAATGACTTTTTAAAACAATTCGTCCTACCATCTATTTATCTTAACTTCCATTCATTATCGGATTGACTGAGGTAGCAGGGAGGTTGCATGATACTGATTGTATCTTCCAGAAATGTAGTTTCCCTGATTTTGTCAAGCAATTGTAGCCTAGCTTCCAATCTCTTTTCTTTCAAGGATTCCCAACCTACGTCTGAGAGCATTTTTGTGCTTTTTTATCATAGCATTTCTTAACAAAACAAACCGCTTTATGCTGCACTTTCTCGAGTTCGTGAGTACAGGTTTCATCCGCCGGATCCCACATTTATAAAGCAAACACATGCCTAGCAGCGTATCTGTAAGACTTGTGTGATTATTGGGGTTTTGTACTCTTCAGCAGAAAAAAAAGTACAGAGCTAGTCCTAGGATTTGACGCTTGGGGGGGTTTGAACCTCTAATCACACCCATTCAAAGCCTCATTCTGCTTAGGACAAAGTGACACATTCTGCTTCTTGGGGCTAACTTATTTTGCCTCAACTCTTATTTTCTCCTGACTAGAGACTTCTTCCTGTTTCCCCATATAATAAATAAATGGACTTAAACTACCTCAAAGTTTCATGGTTGCAGCTTGATTTATTCGAGGTGATAATTAAAACTTTATGACTGCCTCTCACATTACTAAACTTAATCCAATTGCTAGATAGCTTTCATGTAATTTCAAGCATCTCACAAAAACAAAGAACGACAAAAGGAAAGTGCTTCTGTTTTATACATGTTCATACTTACTACATGAAGTATATCTTGCTAGTTATAATTTGTCTACTAACAGAGCCTTATCATTAATTCCAACAGCTATTATGATATTTCTATATTTATACGAGGGTTGATCGGAGAATAACGCACAATAACTCTTTTCCCAAAAAGTTTAATAGGTACCAAAACCAATAAAAACACGGATTAACTTACATCTTTGACCTACTTTTCTACATAGTCACCAATTTTCTCAACACATTTCTCCCATCGTGGTACCACTTTCAATATGCCCCGTTCGTAGAAGTCTGTTTGTTGGGAGTATAGCCATCTGATTTTGGAAAGTAACGCACTTTTTTTTTCTCCCCTGGTATTACAGCTGGAATGTTGAAATTTCACGACGATTATGGTTTGAACTATATCATCGTGAAATTTTAACATTCCAGCTACAATACCAGGGGAGAAAAAAAATATGGTGCGTTACCGTATTTCTTGGCCTATGAGACGCACTTTTTTTACTCCAAAATATGCCCTAAAAATCAGTCTGTGTCTTATGCGTCGATGGTATGCGGGTATAACTCCGTCCTATAATAAGCAAGCCGATTCGCCGGGATAAATGCTTACCATTTAGTATTTTTTTACCGTATCAGGCATAGGAAATAGTTCAGTTAATTACAAATTTCTATAATAACACTTTTTTGATTAAGTAGTAAGGAATTCAGTTTTAATACTTCCATGACAGAACTTCCTTTAAAAAAATTCAAAGGCAAATCGGTAATGCATACAATGTAGCGTGTTTAGTTTAATCTCACGTGTGGTGCTGCTGCAAAACTTATTCACATTGGGCTAACGGAGATGTCATCCCTATGGTAATACATTGTATCTATAGAATTTACCGGCACTCAACCTTATGTAACAAAGTATAAGTTTTTTTTGTAAACTCTTACCTGAAAAGTCAAGTTGCGTATTATGCGCTGGTGCGTCTTATAGGCTGGGAAATGCGGTACTTTCCGATCAACCCTCGTACATATAAACGAGAGGCAATTGGGAGGGTTAGAGTCCATTTTTTCATAGTCACCTTTCCTTAGTCATATTTTTTCAAGTCTTCTCTTTTTGCATTGATTTTTACATAAGAAAATATAATTTATTCAAAGATAACAATTACAGAATACAAAAATTATGCAAGGATGACAGAATACGAGCAATTTGCTTACCAAAAAACAGTACGTACAGAATGCCAAAAGAAAGAGAAGAAAAATAAAAGTAGAAGTTACATCATAAGATTTCTACCAAACCTTATGTTTGTGGGCAGGTTCCCAAAATTGAAAACTTTAAGTGGCAAAGATAGTTTTCTTTTCATCTTTATAATTACAGAATTATCATTTTTATAGGCAATTACGCAAAATTAATACAATACTCATTACAGTTGTTTGACTTTGAAATATTCCTAAAGTTTTTGTTTCACTTCTCAGATATTTGATAGCCATTTCGAATAATTCGGTAGGTTGTTCATTATCCTAGGAATTTTTACTTCTAGTCTATATTTTCCATAGTTATTATAATACAAAAAATCTCAGGTTATATCTCAACTCCATTGTGTGGGGCCTCAAATTGTATCTCAGTAGGGCATGATTAAAATAGTTGTTAACCACTAAAATATATAAAGACAGTAAACTTCTGTTTATCCGAAATGATTGGGATGGAGGCCGGTTCAGATAACGAAAATTTCGGATAAACCGAAGTCCCCAGTGAAACACCCCAAATTACGTCAATGCTGTGAATTATGATCGTAAAACGTGCGTACGTAGAATGCTATTGACATGGTCATAAGCCTGCATGTTTTTGACTGAAAAATTTGTGTTGACGTGTTAATAAAGCGCCCAAGTATGATTGAAAACTCAAACCCTTTAAATCTCAAAGTGTTTTTAAATACCGAATAACCAAGCTCGTTTATTTTGCGTTCTTAAAGAAAAAATATGCCTTATATGGTAGCGGGAAAAAACAGGAGTTTTAATTTTTTAACCTACTCTTTTGAATTAAAAATAAATTACAAAATTATGAAACAAAACTAGAAATTAAGCAAAAGAAGGAAAAGTTTGTCAAGAGGAACTTTAAAGGAAAAAAACAATGCGTTAGACAGCCTTAATGTGAGAGGCATAATTCACCTATGTGGTTGATTGAGTAATTATGCACATTTCACACACTGGTATTTAAAAAAAAAATGGCAAATTGTTTAGTGTAAAACTGAACTTGGATGTACATAACCACAACAAACGAGATATGTGCCTTCATTATCTGAAGAGCCATCAAAAGCTGGAAGTATCTTGTACAATAAACTCCCCAAGGACATAAATATAGCCGATGCCTGCAAGTTTAAATACCTTTTAAAAAACTATTTGTTGGAAAAATGTTGTTATTCTGTAAGTGAATATGTAAATACTTAGGACTTTATATTCAAATTCCTTTTACTGTAAATAAATGAACTATTGCACTATAATATGTAAATATTATGACTGATATGAAAGAAAATAATATTATATTGTAAAATATGACTATGCCTGTACATGACTTGTACATGTCCTGGGATGTAATAAAATATTATTATTACATATATGAAGAGGTGTCATGAGCTAATAAATAATGGGTTGCGATGGTATTTAGTGGGTGGGGTAGGTTTGTTCGGATAAAACGGATTTCGGATAAACTCGATTCGGAAAAACGGGAGTTTTCTGTAAAGGTCACTAATTTTAAAAATACCTAGTCTGTTATAAACATTTTGTATACAAGACTGTTTGAATGCAGGCTTATCATCTGTTAAACAAATCTTTTCTGTTTGTTAACGCTAATAATTTGTCTCCGAATATCTTTCTTAGCTACGTACGCTGCAGCTGTGCTCTTCCGCATGTCTGAAGACAAGCCGCACGACTACAAGAAGAGACTCTCGATGGAGCTGACAAACTCGCTGTTCCGAGAAGAGCAGAACATGTGGGCAGGTGGAGAACTGGGCATGGGTCCTGACCTGCAGGTCTGACAGAATGCTCCAAAAGCGGGCAAATCACGCAATATTATCAATACTTGTCTTAGCACTTCAGTGTCAATATCGCTGGCATTTAGATTTGGTTCACACTTAAAGGAGACGTTGGCAGATCGAAGGCAAGAATCGTGATGAGACCATTTTTACCTGAATGTCATTGTGTCGCGGATTTCTCGAATATAGGTTCGAAAGAAAATAGGGTACAAAGATATTCTTTTAACTTATTAATGTAAGCTTCGGGCGTAAGTCCGCAAGCAAGATTATAGGTTAGCAGTCATGTAGCTAACTCGTGATGGTTGAATCACCGCTACTGTTGAAGAATTAATTACATTCCCCTGGACTTTGTGAATTTATCGCTTAGTACACAACTTATATGAATTATTCTTACACCAAACAAAGCGTAATCTTATTTGTGTAATCTAGATGTTCAGGTATTACTTTGTGGAAAGCCATTGAAGTAATGAAGAAATAGCACTTGTAAATCTTCCACACTTTTATGTGACCGGGGAAACCGGCCGTTACTTCTTCATTACATAATCTTGTTTTCTTTAAGTGACATTTTTCCCCTACCACAGATTGAATGCTTAATTTACCACGGCACTTTTCCCGAGTTTTGGCATTTTCGCGATACATAAAAGTCAATTGCAAGGGTACAACCATAGAGTAACTACACTAGAGGGCTAACTTTGTGGGACTAAATGATATGAGTTTTCTTTCCCTCTTCAATAGTTGTCCTCAGCATAGCTTTTCTTAGCCCAATAAGAACACCGCTCAAAGCTGAATGGCTCCTGCTCAAGTTAGCCGTTCTCCGGTTCATTTGTGTCGATGTTTCCGTGGATCCTTTTACAAGTGTGTGGCAAACCACTGCTCGCGAGCCTCTTGCGGCTCTCTGGAGTGTGGCTTTTCGTGATGACTGGTTTTCTTATTTATATCTCAATAGTTAACGTACCTACGTAGTTTAAGTTTAAAAAATTTTGCTTTCAAAAGAAATGTCATTCATTTTATTGCTAGCTAGTTTAATTGACTTTTAATAAATGTTCACAGATTTATCATTGATGAATGTTCGTTTCATTTCGAGTACGGATGTTCTGGAAGATCGATAATGAATCCATACAAACTGAATAACAGGATAAAGTAATTACCTTCGCAAGGCATTCATAGGACAGTGTTAATTGTACTAAACTGCACTGTACTATAATGAACAGGATGGATTGTTTATATTTGAGGATGGGGTATTAACAGCATTAGTGAAAAAAGAAACTAATTTTTTATTTATTTGATGAAATCCTCATCTTATCTCGAGCCTTGGACTAACTTTTAAGCATGCCCTTGCAGTTTTATTTAATCAAGCATCTGAAAAGTATATCTAAAGCATAATTAACATGAGCATCACAGCTTGGAGTTTCATCATCGCTATGTTTGTACTTCCGATTTAATTTCGTCTCCACTTTACGCAACTCATCGAACGCCAATCTAGATTGAATTATTACTATCTCATTGTCGACTTTGTGGTATAAAAGGTCTCATTGCCATTTCTTACATCCATCTAACATCATCTCCTTGTTAGATTCACAACCATGCTGTGCACATTGTCTGTCGACGACTCTCATACTGCTCTTGAAAACTATCTTAATTAAACACCTATTCAGGTTAAGTGAAAAACTGGTGTTCTGCAAAACATAGTTTAGGAATCCCGTCAATGGTATATGAGAACTACTCTCAGTATTCTGTTCACAGCATGGTTTCATAGTGTACAACATTGTCAAAGCAATATATTTTCAATAGCGCATAGCTGCAAACCACCTTTATTTTGAATGCTAGTTAGTATCCTTTTTTACCCAGCATTTTTATTTTTTAATCATTTTCTCATTTTTATCATCTGTTTAAGAAGCAGAGTTTCATTTTGTCAAACTTTATTCTCTATTCCATTGTTGTTTCTCATTCGGCAGCATGGAAAGTTGTCATTATTTCGGAGATAAGCACTTTGATTTTGATGTGGTTGATATTTTATTTGATTACTTTATGATTTTGCATGTGCGTTATATTTTGATTTCAACGTAGCTCTTTTCCTTTGTGAATGTCGACAGGATATGCTAGCACCTGACGGGATTTATGCCCCGACTGGCAGAGGAGGATATCAGCAGCAAGGTAAGAATGACTTGCAATGCTAGTCGTAGCGTATTGTTCATACTAACCAAACTAAGGCAGGCTTTAACCCACGGATTTTTACATTTCATCAGTAGCGCATATGTTCATAACACTAACAGTTGCACATTGTATTTCAAAAGAATACAACAGATCGTTTTTTGGCCAAAATTGTAAAATTAATTGAACTAATTATTATTTCTGAGTACTAAACTTTAGGTAATAATATAATTTAAGAAGTATACAACTTTTAGTAAAAAATATTTTTAATCGCCTTTATTTATTTTCATGCGTTCAGAGGGTACCTCAAATGCTAGATGTTTATCAGTTCCAAAATTGAAATGCGTATAATAAAGTTTAAGACGAAATAAGTGAAAAATTCTATGTAAATGTTATAATAAGCAGAAATAGAGTTCGCCAACGAAAAACTTGCCCAAGCGGTCGCACATTGTTTGTGCTAAAACAGTCGTCACTTCACAGATTTACTCGCTTTCGCAGTCTGTTTAAGACTAAGAAGGAGCTTTTGACCCCTTTATAAGTTAATGGTAAGTGCGATAGAGGACTAGACCCAGGCATGAGGTTCAACAGACCACCCAGGTAGAAATGGAACCCAAAAAACCGTCTGTGTTGTACAGAATACAACAGCAAGACTGACAGAGAGTTAAAGCATCATTTCCGCTAATAAGGCACTTGTCATATCATACAACCAGGTTTTCAACCACTCTAGAAGTCTATTGTAACTGGAGTGAGTGTTTTATGGCTGTTGTCTGTCTCGCAGCAAAAAGGACCCATTATAATGAGTGGTTATTTCTGATATTCTGCACATATGCCACGTTTGTATGTTTGACTTGCAGGAGGCAACTCTTGGAATCATCATGTACAACATGATTACTATATTTCTTCAAAGTTTTATTTGGAAGTTGATTTCGAATTTGAAACATGCGTATTTATTTCAAAATAATTATTTAATTATAATGGTTTTGTGCCGTCATTGATTGCTCTTCACAATAACAATATAGTTCGTACCTATGGGTTTGTTTACATGGTAAACAATGCAATGCAATGCGTCTATTGCTCACTCCCTTGCTATAGATTGAGCTCTGGCTGATTTATAAGGTTTTCATCTTTGTTTTTTTACTCCATTTGTCTTCTTAATTTGTTTCTCTTGGGTATATTAATAATTTTTGTCATTCTCTGTTACTTTTTTAAGTTTCCACTGTTTAAATGTGTGGTCTTTATTTTCATTAATCAGCTAAGGGGTAGGGGTAAGCTTAGTTTGTGATTGGAGTGAGTGGGGCGGGGTACATTTCATACCTCCCCCTCCTTGTTCCTTATTGGCAGCTGGTGAGCCAATGGGATTATTCTTGGCTAGCCTACTCGAGATGATGTAGTCCCACATTAACATTAACAGGGACGATGGCTTTACAATGAGCAAGACGTGGGACTCCGTCATCTCGAGTAGACTAGCCAAGAATAATCCCATTGGCTCACCAGCTGCCAATAAGGAACAAGGAGGGGGAGGTATGAAATGTACCCCACCCCACTCACTCCAATCACAAACTAAGCTTACCCCTACCCCTTAGCTGATTGGAGGAAAAAAAGTGAAAGGTGGTAAACCATTAGGTACATAAACCCTCGGAATTGACTCCTCTGCACTTCAGCCCTGAAGACGGGGACCGAGTTGGTCCTCGAAACATCGGCCCTCCAGCCACATCTTACCTGTTTGTTTATCATGTCAAACTATTTCAAAAATGTTTGGAGACCTTATTTTTGAAATTAAATCCTAATTTAGTTTCTCACGTTAGGGTGCTCTTCGTTTTTCTTTCCCAACGAATTCAGAATCACCAGTTCACATGTAGTTTGAAATTGAACATTGGGCGGATTTTAGCTATTTCTGCACGATCAGTGGTATTTTCAGGTTTGAACACCTGCTATTCATAACATGTCCTCTTCTTGCTGATCTGTTAAATAATTAACCATATTTAATAGATGGCCAGTTTGACAACTGCCAAATTCTTCTTCGATAATTATTTCTTAACTTCAATTGATTCAAATAAACACATTTTGAAATATATGAAGACTCGATGATCGCCTTTTTATTTTTGCTTTAAAGAAAATGGATGTATATGGGAGAGGTTGTAAGTAAACATTTTCCAAAAGGGAATGGTTAGATGAATATATCCCGTAAATATTAAAATTAATTATTTGGTACCCATTTAGAATCTCTACAATTTGAGTTTGGCCCATTATCCCCTCCAACAGTTCCGTCGGATTTTTCTATAGCATATACAATAAAAATTATAGAAGATACAAGTTTTGCAATGAGTTTGTACAATTATCAGTATGTATTATTGGGAATTTATCATGGAAAATTACATTATAAAGCGATAATTATATAGACTATAGATGGTGCTCGCTATCAGTTTAAAGACCGCTTCTGCAGTGCCATCTTCTCCCTCTAACAAAGTTTGTCAACTCGCAATAACCCAAGTTTCATACACTGGTGTATTTTTCTATAACATGTTGAGTTGTGTGCCTACGAACTATGATTTGCATTGTTTTCTGCTATCAATTGAAGAAAACTGCTGCAGAATCGTATGGAATGCTTGTCGAAGCATACAGTGAACATGCTCTTGGCAAAACTCAGTGCTTCGAGAGGTTTATAAAAATTAAAAGTGGTGATTTTGGCGTGGCATTCATAACCTGCCGGAGAGGTCGGAAAAATGCATAAATTCCAATGGAGACTATTTTAATAAAATATTTTTTATAATGTTCAAATAAAAGACGTGCAATTTTTACAAACAATTCCAGTTTCGTACTTCTACACCTGGTAACTCTATCAAGTGTAATCAGATGAAGTGGATACTGGTTTTACTGATTAACAGTACAACATTTACTGATTCGGTGCTTTCCTTTCAGGCTATGAACAGGTACCAATAGATTCGATGCTAGGACTGGAGATAGGCAATGGTGCCAACGTCGCATCGCCATCCTTCGACCAAATGGAAGTGTCGCCTTCTCCCCCCTTCCTCACCCACCCCTCATTGCCTCCCCCATCCCCAATGTACACGGACGGCCAGCACCTGACGCCCCAACCACCCCAGGACAACAACCAGGTGGCTGCCTGGTACGACACCGATCTCTGAGACGCATTTAAATGTCCCAAAATATTTGCATTTGAGGCACACACCCTCGGGGCGCGTGCCATTTCATATTGTATTTTTCGATGTCCCAATATTCCTTTGTTGTTTTGTGTAAATATCTGTCCAATGTTTTTCCTTTCAACGGGCTTTACAGCAAGGTTGGCTCTCTCTCGCGCATTCCGACTGGAAATTGTTCGTGTCTGGATGAAAGCAATCTTAGTGTGCGTTTTTTGTAAGAGCTACTGGTTTCTTAAGTCGTTGGGAAGAATTGTTTGATCGGAATTTTGTTGTTTGCCTTATCAGTGCAAAACAGCCATTGACTTTGTGTCATTTGGTCTTCCAATTTCTTTTCCACGTTGTTTTCATTTTAAGTTTTTGCATTATGTAAACATCCATTCACAAAATTAATTTACGCTATCGTATGTGATTTCATGCTCATGATCTATTGAGGGTAATCAATATTATGATAAATAGAGTATTAAATTTGAACGAATTTAATAATTTACAATATGAATATTATGAAATATTATGTGGACATAACAAATACGACTTGTATTATTATTTTAGGAAAATATATAAGAGCTGATAATGAAATTTGACATTCGATGACTAAATACGAAGACAAAAGCTTTATCCATTACATTCATAGAACAATTATTATAGAAATATTGTCTCGACTTGAACAGGATTCTTATTCTAATTGTTAGGAAAATGTTGAAGAGCTGATGACGAAATTTGACGTTAGATGGCTAACTACGATGATGGCAGCTTTATCCATTAAATTTCACAAACGATTATTTCAAAAGTGAACCGGCAGAAATTCCAGTTCGTGGTTTTGCGCATTTCCCGATTTGTTTTTTTGCGTCCTAGAGAGCCAACCCGAGAGATTTCTGCTGCATTGCTTGCTTTCGCATCGTCTGAGTTCTAAAATCCTTAAAGCATTAGATTCGTTTGCGCTTGTGCGCAACGAAACTTTACGTAGTTAAGTACATTGGTAGTTAGGCGTTAGATCGAGTTATCTTTAGACAAGATATCTGTAATCTGTTCCAAGGAATACCGTATTATTTTATTTTTTAATTTTTATAACCATGCGCAGAAGTTTGTTTTGTTGCCGAGGTAGCAGAGAGCGCAAGGCGAATTTTTAAAAATATATTTATAGAAGTTGTTTGGATTATGTAGCTGATTTTTTTCCACGAGTGACAGCTGGTGGTTTGGAGTTTTTCGGCAGCTATAAACGTTTGCAAAAATGGTGCTGTTTGCAAGTTTAAGGCATACCCAGTCTTTGATGCGTTGCGGCTGTTTTATTTCCAGTATTCAAAGATACGCATATGTACGAGTGTATATATGTAGCTGTTATGTGTTGGCTGAGCGTCAGAAGAAGGAGGTTTGATTTGGCATTTGCTGGTAATTTTTCAAAGTAAACAGTTTTCGAATTGAATCATGTTTTCTTCGTAACGTAAGTGCTCGCCGCAAACGATACAATATCCGGTGGGAAAGCTGTCACTTATTTGCCATGGACCACAGGGTAATTAGATTCAAAAAGGAGAATTTCAATCTGTGTATAAAAAAGGGTTGACGCGTTTGTTTGATTGCGTGTTGTGTATGGCTATGATGATTTTAAAATATTGTACCCTCGTCTTTTAATCTTTTAACTTTACCTTTTTCACTTTGGAAATAAAGTGATATACTGATATTTGGCGTTGTTTTATTCACCACTGCCGTTTTCCTGTCTACCCATCAGACCTAGATGGGGTTTCATCAGAACAGATTCCTTTCTTTGAAATAAAAAGCGATGACTAAAGTTCCAATCAAGATAACGACCATAAAACCAACTACAGTAGAGGATCATTTATCCGAACTTCTAAACAACAACACATACAAACTACGAACATTTCACGATAGATAAACAGTAATTTTGAACGCCACCGCTATGCGTGTTTTTTGAAGGTGTGAGGGAGTAAGTATTTATACTATATTAATTAACCTTCTAAATAGATGGAAATAATAAGAAAACGTGTCTAGTAGCTAGTTCAAGCGGTGGGAACGTCAAGAGAAAAAGGCAGGTGCCGTTGTTACAGCAAAAAGTGGACATTAAATTAACTACACCGTGGTGTCATTTCATCCAATCTTCAGCAGGAATGCAATATTAGTAGGAAAACTATAAATGATATAAAATTCTTCAATTTGTTGCAGAATCTCACTCAAGGGTAGTCAATTCGGAAAGAAAAACCTTACGGGGACAGTCATCTATAGTTTTCTTTAAATGAAAGTTTTCAATAATATTTTTGTGCATTCTCATCACTTATTTCGTACTGTAACCCGTCAAGGCCTTTTTTTCAGTTCCTTTTTTTCATTCATGTTGAAATACTTATTATTTAAACATATCCTTTATGCGAACCGACCTCCGTCCCTAAAAGATTGGATAAACGATCCTCTACTGTACTTCTATTCTTGTTTGGAGATGACGCGCATATGATGAATTAGAGTGAACAGGAAAATATTTTCAATGACACAACCTGGTTGGAAAACATAAAATTTCCAAATCAGGATAAGATCGGTGAAATCCTTGGTTTGGAGAGTGCAACTGAAAGGATTGCTTATAAATTCAGGGAAACTACATTTGCGGAAGATACAACTGGTATCGCGCAATCCCCTGTTACCAATCCGATAGTGAACATAAGAGAAATAGATGCTAGGATAAGTCTTTTTAAAAATCGAATCTCTTCACGAACAATACTCCACAATAACCAAGTAAAGAAGTAGTTAAGATCAACTGGTGTGTATTCTCCCTGCCACACCCCAAAAGGCGCAGGGTATTAATATCTATCTAGAAAGAATTTCGACGTAATCTCGAGTAAACCTTTTTGAGAATAAGTGTTATGTAGTAATGGCCGTATTGCAGAAACACAAGCTGTTTTACACACACATTTAGCATCATAAAAAAATTTGTGTGTGCTCAATTTTTCAGTTAATTACAGTAAATTTTCTGTTTTTTATTTTGCTTAATGTTTTGTCCAATCTGCAAGGTTCTATTTATAAATTTTTGCCCTTTATTTTCTCTGTAACACTTTGACGTTAATTCATATTGATCAACAGATTTCGGCAACAATTTATAAGATTGAGTGGGATTTCTGCAGAAGTGTTTAATTTACGGTATATTGTCCCATTAAATGAAGCTATAATGAGAGATTAAATTTATATAGATTTAATTATATAAAATATTAATATCATAAACCTGAAATATCTTGCCATAACAAATTTGACTTGTATTCTAATTGCTAAATGATATATTCAAGACCTGACGATGAAATTTGACAACTTCTAATGACTAAATATGAGGACAATCTCTTTATACTTAATATTAATAATGATAATAGTTTACTTTATTACAGGAATTAGCCCTCATACATTTTACTATTAGTATAGACATTGTGTTGTATGGAACAAAAATATTAGCATAAATGGAAAATAAAAAATAATCCATTAGGTACAATTGATTAGCATGTAGTGAATCATGGAAGAATAAAGCTATAGAAGGTGAAATGTCACAAAATAGCGTAAAACAGTTCAAGGAAATCGTACGATATTTCATAATATAAAGTAGGAAATGATAGCAATAAGATACACAATTATTGTTGTAATGAATCAAAGAGCATTTGAAAAAATAGGATGTTGTTGATAGACTAGTTGCCTAATTTTCCACATAATCCTTCAATGCATTTTGTGAGCACAAGCTTCTTCATGCCCCACTTCAGAACCTCTTGCTGCAGCTGACCGTCGGTTGGAAATTTAATTCCATCCATGTGTGCCTTCGAGAAGGTGCCAGTGGAATACAGGGATGGTTCAAAACATCCCAACCAAATGAGTGGCTGTGTGAGGAGTCATTGTCATGCACTCCCCTCTTGTCAGCGTTCTCCTCCTTATGTTTTGAATAACTAGAGGTGTTTGTTAATCGAAATAAGCGATAAAACCTACAAACAACGCGAATTTTGGCCGATTTAGCAAAACAACGCTAATTGCAACACTTTTAATAAGCAGAACAGATTTTGGTGATATTCGCTTCATTCATCGTTTGTAAGAGGGGGAAATGTAATTTTGGTATGACTTAAATAAATGTACAATATATAATTGTGTTATTTACGTATTTTTTGTCATATTTTTGATCACAACTTTGTTTACTGGAATTCAGCTTCGATCTTTTGCAATTAATTCACAAAATCTCACTCAAAAACGAAGAAAGATGTTTTGTTTGTCCTAACATTTATCGTGTCTGTATGTTTTTAATGAAAATATCATGTTTCGTTGATCCGCAGCTGGGAAAGCATTTTCCTTAGGTGTAAACAGCACAGTTTTAAATAAATTCAATTTAATATTTTGTAAAATTTACAGTTAATAATATTTCCAATGCTGTTAATGTTTATGCTAAAGTGTGCCTAATATTATTCCTTTGCTTAAATGAGACTGTGAAAATTAGTAACACTAAATTTGGGAAATGTAATAAAAACACACAATACCACTATTTATTTTTCAAATCAACAAATTTCAGAAAAAATAAAAAACAATTTCAAACACCTCTATGAATAACCATTTCGATTTTTTTTAAGGGCTCTCAATACACTAAGGGTAGGGTCCTAAAACGCTGAGGCTACGATTTTTTTGGACCAAAATTTAAGTTTTGAATTATTTTGCAGATGGGGAATTGGTGTAACACCTCTATGATGTGTTTTGTCTCATAATGAGCCACCTACGAATCATTTCAAGTCACAAAAAGCTCAAAAAATCCTCACCTTCCAATTCAAGTTGCTCAAGGAACTCGCAGGCGCTATTGACTCAATTTTTCTTGTACTGCTGTGTCAGCCGTTTTGGGACCTATTTTGTTCATAGCTTCCAGTATCCCAGCATTTCTGTTATTTTCTCATCTCATTTGTGGAAACAGCGCAGAAATTTTGTCCATTGCCATCAGCGGTCTTCACAGTTTCCTCAATTTTTTGCACCAATTCATCAGTCTAAATTGAAGGTCTTTGTTTATCATGAATATTTGTTCTGCCTCCACTAAACTTCATATACCGCTCAAACACATTCGTTCTGTTCATAACAGCATTGCTGTAAACCTTTTTGATTAGTGAAAATATTTCCGTGGGTGTAATTCCTTCTGTGAGTAGGAAGCAAATCACACTTGGCAAGATTTCTTATCTATCGTGCAACTGGACTCAACTCAACTCTTGTTCTCTTCTAAAAGGAATACTGATTTAACGGCGCCTGGTCCCGAAAGACTTTATCCGCTGAATTATTCTTTCTTGAAAAATAATAGTTATCTCATTTTTTGATCAATTGTACGTAGAATATTAGAGTCCAAAAAACCCGGCTAGGGCCACGAATTTTTAACATTTGCATGATTTTTACAATTTTCCTTAATTTTCTTCTCATCCTTCTATTATCATTTTTTGTCCCAACTTCATTGTTTTTAGTCTTGTCTACTCATCTTCGTTTCTTCTTTGCTTCTCTTCTTTGCTTCAATCTCCTTTTCTTCTCTTGGAGTCAGTAGCAGCGTTTGAAAACAGTCGATCTGCGATGTTTTTGCGAATTTTGACAATTTTCCTATTTTCTTCAATTTTCTACTCATATCATCAATCTTCATCTAGTCGTCTCAACTTCATTTCTTCTTAACTTCTCTACTCATCTTTGTTTCTTCTTTGCGTCTCTTCCTTTCTTCTTATCTATCATGCAACTGGGCGCTGCAACGTGAGTTTATATACTACCCTGCTCCTGTCAGTTGAGCCCCCTCTTCCTCTCAGTGCTGCCAACCCTCAAACCCAAACAAAAAACCACATCCCATGAAGGTCACCTACTTTCTGAAAGTGCCTCTTAAAGAAATCAAAAGCTACCATCAGCTAACCACTGTCAGTAATTTTGTGTTGAATGGTTGGTTGAAATGGTTGAAAAATTTGAACTAAAATTATCAAACCTAGAAAATCCTCTCCTCCAAAACATTTGGTACTATTCCCCTAAGGAACACCGATAAAAGAAAAGAATAAGACAACCAAGAATGGTTGTAACATAATTAAAATTCATTCCTTATAAAAAGAAAGTCAAACGTAAATGGTAATCTTCACCACAACAACACAAACACTCTCTTCATCGCTACATTTCACACTGACACAATATGACATTTTTCACAACACCAATTACACTACTGGAGGTACATACAATAACACGTAACTTCACCTTTCTTTTCAGCCAAGCAGCACCTTCTGCCATCTGAAATGATTTATTTTATCCCCATGTCTTCCCCTACCCTTACCTGTTACCCTAATGCCTCACTGTTGCTTAATCTGCATTCCCCATTACCTTTTGCTCCCAATAAAATAACCTGTCTGCGTTAATTGTGACCATATGTGTTGAAATTATCCCTGTTACCTATCCTGCATCAGCGTTACCGCCTATAAAGCGTTTAAAAATGCATATGGGCTCAAACATTGCCAAGCATCAATTATCATGCCTTGTATGTACAGAGACACCTAATGAAGATTTTAATCATATCATTATTATTATTATTAGGGTCTTTATTAGGCGAGATTGAGACTAAAAAGTCTCCTCTTCCATCTAACCTGTCAATCATCAATTGATAAATAGCACCAGGGTATCTCTTTTTGCCATAAAATTTACCAATCCTAAGTTTACTTTTTCTTGCCATCATTTAATTTCAGTTTTTTGCAAAAATCTTCATTTTCTATATCTTTTGGCTCACTTTAGCTCAGAAAAAAACTTCAACTAATTACAAAAGCTAAATATTTAATACTGTATTTATTGTGGAAAAGTTAATGAATCAGATAGTAATTCTTAGCTCCGGGTTTGCACAATAAAGTTGTTCTTTGTTAAATTATACGTAGGCAATTCTTACAAAGTGAAAACAATAATTGAATATATAATTTAAGAAAAGCTTTATTTAATATTTTCCAATTGTTAAATGCACCAACGTGATAAGCTTAAAAATATATCCTGAAAATTCATTGAATTTTATTTCTATTATATATAGACGCTTCACCGGATTCATTCATGTAGATAGATAGATAGATAGAGAGGACACAAATTCACAGGCTAAACTACAAGCGTCATTGACTTGAAATTTTTATGGCGTATTGGCTGTAACGTGCAACCAACAGAAAAATTGTGATTTTGAACCTCAGTGTCATGGGTTCGATTCCAGAAGGCCTCAAAGTCTCCATTTTTCCCATTTGAATGCATTGCTTTGAATTTCGGCAATTAAAAAAAATACTTCCCAGATAGTTAGAGAATTTAAACTAAAGGAGCCTATAGATATAGTCATTATCTATCAAAAACATTAATGACTTTTACAGAAATTATCCTGGGTTCGATGCAAGGACGATGCAAAAATCTGTCATTTAAATACATTGAGGTAGTTTTTAATTATTTATTTAAATACACTTAACTAAATGATAGGAACTTTTTGCTTTGCTAGATGATGTATATTAAGACTCAGTTTAAGAAAATATTTAAATACATAAATAGTATTTGATACTGTTCCTGAGTTCGATGCCAGAGCACATTAAAATTTCTCTCATAAGGAATATATGGGAAAAGTAGGATGTCGTTTGAGGCAGTTGCAGCCAATTTTTCAGCTTGAATTTTCACACATGGTTACAGAAGGTTATATTCTTAGTGCTGCATAGAAAGTATTACCAGACAGACCCGGGTTCGAAGCCAGGCAGTAAATATATCCCCCATTTAAAATACATTGAGTTAGTTTTCATTATTTATTTTGATGCACTTATTGAAATAATAGGAAGTTCTTGCTTAGATAGAAGATTTATATTAAGACTCAGTTTAAGAAAAAAATTTAGATAAGACCATGCTGGTCCTGGGTTCGATGCCAGAGCACATTAACATTTCTCACATAAGGAATATAATGAAAAAGTAGAACGTCCATTCAGGCAGTTGCAGCCTATATTTCTGCTTGAATTTTCACACATAGTTAGAGATAGTGATCTTCTGTAGTACTGCATAGTAAGTTCACCAGGAAGGGTGGGTTCGATGCCAGACGATTAAATTGCAGTGAATTTTAAGAATATTTTCAATGCTTTTTTTTTCTTTTGAGAACTGTCCCGATATGATGCCGATATGAAGGTGGTGTTGAAATGAAATTGGTGTTATTGATCTGCTTGCAGTATGCAAGCTACATTTTACTCGTCAATTATATATAGACGCTTCTCCGGATGTACCTATAAGTTACGAGTAAAATGTTGCTTGCATACTGCAAGCAGATCGACAACACTATTTTCATGTCGGCATCATATCGGGACGGCCATCAAAAGAAAAAAATGGATTGAAATTTTTCTTAAAATTCGCTGAAATTCCATCGTCTGGCATCGAACCCGGGTCTTTACTGTTGAACTTACTATGCAGCACAATAGAACATCACCATCTCTAACTATGTGTGAAAATTCAAGCAGAAATATGGGCTAAAACTGCCTCAAAAGACGTTCTGATTTTCACGAATTTAAATGGCTCTCTGGATTCGAACCAAGGACGATCTTGGAAATCTAAAAAATGTTTCTGAAAGTTATTTATGATCTCTATCTATATGCTGAATTTCAAATTTCTATATTATTGGAAAAGGTTTCCAAATAATTCCTAAAAATCGGATCAACTTCTGATTGCAGTGACACCTGGTGTCGAACCCAGGACATATTGTAAGCTGTGAATGCAAAGTTTGATTTGTAAAGACTTTTTCTTGTATCTAGAAAAGTTTGAAGTCGATAGCATGCCGGGAAATACCTTTAACTTGTTTCCGTTATCTCCATAAGAAATGCATTGAGGAATGTAAATGGCCCTCTGGGATCGAACCAAGGAACATCAGGGAAAACATAAAAATTGATTATGAAATATATTTATGATATCAAACCCCATACCGAATTTCAAGTTTCCATGTCATCGGTAAGGGGTCCAAAAAAAATCTTAAAAATCGCCACAATGTATTTTAAACGGCCGATTTTTGCCTTGACCTAGCATCGAACCCAGGATATTCTCCGTAAAACTCATTTATGTTTTCGATAGATCATGACCATATATATCGGCTCCTTGAGTTTTAAGTCCCTACCTATCCGGCAAGTATTTTTTAAAAATTCCCGAAAATCAACGCAATGCATTTAAATGGGAAAAATCGGGAATTTGGGGCCCTCTGGAATCGAACCCATGACACTGAGGTTCAAAATCACAATTTTTCTGGTGGTTACACGATATGGCCAATACGTCGTAAAAATTTCAAGCCGATGACGCTTGTGGTTTAGGCTGTGAATAGGGGATCAAAATTCTAACCATGTTCCACAAGTGCCACTGACTTGAAATTTTTACGACATATTTGCCATAACGTGTAACCTCCAGGAAAAAGCCGACATTGAACCCCGGTGTTATGGGTTCGATTCCAGAAGGCCCCAAAGTCGCGATTTCCCCCATAAGGATACATGGCGGGGATTTTCGAAAATTTTTTTGAGGAACTTCCCGGAAGAATTGAGAGATGAAATTCAAGGGATCGCTAGATGCCGCGCATATCTAAAGGAAACCATAAAGACATCTACGAATATTATCCTTGGTTCGATGATAGGTCGGGGCAAAAATCTGCCGTTTAAAATGCACTGTGGCGATTTTTAAGATTTTTTTTGGACCCTTTTCCGATGGCATAGAAACTTGAAATTCGGCATGAGGTTAGACACCATAAAAATATATCTTAATCGAATTTTACATATTCGCTGATGGTCCTTGGTTCGATCCCAGAGGGACATTTAAATTCCTCAATGCATTCCTTACTGAGATAACGGAAACAAAATTTAGGTACTTCCCGGTATGCTATCGACTTCAAACTTTGCTAGATACAAGAAAAAGTCTTTTCAAATAAAACTTTGCATTCACAGCTTACAATATGTCCTGGGTTCGACACCAGGTGTCTCTGCAATCAGAAGTTGATCCGATTTTTAGGAATTATTTTGAAACCTTTGCCAATAAAATAGAAACTTGAAATTCGCCACATAGATATAGATCATTAATAATATATACACTGGGGATCAAAAGTCTAACCATGTTCCACAAGTGCCACCGACTTGAAATTTTTACGACGTAATGGCCATGACATGTAACCTCCAGGAAAAAGCCGACATTGAACCTCGGTGTCACGGGTTCGATTCCAGTTGGCCCCAAAGTCCCGATTTCCCCCATAAGGATACATGGCGGGGATTTTCGAAAATTTTTTTGGTGAACTTCCCGGGAAAGTAGAGAGTTGAAATTCGAGGGATCACTAGATGCCATAGATATCTAAAGAAAACCATAAAGACATCTACGAATATTATCCTTGGTTCGATGCTAGGTCGGGGCAAAAATCGGCCGTTTAAAATGCATTGCGGCGATTTTGAAGATTTTTTTTGGATCTTTTCCCGATAACATGGATACTTGAAACTAAGCACGTGGATAGATTTCACTAATATATTTCATAATCAAATTTTAAATGTTCGCTGATGGTCCTTGGTTCGATCCCAGAGGGCCATTTGCACTTTTCAATGCATTTCATACGGAGATAACGGAAACAAAATTTAGGTACTTCCCGGCATGCTATCAACTTCAAACTTTGCATATAAGAGTAAGTCTTTACAAATTAAACTGTGCATACACAGCTTACACTATTTCCTGGGTTCGACACCAGGTTTCTCTGCAATCAGAAGTTGATCCGATTTTTAGGAATTATTTTGAAACCTTTCCCAATAATATAGAAACCGGAAATTTGGGATGTAGATAAAGATCATAAATAATTTTCAAAATCATGTTTTAGATTTCCAAGATTGTCCTTGGTTCGAATCCAGAGAGCCATTTACATTCGTAAAAATTAGAACGTCTTTTGAGGCAGTTGTAGCCAATACTTCTGCTTGAATTTTCACACATGGTTAGAGATGGTGATCTTCTATTGTGCTGCATAGTAAGATCACCAGTAAGATCCGGGCCCGGGCTCGAGGCCAGGTGCTTAAATTACAGCAAATTTTAAGCAAAATTTCAATCCTTTTTGTTCTTCTTTTGAGGACCGTCACGATATGATGCCGATATGAAATTAGTATTGCCGATCTTCTTGCAGTATGCAAGCTACATTTTACTCGTAATAGATATAGACGCTTCTCCGGATATCTATTATATATAGACGCTTCTCCGGATATACCTATATATATACGAGTAAAATGTAGCTTGCATACTGCAAGCAGATCGACAACACTAATTTCATATCGGCATCATATCGGGACGGACATCAAAAGAAAAAAAAAATTCAAAATATTCGTAGAATTCGCTGCAATTTAATCACCTGGCAGCGAACCCCGGTCTTCCTGGTGTACTTACTATGCAGCAAAATAGAAAATTACTATATCAAACTATGTGTGAAAATTCAAGCAAAACTATTAGGTGCAACTACCTCAAACGACGTCCTACTATTCACATACACTCCTTATTTGAGAAATTATAATGTGCTCTGGCATCGAACCCAGGAACAGCATGGTCTTATCTATTTTTTTTCTTAAACAAAGTGTTAATATACATCTTCCATCTAAGCAAGAGCTCCCTTACATATCGATAAATGCATAAAAAAATTATGAAAAGATACCCCATAGTATTATATATGGGTGATATTTTTACCGCCCGGCATCGAACCCGGGTCTTTCAGGCAATACGTTCTATGCAGCACAAAAGAAAAACACCATCTCTAACCGCGTATGCAAATTCAAGCAGAAATATTGGTTAAAACTGCCTCAAATGACGTCCTACTTTTCCTTTATATTCCTTATGAGAGAAACGTTATTGTGCTCTGGCTTCGAACCCAGGAACAGTACGGTCTTATGAAAATTTTTTTCTATAACTTATTCGTACCATACATCTTCCAGCCAAGCACGAACATCCTATCATTTCGATAAGTGCATCTAAAAAAATAATGAAAAACGGCTCCCATGTATTTTAAAGGGCAGATCTTTGCATCGTCCTAGCATCGAACCCAGGATAACTTTTGTAAAAGTCATTGATGTTTTCGAAAGTCCAAGACCATAAATATAGGCACCTTGAGTTTTACTTCTCTACCTATCCGGAAAGTATTTTTTTTTAATTCCCGAAAATCACGGCAATGCATTCAAACGGGAAAAATCGGGACTTTGGGGCCCTCTGGAATCGAACCTATGACACTGAGGATCAAAGTCTCTTTTTTCCTGGGGGTTTCGCGTTATGGCCAATATGTCATAAAAATTTCAGATCAATGACGCTTGTAGTTTAGGCTGTGAATTTGTATCCTATCTATCTATATAGGTATATATATGAATGAATCCGGAGAAGCATCTATATATAATAGATACATTCATAGGGGATCAAAATTCTAACCATGTTCCACGAGTGCCACCGACTTGAAATTTTTACGACGTTATGGCCATGACGTGTAACCTCCAGGAAAAAGCTGACTTTGAACCTAGGTGTCATGGGTTCGATTCCAGAAGGCCCCAAAGTCGCGATTTTCCCCATAAGATTACATGGCGGGGATTTTCGAAAATTTTTTTGAGGCACTTCCCGGAAGAGTTGAGAGTTGAAATTCAAGAGATCGTTAGATGCCATGTATATTTCAAGGAAACCTTAAAGACATCTACAAATATTATCCTTGGTTCGATGCAAGGCCAGGGCAAATATTCTCCCGTTTAATTTACATTGCGATTTTTAAGATTTTTTTTAATTACTTACAGATGACTTGGAAACTTGGACCTTGGCACGTGGATATATATCATAAATATATTTTATAATAAAATTTTAGAACTCGCTGATGGTCCTTGGTTCGATCCCAGAGGGCCATTTACATCCTACAATGCATTTCTTATGGAGATAATGGAAGCAAATTTTAGGTACTTCCTGGCAAGATGTTGACTTCAAACTTTGCATTTAATAAGATCAGGTCAAATCAAGTCATAATGTGTTTTTACAGCTGCCAGTAGGTCCTGGGTTCGACACCAGGCGTCTCTACAATCAGTAATTGATTCAATTTTTAGGAACTATTTTGAACCCTTTCCCAATAATATAGAAACTTCAAATTCGGCATATAGATAGAGATCATAAATAACTTTCAGAGATATGTTTTAGATTTCCAAGATCGTCCTTGGTTCGAATCCAGAGAGCCATTTAAATTCGTGAAAATTAGAACGTCTTTTGAGGCAGTTGTAGCCCATATTTCTGCTTGAATTTTCACACATAGTTAGAGATGGTGATGTTCTATTGTGTTTCATAGTAGGTTCACCAGTAAGACCGGGGTTCAATGTCAGACGATGGAATTTCAACGAATTTTAAGAAAAATTTCAATCCACTTTTTTCTTTTGATGGCCGTCCCGATATGATGCCGACATGAAAATAGTGTTGTCGATCTGCTTGCAGTATGCAAGCAACATTTTACTCGTCTATTATATATAGATGCTTCTCCGGATTCATTCATGTATCCATATATATATATAGCGAGGATACAAATTCACAGGCTAAACCACAATCGTCATTCACCTGAAATTTTTACGACATATTGGCCATAACGTGTAACCTCCAGAAAAATTGCGATTTTGAACCTCAGTGTCATTGGTTCGATTCCAGAGGGCACCAAAGTCCCGATTTTTCCCGTTTAAATGCATTGCCGTGATTTTCGGGAATTTCTAAAAAATACTTCCCGGATAGGTAGAGAATCAAAACTCAAGGAGCCTATATATATGGTCATGATCTATCGAAAACATAAATGAGTTTTACGGAAAATATCCTGGGTTCGATGCTAGGTCGAGGCAAAAATCGGCCGTTTAAAATGCATTGTGGCGATTTTTAAGATTTTTTTTGGACCCTTTTCCGATGGCATGGAAACTTGAAATTCGGCATGAGATTGGAGATCATACATATATTTCATAATCAAATTTTACATATTCGCTGATGGTCCTTGGTTCGATCCCTGATGGCCATTTACATTTCTCCATGCATTTCTTATGGAGATAACAGTAAAACGTTTTAGGTACTTCCCGGCATGATATCGACTTCAAAATTTGTATGAAATAAGATGAAGTCCTAATAAGTCATACTGTGCATTTTCAGCTACCAATATTTCTTGGGTTCGACACCAGGCGTCTCTACAATCAGTAAATTATCCGATTTTTAAGAATTAATTTAAACCCCTTCATAATAATATTAAAACATGAACATAAGGCATATAGATAGAGAACGTAGATACATTTTAAAAACGTGTTTTAAATTTCCTAGATCGTCCTTGGTTCGAATCCAGAGAGCCATTTACATTATTGAAAAGTAGGACGTCGTTTGAGGCAGTTGGAGCCAATATATCTGCTTGAATTTTCACACATAGTAAGAGATGTTGATTTTCTGTTGTGCTGCATAGTAAGTTCACCATTAAGACCCAGGTTCGATGCATGACTATTAAATTGGAGCGAATTTTAAGAATAATTTCAATCCTTTTTTTCTCTTTTGACGGCCTTCCCGATATGATGCCGACATGAAATTAGTGTTTTCGATCTGCTTGCAGTATGCAAGCTACATTTTACTCGTACCTTTATACACACTCACTCATTCATTCATTCATAGGGCATCAAAAGTCTAAGCATGTTCCACAAGTGCCACTGACTTGAAATTTTCACGACATATTGGCCATATCGTGCAACCTCCAGAAAAAATCCGACTTTGAACCTCAGTGTCATGGGTTCGATTCCAGAAGGCCCCAAAGTCCCGATTTTCTCCATAAGGATATATGGTGAAGATTTTCGAAAATATTTTTGAGGCACTTCTCGGAAAGGTAGAGAGTTGAAATTCGAGGGATCGCTAGATGCCATGGATATCCAACGAAAATAAGTAAGAAATCGCCGAACATGGTCCATGGTTCGATGCTAGGTCGGGGCAATAATCGGCCGTTTAAAATGCATTGCGGCGATTTTGAAGATTTTTTTTGGATCCTTTCCCGATAACATAGATACTTGAAACTCAGTACGTGGATAGATATCACGAATATGTTTCATGATCAAATTTTACATATTCGCTGATGGTCCTTGGTTCGATCCCAGAGGGCCTTTTGAATTTCTCAATGCATTTCTTACGGAGATAACGGAAACAAAATTTAGGCACTTCCCGGCATGCTATCGACTTCAAACTTTGCATGATAAAAGAACAAGTCCTTAGAAATCAAACTGGGACTTCACGGCTACCAATGTGTCCTGGGTTCGACACCAGGTGTCTCTGCAATCAGAAGTTGATCCGATTTTTAGGAATTATTTTGAAACCTTTCCCAATAATATAGAAACTTGAAATTCGGCAGATAGAAAGAGCTCATAAAAAACTTTCAGAAACATGTTTTAGATTTCCATGATCGTCCTTGGTTCGAATCCAGAGAGCACTTTACATTCGTGGGTATGTAGTAGGGAAATATAAATTTTTTTTCCTATTTTATTCCTTTATTTTCCAAATTTCATCGAGATATTATCGAAAAAAGCAACAAAAACGAATAATTTTAGCTAAATATCAATTTTTACCCATTTTTTTACTTAATTTTCCTCGTTTTATCGTGATATGATCGAAAAAAGCAAATAAACGAATAATTATAGCGAAATTTCAATTTCATTCCTCTTTTTTTACTTAATTTTTTCATTTTATCTGGATATTATTGAATGAAGCAACAAAAACAAATAATTTTAACGAAAATTCAATATTTTTCCTCTTTTTTTCCTTAATTTTTCTCATTTTATCGAGATATGATCGAAAAAAGCAACAAAAGCGAATAATGTTAACGAAATTTCAATTTCCTTCATCTTTTTTTTCGTTAATATTCCTCGATTGATCGAAATAATATCGAAAAAAGCAACAAAAACGAACAATTTTAGCGAAATTTCAATTTTTCTCCTTTTTTTCCTTAAATTTCCTCGTTTTATCGAGATATTATCGAAAAAAGCAACAAAAACGAATACTTTTACCGAAATTTCAATTTTTCTCCTTTTTTTCCCTCAAATTTCCTCGTTTTATCGTGATATGACCGAAGAAAGCAACAAAAACGAATAATTTTAGCGAAATTTCGATTTTATTCTTCTTTTTTAACTAATTTTCCTCATTTTATCGAGATTTGACCGAAAAAAGCAACAGAAATGAAAAATTATAGCGAAATATCATTTTTTTTCTTCTTTTTTTCCTTCATTTTCCTCATTTTATCGAGATATTATCGAAAAAAGCAACAAAAATGAATAATTTTAGAGAAATTTCTGTTTTTTTCTCTTTTTTTTCGTTAATTTTCCTCATCATATCTGGATATTGTCGAATGAATCAACAAAAACGAATAATTTTAGCGAAAATTCAATATTTTCCTTTTTTTTCCTTAATTTTTCTCATTTTATCGAAATATAATCGAAAAAATAAACGGAAACGGATAGGTTTAGCGAAATTTCTATTTTTTTTCATCTATTTCGTCCAAATTTTCGCCTATTTATTAACATATGATCGAAGAAAGCAATACATATTTTAAAAAATTTTAATTTTTAAAATTTTGCAACTATAAATAATATAATTAATAAAGGAAAAATAGATGAAAAGATTTTTAATTTTGCTAAAATTATCAGTTTTGTGGCTCTTTACGATCATCTCTCGATAAAATGACGAAAATTAATTCAAGATAGAGAAAAAAAATGGGAATTTTGCTAAAATTATCCATTTTCTTTGATTTTTTCGATCATATCTCGATAAAAAAAACCAAAAATAAACACACAATAGAGGAAAAAATGTATATTTTCCAAAATTATCCGTTGTCGTTGTTTTTTTTGATAATATCTCGTAAAATTACGAAAATTAAGGCAAAATAGAGGATAAAATTAGCAATTTAGCTAAAATAATCCGTTTTCGTTGCATTTTATGATCAAATATCGATAAATTGAAATTTCACTAACATCATTTGATTTTCTTGCTTTTTTCCATCATATCTCGATAAAATGACGATAAAGAAAGACAAAATAGAGGAAAAAAATAAAATTTCGCTAAATTTAACGTTTTCGTTGCTTATTTAGAATATTTCTCGATAAAATGACGAAAAATTAAGACAAAATAGTAGGAAAAGTTTAAATGTTGCTAAAATTATCCGTTATATTATCCTATCCTATTATCGACCCCGGGATATCGACCTCGGCTCATCGTCCTCTGGTCATCGACTTCGGGTCATCCACCTCGGCTCATCGACCTTGGGTCATCGACTTCGGGTCATCGACCTGGGGTCATTGACCTCGGGTCATTGACCTAGGGCTATCGACCTCGGGTCATAGACATTGGGTCATTGACCTCGGGTCATCGACCTGGGGTCATCGACCTGGGGTCTTCGACCTGGGGTCATTGACCTTGGGTCATCGACCTGAGGTCATCGACCTGGGGTCATCGACCTGTTGTCATCGACCTGGGGTCATCAACCTGGGGTCATCGAATTTGGGTCATCGACCTTGGGTCATTGACCTTGGGTCATCGACCTGAGGTCATCGACCTGGGGTCATTGACCTTGGGTAATCAACCCCGGGTCATCGACCTGGGGTCATTTACCTCGGGTCGTTGAACTCGGGTAATAGACCGTAAGTCATCCGGGAGTCGACATCCAGGAGTCGACCTCTTGGATTGGAAATTATCTTTTTCGTTGCTTCTTTGCTTTCGTTGCTTCTAAAAAGCACCTTAAATGGGTAGTTATAGCAAATTTTAAATTTTTCCCCCTATTTTGTCTTTATTTTTCGTCATTTTATCGAGATATGATCCTAAAAAGCAACGAAAAGGGATAATTTATGCAAAATTTCCTTTTTTCTCCTCTATTTTGCCTTAATTTTTGTCATTTCATCAGGAGATGATCGTAAAGAGCCACAAAAGTGATAATTTTTATCAAAATTTAAACTTTTGACATCTATTTTTCCTTTATTTTCGTCATATCATCGAGGTATAGTCGAATGAAGCTACAAAAAAGTATAATTTTTACGAGCTTTCTATTTTTTTCCTCAATTTTGTCTTTTTTTCGTCATTCTATCGAGTTATGATAAAGTAAGCAACGAAAACGGATATATTTTGCGAAACTTCAATTTTTCCCCTCTATTTTCCCTTAATTCTCGTCTTTTTATCGAGATATGATTAAAAAAGCAACAAAAACATAAAATATTAGGAAAATTTTAATTTTTTTCTCTATTTTGTCTTTTTGTTTTGTCATTTTATCGAAAAATGATCGACAAAAGCAACGAAAAAAGGTAATTTAAGCGAAATTTAAATTTCGTTCTTCTATTTTGCCTTTTATCTCGTCATTATATCGAGATATCACCGAAAAAAGCAACAAATCGGATAATTTTAGCGAATTTTAAATTTGTCTCCTCTATTTTGCTTTAAATTTCGTCATTTTATCGAGAAATGACCAAAAAAAACGAAATCGGATAATTTTAGCCAAATTTCAACTTTTTTCATTTATTTTTCCTTAATATTCGTCATTTATATGAGAAATGATCGAAAAAAGCAACGATAACGAATAATTTTAGCGAAATTTAAATTCTTCTCCTTTATTTTGCCTTCATTTTCGTCATTTTATACGATATTATCTAAAAAAGAAACAAAAATTAATAATATTAGCGAAATTTCAATTTCTTTCCTCTTTTTTCCTTAATATTCCTCATTTAATCAAGCTTTTGTCGAAAAAAGCAACAAAAACGAATAATTTTAACGAAATTTCAATTTCATTCCTCTTTTTGTTCTAAATTTTCCCCTTTTTATCAAGATATGACCGAAAAAAGCTACAAAAACCAATAATTTTTGCGAAATTTCAAACATATTTCCTCTTTTTTTCCTCGATTTTCCTCATTTTATCGAGATATGAACGAAAAGAGAATCAAAAACGAATAATTTAAGCAAAATTTTATTTCTTCCCCTTTTCTTCCACATTATATGGAGATATGATCGTAAAATGCAACAAAAACGAATAATTTAGGCGTAATTTCATTTTTTCCCTCTTTATTTCCTTAATTTTCCTCATGTTATCGCGAAATAATTCGAAAAGGAGAAAAAACGAAAAATTTTAGGGAAATATAAATTTTTTTTCCTATTTTTTTCCTTTATTTTCCAAATTTCATCGAGATATTATCGAAAAAAGCAACAAAAACGAATAATTTTAGCTAAATATCAATTTTTACCCACTTTTTTTACGTAATTATCCTCGTTTCATCGTGATATGATCGAAAAAAGCAAAAAAACGAATAATTATAGCGAAATTTCAATTTCATTCCTCTTTTTTTACTTAATTTTTTCATTTTATCTGGATATTATTGAATGAAGCAACAAAAACAAATAATTTTAACGAAAATTCAATATTTTTCCTCTTTTTTTCCTTAATTTTTCTCATTTTATCGAGATATGATCGATAAAAGCAACAAAAGCGAATAATGTTAACGAAATTTCAATTTCCTTCCTCTTTTTTTTCGTTAATATTCCTCGATTGATCGAAATAATATCGAAAAAAGGAACAAAAACGAACAATTTTAGCGAAATTTCAATTTTTCTCCTTTTTTTCCTTAAATTTCCTCGTTTTATCGAGATATTATCGAAAAAAGCAACAAAAACGAATACTTTTACCGAAATTTCAATTTTTCTCCTTTTTTTCCCTTAAATTTCCTCGTTTTATCGTGATATGACCGAAATAAGCAACAAAAACGAATACTTTTACCGAAATTTCAATTTTTCTCCTTTTTTTCCCTTAAATTTCCTCGTTTTATCGTGATATGACCGAAAAAAGCAACAAAAACGAATAATGTTAACGAAATTTCAATTTCCTTCCTCTTTTTTTTCGTTAATATTCCTCGATTGATCGAAATATTATCGAAAAAAGCAACAAAAATGAATAATTTTAGCGAAATTTCTGTTTTTTTCCCTTTTTTTTCGTTAATATTCCTCATCATATCTGGATATTGTCGAATGAATCAACAAAAACGAATAATTTTAGCGAAAATTCAATATTTTCCTTTTTTTCCCTTAATTTTTCTCATTTTATCTAGATATGATCGAAAAAAGCAACAAAAACGAATAATGTTAGCGAAATTTCAATTTTTTCCTCTTATTTTTCGTTAAAATTCCTCGATTTATCGAAATATCATCGAAAAAAGCAACAAAAACGAATTATTTTAGCGAAATTTCAATTTTCCCCTTTTTTCCTTAATTTTCCTCGTTTTATCGAGATATTATCGAAAAAAGCAACATAAACGAATAATTTTACCGAAATTTCATTATTTTCCTCTTTTTTCCCTTAATTTTCCTCATTTTATTGAGATATTACCGAAAAGAGAAACAAAAACGTTTAATTTTAGCGAAAGTTCAATTTTTCTCCTCTATTTTGCATGTATTTTGTCATTTTTTCGAAATACGATCGAAATAAGCTACGAAAACAGATGATTTTTGCGAAATTTCATTTTTTCTCCTCTATTTTGCATTAATATTGTCATTTTATCTAGATATGATCGAAAAACTAAACGGAAACGGATAGGTTTAGCGAAATTTCTATTTTTTTCATCTATTTCGCCCAAATTTTCGCCTTTTCATTAAGATATGATCGAAAAAAGCAATAAATATTTAAAAAAATTTTTATTTTTAAAATCTTGTAACTATAAATAAAAAAAATAAAGGAAAAATAGATGAAAAGAGTTTAAATTTTGCTAAAATTATCAGTTTTGTGGCTCTTTACGATCACCTCTCGATAAAATGACGAAAATTAATTCAAGATAGAGAAAAAAAATGGGAATTTTGCTAAAATTATCCATTTTCTTTGATTTTTTCGATCATATCTCGATAAAAAAACCAAAAATAAACACACAATAGAGGAAAAAATGTATATTTTCCAAAATTATCCGTTGTCGTTGTTTTTTTTGATAATATCTCGTAAAATTACGAAAATTAAGGCAAAATAGAGGATAAAATTAGCAATTTAGCTAAAATAATCCGTTTTCGTTGCATTTTATGATCAAATATCGATAAATTGAAATTTCACTAACATCATTTGATTTTCTTGCTTTCTTCCATCATATCTCGATAAAATGACGATAAAGAAAGACAAAACAGAGGAAAAAAATAAAATTTCGCTAAATTTAACGTTTTAGTTGCTTATTTAGAATATTTCTCGATAAAATGACGAAATTTAAAGCAAAATAGAGGAAAGAAATTTTAATTCCGCTAATATTATCCGATTCGTTGCTTTCTTCGGTGATATCTCGATAAAATGACGAGATAAAAGGCAAAATAGAAGAACGAAATTGAAATTTCGCTTAAATTACCTTTTTTCGTTGCTTTTGTCGATCATTTCTCGGTAAAATGACAAAACAAAAAGACAAAATAAGAAAAAAATTAAAATTTTCCCAAAATTTTATGTTTTTGTTGGGTCCTGGGGTCATCAACCTGGGGTCATCGACTTTGGGTTATCGACCTTGGGTCATTGACCTGGGGTCATTGACCTGGGGTCATTGACCTGGGATCATTGACCTGGGGACATCGACCTTGGGTCATTGAGCTGGGGTAATTTAATTCGGGTCTTCGACCTTGGGTTATTGACCTCGGGTCATGGACCTCGGAAATTGACCTCGGGTAATCGGCCTTGGGTCATTGACCAGGGGTCATTGACCAGGGGTCATCGACCAGGAGTCATCGACCAGGGGTCAAAGACCTCGGGTCATCGACCTCGGGTCATCGACCACGGGTCATCGACCTCGGGCTATCGACCTTGGGTCATTGACTTCCTTTCATCGACCTTGGGTCATTACCTCTGGTTATTGACCACGGGTAATCGACCGCGGGTCATAGACCTCGGATCATTGACCTTGGGTTATCGACCTTGGGTCATCGACTTCGGGTCATCGACCTGGGGTCATTGCCCTCGGGTAATTGACCCAGGGTTATCGACCGCGGGTCATAAACCTCGGGTCCTCGACCTTGTGTCATCGACCTCGTGTCATAGACCTCGGGTAATTGACCTGGGGTCATCGACCTTGGGTCATCCACCTCGGGTCATCGACATTGGGTCATCGACCTGGGGTCAACGACCTGGGGTCATCGACTTAGGGTCATCGAACTGGGGTCATCGACTTCGGTTCATCGACCTTGGGTCCTCCACCTTGGGTCATCGACCTGGGGTCATCGACCTGGGGTCAACGACCTGGGGTCATCGACTTAGGGTCATCGAACTGGGGTCATCGACTTCTGTTCATCGACCTTGGGACATTGACCTCGGGTCATGGACCTCATCTAATCGATCTTGGGTCATCGACCAGGGGTCTTTGACCTCGGGTGAAAGACCTCGGGTGAAAGACCTCGGGTCATCGACCTCGGGTCATCGACCTTGTGTCATCGACTTCGGGTAATCGATCTGGAGTCATTGACCTTGGGTCATTGACCTCGGGTTTTCTACCCCGGGTCTTCGAACTTTGGTCATTGACCAGGGGTCATTTACCTCGGCTCATAGACCCCGGGTAATAGACCGTGAGTCATCCGGGAGTCGACATCCCGGAGGCGACCTCTTGGATTGGAAATTATCCGTTTTCGTTGCTTTCGTTGCTTCTAAAAAGCACCTTAAATGGATAGTTATAGCAAATTTTCAATATTTTCCCCTTATTTTGTCTTTATTTTTCGTCCTTTTATCGAGATATGATCCTAAAAAGCAACCAAAATATAGTTTAAGCAAAATTTCCTTTTTTCTCCTCTATTTTGCCTTAATGTTCGTCATTTTATCTAGAGATAATCGTAAAGAGCCACAAAAGTGATAATTTTAGCAAAATTTAAGCACTTTTCATCTATTTTTCCTTAATTTTCGTCATTTTATCGAGGTATGGTCGAATAAAGCAACGCAAATGGTTAATCTTAACGATCTTTCTATTTTTTTCCTCAATTTTGTCTTTTTTCGCCATTCTATCGAGATATGATAAAATAAACAACGAAAACGGATATAATTTGCGAAATTTCAATTTTTCCCCTCTATTTTGCCTTAATTCTCTCATTTTTATCGAGATATAATTAAAAAAGCAACAAAAACATACAATTTAAGGAAAATTTCAATTTTTTTCTCCATTTTGTCATTATGTTTTGTCATTTTATCGAGAAATGATCGACAAAAGCAACGAAAAAAGGTAATTTAAGCGAAATTTCAATTTCGTTCTTCTATTTTGCCTTTTATCTCGTCATTTTATCGAGATATCACCGAAAAAAGCAACGAATCGGATAATATTAGCGGAATGTAAATTTCTTTCCTCTATTTTGCTTTAAATTTCGTCATTTTATGGAGATATGACCAAAAAAAGCAACGAAATCGCATAATTTTAGCCAAATTTCTACTTTTTTCATCTATTTTTCCTAAATTTTCGTCTTTTATTTGAGATATGATCGAAAAAAGCATCGAAAACGAATAATTTTAGCGAAATTTAAAATTCAATTCCTTTATTTTGCCTTCATTTTCGTCATTTTAGCGAGATATTATCTGAAAAAGAATCAAAAATTAATAATATTAGCGAAATTTCAATTTCTTTGCTCTTTTTTCCTTAATATTCCTCATTTTATCAAGATATTATCGAAAAAAGCAACAAAAACGAATAATTTTAACGAAATTTCTATTTCATTCCTGTTTTTGTTCTTAATTTTCCTAATTTTATAGAGATATGATGGAAAAAAGCTACAAAAACGAACAATGTTAGCGAAATTTATGTTTTTTTCCTCTTTTTTCCCTTAATTTTCCTCATTTTATCGAGATTTTATCAAAAAAAGCAACAAAAACGAATAAATTTAGCAAAATTTATGTTTTTTTTCCCTTAATTTTCCTCATTTTATCGAGATTTTATCAAGAAAAGCAACAAAAACGAATAATTTTAGCGAAATTTCAATTTCATTCCTCTTTTTTTCCTTAAATTTCCCCATTATATCAAGATATGACCGAAAAAAGCAACAAAAACAAATAATTTTTGCTAAATTTCAAATATATTTACACTTTATTTCCTTGATTTTCCTCATTTTATCGAGATATGAACGAAGAAAGAATCAAAAACGAATAATTTTAGCGAAATTTCAATTTCATTCCTCTTTTTTTTCCTTAAATTTCCCCATTATATCAAGATATGACCGAAAAAAGCAACAAAAAAGAATAATTTTTGCGAAATTCAAATATATTTCCACTTTATTTCCTTGATTTTCCTCATTTTATCGAGATATGAACGAAAAAAGAATCAAAAACGAATAATTTCAGCGAAATTTCGATTACTTCCCTTTTTTTCCTCATTAGATGGAGATATGATCGAAAAAAGGAACAAAAACGAATAATTTAGGCGTAATTTCATTTTTTCACCTATTTCTTTTCCTTTATGTTCCAAATTTCATCGAGATATTATCGAAAAAAGCAACAAAAACGAATAATTTTAGCTAAATATCAATTTTTTGTATTTTGTTTCCTTAATTTTTCTCGTTTTATCGTGATATGACAAAAGAAAGAAACAAAAACGAATAATTTTAGCGAAATTTCAATTTCATTCCTCTTTTTTTACTTAATTTTCCTCATTTTATCGAGATTTGACCGAAAATAGCAACAAAAACGAAAAATTATAGGGAAATTTCATTTTTTTTCCTCTTTTTTTCCATCATTTACCTCATTTTATCGAGATATTATCGAGAAAAGCAGCAAAAATGAATAATTTTAGCGAAATTTCTGTTTTTTTCTCTTTTGTTTCGTTAATTTTCCTCATCATATCTGGATATTATCGAATGAAGCAACAAAAACGAATAATTTTAGCGAAAATTAAATATTTTTCCTCTTTTTTCCTTAATTATTCTCATTTTATCGAGATAGGATCGAAAAAAGCAACAAAAACGAATAATAATGTTAGCGAAATTTCAATTTTTCTCCTTTTTTTCCTTAATTTTCCTCGTTTTATCGAGATATTATCGAAAAAAGCAGCAAAAACGAATAATTTTACCAAAATTTAATTTTTTTTCGTTTTTCTTTCATTCCTCTTTTTTTATTTAATTTTCCTCATTTTATCGAGATTCGACCGAAAAAAGCAACAAAAACGTAAAATTATAGGGAAATTCAATTTTTTTCCTCCTTTTTTCCTTTATTTTCCTAATTTTATCGAGATATGGTCGAAAAAAGCAATAACTACGACTAATGTTAGAAAAATTTCAATTTATTTCCTCTCTTTTTTGTAAATATTCCTCGATTTATGGAAATAGTATCGAAAAAAGCAACAAAAACGAGTAATTTTAGCAAAATTTCGATTTCATTCTTCCTTTTTTTCTTTAATTTTCCAAATTTCATCGAGATATTATCGAAAAATGCAACAAAAACGAATTATTTTAGCGAAAATAATTTATTTTTCCTCTTTTTTTCCTTAAATATTCTCATTTTATTGAGATATGATCGAAAAAAGCAACAAAAACGAATAATGTTAGAGAAATTTAATTTTTTCTCCTCTATTTTGCATTAATATTGTCATTTTATCTAGATATGATCGAAAAAATAAACGGAAACGGATAGGTTTAGCGAAATTTCTATTTTTTTCATCTATTTCGCCCAAATTTTCGCCTTTTCATTAAGATATGATCGAAAAAAGCAATAAATATTTAAAAAAATTTTTATTTTTAAAATCTTGTAACTATAAATAAAAAAAATAAAGGAAAAATAGATGAAAAGAGTTTAAATTTTGCTAAAATTATCAGTTTTGTGGCTCTTTACGATCACCTCTCGATAAAATGACGAAAATTAATTCAAAATAGAGAAAAAAAATGGGAATTTTGCTAATATTATCCATTTTCTTTGCTTTTTTCGTTCATATCTGGATAAAAAAACGAAAAATAAACACAAAATTTATATTTTACTAAAATTATCCGTTTTCGTTTTTTTTATTGATAATATCTCGTAAAATTACGAAAATTAAGGAAAACTAGAGGATAAAATTAGCAATTAAGCTAAAATTATCCGTTTTCGTTGCATTTTATGATCATATCACGATACAATGACGAATATTATGGTAAAATAAAGGAGAAAAATTGAAATTTCGCTGACATTATTTGTTTTTCTTGATGTTTTCCATCATATCTCGATAAAATTACGAAAAAGAATAACAAAATAGAGGAAAAAAATTAAATTTCGCAAAATTTAACGTTTTCGTTGCTTATTTAGAACATTTCTCGATAAAATGACGAAAAATAAAGACAAAATAGTAGAAAAAAGTAGAAATTTCGCTAAAATTATTCGTTTTCTTCTCTTTTTTGGAAAATATTCCGATAAAATGTCGAAAACATGGCGAAATAGAGGAAAAATATTCAAATTTCTCTTAAATTATCGTCACTTTTTTGATATTATCCTTCACTATGCCCAAAATAATGGTGAAATAAGCCAAAAAATTTAATTTTATTCATATTTCACTAAATTTATCCCATTTTGTCGCCTTCTTCGATATTATCTTGACAAATGACGAAAAATTTGCTGAACGAGAGCGAAAAAAATATCAAAATTTCGCTACAATAATCCCATTTTGTCGCTGTTTTCGATATAATCCTGAAAAAATGACGAAAATTTTGCAAATATCAAGCAAAAATATTTAATGACCGCTAAAATTATCTCATTCTGTCGCTTTTTTCGATATTATTTTGACCAGAGGTCGATGACCCATGCTCGTTGACCAGAAGTCGATGACCAGAGGACGAAGACCCAAGGTCGATGACCCAAGGTTGATGACACAAAGTCGATGACACAAGGTCGACTCCGGGAGGTCAACTCCGGGAGTACGACTCCATGAGTATGACTCTGAGAGTTCGACTCCGGGAGGTCGACTCCGGGAGTTCAAGGCCTGGAGGTCGTCTCCAAGAGGTTGACTCCGGGAGATCGACTTTGGGTCATTGACCTCGGGTAATCGACCTCGGGTCATCGACCTCTGGTCATCGACCTAGGGTCATCGACCTCGCGTCATCCTCCTCTGGTCATCGACCCCGGGTCATCGTCCTCTGGTCATCGACCTCGGGTCATCCACCTCGGGTCATCTTCTTCGGGTCATCGAACCTGGGTAATTGACATCGGGTCATTGACCTCGGGTAATCGACCTCGGGTCTTCGACCTCGGGTCATCGACCTTGGGTCATCGACCTGGGGTCATTGACCTGGGGTCATCGACCTGGGGACTTCGACCTGGGGTCACCAACCTGGGGTAATCGACCTTGGGTAATCTATCTGGGGTAATCGACCTGGAATCATCGACCTAGGGTAATCGACCTGGGATCTTCGACCTGGGTAATCGACCTGGGGTCATCGACCTGGGGTCATCGACTTCGGGTCATCGACCTAGGATAATTAACCTCTGGTCATCGACCTCAGGACATCAACCTTGAGTCATTGACCTCAGGTTATTGACCACGGGTCATTGACCACGGGTAATCAACCTCTGGCCATTGACCTGGGGTCATCAACCTGGGGTCATCAACCTGTGGTCATCGACTTCAGGTCATCGACTTCGGGTCATCGACATCGGGTCATCGACCTCGGGTCATCGCTCTCAGGTCATCGACCTCGGGTCATCGACCTGGGGTAATTGACCTCGGGTCATCAACTTCGGGTCATTGACGTCGAGTCATTGACTTCTGCTAATCAATCTTTGACCTGGGGTCATCGACCTGGAGTCATCGAACAGGGGTCATCGACTTTGGGTCATCGACCTGGGGTCATCGACCTGGGGTCATTGCCCTTGAGTCATAGACCTCGGGTCATAGACCTCAGGTCATTAACTTCGGGTCATCGACCTTGGATAATTGACCTCGGGTCATTGACCTCGGGTCATCGACCTCAGGTCATCGACCTGAAGTCATCGACCTGGGGTCATTGACCTGGGGTCATTGACCTGGGGTCATCGACCTGGGGTCATCGACCTGTGGTAATCGACCTGGGGTCATCGACCTTAAGTCATTGACCTGGGGTCAACGACCTGGGGTCATCGACCTGGGGTTATCGACTTCGGGTCATCGACCTTGGGTCATCGACTTCGGGTCATTGACCTGGGTAATTGACATCGGGTCATTGACCTCGGGTCATCGACCTCGGGTCATCGACCTCTGGTCATTGACCTCGGGTCAGCGACCTCGGGTCATCGAACTCGAGTCATTGACTTCGGGTATCGACCTCGAGTCATTGACTTCGGGTCATTGACCACGGTGCATTGACCACGGGAAATTAACCTCGGGTCATTGGCCTGTGGTCATCGACGTGCGGTCATCGACTTCAGATCCTCGACTTCTGGTAATCGATTCCGGGTCATCGATCTCGGGTCATCGAACTCAGGTCACCGACCTCGGGTCATCGACCTGGGATAATTGACCTCTGGTCATTGACTTTTGGTTATAGACCACGGGTCATAGACCTTAGGTCATTGACCTCGGGCCATCGACCTTGGGCAATTGACTTCGGGTCATCGATCTTGGGTCATTGAATTTGCGTCGTCGACCTTGGGTATAGACCTCTGGTCATTGACCTCGGGATATCGACTTCGAGTAATCGACCTATGGGCATTGACTTCGGGTCATCAACCTGGGGTAATTGACCTCGGGTCATTGATCTCGGGTAATTGGCCTCGGGTCATCGACCTGGGGTAATTGACCTCGCGTCATTGACCTCGGGTCATTGACCTCGGGTCATCGACGTCGGGTCATTGACTTCGGGTCATTGACCTGAGGTCATTGACCTCGGGTCATCTTCTTCGGGTCATCGACTTTGGGTAATTGACCTTGGGTCATTGACGTCGGGTACTCGACCTCAGGTCATCGAACTCTGTTCATCGGCCTTGGGTCATCGACCTCGGGTCATCGACTACGGGTCACCGACCTGGGGTAATCGACCTTGGGTTATCGACCTGGGATCATCGACCTGGGGTCATCGACTTCGGGTCATTGACCTAGGGTCATCGACCTCGGGTCATCGACCTCGGGTCATTGACCTAACGTCATTGACCTCTGGTAATTGAACTTTGGTCATCGACCTGGGGTCATTGAACTGGAGTCATAGACATGGGGTCATCTAACTTGGGGCATCGACTTAGGGTCATCGACCTGGGATCATCGACCTTGGGCTATTGACTACGGGTCATCGACCAGGTGTAATTGACCTCAGGTAATTTACCTCGGGTTATTGACCTCGAGTCATTCACCACGGGTCATTGACCTCAGGTAATCGACCTCAGGTATAAGACCTCGTGTCTTCGACCTTGGGTAATCGACCTGGCGTTATCGACTTTGGGTCATTGACCTCGGGTCATTGACCTCGGGTGATCAACCTCGGGTCATAGACCGCGGGTCATAGACCTCGGTTCATGGACCTTGGGTCATTGACCTTGGGTCCTCGACCAGGGGTCATTTACCTTGGGTCATCAACCTGGGGTCATCAACATGGGGTCATCGACCTAGGGTCATTAACCTCGGGTCATCGACCTCGGGTTTTCGACCTCGGGTCATTGACCTCCAATAATTGACATCTGGTAATCGACCTGGGGTCATGTACCTGGGGTCATCGACCTGGGGTCATCAACACGGGGTCATCGACCTTGGGTCATCGACTTTGGGTCATAGACCTCGAGTCATCGGCCTTGGGTCATCCACTTCGGGTCATCGACATTGGATCATCGACCTTGGGTCATCCACCTCGGGTCATCTCCTGGGGTCATCAACCTGGGGTCATTGACATAGGGTCTTCGACCTGGAGTTTTTTACCTGGGGTCATCGACCTTGGGTCATCGACCTGGGGTCATCGACCTCGGGTCATCGACTTCAGTTAATCGATCTGGAGTCGTTGACCTCGGGTCATTCACCTCGGGTAATCGACCTCGGGTCCTTGACCTCGGGTCATTGACCTAGGGTCTTCGACCAGGGGTCATTGACCTCGGGTAATCGACCTCGGGTCATCGAACTTGGGTCATTGACCTCGAGTCATTGACCTTGGGCCATTGATTCAGGGTTATCAACCTTGGGTCATCGACCTGGGAATTATTTACCTCGGGTCATAGACCTCGGGTGATAGACCGTGAGTCATCCGGGAGTCGACATCCCGGAGTCGACCTCTTGGATTGGAAATTATCCGTTTTCGTTGCTTATTTGCTTTCGTTGCTTTGAATAAGCACCTTAAATGGATTTTTATTTTTAATATTTTCCCCCTATTTTGTCTTTATTTTTTGTCATTTTATCGAAATATGATCCTAAAAAGCAACCAAAACGGATAATTTAAGCAAAATTTACTTTTTTCTCCTCTATTTTGCCTTAATATTCGTCATTTTATCTAGTGATGATTATAAAGAGCCACAAAAGTGATTATTTTAGCAAAATTTAAACTCTTTTCATCTAGTTTTCCTTTATTTTCGTCATTTTATCGAGGTATGGTCGAATAAAGAATCGAAAAAGCATAATCTTAACGATCTTTCTATTTTTTTCCTCAATGTTGTTTTTTTTCGTCATTCTATCGATATTTGATAAAATAAACAACGAAAACGGATATATTTTGCGAAATTTCAATTTTTCCCCTCTATTTTGCCTTAATTCTCTCCTTTTTATCGAGATATGATTAAAAAAGCAACAAAAACATATAATTTTAGGAAAATTTCAATTTTTTTCTCTATTTTGTCTTTTTGTTTTGTTATTTTATCGAGAAATGATCGACAAAAGCAACGAAAAATGGTAATTTATGCGAAATTTCAATTTTGTTCGTCTATTTTGCCTTTTATCTTGTCATTTTATCGAGATATCACCGAAAAAAGAATCGAATCGGATAATTTTAGCGGAATTTAAATTTCTTTCCTCTATTTTGCTTTAAATTTCGTCATTTTATCGAGATATGACCAAAAAAAGCAACGAAATCGCATAATTTTAGCCAAATTTCAACTTTTTTCATCTATTTTTCCTAAATTTTCGTCTTTTATTTGAGATCTGATCGAAAAAAGCATCGAAAACGAATAATTTTAGCGAAATTTAAAATTCAATTCCTTTATTTTGCCTTCATTTTCGTCATTTTAGCGAGATATTATCTGAAAAAGAATCAAAAATTAATAATATTAGCGAAATTTCAATTTCTTTCCTCTTTTTTTCCATAATTTTCCACATTTTATTAAGATAAAATCGAAAAAAGCAACAAAAACGAATATTTTTAGGGAAATATCAATTTTTTCTCCTATTTCTTTTCCTTTATGTTCCAAATTTCATCGAGATATTATCGAAAAAAGCAACAAAAACGAATAATTTTAGCTAAATATCAATTTCTTTCTATTTTGTTTCCTTAATTTTCCTCGTTTTATCGTGATATGATTGAAAAAAGCAACAAAAATGAATAATTTTAGCGAAATTTCAATTTCATTCCTCTTTTTTTGCTTTTTTTTCCTCATTTTATCGAGATTTGACCAATAAAAACAATAAAAACGGAAAATTATAACGAAATTTCAATTTTTTTTCCTTTATTTTCCTCATTTTATCGAGATATGATCGAAAAAAGCAACAAAAACGAGTAATGGTAGCGAAATTTCAATTTTTTTCCCCTTTTTTTTCGTTAATATTCCTCGATTTATCGAAATATTATCGATAAAAGCAACAAAAACGAATAATTTTAGTGAAATTTCAATTTTTTTCCTTTTTCTTCCTTAATTTTCCTCGTTTTATCAGGATTTTATTGAAAAAAGCAAAAAAAAACGAATAATTTTAGCGAAATTTCAATTTCATTCCTCTTTTTTTACTTTATTTTCCTCATTTAATCGAGATTTGACCAATAAAAGCAACAAAAACGGAAAATTATAACGAAATTTCGATTTTTTTTGCCTTAATTTTCCTCGTTTTATCGTGAAAATAACCAAAAAAAGCAACAAAAACGAATAAATTTAGCGAAATTTCAACTTCATTCCTCTTTTTTTACTTAATTTTCCTCATGTTATCGAGATTTGACCGAAAAAAGCAACAAAAACGTAAAATTATAGGGAAATTTAAATTTGTTTCCTCTTTTTTCCTTCATTTTCCTCATTTTATCGAGATATGATCGAAAAAAGCAACAAAAACCAATACTGTTAGCAAAATTTGAATTTTTTTCCTCTTTTTTTTGTTAATATTCCTCGATTTATCGAAATATTATTGAAAAAAAAACAAAAACGAATAATTTTAGCGAAATTTCAATTTTTCTCCTTTTTTTCTTAATTTTCCTCGTTTTATCGAGATATTATCGTAAAAAGCATCAAATAACGAATAATTTTACCGAAATTTCAAATTTTTTCCTCTTTTTTTTCCTTATTTAAGTGAGATATTATCGAAAAAAGCAACAAAAACGAATAATTTTTATGCGAAATTTCGATATCATTCCTCCTTTTTATCTTTTATTTTCCGAATTTCATCGAGATATTATCGAAAAAAGAAACAAAAACGAATAACTTTAGCTAAATATCAATTTTTTTTCCTTAATTTTCCTCGTTTTATCGTGATATGACCGAAAAAAGCAACAAAATCGAATAAATTTAGCGAAATTTCAATTTCATTCATCTTTTTTTATTTAATTTTCCTCATTTTATCGAGATTTGATTGAAAAAAGCAACAAGAACGAAAAATTAAAGGATACTTTCAATTTTTTTTCTCTTTTTTTTGTTAATATTCCTCGATTTATCGAGATATTATCGAAAAAAGCAACAAAAATGAATAATTTTAGCGAAATTTCTGTTTTTTTCTCTTTCTTTTCGTGAATTTTCCTCATTTTATCTGGATATTTTTAATGAAGCAACAAAAACGAATAATTTTAGCGAAATTTCAATTATTCTCCTTTTTTCCCTTAATTTTCCTCGATTTATCGAGATATTATCGAAAAAAGCAACAAAAACAATCTCATTCTGTCTCTTTTTTCGATATTATCTTGACCAGAGGTCGATGACCCGTGCTCATTGACCTGAAGTCGATGACCAAAGGTCGTTGACCCAAGGTCAAATGTCCGAGGTCGATGACCAGAGGACGATGTCCCGAGGTCGATGACCCGAGATTGATGACACAAAGTCGATGAATCAAGTTCGATGACCAGAGATCGACTGCATAATGTCGACTCCGGGAGGTCGACTCCTGAGTTTACGCTTGGAGGTTGACTCCGGGATGTTGACTCCGGGAGATCGACTTTGGTCATTGACCTCGGGTAATCGACCTCGAGTCATCAAACTATGGTCATCGACCTCTGGTCGTCTACCTCGGATCATCGACCTCGGGTCATCGACCTCCGTTCATCATCCTCTGGTAATCAAACCCGGGTCATCGACGTTGGTTTATTTCCTCTGGTCATCGACCTGGGGTAATTTACCTCAAGTCATTGACCTCGGGTCATCAACCTCGGGTCATATACCTGGGGTCTTCGACCTGGGGTCATCGACCTGGGGATATAACCCTGGAGTCATCGACCTGGGGTCATCGACCTAGGGTCAGCGACCTGGGGTCATCCACCTCGGGTCATCGTCTTCTGGTCATCGACCTGGGGTAATTTACCTCAAGTCATTGACCTCGGGTCATCAACCTCGGGTCATATACCTGGGGTCTTCGACCTGGGGTCATCGACCTGGGGTCATCGACCTGGGGTCATTGACCTGGGGTCATCGACCTGGGGATATAACCCTGGAGTCATCGACCTGGGGTCATCGACCTAGGGTCATCGACCTGGGGTCATCGACCTGGGGTCATCGACCTAGGGTCATCGACCTGGGGTCCTCGACTTCGGGTCATCGACCTTGAGTAATTTACCTCTGGTCATTGACCTAGGGACATCAACCTCGAGTCGTCGACCTCGGGTCATCGATCTCGAGTTATTGACCTAGGGTCATCGTCCTCTGGTCATCTACTTTGGGTCATTGTCTTATGGTCATCGACCCTGGGTAATTGACCTCTGGTCATTGATCTCGGGTCATCGACCTCGGGTCATCGACCTAGGTTCATCGACCTCTGGTCATTGACCTCGGGTCATCGACCTCGGGTCATCGACCTTGGGTGATTCACCTGGGGTCATCAACCTGGGGTCATTGGCCTGGGGTCATCAACCTGGGGTCATTAGCCATGGGTCATCGACCTGGGGTCTTTGACCTGGGGTTATCGACCTGGGGTTATTGACGTGAAGTCATTGACCTCTGGTTATCGACCTAAGGTCTTAACCCTCGGGTCATCGAATTCACGTCATCGAATTCGTGTCATTCAATACGGGTCATTGACCTCGGGTAATCGACCTCGGGTAATCGACCTCGGGTTATAAACCTGGGGTCATCGACCTGGGGTCATCGACCTAAGGTCATCGACATGGGATCATCGACCTGGGGTCATCAACCTGGAGTCATCGACCTTGGGTCATCGAGCTAGGGTCATCGACCTGGGGTCATTGACCTTGGGTCATCGACCTGGGGTCATCGACCTGGGGTCATCGACCTGGGGTCATCGACCTGGGGTTATCGACCTGGGGTCATTGACCTGGGGTCATCGACCTGGGGTCATCGACCTGGGAACATTGACTTCGGGTCATCGACCTAGGGTCATCGACCTCGGGTCATCGACCTCGGGTCATCGACCTCAAGTCATTGACGTCCGGTAATCGACCTTTGGTCATCGACCTGGGGTCATCGAACTGGAGTCATCGACATGGGGTCATCGACCTTTGGGCATCGACTTTGGATCATCGACCTGGGGTCATAGACCTCAGGTAATTGTCTTCGGGTCATCGACCTTAGGTCATTGACTTCGGGTCATCGACCTTGGGTTATTGACTTCGGGTCATCGACCTTGGGTAATTGACCTCAGGAAATCGATCTCGGGTCATCGAATTCGCGTCATTGACCTCGAGCCATTCACAACGGGTCATTGACCTCGGGTAATCATCCTCGGGTCATTGACCTCGGGTTATTGACCTGGGGTAATTGACCTGACATCATCAACCTCGGGTCAGCGACCTTTGGTCATAAGCCTTGGGTCATCGACCTCGGGTCATTGACCTAGGGTCATTGACCTCGGGTAATCGACCTCGGGTAATCGACCTGGAATCATCGACCTGGGGTCACATATCGGGGTCATCAACCTGGGGTCATCGACCTTGGGTTATCAACACGGGGTCATCGACCTGGAGTCATCAACCTGGGGTCATCGACCTTGGGTCATTAAGCTGGGGTCATAGAACTCGGGTCATCGACCTCGGGTTATCGATTCGGTTAATCGATCTGGAGTCGTAGACCTCGGGTCATCGACTTCTGGTCATTGACCTCGGTTCATTGACCTAGGGTCATCGACCTGGGGTCATTGTCCTCGAGTAATCGACCCCGGTTCATCGAACTTAGGTCATTGACCTCGAGTCATTGACCTTGGTTCATTGATTTAGGGTTATCAACCTTGGGTCATCGACCTGGGAATTATTTACCTCGCGTCATAGACCTCAGGTGATAGACCGTGAGTCATCCGGGAGTCGACATCCCGGAGTCGACCTCTTGGATTGGAAATTATCCGTTTTCGTTGCTTATTTGCTTTCGTTGCTTTGATTAAGCACCTTAAATGGATAGTTATTTACAATATTTTCCCCCTATTTTGTCTTTATTTTTTTGTCATTTTATCGAAATATGATCCAAAAAGCAACCAAAACGGATAATTTAAGCAAAATTTACTTTTTTCTCCTCTATTTTGCCTTAATGTTCGTCATTTTATCTAGTGATGATCGTAAAGAGCAACAAAAGTGATAGTTTTAGCAAATTTTAAACTCTTTTCAACTATGTTTCCTTTATTTTCGTCATTTTATCGAGGTATGGTCGAATAAAGCAACGAAAATGGTTAATCTTAACGATCTTTCTACTTTTTTCCTCAATTTTGTCTTTTTTCGTCATTCTATCGAGATATGATAAAATAAACAACGAAAACGGATATATTTTGCGAAATTTCAATTTTTCCCCTC